>CM062808.1:96419050-101219050 GCA_031772625.1 Pinus tabuliformis
TTATCTAGGAAATGTCAAGGCAAGGTTGAAACCACTATCAATCTAGGAAAATATCCATTCCAATGACAATGCATAACCAAGGAACCATATGCATATACCATGCATCCAAAATCCATCAAGCAAATCACACATGCAACTTGCTACTAGCTAGGTAAGCATGTTGTAGTTGTTGATCCAACTATCTCCTTACGCTTCCTTACTTTCCTTTGATTTCCCTTTGATTTCTTATTTGTCTTCTTCCAAATCCAAGTGAATGCTAGAGTGCTCCATGACTACTCTAAGCGTGAAAGAGTGTAAGAGAGCCAAATTTTGAACTAAAAAAAGATAGAACTAACTAAATCCATCAACGGTTTTTCTGATGCCTTTTTATTATTGATGTCTCCTTTTTCTTCATTTTTCCTCTAATATTCCTTACATGCAAATTTGTGTCTCTTCACCTTCCCTTTCTCTTATTTTTCTTTATTTCCTTAATTAAATTCCATTTATTTCCTCTTTTCCTTTGCCAATGCCTTTTCCAATTTCCATAGCCATTATTATACTACAAGTGATGCCCACTATAACATTTTCCCACCATTCAACTTGGAATACATGTCCCATAACCTTGGTTTTATTTTATTTACATGGAAAATCAACCAAGGGTTGTTACATATTTCTCATTGAGTCCTCTTCCTAATGATGATAAGATTTGGGTATGTTGTACTCTACCATTTTTCTACTCATTTATTTATCCTTATTCGAACTTGCACCTTATTATCTCTCTTTTTCTTTTTGTTTTTGCACACACATGACTATTAGCTAATCAAACACAAATAAACTAAATGTACTTACACCTCATCATATCTGCAATAGGCATGTCGATATGAAACTAGCTAAAAAATCAAATTACATGTCAGTATACAGGTTAGGAATCAAAATAACATCTCATAAACCTATCAAAGCAACAGTCTTATCGGTTGTAAGTTCACCCTTGGCACACATGTACGCATGCAGCAGTTAAATTATTAGGTCAAACATTTTAGCTAGTGGGTGTGTGTGAGCCTCTTCAGGTCCAATGTTGATTCTCTTGCTCTTTTGTGATCCACTCTATGACTTTTATCAAATATTATAACTTTCTTCCCCAAAGTTCTAGTGTTGAACCTTCGCTTTTTATGGTGTGTTTTTAGCCCTCTAGGCCCAACATTTGAGCCAACACTCTAATACCACTTTGTAACCACATCCCTTACACCCCCTTAAGGATCCCTAGGCTGAGTAAGGTGTTACGTATCATTAACCTAGTTCCCAAGGTCCATTATGAAGATGGGGTAAGCAAAAACACTTGTTCTTGCAAGTTTGCAGAATTAACCTTTGATATCTCCATTATGTGTAGCTCGTCAATAATTTTCTGATGATACTAATTTTACTTTAATCTAATTCCCGAATCAAAAGTTACACTCAATTAAAACTCAACCTATTAAAAGATGCCATTCCATCATACTGACCACATGATGTCCATGTGGCCTCTCTACAACTATGGCATGTCATCTTGGTGGGTCTTTCCATCAATCCCATGTGATATTGATATAGGTTATCACTTCCTAAGGTGATCGACGTAAAATAAGGAGGAGGAGGCATTGGGAGGTGAGTAGTGGTAGGGTTCCACAATGGAACCTTAGCTCAGGTCAATTGACCTCCATCGACGTGCTTCTCAGGAGTTATATTATGAAATGATCACTGCGGGGAGCAGTGAGCAATGGGAAATGGGTGGCATTATGGAAATCCAATTTCCACCAGGGCCCCATTCATTAGGCCTTTTGACTGTTATTAACATAAATTTGGTGCTTGCCTCTTCCTTAAATTTAACCACTATGGTCGATGGTCGATGGTTGGTACTTATTCCCATGGCATGGTTCCACCAACGCTCGCTCAATTTTATCCCATCTCGCATTCACATAAGTCTAAACTTTTCCACCTGTCGGTGTCGATGACATACCATACATCATATGAAACATGAATCCTAGGGTAACGTTCGTGGATGGGAGGGATACCGCCTTGCCCATGCCAGGTAGCTTGCAGTATTAAGGCAATTCATGACTCGATGGCCTAATGCCTAAGTCATTGAACTCGATGAATGTGTATCATATAGGGGTAGCCTAAATTCCCTACTCTTGAGAACTATGGCCCAAAGCTTGAGGTCTCAACCTCTCGATTCAAGTTGAGTAACCAATGCATGAGTAGTTTGAACTATGTATTCATTTACATGTTGTCATAGTACATCTACATAACCATAAGCACATAACTATACGTTCATCATGAACATAATAATAAACAACATAGTTCAGGTAGACATCAAAACCATGAGTTTATGGCTTACCATTCCAATAATGAACATAACAATGAGCTTCATAGTTCAAGAATCATTTATATTTATAACACATGAGATATTGTGTCATTTAGAAATGACATAAATTCATTATAATCCATAAGATAATATTCATAAGTAATTTACACTTATCTTTGTATTCAAAGATGGATGGCAACTAAAGGAGTGACTTCAACTCTCCATCCAATTGTAGGCCAGTTACATTATAGTATTTCTTGTAGTTTACCACCCTCAAGATAGATCCAAAGTCTGAGGGGATGCGTGTTTAGGAAATTTGACACCCAAGGCTTAATCACATAACTAGGAGTGTTATAGACATTTTTGTGCCTTGCAGCTCCAAGCATGAAATGTCCATAAACCAAGGGATCCTAAGTCCCTAAAAGTGTTGTTCCGACCCCTAAAGGAACAAGGTCAACAAATTACAGCTTCTCCCAGAAGTTCTCCACCAGAAAATGCTCAGAATCAGTCAAATCAGGATCATTTCAGCTGCTCCACTAGCTAGCTGCGTTGCATAGCACCCAAGTACACTAGCTAGGTGCGTTGCAACGCACCTAAATGCACTATTAGGGTGCGTTGAGCGGGAAATGACAAATGGCAGTGCCATTCCGCGAGGTGGAAAGACAATGGAAGCTTCCAGAATCTTCTCCAATGACACTTGCCTCACTGAATTCGACCAAGGATGAGTAAGAGGCTCTCAGTCTCCAAGTGGAAGCAAGAACTGACAGAGAGAAGCCACTAATCAATTCATGAGCTGACTCATCCTCCTTGCACACATCTATATATGGATCCCTCGTCCCAGAGATCCAGAGGCTGGAATTTTGTACATTGCAGAGAATTGTTGTTGGTTTTGAGATAGATATCAGAGTATTGGGTGATTTATGCTTTGTTGGAGGTGAAGAGGGGCTTCTTTGCTGGGAGGTTGATGTTGGATCAAGAATCATCGGTTTTAACTCCTCCTGGATCTTCTTTTTATATCAATAAAACTATTTGAGTTTCTCCTACATGCTTGTGTATCATTGATGTTTGTTACATTTGTATGTTTAGCTTAAATCTGATCCTAAGCTTTTTATGAATATAAACCCATGTCTTTGTATAGTTTCCTTCTTCTGTGATCTTGCAGGTACTTGGTGAAGCTGGGCAAGTAAGGGAGCAGGTAGCTGGAAGCTGTCAAAGAGGAGAGAGATTGGATCAAAGGACTAGCGCAAGACACAGGTTCATCCTATTCCTCTTCGTTTATAGTTCATAAAGAAGAATACAAAAGTAGTTTTCTCTGTTTGTTTCTAAGGTCACTGTCACACCTTAGTGGGATAGGGTCGTTCTGAATAGACACTTTTCCCGGTAACAAAATGGCGACTCCACTGGGGAGCATGTCTAGTTAGTTTGTTTGTGTTTCTCTTGTTGTTTGTTTCATAAACTTAGAAGTAGCAATCGAACTGCATTTGCCATTAACAAATGCAAAGTAGACATCTGCTGCTTCAATCCATTCACTGGATCTGTTTATGATTTGAACAACTGATTCACAAATGATCTGATTTCCCTTTGTGACAGCTCTTACACCTTCCTTAAATCTACCCTCTGATTGGGCATTACTCATTGCTTTTACTCGGCCAAAAACCATAGATTAAACTGCAAACCGTGACCCAGAACCCGGATAGAATTCTCGTTTCTGCCCCAGCGCAGGCTCTGTGAAGAGGTTCTGCATTTCAACGCACTTCCCGAGAGGGCTACCTGCGCTGCAATGCAGTTTCTCTGTGTAACAGGTGCGCTGATCAGCCTAGTCTTGTGCAGCTGAGGTTCTTTGCTTCATTTTTTCAGTTTTGTCTCTGATTTTTGCAACCTGTGATCAGTGTATGTGTCTATTAAAAAACCCCTTTTCCTTGCTGTAATTCCGCCTCCTTTGTACAAAAGAACTGTAGATGTTTTTGTGTGTTTGTTGCATCATTTACAGTTTTCCATTGCAAAAGTAGAATAGTCATACTGTCATCCTTTGATTTAGATCTGTCGCAAGTGTCGATTTTGATCATAGGAGAAAGTTTATTTGTTGTTGACAGTCGATTATGCTTTTACTTTTTCCTTTGGTTTGAATTTGTGACTTTCTAGTGTCGAATCGAGTATTTATTTCAAAACTCATAAAGTGTCGTAATCATCTCTACCTTTTGATTTCGAAAAGAAGCTTGTTTGTGTTTGTCACTTGAAAGCAAATTCAGATTTGTACATCAACTTTCTTTTTAGGCATCAATATTAAGAAAGTGAAAAACAAATACATGCACATGTGCATTTGCATATTGACAGTCTGTTTGGCTTGATTTAGGAAAGTGCATTTACAGTGTGCTCTTTGCTCTTTGCGAAAAGATTGTGTCTTTCTTTTCCCCTTGTAGCTAGGATTTTCATTGTTGAAAAGAGATAAAAGTTTGCTTATCATCTTTAGATTGCATTTTAGGAATTACATCTACATCTCGTGGTGAACCCAAAAGGCAAACTTCGTAAGAAAGATCAACTTAAAATAAATTCAATGAACCTAACAACGCTTTGGAACTTAACGCACAACATTTAGAGGTCTAGGCTAGAGACATATTCCGGCGTCGTAAAGTCTGGTAACTGTTGTCCTCACTGATGGTTGGGTGATTCCTCCACTTTGAGACGATAAGTGCCAGTACGGACTTGTGCTCCCACGTACCGTCGAGTATATATTGGGAGACCCCTATAGGCTTAAATCCTTTATCCATAGGAAGCCGTGTCTGCCGCCCTATCGATCGCAATGCACTGAACACAGCATTCGGGAAGATTGACTGTCGTACCGTAAAAAGTATTCTGTAGTTTTGCGATTGGTTTGGTACTCCCTCTACCTAGATCTCCAGAGCAGTCCCTTTCATTCCTTTTCAGACTCCTTAACGGAAAAGGTCCATCTGAGCACTTGTCACTTCAGGCTCATTAAAAATCGAAGGAGACTAGAGTCATCTTTTGTTTTTTTCTCGACTCTTAAAAACTAAAAAAACAAGTTGTGTCAAAGCGTCTAAAAATTTATTTTAAACGGAATATTCATTTACCCCTTTCCTACGTTGATCTTAGGTTGAGAAAATGGAGTCTACCAACCAAGGAATTCCCCTTGGTGGAAATCCTAGTCCCTTCTCCTCTTGGGGAGATGTTGGTGCACCCCATATGGCCACCTTGTTGCTTCCAGGACTGACAATTGGCTTGCCGGTATGGCTCTTCTCAACCAATGTCGTTCAGAACACCACTATTCCTAAACAATCGAATCAGCAATTAGACGAGTCCAGAGTTGCCCACCAGCCTTCTACTTCCTCTAATTCTTCCTCTCCTCCTTCCTCTTCGTTTGATGGAGCTGGTAATGCTAAAAGCCAAGTTCCTAAGGAGAAGAAGGAAAAGAAGAAGAAAGAGAAGAAGAAAAAGGAGCCAAAAGCGAATGGGCGAAAACGAGTGTCGTCTAATGAAAATCCACACACTGCACCGACCAGGCCTAAATCGCCATGTGTCATTTGCAAAGGAGACCACCTTCACAGAGATTGTCCTTTCATCCCTCGGATACTAAGGGACTGGTCTCCTCGTTTGCACAATCCGGTGTCATCAACCTCTGATGATCATGTTGAAAGCACACCGTCAACTAGTGAAAGTGAAGCCCCAGGACAAAAACGGAAAGCTAGATTTCCCTGTAAACTGTGCGAAGGCAATCATGTTGTCCATCGTTGTCCCTTCTTAGACGAAGCTAAAAGAGTTTAGGATGATCGTCCGGTTTCACCGTTACGACTTCCTCCTGGATATAAAAAACTCTTGCCGAGTATGTCGCTAGTTGAGAATCCAGCTGGCCTGCTCAAGTGGTCGGCTGAAGCGCCTATCATTGAAGATAAACCATCTGAATCCATACCAGACGAAAGTTAAAAAGTCGAGGCGGCAGTTGACCCGGCCTTGCCTTCAGAGGTTTCATCTTCAGATGATACAATCACTAAAGAGAACAAGGATGACACTGTCCAAATTCTCTTCATAAACACAGACTCCGACGAACATGGGGGCAATTTACCCGTTCCTTTACCGCAGGAAGGAAGTTCGTGAAGCCGTATCTGGCCATCTATTCGGTCCCACCTCCAAGCAACCTAGTTGTCTCCTTCGACTGGAATCAACTAGGCAGACCCCGTTTACCAGCAAGTGTACCATTCCGAATTATCATTCAAATATATAGAATGGTTATGACTGGTACCATCATAAATGAAGGGGCTTTTGTGAGTATCCTTTCCTCGACTGCTTGGAAAGCGCTTGGTTCGCCATCGCTTTTGCCTGAGATGAGAAATCTGACAAGCTTTGATAAAGGAACCAGTCAACCTTTAGGGATCCTTCCCAATGTGCCCATAACATTGAGAGGGAAGACAGTTCGCATGAACGTAATGGTAGTTCAAGGACCCTTGGATCATAACCTACTCCTTGGACAAGACTATATTTATTGCATGGGAGCCATCGTCTCCTCACTCTTTAGAGTAATGTGTTTTCCGCACGAAGGAAGAGTGGTCAAGCTCGTGGACCAGCTTTCATTTCCCGGATCACGCATAGCAAATAGTCATATACCGTCCCTAAATGGTCTTTTCACGCAAGAAATGTCTCAATCTCCAGTCCGTCCTCCCGATGAGCGCGAGTAATTCGGAGGGATATGACTGAAACCCAGGGGGCATGCATCCTGGTCTGCTTCGGCAGGAAAACTTCGGGTATAGGGTAGGTTTCTGCGGGAGAATATGACTAGTCTGTACCCCGTCCGTGATTGGAAGAGGGGTTATTCTAGAATAAGATTCTCTTGTCAAAGTTATGTGAGTGGCGGGCATCGTCGCTCACCTTTGTTTATCTCGGTAAACATCGCCGAAGAAGTGTTTTGTTTGCTGTGTGAATAGAACAATCTTCGAGTAACCTGAAAGAGGTAGGCCTCTCCCGGTAAAACAAATGTTTTAATGGACTAAAGAAGGGGTAACCTTGAAACTCTGTTCTATACCTGGGGGCATGCAAACCTTTTGGAGTGCAAGCGATGGGCGACTATTTTTTTTTTTAATTTTTAGGACCTCTAACCCTTTAAACTCGTAGGATTAGTCGTCACCTAACTTCCATAAAGAAAGGATGTGGGGCAAAAATCTAAAAGTTGCCGTTTTATATGAGACATTCTTATCATATGACTGGATTAATCAAGTAGTTTTAGCACATAGTTCAAGCTCGTTAAAAAATAAACATAAGACATGAGCAAATGTTTCCACCCGCGTTTAAGCTCGTTTAAAAATGAACTATTCCCCGGTAAATAACCATCGTGAATGTAGTACTTCAGCCATTAAATCCTTGGTCGTTTTTGCACTGTCACCTCCACTTTTCCATTGGCCGATCATTCACCTCCATTTGATTGTTTACCCATTTTGAGGAACAGCTGTGAAGAGTGATTTCACTAGCCATCCTTGTGACACTGCCGTGATTGGAAAATTCCAAACCTTACCTGGAATCAGCTACTACCCATTTTATCACTCGTTCCTCAAAAGACGAGTCTTCTTTAAGCTCTTTTCAACTGACTCGTAAAATATGAAAAGATTGCCGAGTCCTTGGCCTTCCAGCTCGTTAAAGGGACAGGAAGTGCTATCCCTCCTCTAGATTTTAATCTTTTTGGACCTGAGGGATTATTGCACAAAACGATCGAGCGCTTGTTTTGTTCGGCTCGTTAAAACTATCGAAAATTCATCCTTTCTGTATTGTTTTATACTTTTTCGGACTTAAGGGATTAGGTGACGAAAAAGGAATTTTGGAGTTACCTTTACATACCTTTTCAGACTCTCTAAAAATGAAAAGGATCGAGTTATCTTTGTCGTTAAACTCGTTAAAAAGATTAATAGAGACAAACTTGTCTTTAGACGAGAACGAGTTCCACTATCGCTAGGCTCGTTAAAACATAGCGATGGGTTTGCCTGAAGGGAAAATTATAGAACAAGCATATGTTATCCTCCTCAAGCTTGACAAAAATAAAGAGGTACTGGTCAGCAATGACTGGGGAAAAATTGGGAAGAAAACTCAAAGAATCTTTATTGGTAGCAAGTCGCTCTTGAACATGACACTTCCACTCCGTGTCCGAGTCGGGTTGGGTTGTTTCATTCACCGGTCACATCACCATGGTCACGCCATACCATCCACATTTGGGGTAAATGCTACCAATCCATCACATAAGTGTCGCCGACATGTTCAAGAGAAGTCATCCAGAGAAGTCACCTGTGTCCCATCCACTACCATACATTATACTTCATTCTTTCATGACCGCCATCCTGAACCGTATATCATCATATTGTTTTCACCTCCATCAAAATCATTTGCTCCGTTCCATGTCATTGATGTGGGATTCATTAAGGCCCTCCTTTGACGGATCGCTTCTTGTCGACATCAGCTCATTATCCAAGAAGTTGATCTAGGAACACCCCATTCAGTACTTTGAAGCTTGCATGCCTCAATGGCAAGTTTCTCACTTGCGGCGACAGGTATACATCAATGACTTTCGACCGAAAGATTTTGCGTGGTGTTCGACGCCAAGTCCTTTATTCACACCACGTGAATTGTACTGCAGTACCTTGAGGGTCATCATCATTATCGGTGATTCCTCTTGTTATCTCAAAATCAGGCCCTGATAGGCTGCTGGTCAGGTTGACTCTAAGTAACTATTTCAAACCTACTTTAGGCTGAGGCTTAGCCTCCTCAACCTGAGAGGGCTCTCTCTTGATGGATTAATGATTTTGATTAAAGATAAGATGGCTAACTCTTATAGAACAACTGTGAAAAATATGAATGGTGGAAACACATTAAACAACTATCCATTGGGCTTATGGAGTCAACAAAACCTCAATATAACAATGAACTCAACCTTACATGGAAGTCAGGGCATTCAGCATTTAAACATTCAAAACATAAACTCACATGGGACCACACAGTTTATAAATGTATACAGGAAGTCAGAGCACATTCAGTGAATTCTGAGTGATTATACATCCATACCACTGTAAGAATTAAGAAAAGGACAACATCACATATTCTGAACATAAAAACTCCTTCATGAATCCTGAGAAGTAAAGTCAAGCATGTATTACTGAAAATGAGTCTTACATAGGCCAAATACAAGCTTTTGCATAAAATTTCCAACCCTTTGTACATCAGATGTTCTGCTATATATAGAGCTCTTTACATGCTTAGATTCCTCTTCTAGGAAGAGGAAAATTCGAATTCTACCTGACCTGACACCTAATGACACTCAAAACTAACTATTAAATTCAAATGACACCTAACTAGCAGTCCTAGAGACCTAATACAACTAGGAGTGTAACTCCTTATCATGATTACAACAACCTTATCTAAGCATTAAACACTCCTTTTGACACATAAAACTCCATGAAGTCGAATTTGATGAAGCCCATAACCTTCCAGCTGGCCCTTGATGACTCATCCTTTTGTTGTTCCTAGAAACTAGGAAACTGTCCCTTGCTCTATTCTGGCTGAAAAATAGGTCTTGGGACAGAGCTCATAACTTCTCGTAAAAAATGTATTTGGAATACCTGAAGGAGGCTTTTCTGAACCAATCCATGCTGAACAAAAACCTCTCTTGGTGTTTTGAAAAACCTTCCCTACCTCCCAGAATGTGTCTTTGAAAAACCTGTGTCAAACAGAGAAATATGCCTGTGAAAAACTTGCACCTACAGCAGTTTCGTAGCGCAAGTTTTAGTCACCCGTTTCTCCCAGCTCATAATCAATTTGAAAAAAATGAAAGAGGTTTTTCTAGTTCAATGTGTTAGGAATAAAAACCTCTTTCAATTTCCAAAAATATGCTTTCAGTTTCTCTAGAGACCTCCTGGAATTTAACCACCTAAAACAGTTTTTCTCCTGAAAAACGTTGCTTCAATGATTTCGCAGCGCAAGGTTGAGCACGTTTATATGTCTTCATTTCTTGTATTTCCTTTTCGATTAGGGCTCAAACATTCTCAAGTGATCTGATTACACCTTTGCAGCAACATCCCTTTACCTTTGCTGAGAAACAGGAAACTGCCCCTGTTCTATGCTTTTGGTTTCCTTAAAGATAATCGAAAGTAATTAACTATGTTGATCTTCTTGAATTAGTCAATCTATTCATGGGGTGCCACGTCCTTCATGTGTTATAAGCCTTTCCCATGTACATGTGTGCAGGCAAAAGTTTCTTGCAAACTGTTTGATATATCCTGAACTGTGGTAAATGTGCTCACTTTACGACAAAAATTTGAAGTTGGATTTGAATATATATTTTCTCCACCTGTCTTGACCTGGTTGAATGTTGATAGCTTCAGATGATGCCTTGTATGCCTTGTAGACATTCCCCTTTCAAAATTCCCGTTGCAGTGAGATTTCTTTATGGAGATTCTTGTAGCTGGCTCAACTGTATCTTTAAGTAATTTAAATTGTAATATACCTCCAGCTGCTCCTGAATTTTCAACCACAAGAAGTGTTCCCCTGTTTCCATGATGGCCACTTTACTTTCACTATTAAAGGAATCAATCACTGATAGCAACCACATTGCAACTGTTCTGGCTGAAACATAGGTCTTGGGACAGAGTTCATATCTTCTCATAAAAGCTGTATTTGGAAAAACTGAAGGAGGCTTTTGTGAACCAATCCATGCTTAACAAAAACCTCTCTTGGTTTTTTGAAACATATTTCCTACTGCCCAGAATGTGTCTTTGAAAAACAGGTGTAAAACAGGAGATGAAAAACTGCACCTACAGCAGTTTCGTAGCGCAACTTTGGTCATTAATTTATCTCAGATCATAATGTATTTGGAGAAAGTGGAAGAGGTTTTTGTACTTAAGTATCTTAGGAATGAAACCCTCTTTCACTTTTTAGAGATGAGTTTTTTAACTGCTCAGAAACACTCCTAGAAGTTGACTGGTTAAAAACAAGGAGAGAAAGTTCCCCCTTTTTATGCTTTTCATTCTTATGCTTGTCTTCGAATCCTTCTGCTAACCATGTTGTCTCCTTTGCTTGATGTTTATACCTTGTAAGTAATCCCTTTCCTTGAATTGGGCAATCTCAAGGTTGGTAGACATCAATTTCTTTCCTGACTTCCTCAAAGCTACATTCTTCTTCTTGAGTGCTAACTGCCTTACTTGAGTTTAAATGGAAAACTCTGATGTATGTTGAACCTGAGCTTTGCCATGTGCTTCTTATCCATGAAAGGAGCATGAGAATAACCAAGACCAATTCTCCCTTACCTTACCATTTTCCTTTGAAATCTTTTCAGTCATAACACCTCTCGCGCTTGTTAACAGTTTACATCATTGACTGGTAATCAAGCGATGTATTTCCATGTTCGACTTCAAAACATTTCTCACATGGATCGACTTGTACTTCGAGTGAAGATCGGACGAGATTGAAGACCCTGGATCTAGTTTCATCCATCCGGGCTGCGATATATATTCAAGAAAATAAAGACATTGAAATGTACAGCATTGCAGTACAGATAATCATCCTACCAAAAGGATGATGGCTCTATCAGAATCATCAGTCTACCATCAGACGATTGTCTGTCTTATGTACATGAAAATGAATTTATAAAGCTGAGCATGGGAATGTCCACCTCATCTAGATCATGAAAACAGTATGAAGATAATGTATTGTATTGTATCTTATTACAGGTCTCCTCCCAGCATTGAAAGAACGTCGGATCCTCCTAATAAAGCATTCACCCAATAAACGACCTCATACTTTAGGGGGCAACTTTTATAGACATTTTTGTGCCTTGCAGCTCCAAGCATGAAATGTCCATAAACCAAGGGATCCTAAGTCCCTAAAAGTGTTGTTCCGACCCCTAAAGGGACAAGGTCAACAAATTACAGCTTCTCCCAGAAGTTCTCCACCAGAAAATGCTCAGAATCAGTCAAATCAGGATCATTTCAGCGGCTCCACTGGCTAGCTACGTTGCATAGCACCCAAGTACACTAGCTAGGTGCATTGCAACGCACCTAAATGCACTATCAGGGTGCGTTGAGTGGGAAATGACAAATGGCAGTGCCATTCCGCGAGGTGGAAAGACAATGGAAGCTTCCAGAATCTTCTCCAATGACACTTGCCTCACTGAATTCGACCAAGGATGAGTAAGAGGCTCTCAGTCTCCAAGTGGAAGCAAGAACTGACAGAGAGAAGTCACTAATCAATTCATGAGCTGACTCATCCTCCTTGCACACATCTATATATGGATCCCTCATCCCAGAGATCTAGAGGCTGGAATTGTGTACATTGCAGAGCATTGCTGTTGTTGTTTTGAGATAGATATCAGAGTATTGGGTGATTTATGCTTTGTTGGAGGTGAAGAGGGCTTCTTGCTGGGGGTTGATGCTGGATCAGGAATCATCGGTTGTAACTCCTCCTGGATCTTCTTGTTATATCAATAAAACTATTTGAGTTTCTTCTACATGCTTGTGTATCATTGATGTTTGTTACATTTGTATGTTTAGCTTAAATCTGATCCTAAGCTTTTTATGAATATACACCCATGTCTTTGTATAGTTTCCTTCTTCTGTGATCTTGCAGGTACTTGTTGAAGCTGGGCAAGTAAGGGAGTAGGTAGCTGGAAGCTGTCAAAGAGGAGAGAGATTGGATCAAAGGACTAGCGCAAGACACAGGTTGGTTCATCCTATTCCTCTTCGTTTATAGTTCATAAAGAAGAATACAAAAGTAGTTTTCTCTGTTTGTTTCTAAGGTCACTGTCACACCTTAGTGGGATAGGGTCATTCTGAATAGACACTTTTCCCGGTAACAAGGAGGATTCTACCTTTGAGGTGGTTTATTAACCACTCTCCAATAGTAGTCACCACAATGACTCACTTTCTCTCTGGGTTAAAATAAATGGATTCACCTAAGATCAAATGGGTTATATCTTAGTTTCAGGAGGTTAATTCAATTTATTTTGGTGGCTTATCAACCTCCTATTCATGGCAAGCGCTGTAGGGGTCCACAGTCCACTGTCCAAGTGGTTTTCATCCTCATGGAAAGCACCACAATGACTAACATTTCCCTGTCATGATGGTTTATCAATTAGGAAACAAACATCGATTGGTTTATCAAAGTCACGAGAAGCACCAAAGTCATCCAATTCCTCCACTGAGTTCCCATTGATTCTCTAGGATTAAACACATGTTTTATTGGCCTCTATGTGGTCATAGGGAATGATTTCCAGATTCACAAAGCATAAGGTTCAGTTTCACCTAACTTTGTGCTTGCTACCTTCACACTAATAACTTGACACAAATTTCCTCTCCAATGTCTTTACCCAAGAGCTCCCTTGTTCCATGATATATGGTGCTCTTGATGCTCTCTACGTAGCAAGCTTCTATGCCAATTGTTTTGTGCTTCCCACACACTTTCAATATTCCCCTCTTTTCATCTAATCATTTTTTTTCCTCAAGGTTTTCATCCTATCTCGCCCATATCCCATGAGGAAGGGGGACAATATGGGAAATGTCCTTTCCCTAGTCTTCCCATTCCAAACTTCACTATTGATCAACGCAAGCTAGTCCTTGGTTCAGGTGGTAGTCAAGGAAATTTATTGAGGTTGTCGTGGCCTTCTCACAACACTCCATAAACAACCAAACAAGCACACACTAATTCTCCATAAGCCTTCCACGGCCTTCCCCTCAGATGTTTGGATCCATATGTCGCTCCCTTCAGCCAATCATCAATTTATTTTTAACACACACACACACACACATATATAATTCACATAGTTGTGTTTACATACACGGGGTGTTATTAAAAATGATTGTTACAAAAAGTTCCCTTGATTTCCCTTGATTCAACTCTTTCACTACAATTACAAGAATTGAGAACTATTTAAATAGACCATAATGGAAAACATACATGTCATAAATCTTATTTAAATATTAATTTTGATTTTATATATAAGATGTGAATCATTAAAAGTGAATTTTACTTTTTCATTTTAGAAACTAGTTTTTTGGTTGGTTGACTAATTGGGAAGTCATCTACCTACATGATTATAATATATAATGTCATTGTTAAACTATTCTATGTTTTGGATTTTTGGGTTGGAATGCGGCAAAATATTTGTTGGTCAAATTGTGATCTTTTGTTATTTCAAATGCATTTTTTACTACATAATTAGATTCAACGCCCCTAAAAACCCTTGGGGCACTCAAATTATGGAGAGTTCACAACTCAAACTTTTGATTCCAACAAATCCTAAATTCGACCAGAAAATATGCCTGAGAAAAATCCAAAATGCATAATAGGTAGATTACAACATATATTCTAGTGCAACCATATAAATTAAATGGATAAGAAACACCAATAGACATCCTAAAAATTAATTGACTTGTACTTTTATTTTAAATCATTATTATTAATAATTATAATAGAACTAATACGTGAGTTAAACCTATATACATTAAAAAAACATATAGCAAGATTCATAAGTATGGAGATTCATCCCCACTTTACCATGGAGATGCTTAACTTATAAATAGCCTTTGTTACAATACCATGACTCATTAATACCACATGCCTATATAACTATAACTCCTGTTCATATAACATTTTTTTTTAAATAATCAATTTAATTAAAAGGAAATAAAAGACAACTACTTTTGAAATAAATCTCAACCTTTAATACTATCAATAATATTCTAGGACATTATGTGGAAATTAAATCACTACCACCCACTTAATAACTAGCATAACCAAATTAAAAATATTAATGCGGTTGATATAGCCGAAGGCTTCAATTGTATCTACAATTGATAAATATATAACAAAAAACTTTTGCAAAAAACTTATTATTATTAACTTTGATTTTACTTAACCCTTAAGAATCATAGGTCTTGATAAAAAACATAAGTGTTGAAGAGTGTTTCTATTCTTTACAACAAAGATATAAGACATTTTTTTTAAAATTAGGTATGCTTTGAAAATCCCAAAGAAATTGGTGGGGTCCGCACATAATTTTTTTTAAATTTATTAAAAATCAATGCAGCCTAACAAACTCTCTAACACACTACACTCGTTGATAAGCATTCAGAATAAGCATATGCTGAGCATATTCCCTTAAGAATCATTATAGGTTGTCAATTTAATAATAATAATAAAAAAATCAACAGATCTTCATCCACCTTGAGTTGAAATAGGAAGCCTTCGGCTAACTAGTAAAACTAGATAAGATTGGTAAACGTTGATAGTCAACAATCCATAACCAACTTAGATCCATCTTAAATATGAATCAAGAATTGAGAGGGATGAAGTTTTGAGTTAAGATGGATCTAAGTTGGACCTACTCTTGCATTCCATAAGGGATTTCCTGAAGCCTTTAAATAGGTTCATCATAGAAAATTCCATGGGCTTGTAAACCACCATTAGTAACCCATCAAATGACTAATTCAAACTTATATATAGTTATTCTTTTTATGTTTTATTTTTTTATTTTTATTTTAAAGCCCACATAACATTACATAATGCCTTACATAATGTTTTACAACATGGCTGCCATATTGGGCTATAAAGCGTCTCTAGAGGGTCTCTCAGTGTAATAAGAATCAAAACACTTACTTTATGATACATCTCATATTGCTTATATTAAAAAAATCATAGAAGCTAACTAAATTATAACTTTATTTTAAATTATTATTATTAATAATAAAAAGAATTAATATATAATTTAAACATATATACATTTAAAAAAATATGAACAAGATTCTTAACTATGGTGATTTACCTCCAATTTACCTTGGAGATTCTTAATCTGTAAATAAGCTTTGTTACAACACGATCGGTCATTACCATGGAAAATCAAAACCACATGCCCAAAAAATGATAACTCACTTCATATGACACATGTTCATATGACATTTTTTAATTAATTAATATAATTAAAAAGGAAAAATGGTCATAGCTAATTGAAGACAAATCTGAACTTTTGATTTATGTAAACTACTAAGAATATTCTACAATATTATGTGGAGGTTAAATCCCTGCTATTCACCTAATAATTATTGATAATTAAATTAAAATTCTAAAAAAATTATTACAAAATAGTCAAACTCCTCAATTCGGCAATGGACCGCGACTTCCCTAAGCCTTGGATGCAAAACCTTATTGTGCCTATCTTTAAAAGTGGGGATACAAATGTTCCCTCTAACTACAGGACCATTATTATTAGCCAGATTTTACCCAAGTTATATGGACTCATTTTGGAAAAGAAGATTAGCCTCTGGCTTGAAAGCCATGATAAAAGAGCTAAAGGACAATCGGGTTTTGAGGAGACATCACTCAACTATTGACCATGTTGTTACTCCTAGGATCATTGCCAAGCCTGACTGTCGCAATAATAAAATTGATCTCTTCTATTGTTTTGTTGATTTTAGAAAAGCCTTCGACACAATTCCTCGAGATAAGCTGTGGAAAACACTTGAAGAAATAATGTTTCCTCTCGAGTTGAGGCTGAGGGTTATTGTGACTAGGCTTTATGAGAATGTTATTTCCAAGCTTAAGGCCATCAAGGGTTGGTTTGAAGAAATTAAATGCAATATCGGGGCTAAGTGAGGGTGTCCCCTATCTCCTACCCTTTTTAGCATTTATATTGATAAGCTATTAGAGTGGCAAGATGAAGGGCCTCAAGCTCGTTGGTATGGTCATTACTCTTCTCCTTTATCTTAAATATATTGTTCTTCTAGCCAAAAGCCATGTTGATCTTGACAAACACCTTAGAATCCTTCATGATTACTGCTCCAAGATGGGTATGCCTATTAACACTGACAAGACTAAAGTCATGATATCTAAATCCAAAAAGATTAGCTATGATAATTTTAATTATGATAACAAACACTTGGAGAAGGTTTCTTCATACAAATATTTAGGTATTGACATTCATCATCAACTCAACTAGAATTATAGCATTGTGAAAAGGATAATAGGAGGTTGCAAAGATTATTATGAGCTTGAAAAAAATTGTAAGTCGATTGATCTTTGGGTATGGAGTAAAAATAAGTTCCTTTTTAAGACTCTCATCACTCTTGTTATTTTATATGGATATGAGGTTTGTGGTTCCAGTATATCTAGAGAATCTTGGAGGAAGATTGAGTTGATCCAAAAGTAATTTATAACCTACAACCTCAAGATCAAAGGAAATACAACCTATCCTATCCTTTTGATTGAAGCCAAACTTCCCCCCATTGAAATCATGGCTATGTTTAGGTATCTGATGTATAAGAAGAAGCTATACAATATGGAAGCTAGGAGGTTCCCCAAAATTACTTCTAACCTAGCCAAAACCCGCACCTCCAGTTCAAGCGAGGCTGGCATAACAATTTCCAGTCTTGGTTCAACCATTGGAGGGTTAAAGGAGGAGATCATCTTGGACAAACAGGATAATATTATTTCCAAATTTTAGGTTAATTTATGGGATGATAAGGAGTTACAATGAAAATGGAAGTTGAGGTATTATATGGAGGTGATCAACCCCAATCTTGCTAACTAGAATTATATTTCTGCGTTGACCAGAGCTAAGAAGAAAATGAACATTGTGAAGATAAGAACTAATTCTCATGAGATTCGAAGTGAAACTAGACATTGGTGTATTCCCAAAACACCTTGAGACAAAAGAGTCTATCACCTTTGTGATACTAATAGGGTTGAAGATGAAAAACACTTTCTCCTAAACTATCAGGCTCTTACTTACATCCGATCTCATTTCCTAAACCTTTGCCACACTACCAACCTTCTTGACTTGTTAAGTCAACAAAATTATAGTGATCTAGGAATGCTTCTCTCTGTTCTTTTTTATCATAGAAATAAAATCTAAAAGAGTCTCAATTAATCTCTTACTTTCATAAGGTCTGATAGACCATATTGGTCTTAGTGGATGTTAATCATCATCATCATCATAATTTTTTTTTATTAAACCAACATAGATCCATCTCAACTCTTGATGTATCAAGTGTCGAGAGGGATCAAATCTCTCAAGGTGCAAAGATTTCCTCAAGTTTTTATCATCATTATCATTATAATTATTATTTTTTTATTAAAACAACGTAGATGCATATTAACTCTGGATCTATCAAGCACCGAAAGGGATCAAATCTCTTGTGGTCCAAACCTTTCCTCAAGTTTTGATCATCATTATCATTATAATTATTATTTTTTTATTAAACTAGCATAGATCCATCTTAACTATGGATCTATCAAGTACCGAGAGGGATCAAATCTCTCAAGGTGTAAACCTTTCCTCAAGTTTTGCACTAAAAAAAGAGGTTTAAAGATTGAACTGAGGAAAGCTTTGCACCTCGAGAGATTTGATCCCTCTCCGTTCTTGATAGATCTTGATAGATCCAAGGTTATTATACAAAAATAAAGCATAAATTTTCAGACGTAATGATTATAAATACACGAATCAAAATCATTAAAATGAGATTCTCTAATATTTTTTGAAAACTTTGAGTATAAGACATACAAAAATAAAGCCTAACTTTTCAGACATAAGGATCATACAGAAAATATTTAAAACATAATTTAAAAAGAAAAAGAAAAATAAAGAGAAAATAACTCTTTATTTTTATTTTTATTTTTAAATTAAGAAAATATAATGAACAAGGATCTCATTTTTCCCTTTTATTTTTAAACTTTGCCTATAAGACACTCCATACAAAAATAAAGCCTAGTTTCGTGTTCTACAAGAGAAGGCTTCCCTTTACCAATAATAACTACATGTGAGATTGACAACTCAAGGTCCTAATCCTTTAATCACTTAGTGAATTTTCTGTCTATATTGATTCAAATCTCAAATTTGGCATAACAAATTGATGCTTGGTTTCCGATAAAACACTCTCATGCCAGAGGACAACAATAAATATACAAAAGTAAAGCTAAAATTTAAGAAGTAATGACTATACATACATAGATCAATGATTAAATCATTGAAACGACATTCCCTAAAATATTTTAAAAACAGTATATAATATGTTGTGATACAAAAAATTAAGCCTAATTTTTCAAATAGATAAATGAATCAAAAACATTGAAATGTGATTTCCTTTTTTTTTTGAAAATTTTGCCTATAAGATACTAATACAAAAATATAAGTATTTTTAGTCTGAGAATTTTCTTTTATTTGGACAAACCATTAGCAAAAGATTTAGAATATAATTTAAAGAAAACCTCTTCTTTTTTATTTTTTTTTTAAATTAAGAGATTATAATGAAAAAGTTTTATCAAAATCTTTCTTATTTATTATTTTAACTTTGTAAGGTGTTCTGTGAGGGAAGGCTTACCTTTACCCATAATAGCCATATGTTTTGTGTCTATATATAGTTCTCTCACAAAAAGATTCAACTTTGGCACAACAAATTGACAATGGGTTATTTTTATATGAGTAGTCTTTACCGAAGTAATCGGAGAGGATTCATTTGAAATCACAAGTTTAAACCCTAAGTGCCCTAGGGGTTTTTGAGAGTGTTGAATCCAAATATGTAGTCAGAAAACCAGTTTAAACAACACAAATCAAGATTTGGCCACAATTTTTGCGAGAGATTCCAGTGAGAAATCCATGGAAACTCCAAAAAGTCGCATTTAAATACTACATTTTTATGTGTGGAAAATTCATTAGAATTTTATACCTTTAAATATGCTACATTATAGAAGAATACCATAGGAAAAAATAATGGGTTTTGAAAATCGTGAGTCAAAATATTTACATAACAGACTATATTTATTTAATTAAATAATTTATTTGTATTTGTATTTTATAGGCTAGGTTAGAAAAGGATCCAGAAAATGTAATGGATTTTGAAAACCTAAACCAAAATGTTTCCTAAGGTAAATTGGTTTTTTTTTTGTAAGCTTGCCTTTCCATTCATTCATTCATAAAACATATAAGTTACATCCATGAAATATGCTTGGTGGCCTCAACCTGCCCGAAGGAAACCAGGTCTATTGGCCACCGGACTACATTGTATGCCATCCAAAACATAAAAAGTTTTAATCTGTCCAACCAGGGTTTATAGGCCTTATAGTTTGTAGACCACTTAAACAGAAGACTGTAAATGTAAATGTTATCCAACATGTTTAACAAAAAAACCGAAATTATCAAATGAAAGCATTTTAGCAGTTAGCAATCAGACAACTCTACTGGAGCAGGGTTTTTAGCACTTGACCTCGACATCTCAATTTGAGCTAAACTCTGCAACGGTTTCTCCAAACGCCCTAAGCAAACATTCTGATGGTACAATAGTATCTTCACTACGCAAATTTCCTTATGGATGTCAGCAAGGCTCGGTTCTGGCTTTGAAGTTCCAACTGTATTAAGTGTGGTTGTGATTGCTCTCACCATGAAGCATTTCATGAGCCAATAGAGGTGCACCGACTACTTGAAAAGGGTAAGCCGACTTCTGGTATGACCAGGGTCAGAATCATGTTTGTCCATTCCTCAGCCTGGACCCCTGTCTCGGCCTTGGAATTCAATTCATTCTCCCAAGTCGTGATCATTTTCTTTATTGATCATTTTTTTTATATGTGTCGACGTCACGACACTGTAAGCATGCAGAGTGTTTTGTAGATTTTCTGCATTAGATTTCTGACCTCGTCGATGGTCGCGATTCCTTCCCTTTTTCGCTTGGTATCCTCGTACCACGGCCTCCACGCCCATTCGCTCCACTCCTTGACACAACCTTCACCATGCTGGCGTTGTCATTTGCAGGACCACCCACGAATTGCGAGACCGCTCGTCCCCACACCGAGGTAAAAACCATTATTCAAGAGCCAGAGGGAGAGGTAGTTTAGGTAGACTTGGAGATTGCATGCAGACAAACAGACCATTAAGTGTAGCCTCCCAGCGAAATAATGTCAGTGAAGTTACCAACCTCCACTTATTTCCTTCCTCTGCCCACCATGCATTCCTTTGCTTTTTCCCAAAACAAACACTGTGAATATCGTCAAGTACCGCCATTAAGACCACATCCAACCCATTATAATCTAAGACCTCTACTTTGCCAGAGAGGCCATAATCAGTGCCCTCTGCCACTAAGCTTTCCCGGGTTGAGCTTGACAGTGAAATTCAAAGAGCACAGAGTCCTCAAGCAAGTTTCACATTTAACGATTTCATGACTACCCAGAATTTATGATACATTCCCATTCAAGCCAACAACATACCATAGAAAATTGAAATTTACATAACAAACTCATAGAATTCGTTATTATCTAACTACACAACAGTCCAATGCAGCATCCATTCACAACACAAGTTCATAATCGAAGCCCTCACTTCACAGATAAAGTAAGCTTGAGAAACATACCAGATGCTTGTCATGAGATGCTCATCGCAATTACCTTGTGTAGTAACTCACAACTTGTCTACCAACATCTTGAATGGGTAAGCCATACTACTCGCTTTCCTAGAATACCAAATAAAGTAACTCACTTCCATTGGCATGCATATAACCACGATCACCAAATAAAGTACCTCACTTCCATTGGCATGCATATAACCACGCTCATCACCTAGAGCCTTTAACACCACTCAATTAAGTTCTGAACTGCCGCGTGGATACTACCCTGCGAGTCTTTAATTACAGGCAGCATGTGTGGGCGAGTCCTATTTCAGACCCCATTGAAACATAAATGCAGTCTGACATGCTGGGAGTATAGCAGTTTGTTTGCATTTATATTTCCTTCAAAATTGACTTTGGAGTTTTAGCAGCAAGAAAACTGTTATTTCCCTTGCATGTTAGAAGCATTTATGTTTCAATGGGGTCTGAAATAAACTGTTATTTCCCTTGCATGTTAGAAGCATTTATGTTTCAATGGGGTCTGAAATAAGACTCGCCGCATGTGTGGGCATAGGAAGGGCCCATCCACACACCCCAAATCTGAACTCATTAATCATTACCGGGATTCTGAAGTGATCCACCAACTGTTTGGCACCCGGATGAAGGAAGGTAAATTGGTTATTTTATTTTAATCATATAATTATATTTTTTAATTCTATTATATTTTTGTATTATTATTTTATTTTTATGTAATAGCTCATCTTCTCTGTTTTTAACCTTTTTTCACGAGTGACTTCCTGAAATTAATGGTGGTCCCTCCTATTATGACATGCCTGCGAAAGCGAAAGATGGATGACGTACCACCGACCATTGACACGAGCCTTGTAAGTCATTGAGTGAACCCGAAGAAATGGTAAACCGACCATGCGTGACAGATTAACTAAATAAAGGCGTGCACGAGAAAACAGGAAATAAATAAAAATCAGGATGGTATATTTTAATTCGTTTTATATTTTTTATTATTTAAACTAATAGAATTTCTGCCTATTTTATTTTTCCAAGTGGTAGTTTTCCGGCCATTCTCGTATTTTCCGGCTTCTAGATTTCCGACTAGGGCAAAATGAATGATGGTACTACTAAATAGATTTGATTATTCATTAAAAATTAGTACCAATCATTCAAGGTTCAGTGATTAAAATATATTTTTTCTCATAAGAAGTTACAGTTTGAATTTATAGATTTAATGTTAGAGATAGGTTGAACATATAGATTTAAATCCAGAGGGGAGGTTGAATATATAGATTTAACTGCAGGGTAGAAAAATAGAGTAGGTATATTTCTGTAAATTTTAACAATTAAATCCGGCAGGTTATGCAGAAATAAGCCCTAAATTATTATTTTATCGATTAATCAAAAGCATGATAAATTACAGAGATGCCATGACCTGAAAAACTTCTGAGTCAGCTCCACTGTGTTGGAAATAGCAGCACCATACGACAGTTTTCATTGTAATTCCAGACAAAAAAGACAAAAAAATTGCACGATTGTTATCATAAGTTTGAAGGATTTTCGTATTGAAAATTGGGATTTCCATTGGTAACCCAGAAAAATTTGTGCAGAACCACTATAGCCCAGCTCAGAGTTGGTTCTGATTTACAAATTTAGAGACGGAAAGAGCTTGTTTATCAAAGCTCTCGTACAAATATGGGCCAAATGATTGATTACAATTTTTACAAAGAGCATTGCTTAAAAAATTAAGCCCGAGTGTCCAAATATTATACAGGCAATCAATAAGGCTGGTATGCTATACAAGAAAGCACTAAGTTGTCTGATACTAGCACAGACTCAACTTATAAACCTAGACCTGGTTCTGGTCTGATATGCACCTGCAGGTTGAGCACTAATCAGCCGCACACCATACAGTCCAAGATCTTCCAGAATTTCTTGGTTTTCCTTCCGATCTTCTTCAACCGTGCAATAATAAAAGATAAAAAGAAGGGACCAGGTGTGGATGTAAACAGTACGGGTTGGTCTGCCGCCCCATGGATTTCTTGCCTTAGAAAAAACGTTCGTGTGCCCAATTCTCCTACTGGAACTGACCTGTTCAGACCTGTAATTCCACGCACAAATAAAATGCATCTGGATCAGATCCATCACATGACAGCTCCTCTGAATTAAAAAGAGAAGCAAACTAAGCTAAAGTGATGGACTGTTAATGGTGAAATTCTCACATTCCATGCTGAAATTCGATACATGCAACTCGAACATGTTTGTGTCGGAATCCAGCACAGGATGTCGCCCTTCCTTGGCATAGTTATCAATTGTTACTTTGATCAAATCACTCACTGTGTCTCCTTTTCTCACAATCACTCTAATGGGTCCCGTGCTTCCCTCCACTGTTATATTTACCAGTATTCGGTCTTCTTGAGGAAACGATTTCTGCAACATTTACAAGTTGAATCTTTAGCCAATAAACCAATTTTTAAAGTAGCAATTTGGATTAATACAACCTGCAAGAGTATGCTCTGCTACAGCTTAATATAGAAGTCTACTCTTAGGACAGCTCATGTATTTTGCCACTGTCACAAGAACAGACACACAGAATATCAAATGGAAACTGGGATTGAAGAACAAACATAGAGAATATCAAATGGAAACTGTGAGTTTTTTTGTTTATTAAACTATGTTAACTTCCAATGATGAAGACATATGGAAGAAAAATAATTGTTCTTTTGCTGCAGCTTAATATAGAAGTCTACTCTTAGGACAGCTCATGTATTTTGCCACTGTCACAAGAACAGACACACAGAATATCAAATGGAAACTGGGATTGAAGAACAAACATAGAGAATATCAAATGGAAACTGTGAGCTTTTTGGTTATTAAACTATGTTAACTTCCAATGATGAAGACATATGGAAGAAAAATAATTGTTCTTTTGGGAGAGAAAGTAACCAATGTTTAGCAGGGGCGAGCTTATCCCTCTTTGTATTGGTGGAAGAAAATATTTTGTTCTGTTGGGAGAGAGTAACCAATGTTTAGCAGGGGCCAGCTTATCCCCTTGGTATGTGTGGTTTTGGGACGCACAAGTAAAGTTTATATGCTGAGAATCAAACTTAAATCAATCCATCAAAACAAACCAACAAACATCCCAAACAACAAGTTAAAAAGAAAATATAATAAAAAAATATGAATTCCAAAGGTTCAAAGTGGAATTCTTTTGGGCCTGCTTTGATCTCATCTACTCAAATTTTTGATTGTGCATCATTCCAAGTATCTCATGCCTTTCTTTCCAAACCCTGGTTGGACATTTTAACAAACCTAATTTTGATTGTATTCAAGGAAGTGCGGTGCTCTGAAGCCTTGATGAAGTTAGGGATTTCATGTGTGCAAGGTGCCTTGATTTTAGAGATTGAATCTGTCACATTGAATATGGAAACTAACATATGTACATTTGAACTTCTAAATTTTATAAACCTATAGTTACAAACATCTCCTAATTAGTGATAATACTGAAAGGAATGGTTCACAATTGGGTAGAATTCCAAAAATACAACTTCTTGCACAACCTTTCAGGCCCAAGATTAGAGGGATTAGGTCCTATATTCTTCCATGGGCTAGTAAATATTCTACCATCTGCCTTCCCCTTCCTTTCTGCATTTCATAACTTTTTCAGTTCAATAGATTAATTGGAATCATTCTTACTCACCTCGGATGGTTCGTAGAAACTGGATGATGGTTCGTAGAAACTGGATGAAGGAGTCGGCGGGAGGGATAACCTTGGAAAGCTGGGCGGGCGATGGAAGAGATCCGAGAGGGTCTTCTGCTTCAACATAAAATCCTTCAATTCCTTGGACTTCTTGGGACGATCATGACCTTCATCTTGGCAATGCAGGCCTCCAAGTTTGTACAGAATTGGCTCCGAAACTGTTCTTCTCAGAACATTCTTTGGGATTTTGGGTTCCCAATTCTGTCTTCTGCTCTCATGGCGACGACGATCTGGTGTCGAATTCTTGGTCCTGCTATTGCTCCTCCTCATCCTGAAACTTGCACTCTCCCCTCTCTTTCGAGAGCCAGTTCTCTCCCCATTTCTCATGCGACCGCGAGCTTCCATCCTGAATCTCTAATTGTTTTTCCCCAAACAAATTATTATGACTACACTTCAAATATTTCTCAACAAGTCCATGGCAGGGCTGCACTTAACAGTAAAGCTCGACTGAAGAAGGATATAAATTTTTTAACCATGAATACAAAAATCATGAAACATTGTGGCCTAACACTATTGCTCATCCGATATAAGAAATAAATCTGGACCTGTCGCTCCATACTCATATGAATTGTAATCCGTTTGAAGAAACGGGTAGCCTTCCTGTTGTGCCGTTGATCGTTTGGTGGGGGATACCGCATGGGTGCGGAAGTTGCGTGGAAAGGTCAGCGATGCAAGAAAGGTAGAAGGAAAAATACCAAACCCCAATGGAGGAAAAACTGCCAGACGTAACGTCAACCCAACTGGTCGGTCTGCTTTGGCTTTAAGTTAAGAAGATCCTCTGCCCCACTCCACCGTCAGACTGATTCCCTTAAATTTGTAAAGTGAAGACTTAATTGGGTTGTTTGGTTGTGTACGATGGAACTCTGTCCGAAGGTTCTTCTATGTAGTGTACATGCAATAAACATCTCCCCATATTGGACTCGGAGAGCATGCAAAACTTTTACAGATATTCAAGAATTCTTTACACGGATTTAGGAATTCCTTCACATGGAAGAGGATGGCTATTTAAAATCCATCTGCATATATTCACTATCTTTGAGAAACAAGCATAGGAAAAGCATTAAAAAAAAGTAAGGTTGTATATAGAAAATGGTTTTTTATTTGAGATCATGATTTTTATTGTTTAATATACATTTTCGAAAATGATTTTTTATTGAGATTGTAATTTTTTATTGTTTAAAATATATTTTCTAATCGAATATTCTAATTATTGAGGGGACTCAACACTCTCAACAATTATTGAAGCACTCAATTTTTTTGCAAATTAAACAATTTAAAAAATAAATACTTAAAAATGAGCTATTTCATCTATTAACTCATTACTCACAGGAAAAAATATTGCTTCACGTACTCATAGAAAAAAATCATAATTGAGAAGACATCCTAATAAAAAGGAATAAGGAAAATAAATTAAAAATCATAAATTTTATATAATAAATAAATCTTTAATTTATATTCTATATAATAAAGACCACTATTATATATTATATAAAATATATATTTTATATATCATATAAAATATATATTTTATATAATATATAAAATATAAAATATATATTATTGTTAAATCAATAATATATATTTATATAATAAAAAGGTAAGAGAGAAACTAATTTTTAAAAAAATTATATTTTATTAATGGAAAAATTAAAATAAAAAATAAATATTATTTCTTAGTTTAAAATAAGTTTCCATTACTTAAAAATAAATAAGATGGGAAAATATGAATCCTAAGAATCTATATACTTACTTTGCAAGTAAAGAGAAATTAAGAATGTGATGTTTTGTTATCTCATGTATCAATGAAATATAAGTAAAAATTATGTTGGGAAACTAAAATGTTAGAACATATAGGAAGATAGGGAAATGATTTTTGAGAGTGAGTGATATGAAGATGTTAACAAATTGTTGTTAACAAATGACTTTAGTGATTGAGAAGTAAAATTGAAGAATTGAAATAAATATAAAAAGATAAAGAGGTTTATATGGGCAATGGAATTAAGAAATACACTCAAAATACAGATGATTTTAGAACAAAAATTTAAGATTTGATTGCTTAGATAAGCAAAAAGGAGAGGTTTTTTGAGTAAGAGAAATTGAAATAGAAATATATTAGAAGGATAAAGTTTAATTGTAATAGGTTGAAAGAACATACTACTATTTGTATGACCTAAAACTTTCCAATTATGTTAATATTGGTTTAAGTTTTGGTATTCAAGGTGATCCCTATTTTTATGTGAGGAATGTTAGCATATTAATAAAAAGAGGTAAAGGAAGAATATTTACATTAAAAGAGAATACTATAAATGAAAATAAGTTAGAAAATCTTAGCGGTGGTAAGTTAACTTTGTGAGAGAAGGAGGATATAGTAGAGTTGTTGTGGTCTAATTAGTTATTTGCATGTTGTGTTGACCTACTTTTGTTGATCAACAAGATGCAATACTACAACTACAACAAAATGTACTAAGGTAACAATCACACATTCAATATCTCACAATAAAGCATATTCAAATCTAATGTTACGGAGGAAATAGTGTATTAATTCTCATTATTATTAATGTAACATATTATAGTCACTCTACAAATATGTCACATTATACTATATGGCTTACCACTAGGTTATTAATGCTTTCTACCAGCTTTCATAAATTGGCCAAATCATTGACTACGACTTTATTGGCTACACATTCTCACTAGCTCACTGATTCTAATGGTTCCCATCATATTTGTTCTTTGCTATTGTAAACACCCCACTTACCTCAATAGAATGCCTACTACTACTCCAATTCCTCTTGTACTATTAGAAAAATGGGATAAAATTTTTTTGTCTCTTATGTCTATTTTTCCTTGTCAATTCTTCTTTCAAGGGTTTGTGTTATTTAACTAAGTCACTACTCTTCTTCTATAGTAGAGTATTCATAACCTTGATATATATATACTTTTTACTTATATCAACATGCAGATTTTTAGTGGATATAATAACAATATAATGGCATAATGTATGCCACCTGCCCATACACGACGACTCCCATTTATACACTAATCCAATTGTCGTAAAAAATCAGGGAGATCGATAGTTTGCGTGGGGGGTACCCTCCTTGCTGACGTCACAAGGGGGGGTGGTCCACCAAGATCCTGGTCATCAATCCATAAAGTTAGATCGACGATGTTTGCATGAGTAGACTCCTTGTTGATGTCACAAGGGAGGGGTTGTGCATACCATTGATCTCATGTAATGGATTTCCACTATTGATCAACACATGATGACCCATGCTCGTTGACTACCACCATGCCATGGTGTCAACTAGTAATGTCATTCCACATCACACTAGACCCACATCACATAAAATACATGAAGTTTCTGGGTGGATCCCCACATGTTTGAGTAGTGAAGTCATCATAAGCAATCCCAACAAGGTAAGGTGCATGATGTTTATGAGGACATCACCCCTCAAAATGGTTGGAAATAAGAAACTGTTGATTGCCAAATCGATGGATCATATTCTTTCTAACAAGCCAAGCCCATTTTTCAAAACTACCAAGGGCACCCCTCGAAAGCGGTTTCTTACTTCAACAAAAGCACAACCAGTGTCTTATGTGCACATGACATCAATATTGGGACCCATGCATCATTCAAGCACCACACATCACTAGGTCCTCCACGTTTTCCAGGTCCTTGGCATCCCAACACTCTTGTCGCATGATCCCCCTTTGAACTTATGAGGTTGAGACCTCCGAGACCTATCACCTTGGGCTTTCCTTTACGCCTAGCTTAGTGCAGGCTCCATTCCCTGACCTCTTCCATGATAATGGCTCGACCACGTCATCCGACTCTTGACATCCCAAAGATTCTCCTCACCCTCTCCCCTTGATATTTTGGGGTGAGACTTTTGGGACACGTCTTCCTAGTCTTGACATTCCAACGATTCTCCACACACTCTCCCCTTAATCTTCCGGGATGAGACTTATGGGGCACGTCATCCTGGTCTTGACTTCACGTAAAGTGATGGATTATGTTAAGGAAGGAAAAACACGAGTATTGTTCTGCCAATGCACTATGATAAAGGTTCCATCATTGGATTTTACAACGGCTATTATAGAGATGGCACCTCTATTTCTAGTTATGGGAACCAAACTAAAGTCGAAATGACATAGTGCTCCCGCAATATGGTAACATACACATATGTGATCATGAATGGTGTTGGGTCCCTACAATACTAGTGATTACCCCATTACTATTGTAGTTATACCCCTTATTTATATTGTTGTGCCCCCATTGCCCCCATATTGTTATTAATGTGCCCATAGAATCCCTCTATTGTTATTTTTGTGGCTTTGTATTATTATTGTTAGGTCGGCTGGACTATATTGTGACTCCATAGACTCCTATATATAGAAAGGAGGTTTTGTCATTTGAATCATCCAAGAATTGTTCATTTATGTAATGTAAATGAGGTTTCCCCCTCAAAGAGGCTGAATTCTAAGGCGTTGATCTATCTTTTCTATCTTTTCTTGAATTGGTTTCATAACATTTGGTATCAGAGCTTTGGATTCTAGGGTTTCACTGCTCCAAACAGGTCATCGTGGCATCTTCGCTATAACGTTTTTTCTATGACGTTACAGAAGTCGCAAAAAAAAACCCATTTGAGAAGAAATCGCGCTGAACCTTGGGTCCAAATTTCAAAGCTTTTCGCGCGATATTTTCGGAGATATGATCTCAGGAAGTTGGTCTTTTTGCAGACTCCTGAATTACACTCAAAACAGGTGACTTGGGGAAAATCGTCATAACTTTCTTTCTGAGCATCGGATTGAAATTTCGTAAGAAGGTACAGAAAGAGGACGTGCTGTAGTTTTCTTTTATATATTTTTCAGAGTCAAAGGTTGAAAAAGTGACACGTGGCACTTCATACAAGTTCGCTCTACTGAACTAGTCTATAATCAGGTCACTGCGGGAGATTGTGCATAACTCTTTCTTGGAGAATCCAATTTGGATCAGACTAGTGGAATTGGAAAGAGAACATAGAAAGCTACTACAGGTCACAATTTTAGAACTGGATGATTCGAAATTACAGAGATACATCAGATTCAATATCAGGCTTCTACAAAGTAAAAAAAGGTGTGTAGTTTTTATTTTTTATTTTTGCATAAGCTTGGTTTGAAGGAATTCAAAGGGCATAGTAAAGCATTATTATCAGTAACTGATGCCCCGAGGAAAGAAAATGCAAACACCTAGTAAGGAACCTGAAAGCTCTAGCATGACTCATGAAGAAGAGGAAGAAATGCTACATGATATATCAAAATTACAAGAACAAGTGCAACAAATGTCACGCTCCCAAAAGCTAACAGATGCTAAGATAAATGGTGTGGAATCTAAGATAAAGGGCATGGAAGCTAAGATGGATGATCTGAAGTCAGATTTGAGGACAGATTTGAAGACAGACATGGCAGATTTGAAGACAGATTTGACAAATTTTCTACAAGAAATACTTACTAATGGTGAAAAGGTTGTAAAGGAAACTCATGATGTGAACAAAAGAAATGTTAATCATGATTCCATAGACTCTAATGTTGGATCAAAGACCCACCATATTCCAAAAATCGATATGAATAAGTTTGATGGCAAGGATCCCGCCACATGGATATTACAGATGGACAAGGAAAATTTTAAGGATGGAAAATTTTCTTGAAGTTTCAAACATTGGCGAATCTCACTAATCCCTAATATGCAAATTATAAATGTTTATTGATATATTTGTAAAATTAATCAAATTTATAATTATTTTATATATAGTCTCTCTATAATGTTGGCGATTTTTAAGGTAAAATAATTTTATATTCTAAAATTTGGGCGAATCGTCTTTTATAAAATTGGAAATTGGCAAATCTTTTTTTTGGAAAAATCATGGAAAATTAGCCCACTGGGCGAACATTAGCCCCTAAAATTTTCCATGCAGATGGAGCAGTTCTTCGATCTCAATAATGTGCAAAACACACAAAAGGTACGTATGGCAACTTTATATTTGGAACCAAATCAATTTGTATGGTATCAATGGCTTTGCTCTCGTAAACTTATCACTTGGGCAATTTTTACGGAAGAATTCATAGCACATTATGAGGATACGAAAAGCAACACTTTTTTTAGCCAATTGATAAGTCTCAAACAAAGGGGTTCAATAATGGAGCACATTGAGGAGTTCCAAAAATTGAACATAAGGGTAAAAGATATTCCAGAGCAGCATAGGATTGATGTGTTCATAGGGTCTTTAAAGGATAATATCCAACATGATGTTCGACTTTGGGAACCTGATTCATTAGAGAAGGCATTCAGGTTAGCAAGAAAAATGGAAAGCAAAATTATGGCAACCAGGAAGCATACCACTCACAACTATAAAGACGGAAGTGCAGTTGCCCCTAGTCTTCCACAACCTATAAGGTTGACACCACAACAATTGGAAGAAAAAAGAGCAAAAGGGCTTTGTTATAGTTGTGATAGCAAATACACTAAAGGTCATAAGTGTGCCGAGAAGAAATTATTCTACATAGATTGTGAAGAGGAAGAAGAAAAGGAGCAAGAAAGGTCAAAAGAACAGGATATGCTCCAGGAACAAAGCCTAGATGAAGAACAAATAAATCTGACCATATCTTGTAATGCATTGGAGGGAATTACCACTCCTCAAACCATCAAGATAGAAGGACAAATCAAGAAGAAAAATGTGATAGTGTTGATTGATTCAGGAAGCACCCACTATTTTATTCATTGTAGGGTAGCAAAAGAATTGAATTGCTTCCTATATCCAGCACCAGAGTGTCAAGTGATGATTGCAAATGGAGGAACAATAAATTGCTCTGGAAAGTGCCATAATATCAAGCTATCCATGGGAGAATATGTATTGACTAGCCCAATGCTTTTCATTCCAATGGGAGGTGCTGATGTTGTACTAGGAGTCCAATGGCTACAATCCTTGGGTACAATAGCTTTTAATTTTCAAGAACTTTTCATCAAATTTTCTATGGAAGGAAAGGGAGTTGAATTAAGGGGTATTGCAGGGAAACCAGGAAAGATAACAAGCTCTAATGGTATGACAAAGCTTCTAAAAAAGGAGCAAAGAGGTGTAATTGCACAATTATGTTCGCTAGATGTTTCCACATTAGAATCATCTATTTCTCCAGATCTCCAAAAAGTCCTGGACAATCATTCCAAGGTATTTGAGACTCCCAAAGGTCTCCCACCTATGCGTGATCATGATCATGCTATTCATCTGATTCCAGGAAGTGTTCCTCCAAACATCAGACCGTACAGATATCCCTATGTCCAAAAAAGTGAAATTGAACGTATGGTTGCAGAAATGCTAGAGGCTGGTATAATTCAACCGAGTCAAAGTTCTTTCTCTGCTCCAGTAGTATTGGTGCACAAGAAGGATGGATCATGGTGCATGTGTCTTGATTATAGGGAGCTCAACAAGCTCACTATTAAAGATAAGTTCCCCATTCCTGTCATTGATGAATTACTGGATGAATTGCATGGATCAATTTACTTCACCAAGTTGGATCTTCGTTCAGGATATCATCAAATCAGAATGAAGATTGAAGACATTCCGAAAACGGCATTTAGAACTCATGAGGGTCATTATGAATTTTTGGTCATGCCTTTTGGCCTTACCAATGCACCTTCAACATTTCAAGGTTTGATGAATTCAATTTTCAAACCATTCCTTAGAAAATTTGTGTTAGTATTTTTTGATGATATACTTAGCTACAACAAGATTCCAGTACGTCTCATACATTTAGCTGGAAAAATGATTAGTTATGGTACAAAGATCGCTTATACCTCTGTAAGAATTCCCAGCTAAAACAAAAAATTCTTATGGAATTGCACACTTCTCCCTTAGGAGGGCACTCAGGATTTTTAAAAACTTACCACAGGGTTAAGAAGGAATTTTTTTGGGATGTCCTTAAATCAGATATTCAAAAGTTTGTGGCAAAATGTTTGGTTTTCCAACAAAATAAATTTGAAACAATTAAGACACCGGGTCTATTACAACCTTTATCCATTCCAAGCCAATGTTGGGAGGAGGTATCAATGGATTTTATCACAGGTTTACCGAAGTCTGAGGGAAAGAGTGTCATCATGGTGGTAGTTGACAGACTTACCAAGTATGCACACTTTTGTGCATTATCACATCCATTTAAAGCCAGTACAGTTTCTACTGCATTTATGGAAAAACTTCAAAAGCTACATGGAAACCCAAAGATTATTGTAAGTGACAGAGATCCCATTTTCACTGGAAATTTTTGGACACAATTATTTTCTTGTCTTGGTACTCAGTTAGCTCATAGCTCATCTTATCATCCTCAATCTGATGGGCAAACTGAGATAGTAAACAAATGTTGGGAAGGATATCTTCGTTGCTTTGTATCTGATAAACAGACACAATGGGTCAAATGGTTGCCTCTGGCTGAATGGTGGTATAACACTTCCTTTCATACAGCAACAAAAATGACCCCATTTATGGCACTTTATGGGTATCAACCACCATCCTTCACATCATATTTAAGAGAAAATTCTAAGGTTCAGGCAGTGGAACATCACATCGAACATCAACAACAAGTCCTCCAACTCTTAAAGGATAACCTCGTGTTGGCTCATAATAGAATGAAACAACAGGCAGATCAACATCTCAGTGAAAGAAGTTTTGATGTAGGTGATTGGGTATTCCTACGGCTACAACCATATAAGCAAATGTCCCTCAAGCAAGCTAAGAAGGATAATAAATTATCACCAAAGTATTATGGTCCGTACAAGGTGTTGCAAAAGATTGGTACTATGGCATACAAATTGGAGCTTCCTGCAGCTTCTCGATTGCACCCAGTTTTCCATGTTTCATGCTTAAAGAAGGTTATAGGCGACAAGCTCCCAGTTCAAACAATATTGCCAGAACTTGACGAAGAAGGAAAAATTATATTGTAACCGGAAGCAGTTATAGAAACAAGAACTCGACAGCTACGAAATCGATCAATTTCAGAGTACCTTATCAAGTGGAAGAACTTATCCGCTGAAGATTCCACATGGGAGGATGAGAATTTTATGCAGAAGTATCCAGAACTACTCAAGCGTTGAGGACAACACTTTTTTGAAGGAGAGGGGCATGTTGGGTCCCTATAATACTAGTGATTACCCCATTACTATTGTAGTTATACCCCTTATTTATATTGTTGTGCCCCCATTTCCCCCATATTGTTATTAATGTGCCCATAGAATCCCTCTATTGTTATTTTTGTGGCTTTATATTATTATTGTTAGGTCGGCTGGATTATATTGTGACTCCATAGACTCCTATATATAGAAAGGAGGTTTTGTCATTTGAATCATCCAAGAATTGTTCATTTATGTAATGTAAAGGAGGTTTCCCCCTCGAAGAGGCTGAATTCTAAGGCGTTGATCTATCTTTTCTATCTTTCCTTGAGCTGGTTTCATAACAAATGGAATAAAAGATTACAAAAGGACTAGTTTGGTTATGGATTAACCCAAGTACACTGCATTCCACACTGTACATGTATAAATTTATGCATACACACTGTTATGCTCCTATACCAATAGGTGTCATATTTCATGATTGACTGGTTGAGCTCTGTAATTTGTTCATCCCTTTTGCAATGGTTTTCCATATTATCAAAAAATAAAAAAAATAAAAAAATGTAAAAACTGTAAAGAGGGTATGCCCTAAAATAAAAATCAAAGGGTAAAAAGAATAAAGTGGTCAAAAAAAGTGAAAGAAGTGAACCCCAAACACAAAAAGACCAGGAAAGTGTGCAAGTCCAAAATGCCACTAGTTTTCATTTTCTGCAAATAAGCATTGTGTGCAGCCTGTTAAATTCATGCCACAATTAATGAATGGCCAAACAGCTTAATCTTGGCTAGTTCATGTTTGAATTTCATGTTTTAGAGACAGAGAATAAAATCTGACCAAACTGTTTAATCTTGGTAGATAAGTAGATAGGTAGAGAAGCAAAGGAGCTCAACAGTTTAATCTGAGCCCTTGGAAGTAATAAGTGCAGACTTAGGTAGGCTTACCATGAAAAGAAAAGAAAAGTTGAAAAGGGTTTGCCAGTCCAAGTGCACTCGAATAAAGAAGAAAAAATGCTAGGCAAAGTAGGCAGGGTAGGCAGATTGGTGTTGCAGAAACATACTTGTGATTGATTTTGTCTCTAAAAAATGTGTTAATCTTATCTCTATCATAAGTGCCATGGCAAATATTTTTTGATGCAGCTCAAGCGAGGCAGATTACATAACTAACTCCCCTTCATACTTTTCCAAAATCATTCACTAACTTTCCCAAAGGTGTTAAGATCTGCTTAATATCACTCACAAGCCACTCATTCCATTTCATCAATTACCTAAGTAAAACCCCATTTTACTTAGGAGAATAGCCATATTTCTCATATAAAACCACTTTTCCCTTTTAACCTAAGTTTTTAACCATATAACTTAGCGCTTTCCACTTCAAAATTCATATTAACTTTAATTTATATTATTTAAATCCCGTTTTATCACCCTTCCCCATATTATGTAAATATAATAAAAAACCCCCCGCATTACTACATATCCCACCCCTGGTTGAAATATAACCATAAACGTTTTGTCGGGGATTAATAGATTTATTTGGAATTTATTAATAACCCTTCCCCCGTAAATAAATGGGTTAATTAACCACCGGAGTTAATTAATAACCAACCTCGAACCAATGTAATTACGCCCCAAAAACCATTTTAAGCATTGTTTTATTATGATCGGCCTCACAAATTAACTTTCTGCCATATTCTATGCGCGTCCGCCGTCAGATCTCCGCTCCACCATCCAATGGTCCACATCCATTTTGCGACCCCCTCCATCACCGAACGTTAACTCGCGGGAGCCCGGTGGTTTTGTCGCCATGCCAAGGACACGCATCGCACTCCTGCTATGATCGCTTGCCCTCCGCCTGAAACCGCCCAGCCCCAAAAGCGGTGCCGGAAAAACCGCTTACCACCCTCCCGCTGACGTCATCTGCTGACGTCCTTCGTCCGGTGTTGACATCACCCACCACATCACCGCCACATCATCTATACCGTACCCCTACTGACGTCATCCGTCCTTCAAATCAAGAAATTCCCACCAAGCTCCATTTTGTCGAATAAAAGGGTAAAACTATCATTTTTGCTATGTTTTCCTGCGTATTGCGCTCCAGGCGTAAAAGCGACTGAGTTCGCAGTTCAGTCTCGACCACCTCCTGACCAGAAAAAGCTCCATCGACGAGCTCCTCCGTTTGTCAACCGACCCTCCAATATATGGTCTCCCTCCTTGATCGCAAGATGCAAAGGATATTTCTCCTTTGGATTAAAGTAAACTTCGCAAGCAGACTGCCGACCAGAGAAATGGTTTATTTTACCCTAACCAGTGCACCTTTAGAAACATGAATTACCAGAGGAAAGATAATCAGAAGACACATTAGCAGTTCTATTTTTGCCAGACAACGATGAGTAGGTGTCAGTTCAGCATTAAAGAGCATCAAAACAAGTCAAAGAGTATCAATTCAAACATTAAAGTGTATCAGATCATCATTGAAGATGTCAGAGCAGAATTAAAAGCAGCAGTTCAGAATTAAAGAGCACATTTAAGACAGACAGTCAGTTGTTTATATTTTACTTGTAAATTATTTTAGGTTGAACCTAGATATTATCCCATTATTGTTATGAGATATTTGTTGTACATATTTTGTAGTATAAATACCCCCTCCATTAGAGTTTGGGGGTAGTTGGTGGTGTGCGGATTTTCTAGACTTTGCTATAATACTGAAATTTTTGGAATAAAAAGCTGTTGGAATCAAACTGTTGTCTGGCCTACTGGATGAAGAATTGAAGTAGAGGACTTGTCACAGAATTCTTGAATCAACCACTGGATCAATAAGTCCCCTATATATTGTGTTTTACAGTTTTCTTGTTTATTATATCATCTATGTTTCATAATATGAATGATAAAGAAAAAGGTTAATTTTAGAATTTGCTTGACTGCACTCTATTTTCAGTCTTTATTGTTCTCTTTGCTTTCTTTAGAATGTGCAAGTTGAGCCTTGAGATTGGAATCGGTGGATTTCGGGCGGATCAAATGCGCGAAGTTTATTCCACCATTTGGACCCGAAATCCATTTAGTATGGTTTCTAATTCTTCATCGGGTCCGTTTTTGGAATCAAAGAATATGCCTCTTTTGGCTCCGATCAGGAGGTTTAGGCATTTGTTTGTATTTGGAAGGTCTCACAGTTAGTTGGTGGGCCTGTGGTCTGGTTGTTAAGCTTTTGGCTTGGTACCCTAGCCCTGAGTGGATAGTTGACTCTATGTCCCTCAGGTTGCTTAGGGTAGTTGTATTATTTGTAATTTATTTCTTTTTTTCTAATGAATAGAAGGTACGACTCTTGCTTCAGCAAAAAAATAGGTTCTATTTATAACAAGAGAGGGTGACTCTTCAAATCCCCTTTGTGACCTTTGGAATACCCTCATGACTGTTCAACTTCTTCATAAAATGACACATTACATTACATGGTGAACTTTCATAGTCCAGTATTGACACTTAGAATTTCACATACAACATAATTACAAATAATTTACATTTTCCACTCTACCCATATAAGACAAAATAGGGTAGAGGCAGCCTAACAAGACACAACACTATGATGTTGGAGTTTGGGAGAAGTCCAACTCAACAACCTTCACTTGCTACTTCTTGGTCATGTATTGTTACCAAGCTTGGTACTATGTGATGGTGCCCTCAAACTACTTCATGGTGTCTTTTTGGAAGTAGACTCTAGCCTCCATGGAATCTGGGTACACTATCTTGGAACCTTTGTCTAACTCATTTTGAAGGATGAACAACATTGTTTTGACCTTGACAGGACCACCGATGAACTTCTTCATGTTGTGTATGTTTAGCTCCAAGTCTTCCCTTGTGGCCTCCTACCTTAGCTACTCCAAGTACTCTTTAACCTCCTGCCGGACTTGGTTCCTGTATTTAGCTTTGGTGAGAGAACTGATTGATGGGATATGGTGTGTTCTCACCAAGACATCCAAACTACTATACAACTGTACATATGAGGATTGTATACTGTCGATGAATGAGGCAAGCTTCTTTTTGTTTAGAATCAAAATTCGAACCTTCACTTTCTCTAGCTCTACTTGTGGATTCATTTTCTTCACTAAGTCAAGTGGGGCCCCTTTGAATTGTATTTTCCACTCTTGTACATAAGCAATGGAAGCTGTTGTAGGCCATCAAAACAGATAACTACTTTATCCATGGTGAAAAAATTGGCATAGATATTCTGCATGGTTTCTCCAAGTGATGATACTTCAGCAAGTATCGCTGTTCTCATCTCCCCAATGTGAAAAATTCATTTTGCGCTGCTGCTCGGAGTTGTTCTACCTCTTTCTTGGTAGTCCACAAGTTCTGTGCTAGTTGCTCATTCTTGGTAATCAAATACTCAAGATTTGATCTTATTGCTCCTGCATAGGCCAAGCTAGCTTTGGCAATGGAAGTTGGATGATTCCTGATATCCAACACTATCACCCTTTCTTTGATGAATGCAGGTGATGCATGATCATCTGGAAAGTTCTTCCTCCGTGCTTGTACAATCCTCTTATGGAACTCATCGAATAATAGATTGTACACATCCATGACCATATCATCACCAAGGACAATAGTATCTCCTTTCTCGCTCAGGGCTAGCTTTGCTGTTAGAGGTGGTGGAGATTGAGGGATGACTTGTGTGTTGTGGGGAAAAATGCCTATGCAGGACGATCCTATCCACCTAAGGTGTGACAGTGCCTTAGCAACAAACAATGACAACTATTCTGGTTTCTTCCTTTATGAAATGTGAAAGAAGAGAGATAAATAGACTTACCGGTGTCTTCTGTTTGTCCCTCGATCCGGTCTCTCTTCTCTTTGGGAGTTCACAGCTACTTGCCTTCTCACTCGCCCAGCTTCAACAGGTTCATGCAAGATCACAAGAGAACAGCTACTTGCCTTCTTGCTTGTCCAGCTTCAACGGGTTCCTGCAAGATCACAAGAGAACAACTACTTGCGACAAGAGAAGAACACTACACAAAGACAGATATTCACATTCATAACTAGTTTAGGATTAGAAATAAACCAAATACACTAATGCAGTCATACATCAAAGACACATCAGTATATAGGGGAAACCAAGATAGCTTTATTGATGAATAACAAGGTTCAGGAAGAGATACAACCCAGAGGGCTCCAATCCAACATCTCTTTCCCAGCAAATGGAATTCCTATCTTCGCCCCCTTCAAAGCATTAAGCACCCAATGATTCCAATCTCAAACCAACAGTAATTCTTTGCAATAACAAAATTCCAGCCTCTAGATCTCATGGAGGAGAGATCCATATATAGATGTTTGGAGAGAGGATGAGTCAGCTTGAGATCTGACTAGTGTCCTCTCCCTCTGTCAGTTCTTGATTCCACTTGGAGGTTCTTGCTTCCACTTGGAGATTTGGAACCTCTTACTCATCACCAGTCGAATTCCCTGAGGCAAGTGTCATTTTGGAAGCTTCCTGGGTTTTGACACCTTGAGAAATGAGCTTGCCACATGTCCACTCTCGTTCAGCGCAGGTAGCTAGTGTTCCCTTTGACATTCAACGCAAGTAGCCAGTGTTGGCTTTGACATTCAGCGCAAACAGCTAGTGTAGCCACTGAAATGATCCTGAATTGACTTGTTTTTGAGCAGTTTCTGGTGGAGAACTTCTGTGAATTGTTGTGGTTTGTTAGCCTTGTTCCTCTAGGGGTAGGAACAACATGTTTAGGGACTTTGGATCCCTTAGATTATGGACATTTCATGCTTAATGCTGTAAGGCACAAAAATGTCTATAACAGTTGCCCCCTAAAGTATGAGGCTGTTTATCGGGTGAAATGCTTTATCAGGGGGATCCGAAGTTCATCCAATGCTGAGAGGAGACCTGTAATAAGATACAATACAATACATTATTTTTCATACTGCTTTCATGATCTAGCTAAGGCGGGCATTCCCATGCTCAGCTTTATAAATTCATTTTTCTGTACATAGAACAGACAATCGTCTGGTGGTAGACTGATAATTTTGATGAAATTATCATCCTTTGAATAGGATGATTATCTGCTGCAATGATGTACATGTCAATGTCTTTATCTTTCCTGAATATATATCGCAGCCCGGATGGATGAAACTAGATCCGGGGTCTTCAAACTCGTTCGATCTTCACTCTAAGTACAAGTCGATCCATGTGAGAAATGTTCTGAAGTCGAACATGGAAAGACATCGCTTGATTACCGGTCAATGATGTGAACTGTTAACAAGCGCGAGAGGAATCACCGATAATGATAATGACCCTCAAGGTACTGCAGTACAATTCACGTGGTGTGAATAAAGGACTTGGCGTCGAACACCACGCAAAATATTTCGGTCGAAGGTCATTGATGTATACCTGTCGTCGGAAGTGAGAAACTTGCCATTGAGGCATGCAAGCTTCAAAGTACTGAAGGGGTTGTCCCCAGATCAACTTCTTGGATAATGAGCTGATGTCGACAAGAAGCGATCCGTCAAAGGAGGGCCTTAATGAATCCCACATCAGTGACACGGAACGGAGCTAATGATTTTAATGGAGGTGAAAATGATCTGTGACATATGATTCAGGGTGGCGGTCATGAAAGGATGAAAGATAATGTATGGCAGTGGATGGGACACGGTTGACTTTTCTGAATGACTTTTCTTGAGCATATTGATGCGATGGATTGGTAGCATTACCCCAAATATGGATGGTATGGTGAGACCATGGATGTGACCGGTGAATGAAACAACCCAACCCAATTGTGGTACGGAGGAAAAGTGTCATGTTCAAGAGCGACTTGCTACCATCAAAGTTTTCTTGAGTTTCTCCCAATTTTTCCCCAGTCATTGCTGACCAGTGCCTCTTTATTTTTGTCAAGCTTGAGGAGAATAACATATGCTTGTTCTATAACCTGCCCTTCGGGCAAGCCCATCGCTATGTTTTAACGAGCCTAGCGATAATGAAACTCGTTCTCATCTAAAGACAAGTTTGCCGCTATTTAATGATTTTAACGAGTCTAACGATAAGGATAACTCGGTCCTTTTCATTTTTAGAGTGTCTGAAAAGGTACATAAAGTTAACTCCAAAAGTCCTTTTTCGTCATCTAATCCCTTAAGTCCGAAAAAGTATAAAACAATACATAAGGGATGAGTTTTCTATAGTTTTAACGAGCCGAACAAAACAAGCGCTCGATCTTTTTGTGCAATAATCCCTCAGGTCCAAAAAGATTAAAATCTAGAGGAGGGATAGCTCTTCCTATCCCTTTAACGAGCTGGAAGGCCAAGGACTTGGCAATCTTTTCATATTTTACGAGTCAGTTGAAAAGAGCTTAAATAAGACTCGTCTTTTGAGGAACGAGTGATAAACAGGGTTAGCAGCTGATTCCAGGTACAGGTTGGAATTTTCCAATCACGGCAGTGTCACAAGGATGGCTAGGTGAAATCACTCTTCGCAGCTGTTCCTCAAAATGGGTAAACAAACATATGGAGGTGAACGATCGGCCAATGGAAAAGTGGAGGTGACGGTGAAAACACGACCAAGGCTTTAATGGCTGATGATATTACATTCACAGTGGTTATTTACCGGGATAGTTCATTTTTTAACGAGCTTAAACGCGGGTGGAAACATTTGCTCAGTCTTATGTTTATTTTTTAACGAGCATGAAATATGTGCTAAAACTGCTCGGATCTTGCGTTTATTTTTTAACGAGCATGAACTATGTGCTAAAACTGCTCGAATCTTGCGTTTATTTTTTAACGAGCATGAACTGTGTGCTAAAACTGCTCGATATACCAGTCATATGATAAGAGTGTCTCATCGAGATTCTATTTTTTATGGAGCTTCATCTCACAAAGCTATGCCCCGCATCCTTTCTTTATGCAAGTTCGGAAACAACTAATCCTACGAGTTTAAAGGGTTAGACCTACAGGTTTAAAGGGAAGGACCTAAAAATTTAAAAAAATAAATAGCCGCTCCTTTTTTGCACTCCAAAAGGTTTGCATGCCCCCAGGCATAAAACAAAGTTTCAAGGTTACCTCTACTTCTCTTCCGTCAAAACATTTGTTTTAACGAGAGAGGCTTACCTCTTTCAGGTTACCCAAAGATTGTCTTGTTAATCTTTCAAACAAAACACTTCCTCGGCAATGTCTACCGAAATAGACAAAGGTGAGCGACGATGCCCGCCAACTCACATAACTTTGACAAAAGAATCTTATTCTAGAACAACCCCTCTTCCACTCACGGACGGGGTACGGACTAGTCATATTCTCCCGCGGAAACCTACCCTATACCCAAAGTTTTCCTGCCGAAGCAGACCAGGACGCATGCCCCCTGGGTTCCAGTCATATCCTCCCGGATTACTCGCGCTCATCAGGAGGACGGACCGTGGGTTGAGACACTTCTTGTGTGAAGAGACCATTTAGGGATGGTATGTGACTATTTGTGATGCGTGATCGGGGAAATGAAAGTTGGTCCACGAGCTTGACCACTCTTCCCTCATGCAGAAAACACATTACTCTAAAGAGTGAGGAGACGATAGCTCCCATGCAATATATATAGTCTCGTCCAAGGAGTAGGTTATAATCCAAGGGTCCTTGAACGACCATCACGTTCATTTGAACAGTCTTCCCTTTCAATGTTATGGGCACATTGGGGAGGATCCCTAAAGGTCGACTGGTTCCTTTATCAAAGCCTGATAGATTTCTCATTTCAGGCAAAAGCGCTGGTGAACCAAGCGCTTTCCAAGCAATAGAGGAAAGGATACTCACAGATGCCCCCTCATCAGTGACAGTGCCAGCCATTACCATTCTGTATATTTGAACGATAATTCTGAATGGTATGCTTGCTAGCAACCAGGGTCTACCTAGTTGGTTCCAGTCGAACAAGACAACTAGGTTGCTTGGTGGCTAATTCAACCATCATATGATTGCGAAAATGCGACCCATGATCTGTAACTATAGCCTGTGGTACGCCGAACCTGGCGACTACATGATTGAAAAAGAAAAGGGCAGCTGTTTCACCAGTGTTATCTAATGTAGGCATCGCCTCGGCCCATTTGGTAAAATAGTCAACGACGACTATAATATACCCATGCTCCCCGGTCGAGGTGGGGTTACATGTCATGAAATCGATGCCCCATTTGGCGAAAGGCCCAACAGCAACTATTGGCTGTAAAGGTGCGGGTGGTCTTCTGGTTTTGCTATCAAAAATTTGACAAGCATGGCAACTTCTGACTGCGGTTATGCAATCTTTGAACATGGTTGGCCAGAAGTATCCTGTTCGTAAGATTTTTTGATCTGCTGCTCAGAACCTTGGTACACTTGCTGGAATTGTGGTTGTTGGTATTGCACCAGCCATGGTTGTGAAGCCATGTTCTGTTGTGCTATACTAACTGTTGGACCAAGGTGTGGGGTAATTGTACCCATTTGGACCTGTGTCGCCCCACCAGTTGGCGATTGTGGTTGTGTCACAGGGTCAAGGGGCTGTTGCATTACAACCTGAGAAATCTGAGGTTGACATACAACAGGCAACGTTTGAGCTTGCGACACTATCACAATAGCCGACGTGGTCGGGATGTTCGACATAGGTACACACTGTTGCATAGAATATACAACCCTTGGTTGTTGAGGTAGCATAGGTACCCAACCACTTGATGTATTTCCAGTATAACCTGAATACTTTTGTGAACTCCCGTATGGATACCCTCCCAGAGGGGGTAATGAAAGGGCATACTGCCCCCCATACGGTAGCAATCCGGAACTCAAGGGGATTGTTTGTCCTTGGGGATTGGATTGCCCAAATTGACCTCCAAATGGATCAATCTGGCGAGTTTCAACATAAGAGTTGCCGGATATTATTCCGGAGGAACAAACTGGAATGAACCACACTGTCGAAATAGTCCCTTGGTGGACTCCTTCTAGCGGTTGCGAGCTAGTCGGGACAGATGGTGTGCCGGCAAACATTGTCGGAGTGACGGCAGGGGCTTCTACTGTCGCTGTGTCATTCGACACAGTCCTAGATGTTGACGGTGTTAGTGTCAGTCTTTCCATCCTTCCTACAGTGATCAAATATGCTCTTACAAAGTGGTCTCAGAGTGTCAAGGTCAAATTTTGTCATTTCAGTGAGTTTTCAAGCAAAATTTGGTCACTAGGCATTAGGTCTAGGGTTTGCCCAAATGGTGGTCCATGTCATTATTCAGCTGAGTTTATCATCATTCAGAGGGTTTTCATTATCATCTCAGTGTCTAATGAGTCATTTCACACCTTGTCCATGCTTCAGTTGCCACCCAGGCAAGGTCATTTCCCTCTCCTAGGGTTTTGAAGGCAATTTCTCTTGGATGGTCAAATCACCGGCAAAACTTGTTTCCTGATGTTCATACACCTTCCCCTATCCTTAAAGTACCTTATCAAACACTCCCCATCCCTTAGATCCGCCAAATTCCTCATTTTTGCACAAACCCTAGTTTCTAGCTACAACCTGGCAATTTTCTAGGTTTGACCTGTGTTTTTCCCTTTTCGACCCCTACCCCTCACTCAATCTCTGAGATTCCACTTTCCCCTGCTTCCTAACATCCCTCCCCACTCCCAAAAATTTCCCCAAGAATTTAGAAGCCCCCTATCCCCTTCATTTCGCTCCATTTCGACAAAATCCCTTGTTTCACACATCGGGACAAGTTTCACTCAAAAGTTGTTTCTGAGCAATCAAAGATGAATTTTGCAAAACTGAGAGAGGTTTTTGTCCACAACATGCCAAGGAAGAAAAATCTCTTTCACGTTTTACACAGGTGTCATGGTTTGAGAGAAATGTCAAAAATACCGGCGAGAACGAAGGTGCTCCAAGGACGGTTGGCCAAAGCACAAAAACGAAGGAAAACGCCCGATCCACTCCAAATTTTGGCCAAAGCCTCTTTGACTGAGCATGGTACTTGATTGGGGACTCCCAGCCCAAATTTCAAGAAATTTGGAGAAAATTTTGTCATTTGTGAATTTTTTGTGCAAATTTACAGGTTTTTGCCTGTGGAGTGGTCTCACCCCCCGCGCGACCACTCGGGAGGACTGCTCAGAATCACAAAAAGTTGACATTTTTGGAAAGGGCATGCAAAAACTAGAATTACCTATACTTGGGGTCAACTTTATTTTGAGATTTGGGCCTCCAAAAGCTCAAAATACATCAAAATTTTAACTTTCTGCCCACTTTTTGAGTTGCAGAAAGTGACCTTGGGAGAATTGACTTTTGAGGGGTCAAATCAACTCCAAATCCAGAAATTCCACTTGGGATGGAAAGTAGACACACAGAGCTTTCCAATGAGCCATCTTTCACTTGATTTTGACAACTGGAACCCACTCAAAAAGTGCTGCAAAGGGGCGCGACCACTCGAGCTAAAATTGCCAGTTTTGACTTTTCAGGCCTGCAAACTCTGTTTTTTACCTTGGTTGATCATTTGTACTTGTAAATGATGGATGTATGGATAATTTTCATGGCACATTGATAGATTTAATCTCTCTTAACCCTTCTAGAATCTTCCTTGATGTAAATAGTGAATATTTAATGCATGGATGAGTTAGCTAAGTTTTAGAGGCAAGTTGTTTTGACTGTCTATTATCTAGTGCTAAGTTTAGAATTAGTTCAAACTGCTCCTAGGAAGCTGAGCTCGACCCCTAGAGGTGGGGAAAGGAGTTAGATGGTCTATATTATGCCTTCTCTTGCTCATTTTCATGGTTGGACTCTTGTGGGAGAAGCATTATTGTATATTGTACATCTATTACTGCAATTTAAGGAAAAGGAAGGCCAGGGTTTTGCAGACATCATTGTGGATTCTTGTGGATTGTTGTGTTGATGGTGTGTTCTCTACATGTTATTGTAAGTGTGTTTATGTGTTCCATCTCTTTCTTTGCTGCTAATTGAACAGATGAAGTGATAAAGTTTGAATTCATGCATGCCATGCTCAGCTTTTAATTTTGTTCAATATCTATGTTTTCCACTGTCTAAAGAGGATTCAAAATTGTTGTTTGCCCTCTTTAGCTCCTCCTCTATCATTCCTGATCATCCATCTCAGATTAAGGCATCAACACTCACTCTTACCTTGCCCCAAAGATCCCCCTGCAAAAACTGAGCCCAATCCCCGCACCCTGAATTGCACTCCCTCCAATTGCCACCAAAAACCTCAAAAATCTTTAAATCAACCTCCCTTATCAATTTACTAGCCTAAAATATTTATTCCTAATTGGTCAGCTTATCATATTGAAAGATCTACCGAATCTGACCCGAGAGAGCCTTCTCATACCTCGTAGGGCTAGCTACGAGGTGAAATGGTTTGATGTAGCCTTGAGAGTTTGTCTATCTCAGCCTAGGTGAATTCCAAGCGCTAACATACTGGCGACCATACTGGGGAGAACAAAATTCTTTGTGGGTTGATGTGTTTGTTTCGTAAGTCTTAGACGGAGCCTGAAGTTACGCCAGAAGCCTTCGAAAACGCTCTTATTTTACATCAGCGTTAGTAGATAAACGCTGCTTCAGTCAATCTCCGTGAACTTGTGAATACGACCACTTCGATTGCATTTACCCCAGTACATGTATCAAGTTCAGATCTGATTGTTGATGGTGGACAACGATCAGACACTTGAAAGGCTGAAATCATTCACCTGGCGACTCTAGATCATTTTCAAGATCAGATCCAAAGACTCCACTGGAGGATGATCCCGACCAGCAAAAACATGAAAGGAGAATATGGACAGATCAGGTACTCAAGTTGGAATTTCATCCAAGATATTTTGTTCTTTGTTCTAAATTATTTCTTCTCTTTTCCCAAGAATATAAAGAAGGCTTTGCAAAGTATACTATGCTTGAGAAGACATCCTCAGCCTGCAATTGATTCTTTCCCTTTGAAAAGTGTGAAAACCAAAGATTTGCATGCCTTCGAGCTTGATCAAGATCCTTTTTCCGAATTTTGTGATGAGCCTCAAGAGACCAAGACCAATTCTATACCTGCTGTACACACCCCTATACCTTGTAAAATTCCAGATCGGTATAAACCTCTTGTTTTGCCTTCTGTTCTTCATGTTTTCCCCAAAAACTATGATCTATACTTGCCGATGTTTGATGGTGAATGTAAGAATGTCAACGCTGAGCAACATGTCCAGAATTTTGAGAATTTTCTAGATCTTTTTGAAGTTGATGAAGAAGATGTTAGTATAAGGCTTTTTGCTCTTTCTTTGCAAGCCAAAGTGAAGAGTTGGTTCAAAGCCTTGCCTGATGCAAGCATCTCAGATTTCTAGCAGTTTGTCAAAGTTTTTCTCGACAGGTGGATGATCGGGCAGAACCTTTTCTTGATTGTAGAAGAGTATAACCAGCTGAAAAGATTGCCAGGGGAGACAGTACAACAGTTTTCGGCCAGATTTAACCAAGTTTATTATGCGATGCCAGTTGATATTAGACCTTCTCCTAGATCTGCTCTCTTGCACTATCCGGGTGCCTTTGATCCGGAGATGGAGTTTCAGCTAAGAGAAAAGAATATTGCAACACTTCACGAGATGCAAAACAATGCAGTGAATGTAGAGGCACATCTGCTGATCCGAAGGGCAAGGATGAAGGAAGAAGAGATGAAAAACATAGATCTGGCCGAATCAACATCTCTAGAGGTAAAGCTTGACATTTTGGTAAGTGCAGTGGAAAAGATGATGGACAAGATCAACTCAAGGAATGATTATGATGTTCATGGCGCGCTGATTGAAGAAGAACAAGTTGCTGATCCAAAACATTTTGTTTCTTACCCTAGTTGTCGTAGTGATTGTTTTATAGATCATTGTGAAGAAGAGAGAGCTGTTGATATGATGTGTATGTTTGATGATGATTTGCCTCATTATGATCAGTATGATGATGATTATGTTCTCCAAACAGAAGCTAATCTTGCAATCAAATCAGCAGCTAGTTGGTGGGAGGAAAAAGTTCATTTTCAGCAGCTTGAATACAATGTTCAGCCATCACATATCAGCTATGACATTGACGAGGAAAGTGCAGCACAGTTTGAAATAAGTGGCGGATCTTTGACTTTTTGTTTTGATTCATGTCTGTTCATTAGAGACAACTTCCATGAAATTAGAAATCAGCTGTTATCAAGTCTTGATCTAGACCATCTTGGAGGCAATAAAAACCTTGTTCCAGACTTCTCATATTCAGATTTTCAGCCCCCAAATGCCATTGGTTTTCAAGTTGCAGATGAAAGCATGGAGGTTGACATAGTTGATCAAATGATACAAGAAGGTTCCCTACCTTTCTGTTTTGAATCATTTCAGTATTTGAAGGGAAATTTGCATAGTCCATCTTCAGTGAAGAATGAACAGCATGTGGGCAATCATGTAATCACAATGGAACCAATAGAAATGGGATTGCAGTAGTCTTTTCAAGTTTTTCATGATCCAATAGCTGATGTTTTGGATGAGGTTTGCAGTCAAAGTCTTTCTCCATTGACCACATGTGAGCTTGAAACATGTGCTGATATGAATTTGATCCGGCAGCTGGTTTCTTTGTCATTTTCAGCAGAGGTCTCATCACAAGGCTCAGATCAAAGTTTGCATTCATGGTATGAGGAAAAGAGAAGTAATCCATTCGATGAGTTAAGTTCCAGTGTGCTTGAATTTCAAGATCCTTATGCAGTGTTTTTGGAGGCGGATAGAGAATTCATATCATTCAGCGGATCTGTTCCTAAGTTGTCATGGGAGTTGCCTTTCATTAGTTCTCTCTTGTTGGTCATAAGTGAGAACTTGCGGAGATTTCAAACAGCAGATGAGATACTTACTTGGTTGCATTGGTTGTTTCATTTCACTTGATCAGGTGATGAATGAAACTGTTAGAGTAGGTTTTGATGAATAAGCTCCACTTTGAGCATCATTTTTAGTTGGTGTATCATGTTTAAGTATCGAGTCAGTTTTTAGTTGAGTCATGAGTCCTTTATGAGTCAATTTTTAGCCTTGTGGTTAAGTTAGTTTGTGTCAGTTTTCAGTCTTGCATTTCAGCTTGAGTCTTTGACTCCATTGCCCAATAATTGTAAGGCACTGGTCTGCTCTCCCAGAGGTCTAAGGTTCTTGGCACCTCCAAGGAGCTACCATCCCCATTGGAGCCAATGTTAGTGTCAGTCTTTCCAGCCTTCCTACAGTGATCAAATATGCTCTTACAAAGTGGTCTCAGAGTGTCAAGGTCAAATTTTGTCATTTCAGTGAGTTTTCAAGCAAAATTTGGTCACTAGGCATTAGGTCTAGGGTTTGCCCAAATGGCGGTCCATGTCATTATTCAGCTGAGTTTATCATCATTCAGAGGGTTTTCATTATCATCTCAGTGTCTAATGAGTCATTTCACACCTTGTCCATGCTTTAGTTGCCACCCAGGCAAGGTCATTTCCCTCTCCTAGGGTTTTGAAGGCAATTTCTCTTGGATGGTCAAATCACCGGCAAAACTTGTTTCCTGATGTTCATACACCTTCCCCTATCCTTAAAGTACCTTATCAAACACTCCCCATCCCTTAGATCCGCCAAATTCCTCATTTTTGCACAAACCCTAGTTTCTAGCTACAACCTGGCAATTTTCTAGGTTTGACCTGTGTTTTGCCCTTTTCGACCCCTTCCCCTCACTCAATCTCTGAGATTCCACTTTCCCCTGCTTCCTAACATCCCTCCCCACTCCCAAAAATTTCCCCAAGAATTTAGAAACCCCTATCCCCTTCATTTCGCTCCATTTCGACAAAATCCCTTGTTTCACACATCGGGACAAGTTTCACTCAAAAGCTGTTTCTGAGCAATCAAAGATGAATTTTGCAAAACTGAGAGAGGTTTTTGTCTAAAAAATGCCAAAGAAGAAAAACCTCTTTCACTTTTTACACAGGTGTCATGGTTTGAGAGAAATGTCAAAAATACCGGCGAGAACGAAGGTGCTCCAAGGACGGTTGGCCAAAGCACAAAAACGAAGGAAAACGCCCGATCCACTCCAAATATTGGCCAAAGCCTCTTTGAATGAGCATGGTACTTGATTGGGGACTCCTAGCCAAAATTTCAAGAAATTTGGAGAAAATTTTGTCATTTGTGAATTTTTTGTGCAAATTTACAGGTTTTTGCCTGTGGAGTGGTCTCATCCCCCGCGCGACCACTCGGGAGGACTGCTCAGAATCACAAAACGTTGACATTTTTGGAAAGGGCATGCAAAAACTAGAATTACCTATACTTGGGGTCAACTTGATTTTGAGATTTGGGCCTCCAAAAGCTCAAAATACATCAAAATTTTGACTTTCTGCCCACTTTTTGAGTTGCAGAAAGTGACCTTGGGAGAATTGACTTTTGAGGGGTCAAATCAACTCCAAATCCAGAAATTCCACTTGGGATGGAAAGTAGACACACAGAGCTTTCCAATGAGCCATCTTGCACTTGATTTTGATAACTGGAACCCACTCAAAAAGTGCTGCAAAGGGGCGCGACCACTCGAGCAGGGGGCGCGACCACTCGAGCTAAAATTGCTAGGACTTTTCAGGCCTGCAAACTCTGTTTTTTACCTTGGTTGATCATTTGTACTTGTAAATGATGGATGTATGGATAATTTTCATGGCACATTGATAGATTTAATCTCTCTTAACCCTTCTAGAAGCTTCCTTGATGTAAATAGTGAATATTTAATGCATGGATGAGTTAGCTAAGTTTTAGAGGCAAGTTGTTTTGACTGCCTATTATCTAGTGCTAAGTTTAGAATTAGTTCAAACTGCTCCTAGGAAGCTGAGCTCGACCCCTAGAGGTGGGGAAAGGAGTTAGATGGTCTATATTATGCCTTCTCTTGCTCATTTTCATGGTTGGACTCTTGTGGGAGAAGCATTATTATATATTGTACATCTATTACTGCAATTTAAGGAAAAGGAAGGCCAGGGTTTTGCAGACATCATTGTGGATTCTTGTGGATTGTTGTGTTGATGGTGTGTTCTCTACATGTTATTGTAAGTGTGTTTATGTGTTCCATCTCTTTCTTTGCTGCTAATTGAACAGATGAAGTGATAAAGTTTGAATTCATGCATGCCATGCTCAGCTTTTAATTTTGTTCAATATCTATGTTTTCCACTGTCTAAAGAGGATTCAAAATTGTTGTTTGCCCTCTTTAGCTCCTCCTCTATCATTCCTGATCATCCATCTCAGATTAAGGCATCAACACTCACTCTTACCTTGCCCCAAAGATCCCCCTACAAAAACTGAGCCCAATCCCCGCACCCTGAATTGCACTCCCTCCAATTGCCACCAAAAACCTCAAAAATCTTTAAATCAACCTCCCTTATCAATTTACTAGCCTAAAATCTTTATTCCTAATTGGTCAGCTTATCATATTGAAAGATCTACCGAATCTGACCCGAGAGAGCCTTCTCATACCTCGTAGGGCTAGCTACGAGGTGAAATGGTTTGATGTAGCCTTGAGAGTTTGTCTATCTCAACCTAGGTGAATTCCAAGCGCTAACAGACGGTTGTTCAGACATTTTGAGTCTATCCAATAGATTTCCTAGCGATTCTATAGGAACTTCTACTTGTGGTAGACTAACTTCTGATGTAGAAGGAAATAGAGTGACCCCTACTCCAAAATGTGTTGGAGTACTTGCTTGCGGATCTTCTACAATTTCCTCTATCGCAATCAAACCAGGTGGAAGGGGAAGACCGTCAGGTCCGTAAAATATTTATGGTGCCGAAGAAGGGGTTGAATTGACAGCGACAGTTGTTTGAGGAGCAAGACTATCTGAACCGGTTACAGATGGAACTGGTTCAGTAACGCAAGTATTTGCTCCCAGACTAGGATCAGTGTTACTGTCCCTCTGCGGCTGTGGAACTTCTTCTATAGAGGCAGGGTTTCCAGAAATGTTTGGAGTAACCGGAATCTCAGATGTCGTTGGAACACTTGTTCTAACTTTGATAGGAGATTTTGAACGGTTAAATGAGTTCGCTTTGTCCGTACTGTTTTCGATTCCGGAGACAAAGACAGTTGACTCGTAAGCCTCCGCGAACGACGGGGTTTCAATTGACTTTCTTCCACGATTGCGGATTACTCGATCAACCAAAATACAAAAGGGGAAAGTGTGTTTCCGAATTAAATGAATTTTTTAGACGCTTTTAGACACAACTTGCTTTTTCAGTTTTAAAGAGTCGAGAAAAAGCTAAAGATGACTCTAGTCTCCTTCGATGTTTTAACGAGCCCGAAGTGACAAATGCTTGGATGGACTTTTTTCGTTATAGAGTCTGAAAAAGGCCAAAAGGAACTGCTCTGGAGTTCTAGGCAGAGGGTGTGCCAAACTTTTCGCAAAACCGCAGAATACTTTTTAGGGTACGGGCGGTCGATCTTCCTGAATGTTGTGTTCAGTGCATTGCGATCAGTAGGGCGGCCGACACGGCTTCCTAAGGATAAAGGTTTTATGCCTATAGGGGTCTCCCAATATATACGCGATGGTACGTGGGAGAATAATCTGTACTGGCGCTATCGTCCCTCAGGAGGAATCACCCACCATCCACGAGATCGACAGTCACCAGGCTTAACGACGCCGGAACACGTCTCTAGCCTAGACCTCTATGTTGTGCGTTATGTTGCAAAGCGTTGTTAAGTTCATTCAATTTATTTTAGGTTGATATTTTTAGAAGTTTGCCTTTCAAGGTTCACCAAGAGATGTATGATACAATTCCTAAATGCAGTCTAAAGATGATAAGCAAGCTTTATATCTTTTAAACTTTGAAAATCCTAGCTACTAATGGAAAAGAAAGACACCATCTTTTCTCACAGAGCAATCAGCACACTCTAATGCACTTTTCCTAAATCAATCATGCAAGCTATCAAGATGCAAATGCAGAATGCAGGTGTTTGTTTTCCGCTTTCTTAGTATTGATGCCTACAAAGAAAGCTTTTTGTACAACTTTGAATTTGCTTTTAAATGACAAATACAAACAAGTTTACTTTTTCGAAATCAGAGAGGGTAGAAGAGATTACAACACTTAACGATTTCCGAAATGAATACTTGTTTCGACACTTAAAAGAGACAAACTCAAACCAATAAGCAAGAGTAAATGTATAATCAACTGCAAACAGCCAATGAACTCTCTTCTAAGATCAAAATCAATAGATCTGAATCAAGGGCTACAGGATGACTATTTCACTCATGCAAAGGAAAACTGTAAATGACGCAAAAACACATAGAAACACTCAGAGTCTTTTTGTACAAAAGGAAGCGGAATTTAAGTAGAGAAAAGGAGTTATCAGACTGGTACCTATGTTGGTTACAGGCTGCAAAAATCAGAGATCAAAACAAGGCAAAACAGAGCAGAGAACCCCAGCTGCACAAGGGCAAACTAGTTCAGCGTAACCTCAACACAGGGATTTTGACATTCAGCGCAGGTAGCCTTCACGGGTCCTACGTTGAAATGCAGAATCCCTTCACTGGGTCTATGCTGAAGGAGAAACTCTCGTTTCTCACTGGTTCTGGGTCACAGATTGCTATTTAATTCACTGTTTCAGGCCAAATAAAAGCAACAAGCAAGGTACAATCAAAGGGATGCTTTGAGGGGGTACTAAGATCTATCACAAAGGATCATCAAATCATTTGTGAGTCCATTGTTCAGATCATAGACAAGTCCAGTGATTGGATCAAAGCAGCAACTGTCTACTTTGCATCCGGGAATAGCAGATGCAGTTCGATTGTTGCTGTCAAGTCTATGAAACAAACAATGATAGAAACACAAATAAAATGACTAAACAAATCTCCCCAGCGGAGTCGCCAATTTGTTGTGGGGAAAAATGCCTATGCAGGACGATCCTATCCACCTAAGGTGTGACAGTGCCTTAGCAACAAACAAGGACAGCTATTCTGGTTTCTTCCTTTATGAAATGTGAAAGAAGAGAGATAATTAGACTTAACGGCATCTTCTGTTTGTCCCTCGATCCGGTCTCTCTTCTCTTTGGGAGTTCACAGCTACTTGCCTTCTCACTCGCCCAGCTTCAACAGGTTCATGCAAGATCACAAGAGAACATCTACTTGCCTTCTTGCTTGTCCAGCTTCAACGGGTTCCTGCAAGATCACAAGAGAACAGCTACTTGCGACAAGAGAAGAACACTACACAAAGACAGATATTCACATTCATAACTAGTTTAGGATTAGAAATAAACCAAATACACTAATGCAATCATACATCAAAGACACATCAGTATATAGGGGAAACCAAGATAGCTTTATTGATGAATAACAAGGTTCAGGAAGAGATACAACCCAGAGGGCTCCAATCCAACATCTCTTTCCCAGCAAATGGAATTCCTATCTTCACCCCCTTCAAAGCATTAAGCACCCAATGATTCCAATCTCAAACCAACAACAATTCTTTGCAATAACAAAATTCCAGCCTCTAGATCTCATGGAGGAGAGATCCATATATAGATGTTTGGAGAGAGGATGATTCAGCTTGAGATCTGACTAGTGTCCTCTCCCTCTGTCAGTTCTTGATTCCACTTGGAGGTTCTTGCTTCCACTTGGAGATTTGGAACCTCTTACTCATCACCAGTCGAATTCCCTGAGGCAAGTGTCATTTTGGAAGCTTCCTGGGTTTTGACACCTTGAGAAATGAGCTTGCCACATGTCCACTCTCGTTCAGCGCAGGTAGCCAGTGTTCCCTTTGACATTCAACGCAGGTAGCCAGTGTTGGCTTTGACATTCAGTGCAAACAGCTAGTGTAGCCACTGAAATGATCCTGAATTGACTTGTTTTTGAGCAGTTTCTGGTGGAGAACTTCTGTGAATTGTTGTGGTTTGTTAGCCTTGTTCCTCTAGGGGTAGGAACAACATGTTTAGGGACTTTGGATCCCTTAGATTATGGACATTTCATGCTCAATGCTGTAAGGCACAAAAATGTCTATAACATTATGGCGATGTCGACATGAGGTTAACATATTCATGTTGCGTCTCTTGTTGCAACTCCAATTCTATTACTTCAATCAATTGCTCAATCTACTAAGCAAGCTCTCGATTCTGCATATGTTCACCTTCCTCCTCAGTTGTTGGCAATTCCAGCTCTTCAACCTGCATAAACGTTGTTTCCTCTGTCATCGCACCTTGACTTTGTTATTCTTCCTGAATATTCTTCTCTTCTAGTTCTCTTCCTTAATAGATTTGATAGGAAAATATTCAATCCATTTTCTACACTTGCCTTGAAACAAATAAAAGAACAATCTGATGAAGACATCTTCCTTTTTAACTCTAAGAATGTCCACAAATGTTTTAATTTTTTTTATATGTTCTAGAGTCAAAGTTAGATCTTCCCCATTGAATTTAGGGCCATTACTCAAAATGTATGCATCCTTTGGTAATTGATTAGGAAAACTAGGAGATTAGACAAATCGATACATGAATACCTTGATCAAATAGAAGCAACATCTGAGTCCTTCATTTAGCCAATGGAGCCAACATCAATACTTTGAAACTTAGGACTTCGAACAATGGAGTCACCAAGTAGATGATTTTAGCCTTCAAATGTGTCTGACTATTGTCCACCATCAGCAATCAGATCTGCAACTTGAATGATATTTCCCGGAGAAGATCTTTGCAAGTTAGATGTTCAGTTCATAAACTAGACCAGAGATTGATTGAAGAAACTTTTATCTACTTATGCACTCGCAAAGCAATGTGCAGTTTGAAGGCTACCTAGCATAACTTCAGGCTTCGTCTGTAGTTTATAAAATGAATAACACTAACAAAAAAACAATTTGATCCCCAGTATGGTCGCCACTATGTTAGAGCCTAGATTTACCTCAGGCTGAGAAAGGTAGGATCCAGGGCCAACGTCAAACCACGCTTAACCTGGTAGCTAGCCCTACCAGGTTGGGAGAGGGCTCTCTCCGGGTCAATCTCAGCAAAAGATGATTGCTAAAGGCTTAAGATGACTGATACAAATTCCGATCTTAGGCTAGGCATATGTGTGAAAGAGTTGGATTGAATAAAATGATGTTTTTGTTGGCTCTAATGGAAAGGCAGATTTTGGGTGCGGGGAATGAGGCTCAATCTTGCAGAGGTCTCAATGGGGTAAGGTAGGCAACTGATTTTGGCACTTCAAATCAAATGAGATGGAGGGATTAGATAGGTGAGGAGTTGAAGAGGGCAAGAGAAATCATGGATCCTCTCCAAACAGTTGAAAATATCAAGAAACTAAAGCAAACCTCAAGTAGAGCACTGCAATTTCAATGGATTCTACTTACACTCTTGTTTGATTTAGTTAGGAAGAAACAAGATAGATAATGTCACACATAACACATAAGTAAATTCACAAATACAAATGAAATCACTGTACCAAAACAAAATGCCACAGGGATCCCAAAGAGTGCTGCAAACCCTGCTCTCAATTCTTTAGCCAAAATGCTAATATGAGTGTACAATGAAGCTCCTTGCTTTCTCAAGAGTCCAAACTTTTGCCAAAATCCAACCCCTACACTATGAAATTCATAAAATATATACATTTTCTCATCCTTGTACTAAGGGAATTGAGCTCAACCATTTTCTTGAAAATAGAATCAGTTACATTAAACTTGGGTCGAATTTCTGAAAATAGGTGTTGAATATGAACTCTTATCTCCCAAAACATAGCACCTGTTACAAAAATGAAAGAGGTTTTTGTAGATAAGGTTATTTTGGAGAAAAATCTCTCTCACATTTGGGAAATTTGTTTCCAGTTGCTCACAATCTGTTCCACAAAATCATCTCTAAAACAGAAAATCATTAAAAATTTAAATCTGTGAGAATGAGCCGTAGAGATCTAGTCACATATCCCAATCCATGAAACCTGTGAATAAAATGAAAGAATTTTTTGTTATATGGCATATTATTAACAAAAACCTCCTTGGTTTTTGCAAAATTACTTTCCATCTGTTGTAAAATGGCCCCGCACTAAAATGACTAAAACAGTAAAAAATATGAAAAAATTGTTTTGTTTTAATGTAGGCTCCAAATATCACTGTATATCTCCCACATAGTAGAAACTGTGCATAAAATGAAGGAGGTTTCTTTTATATGGTATGTGATGAACAAAAACCTCTTTCACTTTTGAAAAATTCCTTACCATTATTTTAGAAACTGATTTTGTACTAAAATTGTCATTGTGTGCAACAACTGACCTCAAAACATGCATAACCAACAATCACTCATTCATTTCGATTATATCTTCTTATCCGGGAGCTAGTTACGGGAGTGTGATATACCGTTGAAAATTTTTCTGAGATCCTTCTAATGGAAACACTTGTGACATGTTTTGTGCTGAATATCATGTGCAAAATATATAACCAAACCAGACATAGTAAGAGCTCATTTTGATCCGTGGTGACAGGCTGCGATGACTGGAACTAACATCTTATGTTCACGTAGATGTGGGTGGAACAGAAGAGTGAGTCCATGTGCTTCACTGGATCGAGAAAGTGATACATCTACTGAAAGTCTTCTGCCCTAAAGTTGGCAAGCTTCTGCCCGCTAGCACTGTTCAATGTCATCGTCCGTTCATCCGTATGTGAGACAATCCAAATGATGATGTTTGCACATGGGAAGGTAGAGTACCTGCATGAAACCTTGTATAAATATAACTCCCGGTTTCTAAGATAGACTTTCTGGTCCTCCAAATCTTCCTTAAAGTCCTTTGCAAAAGTGTCTTTGATTTGTTGCCATGTCAGTGTTGTTCCCTTCTCTATAAACAACTGAGTATCAACATACACTGGTAAATCAACTGATGTATCCTTAGTGTTTTCCTTTGATGCAACTCTCTTAGATGCCATGGTAACAGTGACTACTGGTGATCAGGGATAATCCATAAATACAAGTGGCCTTGAAAATAGCTAAAAAATAAAATTTGTTGGATGGAAGTGAAACTAGGACCAGATCATATTGCTCATCTCCCTGATTCAAATGGCATGAACAACACTCAAATCTATGTTCATATGGTCGAGATATTTCTGGTCAAAGTGGACAAGTGGCAAGATTAAAGAGGCTACAAATTGATCGAGACTGGGGCATGGAAATTGAATCCCGAGAACGGGAGAAATTTTAGGACAGTTAATTTGTCTATGAACCCTAAAAAATTGAAAAAGTTGGAAAAGGTCAGTCGGTTATTTAAATATATATATATATATATATATATATATATATATATATATATATATATATATATATATATATATATATATATATATATATATATATATATATATATATATATATATATATATATATATATATATATATATATATATATATATATTTAAAATTATGGGGGGGGGGTGTGCGCGAGATGCCACTCTCTCCACCCGCGCTCCACATTAAAATATGGCACATTATATTAAAATGGAAAATATCATGTATATGGGTTGGGTCAGGACCACATAGTGTGGGCCTCACGCACCATACAAACATTACACCACAGTTATGTGCCAAGAATGACGGGGCTTGAACCTGCCCAACCCACATGGATGAACCCCACCAGGTGGTCTCAAAACCACCATACAAAATGATGGAGATACATATATATCCAACGAAAAGTCACCTACCAATAGTTAGTAAAGGTTCTGGCGGTTAAGAAACCACACCCCATATTTATATCATGTTACAACAAAAATGCCAAGGTGGGGGGGTGGTGGGGTTAGAAACCCCAACCTCCTCACCTCAATTTCTTTGTCGAACCAACACTCTAGGGGTGGCGGCTATTACAACCTAGATTTACCTCAGGCTGAGAAAGGTAGGAACTAGGGCCAACATCAAACCACGTTTAACCTGGTAGCTAGCCCTATCAGGTCGGGAGAGGGCTCTCTCCGGGTTAATCTCAGCAAAAGATGATCGCTAAAGGCTTGAGATGATTGATAGAAATACTGATCTTAGGCTAGGTATATGTGTGAAATAGTTGGATTGTAAAATTATGTTTTTGTTGGCTCTAATGGAAAGGCAGATTTTGGGTACGGGGAATGAGGCTCAATCTTGCAGAGGTCTCAATGGGGCAAGGTAGGCAACTGATTTTGGCACTTCAAATCAAATGAGATGGAGAGATTAGATAGTTGAGGATTTGAAGAGGGCAAGAGAAACCATGGATCCTCTCCAAACAGTTGAAAACATCAAGAAACTAAAGCAAACCTCAAGTAGAGCACTGCAGTTTCAGTGGATTCTACTTACACTATTATTTGATTTAGTTAGGAAGAAACAAGATAGATAATGTCACACATAACACATAAGTAAATTCACAAATACATAAGAAAGCACTGTACCAAAATAAAAGGCCACAGGGATCCCAAAGAGTGTTGTAAACCATGGTCTCAATTCCTTAGCCAAAATGCTGATATGAGTGTACAATGAAGCTCCTTGCTTTCTCAAGAGTCCAACCTTCTGCCAAAATCCAACTCCTACACTATGAAATTCATAAAATATATATATTTTCTCATCCTTGTACTAAGGAAATTGAGCTCAACTATTTTCTTCAAAATAGAATTAGTTACATTAAACTTGGGCCAAATTCCTGAAAATAGGTGTTGAATATGAACTCGTATCTCATAAACCATAGCACCGGTTACAAAACGGAAAGAGGTTTTTGTAGATAATTTCATTTTAGGGAAAAACCTCTCTCACATTTCGAAAATTCGTTTCCAGTTGCTCGTAATCTGTTTCACAAAATCATCTCTAAAACATAAAATCATTAATAATTTATTTCTGTGAAAATGAGTTGTAAAGATCTAGTCACATATCCCAATACATGACACCTGTGAATAAAATGAAAAAGGTTTTTGTTATAGGGCTCGTGATTAACAAAAACCTCCTTTTGTTTTGAAAAATTACTTTCCATATGTTGTAAAATGGCACTGCACTAAAATGACTAAAACAGTAAAAAATATGAAAAATTTGTTTTGTTTTAATGTAGGCTCCAAATATCACTATATATCTCCCACATGGTAGCACCTGTGCATAAATGGAAGGAGTTTTTTTTTATTTGGTATGTGATGAACAAAAACCTCTTTCACTTTTGAAAAATTCCTTACCATTATTTCAGAAACTGATTTTGTACTAAACTTATCATTGTGTTCAGCAACTGACCTCAAAACATGCATAACCAACAATCACTCATTCATTTCTATTATATCTTCTTATCCAGGAGTTGGTTACGGGAGTGTGATATACCATTGGAAATATTTTTCTGAGCTCCTTCTGATAGAAACACGCGTGACATGTTTTGTGCTGAATATCATGTGCAAAACATCTAACCAAACCAGACATAGTAAGAGCTCATTTTGATCCCTGGTGACAGGCTGCGAAGACTGGAACTAGCATTGGATCCATTGGGGATAGCAGCTCCTTGGAGGTGTCAAGAACACTGTAGACCAAGTGCTTCATCCATTCGGCATGGATGGTCAAACAATTGCAAACCCAAAACAACTCATACCAATCCGAAAACATATACATACTGCAACCTATACATAAACAAATACCGGAAATTGAAATGTTGCCTTTGGCAGCTTATTTATTTACAAATCTACCCTACTTTGTTGCAAAACCAATAGATCAAGTAATGTTGTAATGCCAGATCAACCAATCAAGTAACTGTGACAATGATTCTTCTTGGAAGTGCTTCAACCATGACACAAATGTAAATGCTGACAGCCATACATGCGCATAACAAGTCTGGTTGTGTAAAGGACAATTTGATCTATCATTTAAATTGAAAAAAAATTCCATGTACATTGCAATAGGATAAAACAACTAGACTCTGTTTGCTGCCCCAATTCCTCAATACATGCTTCCAGCTACAAACTATCAATGCAAATATCCACGGGCAGCCTTACCTTCTGTTCCTTTTGCCGAAAAAGGTCCCCAAAGAATGGGACTTGACAGTCCAGATCCTAGGACTGTATTTGGGTCTCCAATTCAATTAGATCTCCTTCAATTTTGATGGCAAACTCTAGCGAAAAATTGGGCTTAACTTCATGGATCCATCAACAGGATTTCAAATAAGAAGAAAGAGATGGAGCAAAGTTCTCATCTACCTCATCATTCGTGCACATATCTTCCCATTCTCTAAAACCTTGAATAGAGGGCACCTCTATTTTGAATTATTCCTCTTTCTCCATCCATGTTTCAAGAAAGATATGCCAAAAATCTGCAAAGGACTTAATAGATCTTATAGGAAAACCTTCAATCCATTTTCTACGTTTGCCTTGAAACGAATCAATGAACAATCTGATGAAGAAATCTTCCTTTTTAACTCTAAGAATGTCCACAAATGTTTTAATTTTTTTTATATGTTCTAGAGTCAAAGTCAGATCTTCCCCATTGAATTTAGGGCCATTACTGAAAATGTATGCATCCTTTGGTATTTGATTAAGAAAACCAAGAAGATTAGAAAAATCGATACATGAATACCTTGAACAAATAGAAGCAACATCTAAGTCCTTCATTTAGCCATTGGAGCCACCATCAATACTTTGAAACTTGGGACTTTGTACAGTGGAGTCGCCAGGTAGATGATTTCAGCCTTCAAATGTGTCTGACTTTTGTCCACCATCAGCAATCAGATCTGCAACTTGAATGATCTTTCCCAGAGAAGATCTTTGCAAGTCAGATGTTCAGTTCATAAACTAGACTGGAGATTGATTGAAGCAGCTTTTATCTACTTATGCACTCGCAAAGCAATGTGCAGTTTGAAGGCTACCTGACATAACTTCAGGCTCCGTCTGTAGTTTATAAAATGAACAACACTAACAAACAAACAATTTGATCCCCAGTATGGTCACCACTATGTTAGAGCCTAGATTTACCTCAGGCTGAGAAAGGTAGGATCCAGGGCCAACATCAAACCATGATTAACTTGGTAGCTAGCCTTACCAGGTTGGGAGAGGGCTCTCTCTGGGTCAATCTCAGCAAAATATGATTGCTAAAGGCTTGAGGTGACTGATAGAAATACTGATCTTAGGCTAGGTATGTGTAAAAGAGTTGGATTTAATAAAACAATGTTTTTGTTGGCTCTAATGGAAAGGCAGATTTTGGGTGTGGGGAATGAAGCTCAGTCTTGCAGAGGTCTCAATGGGGAAAGGTAGGCAACTGATTTTGGCACTTCAAATCATATGAGATAGAGGGATTAGATAGGTGAGGAGTTGAAGAGGGAAAGAGAAACCATGGATCCTCTCCAAACAGTTGAAAACATCAAGAAACTAAAGCAAACCTCAAGTAGAGCACTGCAATTTCAATGGATTCTACTTACACTCTTGTTTGATTTAGTTAGGAAGAAATAAGATAGATAATGTCACACATAACACATAGTAAATTCACAAATACAAAAGAAATCACTGTACCAAAACAAAATTCCACAGGGATCCCAAAGAGTGCTGCAAACCCTGGTCTCAAATAACACATAGTAAATTCACAAATACAAAAGAAAGCACTGTACCAAAACAAAATGCCAGAGGGATCCCAAAGAGTGCTGCAAACCCTGGTCTCAATTCCTTAGCCAAAATGCTAATATGAGTGTACAATGAAGCTCCTTTCTTTCTCAAGATTCCAACCTTCTGCCAAAATCCAACCCCTACACTATGAAATTCATAAAATATATACATTTTCTCATACTTGTACTAAGGGAATTGAGCTCAACCATTTTCTTCAAAATAGAATTAGCTACATTAAACTTGGGACGAATTTCTGAAAATAGGTGTTGAAGATGAACTATTATCTTCTAAACCATAGTACTTGTTACAAAAATGAAAGAGATTTTTGTAGATAACGTCATGTTGGAGAAAACCCTCTCTCATATTGGGGAAATTCTTTTCTAGTTGCTCGCAATCTGTTCCACAAAATCATCTCTAAAACAACAAATCATTAAAAATTTAAATCTGTGAAAATGAGTTGTAAATATCTAGTCACATATCCCAATCCATGACACCTGTGAATAAAATGAAAGAGTTTTTTTTGTATGGATTTTTATTAACAAAAACCTCCTTGGGTTTTGCAAAATTACTTTCCATCTGTTGTAAAATGACCCCGCACTAAAATGACTAAAACAATAAAAAATATGAAAAATTTGTTTTGTTTTAATGTAGGCTCCAAAAATCACTATATATCTCTCACATAGTAGCACCTGTGCATAAAATGAAGGAGGTTTTTTTTATATGGTATGTGATGAACAAAAACCTCTTTCACTTTTGAAAAATACCTTACCATTATTTCATAAACTTATTCTGTACTAAACTTGTCATTGTGTGCAGCGACTGACCTCAAAACATGCATAACCAACAATCACTCATTCATTTCGATTATATATTCTTATCCAGGAGCTGGTTATGGGAGTGTGATATACCATTGGAAATATTTTTCTGGGCTCCTTCTGATGGAAACACTTGTGACATGTTTTGTTTTGAATATCATATGCAAAACATCTAACCAAACTAGACATAGTAAGAGCTCATTTTGATCCCTGGTGATGGGCTGCGAAGACTGGAACTAACATCTTATGTTCACGTAGATGTGGGTGGCATAGAAGAGTGAGTCCATGTGCTTCACTAGATCAAGCAAGTGATACATCTGCTGAAAGTCTTCTGCCCTGAAGGTGGCAAGCTTATGCCCGCTAGCATTGCTCAATGTGATAGTCCGTTCATCCGTATGTGAGACAATCCAAATGATGATGTCTGCACATGGGAAGGTAGGGTACTTGCATGCAACCTTGTATAAATATGACTCCCGGATTATAAGATAGACTTGCTGGTCCTCCAAATCTTCTTTAAAGTCCTTTGCAAAAGGGTCTTTGATATGTTGCCATGTCAGTGTTGTTCCCTTCTCTATAAACAACTAAGTATCAACATACACTGGTAAAACAATTGATGTATCCTTAGTGTTTTCGTTTGATGCAACTCTCTTAGATGCCATGGTAATAGTGACTATTGGTGATCTAGGATAATCCATAAATACAAGTGGCCTTGAAAATAGCTAAAAAATAAAATTTGTTCGATGGAAGTGAAACTAGGACCAGATCATATTGCTCGTCTCCCTGATTCCAATGGCATGAACAAGACTCAAATCTGAGTTCGTATGGTCGAGATATTGCTGGTAAAAGTTTTGGGCAAAGTGGACAAGTGGAAAGCTTAAAGAGTCTACAAATTGACCGAGACCGGGGCGTGGAATCTGAATACCGAGAAAGGGAGAAATTTTTGGACAGTTAATTTGTCTATGAACCCTAAAAAATTGAAAAAGTTGGAAAAGATCGGTCGGTTTTTTAAAAATAAAAAAGATATAAAATTATGGGGTGGGGAGGGGGCGGGATGCCACTCTCTCCACCGTGCTCCACATTAAAATATGGCACATTATATTAAAATGGAAAATATAATGTATATGGGTTGGGTCAGGACCACATAGTGTGGGCCTCACCCACCATACAAATATTACACCACAGTTATGTGCCAAGAATGACGGGGCTTGAACCCGCCCAACCCACGTGGCTAACCCCCACCAGGTGGTCTCAAAACCACCATACAAAATGATGGAGATACATATATATCCAATGACAGGTCACATACCAATAGTTAGTAAAGGTTCTGGCAGTTAAGAAACCACACCCCATATTTATATCATGTTACAACAAAAATGCCAAGGTGGGGGGGTGGTGGGGTTGAAACCCTAGACCTCCTCACCTCAATTGCTCCACCGAACCAACACTCTAGGGGTGGCGGCTTTGTAAATTCCTCCACTCGATGACTATATAACCTAACATCTCTCAAATGCATGAGGAGGAACCAGTGGATGAGGAGCGGAAATGAGAGGTGGAACCATGTCGAGCAGAACTAGGAGTGGCCCAGGGGCTTGGAACCCTGAGCAAGGGTATCACAAAGATTCTCTAAAGATTCACTAGAGGGCCAAGAGTGAATTTTTTTATAATTTGACAAGTTTATAATTGTTTATGCATGCTTTTTCGCAACAATTGAGTGGGGACATCAGTTTTAACAGCTGAGCTCTCCAGTTTCAAGACCATCATCTAGATTGGAGGTATAAGGGTCATTTTTTTGTAAAATTGTTTGTACTTGATTTATTTGATTCCACTTAATGAAAGAAGGCCTCCCCACTATTGAGAAGGGCCTAAATATGTATCCCACATTGGGTGAACTCTGTAACCAAATCATGTGTCTTTGATCTAATGCTTTCTTATGTGTTCTTCTTCTTTCCATGTGGTTTATGTTTCATGGTTAATATGCTCTGTAATACATAATTCTAAATTCATCCTTGAAGTTAAAAGATTTGGATCAAGTTTGGTATCAGAGATGTCTTCTTGATGTGAGTTGCATGAGTGAATTCTAACCAGGAACAAGTTCCAAAGAGGTGAAGGAAAAATTTAAGTCATTTGATACCGAAGCAGGGAATGCACCACGAAGATGAAACATGGAAGATGAGGAAGCTCGAATGGAGGAGGAGGAAAACTATCGCAAGGCTTTCTATCACATGGCAGAGAAAGTTCAAAAGATATTTTCAGAGTATGAGAAGACAATCAAGTACGAGAAAAGAGATCTAGATGACCATGCATCGGTAAATCATGGAGGTAGTGGAGAAGATCTACCTCCCTCTCTGTCTTCCAGTGAAAGTTATTATTCTTCCTCTTCTCATCATTCTAACAGGAATTAGAGGAATACATCTAAAAATACCTTTTTAAACTAGATGTCAAATTTGATTTGCCTATTTTTAGTGGAGAATCTAACGTAGAAAATCTATATAACTGGATAAGACTCGTTGAAGTGTATTTCCACATACAAAAAATCAAAGAGGATGAAGTCAGGGTCAAACTAGTATCCATTCAATTGAGTGGCACTGGTCTCATCTGGTGGGAAGGAAAACTACAGCAAGGTGGTAAGAGTAGTCATAAACTTGTTTCATCTTGGTCTGAGTTTATTTCTGCTTTAAGAGGACAATTTTATCCATTGGGTTACAGAAAAAAGGCCATGATGGAATGACAAAATTTGAAACAAAGAAAATGCCAAACTGTTCAAAACTTTACAGAACTTTTTAGAAAACAAGTATTAGCACTAAATGTTCCACTATACACTTCCGATACATTTAAGAAATATATTGGCTCTTTGCGTAGTTATTTGTGCCATTCATTGTTATTATTTGCATCTATGTCTCTGGATGAAGCTAGTGTGAAGGTTGTACATCTAGAAATAAAGGAGAAGCATGAACAAGATGACAGCCCAAAGAGGACAACAACAACTAAGAGAAGAGGAGAAAATCCATCTTGTACTCATTTTGAGAAACAAGGGCATGATGAGGAGAATTGCTAGAAACTATATCCAGAATTGAGACCTAAGAGGAATTACAGAAAAGGGAAGCAGAAGATAATTGTGTTGGAATTATGATACAAGTGTTGTCCTTGATGGAAACTCACTCACAGGACAGTTTGATTTTGATAAAAGGAAACTCATAGTACAACAAGTATATTCAGAGGGAACATGGTAGTGGTACAAAAGAACAGGAAGATGGAACTATTGTCTACTGATCATATTAAAGAAGTTGAAGTTAAAGGTTGATGAAAAGTAGTTTAAGAAGTATATGCAGGTCCACATAGTCAAAATAGTGTATACATGCTGGTCCACATAACAAAAAGAGCGTATACGTATACACCCACTCTCACAAGAAGAAAAGCACGTACAGGTTGGAAAATCAAGGAATTTCAAGAGTAGAGAAGACCAGGGGTCAATACCATGGTATTAACCCTCAATATTGAGCGAAGTAATGACTATTTGATCCTGTCCAAGAATACCACAGGTCCTAAGTGGTTTTGGCCCGAAGTATTGAGAAAGGCCAAAAGCTATATAAGGAGGAGAATAACATAAGGCTAGGGTGTGCAAGTGAATGGGTTTCTAAGGAATACTTCTATCTAAAGTATATTTTATGTTGCAGGGGCTATGCTTGTGATTTGATTTGAAATATTTTATGCACCTTGAATTCAATGTTCGTTTAGGATCATGAGACCTCAAATGACTTATCATTGAATGATCTGATAATGGTTGGGCTAGATCTGATTATGTACACCTGTTTTGTTGTCATCATCTGGGTTTGTCTAAAGTCCAGAATTGCAACGAAGTTATGAGTTAATATTTGTAGATCTGTACGCTGGTTCGTGTCAATAAAACCACATGTACACCTAGGTTATATTCTTCCAAGTAGCATATACAAAAGAAAATTCATTTCTTCAGATCTGACTGATCTATTTGATTAGTTTTGTTGTTTTACTTCTGTTTGTCAATGAATTCTTCTTAGACCTTGTTAGCTCTGCTACAAGACAAGGATTCCATATGGCCGGAGGCCGATTTGGTTTGCTTGGTTGTGCCCAAAAGGATTCATGCATGCTGTTCAAATCTTCAAAGTTTGGTTAATGGCCCTCCACTGATCAAGGCTATCGCAAAGGAAAGCCCTTGGGAAAGCGGAAATAATCTATCAAGTGGCCAAAAGCACTCCAAAACAATCAAAAATCAAAAGCGTAGGCCTAGCAGTTCAAATGAGCGATAGCCGTTCGATCTGGCCGATCAACGGTCCAGATCGCGTCGGCCTATCGCAATCGGAGGAGGCGGGTAGTGGTAGCGACATAAGATTTCGCCGATGAGCGATCGCCGATATTGCATCGGCATATCGTAGTGGAGGACTTACAAAGGGGAAGATGCAATCGCCGATGGGCCGGACCAGACATCCATACAACGCTGCATTTTATATTATATCGGGTCCGCGACGATATCGCTATCGGCCGGGGCTTTTAACATATGTATGTTTGTGATGCGATAACCCAGACCCGATGGCGCTATAAGTTATCTTTAATGAATTATCAGGTCCGGGGTGATTTCGCTTTTGGCATTTCGCTATCGGCAAAACCAAAGGGGTGGGCCTTTACCATTAGTTATGTGCCGATGCGATGGGCCGAACCTGATATCATTCAGCACTCCATTTTATAAACTTTCAAGCCCGCGCGGAGGCCATTTTCATTGATATTGGGCGCGTTTTCTGTGAATTTTTCAAATTTCAAGGAACAGAGGATCGACCGGCTACTATACGTGACTGCAATTAATTCACAACATGGCCGCATGGAAAGAGGACATGCCTTGGGCAGATAGCAGCAATTATCAGTCATGGACTTCGTCCATATTACACGCCACCTGCTCCAAGGAGGACAGCAGAGCACCAGAGAGGGTCAAATCCATTTAAACACAGCCAGATATGTACCAGAGGCCCATTTCTAAATGTAAATGCGGTTGGTGACCATTTATGGGCTCCTCCACGCATAACTTAGAAGAGCAATCTTGTAAACCAATTGTATATATACCCAGAACAGAGATGTAATGGATTGATGAGTGTTTGATGAATGAGAGCCTATTGTAGCCCTTTAACTTCTGGAGACTGTTAATACTATGAGACCTGCAGCTTCTGGTCTTGATTTCCATTAATACAAGCTTCTTTTGCTGTCACCTGCTCACTTTTCACTTCTGCTTCTTGTTCTAGGCTGTGCTTGCTTCCATTTGTTGATGTGCTGTTAATGTTTGATATCAGAGGGGCTGTCATCCCACCCCTGTATTATGATTTAGTGGCTCATTGAAATTGTTTGCAGGTGGTTGTTGTTCAAATAGCAGAGAGCTGTCATCCTCACTGTCTATTGAATAATAGTCGTGCAGATCCTCTAACTGATTGCAGCTGGCCATCACAGAGCTCTGTGCATCTGCTGGTGCAATCAGTCTTCTCCATTATCACCTTTACCTTAAACCGTGAGTAGTTGGTGGTTGAAAGCCTCGTAGTTTGGGGGTCTTCACCCATGCCTAGGGTAAATCATAGTAGGAGTGATTATCTGGCTTAAAGGTACTGCACATCTTCCATTTATCCATCATTTTATCCAACAAAAACTGTTGAATTTTTAATGTTCCTGAGCATCACTGATTTACAACCTAGGTGAGTTTCTTGGGGTGATAACATTAATTGGCGCCGTTGCCGGGGAAGGGAGAATCGAAGCTCAGCTTCCCTGGGAGAACGACACAGCTTCAAACTTTGATGACAGACAAAGTTTTGAACACAAATTTTGGTTGTAATCATCTGTCTGGCGACTCCACCAGGGAAGACCATCCTTTGGCGACTCCACATCGAAGTTCTGGCGCAGTTTGTGAGGCATACTAGAAGAAATCCGCAGAAGTCTCCAGTTGTTCCAGTACCTGACCCTGAAAAGATTGTTAACCCGAAGAAAACATCGCGTAAAGGAGCATCAGGATCAGGTAAGCCTGAGAAATCTAATTTATCTCTGTATGAGGAGTTTTTAGTTGAAGATACACAGTCTGAAGATTTAGCACCTAGTACTATTAAGGGAGAAATACATACAGAGATTCATAAAGCTCCTTCTCCATTTAGTTCCCATTTGAATCTGAGTCCGAAGAAAGTTTCCCATACTGTCCAAAACATCCCAATATCATTCCCATCCATTACATTATCTCCTACTGCTCCATCTGTTAGTATTCTTCCGCATATTCCAAACATGGCAGGACAGCAAGCACCTACTAGGATTGAAAGGATTGTTGCTGCTAGATATGGACCTTTGATATTGCCTACACCTTTAAATGCCATGCCTACAGGAGAATATCAAAAATATATGCCCAAATTTACTGGAACAGAAGGAGTTACAGCAGAAGAACATCTTGAAGCTTTTTATAGTTATGCTGATAATTTAGACATAAGTGAGAATGATGTATGGATGAGAGTTTTTGTTCAGAGTCTTGATGGAGAGGCTAGGAAGTGGTTTAGAGAACTACCCCAGAGATCTATAACAGATATAGAAGCATTAGATGATGCATTTTTGAAGCAATGGGGAGATAAGAAGGACTTGTTGTATTATCATACAGAGTTTGGAAACTTGAAAAGAGAAAAGGGTGAGTCTTTGCCTGACTTCAATAAAAGATTTAATAGAATGTATAGTAAAATACCAACTGAGGTAAAGCCTACCCCTACTGCTGCCAAACTCACATATGCCAATGCTTTTGATTCTGACTTTTGCTTATTATTGAGAGAAAGACGATGTGTTACGCTGGGTGATATGCAAGAGGCAGCCTTGGAGGTGGAATCAAATATTATAGCAGCAGAAAAGTTAAAGAGCCAAGGTGACAGAAGAAGGCCGAGAGGTGAAGCTTCTTCTTCCACTGCGTCGACTTCCGAACCTAAGTTAGACAAAATGACCAAAATGATAGAGTCATTGGTTGCTGAAATTTCTAAGTTAAAGGTTGATCAGACTTCAGGCAAAGCAAGGCAGCAAAACACATTTGTCCCAAGAAATCCAAACATATTCAGAAAAGCAAATGAGCAGCTACAGATTATGCAAAGGGGTGAAGAAGCAAGAGAAGATCATAAAGTTAAAGCTCCCTTTCAGAATGCAGTCATGGAGGGGGAACAATATGAAGAAGATGAAGATGAGATTCACTGCTTGGAGGATAAAGGTAATGCTGCATTTTTAACATTGGCTGAATATGAAGAATCATTGCTGCAAGAGCAAAACAGTCAAAGGTGGGACAGTGGTGCCGTTCTGCAATCCGGTGAGCAGCGGCAAAGATATAATCTAAGATCCAATGCAAAGGAGGTAAAGAAAAATACTACGCAAGAAGCAGCTGCTCAAGCAGTACCACAGAACAGCAGGCAAAGAAGACCAGCAGCTGATCTTGTCACCCTCAAGGCCCGGCTCAAGAGGTAAAAACTACTGAAAAATCATTCTCGTCTTTCAGTTTTGAGTCAGAAGTTCAGAAGCTGAAAATAGCCGTCCCTCTGGCTGAGTTGGTCAAGAGCGAATTGTTTAGAAAGCCCATCCTTGAAGCCCTTGAGCTAGAGCCTAACCAATCCTCCATTGACTCTGTCAATTTGCAAGACGACAAGCCTGCTATTGTGCTTAGCCCCATGATTGAACCTGCAGATGATACTTCTCCATCTTTCTATGTTTCATTAACCATCCACGATAAAATCCTCCACAATTGCCTGCTAGACACAGGGGCCAGTCACAATTTAATGCCTAAAACTGTCATGGAAGAGCTAGGCCTTGATATCACCAGACCCTATCATGATTTGTTCTCGTTCGATTCAAGGAAGGTGAAATGCCTTGGATTAATTAAGGATCTGGCTATTTCCCTAACCCAGTTGCCCATGAAAAGTATGATGATGGATATAGTGGTGGCCGACGTTCCTCCTAAGTTTGGTATGCTGTTGTCTAGAGGGTGGATTAAGAGACTAGGAGGGACATTGCAGAATGATCTATCTTATGCAACTATTCCAGTGTTTGGAGGAGAAAGCAGGAGGTTGTATAGAGAAGCGCAGCTGGCATTTGTTATTAGTGATGAGAAGAATCCTACAAACCATCCCATATATGCAGTGGACACTGACTTTGGAGCTTGCATCCTCCAAATAGAAGAATCTCAGAAGGCTGCATTGCATATTCGGAAACCAACAGCTCAGGCTGAGCATGATACGGGTGGTCAGATTTGGGAAATGTTTTTTGATGGAGCATGTACCAAGGAGACTGCAGGAGCAGGGGTGGTGCTAGTATCTCCACAACAAGAAACAGTTCAGTTATCCCTAAAGCTGATTTTTTAGGTGACAAACAACATAGCAGAATATGAAGCACTGTTGTTGGGCCTTCATGAAGCCAAAGATAGAGGGATAAAAAATTTGAAGGTATTTGGAGATGCTGACCTGATAATTCAGCAAGTAAACAGAACGTTCCAAGCAAAGCATCCAAGGCTGAAAGCTTATAGAGATGAGGTATGGAGGGTCAAAGAGCTCTTTGATTTTTTCTGTATTTCATATATTCCTAGAGCCCAAAATCAGCTTGCTGATTCCCTTGCTGTCTCTGCTAGTTTATTCATCCCTCCATTGCCTCCCAGACTAGTTTATGAGGTACAAATGAAGTATAGACCCTCTGTGCCTGATAATGTCCACCATTGGAAAGTTTTTGATGATGATGATGAGTTAAGTAGGTTCCTTCAAGTCATTGATGAGTTCTCTGAAATGCAAATTGACCAGAATAATGATGCTTTGTTAGAAGATCACAAATCCCAGTTTAGAAATAAAATTGGCAAGAATAGCATAGTTCAGCTTCCTAGTAATCATATTCCTAAGGGTCTAATTCCTCTTGAGAGATTGTTTGACCACAATGATGTGCCTTACAAATCTGCCCAAAAAGAAGATCAGTCTCAAGTTTGCAAGCATAATATAGGAGGTCCAGGTCAGCCCAAATTCATAAATCTATCCACTAGCCTATCTGCTGATCAGAGTGCTGAATATTGCAAATTAATGAGACAGTTTGCTGATGTGTTCGCTTGGGAGTACAGTGATCTGAAAACATATGACAGAAGTATAATACAGCATAAGATTCCGCTTGAGAAAGACACTATTCCTTTCAAACAGAAGCTGAGGCCAATGAATCCTATGCTCCTTCCTCTGGTTGAGAAAGAAATTAAAAAGTTGCTGGCTGCTAAGATTATAGTGCCTCTCAGATATTCTAAATGGGTGGCCAATCTGGTTGTTGTGAGGAAGAAGAATGGAGAAATCAGACTATGCGTTGATTTCAGGAATCTAAATAAGTGCTCCAAAAAGGATAATTACCCCTTGCCCAAAATGGAGCATTTGTTGCAGCAAGTCTCAGGCGCCAAAGTGATGTCTTTCATAGATGGGTTTTCAGGCTTCAATCAAATCGCTGTTCATCCAGATGATCAAGAAAAGACAACATTTACCACTCCTTGGGGCACGTTCATGTATGCAAAAATGCCATTTGGGCTAATGAATGCTGGAGCCACCTTTCAGCGCGCAATGGATATTGCTTTTGTGGGAGAAAAGGATAAATTCGTGCTGATATATCTTGATGACATAACTGTTTATTCTGGCAGCCACCATGATCATTTACAGCATTTGAGAAAGGTGTTTTTGAAGTGCAGAAGGTTTGGGATTTCACTCAATCCCAAAAAATCTCATTTCGCTTTAGAAGAAGGCAAACTGTTGGGGCATGTAGTGTCTGCTGCAGGTGTTCAGATTGACCCAGAAAGAGTCAAAGCAATTCAGTCCTTGACTCTTCCACGATCAAAGAAAGATATACAGTCTTTTCTTGGCAAAATCAACTTTGTAAGGAGGTTTATTCCTAATTTTGCAGAGCTAGTCAAGCACATAACCTCCATGTTAAAAAAAGGAGCAGAGGTGAAGTGGACTGATGCGGCCAGAAGATCTTTTGAGTCCATTAAGATGGCTATTGTGGAAGCTCCCACTTTAATAAGCCCTGATTATAGCAAGGAGTTTCACCTGTTTTCATTTGCCTCCAAGGATACCATTGCAGCTGTCCTGTTGCAGCAAGATGAAGCAGGTCAAGAGCATCCAATTGCCTTTTTCAGCAAAAATCTGAGGGATGCTGAACTAAGGTATGATATTATTGAAAAGCAGGCTTATGCGCTTATCAAATCTTTAAAGGCTTTCAGAGTATACATATTGCATTCCAAAATAGTTGCATATGTCCCTTCTGCCGCAATAAAGGATGTTTTAACATAGCCTGATGCCGATGGAAGAAGAGCGAAGTGGATTGCAAAAACAATAGAATTCAACATAGAGCTGAAGCCCACCAAGCTGGTAAGAGGTCAGGGGCTTGCTAAGCTGTTGGCTGAAGAAAATTGCAGATCTCTGGACATTGATTTCTTGTTCAATGTAGCAGAAATTGGCCAAATAGAAGAACATGAAACAACCGAAGCGCAGAAAGGACAGTCGGTGGCCGAGAACCTAGCTTCATGTAGCCGGTATACTGCAATAATAAATTTCCTGCTAAATTTAGAAGTTCCTTCAGAATTTTTGCAAAGTCAAGCAAGAACGTTGAAGCTCAAAGCAACCAAATACTGTATCAATGATAGCTTGCTTTATTGGAAAGATCCATCTGGAGTGTTTTTAAGATGCCTGGATAAACAACAGTCAATAGAAGCTATGCAGCAGTTCCATGACAGCATGTGTGGAGGACATCATTATTGGAGAACTACAGCCCAAAAGATTCTCAGAGCCGGGTATTATTGGCCCTTTTTATTTTCTGATGTATTTGCTTTTGTTAAATCTTGTGACAGGTGCCAGAGATTTGAAGGTAAGCAGCAGTTGAAATCCCTGCCCCTAAAGCCAATCATTGCAAAAGGACCTTTTCAGCAGTGGGGCTTGGATTTCATTGGTGAAATCAACCCACATTCCAGTGGCCAGCACAGATGGATATTAGTCGCCACTGATTATTTTACAAAATGGATCGAAGCAATCCCAACAAGGAAGGCTGATCATAATATGGTAATGAAATTTTTATCAGAAAACATTTTCAGCAGATTTGGTTGCCCACATAAGCTTATAACAGATAATGCAGCAGCCTTCAAGGCAAAAGAATTGGTGGAAATGTGTGATTCAATGGGCATTAAACTTGTGCATTCCACCCCCTATTACCCCCAAGGTAATGGTCTAGCAGAATCCTCTAATAAAAGTCTGATCAGGATTATAAAGAAGCTGTTAGAGGAAAATAAGAAGAATTGGGATGCCAAACTCAAATATGCACTTTGGGCAGACAGAGTGACTATCAAAAGATCCACAGGTTGCTCTCCCTTCAAGCTGGTATATGGTACTGATGCTATTTTTCCAATTCAACTTACCCTCCCCGTGGCAAAGCTGCTCCAAACAGCACAGAATGAAGAAGATGATATGGCCAATAGAATCACTGATTTAACCGAACTATACCAGATCAGAGAGCAGCTGATTGAAAAGGCTACAGCACATCAACAGAAGGTCAAGGAAGCCTTTGACAAGAAGACAAAAGGAAACAATTTCCAGGTTGGGGATTTGGTCATGAAGTGGGATGCCTTTAAAGAAAAGAAAGGCAATCATGGGAAGTTTGATGCTCTCTGGACAGGTCCTTTCATCATTTCACAGATTCAAGGGAACAATACCTTCATATTGAAGGGTAAAGGAGGAGAACCAGTCTTTGATGGCCCAGTTAATGGGTGGTTTCTAAAAAATTATGTGATTTAAGGTCTTTTGGCCTTAAAAGCTGTAAATATTTTGTTTTTATCAGTTTTAGTATAGCTATAATAGACTCCATGCCCAATGGAATACTAGGAATTTTGGCTAATTTGTTTGTCACTGGAAAGGCATTGATCTGCAGTTCTTGAGACCTCTCAGGGAGGATCTCATCCCCGGAAGGAGCCAGTGTTAGCTCTGCTACAAGACAAGGATTCCATATGGCCGGAGGCCGATTTGGTTTGCTTGGTTGTGCCCAAAAGGATTCATGCATGCTGTTCAAATCTTCAAAGTTTGGTTAATGCCCTCCACTGATCAAGGATATCGCAAAGGAAAGCCCTTGGGAAAGCGGAAATAATCTATCAGGTGGACAAAAGCACTCCAAAACAATCAAAAATCAAAAGCGCAGGCCTAGCAGTTCAAATGAGCGACAGCCGTTCGATCTGGCCGATCAACGGTCCAGATCGCGTCGGCCTATCGCAATCGGAGGAGGCGGGTAGTGGTAGCGACATAAGATTTCGCCGATGAGCGATCGCCGATATCGCATCGGCATATCGCAGTGGAGGACTTACAAAGGGGGAGATGCAATCGCCGATGGGCCGGACCAGACATCCATACAACGCTGCATTTTATATTATATCGGGTCCGCGACGATATCGCTATCGGCCGGGGCTTTTAACATATGTATGTTTGCGATGCGATAACCCAGACCCGATGGCGCTATAAGTTATCTTTAATGAATTATCAGGTCCGGGGTGATTTCGCTTTTGGCATTTCGCTATCGGCAAAACCAAAGGGGCGGGCCTTTACCATTAGTTATGTGCCGATGCGATGGGCCGAACCCGATATCATTCAGCACTCCATTTTATAAACTTTCAAGCCCGCGCGGAGGCCATTTTCATTGATATTGGGCGCGTTTTCTGTGAATTTTTCAAATTTCAAGGAACAGAGGATCGACCGGCTACTATACGCGACTGCAATTAATTCACAACATGGCCGCATGGAAAGAGGACATGCCTTGGGCAGATAGCAGCAATTATCAGTCATGGACTTCGTCCATATTACACGCCACCTGCTCCAAGGAGGACAGCAGAGCACCAGAGAGGGTCAAATCCATTTAAACACAGCCAGATATGTACCAGAGGCCCATTTCTAAATGTAAATGCGGTTGGTGACCATTTATGGGCTCCTCCACGCATAACTTAGAAGAGCAATCTTGTAAACCAATTGTATATATACCCAGAACAGAGATGTAATGGATTGATGAGTGTTTGATGAATGAGAGCCTATTGTAGCCCTTTAACTTCTGGAGACTGTTAATACTATGAGACCTGCAGCTTCTGGTCTTGATTTCCATTAATACAAGCTTCTTTTGCTGTCACCTGCTCACTTTTCACTTCTGCTTCTTGTTCTAGGCTGTGCTTGCTTCCATTTGTTGATGTGCTGTTAATGTTTGATATCAGAGGGGCTGTCATCCCACCCCTGTATTATGATTTAGTGGCTCATTGAAATTGTTTGCAGGTGGTTGTTGTTCAAATAGCAGAGAGCTGTCATCCTCACTGTCTATTGAATAATAGTCGTGCAGATCCTCTAACTGATTGCAGCTGGCCATCACAGAGCTCTATGCATCTGCTGGTGCAATCAGTCTTCTCCATTATCACCTTTACCTTAAACCGTGAGTAGTTGGTGGTTGAAAGCCTCGTAGTTTGGGGGTCTTCACCCATGCCTGGGGTAAATCATAGTAGGAGTGGTTATCTGGCTTAAAGGTACTGCACATCTTCCATTTATCCATCATTTTATCCAACAAAAACTATTGAATTTTTAATGTTCCTGAGCATCACTGATTTACAACCTAGGTGAGTTTCTTGGGGTGATAACAGACCTGAATGTAAAACTGAACACATAAGGAGTTTGGTATCTGATTGATTGATTGTACAAGTGAGATGGGTGATATCTACTACTACCTGTGTAAAGCTCTGTAAATTGACAGTAGATGTTCAATATATTGTTGGTTGGTATAGACTTGATTCAGAAGTTTTATATTTCACTAGTTTTGAAGGTATACACAAGTTTGATTAAAGGAAGTAGTGTATACACACAGGTTGGGTTCAGTAAAGTAGTGTATACATTCTGATGAATTATTTTTGAGGTTACAGCTAGTTTTGAATGATGATGTAGGTTTCTGGGTTCACCACAGTGTTCTGGTGATAGTGATCTGATTGTTCATATTAACTGAATGTTAGTTGATGCAGATTAAGTTTCAAAGTTTCTGATGGGTCTAGTATGAAAATTTGATGAAACGAGGCCTTCATGTGTATTTTTGTGTACCAAGAGCATCCAGTCTGAAAATTTATGAAACATGGTCTCTGGTGGAAGAGAGAAGGTCGTAGCCTTTTGTAGGTTGGCATCTACGTACTAGTAAACACATTGGCTAGTACAAGAGCTAGGGGGTTGCATCTCCCTTCTAGTAGAAGCTGGAAAACAAGAGAAGGTTGTAGCCTTCTGCAGGTGGGTTCCTACGTACTGGTATGAGTCTACACCAGTATAATATTGTAAACAAATTTTCTTATTATTAAAAGAAGACGGAGACGTCAACAGCAGTTGGTTTTCACCCACATTGGGTTTCCACCTTAAATCTTGGCGTTCATGTGTGTTTCTTATGTGTGATGGTTTATTATATTTTTATTGCTCTATTTAAATAAGTTACTAATGCACTGGATAAAGATCAACACGTGATAAATTGTCTAAATCACAAGTTTTCTGGGTGTACGCTGGTTTCTCTAGTCATATTTGTGTGTAGACACTAGTTCACTTCACAGAAGTAGCGTATATAAATCTGTTTGAGAGAGGAAAAATTATTGATTTGATAATACTAATTCAACCCCCCCCCCCCCCTCAATATTATTTCCAACAATTGGTATCAAAGCAGGTCCTTCAGAAGAAGCTTGATCACTTGAAGGAAGATCTTTCATAATGAATAATCATGAAAGCATGGGATCCATTAGACCACCAATCTTCAAGGGGAGAAACTTAGTGTATTGGAAAATAAGAACCAGAGCCTATCTACAATTGCTTGGAGCAGATGTTTGGGAAATTATGGAAGGAGGATATCAATTTCTAGCAGCAATTCCTACAGACACTGCAGGTAATAGGTTATATGAAACCAATGCCAAAGTTGTCAACACATTATTGGGAAGTCTGTGGGAATTAGAATTTGTCAAATTCATGCAGCTCAAGACAACCAAAGAGATATGGGACAAAATCATTCAGAGCTACGAAGGAGACTCTAAGGTAAAATGTGCTACGCTTCAAACTCTCAGAATTCAGTATGAAACTCTTAAGATGCATAGTGATGAGAGCGTTGCTAGTTACTTTCTATGTATAGATGAGATTGTTAATTGTATGAAGAATATGGGTGAAGAGATAAAGGAGGTTACTTTAGTTGAAAAATTTTGAAATCATTGTCTTCTAAATTTGAGTCAAAAGTGTCTGCCATAGAAGAAAAACAGGATCTTCAGACTATCGCTATGACTCAACTTCATGGAATCCTAACTGCCTTTGAAATGAGAAAAGGAGGTCCATCAAATATGAGAGAAGTTGCATTTCAAGCATCAAAAAAAGGAAAATAAAATGAAGAGCACAATGAATCAGGACACATTTCAAAAGAAGAAGACGAGGGAAATTTTTTCAAGAAGCTTCAACGGGGTTTCAGAAGATTCAGAGGTAAGTTACCTTTCCAATGCTTTGCTTGTGGTAGAGTCGGTCACTATCCTTCCAAGTGTCCTAATAAAGATAAATATGAAAATGGGAAGGAATATGCAAAGGGAAATAGAAAATAGGTTGTGAATAGAAGGAGTTATTATACGCATGAAGATAGTGATGGTTTATCTAATAGTGATGAAGACGAAACTGAACAGGATTATAGACTACTCATGGCTTATGACAATGAAGATTTTTTGGATGCATTAGAAGAGGATGAATTTCTTGAAGAAATCGATAAATTCAAAATCTATCTAGAAGAAAAGAATATGATCATAGATACTTTGACACACCAACTTGCTGAAAGAGAAAAACACAATGAAAATCTAGAACGTGAAATTGTGGGTCTAAGAAAAGATCTTGAGAAGACAAAATCTCTTAATCTTAGATTTGATAAAGGACCAAAAACCTTAAATGAGATCATCAAAGTTCAACATTCTCCTCTGATAAAGATAGGTCTTGGATATAATGAAAAATCATCTCAATCACAGAAGCCATCAACATCAACGAAAAGCTATCTTGATGCAGCAAAGACTAGTGAACAACATGTCAATTGTTAGTAAAGGCCTAAAATTACTCATCAGGTAAATTATACTCAATTTACTCCAAGGAGGGATATCAGTAGAAGCCGCAACCAATAGGTAAACAATGTCAAAAGATTTTATGATTGCAGAAATTTCTTTAATGGGAAATTCTTTTCATGTCATAACTTTGGGCACAAGGCTGCTCAATGTGTTGCTTACATAACCATCATGACTAGAGAAGCACAAAATCAAAGGAGTGTAACAAGAATCAAGAAAATTTCCTATAATAAATTTTCTCTTCTTGAAAATGAAATAGAATGCTCGATTTGTAACAACTTTGGTCATGAAGAATATGAATGCAAGAGTAAATTTCCACCAACACTTCAAAAGCAGCAAACACGATTAAATCCCAAGATATGGAGAAGGAAGGAATCTCAATCAGAAAGATATGGTATAGCTCTTTATGCAGAAGGACAAGAAAATCAGTGGTACATCAACATCGGATGCTCCAAACACATGACAGGTGATAATGAGAAACTTCACTCATATAATGCTTTAGAAAAAGAAAAGAGTGTCTCTTTTGGAAATGACACTCCAGTTGTCATTAAAGGTAAAGGTTATGTTTTCTTGAAAGAAAAGGTTAAAGATGGAAATTTCATGTATGTAGATGGTTTAAAGCATAACCTATTGAGTGTCAATCAAATGTGTGATCAAGGAAATGAAGTAGTGTTTCGATCAAATGGATGTGTGGTTCGTGAGCTTGATACAAGAAAGACTGTGATCAAAGGTACAAGAACTCCAAACAACTTATACATACTCAAGGGAGGACAACAACAATGCTATCTAAGCAAAATAGATGAAAATTGGCTATGGCATAGAATATTGGGACATGTTAGCTTTTCTCGAATAAGAAAAGCATGCAGGCTCAAGGCAGTATGTGATCTTCTAGATATCAACATCCTAGAAAATACCATATACAAACCATGTCAAATCCGTAAGCAAACGAGAGTTCACTTTGTTGAAAAGGAAGGGTCAGCAAGTAAGCCTCTTGAACTCATCCATACTGATTTATGTGGACCAACTAGGAAAAAGTCACCTTGTGGAGAAGAATAATTTATTTTAATTATTGATGATTTTTCCAAGATGTGTTGGATAGGTCTTCTAAAGCATAAACATGAATCATTTGAAAAGTTTAAATCCCTCAAAGCTTTAGTTGAAAATGAATCAGATCACAAAATCAAATGTCTCAGATCTGATCGAGGGGGAGAATTCATATCAGATGAATTCTTTGACTTTTGTGAATAACATGGAATAAAAAGTCAATTCTCCACCACAAGAACTCCTCAGCAAAATGGTGTAGTAGAAAGGATGAACAAAACAGTTCAACAAATGGCTCGAGCTATGCTAGATGAATTTGGAACTCCTGCAACTTTCTGGGGTGAAGTTGCATTTTCTTCCATGACTATTCTCAACAAAGAAAATGTTTAAGTAAATAGAAATCGAACTCCATATGAACTTTTGTATGGTAAGCCTCCTACTGTAAAACACTATAGAGTTTTTGGAAGAAAATGTTTTATCAAAATGACTGATGAAAAACTTGGAAAGTTCGAACCTAGAGCAGACAAAGGTATTCTTCTTGGTTATTCATATAGAAGTAAAGGATACAAATGTTATAATAAAAGACTTCAAAAAATTGTTGAAAGCATTGATGTCGTAGTTGATGAAGCATGCAAAAATCCAGAACAGATAAAATCAACAAAGGAATATGACAATGAGGAAGATGGGGAACACTTTCTCGCATCAAATCAAAATGAAATTGAAGAAAAAACCAATGAATCATCAAAAGAAGATACAATGGTGTTATAGACATTTTTGTGCCTCGCAGCATGGAGCATGAAATGTCAATAATTACAGGGATCCTCAGTCCCTAAACATGTTGTTCTTACCCCTAGAAGAACAAGGTCAACAAACCACAACACTTCCCATCAGTTCTCCACCTGAAAACACTCAGAAACAGGCTATTTTTGGATCATGTCAGCTGCTCCACTGAGCATCTGCGCTGGAATGCAACTGCTCCTCCTTGTACCTGCGCTGAAAGTCAAATCCAATGAAGGCTACCTGCGCTGGGCGAGATTGGCCAAGTGGCACAGTCATTCTGCAAGGTGTCAATTGCCTAGGAAGCTTCCAAACTGACACTTGGTTCAAGGGATTCGCCCTGTGATGAGTAAGAGGTACTTGATCTCCATGTGTAAGCAAGGATCTCCAAGTGGACTCAAGGACTGAAGTTTAACTAAAGTGGGAGAGGACACTAGTCAGCTTTATGCCAGCCTCAAGCTGACTCATCCTTTCTCCAAATCTCCTATATATAGAGCTCTTCTATGAGGTCTAAGGAGGCTGGAATTTTGTGCAAAGTAAGGAAGTGCTGTTGGTTTACAGTTAGAGCTATTGGGTGATTGCTTTTATAGAGGTGAAGAGGAGATTTCTTGCTGCTGGGGAGGTGCTGCTGGATTGGAGCCATTAATGGTTGTAACCTTCTCAGAACCCTGTTACTTCTATCAATAAAGCTTTGAATGTTCTCCTATATACTTGTATTGCATTGATGTATTGTATTTACTTGTATATCTGATTCACTCTAATCCATGCATCAGTTATGAGTACATGTTTCTTGTAGTTTCCCTCTCTTGTTTGTGCAGGATCTTGGTGTAGCTGGACCGGCAAAGGGAGCAAGGAGCTGGGAACAAGAGACAAAGAGAGAGGACAGGATCGACAAAAGCGAAAGACACCGGTTGGTCAATCTTTTCTTCCTTCTCTGTACTTTCATAAAGGAAAATATCAAAGCTTTACTTTCAGTTGTTTCTAAGGACTGTCACCCTTAGAGTAGGGATAGGGTCATCCGAGTCGGATACTTTTCCCCACAACAAACTGGCGACTCCACTGGGGACCCTAGTATCTTGTTGGTGTTTGTAGTATCTTTGCTATTCATTTCCTGAACCAAAGAGTACCGAATCGAAAAGCTTTTGACTATATCAAAAGCGAAGTAGAGGGGCTGCTACTCTTGCTCATTTTTGAGCAGATTCATGATTTGAAGAGCTGATCTACAAAAGACTCTTGTACTCTTTGTGATAGCTTTTCATCCTCTTGATCATCCCTTAGCTTGTACTTGACCTATAGCTTTTTATTTCAGCAAAAACAGTGCATTTTTGAGCTTTTTATGACCTGGAAATCCTTGTAAACGCAACTCTCGTGTCTCAGTGCAGGCTGTCCACAGGCAGTCTGCATTCCAGCGCAGGTACTCCCTTCGGGAACTGCGCTGAGAGTCAATTTGACAGACCAGAGCCTGCGCTGATCCAGTTAGGCTATGTCTTCCTGAGGTTTCCCACTGTGTCTTAGCCCTGTTTTCACTGTTATTTTTGCTGCTGATTGCTTGTCATTGTACTTGCTGTAAACCAACTTTCCTTGACAAAATTCCAGCCTCCTTAGACCTCATAGAAGAGCTCTATATATAGGAGATTTGGAGAAAGGATGAGTCAGCTTGAGGCTGGCATAAAGCTGACTAGTGTCCTCTCCCACTTTAGTTAAACTTCAGTCCTTGAGTCCACTTGGAGATCCTTGCTTACACATGGAGATCAAGTACCTCTTACTCATCACAGGGTGAATCCCTTGAACCAAGTGTCAGTTTGGAAGCTTCCTGGGCAATTGACACCTTGCAGAATGACTGTGCCACTTGGCCAATCTCGCCCAGCGCAGGTAGCCTTCATTGGATTTGACTTTCAGCGCAGGTACAAGGAGGAGCAGTTGCATTCCAGCGCAGATGCTCAGTGGAGCAGCTGACATGATCCAAAAATAGCCTGTTTCTGAGTGTTTTCAGGTGGAGAACTGATGGGAAGTGCTGTGGTTTGTTGACCTTGTTCTTCTAGGGGTAAGAACAACATGTTTAGGGACCGAGGATCCCTGTAATTATTGACATTTCATGCTCCATGCTGCGAGGCACAAAAATGTCTATAACAGTTGCCCCCTAAAGTATGAGGCCGTTTATCGGGTGAAATGCTTTATCTAGAGGGTCCGAAGTTCATTCCAGTGCTGAGGAGGCGCCCTGTAATACAATACAATACAATACATTATTTTTCATTCTATTTTCATGATCTAGCTGAGGCGGGCATTCCCATGCTCAGCTTTATAAATACATTTTGGTACATAGAACAGACGATCGTCTGATGGTAGACTGATAATTCTCTGCTGAAATTATCATCCTTTGAGTAGGATGATCATCTGCTGTAATGATGTACATGACAAATGTTTCTATATTTCCCGAATATGTATCGCAGCTCGGATGGATGAAACTAGATCCGGGGTCTTCAAACTCGTTCGATCTTCACTCTAAGTACAAGTCGATCCATGTGAGAATTTCGCTGAAGTCGAACATGGAAAGACATCGCTTGATTACCGGTCAATGATGAAAACCGTTAACAAGCGCGAGAGGAATCACCGATAATGATAATGACCCTCAAGGTACTGCAGTACAATTCACGTGGCGTGAATAAAAGGACTTGGCGTCGAACGCCACGCAAAATCTTCTGGTCGAAGTTCATTGATGTATACCTGTCGCCGGAAGTGAGAAACTTGCCATTGAGGCATGCAAGATTCAAAGTACTGATGGGGTTGTTCCTAGATCAACTTCTTGGATAATGAGCTGAAGTCGACAAGAAGCGATCCGTCAAAGGAGGGCCTTAATGAATCCCACATCAATGACACGGAACGGAGCTAATGATTTTAGTGGAGGTGAAAACAAACTGTGATATATGATTCAGGGTGGCGATCATGAATGGATGAAGGATAATGTATGGCAGTGGATGGGACACGGTTGACACTTTCAGAATGACCTCTCTTGAACATATAACGACACTGATGCGATGGATCGGTAGCATCACCCCAAGTGTGGATGGTTTGGCGAGGACCATGGTGATGAGACCGGTGAATGAAACAACCCAACCCGATGTGGTACGGAAGAAAAGTGTCATGTTCAAGAGCGACTTGCTACCATTAAGCTTTGATGTTCTCCCAATTTTTCCCCAGTCATTTCTGACCAGTACCTCTTTATTTTTGTCAAGCTTGAGGAGGATAACATATGCTTGTTCTATAACCTGCCCTTCGGGCAAGCCCATCGCTATGATTTAACGAGCTTAGCGATAGGGAAACTCGTTCTCGTCTAAAGACAAGTTTGTCGCTATTTAATCATTTTAACGAGTCTAACGACAAAGAAAACTCGGTCCTTTTCATTTTTAGAGAGTCTGAAAAGGTACAGAAAGTTAACTCCATAATTCCTTTTTCGTCATCTGATCCCTTAAGTCCGAAAAAGTATAAAACAATACAGAAGGGATGAATTTTCGATTGCTTTAACGAGCCGAACAAGACAAGCGCTCGATCTTTTTGTGCAATAATCCCTCAGGTCCAAAAAGATTAAAATCTAGAGGAGGGATAGCGTTCCGGTCGTTTAACGAGCTGGAAGGCCAAAACTCGGCAAACTTTTCATATTTTACGAGTCAGTGAAAAGAGCTCAAAGAAGACTCGTTTTTTGAGGAACGAGTGATAAACAGGGATAGCAGCAGATTCCAGGTACAAATTGGAATTTTCCAATCACGGTAGTGTCACAAGGATGGCTAGGTGAAATCACTCTTTGCAGCTGTTCCTCAAAATGGGTAAACACACATATGGGGGTGAACGACCGGCCAAATGAAATGGAGGTGATGGATGAAAACACGACCAAGGCTTTTAAGGCTGATAAATTTACGATCGCAATGGTTATTTACCGAGATAGGTTCATTTTTTAATGAGCTTGAACTCTGGTGGAAACTTTTGCTCACACTTTTCTATTTTTTAACGAGCATAAATTCCGTGGTAAAACTGCTCGATTCATGGTCAAATTTGATTTTTTACTTTTACTAGCTTTTCTCTTTTCAAATGTAGTACTTCACATTCAATTGCTGCAACAACCTTTGTTAGAAATGGACAATATTTGCATGAAAAGGAGATTATAACCCTAATATTTAACTTTGAACTGTGTAAAAAGTCATAAAAAGGTGTTTTTACCTCTCGTTTACCATTTCATTTGCATTTTGCTTGTTGGAGCTCTGGAGGTGCCTCTTCTTCCTTGATTTTCACTAGCTGATTCCGGGAGATTCTGTGGACGATTTTCGGCGCCGTTTGGACCAGGTAGGAGCTAAACCTTAGCCCTTCACTTTCATGGTTTCCTTTTTCAGTTTCATGCACATTTTTCAGGGTTTCTGAGCCCCAGGGGTTTCATCAGGGCGCCCTGGCATCAGCGCAGGTTCTCCTTTCGAAACTTGCACTGTATTTCAGGTGGTCTTAAGGCAGACTGCCTCTCAGCGCAAGGGGGAGACTCTCTGCCTGCGCTGGGCCTAGAAAAACTGATCCTGCATGTGTTTTTTGATGATTTTTCGCCAGTTTTTCATCAAAATTAGGAACTTACTCCTTCTCTTGTTTGTTTGCAGGGAACTTTGAACAAAATGTCCCTTACATGGCGAGAACGAGAACATGAAGTAGAGGACATGGTTGCACTCCATGACCCGGTCACGGTGAGCGCGCTTCGGAACTGTGGCCTATTGAAGTTTTTCCGTATCTCTAGCATGAGAGCACAGATTTCTTTACTGCAGTATATGCTTGATGCTTGGGATCCTGTTAACCAAGTATTCCAGATTAGGGGGAAAACCATCCCCTTGACCATAGAGGACATGTACTTCTTGACTGGGTTGTCAAGGCGGGGTGCCCCCATTTCTTTGTCAGGTACGGCTCGAGGGACTACTTCCACCAGAGACTATATCCGTCAATATTGCCGGGAAGGTTCACAGCCGAGCAAAGATGGCAAGATCAATATTCGTGACATCACTGACAGGTCTCTTAGGTCCATTCTGTTTACTATTGGTAGGATGGCCGGTAGCGCAGCTTTACATGTTGCCAATAGATCTTACATGCAGCACGCTTTGGAGTGTCTCCAACCGAAAGTGTTTAACTGGTGTGATGCAGTACTTGTTCAGATGAAAAATCAATTGACCAAGGTAAAGGACGGGAGGCTCAAGAACTTTGGTTTTGGTTCTATTCTGACTGCCTTTGCCTTGGAGAAAATCCCATTGATGCAGCCTCAGTACATCATACTTGACTTGCCTTCTCCGACCGAGCCACGCATGTAGAGGTGGGTTGACCACATGTCCCGACATGCTGGTCAACCTCAAATTACCTTCACTGAGGCCTTCTTTAGGTGGTTCGAGCGTCAGGAGATGGCGTTTTCTGAGTATCCATATGTGGGTATGGACTACCGAGGTGATCCGGACTTGGTGCTACCGGATGGCGAGCAATGGGGCGCTATTGGTAAAAATCTCTGATCATGTTACTGTTTATTGTTTTTACTCATGATGTTACTGTGCAAAACTGATCAAACTCTTGGGTGCATGTAGATGTTGGTCCTGTTCGTCCAGTAGCTCGTCCACGATCGCCAGTTGCTGCCCCAGCAGCAGAGCCTGCTAGGCGAGTTGTTATTCGCGACCTTGGTGATACTGAGATACTTGCAGCTGTGCAGGAGCAGGTTGAGAGCCTTACGCGTGGTCTTCCGGATGTACAGATTGACGAGTTACCTTTACAGTTGCAGCAGCACACTATTGGCGTGCCTAGACGATGGACTCGTCTCTTGCGCATGATTTCACAGACCGTGACGTACTTTCATGAGCACCACTAGGCTAGGGTGCCCCCTAGCATCTTTTTGAGTTCTAGGTCATACGACCAATTTTGTTTTGATTACAGCACATTATGTACAAACTATAAACAGCTTTATATATTTTGATTTTCGGGGTATAGCGCGTTGATTGAACTCCTCTCTGATACCATCGCTCATGGTATACGCCGACTAATTGTTAGGCTAGACTCACAGCTTGTGATACTACAACTCACTAGTATATATTCAGTCCGCAATCCAGCTATCTATCGAATGTTTCTAAGGGTTAAGATTTTGGAAAGAGAGTTTGATTCAATTCAATACCAACATATTTCCAGAAACTTGAACACATTAACAGATTCGTTAGCAAACTATGTGTTAGATAGACATTTACGACATATATAAAAAGAGATGCATCGGTGCTACGCAAGTGGATCTCGAAGTGTAAGCAAGGATCTCCAAGTGGACTCAAGGACTGAAGTTTAACTAAAGTGGGAGAGGACACTAGTCAGCTTTATGCCAGCCTCAAGCTGACTCATCCTTTCTCCAAATCTCCTATATATAGAGCTCTTCTATGAGGTCTAAGGAGGCTGGAATTTTGTGCAAAGTAAGGAAGTGCTGTTGGTTTACAGTTAGAGCTATTGGGTGATTGCTTTTATAGAGGTGAAGAGGAGATTTCTTGCTGCTGGGGAGGTGCTGCTGGATTGGAGCCATTAATGGTTGTAACCTTCTCAGAACCCTGTTACTTCTATCAATAAAGCTTTGAATGTTCTCCTATATACTTGTATTGCATTGATGTATTGTATTTACTTGTATATCTGATTCACTCTAATCCATGCATCAGTTATGAGTACATGTTTCTTGTAGTTTCCCTCTCTTGTTTGTGCAGGATCTTGGTGTAGCTGGACCGCAAAGGGAGCAAGGAGCTGGGAACAAGAGACAAAGAGAGAGGACAGGATCGACAAAAGCGAAAGACACCAGTTGGTCAATCTTTTCTTCCTTCTCTGTACTTTCATAAAGGAAAATATCAAAGCTTTACTTTCAGTTGTTGCTAAGGACTGTCACCCTTAGAGTAGGGATAGGGTCATCCGAGTCGGATACTTTTCCCCACAACAAATGGACCAGGGAAAGACTCCATCCAGGTAAGTTTAGAAGAATCATCCAGAATCTCAAATTCTAGGAGAAAAAGGGTCTGGAGTACAGACAAGAAGAACTCTTACAGGTACCTCAAGTTATCTAGAATTACTATCTTCCACAAAACCTCACAATGTAAATGAAGCTTGCAAAGATGAATGTTGGGTCAAGGCAATGGATGAAGAATTAAACCAAACTAAAAAGAATGATACTTGGAATTAGTTCCTAGACCTCATGATAAAAATGTTATAGGAACAAAATGGATATTTAAGAATAACTTGAATGAAAATGGAGAAGTTATTAGAAACAAGGTAAGACTTGTTTGAAAAGGGTATGCTCAACAAGAAGGTTTAGATTTTGAAGAAACCTTTGCACCTTTTTCCAGACTTGAAGCCATAAGGATGTTTCTTGCCCTTTCTAGTTTTTCAAAATTCAAAGTATATCAAATGGATGTAAAATCAGCTTTCCTTAATGGAGATTTAGAAGAAGAAGTGTATATTGAACAACGAGAAGGATTCATTCTTGGAAATGATGCAAAACTCGTATGCAAGCTCAAAAAGGCCCTCTATGTTTTGAAATAGGCTCCAAGGGCTTGGCATTACCACCTTGACAAATATCTACAACAACAAGGTTTCACAAAAGGTTCTGCGGATAACAATTTATACACAAAGATTGAAAATGATAAACTATTAATTATTGTTGTTATGTTGATGATATCATCTTTGGTAGAAATGAAGAATCCATAAGTCAGAAGGTTCCTTCAATGATGTAGCAAGAATTTGAAATGTCCTTACTTGGTGAACTTACTTATTTTCTTGGTCTACAAGTACAACAAACAAAAGATGGCATCTTTCTTTCACAAACCAAATATCTCAAGTAGATCTTGAAGAAGTACGGGATGGAAGATTCTAAACTAGTATGTACTCCAATGGTAGCAAGATGCAATGTCAGCTCTAACGATGAATCACCAACAGTAAACCAACCAACTTACAGATCTATGATTGGAAGTCTTCTTTATCTAATAGGTACCAGACTTGACACCATGCATGCAGTAGGAATTGTTGGAAGGTTCCAAGGAAATCCAAAGGAATCACATCTCTAGGCAGTCAAAAGAATCTTCAAATATCTTCAAGGAACTCAGGACTTTGGACTATGGCATCCTAAAGATACAGGCATTATTATTCATGCATATACAGATGCATATTGGGCAGGAAGTGTTGATGATCGAAAGAGCACTAGTGGAGGTGCATTCTATATGGGTTCACGATTAGTCTCTTGGTTCAACAAGAAACAAAGTTTGATTGCCTTATCTACAACTGAAGCAGAATATGTGGCTGTTGCATCTTGCCGCACACTACTTTGGATGATGCAAACTTTGCAAGACATTCAGACTACATGTACTCCACCTATCTCCATTCTATGTGATAATACAAGTGCTATCAGTATTTCAAAGAATACCATCATGCACTCCAAGAACAAACACATTACCATTAAGTACCATTTTCTTCGAGAACAAGTGCTTGAACAAAAGGTCAAATTGGAGTATGTTCTCTCCAAAGAACAAGTTGTTGATATATTCACCAAACCGCTTCCCAGAGAAACATTTGAATATCTCAGACATAAGATGGGAGTAGTTCCTTTATCTTCCTGCTATTAAATCTATTTTTTCAGAGAAGGTTATTATACGCTTGTTTAATGAAGTATAGTCATGTATACACGCGGGTTTCTATGGTTGAAGAAGCATATATGTTTTTTCTGACAGAAAAACAGTGAGTCAAACTCTAATATGGGTGCTCTATCTGATATTGATGATTAGTGTCTGACTATATCCTTTTTTCATTGATTCTTTATTTGTTTGACAAAGATGCCTTGATGAATGACTTGTTGACAATTCACAGGTAGCATAGGTTCAGGGGGAGCATTCGCCTTCACACACATTCTTTATTGTTGGCATTATGGTTGATGAGTTCAACTATGGTTTCATATATTTATAGATTTTGTTGCATAAGTCATGTAAAGATCTAGGGGTTGACATGATTTCTTTTGTCATAGTCTACTCGAATAAGTCCTATTGGACATATGATGTAATTTGTTTCCCCACTATGCCTGGGATGGATGATGTAATATTTGTTGTATTTCTGTAATGTATACACAATTGGTATATCCCCACTTGGTTGGGTGATTGATGTATTTATGAGTCATTAGTCATAAGGAGATCATACTCACTTAGTTGAGTTATAGAGTCATGTTATTCTTTTGAATTATATCTTTGCTGACTCAGCATGTAATCAGGGGGAGCATGGACAACATAATGTATATCAAAGGAGGAGAATAACTTGGTCTGCCCTTTGCCCTTGATGTCAAAGGGGGAGAGTATTAGTTTGGTGTTGCATGTTATCTCTATGAGTTTCTACATCTTGTAGTAATCAACACCATCATGGTTGCCATCAAGTCCAAAGGGGGAGACTGTTGGCATTATGATACAAGTGTTGTCCTTGATGGTAACTCACTCACAGGTTAGTTCAGTTTTGATAAAAGGAAACTCACAGTAGAATAGGTATATTTAGAGGTAATAGGGAAGTGGTACATAAGAACAGGAAGATGGAACTATGGTCTACTGATCAGAATAAAGAAGTTGAAGGTAAAGGTTGATGAAAAGCAGTTTAAGATGTATATGCAGGTCCACTTAGTCAAAACAACGTATACACACTGGTCCACAGAACAAAAAGAGTACATATGTATACACGCACTCTCACAGGAAGAAAAACATTTACACATTGGAAAATCAAGGAATTTCAAGAGTAGAGAATACCAGGGGTCAATGCCATGGTATTAGCCCTCAATATTGAGCAGAGTAATGGCTATTTGATCCCGTCCAAGAATACCACAGGTCCTAAGTGGTTTTGGTCTGAGGTACTGAGAAATGCCAAAAACTATATAAGGAGGAGAATAACATAAGGCTAGGGTGTGCAAGTGAATGGGTTTCTAAGGAATACTTCTATCTAAAGTATATTTTATGTTGGAGAGGCTATGCTTGTGATTTAATCTGAAATATTTTATGCACCTTGAGTTCAATGTTGGATCAAGATCTTGAGACCTGAAATGACTTATCATTGAATGATCTGATATTGGTTGGGCTAGATCTAATTATGTACACCTGTTTTGTTGTCATGATCTGGGTTTGTTTGAAGTCCAGAATTGCAACGAAGTTATGAGTTAATATTTGCAGATTTGTATGCTGGTTCGTGTTGATAAAACCGTGTGTCCACACAATTTATATTATTCTAAGTAGCATATACAAAAGAAAAGACATTTCTTTAGATCTGAAAGATCTATCTGATTAGTTCTGTTGTTGTTGGGAACGGGTTCCTCCAAGAGTCAGTTTTTGGGCTAAAAGCCCATGTTTTGGGGCAGAAAGCCCAAATTTTGTAATAAATATGTAAAGTCTCCACATTTTGTGGTCACGGAGCATGAATATGTCAAGAGTCATAAAGGGTTATCTGCCCTTTTTTTGTAAAGTGTCATGTCCGCTGTGAAGATCTACCCATGGTCCGCGGACCATGGGGTTGTATAAAAAGGAGCTAAGTAAGTAAGCTCTAGGTAGGAAAAAGAGCGAATAGTTGACAGAGTTTTGGGTAAGAACTTCTAAGTATTCTCGAGTCTTAGCATAGGTAGAGGCTTTGTAGCTGAGTGCATAGAGGTCTAGGGTGGAAGTCCGCAGCTGAGTGCGCGGACCCCTACAGTTGTGTGCGTAGGGCGAATAGAGTCTGTATTGAACTTGAGATATCAATAAAGAGAAGTATTCTGCAATTGTTGTGTATTTTGTCTTTGTTTAATGCATCTGATTATATTATGTTACGGTCTGGGTTTACATTATAATTCTTATTTGATGCGTGAATGTATTTGATTGAATCTGTTAATTAAATGCAAGCGAGAATATTGGTTTAAGCAAAGATAACTATAAATGCATGGTAGAGTAGGTAAACGCTTAAGACAATTTGGGAACTTATACAGTAACGTAGTCATAGAGATACGTAAGTGCCTGGACCTCTGGTTAGGACCGCGCGAACGTCAATCGTATATCCTCACGAAGGTACTGAAGAACGGAAGAGAAGGTACATCTATAAACCCTAAAGGCTTATCGATCTGTGCGATGGCAGGATCAGGGAGTATAGATCGACATCAAGACCATCTCAGGGTGTAGAAACTTGGTTCCTGCATCCCCCCATACTGTTTCAGGTGAGACTTCGGTCTGTGCTCCGCGGGGTGATGCCGAAAGGGCCAATAGTGTATGGATTTTTTTGCCTAACTAACGTTGAACCTGGGTCAGAGCCCATCAAGCCAACAAATGGTTCCGTTGCGGGGACCAATATCTACATGAGAGATGTGTGATGTCGTATCACTGGAATCCAACTAAGAAAGAGATCGAAGGCTAGTTGGATAGAAAGATCCATGGATTCATGGCGTAGGAGAACATTAATCCGCGATTGAAAAAAGAGCAGTGGTTGTACAGGGACCTGTATATAGAAATACACGAGATCTTCTTCTGTTCCTTTCTAGTTGAGTTATATGATTGGATCGCGCAGCTAGCGGACAACCAAGGAAGGTGGGGGCTTGACGGTCCTATTGTTTGGACTCTAGAGTTAGTATGAAGATTGGAAGCATCTAAAGATAAGATCACTCACGCTATCAATCATTGGCTCTCGATTGTATCATAGGAGGATTTGTAACCTGAGTTCGCGGTTGATACTTTAGTTAGTTATAGCAAAGCGGATCAGCGTTATTTTAAGGGTCCGCGAGGTAAGTACTTAAATTCTTTAAATACTTGGATTAAGATGTTCTTGTGCGAAAATTAGGTTATGAAGTTACCTTGATGTATGGGGCTACGTGAAGTGGAAAGACTTATAGAAACGAAGGAAGAAATGGCCATAAATATAGCCCACTTATTGCACCTCCTTTGAGTGATGACAAGGGAGTAACACAAACTTCTCCACGAAGTGCTGTTCATTTGATAAAAAAGGGGTTCCCTCAAATACCACATCCACCTACACCACCTCCATCTTCACCACCATCACCGGCGACCTCACCCACACCACCACCACCTCCATCGCAGTTCAATATGGTGAATTTAGTAAATTTTTCATTGTTTAAAGGCTTGGGAAATGAGGACCCAAGCCAATTTTGGTTCGTTGTGAAGGTTGTATGGGAAGCTCAGGGCATCATAGATGATCACATGAAGAAGGTGATGTTGATTAGTGCTTTACAAGACAACGCACTAACCTGGTACATCAAGTACTCTAATGGTAACATGGCAGCTATGCTGGCAGAGATCGAGACCGCGCTGAATAACGAATTTAGTAGGCCTAAGTCTGAAGCACAGTCGATTGTGGGATTCAAGGAAATTGCGATGAAACCACGTGAGACACCTTGGGAGTTGGATCAGAGATTGAAGTGTACAATCCATGAAGCTAATATGAATTTAACATATGGGCAGCATCGCGAATGGTTCGCGGCTTCGCTCATCGCGAATGGTCACAACAGAAGATTATGACTCAAGAAGAATCCTTGTAGATTGCAATGAGACTACATGAAACGCCGATGCAAGATCCAAATATGGGGGTTCAACAGATCCATGTGCAACTACGGGACCTTTTCTTAGAAATACAGAGTTTAAAGAATCACAAGACAGTTCAACCAAAGGTGCGCAAAGAGATATGGTGCCTGAAATGCAAAGGTCAGGGGCATGACAAAGACCACTGCCCAGTCTTTGAAAAATATATTACAGCTAGAGGACCAATGCCTTTGAGGTTGTAGGCCCAAGTAGGGTTGAGTGCAGGGCCTGCGCTATGGTGTGCTATATGTCAGATAGAAACATACGACTAACAATTTCCATTTGCTGCAAAAGTTTGTACAAACACTGCAACAACTGTTCTGCAACTTCTGTAAGTCGGTAGGGCATGATGAGCACAATTGTTGAAGTTATGAATTGATGATTGACAGAATACCTACCTATAGATTTCAAGCAGAAATGTGGCCTCCTGACCAGGGCACGAACGAGGCTGAGGTGGAGGAGGACCTAGCAGAGGTTGGGGACAGGTGATTTGTTACAATTGTGGAGCATTAAGACACTATGTCCGTAAGTGCACTAACTCGACGCGCCCGCCGTGCCAGTATTATACTCAGTATGATCATGAGACTGAAGACTGCCCTACACTGATAGCAAGAATACATGAGAAGGGGGCGATGCCTCCTCAACCGACTCAGAACTTGCAGATGATGAGGGCTGAGCCTTGCCAAGAAGATCCGAATATGAATATAGTGCTACAAAGTGGAATTGCAATGGGCGATGATAAGAGGAAACAACCTGAAGATAGTACGTGGGTCCCCAAAGCTCCCGAGAAGGAGGTTGAATTTGATTTGGAGCATGCACATGAAACGTTTATGGAAGCAAAGAAGTGTTGGCATTATGACACAGGTTTGGCACTATGACACAGGTATTGTCCTTGATGGCAACTCACTCAAATGACAGATCACAGTTCAGGCTCTTAAAATAAAGGAAAAGAAGGTATACGCAGGTTGCCTTTGACAAAGACACGTATACATGCGATTTCACAGACCAAAAGGCACATATGCGTATACACACACTTTCATGCATAGAAAAGCATGTACATTTTGGAAAACGTGGTTTTGGTCTGTGGTGTTTGGTCCATGTTATTTTGGTATTGGTCCATGGTATTTCGTCTGGTGTATTGACCCCAGGTATTGGGTCCAAGGTTTTGATTCTATATGGTTTTGGACCATGGTATTAAGTAAGGCCTAAGACTATAAAAGGGGAAGGAGATCATTAGGAAAAGGCACTCAAGGATCGAATACCTTATTGAAGAACAAGATCTAGAATACTAGTCTTTGGGTAATCGTGCATAGCTGGATCTGAATCAAGGAGGAACTTGAGCGCTAGAAGAAGGATAAGTTCTATTGATGGGTCAAGATCTCAAGGCTTGAAGAGAAGTATCTTTGTGTGATTTTGATCTGTTATATTTGGCGCATGACTTGATCTATAAATCTAATGATCTCGGTATAACTGATGTCTGAATATTTGAAAAAGGGTAAATTATCTTTCATAGATCTTTACGCAGGTTCCACATTGAAAAGGCGCGTATGCATGCTAGTTTAGTGTATCAAAACTATGTATACGCAGGTTTGCCTTAATATAACAGCGTATGAACGCAGGTTATACACATTGAAGTAGCTTACGTCTCATGAAATATGTTTTAGCTACTTCTGTTCATTGCTGTAGTGTTCTGGGTTCAGGATTAGTTTCTGGTTACTGTTGCTATATTTTGGTTATAGCATTCAGAGAAGTGATTGTTTGATTCAATTTTGTTTGGTGAAAAGGAGATTGGTTGATGAAGATACATTTGATGTTTGATTGATGTTATTGATGGATCCAGTATGAAACGTGGTCCCTGGAAGAAAAGAGAAGGTTGTAGCCTTCTGTAGATCTGCACCTACATACTAGTACATTAGCTAGTACAAGAGCTAAGGGGGTTGTAGCTCCCTTCCAGGAGAAGCTGGAGAACGAGAGAAGGTTTTAGCCTTATGTAGGTAGAAGTTTGCGTACTGGTATAAGACTGCACCAATACAAAAATATTGTAAAAAGAAGTTTCTTATTAAAAGAAGACAGAGACGCATTGCACTAGGTGGTTTTCGCTCACATTGGGTTTCCACCTTACATCATGGTGTTCATGTGTGCTTCTTGTGTGTGATGATCTTTTCTATTTTTTTGCACCTGTTTACTATTCATATGGTTAATGAAGTTTTGATGCACTAATTAATGATCAACATTTAATGGATTAAATGAATCATAAGTTTACAGGATATACGCTAGTTGCATTACACATAGTTGCGTGTACATGTTGGTTCCATTAACTGAAGTAGCGTATATGAATCTGAGTATGAAAATGAAAAATCATTTATTTGCTAATACTGATTCACCCCCCCCCCCCCCTCTCAATATTATTTCCAACAATTGGTATCAGAGCAGGTCCTTCAGAAGAAGCTTGATTGCTTGAAGGAAGATCTATCATCATGAGAAACTACTAAAAGGAGGCATCCATCAGGCCACCAATCTTTGATGGAAGAAACTTTGTCTATTGGAAGGTAAGAACCACAACCTATCTTCAATCTCTTAGTACAAAAGTTTGGGATATTGTGGAAGGAGGATACACATTTCCATCAGCAACTCCTACAGATACGGCTGGTAAAAAGCAGTATGAAACAAATGAAAACGCTGTCAATACTCTATTGGGGACTCTATCTCAATCAGAATTCGTCAAGGCTATGCAGCTCAACACTGCCAAAGAAATATGGGACAAGAAAATTCTATGTTATGAAGGAGACGATCAGGTAAAATGTGCAAAACTACAATCTCTCAGAATTCAATATGAAACTCTGAGAATGAAAACTGATGAAAGTGTGGCTAATTATTTCCTACGTATAGATGAGATTGTTAATCGCATGAAAAACTTGGGTGAAGAGATAAAAGAAGTTACTTTAGTTGAAAAGGTTCTAAGATCTTTGTCTTCTAAGTTTGAATCAAAAGTTTCTGCCATAGAAGAAAAGCAGAATCTTCAGAGTATTACCATGTCACAGCTGCAGAGAATTCTAATCACTTTCGAAATGAGAAAAGGGGGTCCTTTAGACATGAGAGAAGCCGCATTCAAAGCTTCAGGAAAAGGAGAATACAATGGGTCAGGACATATGTCAGAAGGAGAGGAAGAATCAAACTTTTTTAAGAACCTTCAACGAGGTTCTGGAAGATTCAGAGGTAAGATACCTTTCAAATGCTTTGCTTGTGGAAGAGTCAGTCATTATGTAGCCAAATTTCCTCATAAAGGTAAGCTTGATAAAGGTAAGGAACCAGTTAGATGGAACAGAAAACATAACACAAGTAAGAAGAGCTATTATACACATGAAGATAGCGATGGATTTTCAAATAGTGATGAAGATGAACATGGTAATGATTACAGACTTTTGATGGCATTTCAAGATGATGATTTCTTGGATGCTATAGATGAAGAAGGTCTCTATGAAGAAATTTCTAAACTTAAAATTTTTTTAGAAGAAAAGAGTATGATTATAGATACTCTGACATTCCAACTTGCTGAAAGAGAAAAACACAATGAAAAGTTAGAATGTGAAATTGTGGGACTTAGAAAAGATATTGAGAAAACAAAAGCTCTTAATCTTAGATTTGCTAAAGGATCTGAAACTTTAGATGATATTATCAAAGTGCAACATTCTCCTATAATCAAGACATGTCTTGGATATACTGAAGAAGCATCTCAAACACAGAAATCATCCACCTCCAAAAGTTATCTTGATGCAGCAAGGAGAAGTGAACAGGTTGACAATCATCAGCAAAGGCATAAAGCGGATCACTAGGTAAATCAGGGTCAATATACTTCAAGGATGAACAAAAGCTACAACCAACCGCAGGTAAATCATTCTCAATTTGCCTCAAGAATGAATGTCAATGGAAACTACAATCACCTGGTCGGTAGGTTTGATAATCACAGGAATTTCTTTAATGGCCAAAGTTTCTTGTGTCATAACTTTGGACACAAAGCTACTCAATGTGTTGCCTATAAGACCATCATGAATAGAGAAGAACAAAATCAAAGGAGTGTGACTGGGATCATGAAAAATACCTACAATAACTTTTCTGCTCTTGAAAATGAAACAGAATGTTCTATTTGTAATAACTTCGGTCATGAATATTATGAATGCAGGAGTAGGTTTCGGAAAACATCTCATAAGGAGCAAGCTTCATTGGGTCCCAAAACATGGAGAAAGAAAGAACCGTAACCAAAAAGATGAGGTATAGCCTTATATGCAGAAGGATAGGAAAATCAGTGGTACATCGACAGTGGATGCTCGAAACATATGACAGGTGATAAAGAAAAACTTTAGTCATATAGTGCCTTAGAAAAGGAAAGGAAAGTCTCATTTGGAAATGACACCCCTGCACTCATAAAAGGTGAAGGTTCTATTATTTTGAAAGAAAAAGTCAAAGCTGGAAATGTTATGTATGTTGATGGCTTAAAGCATAATCTATTGAGTGTTAGGCAAATGTGTGATCAAGGAAATGAGGTAATATTTCGATCAAATGGATGTATTGTTCATGAGATTGATACAGGAGAAACAGTGATCAAAGGCATAAGAACTCCAAATAATTTATACATACTCAAGGGAGGACAACAACAATTCTATCTAAGCAAGAATGATGAACACTAGCTATGGCACAGAATATTGGGACATCTAAGATTCCCTCAGAGAAGGAAATGTTAGGATATTCCGACACATAGGATATAGTTAAGTTCAACTTGGTCTAGTATAGAGTTAGGTTAGAGTTAGGTAAAGTGTGTTTCTTTACCGTTGTACATTTTGTAACTTACAATCCGACGGTCACGATATGTAGTGATCCGACGGTTCACTCTCACCTCGGTATTACCGACACTTGATCCGTGGCTTGACACCCGATTGGTCCATGAGTTCTATTTAAAGCGCATGGAGGGTCATTGTTTGGGTAATCCGTGCATGAGAGAAGCTTATGTAAATTTTCATTCTTTGATTAATAAATTGCCTGTAGTACCCACGTTGGGACAGGCCGTGGACTGTTTCCCTCCTTGCACTTTGAGGGTTTTAACCACGTCAAAAATACTGGTGTATTGATTTGAGATCTGGTTGTGAGCGGTGTCCTTTTGGTATTCTTTTTGAGGAACTTACCCTGTAAATTCCTAAATGGTATCAGAGCAAGCTCCTCGGGCTTGGTATGCCAAAATGGATAGCTTTCTTTTAGAATCTGGCTTTTCTAGGTGTCATTCTGACAATACTGTCTACACCAAGAAAGTGGGCAACTCTCTTATCATCCTTGTTCTTTATGTTGATGATCTTATTCTTACTGGTAGTGATCCCAACCTTATAAACCATGTGAAGTCCAGCCTTAAAAAGAAATTTGAAATGACAGACTTAGGACACTTACACTATTTTCTTGGTCTTCAAGTCTTGCAATCCCAAGAGGGTATTTTCCTTTCCCAGTCCAAGTATGCTTGTGATATTCTTCGTCATTTTCACATGGAAGACTGTAAGCCAGCCCCTTCTCCCTTTCAGTCTGGAGTCAAACTTTCAGTCTCTTGTACTTCTCCTGAAGTACAAGAGACTGAAAGTTTGACTCCAGACTTGCAGGAAGAAATCTATATGGAACAACCCATTGGCTTCATACAAACAGACTCCAGCCTTGTTTGTTGACTTAAGAAATCCCTTTATGGCCTCAAGCAAGCTCCTCGGGCTTGGTATGCCAAAATGGATAGCTTTCTTTTAGAATCTGGCATGCAAATATCAGGCGGTTCGTGATCTTCCTGACATCAAAATTCAAAACAATACAATATGCAAATCATGTCAGTTTGGTAAGCAAACAAAAACACATTTCCCTGAGAAGGAAGGATCAGCCAGTAAGCCACTTGAACTTGTCCATACTGATTTATGTGGTCCATCAAGGAAAAAGTCACCTCGTGGAGAAGAATACTTTATATTGTTCATTGACGACTTTTCCAGGATGTGTTGGATAGGACTTCTGAAGCATAAAGACGAAGCTTTCGAAAAGTTCAAAGCTTTCAAAGCCTTGGTTGAAAATGAATCAGATCGCAGAATCAAATGCCTCAGGTCTGATCGAGGAGGGGAATTTACCTCGGATGAATTTTTTGACTTTTGTGAAGAACATGGAATAAGAAGGGAATTCTCTACTGCAAGGACTCCTCAACAAAATGGAGTAGTGGAAAGGATGAATAGAACGGTTCAACAAATGGCTCATGCTATGCTTGATGAGTATAGAACTCCTGCAACCTTCTGGGGTGAAGCTATATTTGCTGCTGTTACTATTCTCAACAAAACAAACATCTGGGTAAACAACACTCACACTCCTCATGAACTTTGGTATGGTAAGACTCTTATGGTAAAATACTTAAAAATTTTTGGAAGCAAATGTTACATCAAAAGGACTCATGAAAACCTTGGCAAGTTTGAGCCTAGAGAAGATGAAGGAATTCTCCTTGGTTACTCTTCTCGAAGTAAAGGATATAAGTGTTACAATAAAGGAATTGGAAAAATTGTTGAAAGTATTGATGTAGTGGTTGATGAAGCAGGTGACAATCCAAAGTAGATAAAAACCGAAGATTTTAAAGATGAAGATGACTATCCTTCAACTTCAAATTAGACTAATGATGAAGAAGAAACCTATGAGGCACCAGAAGAACAGATAAGGGTAGAAGAAAAGACTCCATCCAGGTACGCCTAGAAGAATCATCCAGAGACTCAAATTTTGGGGTAGAAAGAGGCAGGTGTTCAAACAAGAAGAACTATTATAGAAGCTTCAAGTTATCTAGCATTGCTCTCCTCCATCGAACCATGAAATGTAAGTGAAGCATGCAAAGATGAATGCTGGATCAAGGCCATGAATGAAAAACTTGAGCAGATTGAAAAAAATAACACCTGGGAATTGGTTCATAGACCTAATGATAAGAATGTCATAGGGACCAAATGGATATTCAAAAACAAGCTGAATGAAAATGGAAAGTTATTAGAAACAAGGCCACACTTGTTTGTAAAGGGTATTCCCAACAAGAAGGTGTATACTTTGAAGAAACTTTTGCACCAATTGTTAGACTTGATGCCATAAGAATGTTCGTTGCTCTTTCTAGCTTTCAGGAGTTCAAAGTATATCAAATGGATGTGAAATCTGCCTTTCTAAATGGAGACTTAGAAGAAGAAGTGTATATTGAGAAATCAGATGGATTCATCCTTGAGAATGATCCAAAACTTGTATGCAGACTCAAAAAGGCTCTCTATGGTCTTTAACAGGCTCCAAGGGCCTGGTATTATCATTTGGACAAATACCTCCATCAACAAGGTTTTTCAAAAGGATCAACAGATAGCAATCTATATATAAAAATTGACAATGATAAACTACTAATATTTGGTAGCAATGAAGAAGCCATGAGTCAAAACTTTGCCTTGGTGATGCAAAAAGAATTTGAAATTTCCCTCCTTGGTGAGCTCACATATTTTCTTGGCATACAAGTCCAACAAAACAATGACGGTATCTTTCTATCACAAACCAAGTATCTTAAGCAGATCTTGAAGAAATATGGAATGGAAGATTCGAAACCAGTATGTACCCCTATGGTAACACGATGCAGCCTTAGCACAAAAGATGAAAATAATTAAACTTTGAAATGGGAACTGATACTGTTACTCGTTTCGTAGAGATAGCAAAAAAGTGACCTGATTTTGAAAAGGGGTGATGCAGAACACACATGTTTTTTTTAGAGCATAGTTTTTGGCACTTTAATTTTTTTATGTACATTGCGTTTTAGAATGCTAGTGATTTTCATGCTGATTTAAAAAAGTGGTAATTCTGCCTCAGACCCTTTTTTTAAAAGACCTATTTTTTGACTTTAAATTTTATAATGTATGAAATGTAAATAATTATTTTGTAAATTTAATAATTTTTGAAGTGGTCGTTTTCTTCATATTTTCTTGTTTTTATTTTTATTTTAATTTTTTTTGTAGTGAGGTTTTTATTAAGGAATTTAGACTTCTGTGATCCATAACATTGTTTAGATAATCTTTGGCAAAATCACATAACCAATCTTTTGTCGATGCGTTTCGAACCAACCAGTGTGGTTCATCGTCAGGACAAGTTGAAGAACCGATCCGGCTTATGCTTGATTAAATAGAGTGTGCAGAGACTCCAACAGCTATAATGCTAACGGCTAACAGGTTTTTATTGTTTTACATTTTTAAATTAGAAGGTCGATATTTTGAATTTTCCATATTCTACATATTTATACATCCTTAATTAGTTTTTCAATCCACATGAAATAATTGTTTCTAAAAAACAATATTTTTAACAATGAACATAAAAATAACCATTTTTAACATAAATATAATTAAAAAACTACACATTTTGATAATTTTTTGCTAGAATTAACATGTCAAAATCACAATTTTTATACGAAATTTTTAACTAAAAATTGTTAAATAATAGTTTTTTTAGTGAATTTCATGTTAAAAAAATAATAATAATCAATTTTTTTTCAAAAAATAATGATTAACTTAACAATTAATGTGAAAATCACATATTACAAATATTGAACGCATAGCAGTATCAGTTCCCGTAATCAGAATCGAATAACCACTACTCGACTGCCCATGGGGGTGGCTATCCGATTCTCAAAATCAGATAGCCATCGCCCGACCACCCCCATGGGTGGCCGAGTGGTGGCCATCTGATTCTAAGAATCAGATAGCCACCGCTTGACCACCCCCACGGGTGGCTGGGCAGTGGCTATCCGATTCCGAGAATCAGATAGCCATTGCCTGGCCACCCCCATGGGTGGTTGGGCAGTGGCTATCCAATTCCGAGAATCGCATAGCCACCCCCATGGGAAACCGGGCGATGGCTATTCGATTTCGAGAATTAGATAGCCACCCCCACAGGCATCTGGGCAATGTCTATTCGATTCCGAGAATCGGATAGCCACCCCCACGGGCGGTCAAGCGATGGATATTCGATTCTGAGAATCAGATAACCACCCCCACTTACGGTCTAGCGGTGGCTATCCAATTCTTGGAATTGGATAACCACCCCCTGACCGCCGTTGAGGTGGATATCCGATTCTCAGAATCAAATAGCCACTGCTCAGCCGCCCCCACAGGCAGCCGAGCGGTGGCTATCAAATTCTGAGAATCAGATAACCACCACCTGGCCACCCCCACAGGTGGCTGAGTGGTGGCTATTCGATTCCGAGAATCGAATAGCCACCGCCCAACCGCCCGTGGGGGTGGCCAGGAAGTGGCTATTCAGTTCTCGAAATTGAATAGCCACCACCTGACTGCCTGTGGGGGCGATGGCCAATAAAATTATTATTTTTTAAATAAAAAATAAATTTTGTTAAATATATATATATATATATATATATTTTTTTTTTTTTTTTAAATGTTTTTTTTTTTTAATTTTATATATATTTGTAAAATATATATATTTTAAATATTTTAAATGTTATTTTAAAAAATATCAAAAATATATTTAGCTTTTTTTAATTTTAATGTTTTTTTGAAAATGATGTTTAATTTGAAAATATGTATTTTTTTTTAAATTTTAATTGTTTTTTTGGGTTTTTATTTTATTTTTAATTTCAACATATTTTTGTTTTTTAGGGTTTTTTGAAAATGTTTTTTAATCTTAATTTTTGTAATTTTGTTATTTTTCTTTTTGTTTTTTTTTTGTTTTTTTTTCTATTTTTTTTAATCTAGTTTGTTTTTAATTTAATTTTATTATTTTAGTTTTTCTTAATGTTTTTTTAAAATTTCCTATTTTTACATATATATATATATATATATATATATTTCCAAATTTTTTTATGGTTTACCGCATTAAAAAAAATGTTATTTTTTTGAAAATATGTTTTTCTTATTATTTATTTCTTTAAATTTTTTTAATTTTTTAATTCTTATATTTTATAGGCTAATTTTGTTTTTTTTTTTTTTACATTTTTATATTTGATTTTTTTTTTTTTAATTTTATGTTTTGTTTTTAATATATTTTTAATTACGGTTTAGTATTTTTTTTAACTTTTTTTTTGTGTTTTTTTCGTTGTTTTTATTTTTAATTTTATGTTTTCATTATTTTTTTGAAATTTTAATGTTTTTCGGAGACATAACAAAATCGTTTACACCATTATTTCAAAATGCTGAAAATTTACCCAAAAAAAAAAAGTGTTATTCGAGCATCAACACTTTTAGTTTTGAGGGTGTCTTTTGCACAATTTTTGAACATAAAAATTCGGCTTTACTGGCATTTTTTTAAAATGTTGAAAATTAACCCTAAAAAAAAAAAAATCCATCGTTCCACTATTAGCACTTTTCATTTTCAGGTTGATTTTTGCACAATTTTTGCACAAAAAATTCGTTCTCATTGCTATTTTTAAAACATGTTCAAAATTGACCCTAAGAAAAAAAAAAACCATCGTTCTAGTATACACACTTTTCGTTTTTAGCACTGTTTTTCATGTTTTTTTGGGGGTTTTCGAGCAGAGTTCTCGTTTTGAGTTTATAGTTCCCGTTTCAAAGTTTACATTGTTTGAATCAGCAACAGTACATCAACCAACCTATAGATCCATGATTGATAGTCTGCTCTATCTGACAGGTACCCGACCTGACATCATGCATGCAGTGGGAATAGTTGGAAGATTCCAGGCAAATCCAAAGGAAGCACACCTTCAGGCAGTTAAGAGGATTTTCAAATATCTTCAAGGAACACAAAACTATGGCTTATGGTATCCTAGAGACGCAGATCACACACTTCATGCATATATAGATGCAGATTGGGCAAGAAGCATGGATGATAAGAAAAGCGCTAGTGGTGGTGCATTCTTTATGGGATCCAGATTAGTATCTTGGTTTAGCAAGAAACAAAATTCAATTGCATTATCTACAGCTGAAGCAGAATATGTGACTGCTGCATCTTGCTGCACGCAACTCCCTTAGATGATGCAAACATTGCAAGACATTCAAATCACTTATACTCCACCTATCTCCATTTTTGTGATAATACAAGCGCAATCAGTATTTCAAAAAATCTAGTCATGCATTCAAAAACCAAGCACATACCTATCAAATATCATTTTCTTCGGGAACAAGTGCTTGAACTAAAGGTCAAATTGGAGTATGTTCCCTCCAAGGAACAGGTTGCTGATATATTCACCAAACCACTACCCATGGAGACATTTGAATACCTCAGACAGAAGCTGGGAGTAGTTGATGCATCATCTTGTTGTTGACACTTATCTGGTTCAGAGAATAGTGGTTGTACATGAGTTTCATGAAGCGTATCCACATACATACGTCGGTTTTTATGGATACAGTTGCATTTATGTTGGTTTGAAGACAAACAGTGGACCAAACTCAGGGTGAAAAGAGTTTGATATGGGTCTGACAGAGACCATCTGGCACAGGTTCAGGGGGAGCATATACTTCTAATAATGCATTGTTGGCATTATCTTAGAAGATCTTGGTTCAATTTCATAGCTGTTTATGGTTCAGGTGGAACAGGTACAGAGGAATATCAGGATGATGATTGACAGATGCTACTAATGATAGTTGTTGATGTCTATCACAATCTTGTTTTAGAAATTTTGTCTCTATGTCATGTATTTCTTTTATTATCTAGGTCATGTAACGACCTATCTTGTTTCCCCACTATGCCTGGGATGGATAATGTGATGTTCTTGTTTATCATGTGTAAACTTTTGGTGTATCCCTACTTGGTTGGGTGGATGAGTCAATATTGGTATATCTCCACTTGGTTGGGAGATGGATGTATGTATGAGTATTTGATGATAGGAAGGTAATTTATGATGTATAGAGTCATGTTCCTTCTTGTAGAACATCCTTTCGTAGACCTTGCCTAAAGCTAGGGGAAGCATGGACAACAGAGCAGAGCAGAGATTTCAGCATGTACTCAAGGGAAGCATAACCCCTTGCCCTTAACGATAAAGGGGGAGAATGACTTTGAGTGACTTGGGGTTGCCATCAAGTCCAAAGGGGGAGATTGTTGGTATTATGACAAAGGTTTGACACTATGACACAGGTATTGTCCTTCATGGCAGCTCACTCAAGTGACAAATCACAGTTCAGTCTCTTAGAATAAAGGAAAATAAGGTATATGTAGGTTCCCTTTGACAAAGACGCGTATACATGCTATTTCACAGACCAAAAGGCGCGTATGCGTATACACGCACTTTCATGCATAGAAAAGCATGTACATTTTGGAAAACTTGGTTTTGGTCCATGGTATTTGGTCCGAAGTATTGACCCTAGGTATTGGGTCCAAGGTTTTGATTCTATATGGTTTTGGATCGTGGTATTAAGTAAGGCCTAAGACTATAAAAGGGAAAGGAGATCATTAGGCAAAAGCACTCAAGGATTGAATATCTTATGAAGAACAAGATCTAGAATACTGGTCTTTGGGTAATGCTGCATAGTTGGATCTGAATCAAGGAGGAACCTAAGCGCTAGAAGAAGGATAAGTTCTATTGATGGGTCAAAATATCAAGGCTTGAAGAGAAGTATCTTTGTGTGATTTTAATCTGTTATATTTGGTGGATGACTTGATCTATAAATCCGATGATCTGGGTATAACTGATGTCGGAATATTTGAAAAAGGGTAAATTATCTTTCATAGATCTGTACGCAGGTTCCGCATAGAAAAGGCGTGTATGCACGCTAGTTCCGTGTATCAAAACTGCGTATACGCGGGTTTGCCTTATTATAACAGCGTATGCACGCAGGTTATACACATTGAAGTAGCTTACGTCTCATGAAATATGTTTTAGCTACTTTTGTTCATTGCTGCAATGTTCTGGGTTCAAGATTGGTTTCTGGTTACTGTTACTATATTCTGGTTATAGCATTCAGAGAAGTGATTGTTTGATTCAGTTTTGTTTGGTGAAAAGGAGATTGGTTGATGAAGATACATTTGATGTTTGATTGATGTTATTGATGGATCCAATATGAAAATTTATGAAACGTGGTCCCTGGTAGAAAAGAGAAGGTTGTAGCTTTCTGTAGGTCTGCACCTACGTACTAGTATATCAGCTAGTACAAGAGCTAAAGGGGTTGTAGCTCCCTTCTAGGAGAAACTGGAGAATGAGAGAAGGTTTTAGCCTTCTGCAGGTAGAAGCCTGTGTACTGGTATAAGACTGCACCAATACTGAAATATTGTAAAAAGAAGTTTCTTATTAAAAGAAGATAGAGACGAATTGTAGTAGGTGGTTTTCACCCACATTGGGTTTCCACCTTACATCATGTTGTTCATGTGTGCTTCTTGTGTGTGTTGATCTATTCTGTTTTTCTGCACATGTTTACTGTTCATATGGTTAATGAAGTTCTGATGCACTAATTAAAGATCAACATTTAATGGATTAACTGAATCATAAGTTTACAGGATATACGCTAGTTGCATGTACACGTGGGTTACCTTAACCGAAGTAGCGTATATGAATCTGAGTATGAAAATGAAAAATTATTGATTTGCTAACACTAATTCACCCCCCGTCCCCCCTCTGAGTATTATTTCCAACAAGAAGAGCTTCGCTGAAGCCTCTACCTCAGAGAGTGCTGGGATAAACCTGCTGAAGGGTTGGACCCTTCCATGCTTACTACCTTACTAGAGACATGCATGAAGTTGTTGTGTGATAACAAGGTTGTAAAGGGGTTATAGGAACTTATAAATAGGTGCATTGGAAATGCCCCTGATGATCCACGTGTAGTTCGAAAGATTGTTAAGCATAAGGCAAGGACAGGACGTGAGATGAGATTCACCACGCAGATAGGAGAATATGAAATGGATCAATTTATTCTGGATCTAGGGTCGGACGCAAACATTTTGCCAATGCAGAATTGGGAGTAGATGGGGAGACCCACACTGCAGTGGTCTCCGATTTAGTTAAGGATGGAAAATCAGCATAAGATCATCCCCATGGGACGGTTGCAGGGAGTGACTGTAGATATTGAAGGTGCCAATGCATTAGCTGATTTTGAGGTAATAGAAATTGTGGATGACATCAACCCCTACCCTACGCTCCTTGGGATTGATTGGGCTACTAACATGAATGGGGTGATTAACCTAAAGAAGTGAAAGATGATGTTTGGAAAGAAATCACTTCATGTGGTAGTACCCCTGGATCCTGCAGAAGGATCGCACTATACTGAACCAGTCCGCGATTACGAAAGAGATGATGATTTGGTATCTATATATAAGATAACAGTGCGAGACCAAGATTGGGTGAATATGATAGAGAATGGATGTATTGCGTGGGATCACAAATGTTCTTGCACCTCAGACTCGGATAAAGAATTAAAGCGCTGGCAGAATCAACTACATGAATTAACCACGCTGAGCTGTAACATGATGACTAGGTCGCTATGTTGTGTGTCATTAGAGGTAAGAAATATGCCCACTTATGATGGTTTGAATGATGTGGATGTGTTTTTGGATGCTTTTGAAAGTGAAGTACCTAAAAAGCAGTGCTTCCAGGCTTTGGATTAGGCACTGTGCACTATGCCCGCAAGATGGTGGGGTATGCACAAAGGCAGTTTTGATGATTGGTGCAAATATAGGAGGATGATGAGAATATGCTTTGGATAGCCAAAGGTACGGATGACAGACAAGTATGATGGAAAGGATGATCCGCCCGATCACCTGGCCAAGTGGACTAAGGCTTATGGAGTGGAGCCCCAACCTAAATGGGTTTGTCACACCCTAGATGTTATCCCAATGAACTAGGGCTTGGAGATAGAGCTCCAGCATGGCACGAAAGAATGAGATATTTTGCTCCAGGGATTCATAATGACATTTAGCTTCAAAGATGCATTTGACTATATTTACGAGGTGCTCCAGGAAGTTAAAGCAATGATGTTTAGGATACTGCATGATCCTTTGGGTCTGATTCAACACGACTGGACTACTCAGCTGACCCACACGCTAGAATACTATAACGTAACTGTTGAAGAAGACAGCAAGGATCCCTGAAATATTAATATTCCTGAAACTAAGGGTCACTGCAAGGTTGAAGGATGCAGATAGAGAATCCAGATATAACTGTGCCACTAAAAATTAAACAGATAAAAATTGGCACAAAGGTGGAACCAAAATTCGCGAAGATTAGAGATTATTGGGATGACGCGATAGTAGATAAGGTCACTGAATTTCTCCACAAATACCAGGATTTGTTCCCTACCAAGTTTACAGAGTTAAAAGGGATAATAGGAGACCTGGGCATTATGAAGATCACGTTAAAACCTGACGCGAAGCCAGTTAAGCAAAGACCTTACCATCTCAATTCGAAGTATAAGGAGAAGGTCCACTTAAAGTTAGATAAGATGCTCGTGACAGGCATTATTGAGCCCATAGAGGAATCTGATTTGGTGAGCCCAATGGTAGTGTAGGAAAAGAAGAAGAAGGACGAAATAAGGATATGCGTAGATCTCAAAAAGATGACTGATGCTTGTGTGCATGATCCCTTCACAGCTCCGTTCATTGATGAGGTATTGGATAATGTAGGTGGTCAGGAAGCGTACTCCTTCACTGATGGGTTCTCTGGGTACCATCAGATCAAAATCGTGCCTGAAGGTAGAAGTAAGACGACCTTCACGATTGAATGGGGATGCTTTTAGTATACCATAATGCCTTTTGGATTAAAGAATGCGGCTGTGATTTTTTCACGCGTAGTCGTTGCAGCATTCAAATACTTCATTCATAAGTTTCTGGAGGTATACTGTGATGACTAGACTATGTTTGGATTGGTAAAGCGCCATGTGGAAAGTTTGCGCTTGATGCTAGATACATGTCGGAGGTACCAAATCGCACTCAATCTGATGAAATGCTTGTTTTGCATCCCTTTATGGATTTTGCTGGGTCATGTGGTATGCAGATAGGGATTGATGGTAGATCTCACGAAGATTGCAGTGATAATTAACCTAGAGGCACGAAGGAGTGTGATGTAGTTGCGCGCAACGTTAGGACATACTGGGTACTATAGAAAGTTCATCAAGAGCTATAACCAGATCACTGCACCTATGGGAAAACTATTGAAAAAGGATATCACGTTCTGTTGGGATGAGGAATGTCAGAAAAGATTTGATGTGTTGAAGGAGAAAATGGTCACCACACCGATCTTAGTCTTCCTGGATTGGAAGAAGGAGTTTCATGTACATGTAGATGCGTCATGTATTGCACTGGGAGCAGTACTAACACAGGCTGGTGAGGGAGAACTAGACCATCCTATAGCCTTCGCGAGCAGGAAGCTATCTAAGGCTAAGAAGAACTATTCCACCATAGAGCATGAGGGACTAGCCATGGTGTACACACTCCAGAAGTTTAGACACTATTTTCTAGGTGGAAATTTTAAGATGTATACAGATCATTTTGCATTGAAATACCTGGTCAATAAACCTGTGTTGGGGGGGGGGAGATCTATAGATGGTTGTTATTATTCCAAGAGTATGATTTTGAAGTTATTATGAAGATTGGACAGTTGAACGTGGGACCATATCATCTGTCGCGCATCGAAACAGGAGAGGAGTCCACTAATTTGGTGGAATGACTACCTGACACATAGCTCTTTGCAGTGTGCATCGCGGATGGTCATTTGGAAGACATTATACACTTCTTGATGACAAGAACTGCCCTAGAAGGTTATACAAGCTAGCAGAAGAAGGAGTTAGTGGTGCGCGCGACAAAATTTTCTATCATTGCAAGACATCTGTACAAAATGGGGTCTGATGAAATATTGCGACGTTATGTACCAGAGTTTGAAATAAGTCGTATCCTCGTAGATGCTCATGGGGGTGTTGTGTGAGGACATTACACAGGAAGGGCGACCATGCAGAAGATTCTACGTGCAGGGTTGTGGTGGACAACCCTCCATAAAAATTCAAAAACATACTACAGGGCATGTGATGTGTGTCAAAGGATTGGCAGGTCATCGTGGAGAGATGAGCTGCCTCTAAGCCCACAAATGACATTACAACCTTTTGAGAAATGGGAAATATATTTTGTGGGACTGATTCAACCTCAAGGAAAGAAGACGGGTATGCGGTATATTATCACCATGACTGAATATTTGACTCGATGGGCGGAGGAATAGCCTGTGAAGGATTGCACAGGCACGACAGCCGTGAAGTTTCTTTTTGAGTATGTATTGACGTGATTTGGGTGTCCAAATATGTTGGTGAGTGATCACAGTATGCACTTTCTGAATGAAACAATCAGCGTGTTGACAAAGGAATTTCAGGTATATCATCAGAAAAGTAAGCCTTATCACCCATAGGCTAATGGGAAGGTGGAAGAATTCAATAAGATATTGGAGAGTGCACTAACAAAGGTTTGCAATGCTCAACGAAATGATTGGGATCTATGCGTAGCTGCAGTGCTATGGGCTTATCGAACGACGTGTAAAACGCTGACTGGACAAACACCTTTAGACTTGTATATGGCGTTGAAGCAGTGATGCCAATGGAATACATTGTGCCTAGTGTATGCATAGAGGCATTCACGAGAATGACGGATCGTGGAGCCCTAGAAGAGAGGCTCGTGCAGCTCACAGAGCTTGAATAAGAAAGGTTTCTGGCTGGATTTCACCAACAGGTACAAAAGGAATGCAAAAAGGCATGGCATGATTGGCACATCAAACTGTGCACCTTCAAGGTAAATGATCTGGTTTTGTTATATGATAGTAAGTTTGATAAATTTCCAGGTAAATTTAGGATGCACTGGCTGGGGCCCTATGTCATCAAGGATATTACCGATGGTGTGTCACACGGAATCAGTCAAAAGTGCGGACACAACTGACCTCCCTAGGAGTCTAAGACATTCTAATGACAAACAAGACAAAATGGAGTGATCTTTCTCTAAATACACCTTTTACAACATGAAAACTACAAGTGTTTAGGCTTACCTTATTCCAAAACGCTGTTGTTGTAGTCTGTCCTTGCCAATCCGGATGAGCTCCTCCTTCAAGTCAATTCCTGCAACCACAAACAATCAAACAATTACCAAGCACTTGCATTTCATATAATAAAACATATATTCAACATGTAGACCAAGGAACACATGAAATAACTCATTAACACAAGCTATTGAGAAAAATAAACCAGTTTGTATTAATAACGAAACAAAGAAACTCTTACAACCTGGCCTTGGTGTTGTGCAAGTTCCTCCCAGGGTCCATCAAGGGTTTTCCTCTACTTTGACAAAGCTCACCCACTTCCAAATAGAATCAAGCAAAGACAATCTCTCCTCACAAGGTTCTAAATGGGAGTCCTAATTCCTGCAGCATTTACCCAAAGAAAATGTATAGCTCCAACCTCCCCTCCTTCTGGCTCAATGTCTTTATTTATAGTGCTGTAAAGAGGTTATTCAGGTCCACTATCAATGGGATCATCCCCCTCTTTGGGTGGGATAGCTCCCTTATTGATGGGATAAGTTCCCCCTTAATAGAGATACATGAACCAACTGGAGGCGCATCCATTTCATCAAACCGACCTCTAGAATGTTCTAGAAGTAACCACAAGTAACTTTTTCAAGATAAAACTCACGCATTTTTCCTTTTACAGAGGGACGCACCTGTCCCTTAACATACAGAGCGTCCATGGACGCAGATTTTGTGAACATGGTCAGCGTCCCCGCAGGTAAGGCTAGAGAGAACCTGCGACCCCAGAGATAAACATAGTTTTTACAAGACTTTCTCTCTTCTTTGAGTTTGAGATGGATAACAGAGGCATAAGACTTGCCTAAGAGGGTAGCATGACTGTTGATTTGAGCCATACTAACTGTAAGTAGTCAAGGTGACATTTTTTAGTGTAACATGGTGGAGCAGTTCAATTGGTAAAATTGAATAGAGATCCCTTCCCAGGAAAGCTGAATGACAGCCGATTGAAGCCATACACCAATGATCCGACTAGGTGACTATATGAAGGTAGCATGGTATTATAGCTCCAGGCAGTTGAAAGGAGGCGCGAGACTATAAACTTGACCCAAAATGGATCCAAGAAACCCTTTAAGTCTTCAAAAATAAAAAATAAAAAACTATCACAAAAGGATGAACCTTTAAAAATGGCAGATTAGACTATTGGGAGCAAAAAATAGTGATGCACAGGAGTCGTTGGATCTAGCCAATCAATAGTCCAGATCTGATCAGAATATCACAATTGGTGGAGGATATCAGAGGCTACCACAGACTTATTGCGACATGGATCAGCGCAGTCAACGAGGATCGTTGATCAAGTGCGAAGATTGATGGTCCAAGTTGAACCGCAATATCGCGTCTGCAAACCATAGAGGAGTGCTTATAAATGGCCTGGGACTTATGCGATATGCGATTGTGACAAGTCGCATCACAATATCGCGTTGGAGAATTACAGACGAGCAGGGCCATATGAATACGCGACTTGCGATAGTCGGACCGACAGGGATATGAATCAAATTTGATATATTTTGAGATCTGGAAACAGGGCTGTTTCCTTGTATTTCATGATTTTGTTAAATAAACGAAATACAAAGGAATGTGCTTGAAAGTAATATAACCGGACCCGATGGAACTTATAAATACAAATGCATAACATTTCAAGTCTGCCATAAAGCCATTTTTTGATATTTTCAGTGTTTTAATGTATTTTTCAATACAAAGGGAAACCATGAAACGAGCAGGATTTCGAGCGAGCCGTAGGCGGTAAGTGGTTTTGGCCAGGGCTTCCCCGAGCCCATACACTCGCTGCCACTTGGCTAGGTGCCAGAGAGAGAAAACCACCCTTTTTGTGCAGGTAATCTCCATGTGTGTTAGCCACCCAAAATCAATAATAGTCGTTGATCAGCGATTACTTACGATGGCTCCCAAAGACGGATCTAAAAGGATATAAGGTGGAATTAATGATTTTTGAAGTTTGATAGATTGCGTTTGGGTGTATTTTTATAGGTTTTCTGTGTATTCTCTGTGTAAAAAGAGAACGACCATTTTTGGGATTTCAAAGGCACCGATGGTACATTTTGTTACAGAACAGGTTGCCACCATCCCTGAAGATGTTTAGCAATGATTTCTAACGCTCAGAGGGGGATACAAGTAGATAGAGGCCGAAATCCAGAGAGCCCAGAAGAGGAAACGAACAGACAATGTAGATTGGCTTTAAAGCCACAGAATGATAGAGACAGAGGCAAGCAATGCTGGGACAGGAAAAAACAAAGACAAAGAGTGAATCTGTGTACTTAGAGAGACTTGAGGGATTCAAGTAAACTCCTGCTATTTTGTATCTATATGTTGAGACTCAAATTGAGCTCACTTTTGTAAAACTCTGCTCTTGAAGACATAATAGAGAGGTCACCACTGAAGGCTGGACCAGGAGACGTAGCCCAGGAGTTTTGGGTGAACTCCATATTAAACTTGTTGTGTTTATGTGTGTTTGTCTATTATGTTTCTTTAACTGCTTCCTTGTCTATGTTATTCACAATCTTATCGATCCATTGCACTAAGTAATATAGGCAAATCCATGCACATAAGTCTGTAATGCCTTAAAAGTAATATAAGATCTTCATTTTCAGATCAAAACTACACTGCCCAAGTTGGGGAACTGTGCGATGAAGGAACTGTGTGGAACGAGGGGATGTCATAGCACCCACAACAACACGTAGAGAGCTGCACTACCGAGGAAAAAACACACAGGTCATCTAGAAAGTGACCGTTAAAGTCACTGTTCATGATTTGACGACGAAAAAAACGTCCAAATGGAGTGGGGAGGCGACATTTAAGATGAAATTTATGAGCGAGATCCTTGAAAATATGCCACAAATCTAGCATTAATGAACCAATTTTGGGGGGAATGGTCAGATTTGAATTCAAAATGGCCTATAAATTACATGTGGCTGCCCAACAAAAAACACTTGGCATTTTGAGCATTGATTTGTTGAGCTCTTAGGTGCGTATGAACCATGGGTTCTTTGAAGCTCTAATAGCGAGCTCAACATTTGAGCAATTTCCAAAGGAGACACAAGACCTCTTGAATAGCGTCATGTCGACATCGACAAAAACCATAGATATTGGGGAAGCAGTGACAATTGAAGGGGTTGTGCCAGACATTGCTATGGAAGCAGAGGGAGTTGCTCCGGAGGTTGTAGAGATACCAACTGAAGTCCCAAAGTTGCCACGGTTGCTTAGACCAAGGCCCACCCCGACCAAGGAGAGTGCGAAGAGTAATAAAGGCAAGTAGGCCACGACACCACAGTTGGTGTGCATGTCACCTAGGAGAAACCCGCCAAAGGACAAGCCCATCGTACAAGAAAAGGGAAAAACAATTAACCTAGAACCAAATGAGGAAGAAATTGAGGATATCCTAATGGATGATGAGGATGTTGGGGTGGAAATGGAGGACATTGAAGTTGAGGGGTCTAACCCCATTACTAAAATACCTGAGTACGTCCCTTCGTGTAGGGGAAAGAACAAGGTGCCTAAGGACATTGACGAGAGCAAGGCCACCCTGCACACACCTCTTTTGCCAGACCAGATTTTTTTTTAAGGACCGCGCTTGAGGTGGATTCCACAATTGAAATTGGAGGACTAGGACTTAGCTGACATCAACTGATTCCCTCACTTGGCTAAAAACAAGCTAATGCACCACATTTTCCATAAGACCACTAGGATACTGCGTGCGAGGGACTCTCGAGCCATAGTGCTTCCTGATGGAGCACTGACGACAGAGACTGAAGCGGATAGGCCCACTATCAGTGCCCTCAAGGGAGTAGGGATGAACTTAGCATCAGTTCCAAGCAAAGTGCTTCACCTGCTACATGATGGGTTGATCGTAGAACTTAGGGCCTGCGAATGATGCACTTTGTAGGTGATCAGCGAGAAAAAGATCAACAATGCTCAGATGTCCATATAGTGAGACTCTGCCATCTCCACTAGAAATAACATGACCAGAAAGAACAAGTGCATAGTCCAGGTCATGGAGGAAGCATGCCAATGATGAGCATGAGCTGGTAGATGTGCACGTTCACAAACTTGCTACGAGAGTGCACGATGAATGCATAGAATTGGCTAAGGTTCAGCTGGAGATGAACCTCCAAATTGTAGAACTACAGTTGAAGGCCCAGCCTTTGACTCTGCCGAAAGTCAAGGAGTAGCGCACGACCACTGTAATAGAGGCAATAGTAGCAGTAGAAAGTGAAGTGACGAACTGCACAAAGATTTTCAAACAGTCATTCAAAGTACTAACTAGCCTACAAGAAGACCCCAATGTGCAAAGTCTAGAGACAGAGGCGTGAGAGCTACAACAGTACTATGACGAGGTAAAAGGGACAACGTGCACTTTCGCCATCACACAAAGACTTGTGAAGCTGTAAGAGACCAAGGTATTGAAGGAGTAAGTAGATGCAGCTCAGCACAAAGAGGTAGTGCTGGAGGCACGCTTGAAGCCTTGGTTGGATGAGTCCTATTTGATCATGACCTCCATTGAAGGCAAGCTAGCTAGTCTACAGGAGACTCAGCAGAAGCTTTAGGCTGACAGCATAGGGCCAGTGACAGAGCGGTTGGTTGAGGAGATAAAGCAGGCGGCCACGTAGTGCACCACCGAGGTAGCAGTCGTACAGGTCGAGATGGGAGGTATTCGTGACAATATATTTTTGCCAGGAGAGTGACTCGAGGGTGAGTCACCATGTTTGCATTAGGGGCCTATTGGGAATGGGTTCCCCCAAGAGTCAGTTTTTGGGCTAAAAGCCCATGTTTTGGGGCAAAAAGCCCAAATTTTGTAATAAAGATGTAAAGTCTCCACATTTTATGGTGATGGAGTGTGAAGATGTCAAGAGTCATAAAGGGTTGTCTAGCCTTGTTTTGTAAAGTGTCATGTCAGCTGTATAAAAAGGAGCTAAGTAGGTAAGCTCTAGGTAGGAAAAAGAGCGAAGAGTTGATAGAGTTTTGGGTAAGAATTTCTAAGTAATCTTGAGTCTTAGCATAGGTAGAGGCTCTGCAGCTAAGTGCACAGAGGCCTAGGGTGGAAGTCCACAGCTGAGTGCATGGACCCCTGCAGCTGGGTGCGCATGGCGGATAGAGTCTGTACTGAACTTAAGATATCAATAAAGAGAAGTATTCCAAAATCACTGTGTATTTTGTCTTTGTTTAATGCATCTGATTATATTATGTTACGATTTGGGTTTACATTATAATTCTTATTTGATGTGCGAATGTATTTGATTGTATTTGTTAATTGAACACAAGCAAGAATATAGGTTTACGCGAAGATAACTGTAAATGCATGGTAGAGTAGGTAAACAATTAAGATAATTTTGGAACTTATACAATAACGTAGTCATAGAGGCGTGTAAGTGCCTGGAAATCTAGTTAGGACTGCGTGGAGGTCAGTCGTATACCCTCACGGATGTATTGAAGAATAGAAGAGAAGGTACATCGATAAGCCCTAAAGGCTTATCAATCTACGCGAAGGCAGGATTAGGGAGTATAGATCGACATCACGACCATATCAGGGTGCAGAAACTTGGTTCCTGCATCCCCATATACTGCTTCTGGTGAGACCTTGGTCCGTGCTCCATAGGCTGATGCCGAAAGGGCTAGTAGTGTAGGGATTTGTTTGGATGACTAATGTTGAACCTAGGTCAGGGCCCATCAAGCCAAAATTTGTTTTACTGTTGTCTATCAATGAAGTCTTCTTAGACTTGAATGTAAAACTGATTACATAAGGAGTTTGGTATCTGATTGATTGATTGTACAAGTGAGATGGGTGATCTCTACTACTTCCTGTTTAAAGCTCTGTAAATTGATAGTAGATGTTCAGTATATTGCTAGTTGGTACAGACTTGATTCATAATTTTTATGTTTCAGTATTTTTGAAGGTATACACAGGTTTGATTAAAGGAAGTAGCATAAACACGCAAGTTAGGATTAGTAAAGTAGCGTATACATTTTGATGCATGATTTTTGAGGTTACAGCTGGTTCTAAATGATGAGGCAGGTTTCTGGGTTCAGCATAGTGTTCTGGTGATAGTGATTTGATTGTTCAGATTAACTGAATGTTGGTTGATGGAGATTAATTTTCAAAGTTTCTAATGGGTATAGTCTGAAAATTTGATGAAACAAGGTCTTCATGTGTATTTTTGTGTACCATGAGCATCCAATCTGAAAATTTATGAAACATGGTCTCTGGTGGAAGAGAGAAGGTTGTAGCCTTCTGTAGGCCGGTGCCTACGTACTAGTAAACACATTGGCTAGTACAAGAGCTAGGGGTTGTAACTCCCTTTCAGTAGAAGATGGAAAATGATTGTAGCCTTCTACAGGTGGGTGCCTGCGTACTGGTATGAGTGTGCACCAATACAAGATTATAAACATATTTTCTTATTATTAAAATAAGACATAGACATCAGCAGTAGGTGGTTTTCACCCACATTAGGTTTCCACCTTAAATCTTGGTGTTCATGTGTGTTGCTTATGTGTGATCGTTTATTCTATTTTTACTGCTCTATTTAAATAAGTTACTGATTCACTGGATAAAGATCAACACATGATAAATTATCGAAATCACAAGTTTTCTAGGTGTACGTTGGTTTCTCTAATCATAGTTGCATGTACATGCTAGTTCACTTCATAGAAGTAGCGTATATAAATCTGTTTGAGAAAGGAAAAATTATTGATCTGATAATACTGATTCACTCCCCCTCTCAGTGTTATTTCCAACAAGTTGCAACCCTATAACAAGACCAAGAATCTAAATCTGAGGATGATGAGAAGATCATAGTTGTAGGATTTGTAGACGGTGGACCAATTGACCTGGGATCAGACTCAAGTGACAAAATGAAGATTGCAACTCTTTCGATTGTAGTAGATGGACCCATCAACTTGGGTTCCAATTCAGGTGATGAGACAAAGATTTCAGCGGATGTTGTACCAAAAAAGAAAAGGGCACCAAACACAACATTTCTCGAAGAACTCGAAGAAATCAACCAAATCATTTAGGTGGATAATGCTGAACTAAGGAGACTCCTACAAGAATCAAAGCAAGAGAAACAAAGGTTGTGACATCAGTTACAAGCCAAGGAGGAGGCCTTGGAAAGGTTACAACATAACAAGCTTGAGGTAAAAAGTGATTCTTCAATTTAATGTGCTTTTTATGATGATGATTTCGCTACTTTTGAGAGAAATACTATAGGAATTGGATCAAAATTGTTGAAGAAAATGGTTTAGGACAGAAAGGGCCTTGACATTAATGGCCAAGGTATTGTGAACCCCATCAAGGTGGAGGAATTTCATCATTATGTAGGACTTGGATATGTCAGGAAATAAGTTGGGGAATTCTCCGAGACAATGAGTGACCAACCAACGACAAATGATGAGAGAAATTCATCACATTCTAGTGAAATTTCCATGAGCACTTATTAGAGGTGCACCAGGAGAAAGAGTTCAAAGACGATCCAAAATTTTTGGAGAAGAAAGAATCACTATAGTCACTGCAACGAGGTTGGACACTAGAGAGCCACGTGTCAGATGCTCCATGCCCAGAAAGCATTGATAAAGAAGCCAACAAGCGAAAATGTTCAACCAACGAACCCACCACATTCATGGCGGTCTACTTTATTAATTAAGAGATGGTTTTACTAGGTGTAGTAGCTTGTCATGGCCACCATTTCTAAGTCATGCTTTGCGAATAAATGTAAAACTGATGATGATTTTTCGATCACTTACTAAATGAACAATGATTTTTTTTTGGGCTTTTATGAGTAGCTGGGGTATTGGTTTCTATTATGTAGAACTTGAGAAAAGAGTGTGTGTTATAAAACCTTGGCAAGTATGGGTTGTTTGAGTCATATGTGGATTGTATGTGATTACAAAGAATGTACTAGATTGGCATGCAATATAGATGTTGAAAGTGTGTTTGAAGAGGATCCAGGTAGAGTTCCAGATATGGTCAAAGCTTTTGGAAGTCAAAAATATCTTTAGTGGGGGGGAATGATCTGGGAGGATCTAGAAATATAAGTGACCTTGAAAATAGCTCAAAAATAAAAGTTGTCACATGGAAGCGAAACTAGGAAAAATTGATAGTGCTCGTTTCCCTGATTTCAACGGTGTGAATGACTATCAAATTCGAGTTCATATGGTAGAGATATGGCTGGTCAAATATTTTGTCAAAGTGGACAAGTGAGAGTCTTAAGGAGGCTACAAATTGACCAGGCACGGGGCACAGAATCCGGCTCCCGAGAACATGAAAAATTATAGGATGGTTAATTTGTCTATGAACCCCCAAAACTGATAAAGTTGGAAAAGATCGGCTGTTATTTAAAAACAAAAAATATATATAATTGTGGGGCGGGGGGGCAGGTTGCCACCCTCGCCACCCATGCTCTGCATTTAAATATAACACATTATATTAAAATTGAAAATCTAATGTATATGGGCTGGGTTGGGGCATGTAGTGTAGACCTTGCCCACCGTACAAACATCACACCATAATTATGTGCCAAGAACGGCGGGGCTTGAACCCGCCTGACCCACATGGCTTACCCCCACCGGGCAATCTCAAAACCACCCAAAAAAAATGGAGATACACATATATCCAACAATAGGTCACATGCCAACAATTAGTAGAGGTTCTGGTGGTTAACAAATGGCTCCCCATATTTATATCACATTACAACAAAAACGCGAAGGTGCGCGGTGGGCACGGTCAGAACCCCCGACCTACCTGCCTCAATTACTCCACCGAACCAACACACCAGGGGTGGAAACTTTGTAAAATATGCCACCCGATAGCTATATAACCTAACATTTGTTATATGCATGAGGAGGAACCATTGGATGAGGAGCGGAACTAAGAGGTGGAACCACACCAGGTGGAACTAAGAGCGGCCCAGGGGCCCAAAACCCTGAGCAAGGAGTATCACAAAGATTCTATGAAGATTACCTAGATGGCTAGGAGTGACTTTGTCAGAATTTGACAATTTTATAGTCATTTATACATGGTGTTTCACTAGGAATTCAATGGTGATGTCAGTCTTAGCAGTTGGGATCTCAATTTTCAGGACCATCATCTGGATTGCAAGTATAAGGGTAGTTTTTATAAAATTTCTTGTACTTGATTTCTTGATGAAACTTAATGAAAGAAGGCCTCCCCACATTTAGAAGGGCCCATAGACATAACCGACACTGGGTGAACTCCGTAATCAAATCTTGTGTCTTTGATCTCATTCTTGCTTATGTTTTTCCGCTTCTTTCTATGTGGTTTATGTTTCATGGTTAATATTCTTTGTAATATGTAACTCTAAATGCATCCTTGAAGTTAAAAGATTTGGATCAACTAGAGAGGTGCTCAACAAATATTGTATTTGTGGGACAAAGAGGACACTCATGGAAAAAAAAGTCAGTTTAAGGCAAAACGACTTCAAGGCAAGTTCAAGCAGCAATTTGGGCACTAGATGTGAGGGATTGCACAGTTTTTCTTGACAGGGGGGATTGAATGACTATGGGAACTATGCATTGCACAGTCCCAATAGCCAAGGTGGAAGCCTGATGACTAGAACTGCGCAATGCACAGTTTAGCCTAGGAAAAGGCTTGGGAGTGATTGCGCATTGCGTAGTCTTAGTAGACAAGCTAGGAGGCTAGTTCCTAGAACTATGCAGTGCATAGTTGGAGCTAGCTTAGGCTATGCACTTCACAATTACAGAGGCCAAGCTTGTGGCTTGAGACCCCATATTGTACAATTCCAGTTGTACAAATTGAGATTCGATCAAGGGAAACCTAGATCTGCCCAAGGGAAGTATGAAAAACAGGCAGATATGAGAGATAATGTGAAGTTGAGAGTAGATCTGACTGATTGTAGATGCATGCAAGTGAATCACGTGCATCAATTGATCAAACGGAAGGAAAACAAGGTACGTGAAAAGAGTCGCCACAACGACGACCATTGGTGCAAAAACAGGAAAACTAATGCGACACTTGGGAAAGGTAATCTATAACTTGAAACAACACTTCTACAAGTTAACATGAGTTAAAACTCCAGCAACCATGAAGAAAAACAAGTGAAACAACACTAACACAAGCCAAATGAGAAAACACAAAAGAAAAAGTGGAAAAAGATGACAAAAGAAAAACTCACCTAGAATAGTGACGACGATCGCATTGAAGGCTACTTTATCTCCTCAGGAATGCTAGAGATCCAATATCGAATATGAAAATGAGCACTAGCAGCATCAATTAAATAGATTTGGAAAAATTAGCGTTTATGACGCACATGCCTAAAATCAAAGAAAAAGTGACACTTGGCATAAGTTTCTAAAAATAGTACAAGTGCCTCCTTTAGGATAATAAAAATAGATTCCTAGTTTTAGGGACACTTTTTCCTTTTTCGTTTTTTAGGGAAACTTGCCATGCACACTACGGGGAAGCACAACCCAGTTCTAGGAATTGGGCAATTTTTTAGCTCAGTGTACTGTGCAGTTTCTGAGCTCAGTGAGGGTTGCGTAATTTATGGGCTAAGTGTTGAGCTACCTCTCATGAATGCACAGTTTTTGAGCTTGAGGCTCAGTGGCAGTCATGACTGTGTAATTCCAAACAACAAGGCTAGTTTCACTCAAGAATTGTGCAGTTTTTGGGGTAAGCCCATAACTGTTGTGTGACCAAGTCAGGAGATCAACTTGTGAGTTAGAAAATAAACTAAGTGAGAAAAAACAAGCCCAACTGAAAAGATAAGTCTCAGTCGAAGCACAAATACCTGGGTTAGGGAAAGATGAGCTATTGTGGTTAAGAAGGAAGGTTCCAAAATCAAAGCATAGGAAACATTTTGGAGGGTGGTTGTGGCCACTAGAACACTTCGTAATTTTGTATGGTTTCCTTTATAAGATTGGTATTTCTATTTTTTCCTCAAGGGAGATCAACAGATCTCTAAAACAAAACTAATCTATCCCCTTTAAGACACGGAGGACCCGAGGGACTGCCAAACTCTATGAGGATGAATGGACAAGTTCCTAACCTAGATGGAAAAGTCCTTGAACCATGCCTTGTATTCATGTTACCACAAACCCAAAGAGGCTAACCTTGATGTAAACGCAGGAGGGATATCACCATGGTGTTCTTCATAAAACCTTAATAGCCATGGTTGGACTCTGGCCCAAGTCTAGCTGTTTGTAGAGCCATAAAATTTGAGCCAAGGCTGAATACTTTCCCAAATAACACATAGTGCAGAGTGAGAAGAAAACATTATCTCATATCCTCAACCTTGTAATGTTATTCGTGAGCTTGAATGAATGTATCAGGTAGCACGACGTTCGGAAGTTCAGGTTTCTAGCCATAATACTATAGGGCATAACATACTGCAAGGCCAGCATAATGAATGACCAAAATTAATCGGGGCGATCAATGACTGAGAAAGAGCCCAAGATGACATAAGATTAGGGCGTTTACATATTATAAGTCCACATAATGTCACGAGAGAGAGAGAGAGTCGAGATGACTCAACACTGGGATAATTTTGAGGAGTCGGCAAGGTGGAGAAGGCAAGGGTGAGTTGGAGTGTTCATATTGGCCAGTGGAAGGGCCAAATAACCATGGAAAAGGTTTTTTGTAGTCCGAAAAGGACATAAGTTGGGATCACATTGACAGAGAAATTGGCATGAAACGTTATGGGAATATGTCTATCCTAGACTCTTTCTCCCAACGATGGCAATGTGGATCACTCAAGGGAGAACAGGGTTGACTTACTGTCAGGTTGCCATTATAGGGGAAGGGCTGCCAAAGTAAGGGTATGAGCCGATGGACCAACTAGGAGTATTGACTACATAGGGAAATACTCCAACTAGGACATGTAAGCCCGAAGGCTATTTCCCAAAAGCATGGGGTGGAACACATATTTAAAGGAGCGGGATGCCATAAGCTCAGGCTATGGTGGCGTACATGTGAGCCCGCCAATTTAGCCATTAGTGCAAGGGCAGAACCACGTTACAGGTCAGCTCGGAAGAACGATGATACAAATTTATGCAGGAATGAAATGAAATAGAAATTTAAATAGAAATACAAAGCTATAGTGAAAAATTAACTTCAACTCATTAATAAAATATTGAAAATTGTTTACATGCATAATAGAAATAAACTATCTTAGGTGATGGTAGCTTAACTCTGAGAAGAGATGGGGATGGTACATGCCTTTGAATTGTGTTACAATGGGTCTCAAAGGCCTTTTTATCATTAAGAAACAATGTGAAACCCTAAACATCCAAAAACCTAACCCTAGGAGATGAAGTGCCAAGAGCTTGTGGGCCTTGTTGTAGTTCTCTAGAACATCAACTTCTCAAGGTCGTAACTTTGGCATACGATCTTTGTTTCGCTATCATAATACTATGTTTCGAAAATATCTAGAAGAAAGTCGAAAAAATATCGATAAATCAGTCTTGCACTTTTCCAATCTCTCGATTTAAAAAAAAAAAAAAAAAAAACATCTTTTAGGCCCTCAAAATGACTTTGGAAGTTTAGGACCCAAAAAACTGCCAAAAATAGTAAGTTGTGCTACAATTAAGGAAACTGAAAGAAACAATGATAGGGGTCCAAGTGTTGGGGGGAAAAGTATCTAATGCAGAATGCCTCTATCCCACTCTGAAGGTGATAGTACTTCAGCAACAACTGAATGCAAAGCTATTCAAAGTTTCTTCTTTATGAGATGAGAGAGGGAAGAAAAGGATGATCTACTAACCGTTATCTTGCGCTAATAGTCGATCCAGTCTTCACTCCTTGCTGCTTGCTCCTAGCTCCTTGCCCTTTCACCGGCCCGGCTACACACAGATCCTGTAAAAGCACAAGAAAAGGAAACTACAAGAAGCATACATCCATAATTGATTATAGGATTAGCATAAATCAAATATACAAGCATCTATTCATCATAAAGACACATGCATATAGAAGAACCTCAAATACTTTATTGATAATAGAAGTAAAGTTCTGAGAGAGTTACAACCACAGTAGGTCCAATCCAGCAACACCTCCCAGCTGAAAGAAATCTCCTCTTCACCTCCTTCAAGCAAAACACCCAATAGCTCTATACTCAAACCAACAGCACTTCCTTACTTGCACAAAATTCCAGTCTCCCTAGACCTCATGAGAGAGATCTATATATAGGGTTTTGGAGAAAGGATGAGTCATCTTGAGACTGGCCTGAAGCTGACTTGTGTCCTCTCCCACTTTAGTTAATCTTCAGTTCTTGAGTCCACTTGGAGAATCTTGCTTCCACTTGGAGATCAAGACCCTCTTACTCATCACTAGGCGAATTCCTTGACCCAAGTGTCAGTTTGGAAGCTTCCTGGGCAGTTGACACCTTGCAGAATGACTGTGCCACTTGGCCAATCTCGCCCAGCACAGGTAGCCTTCATCAGTTCTGACCTTCAGCGCAGGTACAAGGAGGAGCAGTTGACATTCAGCGCAGATGCTCAGTGGAGCAGCTGACATGATCCAGAAATAGCCTGTTTTTGAGTGTTTTTAGGTGGAGAACTGATTCTCAGTGCTGTGGTTTGCAGACCTTGTTCCTCTAAGGGTAAGAACAACATGTTTAGGGACTTTGGATCCCTCAGATTATTGACATTTCATGCTCCATGCTGTTAGGCACAAAAATGTCTATAACAGTTGCCCCCTAAAGTATGAGGTCGTTTATCGGGTGAAATGCTTTATTAGGAGGATCCGAAGTTCATTCAATCGCTGAGAGGTGCCCTGCAATAAAATACAATACAATACATTATTTTTTCATTCTGCTTTCATGATCTAGCTGAGGCGGGCATTCCCATGCTCAGCTTTATAAATTCATTTTGGTACACATAACAGACGACCGTCTGATGATAGACTGATAATTCTCTGCTGAAATTATCATCCTTTGAGTAGGATGATCATCTGCTGCAATAATGTACATATCAAATGTCTTTATATTTCCTGAATATATATCGCAGCCCGGATGGATGAAACTAGATCCGGGGTCTTCAATCTCGTTCGATCTTCACTCTAAGTACAAGTCGATCCATGTGAGAATTGCGCTGAAGTCGAACATGGAAAGACATCGCTTGATTACCGGTCAATAATGTAAACCGTTAACAAGCGCAAGAGGAATCACCAATAATGACAATGACCCTCAAGGTACTACAGTACAATTCACGTGGTGTGAATAAAGGACTTGGCGTCGAACACCACGCAAAATCTTATGGTCGAAGGTCATTGATGTATACCTGTCGCCGGAAGTGAGAAACTTGCCATTGAGGCATGCAAGCTTCAAAGTACTGGGGGGTGTTCCTAGATCAACTTCTTGGATAATGAGCTGAAGTCGACAAGAAGCGATCCGTCAAAGGAGGGCCTTAATGAATCCCACATCAGTGACACGGAACGGAGCTAATGACTTTAGTGGAGGTGAAAACAATTTGTGAGATATGATTCAGGGTGGCGATCATGGGTGGATGAAGGATAATGTATGGCAGTGGATGGGACACAGTTGACTTTTTCTGAACACATCTCTTGAACATATAACGACACTAATGTGATGGATCGGTAGCATTACCCCAAATACGGATGGTTTGGCGAGGACCATGGTGATGAGACCGGTGAATGAAACAACCCAACCCGATGTGGTACGGAGGACAAAGTGTCATGTTCAAGAGCGACTTGCTACCATCAAAGCTTTGAGGTTCTCCCAATTTTTCCCCAGTCATTTCTGACCAGTACCTCTTTATTTTTGTCAAGCTTGAGGAGGATAACATATGCTTGTTCTATAACCTGCCCTTCGGGCAAGCCCATCGCTATGTTTTAACGAGCCTAGCGATAGGGAAACTCGTTCTCGTCTAAAGACAAGTTTGTCGCTATTTAATCATTTTAATGAGTCTAGCGACAAAGACAACTCGGTCCTTTTCATTTTTAGAGAGTCTGAAAAGGTACAGAAAGTTAACTCCAAAATTCCTTTTTCGTCATCTAATCCCTTAAGTCCGAAAAAGTATAAAACAATACAGAAGGGATGAGTTTTCGATTACTTTAACGAGCCGAATAAAACAAGCGCTCGACCTTTTTGTGCAATAATCCCTCAAGTCCAAAAAGATTAAAATCTAGAGGAGGGATAGCTCTTCCGGTCCTTTTAACGAGCTGGAAGGCCAAAACTCGGCAAACTTTTCATATTTTACGAGTCAATTGAAAAGAGCTCAAAGAAGACTCGTCTTTTGAGGAACGAGTGATAAACAGGGATAGCAGCAGATTCCAGGTACAGGTTGGAATTTTCCAATCACGGCAGTGTCACAAGGATGGCTAAGTGAAATCACTCTTCGCAGCTGTTCCTCAAAATAGGTAAACAATGATATGGAGGTGAACGATTGGCCAAATGAAATGGAGGTGGTGGGTGCAAACACGAGCAAGGCTTTTATGGCTAATAAATTTACGATCACAATGGTTATTTACCGGGATAGGTTCATTTTTTAATGAGCTTGAACTCTGGTGGAACCCTTGCTCACGCTTTTCTATTTTTTAACGAGCATAAATTCCGCGGTAAAACAACTCGAATCTTGCGTTTATTTTTTAACGAGCATGAACTTTATGCTAAAACTGCTCGATATACCAGTCATAAGATAAGAATGTCTCCTGAAAGATCCCATTTTTTATAGAGCTTGCGCCTTACCAAAGCTATGCTCCCTCTCATCCTTTCTTTATGTAAGTTAGGAAACGATCAATGACCGCTCTTTGCTTACACTCCAAAAGGTTTGCATGCCCCCAGGTATAAGGTGCAATTTCAAAGCTGCCCCTACTTATCCGATAAAACATTTGTTTTAAAGGGTGAGGCTTGCCTCTTTCTGGTTACCCATAGATTGTTTTGTTAACACCATCAAACAAAAACATTCCTCGGCACTGTCTCCCATAGTAGACAATGGTGAATGACCTTTGTCAAACAAGTAACCTTAACAAAAGAATCCTATTCTAGAACAACCCCTCTTCCATCCACAGACGGGGTACGGACTAATCATATTCTCTCTCGGAAATTCTACCTTATACCCAGGGTTACCTCTGCCCGAAGCAGACCAGGATGCATGCCCCCTGGGTTCCAGTTCCATCTTTCCGAATCACTCGCATTCATCGGGAAGGAGGACTGGGGGTAGAGACATTTCTTGAGTAAAAAGACCATTGAGGGTTGGTATTTGACTATTTGCGATGCGTGATCCTGGAAATGAAAGTTGGTCTACGAGCTTAACCACCCTTCCTTCGTGTGGAAAACACATTACTCTAAAGAGTGAGGAGACTATAGCTTCCATGCAATATATATAGTCACGTCCAAGGAGTAGGTTATAATCGAAGGGTCCTTGAACGACCATCACATTCATATTAACGGTCTTCCCTTTCAATGTAACAGGCACATTGGGGAGGATCCCTAATGGTCGACTGGTTCCTTTATCAAAGCCCGAGAGATTTCTTATCTCAGGCAAAAGTGCCGGGGAACCCAGTGCTTTCCAAGCAACAGAGGAAAGGATACTCACAGATGCCCCTTCATCAATGATAGTTCCAGCCATCACCATTCTATAAATTTGGACTATGATTCTGAATGGTATATTGGCTGGTAACCGGGGTCTGCCCAGTTGGTTCCAATCAAAGGACACAACCAGGTTGCTTGGTGGTGGGACCGAATACACGGCCGGGTACGATCCTGACGATGTTCCTTCCTGCGATAAAGGAATGGGCGCATTGCCCTGATGCTCGTCAGAATCTGTGTTGATGAAAAGAATCTGGATGGTGTCATCCTTATTCTCTTCCGTGAGGGTGTCATTTGAAGATGAATCTTCAGTGACGGTGTCATTTGAGGATGAAACCTCTGAAGGAAGAACCGGGTCAACTGCCGTATCGAACTTTAGACTTTCGTCTGGTCTGGATTTAGTGGGTTCATTTTCAATGACTGACGCTTCAGCTGACCACTTGAGCGGGCCAGCTGTATTTTCAACCAACGAAGGACTTGGCACGATTTTTTTGTATCCAGGAGGAAGTACTACCGGAGAAACCGGACGATCTTCCAAAACTCTCTTCGCTTCGTCTAAGAAGGGACAACGGTGGATGGCGTGACCGCCTTCACACAGTCTGCAGGGGGATCTTGCTCCCCCTCTTTGTCTTGAACCTTCACTTTTGCGGGTTGACGATAAGCAATCAACATGGCTATCAGAGGTTGATGCTCCCGAATTGTGCAGACGAGGGGACCAGTCCCTTAGTATCCGGGGAATACATGGACAATCTCTATGGAAGTGGTCTCCTCTACATATGACACATGGCGATTTAGGCCCGGTCTGTGCTGTGTGTGGGTTTTTGTCAGATGTCTTTTGCTTGCCCCCAGTCGCCTTAGGCTCCTTCTTCTTCTTTTCTTTCTTCTTCTTTTCCTTCTTCTCCATGGGAGCTTGGCTTTTGTTGGCTCCACCTTTTGAAGATGAAGGATTGGAGGAAGGGTTAGAGGAAGTAGAAGGCTGGTGGGAGGCTCTAGACTCGTCTAACTGTTGACTCGACTGCTCAGGAACCATGGTGTTCTGAACTACACTAGTTGAGAATAGCCAAACAGGCAGGCCAATCGTCAGTCTTGGAGGCGACAATGTGGCCATGTGGGGCGCACCAACTTCTCCCCAAGAGGAGAAAGGACCAGGATTTCCATCATGTGGAGTTCCTTGGTTGGGGCGTTCCATGTTCTCAACTTAAAGATCAACGCGGGAATATGAGGTGATTATGTTCCGTTTAAAATAAATTTTATAACGACGCTTCGACACAACTTGCTTTTTCACTTTTTAAGAGTCGAGAAAATGCTAAAGATGACTCTAGTCTCCTTCGATGTTTTAACGAGCCCGAAGTGACAAATGCTCGGATGGACTTTTTCAGTTATAGAGTTTGAAAAAGGCCAAAAGAAACTGCTCTGGAGTTCTAGGCAGAGGGTGTGCCAAACCTTTCGCAAAACCACAGAATACGTTTTACGGTACGAGTGGTCGATCTTCGTGAATGCTGTGTTCACTGCATTGCGATCAGTAGGGCGGCCGACACGGTTTCCTATGGATAAAGGCTTTGATCCTATAGGGGTCTCCCAATATATACGCGACGGTACGTGGGAGCACAAGTCCGTATTGATACTTATCGCTTCACCGTGGAGGAATCACCCAACCACTCAACGCTAAGATATCACGTTTAACGACGCCGGAACACGTCTCTAGCTTAGACCTCTAGATGTTTGCGTTATGTTTCAATGCGTTGTTATGTAAATTCAATTTATTTTAAGGTTGATCTTGTTTAGCAATTTGCCTTTATGGATCACCACGAGATGTATAGAAACACTCCTGAATGCAATCTAAGATGATAAGCAAGCTTTTCAATCTTTCAACTTTGAAAACCTTAACTACTGAGGGAGAAGGAAGATAACACCTTTTCACACAGATCATAGAGCACACACTAATGCACTTTCCTAAATCAACATGCAAACTTTCATAATGCACATGCACAATGCAAGTATTTCTTTTCTCTTTCTTAATGTTGATGAAATGCAAAAAGAAAGCTATTGTATAACTTTGAATTCAATTTCAAGCGAAAGCAAACAAGTTTGTCCAAAATCGAAAGACACCTTACGATTCACTTGTTTCGACACTTAGAAATATATAAATTCAAACCATATAACGAAAGCGACAAACTCAATCAGCTATGAACAACAAATAAACTAACTCTTAAGATCGGAACGACACTTAATCACAGGTCTAGATCTAAGAGGTCAATGCAAGACTGGTTCACTTTCGTTATGGGAAACTGTAAATGACACAAGAAATACAAAAGAACAAATACAGTTTCTTTATACAACTGAGGTGGAATAATGACAAAGGAAGATGGTTTCAGATAGGCCCACTGACTGGCAACAAACAACAAAAACAAGAGTGAAAACAAGGCAGGACACAACAGGAAACCCCAGTAGCTCAAGCCAAGACTGGTCCAGCGCAGGTGTAACACTGCCTATTTGACCTTCAGCGCAGGTAGCCCCTTCGGGAACTGCGCTGAAATGCAGACAGCCTTTGTACAGCCTGCAATGAAGAACGAGACTTTCGTCCGTCTTGGTTTCCGGGTCACAGATTGCTCAAAAATTCACAGTTTTTGCTCAAATCAGAAGCTATCAGTCAAGGACACACTAAGGGATGTAAAGGAGGATGAAAAGCTATCACTAAGAGCTTATTAGAGTCCTTGTGGATCAGCTCTTCAAATCATAAACTTGCCGAGAAACTGAGCTAGAGTAGCTGCCCTCTACTTTGTGTTTGATGGATTCAAACACAGTTTGATTCGGTACTCCCTTTGTTTATGAAATGAATAGCAAAAAACCACAAACAACCAACAAGATACGTCCCCAGCGGAGTTGCCAATTTGTTGGGGGGAAAAGTATCTAATGCAGAATGCCTCTATCCCACTCTGAAGGTGATAGTACTTCAGCAACAACTGAATGCAAAGCTTATTCAAAGTTTCTTCTTTATGAGATGAGAGAGGGAAGAAAAGGATGATCTACTAACCGTTATCTTGCGCTAATAGTCGATCCAGTCTTCACTCCTTGCTGCTTGCTCCTAGCTCCTTGCCCTTTCACCGGCCCAGCTACACACAGATCCTGTAAAAGCACAAGAAAAGGAAACTACAAGAAGCATACATCCATAATCGATTATAGGATTAGCATAAATCAAATATACAAGCATCTATTCATCATAAAGACACATGCATATAGAAGAACCTCAAATACTTTATTGATAATAGAAGTAAAGTTCTGAGAGAGTTACAACCACAGTAGGTCCAATCCAGCAACACCTCCCAGCTGAAAGAAATCTCCTCTTCACCTCCTTCAAGCAAAACACCCAATAGCTCTATACTCAAACCAACAGCACTTCCTTACTTGCACAAAATTCCAGCCTCCCTAGACCTCATGAGAGAGATCTATATATAGGGTTTTGGAGAAAGGATGAGTCATCTTGAGACTGGCCTGAAGCTGACTTGTGTCCTCTCCCACTTTAGTTAATCTTCAGTTCTTGAGTCCACTTGGAGAATCTTGCTTCCACTTGGAGAATCTTGCTTCCACTTGGAGATCAAGACCCTCTTACTCATCACTAGGCGAATTCCTTGACCCAAGTGTCAGTTTGGAAGCTTCCTGGGCAGTTGACACCTTGCAGAATGACTGTGCCACTTGGAAAATCTCGCCCAGCGCAGGTAGCCTTCATTAGTTCTGACCTTCAGCGCAGGTACAAGGAGGAGCAGTTGACATTCAGCGCAGATGCTCAGTGGAGCAGCTGACATGATCCAGAAATAGCCTGTTTTTGAGTGTTTTTAGGTGGAGAACTGATTCTCAGTGCTGTGGTTTGCAGACCTTGTTCCTCTAAGGGTAAGAACAACATGTTTAGGGACTTTGGATCCCTCATATTATTGACATTTCATGCTCCATGCTGTTAGGCACAAAAATGTCTATAACACCAAGTGGAATAGAAAGATGGCCACTAATATCCACCTTGATCAATCCTCCCCATTTAGGAAGAAATTATCACCATTGCATTGAGTCCCTCCATTAAATGGGAAACATCTATTGATCTTGGTCACTCGTGAGCCACTTGCCTTGATGTAGGAGTTGGTTAGCTTTGACAACTCGATACAATTGGATCTTCTATTGGTGAGTGGTATTGATTTTGTTGGGTGTGGATCCTGATTATCTTCTATATTCAAAGGTATCGCCACATTGGACCCCAGTTCAAAATGGGGGCGGCAACGCCGCCCGTAAAATATTCGCTGCAGGTGGGGTCTAGAAGGGGGGTGGCTGCGACCTTTGGGAGCCCCCCTGGCAGGGGGTTTCGGGGGCAGCGCCCCCGAAGCTAAAAATAGCTGTAAAATTGCCTTGTAAAAGTATAGCAATTTCTAGTCAGTCTGGGCTGTTCATTAGGTGGATGATCTGATGGTAGAACTTATGTTTAGTTTAGGGTTTTTTTCTCTAGAAGGCAACCCCTCTCTTTGTATGAGGGCATTGTATTTGAGGCTATGTAATAGATGTGCATTCTGTGAGTGAGAAACAGAGAGGTGAGACTGTGAGAGAAAACATAGGATATTACATCGGATCTGCTGTAGGTTGTGTCTCTTCATTTTGGTGGATAATAGAAAGGAAGGACTGGCTGTTCGGGGTGGACGTAGCCCAAACTAGGTGAACCACGTATATCTGTGTCTCTCTTGTTTTATGCGTTTTCTGTGTTTATATTTCTGAAATATTTTATGTGTTCCATTGCTCCGTAATATATAATTTTCTAATAGATCTGTGTGTCCATAATCTCATTACATGTGGCCTATTTCATGTATTCTTGGTTGAGATCTATTGGTGTTAGTTGTTCTGTAATGTTTGATATGTCCAACAATGGTGGAAAGTATGGACAAAGGCAGTCCACATTGAACATTGGGTGCAAGCCAAGGAATGGGGGAATTCTAAGCTTGAAAGCGGTGTCACCCACAACCTTGGTGATGGTGTAAGGCATTTATTAAAGTGGTTGGATCTTTTGATCAGCTCTGCAAATGTGTTCTTTCTACGAATGCAACCAAAATTTGTTTCCCACCTTAAACTTTTGTGGAAATCAATGTTGATCATGCCACTTGGAATTGGAATTCTCCAATATGTCATGAAACTACTAGTGGATGTGCCAATTTTGCAGCAAATCTTAGATATTCCAATTTAGCTCTTCATTTTCTAGATCTCTTGATATCGACACATTGGATAAAGGTGCTCTAGGAGTCAGATTGATCAAATGATTGAACTAAAAATGCAAGGGTACCCCTGTGGGTGAGGAGAAAATGTCCCTATATTCTTCCACGACCTTGTCCACCTACTTCTGAAGTGTGGAGGAACCCTTCGCGGGGTCCATGGATGTGGCCACGATGTTTCCCTTATTTTGGGAGTGAATAAGAAAGATAAAAAGTTCCCGGTCTGGGAGGCGATCTTATTGCATTGCTTAGAAAATATCAAACAAATGGCGGTGTTTAGCCAATTTAATTTTCTTAAATTGTAAGCATAAGTTATCGACCAGGGTAGGTAAACTGATGAAGTACAAGTGCACTGTATGTGCTATAATTTACTTATGTCATTAAGATGTTTATGTTATGGTTAACGTCTAAATATAGAATTAGTATGGAGATGATGTTACTATCTATATTATAATATTATCCTTGATATTTGTTAGCTGGTTATTCTAAAATTAATCTTAATTAAATCAAACTTGTGGGAGGGATGAACAGTGATCCTAACTCTACTCTGTTTGACTGTTTTTTATTATGTTTGGATTTTTATGTTGCAGCCAAACTAGACTAACTATGAAAGCATAAAATGATATAAAGTAGATCTACTTTATTGAATTGGGAAATTAAAGATACTTGAATTCAGTTTCTAATAGAAGACTGTCACTCCTAACTTTTGCAACTTCACTGAATGCAAAAGTAAAAACAAGAATGGGATTGATAAGCTATGAAATAACCAAACTATGAAATGAAATGACTGAATTATACTAGGTAGAAAGCAAATGAAATGATCAATTTATGCTAGGTATAAAGCAAATGAAATTACTATCACAGATGTCAATTTAATCGCGAACTCCATTGGACTGCATCCTAAAAACATAAAATAAAGCATCCATAATTTAATTCTAAGAGACTAAAGAAAATCTTTTTGCAATGAGTCAAAGACTTGATCTGCGTGCAGGGGCCCTCCACGAGGTAGTCAGTAACTTTAATCAGCACAACATGAAATGTATGAACCAAGATTTATATATTGGAAAATATTTTTAACAGGATGCCTTCAAAATTACATACAATGGCGCAAACCAAAACATAGAGCGGCCATTGTTCATATATCATTTTCTTAATTAACAACACGAGAAATTCAAGCCTAAGTATCTTCATTACAATCCTTATCAAAAAAAATCATATCTCTTAATCATCGATTTTCTATTTGGAAAATAAAATCGATAATATTTCGTGAAACTCAGACTCTATTCCGTCATATTATATTGCAGTTGGCTGCCATGGTTGACTGTGTTGCAGTGTGATTTCTTTGATGGATTAGTTTGAGTAAATAGGAAAAAATCCCTGAGGGTTGTCATTCTTCATCTATCCATATATTCCTTTGTTGAGTTGGCACACTCGAACCTTGTCAACATCGGAAGTAGCTGCAGAATTAGGTCAATTTCGTAGCTGAATGGAAACTTTAATAAAACAATAAGGTATATGGACAAAATATGAAAAAAAGGACATGTAAGTGCTTACCTTAACAAAACCTCATATTTATTGCATTTATTTAGATGATAGGGATAAGAAAAAGGAGGAAATATGAACAAAAAGGGTGTCAAGGTAAAGCAGTTCTTGGAATCTACATTCCCCCACACCGTTTTGTATGTCCTTATACAACTCAAGATTGTCATTCTCCTGTACATTTTTACTATCACATTCAGGATTCACATTCTTCTTCTTTTTGGTAGCCACCGCCATTCCTGGTTTCTTCATGAGGATCTTATACTTTAGGTTGATTTATCTTTGCATTGCATTGTTTTCTTTCTTCAACTTTGTGTTCTTTTTGTACCATAGACTCAAGTGAAGTATAAGGTTGTCACTCTTGGCAATTTGAATTCCATTCTATGCCTTCAGTGTTTGATTTTCATTTTTGAGGTATCTTTTTAATGTCTCCAGCTCAAATATTTCTTGCTTTAAGAAATTAGATGTTGAAGGTTCTTGTGGCTCATTAAACTGATTACTCCCTTCCCCTGGACTTTGGATTGACTCTTTAGTTGTTGCCTCCTTTCTCTCTAAAGACTCTATGTAGTCATATTAAATTTTTTGCTGAACAAGATCAACACTTGGATTGTGTACTAGACTTCTTGGAGGGGAACTGAAGAAGGGTGGTGACATTCTCAGTGATTCTTCTAGAGAGTCCTTGATGTTTTCAGTTTTCTCTTTTGACTCAAGATCGATATATTATGCAACTCCTGAAGCTGCTTTTTTTACTGTGTTCAATCTGGTACTTCTTCTTAAACTTGTAGTTGGCAATCATTGAGATTTATTCTCTTTAGTTTTTGGATTTTCTTTCTGAGGAAGGATCTTGGTTTGAGATGAAATTTCTGTATTCTTGCCGGCTTTCTTTCATCTAAGATTCCCTTTTTTCATTTTCTACAAAATATTTACTATGGGTAGTTCATCCTCTGATAATTTTTGTTGGAACTGTGGTTCCTATTCTTTTACTATTTCCATTTTTCTCTTCCTTCCTATGAGGGTTCTACTACCACTTGATTGTTCAGGAATTTTCTTACTAGAAAGTTTTCCCAATTTTCACCTATACTCTGAAGGTGAAACTCAACCAAGATTTATATAAATCCATGATGGTACATTGTATTTACTATAAACTTAATTTTCTTTTGAACATTCATTGACATTTTCTTAAGACTATGCAAGGGGAAGTATGGGAGATTCATTTGATGTTCTTCAAGGAAATTCATCATTATTCTAATGTGGTAGAAAAGCATGCATCCAAATTGACCTTCGCAAGTAATAAACTTATGAAGTACAAGGAGAAAATCTCTCCATTTACTATTAAGGGCTGAACTATTAATACCTTTTTTGAAGATGGTAGTGTCCATGTTTGGATTTTTCAAGAAGACTTTCCAATATTCCCCTTCGATTCCTCTGTTTTTGAACCAATTTTCTCCACTTCTAGGTAATTTGGTAGCTTCTGCAATTAGGGACTCTATTATGGTGAACTTGACATCTCCTATTTTAACCTCCATGCCATCAAAAGAACGTGAAAAATTCTTTGTTACCTCTGTGTGGAAACCATCAAAATTTTCTATGAGTTGTAACCACTGTACTTTCTCGAACAGTTCCTTGGTCTGCGTGTATCCTTCTCAGAACTTATTTCCTATTGGTTATGTTCGGACAATAACACCCATGATGGAAGATGCTTTGTCTCAAGAACTGTTTACTTGATAGGGAAAAATGGTGTTGGTAGGGTTTCGTTCAGTGAGGGAGAGAGATGGAGAGGCTGTATGAAATTGGAGAAATGAGAGAACAAGTGAATTATAATGATGACTTGGAGAAATGAGTTAGTTATTGGAATGCATTCAAGTTAATGATTTGGTGATTAAATTGATGGATTCGAAATGAGGACGAGACAAGAATTAAAAATGGTGGACTATAATGGATTTGACAAGCAGCTATCACCCATGATTTGCAATGATTTCATTTTATTTCAGTAGTACTATGTCCACATAATTCATACATGCAATATATTAATCCTTATTGTAAAATTAAAGTGTTACATACCTTCAACTGATTTTCTAACCTTTATTTGTCCTTTGATATCTTCTGCAGGTACTTTGCACTTAAAAGGAGTCATTTATTCTTCAATCTGAACCATCAAGTGTTCCTATCAAATTGGCTATAAAAATCTTATTAGAGTTGCAAAAACTTGTCCGGGCTGCAGAAAGTCACTAATTTTGTAGCTGAAAGAGGATTTTTTCTTTTAAAGAAAGGGATACATACGAAAAAGGAAAACATTTTTTTTAGGAAGAAATGGTAAAGAGAGAAAATTTAAGGTGCCAACAAGAGTTGGTTTTCATGTTTATACATTATTATTTTTTTATTTCCCTTCTTTATATATTATATATATATATATAATTTATTTATATATAGAGAAATAAAAATAAAATTTCTAAGGTGGAAAAGAAGAATTCTTCTCAACCATATTCAATTCTGAATTGTCTTGGAATTTTTTTGACAAATTATTCTTTTGTCAATGGCTTTTGATAAAGTCTAAGTCGATGTCCATTCACTAAAAGAGGAATTTTATCTTCATCAATAGTCCTAATTCTAATTGCACCATTGTCAAATACCTTTTCAACTTCATAAGGCCCAAGCTAATGAGTTTGGAATTTTCCTTGGAAATTTTTGAACTTTGAGTCAAAGAGTAATGCCCAATCTCCTCGATGAAATTTCCTTTCTTTAATGTACTTATCATGCCATCTGGATCTCTGTTGTTGAACTAGGTTGGTCTTCTGGAGGGCTTCTCGTCTTATTTCATCAAGCTCATTGAGTTATCCCATCCTTTGCTTTTGTGCTTCTGATAAGTCAAGATCCAATTGGACTATTGTTTTATAGGTCTAGATCAGGAACTATATTGGTAGTAAGACTTGCTTCCCATAAACAAGTTCATAGGGAGTATGTCCTGTAGTACTTCTCCATGTAGTTCTATAAGCCCACAAAGCTTCTGGAAGCTTTTCTTCCCAATCCTTCATGTGTAAGTGTATAGTCTTGGTAAGAATTGCTTCAATCACCTTGTTTGTAGACTCAACTTGTCCATTAGCTTGTGGATGATATGGAGTGGATTTCTGATGCTTGATTTTGTACTGCTCCACAAGTTTCTGCACTAATCTGGATGTAACTGTGTTCTTTGATCTATTATAATTTCTCTTGGAACACCAAAATGAGTAAAAATATCCTCAAAAATAAACGAAACTACAACATTTTCAGTAGAAAAGGAAGTGCTTTAGCTTCTACCCATTTAGTGACATAATATATACATACCAAAATATATCTTTTTTGCTTTGAAGGTGGATTGGTTGGACCAAAAAAATCTAGTGCCCAGTTTTCAAATGGCTTAATGAGTACCTGCGGCTGTAATGGCATTTCATTTGAAAGAGTAGGTTTGCCCATTCTTTGACAATTGTCACATCTTTTAACATATTCATTGGTATCCTTGGAAATGGAAGGCTAATAATATCCTAAAGTAGGACCTTATAAGCAGTTATTTTGTCATAAAAATGTCATCCACATGGTTCATCATTGCATTCTTTAAGTATTTCTGATATTTCATCTTCTCGAACACATCTTCTGATGATGATATCTGGTCCTGTTTTGTATAATTCTTCATTTATCCATGAATAAGATGTGCTATTGTGAACCGTTCTCCTCTTTTCTGTAGGAGACAAATGAAATGGTATCTTCCATGTAGCTAAATAGTTAACAATATCAACGTACCAAGGTGATTTAGTAGATACTGCAAAAATATATTCATCAGGAAATTTATCCTCCACAAGTTGATCATTATTATCATTCTGAATTCTAGATAAAAATTCAGCAATTGTATTTTGTTTTCCAGGTCTATCTAAAATGGTGATGTTGAATTCTTGTAAAAATATAAGCCATTTGGTTATTCTTCCATTAGTGATTGGTTTATTCATGAGGTATTTAATGGAAAAATGGTCTGTGTGAATGAAATTTTCATAGCCAATTATGCAATGTCTGAATTTGTTCATGGAAAGAACTACAACTAAAACTCCTTCTCAGTTATAGTATAATTTAGCTCAGTTGGAGTTAAATTTTTACTAGTGTAATAGATTGCAGAAGAAGTAAGGTCTTTTTTCCCTAACACAACTCCTAAGGTTGTATCTGAAGCATTAGTTGATATACGGAAATGCAGTTTCCAATTGGGTCCTTTTAAGATAGGTGCTTCAGAAATTTTCTTTTTCAGAGTTTCAAAGGCAGCTTGATAATCAAAATTCCAACTGAATTCACAGTCTTTGGTAAGTAATTTAAAGAGTGGAGATGCAATTTTTGTGAATTTTTCTATAAATCTTCTATAATATCCAATAAAACCAAGAAAACTCCTAACGTCTCATTGACAATTTGGCACTGATAGTTTAGAAATGACCTCATCTTTAGATGATTCTACCTTAATTCCATCTCCTAAAATATGGTGACCTAAAACAATCCCTTCATTAAACATCATAAAACATTTGACTTAACGAAAGATTTCTTTCTTTACATATTATTAGAACTTTTTCTAAATTTTCAAGTGCTTCGTTAAAAGAATCTCCATAAATTGTGAAATCATCCATATTCACTTACACACAATCATGAATAAGATCAGAGAAAATTACGAGGACTTCTCTTTGGAATGCTGCCAGAGCATTTCATAATCCAAAGGGAAGTACTCAGTAAGCATAAGTCCCCATGGACAATCAAATGTGGTTTTATCTTGATCTTTAGGTGCTACTTGAATCTGATTATATTGACTAAAACCGTCCGAAAATGAAAAATACTTTTTCCCTAACAATGTGTCCAAGACTTGATCTATGAAAGGAAGTGGAAAGTGGTCTTTTAATGTTGCTTTCTTCAATTCCCTGTAATCGATACATACTCTCCATTTCCCATTTTTATTTTGAACAATTACTATGGGTGAAGCCCACTGACTGTCTGATATTGGACAGATGAAATTTACATTTAGCAGTTTTTGTAATTCCTCCTTAACAATTTCTTTTAAATTTGGGTTCATTCTTTGTTGTGGACGTCTAACCGGTCTTGCACTTTGCTCAATGTAGATATGATGTATGAAAGTTTTAGGATAAATTCCTCTCATATCAATGTATTCCCATGCATAAGCATAAAAATGTCTTTGTAAAAATTCTACCAATTGATTCTTTTGTAATTCTTCTAGGTTTTCATTAATATTCAAATTTTTACCTGGAAAATTTTATATTGAAGAATTCCCAAATTTCTCCATAAAGAGAAATGATACTTGTCTAGATGAGAGATATTCATTTCGACTACGGTCATAATGTGAGGAAGATTCATTATTTTCTAGTAGATTTAAAATATGGTACTCTTCTCTCACTTGTTCAGTAGTGAAAATAGGTTGTATATCATCTTCATCATCTATCCATTCCTCATTCTCTATTTATACTATTGTTTTTGCAGGTGGGTATAATGTAATTTTCTTTGTAGAATTTCCATCTGAGATAAACATGTCACCTAATCTACAACTGATGAAAGAATCAGCTGTAGCTAACCAAGGTCTTCCTAGGATTAATGGATGTCCTCATAAATTATTCTTGGGCGTTAAGACCATGAAATCAACAGGATATTCTTAATAATCTAAGGATACACAAACATCTTCCAACACACCATCAGGTTTAATTATAAACATGTCTTCTAATTGTAATAGTGTTGGTGTGTATTGAAGGTTAGGAAGCCTAAGTGAATCCATAACTTGTTTACTCATTATGTTTATGGCTGCTCCTAGATCAATCAATGTGTTTGGTATTTCAACTCCATTGATCTGGACTTTCACAATGGGGATTCCTGGATCTAGATATTTTTGGATTGTTTCTTTCCCCATCATTATTTCTGCAATTTTCCAGACTAATTAAATTCTTTTTATGTCTTTTCTTTTTCTTCCCGACCTTTGAATACTTAATTCCTTAGTTGTTTTTGCAAAGATCAGTATTTCTTTTATGGCTTGCAATAAAGGAATTTTTATACATACATTTCTTAATTCATCCATCATATTATAATCAAGCAATGTGATTTGTTTTTCTACTCGTTCATCAATTTTCAACCGTTTAGGAAAAGGTGGTCTACTGCATACCGAGGATTGCTCTATAATAGGAGTATTTATTGGAATCTTGTCTGTTTGGTTATTCTCTTTCTGAGGGGGAGAGATTTCTCCTTCTTCAAATTGATTTTTATGTTTTTAAAGATTTGTCTTTGCTTCCTAAATAACAAAAAGGGGTTTCTTTTGCAATACTCTTCTAGATCTTAATTGAACATTATTTAGATCTAGTGGAGTTATTACATAGGTTTGAGGATTTTTCCCTTCCATATTGTAAACAGGTTGTAGTTGTGACATCTTATTATTGGGATTCAGAAGTGGTTGAGCAAGTAATTTAATTGATTTTTGTGCAAATGGTAGGGAAAGTTGTGGATTTTGATTTTGAACATGGACTTGAGGTAATTTATTGGTTTTAGGAATTTGATTAGATTGGGGTAGGAATTGCAGTGGAAAATTAAGATAGGATGGCAAATATTGTTGATATTGAGCATAAGCCCCATAAGGATTTTTCCATCCTTGATTCCAAGATTGTGATTGTGGCTGAGCCCAAGGCTGCCAAGATGGATTCCAATTATTTTGTGAAGACTGAGCAAATTTTTGTGGTCTAAAGCCTTGTAGTTGATTTTCTTGAGAGTTATACCATGGTCTTATGACAATAAAGTAAAGGGGGCCTACTTGTTTTGGTATCCCTTCATCATTAAATATAGCCTTGAGACCTAGTAAAGAAGGACACTCCTTAGTATCATGGTTATCTGCACATATGGCACAAGTTTCTATAGTTTTTGAGTCTAAAGGGCATTCTCTTAGGGCATGCTTCTTTCGACATCTAGGACAGAAAATGGATAATGCAACATTTTCAGATTTTTTCTTGTTTTGTATTTTAAGGGTGTCTATTTGTTCACTTAAACTCCTTAAAATATTTTTCTTGAAAGTATCAAGCAAGCTTCCTAATTTTTCCCTACTGACTGCCCCAATTGCATATTTATTGATTCTCGATAAGATAGGGTCTCTAGGACCTTTTCCAACTGGTGCTTTACCCCTTGAGATATGTACACATAAGTCAAAGTTATCTGCAAATGGTAGTTGAGAAATATCTCCTTTTTCCTGTTAAGTTAAGGAGATCGATCCATTCATCTTTTATAGCTTTGAGTAGGAGGGCTTTCAAAGTTCCTCTATCTAAATGGTCCATTTTTTCTGTTTTAATATTATAGACAAATCTCTCTACTAAGTCTCCAACATTTTCATCTTCCTTTTGTGTCATTTTGAAGACTTCATCCTTAATGTTATGAGGCATATAGTAATCTATATATTCTAAAAAAGCTTCTTTCATTTGTGCCCATGTTCTTATAGAATTCATCCCAAAACTCATGAACCATTTTAATGTTGAATCTTTTAAGGTAGCAGGGAACAATTTAAGTTTTTGAGCACCATGCTAATAATCATATGATCTACATAACACTTCAAATTCAAAAAGAAATGTCTCTGGTTCTTCACTTATTTTTCCATAAAATTTAGGAAGAATACAAAGTGAAATATTTTTCATTGTGAGGGTTGTATCTTCATCAAAAATAGGAAATCCAAAAGGATCTTGATTTCCTCTACCTCTACCCCCTCCTCTATTTCTATATCCACCTCTTTCTCTACCTCTACCTCCTCCATTCCTATTTTCCTCACCATTGAAATTGTGTACCTCACCTCCCCCTTCTTCAACCATGATAGATTCTTCATAACTAATGTAAGGTTATTCTAATTCTTTCATTCTTCTATCAATGAGTGGTCAAAATAAGTTTCTTGTTCTTCTTCTTCACTGGGAATTTCTAATTCTTCTCCTAGAATTTTCTCACCAGTGGAAGGTATAAAAGCTACTCCTGTAGTTGGGGATGTAGGATTTCTTCAATTACAGCTTTAGTAGATGAAGTAGGTGAAGTTCTGGATTGGATTTCTGATCTTGAGACATCAGGAAGTCTTTGTCGACCTGCAAATGGAATTCAGGTTTGAGTAGGTGGTGTGGAATTTTTAAGTTGTGGTGAAGTGAGTGGATTTGTGGGAATTAAGTTTCTTCCTCATCCTACAAATCTACCTCTAGAGTCTCCATCCCTACGCATATCATGTTTTGAATTCATGATTTTTCTCTTCTTCTTTTTTTAACTTCTATTTGTACTTCCCCGACAACGATGCCAAAATGTTTAGTCAATTTAATGTTTTTAAATTTTAAGCATAAATTATCGACCAGGGCAGGTAAACTGATGAATTACAAATGCACTGTATGTGTTAGAAGTTAGTTATGTCGTTAAGATGTTTATGTTATGGTTAAAGTCTAAATGTAGAATCAGTATGGAGATGATGTTACCGTATATATTAGAATATTATCCTTGAGATTTGTTAGCTGGTTATTCTAAAATTAATATTAATTAAATCAAACCTATGGGATGGGTGAATAATGATCCTAACTCTACTCTGTTAGATTTTGTTTGATTATGTTTGGATTTTCATGCTGCAACCAAACTAGACTAACTATGAAAGCATAAAATGATATAAAGGAGATCTACTTTATTGAATTGGGAAATGAAAGATACTTGAATTCAGTTGCTAAGAAATCACTGTCACTCCTAACTGTTGCAACTTCACTTAATACAAATGTAAAATCAAGAATGATGAAATAACCAAATTGTGAAATGAATGAATGAATTATACTAGGTAGAAAGCAAACGAAATGATCAAGTTATGCTAGACATAAATCAAATGAAATCACTAATTCAGATGTCAATTTAATCACAAACTCCATTGGACTGCATCCTAAAAACATAAAACAGAGCATCCATAATTTAATTCTAAGAGACTAAAGAAAATCTATTTGCAATGAGTCAAAGACCTGATCTGCATGCAGGGGCCCTCCATGAGGTAGTCAGCAACTTTAATCAGCACAACATGAAATGTATGAACCAAGATTTATAAATTGGAAAATAGTTTTAACAGGATGCCTTCAAAATTACATACAGCGGCGCGCACCAAAGCATAGAGAGACCATTGTTCTTATAACGTTTTCTTAATTAAAAACACAAGAAATTCAAGCCTAAGTATCTTCATTACAATCCTTATCGAACCAAATCATATCGCTTAATCATCAATTTTCAATTTGGAAAAGAAAATCGATAATATTTTGTGAAACTTAGACTCTACTCCGGCATATTATCTTGCAGTTGACTGTCATGGTTGATCGCGTTGCAGTGCGATTTCCTTGATGGATTAGTTCGAGTAAACAGGAAGAAATCCATGAGGGGATCATTATTCCTCTATCCATATATTCCTTTGCTAAGCTGGTGCACTCAAACCTTGTCAACAGCTGAAGTAGCTGCAGATCTGTGGATTAGCTACAAAATTAGGTAAATTCTGTAGTTGAATGCAAACTTTAATAAAACAATAAGGTATATGGAAAAAGTATGAAAAATAGGACATGTAAGTGCTTACCTTAACAAAACCTCATATTTATTTCATTTATTTAGATGATAGGTATAATAAAAAGGAGGAAAGATGAGAAAAAAGGGTGTCAAGATAAAGCAGTTATTGGAATCTACACAGTAGGTAGGGCTACCTTCTGTATCTTATATAACTTACTACCCAAAGTAATAATAATAGTGTGAAGCCTTGAATCATACATAACATGATTCTTCCACAAGTATGGTTGGCCTAATAATACGTGAAAAACTTCAAGAGGAGAAATGTCACACACTACCTCATCCGTGAAGGGTTTGATGTTATACGAAAGATGACACTATGTAGAAATTTTGAATAATATTACACTTATTCACAGAGATTATCCCGATTATACACTATTGTGGAATTCATGCATAATACATAACCTCCTCTACGTTGATCATCAATTTTGCGGAATGAAAAACAATGAAACATCAATCGCATGCACATATTAACACAGTATGTACTGGGGAAAGAATACAGCTGAAAACCCCCAACTATCTGTATATTATAATGATAGAGAACATGTAACAATACATAGTACAGTACTCCTCACAAGTACTCAGCACTATCTCCACCTGTTACACACAAACTAGCTTAGATCTGAATCAAGTCACAGGTTCAAATCTCCTCCGTTGTCTATCTGCCTCTACTGCGCAATCCAATGTGAGAATAGGAATGATCCAAACTCGTTTTCCATTGGTTTGTACTACGCAATCCTCATTGGCAATCTCCATATCACCCCACCTCCTACCTGGAGGTATGGCTGCATGTGATCCCTCAGCCCACCTGGCTCGAAGTTTCCCCCTACCGGAGGTCTCTGCATGAGTAGATGTCTCTACTCGATCTCCTCTCAGCTTCCCTTGTTGTGGCTGCTCCACAACCTCCTGAAGCCGCTGCACTAATCGTGGCTCCTCCACAATCGTTTGAGACTTCTTCTGGGTCTGCATGTTGAGAGGTAATATACGCTCCCTCTCAACCACCAAGTCTCCATCAATTGCCTCGCTGCTCAAGGCTTTGCATGCATCTTGAACCTCAAGAGCATACAGGTTCTTGACCCGTGAACCAATCTGCTTCACCTATCTAGTGATGATGTGTCTAAGGAAAACCTTTCCCTTACTGAAGACTACATCATAGCCTCCATCTTCCAGCATCGCGATCGACACCAAGTTTCTCTTCAGTCCTGGTACATACTTGACATCGGTCAAGGTAAGGCGAGCTCCATGCTCCCTCTGAAAAATAACCATGCCTACACCTAAGACACTATACTTCTCAACATTACCCATCGCTATGAGTATCTGGAGATCTTTCTCGTCCAAAGTATTGAACAAACTCTTGTCACCGGTCATGTGGAAAGAAGCTCCACTATCAAGAAACCAACCACTTCCCACCATGGATGAAACCATGCATGCGAAGAGTGTGAAATCCAACTCAAACTATGAAGCAAGTGCCTCACCTTTAGATCCTTCCCCAGATCCCTTCTTGGATTTCCCCCGTGGACAATGTGCAGCATAATGGCCCACCTCATGACAACGAAAGCATTGAACTTTCGATTTGTCAACCTTCTTCCCATCATTGGAAGAAATGGATTCTGAAAGAGAACCCTTCTCCTTCCCCTTCTTTGCTTTGGCAGCAAAAGCGCAATTTTCTTCATCAGATGCCTTTGATGAAGATCTATCCCTGGTATTCCGCCTGATCTCCTCTTGCACAAGATTCGACCAAAGTCTCTCCCATCCTGGCAATTTCTCCCGACCATTGACAGAGTCTTGATAGGAATGCCAACTCTTCGGAAGACCAAGGAGAGCCAAGCTCACCAAGTCCTCATCATCGACAGTCACCCCCACACTTCCCAGCTCATCCTGGCATTGGGTGAACTTCGTGAGATACTTGGGCATACTGTCTCCATTCTCACACTTAATATTTCTGAGTTTATCCTTGAGCACCAACTTCCTTTGGTCGCTCTTGCTTTGGAATAAATCTGTCAACACTTTCCACATCAAGTATGGAGAAGCCTTTCCATGCAGGCTGGAGACAATGTGATCTTTCACGCCCTCCAATAGAATCCTTCGACACTTTTCTGTCTTCTTTTGCCAAAACTCAATGTGAGTAGTGTTAGTGTCAGTGTTTTCAGCCTTCCTACAGTGATCAAATATGCTCTTACAAAGTGATTTTGAAGTGTCAAGGTCAAATTTTGTCATTTCAGTGAGTCTTCAAGCAAAATTTGGTCACTAGGCATTAGGTCTAGGGTTTGCCCAAATGTCAGTCCATGTCATCATTCAGCTGAGTCTATCATCATTCAGAGGGTTTTCATTATTATGTCAGTGTCTAATGAGTCATTTCACACCTTGTTCATGCTTCAGTTGCACCTAGGCAAGGTCATTTCCCTCTCCTAGGTTTTTGAAGGCAATTTCTCTTGGATGGTCAAATCATCGGCAAAACTTGTTTCCTGATGTTCATACACCTTCCCCTATCCTTAAAGTACCTTATCAAACACTTCCCATCCCTTATATCCGCCAAATTCCTCATTTTTGCGCAAACCCTAGTTTCTAGCTACAATCTGGCAATTTTCTAGGTTTGGCCTGTGTTTTGCCCTTTTGGACCCCTTCCCCTCACTCAATCTCTAAGATTCCACTTTCCCCTGCTTCCTAACATCCCTCCCCACTCCCAAAAATTTCCCCAAGAATTTAGAAGCCCCCTATCCCCTTCATTTCGCTCCATTTCGACAAAATTCCTTGTTTCACACATCGGGACAAGTCGCACTCAAATGATGTTCCAGAGCAATAAAAGATGAATTTTGAAAAACTGAGAGAGGTTTTTGTCCAAAACATGCCAAAGAAGAAAAACCTCCTTCACTTTTTTCACAGGTGTCATAGTTTGAGAGAAATGCGAAAAATACCGGCGAGAATGAAGGTGCTCCAAGGACGGTTGGCCAAAGCACAAAAACGAAGGAAAACGCCCGATCCACTCCAAACTTTGGCCAAAGCCTCTTTTACTGAGCATGGTACTTGATTGGGGACTCCCAGCCCAAATTTCAAGAAATTTGGAGAAAATTTTGTCATTTGTGAATTTTTTGTGCAATTTACAGGTTTTGGCCATTGGAGTGGTCTCACCCCGCGCGCGACCACTCGGGAGGACTGCTCAGAATCACAAAAAGTTGACATTTTTGGAAAGGGCATGAAAAAACTAGAATTACCTATACTTGGGGTCAACTTGATTTTGAGATTTGGGCCTCCAAAAGCTCAAAATACATCAAAATTTTGACTTTCTGCCCACTTTTTGAGTTGCAGAAAGTGACCTTGGGAGAATTGACTTTTGAGGGGTCAAATCAACTCCAAATCCAGAAATTCCACTTGGGATGGAAAGTAGACAGACCAATCTTTCAAATGAGCCATCGTACACCTGATTTGGACCCGTGTAACCCACTCAAAAGTTGCTGCAAAGAGGCGTGACCACTCGAGCAGGGGGCGCGACCACTCGAGCTGAATTTGGCAGTTTTGACTTTTCAGGCCAGAAAACACTGTTTTCACCTTGGTTGATGATTTTTACTTGTAGATGATGGATGAATGTATAATTTTTATGGCACATTGATAGATTTTATCTCTCTTTACCCTTCTAGAAGCTTCCTTGATGTAAAAAGTGAATAATTAATGCATGGATGAGTTAGCTAAGTAATAGAGGCAAGTTGTTTGACTACCTATTATCTAGTGCTTAGTTTAGAATCAGTTCAAACTGCTCCTAGGAAGCTGAGCTCGACCCCTAGAGGTGGGGAAAGGAGTTAGATGGTCTATATTATGCCTTCTCTTGCTCATTTTCATGGTTGGACTCTTGTGGGAGAAGTATTATTGTATATTGTACATCTATTACTGCAATTTAAGGAAAAGGAAGGCCAGGGTTTTGCAGACATCATTGTGGATTCTTGTGGATTGTTGTGTTGATGGTGTGTTCTCTACATGTTATTGTAAGTGTGTTTATGTGTTCCATCTCTTTCTTTGCTGCTAATTGAACAGATGAAGTGATAAAGTTTGAATTCATGCATGCCATGCTCAGCTTTTAATTTTGTTCAATATCTATGTTTTCCACTGTCTAAAGAGGATTCAAAGTTGTTGTTTGCCCTCTTTAGCTCCTCCTCTATCATTCCTGATCATCCATCTCAGATTAAGGCATCAGCACTCACTCCTACCTTTCCCCAAAGATCCCCCTGCAAAAACTGAGCCCAATCCCCGCACCCTGAATTGCACTCCCTCCAATTGCCACCAAAAACCCCAAAAATATTTAAATCAACCTCCCTTATCAATTTACTAGCCTAAAATATTTATTCCTAATTGGTCAGCTTATCATATTGAAAGATCTACCAAATCTGACCCGAGAGAGCCTTCTCATACCTCGTAGGGCTAGCTACGAGGTGAAATGGTTTGATGTAGCCTTGAGAGTTTGTCTATCTCAGCCTAGGTGAATTCCAAGCGCTAACATAGTGGCGACCATACTCGGGACAACATCTAATCCTTTGCTGATTGATGTGTTTGTTTCATAAGTCTTAGATGGAGCCTGAAGATACGCCAGGTAGCCTTCGAAAACGCTCTTGTTTTACATCAGCGTTAGTAGATAAACGCTGCTTCAGTCAATCTCCGTGAGCTTGTGAATACGATCACTTCATTTGCATTTTACCCCAGTACATGTATCAAGTTCAGATCTGATTGTTGATGGTGAACAACGATCAGACACTTGAAAGGCTGAATCATTCACTTGGCGACTCCTTTCACTGAAGAATCCAGCAACCTATGCTTCATGGTGACTTCACTGCAGGAAGATCAGTAGCTGTGAGATTTTCTTGATGGACTTAATTGCAAGAAGATATGCTCCCTTGAGCCGAGATCACATTCCAGGTTTTCCGAATAAAATTCCAAAGGTAGATTGTTCAAGGAATCTGCCTATATTTAATGATGATGGTAAGAAAGATGTTGCTTTACATCTTGTTAGATTTCATATGCATATTCGCAAGTTCAAGGTCGATTTTCCTGAAGATTGCTTGATGAAGATATTCTTGGCCACTCTGGAAGGTAAAGCTCAATCATGGTATGAAGGTTTGCCGCCTGCTTGTATTTATTGTTTAAAGGATTTTCATGCTATGTTCATTGAAAGATATAAGGAATCTTATCCATCATTAAATTTGGTTCAAGACTGTTGCAACCATGCCTATAGTTTTATTGAAAGTCTTGAGGAGTTTTATGAAGATGATAATTTCATGGATGAAGAGATCATGGAAGCTCTGTATGAGAATCCATTTCAGCAACACACCGAAATCTTAGAGGATACTTGCCAAGATCAGCAGGTTGAAGATGGCCATATGGCTGTAATTGATGAAAGAGAAGAGCCTTTTTCAGATCTGCCCACAGAAGACAGCAGCATGCAACCCATCAAAGAAAGCTCTACTGTTGAGATCATAGACAAAGTTTTGGATTCAGATGTTCATGAACAGCAAGGTGAGATATTTGTGCAAGTAAGTGATGAATCTCCTTTCAATAACTCAGTAATAAATGATAGTTTGAATGCCTTGTCATATGAAGATAATTATTGTTTAAGCAAAAGAAACCAAAAGGCATTGTCTCCTTTGTCTGAAGAGGAGATAGATCAGCTTTTGAAAGGTCATGCTACAACCCAAGCTACATCAGATTTGCAGTGCACGCATAGTCAGGAAAGTGTTGGGGAAACTTCTTCCTCTGTTGAAGAAGATGATTGTCTTGTAGATCAGCAAATAGATAATGTTTTCCTTCACAAAGATGATAATCCGGCTGTCATATCATTTGAAGATGACCTACCATATTGTCAAACTACCGAAGATCATAGCATTCAGGATTACCTTTCAGATTCTTCATATGTTTCATATGCTGAAATGTTTTTCCAAGAAGAGATCTGCTCATCCATTTGTTCAGAGATTTTTGAAGCCCATGAGCATACTTTTACTGAAGCACATGATGAAGGTAGATCAGAATTTGAAACAAAGGACACCTTGATCTTTCAGCAGGAGGTGGCAGTGGCAAATCCTCATGTTTTTCAAGATCCTCTAGCAAGTTTGTTGCAACCAGCAGTGATAGTGTTTATCGCAGTATTCAGTGATGAAGGAGAATATGGTCAACTATGTTTTTGGATGCCCAGTTATAGGTTTGTATTGTTGACTAGAAGATCTGATAAGAAGAATCAATCAAGAAGGCATCTGCTTGATTGGTTGCATTGGCATTTTGATATAGTTTGATGTATATAGTCTTGTAAGTAACACAGGTGGTTGTCATCATGATTTCACATCTTGATGGACTGCTGCCCTTCAACAAGCTTTGTAAGTTCTTGTTTTAGTTAAGTCAGTCATGAGTCATTTGTGTTGGTCTATTGAGTGAGTTTTTCAAAGTATTTCAGCTTGTCATTGAGTCGGTTTGAGTCAAGCTTAAGTTAAGTTGCAGTCAGTGTTCAGTCAAGTTTTCATCTAATAAATGTGTCAAAGTGTTGGGTCACATGTGTAAATAATGACTCCATTGCCCAATGAATAAGGCACTGGTCTGCTCTCCCAGAGGTCTAAGGTTCTTGGCACCTCCAAGGAGCTACCATCCCCATTGGAGCCAATGTTAGTGTCAGTCTTTTCAGCCTTCCTACAGTGATCAAATATGCTCTTACAAAGTGATTTTGAAGTGTCAAGGTCAAATTTTGTCATTTCAGTGAGTCTTCAAGCAAAATTTGGTCACTAGGCATTAGGTCTAGGGTTTGCCCAAATGTCAGTCCATGTCATCATTCAGCTGAGTCTATCATCATTCATAGGGTTGTCATTATTATGTCAGTGTCTAATGAGTCATTTCACACCTTGTTCATGCTTCAGTTGCACCTAGGCAAGGTCATTTCCCTCTCCTAGGGTTTTGAAGGCAATTTCTCTTGGATGGTCAAATCATCGGCAAAACTTGTTTCCTGATGTTCATACACCTTCCCCTATCCTTAAAGTACCTTATCAAACACTTTCCATCCCTTAGATCCGCCAAATTCCTCATTTTTGCGCAAACCCTAGTTTCTAGCTACAATCTGGCAATTTTCTAGGTTTGGCCTGTGTTTTGCCCTTTTGGACCCCTTCCCCTCACTCAATCTCTGAGATTCCACTTTCCCCTGCTTCCTAACATCCCTCCCCACTCCCAAAAATTTCCCCAAGAATCATTCACTTGGCGACTCCTTTCACTGAAGAATCCAGCAACCTATGCTTCATGGTGACTTCACTGCAGGAAGATCAGTAGCTGTGAGATTTTCATGATGGACTTAATTGCAAGAAGATATGCTCCCGTGAGCTGAGATCACATTCCAGGTTTTCCGAATAAAATTCCAAAGGTAGATTGGTCAAGGAATCTGCCTATATTTAATGATGATGGTAAGAAAGATGCTGCTTTACATCTTGTTAGATTTCATATGCATATTCGCAAGTTCAAGGTCGATTTTCCTGAAGATTGCTTGATGAAGATATTCTTGGCCACTCTGGAAGGTAAAGCTCAATCATGGTATGAAGGTTTGCCGCCTGCTTGTATTTATTGTTTAAAGGATTTTCATGCTATGTTCATTGAAAGATATAAGGAATCTTATCCATCATTAAATTTGGTTCAAGACTGTTGCAACCATGCCTATAGTTTTATTGAAAGTCTTGAAGAGTTTTATGAAGATGATAATTTCATGGATGAAGAGATCATGGAAGCTCTGTATGAGAATCCATTTCAGCAACACACCGAAATCTTAGAGGATACTTGCCAAGATCAGCGGGTTGAAGATGGCCATATGGCTGTAATTGATGAAAGAGAAGAGCCTTTTTCAGATCTGCCCACAGAAGACAGCAGCATGCAACCCATCAAAGAAAGCTCTACTGTTGAGATCATAGACAAAGTTTTGGATTCAGATGTTCATGAACAGCAAGGTGAGATATTTGTGCAAGTAAGTGATGAATCTCCTTTCAATAACTCAGTAATAAATGATAGTTTGAATGCCTTGTCATATGAAGATAATTATTGTTTAAGCAAAAGAAACCAAAAGGCATTGTCTCCTTTGTCTGAAGAGGAGATAGATCAGCTTTTGAAAGGTCATGCTACAACCCAAGCTACATCAGATTTGCAGTGCACGCATAGTCAGGAAAGTGTTGGGGAAACTTCTTCCTCTGTTGAAGAAGATGATTGTCTTGTAGATCAACAAATAGATAATGTTTTCCTTCACAAAGATGATAATCCGGCTGTCATATCATTTGAAGATGACCTACCATATTGTCAAACTACCGAAGATCATAGCATTCAGGATTACCTTTCAGATTCTTCATATGTTTCATGTGCTGAAATGTTTTTCCAAGAAGAGATCTGCTCATCCATTTGTTCAGAGATTTTTGAAGCCCATGAGCATACTTTTACTGAAGCACATGATGAAGGTAGATCAGAATTTGAAACAAAGGACACCTTGATCTTTCAGAAGGAGGTGGCAGTGGCAAATCCTCATGTTTTTCAAGATCCTCTAGCAAGTTTGTTGCAACCAGCAGTGATAGTGTTTATCGTTGTATTCAGTGATGAAGGAGAATATGGTCAACTATGTTTTTGGATGCCCAGTTATAGGTTTGTATTGTTGACCAGAAGATCTGATAAGAAGAATCAATCAAGAAGGCATCTGCTTGATTGGTTGCATTGGCATTTTGATATAGTTTGATGTATATAGTCTTGTAAGCAACACAGGTGGTTGTCATCATGATTTCACATCTTGATGGACTGCTGCCCTTCAGCAAGCTTTGTAAGTTCTTGTTTTAGTTAAGTCAGTCATGAGTCATTTGTGTTGGTCTATTGAGTGAGTTTTTCAAAGTATTTCAGCTTGTCATTGAGTCGGTTTGAGTCAAGCTTAAGTTAAGTTGCAGTCAGTGTTCAGTCAAGTTTTCATCTAATAAATGTGTCAAAGTGTTGGGTCACATGTGTAAATAATGACTCCATTGCCCAATGAATAAGGCACTGGTCTGCTCTCCCAGAGGTCTAAGGTTCTTGGCACCTCCAAGGAGCTACCATCCCCATTGGAGCCAATGTTAGTGTCAGTCTTTTCAGCCTTCCTACAGTGATCAAATATGCTCTTACAAAGTGATTTTGAAGTGTCAAGGTCAAATTTTGTCATTTCAGTGAGTCTTCAAGCAAAATTTGGTCACTAGGCATTAGGTCTAGGGTTTGCCCAAATGTCAGTCCATGTCATCATTCAGCTGAGTCTATCATCATTCATAGGGTTGTCATTATTATGTCAGTGTCTAATGAGTCATTTCACACCTTGTTCATGCTTCAGTTGCACCTAGGCAAGGTCATTTCCCTCTCCTAGGGTTTTGAAGGCAATTTCTCTTGGATGGTCAAATCATCGGAAAAAATTGTTTCCTGATGTTCATACACCTTCCCCTATCCTTAAAGTACCTTATCAAACACTTCCCATCCCTTAGATCCGCCAAATTCCTCATTTTTGCGCAAACCCTAGTTTCTAGCTACAATCTGGCAATTTTCTAGGTTTGGCCTGTGTTTTGCCCTTTTGGACCCCTTCCCCTCACTCAATCTCTGAGATTCCACTTTCCCCTGCTTCCTAACATCCCTCCCCACTCCCAAAAATTTCCCCAAGAATCATTCACTTGGCGACTCCTTTCACTGAAGAATCCAACAACCTATGCTTCATGGTGACTTCACTGCAGGAAGATCAGTAGCTGTGAGATTTTCATGATGGACTTAATTGCAAGAAGATATGCTCCCTTGAGCCGAGATCACATTCCAGGTTTTCCGAATAAAATTCCAAAGGTAGATTGGTCAAGGAATCTGCCTATATTTAATGATGATGGTAAGAAAGATGCTGCTTTACATCTTGTTAGATTTCATATGCATATTCGCAAGTTCAAGGTCGATTTTCCTGAAGATTGTTTGATGAAGATATTCTTGGCCACTCTGGAAGGTAAAGCTCAATCATGGTATGAAGGTTTGCCGCCTGCTTGTATTTATTGTTTAAAGGATTTTCATGCTATGTGCATTGAAAGATATAAGGAATCTTATCCATCATTAAATTTGGTTCAAGACTGTTGCAAGCATGCCTATAGTTTTATTGAAAGTCTTGAGGAGTTTTATGAAGATGATAATTTCATGGATGAAGAGATCATGGAAGCTCTGTATGAGAATCCATTTCAGCAACACACCGAAATCTTAGAGGATACTTGCCAAGATCAGCAGGTTGAAGATGGCCATATGGCTGTAATTGATGAAAGAGAAGAGCCTTTTTCAGATCTGCCCACAGAAGGCAGCAGCATGCAACCCATCAAAGAAAGCTCTACTGTTGAGATCATAGACAAAGTTTTGGATTCAGATGTTCATGAACAGCAAGGTGAGATATTTGTGCAAGTAAGTGATGAATCTCCTTTCAATAACTCAGTAATAAATGATAGTTTGAATGCCTTGTCATATGAAGATAATTATTGTTTAAGCAAAAGAAACCAAAAGGCATTGTCTCCTTTGTCTGAAGAGGAGATAGATCAGCTTTTGAAAGGTCATGCTACAACCCAAGCTACATCAGATTTGCAGTGCACGCATAGTCAGGAAAGTGTTGGGGAAACTTCTTCCTCTGTTGAAGAAGATGATTGTCTTGTAGATCAGCAAATAGATAATGTTTTCCTTCACAAAGATGATAATCCGGCTGTCATATCATTTGAAGATGACCTACCATATTGTCAAACTACCGAAGATCATAGCATTCAGGATTACCTTTCAGATTCTTCATATGTTTCATGTGCTAAAATGTTTTTCCAAGAAGAGATCTGCTCATCCATTTGTTCAGAGATTTTTGAAGCCCATGAGCATACTTTTACTGAAGCACATGATGAAGGTAGATCAGAATTTGAAACAAAGGACACCTTGATCTTTCAGCAGGAGGTGGCAGTGGCAAATCCTCATGTTTTTCAAGATCCCCTAGCAAGTTTGTTGCAACCAGGAGTGATAGTGTTTATCACTGTATTCAGTGATGAAGGAGAATATGGTCAACTATGTTTTTGGATGCCCAGTTATAGGTTTGTATTGTTGACCAGAAGATCTGATAAGAAGAATCAATCAAGAAGGCATCTGCTTGATTGGTTGCATTGGCATTTTGATATAGTTTGATGTATATAGTCTTGTAAGCAACACAGGTGGTTGTCATCATGATTTCACATCTTGATGGACTGCTGCCCTTCAGCAAGCTTTGTAAGTTCTTGTTTTAGTTAAGTCAGTCATGAGTCATTTGTGTTGGTCTATTGAGTGAGTTTTTCAAAGTATTTCAGCTTGTCATTGAGCCGGTTTGAGTCAAGCTTAAGTTAAGTTGCAGTCAGTGTTCAGTCAAGTTTTCATCTAATAAATGTGTCAAAGTGTTGGGTCACATGTGTAAATAATGACTCCATTGCCCAATGAATAAGGCACTGGTCTGCTCTCCCAGAGGTCTAAGGTTCTTGGCACCTCCAAGGAGCTACCATCCCCATTGGAGCCAATGTTAGTGTCAGTCTTTTCAGCCTTCCTACAGTGATCAAATATGCTCTTACAAAGTGATTTTGAAGTGTCAAGGTCAAATTTTGTCATTTCAGTGAGTCTTCAAGCAAAATTTGGTCACTAGGCATTAGGTCTAGGGTTTGCCCAAATGTCAGTCCATGTCATCATTCAGCTGAGTCTATCATCATTCAGAGGGTTGTCATTATTATGTCAGTGTCTAATGAGTCATTTCACACCTTGTTCATGCTTCAGTTGCACCTAGGCAAGGTCATTTCCCTCTCCTAGGGTTTTGAAGGCAATTTCTCTTGGATGGTCAAATCATCGGCAAAACTTGTTTCCTGATGTTCATACACCTTCCCCTATCCTTAAAGTACCTTATCAAACACTTCCCATCCCTTATATCCGCCAAATTCCTCATTTTTGCGCAAACCCTAGTTTCTAGCTACAATCTGGCAATTTTCTAGGTTTGGCCTGTGTTTTGCCCTTTTGGACCCCTTCCCCTCACTCAATCTCTGAGATTCCACTTTCCCCTGCTTCCTAACATCCCTCCCCACTCCCAAAAATTTCCCCAAGAATTTAGAAGCCCCCTATCCCCTTCATTTCGCTCCATTTCGACAAAATTCCTTGTTTCACACATCGGGACAAGTCGCACTCAAATGATGTTCCAGAGCAATAAAAGATGAATTTTGGAAAACTGAGAGAGGTTTTTGTCCACAACATGCCAAAGAAGAAAAACCTCCTTCACTTTTTGCGCAGGTGTCATGGTTTGAGAGAAATGCCAAAAATACCGGCGAGAATGAAGGTGCTCCAAGGACGGTTGGCCAAAGCACAAAAACGAAGGAAAACGCCCGATCCGCTCCAAACTTTGGCCAAAGCCTCTTTTACTGAGCATGGTACTTGATTGGGGACTCCCAGCCCAAATTTCAAGAAATTTGGAGAAAATTTTGTCATTTGTGAATTTTTTGTGCAATTTATAGGTTTTGGCCATTGGAGTGGTCTCACCCCGCGCGCGACCACTCGGGAGGACTGCTCAGAATCACAAAAAGTTGACATTTTTGGAAAGGGCATGCAAAAACTAGAATTACCTATACTTGGGGTCAACTTGATTTTGAGATTTGGGCCTCCAAAAGCTCAAAATACATCAAAATTTTGACTTTCTGCCCACTTTTTGAGTTGCAGAAAGTGACCTTGGGAGAATTGACTTTTGAGGGGTCAAATCAACTCCAAATCCAGAAATTCCACTTGGGATGGAAAGTAGACAGACCAATCTTTCCAATGAGCCATCTTACACCTGATTTGGACCAGTGTAACCCACTCAAACGTTGCTGCAAAGGGGCGCGACCACTCGAGCAGGGGGCGCGACCACTCGAGCTGAATTTGGCAGTTTTGACTTTTCAGGCCAGAAAACACTGTTTTCACCTTGGTTGATGATTTTTACTTGTAGATGATGGATGAATGTATAATTTTCATGGCACATTGATAGATTTTATCTCTCTTTACCCTTCTAGAAGCTTCCTTGATGTAAAAAGTGAATAATTAATGCATGGATGAGTTAGCTAAGTAATAGAGGCAAGTTGTTTGACTACCTATTATCTAGTGCTTAGTTTAGAATCAGTTCAAACTGCTCCTAGGAAGCTGAGCTTGACCCCTAGAGGTGGGGAAAGGAGTTAGATGGTCTATATTATGCCTTCTCTTGCTCATTTTCATGGTTGGACTCTTGTGGGAGAAGTATTATTGTATATTGTACATCTATTACTGCAATTTAAGGAAAAGGAAGGCCAGGGTTTTGCAGACATCATTGTGGATTCTTGTGGATTGTTGTGTTGATGGTGTGTTCTCTACATGTTATTGTAAGTGTGTTTATGTGTTCCATCTATTTCTTTGCTGCTAATTGAACAGATGAAGTGATAAAGTTTGAATTCATGCATGCCATGCTCAGCTTTTAATTTTGTTCAATATCTATGTTTTCCACTGTCTAAAGAGGATTCAAAGTTGTTGTTTGCCCTCTTTAGCTCCTCCTCTATCATTCCTGATCATCCATCTCAGATTAAGGCATCAGCACTCACTCCTACCTTGCCCCAAAGATCCCCCTGCAAAAACTGAGCCCAATCCCCGCACCCTGAATTGCACTCCCTCCAATTGCCACCAAAAACCCCAAAAATCTTTAAATCAACCTCCCTTATCAATTTACTAGCCTAAAATCTTTATTCCTAATTGGTCAGCTTATCATATTGAAAGATCTACCGAATCTGACCCGAGATAGCCTTCTCATACCTCATAGGGCTAGCTACGAGGTGAAATGGTTTGATGTAGCCTTGAGAGTTTGTCTATCTCAGCCTAGGTGAATTCCAAGCGCTAACAAGTAGCATCAGTAGGCTTTGGGACCTCAACCTCTATTAAATCCTTCAACCCATTGTCATCTAACACTGCCTCCATCCTGTATTTCCATGCAATATAATTCAAGCTGCCTTCAAGTGCATACTCCAATCACCAACTGTTGAAAGACATTTCAACTTTGACACCAAGAAAACACTGCTGCAAATTCGAATTCCACTAGCTCAAAACTCAACCGCTTATGATCTAAAATTCGTGAGAACAAAGTATTTCTCGTACAGAGATTGAATGTATGGGCTTTTACCGAATATCTCACCTTCCAAAAGAAGGATGAATCCAGAGGCTACCTGGCCCGATTACAGACTCTACCTGAAGAAATAAAATGTAAACACTTTCTGAATCATAGATCGGATGATCAACTTTGCTCTGATACCATGTAGAAATTTTGAATAATATGACACTTATTCACAGAGATTATCCAGATTATACACTATTTCAGAATGCATGCATAATACATAACCTCCTCTACATTGATCATCAATTTTGCGAAATTAAAAACAATGAAACATCAATTGCATGTGCACATTAACACGGTATGTACTGGGGAAAGCATACAGCTGAAAACCCCCAACTATCTGTATATTATAATGATAGAGAACATGTAACGATACATAGTACAATACTCCTCACAAGTACTTAGCACTATCTCCACCTGTTACACACAAACTAGCTTAGATATGAATCAAGTCACAGGTTCAAATCTCCTCCGCTGTCTGTCTGCCTCTACTATGCAATCCAATGTGAGAATAGGAATGATCCAAACTCATTTTCCCTTTGTTTTTACTACGCAATTCTCATTGGAAATCTCCATCATTGATTGTGCAAATCTCATCCACAACTATAGTCACAACTGATAGTAGTCTCCACCTCTAACACCTCTCTCCACTGAACTGTCCATGCACTGAGTTAACTGATGTATTCTTTAGTTTCTTTATGAGTTAATAATTAATGAATTAATTAACAATTAATTCACATCACTCATCACTAGTGCATTCTGCAGTTAGACTAAATACAACTAGTTCAACTAAGTCAAACTAAACACAACTCCATCAACTCCACCAAACTCAATCACTTGAGTTCTAACTAAATTCTGTCATGCAATAGCTCAACTAACCCATAAGAAAAGTGTATTTCCTTCTGAAAATTGCATGTGCCACATCCGTAGCTCGAACTGAAGTGCTCCAAGAGGATAAGATAATGTTTATAGTCCAAATATTATTAAGAGCTAATAATATTCGACTGTTCTATTTTTAGCCTAGCAGTCTAAAAATAGACTCCGCCCATATGTCTAAAAATAGAAGTCCATCTATTTTTACCAACATGACCAATCATCCACAAATAACATCCTACAACTCATAGACCATGATCCATATGTCTAAAAATAGATATAGTCTAATAGAATTTGCGCCAAAAATAGCTTGCGGCCCCACTTAGTGAAGGCGACTCCTTTCCACTAAACTCCATCATCTTGTTGCCTTTTCAACACACTACTGGGTAACAAAAAGAGCTCATCCTTGGTGGAGCCACCCAATGGTGTATGGTTGTGGGTCTGATGTGGTCAGTAGGCCCATCCGGTTAATGAACATTGTTGATACGAGGTTCTATTGGATCTCGTTGTTGACAATGAACTGTAGTGGAGACCCCTTCACCCACATATGTGAGTGGAAGAGACACTCACCTTCTTCTATATCTTCAGGCTCAATATTATAGATATTGGTGGTGGAAAAAATGGCATTGGGCTCTACATCAATAATTTTCTTCCCTTTGTCATTCCCCTCTTTGGTTTCTGACCCAGAGTTGGAACATGTATATGACTCTAAAGCCTTTAACTCAACCACCAGTTACTATTTAGATCGAAACTCACTTATGTTGTGAGTGGGGCTCTTATGGAACTCACACCACTTTCCTATGTCCTTCTTTGTCTTCATGGAAATTTTCTTTTCTTACGATATTCTATGGGTTGTCCTAGGTCACCCCACCTTGGATTTGTCCCTTGTTCTACAGTTTGGGGGTGCCTTTTTCTTTCTTTTGATTCACAGATCCAAAGTCTCGCTTATTCTATTTAAATTGATGCTCGATCTTAACAGTGTACTTGTAGTATGCGCCAAGTGAGGAGATATCTAGGAACTCCATCTCATCTTGGATGTATTTGTGTAGACATCCATGATATTTGAGTACCAAATGCCGCTCAGAATCCTTGACACCCAACTTCATGTGTAGGGTATGAAAAATATTTGTGAACTTTGACATGTCTTGGTCCCTTCCCTATTGTAGTGTGGTCCATTTTATGTACTTATCTTCATAGCTCCCGACAGGGTAAGCCTGTTCCTTAATGGCATCTCGAAAATAATTCCAAGTCGGTGTCGCTAAAAATAGTGAGGGTTCCCTCTTGTCCCTTTTCTCACAGTAGGTTTCCCATTAGTCCTTGACGTGGGGGGCTTCTTTGAGGAGTTCAAACAAACTATTCTCCCTATTGGATAAATCATGGCCCGTGAAATATCCTTCCAACAGATTTAACCATTTATCTACGACATCCGCATATATCTTTCCTTTAAATATGGTAATGTCAAAATTGAGTTGTGCCTTAAAGGGAGTGGCGCCTCCAAGGTGGTTGCTGGATGAAGATGTGTCACCTGTGGGCATCCGCAAAAGGATATAGGAAACGTTGTCCATCATCTTATTCCTTTTTTGCTCAAGGGCTTCTTCAAGCAATATTTGAAAGGATCTCCTACTCCCTCATATTTCTTTTCTTCTGCCATGGGAGTTCGTTGGTGTCAGAAAGGGTCGTCTTGCAAAGGTTCAACCAATTCAAGCCCTAACTCCTTATACCCTGAGCCTAGTTCGGGACATGCACAGAAAAATAGAGAAAGAGTAGACCGCTCCGGTACTACTGGTCCAGATTTATGCAAGAATGAAATGAAATACATATTTCAATAGAAACACAAAGCTACAGTGAAAACTGAACTTCAATTCATTAAGAAAATATTGAAAATTGTTTACATGCAGAATGGAAATAAACTAGCTCGAGTGATGGTACCTTATCTCTGAGAAGATATGTGGTGGATCATTCCTCTGAACTGTGTTACAATGAGGCTTGAAGGCATTTTTATCATTAAGAAATAATGGGAAACCATAAACATCTAAAAACCCAACCTAGGAGATGAAGGGCCGAAATCTTGTGGGCCTCATTAGGTTAGTTGGAACGTCAACTTTCGGGGGTTGTAACTTTGGCATAGGATTTCCATTTGGATATCATAATAACTCGTTTCAAATTTCTCCAAGAGGAGGCTGAAGAAAGACTGGTAAACTGGTCTTGCACTTTTCCAATATCTTGATTTTCCAAAAAAAAAAACATCTTTTATGCCCTCAAACTGACTCTAGAAGTTTAGGACCTGAAAAATTGCTAAAAATAGTAAGTTGTGCTACAATTAAGGAAACTGAAAGAAAAATGGTGGGAGTCCAAGTGGAATATGAGGGTGCCCACCAATATCTACCTGGATCAACCAACCCCATAATATTCCTAAATGGTCAATAGCTAACACTCTAGCTCTACGTAGAGACAAGAGGTTGGCTAAGACAACCACGTGGCTGCCACAATAACATGGTGCCTTATGATTCAGTAGAAATCAAATGGGCATGCCTTTTGATCTAGAGGTCAAATTGAAGTAAAATTTTATGTCACTGAAATCGTCTTGAGGAGATGAACTCAAGAATTATGTCTAATTTAGGTTTTAAGTTAGTAGAAAAGATTGATAGACAACATTTCCATAATGACACCATGGATCTTGGATCAGCATAGTAACTATCCCCCTCTAAACTTGTGTCTTGGTTACGATTAGGATGGAGTGTGTTACAGAGTTCTATTAGAGAATCTAGGTTCAACACTTCGACTAGATGGGCTCTATAATGGGCAAGTTGCAACAATCTCCTACAGAGGGGCTTCATGTTATTTAAAAAAAAATTAAGAGTACTAATATGTAGGTGTTAAAATTTGGTCTGCAAATAATTAATTGCATGCACACTTGACGTATTTATACCATGATTGATCTTGTGGCATGGGATAAAAATTGTTATGTTTCCATTGTTAATAATGAGCTAAAAAATTATGTGGACATGTATATTTTTTTGACTATGCAGGCTTGTATATTGATGACAACAAATGCTGATTGGCTGATATTAGTGTCTTCACATGGATTATTTGTTGCAGCTAGCCTGATTATAATAGTTTAACAACAACAAGAGAATGACCATGATTTCTTGTGATTCATTATGTGTTAATATTTCAAATAATTGTATGTGAATGACAACACATCACAAGCAACAAAATACAACAAAAGAAAAAATAATGAGGACCAGAGTGGTAAAATATAACTCTATTAATTCACAACATGGAAATGAAGAGGACATGATAGATGAAGAATAAATATCAGTTGGCCAAGGGGGAGGGGGGAAATCTCTTGATTGGATTGATACCTTGAGGAGCCTAAGGGATGAAGTCATAAGTTTTAATGCAAACAATGAAAGATTGGTAAGATATTAGGAGAAGAAATTTGAAATAAATGTAGTCATCTTGGATAGCTTCTTAGACTTACAGAGAGAAAGGAAACATGATTTGGAAACTAGTCATAGAGACATGAGAAGCCTTTGGGAATCGGAAGAGAAAACAAATTGGGAATATGGTAGCACGTCTAAGAAGAGACATAAGTGGGAGAGCGAAGACACCGTGAAGGGAAATGCACCAATTAGTACCCCAAAATGAAGAAATCGCAATCACATTTATCATTCTGGTAGATATTCCAGCTCCACTACGAGAAGGCACCATCACCACCATCATCATCATTAGCGGAAAAGAGGAAAGAAATATATGCCTAATTGAATTTAAGAAATCCAAGCCACCCAAATTTGATGGAGACATGGACAAACCTAAAGATGCATAAGTTTCATTGCTTAGCATGAAGAAAATTTTCATAATCCATGATTATTATGAAAATATGAAAGCAAATATTTCCACCTATAGCTTGAAGGGAAAACATACATACAGTGGGAATATTTGAATAATTTCAAAGGTATTGCTGAAGAGGAGTTAACTTGGTGTGAATTTGAAATTCTCTTAAAAACCATTATTTATCAAAGTGATACTATAACAACAAGGCAAACGAATTTTATGAGATCAAGATGGGACAAATGACGGATGATGAGTATGTCACTAAGTTCCTAGAATTACTAATATATGTGTCATATCTTAAAGATGATAAGGAAAAATATAAGAGGTTTATTAGTGGGTTACCTCTATCATTCATATACTAAATTGAATTCCTAGAACCTCCAACATTGAATGACGCCATTAAGAAATCGAAACACTACTATGAGCAGGAAAAGCATAAGCCGAAAATTAAAAGTGATTGGAGAGCAAAGAGTAGTATTGGAAATAAGAATAAATGGCCCAAGAAAATCATGGAAAAGAAGGGAGGTACACACCTAACCAAGGCAAGTCGATTTTAGTAGAAATTTGACCTAGCTGCTAAAGGCCATGTACATCAGCTGACAATATTTCAACATAGAGCTGAGACAAAAGAGAAATTAAAATGTTGGAACTGTAGTGAGAACCACTAGAAAAAGGTCTGCCCACACCAAAAATATGTAGGGACAAATACTTATAATGCCCAAGAATCTCTTACAGTGGGTGATGCAACACACAACTTACCCAGAATTTATGCAACTGTGCATAATTTCCAGGAAGACCACCAAGCACCCATCATTGAGATGGAAGGTAAGTTGTGTAATCAGTTCATTTCCATTTTAATTTCCCTCGGTTCTAATTACAACTATGTTTGTTTGAATCTCATGGAAAAATGCAAATTGACTAAAGAATTGCACATAGATCCATGGTTAGTTCAATTGGTGACATGAACAAAGAGAGAAGTTATTCATTGGGTGAAATCACGTGCATTTGAGCTTGATGACATGCCCACAACAACACATTTAATTTTTTTCCCATTGGGTGTGTACAACATGTTATTGTTTATGGATTGGTTGTATGTGCACATAACTAAGGTTGATTGTTTTGAAAAAGAAATTGAATTCCTAGATGATGTTGGGGAAAGAAAATGTTTACAAGGAAAACTAAAGCCAATTTCAATAAGGTAGATCACAACAATGCAAGCCAAACACAATTTCCAAAATGATTGCACATTATTTGCTATGCAAGTATCCAACGATGAGGAAGCTAGTGACCACTCTAGGAAAGAAGAAATCAAAATACTAAAGAAATATCTGCCATTGTAGCAATATGAGGATGTGTTTCCAGAAAACATACCACGTTTACCTCATAGGGAATTAAATTTATTTATTAAATTAGTGCTTGGAGCAACACCAATGTCTAAAGCACAATACCAAATGAGTACATAGTATCTAGTCGAGTTAAAATTACCAATGATAGAGATGCTAGATAATGGTTACATACAACCAAGTGTGTCACCATGGGGAGCTCCAGTGTTATTTGTGAAGAAAAAGGATGGGATTCCCTGACTCTGTATTGACTACAAGAAATTAAATAAAGTGAAAATCAAGAATTGGTATCCATTGCCAGGGATTGATGATTTATTTGATTAACTGAGAGGAGAAAAAATCTTCTCCAAGATCGATTTCGGGGTATGGATATCATCAAGCACATATCAAAGAAGAAAAAATTCAAAAACCTACTTTTTAGGCGAGGTACAGGCATTACAAGTTTGTGGTGGTACCCTTTGGGCTTACTAATGCCCTTGCCACTTTCATGCATCTAAAGATTAGTGTGTTTCATCTGTATTTGGATGAATTTTTCATTGTATCATGGATGACATATTGGTGTATTCAAGAATTGAAGAAGACAATGAAAAACACTTGGTTGTAGTGCTACAATTGCTAAGGGAACACAAGCTTTATGCAAAGATTAGAAAATGTGAATTCTTCCAATCACAAATACATTACTTGGGGCACATCATCTCCAAGGAAGGGATATCAGTTGACCTAGAAAATATCAAGGTCGTAATGGAGTGGCAAACTCAAAAGAACATGAATGAGGTTAGATCATTCATGGAATTAGTAGGCTACTTAGTAGGTTCATCAAGAACTTCTCCAAGATAGGCCACCCCATTACATACTTACAAAGGAAAGGAAGCACATTTGAGTGGAAAATTTAATGTGAAAAAAGCTTGAAGCAATAATTGAATAGTTGCTCACTAATGCACTTATGTTGAGGATTGTAGATCTAAACAAATATTTTGTGGTATGAAAAAATTCCTGCAAGGAAGGGCTTGGTGGAGTCTTAATGAAGGAAGGAAAGGTAGTCTGCTATGAGTCACAGAAATTAAATGAGCATGCATTAAACTATATGACTCTTGATCTAGAGTTAGCTTCCATTATTCATGTATTGAAGACGTGGAGGCATTATCTCCTTGACAAGCGATTCACTCTTATGATAGATCATCGTGACTCAAATATTGTTTTGATCAACCTAAGTTGAATGCAAGACAATCTAGGTCGCTAGACACACTTAATGCGTTTGAATTTCAAATTAAGTATATCAAAGGCAATGAAAATAGGGTTGTTAATGCACTCAGTAGAGGGATTCAAATTAATTATCTAGAAACCATAAGCCTTTCTGAAGTGGACCTAGTGGAAAGGGCAGACATGTAGGACAGGATGATGAGAAATACCGGCAAGTGAAGGAAAAACTACAATAAATAGGTTGAGATGGGGAATATCATATCAAAAATGATGGCCTAGTTAGGTTCACTAACATAATGTATGTACCAAATAATTATGATTTGAAGAGGCTTATAATGAGAGAGTTCCATGACAAACCATATTCCGACCATCCAAGATATCAAAAGACTCTCACGACAATCAAAAAGTTTTTTATTAGCCTAATTTGAAGAAGGAAGTGGCTGATTTTGTTGCTAAATGCATAGAATACCAACAAGTGAAGGTTGAATGTAAATATGTAGCAGGATTATTGCATCCCATTCCCATTTTAAAATGGAAATGGGAAGTAATATCTATGTATTTCATTACCATTTTTCCAAGGAGCTTCAGACATCCTGATGCAATTATGGCGGTAATTGACAAGTTGAGAAAGGTGGCCCATTTTGTGGTAGTCAAATCGACCAATTTAGCTAGTGAGGTGGCTCAAATTTTTATAAAGGAGATTGTGAGGTTGCATGGAATCCCTAATACCATATCAAATAGATATTCCAAGTTCACTTCAAAGTTTTGGAAATAATTTTTTGCAGGTCTCGGAACAAAGTTGACCTTCAATACAACTAAGCATCTACAGACAAATGGGAAAATAGAGAGGAAAAATAGAATCCTTGAGGACATGTTGAGGATGTATGTGATGCACCAACCCAAATGGGAAGAGCATCTTCCACTTGTAGAGCTTTCATAAAGATGAGCACATTTGAAGCACTATATGGGAGGAGTTGCAATACTTCTATAAGCTAGAATGATCCAACAAATAGGGTCCTTATTGGACTTGATATGTTGAAAGCGATGGAGCAATAAATGCAGATTAGAAGATATAATCTAGAGGTGGCATAAGACAGGCATAAAAGCTATGGAAATCAACATAGGTACACAAAGTGTTCCGATTTGGGGTGCATATTTATTTATGGATTAAACCCAAGAAAATTTCCTTAAATATAGGGTCATGTTCCAAGCTAGAACCATGGATTTTTGGACCCTTTGAGATCCTTGAAAGGACCAGACCAGTGGCCTATAGGCTAGGCTTACCTCCATCAGTAAAATTCCATGATTTTTTCCATGTTTCTTCGCTTGAAAGATATGTATATGATTCTAATCATGTGATTGATTGGTTTGTGCTATAGGTGGAACCATAGGGAGATGTCTAGCTAGAGACACCATGCATCCTAGATTAGATGAGCATCACACTATGGAATCGAGCAATAGAGAAAATCAAAGTGTAGTGGAGGCACTTTGAACCCAAGGAAGCCACTTGGGAAATGGTTGAATCAATGAGGGCAACATATCCTTTTTTGTTTACTGGTTGAAGCAAGTGTATTAAATTGTAAATACTATATAGAGCTATGTATATAAATCTCCATAAATAGTATGTGTTTTTTTAACCATGTCCTTTATGTTTCATATGGAAAATTAACACCGAGGATGGTGCTTCGCTAAGAGGGAGGGGTTTTGTGACAACCCCAATTGCTCGCACTCATGAATGAAAAGTTAATAATTTTTGTAAAATGGGTTGAGTTATGGGACATAGATTATAGAGACTTAGGAGGGAAATTGTTTTGGATTTTTAATTCTTATCACAACCAAGGGGGCTACTAGGTATGAATTATTAAATGAGTTGGTGCTTGCCATTAATAGGAAGTTGTAAAAGAGGATAAGCGCCATGCTTCCTTGGAGAAAAATATCGAAAGAACATAAGCTATTGTTGGAGTGAAATTAATAGATAAGAAATGGGGGAGATATGGCATAACCCCATAGGCTATGAAGGTTATGCATTTTTGGAGGCATCGTGTTGGATAGCACAACAATAAGAGGAGAATGGGAGCTATGGGGAAAAGCATGGGAACAACGGAGAAGAAAAAAACTTTGGAACACTATGGAAAATAAGAATGCAGAGAGCACATAGAGGAGAAACGATATAAATTTTGATTGGAAAGAAGTCATAAATAAATCTCTTGCGGGTGGGGAATAAATTGCTTCTCGAGTCCATAGAGGATAGAGGGTGGAGATGGTGATTCTCGGAAAATCCTGAAGGGATAGGGTGGAGGAATTATTACTAGGAAAATTCTAGGAGGATTTTTGGATCGATTCCTTGTTATATGTTTGATTTTATTATGGTTATAGAGTTCCCAAGTTGGGTGGAACCACTTCATTGAGTTTTGAAGGGTAGAGACAGGAAGTATCTAGACTCTCTGTGTACTCTGCTACGAGGGTGGAGGTGGAAAGCTCTCTAGAGCCCAGTCTCTGGAATTTTGCTTGGGGATGATAGTTGCAAGTGAGAACTGGCTGCAACTATCTATAGGTGGGTGGAGAGTCATAGTCCTAGGCTCAGTTTCCTAGAATACTTACAAGATAAGTGTTCCTCATGTATTTTCCAATATAATGAATTTGTGTTATGTCTCTGGGTTGAAATGGTACTATTGTGCATGAGAAAATATTGTGTTAGTGTTATTTAAAATATTAACTAATATGTCATGCTAATTTTTAAAGGTACTAGGATAACATTTAAGAATATCAATAATGTCTTAGAAACATTTAGAATGTGCACTCTTTCTTATTGCAGTATGGTGATTATGTTGATTACAAGCTTTCAATAACATTTCTTATGCTTGCAATCTATAATATTGAGGATTTCTTCCTATTTTATCTTGATCGACTTACTATTTTATATAAGGGTCTTCTTCAAGCCTTCATTGATGTATACTCTAGTGTTGGGTATACACATCCATTTTATCAAGGACTTTATCGAATAGATATATATTATGTGTAAGGCATGGCCTCAGGAGCGTGTGTGACTTGATTGTATGCCCTCCACTTTACACAAAGTTACATCTCTGTTATGTATGTGCTGATGTTGAATCTCTCAATGTTGTGCACCAGATTCTATAAGTTTCCTTGATGCGGAGATGATATGGTATATCCCTGCTTGAATAGTTGGTTATAGCCATGGTTCTTAGCTTGATTGTACTCTACTAGTGGGTATTCCTATATTGATTATTTCTGTTGAAAATGCAACAAGAAAAATCCTAATTTAATTTTCCCTTGAATTAAATTAGGAGGAAAATTGTAATTCCATTTCACAAGACAACTTGTATGAGTTAACTAAGTTAATTTGACTTAGTTGGTTCAGTTAATTCAATTTGAGGGTCTAAATTGAGTCATGTAGAGTGTATCCTACTTTATAGGAGCCCTGGTTGAGTTTATTTTGAGTTGTAATTAATTAATTCAGTTTATCTGAGTTAAATTCAGTTAAAATAGTTCCAATTGACGAAGGAAATAGTAGGAGGTCTAACAGTGGGGTGTTTCTTCATGTGTTCAACCAGTTAACTGATAATTCATTCATAAATAACCCATGCATCTCAGATCTGAGAGTTATCCAGTTGATATTGGAGTTCAAGGGTAGTGTACTATTAGTTGTATAATCATCCAAATTGTACAGGTGGTGCATGCATCCAAAAGAAGGCCTATGATGGATTGCACAATTCTAATTAAGGGAATTACCTAATTAATAGGGGATAATTCCCAAGGAAATAATGCAAGAAAATAGGGACTTGGGAAAGCATAAAATTCGTTAAGCATTTGCCTAAGCTTGTCTAAGAAGCTATGAGATTGATAGAGATAGTGCAGAGGCTGCTCGAGCTTGAGAAAAGCATTGTAATCTTCTCATATTTTCTGACTGATGTAATATACAGATAGTAGGGGTTTTTAGTTGTGACATTCCCCGGGAAATCATTGTGTAATGTGTTTATTGAATTCTTTCTCTTGTAAACTTCGTGTTTTCTCGATCGATTAATTGTTTCCACTGATGGGTAGAGTAGATTCAAATATTTTGTTTTAGATAATTACATAAGTAGTTTGGATCTACAAGGAATTTATAAATTGGTATCAGAGTTGAAATCACACTAGAAGAGAAGAATACGAGTTTGTCTTTGCAGGTGAAATTGAATTTGTAGGATCATTCTTTAGAGCCAGCAGGATGTCGTTATATGGATTGAGACTTGAATATGCCCTTGAGAGTAGTTTGAATTATATTTCTTGGAAGGACAAGATGGAGGCAGTATTGGAAGGAAACTGGATGAAGGAATTCATAGAAAATGATATTACTAAGCCTCCAACAACTGATGCTCAAGATATGAAAGATTGGAAGAAATGTGTGGCACAGGCGAGGAGGATCATACTAGAATGAGTTCGGGATCATATTTTATCAAATATAAATGAAAAGGATACACCATGTGAAATGTGGCAAGCCTTAATAGACTTGTTTCAGAATAGCATTGACCATAGGAAGCTGGCACTGAAGGATAAGCTTCAGAATATCAAGATGGATAAGCGCGACATAATACCACAGTACCTAACAAAGTTCAACCAATGTTGCAATGAGCTTGGGAGCCTTGGTATTACAGTTTCTAAAGATGCTCCGGGAAACATAGCACTTCTAGACCTTCCCAAGCATTGGCAAAACTACCAGGATTCAATAAATGGGAGGGAGCATCTACCAAAGTGGGAGAGTTTGTGGTCTGACTTGGTGCAAGAAGAGATGAGGCAGAACACTAGAGATGGAACCTGATCCAAGCATGATGATGATGATAACTATGCCTCGGATGGAAAGTACATTAGGGGATTTCTTAGGTTTAAAATGGGCCTCCTAAGGAAATTAAAAATAATAGTGGAAATAATAAAATAAGATTAGATTACATCATCAAATTTTAAAGGGAAAAAAAGACAACTATTTTTTCAACTTGTATTTTCAACTTATCTCTGTATGGGTTTACTCAAATTTTGAGTGGAAACACTTGTTGGATGCATAATTTTTTTCCTCATCCAAGGAGTACCCATGTGGCATACTTTTGATGGAATTTTCTACACGAAAAAAGAGAAGTACATGAAAAACGTGATTGCAATCACGTTTTTTCATGTATTTCTCATTTTTTTTGTAGTAGGGTCCATTGAAAGTATGCAACACGAGTAATATTTGGATGAGGAATTAAATTTTGCATCCAACGAGTACTTTCGCTCTAAATTTGAGTAAAAACTTAGGGATATAAGTTGAAAATACGAGTTGAAAAAGTAGTTTTATTATTTTTTAATCTTTGTACTTTTTTACTCCAAAAATGGTGAATAATCCCCCATGTTTGACATCATCATATTGAATCCTATTGGTTTTTATAAATTTTATTTTGGTTGTAGATTTTTCTTAGGAGGCCATTTTAGACCTAAAAAATCCCATAATGAAAGAAAGGGAAAGGGAAGAAATCCCAATCCAAAGGGGATTCTAGTCAGGGTGGAAAGAAGGACTCGTCAAAGATTAAATGTTTTTAGTGTCATGAGCTGGGAAACTATGCCATGAAGTACCCGCACAAGTATACTGGAAAGAATTCCTCATGAGGAGCTATAGGTGAAGCTCTTGCTTCAAAATTCGAGTTGGATTTCACTCTCATTACATGCATTGTGACATCAGTGATGGATAGTGTGTGGTATTTGGATAGTGGAGCATCATTCCATATGACCAGTAACAAAGAATATTTCAGTGACTTGGAGGAGAAGGACCTCCAGATGCACATCGAGAGGGGAGATGATGGAAGATATATCACGACCGACATTAGTACTTTTACTTTTCAAAGGGAGTCTAGTTCTTCTCTCACATTCAAATATTTCATGTATGTTTCGAGTGTACAGAATAATTTAGTTTCAATTGATATGTTGGAAGACCATGGATACGATGTGATATTTAGAAAAGGAAATTCCTTCCTTCATCATATAGCCACAGGAAAAGTGAAGCAAATCAGGGTTCGGGTGAAGAACCTCTACAAATTTGATGTAGAAGATTGTGCTACTGTAAGCACGAAATTGGAGAAGGTGAAAATTTGAGACATTGGTGAATTATGGCATAGAAGATTGGGCCATTTTCACCATGGACCCTTGAAGATCATGCACCATATTTCTATAGGACTTCCCAAGTGTTGTTGGGAAAAATATCCAATTCAGAATGCCCCTATCCTACTCTAAGAGGTGATAGTGCCTTAGCAACAAACAAGGAAAAACTATCTGAGTATTCTTCTTTATGAGATGCAAATAGAGAAAGAAGGATGTAACTAACCGGTGTCTTCCGCTAGTTTGTCAATTCAATCACTCTCTCTTTCGTTCACTTCCCGCTGCCTGCTCTTTCACTGGTCCAGCTTCACCCAGTTCCTGCAAGATCACAAGAGAGGAAAACTACACAAAAGACATAGATTCACATTCATAACTAGTTTAGGATCAGATATAAACTAAATATGCAAATATAACACAACATCATTGAAATACAAGCATATAGAAGAAACTCAAATAGCTTTATTGATATGATAACAAGGTTCAAGAGGAGATATAACCAAGTGAGTCCCGATCCAGCATCTACCTCCCAGCAAAGGAATCCCTTCCTCTCCTCCAACAAAGCATAAATCACCCAATGTACTAATCTCAATCTCAAACCAACAACAATTCTCTGCAAAGTACAAAATTCCAGCCTCCTGAACCTCTGGGTGAGAGATCCATATATAGATGTAAGCAGAGAGGATGAGTCAGCTTATGTTTTGACTTGTGGCTTCTCTCTGTCAGTTCTTGCTTCCACTTGGAGGTTGAGAACCTCTTACTCATCACTAGTCGAATTCATTGAGGCAAGTGTCATTGGAGAAGATTCTGGAAGATTCCAGGGTCTTTCCACCTCGTTGAATGAGCTTGCCATTTGTCATTTCCCGCTCAACGCACCCTGGTAGTGCTTCTACCTGCGTTGCAGTGCACCTAGCCAGTGTAACCTCTGCATTTCAGCGCAGACAGCTAGTGGAGCCTCTGAATTGATCCTGAATTGACTGTTTCTGAGTTGTTTTTGGTGGAGAACTTCTGGGAGAGGCTGTCATTGGTTGACCTTGTTACTTTAGGGGTAGGAACAACTTATTTAGGGACTTTGGATCCCTTGAATTATGGACATTTCATGCTCAATGTTGTAAGGCACAAAAATGTCTATAACAGTTGCCCCCTAAAGTATGAGGCCGTTTATCGGGTGAAATGCTTTATTAGGAGGATCCGAAGTTCTTCCAATGCTGGGAGGATACCTGTAATAAGATACAATACAATACATTATTTTTCATACTGCTTTCATGATCTAGCTGAGGCGGGCATTCCCATGCTCAGCTTTATAAATTCATTTTTCTGTACATAGAACAGACAATCGTCTGATGGTAGACTGATGATTTTGTTGAAATCATCATCCTTTTGGTAGGATGATTATCTGCTGCAATGCTGTACATGTCAATGTATTTATTTTTCCTGAATATATATCGCAGCCCGGATGGATGAAACTAGATCCGGGGTCTTCAATCTCGTTCGATATTCACTCTAAGTACAAGTCGATCCATGTGATAAATGTTCTGAAGTCGAACATGGAAAGACATCGCTTGATTACCAGTCAATGATGTAAACTGTTAACAAGCGCGAGAGGAATCACCAATAATGATAATGACCCTCAAGGTACTGCAGTACAATTCACGTGGTGTGAATAAAGGACTTGGCGTCGAACACCACGCAAAATATTTCGGTCGAAGGTCATTGATGTATACCTGTCGCCGAAAGTGAGAAACTTGCCATTGAGGCATGCAAGCTTCAAAGTACTGAAGGGGGTGTTCCTAGATCAACTTCTTGGATAATGAGCTGATGTCGACAAGAAGCGATCCGTCAAAGGAGGGCCTTAATGTATCCCACATCAGTGACACGGAACGGAGCAAATGATTTTGATGAAGGTGAAAACGATCTGATGATATATGGTTCAGGGTGGCGGTCATGAAAGGATGAAGGATAATGTATGGTAGTGGATGGGACACAGTTGACTTCTCTGGATGACTTATCTTGAACATATCAACGACACTTGTGTGATGGATCGGTAGTGTTACACTAAAAAATGTCACCATGACTATTTGCAGTTAGTATGGCTCCATCAACTGTCATACTATCCTCCTTGGCAAGTCTCATGCCTCTGCTTTCCATGTCAAACTCCAAGAAAGAGAGAAAAGTCATTTAAAGTCAATTATCTTTGGTACGCAGTTTCTCTTAGCCTTACCTACGTGTACGCAACCCAAGTTCACAATACCTGCGTACTTGTATGATCTGTCTGTAAAGCAATGGGTGCGTACTCCTGTAAAGGTCAAAAGGCGCAAGTTTCACTCCAAAAAAGTTACTTGTGGTCATTTCTAGAGCATTCTAGAAGCTTGTTTGACGTGTATGGAGCGCCTCCAGATGGTTCATGTATCCCTATGGAAGAGGAACTTATCCCATCAAGAGGGGAGCTAACCCACCCAAAGAGGGGCTTATCCCATTGATGGTGGACTTGATTAACTTCCTCTACAGCACTATAAATACATGCATTGGGCCAGAGGGAGGGGAGGTTGAAAGCTGAACATTCCAAAGGGTAGATGCTGTTGAGATTAGGACTTCCTTGTAGAAGCTTGTGAGGAGAGATTGTCATCCTTTCTTGTTTCATTTGGAAGTGGGTGAGCTGGTCAAAGTAAAGGAAAACTCTTGCTAGACCCTGGGAGGAACTTGCACAACACCAAGGCTCAGGTTGTAATGGTTTCTTTTGTTTCCTATTAATACAAATAAGTCCATTCTTCTCAACAATTTGTTATTTATGAGTTGTTTCATATACTCCTTGGTCTGTATGTTAAATATGTTTTATTTAATGAGATATTCAGGTGCTATTTAATCGTTTGATTGTTAGTGAGTGCAGGTTTCGAAGAGAAGGAGGAGCTCATCCGGATCGACGAGGCTGGACTACTACAACAGCGTTGGACTACAGGTAGGATCTAAACACTTGATTTCTTATATGGTAAATGCATATTTAGAGAAGGATTGTTCTTAATTGTCTTGTTTTTCACTAGAAAGCCTTAAGCTTCTAGGGAGGTTGGTTTTTTCCAAAAAATTGACTCTTTCCGCATGACAAAATGGCGACTCCGCTGGGGAACTCCATTGATGTGAATGATTTTTCCTTTGTCTGAAACTTTGATCTGAGAAAAGTCTTTTTCTTTCTGGTTTTTGGTTGTCTGACTGTGTGTTTGGGTGGGCTAGCTTAGGGTTAAATTAGATTTTAGTTTTTCTTAATTTTGCTAGAAGTACGCAGCCTCTGAGTTCAGCACAGTGCGTACTTGTACGCACTGCGACTGTGTGCACAGAGCGTACCCGCACCTGTGTAAACAGGTTGCCTGCGTACCCTGTCAAAATTGAGAAAATTTCAATTTTCTCCTTTTTGCCTCTTAGATTTTGCTTTTAATTTGTTTTTTCCACCCAGATCCACTGGTTACCTACCAGAGATCTTCATCTGAACTTGTTTCATCAGTGTCAAGTGTTTTAGTGGAATTCATAGAGATTTTGCCTTAGGGTTTGATTTTTGCATTGGTCCTGTAGTGATTTTGGCTTTAGAAGTCGTAAAACCTTGGATCTCCCTGGTATTTGCAGTCTTCTTAGGAGTCGGACCTTTCATAGAATCTACCCTTATGAGACATTTACCTTCGTTTTGTCTCTTTGCCGAATCTCAGAAGAGTTTGTTGATTGAACTGTGAATTTCATTTTACAAAAAAGAACAAAATATTTTATGTTTGTTTTTGACTAGTTTTTGATTCTGCATTGACTAGTCCTTAGTTAAATCACGACTGAGTAAAACATCCTAGGATCATACTTTGTAGGTTTTAGCCTCATTAGATTTGCTTATTAGGTGAATTTCTTTTGATTTTCTTTTAAATAGCTTTGATTTCATAGATTTGTAAAGGTTTGTTTTTTGATTTTTAAATGCTTTGTTAAGTAGGAAAAAATCCAAAAATCTCCTTTGAAAGAAAAGTTTGCATAGTGGCATTTGAGTCTTTGAATGAAAAGGGAATTTTCGCAAAATAATTAGTGGTCATGTGTTGCATGTTTTGGAAAAGATAAAGAGATTGTTTCTTTGATTTTCATTGCCAAGAAAGTTGTTTTTATATAAATGTTGCATTCTCCAACTCTCTTAGCTAAGGAATTCATTGAAAAAAGAAAATTAGTATAAATCATCCTAAGTGCATCTTTGTAGTGGTTTGAGTCGAGTTTACACACCATCAGTTTCATCTCCGCTACCTTTTGTCTTAAAGAAAAGCCATAAAAATTAACGCTTAAAGTAAAATCAACTTAGTAACTTTTTATTTCCTAGGGCTCTGAAACACCAATATAGATCAGGCTAGTGTCTTGGAGTAGGAGAGTAATTAACTCTCCAAGACAGAAAAACTAAACAAGTAGCTTATCTTGTGGTAGGATAAATCCAACTGTTTCATTTGTACTTTGGGAAAGCTCCTCTTAAAGGAGAAGCACGAGACCGTGTCCGAACCAGTGAGGGGATCAATCCTCCTTCTTTGGGAAAGACGCTAGATACGCACGTATTACAAATGGTAAACCTCAGATTATTGTCGAGGAGCTTGGGGTCACTTGTCGGTAAACCTTGGATTATTGTCAAGGAGCCGGCAAGGAGATTGAGCTTGTTACTCTGCCCTTGCGTGCTATCGGGTCGTAGACTGTTCCCCCAGGTATATTTGTTGCTGTTGGTAACCTTAGTGACCATTATCTTTAGGATTCTACCCGAGGTGACGGTGGAGGGAAGATCCCACTGTACCTGGAGCAGACGTCGGCTAGACTCACTTGGATTTTCTGGGGGGTTCACTTCACTCGAGACGGTTAAAGTGGAGGAACTTGTGCCGGTCTATTCATTAAGCAGGTTGTCGGGGTAACTGTTCCACCCACCACTTCTGTACTGAATTCGGCGATGTTGGGCTTCATCACCAACTAGTGTTTTCGGTCCAGAAGGCTACTGTTTGTGCATGGTTTGACGCCCTAGATTCTTTAGGCGTGTGATTCAAATTTGTTTGGTTCTTTAGAGACTTTAGGTGGTTTGTTTTGAGATTTTTACTTTGTTTGCATGTGCAGTAGTTAAAAATTTTTAACTGTGGCGGAATTACCGAGACAGTCCCGTAGACTTTGGGGCTAGTCTCCTGAGATTGTTACCGTGGCCGATTTATTGAGGAAGTCCCGTAGACTTCGGGGTGACCCTCCTGAAGATGTCCCGGGTCATTACGAAGGTTTGAAAGTCCTTGCAACTCCTCCTAGTGGCAGTAAAGTAGGTTCACCTGAAGAAGGAGAATCTTCGTTGGTAGTCCATCCAGATTACCAAAGTCTAGAAACAGGTTATAATCCTGAAGCTGTTGCAGTTTCTGAGCTTGCTGGTAGTTTTTCATCTACTAGTGATATAGGCGAAGAACCTGAAATATCTGAACCTATTACTCCAACTTCTAGTGTTCCTGATTCACCTAGGGTAGAAAGAGTCACCACCGAAAATCTTCCTTCTGGTTTGATAGCTATTGAAGAACTTGCTCCAGAAGAAGAAGTAGGCCCTATTCTTGAAGATCAACCTACTATTGATCTAAGAGAGCGTGAATCTATCTTTTACAGTCCACCTAGAAGTAATACTTGGTATCTTTCGTTAACTAATTACTTAGACAACTCAGGCATAAGTTTTTCTCCACCTCGTACTCCTTATCCACCCGGAGGTATTTATACTCCTGTAAATATGTCTAGTCAGTCGTCCGTGTTTACTCAACCCCCTGAATCTTTCTTGTATGGTGGTCCTTCTGTTCCTGCTGGGTATCAGTCACTTTCTGGCACTTTTGCAGGAGCATCTCCTCAACCCATTGGACATGGGTCATTAGCTGGAAACAATGGTAATAAACCGTTGGGTGTAGGAGACATTTATATGATGTCAGGTTCAATTCCCGGTTCTCAACCTCAAGGTGGTCAATACCGCCTGGGGGGCAACCTCAATTAACGCCTGGGGGGCAACGCCAAGGTACACAAATTGCGTCTGGGGGGCAACCTCAAGGACAGTATGTACCTATGGTACAATACATTCCTCAAGGTCAACCCCAGCCTCAATATGTACCTTAGGGTCAACCTCAGTATCAGTACATGCCTCAAGGTCAACCCCAGTATCAGTACTTACCTCAAGGGTATCTACCCCAAGGTCAGTACTCGAGTCAAGGTTATCAACCACCTCAAGGTCAATCTTATGTTCAAGGTACGGGAAATGTACCTTTCAATTATCAATCCTACCCTCAATCCGGTTATGGATCTCAATATCCTCAACCTGTCATGGGTCAATACCCCGGAATGAATGTAGTGTGGGATCCATCGCAAGTTCAACAAGTGTTGCAGCCAAGTGTACAGTTGTCATCTCAAACTGGACAACCTGTGGTTTCTGGTCAACCCCAGCAACCAGTCCAGTCTAATGTTCAAACTTCTGTACCTTCGGTAGTTACTCAGTCGCCAATTGCACCTAGTACTCCATCTCAAACGACTGCTGCAACTACCGCAACATCTGTTCCTTCCACCACACCTACTTCTGGAGTATCGACAGCTCCAGTTTCTACTGTATCTGCCACTACTCCGCAGACATCTTTACCATTGTCTGGATCTACGATTCAAACTACGGTTCAGATGCCCGTAGGGCAGCCAGGTTTAAGTACGGTTGTTACTTCTCAACCACAATTTGTTTATCAACGTACCAGGGACAGTACCAATACGGGCCTGCTGTCCAACAACCGGTTTACCAGTATCAACCATATCCTGGGTACACTTATCAACAACCACAACAACCCCAGTACGGTCCGGGAGGATACAATATCCCGAATGCGATTCCTGTTCCAAGTTATCCTGGATATCCTCCTCCTGGGACTGGTCTTGTGACTCAGAGTTTTAGGGATCCTAATCGACAATTGCCGTTTATCGCAACTTTGGATTTACCAGACTTCACGCGCCTAATGAACGATCCAATAAATTATCTTCCGTTCTGGCCACCAATGCCAAATAAGTTGCCCAGTGACATACCCAAGTTCGAAGGTAAGTCTGGAGAGGATCCATCAAATCACGTGATGAATTACCACCTATGTTGTGCTTCAAATTCTATCTCGGATGATTCGATCCGTCTACGTCTTTTTCAGCATACGCTCATTGGTCTTGCGGCCAAGTGGTACATTGAGTTACCACAGGCCTCTTTTTATAATTTTAGTCAGTTAGCTACCTTGTTCTTAACACATTTTCAGTTGCCGGTCAGATATGATAATGGCACCGAGTTATTGACTTCATTGAAACAGTTGATGTCTACTTATATTTCCGACCATATTCATGAATGGAGACGTCGAAGGCGTTTAGTGAAAGTTTTTATCCCGGACCAAATCTTAGCTGAATGGTTTGTTAAATCATTATTACCGAAGATTACTGAAGACGTAGCTAAGGTCGGAGTAGTTACTGAAGAGCAAGTTATTGCTCAAGAGCAGTACCTTGACTTAGTTTATACTCAGTCGGGTACGTTACACGAAAAGATCCCAGATCTTCCAAAGTCGAATCAAATTGCCACTGCTCCTTCGGGATCTCATGCTGCTGATGGCATGATTGGTACAGTGAATACTAAAAGCAAGAAGAAGTCTTCAAAGAATTCTTCGCCCATTATCACCTTACCAGACTCCCCGACAGGAGAGTCTTCTGCTGAAGTTTCCGCTGATATACACGCTGTAGAGACATCTACGACCAAATCAAAAAACGGTGGGAAGAAGAAAGGCAAGAAGAAGAATAAAGCAGACAAAGCTCCAAAGGAGAAAACAGAAAAGTTGGAAACCAATGACGAAAAGCGCAAGCCCTGTTATCCTTGTCTTATTTGTGAAGAATATCATTTTACAAGAGATTGCCCTCATCGGGCCGAGGTTGCCAAATTAGTCAAAGGTTCCCAAATTCCTGCTGTCTTGAAGGATCCATTTCCGAAAGATAGCAAAATGATAGGTTCTTCCTCGAGTGCCATCGAAGAACCCATATTGATGATGTCTCATGTAAGGATTGCGACTCGGTCACACGATTATGGTAGTAAAAGTCCTGTTGATGGATCGAAAGAAGCAGAATCTTCTCAGTCACATCCATCAACCTCAGCTCCCGGTTCCGATACGCTACAGATCGAGAAACCTAACCCTGACTTATTAATTAAACCACCCGCCAAGGGTGTACTTCGAAGGTCTGCTTTCAATCGACATGCGAGAGTGGCCCAGAATTACAACATTGTTGAGGATTTAGCTGTTTCACCCTCAGCAATGTCGGCTTTGGAAGTGCTACAATCATGTCCAGCACAACGAAAGTTACTTTTGTCGTCTATAGGAGCTGTTGATGTTCAGGACCCGAACCTGATAATCTTTGATCTAGAAAATAGTACACCACGTTTACCTCATCAGATGGCTTTCCAGATTTCAGTGATAGTCAAAAACAGGCCTATTCATCGAACTGTAATTGATGAGGGAGCTTCCACGTGTATTATGTCGATTCAGTGTTGGAGATCGCTTGGTTCTCCTTCACTTAACCAATCCCCGACAATTCTTAAGGCCTTTGATGGCCGTGGGTTCCATCCGTTTGGCATTCTACAGGATTTGCCTATAGGGGTTGAAGGAAAAACCGTTAGTCTGGATGTGGAGGTGGTTGATGCCCCTCTAGACTACAACCTTCTCTTGGGTCGAAGTTGGTCTTACGCTATGACAGCGGTCGTCTCATCGGTCTTCAGAGTAATAAAATTTCCACATAATGGCAAGATCGTGACCATAGACCAGCTGGCTTATTTTTCATCTGACCCAGCCTCTTCAGAGAGTATCCAGCATGTCGGTAAAATGACTATCCCTTATAAGGATGTTGGTGTAGGATTAGTTAAAGATGCTGGTTTACTGGGAACTTTTCCTTTTCCTCCAATCAACGCCGTGTCTTCGTTCGCATCCATTCATATGATTACATAAGATACCATTATTTACGACGATCCTTGGATCGTTCCTTCCGAATCTGAAATAGACTCATTTGGTGATGCTATGCCTTTGAGTCCGTATGAAATTACTTACGAAGCCGTGCAGTCTTTTACCGACTCGCGTTCAACCAAAGTCGACCAAATGAATGTGGTCCGTGAGGAATCAATTTTCACTTCAACCTCGGAGTTAATAGCGTTTCCCGAAGTTGTGTCATCTAACGAACAACTTTGTGAAGTCCTGTGTGTAGACAATTTACCATGGGAAGATCTCCATCACAGATCTTCGTTTTTACCTGAGGATGATCGCTTTGAAAACGATTTCTCATCAGTTTTTACAGCTGAATATGTCAAAGAAGCTCAGAGTCCACTGAAACATCCTGATTCAGAGCTGAATTTAGGAAACATCTCTCGCACTGTTCCCATTGACATTTCAGTCAAGCCCGGAATCATTGAAAACATTCATATAGGTGCCTCATGTTCAGATGACGAGATTCAAACATACAAGGCCCTATTTCAAGAATTCTGTGACGTGTTTGCCTGGTCCTATGAGGAAATGCCAGGAATTGATCCCGTAATTGTTGTCCATGAGATTAAGACCTACTCGGACGCTAAACCCGTTCGGCAACATTTGCATCAGATTCACCCTCGAAAAGCGGCTGCAATTAAAGCAGAAGTCGAGAAGCTGTTGAAAGCGGGTTTCATTTATCCGATCCCCTTAATGGATTGGGTATCGAATATTGTTCCGGTTAACAAAAAACAAGGAACAATAAGAATATGTATCGACTATAGGGATATTAATCGTGCTTGTCCCAAAGACAACTATCCAACACCCTATATCGATCAAATAATTGATGATTGTGCCGGCAGTGAAATATTTTCCTTTATGGACGGTTTTTCCGGTTACAATCAAATCAATATTCTACCTACCAATCAACAAAAAACAACTTTCATTTGTCCATGGGGGACATTTGCTTATTGCAAATTACCTTTTGGGCTTAAGAATTCCGGAGCCACTTTTCAAAGGGCGATGTCTTATGCGTTTCATGACATCAAACACATTGTGCAACCGTACCTCGATGACTTGCCTGCTCATTCATTACATCGAGCTGAACACCTTGTCCATTTACGAGCAATTTTCATGAGGTGTAGGCATTATCGTATACGTTTGAACCCATAAAAATTTGTCTTCTGTATAGAAGTGGGACGATTTCTAGGATTCGTAGTTTCAAAAGCCGGCATTCGCGTCGATCCCTCGAAGGTAGAAGCTATCATCAAATTGCCTCCCCCTTCGAGTCTTCGCCAACTCCAAAGTTTGCAAGGGAAAGCAAATTTTCTACACCGATTCATTCCTAACTACGCCGAGATTACAAAAGGTTTTACACGGTTGTTGAAACAGAACGCTCAATTCTCTTGGGATGAGATAGCTCAGCAATCTTTTGATTCACTTAAACACATGTTGACCCATGCACCGTTGTTGCATCCTCCCAACTACAACCAAGACTACTTTTTGTACCTCGCTGCCTCTCATTCCACGATTGGGATGGTATTAGTTCAGGAAGACGAATTCGCAACGGAACATGTGATATATTATCTTAGTAGGACGTTAAATCCCACTGAGCTAAAATATTCACATGTGGAGAAATTGGCCCTGGCAGCCGTTCAGGCTGTCCAACGTTTTCGTCATTACATTCTTCTCCGTAAAACTATAGTCATTTCAGATTGCAACCCTATGATCTACATTTTGACTAAACAACTGCTAGGGGGAAAGTACTCTAAATGGATCGTTATCCTGCAAGAGTTAGACTTAGAGTTTGAAAAGTCTAAGTCTAAGAAATCTTTAGTCTTTGCAGAGTTGATGTGTGACTTCCCGCGTGCTGACACGGAAACTGTGGCAGAAGAGCCCATCACGAACGAATCTTTGTTTCTCATCAGCACTTTAGATCCGTGGTACGGGGATATAATCATCTATCTCCAAACCCAATCCTTTCGACCCGAAGCTTCTAAGACGGAACGTCGGAAAATTCGATTCCAGTCCCAACAGTACAAAATTATTGGAGATACTCTTTATCGTCGTGGGGCAGACTTGGTTTTCTGACGTTGCTTAACTCACGAAGAGGCAGAAAGGGTTTTGAATGACTGTCACTCTGGGGCGTGTGGCGGTCATATGTCTGGGTATGCCACAGCTCAGAAGGTGTTGCGTGCTGGCTATTTATGGCCATCCATGTTTAAAGATTGTATCATTGCGGTCCGAAAATGCCACAACTATCAAGTGTTTGATCGCAAGATGCGCGCACCACCAGCTCCTCTCCACCCTATAATTGCCGTTGGTCCTTTTGCCAAATGGGGTATCGAATTTATTACATGTAACCCTCACTCGGCCGGGGGGCATGCGTATATCATCCTTGCGGTTGATTATTTTACTAAGTGGGCCGAGGCGATGCCTACATTTGAGGCAGACGGCAAGACCGCTGCAATTTTCGTATTCAATCACATTATTGCTAGGTTTGGTGTCCCACAAGCGATAATCACTAACCATGGGCGCCATTTTCGAAACATTATGATGACAGAACTTACAGGCCAGCTTGGTTTGCGCCACGATAGCTCAACTCCTTATTATCCACAAGCCAACGGTCTGGTTGAGTCCATCAACAAAGTTTTGGTCATCATGATCCGACGAATCATTGGGATTCATCGGTCGAATTGGCACAACATGTTATTTTCCGCGCTTTGGGCATATCGAACTTCGGTGAAAACATCAACAGGGTTCACTCCTTTCCAACTAGTTTATGGTTTGGAAGCCGTGCTACCCATTGAATGCGAAATCCCATCACTTCAAATGGCTGTCGAATTACTTCCAGCTACTTCCGAAGAGGAGAAGCGTTTATTGTATTTAGCTCAATTAGATGAGACTCGACGCGATGCTGCACTGGCAATCGAGACCCATGAAAAATGAATGAAAGCTCAGTATGATCGAAATGTGACCCCTCGAAATTTTTCAGAAGGAGACCTAGTGCTATTGTATGATCAAGTTAACGATAAATTAGGTGCTGGAAAATTCGTTCCTATGTGGCATGGACCCTACATTGTTAAGCGAAAGCTAGCAAAAGGGGCCTATGAGCTGGTTGACTTTGATGGGGACTCTTTGGGTAAACCCAGAAATGGACTTTACCTAAAGAGGTACTATGCTTAAATGGTGGGTGTGAAGATTTTCATTAGGATAGTTAGGTTAATTTTCTCTTTCTAGCTAGTGTGTTTGTTAGAATAGACAGTGTGCTTAGTTTAGAAAGTGTGTTTTTTGTCGTTATTATGCTTATCTTGGTTTTACCTTTGATGTTTACAGATGTCGATGCCTCTCCAAACGTACATTGGATTTGCTGATGGTGCTTGTCGTAGTACACGGAATATCTCTTCCGCAGCTTGGGTTATCTATGCATGGGGTGAGCCTCGGTGTTACACTAAAAAATGTCACCATGACTATTTACAGTTAGTATGGCTCAATCAACAGTCATGCTACCCTCTTAGGCAAGTCTTATGCCTCTGCTCTCCATGTCAAACTCCAAAAAAGAGAGGAAGTCTTTCTAAATGTATTTATCTCTGGGGACGCAGGTTCTCTCAACCTTACCTGTGGGGACGCACCCAATGTTCACCAAATCTGTGTCTTTGGATGCTCTGTATGTAAAGGGGCAGGTGCGTCCCCCTGGAATGGTTAAAATGCGCAAGTTTCATCTTTAAAAAGTTACTTGTGGTCATTTCTAGAGCATTCTAGAAGGTTGTTCGACGTGTATTGAGCGCCTCCAGATGGTTCATGCACTCCTACCAAAGAGGAACTTATCCCATCAATAAGGGAGCTATCCCATCCAAAGAGGGGATTATCCCATTGATGGTGGACCTGATTAGCTTCCTCTTGAGCACTATAAATACAGGCATTGGGCCAGAAGGAAGGAGGTTGGAGCTATACATTTTCTTTGGGTAAATGCTGCAGGAATTAGGACTCCCATTTAGAACCTTGTGAGGAGAGATTGTCTTTGCTTGATTCTACTTGGAAGTGGGTGAGCTTTGTCAAAGTAGAGGAAAACCCTTGATGGACCCTGGGAGGAACTTGCACAACACCAAGTCCAGGTTGTAAGAGTTTCTTTGTTTCGTTATTAATACAAACTGGTTTATTTTTCTCAATAGCTTGTGTTAATGAGTTATTTCATGTGTTCCTTGGTCTGCATGTTGAATATATGTTTTATTATATGAGATGCAAGTGCTTGGTAATTGTTTGATTGTTTGTGGTTGCAGGAATTGATGTGAAGGAGGAGCTCATCCGGATCGGCAAGGACGGACTACAACAACAGCGTTTTGGAATAAGGTAAGCCTAAACACTTGTAGTTTTCATGTTTTAAAAGGTGTATTTAGAGAAAGATCGCTCCATTTTGTCTTGTTTGTCGCTAGAGAGTTTAGACTCCTAGGGAGGTCAGTTGTGTCCGCACAAACGACTTTTTCCGCCACGACAAATTGGCGACTCCACTGGGGATAGATTCCATTGATGAGAAAAGTCTTTTCCTTTATGTGAACTTTGCTTTGAGAAAATTGGTTTATTTTTCTGGTTTTGGCTCTGTGATTCTGTCTCTGGGTGGGTTAGCTTAGGATTAGTTTTATTTTGGTTTTTCTTGAGTTTTTCAGACGGACGCACCCTCTGAGTACTGCACAGTGCGTCTTTGGACGCGCTGTTGCCGTTTGCACAGAGCGGGCCCGCGCCTGTTCTAACGGGTTGCCTGCGTCTTCCTGTAAAAATTTAGGAAAACTCCATTTTTGCCTTTTTTGCTCTTAGATTTTGTTTTTTCTTAGTTTTTTCTGCCCAGATTCATTAGTCCCTTGTCCAGAATCTTCACCTAAGCTTGTTCCTGCTCTTAGCTTTCATCAATTGGGTGTTTTGAGTCTCTTTCTTGAGAAATTCTTGATTTGATTTCCTTTGATCATTACTTGGAGGTTTGTCTCAGTCTTTTCACAATTTTGCATCTTTTTGCTTTTGTTTTTACTGCCCAGATCCACTAGTTACCTGCCATAAATCTTCACCTAAGCTTGTTTCATTGGCATTCCTGCTTTAAGCTTTCATCAATTGGGTGTTTTGAGTCTCTTTTTTGAGAAATTCTTAATTTGATTTCCTTTGGTCATTACTTGGAGGGGGGGCTAAATTGTGTATGAGTGTTAATCGCCTTTGAGTGTTTTTATGTTTTGATCTTTGGAACTCTCACCCAATTTTCTCAATTTGCACTTGATTGGTTCTTAGATCACATTAGAATCGTCTTGTGTTTGAGAATTCTTTTGCATAGATCACATTTGCACGATTAGAATTCTCATTTTCAGAATATTATTGAAAAATGTGCATAGATTACATTTGCATACTTTTCGAGTGAATTGTGCTTAGATTACAATTGCATAGTTTACATTCTGAAAAATCAATCGTAGATTTAGATCAGCTTTCTTTGATTTGAATTTACACAAAAATAAAAATAAAAAAATGGTTTGGAATTGATTTGCATTAGTTTTTCTTGATAAAATTAGTGCATCAATTTTTTGCATTGTTGAAAGTGAATGGAAACTCTCTCCTTACTTTAGATAGGATTCACCAAATTGAAAAGATCACATTATCATATTCGATTGCATTCAGTTGAGTCGGGTCATAACACCATTGGTTTCATATCCATTTACCCATTTGAGTAAAAACAGCCTTAATAACACAGCGCTTAATTAAAATTCATCTAGTAATTTTTACATTTCTAGGGCTCTGAAGCACCAACATAGCTTAGGCTAGTGTCTTGGAGTAGGTGAGTACTTAACTCTCCAAGATAGTAAAACCAAACAAGTAGCTGATCTTGAGTTAGAATCAAATCCAATTGTTACATTTACACTCTGGGAAAGCTCCTCTTAAAGGAGAAGCACGAGCTCGTGTCCGAACCAGTGAGGGGATCATTCCCCCCTCGTTGGGAACGACGCCAGACAGTACGTATTACAAACGGTAAACCTCGGATTAACCATTGTCGAGGAGCCAGGGGTCACTTATCGGTAAACCTTGGATTACTGTCAAGGAGCCGGTAAGGGGATTGAGCTTGCTACTCTGCCCTTGCGTGCTGTCGGAGTTTAGACTGTTCCCCCAGGTGTACTTGTGGCCGTTGGTAACCTTAGTGACCATAATCTCTAGGATTCTACCCAAGGTGACGGTGGAGGGAAGATCCCACTGTACCTGGAGCAGACGTCGGTTATACTCACTTGGATTTTCTGGGGGGTTCACTTCACTCGAGACGGTTAAAGTGGAGGAACTTGGTCCAGTCTATTCATTAAGCAGGTTGCCGGGGTAACTGTTCCACCCGCCATTTCTGTACTGAATTCTGCGAGGTTGGGCTTCATCACCAACTAGTGTTTTCGGTCCGGAGAGCTTACTGTTTGTGTGTGGTTTGACTCCTAGATTTGATAGCGCGTGTTAATTTGTTTGTTTTTACTTTTAGAGACCATAGGTGTGAATTGTGAATTTTAGTTGTTAAGTGTGAATTGTGAATTGTTAATTTTAGTTTTAAATTGTTAATAAAATTCACTGAAGTTGAATATAATGGCAAATGTTCCGGAATTTATCAACCTAGGAACCCCTCCTAATGAGAATCCTAGTACTTTTCCTTACTTTGGAAATGTTGGTCCTCCTTATATGGCTACTTTGTCATTACCTGGATTTACAATAGGTTTATCGATATGGTTATTTTCAACTTCGTTGGCCCAAAATACTCCAATTGTTCCATCTCAACCGGATGCTTCACCTCAACAGAGTTCACCGTCTCAACATCACCAACCTTCTGTTGACCCTTTACCTTCTTCGCCTAATTTTTCTTTCTCCATTTCTTCCTCTTCGCCTGGTAAAAATCTTGATGCTAGTAACCAGGAGGTTAAGAAGAAGAAGAAAGGGAAGAAGAAGAAGAAGAAGAAGAAGCAAGATAAGAAAGAAGTCAACCAACCAACCATGGCTGTAAGTGTTAGTTGTGTTGAGGAAAACTCCAACATGCATCGTAAACCCAAATACCCTTGCAGGCTTTGTAAGGGTGACCACTTCCTTGTCAATTGTCCTGGTATTCCAAAGGTCTTGGAAGTATGGTCAGAAAAATCTCATCAACTTTCCATTGATCCATCAACCAGTGATAGTCAGGTTCCTGGGAAAAAGGGTAAAGTTAGGTTTCCTTGTAAGTTATGCAAAGGGAGTCATCAAACTCACATTTGCCCTCACATGGATGAAGCCTCAAAATTGTTCGAAAACCTTACTGTTCCACAGCAAGAATTTCCAACTGGTTACCGTAAACTTTCTCCCAACCTACCGTCAACTGACGGAGTGATTGATCTAAATTCAAGTACAGTCGATCACACTCTTCCATTGGAGAGTGAAACTCATGTCACTCAGGTTGATGATCCATTAGTTGGTCAAGTGGTCGATTCAATTTCACATTCGGTCGATCACACTCTCCCTTTCGAGAGTAAATTTCATACCGCTGATGTTCTTCTTGTTACATCGGATTCTTCTATGCCGGGGGGCATTTCACCTGTTTCTACAGAACCCCCTCCAAGTACTGAGGTCTTTTCCTTTGATTGGAATAGATTGATAGAACCTCGTCTTCCTTCCTCCATCCCTTTCCAAATCATTGTCAAGGCTGGTGGTAGGGACATACATCGTACACAGGTAGACGAAGGTGCTTCTGTTAGTATTTTATCCTCAAATGTTTGGAGAGCTTTGGGTTCCCCTCAGCTGGCGCCTATTACGCAGAATCTGAAAGCTTTTAACAGAACCATTAGTGAACCTTTAGGGATCCTTCCTAATTTTTCCATTACCTTGGAAGGTAAAACTGTCTGTATTGATCTTATGGTAGTTCGAGGTCCCTTGGATTTCAATTTACTCCTTGGGCGAGACTATGTTTATGCAATGAAAGCTGTCGTATCGACACTCTTTCGCGTGATGTCTTTCCCTCACAATGGCAGTATTGTGACTGTAGACCAGCTTTCGTTCCCTAGTCTTGTCTCGACTACCAATAATATGACACCCCTAAATGTTCCTGATTCTAAAGTGGTATCTACCCCGCCACGGGTTAATTATGTGGCAACTGGTCCCATGTTTTCAGTTACCGATGTAAGTGAGCCTCTCACTGTTTGCTCATCTTCATTTGATTTAGATCCGGTAATTGACATGGAAAACTCTATGGGATTACTTGAACACGATGTTCTTATCCCTTTTGAGTCCCTTGACATGTGTTCCTTCCAGAGAACTATTCTTCCTTCTGATGAAGACCTTTTGGAAGCCATGATCAAGGTGTGTCCACTGACATGTCTTCCTTCCAGTTGGAAGCCATGATCAGTGTTATGAGGACAGTTCTTTTCCTGTGTCAACCTCGTTAAAAAATGAACCAGGTACGAGGATAGTTTTTTCCTGTATCAACCTCGTTAAAAAATGAAACAGGCTAGCATGAGGACAGTTCCTGTTACTGAGTCAACCTCGTTAAAAAATGAATCAGGTATGAGGACAGTTCCTGTTACTGAGTCAACCTCGTTAAAAAATGAATCAGGTATGAGGACAGTTCTTTTCCTGTGTCAACCTCGTTAAAAAATGAACCAGGTGCGAGGATAGTTTTTTCCTGTATCAACCTTGTTAAAGAATGAAACAGGCTAGCATGAGGACAGTTCCTGTTACTGAGTCAACCTCGTTAAAAAATGAATCAGGTATGAGGACAGTTCCTGTTACTGAGTCAACCTCGTTAAAAAATGAATCAGGTACGAGGAAAGTTCCTTTTATTGTGTCGACCTCGTTAAAAAATGAATCAGTGTGTACGAGGATAGTTTTTTCCTGTATCAATCTCGTTAAAAAATGAAACAGGCTAGCATGAGGACAGTTCCTGTTACTGAGTCAACCTCGTTAAAAAATGAATCAGGTATGAGGACAGTTCCTGTTACTGAGTCAACCTCGTTAAAAAATGAATCCGGTACGAGGAAAGTTCCTTTTACTGTGTCGACCTCGTTAAAAAATGAATCAGTGTGTACGAGGATAGTTTTTTCCTGTATCAACCTCGTTAAAAAATGAAACAGGCTAGCATGTGGATAGTTCTTTTACTGAGTCAAACTCATTAAAAAATGAATCAGGTAGATTTTAGGTTATGTAGGTAGATTATAGAAAGTAGGGTTTTGAGGATAGTTCCTGTTACTGAGTCAACCTCATTAAAAAATGAATCAGGTACGAGGATAGTTTGTTCCTCTCTCAACCTCGTTAAAAAATGAAATTGGATGGTACGAGGAAAGTTCCTTTTACTGTGTCAACCTCGTTAAAAAATGAGTCAGTGAGCATGAGGATAGTTCTTTTACTGAGTCAACCTCATTAAAAAATGAATCAGGTAGATTTTAGGATATGTAGAAAGTAGGTTTTGAGGATAGTTCCTGTTACAGAGTCAACCTCGTTAAAAAATGAATCAGGTATGAGGATAGTTCTTTTCTTGTGTCAACCTCCTTAAAAATGAAACAACTCCCTTTTCAAGTTAAATATTGAAAGTTAACCTTCATTCCATCCATCTGGTTGAATGCAATGAAGCCTGGGGGGCATGTACCTCGCTTTGCATCGTTATGCTGGGGGCATGCGAACTTCTGGAGCATAGTTCCTTGTCTTGTGTCAAGCTCGTTAAAAAATGAAACAAGGAGTCTGGAGCATAGTTCCTTGTCTTGTGTCAAGCTCGTTAAAAAATGAAACAAGGAGTCTGGAGCATAGTTCCTTGTCTTGTGTCAAGCTCTTTTAAAAATGAAACAAGGGTAGGTTAAGTCGGTAGATTGTAGAGAGTAGTCATGAGCATAGTTCCTTGTCTTGTGTCAAGCTCATTAAAAAATGAAACAAGGATCACGAGCATAGTTCCTTGTCTTGTGTCAAGCTCGTTAAAAAATGAATCAAGGTTTTTAGAGTAAAGTTTTTTGTTAGGTAGATTGTAGAGAGTAGTTACGAGCATAGTTCCTTATCTTGTGTCAAGCTCGTTTAAAAAATGAAACAAGGATTTTGAGGATAGTTCTTTTCCTGTGTCAACCTCACTAAAAAATGAAACAACTCCCACAAGTCTTTCCAAGATCTTGAAAGTAAAGCTTCATTCCATCCACCTCATTGAATGAAATGAAGCTTGGGGGGCATGTACCTCGTTTTGCGTCATTATGCTGGGGGCATGTGAACTTATAACAAGCATAGTTTTTCGTTTCAAGCTTGCATAAACATGAAACTGAATCCGAGCATAGTTCTTTTCCTGTGTCAAGCTCGTTAAAAAATGAAACAAATCCTCCTCTAATTGAGTCGAGAGTTTGACTAGATCTCATAGATGTTAAGTATTTAGGTTAGTTATTTCAGTTTTTGTATAATTTTATTACAGTTTTAGGTCGAGTCTTTCAAATGATCTCGTTCATGAACCTCATTTCATCCAACTGGTTGAATGAAATGAAGCTGGGGGGCATGCGCTCTAGCAGTTATGCTTAGGGGGCATCAAGCACAGTTTTATCTCTGTTTCAAGCTTGTGTAAAAATGAAACTACTTTGAAGCATAGTTTTTATCTGTTTCAAGCTTTTGTAAAAATGAAACCTATCTCGAGTCAATTTCAGTTATTTTCAAGACTCGTTAAACTCATGAAAATCCCGAGATTATTTTGCTATTTTTCATTCTCGTAAAACAAATGAAAATGTCGAGTTCTTTCCGTCTTTTCCTGCTCGTAAATTAAATTGAAAGTCGGCCATATGAGTACATTTTTATCATTTTTTCGAACTCATTAAAATTTATGAAAAAGTGAAAACCATGAGTACATTTTTATCCCTTTTTCGAACTCGTTAAAACTTACGAAAAAGTGAAACCTCAGAGTCATCTTTTAAGCCCTTTTCTGACTCCTAAAATATGAAAAGATTGCCGAGCGTTTCTTTTACACTCGTTAAAACGGAATTAAAAGACGGTCCCCTTATAGCTCTTTTCTGACCGTAAAATCAGGAAAAGATTGTCGGGTTTTTGTCGTTTCAAACTCGATACTGGAAATAAAACGACGTGTCATTGATCGCTTTTTTACTTTTTCAGATCAGAGACACTAATATGAAAAGTACTCCTTGGTCGCAAGACTAAGCGGTTCTCTCAAGGATTATTTTATACTTTTTCGGGCTTGGGAGACACAAATTTACGAAAAAGTTCAACCTTGGAGTCTTCTTAAGTTTTTCAGACTCTCTAAAATTGAAAAACGCCGAGTTTCTCCTATACTGGGCTCGTTAAACATTTCACAGTAAAGGACCTGTTCAATTACAAATAGGAACGAACCACTCCTTCCTAGGGTTCGAATCAAAACTAGGTTGGACTCATCCGAAGGATGAGCTTATAATCAAGCATATGTTATCCTCCTCAAGCTTGTTAAAAATAAAGAGGTACTTGCCAGAAATGGTGGGGGAAAAGAGAGAAGAATGAGCCTATTTGTTACATTTTGTCTCAGAAGAAACTTTATTACCACTCTTGAACACGACACTTTTCATTCACCTAGGTTGGGAAATCTTTTACCTCACAGTTGATCAAACCACTTTGAAAGTCTTCAGCCGGGTTCCGGGGATTAACTTTGAGTTATTCGTCACCAAACCATCTGTCGTGTCGTTATGTGTTCAAGAGGTCTACAAGAAAAACTTTCATCTGCAAAATACTTGTCATCCATTTGACCATCCCTGAGTCAGTCCTTACAGCAACATTTTTTCAACTTGAACAATGATTTTGTGTTGTGGGCTTGCCTGCAACGGGTCGCTTTCTATCGACATCAACACATTATCTAGAGAGATGACTTAGAAATCGTCAGTACCTTGAAGTCTGCATGCATCAATGGCAGGTTTCTCGCCTTTGACGTCAGTTTACATCATTGACTTTCGATCGAAGGATTCCGTGAAATGTTCGACATCAACTCATTCATTCACATCTCATGGATTGTACTGGGTACTTTGAGAACCATTGACATTACTGGTGGTCTCTCTCACACTTGTTAACAGTTTACATCATCGACTGGTAATCAAGTGGTTTCTACCATGTTCGACATCAACTCATTTATTCGCATGGCTAGAATCGTACTAATTCGGGAAGCAGAAATGAAGACCCTGGATCTAGTTTCCACCATCCAGGCTGCGAGGAGTTTTGTATTCATTATCTAAGTAGAATAATCATAAACAGATGGCTGCGCCCATACTGTGTCTACAAAAGTCTATGATTATGATGTACTGCAAGATCATTCCTGTATCAAAGTAGTTAGTCTGTTAGTTAAAGTTTTGATCTGAGTATGGGAATGCCTACCTCAGTGATGATATAATCTTATACATGTATTTTGTGTTGAAAATTGCAGGTTCTGACCAGGCTCTCCATGAGATAATCCTTGAAATGATAAAGCGCTTCACCCTTCCTAGATAATACAAAACCCTAATCTATTACAGGCTTCGCACTTTAGGGGGCAATCTGTTACACTAAAAAATGTCACCATGACTATTTACAGTTAGTATGGCTCAATCAACAGTCATGCTACCCTCTTAGGCAAGTCTTATGCCTCTGCTCTCCATGTCAAACTCCAAAAAAGAGAGGAAGTCTTTCTAAATGTATTTATCTCTGGGGACGCAGGTTCTCTCAACCTTACCTGCGGGGACGCACCCAATGTTCACCAAATCTGCGTCTTTGGATGCTCTGTATGTAAAGGGGCAGGTGCGTCCCCCTGGAATGGTTAAAATGCGCAAGTTTCATCTTTAAAAAGTTACTTGTGGTCATTTCTAGAGCATTCTAGAAGGTTGTTCGACGTGTATTGAGCGCCTCTAGATGGTTCATGCACTCCTACCAAAGAGGAACTTATCCCATCAATAAGGGAGCTATCCCATCCAAAGAGGGGATTATCCCATTGATGGTGGACCTGATTAGCTTCCTCTTGAGCACTATAAATACAGGCATTGGGCCAGAAGGAAGGAGGTTGGAGCTATACATTTTCTTTGGGTAAATGCTGCAGGAATTAGGACTCCCATTTAGAACCTTGTGAGGAGAGATTGTCTTTGCTTGATTCTACTTGGAAGTGGGTGAGCTTTGTCAAAGTAGAGGAAAACCCTTGATGGACCCTGGGAGGAACTTGCACAACACCAAGGCCAGGTTGTAAGAGTTTCTTTGTTTCGTTATTAATACAAACTGGTTTATTTTTCTCAATAGCTTGTGTTAATGAGTTATTTCATGTGTTCCTTGGTCTGCATGTTGAATATATGTTTTATTATATGAGATGCAAGTGCTTGGTAATTGTTTGATTGTTTGTGGTTGCAGGAATTGATGTGAAGGAGGAGCTCATCCGGATCGGCAAGGAAGGACTACAACAACAACGTTTTGGAATAAGGTAAGCCTAAACACTTGTAGTTTTCATGTTTTAAAAGGTGTATTTAGAGAAAGATCGCTCCATTTTGTCTTGTTTGTCGCTAGAGAGTTTAGACTCCTAGGGAGGTCAGTTGTGTCCGCACAAACGACTTTTTCCGCCACGACACTCGGTCAAACAACAAACAACATTGCAGAATACAGTGTAGTGATTGAATTATTATCTGAATCCATTTCATTTTGGATTCGGAGTTTGATAGTGAGGATAGATTCTGAACTCGTTGTATTACAGCTTAATAGAGTTTATGCCATTAGAAATCCAGTGTTATTAAGGTTATTTTTGAGAGTGCGTCTTTTGGAACGTGAATTTGATTACATCGAATATCAACATATTCCAAGGTATTTTGATACATTATCAGATGCAATTGCTTCTCGAATGTTAGACAGACATTTGCGATAATCATACATGTAAATTTAAAAACATTAACATTTAATCACACATGTTTAACAAGATAAGCCGGTAATAATGATATATATAAATATGAGCGTGTCAAAAACGCATCGTCTTCGATCATGGGTTGTAAAACACCTTATGATCGGCAAAAATGATAAGTACAAAAAACCAAAATGTCAGATGTGTCTACAAAGTGACCGTCCAATCACTGGTGGTGCTCCCTATATGACACCACTGCACGGGCTACCCTACATAAAAACCTCCTAAAAGGTCCTGGGACTGCGACTACATAGCGATGAAGTCTGATAGGAATATCATCTATAGTAGTCTCTAGTATATCCGCCGTCAGACGCTCTAGATCCTGCTCCAACTCAGCTAAGGTCTCTGCAGCCGCATCCTGTGGGACTGGTGCCGGTGCTACTGGTTGTCTCCTCTCGAAAGGCCGGAGATTGGCTGGATGTCGTGGACCCACATCTGCATTTTGAAAATTTTTACTGTCAGTTTTGAGACGATATATAAAAACAAAAAAAATAGATAATTTAAAAACTTGTGAAAAATGAAATACCTCTGTCATCCCATTGTTCTCCCTGTGGAAGAACCATGTCCGGATCACCGCGAAAATATACTCCGGCATAAGGAAAATCCTGGATTGCAAAGACCTGGTCCTCCAACCAGTGAAAGTAACCCGTAGGAAATCGGACAACTCCCGCTCCCTCATCAGGATGCCGGGACATCACCGCAACCCATCGCATCAACTTTGGCTCCCGAGGTGGCTCAACCGCAACAGTGAGATGCTGAGGGATAAGCATCAGAACTCTCTCTAGCGCAAAGCTCATAACTAAAGGCCCATACCCAAAGGTCTTTAATTGCCCGTTCTTTGCCCTAGTCAGTTGGCCCTTCATATTGGCCAACACAGCATCGCACCAGTTGAAAATGGTGCCTCGGAAGTAATCAATCGCCATCCGCATTTGGGACCCGTTGGCAATGTGCAAAGCGGCTGCGCCACAGAGTCTGGTAACTGTAAAGGAAATTACCATAAGTTCAGGTCGGGATATGTATTTGATTTCTATCCCCTTCTCCTGGTTTTGATTATTGCACCACTCTAGCCGGAGACTAGCAAGGGATTGGCCACCCGGTCTAGTCCCGAACAGAGACAGTTTCTCGCCCCTATTAGGCAAACCAGTGAGAAAATATATGTCTGTGGGCTCTATCTCGAGCTGGTACCCTTCGATGTAAAAACATTGTTCCTGGACGTTCCACCTTTCAACCAGCCACTCTAAGAATGGCACCTGGGCCCTCATGCCAGGTATGGCCCAGTATTTGTAGGGATCGCATGCCTTCAAAGCATCAATGGAAGGTTCATGATCTATTGCAGCCAAATCGACATCTTCGTGTTCTCTTTCGCGCCAATCAAGCATGGTGGGCAATCTACACACTAGAAAACACCCATTAGAATTCATTAAATAAAAAAATAATGGTTTAGTTTTAAGAATTGGGGTTTTGAAATTGCTTTGCGCGGAGTACGCACCCCGCGTTCAGAAACAGAGCGGCGGTACGCAGCTATTCTGAAGGTAGGCTACGTACTCCGGCCATTTTCCCATTAACGAAAATGTCGGGGTACGCAGGTTGCCAATGGGGCACCTACGTACCCCGAAAGGCGTATCTTAAAACCCCAAAGCTCCCAAAAAATCAAACTAGGGCTTAAAATGAAATTCTAAATGGATGAAAACAAAGAGGAGGATGTTGTGAAATACCTGAAAGAGACGGCGCTCGATTCCGATGGTCGGATTCTCCGCAAAGTCCACGAGAAGTTTCTTGCCAAAAGCCCTTTTCTCTCCCTCAACAGTAAAATGGTAAAAATGACATGGTAAAAAGTCTTTTTAAAGGTTTTTTGGATACATGAATGCTAGGTTTGTTTATTTTTCACCATGGAGAGATATTTTTCAATGTATTTTTGCCTATCTTAAACAGGTATGAGTAATGTGTTGTTTTTGTGCAGGACAAAAGGACTTTCAGAGAAAATTATCATTTTTCACGAACCAAAACATCAGAGTCATCTTTTAAGCCCTTTTCTGACTCCTAAAACATGAAAAGATTGCTGAGCGTTTCTTTTACACTCGTTAAAACAAAATTAAAAGACGGTCCCCTTATAGCCCTTTTCTGACCGTAAAAACAGGAAAATATTGCTGGGTTTTTGTCGTTTCAAACTCGATACTGGAAATAAAACGACGTGTCCTTAATCACTTTTTACTTTTCAGGTCAGAGACACTAATCATGAAAGTACTCCTTGGTCGCAAGATCAAGCGGTTCTCTCAAGTATTATTTTATACTTTTTTGGGCTTGAGAGACACAAATTTACGAAAAAGTTCAACCCTAGAGTCTTCTTTAGTTTTTTCAGACTCTCTAAAATTGAAAAACGCCGAGTTTCTCCTATACTGGACTCGTTAAAATTTCACAGTAAAGGACCTGTTCGATTACAAACAGGAACGAACCACTCCTTCTTAGGGTTCGAATCTAAACTAAGTTGGACTCATCCGAAGGATGAGCTTATAATCAAGCATATGTTATCCTCCTCAAGCTTGTAAAAAATAAAGAGGTACTTGCTAGAAATGGTGGGGGAAAAGAGAGAAGAATGAACCTATTTGTTATCCTTCGTCACAGAAGAACCTTACTACCACTCTTGAGCACGAAACTTTTCATTCACCTGGGTTGGGAAATCCTTTGTCTTAAAGTTGATTAAACCACTTTGAAAGTCTTAAACCGTTTCTAGGTATTAACTTTGGGTCAATCGTCGCCAAGCGATCTGTCGTGTCGTTATGTGTTGAGGAGGTCTCTGTAAATAAACCATTCATATGCAAAATACTTGTCATCCATCTTTGACCATCCCTGAGTCAGTCCTTACAGCAACATTTCTTCAACTTGAACTATGATTTCGTGTTGTGGGCTTGCCTGCAACGGGTCGCTTTCTATCGACATCAGCACATTATCTAGAGATATGACTTAGAAATCGTCAGTACCTTGAAGTCTGCATGCATCAATGGCAGGTTTCTCTCCTTTGACGACAGTTTACATCATTGACTTTCGATCAAGGGATTCCGTGACATGTTTGACATCAACTCATTCATTCGCATCTCATGGATTGTACTGGGTACTTTGAGAACCATTGACATCACTGGTGGTTTCTCTCACACTTGTTAACAGTTTACATCATTGACTGGTAATCAAGTGGTTTCTACCATGTTCGACATCAACTCATTTATTCGCATGGATAGAATCGTACCAATTCGAGAAGTAGAAATCAAGACCCTAGATCTAGTTTCCACCATCCAGGCTGCGAGGAGTTTTGTATTTATTATATAGTAGACTAATCATAAACAGATGGCTGCGTCCATACTGTGTCTACATTTGTCTATGATTATGATGTACTGCGAAATCATTCCTGTATCAGAGCAGTAGTTAGATTGTTAGTTAAAGTTTTCAATCTGAGTATGGGAATGCCTACCTCAACGATGATACCATCTTATATATGTATTTTGTGTTGAATATTTGCAGGTTCTGACCAGGCTCTCCACAAGATAATCCTTGAAATGATAAAGTACTTCACCCTTCCTAGATGATTTGAAACCCTAAATCTACTTCAGGCTTCACATTTTAAGGGGCAATCTGTTACACTAAAAAATGTCACCATGACTATTTGTAGTTAGTATGGCTCCATCAACTGTCATACTATCCTCCTTGGCAAGTCTCATGCCTCTGCTTTCCATGTCAAACTCCAAGAAAGAGAGAAAAGTCATTTAAAGTCAATTATCTCTGGTACGCAGTTTCTCTTAGCCTTACCTGCGTGTACGCAACCCAAGTTCACAATACCTGCGTACTTGTACGCTCTATCTGTAAAGCAATGGGTGCGTACTCCTGTAAAGGTCAAAAGGCGCAAGTTTCACTCCAAAAAAGTTACTTGTGGTGATTTCTAGAGCATTCTAGAAGCTTTTTTGACGTGTATGGAGCGCCTCCAGATGGTTCATGTATCCCTATGGAAGAGGAACTTATCCCATCAAGAGGGGAGCTAACCCACCCAAAGAGGGGCTTATCCCATTGATGGTGGACCTGATTAACTTCCTCTACAGCACTATAAATACATGCATTGGGCCAGAGGGAGGGGAGGTTGAAAGCTGAACATTCCTAAGGGTAGATGCTGCTGAGATTAGGACTTCCTTGTAGAAGCTTGTGAGGAGAGATTGTCATCCTTTCTTGTTTCATTTGGAAGTGGGTGAGCTGGTCAAAGTAAAGGAAAACTCTTGCTGGACCCTGGGAGGAACTTGCACAACACCAAGGCTCAGGTTGTAATGGTTTCTTTTGTTTCCTATTAATACAAATAAGTCCATTCTTCTCAACAATTTGTTATTTATGAGTTGTTTCATATACTCCTTGGTCTGTATGTTAAATATGTTTTATTTTATGAGATATTCAGGTGCTATTGAATCGTTTGATTGTTAGTGAATGCAGGTTTCAAAGAGAAGGAGGAGCTCATCCGGATCGACGAGGCTGGACTACTACAACAGCGTTGGACTACAGGTAGGATCTAAACACTTGATTTCTTATATGGTAAATGTATATTTAGAGAAGGATTGTTCTTAATTGTCTTGTTTGTCACTAGTAAGCCTTAAGCTTCTAGGGAGGTTGGTTTTGTCTGCAAAATTGACTCTTTCCGCATGACAGGTAGCATTTACCCCAACGGTGGATGGTATGGTGAGACCATGGTGATGTGACCGGTGAATGAAACAACCCAACCCGACTCAGGCACGGAGTGGAAGTGTCATGTTCAAGAGCTACTTGCTACCAGTAAAAGTTCTTTGAGTTTCTTCCCAATTTTTCCCCAGTCATTTCTGACCAGTAACTCTTTATTTTTGTCAAGCTTGAGGAGGATAACATATGCTTGTTCTATAATTTTCCCTTCGGGAAAACCCATCGCTATGTTTTTACGAGCCTAGCGAAAGTGAAACTCATTCTCGTCTAAAGACAAGTTTGACGCTATTGATGTTTTTTAACGAGTCTAACGACAAAGATAACTCGGTCCTTTTCAATTTTAGAGAGTATGAAAAGGTACGTAAAGATAACTCCAAGAGTCCTTTTTCATCATCTAATCCCTTAAGTCCGAAAAAGTATAAAACAATACAGAAGGGATGAGTTTTCGATAGTTTTAACGAGCCGAACAAAACAAGCGCTCGATCCTTTTGTGCAATAATCCCTCAGGTCCAAAAAGATTAAAATTTAGAGGAGGGATAGCACTTCCGGTCGCTTTAACGAGCTGGAAGGCCAAAACTCAGCAATCTTTTCATATTTTACGAGTCAGATGAAAAGAGCTTAAAGAAGACTCATCTTTTGAGGAACGAGTGATGAACGGGTAGCAGCTGATTCCAGGTAAGGTTTGGAATTTTCCAATCACGACAGTGTCACAAGGATGGCTGGTGAAATCACTCTTCACAGCTGTTCCTCAAAATGGGTAAACAATCAAATGGAGGTGAATGATCGTCCAAATGAAAAGTGGAGGTGGCGGTGCAAACATGACCAAGGCTTTAATGGCTGATAAATGTTACATTCACGGTGGTTATTTACCGGGTAGTTCATTTTTTAACGAGCTTAAACACAGATTGAAACACTTGCTCTATCTTATGTTTATTTTTTAACGAGCATGAACGATGTGTTAAAACTGCTCGATGAAGTTTGCATGCCCCCAGCATAATAACGCAAATCGAGGTGCATGAGTTTGCATGCCCCCAGCATAATAACGCAAATCGAGGTGCATGCCCCCCAAGCTTCATTGCATTCAACTCAGTGGTTGGAATGAAGGTTTACCTTTGAGATTTGGAAAGGGGGGTTATTTCATTTTTTAATGAGGTTGATACAACAAAAGAAATTTCCTCATGACTCCTTGTTTCATTTTTTAACGAGGTTGACACAAGATAAGAATCGTCCTCGGAGCCCACTGTATTTACAGTATTTGATAGAAAATCAAAGACTGAAGGGTGATAAAGGTCATCTTGAGTATCTTCTTCATATTCTGGAAGAAGGGAACGATGGTGGCAATCATTCCATGGTGCCCCTTCAATCAACATTGATTGTACAATTCCTTCGTCGGTTCCATGCACTCTCGACCAAGGATCTAAAGGGGTACCATATTCTCTAGACCTATCTACCCAAACGCTTGATGAGCGTTGATTTGGGTTCGCCTCCCATGACCGAAACATTGATTGCTACAATATTTCTATTGGGCTTGGGGGTAAAACCATTGCATGATCCATGTTGATATCGTCTTCTGAGATCTTCGTGGAAGATATCATATTGCAGGTACCTATCGATGCTACTTCCGCCAAATCAATTGGAGGTGGAAGAGCGAAAGTTACCATTAGTATAGGATCTTTCAGTAGGCCTACTCCGATATTCTAAAGCGAATGGGGGCTTCCATGGATCATGGGAATGCTTCCTGTAACTTGTGAACCATTGGGGAGGAAGTTTTGTTGGTCGACGATCGTAATCCCCCCTTGAAAGGGGAATGCGATCTTTCTAAAATAGGTCGACACCACAGCTGCCATGGTATAGATCCATAGTCTTCCTAGCAGGATATTGTAATCAAGATTTCCATCGATGACTTCAACATCTATTTCTATTGTTTTTCCCCCTAGTTCAACCTTCAAGTTATTTAGGATACCATATGGGGTATATGTCCTTCCGTCGAATGCTTTTAATGTCGTCGAAGATCGCGACAAGGTTGGAGATCCTAAAGTTTTCAAGCAACTCATCGACATAATACATGTAGATGCCCCCTCATCAATAATTGTTCGATGAACAGTTTTGTTGAGGGCTTTCACTTGAATAAGGAAAGCTAGTTGAGCTGGTAACTGAGGATCGTACCCTTTGTGGTCAAAGGATACAAGATTGGAATCCTTAGGATCAACCCCACCAATGGCTGATAACAAAGCCTGCCTTTGGGATGGACAATTTTGCAGTACTTAAAGAGTCGACATAGCGGATGGCGATTGGGCCAAATCTTCTACTATGTTATAATGTTGTGCTGCTCTGGCGCGAGGATTAAATGTCGACTTGTGTACTACTCCCTTTGGCGGTTTTATTGTTAATTCAGGAATGATGGGTGGTACAACTTCTGTCGAAGTTGTTGTCGAACTACTTGGTTGATCTTTACCTTTGTCGTTCGACAGCTGCGGATTCTCGTAATCTTTGTTCCTTGTCGAAATCAAAGCATCATTTTGTTGCTTGGAAATCGACAACATTAGCACTTGCGACAGGGAAGCATTTCCACTATCAACCAGATTTGTGGCTGGATTTGGAAACGGATCAGTTAATACAACTGAGGTTTGTGAACTCTTAAAGAATCTTTTAAGCTCAGCTTTGTATGGACATTTTGAGGTCCAATGATCCTCATCACATATGTGACACCCTGCGGGGGGTGGTTTCCTATTTCCAGGAGGGTTTGAAGAAGTTTTTTCATGAGATGACTCTCCTTCTTTCTTCTTCTTCCCTTTGCTTTGTTTCTTCTTGCTTCCTGGTTGTTTGGTTTCTTTGCCCTTATCTGCTGATACGACATTTACTTCCGAAGCAAGAATTTCGTCTTTTGCATTTTGATCTGAAATCTTACGGGCTTTCTTTGACGAAGCCTTTGTTGATTTCGCGTTTGTTGTGCCAATCACGCCATCGCTGGCATGAGAGTCATTATTTGATTTAGGAGGAGGAGGAATTGAGAATTCTGGTCTAGGGGCGTCAGGTATTTTGTCGTAGAGCGTGCCAGACTGAGTATAGACCAAGTTTAGATATTGCGCACGAGCGATAACTTGCTCTTCCGTTACGACTCCTCCCTTCACCACATCTTCCGTTATGGCAAGAAGTAACAACTTGATAAACCATTCAGCTAATAGCTGATCGGGAACATACGTTTTTACCATCCTACGACGACGTCGCCACTCATGTATATGATAAGATATGTGAGTGGCCGTTGTCTGTTTGAAGTTGGTTAAGATTTCCGTTCCCGTTTCATACCTTATCGGTAATTGAAAATGGGTTAAGAAAGTCGTGGCTAAGGTGCTAGAATTGTCGAACAAAGCTCTAGGCAATTCAATATACCATTTTGCCGCTGGACCCGTTAACGTCCTCTAACAAAGGCGAAGCCTTATCGAATCATCGTTTAGGGTGTTTGATGAACACCACAGATGAAATGTCATCACGTGATTCGATGGGTCCTCACCTGGATTTCCATTAAATTTAGGAATGTCTGATGGAAGTTTGTGAGGAATCGCTAGCCACCAAGGGGCGTAAGCAATTGGATCATTTGTTAACCGGTGTAAATCGGGTAACTCTAAAGTTGCCACGAATGGTAACTGTTGATTCAGGTTAGGTGAAGCATACCCAGGGTACGATGGAATTGCCTGAGCAGTTGGCCTTTGCATACCAGCATAATGTAGTTGATGCTGGTATGACTGATACGGTTGGTGGACTTGACCACCGTAAAGTGGTTGATTTTAACCGTTTTGAATGTACGGTTGTCCACTGTTTGCAAAGATCTGCTGCTCAGAACCTTGGTACACTTGTTGGAATTGTGGTTGTTGGTATTGCACCAGCCACGGTTGTGAAGCCATGTTCTGTTGTGCTATACTAACCGTCAGACCAAGATGTGGGGTAATTGTACCCGTTTTGACCTGTGTCGCTCCACCAGTTGGCGATTGTGGTTGAGTCACAGGGTCAAGGGGCTGTTGCATTACAACCTGAGAAATCTGAGGTTGACATACAACAGGCATCGTTTGAACTTGTGACACTGTTACAATAGCTGGTGTTGTCGGGATGTTCGACATAGGTACACATTGTTGCATAGAATACACAACACTTGGTTGTTGGGGTAGTATAGGTACCCAACCACTTGTCGTAACTCCAGTATAACCTGAATACTGTTGAGAAATCCCGTATGGATATCCTCCTGGAGGGGGTAATGAAAGGGCATACTGCCCCCCATACGGTGGTAATCCGGAACTCAAGGGGATTGTTTGCCTTTGGGGACTGGATGGCCCAAATTGACCTCCAAATGGATCAATTTGTCGAGTCTCAACATAAGAGTTTCCAGATATTATTCTGGAAGAACAAACAGGAATGGACCACACTGTCGAAATAGTCCCTGGATGGGTTCCTTCTAGCGGTTGTGAGCTAGTTGGGACAGATGGTATGCCGGAAAACATTGTCGGAGTGACGACAGGGAGTTCTGCCGTCGCTGTGTCATTTGACACAGTCCTAGATGTTGACGGTTGTTCAGACATTTTGAGTTTATCCAAAAGATCACCTAGCGATTCTACAGGAACTTCCACTTGTGGTAGACTAACTTCAAAAATAGAGTGACCCCGACTCCAAAATGTGTTGGAGTACTTGCTTGCGGATCTTCTACAATTTCCTCTATCGCAATCAAACCAGGTGGAAGGGGAAGACCGTCAGGTCCGTAAAATATTTCTGGTGCCTAAGAAGGGGTTGAATCGACAGCGACAAATGTTTGAGGAGCAAGACTCTCTGAACCAGTTGCGGATGGAACTGGCTCAGTAACGCAAGTATTTGCTCTCAGACTAGGATCAGTATCACTGTCCCTCTGTGGCTGTTGAACTTCTTCTATAGAGGCAGGGTTTCCAGAAATGTTTGGAGTAACAGGAATCTTGGATGTTGTTGGAACACTTGTTCTAACTTTGATAGGAGATTTCAAACCGGTTAAACGAGTTCGCTTTGTCTGTACTGTTTTTGATTCCAGAGACAAAGACGGTTGACTCGTAAGCCTCCGCGAACGACGGGGTTTCAATTGACTTTCCTCCACGATTGCGGATTACTCGATCAACCAAAATACAAAAGGGGAAAGTGTGTTTCCGAATTAAATGAATTTTTAGATGCTTTAGACACAACTTGCTTTTTCAATTTTAAAGAGTCGAGAAAAAGCTAAAGATGACTCTAGTCTCCTTCGATGTTTTAACGAGCCCGAAGTGACAAATGCTCGGATGGACTTTTTCTGTTATAGAGTCTAAAAAAGGCCAAAAGGAACTGCTCTGGAGTTCTAGGTAGAGGGTGTGCCCAACTTTTCGCAAAACCGCAGAATACTTTTTAGGGTACGGGCGGTCAATCTTCCTGAATGCTTTGTTCAGTGCATTGCGATCAGTAGGGCGGCCGACACGGCTTCCTATGGATAAAGGTTATATTCCTATAGGGGTCTCCCAATATATACGCGACGGTATGTGGGAGCACAATCCGTACTGGCACTTATCGTCTCTCAGGAGGAATCACCCAACCATTAGTGAGGCGACCAGTGACCAGGTTTTACGACGCCGGAACACGTCTCTAGCCTAGACCTCTATTTTGTGCGTTATGTTACAAAGCGTTGTTAAGTTCATTCAATTTATTTTAGGTTTATCTTTCTTAGAAGTTTGCCTTTTTGGATCACCACGAGATGTATGATACAATTCCTAAATGCAGTCTAAAGATGATAAGCAAGCTTTTATATCTTTTCAACAATGAAAATCCTAGCTACAAGGGGAAAAGAAAGACACCATCTTTTCTCAAAGAGCATAGAGCACACAGTAATGCACTTTTCCCTAAATCAACATACAAACTGTCAAAATTCAAATGCACATATGCATGTATTTGTTTTCACTTTCTTAATATTGATGCCTAAAAAGAAAGCTGTTGTACAAATTTGAATTCGATTTCAAGTGAAAACAAAAACAAGTTCTTTTTCAAAATCAAAAAGACGATTACGACACTTTATGATTTACTTGTTTCGACACTTTGAAATGCATAAATTCAAACCAAAATACAAAAGTAAAAGCTAAATCAACTGTGAACAACAAACAAACTCACTCCTAAGATCAAAACGACACTTACGACAGGTCTAGATCTAGGGGCGACAGTATGACTAGTTTACTTTTGTAATGGGAAACTGCAAATGATGTAACAAATACACAAAGAACAAATACAGTTTCTTTATACAACCGAGGCAGAATTGAGGCAAAGAAAAGGGGTTTCAGATAGGTACACTGACTGATAACAGGCTGCAAAAACAGAGAGAAAACTGAGCAAAAGGAAGCAGGGAACCACAGCTGCACAAGGAAAAGACTGATCAGTGCACCCTCAACACAGAGAATCTGAAATTCAGCGCAGGTAGCCTTCAAGGGACCTGCGTTGAAATGCAGAACCTCTTCACAGAGTCTGCGCTGAAGCAGAAACGAGAGTTGTTTCTGGGTTCTGGGTTACGGTTTGCAGTTTAATCTGCAGTTTTTGGCCGGATAAAGCTATCAATTAGGTACAATTAGGAGGATGATTTATAGGAGGACTAAGATCTATCACAAAGGGTTGTTAGAGCACTTGTGGATCAACTGTTCAGATCATAAACAGGCCTAGTGAGTGGACTAGAGTAGTTGATCTCTACTTTGCATTTGTAAATGGCAAATGCAGTTTGATTCGGCACTCTTGAGTTTATGAAATGAATAGCAATAGAAACACAAATAAACTAACAAGATACTATCCCCAACGGAGTCACCATTTTGTTGTTGGGAAAAGTATCCAATTCGGAATGCCCCTATCCCACTCTAAGAGGTGATAGTGCCTTAGCAACAAACAAGGAAAAACTATCTGAGTATTCTTCTTTATGAGATGCAAGTAGAGAAAGAAGGATGTAACTAACCGGTGTCTTCCGCTAGTTTGTCGATCCAATCACTCTCTCTTTCGTTCGCTTCCCGCTGCCTACTCTTTCATTGGTCCAGCTTTACGCAGTTCCTGCAAGATCACAAGAGAGGAAAACTACACAAAAGACATAGATTCACATTCATAACTAGTTTAGGATCAGATATAAACTAAATATGCAAATATAACACAACATCATTGAAATACAAGCATATAGGAGAAACTCAAATAGCTTTATTGATATGATAACAAGGTTCAAGAGGAGATACAACCAAGTGAGTCCCGATCCAGCATCTACCTCCCAGCAAAGGAATCCCTTCCTCTCCTCCAACAAAGCATAAATCACCCAATGTACTAATCTCAATCTCAAACCAACAACAATTCTCTGCAAAGTACAAAATTCCAGCCTCCTGAACCTCTGGGTGAGAGATCCATATATAGATGTAAGTAGAGAGGATGAGTCAGCTTATGTTTTGACTTGTGGCTTCTCTCTGTCAGTTCTTGCTTCCACTTGGAGCTTGAGAACCTCTTACTCATCACTAGTCGAATTCATTGAGGCAAGTGTCATTGGAGAAGATTCTCGAAGCTTCCAGTGTCTTTCCACCTCGTTGAATGAGCTTGCCATTTGTCATTTCCCACTCAGCGCACCCTGGTAGTGCTTATACCTGCGTTGCAGTGCACCTAGCCAGTGTAACCTCTGCATTTCAGCGCAGACAGCTAGTGGAGCCTCTGAATTGATCCTGAATTGACTGTTTCTGAGTTGGTTTTGGTGGAGAACTTCTGGGAGAAGCTGTCATTGGTTGACCTTGTTCCTTTAGGGGTAGGAACAACTTATTTAGGGACTTTGGATCCCTTGAATTATGGACATTTCATGCTCAATGCTGTAAGGCACAAAAATGTCTATAACACCAAGGGTTCTCTAGAGTAGTGAGATACATGCGAAGGGTGTACACTAGGGAAGTACACCAAAGCCACCTTTCCTGATAAGGACAGTCGAGCGCAAGCGATCCTTGAAAGAGTTCACTCAAATATGTGTGGGCCGTTCTGAACAACCTCCACAACAAAACACTAGTATTATGTGATATTTGTATATGATTTCTCACGTAAGTGCTAGATTTTCTTCATGTAGAAGAAATATCAGATGTTATCTAAAGTTTGTGAATTTAAAGCACTTGTTGAGAAAGACACTAGTAAGAAAGTGAAGGCTATCAGGAGAGATAACAATGGAGAACATGTGTCGAATGAGTTCAAGAACTTATGTGCATCAGAAGGCATTTGAGGGGACTTAATAGCACCCAATAACCCACAACAAAATGGGGTTGTGGAAAGGAAGAACAAAAGTATTTTGGGAGCTGCACAGACAATGTTACATGATCAAGGCCTATCGTTACACTTGTGGGTTGAAGCTGTTGGAAATAATAGTGAGAGGGGGGGTGAATCAGTATTAGAAATTTAACAATATTTCATTTCCATAAATAAATTTATATATGCTACTTCTGTTAATGCAACTTGCATGTATATGCAATTGTGTTTAGAGAAACCAGCGTATGTCTTGCAAACTTATAATTTAGTTAGTTGATCCTTAAGCTGTGTTTCAGAACCATATAAACAATAACCAAGTGCAATAAACAGAATAAGAAATCACACACACGAACACAAGATATAAGGTGGAAACCCAATGTGGGTGAAAACCACCTGCTGCAATCGTCTGTATCTTTCTTTAATAAGAAACTTCTTTTTACAAATTTTTGTATTGATGCAGTCTTATACCAGTACGTAGGCTTCTACCTGCAAAAGGCTATAACCTTCTCTTGTTCTCCAACTTCTCTTGGAAGGGAGCTACAACCCCCTAGCTCTTGTACTAGCTGATGTGTTTACTAGTACGTAGGTGCTGACCTACAGAAGGCTACAACCTTCTCTTTTCTTCCAGGGACCACATTTCATAAATTTTCAGACTGGATCCATCAATAACATCAATCAAACATCAAATATATATGCATCAACCAATATCCTTTGCACCAACCAAAACTGAATCAAACAATCACTTTTCTAAATGTTGTAACCAGAACACAATAACAGTAACCAGAACCCAAGCCAGAACCTAGAACACTGCAACAACAAATAGAAGTAGATAAAACATATTTTATGAGGTATATGCTACTTCAATGTTTCAAACCTATGTGCATATGCACTTTTCTCAAGACAAACCTGCGTATATGTTGTTTTGAAATGCCGAACCAACGTGTATATGCACCCTTGCTGTAATGAACTTGCGTACAGATCTATAAAAGATGATTTAACCTTTACAACTATTCAGACATCAGTTATACCTAGATCATCAGATTTACAAATTACGACATGTGCCAATTGTTCAAATAAAAGATCAAAACCACATAAAGATATTTCTCTTTAAGCCTTAAGATCCTGACCCATCAATAAAACTTATCCTTCCTCAAGCGCTCAAGTTCTTTCTTGATTCAGATCTAGCTATGCACCATAACCCAATGACCAGTATTCTAGATCTTGCTCTTCACTAGATATTAAATGCTTGAGTACTCTTGCTTAATGATCTCCTCCTCCTTTTATAGTCTTAGGCCTTACCCAATACCGTGGTCCAAAACCACTTAGAATCAATGCCTTGGACCAAATACCTGGGGTCAATACTTAGGACAAGATACCTTGGACCAATACCATGGGTCAAAATACCAAGGACCAAATACCATGGACCAAAACCAAGTTTTCCAACATGTATGCGCTTTTCCTTGCATGAAAGTGCGTGTATACACATACGCGCCTTTTGGTCTGAAAACCCGCATGTATATGCAGTTTGGTCAAGGGTAACTTACGTATACTTCTTTTTCTTTCATTCTGTGATCCTGAACTGTGATCTGTCATCTGAGTGAGTTGCCATCAAGGACAACACCTGTGTCATAGCACCAAAATTGTGTCATAATGCCAACAATCTATCCCTTTGGACTTTATGGCAACCCCAAGTCATTCTCCCCATTTGTCATCAAAGGCAAAGGGTTATGCTCCCCTTGAGTACATGCTGAAATCTCTGATATGTTGAAGCATGCTGTTCATGCTCCCCCTGATTGTAAGCAAGGTCTACAAAAAGATGTTCTACAAGAATAACATGACTCTATACATCATAAATGACCTTCCTATCACCGAAGATTCATACATACATCCATCTCCCAACCAAGTGGGGATATACCAAGATTGACTTATCCACCCAACCAAGTGGGGATATACCAAAAGTTTATACATGATAAAACAAGAACATTACATCATCCATCCCAAGCATAGTGGGGAAACAAAATAGGTCGTTACATGACCTTGATAATAAAATATATAGATGACATAAAGACAAAATATCTAAAACAAGACTATGATAGTCATTAGCAAATATCTGTCAATCACCATCCAGACCAGCAACCATGATCTCCCTCTGCACCTATTCCACCTAAAACAAAACAGCTGTGAAATTGTACCAAGATCTTCTAAGATAATGCCAACAATGCATTATTAGAAGAATATGCTCCCCCTAAACCTATGCCAGATGGTCTCTGTCAGAACCATATTAGACTCTTTTCATCCTGAGTCTAGCCCACTATTTTTCTTCAAACCAACATATACGTGATTGTATCCATAGAAACCAGTGTATGTACATGGATACACTTCATGAAACTCATGTACAGCCACTTTTCTCTGAAATAGATAAGTGTCAACTGCAAGATGATGCATCAAATACTCCCAGTTTCTATCTGAGGTATTCAAATGTCTCCCTGGATAGTGGTTTGGTGAATATATCAGCAACCTTTTCCCTGGAGGGAACATACTCCAATTTGACCCTTTTTTCAAGCACTTGTTCCCAAAGAAAATGATATTTGATAGGTATGTGCTTTGTCTTGGAATGCATGACTGGCTTCTTCCAAATACTGATTGCACTTGTATTATCACATATAATGGAGATGGGTGGAGTACATGTGATCTGAATGTCTTGAAATGTTTTCATCATCCAAAGGAGTTGAGCGCAGCAAGATGTAGCAGCCACATATTCTGCTTCAGTTGTATATAATGCAATTGAAATTTGTTTCTTGCTGAACCAGGACACTAATCTGGAACCCATATAGAATGCACCACCACTAGTGCTTTTTCTTTCATCCATGATTCCTACCCAATCTGCATCTATATATGCATGAAGTGTAACATTTGTATCTCTAGGATACCATAAACCAAAGTTTTGTGTTCCTTGAAGATATTTGAAAATTCATTTTACTGCCTGAAGATGTGATTCCTTTGTATTTCCTTGGAATCTTCCAACTATTCCCACTGCATGCATGATGTCTGATCGGGTACCTGTTAGATAAAGCAGACTACCAATCATGGATCTGTAGATTGGTTGATGTACTGCTACTAATTCATCATTTGAGCTGAGGCTGCATCCTGTTACCATAGGGGTACATACTGGTTTAGAATCTTCCATGCCATATTTCTTCAAGATCTACTTGCGGTACTTGGTTTGTGATAGAAAAATACCATATTTATTTTGTTGAACTCGTAAACCAAGAAAATATGTGAGCTCACCAAACAAGGACATTTCAAATTCTTTTTGCATTACCAAAGAAAAGTTTTGACTCATGGCTTCTTCATTGCTAGCAAAAATGATATCATCAACATACACAACTAGTATTAGCAATTTATCATTGTCAAATTTTATATATAGATTGCTATCAGCTGATCCTTTTGAAAAACCCTGTTGATGAAGGTATTTGTCAAGATGATAATACCAGGCCCTTGGAGCTTGTTTTAGACCATAGAGAACCTTTCTGAGTCTGTATACAAGTTTTGGATCATTTCCAAGGATGAATCCATCTGGTTGCTCAATATATACTTCTTCTAGGTCTCCATTAAGAAAGGCAGATTTCACATCCATTTGATATACTTTGAACTTCTGAAAGCTAAAAAGAGCAAGGAACATTCTTATGGCTTCAAGTCTAGAAATAGGTGCAAAATTTTCTTCAAATTCTATACCTTCTTGTTGAGCATACCCTTTACAAACAATTCTGGCCTTGTTTATAATAATTTCTCCATTTTCATTTAGCTTGTTTTTGAATATCCATTTGGTGCCTATGACATTCTTATCATTAGGTCTAGGAACCAATTCTCAAGTATTATTCTTTTCAATCTGCTCAAGTTCTTCATTCATGGCCTTGACCCAACATTCATCTTTACATGCTTCATTTACATTTTGCGGTTCGATGGAGGAAAGCAATGCTAGATAGCTTGAAGCTTCTGTAATAGTTCTTCTTGTCTGCACACTTGCCTCTTTCTGCCCCAAAATTTGATTCTCTGGATGATTCCTCTGAACATACCTGGATGGAGTCTTTTCTTATACCCTTATCTGTTCTCCTAGTGCCTCATTGGTTTCTTCTTCTTCTTGAAAATTAGTTTGATTTGATGTGGAAGGATAGTCCTCATCTTCTTCATAATCTTCAATTTCTACTTGCTTTGGATTTTTGCCTGCTTCATCAACCACAACATCAATACTTTCAACAATTTTCCCAAGTCTTTTATTATAACACTTATATCCTTTACTTTGGGGAGAGTAACCAAGGAGAATGCCTTCATCTGCTCTAGGTTAAAACTTGCCAAGTTTTTCATCAGTCCTTTTGATGTAACATTTGCTTCCAAAAACTTTGAAGTATTTTACAGTAGAAGTCTTATGATACCACAGTTCATGATGAGTTTGAGTGCTATTTACCCGGACGTTTTTTTTGTTGAGAATAGTGATGGCAGCAAATACAGCTTCACCCCAGATGGTTGCAGGAGTTCCAGACTCATCTAGAATAGCACGAGCCATTTGTTGAACAGTTATGTTCATCCTTTCTACCACTCCATTTTGCTGAGTAGTTCTTTTGGTAGAGAATTCCCTTCTTATTCATGTTCTTCACGGAAGTCAAAGAATTAATCCGAGGTAAATTCCCCTCCTCGATCAGACCTGAGGCATTTTATTTTGTGATCCAATTCATTTTCAACCAAAGCTTTGAAGGCTTTGAACTTTTCGAAAGCTTTATCTTTATGCTTTAGAAGTCCTATCCAACACATTCTGGAAAAGTCGTCAATGAAAAATATAAAGTATTGTTCTCCACGAGGTGACTTTTTCCTAGATGGACCACATAAATCAGTGTGAGTAAGTTGAAGAGGCTTACTAGCTAATCCTTCCTTGTCAGGGAAATGTGCTCTGGTTTTCTTACCAAATTGACATGATTTGCATATTGTATTTTCTGGAATGCTGATATCTGGAAGATCATGAACAACCTTGTATTTACATGTTTTTCTTATTTGAGGGAAGATTAGATGCCCCAATCTTCTGTGCCATAGCCAGTGTTCATCGTTTTTGCTTAGGTAGCACTGTTATTGTCCCCCCTTGAATATGTACAGGTTGTTTGGAGTTCTTACACCTTTGATCATTGTTTCTCTTGTATCAAGCCCACAAACAACACATCCACTTGATCGAAATACTACCTCATTTCCTTGATCACACATTTGACTGACACTCAATAGATTATGCTTTAGACCATCTACATACATAACATTTCCAGCTTTAACTTTCTATTTTAAGAGAATAGAGCCTTTGCCTTTTATGACTACATGAGTGTCATTACCAAATGAGACCTTCTTTTCCTTTTCTAAGGCATTATATGACTGAGGTTTTTCTTTATCACCTGTCATGTGTTTCGAGCATCCACTGTCAATGTACCACTGATTTTCTCATCCTTCTGCATACAAGGCTATACCACATCTTTCTATTTTCGATTCTTTCTTTCTTCATGCTTTGGGACCCAATGAAGCTTGCTCCTTCTGAGATGTTTTCCAAAATTTACTCCTGCATTCAAAATCTTCATGACTGAAGTTGTTACAGATAGAGCATTCATGATCCCAGTCACATTCCTTTGATTTCATGCTTCTCTAGTCATGATGATCCTGTAAGCAACACATTGAGCAGCTTTATGTCCAAATTTATGACATGAAAAACATTGGCCATTAAAGAAATTCCTACGATTATCGAATCTACTGACCTGATGATTGTGGTTTCCATTGTCATTCATTCTTGAAGCAAATTGAGAATGATTTACCTGAGGTAGGTTGTAGCTTCTGTTCATCCTTGAAGTAGATTGAGCCCGATTTACCTGGTGATCTGCTTTATGCCTTTGCTAACGATTGTCAACCTGTTTGCTTCTCCTTGCTGCATCAAGATAGCTTTTGGAGGTTGATGGCTTCTGTGCTTGAGATGCTTCTTCTGTATATCTGAGACCTGTCTTTATCATAGGAGAACACTGCACTTTGATAATTTCATCTAAAGTTTCCGATCCTTTAGCAAATCTAATATTGAGAGCTTTTGTTTTCTCAATATCTTTTCTTAGACCCACAATTTCACATTCTAACTTTTCATTGTGTTTTTCCCTTTCAACAACTTGGAATGTCAGAGTATCTATAATCATACTCTTTTCTTCTAAACAGATTTTAAGTTTAGAAATTTTTTCATAAAGACCATCTTCATCTAAAGCATCCAAGAAATCATCATCTTCAAAATCCATCAAAAGTCTATAATCATTACCATGTTCATCTTCATCACTATTTAATAAACCATCGCTATCTTCATGCGTATAGTAGCTCTTGTTACTTACACTCTTTTTTCTATTCCATTTTTCAAGTTCCTTACCTTTATCCAGCTTATATTTATGAGGACACTTGGCTGCATAATGACCAACTCTTCCACAAGCAAGCAATTTGAAAGGTAGTTTACCTCTGAATCTTCCAGAACCCCGTTGAAGGTTCTTGACAAAGTTTGCCTCTTCTTCTCCTTCTGAAATGTGTCCTGATTCCTTGAGCTCTTCTCTTCCTGAAGCCTTGAATGCAGCTTCTCTCATATCTGCTGGACCCTCTTTTCTCATTTCGAAAGCAGTTAGGATTCCGTGCAGCTGTCTCATAGTAATACTCTGAAGATTCTACTTTTCTTCTATGGTAGAAACTTTTGATTCAAACTTAGAAGATAGGGATCTCAAAACCTTTTCAACTATAGTAACTTCTTTTATTTCTTCGCCCAAGTTTTTCATGTGATTAACATTCTCATCTATACGTAAGAAGTAATTAGCTATACTTTCATCACTGTGCATTTTGAGAGTTTCATATTGAATTCTGAGAGATTATAGTTTTGCACGTTTTACCTGGTCGTCTCCTTCACATCTTAGAACGATCTTGTCCCATATTTCTTTGGCGTTTTTGAGTTGCATAACCTTGACAAATTCTGATTGTGACAGACTCCCCAATAATGTATTGACAACCTTGGCATTTGTTTCGTACTGCTTTTTACTTGCAGTATCTGAAGGAACTGCTGATGGAAATCTGTATCCTCCTTCCACGATTTCCCAAACATCTTTTCCAAGAGATTGAAGATAGGTTGTGGTTCTTACCTTCCAATAGAAAAAGTTTCTCCCATCGAATATTGGTGGTCTAATGGATCCCTCTCTTTTGTAGGTACTCATGATGATAGATCTTCCTTCAAGCAATCGAGATTCTTCTGATGGACCTGCTCTGAAACCAGTTGTTGGAAATAATACTGAGAGGGGGGGGGGGTGAATTAGTATTAGCAATTTAACAATATTTCATTTCCATAAACAAATTTATATACGCTACTTCTGTTAATGCAACTTGTGTGTATACGCAACTGTGTTTAGAGCAACTAGCGTATGTCTTGAAAACTTATAATCTAGTTAGTTGATCCTTAATTTGTGTTTCAAAACCATATAAACAGTAACCAGGTGTAGTGAATAGAACAAGCAATCACACACATGAACACAAGATATAAGGTGGGAACTCAATGTGGGTGAAAACCACCTACTGCAATCGTCTCTATCTTTCTTTAATAAGAAACTTCTTTTTACAAATTTTTGTACTAGTGCAGTCTTATACCAGTACGCAAGCTTCTACCTACAAAAGGCTACAACCTTCTCTCATTCTCCAGCTTCTCCTAGAAGGGAGCTACAATCCCCTAGCTCTTGTACTAGCTGATGTGTTTACTAGTACATAGGTCCTGACCTACAAAAGGCTACAACCTTCTCTTTTCTTCCAGGGACCACGTTTCATAAATTTTCAGACTGGATCCATCAATAATATCAATCAAACATCAAATATATCTGCATCAACAATCTCCTTTGCACCAACCAAAACTGAATCAAACAATCACTTTTCTGAACGCTGTAACCAGAACACAGTAACAATAACTAGAACCCAAGATAGAACCTAGAACACTGCAACAGAAAACAGAAGTAGCTAAAACATATTTTATGAGGTGTACGCTACTTCAATGTTTTGGACCTACGTGCATACGTACTTTTCTCAAGACAAACCTACGTATATGTTGTTTTGAAATGCCGAACCGGCGTGTATACGTGCCCTTGTTGTAAGGAACCTGCATACAGATCTTTAAAAGATGGTTTAACCTTTACAACTATTCAGACATCAGTTATACCTAGATCATTAGATTTACAGATTATGAAATGCACCAATTATTTAGATAAAATATCAAAACCACATAAAGGTACTTCTCTTCAAGCCTTAAGATCTTGACCCATCAATAGAATTTGTCCTTCCTCAAGCACTCAGGTTCTTCCTTGATTCAGATCTAGCTATGCACCATAATCCAATGACCAGTATTCTAGATCTTGCTCTTCATTAGATATTCAATGCTTGAGTACTCTTGCCTAATGATCTCCTCCTCCTTTTATAGTCTTAGGCCTTACTCAATACCATGGTCCAAAACTACTTAGAATCAATACCTTGGACCAAATACCTGGGGTCAATACTTTGGACAAGATACCTTGGACCAATACAATGGGTCAAAATACCAAGGACCAAATACCACAGACCAAAACCAAGTTTCCAACAGGTACACGCTTTTCCTTGCATGAAAGTGCATGTATATGCATACACGCCTTTTGGTCTGCGAACCCGTGTGTATACACGGTTTGGTCAAGGGTAACCTTCGTATACTTCTTTTTCTTTCATTCTTTGATCCTAAACTGTGATCTGTCATTTGAGTGAGTTGCCATCAAGGACAACACCTGTGTCATAGCGCCAAACCTATGTCATAATGCCAACAGAAGCATGCAACAAATATGTATATGTGAAAAATAGAAGTCCTGATCAGATTCTTGGGATGAGTACACCAAAATAATCATTTTCAAGGAAGAAACCAAATGTGTCACACTTCAAGATCTTTGATTCGTTACTTTAATGTCATGTTACTAGGGATGCAAGGAAAAACCTAAAGTCGACAACTGAGTTGGGCATATTTGTGGGGTACACTGATACACCTCACAACTATTAGGTGTAACTACCATCTCACAGGATGACAATTGTTCATAGAGATTATAAGTTCAATGAAGAGAAGGCCATGAGATGTTACCTTGAGAGGGAGATTCATTTATAGGCAGATGAGGAGGTTTTAGCTCCAAAGGAAGAACCTCAGGATGATGTGGAGCAACCACATGCAAAGGAGCAGGGAGTGGAGGCACCCACTTATGCAGAGACATATAGAGATGGAAGGAAGCACACCAGAGAAGATTATAGATTGATGCATGATGTTAGAGATAATGTGGGAGCACCCACATCACAACACATGCAGAGGAGGTAATCAGATAGGTACACTTGCTACATGGCTCTGATGAGCGAGAGCGTAGAGACTGAGCTATCCTCATTCGAGGAAGTAGTGCAACAACTAGTGTGAGTTAATGCCATGGTCGAGGAGTATGACTCCATTATCAGGAACAGTGCATGGGAATTGTCCTAGGGCTAGAAGAAAATTCAATCGTAGGTTCTAGGTAGATCTACCAAGTGAAGTAAGTAGTAGATGGGAGTGTAAAAAAAAAAAGGCCAAATTTGTGGCCAAGGGGTTCTCTTAGGTAGAGGGAATTGATTATGAGGAGAACTTTGCTCCAGTAGCAAGGTACTCTTCAATTAGATCTATTCTAACACTTTTAGAGAAAATGGGATGGAAGATACATGATATGGATGTGAAGACAATCTTCCTTAACAAAGTGATTGAGGAATAGGTGTACATAGAGGATCCAAAAGGATTTGAGACCTTCAACAGAGAGTCACATGTGTGTAGACTAAAGTGATTGTTGTATGGATTGAAACAAGCACCCCATGCTTGGTAAACCAGGATCGAGAATTATTTCACTAGGTTAGGATTCACCAAAACTGAAGCAGATGTAAACCTTTACCATCTTGTGGTTGAAAGTAAATTATTGATTATAGTATTATATTTTGATGATTTATTTCTAACAGGTGATAAGAAGCTAGTCAAATATCTCAAAGAGGATCTTACAAGAGAATTCAAGATGAAGGAATTGGGTCTCATGCATTATTTCCTTGGTATAGAAGTATGGTGGGAAGATGAGGATTTTTTTTGTCTCTCAGGGTAAGTATGCCAATGTGATACTGAAGAAGTTACACATGGAGAGTAGTAAACCCATGGAGATTCCTCTTTCAGGGAATTGGAGGAAGGAAGATGCTACTTCAGTGAAGTAGTGGAGGCTACTATTTACAGGAAGCTTGTGGGATCACTTATCTAGTTGGTTAGCAAACAACCAGAAATGTGTTTTGCAGTTAAGCAGCTTAGTCAAGAAATGGCTAATCCAACCAAAATCTATTGGAAGACAGCTAAACATGTGTTGAGATACCTCAGAGGCACCACTCAGTTTGGTCTTTGGTAAAGATAGACAAAGGGAGTGAAGCTTTAAGGCTTCACAGATGTAGACTAGGAAGGGAGTCCATCAAACAGGAAGAGCACATCGAAGGGAATATTCAGTATTGGGTCAACAACAATTTCTTGATAATATAGGAAACAAAGATCAGTTACACTCAGTTCAACAGAAGTAAAGTACATGGTTGCTAGTCAAGCTTCTCGTGAGGTTATCTGGATGAGGAAGATGCTTGTTGTGTTATTTGGTCAGTAGATGGATCCTACATTGATTTACTGTGACAATAGGAGTTGTATCAAACTCTATGAGAATCTATTTTTTCATGATCGGTCCAAACATATTGACATCTGGTATCACCATCTACGAGATTGTGTGAAGAGGAGAACAATGTTGCTAGAGTACAGTCCTATAGAGGAACATGCTTCATACATCTTTCCGAAGGCATTGTCAAGAGGAAATTTTGATTTCCATAGAGGTCGGATTTGGGTATCAAATAATCCCTTTCTTCTTGAGAGGGAGTGTTGGAAATGCAACAAGAAAAATCCTGATTTAATTTTCCCTTGAATTAAATTAGGAGGAAAATTGTAATTCCACATCACAAGACAACTTGTATGAGTTAACTAAGTTAATTTGACTCAGTTGGTTTTAGTTAATTCTATTTGAGGGTCTAACTTGAGTCATATAAAGTGTCTCCTACTTTATAGGAGTCCTGGTTGAATTTATTTTGATTTTTAATTAATCAATTCCATTTATCTGAGTTAAAGTTAGTTAAACTAGTTCCAATTGATCGAGGAACTACTAGGAGGTCTAACAATGGGATGCTGCTTCATGTGTTCAACTAGTTAATTGATAATTTAGTGATAAATAACTCATGCATGTCATATATGAGAGTTATCAAGCTAATATTAGAGTTCAAGGGCAGCATACTATCAATTGTATAATCATCCAAATTGTATAGGTGGTGCACGATGTCATAGGAAGGCCTATGATGGATTATGCAATTCAATTTAGGAATTTCCCTAATTAGTAGGGGATAATTTCCAAGGAAACGACGCAAGGAAATAGGGACTTGGGAAAGAGGAAAATTCATTATTGGACTAGGTTTATGTTGACGGCATTGGAAATCCATCAACCAAGGGGATCTCACCGATATTAAGTCCCAAGTAGACCTCACACCGTTTGGTGTAGGAGTCCCATCTGGTATATAGGCCTAGTTTCCATATAATTAGAGATATGCCTTGGCACTAGCTGTCACCATGGGAGAGTGATGTAATGGTATCTTCGAATAGTAAGGTAAGTATGCCTGGTGAGTGTGAAACACAACTATGTCAAGGTTCTCTTACTGCAAAATGGGGGAGAAAAGTGAGCCTCTAAGTGAGGGATAATAGTACCACCGAGGAAGAGACACATGCGAACTAGGAAGGTCTATCCAACCTCTAGTGGAATAGTCCACATTCTTACCATTTTTATGAATACCATCTTTTAACAAACCTTGAAAGCCTCTTGCGGATATATCTTCATATACACTGAGCTTCTTAGAAAGCGCGAGGAAGGATTAAAACTTGTTGTCTACAACAGAGCTTTCCAAGTAAGATTGGTCCATCCATTCAATGATTGGATCATAAAATTCATGATGGCCCTCTTGAAAACCTTGTGACCTTTCAAAAGTTAAATTTTTGATTCGAGAAGCAGGATCACGATAGGAATCGTGTAAGGAAAAATAGATATTATCATCCTCGGTATTCATGTTAAGACAGTGACGACTTGCTATAACCATCAACGAAGGTTAAAGTGCCTCACTTGTTTGACAGAAACTTGAATATATAGATGTTGAATAGTGAAGACCAAAGGGTGTGAAACAACTGTCATTGGATATGCTGATGGGAAAAAGATAAGTTAAATGATAGTCACCTAAGATAGAGAAATGATCAGATGAGATAATTGAAACATTAGATTCCTAGTTTGCAATGAATAGAGAAAAATCATTTTGAACAATCTTGCGAATGCTTTAAACAAACGAACCAAGTTCCTTGCGAGCCAAATATGACAGAAAACCTTCCTGCACCTTGTGGCCAATTGTGCAAGCATCACAATCATCAAAAGAGTTCCAAAAGGGTATTAGCATTGCAAATACATGAAACCAGTTGAGTCATAGTGAATGGAGAAGAAATTGATTCATGTGACAACTTGTGCATTCGTCATCACATAGGTAGATTTCTAGTGTGATGAGAGGACAAATTTGTAATACAAGATTCACAAGAAGACTAGGGAGCTAACCATTAAGGGAGAAATTCGATAAGTATGATTCTTCTGGGAAAAGATAGTCCTTGAGATGATCAGCTTCGCAATTCCATGACTCTATGAGAGATGCACATTCCCAGCCTGAGTTTGATGAGAGAGATTTGTATGAAGATGCGTGAACAATGATAGATTCATGAATTCAGTCATAAGTAAAATCTTGAAAATTTGAGAGGTCACACCTGGAACACCAAATTTTTTTACATGGGAATTCAAATTGAGTGAAACCACACAGGTAGATGGATTATGCGAGAGAAACTAGATCTAATTTAGTTCGAGGGGCTTACCAGAGTCGTGAGAACCTGACATAACCATCAACAGAAGTTGAAGTGCCTCGACTCCCTAGCAGGTCTGAAAACTTTGCAGAATTGTAGAATTGAATTTTGAAGCTTGAACCATATCATGCATGGTTTGAGGGTGGCTATTGTTGCCAATTTCAAAAATACTCTCTGGATGGAAGTCATCTTTGTCACAGGGTTCACTAGATTTTTCAACTTCAACAACAATCAGAATAATCAATTGGAAAGGCTCTTTTGATAGCACAATCAAAGATAAATGCATTGGTGAGATCTCATGAGCCAGCTGATTTGAAGGGTTTGTAGAAAGTATTGTAGATTCACAAGCTCATGCAATGTACTAAAGCATAAGACAAGATACTACTTCTACTTTCAACCAGCGGAAGCCAATAGATCAATGAAAAAAATATGAACAAGAAGAAGATAAATCAATGTCACATAACACAAGATGTATCTGGGGAAAGCCACTGCTCAAAACCCCATTATCTTTATTGCATATATCAGAAATATGAGTGAATAAACAAAGCTTGTTCTCACTAGAACAATTCTGCACAAGTATGCTCAACTCCCTCAGCTCACAAGCTAGCTCAATCCAAATCCTTAGCTTATTCAACAACTCTCCAAGCCCCTAATGTCTTGTGTAATTCCTAGGATGAATATACCGTATTTAAATGGAATTTATGCTTCCAAAAATGCACAATTCAAACATAGGTCCTTCTGTGATTGCATGCATGATATTTACAACTCAGTAAATCACACAATTGATAGTACATTGTCCCTGCACTCTAGTCTCAACCGGGTCTTTCTTAGAATCAACATGCATGAGTTTTTGATGAGGGAATCTCCAATTAACTAGAGTGACACTTGTGGATGCACTAGTGTAGCAACTAACTGTTAACTCTCTATTAGTTCTAAAAATACTTTGGAACTAATTTAACTAAACATAACTCAATGAACTGATTTATCTAATTACAACTCAATAAAAAGGTGCAGCACTGCTAGCCCAGGGGACGGGTTGTTGTTACTTTTATGTAATTTCTCGTTGCATTCAAAACTTTGATCATCGACTCTCATTGAGAAGTGATCCACTATAACTCTGTTTTAATGCTTTAATATAAATCTGGTTGCTGTTCCATCTTTGATCTTGGAATAATTTCAAGCGGTGTGTCCTTGGAGGCTAAGGGCCCAACCCTAGTGGAACACTTGCTCCTATACCATTATCTTTAGTTCGTGTGTGGTTTGCATTATCAGCTTTGATCGGTAATCTGGTGTGTTTTGTTATTTTATATCATAGCTCTGTTATATTTACAATATCGTTCTCTGTAACAGGAAGGTTGTATTGTTCATTCTGACTTTATAATGTATTGTTGTTCCTTTAATTCATTAATGTAACCTTACTGTTCTTTACAGAATGCTATCGTTGTTCAATTACAGAGTAACCAGGCTGTAATATTCTTAAGTTGGTATTATTGTATTCGTCTATGGTTTATACTTCATTACAGTTGCTGTTCAAATGACATTGTTGTTCCATTATGAATTGCAATCATTATCCTTTATAACTGAGATCAATATTTGTGGTATTAGAGTTAGATTACTGTTTCTTTTAATATCTATGTGTGTTGTGTGTGTTATTTATTTCAGTACTGTATATTCACAATTGGCTCTAAGCGTTGTTCTATATTTCATTGCTAATTGGTTGTCGTTCCATTTCTATTTGCTATCCAATTTATTATTAGAATAAGGATTTCTCTTTGATTCCTGTAGGATATGATTGCTACCTTCATTTTCTTAGAGTAAGGTTTCGTTGTTTATCAAGCCTAGTTGTTGTTTCAATTATAGTTGTTGTTCCATTTCTTGTTATTTGCATTGCCATTGCATTGAACGATCTGAAACTGTAGCAAGCATTGATAGTCGTTGTCTAGTTCCTAGATTGATGATCTGTTCCTTGATTGTCTTCAGTTACATCAGTTTACAGAGGGATGAGTTATTGTTACTACACCCGTGACTAATAATTTATTTAGTCTTCTGAATGCATGACTTACGCTTTAAAGTGATTTGCTGTAAGTAGATTTTCTTTTAAGCATATGTTTACTCCTATATTTTCTTGAGCACTATACTACTAGCATTACTCTAACAAATGACCACCTCAAACTGAGTACACTCTTTGAGACAGAAAATCGTTCCTGGATCGACAAGTTAATGTGAGGTAATTAGAAGTGAAAAATACCCTTTTTACGGCTCGACATTTTGGCGCCGTTTCCAGGGAAGAGTGTAGGCATTTGTTTCTTTTCCAGAGTAGTGTAAGAACTTGCTAGGAAAGAACTGGGTTTTAAAAACAGAAGGTAAGAACCCGCATGTGGAGTATGTAATAGCCTTGCTCCCCTGCCCGCTTTCCTGCAGATTTGTTGTTGTTTTGTTTGGGTAGAACTTAGCTGTTGATTTGTGTGCATGACTAAGTAGAAAAAGCAAGAAAAAAATCCAAAACCTCTACCCAAGCCTGATAAAACTAAGGGGCCGGTGACCCTTGGTCGATTGACCTTTATAGACAAAATCCTTAAGAAAGAAGAATCTCAGCCTTCAGTAGGACCTAGAAAAATTACTTCTAGATAGCCCACTAGTTCCCTTCAGGCCACAGGATCACCATCTGTAGCCTTTGCTGAGGTGCATAGTCAAACCAAAGAGCAAGATTTTCAAGAAATTGAAAATTCTAGCCTAAAATCATTGCAGGAAGGGAACCTTCGCAATCTCTATGAAAGAAGAGGAGAAACAGGAGAAGCTGAAGAACCAAAATCTCCTCTTAGGATAATTTAGCCATTAAGCAGCCCAGATAAGGGAAGTGTTGCAAAAATCGTTTATAACGAAGTTGAAGAAATTCAAGAACCTGAATCCCCCCAGAAATTAGGCACTCTCATCATCCCAGATAAAGGAAGTGATGTTAAGGCCATTCCCATTAAATCCATTCCCCCTCGACAACCTAGGAATACCCTCTTAGATATCCCAGAAGGCTATTGGCATATATTTGACCAAATGGCCTAGAACCAACTAAACACCCAAACCTCTACACTGCAATACCCCATTGTGGATACTGTAGCTAATGCACCTATGAAAGCAATTCCTCTTCAGCATATCCCCACATTCCATGGCCTTACATCAGAAGATCCAGATGCATTCCTATTTGAATTCGATGTGCTGTGTAGAGGATATGACTATACCACCGATCCCCAGAAACTGAAATTATTTCCCTCTACATTAAAAGGGGCTGCTTTAAGATGGTTTATGGGATTAGGTGGTGGTGTTATAAATAATTGGGATCAAATGAAAGAGTCTTTTCTAAAAAAATATCAGGACTATTGCAGGTCTCGAGAGTTAAAAGATGAAATATTTCAGATGGTAGCTAGACCAAATGAAACATTAGAAGAGTATGTTGAACGTTTCCAGTATAATCTTCAAATATCTCCTTATGCATCATTACCCTTACCTGATAATGTACTAAAAACAATATTAATTAGGGGAATGAAGGAACAATGGATTGAGACATTAAACATTATGGGGAAATGAGATATTTATCAGGAAAATTTTGCTGACATTATTGATTTATGTATCAGGAGCACGAGAGGCAGCACAAGACTAAAACCAACAGAACATGATTGGCTTGTAAGAGATAATATAATTTTGGCAGAAGGAGTAACTCATGCAGAAATTGGAAATTTATTAGAAAATTTTAAAACTGACATATTGGGGATGCTGACAACACAACTTGATATTGTGCAGGCCAAAAAAAAGCAAGCAGAAGCGGAATAGAATTTCACAATCTTCTATCCCAGATGCAGAAAGAAACACAGCCATAAGGAATGTCCATTAGATGTAGTCCAAGTTTGCGCCATTTGTACAAAAGACCACTCCACAAAAAGCTACCCCTCACTTCCTAGATTCAAAGTAGTATACAAGGAAGCAGAAGAAGAGCTAGAATCGGTGTATCTACTTAATCAACGCCATTAATGGCAGCCACGAAAAACAGTTATGTTTTCCAACCCAACTTCTTCTTTCCAGCCTCCGCAATATCATGCTCAACAATATAATACAATGTGGCAAAATCAACCCCCCTTCCCGAATTGGTCACAACAATCATTCCCTTCATCATCTCCATGGCCGAATCAAGCAAGCCAACCCAATTGGCCAAATTTTCCCTATACCCCACCATATTGGCAAAACAATGTTTATCCACCGCAATGGACCCCTCCTACTTCACAGAGTCAAACCTGGCAGACAAACTGGCAAAGACCGATGAATCAGCCAGTAGGAACCATCCTGCTCCCTCAACCTACACTGCCAGCCCTACAACAAAACCCCTAGTCTAACTTAAGGCCGCAACTCCCAGCCCAACCCAACCCCAATCCAAATAACAAACCGGTCTAGTCCATTCAAATAATCGAAACACCATAGATAGGAACCGATCTAAGGGGGTGTAATGAACTTCAATTAAGATCTAGGCATATCATTGAAACAGAGGGAGATAAAACAGTTCAAGTTGAAAATCAGTTACCTGTAGAACAACCATTACAAGAAGAGGATGTGACCAGACAACAAATTCATGATCCAGCAACCACATCCTCTCCTCCATTCCCAGAACGCTTAATTATACCTCGACCTATACAATATTCTTATTTTGACATTCTGGGAAAACTACGAAACCTGTACATAAAAATCCTACTCCTCCAAGCCATTCAAGACATCCCGATATATGCAAAGACTATCAAAGAACTATGCATAAAGAAACCAAGGAGGACAATAACAAATAACCCAAAAGTCCAAGTAGTTGGCACTTTATCTGACTTATTATCAGGAAAAGAAACACCCATTAAATACGAAGACCCAGGAAATCCAATAGTAACCGTACAAATCTATGGTCAAACCTTCTCAAATTCCTTAGTTGATCTAGGAGCTGCAATTAACATCTTAACAACCACTACTTGCCAAAAACTAGGCATTACATCAGTAGAACCGACCTCCACTTTATTAGAACTGGCTGACCGATCTATAGTTAGGCCAGAGGGCACACTACATGATGTTATGGTATCCGTTGACTCCTGGGAGTATCCGACCGATTTTCTGATAATAAACCCAAAAACCAACTTGATGGACATCCATTGATCTTAGGCAGACCTTGGCTCGCAACTGTTGATGCTTATATTGGCTGCCGACAAGGCAATATGACCATTACTAGGGGAGCAAATATTAAGAATCTAGCTTTATACCCCCCAGTGCAGCCAAGTGTCACAATAATAAAAACTAACAAGCATCTTGTATCATACCTCACCGAAAATATTAGATCTCCATTAACCATACAAGAGGCCCTTGATTTCAAAGACCGAACAGAAGATGATGCCATTAATAATTTTATTAGCCAAGATGAACCCAGATCCCACATACAATGTCACATGATAGAAGCAGCATTTGATAATGAATTAGAAGAGGATCCTCTTAAAGACACACACGATCAAACAATACCTACTACATTTATTTCACATAGCAAAATTGTAGAAATTAAGCCAGGAAAGACTTTAACCAACCTGATTTCCGAACAAGAAAAGAAGCTCATCCAACTATTGAGGAAATATAAAGAAGCATTTGCATGGGACTACCCTGATATGAAAGGAATTGATCCCCAGTTATGTACACACCACATTTACATAGAAAAGGATGCGAGACCTATTCGCCAACCATAAAGGAGACTTAATCCTCATCTAAAAGACGTTGTAAAAGCTAAACTTCATAAACTTTTAGATGTTAACTTCATCTACCCTATCTCTAATAGAAAATGGGTCTCTCCACTTGTTGTGGTACCAAAGAAGAATGGAAAGTGGAGGATTTGTGTAGATTATAGAGAGTTAAACAAAGCAACACAAAAATACCACTTTCCTCTTCCATTCATCAATCAAGTATTAGACACTCTAGCAGGAAAGAAATTATTTTCTTTCTTAGATGGCTTCAGTGGATACAATCAGATTCAGATTGCCTCTAAAGACCAAGACAAAACCACTTTTACTTGTCGTTGAGGAAAATTTTCCTACAAGGTTCTACCTTTTGGCTTATGCAATGCTCCTGCCACATTTCAAATAGTTATCCTCGGCATTTTTTTAGATTTAATAAATGAGGGGCTTGAAGTCTACATGGATGATTTTACACCATACGGAGATGATTTTGACCCAGCATTGGACACACTGGAAAACGTTATGTAGTGCTGCATTGCCACAAGGCTTTGCTTAAGCCATGAAAAATGCTATATGATGATGATTGAAGGACCAGTTCTAGGCCATTATATCTTAGCAACTGGCATACAAGTAGACCCAGCCAAAATTCAAATAATTCTGCTAATTCCCACTCCTATCACTCAAACAGAGGTACACAGTTTTCTTGGATTCTCTGGTTATTATAGAAGGTTTATAGAACATTTTTCACATATTTTTGCACCTTTATATGCATTGACAGGTAATGTTGACTTTATTTGGACAGAAAAATGTGACTGTGCTTTTTAGGATCTGAAGAAGCTTAGGTACACAGCTCCAGTCCTTCGAGGACCAAATTGGGACCTGCCATTCCAAATTTCATCAGATGCCTCAGATACAACTATTGGAGAAGTCCTTAGGTAAGAAGAAGATGAAAAACCATATGCAATTTATTATATTAGCTAGAACTTATCCCTTGCTGAATTGAATTATACTGTTATTGAAAAGGAATTTCTAGCTGTAATACATTCTGTCAATAAGTTCAAGCATTACATTACTGGATATCCTGTTATCTTGTATACAGATCACTTTGCCATAAAATATTTAGCAAATAAACCAATCACAAATGGTAGAATAACTAAATGGTTGATTTTATTGTAGGAATTTGATATTACAATCAATGAAAGACCTGGAAAAGAAAATCCTGTAGCTAACTTTCTCTCGCGAATTCCAAAACCAGTGGACACAGCAGCAGTTGAAGATCAATTTCCAGATGAGCATTTGTTTGCTGTCACTGTTAAAACACCCTGGTAGGCTGATGTTGCGAATTACGTAGCAGTAGGTAAATTACCAAAACATCTGACCCCCAACGAACAAAAACAGATTGTCTAGCGAAGTGCTCGATTTTCCTGGATTGGGGGCTACCTGTTCCATACAGGAGCAGATATGCACATCAGGAGATGGGTTTGGGAGGATGAAATTTTTCATATTTTGAAAGCCTGTCACGATGGACCATGTGGCGGACACTTTTCCGATCAGAGAACTGGACATAAGGTGCTGCAAACAGGGTATTATTGGCCTACGATCTTCAAAGATGCAAAGAATTTCATTCAAGCTTGTGACAGTTGTCAAAGAGCAGGACGCCCTGATCAGTCCAACGAAATGCCCCTGAACCCACAACTGGTTATTGAACCATTTGAGCGATGGGCACTTGATTTTTTTGGTCTAATTAATCCATCCTCAAACCAGAAAACATATATTCTAGTGGCAACAGAATATGTCACCAAATGGGTTGAAGCAGAAGCATTGCCGAAAGCTACAGACGATTCTATCATACAATTCCTGTTTCATATATTTGTGTGATATGGGCTTCCAAGAGACATAATTACAGATGGTGGACCATAGTTTTCTAGTAACAATATTGTTGCAACACTTAAAAACTATCATATCCAACATAAAATTACTACTCCATACCACCCACAGGCAAATGGTCAAGTAGAAAGCAGCAACAAAATAATAGAAGCAATCTTGACAAAAACCATTGCATCACATAGACGCGATTGGGCTGCAAGACTACCGAAGCCTTGTGGGCCTACAGATTAATAGATTACAACAGATTAATGAGCTAGCTGAAATCAGGCTCTCTGCCCTTCAACACACTGCATTAATCCAACATCATCGAGCTAAATAGCATGACACTCTCATTAAAAAGAAATTCTTCTATGAAGTAGATTGGGCACTCTTATACGATTCCAAGTTTCAGGATTTTCCCAGGAAACTTCAGACTCGTTGGTTGGGGCCATATGAAATCCAGAAGGTACATGATAATGGCACCCTTACTCTAGTCACTATTGACGGATCTGGACATACCTTTAAAGTAAATGGCCACCAAGTTCGATTATACCGCAAACCACTTACTCGGGAATCCTTCTACCAGCAACTACGCGAGGACTCCGATATGCAAATTTTACAGGAGGAAGAGAAATCTTCCTCACCTGTGATTCATTAAGTGATTCACTTGTTTTTACACTTTGTACATAATTTCTTTGTTTTGTATATATTTTTTTATTTGCATTTTTTTTTTGCTGTTCCTTTTTCAGAGGAAACAACACTGTCGTTTTTGCTGTTCCTTTTTTGAAGGGACAACATTTGTGTGCACTTTTGTCGTTTATGTTGTTCCTTTTCCAAAGGGACAACATTTTTGTTTGCTATTCCTTTTTCAAAAGAACAACACCTTTTGTTTCAGTTGTTCCTTTTTCATTTTCATTTTGCTATTCCTTTTCCAAAGGAACGACACTTTTGATTTTTGTTGTTCCTTTTCCAAAGGAACGACATTTGAGTTTTCTGCTGTTCCTTTTCCAAAGGAACAACACTTTTGATTTTTTCTGTTCCTTTTCCAAAGGAACGACATTTGAGTTTTCTGTTGTTCCTTTTCCAAAGGAACAACACTTTTGATTTTTGTTGTTCCTTTTCCAAAGGAACGACATTTGAGTTTTCTGTTGTTCCTTTTCTAAAGGAACAACACTTTTCATTTTTTGCTATTCCTTTTCCAAAGGAATGGCATTTGCGTTTTTGTTGTTCCTTTTCCAAAGGAACGACACTTTTAGCACTTGCGTTTCTGCCGTTCCTTTTCCAAAGGAACAACACTTTTAGCACTTACATTTCTGCCATTCCTTTTCCAAAGGAACGACACTTTTGGTTTTCTACTATTCCTTTTCCAAAGGAACGACATGTTCGGTTTTTGTTGTTCCCTTTTCCAAAGGAACGACACTTTCAGTTTTTGCTGTTCCTTTTTTAAAGGAATAACACTTGTATTCTTTTGCCCTTCCTTTTTCAAACGACAACATTCTCGTGTTCCTTTTACTTATGCTTAAAGATACCTATTATTCCTCTTGTTTCAAGTCTTTTGAAGTACAGCTATACACTCATGCAATGGATGCAAAGCTAGAGTGTTGAGTCCCTATAATACTAGTGATTACCCCATTACTATTGTAGTTATACCCCCTATTTATATTGTTGTGCCCCTATTACCCCCATATTGTTATTTCTGTGCCCCATAGAATCCCTCTATTGTTATTTTTGTGGCTTTATATTATTATTGTTAGGTCGGCTGGATTATATTGTGACTCCTTAGACTCCTATATATAGAAAGGAGGTTTTGTCATTTGTATCATCCAAGAATTGTTCATTTATGTAATGTAAAGGAGGTTTCCCCCTCGAAGAGGCTGAATTCTAAGGCGTGGATCTCTCTTTTCTATCTTTTTGTGAGCTGGTTTCATAACATTTGGTATCAGAGCTTTGGATTCTAGGGTTTCGCTGCTCCAAACAGGTCATCGTGGCATTTTCACTATAACTTTTTTTCTGTGACGTTTCAGAAGTCGCAAAAAAAACCCATTTGAGAAGAAATCGCGCTGAACCTTGGGTCCAAATTTCAGAACTTTTCGCGCGATATTTGCGGAGATATGATCTGAGGAAGTTGGTCTTTTTGCAGACTCCTGAATTACATTCAAAACAGGTGACCTGGGGAAAATCGTCATAACTTTCTCTCTGGGGATCAGATTGAAATTTTGTAAGAAGTACAGAAAGAGGACGGACTGTAGTTTCTTTTGGGTGTTTTTCAGATCCAAAGGTCGAAACAGTGACTCGTGGCACGTCGTACAAGTTCGCTCTACTGAACTAGTCTATAATCAAGTCACTGTGGGAGATTTCGCATAACTCTTCCTTGGAGAATCCAATTTGGGTCAGACTTGTGGCATTGGAAAGAGGACGCAGAGGGCTACTACAGGTCACAAATTCAGAACTAGATGATTAGAAAGTACAGAGATACATCAGAGGCAATATCGAGCTCCTATAAAGTGAAAAAAGGTGTGTAGATTTTTTAAATTTTTGCTTAAGCTTGGTTTGAAAATTTATTTTGAAGGAATTCAAAGGGCATAGTAGAGCATTATTATCGGTAACTGATGCCCCGAGGAAAGAAAATGCAAACACCTAGTAAGGAACCTGAAAGCTCTAGCATGACTCATGAAGAAGAGGAAGAAATGCAACATGATATATCAAAATTACAAGACCAAGTGCAACAAATGTCCCTTACACAAAAAGGAACAGAATCTAAGATGGATGGTTTAAAGAAAGGTGTAGAAGCTAAGATGGACTGTTTAAAGAAAGGCGTAGAAGCTAAGATGCTTGACGTGGAAGCTAAGATGGATGATTTGAAGATAGATTTGAAGACAGACATGGAAGAATTGAAGAAGTTGCTACAAGAAAGGGTCACTAATGGTGAAAAGGTAGTAAAGGAAACTCATGATGAGAACAAAAGAAATGTTAATCATGATTCCATAGACTCTAATGTTGGATCGAAGACTCACCATGTTCCAAAAATCGATATGAGGAAGTTTGATGGCAAGGATCCCGCCACATGGATATTACAGATGGAGCAATTCTTCGATCTCAATAATGTGCAAAACACACAAAAGGTACGTATGGCAACTTTATATTTGGAACCAAATCAGTTTGTATGGTATCAATGGCTTTGTTCTCGTAAACAATTTATCACTTGGGCAATTTTTACGGAAGAATTGATAGCACATTATGAGGATACAAAAAGCAACACTTTTTTTAGCCAATTGATAAGTCTCAAACAAAAGGGTTCAATAATGGAGCACATTGAGGAGTTCCAAAAATTGAACATAAGGGTAAAAGATATTCCAGAGGAGCATAGGATTGATGTGTTCATAGGGTCTTTAAAGGATAATATCCAACATGATGTGCGCCTTTGGGAACCTGATTCATTAGAGAAGGCATTCAGGTTAGCAAGAAAAATGGAAAGCAAAATTATGGCAACTAGGAAGCATACCATTCACAACTATAAAGACGGAAGTGTTGTTGCCCATAGTCTTCCACAACCTACAAGGTTGACACCACAACAATTGGAAGAAAAAAGAGCAAAAGGGCTTTGTTACAATTGTGATAGCAAATACACAAAAGGTCATAAGTGTGCTGAGAAGAAATTATTCTACATAGATTGTGAAGAGGAAGAAGAAAAGGAGCAAGAAAGGTCAAAAGAAGAGGATATATTCCAGGAACAAAGCCTAGATGAAGAACAAATAAATCCGACCATATCTTGTAATGCATTGGCGGGAATTACCACTCCTCAAACCATCAAGATAGAAGGACAAATCAAGAAGAAAAAGGTAATAGTGTTGATTGATTCAGGAAGCACCCACAATTTTATTCATTGTAGGGTAGCAAAAGAATTGAATTGCTTCCTATATCCAGCACCAGAGTGTCAAGTGATGATTGCAAATGGAGGAACAATAAATTGTTCTGGAAAGTGCCATAATATCAAGCTATCCATGGGAGAATATGTATTGACTAGCCCAATGCTTTCCATTCCAATGGGAGGTGTTGATGTTGTACTAGGAGTCCAATGGCTACAATCCTTGGGTACAATAGCTTTTAATTTTCAAGAACTTTTCATGAAATTTTCTGTGGAAGGAAAGGAAGTTGAATTAAGGGGTATTGCAGGGAAACCAGGAAAGATAATCAGCTCTAATGGCATGACAAAGCTTCTAAAAAAGGAGCAAAGAGGTGTAATTGCACAATTATGTTCGCTAGATGTTTCCACATTGGAATCATCTATTTCTCCAGATCTCCAAAAAGTCCTGGACAATCATTCCAAGGTATTTGAGACTCCCAAAGGTCTCCCACCTATGCGTGATCATGATCATGCTATTCATCTGATTCCAGGAAGTGTTCCTCCAAACATCAGGCCGTACAGATATCCATATGTCCAAAAAAGTGAAATTGAACGTATGGTTGCAGAAATGCTAGAGGCTGGTATAATTCAACCGAGTCAAAGTTCTTTCTCAGCTCCAGTAGTATTGGTGCACAAGAAGGATGGATCATGGCGCATGTGTCCAGATTATAGGGAGCTCAACAAGCTCACTATTAAAGATAAGTTCCCCATTCCTGTTATTGATGAATTACTGGATGAATTGCATGGATCAATTTACTTCACCAAGTTGGATCTTCGTTCGGGATATCATCAAATCAGAATGAAGATTGAAGACATTCCAAAAACGGCATTTAGAACTCATGAGGGTCATTATGAATTTTTGGTCATGCCTTTTGGCCTTACCAATGCACCTTCAACATTTCAAGGTTTGATGAATTCAATTTTCAAACCATTCCTTAGAAAATTTGTGTTAGTATTTTTTGATGATATACTAATCTACAGCAAGTCTTGGAAGGATCATGTTGAACATGTTGACAGGGTGCTACAACTATTGGAGGAGAAACAATTATATGCAAAAAGATCCAAATGTTTCTTTGGAGTCCAGGAGGTGGAATATTTGGGTCATATTGTATCTCATGAAGGAGTTAAGGTAGACCCTAGCAAAATTAAAGCCATTAAGGAATGGAAAATCCCCACATCCATAAAGCATCTGCGAGGATTTCTTGGGTTGACAGGGTATTATCGCAAGTTTGTTAAGAATTATGGGAGAATAGCAGCACCTCTAACAACATTATTGAAGAAAGATTCATTTTCATGGACTCGGAAGCAACAAAGGCCTTTGAACATCTTAAAGAGGCAATGTGCCAAGCACCGGTCTTAGCTACACCGGACTTCACAAAAACCTTTATTGTGGAATGTGATGCTTCAGGAAATGGAATTGGTGCTGTTCTAATGCAAGATGAAAGACCCATTGCTTTTGAAAGTCGTCCAATCAAGGGAAAGTTTTTAAGCAAAGCTATTTATGAGAAGGAAATGTTGGCAATACTCCATGCACTTAAGAAATGGCGACCCTACCTAATGGGAAGACACTTCAAGGTAAAAACGGATCATGATAGCCTTAAATACTTTTTAGAACAAAGATTATCCTCTGAAGAGCAACAAAAGTGGGTCACAAAGATGTTGGGTTATGACTTTGAAATCATCTACAAAAAAGGGAAGCAAAATGTGGTGGCAGATGCACTCTCAAGAAAGGATGAGGATGTGGAAGCATTGTTGTGTGCCATTTCTATTATCCAACCAGATTGGATAAACGAAGCAAGGGAGGAATGGAAGAATGACGAAGAAGTGTGGGCACTTATTCAAAAGCTACAACAAGATTCCAGTACTTCTGATACATTTAGCTGGCAAAATGATTCGTTATGGTACAAAGATCGCTTATACCTCTGTAAGAATTCCCAGCTAAAACAAAAGATTCTTATGGAATTGCACACTTCTCCCTTAGGAGGGCACTCAGGATTTTTAAAAACTTACCACAGGGTTAAGAAGGAATTTTTTTGGGATGGCCTTAAATCAGATATTCAAAAGTTTGTGGCGGAATGTTTGGTTTGCCAGCAAAATAAAGTTGAAACAATTAAGACACCAGGTCTATTACAACCTTTATCCATTCCAAGCCAACGTTGGGAGGAGGTTTCAATGGATTTTATCACAGGTTTACCCAAGTCTGAGGGAAAGAGTGTCATCATGGTGGTAGTTGACAGACTTACCAAGTATGCACACTTTTGTGCATTATCACATCCATTTAAAGCCAGTACAGTTTCTACTGCATTTATGGAAACAGTTCAAAAGCTACATGGAAACCCAAAGATTATTGTAAGTGACAGAGATCCCATTTTCACTGGAAATTTTTGGACAGAATTATTTTCTTGTCTTGGTACTCAGTTAGCTCATAGCTCATCTTATCATCCTCAATCTGATGGGCAAACTGAGATAGTAAACAAATGTTTGGAAGGATATCTTCGTTGCTTTGTATCTGATAAACAGACACAATGGGTCAAATGGTTGCCTCTGGCTGAATGGTGGTATAACACTTCCTTCCATACAGCAACAAAAATGACCCCATTTATGGCACTTTATGGGTATCAACCACCATCCATCACATCATATTTAAGAGAAAATTCTAAGGTTCAGGCAGTGGAACATCACATCGAACATCAACAACAAGTCCTCCAACTCTTAAAGGATAACCTCGTGTTGGCACAAAATAGAATGAAAAACAGGCAGATCAACATCGCAGTGAAAGAAGTTTTGATGTAGGTGATTGGGTATTCCTACGGCTACAACCATATAAGCAAATGTCCCTAAAGCAAGCTAAGAAGGATAATAAATTATCACCAAAGTATTATGGTCCGTACAAGGTGTTGGAAAAGATTGGTACTATGGCATACAAATTGGAGCTTCCTGCAGCTTCTCGATTGCACCCAGTTTTCCATGTTTCATGTTTAAAGAAGGTTATAGGTGACAAGCTCCCAATTCAAACAATATTGCCAGAACTTGACGAGGAAGGAAAAATTATATTGGAACCGGAAGCAATCACAGAAACAAGAACTCGACAGCTACGAAATCGATCAATTTCAGAGTATCTTATCAAGTGGAAGAACTTATCCGCTGAAGATTCCACATTGGAGGATGAGAATTTTATGCAGAAGTATCCAGAACTGCTCAAGCGTTGAGGACAACACTTTTTTGAAGGAGAGGGGCATGTTGGGTCCCTATAATACTAGTGATTACCCCATTACTATTGTAGTTATACCCCCTATTTATATTGTTGTGCCCCTATTACCCCCATATTGTTATTTCTGTGCCCCATAGAATCCCTCTATTGTTATTTTTGTGGCTTTATATTATTATTGTTAGGTCGGCTGGATTATATTGTGACTCCTTAGACTCCTATATATAGAAAGGAGGTTTTGTCATTTGTATCATCCAAGAATTGTTCATTTATGTAATGTAAAGGAGGTTTCCCCCTCGAAGAGGCTGAATTCTAAGGCGTGGATCTCTCTTTTCTATCTTTTTGTGAGCTGGTTTCATAACATAGAGCATACTGAAATCGACAAATTATATAAAATCGCTACTTTTATAAGAAATTGCGGTGAATTGATAAAGAGGAAAGAAAAAAGGACACAATTGTTCATCACTTTTGCTGTCATTATCCTACTAATACTGACATGATTGGTCATCTTTATCATGTTGGTTCTTTTTAAATTCACGTAATCTTCTTTGATCATTATTAAGGAATAAGAACAAAGGGTTTATATTTTTCTATTGAGATGTTAAGACTTCTTCCACCATTCCTACTCTTAAGAAGGGTTGAACCACCCTTTGTGTATAGATAGGAAAGCATTTTATAAAAAGAAAAAAAGAAAAAAAAAGAATGTTTTGTTTAGATGAATTTTCAAATGCAGGATAGTGGGTCTCATCAAGAGCCAGCCTACCATGATCATAAGGAAGAAAGTGAAGTGGCATTCCCACTATGGCCACCACACCAGGGATATGATCGAAGAGGCATATCAAAAGGATCATGGTTCTATGGGTGAAATAAACAGCTCTACCAAGGTTATGGACACCTGTCGGCAACAGAGCTCTATTAGTGGTATTGAAGTCACATTCTTTATACACAAATAGCAATCATTAACACCCTTCTCTGTCTTATACCTTTGTAATCTGTCAAATAAGATTATGTATATCACTTCCCCGAACCATTAAACACATGAAAAATCTATCATAACCAATCATGACGGAAAAGTCAATAATGACCGCATTAGACTGGTTGTGCACGTCAGTTGTCCTATCCTCCTAGCTTCGCATCATATCATAGCATTCTCTTATTTGTTAAGTGATCCTATTATACGCCTCAACTTTGGCAATTTGCTCCTTTTGTAAACACGGCATTTCCACATACGTTGTTCCTTTATGACTCTGTACCATGGCAGTTTGGCACGCCGCTCCCTCATTTGATAGCTGAGGACGGCCTATCACATTGCAAGGGGGAGGCTGACCTCATAATTTGCTGGCATATGTGTCAGACTATTATTTGGCAAACTTTTACTTGGGAATAGCAAGGCTTAACAGTATCTCGTTTTTCAATTTGCATGCCTTGTTGTTCCTAAGCTATTTCCGCATTATACTCTACAGCAATTAGTAAGATTTGAACGAGCCTTGCTGTTTCGTTATTTTCTCTGTGTTTCTAACAGTTTGAACAGTCTGTTGTTCCATTGCCGTCTCTGTGTTTTTACAGTGAGCTAAAGCATGGGAGGAAGGTCAATTCGAAGAGAACCATGGGTATTGACAATTTTTGATGCTGCACGAGAAATCCTGGCAAGGGCAGGATGGTTAGTCTATCTTAATCGTTTACAGAAATCCAACAAGAATGTAGCAATAGAATTTTTGCAGAACTTGCAAGAATATCACTCCACAGTAAGGGGAAAACACATAGCAGTCACCGATGACATAATTGCAGAGGTCTCGGGACTGCCAGCCATTGGACCTATGTGGACTCTAAAGAAGGAGCGACTACAAAAGATCATGACGATCTTCCAAGATGAAGGCCAGAACCTGACAATCAGAGGAAAGGGAGTCCTACCAACAGCATTAGGAGAGCTGTGGGCAGAATTGGCGAAGATCATCTAGAGCTACATTACCTGTGAAGGCAGGAAAGACGTGGTAAGACCATGACACCTTAAACTCTTAGCTGTATTGAAAGAGAAATGCTCTGTGAACCTACCTGCATTTTTAATTTCATTACTTCATGATGTTGCCCGAAGCATGAAAAAGTCACAACATGTAGAATCAGTAGTAAGTCACCATGGACTGATACGGCTGATAGTTAGCCACAGTCTTGCTCAGCAACAAAGTAGCTGGGAAGAGCTAATTGCTACGATAGATGGGGCACCGACTCTGCCAGCCCCAAAACGAAAACATACTGCCGATACACCGAATAGACCATCAAAACAGAGAAGATCAATTAGATTGGCATGGATTAGAGGGAGGTTGTAAAATCCCCAAGGGAATACTACCCAACCTGTGAAGATAGACGACTTAAGGGATGAGTAACCCCCGCAATTGGAAGGAGAAGAGAATGAGAAAGAATTGGGAGGAAATGAGGAAGGAGAAACAAAGGAAGAGACCGAGTAGCCTGAGCAGGTCAAGGCAGAGACAGAGAAATGCAAAGAGATTCCCTCACAAAATCCATTGCAAGAGGACAAATTGGCCGAAATTCTAGCCAATATGGGCGAATATGCCCAACCTCTCAACCCACTAGGCCTCCAGATTGAGGAAGAACCAAAAGAGCATTCTACTCAGGACAAAAATGCACCTGAATAATTGCACGACGAGGAAGAAAATGAAGAGAATCATTTTGTTCATGATGTAAGTATGATAGGAGAAGAAAATGATGAAGTTATAGAAGGGGAACAATTCGCTCCCAACCAGACTACACCGGAAGAATTGCATGAAGAAGAAGGGGTGGACAAAGAAGTTACCAAAGAAATAACAGAGCCAGCTAGGGTTTCTACTCTTGAGGAACCTGAACAAAACAGCGAAGGAGCACCCCAAGAAGAAAACCAGGGAATTGGCCAAGATAATAGTCTAGGCCCGAGTAAATAGACAATTGTTCCTTCTAAGGAAACAAAAGAAATTAAACGATTACGAAAGGAACAACAAAGATTACTAAATTTGATAGCTCGACTTCGAAAACAAATCATGGTTTTGAAAATGAGAAAGAGAGCAAAAAGGACTTCAGGGGTAAGACATGCAACCACTCTGGTAAGACCCCCCAAGAAAAAACTTCGGAGGACCCATATTCGGCCTGCTGTTCAAAACCCTGTCGAAGAACACTCTGCTGTTCAAACCATTGTTGAAGAAAAATCCGCTATTCAAACCGTTGTTGAAGTACAGACTGCTATTCAAAAGAAAATGGAACAGCATTCCACTGTTGCCCATGTTGAAGTGCAAACAGACAATATATTGGCCTGTGACAAAGAAGTTCAGACAGAGGCACAGTCCTCTGAAGGAATGCAGACTATAAACACGAGGCGACGTAATAAGAAGATTCAAGTAAATCTTCCACTAGCCACTACTACGTGGGACAACGATCCAAGGATAGTAACCCTATGAGAGGGTTTGATGCAAGCTCAACAAGTAGTAGAAAAACTCACAGAACAAACGGTTTCTCAAGAAAAGTATGAAGAATTACAACAACAGCTAAGGAATGTCAATTTATCCGAAAGCCAGGCCTTTGAAGGATGGCGAAAGGAAGAAGAAAAGGTCGCAAAGGTAACTCATAGATTAGATGTAGTTATCAGACAGATGGATACCTTATGCTCTTTGTACACTGATGTCCTAGCATGTAGAGCCCCTGCCAAGAATTATGCCTTGTTTTTAATGGAACGATATTTGCAATTGAAAACTAAGGCCGTCAAACCAGGAGCCCCTACACAAATTAATACCATTGAAGATTTTATAAATTGTTGTAAGCACTATGGAGTAAAGGTTCAAAGACTACTATGTGAATTCTATCTACATAACCTCGTATTAGATCAGGAGACAGAGCAGAACCCTGGCCCTTTCATTGGGGATATCCAACTGCAGGCATTTGTTTCATTTGGAGTTAATCAAATCAAATGGATTAAAGCCTATAATGCCTTCCAAAGACAAGAAAATGGATTAGACTTATGGGTAAGAGCTGAGCCTAGAGATCCATTACAGTTATGGAACAAACACAGGAGCCTCATGAGGACTCCAAGCGTGATTGACACGTTAGGACCCATTCATACAACAATCAATCAGCAAGGGATATAATACTTATTTACCATTAAGGACCTTGCCATTGCAACTGCTAAATTTCGATATCAGACCTCTAATCCGAACATCCAACTCAGGGAACCATTTAATTATGAGAACTTTAAGTTAGCCGCTGACTGTTTGAGCCTCTATGGTGAACTTATCTTAAGGGTAGGGCCATCTTGGTTAGGTTATAGGTTTCAGAGTCTAATTATTTGGCACCTTGCACCTGGATACCAAGCCCTATATGAGATGCCTGAGGGCCAAACAGGCCATCTTTTTGAACACCTAGTTAGGCATCATGGCTGTAGACCACCACATGAGATTCTATCTCTAGCTTACTCTCTCATTGCCTTACATGTCAACTACAATGTTTTCATGAGGGCATGAAAAAGAGTAAGCAGGGGGGTGTGTAGAGTACTGAAGAAGGTATGTTTTATTAATTATTTTGTCATATTTTCTTTAAAGACTTATAATCCCTTTGCATCATGAACTAGGTAATTAATAAGAAAATATGGAAAAGTCTATGAGAATTGTATGTAACACAAGATAACTAATAATCACCATTTTCTTATGCATAAAAAGGGAAAAACGAAAGATTTTCATCCCAAGGAAAAAGACAGAGCAGAGTTAACTACTGTCCCTGTGGCAGGAAACCATATGCAGACACGGCAATCCAAACAAAAGCATACCAGCCAAGGAAAGGAAAAGGAGATATCGAATCGGCACAAGAAAACAAAGGGATAACTGGAATTAACAGTTTGGTGAATCCCTCAGGATCCTCTGATCCAGAGGGATCATAATCTTAACTATTTTTGCATCATTGATATCTCCACCCGGCCGTTATAAAAAGGCGCAGCACTATTAGCCCAGGGGATGGGTTGTTGTTACTTTTATGTAATTTCTCGTTGTATACTTTGATCATCAACTCTTGTTGAGAAGTGATCCACTATAACTCTGTTTTAATGCTTTAATATAAATCTGGTTGCTGTTCCATCTTTGATCCTGGAATAATTTCAAGCGGTATGTCCCTGGAGGCTAAGGGCTCAGCCCTGGTGGAACACTTGCTCCTATACCATTATCTTTAGTTCGTGTATGGTTTGCATTATTAGCTTTGATCAGTAATCTGGTGTGTTTTGTTATTTTATATCACAGCTATGTTATATTTACAATATCATTCTCTGTAACAAGAAGGTCGTATTGTTCATTCTGACTTTATAACATATTGTTGTTCCTTTAAGTCATTAATGTAACCTTGCCATTCTTTACAGAATGCTATCGTTGTTCAATTACAGAGTAACCGGGCTGTAATATTCTTAAGCTGGTATTACTGTATTTCTCTATGGTTTATACTTCATTACGGTTGCTGTTCAAATGACATTGTTGTTCCATTATGAATTGCGATCGTTGTCCTTTATAACTAAGATCAATATTTGTGGTATTAGAGTCAGATTACTGTTTCTCTTAATATTTATGTATGTTGTGTGTGTTATTTATATCGGTACTGTATATTCACAATTGGCTCTAAGCACTGTTCTATATTTCATTGCTAATTGGTTGCCGTTCCATTTCTATTCGCTGTCCAATTTATTCTTAGAGTAAGGATTGCTCTTTGATTCCTATAGGATACAATTTCTGCCTTCATTTTCTTAGAGTAAGGTTTCGTTGTTTATCAAGCCCAGTTGTTGTTTCAATTATAGTTGTTGTTCATTTCCTGTTACTTGCATTACCATTGCATGGAACGATCTAAAACTGTAGCGAGCATTGACAGTCGTTGTCTAGTTCCCAGATTGATGATCTGTTCCTCGATTGTCTTCAGTTATATCAGTTTTCACAGGGATGAGTTATTGTTATTGCACCCTTGACTGATAATTTGCTTAGTCTTCTGAATGCATGACTTAGGCTTTAAAGTTATTTGTTGTAAGTAGATTTTCTTTTAAGCATCTGTTTACTCTTGTATTTTCTTGAGCACTATACTACTAGCATTACTTTGACAAATGACCACCTCAAACTGAGTACACTCTTTGAGATAGCAAATTGTTCCTAGATTGACAAGTTAATGTGAGGTAATTAGAGGTGAAAAAGACCCTTTTTACGGCTCGACAACTCCATAGAGATTTAACCTTCTTTCCCGACTCTCTCTCCACCAATTCTTTAAACTCACAAAACTTTGTGAAGGTTTGATCCTTTTTCTGCATGAAAAATATCCATCATTTTTGAGAAAAGTCATCAAAAAATATAACATAATACCTGTGTTTGGTCGTGGATATTGTCAAGAATGGTCCACACACATTTGAATGGACTCACTCTAGAATAGTCTCTTCTCAACTGTCTCTATCGTGAAAGGAAGACTTGGTGTATTTTCCTAAATTATGCCCCTTACATGCATCAACTTTCAAGCGTACCTTTGGGAAGACCGATAGAGATCTGCTACAATATATTTGTCAGGCCAGGCAGTAACTCCATTAGGCAGAAAACTGATTCGTATTATTCATTCAATCAGGTAGGTCTGTTATATACATGAGGGAGAGACTGTTCAGTTCATCTCCCAATGACTGTTACATTTCTCATTTATTTATTTACATATATTTACCCAATCAAAAGGATTAGGTGTCAACATTCCCCCCCTAATCTGAAGGGATGTTGGTGAGTCCAAGCATCATTCTGAATTGTTCAAGCTTTTCTCTTCCAAGCGCTTTGGTGAAGATGTCTGCAATTTGCTCATTTGTGGAACAATGAAAGAGATGGATTGTTTTGGCCTCAATATGATGTTGAATCAGATGATATTTACTATTGATGTGCTTTGTTCGATCATGGAACTTTGGGTTCTTGGCCAAGTTTATTGCAGAGGTGTTGTCAATCATGAGTGGAGTTGATTGTACTTGTTTTACCTGCAAATCTTCAAGAATTTTCCTGAGCCACACAATTTCTTTTGTTGCTTCAGCTGTTGCCATGTATTCTGCTTCTGTTGTGGAATCTGCTGGAACTGATTGTTTGCGTGATCTCCAGGAGACATCTCCTGATCCAAGAGTCATAGAATATCCTAAAGTAGATACCCCATTTTCTTTGTCTCCATCGAAGTCTGAATCAGAGTATCCGATCAAGCTGAAGTCATCCACCTGTGTGTACTTGATTCCAAAGTCTTGAGTTCCCTTCAAGTACTTTAGAAATCTTTTTCCAGCAGACCAATGTCCCTCACAAGGCTTTTGCATAAACTTGGAGAGGATTCCAAAAACAAATTAAATGTCTAGTCTGGTAGTAGTTAGGTAGTTGAGACTTCCTACAAGTTGTCTATACTTTGTTGCATCCTCAAATTCCTTTCCTTCAATAGATGTGAGCTTTAAGTTTTGTTCCATTGGAGTAGTGAGAGGATTGCACTCTATCATGCCAAACCTGTTCAACAAATCTCCAATGTATTTCTTTTGAGAAAGAAATATGGACTTTGGATGTTGGGTTACTTCAATGCCAAGATAGTAATGAACATAGCCCAAATCAGTCATTTCAAAACTTTTCCCCAATTCCTTCTTTATGGATGCAATGTAGCTTTCATTTTTCCCTGTCATTAAAAGATCATCTACATATACCACAAGATATACAACTGTTTTGCCAACTTTCTTGACAAATAAAGTTGCATCATCAAGATCAAAATGATTGAAATTGAGTTTCAAAAGATGCTCAGTTAGTTTTTCATACCAGGCTCACGACGCTTGTTTGAGGCCATACAAGGACTTCACAAGTTTGCATACTTTATGTTCATGTCCTTTCATAGCAAATCCTTCAGGCTGGGACATAAAAACATTCTCTTTTAGATCTCCATTCAAGAAAGCAGTTTTTACATCCATTTGATGGACTTTCCAACCGTTCTGAGCTGCTAGTGCAAAGAGTGTCCGGATGGTAGCCCATTTTGTTGTGGGGGAAAAATTCTCCTCATAATCGACCCCTTCCTTCTGTGCAAAACCTTTTTCCACAAGCCTAGCTTTGTGCTTGTCAAGTGAGCCATCAGATTTATACTTGTTTTTGTAGACCCACTTGCAACTAATTGGTTTGGTTCCTAATGGAGGATCAACCAGCTTCCAAGTGTCATTCTTTATGAGGGCATCATACTCCTTTTGCATTGCTTCCTTCCATTCATCGTGAGAAGCAGCTTCTTTGAAGGAATTTGGTTCAAAATCTGGTCATCTACATCACCTCCATTTTGTCGGTTTGAATTTCTGGTTCCTGTCTTTCCAACTTCATCAGGATGAACACTTTCAAGTGTCTTTGTCAGCCACTTTGGGGGACCTTTCTCAGATGGTCCAGGCTGCTCTGTTGATTGAGTTGGGACTGAATCAAGATTGAGTCTCCCAATTCTATCAATTACAGCACTTAAAGCATCATCCGTTGTTGGAGTTTCATGCGGGGGAGAGTGTTCTTCAGAAGAAGATTCCACATGTTGATATAGTATAGGAATCCCCCCTTCAAGATGTGGAATCTGATTATCAAATTCTTGAAATGATTTTGCTTTTGCGAATCTATCCAAGAAATCAAGTTTCTGCTCAACAACATTGTCAGTTTTTTATGATTCAAGAAAAATTACATCTCTATATACAACAAACTTCTTATTTACTTCATCATAGAGGCGGTATGCTTTGGAGGTGTTTGAATACCCCAGGAAGATACACTTATGACTTCTAGCACCAAGTTTGTTTCTATGTACCTTTGGTATCAAAGCATAACAGGTGGAACCAAAGACCTTGAGATGTTTTACCGAAGGAACATGTCCATACCACATTTCATAAGGAGTCTTTGTCATGCGGAAAGAGTCAATTTGTGGACAAAACCGACCTCCCTAGAAAACAAGGCTTTTCTAGTGACAAACAAAACAATCAAGCACTATCTTTCCCTAAATATGCATTTAAAATAAAAGCAACCAGGTGTTTAAGGCTTACCTCTAGTCCAACGCTATTTGTAGCAGCCAAGCCTCTCCAATCCAGATGAGCTCCTTCTCTTTGAAACCTGCATTCACTAACAAGCAAACGATTACATAGCACCTGAATAACTCATATCATAAAACATATTCATCATAAAGACCAAGGAGTTTATGAAACAAATTATATATAACAACTTGTTGAGAAAAATGAACTTAATTGTATTAATTGGAAACAAAAGAAACCATTACAACCAGTGCCTTGGTGTTGTGCAGGTCCCTCCCAGGGTCCAGCAAGAGTTCTCCTCTACTTTGATCAGCTCACCCACTTCCAAATGAAGCTAAGAAAGGATTGGAATCTCTCCTCTCGAGCTCTATAAGGGAGTCCTAATTTCAGGCATCTACCCTTAGGAATGTTCAGCTTTCAACCTCCCCTCCCTCTGGCCCAATGCTTGTATTTATAATGCTTTGGAGGAAGTTAATCAGGTCCACCATCAATGGGATAAGCCCCTCTTTCAATGGGATAGATCCCCTCTTCATGGGATAAGTTCCTCTTTCATTGGGATGCATGAACCATCTGGAGGCGCTCAATCCACGTCAAACCATCTTCTAGAATGCTCTAGAATCGACCACAAGTAAGCTTTTTGAAGTAAAACTTGCGCCTTTTGACCTTTACAGGAGTACGCACCCTCCCCTTTACAGACAGAGCGTACAAGTACGCAGGTATTATGAACTTGAGGTGCATACACGCAGGTAATAGTAAGAGAAACCGCGTAACCAGAGTTATATTGACTTTTAAAGGCTTTCTCTCTTTTTTGGAGTTTGACATGAGGAGCAGAGGTATAAGACTTGCCAAGGAGGACAGTATGGTTGTTGATGGAGCCATATTGACTGCAAATAGTCATGGTGACAAATTTTAGTGTAACAGATTTCCCCCTAAAGTGTGAAGCCTGTAGTAGATTAGGGTTTTTATATCATCTAAGAAGGGTGAAGCACTTTATCATTTCGAGGATTATCTTGTGGAGAACCCAGTCAGAACCTGCAAATATTCAACACAAAATACATATATGAGATCATATCATCGCTGAGGTAGGCATTCCCATACTCAGATCAAAACTTTAACTAACAAACTAACTACTGCTCTGATATAGGAATGATTTTGCAATACATCATAATCATAGACATATGTAGACACAGTATGGATGTAGCCATCTGTTTATGATTAGTCTACTGTATAATGAATACAAAACTCCTCGCAGCCTGGATGGCGGAAACTAGATCCAGGGTCTTCATTTCTACTTCCCGAAATAGTACGATTCTATCCATGCGAATAAATGAGTTGATGTCGAACATGGTAGAAACCAATTGATTACCAGTCAATGATGTAAACTGTTAACAAGTGTGAGAGAGACCACCAGTGATGTCAATGGTTCTCAAAGTACCCAGTACAATCCATGAGATGTGAATGAATGTGTTGATGTCGAACATGTCACAGAATCCTTCTATCGAAAGTCAATTATGTAAACCATCGTCAAAGGCAAGAAACCTGCCATTGAGGCATGCAGATTTCAAGGTACTGACGATTCCTAGATCATCTTTCTAGATAATGTGCTGATGTCGATAGAAAGCGATCCGTTGCAGGAAAGCCCACAACACAAAGTCATAGATCAAGTTGAAGAAATGTAGCTGTAAGGACTGACTCAGAGATGGTCAAGGTGGATGATAGATATTTTGCAGATGAATGGTTTATTTGCAATGACCTCTTGAACACATAACGACACAACAGATGGCTTGGTGACAATTGACCCAAAGTTAATACCCAGAAACTGGCCGAAGACTTTCAATGTGGTTTGATCAACTGTTAGGCAAAGGATTTCCCAACCCAGGTGAATGAAAAGTGTCGTGTTCAAGAGTGGTGATAAGGTTTTTTCGAGACAGAGGATAACAAATAGGCTCATTTTTCTCTCTTTTCCCCCACCATTTCTGGCAAGTACCTCTTTATTTTTTACAAGCTTGAGGAGGATAACATTTGCTTGATTATAAGCTCATCCTTCGGATGAGTCCAACTTAGTTTAGATTCGAACCCTAAGAAGGAGTGGTTCGTTCCTGTTTGTAATCGAACAGGTCCTTTACTGTGAAATTTTAACGAGTCCAACATAGGAGAAACTCGGCGTTTTTCAATTTTAAAGAGTCTGAAAAACTTAAGAAGACTCCAGGGTTGACCTTTTTCGTAAGTTTGTGTCTCCCAAGCCCGAAAAAGTATAAAATAATACTTGAGAGAACCGCTTGATCTTTACGACCAAGGAGTACTTTCATGATTAGTGTCTCTGATCTGAAAAGTAAAAATCGATCAAGGACACGTCATTTTATTTCCAATATCGAATTTGAAACGACAAAAATCTAGCAATCTTTTCATGTTTTTACGGTCAGAAAAGGGCTGTAAGAGGACCGTCTTTTAATTCCATTTTAACAAGTGTAAAAGAAACGCTCGACAATCTTTTCATGTTTTAGGAGTCAGAAAAGGGCTTAAAAATGACTCCGATGTTTTTGTTTGTAGAAAATGACAATTTTCCCTGAAAATCCTTTATCCTGCACAAAAACCAACACATTACTCATACCTGTTGAAGATAGATAAAAATACTTTGAAAAATACCTTTTCATGGTGAAAAATAAACAAATTTACCATTTATTTACCCAAATAACCTATAAAAAGGGCTTTTACCAATTCATTTTTACCATTTTACTGTTGAGGAGAGAAAAAGGGCTTTTGGCAAGAAACTTCCCGTGGACATTGCGGAGAATCCGACCGTCGAAACCAAACACCGTCTCTTTCGGGTAATTTTCAACATCCTCCTCTTCAATTTCATCCGTTTAGAATTCGTTTTTAGGCCCTAGATTTCATTTTTTGGAGGCTTTGGGGTTTCAAAGACCGCCTCTCGGGGTAGGCAGGCACCACACTAAGGACCCGCGTACCCCGACATTTTCTCAGTTAGAAAAATGTCGGGAGTACGCACCTTGCCTTCAAGGACCCTGCGTACCCACTCTTTGTTCCTAAAGGTTGGGTGCGTACTCCGCGCAATGAGTTTTTAAACCCAAAATTCTCCAAAAAGGACCAAATTTTTTTGATTTTGTGGACTCTAATGGATGTTTTATGGTGTGTATATTGTTAACCATGCTTGATTGGCACGAGAGAGAGCACAAAGATGTTGATTTGGCCGCAATTAATCATCAACCGTCAATTGATGCTTTGAAGGCATGCAGCCTTTATAAATACTGGGCCATACCTGGCATGAGGGCCCAAGTGAGCTTTCTAGAGTGGCTGGTAGAAAGATGGAACGTTCAGGACCAGTGTTTTTATATTGGAGGGCACCAGCTTGAGATGGAGCCCATAGATATTTACTTTCTCACTGGTTTTCCCAAGAGAGGCGAACACTTGACTCTTTTCGAGACTACGCCGGGTGGCCAGTCCATCGCTAGTCTCCGACTAGAGTGGTGTAACACTCAGACTCAGGAGAAGGGGATAGAGATCAAAACTATATTCCGACCTGAACTTAAGGTGATTGCCTTTATAGTTACCAAACTTTGCGGGGCTGCCGCTTTACACATTGCTACTGGATCCTAGATGTGGATGGCGATTGATTGCTATCAAGGTACCATTTTCAACTGGTGTGATGCTGTGTTGGCCAATATAAAAGGCCAACTAACTAGAGCCAAAAATGGACAACTAAAGACTTTTGGTTATGGGTCTTTAGTTGTGAGTTTTGGCTTAGAGAGGGTTCCGATGCTGATCCCACAGCAGCTCACTGTTGGGGCTGGGCTGCCTCAAGAGCCCAAATTGATGCGATGGGTTGCGGTTATGGCCCGTCATCCTGATGAGGGAACGGAGTTTGTTCGATTTACTCCAGATTACTTTCACTGGTTAGAAGACCAGGTCTTTTCTATACAGGATTTTCCTTATGCTGGAGTTGATTTTCGTGGAGATCCGGACATGGTTCTTCCACTGGGAGAACAATGGGATGATACAGGTAACTTCATTTTCCACAAGTTTTTTAAACTATCTATTTTTTTGTTTGTTTTATATCGTCTCAAAACTGATAGTAATAATTTTCAAAATGCAGATGTAGGCCCACGACATCCAGCCAATCTCCGGCCTTACGAGAGGAGACTACCAGTTGCAGCGGCACCAGCCCAATAGGACGAGGCCACAGAGACTTTGGCTGAGTTGGAAAGTGACCTAGAGTGTCTTACAGCAGATATACCAGAGACTACCATAGATGACATTCCAATCATGCTTCAGCGCTATGTAGTTGGGGTCCCAGGACCTTTAAGGAGGTTCTTGTGTAGGGTGGCCCGTGCAGTGGTGTCATATAGAGATCATCACCGGTGATTGGATGGTCGTTTTGTAGACACATGCGACATTTTGGTTTTTTGTACTTATCATTTTTTCCGATCATAAGGTGTTTTTCAACCTATGATCGAAGACGATGTGCTTTTTGACACACTCCTATCTATATATATCATTATTATCGGCTTATCTTGTAAATCATGTTATGGAATGGTTTTAAATTTACATGTATGATTATTGCAAATGTCTATTTAACATTCGAGAAGCAATTGCATCTGCTAATGTATTTAAAGACCTTGGAATATGTTGATATTCAATGTAATCAAACTCACGTTCCAAGAGACGCACTCTCAAAAATAACCTTAATAACACTGGATTTCTAATGGCATACACTCTATTAAGTTGTAATACAACGAGTTCAGAATCTAACCTCACTATCAAACTCTGAATCCCAAATGAAATAGATTCAGACAATAACTCAATCACTGCACTGTATTCGGAAATGTTGTTTTTTGTTTGACCGAGGCTCACCCCATGCATAGATACTAACTCGTCAAAGGGCGAATAGATAACCCAAGCTGTGGAAGAGATATTCCGTGTACTACGACAAGCACCATCAGCGAAACCAATGTATGTTTGGAGAGGCATCGATATCTGCAATATCAAGAGTAAAACCAAGATAAGCCAGAATAACGACGAAAATCACACTCTCTAAGCTAAGCACACTGTCTAAACTAACAAACACACCAGCTAGAAAGAAAAACTAACCTAACTAAAGAATCTCCATACCCATCTTTTAAGCATAATACCTCTTTAGCTAAAGTCCATTTCTGGGTTTACCCAAAGAGTCCCTGTCAAAGTCTACCAACTCATAGGCCCCTTTTGCTAGCTTGCGCTTGAAAATATAGGGCCCATGCCACATAGGAACGAATTTTCCAGCACCTAATTTATCATTAGCTTGATCATACAATAACACTAGGTCTCCTTCCCAAAAATTTCGAGGGGTCACATTTCGATCATACTGAGCTTTCATACGTTTTGCGTGAGTCTCGATCACCAATGTAGCATCACATCGATTCTCATCTAATTGAGCTAAGTATAATAAACGCTTTTCCTCTTTGGAAGTAGCTGGAAGTAACTCGATGGCCATTTGCAGTGACGGGATTTCACATTCAATGGGTAGCACAGCTTCCAAACCATAAACTAGTTGGAAAGGAGTGAACCCTGTTGATGTTTTCACTGAGGTTCGGTACACCCAAAGCGCTGAAAATAACATGTTGTGCCAATTCGACCGATGAATACCAATGATTCGTCGGATCATGATAACTAAAACTTTGTTGATGGACTCAACCAGACCATTCACTTGTGGATAATAAGGAGTTGAACTATCGTGACGCAAACTAAGCTAGCCTATAAGTTCTGTCATCATAACGTTTCGAAAATGGCGCCCATGGTCAGTGATTATCGCTTGTGCGACACCAAACCTAGCAATTATATGATTGAATACGAAAATTGCAGCTGTCTTGCCGTCTGCCTCGAATGTAGGCATCGCCTCGGCCCACTTAGTAAAATAATCTACCGCAAGGATGATATACGCATGCCCCCCGGCCGAGTGAGGGTTACATGTAATAAAATCGATACCCCATTTGGCAAAAGGACCAATGGCAATTATAGGGTGGAGAGGAGCAGGTGGAGCGCACATCTTTCGATCAAACACTTGACAGTTGTGGCATTTTCGGACCGCAATAATACAATCTTTAAACAAGGACGGCCAGAAGTAGCCAGCGCGCAATATCTTTTGGGCTGTGGCATACCCAGACATATGACCGCCACATGCTCCAGGGTGACAGTCATTTAGAACCCTTTCAGCCTCTTCGTGAGTTAAGCAACGTCGAAAAATAGAGTCCGCCCCACGGCAATAAAGAGTATATCCAATAATTTTGTATTGTTGGGACTGGAATCGAATTTTCCAACGTTCCAACTTTGAAGCTTCGGGCCGAAAGGATTGGGTCTGGAGATAGACGATGATATCCCCATACCACGGATCTAAAGTGCTGATTAGAAACAAAGATTCGTCCGCAATGGGCTCCTCTGCCACAGTTTCCGTGTCAGCACGCAGGAAGTCACACATTAACTCTGCAAAAACTAAAGATTTCTTAGACTTAGATTTCTCAAACTCCAAGTCAAACTCTTGTAGGATAACAATCCATTTAGAGTACTTGCCCCCTAGCAATTGTTTAGTCAAAATATAGATCATAGGGTTGCAATCCGAAATGACTGTAGTTTTGCGTAGTAAAATGTAGTGACGAAAACGTTGGGCAGCTTGAACAGCTGCCAATGCCAATTTCTCCACATGTGAATATTTTAGCTCAGTAGGATTTAACGTTCGACTAAGGTAATATATCACATGTTCCATTCCGAATTCGTCTTCCTGAACTAAGACAATCCCAATGGTGGAATGAGCGGCGACGAGATACAAAAAGTAATCCTGGTTGTAGTTGGGAGGATGCAACAACAGTGCATGGGTCAACGCGTGTTTGAGTGCATCAAAAGATTTATGAGCTATCTCATCCCAAGAGAATTGAGCGTTCTGTTTCAACAACCGTGTAAAACCCTTGGTAACCTCGGCGTAGTTAGGAATGAATCGTCGTAAAAAGTTTGCTTTCCCCTGCAAACTTTGGAGTTGGCGAAGACTCGAAGGAGGAGGCAATTTGATGATAGCTTCTACCTTCGAGGGATCGATGCGAATGCCGGCTTTCAAAACTACAAATCCTAGCAATCGTCCCGCTTCTATACAGAAGACACATTTGTGTGGGTTCAACCGAATATGATAATTCCTACACCTCATGAAGATTGCTCGTAAATGACAAGGTGATCAGCTCGATGTAATGAATGAGCAGGCAAATCACCGAGATACGGTTGCACAATGTGTTTGATGTCATGAAACGCATAAGACATCACCCTTTGAAAAGTTGCTCCAGCATTCTTGAGCCCAAAAGGTAATTTGCAATAAGCAAATGTCCCCCATGGACAAATGAAAGCCGTTTTTGGTTGATCGGCAGGTAGAATATTGATTTGATTGTAACCGGAAAAACTGTCCATAAAGGAAAATATTTCGCTGTCGGCACAATCATCAATTATTTGATCGATGTAGGGTGTTGGGTAGTTGTCCTTTGGACAAGCTCGATTAATATCCCTATAATCGATGCATATTCTTATTGTTCCCTGTTTTTTGTTAACCGGAACAATATTCGATACCCAATCCGTTAACGGGATCGGATAAATGAAACCTGCTTTCAACAGTTTCTCAACTTCTGCTTTAATTGCAGCAGCTTTTCGTGGGTGAATCTGACGCAAACGTTGCCAGATGGGTTTAGCATCCAGGTAAGTCTTGATCTCATGAAAAAAAATCGCGGGATCAATTCCTGGCATTTCCTCAGAGGACCAGGCAAACACGTCATGGAATTCTTGAAATAGGGCCTTGTATGTCTGAATTTCATCATCTGTACACGAGGCACCTATATGAATGTTCTCAACAATTCTAGGCTTAACCGAAATGCCAATGGGAATAGTTCGAGAGATGTTTCCCAAATTCAACTCTGAATCAGGATGTTTCATGGGATTCTGAGCTTCCTTGACATATTCAGCTGTAAAAATTGATGAGAAATCATTTTCAAAACGATCATCCTCGGGTAAAAATGAAGATCTATGATGGAGATCGTCCCATGGTAAATCATCTATACACAGGATTTCACGAAGTTGCTCGTCAGATGACACAACTTCGGGAAATGTTATTAACTCCGAGGTTGATGTGAAAAGTGATTCCTCATGGACCACATTCATTAGGTCGACTTTGGTTGAACACGGGTCAGTAAAAGACTGCACGGCTTCATAGGCAATTTCATATGGACTCAAAGGCATAAAATTACCAAATGAGTCTATTTCAGATTCAGAAGGAATGATCCAAGGATCGTCATAAAAAATAGTGTCTGATGTAATCATATGAATGGTTGCAAATGAAGATGATGCGTTGAGTGGAGGAAAAGGAAAAGTTCCTAGTAAACCGGCATCTTTAACTAATCCTACTCCAACATCCTTATATGGGATAGTTGTTTTACCGACATGCTGAATACTCTCTGAAGAGGTTGGGTCGGATGAAAAGTAAGACAACTGGTCTATTGTTACGATCTTTCCATTATGTGGGAACTTTATTACTCGGAAGACCGATGAAACGACCGCTGTCATAGCGTAAGACCAACTTCGACCCAAGAGAAGGTTGTAGTCTAGAGGGGCATCAACCACCTCCACATCTAGACTAACGGTTTTTCCTTCAACCCCTATAGGCAAATCCTGTAAAATGCCAAAAGGATGAAACCCACGGCCATCAAAGGCCTTAAGAATCGTCGGGGATTGATTTAGCGAAGGAGAACCAAGCGATCTCCAACACTGTATCGACATAATACACGTTGAAGCTCCCTCATCAATTACAGTCCGATGAATAGGCCTGTTTTTGACTATCACTAGGATCTGGAAAGCCATTTGATGAGGTAAACGTGGTGTACTATTTTCTAGATCGAATATTATTAGGTTCGGATCTTGAACATCAACAACTCCTATAGCCGACAAAAGTAATTTTCGCTGTGCTGGGCATGATTGCAGCACTTCCAAAGCCGACATTGCTGAGGGTGAAACAACTAGGTCCTCAACAATGTTGTAATTCCGGGCCACTCTCGCATGTGGATTGAAAGCAGACCTTCGAAGTACACCCTTGGCGGACGGTTTGATTACTAAGTCTGGGTTAGGCTTCTCGATCTGTAGTGGATCGGAACCGGGAGCTGAGGTTGATGGATTAGAATGAGAAGATTCTGCTTCTTTTCCATCAACAGGACTTTTACTACCATAATCTTGCGATCGAGTCGCAATCCTTACATGGGACATCATCAAAATGGGTTTTTCATTGGCACTCGAGGAAGAACCTATCATTTTGCTATCTTTAGGAAATGGATCCTTCAAGACAACAGGAGTTTGGGAACTTTTGACGATCTTCGCAACCTCTGCTCGATGAGGGCAGTCTCTTGTAAAATGTTCTTCTTCACAAATGAGACATGGATAACGAGGTTTACGATTTTCATCATTGGATTCCGCCTTTTCAGTTTTCTCCTTTGGAGTTTTGTCTGCTTTATTCTTCTTCTTCCCTTTCTTCTTCCCACCGGATTTTGATTTAACGGTAGATGACTCTACAACGTTAATATCGACGGAAACTTCAGCAGAAGAATCTCCTGTCAAGGAGTATGGTAAGGTTATAATAGGAGAAGAATTCTTGGAAGACTTCTTCTTACTTTTAGTGTTCACCGTACCAATCATGCCATCAGCAGCATGAGACTCTAACAGAGCAGCAGCGATTTGATTTGACTTAGGAAGATCGGGGATCTTTTCGTGTAACGTACCTGACTGAGTATAAACTAAGTCAAGGTACTGCGCTTGAGCAATCACTTGCTCCTCAGTAACTACTCCGGCCTTAGCTACGTCTTCAGTAATCTTCGGTAACAATGATTTAACAAACCATTCAGCTAAGATCTGGTTCAGGATAAAAACTTTCACTAACCGCCTTCGACGTCTCCATTCATGGATATGATCGAAAATATAAGTGGACGTCAATTGTTTTAATGAAGTTAGTAACTCCGTGCCATTATCATATCTGACCGACAACTAAAAATGAGTTAAAAACGAGGTAGCTAACTGGCTAAAAATATAAAAAGAGGCCTGTGGTAACTCAATATACCACTTGGCCGCAAGACCAATGAGAGTGCGCTGGAAAAGACGTAAGTGGATCGAATCATCCGAGATGGAATTAGAGGCACACCAGAGGTGGTAAGTCATCACATGATTCGACGGGTCCTCTCCAGACTTACCTTCGAACTTGGGAATGTCACTGGGCAACTTATCTGGCATTGGCGGCCAAAACGGAAGATAATTAATTGGGTCGTTCATTAGGCGCGACAAGTCTAGTAAGTCCAAAGTTGCGATAAACGGTAGCTGCCGATTAGGATCCCTAAAACTCTGAGTCATTATACCAGCCCCAGGAGGAGGATATCCAGGATAACTAGGAATGGGAATCGCGTTCGGGATATTGTATCCTCCTGGAAAACCAGGATTAACCGGACCGTACTGGGGTTGTTGTGGTTGTTGATAAGTGTACCCAAGATACGGTTGATACTGGTAAACTGGCTGCTGGACAGCAGGACCAAATTGGTACTGTCCCTGGTATGGTTGATAAGTGAATTGTGGTTGACTTGTGACAACCGTACTTAAACTAGGTTGTCCTACAGGCATCTGAACCGTAGTTTGAATCGTGGATCCAAACGATGGTAAAGATGTCTGAGGCGTAGATACAGGAACAGTAGAAACCGGAGCTCTCGATACTCCAGAAGTGAGTGGGGTAGATTGAACAGATGTTGCGGCAGTTGCAGCAGTAGTTTGAGATGGAGTACGAGGCGAAATAGGCCCAGACTGATAAACTACCGAAGGTACAAAATTTTGAATATGAGACTGGACAGGTTGCTGGGGTGAACCAAAAACTAAAGTTTGTCCAGTTTGAGATGACAACTGTACATTTGGCTGCAACACCTGTTGAATTTGCGATGGATCCCACACTATGTTCATTCCAGGGTATTGACCCATAACAGGTTGAGGATATTGAGATCCATAACCGGGTTGAGGGTAGGATTGATAATTGAAAGGTACATTTCCCGTGCCTTGAATATAAGATTGACCTTGGGGTGGTTGGAAACCTTGGTTCGAGTACTGACCTTGGGGTAGATACCCTTGAGGCATGTATTGATACTAGGGTTGACCTTGGGGTACATATTGAGTCTGGGGTTAACCTTGAGGAATATATTGTACCGTAGGCACGTACTCTCCTTGAGGTTGCCCCCCAGATGCAAATTGTGTACCTTGAGGTTGCCCCTGAGGGGTTAATTGAGGCTGCCCCCCAGGCGGTAACTGGCCACCTTGAGGTTGAGAATTGGGGATAGAACCTGACATCATAAGAATGTCTTCTACGCTCAACGGCTTTGCACCATTGCTTCCAGTGAATATCCTTTGCTCAATGGGTTGAGGAGATGCTCCCGAAAAAGTACCATCAAGTGACTGATACCCAGAGGGAACAAAAGGACCGCCGTACAAAAAATATTCAGGTGATTGAGTAAACATGGATGACTGACCTGACATATTTACGGGAGTATAAAAACCCCTAGGTGGATAAGGAGCACGAGGTGGTGAAAAACTTAACCCTGAGTTGTCCAAATAATTAGTTAGAGAAAGATACCAAGTAGTACTTCTAGGTGGACTGTAAAAAATCGATTCACGCTCCCTTAGATCAATAGTAGGTTGATTTTCAAGGATAGGGATGCCTATTTCTTCTTCCGGAGCAAGTTCTTCAATAGCTATCAAACCAGAAGGAAGATTTTCGGTGATTACTCTTTCTACCCTAGGTGAATCAGGAGCATTAGAAGTTGGAGAGACTAACCCCGATGTTGGAGTAACAGGTTCAGATATCTCAGGTTCTTCACCTATATCACTAGTAGATGAAAAGCTACCAGCAAGTTCGGAAACCGAAATAGCTTCAGGATTATAACCTGTTTCTAGAGTTTGGTAATCACGATGAACAACCAACGAAGACTCTCCTTCTTCAGGTGATCCTACTTTACTGCCACTAGGAGTTACGAGGACTTTCAAACCTTCGTAATGGCCCGGGATGTCTTCAGGAGGTTGGCCCCGAAGTCTACGGGACTTCCTCAATAAATCAGCCACGGTTACAACCTCAGGAGACTGGCCCCGAAGTCTACGGGACTATCTCGGTAATTCAGCCACAGTTAAAACTTTTAACTACTGCACACGCAAACAAAGTAAAATCTCAAAGAAAACCGCCTAAAGTCTCTAAATAAACAAACAAATTCGAATCACACGCCTAAAAAATCTAGGGCGTCAAACCACACACAAACAGTAACTTTCCGGACCGAAAACACTAGTTGGTGATGAAATCCAACATCGCAGAATTCAGTACAGAAATGGTGGGTGGAACAGTTACCCCGGCAACCTGCTTAATGAATAGACTGGACCAAGTTCCTCCACTTTAACCGTCTCGAGTGAAGTGAACCCCCCAGAAAATCCAAGTGAGTCTAGCCGGCGTCTGCTCCAGGTACAGTGGGATCTTCCCTCCACCGTCACCTTAGGAAGAATCCTAAAGATAATAGTCACTAAGGTCACCAACAACAACAAATATACCTGGGGGAATAGTCTACGATCCGATACACACGCAAGGGCAGAGTAACAAGCTCAATCCCCTTGCCCGCTCCTTGACAATAATCCAAGGTTTATCAACAAGTGACCCCAGGCTCCTCGACAATGGTTAATCCGAGGTTTACCGTTTGTAGTACGTGCATATCTGGCGTCGTTCCCAATGAAGGAGGATTGATTCCCTCACTAGTTCGGACACGATCTCGTGCTTCTCCTTTAAGAGGAGCTTTCCCAGAGTATAAATGTAACAATTGGATTTATCCTACCGCAAGATAAGCTACTTGTTTGGTTTTGCTGTCTTGGAGAATTAATTACTCTCCTACTCCAAGACACTAGCCTGATCTATATTGGTGTATCAGAGCCCCAGTAAATAAAAAGTTACTAAGTTAATTTTACTTTAAGCGTTAACTTTTATGTCTTTTCTTTAGGACAAAAGGTAGTGGAGATGAAACTGATGGTGTGTAGACTCGACTCAAATCCACTAAAAAGATGCACCTAAGATGATTTAAACTATCTTTCCTTTTCAATGAATTCCCTAGCTAAGAGAGTTGAAGAATGCAAAATTTATAAAGACAACTTTCTTGGCAATGAAAATCAAAGAAACAATCTCTTTATCTTTTCCAAAGCACACAACACATGACCACTAATTATTTCACGAAAACTTCCTTTCTCTTTTCAAAGACTTCAAATGCTACTAAAACAAACTTTCCTCAAAAGAGATTTTTGTATTTTTTCCCTATTTTAACAAAGCATGTAAAACTACTTAACAAAAATCAATTTTAAGATCTATGAAAATCAAATCAAGTTTAAGATCTATGAAAATCTAAGAGAAATTTACCTAAAAGCAAATCTAATGAGGTAAAAGCCTACAAAATATAATTCCAGGATGTTTTACTCGGTTACAATTCAACCAAGGACTAATTCATGCAGAATCATAAACCAGTGAAAAACAAAAATAAAAAGCTTTTGTTCTTTTTCTTAAGAATGAAATTCACAGCTTAACAAACAAGCCTTCTCGAAATTCCGCAAAGAGACAACACAACGGTAGGTTTCTCAAACAAAGGTGATTTTATGAAAGGTCCGACTCCTAAGAAGAGTAAAAAGACCAGGGATATCCAAGGTTTTTACAACTTCTAAAGCCAGAGTCACTACAAGACCAATACAAAAATCAAACCTAGGGCTAGAATTTCTATGAACTTTACTAAAACCCTTGATGCTAATGAAACAAGCTTAGATGAAAACTTCTGACAGGTAACCAGTGGATCTGGGCAGCAATAAATAAACTATAAACAAAATCTAATAGGTAAAAAGGAAAAAATTGAAATTTTCTAAAGTTTTGACAGGGTACGCAGGCAGCCTGTTTGCACAGGTGCGGCCACGCTCTGTGTACAAAGCAGAAGTGCGTACAGGTACGCACTGTGCTTAACGCAGAGGGTGCGTACTGCTCTAAAAAACAAGAAAAATAAAAACTAACTCAATCCTAAGCTATTCCACCCAAATTCACAGTCAATCAGTCAAAAACTAGAAAGAAATCAACATTTCTCAAATCAAAGTATCAATCAAAAGAGAAATCAATCAAATCCATGGATTCCCCAGTGGGGTCGCCATTTTGTCATGCAGAAAGAGTCAATTTTGCGGAAAAAACCGACCTCCCTAGAAAACAAGGCTCTTCTAGTGACAAACAAAACAATCAAGCACTATCTTTCCCTAAATATGCATTTAAAATAAAAGCAACCAGGTGTTTAAGGCTTACCTCTAGCCCAACGCTGTTTGTAGCAGCCAAGCCTCTCCGATCCAGATGATCTCCTTCTCTTTGAAGCCTGCATTCACTAACAAGCAAACGATTACATAGCACCTGAATAACTCATATCATAAAACATATTCATCATAAAGACCAAGGAGTTTATGAAACAAATTATATATAACAACTTGTTGAGAAAAATGAACTTAATTGTATTAATTGGAAATAAAAGAAACCATTACAACCAGTGCCTTGGTGTTGTGCAGGTCCCTCCCAGGGTCCAGCAAGAGTTCTCCTCTACTTTGATCAGCTCACCCACTTCCAAATGAAGCTAAGAAAGGATTGGAATCTCTCCTCTCAAGCTCTATAAGGGAGTCCTAATTTCAGCAGCATCTACCCTTAGGAATGTTCAGCTTTCAACCTCCCCTCCCTCTGGCCCAATGCCTATATTTATAATGCTTTGGAGGAAGTTAATCCGGTCCACCATCAATGGGATAAGCCTCTCTTTCAATGGGATAGCTCCCCTCTTCATGGGATAAGTTCCTCTTTCATTGGGATGCATGAACCATCTGGAGGCGCTCAATCCATGTCAAACAATCTTCTAGAATGCTCTAGAATCGACCACAAGTAAGTTTTTTGAAGTAAAACTTGCGCCTTTTGACCTTTATAGGAGTACACACCCACCCCTTTACAGACAAAGCGTACAAGTACGCAAGTATTATGAACTTGAGATGCGTACACGTAGGTAAGATTAAGAGAAACTGCTTAACCAGAGTTATATTGACTTTTAAAGGCTTTCTCTCTTTTTTGGAGTTTGACATGAGGAGCAGAGGTATAAGACTTGCCAAGGAGGATAGTATGGTTGTTGATGGAGCCATACTGACTGAAAATAGTCATGGTGACAAATTTTAGTGTAACAGTCTTGTTTCTTATAGCATTAGATGGACATCTATTCTTTATATGTAGCACATAGAACAGCATCATCCCAAAACATTATCTTTACATTTTTAAGAAAAGCATGGATTGTACCATATTCAAGATTGTTCTATTGATTCTTTCAGCTACACCATTCTGTTGGGGATTATAAGGCACAGTTGTTTGATGTTTGATCCCATGTTGGCGAAGATAGTTCTCAAATTCATTTGATGTGTATTATTTTCCATTATCAGTGCAAATAGACCCAATATGAGATTGTGCATCATTTTCAATCCATTTATGAAAATTCTTGAATGTTTGAAAAGCATCAGATTTTTTCTTCAATAAATAAACCCAACACATTCTGGTGTAGTCATCAATAAATGTCATGATATATTTAGTTCCATTTGCAGAAGGAACAGGCATTGGACCACATAAATCTGAATGAATGAATTCAAATATGTGCTCTTGAATGTGAATCATGAAAAGACTGTTTTCTATGCTTTCCTAGAATGCAAGCATCACATTGCTTAAGTTTTCTAGGAACTGTAGGCAAACCAGCAACACCATTTTTCTTCAATAAGCAGAGACTGTCATAGTTCAAACGTCCAAATCTAGCATGCCATAATAAACTTGATGGAAGTGTACCTTCTTCATGATGAGAATTGTATGAGAAATGTTGTGCATGAGCAGATGTTCCTTGCAGTTTGAGAAGCCTTTCTTCTTCTATTCCCCTCATGACAAGTGAGCGGTTAGATGCTTTTCTTACCTCAAGCTTGCCATCAAACATATGAATGGAGTGACCTTGCTGGCAGATGTGGACCAAGGACAACAAGTTTCTCTTGAGTTGTGGGAGATATAGAACATGATCTGATAAGAAAGTCTGGAGGAACAGGCAGTTTAAGCCTAATTGTGCCAAGCCCTGATGGCTTGATTTTTGATTGATCTGCAAAGTATACTGCTCCATCAACATTGTTAGTGAAATCTTCAAAAAAATAATTCTATGAGTCATATGGCAGGTTTCTCCTGAATCAAGCAACCAATCATTTTTCCATGAAGCAAGTGAAGCATTAAACAAATCTTCATTTACTCCAATGTTATATTGTGCCTCAACATAGTGAGAATATTCAGGTGCTTTACCTTTGTCTGTATCATCAGTTTTACCTTTCTGTTGGTTTATTTTCTGCTCAATTTTGTCCCATGGTAGCTTGCATGTAGAGGCATCATGTGATCCATTTATTTTGCAGCGAATGTAGTGCAAATCTGCCTTTTCTCCTTGAGAATGTCTGCCCCCCCTACCTCTGAAATATCTTCCTCTTCCTCCTTGTCCACCTCTTCCTCTTGTAGAATCTTGAGCAGGATGCTTTTCTTTATGAGCAAGGCACACAGTCTCTAACAATGTAAACTTTGAAACGGGAACTATAAACTCAAAACGGGAACTCTGGCCCAAAAACCCCAAAAAAACCACAAAAAAAGTGCTCAAAACGAAAAGTGTGTATACTGGAACGATGTTTTTTTTTTTTAGGTGTCAATTTTGCGGCTGTTTTAAAAATGGCAGTGACTACGAAATTTTCTACGAAATTTTCCTGCAAAATATAGCTTCAGAACAAAAGTGTTGATACTGGAATAATGATTTATTTTTTTAGGTGTCAATTTTGCGGCTGTTTTAAAAATGGCAGTGACTACGAAATTTTCTACGAAATTTTCCTGCAAAATATAGCTTCAGAACAAAAGTGTTGATACTGGAATAATGATTTATTTTTTTAGGTGTCAATTTTGCGGCTGTTTTAAAAATGGCAGTGACTACGAAATTTTCTACGAAATTTTCCTGCAAAATATAGCTTCAGAACGAAAGTGTTGATACTGGAATCGACCTGCCGCCGGTCTGGTGGGGCGGGGCGGCCCGGGGGTGCCGTCGTGTGGAATTGGTAATGTGGATCGTCATTTGATGCGTGGAATTGGTAAAACCCAAGCTGCCCGTCAATGGAGAATGTCTGCGTCTTTTCACTTTGCCGAGTCTCTCTGTCGCGTACTGTCTCTCTGTTCGTTGTATCGCACCTACAAGCTGACGTCCACCCTCGAAACCTGTAGTCGGGGATGCGAAGGCAACCTAACACCACCTTAAAATTTTCATCAAAACTATAATGCTAACTATATATAATTGGAGTACAGACAAAATAATAGAGCTCGACCAAATATAGATATCGTTGCTCAAACATTCACATAATAAATAACAAATTTAATATATACAATTAATTTTTGAAAAACATGCTACTTGGACCATTGCTGACCTAAGAGGCATCCTTCACAGTATCATATAATAAAATACAATATATTACAATAGTCTTTAAGAGTCCATGAAGTGTAATATGGTCTTGAAATACACTATACATGTGAGGACTTCCAACCAAAGGGCGTATGCATCACTAAAGAACTTATCCAATCCTAATATTTGTATTGTTCCAAAGCATAAGGGTTCAATGAATATGCACGGTTGTTTTTTAACTAAGCGCAATCATATCTATGAGAATCCTCCTATTTGAATCCTCTCATGCATCCCCCTAGCAACTTCTCCTGAATCCTTCTTCTTATTCCAAGAATGGAGGTGAGACACCTCTTTAGTCTTCCTAGTCAGAATTTGCCTCCAAAATTTCTTAGGAGCTAGCTTAGAGAGGTGTAAGAGATTCCCTTGTCTTTGACGAATGTATTGCCTCTTTTTCCTTTTAGTTAGGGCTTTATATATTTTTATCTTGTCCATTTTAAGACATTCATCAACAGCTTCCTTAATTGCTCTCCTCGCACTTTTACACTCTTTGTCATACCATGGATTGGTTTTGCTATTTCTTTTATTATTTGATATAGGAAAAATAATTTGCAAAATTTGATAACTAATTCTCTAAATCCCTTTCCAAGACTAACACTTGAAAAATCAATTAGGTAACAAACATGCTATTAGATAGAACTATTTGTTTCTTTATTTCACCAAACCAAATTGAAAAAATTATTTTATAAATTAAAAATCAATAATACAATCTTAGAAGCAGTTTAAACCTATTATTATAATCATGATGTGAAATTGAATAGCTAGATTCTTAGCACATCTAATATTCTCTTTTATTCTGCTATCAATGATATCATATTTTCCAACGTTTGATACATTGTGCAAGACCTATCTATATAAAAGGATCATGAAATACAAAAAATGGAGAACCTTTTCCCACGAGCATGTGTGTGCTTGACACAATAATACTTGCAACAACCATGGTTTGGAATCACATTATTATAAACTATGTCTTAGATTCAAATGCATAACTTTGTGGCGAAGGAATTTTCGAGTGAATAGATGGTATACATGACAATGGAAACCATGTTTGTGTAGTAAAAGTTATTCTTAATTGGTAACTAGAATATGAGAAAAACACCCATAAGATAGGTTGCCTCAAAAGCACCCATGAAAAATTACCAAAAAAACATTTTTCTGAACCAATTACCAACAAGATGATTTCGAATAAGTAAAGGGTGCACTCAGTAGCTCTATTCCTCACACATGCGATAGAGAGATACAACATAAGGCAAAAGACTTTTGAAAAAATGGAATCAAGAGGTGTAATGGGATGACAAGTAGCAAGTATTTTTAAGAGGGGAGGAGTTTAGGTAGCCATATATCTTATATTATTAAAAATATATTAAATTATTTTATTGTTATGTTTACAAATATACAACAAACGTTAATAAAATATTTTCTAATTATAATAATATGATAATTAAAGGAATCAATAAGAGGGTAGGATGGAGAGCATTAGGGTTCAGGCGAATCGATGTGAACGAAATAGCGTCGCAGTCCATTTTTGGACCTTTGCCTATGCTTTCGACTTCTCATGGCGATGGGAGTATGTGCTTCTCTGCTCATTTTGAGTCTGTCGTGGACTCACTTTTGAATTTTTCCTGCCACAAAACTTTTTTGTTCCAACGATATCTGCAGTCGGCTCTCAGACGGTCTCGGCAGGACTAGTCTCGCTCTAAACAGTCATTAGTTGAAGCATGGATCCTCTACGAAATTCTATGTTCCACCTAGGTTTTCAATATCGATGCGAGTGAGATAAAATACAGAGCCTGCGTACACCATATGTTTACACCGAAACCCCCAAATCTGGTTAAGGCAGGAGAGATGGGTTGCAGACACAACGTCTTATTCCTTTGAGACAGTCTATGATTCTGCACCTTGGACAAGCAGTGGGCATGTGCTGCATGCAAAGAAAAATGACTATCATCCGATTAAAGTGCAGAACAATCATAATCTAAATGTCCACAAATGGAATAAAGAGTATTGAATAGTAATCTATGGGAGGAATTTGGCTTCTACCACATGATCAGTTATATCGTATCAAGAATCTCCTAGTACTCTGTATTAACCATAAATGTGAAGATGCAGAATTTCCTTTCAGCCAGATGCCACCGGAGATAAATAATTGTTTGCAATGGATGCAACATGAATTTGGAAGGGCGAGAGAGTTTAGGAGCTAAAATCTTATAAGCTATCACAGCTGAACTAGAGCTCACAAGCTCCGAAGCCGGTACGGGTCGATTCCCGGAATCGACCCGCCGCCGGTCGGGCGGCGCGGGGGTGGCGCCACCCCAGCGCCACCCCGCCCGACCGGCGGCGGGTCGATTCCGGGAATCGACCCGTATGGCTTCGGAGCTTGTGACCTCTAGTTCATCGACGCATCCGTAGAGATTGTGAGATTGTGGTGATTGCCAACAGTGGTGTGTTGGCAAAGAGAACTGAACAATGGATATATATAGAAAGCCGGTCATTGCAAGCGTTGTCGACCTTGTACACTGATACATTATTGTTGTTGTCGATGAAGCCACCATTCTGGTTGGAAGAATCTGTGCAGTTGAAACGAGACCGAATTCTCCGGAACGCATTGGGTGGCACTCTACGTTTGGGAAAGAATAAGTCGGTGTAGTCCAAGACCAGTAGTTGTACTGGCGTTCTACTTACAACAATAAAGTAACAATCAGCAACAATGTCAGGCAGTTGAACTTGGTTCATTCCCCACCCATATCTATTCCACGCCACACAGTCCACCACTACACGCGGGCACAAGCCTGGCCAGTAGATGATAACCCTATTCGTTATCTCGTATTCATGTGGATTATCGATCAAATCAACCAAACTGACCTTAATCGTTGCTCTTTCAGAGTTGCTCATGACATCCAAGCTCCAACAACAATTTTGAAGAACCAGTTGTTGCAATGCCAATTTTACGGGGAAATCCGATGATTGTAGAAAATCTTTTATTTCTCAATCTCGGAGGAAAATGATGCCAATCTACACGTGATCCAAACCAACATCTTCAAAATTATGATAGTCACACATAATCAATATAACCCCGAAAAAAACACAATTTACTACACAGTTTCGTACCTTTTACGCCTGCCTTCCATTTCTTGATAATGCAATGCTCTCTGAGAGCATTGCATTATCAAGACATTAATATTTTGTTAGATAGAGTTGTGTTTCAAATGCCCAAATACGCAATGATTACCATAATAATATCATAATTTTTATGTAGATATAAGTTATTAGAACACTGGATATTATAAAGTCTAATAACTTATAGGTAACGGCTCGTGTTATACTAAAAATACGAAGACAGGGGAATAGCACAAATTGAAATCAAGACATTAATATTTTGTTAGATAGATTTGTCTTTGAAATGCCTAAATATGCATATAATAATTTACAAGATGGTTACCATAACCATAATAACATCATAATTCTTATGCAGATATAAGTTATTACAACACCGGACATTACAAAGTCTAATAACTCTGATTCAGTTATAATAGACAGTTACAATGGAGCACCACATATTCTAAAAACATGACGCAGAAACTACGACACTCTTAAATATAACAATCTGGAACAAGCTATATCTCTACAGAGATGACATTCCTAAACAAACATACTAGTATATGCATGGGTTTCGCCCTATGTTGATACTAAATGGGGTACTGCTCGTAGCGTAGGCCACAGTTAGCCAATGAAATCGTAGCACCGATGGCAAGGCCGCAAATGGGAAACATGTCTTGGTTGATCAGCGTAGTAAGGCAGGCACTGCACTCAGGGAGTATGTACCCAACGCAGGATGTTGCCCCGTAGGCCGTGGGTGAACCCCCGCTACCTGGAACCGAGGTCGAGTAGCTGTAACCCGGGTTTGCTAGCAGATCCGCGAGCAGGGTATTGAGAGTAGCAGCAAAAGGACTGTCGGATGGGAATTTCGTTTCATTACATGCCCAAAACAGTAAGGTTTTATTTCCACTATGACTATGACTTAACCGAATTCGACTTAACTCAATTTGACTTGGCTCTTAAAATTTAAGCAACTCTTCGGTAATGAGTAGTAATTAACTTATTTTAACATTTATGATTCTTTCATGAATAACTTAGGGGAGATGTTACACGTTGACTGTATGGGTCGCTTTCAGAGTTTTGGGATGCAGAATAAAGAGACGTCCAGTTAGTTGCAGGAGATGTTGAAAAGAAATATTGAACAGGTTGGCCAGCTGCTTTCATGATCACCCCCACTGCAAAAATTACGGGTCAACGCTAATAAAGAAACGTGCGTTTGCAGGAGATATTGAAAAGAAATATTGAACAGGCTGGCCAACCTATCTATTGAATATAGTAAACGACATAGAAATGGAAAAGTCTTGGGAGTTTTAAAATATACACTTAGCTTTAATTACAAAAATTAGTTTTAGATTCCTTTGATTACTTCATGCTAACAACCCTTTCTAAATTCATCCATAAAATATTATAAAATATTAATACAGTCTAGGTGAAAAAAATATATTTTAAAAGTCTACTTCTAGAGAACATCTTGGATTTCTACATATGAGGATATTGGAGTGGCTTAGAGAAGACTCCATTATATTACAACCTAGATATTGAATGTAATCTCATTGAAATTGGATTTATCTAAATCATGTGATAGATCAAATTGGTTATATTTGAAATTAATCTTGATTCACATAGGATTCCATGTGCAAATGGTAAATTAGATAATGGGCTGCATGTCTTTACTATCTTCGAAAGTGGATTTTAATGGTATGGAATGAATTTTTTTAAAGCCTTTTGGAGGACTAATGCTAAAGGATTAAGACTATCTATCTTAGGCGTCAAATAAATATATACTTAAAGAAAAGAAACATAGTAATTTTTATTTGACACCTATTTTATTTGTTGATGATGTGTTATTGTTCTATGTTGGTTCTAGAGATGATGTCAATAAATAAAAGGACATATTGGAGTTCTATAGGTATTCTATTACCAATATAGGTGTTCAAGGGGAGAAAATCAGTTTCTAGATTTAAACCATTACTCATATATCTTAACAAGGTGTCTCCTGTACATTCTTGGAACAAAAAGACAAGGTGTCTCACCTCCATTCTTGGAATAAGAAGAAGGATTTAGGGGAAGTTGCTAGGGGGATGCATGAGAGAATTCAAATAGGAGGAAACAAACTAGAAAAAAAGGAATGAAAAGAGAAGTTTAAGAGAAGAGAATGGGATAAAATGAAGTGCGACGAGTATATAGACTAGATCAACTCTTAAAAAAGGTGGATCCATTTTCAACATTGTCCCTCCTAACGTGCGTCTAGAAATAAAACAATTGGATGTGAAGGTGGGAGAATAAAGTATTCATTGTTTGATTCGAAATTACTTGAAGATTTGGGTAGATGTGTTCAATATTGGTAATATGTGATTTTTGCATTGATTTTTAAGTTAATCATTATTTTTTGAAAAAAAAAGTAGTTATTATTATCTTTTTGACATGAAATTCATAAAAAAAACTATTATTTGACCATTTTTAGTTAATATTTTTGTATAAAAATTGTGATTTTGACATGTTAATTCTAGCAAAAAATTATCAAAACGTTTAGTTTTTTTGTTATATTTATGTTAAAAATGGTTATTTTTTATGTCCATTGTTAAAAAATGTTGTTTTTTAGAAACAATTATTTCATGTGGATTGAAAAATTAATTAAGGGGGTTGAAAAGATGTCTAAATATGTAGATTATCTAAAATTCAAACTATCGACTTTATAATTTAAAAACGCAAAACAATAAAAAGCCCACTAAAAAAAAAAAAAAAATTAAGATAGAGAACAAGAAAATATGAATACAATGACGACTTCAAAAACTATCAAATTTAGAAAATAATTTTTTACATTTCACACATTAGAAAATTTAAAGTCAAAAAATAGGTCTTTTAAAAAAAGGGTGTGATGCAGAATACACACTTTTTAAAATCAGGATGAAAATCACTACCATTCACCGAGCCTCACCCACTTAATGCACATGAAAAAAATTAAAGTTCCAAAAAGCATGTTCTTAAAAAAACATGTGTATTCTGCATCAACACTTTTGAAAATCGGGTCATTTTTATGCCACCTCTACAAAACGGGTAACAGTATCAGTTCCCATTTCAAAGTTTACATTGTTCTCTTCAAAAGATTCAGGGGCTGTCTTCTTTCCAAAAGCTTTCTCTCTTTCAACAAACTTTTTCACAAGAGAGTCAAAGGTTATATCTTTGAGATTTCCATTTGCTTGCAATGAATCAAGATAATTGGAGTAAGTAGGATAAAGTGCCTTGAGAAAAGCGATAAGAGGAATATCTAATTCAACCTTAGTAGATTCGATATCATGCATTATAGACTTTACTTTAGATGCAAGAGCAAGAGGATCATTATTTTGCAGTTCAAGAGTGAAGAGTTTAATCATGAGTTGAACAACTTCAAGTGCAGAATGTGAGTCATAGAGTTCTTTCAACTTTTGTAAAGCTTCAAAGGCAGTTGAATATGATGAAATATGGCAACTCACCTCTTCATTTACAGATGCTGTGATTAATGCATAAGCTTTATTGTTCTTGTTTTCCCAAATGACGAGCTCTTGGTCTAAGGTAGGCTGTACTGGGTCATTGTCTCCTTCTCTGACACACACTCCTTTCCACAACTCATTGAAAATGAGTGTGTGTTTTATCATCCAAGACCATTCAGGATAGTTCTCCTTGCCAGTGAGAACTATTCCCACCATAGATATGATTGAATGCATTGTAAAATCTGAGAGCTGTAAAAAATACTTCTGCTAGCAAAAAATGTGCTCTTGTGGAGAAAAAAACTTTTGATGCTAAAAGAAAATTCATTCTGATATCAAAATGTATTCTAGCCTCAAACAATATATTAAACACAGTCAAATGCAGGAGCGTTAACTATGTTAGTCACTTTGAAAACAACTTTATGAAAACAACACTATGGTAGCCCAAACAACACTATGGTATAATACATATGTATGTATTATCAAATAATACAAACATTATACCTCGCTGCCCTAAAAATCTTTACCGCATATATGCCATGTCCATCATATAAAAGTCAATGTGAAAAAAGGCTAACACGCATATACTGTTTTAAATTTTAACACCATTCAAATGTACCCGTCCGGGCGGCGCCAATAGTGGATTTTCATCTTCATGTATTGTGTTACACATCGGGAAAGCATTCAAATAATGCTCGACTCTGAAGGATCGCAGAGGATTTTCATGGCAGAAGTCTACGTCCATGGTAGAAGCGGTCACCAGGGTCCACAAGAACAAGACATACTTCCGCGTGAATTACCTCATCTTGCTTTCGGCGTCCATGCTTTCAGCCTTCTGTCCAACCCTGTGTCGATTTTTTCTCTTCGGTGCGCTCCAAGGTGGCTAGATCTTCCTTTATCTGTTGAGGCGGTTGGATTTCTAGGTTCTGTTGATAGAACCTACAGCGAGCAGGAGATGCTAGAACACACAGTCATAGTATGTAATGGAGGACAGAGTAATCAGGTGAAGCAATTCATGTGACAACGTCCAGCAAACACCGACAAGATAGTCTTCTCGCTTCACGTCGGGTTCACAGCTCTCAATTCCAAAGCAAAACGGGCCTGACACTCCAGCGCAGGACCTAAGGCTAACGCTACTCCAAGTATCAGGGGAGAGCAAGTAATCAGAATAGGGAATCAATTCATGCAATGGAGGCGACAGGTGCATGTCAGGGCATTTCAGGGTATTTCAAAAAACTTTAATGCACAGGACAGTGCTTGTCAGGACAACACCCTTTTTTTCTTTGAAACGTTTGGACAGTCAAACATGATGGATAGCGCTAAATAGTGGAGGGTAGTATGGACAGTGGGGCAGCTACCATGTCAGGAGAAAGTAATTTTATGGAGGAGCTTCTCAGCTATATGGAGAGCAGATAGGGAGTTACAAGGGACACAAAAGCTAGAAAAAGGGCTGGCTTTGATACCATGTCAGGCCAGGCAATAACTCCATTAGGCAGAAAACTGATTCATATTATTCATTCAATCAGGTAGGTCTGTTATATACATGAGGGAGAGACTGTTCAATTCATCTCCCGATGACTGTTTACATTTCTCATTTATTTATTTACATATATTTACCCAATCAAAAGGATTAGGTGTCAACAATATTCAAAGCCCCATGATGAAAGCGACCTGATTGGCTATGCCAAAACTCACCAATGTCTCATCTCTGCACCCTTTCTACTTTTTTGCTCAAAGCAACGCACTTCTCTACCTCCATCTTATAAAGATTCTTCACCTAAATCCTCTATCCTCAAGCATGGCAATGGATACCAAGTTCTTCTTTAGCCTAGGAACATACATAGCATTCTTCAAGGTGAGTGGAGCCCCATTCTCTCTCTGAAACGTAATCATGCCCAATCTAGTAACACTATACTTCCCATCGTCACCCATCTCGATATGCCTCTTGAGATACTTCTCCTCTAGGTTTCTAAATAACTCTTTATCGCCAGTCATGTGAAATGAAGCTCCACTATCTAAGTACCATACACTTCCCATCATTGATGACACCATGCATGCAATGAGGGAAAATTCCAATTCAAATTGAGAGGCCAAAGCCTCACCCCACACTCCTCCTGATGACTTCTTCTTGGACTTCTTAAGTGGACAATTTGTAGTAAAATGACCTAGCTCATGACAATGAAAGCACTTAAATTTCATCATGTCTTTATTCTTACCTCCATGATAAGAATAGGATTTGGAATGGGAATCTTTCCATTTCCCCTTCTTTGCCTTAATCGCTAAGGCATAATTACCTTCATCATCAGTCTTTCATGAAGATCCATCCGTGGTGTTCCTCCTAATCTCCTCCTGCATCAAATCTGACCACATTCATTCCCAATCTGGCAGCTTCTCCCGACCATTGACAGAGTCCTGATAACTATGCAAACTCTTCGGGAGTCCTAGAAGATCAAGAGTGACCATATCATCCTCGAAAACCGTGATTCCAACACTTCCAAGTTCATCACAACACTGGGTGAACTTGTTCGAGTATTTTGGAATCGTCTTGCCTTTGTCCATTTTGATTTTTCGAAGTTTGTCCTTCAGTGCCAATTTCCTTTGGTCATTGTTGTTTTGATACAAGTCTGTCAATGTTTTCCACATAGCATACTGTTAGTGTCAGTCTTTGCAGTCTTCCTCCAGTGATCAAACATGCTCTTACAAAGTGATTTTAAGGTGTCAAGGTCAAATTTTGTCATTTCAGTGAGTCTTCAAGCAAAATTTGGTCACTAGGTATTAGATCTAGGGTTTGCTTTTACTCCTTCCAAAGTTTTCCAAATGTCGGTCCATGTCACCATTCAATAGAGTGCACCATCATTCAGAGGGGTTTCATCATCATGTTAAGTTCCATTGGGTCATTTTACACCTTGTTCATGCTTCAGTTGCGCCTAGGTAAGGTTCATTTCCCTCTCCTAGGGTTTTGAAGGAAATTTCTCTTGGATGGTCAAATCATCAACAAAACTTGCATCCTGATGTTCATACACCTTCTCCTATCCTTAATGTACCTTATTAAACACTTCCCATCACCGTGATCCCCCAAATTCTTCATTTTTCCACAAACCCTAGTTTCTTGCTCCAACTTGGCAATTTTCTAGGCTAGCCTTGTGTTTTGCCCTTTTGGACCCCTTCCCCTCACTAAATCTTTGAAATTCCACCTTCCCCTACTTCCTAAAATTCCTCCCTACTTCCCAAAATTTTCTTAAGAATTTAGAAGCCCCTTATCCCCTTCATTTCGCTTCATTTCGACAAATCCCCTGTTCCACACATTGGGATAGGTTTTACTCCAATGATGTTTCTGAGCAATAAAGATGAATTTGGGAAAAATGAGAGATATTTTTGTCCATAATAGGACAAGGAAGAAAAATCTCCTTCAATTTTTACACAAGTGTCATGGTTTTATATAAATGTCAAAAATACAGCTGCGTTAGGAGACTTGATGCACCTCTGAAGTGACCTTGGGAAAATCAAGTTTTCTCTCTGCTTGGTTGGCCAAATGACTTTCTTGATGAGTCAAATGATAACTAGACACAAAGATCTTTCCAATGAGGTATCATGAGCTCAATTTGGAGTTGAGGAAGGCATTCCAAAGTTGACTACAACAGCACTCTGCCTTTAGGCAACCTCATTTGGCATATTTTGACCAGTCTTGGGAGATTTCATTTTTGACAGGGAAAATGAAATCCAAGATGCAAAATTCTAGTTGGCTGGAAATTAGACTCAAATAACTTTCCAAAGAGCTATCCTTCACCCAATTTGGACACTGGTAAGGCCTCCAAAAGTCTCCTTGTTAAAATTGGCAACCAGGGCAAAACTTCATGTGGGTCATCTTATTCATGGCTAGTAATATTTTTATTAGATTCCTCTCATCAAGAGGTGTAGGATTGATATAAATATCATCCAATTCCGATAAGTATTCATGGAGATATGAATTTATTTTGATTATGGAATTATTATCGAGCCGACCTACAACTCATGTAGGCTCAGAAGCCCAACAGTCGCATCTATTCACCCACCAACGTTGTGTATAAATATAAGAGGACTTTTCCTCATTTGGACTCACTCATCTCATCACATCTCTCTCTCTCTCTACTGCGCAGATATGAGTCTCTTCTCTACTGCGCTGAAATGGGTCTCTCTCTCTCACACATGTGAAGCCAGAAGCTGTTGAATTTGAAGCTGCAACTGCAGAAGTAAAGATTGACTTGCGTGGCCTAGAAGATCTCCTCTTTGGAACTGCGTTGTAGGTTCATCTGAACCTCATTTGAAAGCCGCAACTCTTGGTGGTGGAATGAAGTCAATCCGACAAACGGTTTGCAAGATATCGACTACCCTAGTTTGAAGCCGGAAACTGCTAAAACTGAAGCTACAACTACAGACGTAAAGATTGACTTGCGTGGCCTAGAAGATCTCCTCATCTAAACTACACTGTAGGTTCATATGAACCTCCTCTAGAAGCCAAAACTTTTGGTGGTGGAATGAAGTCAATTCGACTGTCGGTTTGTGAGATATGGTCTGCCCTAGTTTGATAATGAAGCCGCTAATGCTGATGCTACTGATCTAGGGTTTGCTACTGCTGATATGAATCAGATTTATTGTACTATTTCTCTCTACTGAATTATTGAAGATAAAAGAAGATTTGATCAAAGGGTTTCCCACACATTGTGGGGTTTGTCCCTGGCTAGCCGCCACATCTTGTGTCTCTTGTCTTGGCTTGTTTTCTGTCGATCGTTTAATGTTCTATCTGCACTTTACTTTATGTACATGTGATTGCTAATCGGTGAAATATAATAAGTAAAAGAAGTAAACTGTTATAAGAATAGAACATACCATAACTTAACATGGTATCGGAGCCGAGGTGAAGACAAAGCCCGAGCAAGAGCAAGAGCAATCATTGAAGAGAAGATTGGCAAGGCTATCCTAAAAGAACTATGGGGTCCTCAACACTCTTTCCTGCCGAAGACAAGCTCCGTGAGAAAGCTGACTATCACGGATGCAAGATGTCTATCGATCTAACCCTTGAAGATCAAGGAGTGTTGGACCATGTAAGAGGCAATATTGTTGAGCCTTCATCAAATGCATCTGCTGCTGCCTGGAACAAATGGAAAAATGGAGAAGTCAAAACAAAGAAGATCATCCGGGACTCTATCGACAAGCTCTTGGTGGCCTACATCTCTGATCTAGACACCTCCAAGGAAATATACGACAGACTGGTGAGTTTATTTAAAGTTAATAATGCAAATCAAGTTTTGTTTCTTAGAAATAAGTTGAGGGAAATCAAGAAGGGTAAAGATGAAAGTATGCAAGCATACTTCTTAATAATCACTGAGATCAAGAACAATCTCCTATCTATTGGGGAAACCATTACTGACAAAGAAATGGCACTCACAACTCTCGGAGGATTACCATCTGAATGGTATGTGTTCAGGACTACTCTTCTGAACAATAATGTAATTCCTAGTTTTGAGGAATTAATGGCTAGATGCATTCAAGAACAAACAAGGGTAGAAGAGCAGGAAATGCCCTTGCCTAAAGGTCCTCCTGCTGTTTTTTCTTCTCATGAAAAGAAAAGAAATAATTCCGGGACTAAATCAAAAGGAAAGCCTGGACCTAAGGCTAGAAGAAAATGACGATGTTACATTTGCGATAAAGCAAGTCACTATGTATGAGGTCATGAGCATCATGGTAAATGAGATCATGGACATAAAGGGCAACATGAGATCATGGACATATAGGATAGCATGATGATGATGCACACTAGTTTGAGCAGCATTATGATGGATAAAATCATGGACATGGGCAGCATGATGATAATCATGATTAGAGAAGCATGGTACATTATGTAGTGGTGCAACTCGAAATCCCTCTGATGGCAATCAAAGGAATGACAAATTCAACAGCAAAGGTAAGAGGAGAGCTGGGAATCAAGGAAGAGGACAAGCATTCAAGAAGGCTATAAATTCCAGGATCTATGAAATGAACCTAACCTCAAAAAGAACCTAGTGTCCATCTCGGCAATGGAAGACAAAGGCTACAAGGTAACCTTCAGCAATGGCAAGGTACGTATATGGAAAAATAATGTTAAATATGCCTTTACACTTGGGTTTAGTTTGATTCATTATATCAGGTCGATGGAAGTCTACTAGGTGTCATGCCTTATGACACATTTCTTCAGTCTGAACTTTGGCATCGGAGGTTTACCCACCTTCATTACAAAGCTCTACCTGATGTTAGACAGATGGTAACAGGGATGTCCGAATTCCAAGTAGAGAAAGAAGGTGTATGTCTGGGATGTGCCAAAGGAAAGCTCAAAAGGGGACCATTCCCCTCAAGCCAAAGCAAGACCTCCGATATATTACAATTGGTTTACTCAGGCATACCTGAGGTTGGCATTAAGAGGGAGACTACTACACCACATACTCCTGAGCAGAATGGTGTGGTGGGAAGGAAGAACCACATGATGATGGAAGTTGTCTGAGCCATGCTACATGATCAAAGACTTCCAAAGTTTCTATGGGCTGAAGCTGCAAACACTGCCGTATATGTACAAAATCGATGCCCTCATCAAGCATTGGGTTCCAAGACTCCTGAAGAAAAATTCACTGGTAAGAAACCTGATGTTTCTCATTTTAAAATTTTTGGAAGCCCTGTATACTTTCATGTGCCGAAAGAGAAAAGAAATAAATTGGGAGCATCTGGAAAGAAGGGAATTTTCGTGGGCTATGGTGACAATACTAAAGGGTATAGAATCTATGTAGCCGGTCAAAGGGAAGTCATAATTAGTCATGATGTCACCTTTGACGAAGATATGGCTCTCAGCAAGGTGATCAATCTTCCGACTTTGAGGAGCTCTCAAGAAGCTGACACCAGGGAACCGAAAGAAAATGATGATGAATCAATGCCTGATGTAGAAGAACCCATGGATCCGATTGATCCTCCTCCATATGAGCCTTCCTCTTCTAGGAAGAGGCCTTCATGGCTTAAGGGGTTACTTGATGATGCTGAAGGACATGCTGCACCTCAAGGAACCTTTCGTGAAAGTAAGAAACATAACAGGTATCAGGGATACCTGACCATCATGAGCACGATCATACAAAATGAACCTTCATCATTCTCAGATGTCATCAAGCATTAAGTATGGAAGGATGCTATGACCGAAGAATATGAGTCTATCATAAAGAATGATGTTTGGGAAGTAGTTCCCAGACCCCAGGACAAGACTATTGTTACTTCCAAATGACTTTACAAGATAAAGCATGCAGCAGATGGAAGCACGGAAAAGTATAAGGCTCATTTTATTGCTCGGGGTTTCTCCCAAAAGGAAGGTATAGACTATGATGAGATATTTGCACCTGTTGCCAGATATACAACCATTCGCTCGATCATAGCCCTTGCCGCTTCACAAGGATGGAACCTACATCAGATGGATGTCAAGACTGCGTTCTTGCATGGTTCGATCAAAGAAGAGGTCTACATGGAGCAACCCGAAGGATTTGAGATTTATGATCGAAAATCTCATGTATGCAGGTTGAAGAAAGCTCTCTATGGGCTGAAGCAAGCACCCCGAGCATGGTATGAGAGGATTGATAGCTACTTGATGAAGCTGGGATTCACTAGGAGTGAAGCCGATCCTAACCTTTACTTTAAGGTTGAAGATGACAAGCCTCTCATACTGGTGTTGTATGTGGATGACCTCTTTCTAACAGGTGTAGACCCTCTCATTCACAAATGTAAGAGGGAGCTGGCCTCTGAATTTGAAATGAAAGACCTAGGACTGATGCACTACTTCCTAGGACTTGAAGTGTAGCAAAAGCCAGGAGAAATTTTCCTATCTCAAGGAAAATATGTGGTGAAGATATTGGAAAGATTTAGAATGGTGGACTGCAAGCCTGTAACTACTCCGATGGAGCTTGACTTCAAGAAGTTAAGCGGTAGTGCTACTGGACCTGTTTTACGAAATGCTACCGAGTATAGGCAACTCGTCGGAGCATTAATGTTCTTAGTGAACTCCCGTCCAGATATATGCTTTGCAGTCAACACGTTGAGCCGGAATATAGTTGAACCCCACCACATACACTGGATTGGTGCCAAGAATCTGCTGAGATATCTTCGTGGCACTATCACTTATGGGTTAAGATACATTGCCAGAGATGTGAGACTATTTGGATACACAGATGCTGACTGGGCAGGCAATGTGGAGGACTGTAAGAGAACTTCCGGGTACTGTTTCACCTTGGGATCTGCTTCGATATCCTCGATGAGCAGGAAGCAGAAGTTGGTGGCTTTGAGCACTGTCGAAGCAGGATATATTGTTACTAGCATAACCTCGTGTGAGGAAGTCTGGTTGTGAAAGCTCTTCAGTGAGCTGTTTGGATTTACATTGGATACCACTGTGATTCTCTGTAAAAACCAGAGGTGGGATTCGATTATTAAGGAATCCCATATTCGTCAGTTGCTCCAGCAGATAGACATCATCTGGGATATGGTAAGTCGATGAGTAAGGAAGGTCCATCACATTAAGATGATGTACAGGTTGATACACCTTGTCAAAGCCCCGAGGAAAGATCTAATCTGTGATTTTCCCAAATGACTTGGAGTCGGCAATAAACCTTTGTACAAGGGTCCTGCATGTTGCATACATTGAGCTTTGGGAGCTCTGAGGGCTTGCGGTTCCTACTGGAGCAACATATGACCACAGGGTGACTCACCCTCCCCTAGTGGTGCACACTGGAACAAGATGATTCGCTCTCTTGTGGGACAAGATGATTCGCTCTCTTGTGGAACAGGATGATTCACTCTCCTGTGTAGCAGGATGATTAGTTCTCCTGTGAGGCCTGGATTGATGTGTTCTCCATGGCAGCCTCGATTGATGTGTTCTCCACGGCGATTGTAGCAGGATTGATGTGTTCTCCTGTGAGGCCTGGATTGATGTGTTCTCCATGGCAATTGTAGCAGGATTGATGTGTTCTCCTGTGAGGATAGGATTGATTAGTTCTCCTGTCGAGGCATCCTACCCATGCAGTCTGGGACTCATGGGAAGTACCTCTCATCTGATCAATGAGCAGGGAAATGAAGTTAGGGACCATAGTAGTACCGATGGACGCATCGTTGTAACTACCGTACTCCCTACGCTAGGATGACCTCCATTGATCTGGGATCAATGATACTGGTCTGGGACCAGTGGTAGGAGTTGTACCATACTATGACGTTGACTTCGGGTCGGTTGAGACTGGTCTGGGATCAGTGGTACATACTCTGAGACTGACTTTGAGTCATTGGAGGATGATATTGGTCTGGGACCATTGGAGTTGTGCTCACTATGACGCTGATTTTGGGTTGGTTGAGACTAGTCTGGGACCAGTGGTACATACTCTGAGACTGACTTTGAGTCAGTATGATACATCCTCGATCATTTCTTCTTCTTCATAATTTAGACAAAAGCAGAGTAGAACAGAAAAATGCAAGAGTAGAGCAGGGCAAGGGTCAGGCTGTACAAGGCAGTGCATTTGATGGATGAATAGTAACGACCGATAGACAGATTGCAGATGAAGTTCTCCATGGTTGAGAGGGAGTGTTAAAATTGGCAACCGGGGCAAAACTTCATGTGCGTCATATTATTCATGGCTAATAATATTTTTATTAGATTCCTCTCGTCGAGAGGTGTAGGATTGATATAAAGATCATCCAATTCCGATAAGTATTCATGGAGATATGAATTTATTTTTATTATGGAATTATTATCAAGCCGACCTACAACTCATGTAGGCTCAGAAGCCCAACAGTTGCATCTATTCACCCACCAACGTTGTGTATAAATATAAGAGGACTTTTCCTAATTTGGACTCGCTCATATCATCACATCTCTCTCTCTCTACTGCGCAGATATGAGTCTCTTCTCTACTGCGCTGAAATGGGTCTCTCTCTCTCACACATGTGAAGCCGGAAGCTGTTGAATTTGAAGCTGCAACTCCAGAAGTAAAGATTGACTTGCGTGGCCTAGAAGATCTCCTATTTGGAATTGCGCTGTAGGTTCATCTGAACCTCCTTTGAAAGCCGCAACTTTTGGTGGTGGAATGAAGTCAATCTGACAAACGGTTTGCAAGATATCGACTGCCCTAGTTTGAAGCCGGAAATTGTTGAAACTGAAGCTGCAACTGCAGAAGTAAAGATTGACTTGCGTGGCCTAGAAGATCTCCTCATCTGAACTGCGCTGTAGGTTCATCTGAACCTCCTCTGGAAGTCGAAACGTTTGGTGGTGGAATGAAGTCAATCCGACTGTCGGTTTGTGAGATATGGTCTGCCCTAGTTTGATAATGAAGCCGCTAATGCTGATGCTACTGATTTAGGGTTTGCTACTACTGATATGAATCAGATTTATTTTACTATTTCTCTCTGCTGAATTACTGAAGATAAAAGAAGATTTGATCAAAGAGTTTCCCCACACATTGTGGGGTTTGTCCCTGGCTAGCCGCCACATCTTGTGTCTCTTGTCTTGGCTTGTTTTCTGTCAATCGTTTAATGTTCTATCTACACTTTACTTTATGTACATGTGATTTCTAATCAGTGGAATATAATAAGTAAAAGAAGTAAACTGTTATAAGCATAGAACATACCATAACTTAACACTCCTGGAAATAGAGCTACGCAGAGGGAAGGTGCGGCGCATTGGGCAACAATTTCCAGTGTAAATTTACACTGGCGCGGTGCATAGGGAAGTCACGGCGCATTGGGCTAAAAAGCCTAATTTCTCTCAAAAAATCCCTCAAATTTACAAAATAACTCAACTCTTCTATTGTGAAAGTAATTTAAGCCCTCTTCCTTGCTAGTGAAGGAGTTTTTCATACAATTTATGGTGGTTGTGTAAAAGAAAATTCAAACCCTAATACCTTGCAATTTGTGCTCACAAACAAGTGCTTAGGGTTTGTAGTTGGTGTTTTTGTTGCCAAATTCCATTCCCTCACTTCCACACTCTTTGTTTCCCACATTCATTTTCTAGTTTCATCCCCATATCCCTAATTCCCATATCCCTAAATTCACTAACCCTATATTCCTAACTCCCACTATCCCAAACCCTAGCTACACATTCCTAAACCCTAATTGTTATCCTAAAGTCTAAAAACTATCCCTAAAACCCTTCTATTCCCCAAATTATAGTCAAAAACATTTCTAAAACCCCTCTTACCCTCTCTCTCCACAGTCCCTCATACATTCTTACCCTTGGAGGCAGAAAACTAAAATCACCATAAATCTCATCAAGAAACCTCACACATTAGCAAGCATCGGGAGTCTTGGCTTGAGAGAGTCAACATCCACTTGGAGAAACTGCTGGAAAAAGCCAATAGAGACAAGGAATTTCTGAGACACATGGATTTTCACTACATGGCACGGAACAAGGTCTGCAAGGCACGAATCAAGAATTTAAAGGCAAAATTAAAGAAGGCAATAAGGAAGCAAAAGAGGAAAAAGGAGCATGATCATCTTCAGATATTGGCCAAAGCCTCTTTAGCCCAGCATGAAACTTGATGGAGAAGCTCCAGCCCAAATTTCAAGAAATTTGGGGCATTTTTGGCATTTTGACAAATTTTGGCACAAAAAATAGTGTTTTTCTCCCTATGCGCCGCGTCACGTGGCACGCGCTTTTGCTAGGGGGCTCCAAATTGCAAAAAGTTTACATTTTTGGATTTTTCATGAAAAATCATGATTTCTGGTGCATGACCAAGAAATTTTGGCAAGTTTTGAGTCCTCAGGAGGTCAAAAACACTAAAAAAAATGACCTCACTGCCCCTATTTTGACACACAGGAAGCATTCTTGGGAGATTGAAGTTTTGGAGGGGAAAATGACATCGAAATTCATAACTTCCACTTGGGTTGGAAATTAGACAGGTAGGGATTTCCAACAAGCACTCTTGGGCTCAATTTGAACTTCAGGAAGTGCCTCAAAATCAGCTCCAAAGTGGCACAACACATAGAGGATTTTTGCCTGTTTTTCACTATTCAGCTCAGTAATTCACCCAGTTTTGACCAGTTTTGCTTCTTGATGTTATTATTGACTTTTCATGATATAATTTGACAACCATGATATAATATTGGCACATTTTTACTTGTTATAGAAGATTCATTCACCAAAAGGTGAAATGTGAGTGAATGAATCAGTTTCCTAGCATATAGGGGTAAGTTGTTTGACTACCTAATTTTCAGTTCCTTGTTTAGAATTGGTTCAAACAACTCCTAGAATGATGAGCTCAACCCCTAGAGGCAAGGGAATAGTTTTGGTTTGTCTATATTATGTAATTTCTAAGTCATTTTTCAGGGTTGGAAACTTGGGATTGCTTAGCACTTCATTGTACATTTCATTTCTGCAAGTTTGGCAAAGGAAAGACCAGGGTTTTGCAGCACTTGTTGGGATCCATGTGGCTCTATGTTTTGATGGTGTGTTTCTATATGTATTTGTAAGTTCACTGATGTTTATGTGATTATTTTCCATTCTCTTGTCTTCTACAATTAAACAAATGAGTGATTAAGATAGAATTCATTGGACTGCTATGCTCTGCCTTGAAATTTTGTTTAATTCTTCATGTTTTCATCTGTTTGAGGAGGACTCTTGAAACGCTCTTTCCCTCCTTGGCTCCTCACCGGTATGATCCACCCATTCATTCAATCCAAAGCATCAAAACTACTGCCTATCTTGCCCCTACCTGAACTCTGCAAAAATCTGGCCTCATCCCCGGCCCCAAAATTTTCTTGTCCCTTTTTCCAACAAAACCCCCAAAAACTCAAATCAAATCCTTGCACTTCATACCTAGCCTAAACTTAGTTTGTATTTCAGTCATCTCAAGCCCCATTTGATTATCTTTTGCTGAGATTGACCCGGAGAGAGCCCTCTCCTGTCCTCGTAGAGCTAGCTATGAGGCTAAGCGTGGTTTGATGTGGACCTAGAACCTTGTCTTTTCAGCCTGAGGCAAATCTAGGCTCTAACACATACATGTTTCCTTCAATGGAGACTCGAGACAATGTGGTCTCGAACTCCCTTAAGGATTATCCGCCCCACCTTCGCCACACACTTCTTCCATTCAACCTATTTATGTGCATCCGATGCTGTTGGCTTAGGAATTTCTTGATCAATGAATTCCTTAAAGCCATTATCCTCTAGCACAAACTCCATTCTATCCCTATAGGCTATAAAATTTGAGCTTCCTTCCAAGGCAGACTCGAGCCACAAACCATAGAACACCATCTCCCGATCCTAAAGTATGTATTTCAAATTCAAATTTCACCTTTAACCCAAAGCTCAAAACTTTGAAATCTCTATTATATTGTTCTCAGCTCCAATACCATGTAGTGAAGATACAAAGCTTGTTATCACTAGAAAATTTGTGCACAAGTATGCTCAACTCTCTCAGCTCACAAGCTAGCCTAAGCCAAATCCTTAACTTATTCAACAACTCTCCAAGCCCCTAATCTATTGTGTAATTCCTAAGATGAATAGCCCGTATTTAAATGGAATTCATGCTTCCAAAACTGTGCAATCTAAAAATAGGTCCTTCTCAGATTTCATGCATGATATTTAAAACTCAGTAAATCACACAATTGATAGTACACTGTCCCTACACTCTAGTCTCAACTGGGTCTTTCTCAGAATTGACATGCATGATTTTATGATGAGGGAATCTTTAGTTAACTATAGTGACACTGTAGGAATTTACAGGGTAAGTTCCTCAAATAGAACACCAAAAAACACCGCTCACAAATAGATCACATATCAATACACTAGTATTCTTGACGTGGTTAAAACCCTCAAAGAGGGCAACAGACTTACAATCTAATGGTCATGATATGTTCTAGACATTTAGTGATCCACCGGTTCATTCTCTCCATAGTATTACCGACACTTGATACATGGCTTAACACATGATTTGTCCATCATCTCTATTTAAAGAGCATGGAGGGTCATTTGTAGGGTGACCATTCACAAGAGAAGCTTATGTAAATTTTATTTCTTTTATTAATAAATTGCCTAAAGTGGTTGCGTTGGCTTAGGATGTGGATTGTTTCCCTCTTTGAGGGTTTTAACCACATCAAGAATACTAGTGTATTGATCTGTGATTTGTTTGTAAGCGGTATCCTTTGATGTTCTATCTGAGGAACTTACCCTATAAATTTCTACAGAAATTTGTGGATGCACTTGTGCAACAACTAAATTTAACTCTCTATTAGTTCCATAAATAGTTTGGAACTAATTTAACTGCACATAACTTAGTAACTGAGTTATCTAATTACAGCTCACAATTAAACTCATCCCAGACCCCTAAAAATTAGGGAGAACATCTACATGACTTCAGAAATATTTTCAACTCGAAATGCCTACGCTAATTAAGTTAATTAAACGTAATTAACTATGTACAAGTTTCTATCATAATAGAATTCGATTTTAATTCTCAGTTTAATTCAAGGACAAATTAAACTGGAATTTCTTGTTCCCATTTATCAATAGAGTTGTCTTCATGTAAAATAAGAGATGATGAGCAGTGGGAAGAGTTCTCTATGATTTGGTTGTTTCCACTTTCATCATTTACAACCTCACCTCCTTATGTTAATCGAGGTGATAACTCATTGGATGAAGAAGCAAGAAAACATGGAGTATCTTTGTTGCAAGTGAATGTGTTGTGAATGGTAGGACACAAGGGAAAGTGAGATGAAGGGGAAGTTTCGATAGGAAGATATTCTTTGACCGAAGTAAATTCTAGATTCAAATTAAAATCTTCACGAGGAACTTAAAGATGATTTGATGTGCTTGGGCATCCATCACGACATATAGAAGCATTGGAAAAATTATTTCCCAAGGATGGGGATTGACTGAAAGAATTGATTGTACTGGATTTTCACTGAGATTAGAAGATTCAGAATCATTCAAGAATGGAAACTCATTGTTTTGACGTGGAAAATTTTGAAACAGAGTGGAAAATTCGATAGTTTCCTTAATTTTCAACTCCTTTACCTGCGAAACGTGACTACCTTGTGCCTGATCGCAATATGAGCCAACAATAGATAATGTAAAAAACTAGTTGGTGAAGCAGATTAATCAAGCAAGTCATGGGCCAGGAACTCATGGCCTGTAGATGATAGAAGATGGGAGAGATCTAGATCAGATTCAAGACTTGAGTTATGAATGGTGACATCCTCTTGCGGAATGGAGGAGTGAGTCTTCATCATAAGCTTCGTGAGCCATTATGGAATTTCCTCCATTGAAGTGGGAGATGAATGAGAATATGGACAGGAGATTTGATTTGCAGATTTTGCAGTTTCATGATCATCGTAAGGAGGAATCCACATTGGGATTGAAAAATGAGGAGGACAAGGAACGAAAGGGGTAGTAGGCTCCTCCTCTATGATTTGAGGTGCCTCATGATTCACAAGAGTTGGGGAAGTAGAAAAATTGGGAGGTTCAGGTTCACTGTATGAAGAGGAAAGAACCAAGCGCTCAAACTCTTGTTTCAAGAAATCCCAGTTCAAATCTTCTTCCAGAATTTCACAGAAAAGGTGAAGGAATCAATCAGAAAAATTCTCAATTGATTCATTAGGCTCCATTCTTAAGAGATTTATCCTTCCACAAACATCTCAGTAGTTATACTTACCGAAGGCTTGATGGAGCTCCTTGAGGAAAGGACAAAGGGAATGGAAGGAAATTGGTGGCAAAGTATGGCACCACTGATTAACACGACCTTCAATGGTTACAAAGAAAAGCATGCAAGAAAACTCTTCATTATCATTTTTGTAATGTTCGCAAAATTGAAGAAAATTGGAAATGTGCTTGGTTATAGACGTTCCGTCCTCACCATCAAACTTTAACTAGGATAAGTGATCCATAAGCTCATCAGGGGGTAGACATTGATCAAGGGAAATCTGGAGAAACGCCGAAGGAGTATGATTTGTGTATGAGGCATTTTAGATAAGATATTTAAACCAGATGCAACAGGCTCATCTTGTCATCCAGACCTCCTTCTAGCACCATTTTTTTGACAGTGATGGAAATCCATCAACCAAGGGGATCTCCCGGATATGAAATCCAAAATAGACCTCACTTCATTTGGTTTAGGATTCCCATTTGGTATAAAGGCTCAGTTTCCATATACTTATAGATCTGCCTTGGCTCTAGCTATCGACACGAGAGAGTGATGAAATGGTATCTTTGAGTAGCAAGGTAAGTGTGCCTGGGGAGTGTGCAACACAACTGTGTCAATTTTATCTTACTGCAAAAGGGGGGAGAAAGGAGAGCCTCTAAGTGAGAGGTAATAGTACCACCTAGGAAGAGACACACACAAACTAGGAAGGTCTGTCTAGCATCCAGCGGAATAGTGCACAGTGGATGCGATAGTCGTGAAAACCAAAGTACAGGGAAAGATCCGTCCACCATCCAGCTGAATATTCCACAATGGATGTGATGATTGTTATAACCAATGATTGAGAAAGGTCTATCTAGTATCCTATGGAGTAGTCCACAAGGATGAGACAATAGTGATAACCAATACAACATTTCCCAACTAGGTAAGCACTAAAACAACTGAAATAGTTCAACTATCTTAGTACATGTGAAACAAACATGAATTAAAAATGATCAAATAATAGTATTACAAACATCCACAAGTCATGCATGGAAATGTGTTGGCTTGAACAAGCTTCTGTATTAAGCAAAATTTCCAAGACACATATTTACATCATAAATCACTAGCCCTAGTAGTTGGACATTGGAGCCACTCCCCCCTCCTCAAAGAACTGGCTGAAACTCTCTATGCTTTGTGGGAGGAGCCAAGGTGAAACTTCCTTTGTTCATACAATGAGGGGGTATATGTAACCAAGGGTGATGCTTGACCATTGTGACTCTTCAACTACCCTCATGGTTTTTAAACTTCCTGTGACTTTTCAACTAACATGAATCTTCATATTCATGTGTGTCCATTATACTTCCACTTTACATTACATTCAATTTACAATAGACGTGGCTCATAGTAGTGATGTGGCCTGTTATCCATGATAACCCCTAGAAATAATTTTTAGTTTGATTAGTCATTTTAGATAGGGTTTTTATGTTTAGGTTCATGTAAAATCTATCATATGGTACATTTAGTGTTTGATAGGGTCATCATAAAAGAGGAAAGGTCATGATTCATTTTGAGGTCATCGTTTCATAATTGAGTTGTCTGACAATTTTACAAACTTTCGCAGCAACTCTAGTTCAACAAACCAAGAATTCACTATGAAAGTCCCTGACAGTTCCATAGAAAAACGGTCCATCCTAACACTTGTCTCGCTACGAAAGTCCGTTGCTGTGTAACGATATTATTTTAAATGATTGTTAGTGATGTCAAAGTTGTGCTGAGTCATAAAACGCCTTTATTCTCGTGTCCTCCACTTCTTTTCATTCATCCTTACCTCTCCTTTTCCACTTTATACCATCTGCTGCTATCAAAATTTCACAATTGCTGTCACTATAATAGGGTAACGGGTTTTGTGCTGTCAAAACGAATCTAACTATGGTCTAAGTGTGGTCTAGGTGTTCTAAAATTGATTTGCCAGTAAAGAGGAAGCAACTCACAAGCATCTCCTGATGTGTGACATCATTTGGAGTAGTCTCGAAAACAACCTTGAAGTGATTCATTTAAATATTTTTTATAATTTAGTTGAAGCATAGCCTTGCTAAAGAGTTGAAGGCATATTTGGAGTAGCCTTGTTTAAACTTTTTGAAGACATTTGGAGCACCCTTGTTGAAGCATTGATTGAAGACATGTGCAGTATTCTTGTGCAGATATGAAGAGACTTGGAGGCACATTTAGTGCATCTCAAAACCTTGTTGGAAGTTGAACTTAGATTGAACCATATCTTGAAGTAACTTAGAGGGGAATTTGTAGTGGCCATTTGAAGCATTTGTTGAAGTAGATCTTAGAGCTAATTGCAAGGCATTGTTGGAGCAATAACATTTTTGAAAATATCCTTCAAGACTTGTTGGAGAACATTTTGAATGTATTGAAGTAAGCATTCAAACCTCCTTGAAGAATTGAAGTATAATAAGAGGGTTCGAACCCTAGAGGATTGGAATTCTCACACAAGGTTGGAGCCTTGTGGAAAATTAGGTTGGAACCTGAATTTGTTGAGAGGAATGGATTTCGCAAGTAGACCAAGTTGGAGCTTGATTTTTAATTTAAGATTGGAATCTTTATCTAGGGTTGGATCCCTAAAGGAAATATAGGTTTTTATTACACAAATTGGAGGTTGCGTTTTATCATAGGTTTGGAGTCCTCATCATTCGTGTTGATAAATTATTATTTATTGTACATATTTTGTTCTATTAATGATCTTAGCTGACATAATTTAGCAGTTGAAAAGAAATATTGATTTGCACCCTCCCACCCCCCTCAATATTTCCAACATGGCAGAAGATGGTAGGTTTAAGGTTGAACAATTTAATGGCCAAAATTCCTAGCTATGGTAGATGTAAATGGAGGATTATTCATATAAAAAATATCTTTACCTACCATTGAGTGGGAAAAAAATAATTTGATGAGTACGATGGATAAAGAATGGAGATTCTCGATAGAAAGGAACTAGGAACAATACAGATGTGCCTCACAACATCGATGACCTTCAACATTTAAAAGGAAACACCAATGGAATATATATGAAGTCATTAGCCAAACTATATGAAAATCCCTCGACCTTAAACAAGGAATTTATTATGAATTGTTTATTTAATATGAAGATGCCAAAAGGTGGATCTATCACTAATAATTTAAATGAATTTAACATGGTTACCAAGTTAAGTTCTGTAGGAGTAAATTTTGATGATGAAGTTACGAATCTGTTGTTTTTTTGCTGATTGCTAGAAAGTTGGAATGGCTTAGCCATGGATATCAATAATTATGTTTCTACTTCTATTACCTTAATGTTTGATGATGTTGTAGGTACTATCCTTAGTGAGGAAATGTGAAGGAAAAGCACAAGCTAGACATCGAGTAATGCTCTGACTGTAGAGACTAGGGGAAGAAAAATAGAGAGGGAAGAACCTAGGATATCATAGTAAGTCAAAGAAAGAAAGATCCAAATCCAGATTGGGGATAGTGTGCTATAAATGTGAGAAGAAAGGACACCTAAAGAAATATTGTAATCTCAAAAGGGAAAAGAAGGATATGGATAGAAAGAGAACAATTAGGAAACAAATGTAACGGGTAATGTGTTACAAGATGCTTTGATTATTTCATTAGAAAATATTATTGATGCTTGGGTGGTAGATCTAGGGGCTTCATTCAATTCCACAACCCATAGGAAACATTTTCATGAGTATGTTCAAGGAGATTTTGGACAGGTTCATTTGGGTAATGATAAACCCTATAAAATTATTGGAATTGTTAAGGTACTTGTAAAACATCATAATGGAAGCCAATTTTTTTTAAAGGAACTAAGGCATGTTCCAGATCTAAATAAAAATATAATTTCAATAGGGAAGTTGGGTAGTGAAGGTTATGTAACTAAATTTACAGACAAAGCATGGAAGGTCACGAAAGGAGCCTAGGCAATAGCAAAAGGAGAGGCAGTGGGTACATTATATTTATGCAATGACATTTCTAATTCTGATAATGATTTAACCTCCATAGGAGAAAATGCAACATTATGGTATCATAGGATTTGGCACACGAGTTAGAAGGGGATGCAAATTTTTCACTCAAGAGATTTGTTGCCAGGTTTGAATCATGTTGACTTAGATTGCTATGAGAACCTTGTTTATGGAAAATAGAAGAGAGTCAAATTTCTTAGATTTGGGAAAGAAATCAAGAGCAAAAAATTAGAGCTTGTGCGTAAAGATGTATGGGAACCAACTCAAGTATCATGCTTCAGTGGATCTAGTTATTATGTGACTTTTATTGATGATGCAACTAGGAAAACTTGGGTTTATTGTATTCGAAATAAATTTGACATATTTAATACTTTTAAGAAATGGAAAATTTTGGTTGAAAATGATAAAAGAAAGAAGTAGAAGTGTCTCAGATCAAATAATGGAGGTGAATACTACAACAACGATTTTTATAATACTATTCATACCATGGAATTTGTAGAGAGAAGATAGTTCCAGGAGCACCACAAGAAAATGGTGTGTCAGAAAGGATGAACAAGACTATCATGGAGCTTGCAAGGTGTATAAGATTTCATGCAGGCTTACCCTTCATTAGGGGAACTTTGAGGTCTAAAATGGGCCTCCTAAGCAACATGTACAACCAAAATAAACTTTATAATAACCAATAGGGTTCAAGATGATCATGTCAACCATGGAGGGTGATTCTCTATTTTGGAGTCAATAAGTAGAAAGGTTTAAAAATAATAAAATAATAATAACTACTTTTTCAACTTGTATTTCCAACCTATCTCCCTAAGTTTTTACTCAAATTTCGAGTGGGAGTACTTTTTGGATGCAAAATTTAATTCCTTATCCAATGAGTACCCATGTTGCATACTTTTGATTGACCCTTCTACACGAAAAATGAGAATTACATGGAAAAACATGATTTCAATCACATTTTCCATGTATTTCTAATTTTTCATGTAGAAGGATCCATTGAAAGTATGCAAAATGGGCACTCCTTGGATGAGGAATCAAATTCTGCATCCAATGAGTGTTGCCACTCAAAATTTGAGCAAACCCATAGGGAGATAAGTTGAGAATACGAGTTGAAAAAAGGAGATTGGAAAGTTATACAATGATAGCCAGAGTTCCATTCATCTTGCAAAGAACTCAACATTTCATTCTAAGACTAAACATATACAACTCAGGTACCATTTCATATGACCCGTTTTGGAAGATGGACAGTTAAAGCTAGAAACAATACACACTAGCCAAAATCCTGCATATATGTTAACAAAGGTAGTAACCAAGGAGAAACTAAGTTTTAGCTCAGTTTCAGTTGCCCTTCAAGTATGATGCTAAATATGAGAAACAACTGGTCCAAGTAGAAGCATTGTCCAGTAAGTGAAGCAGTGGTGGAGTTGTTATAATTAGTCTCCAAGTGGGAGATCGTTGGGGGTGGATCCTGATTATGTTCTTGATTCAAAGGTCTTGTTTCTGTTGCATTTAGATCCTAATCCCTGATGGGGGGGATTCCCCCCTCCCCCCCCCCCCCCACCACTATTATCTTATAAAATATTATAATTTCGTAGTCAATTTGGACCATTCATAAGGCGAAAGATCTCACAATAGAAGTTATTTCCATTTATATTTTCTTCCCTAGAAGGAGACCCTTGGTTTATATGAGGAAATTGTGTTGTTATTATGTATTATTCTATCTGAAAAAGAAAGGAGACTATGTGAGAGTGAATAGGAGGTTACAATGGATGTGTTGTAGGTTGTATCCTTTCAATTTGCTGGAAGGAATAACTAGTTGTTACTCTGTAGACATAGCCTAGATTGGGTGAGCCACTTATATATGTGTCTCTCTTGTTTTATTATTATTTTTTTTTCCAATATTTTTGTTTCATTACTATGTTATTTAATTTATAACATATCCATAAATTCCCTTTCTTCTTCGGAAATATATTCACATCAGAGACAAGATCCAATATGATGTTATCCATGTCATAATCTATAACCTGCACATTAAACTAAAATTCTTTGTTCATGGGATTCCTGTGTGATACATGCTTCAATGTTTTATGGGATACTTGTGTAGGAACTGCTTCTTATCCTACGTGTAGTGGTCAACTCTTCCTTGTGTGTAGTGGTCAATCATTTTGCGGAGTTTCTCTAGTGTGTGTGCTTATTTCATTAAATCCGAACAACTCTTAAGAAATTTTTGATTGAGGCTTACCTCCCTTGGAGTCTCTTTGGGTGGAATCTTGTCATAAATAGGTGGAGGCTTATTGTAAACGAGTTCCCTTTATGGTTTCATTGATGAAATCGATATACCCCATTCAATTGTGAGAAAATACTTCACTTCCTCTTGATATGTCTTCTTCTCTCTTCCAATATTGAACTTCGAAGGAGGTTATATAGACTTTTCAACCCACTTATGAGGCTTCTTTGGTTGATTCACAACATTCATACCTATTCTTGTCCCTCCTCTTGTTACTGTACAAACTTGAGGGTGGTCATAATGAGCTTCAACTATGACCATATCCATGTTAGACCCTCATTTCTCCTGCCATTTTTCTAAAAGTTGTAGGAAATATTTTGTGGAATGGTCTACAATATGTGCAAGTAGTGTAGGGTTTCAGAGAGTCTTGGGCCATATGTATTGTTTGTCCACAATTGTAATAGATAATAGGCTCTCTGCCACACCCATAAGTTCCTCTTCCACTTTCAAGTGGTACTTGTCCTCTTTTAGGTGGACCTTATCTTTTTCTAGTGCATTATGGTCTCTGGTTTGATAATTTTGTACACCACCATCACCTCCTTCTATTTCCAATAGGTGATAAGTGCCAAATTTATTTCATGTAATAACTCTAGCGTGCAACATGAGTGAGTATCATGTTTGAAAGACTTACAAAATTCATAGAATGGGGTCCACATTGATCATCATGGGGCACGTGGTAGGCAAGTGACCCCATACTTGAAAAATTTCACACCATATTCCTCTTCCTTGGGATAATGGATTTTCTTCTCTTGTAGCCTTATCATCTATCATTGTCACAAACTCATTTTGGTTGTGACCTTCTTTTCTACATATGGTGCACCACACCTGCTCGCACTTTTCCTTTCCCTTTGCAAAATATTGCAACTGTATGGGCAGAGAAGCCAATTATGACTACACTTGTGCCATATGTTCACTTCTTTCTCCACCTACAAGTGTATCTTCCAATCTCATTTCTATTTCCAATGCTTTGGGCTAAGAGATTACCTTCCGTCTTCTCAGTGGAAATCTAATGTGTGGCAACAATCCTACTATAAACCATTCTCAATGTTGTGCATTGGGAATTTGGAATTTCAATCTATCCATCAACACCTTGTATAGCATTCTACTTTATCTCCTTAATCTTTGTTATGCATTGTGACTTGGACTTTGGCTTATGGAACTCCTTCAATAGTTCTTGCTTAATGTATGTCATAGTCCTGGGCTATCCTGGGAGCATTGTAGCCATCTATTTCATATACTACGCTAGTGCACAGTCTCAAAAAGTTGTCTCTAACTATTCATTCTTTTTCTACTCATCTAAAATATGCTTATCTCTCCAGAATGCCTCACATACAAACTAGTGCTACTCAGGATCCTCTATCTTATTTCCATGGAAAACTGACAACACCAATTTAGTATCAACAATAACCATTGTCTATCATCTTGTGTTTTCCTGCTCATAATTCAAATTCTATATATAAGGTGGGGTAACTTCTGGCACTTCTCCTAGGGTTAATCCATGTTCTCCTCCTACAGACTCTTCTTCTTCTTCACTACTTTCACTCCCACATCTAAATTACTTTGATGAATTTACTCTGAAGACTAAGAAAATATGATAAATAATGAAGAATTTACCTATGATATTGAAGGAACATGTGGATTTGTAGGTTCTGTCCGGGGGATGGCCAAGGCTTTGAAAATGAGATGCAATGGATCTTTTGAGCCAAGATAGTACTCTTCCTCCTCTATCTCCCCTATGCTAATTCTTTCACTATGTGCTTCCCTACTATCTCCTTTGTTGTTGTACCTCTCTTCTGTCTTAGATGGAGGGCCCTCTCTATGGCACGATGCTACATTTTTGGCGCAATCACTCCTCTTATCTCTCATTTATACCACTCTATGTTCTCTCTCCTTCTTGGTCCTCCCAATGATCTAGATCTTCCCTATTATGTGCACTCTGATCTTGTGTGACATACTTCTTTCTGAGTCTTTTTTCAAGAACAGGCTCCATCACAATTCTTTTTACTATACCCAAACTGCACATATAACTCATCCCACTATGAAGTGTGTCATCCATGTTACTTGCCTCACTCCATCTCAATGATGACATGTGTGTCTTCACCATTTATGTACTAACTACACCATTGAAACCCATGGGAGATCTATGCCACCTCTGTAGATCCCATTATAGCATTGAATAAGCTACATCTCTCGTTACATGTCCCTTTCTTGGCATATTTCCTCTAAAATTTTAACTCTTCCCTAGAGCACAAATCTCCTTTTCTGCTTCTCTTTTCATCACTTATCCCTTCTCTGACTTAGGCCATCCCATCATCAACTTCCCTGTTCCCCATGTTGCACAAACATTTAGCCACTCATCTTGTCACACTCTAGCAGCATCATGCCTTTATCGTAGAGAAACATCTTAATACACATAGGTAATATTATCAAATAACAACCATAGTCCCTAGAATAAATATTATGTGTGTGCACTAAAATATTGAGTAGATTCCACTACAAAATTAACTATTTAACCTTCCAAAACACTGTCTAGCCAAAAATAAGTAGCTCTAGATACTATATTACTCATCGTATTCACCCTCTAAAACAGGTCTAGTTTCTAGTTGTATGTCTTTGGCAGACTTGAGAATCCTTGTTGCTCTTCCTATCTCTTCAACCACTCCCACAGAATAATAGGAAACTCAACAAAGAAAGTCTCATGAAAATCAGTAAAAATATACCTTTATAGCCATCCCTTCGGATTAAGACGTAGGTTCCTTGATTGTTATGCTGCAAACTCGTGTTGTTTTTTGTCCAACTAATGCTCTATATATTCTTTCATCAGTATCCACATCCCCTCTTCGACATAGACCCCAAGGTCTCGACAACAAAACCGTTTTTTGGTGAATAAGGGTGACCTACGATTCAATAGACACCATCATTTTTCAACACCTGTGCGCAAGTGAGGTCTCACCCGAGGTATGTTTATGGGTTTGAAATAACCTTTGAAGGTTTTGCAGGGAAGAGGGAAAAAATATTAATTCAGTTCCAAACAATCCACCTCAAACTATGGTATTCACCATACATCGTAGATATAACCATTTAAAAGGAATTACATTCAAAATCCTTCACAACATGTGATATAATATTCCCAATGAGCTATGATCACATTAGTTACTATAAAAACATTGCATAATAAATTAAGTAACCATTCAATGTGAGTTCAATATACAAGTGAAAAAATAACTTTGAAATAGAAGTGGGGAGCACAATTTCATTCATATACCAATGAAATTGTTGGCATTACACCTCAATTACAAAATGTCAACAAAAATTATTCACCAAAATCTCTACAATGAATATGTATTTCATTGATTTATCCAACTCTTTATAGAAGATTCATATATAGTAGGAAAATGAAAAATTGGAACAGAATCCCCGAATATGTCATATTAGCAACAAATATTAATAATATAGATTATAAGGGATCATAAACCTAGATGGAAAAAATAAGCCTGACATTACATACCATCATATTTCATTTCATAATATCTAGCCAAACCCTAATGCAATTAGTATAATGAGAATCAAAACCAAGGAGTATTCACAAAAGCATCAAGTAGGGAAAGCATCCAGTAGCAAGAACATCCATTAGCAAAAGCATGTAGGAGAAAAAGCATATATAGAGAAAAAATAAGCGACAACAACTCTTTATATAACTTGATATCCAACATCACGCTCTTAAGAATCTTCGGCCAACTCACATAGTCATCTCACTCTGATGAGTTGTCCACTCTCATGTTGAATCACAACCAACTGTTTGACCATAACTTACCAAATTTCAACAAATCACTTGACCATAATTAACTGACCCATACTGCTAGAGAGTGTGATGTTTACAACCACATATTTATGTTACGTCACGATCTTTGTTGCTTTTGGTGCACATGATACAAGTGGATATTGGTGGCCACCCACCAATTCCATCTAGAGCTCCAGTCAGTTTCATCTGTTTCCTTGTTTATTGCAGCATTTACTATTTTTAGCATTTTTCGGGTCCTGAACATATGAATCCATTTTGACCCCCTAAATGGCGTTTTTAAGGTCCTCAACAGGCCCATTTCCATTGGAAATGGCTTGGCACAAATCCTGTAGTACTCAAAGGGATCTTTCCAACAAGGTATCATACATGCCAAATAGAGATAATATGACCAGGTTATGACCCCGAGAAGTTGGTTTCCCAACTAGCCCCAACTGGGCCCACAAACTCTTGGTGTTCCATCTCCTGGGGTTAGGGTTTTCCCTTGGTGTTCAATAATAAATAGGCCCTTGAGCCTCATTGTAACATAGTTCAAAGTCATGTAGTAGCCACATCTCTTCTCAGAGATAAGCTACAATCCCCCGAGCTAGTTTATTTCCATTCTATTTGTAAGCATATTTCAGTATTTGATATTAATGAAATGAAGTGTCATTTCTACTGCATCTCTGTATTTATGGTTATATTTGTAATTTGTTGTGTTCCTGTTTAAGTTTGGATCATTGGTATCAGAGCGGTCTTCTCTTCCTCTCTTTTTCTTTGTGTGTCCTCAACAAGGTCGGGATATCAGGAGTTAGGGCTTGAATTGGTCGAACCTTTGCAAGACCAGACTCGCAAATCCCGACGGCCTCCCATGGTGAAAGAGAATAAATACGAGGGAGCAGGGGATCCTTTCAAAATCTTGCTCGAAAAATCCCTCGAGCAATAGAGGAACATGATGATGGACAACTTTGCCCAGATCCTTCAGTGGCTACCCAAAGGCGACACATCTTCTTCTAGGAGCCACTCTAGAAGTGCCACAACCTTTAAGGTACAAGTTAACTTTGGCATCCCCATATTTGAAGGTCAGATAGATGTGGACGTCGTAGATAAATGGTTAAATTTGCTAGAAGGATATTTTTCTATTCATGATTTTTCCAGCCAGGAAAAGATTACTTTTTCACTTCTCAAAGTCACCCCCGACGTCAAGGATTGGTGGGAAACCTATTGTGAGAATAAGGACGAAAGTACACCCTAACTATTTTCAGCCACACCCACTTGTAATTCATTCTAGGATGTCATCAAGGAGTAGTACTACCTTGTTGGGAGCTATGAGAATAAATACATAAAATGGACTATGCTCCAGCAAGGAAGGGCCCAAGAAGTGTCAGATTTCACCAATGTTTTTCATACCCTTCACACAAAGTTGAGTATCAAGGATTCTGAGTGACATTTGGTACTCAAGTAACACGATTGTCTACACAATTACACCCAAGACAAGCAGTTCCTAGACATATCCTCACTCGGCACGACGTACCGATACACTATTAAGATTGAGTAGAAGTTTAGACAGAAGAAGTGAGACTTTGATTCTGCAAATCTAAAGAAAGGGAAAGGCACTCCCAAACCGCGGTGTAAAGGAAAGAGCCAAGGCGGGGTGACCCAGGACAACCTGCCAAAGCCTCAAGCAAATAAAAACACCACAAAGACAAAGAAGGACACGGGAAAATGGCATGAGTTCCATAAGAGATCCACTCACAACACAAATGAGTGTTGGGCCAAGCAGTCACTGGTGACCAAGTTGAAGGCTTCTTAATCACACGCATGTTTTGACTATGAGTCAGAACCCGACAGACAGAATGACAAAGGGGAGAAAATCATTAATGGGAAGCCCAGTTCCACTGTGGCCACCACCAAGTTCTAGAAGAGTGAGGCTGAAGATCCATAGTGGTGAGCACCAGTATTGCAGCAATAATGCTGCAACTCCTGGGCTTCCTACTTTACTTTTATCAACCTCGTAGTTTGTAACAAACTTGGAAGTGATGGTGCTATATGCACAAGTACTAGTTCTTACTGCAGGCTGTCACTTGGTTAGCTGGTGCAAGATCACTAGGAGCTCAAGCCAACTTCTATGAATTTCAGAAGAAGCTCTATATGTCATGAAAGAAATGAAAGCTTACTCTACAGAGGCTACTCTACTCGTAGAAAGAAAAAGAAGACTAAATGTAAAGTAAACCTAGCAAACCCTAATTAACCAACTAATCCCACTTTTGTAGAAAGAGAGATGAAAAACCATGAAATGAATGCCATTACCTACTTAGGAAGTAAAAAATGTCTACCCAAGCTATTTCTAGAAGGAAATGAGAAAAAACATCTTTTTGGATTTTTATGTATTTTTAGGTGAAATTGTTATGTATGTAATTTATTTGTTTGTGAATGTGGCAGCAATTAGGTGGCGATGGAGGGCGACTTTGGAGGTGTAGGAAGGTGTCGATGGGTCCTAGGAGGTCCCAAGTGGCCTTCTAGAGGCTTTTCCTACAATCAGACTTCAAAACGACACCTACAAGAAAATCTACAAGAGGTCTACAGGAGTATGCCGAGAGCAGTTTTGTAGGTTTTGAAGGCAGTAAAGTGGGTGGAAAGGGTGTCTGAAGCCTAAGATGAGGTGTTAAGATGTCTAGGGTTCATCAAGAAGGATCAGGAAAGAGAGGAAAATTTATGAGAAAAGTGCAGAAAACTAAGGTAGATTTATGAGGAACTTTGGGTGACCTGTGGAACATAGATCAAAGAGAGATGGTGATGGTTGATTGGATGATTTATTGTGAGAAGAGATTTGCTACAAGAAAACTGAAACTCAAACAATGAGATTAAGCAAGCAAAGAAACTAGCTACACCAAAAAACAGAACTTTGCATCAAGCTAATCCAAATTCTGATCTAGGAAAGTAAATGATGAAAAATGCTATATGGAAAGAAAGCATGGAAGGAAATTTATTGCAAAGATAGAAATGAGCATGGTAAAAGAGATCTACAACAAAGCATTAACCTTCTAACAAACTGCAACACTAGAAATCCTATGGAAAAGGCAATGCTGGGTCCCTATAATACTAGTGATTACCCCATTACTATTGTAGTTGCATCCCTTATTAATATTGTTGTGCCCCTATTATCCCCATATTATTATTATTGTGCCCCATAAAATCACTCTATTTTTATTTTTGTGGCTTTATATTTTTATTGTTAGGTTGGCTAGGTTATATTGTGACTCCTTAGACTCCTATATATAGAAAGGAGGTTTTGTCATTTGAATCATCCAAGAATTGCTCATTGATGTAATGTAAAGGAGGTTTCCCCCTCGAAGAGGCTGAATTATAAGGCGTTGATCTATCTTTTCTATCTTTTTTTGAGTTGGTTTCACAACATTTAGTATCAGAGCTTTGGATTCTAGGGTTTCGCTGCTCCAAATAGGTCATCGTGGCATTTTCACTATAACGTTTTTGGTGATGTTTCAGAAGCTAAAAAAAACCCATTTGAGAAGACGTCACGCTGAACCTCGGGTCCTAATTTCAGAGCTTTTCCCGCTATATTTGTGGAGATATGATATGAGGAAGTTGGTATTTTTGCAAACTCATGAATTACATTCCAAACAGGTGACCTGGGGAAAATCTTCATAACTTTCTCTCTGAGCATCGGATTGAAATTTCGTAACAAGTTATAGAAAGAGGACATACTATAGTTTCTTTTAGGTATTTTTTATAGCCAAAGGTCAAAACAGTGACTCGTGGCACCTTGTACAAGTTCGTTCTACTGAACTAGTCTATAAGTAAGTCACTGTGGGAGATTTTGCATAACTCTTCCTTGGAGAATCCAATTTGGGTCAGACTGGTGGCATTGGAAAGAGGGCATAGAGGGCTACTGCAGGTCGCAATTTCAGAACTAGATGATTAGAAAGTATAGAGATACATCCGAGGCAATATCAAGCTCCTACAAGTGAAAAAAGGTGTGTAGATTTTTTTAAATTTTTGCTTAAGCTTGGTTTGAAAATTTATTTTGAAGGAATTCAAAGGGCATAATAGAGCATTATTATCAGTAAATGATGCCCCATGGAAAGAAAATACAAACACCTAGTAAGAAACCTCAAAGCCCTAGCATGACTCATGAAGAAGAGGAAGAAATGCTACATGATATATCAAAATTACAAGAACAAGTACAACAAATGTCACTCTCACAAAAGCTAACAGAAGCTAAGATAAATGGCATGGAATCTAAGATATTCCAAAAATTGATGGCAAGGATCCTGCAACATGGATATTACAGATGGAGCAATTTTTCAATCTCAATAATGTGCAAAACACACAAAAGGTATGTATTGCAACTTTATATTTGGAACCAAATCAGTTTGTATGGTATCAATGGCTTTGCTCTCGTAAACAAATTATCACTTGGGAAATTTTTACAGAAGAATTGACAACACATTATGAGGATACAAAAAGCAACACTTTTTTTATCCAATTGATAAGTCTCAAACAAAAGGGTTCAATAATGGAGCACATTGAGGAGTTCCAAAAATTGAACATAAGGGTAAAAAATATTCCAAAGGAGCATAGGATTGATGTGTTCATAGGGACTTTAAAAGATAATATCCAACATGATGTTCGCCTTTGGGAACCTAATTCACTAGAGAAGGCATTCAGGTTAGCAAGAATAATGGAAAGAAAAATTATGGCAACCAAGAAGCATACCACTCACAACTATAAAGATGGAAGTGTTGTTGCCCCTAGTCTTCCACAACCTATAAGGTTGACACCACAACAATTGGAAGAAAAAAGAGCAAAAGGGCTTTGTTACAGTTGTGATAGCAAATACACTAAAGGTCATAAGTGTGCTGAGAATAAATTATTCTACATAGATTGCGAAGAGGAAGAAGAAAAGGAGCAAGAAAGATCAAAAGAAGAGGATATACTCTAGGAAAAAAGCCTAAATAAAGAAGAAATGAATCCGACCATGTCTTGTAATGAATTGGCAGGAATTACCACTCCTCAAACCATCTAGATAGAAGGACAAATCAAGAAGAAAAAGGTAATAGTGTTGATTGATTCGGGAAGTACCCACAATTTTATTCATTGTAAGGTAGCAAAAGAATTGAATTGCTTCTTATATCTAGCACCAGAGTATCAAGTGATGGTTGCAAATGGAGGAACAATAAATTTCTCTGGAAAGTGCCATAATATCAAGCTATCGATGGGAGAATATGTATTGACTAGCCCAATGCTTTCCATTCCAATGGGAGGTGCTGATGTTGTACTAGGAGTCCAATGGCTACAATCCTTGGGTACAATAGCTTTAAATTTTCAAGAACTTTTCATGAAATTTTCTATGGAAGGAAAGGAAGTTGAATTAAGGGGTATTACAAGGAAACCGGGAAAGATAATTATCTCTAACGGTATGACAAAGCTTCTAAGAAAGGAACAAATGGGTGTAATTGCACAATTATGTTCGCTAGATGTTTCCACCTTGCAATCATCTATTTCTCCAGATCTCCAAAAAGTCTTGGACAATCATTCCAAGGTATTTGAGACTCCCAAAGGTCTCCCACCTATTCATGATCATGATCATGCTATTCATCTGATTCCAGGAAGTGTTCCTCCAAACATCAGGCCGTACAGATATCCCTATGCCCAAAAAAGTGAAATTGAACGTATGGTTGCAGAAATGCTAGAGGCTGGTATAATTCAACCGAGTCAAAGTTCTTTCTCTGCTCTAGTAGTATTAGTGCACAAGAAGGATGGATCATGGCGCATGTGTCCAGATTATATGGAGCTCAACAAGCTTACTATTAAAGATAATTTTCCCATTCTCGTCACTGATGAATTACTGGATGAATTGCATGGATCAATTTACTTCACCAAGTTGGATCTTCGTTCAGGATGTCATCAAATCAGAATGAAGACTGAAGACATTACAAAAACAACATTTAGAACTCATGAGGGTCATTATGAATTTTTGATCATGCCTTTTGGCCTTACCAATGCACCTTCAACATTTCAAGGTTTGATGAATTCCATTTTCAAACCATTCCTCAGAAAATTTTTGTTAGTATTTTTTGAAGATATACTAATCTACAACAAGTCTTGGAAGGATCATGTTGAACATGTTGACAGGGTGCTACAACTATTGGAGGAGAAAAAATTATATGCAAAAATATCCAAATGTTTCTTTGGAGTACAAGAGGTGGAATATCTGGGTCATATTGTATCTCATGAAGGAGCTAAGGTAGACCCTAGAAAAATTAAAGCCATTAAGGAATGGAAAATCCCCACATCCGTAAAGCATCTGTGAGGATTTCTTGGGTTGACATGGTATTATCACAAGTTTGTTAAGAATTATGGGAGAATAGCAACACCTCTAACAACATTTTTGATTAAAGATGCATTTTCATGGACTCCAGAAGCAACAAAGGCCTTCGAACATCTTAAAGAGGCAATGTGACAAGCACCGATCTTAGCTACACCAGACTTCACAAAAACCTTTATTGTGGAATGTGATGCTTCAGGAAATGGAATTGGTGCTGTTTTAATGCAAGATGAAAGACCCATTGCTTTTGAAAGTCGTCCAATCAAGGGAAAGTTTTTACACAAAGCTATATATGAAAAGGAAATGTTGGCAATACTCCATGCACTTAAGAAATGGTTACCCTACCTAATGGAAGGACACTTCAAGGTAAAAATGGATCATGATAGCCATAAATACTTTTTAGAACAAAGATTATCCTCTGAAGAGCAACAAAGGTGGGTCACAAAGATGTTGGGTTATTACTTTGAAATCATCTACAAAAAAGGGAAGCAAAATGTGGTGGCAGATGCACTCTCAAGAAAGGATGAGGATGTAGAAGCATTGTTGTGCACCATTTCTATTATCCAACAAGATTGGATAAATGAAGCAAGGGAGGAATGGAAGAATGACGAAGAAGTGTGGGCACTTATTTGAAAGTTACAACAAGATTCCAGTACATCTGATACATTTAGCTAGAAAAATGATTCTTTATGGTACAAAGATCGCTTATACCTCTGTAAGAATTCCCAACTAAAACAAAAGATTCTTATGGAATTGCACACTTCTCCCTTAGGAGGGCATTCAGGATTTTTAAAAACTTACCACAGGGTTAAGAAGGAATTTTTTTGGGATGGCCTTAAATCGGATATTCAAAAATTTGTGGCAAAATGTTTGGTTTCCCAACAAAATAAAGTTGAAACAATTAAGACACCGAGTCTATTACAACCTTTATCCATTCCAAGCCAACGTTGGGAGGAGGTTTCAGTGGATTTTATCACAGGTTTACCCAAGTCTGAGGGAAAGAGTGCCATCGTGGTGGTAGTTGATAGACTTACCAAGTATGCACACTTTTGTGCATTTTCACATCCATTTAAATCCACTACAGTTTCTACTGCATTTATGGAAACAATTCAAAAGCTACATGGAAACCCAAAGATTATTATAAGTGACAAAGATCCCATTTTCACTGGAAATTTTTGGACATAATTATTTTCATGTCTTGGTACTCAATTAGCTCATAACTCATCTTATCATCCTCAATCTGATGGGCAAACTGAGATAGTAAACAAATGTTTGGAAGGATATCTTCGTTGTTGTGTATCTGATAAAAAGACACAATGGGTTAAATGGTTGCCTCTGGCTGAATGGTGGTATAACACTTCCTTCCATACAACAACAAAAATGACCCCATTTATGGCACTTTATGGATATCAGCCACCATCCATCACATCATATTTAAGAGAAAATTATAAGGTTCAAGCAGTGGAACATCACATCGAACATCAACAACAAGTCCTCCAACTCTTAAAGGATAACCTCGTGTTGGCACAGAATAGAATGAAACAACAGGCAGATCAACATCGCAGCGAAAGAAGTTTTGATGTAGGTGATTGGGTATTCTTATGGCTACAACCATATAAGCAAATGTCCCTGAAGCAAGCTAAGAAGGATAATAAACTATCACCAAAGTATTATGGTCCGTACAAGGTGTTGCAAAAGATTGGTACTATGGCATACAAATTGGAGCTTCCTGCAGCTTCTCGATTGCACCCAGTTTTCCATGTTTCATGTTTAAAGAAGGTTATAGGTGACAAGCTCCCAGTTCAAACAATATTGCCAGAACTTGACGAGGAAGGGAAAATTATATTGGAACCGGAAGTAGTTACAGAGACAAGAACTCGACAGCTACGAAATCGATCAATTTCGGAGTATCTTATCAAGAGGAAGAACTTATCCGCTGAAGATTCCACATGGGAGGATGAGAATTTTATACAGAAGCATCAAGAACTACTCAAGCGTTGAGGTCAACACTTTTTTGAAGGAGAGGGGCATGTTAGGTCCCTATAATACTGGTGATTACCCCATTACTATTGTAGTTGAATCCCTTATTAATATTGTTGTGCCCCTATTATCCCCATATTTTTATTATTGTGCCCCATAAAATCCCTCTATTGTTATTTTTGTGGCTTTATATTATTATTGTTAGTTTGGCTGGGTTATATTGTGACTCCTTAGACTCCTATATATATAAAGGAGGTTTTTTCAATTGAATCATCCAAGAATTGTTCATTTATGTAATGTAAAGGAGGTTTCCCCCTCAAAGAGGCTAAACTCTAAGGCATTGATCTATCTTTTCTATCTTTTCTTGAGCTGGTTTCATAACAGGTGTTAGCGCTTGGAATTCACCTAGGCTGAGATAGACAAACTCTCAAGGCTACACCAAACCATTTCACCTCGTAGCTAGCCCTACGAGGTATGAGAAGGCTCTCTCGGGTCAGATTCGATAGATCTTTCAATATGATTAGGCTGACCAATTAATAATAAAGATTTTAGGCTAGTAAATTGATAAGGGGGTTGATTTAATGATTTTTTTGGGTTTTTGGTGGCAATTGGTGGAAGTGCAATTCAAGGTGCGGGGATTGAGCACAGTTTTCACAGGGGGATCTAAGGGGCAAGGTAGGAATGAGTGCTGATGCTTTAATTTGAGATGGATGATCAGAGATGATAGAGGAGAAGCTAAAGAGGGCAAACGCACAATTCGAATCCTCTCTAGACAGTAGAAAACATTAAAATTGAACAAACTAAAAAGCTGAGCATGTCAAAACATGAGTTCAAACTTTACCACTTCATCTGTCCAACCTAGAAGCATAAGAGAGATGTGAAACACATAAACAAACTTACAAGAACATGTAGAGAACACACCATCAAAAATCAGATCCACAAGAATCCTCAAAGATGTCTGTAAAACCCTGGCTTTCCTTGCCTTCAATTGCAGAAATAGATGCACAATATACAATAAAGCTTCCTTACACAAGAGTCCAACCATCAAAATGAGAAAGAGAAGGCATAATATAGAAGGTCAAACCTCTTCCCCCACCTCTAGGGGTCGAGCTCAGCTTCCTAGGAGCTGTTACAACTAATTCTAAATCAGTCACTAGATAATAGGCCAGCACAACAACTTGCCTCTAAAAGTTAGGAAGCCTATCCATGCATTAAATATTAACTATTTACATCAAAGAAGCTTCTAGAAGAGTAAAGAAAGATAAAGCCTATCAAAGTACCATGAAAATATTACATTCATCCATCATCTACAAGTAAAAATGGTCAACCATAGTCAAAACAGTGTTTTTTGACCGAAAATGGCAATTCTGGCAAATCTGGAAGTTCTGGTCGCGCCCCTGGAAGTTCTGGTCGCGCCCCTTCACAGCTGTTTTTGAGTGGGTTCCACTGATCCAAATCAGGTGCAAGATGGCTCATTGGAAAGCTTGGCCTGTCTACTTTCCATCCCAAGTGGAATTTCTGAATTTGGTGTTCATTTGACCCCTCAAAAACCATTTCTCCCAAGGTCACTTTCTGCAACTCAAAAAGTGGGCAGAAAGTCATTTTTTTGATGTATTTTGAGCTTTTGGAGGCTCAAAACTCAAAATCAGGCTTCTCCCAAGCATTGGTAATTTTTCTTTTTGCATGCCCTTTCCAAAAATGCCAAGTTTGCAAAATTCCGAGCAGCCCTTCAAACTGGTCTCACCCGGGGTGAGACCAGTTCTTGGGAAAAACCTGTAATTTTACCAAAAATTTTCAAAATGCTCAAAAATCTTCAAAATTTTCACATTTTGGTGCTGGATCAAGGCTGATTAGTACCATTATGAGTGAGGGAGGCTTGAGCCAAGATACGGAGCGGATTTGTCTTTTTCCTCCTCTTTCGGGCCTCCGATAGCTTTCTTTGGAGAATTTTCATTCTCGCCTTGCAAACATGTAATCTTGCCCAGTAGTGTGTCTTCATGTTTCGGAGCAGCTCTTTGTCACGGTTTGCCTTGTCTAACAGTCCCTCCAAGCGCCAATTTGCTCGGATGAGCAATAACTCTCTATCCTTGGGCAATGTGTCCCCAGGCCTCCTGCGGTTGATGTCTCGGTCGGTTCGAACCTTCCATAGCTCTTCCAACTCTTTCTCTGTCTCCAGCTATTTGGTCCGCTGCTCTAAATAAGTGATAGTCCACTGAGCCATCTCAAGCTTCCGCTGCAACACAAGGTTCTCTTCCTTGAGCTCATAGAAATCTGAAGAGGAAGGAGAATGAGCATCACGACCAGTGAAATCATCATGTGCCTCGCCAACTGCCTCATCCTCAACCATGGGCTGCTTGCCCTCTCGTACTGTCTGTGCCGATGAAGAAAGCGAGGCCCCTTCCACCTGGTGTGGAGATAACACTCACTGCTCTGATGATGAAGACGAGACCCCTTCCACTGGCTGTAGAGAAAGTACTCGTCGGGCTGCTGCAAATAAGGTCCTGTGACCTCTCTGATATGTGACCCGAGGAGAAGAAGCCATGTGTCTCGGAATGCTGGTCTCGGGCTGATGTGATGGCCCTCCCTCCTCATGAACTGCCTCCGGCCCTGAATGTGGCTGTGTGAAAACATCTCGGGAGATGAAATCCGCCCAAGGGATGCCCTGCTGGCTCAGCTGATGGGAAACTACTAGCTGAATAAGACCATGATGGCATAGGCTCCGGAGCTGCTGTACTGGGGTCTGTCTCCGAAAGGTAGTGGCCATCCTCTGAATGTCGTGAAATAAGTATGCCGAGATGTTCATCATCCTCACTCTGGTGAAGTGCATCATCATGCAGATATGACAAGAAAATACTCGTGAGAATCTCCCCTCGCATGTGAAGTAGTGCATAATGAGTCTCATGGTGTCTATATACTCTGCTCGGAGGAACTTGATAGGAAAGTTCCTTGACAAGTGATGCACATAGGCAGGCCTAACATATGGCTCATAGTATACCAGGTCCAGCCACTTGCGCCTTGGCCATACCTCACCCACATTGGGTATCCCGGTAGCATCTGTGATAGCCTCTGGAGAAAATACAAAATTCACCCCTGCAAGGGTGACCTGCCTGTCATGGAGATGGAGGACAAACAACGGGCCAAGTCCCTGTGATGCTGGATGTGTGACAGCCTCTCACAAAACTGAAAACAAGCCATATGCTGAAAGCAAGATAGTGCCAACGGGCAAGCCTGCAACTCTGTCAATGATATAGGCTCCTCCCTCTTGTGGTGACCACCCTTGCCTCCCCTACGAGGCCTCTGCTGTGTATGAATCTCAGAAGATGATGATCGGTCATCACCTTGCTCATTAGTCTCAGTGGTTGACATGGTGTTATTGAGCAAGGTGGAAAAAACAAGTCAAATTGACCGCTGCCCTGCCTACAAAATGCTGTGAAGTATGCTGTTTTCAAGGGGAAACATCATGAGGGATATGTTAGGGGAGGAGATTTACGTATAGGAAAGGGAAAAATATATATAAGCAGGGAATTTTGAAGGAAAACATCACATAATGCTAAACATGTCATTCCATCTCTCACCATTTGCAAATTAAAATTTTATTAGGGAAAACTTGTGTTTTGAACACCAAGGGAAAGGACAATGAAAATCTCCACGATGGAGGGAAGGATGTCATGAGCATAGGGGGATAGGGCAGCATCAGTTATAAACCTTTAACAGGCTGCTCTCCTTAAATTTTTCCTTTGCATGTCATCTAAGAGCATACTCTGTTTTTTCATAACTTTTGGAATGGCCATTTAATGCTTTTGGGAAACAGTGATTTTGTATGTTTGATCACCAAGGGAGGGAAGGGTTACTGTGATAGGTTTGCAATGGAAATGGAGTATGATGTCTTGTGAGTTAGGGAGATGAGGGGATATAGAGAAATAGGTTTAAGGAGACAATAAAACCCATCACCAAAATCTGCCAAACAATTTTCATAACAGCAGTCTTACCATGGTGCTGGCAGTTTCATTTTTGCATTTGTCATTGGGAATTAGGATTTCACTGTATGTTTTGACATTGGGGATGGAAATTCAATTGCATAGGGAGTTTTGCATGAAGGGAAATGCAATTTGAATTAGGTTTTCATATGGGGAATGGATAGGGAAAAACAGAGTTTTATGGATAGAGAGATGATACCATGCTAATGAGAAACCCTAACACAGCAAAACTGTTTCCTTTGACAATTATGCAGCTGTATTTTTGATGAATTTTGTGATGACTTTAACACAGCTTTGAATCTTTGACATATACACAGCAAGATGACACTTTTCTTTATTTTTTTTTATAAGGCTATGCAAATGACATTTTCACTGTTTTTACAATTTCTTGTGTGCATGCCTTGTCATCACTTTTCTTTTTGTTTTTTACAATGTTTTCTTTTTTACTTTGCTGTGTATTAACGTATGCAAATTTGCTGTGTAGAGAGGGTAGGGTTTTAATCATATAACATGGGGAAAAGGTAGGGTTTGTATGGTTAGAAGGGACTAGGGTTTGAGAAGATTTGGGGGTAGGATTTGTATGATAGATTTTGAAAGGGAAAAGAGATGAATGGCATGAAAGGGATTTAGGGAGATAGATGGAGAAAGGAAATTAGATTTTGGGACTAGGAAATACATTAACAATCCTTTGCCAACCATACTCTATAACAGCAGGTCTTTAAACAATACTTGCAGCTTCATGAATGCTTTTTGTCATAGGGGAAATAAAGTTTCATTTACATGTTGACAAAAGGGAAGAGGGATTTCAATTGCACTGGGATTTTTAGGGAAAGGATAAGCAATTGAATTAGGGTTTTAATGAAGGGAAGGGTAGGAAAACAGAGTTTGAGGTTAGGGAAATATACCATGTTCTTATGCAAACCTTACCACAGCAAAATGTTCATTTTGACAACATGTACAGCTGTATATTGTTAACTTTGTCATGACAGCCACCTAGTTACCTTGCCTCTGATTTTTACACAGCAATATGTCTCTTTTGCTCTTGTCTTGTCTAGGCTATGCATAGTGATATTACTCTGTTTTTTGTGATATTCATATGCATGCATTTGCCATCATATTCCTTTTTCTTTTCACAATGTTTCTTTTTCATTTTGCTGTGTTTTTTATACATAAATTTGCTGTGTGACAAAATGTTAGGGTTTGAGTAGGATGCATGGGAGAAATTAGGATTTGAAATAGGGTTTAGGAGGGGTTAGGGTTTTTAGGAAATTGGGATGGGGTCTAGCATTAATTTGCAAATGAGATCAATGAAAATGACACTCTAACACATGTGAATTTATAATGGGAAACTAATGGAAGGGAATAAAGGAAAAATTACCTTGAAAAACAAACAATACAACCTAACATAAGCTTGCAAAGACATCAAGTCACTTAACCTATTTTTCATTAATTTCTTGCATGATAAAATTACCATAACCCTCCTTATTCATCCATGGCATGATTATAAACATCATAAGGGAAGCATACCTTGAAGAAATCCGAGCAAATTTGAAAGAAAATTGAAGTTTGGGTGAGTTTTACGGCAGACAGAGTTTTTGGTCGCGCACGCTCTGAGAATGGTCGCGCTCCTGTGTTTGGTCGCGCCCGTGTTATTTAACACTATGCGTTGGCCTCTGTTTGGTCGCGCCCACCCACGTGGTCGCGCACACCTGTGGTTTGGTCGCGCACGCTCAGAAAGCCCAGAATTTGCTGCAAATTGCCAATTTGCCTTCTCACCTCTTTCTCTTGCGTTTTCTTGCCTTCAAATGCACAATGAGGGTCTTCAAAGAGGGAATTTACCTTTATATGCTTACATTTGAAAAAATTTAACTCAAAAACCCACTTTATAATGTTTCCACTTGGACATTCTTTTTTAACACTGTTTTGGAGTCATTTTGTCTTGAAATGAGCCTTCTGATGCGTTTGACTCCTTTCTTTTTGCAGGTTGACCGCCTGAGGGACTGTAGTGAAGGAACCAGGGTTATTGCCGGCACTTTTACAAATTTTTGAGAATTTCTTTATTTTTTCAAATTTCCACATGGCCTTGGACTTAAAAACAGGGTTTTTAAACCCAAGGCATAAAATGAGCTATAGCTGAAGAAAATGATAATGAAATGTATGTACAAGACTCCTTCCAGCTTGCTGGGCACCTACTGACCATGACTCATGACCTTGAAATGATTTGACTCAAAACCCTAGACCTAAGACCATGGGACCTCAAGACAAAAACAAGAACAAGCCTGACTCAATTACATTGTTGTATGACCTGATCCAGCAAAGCCAAGAAGGGAACAAAGACCAGCTCCTCCATTCAGTGTTATGGCATGCCTAGCGGGATGCAAGACTGACACTGATGAGACACCTATAAATGCATATGCAAAGAGTTATTGATCACTGATGGAGGGCTCAAGACCGACACTAACATTGGCTCCAATGGGGATGGTAGCTCCTTGGAGGTGCCAAGAACCTCAGACCTCTTGGGAGAGCAGACCAGTGCTTTATTCATTGGGCAATGGAGTCAACTAATAGAAAAAATAACCAACTCAAAAAGACTTTATTTGACTTGACTATAAACTGAAAACTTTGAAAGGACTATGACTCAAACAAACTGACTTTTTGCAGAAAATAAACAAACTGAAATCCCACACCAACCAATCTTCATGCTTGGAATTATAGCCTTCACTTCGGGCCCCAAACCAAGAATGAAAGATCAGTTCACGCTTGCTGTATTAAAGTAAAATGATATGTACAATGAAGATGATTTAGAGCAGCATTGTTCAAACATGATATCTCTTGAGAAGCCGGCCATTCACCGACCCACCGGGACATTCATCGCCATTCAACTCCTTAAGAAGGAAAGCATTAGGACCACGATATGCAGCAATCTTAAAAGGACCTTTCCACAGATTATCAAACTTACCGTGTTTACCTTTGTCCTCGTTTCGAGCATCCCATCTCAAAACAACATCTTCTAGCTGAAAATTTTCTGATTTTGCCTTCTTATCATAAATCTTCTTGATACATTCTTGCAGCTTCAAAGAGTTTTGGAGGACTTCTTCCCTTGTCTGTTGTAGGTGGACCATTTGACTGATTCTCCGTTGCATTGGATCCATGTCTTCTCCCGTTTCTTGGATTAACTTTGCGACCGGTATACTAAGTGATGTAGGAAAAATTGCATCAACCCCGTAAACAATCTCAAATGGCGACATTCCTATTGATCTCTTTTGGCTCACCCGATCAGCCCACAGTGCATTGACCAACTTCTTGTGCCAACTTTTCTTGTTGATCTCCAGCATCTTTTTGATAATGTTTACTAGTGATTTATTTGATGATTCGGCCAGCCCATTACCTTGCGGATGATAAGCGGTGGAGTGACCCAAACTGATATTGTACTTATAACAAAAATCCACCATCTTATTTGACTTGAAAGCAGCTGCATTATCCGTGATCAATTTGAATGGACAGCCAAAACAGGACAAGATATTAGTTTCAAGAAAGGAGATAATTACCGAGTCTGTGGCCTGCCGAGTAGGAACTGCTTCTATCCACTTGGTGAAGTAGTCGGTAGCAGTCAAAATCCATCTATGCTGCCCGGATGAAGCTGGGTGTATTTCACCAATGAAATCAAGGCCCCACTGCTGAAAAGGTGCACTAATTTCCACCGGCTTGAGTGGCAATGGCTGCAATCTTTGTTTCCCTTGAAATATTTGGCACTCATGGTAGCTCTTCACCGCTTTGTATACATCAGAAAAAAGGGATGGCCAATAGAAACCAGCTCTCAAAATCTTGTTGGCTGTAGTTTTCCAAAATAAATGACCTCCACAATCACCTTTATGGAAGTCTTCTACCGTTGCTTTCGCTTCTTCTTCAACCAAACAATTCAGCAGGATGCCTCCGGGATCTTTCCAATACAATGCTGATTTCATGATGCAAAACTTAGCGGCCTTCAGTTTCAAAGTCCTTGCTTTGTTCTTTGACATTCCAGGAGGCGCGGACACATTCTGAAGTACATACACTATATCAGTATACCAAGGAGAATTAATGAAAATGTCTGATACCTGAACCGCTGAATTTTCTCCTTCACCATCGGACAAGGCTGCAATCAAGTTGATGTCAAGCGCATGTAGGTTTGTTTCAGCCATTAGTTTAGCAAGTCCTTGTCCTTTAACCAGCTTGGTTGGCTTGATTTCAACATCATACTCCAAGAGAGCAGCAATCCACTTGCCTCTCCTACCTTCCGGCTCTGTTTGTACCAAGACATCCTTTACCGCTGCACTAGGAACATAAGCTAAGACATGAGAATGAAGAATATAAACCCGGAAATCTTTCAATGCCTTAATCAGGGCCAGCGCTTGTTTCTCAATGATGTTATAGTTTAATGCCCCATCTCTAATGATCCGGCTGAAAAATGCAATTGGCCTTTCAACACCCTCTCTTTTTTGCATCAAAACTGCTGCTAGTGTATGCTCGGAAGTGAAAGAAAACAATATGAAATCCTGAGTATAATCAGGGCTGATTAAGGTCGGGGCTGAAGACAAGATTACCTTGATTAAATTGAAGGATTTGACTGCCTCCTCAGTCCATTTGATCTCGCTGTCCTTCCGAAGCATGTTGGTCATTTCTCTTAAGTGCTCTGCAAGATTAGGAATGAAGCGACGCAGAAAATTCAATTTACCATTAAAAGATTGTATCTCCTTCTTGTTTCGGGGCTGTTCTAGCTGCTGAATTTCCTCCACTCTTGCGGGATCAATACGTATACCATCTTTGGAAATGATATGTCCCAACAATTTACCTTCACTCATGGCGAAGAGACTCTTTTTTGGATTTAAAGAGATGCCATATTTTCTGCATTTTTGAAAAACTTTCGTCAAATGAAAAAGATGCTCCTCATCGGATTTAGAAAATACCGTTAAGTCATCAAGATAAACAACTAAAAATATGTCCTTTTCATTGGCAAAAGCCATGTCCATAGCTCGCTGAAATGTTGCACCTGCATTCTTTAAACCAAAAGGCATTTTAGCATAATGAAATGTTCCCCAAGGTGTAGTGAAGGCTGTCTTATCACGGTCATCCTCATGGACTAGGATCTGATTGTAGCCGGAGTATCCATCCAACAATGACATCTTTGAGGCACCCACTACTGGCTGCAATATGTGATCCATCTTTGGCAGCAGATAGTTATCTTTGAGAGATACCTTGTTCAAATTTCTAAAATCTATGCATAACTGAATCTCACCGGTTTTCTTCCTTACTGGCACTAGATTAGAAATCCAATCTGAAAATCGAACGGGAACTATAATTCCGGATTGATAAAGTCTATTTACCTCTTTTTCAATCAAGGGCAGCAACTTGGGATTGATCCTCCGCAACTTCTGCCGAAAAGGTTTCTGATTTTGTTTGATTGGAATAGTGTGTTGGATTATGCTTGTATCATAAGTCTTTAGATCTGAATAATCCCAAGCGAATACATTAGTAAATGATGACAGCAATCTAATGTATTGATTCTTTACCTTGGGTGGCAGGGCTTTCGATAATTTCACCATCTTTGGATGTTCCACTGTCCCAAGGTTGACATCTTCCACACCTTCTTCGGTTGGCATCAAAGTTGGCTTGCGAGCCACATCGTCTTGATCAAAAAGCTCTTCTAAAGGAATCAGCCCCTTTGGAATATGATTGTCTTTCAGCTGCAAAACATCCATTTGATTTATTCCTTCTGGCTCCATGTCAATTGAGATTTCTTCAAACTTACCTTCTCCATGCAAGAAGTCTTTGATTTCCTCATCATCCTGAAAGACTTGCCAATTCCTTTGGTTGTCCGGGATTGTGGGGCGGTGTTTTACATAGATTTCAAACTTGTTACTCGAATTCATTGGTATCTTTAAATTGCTTGCTGCCTTAGCCAAAGCATCGGCAACTCCATTTTGTATCCGGGGTATGCATGTTAAAGTATGCTCTGAAAACCGCTTCAAAATATCCAAAACAGCATTGCGATAAGCCCGCATACGAGGATGTTTAGCTTGAAATTCCCCCTTTACTTGTTTGATCACTAACTCGGAGTCGCCATAAATTGCTATCTTCTTTGCTTTTAATTTCCGGAGGATTTTCAAACCAGCTATAAGGGCCTCATATTCAGCTTCATTATTTGAACAATCAAAAGCCAATTTATAAGAGCAAACTTGTACCTTACTTGGAACTTGTTTAGAGACTGAAAATGGGCTGCGGATCCATACGCCAATGCCTGCTCCATCGCTGCCCACTGCCCCGTCGAAATCCATGGTCCAAAGACCATCTTCATCATCATCCAAGGGCTGTACTTGTGATGTTGTTTCAGTCATGACTTGCTGTCCATTTATCTCAGCAATTGACTTTATGACAGCAGCCTTTTCTTTGCTTTCCGTTCTCAATACTTCTCTAACATCTTCTGCAATGCCTGGGATATCTTCTATCTGAACTAATTGACTATTTACTTCATTAAAACTATCAGCAAATAAAACATAGGACTCTAGATCTGTCTGTACATAGTTTACAGGATGATTTACCGGTTTTTCCTTGCTTGTAATCATATACTTCATCTTTTGCTCTCGATAGACTTTCCTCATTTGTCCAAACACCGGAATAGTGGCATATGAAAAGTCCAGCTGTAAAGTGCCTTTGAGTTTTGATCCCCATGACCTTGAAAGAAGCATGCCAAACCTTGGCGGAATGTCCGCTACTACCACATCCATCAAGAGATTCTTTGCGGGAATTTGATCCAAGCTAACAACTAAATCTTTAATCAGACCGATGCATCTAACTCGGCTGGAATCAAATGAGTATAGATCATGGTAGTTACGAGTTATATCAAGTCCCAACTTCTCCATTATTGCCTTGGGCATTAAATTGTGTGATGCTCCCGAATCGAACATAGCATTATGAAGCACATAATCATGAATTCTCAAGCTGATATAGAATGGCGGGACATCGCTTTCCGGTGACTCACCATTGAGAGCTGGCCCAAAGATCAATTCCGGCTGATCATCCTCCACATTAACCGCATCTAACATTGGATCAGTATTGAACATCTTAGAAATTTGTGCTCTGTAAGTAGTGTTCTTCATGACATCAGTAAGTGGAATGGACAATTTCAATTTTGAGACTTCATTCTCAATGCTGAATGCTTGACTTCTTTCACTTTGATTGGCCGGATTATCTCTTTTTTCTGCTCTATCTTTAGGTACATTTGATGGCTGATCCATCTTGTTTGCTGGAGCTGTTGGGGTTGATGAAGAATCCATGATTTCTTTACCTTTTCTTTGCGGAACAGCAACACCATTCTTTGCCACATTTTCTGCCTTCTTTTGAAGTGGATGTATAGGTACTGTTCGGTTTCTCAGCTGTCTCTCTTTGCCTTGTTGAGCTGATAAGGCATGTAGATAACCTCTTTGATATTCCTCAGACTCATCTTGAAGTGCCACATCATTAGATAGAATGTAATGCTCATCTTGAGGTGCATAAGCATTGCTTACCAGCTCGTCTTCTTCCGTGATGTAAGTGGGCATGTCATCGGGAGTGAAAAAATGATTTTCTTCACCGGGACCTTCACCCTCATCTTCAGATTCTTGAGTGACATAGTTTTGCTGAAATGGGGGTTGGATCGGTTGCTGTACTGCCGCCTCTTGTCCTCGTGGCTCCCGCTGTTTTATCCTATATTGGGGCTGCTGTTGTTGGCCTCTAAAGTTCGGGTTTCGAACTTGTGGTTCCGGTTTGCCAAGACTGAGATTTTGGAGTGCCTTTGACATCTCTTCCATTTTCCGAATAACTTGAGAAGTGGATGCTACCTCCTCTTTGATTGTGACCTTCTTTTCCGCTTTCATTCTTGCCCTTTTGTCATTCAAATTAGCCTCCACACTGACTGCAATTTTCTGCATTTCCTCCAAGGTAGGAGGATCTCGGTCCCGCAGTGAGTAGGCCATCTCCGGATCAAAACCATCCGGGAACTTCAGCAAGGCAGATTTTCGAGATGGCTTAAGATCATCTGGTATAGCATTATACACTGCATTAAATCTTATGATGTAGTCTTGAACGGACTCACCCGGATTTCTCTTAAGGTTGTTATATTCGGCATTGATTTGCAGCGGATCCTTTCTGATTTCCCATCTGTCCAAGAATTGTGTTTGAAGTGCTTCCAAAGAAACAATACTATTTGCTCTCAACCCTCTGAACCATTTCCGGACCTCTCCTCCAAAAGTCTGAACGAACAACCTCATGGTAACATCTTCCTCATCCAATTCATACAGATCAAAAAAGGTAGTCATCTGGTCAACATGCTGCTGAGCTGGGACACTCTGTGGAGTGCCATCAAACATTGGTATCTTGCTCTGGTAGTCAGTTGGCATGTCATGAAGGTTTGCAGGGAGAACAAGGGGAGCGAATCGGGCAGCCATGACTCTAGGCGGGGGAGGTGGAGGAGTAGAAGGAGTATGAGGAGGAGGAGGTGGAAGTATAATAACAGGGGTTGTGATAAGGGGAAGGGATGTTGGCGGAGATAAAGGTGATGATGGAGTTTGAGGTGTAGATGGAGGTGAACCAACAGGGGTATCAGGAAGTGTAACTATAGGCGAAATAGGTGAAATAGAGATGAAAGGAGGGAAAGAAACTCGATGAGCTGTGATGGAAGTTTGAAGATTTTCAGCTTGATCGATAGTAGACCCAATATGATCAGATATGTTTTCAATAAAATCAACAAGAGTTGAAGCATGTATACTACTTTGAAGATGCCGCAAAATATAAGATTCAACCACTTTGTTATGCCTTTCGAGGTCAATCACAGCTGCAAAGTCAGGATCAAGAACCAAAGTATCGAGTGCACTTTCAGATTTAGATTTAAACAATGACAATTCAAAATCCTCGTCGAAATCAAGATCTTCAAAATATTTAATTACAGCAGGCGATGAATTAGATCTAACAATCAATTTTGAATCAGAAGCCAGCTTGTAAATACAAATAAACGAGGAAAGGAAAAACCACTCAGCCAAATGGAAACTCTTAACTTATCATCTGAAGCTTAGAGTCCATAATGATACTGGGATAAAGATGTCACTGAAGCGCTATGTTCACAAATCCCACGGAGATAGACTGAAGCAGCGTTTATCTACTAACGCTGATGTAAAACAAGAGCGTTTTCGAAGGCTTCTGGCGTAACTTCAGGCTCCGTCTAAGACTTATGAAACAACACACTCAATGAGCAAAGATTTAGATGTTCTTCCCCAGTATGGTCACCAATATGTTAGCGCTTGGAATTCACCTAGGCTGAGATAGAAAAACTCTCAAGGCTACACCAAACCATTTCACCTCGTAGCTAGCCCTACGAGGTATGAGAAGGCTCTCTCGGGTCAGATTCGATAGATCTTTCAATATGATTAGGCTGACCAATTAATAATAAAGATTTTAGGCTAGTAAATTGATAAGGGGATTGATTTAATGATTTTTTTGGGTTTTTGGTGGCAATTGGTGGAAGTGCAATTCAAGGTGCGGGGATTGAGCACAGTTTTCACAGGGGGATCTAAGGGGCAAGGTAGGAATGAGTGCTGATGCTTTAATTTGAGATGGATGATCAGAGATGATAGAGGAGAAGCTAAAGAGGGCAAACACACAATTCGAATCCTCTCTAGACAGTAGAAAACATTAAAATTGAACAAACTAAAAAGCTGAGCATGTCAAAACATGAGTTCAAACTTTACCACTTCATCTGTCCAATTTAGAAGCATAAGAGAGATGTGAAACACATAAACAAACTTACAAGAACATGTAGAGAACACACCATCAACAATCAGATCCACAAGAATCCTCAAAGATGTCTGTAAAACCCTGGCTTTCCTTGCCTTCAATTGCAGAAATAGATGCACAATATACAATAAAGCTTCCTTACACAAGAGTCCAACCATCAAAATGAGAAAGAGAAGGCATAATATAGAAGGTCAAACCTCTTCCCCCACCTCTAGGGGTCGAGCTCAGCTTCCTAGGAGCTGTTACAACTAATTCTAAATCAGTCACTAGATAATAGGCCAGCACAACAACTTGCCTCTAAAAGTTAGGAAGCCTATCCATGCATTAAATATTAACTATTTACATCAAAGAAGCTTCTAGAAGAGTAAAGAAAGATAAAGCCTATCAAAGTACCATGAAAATATTACATTCATCCATCATCTACAAGTAAAAATGGTCAACCATAGTCAAAACAGTGTTTTTTGACCGAAAATGGCAATTCTGGCAAATCTGGAAGTTCTGGTCGCGCCGCTGGAAGTTCTGGTCGCGCCCCTTCACAGCTGTTTTTGAGTGGGATCCACTGATCCAAATCAGGTGCAAGATGGCTCATTGGAAAGCTTGGCCTGTCTACTTTCCATCCCAAGTGGAATTTCTGAATTTGGTGTTGATTTGACCCCTCAAAAACATTTCTCCCAAGGTCACTTTTTGCAACTCAAAAAGTGGGCAGAAAGTCATTTTTTTGATGTATTTTGAGCTTTTGGAGGCTCAAAACTCAAAATCAGGCTTCTCCCAAGCATTGGTAATTTTTCTTTTTGCATGCCCTTTCCAAAAATGCCAAGTTTGCAAAATTCCGAGTAGCCCTTCAAACTGGTCTCACCCGGGGTGAGACCAGTTCTTGGGAAAAACCTGTAATTTTACCAAAAATTTTCAAAATGCTCAAAAATCTTCAAAATTTTCACATTTTGGTGCTGGATCAAGGCTGATCAGTACCATGATGAGTGAGGGAGGCTTGAGCCAAGATACGGAGCGGATTTGTCTTTTTCCTCCTCTTCCGGGCCTCCGATAGCTTTCTTTGGAGAATTTTCATTCTCGCCTTGCAAACATGTAATCTTGCCCAGTAGTGTGTCTTCATGTTTCGGAGCAGCTCTTTGTCACGGTTTGCCTTGTCTAACAGTCCCTCCAAGCGCCAATTTGCTCGGATGAGCAATAACTCTCTATCCTTGGGCAATGGGTCCCCAGGCCTCCTGCGGTTGATGTCTCGGTCGGTTCGAATCTTCCATAGCTCTTCCAACTCTTTCTCTGTCTCTAGCTGTTTGGTCCACTGCTCTAAATAAGTGATAGTCCACTGAGCCATCTCAAGCTTCCGCTGCAACACAAGGTTCTCTTCCTTGAGCTCATAGAAATCTGAAGAGGAAGGAGAATGAGCATCACGACCAATGAAATCATCATGTGCCTCGCCAACTGCCTCATCCTCAACCATGGGCTGCTTGCCCTCTCGTACTGTCTGTGCCGATGAAGAAAGCGAGGCCCCTTCCACCTGGTGTGGAGATAACACTCACTGCTCTGATGATGAAGACGAGACCCCTTCCACTGGCTGTAGAGAAAGTACTCGTCGGGCTGCTGCAAATAAGGTCCTGTGACCTCTCTGATATGTGACCCGAGGAGAAGAAGCCATGTGTCTCGGAATGCTGGTCTCGGGCTGATGTGATGGCCCTCCCTCCTCATGAACTGCCTCCGGCCCTGAATGTGGCTGTGTGAAAACATCTCGGGAGATGAAATCCGCCCAAGGGATGCCCTACTGGCTCAGCTGATGGGAAACTACTAGCTGAATAAGACCATGATGGCATAGGCTCCGGAGCTGCTGTACTGGGGTCTGTCTCCGAAAGGTAGTGGCCATCCTCTGAATGTCGTGAAATAAGTATGCCGAGATGTTCATCATCCTCACTCTGGTGAAGTGCATCATCATGCGGATATGACAAGAAAATACTCGTGAGAATCTCCCCTCGCATGTGAGGTAGTGCATAATGAGTCTCATGGTTTCTATATACTCTGCTCGGAGGAACTTGATAGGAAAGTTCCTTGACAAGTGATGCACATAGGCAGGCCTAACATATGGCTCATAGTATACCAGGTCCAGCCACTTGCGCCTTGGCCATACCTCACCCACATTGGGTATCCCGGTAGCATCTGTGATAGCCTCTGGAGAAAATACAAAATTCACCCCTGCAAGGGTGACCTGCCTGTCATGGAGATGGAGGACAAACAACCGGGCCAAGTCCCTGTGATGCTGGATGTGTGACAGCCTCTCACAAAACTGAAAACAAGCCATATGCTGAAAGCAAGATAGTGCCAACGGGCAAGCCTGCAACTCTGTCAATGATATAGGCTCCTCCCTCTTGTGGTGACCACCCTTACCTCCCCTACGAGGCCTCTGCTGTGTATGAATCTCAGAAGATGATGATTGGTCATCACCTTGCTCATTAGTCTCAGTGGTTGACATGGTGTTATTGAGCAAGGTGGAAAAAACAAGTCAAATTGACCGCTGCCCTGCCTGCAAAATGCTGTGAAGTATGCTGTTTTCAAGGGGAAACATCATGAGGGATATGTTAGGGGAGGAGATTTACGTATAGGAAAGGGAAAAATATATATAAGCAGGGAATTTTGAAGGAAAACATCACATAATGCTAAACATGTCATTCCATCTCTCACCATTTGCAAATTAAAATTTTATTAGGGAAAACTTGTGTTTTGAACACCAAGGGAAAGGACAATGAAAATCTCCATGATGGAGGGAAGGATGTCATGAGCATAGGGGGATAGGGCAGCATCAGTTATAAACCTTTAACAGGCTGCTCTCCTTAAATTTTGCCTTTGCATGTCATCTAAGAGCATACTCTGTTTTTTCATAACTTTTGGAATGGCCATTTAATGCTTTTGGGAAACAGTGATTTTGTATGTTTGATCACCAAGGGAGGGAAGGGTTACTGTGATAGGTTTGCAATGGAAATGGAGTATGATGTCTTGTGAGTTAGGGAGATGAGGGGATATAGAGAAATAGGTTTAAGGAGACAATAAAACCCATCACCAAAATCTGCCAAACAATTTTCATAACAGCAGTCTTTCCATGGTGCTGGCAGTTTCATTTTTGCATTTGTCATTGGGAATTAGGATTTCACTGTATGTTTTGACATTGGGGATGGAAATTCAATTGCATAGGGAGTTTTGCATGAAGGGAAATGCAATTTGAATTAGGTTTTCATATGGGGAATGGATAGGGAAAAACAGAGTTTTATGGATAGAGAGATGATACCATGCTAATGAGAAACCCTAACACAGCAAAACTGTTTCCTTTGACAATTATGCAGCTGTATTTTTGATGAATTTTGTGATGACTTTAACACAGCTTTGAATCTTTGACATATACACAGCAAGATGACACTTTTCTTTATTTTTTTTTATAAGGCTATGCAAATGACATTTTCACTGTTTTTACAATTTCTTGTGTGCATGCCTTGTCATCACTTTTCTTTTTGTTTTTTACAATGTTTTCTTTTTTACTTTGCTGTGTATTAACGTATGCAAATTTGTTGTGTAGAGAGGGTAGGGTTTTAATCATATAACATGGGGAAAAGGTAGGGTTTGTATGGTTAGAAGGGACTAGGGTTTGAGAAGATTTGGGGGTAGGATTTGTATGACAGATTTTGAAAGGGAAAAGAGATGAATGGCATGAAAGGGATTTAGGGAGATAGATGGAGAAAGGAAATTAGATTTTGGGACTAGGAAATACATTAACAATCCTTTGCCAACCATACTCTATAACAGCAGGTCTTTAAACAATACTTGCAGCTTCATGAATGCTTTTTGTCATAGGGGAAATAAAGTTTCATTTACATGTTGACAAAAGGGAAGAGGGATTTCAATTTCACTGGGATTTTTAGGGAAAGGATAAGCAATTGAATTAGGGTTTTACTGAAGGGAAGGGTAGGAAAACAGAGTTTGAGGTTAGGGAAATATACCATGTTCTTATGCAAACCTTACCACAGCAAAATGTTCATTTTGACAACATGTACAGCTGTATATTGTTAACTTTGTCATGACAGCCACCTAGTTACCTTGCCTCTGATTTTTACACAGCAATATGTCTCTTTTGCTCTTGTCTTGTCTAGGCTATGCATAGTGATATTACTCTGTTTTTTGTGATATTCATATGCATGCATTTGCCATCATATTCCTTTTTCTTTTCACAATGTTTCTTTTTCATTTTGCTGTGTTTTTTATACATAAATTTGCTGTGTGACAAAATGTTAGGGTTTGAGTAGGATGCATGGGAGAAATTAGGATTTGAAATAGGGTTTAGGAGGGGTTAGGGTTTTTAGGAAATTGGGATGGGGTCTAGCATTAATTTGCAAATGAGATCAATGAAAATGACACTCTAACACATGTGAATTTATAATGGGAAACTAATGGAAGGGAATAAAGGAAAAATTACCTTGAAAAACAAACAATACAACCTAACATAAGCTTGCAAAGACATCAAGTCACTTAACCTATTTTTCATTAATTTCTTGCATGATAAAATTACCATAACCCTCCTTATTCATCCATGGCATGATTATAAACATCATAAGGGAAGCATACCTTGAAGAAATCCGAGCAAATTTGAAAGAAAATTGAAGTTTGGGTGAGTTTTACGGCAGACAGAGTTTTTGGTCGCGCACGCTCTGAGAATGGTCGCGCTCCTGTGTTTGGTCGCGCCCGTGTTATTTAACACTGTGCGTTGGCCTCTGTTTGGTCGCGCCCACCCACGTGGTCGCGCACACCTGTGGTTTGGTCGCGCACGCTCAGAAAGCCCAGAATTTGCTGCAAATTGCCAATTTGCCTTCTCACCTCTTTCTCTTGCGTTTTCTTGCCTTCAAATGCACAATGAGGGTCTTCAAAGAGGGAATTTACCTTTATATGCTTACATTTGAAAAAATTTAACTCAAAAACCCACTTTATAATGTTTCCACTTGGACATTCTTTTTTAACACTGTTTTGGAGTCATTTTGTCTTGAAATGAGCCTTCTGATGCGTTTGACTCCTTTCTTTTTGCAGGTTGACCACCTGAGGGACTGTAGTGAAGGAACCAGGGTTATTGCCGGCACTTTTACAAATTTTTGAGAATTTCTTTATTTTTTCAAATTTCCACATGGCCTTGGACTTAAAAACAGGGTTTTTAAACCCAAGGCATAAAATGAGCTATAGCTGAAGAAAATGATAATGAAATGTATGTACAAGACTCCTTCCGGCTTGCTGGGCACCTACTGACCATGACTCATGACCTTGAAATGATTTGACTCAAAACCCTAGACCTAAGACCATGGGACCTCAAGACAAAAACAAGAACAAGCCTGACTCAATTACATTGTTGTATGACCTGATCCAGCAAAGCCAAGAAGGGAACAAAGACCAGCTCCTCCATTCAGTGTTATGGCATGCCTAGCGGGATGCAAGACTGACACTGATGAGACACCTATAAATGCATATGCAAAGAGTTATTGATCACTGATGGAGGGCTCAAGACCGACACTAACAACAGGCAATCTGTGTTTTTGTGGCAGCAAGAGGGTCCCGACCTCAGTTCATGGTCCCAGAGGGAGGAAATGAGGCCAAGGCTCTGTTGATGGTATTTTTGTATCTTTTTCCTATCACTGTTTAACTTGCTACAGCAAACTGAAATGGAAACATCATTCTAAATCACAAAAAGCAACCTATTCTTAACCAAGAAAGAAATCTATCTAACTGCAACTAATTCATAAACTGAAACAAAGAATATAAATACAAAACAAGAGAAGCTTGGTTGCTTGGATTGGGATGTAACCCAAGAGCTTCAACCCTCTAAGGTAACTCAGTGCTAGCTCGAACAAGATCTCATCTTCATTATCAAAATTATAATAAGATTACATGAAACTATCAACAAAAGTAAGCTCGAAGTTGAGTAGAGCAAAGCTGCAACAAAAATTCGAAAATTTGACTAACTTCCAACAACCTAAAGAGGCTGTAGGCCTCCCTACTTATACAACTGAAGCTCCTAACAACTTCCTTAAAATTAGGAAGGCTTGGCTCCCAAAACTTGAGATAAACAGAAGTTATCCTCCACTTGCTCCGCTGCCTCTTTGGTGCATTGATGTTGTTTCTTGTGCTCCGAGATGCATGATGGATAATTCGAAGTGGGGAGTCATAAATTAGGGGGATACCCTCCTATAAATCCTCTCCCTTGTCTACTTCGAATTATTGCTGCCAATTTTGCATTAAATCTTTGACTTTATCTCCAAAATTAACCAAAAAACTGCATTAAACACACATTGGACTCCATGGGATAATGACCAACCCAAATCACTCTATTAGCATAAATATAATCGAAAAAAAATGCAATAAAATAATGAGAATTGTGTATTAAGCTAAGTTAGGAGGCAAAATGAGCCCATTAAATTACCCATTTATGGGGCTCATCATCACCCCACTACTGAAGGTGTTGCTCATCCTCTGAGCAACTCAATCCATCTCCTCATCTTTGATGGCCCTGATGGCCTCCCTTACATCCCATGCTTCTAATGTGAGGTCCTCTTCTTTTTCATGGAATCCTACCTTTCTGTCCACCTCTTCACACCGTTGTTGTTCTTCTTCCTCTTTTCTACCTTCCAGCAGGCCTAACAGTAGTGGGGGACTCAATTTGAGACCAATCCAATTGACCTTCAAATTTTGCATAGAGCGCTTGTACAGTAGCACTCTCCTTAATGCTTCTTTCATACTTGTTGGGGAGTGATACTCCCAGATTTGAAAAATTTGTGGTAGAGTGTTCCACCTCCTCATAAAAGCATAAATATAGTCTTCCCCAAGTAATCTTTCCATATCCTCAAAATGTGTAATGGCCTGAGTCTGATCATTGATATACTTAGGGGCACTTTGAGGATTATTTTCAAGCAGTTGGTGTATGCTGATGAGAGCCATGGGGTCTGATGGCTTAGCTCTGATCATTAAGGGTTCATTTTGCTCTTTTGCCATCAACTTTTTTATTTTTGTTGCCCTTTTCTCCTCATGATTCATCCATGAGGCCATGGCCATTAGCTGCAGGTCCCCTAGCCTAGCATTGGGGTCCCACACGTTCATGTCTGTGAGGGCCATGTTATGCAAATAGAACTCTGCTATTTTTGCCTTGTCTTCTAAAGAGCTTTGGTCACATAGGTCCATGAACTATCTGTAATCCTGGAAAGGCATTGTGCCTCTCTATGCCAAAGTCTTGATCTGAAACTGCAACCACTGGTCCTTGAGGTATAATCCATATGATTTTGCTAGTGTTCTACATTGTAGTGCCTCCATAGACTAGCTGGCCATGCATGCCAATTGTGTCTCCTTTTCTTGCAGCTATCTTCTTAGCGACTCATTTTCTGTTTCCAAGTGAGTTCTTGTGATTGCCTCTCTATGTCTTACAACACTTAACTCCCTGCCCATTTCTCTAAGCTTGTTCTCCATGTGGCCAATATCCTCTACCCCCTTGGATTTGGTGATTTGCATCCATCTATGGCTCCTTATCCTTTCTTTCTCTAACTCAAAGAAAAGTGAAATTGAAAAATTTCTGTGGAATGATTTTCCCCCCTCAAGAAGATTGTAGTAAGAGCCCAAACTAGGCTGGGGGTGGGGTTCTTGTGCCTCTGCTATTTCCTCCTTCCGCTTTGGCTGTTCTTCTGCCCTTTTCTCAAGTTTTTTGGTCTCCTGTATCTTAGTTAGGGTCTCCTGTAGAATAGTCTATGCCTCCTGTAGAGTTGTTTTTGAGTCCTGTAGTTGCACTCTTTCCTTCCAGGTGGAAGATCTAGGACTTCCTCTTTCATATGTGATGGGGGTTTTAGAGGGAGATTCTTCCCCTTTGACAGTGGGTGAATCTTCAATTATAATAGGCATTGTTGAAGATGGCTGTGCTTTTCCTATTTTTATCCTTGTGCTTTTCTCAGTCTTGAAATACATTGATGTCTGCCTCTTCCTCTTTTGTTTTGGTTTCATTGGGGTGCTGAGGGCAGTGAGGGTAGTTGCTACCTCTCTTTCTAAGGTCCCAGGAGACACTTCTGTTGTTTTTTCCCCCTTTTCCTCTCCTTTTGTCTTCTCTGTCTCTGCTCATTTTGCTTCCTCTTGCTCTATTTTGGTTTCTTCCTCCTTTGGTTTAGTTTCCTCCTTCTCTGTTTTGGTATCTTCCTCCTCTATTTGTTCCTCAGTTTCATTTCTTCCCCTTGCTTCTCTTCCCCCTCACTATCAGAAGGATGCTGAGGGCAGTGAGGGTAGTTGCTACCTCTCTTTCTAGGGTCCCAGGAGACACTTCTGTTGTTTTTGCCACCTTTTCCTCTCCTTTTGTCTTCTCTGCCTCTGCTGGTTTTGTTTCCTCTTGCTCTATTTTGGTTTCTTCCTCCTTTGGTTTAGTTTCCTCCTTCTCTGTTTTGGTATCTTCCTCCTCTATTTGTTCCTCAGTTTCATTTCTTCCCCTTGCTTCTCTTCCCCCTCACTATCAGAAGGACTGTGATCATATGTGAGGGACTTTATATCATCTTCTTCTGTCATGTTTCTAAATATTTCTCGTGCAATGGGGATTGTGAAGGTATGGAGGGATTCTTCCACAAATAGTTTAATCAACCCATGGTGAGCCAATTGATCTGGACCTCTTTCCTTCAAATTAATTTTGGAATATATGAGGGACTGCAGGAGAAAATAGGGGATGGTGAGTTTCTGGGGTGTTGGAGTGTCCATGCCATATCTCAGCTCATGGAGGAGTCTAAAATGGTAGCCATAAACTATGTTATACCTCCCTTCACAGGAAATATACTTGATAATTTGGTAACTGACCTCATCCCAAGGGTAAGGTATGCTTGTTCTTCTAATGCCATTTTTGTCTTCTACAGGATGTTCATTGGGTTGGAAGAAGTTTTTCTTGGCAGATTGTCCAATTGGCTTTTCATCTTTGCTCCAAGGTAATCCAAGGGGAAGGTTGGTAACCCTACTGATAAATTTTAGGGTGATTTCAATGGAGATACCCCTCAAAGTAACAGTGGCATGGGTCCTTGAGTGAGGGACTAAAGAAAGGGAAAACTCCTGAGCCACTTCTTCATCAAACCCTCAGAATTTTTCAAAGAATGGCATCCAATTTGCTCTGGTAAAAATGGCTACTACTTCAGGATGTTCATGGATCCTAGCTGAATTTGTGGGCTCCTTCCTCATGAATCCCCCTATCATTTTGTTAATACCACCTTTGAACACCCAAAATAGAGATGGAGACATGAATTTTGAAGGAACAGGAAAACAGAGGAAAATTTGTGTTTTTTAAGGAAAATAGGCAGAAAATTCTTATGTAATTTCTCTCCTTCTATGGACTCAATTTCTCCTTAAAATTATATCATTCCTTGCACATATTGATAATCAAGGTGGGTATGCACAGAACCTACCTCCTCAAGCCATAAGTCGAGCAAATATCCTATGTTTTCTCCTTAAAAACTGCTTACTACCCCTCCTATAGAACTCACTGTAGGTGCTCCTGTAGAACCTGTTACTGCTCCTATAGAACGCTGATAGAAGAAGGATGGCTAAAAAATATAGAGAATGATGGTTTCCAGGCTATGGAGGTGGTATAGATCTTGCTATAGCTAAGTGGACGAGAATGAAATGGAAGAAAAGGTGGTGAAGGAGTTTCGAGGAGGACTACTTATGTCTTCTTTGAGATATTTCCGGTGATGGGGTGAGCTGGCAAAACTGTACGTTGCCAGATTTGGACCGTTGGTCCCCACTAACCTATCATCATGGCTCTTTCCCGAAATCACTTCCCATCATTGCATCAGAGTTTGCAGGTTCTCCACTACCTGTCCTTTAGATTTTTCTGTGAGTTGAGTAGGCACATGTGTGGTGGCATCTCCGGATGAGCGCAGTCAACTGCATGAGGGTGGCTAGTTAACTATCCAACTTTTATCGTTCAACCCTAACCATCTCATTTGCTTATGCATATTTTTCAATTACACTGATGCAACAGAGGAGAGGGTTAGTCACTTACCTGGGATTCAAATGTACATGCTGTGAGGCATTTTAGTTCCTTTGCTGCTGCATGCTTGTATGTCAGTCACTGCATGCCTGTTTTTCCTTTGTTGCATGCTTTCTATTGTCTGATGTATGGCTTGTTTTCTTTGTGTAGGTATCCTATGGCTGGATATTGCTTCAGATATCCCCTTCAATCCCCTGGTTGCACTTCTTTGTTGCTGTGGCTTGATTTTAAGGGGATCAACTGCTACAAGAATTCCTACAGGAGCTCTTGTAGCTACTTCTCCCTTTAAAATTTTTAGCTTATTTTTGCGTTGGGAGCTACAAGGATGATGTTGGAGATGCTGATGAAGATGGAGAGGTACTTGGTAAGCTGCAAGTGAGATTTGGAGGTGTTGCTCCCTTTATTTATTTCTTTTTCTAAAAAACTGGTTTCTGTGTTTTTTTTTTATAGGAAGGAAAGAAATCGATGATGATGAGGTGGTGTAGGTGTGGGATGGATATCCAAGAGGGTGGATAGTTGTAGAAATGCTTACATGCTCTTCATGGAACTTCCCAGCCCCTCAAACTATTTTTAAAATCCATTTCTAGCTCTCTATGATTTCTATAGTAGCCTCCTGTACAACACATAGGGCCTCTTGTAGGATACACAATCTTCGGAAAAAGCATAGTGAGGTGGAAGAAAGTTCAGAAATGATGGAGAAGAGTGTGGAGGAGGTGAAATAGGCTTTGTGGCATCTTCTCTTGCTTCTTGTGGCCCACCTGTAACCTACAATGCACATTAAAAGTCAATTTTCTCTCCCTTCATTTCTCTGTTTTTTCTATTTTTTTTTTCTTTTTTTTTAAAAGACAACTAGGGCGCCTCAAGGAGGTTTTCACCCTAATTCCCTGCCCTAGGCACCTCCAAGGAAGGTTTTCACCCAGGGATCTTATTCTCTCTCTTTTTTTGTTTTTATCATCACTGGTCCGCCTCAAAATAGGTTTTCAACCCAATGATGGGACTCAAGTGCTTCATGGAGGTTTTCACTTGAGCCCTTATTATTTTTTCTTTTTTCTGCTTCTTCAATGAGTGGGTGAAGTGGAGGCTAAGACCTGCTCCACTACCATCACTATCTTATTCAGATATTCAATGAACTCTCACTTGGAGAGGGGCTTCTTGTAAATTTTCAACCTATGTCCATTGACAATCATGGGGATGGCTTCCTCATCAATGGTTCTGATCAGAACTGAACCATTTTCATTACATTTTTCCACAGTGTAGGGTCCCAACCATCTTGTCTTCAGCTTGCCTTTGAAGTCTTTAAACCTTGAGTCATAGAGCAGTGCCCAATCTCCCTCTTGGAATTGCTTCTCCTTGATATTTTGGTCATGCCATATCTTCCTTTGAAGCTGAACTACCTCTATGTGGAGAAGGGCCTACAATCTTTGTTCATCCAATCCATTGAGCTGGAGTAGTCTTTCCTTCTGTGCATGGATGAGGTCTAGGTCCAGCTGAGCTGCCATTCGTAGTGTATTGTATTCAAATTATATTGACAGCAAGGCCTTCTTCCCATAGACCAATTCATAGGGTGTGAATCCTGTGGTGGTCTTCCATGTTGTTATGTAGGTCCAAGTGGCCTCAACTAGTCTATCCGCCCAATCTTTTATGCTACTACTCACTACCTTGGTCAGAATTCCTTCCAAAGCTCTATTAGTGACTTCCACCTGCCCATTGGCTTGTGGGTGGTAAGGGGTGGAAGTCCTATGCTTGATTTTATGATGTGTGAGCAAGTCTTCAATCAAATTGGAAGTGAACTGACTGCCTTGATCTGTGACCAGTTCTCTTGGATACCCAAACTTATAGAATATGTTTTCTCTTAAAAACTTAGCTACTTTTTCCTCTGTTGCTACCTTGATTGCTTTTGTCTCTACCCATTTTGTCAAATAATCGATGCACACAATGATGTATTGCCTCTATTTTGAAGGAGGGTTGATACGACCCACAAAGTCCATGCCCCACTTCTCAAATGGCTCAAAGGTCACTTGAGGTTGCATGGGCATTTCATCCTTTGGAGTAGGTTTCCCCATCCTTTGACACCAATCACATTGGCTGGTATATCTCCTCACATCTTGATGAAGAGTGGGCTAATAGTAGCCTACCTGCAGTATTTTGAAGGCAGTCCTCTTTGCTGCAAAATGACCTCCACAAGGCCCATCATGACAAGTTAGGAGAATGTCAAAAACTTCCTCCTCCCTAACACATCTTCTCAAGATCTGATTTAGGCCAAGTTTGAAAAGATTGTCCCCAATCTAGGTGAAAGGGGCGCTTTTCCTCACAATCTTGCTCTTCTCTTTTGAGGACAGGTGTGGTAGGAACTGTGTTGAAACTAAGTAATTTTCTATATCAGCAAACCATGGAGAGAGTACTGAGATAGAAAATAGGTGTTCATCTGGCATTTGATCATCCACCATTCCTTCTTCACCTGCAGGCAAATTTACTCTAGACAAAATGTCAGCAACAACATTTTCTTTACTAGGCTTATTAACAATGGTTAAATCAAACTGTTGCAGTAAAAGCAACCATCTAATAATGTGAGCATTTACATCTGGTTTATTCATTAAATACCTAATTGCAGCATGATCAGTGTGTACAAAGGTTTGATAGCATGTGATGTAATGTTTGAATTTATTTAAGGAATGCACTATAGCTAGGAGTTCCTTCTCGGTTACCATGTAGTTTAACTCTGCCTTTGACAAATTTTTACTTATAAAGTATATGGCGTAAGATAACTTTTCATCAATTTGTCCCAAGGCTACTCCTATTGCTTTGTTCTAGGCATTTGTGTGAATGTGGAAAGGTAGGGAAAAATTGGGGGAGTCACAAGTTTGCTTTTCAAGGTATCTAGGGCTTCTTGACAATTTTCAGTCCATATGAACTCGACATCTTTTCCCAAAAGACTAAACAATGGAGAGGCTAACTTACTGAAATCTTTAATGAATCTTCTATAATATCTAGCTAAGCCTAGGAAGCTTCGGACATCTCTCACCTTTTGAGGATGTGGGACCCTTTGGATGATGGCAACTTTGTTGTGGTCCACCTGCAATCCTTGTTGAGATATTGCATAACCTAGCACGGTCCCTTCAGTCATCAAAAATTCACATTTTTCCACACTAAGGGACAGGTTCATTTCAATACACTTGTCCAAAACTTTTCCTAGTTTAGACAAAGCTTCCTGAAAGTTAGAACCATAAGGAGTAAAATCATCCATATATATTTCCACGGCATCATGAACCAATTCAGAAAATATACTCAATACTGCTCTCTGGAAAGTGGCTAGAGTGTTGCATAAACCAAAAGGAAGGACTTGATATGCAAAGGTACCCTAAGGACAAGTGAAAGTGGTCTTATCTTGGTCTTCCAGGCTGATTTGAATCTGATTGTACCTGCTAAACCCATCTAGGAAGGAAAAAAAGTTTTCCCCGCCAAACCATCTAACATTTGATCTATGAAAGGCAAAGGAAAATGGTCATTTTTAGTGGCCTTGTTCAGTTCCCAATAATTGACACAGATTCTCCACTTACCATTTTTATTTGGCACTAGCACCAAAGGAGAGACCCATTCACTGTCAGAGATGGGGTATATGAATCCTACATCAAGTAATTTTTGAAATTCTTCCTTAACAATGTCTTTAAGGGCTGGATTCATCCTCAATGAGGCTGTCTGACTGGTTTGAAATCTTCCTTAATGTATATATGATGAGTACAAACTAAAGGGTGCGCTCCCTTTGTCTCCATATAACTCCAAGTGAAGGCATATAAATGTTTTCTCAATAAGCTTCACAGTTCCTTCTCTTGGGAAGTGGATAAGGATGAGTTGATTTTCAAGGTTCTTTCTAGGCCGAACTCTATATTCTTAACATGAAGAGAGGTCAGGTCAGCCACATAGAGATCAGTTAAGGGATTGTCTTGGGTTCTTTCACTAGATCTTCTAAAGGAAAAATACTGGGGGGTGGATTCTGAATTAAATTTTCAATGATATCATCCTCATTTTGCAGTTTCCCCCCCATGACAATTTCTACTGCACACAATGGTGCAGAATAGACTTCATCCTCATCCTCCTCCTCCAGCCAAAGAGGTAGATCATGTTCTAGCAAGGGTTGGTGTTATAGACATTTTTGGGCACTACAACCCCAAGCTTAAAATGTCCATAAACCAAGGGCTCCTAAGTCCCTAAAAGTGTTGTTCCAACCCCTAAAGGAACAAGGTCAACTGATTACAACTTCTCCCAAAAGTTCTCCATGAAAAACTACTCAGAACTGGTCAAAACTGGATCATTTCACTTGCTCCATGGCTAGGGTACGATGCATCTCACCTTGTACACATGGGAAGTGCATTTCATTTCAAAAAGCCCTTCTATGGGGTGTGATGGACGAGAAAAGACAAGTGGCAGAAACAGTTTGCGAGGTGGATGATCATGGAATCTTCCAGAAACTTCTCCTGTGACACTTGCCTCTAAGAATCGCCCAAGGATGAGTAAGAGATAAATGAGATCTCCAAGTGGAATCAAGAACTATCAGAGAAAAGACACTAATCAAAAACCCAGAGCTGACTCACACCTTTGCAAATATCTATATATAGATCTCTCATCCCAGAGATCCAGAGGTCAAGAGGCTGGAATTTTTCATCTTGTAAGGAATTGCTGTTGGTTTCTTGAGACAACATCATAGTGTTGGGTGATCTAAGCTTTGTATGAGGTGAAGAAGGGCTTACTTGCTGAGAGGATGATGCTGGGTCAAAACAACTGCTTGTAACTCCCTTGGCTCTTTTTTGATTATCAATAAAAGCTATTCAAGTTTTCCTCCATACTCTTGTGTCATTTATGTTTTATGCATTTGTATGGTCAATTTACATCTGATCCTAGATTGTTTATGATTATGGATCCATGTTCGTGTATAGTGTTATGCTACTTTGATTCTACAGGTACTCTGTGAAGCTAGACGTACAAGGAAGCGAGTAGCAAAGGACGATCAGAAGAGAGAGGAATCAAACTAGGAGCTAAGCGCAAGACAGAGGTTGGTCCCCTTTGTTCTTCTCTCATCTATATTTGATAAAGGAATAATGAAAGTAGCTTTACTTTGTTTGTTTCTAAGGTAGCTACCACACCTTAGTGGGATAAGCAGTTCTGTGTAGACACTTTTCCGTGTAACAAAATGGCAACTCCACTAGGGAGTGACTAGGTTGTTTGTTTATCTTCCTTGTTGTTTATTTTATAAACTTACAGACGGAGCCTGAAGTCAAGCCAAGTAGCTTTCGAACTGAATTTGCTATGCAAATGCAAAGTAGATAAATGCCGCTTCAGTCAATCTCCAGGATTTGTTTATGAATTAAAAAACTGATTACAAACTCTCTAATTGCCCTCATGGTAGCTCTTGGAACCTCCTTAGATATACCCTTGTTGTTGATTTACTGATTACCATTTTCTCGGCCAAAACCCCTGAACTGAATTGCAAACTGTGACCTGGAACCCAAGAAAAGTCTCGTCTCTAGCCCAGTGCAGGCTCTGTTCTGTGAATCTAAGATTCAGCGCACTTCCTGAGTGTAGTAGGTGCGCTGCATTTCAAGTTCTCTGTGTTACAGGTGCGCTGATAAGACTAGGCATTGTTCCTCGGTTTTGGTTTTTGTGTTCATTCTTTTCAGTTCTATTCATGAGTTTTGCTATTTGTAATCAGTATATCTCTGTTTGAAACCCCTTTCCTTGCTGATATTCCACCTCCATTGTGAAAAAGAATTGTAAATGTTTTTGTGTATTTGTTGAGTCATTTTCAGTTCTCCTTTGCAAAAAGTAACGTAATTGTACTATCATTTCTTGATTTGAAAGTGTTGCAAGTGTCGTTTTTAGTCATAGGAGAGAGTTTGGTTGCTCTTGATAGTCAATTACCCTGTTACTATTGTATTTGGTCTGAATTTGTAGTTTTTCTAGTGTCGAAAGCAAGTATTCATTTCCGAATCGTAAAGTGTTGTGATTGTCTTCGTTTTTTATTTTTAAAAGAAACTTGTTAGTAATTGTCGCTTGAAAAGTAATTCAAATTTGCGCATTAGCTTTCTTTTTATCATTCACATACTAAGAAAGCCGAAAACAAATACATGCATGTGCATTTGCATTTAGACTGTTTGATTGGTTTGATTTAGGACAATGCATATAGTGTGTGCTCTTTGCTCTTTGTGAAAGAATACTGTCTCTCTTTCCTTAGTAGCTAAGATTTTCATTGCACAAAGAAGATAAAAGACTGTTTATCATCTTAGATTGCATTTTAGGAATTGTACATCTACATCTCGCAGTGAACCTGAAAGGAAAATTTCTTAAGCAAGATCAACTATAAAATAAATTTAATGAATCTAACAACGCTTTGGAACCTAACGCACAACATCTAGAAGTCTAGGCTAGAGACGTATTCCGGCGTCGTAAAGCCTGGTAACTATTGTTCTCACTGATGGTTGGGTGATTCCTCCACTTTGAGACGATAAGTGCTAGTACGGACTTGTGCTTCCACGTACCGTCGAGTATATTTTGGGAGACCACAATAGGCTTAACCCTTTATCCATAGGAAGCCGTGTCTGCCGCCCTATCGATCGCAATGCACTGAACACAACATTCAGAAAGATTGACTGTCGTACCGTAAAAAGTATTTTGCAGTTTTGCAATTGGTTTGGTAATCCCTCTCCCTATATTTCCAGAGCAGTCCCTTTCGTTCCTTTTCAGACTCCTTAACGGAAAAGGTCCATCTAAGCACTTGTCACTTCAGGCTCATTAAAAATCGAAGGCGACTAGAGTCATCTTTTGTTTTTTCTCGACTCTTAAAAATTGAAAAAAAAAGTTGTGTCAAAGTGTCTAAAATTTATTTTTATCGGAATAACATCATTGTTCCCTCGTTGGTCTTAGAAGTTAGTCACCTTCATCGCAAGTTCTTGTAGAACTGCTAGGAAATCATTTGGATAGACTAGATATGTCTGAACAACAGTCGACATCCAGGACTGTGTCATTTGACACAGCAGCGGCAGAGCCTCCTGCTGCTACTCCAACGATGTTTGCCGGTATACCATCTGTCCCGGCAAGTTATCAACAACAAGTCGGAGTCCAATCAGGGACTGTTTCGACGACATGATCAGTTCCTATTTCTTCATCCGAATTATCATCTGGTATTTCTTATGTTGAAACTCAACAAATTGATCCAATGTGTCTTCAAAGGCCAATCTACCCTTTAAGTACTGGATTGCCACCATATGGAGGGCAGTATGCCTTTTCATTGTTCCCTCCCGGAGAACAACCATATGGGAGTTTACAACAAAGTTCAGGTCAAACTGGAATTACATCTAGTGGTTGGGTACCAATATTGCCTCAGCAACCAAGGGTTGTATATTCAATGCAACCAGTCCACCTTGTGTCGAATATTCCCACTATACCTGCTATGTTGACTGCGTCGCAAGTACAAGCGCTACCTGTTGTATGTCAACCCCAAGTTTCTCAGGTTGCAATACAACAACCTCTTGTCTCAACAACTCAATCACAACCTCAGATTAGTGCCTCCTTATCTGGAGCGACTCTAGCTCAAACAAGTACTATGAATCCTCATCTTGGTCAATCATCTAGTATTGGGCAATAGCAAATGGTCCAACAACCATGGCTGGTTCAATCTCAACAACTGCCATTCCAACAATCATATCAAGGACCTGAGCAACAAGTCTTTGTAAGTAATGGGCAACCGCATTTCCAAAGCGGTTATCAACAACCATATTATAATGGTTATGCCCATCAACCTTGTCAAAGTTGCCAACATCAAATACATTATGCTGGTATGAAAAGACCCACTGCTCAGGCGATTCCATCTTATCTTGGGTATGCTTCACCTAACCTGAATCAACAGTTTCCCTTTGTAGAAACTCTTGAATTACCAGATCTAAACTGGCTGACGAATGATCCAATTTCTTATGCCCCTTGGTGGCCAGCGATTCCGCATAAACTTCCGTCAGATATTCCTAAATTTAATGGAAATTCGAGTGAAGACCCATCGAATCATGTGATGACGTTTCATCTGTGGTGTTCATCAAACACCCTAAACGATGATTCGATTGGACTTCGCCTTTTTCAGATAACATTAACTGGTCCGGCAGCAAAATGGTATATCGAATTACTTAGAGTTTCGTTTGATAACTTCAGTACCCTAGCCACAACCTTTTTAAACCCATTTTCAGTTACCCATAAGGTACGAAACGGAACAGAACATCTTACCAATTTCAAGCAGACAATGACCACTCACATATCTGATCATATTCAAGAGTGGCGAAGTCGTTGCAGAATGGTAAAAAAATATGTTCCTGATTAGCTGCTAGCTGAATGGTTTATTAAGTCATTATTACCTTCTATCACAGAAGATGTGGCAAAAGGAGGAGTCATCACCGAAGAGCAAGTTATTGCTCGTGCACAATATCTAGACTTGATCTATACTCAGTTTGGCACGCTCTACGATAAAATACCTGATGCTCCTAGACCGGATTTTTCCATTCCTCCTCCTCCTAAATCGAACAATGACTCTCATGTTGGCGATGGCGTGATTGGTACTACAAACATGAAATCAATAAAGGCTACATATAAAAAGGCCCGTAAGATTTCTAATCAAAATGAAAATGAGGAACTTCTTGCCTCGAAAGTAAATGTCGTGTCGACCGACAAGGGCAAACAACTGAAGCAACTAGGGGGCAAGAAGAAAAAGAAAGGGAGAAAAAAGAAGCAGGATGAGTCATCTCCTGAAAAACCTTCTGAAAACCCTTCTGGGCAAAGGAAACCCCCCACGGGGTGTCAGATATGCGATGAGGATCATCGGACGAGAGATTGTCCACATAAAGTTGAAGTTAAGAAACTCTTTAAGAGTTCAAAAACCTCAGCAGTATTGACTGATCCGTTTCCAAACCCGGGAACCAAACTGGTTGCCAATAAAAATGCTTCCCAATCCCAAGTGCTTATGTTTTCTATCTCAAAGCAGCAAAATGATTCTTTGACAAGGAATAAATATTACAAGAATCCACAACTGTTGAATAATAAGGCTAATGAACAACCTAGTAGTTCGACAACAACTTTGACCGAAGTTGTGCCACCCATCATTCCTGAACCAATGATAAAGCCGCCAAAGGGAGTAGTACTCAAATCGACATTTAATCCCCGTGCCAAAGTAGCACAAAATTATAATATAGTAGAGGATCTGGCCCAATCGCCGTCTGCTATGTCGACACTTGAGGTACCACAAAATTGCCTCTCCCAAAAGCAGGCTCTATTATTAGTAATAGGTGGGATTGACCCAACGGATTCCAATATTGTATCCTTTAATCACAAAGGATATGATCCTCAGTTACCAGCTCAACTAGCTTTCCTTATTCAAGTGAAAGCCCTCAAAAAAACTGTTCATCTAACAATTATTGATGAGGGGGCATCTACATGTATTATGTTGATGAATTGCTGGAAAAATTTAGGCTCACCACCCTTGTCGCGATCGTCAAAAATGTTAAAAGAATTTGATGGATGATCATACTCTCCATACGGGATTTTAAGTAACTTGAAAGTTGAACTAGGGGGCAAAACAGTAGAAATTGATGTTGAAGTAATCGACGAAAACCTCGATTACAACATCCTACTGGTAAGACCCTGGATATATGCCATGGCCGCAGTTGTGTCAACCTACTTCAGGAAGATTGCATTTCCCTTTCAAGGAAGAATTACAATCGTCGACCAACAAACATTTCTCCCCAACAATTCACAAGTTACGGGAAGCATTTCAATGATCCATGGAAGCAATCATTCGCTTCAAAATATCAGAGTAGGTCTCCTAAAAGACCCTGCCTTAATGGGTACTTTTTCCCTACCGCCTCCGAGTAATCTGGCGGAAGTGGCCACAGTGGAAACCTACAATATGAAATCTTCTATATCTAATGGATTCGGAAGATTTCTACACATTTTGTTAGCATGGATCATCGCCATTTTAGAAATATTGTAGCAATCAATTTTCTTGGCCTAGGGGGCAAACCCAAATCAATGCTCATCAAGTGTTTGGATAGATAGGTCTAAGGAATATGGTACCTCTTCAGATCCTTGGTCGCATGTACATTCTACAGACAAAGGAATCATTCAGTCAATGATGTTAGGAGAGGCACCATGGGAAGATTACCACCATCATTCCCATCTCCTGGATTACAATGAAGATTATCCCAATGACATTAATCATCCTTCAGTTTTTGATTTTCTATCAAATACTGTAAATACAGTGGATTATGAGGATAGTTCTTTTACTGTGTCAACCTCATTAAAAAATGAAACGACTCCCTTTCCAAATCGAGTCTTTGATTACGATCTTGTAAAATCAAAGTCGAGTCTTTTGAAGATCTCGAAGGTAAACCTTCATTCCAACCACTGAGTTGAATGCAATGAAGCTTGGGGGGCATGCACCTCGATTTGCGTTATTATGCTGGGGGCATGCAAACTTATCATGAGCAGTGTTACCGCAGGGTTCAAGCTCGTTAAAAAATAAACCCGCCACGAGCAGTTTTTGGTGAAGTTCAAGCTCGTTAAAAATTAAACCTAAGAAATGAGCAAATGTTTCCCCTAGAGTTTAAGCTCATTAAAAAATGAACCAATTTCCGGTAAATAACCATCGTGAATGTAGTACTTCAGCCTTTAAAGCCTTGGTCGTGTTCCCATCATCACCTCCACTCTGTATTGGCCGATCATTCACCTCCACTTGATTGTTTACCCATTTTGAGGAATAGCCGCGAAGAGTGATCTTGTTAGCCATCCTTGTGACACTGCCATGATTGGAAAATTCCAAGCCTTACCTGGAATCAACTGCTTCCCAAATTTATCACTCGTTCCTCAAAGATGAGTCTCCTTTAAGCTCTTTTCAACTGACTCATAAAATACGAAAAGATTGCCGAGCCATTGGCCTCTCCAGCTCGTTAAAGTGACCGGAAGTGCTATCCATCCTTTAGATTTTGATCTTTTTGGACCTGAGGGATTATTATACAAAAATATCGAGCGCTTGTTTTGTTCGACACGTTAAAAGTATCAAAAATTCATCCGTTCTATATTGTTTTATACTTTTTCGGACTTAAGGGATTAGATGAAGAAAAAGGAATTTTGGAGTTTCCTTTACGTCCCTTTTCAGACTCTCTAAAATTGAAAAGGATCGAGTTATCTTTGTCATTAAACTCGTTAAAACTTAATAGCGAAAAACTTGTCCATAGCAGACAAGAACGAGTTTCACTATCGCTAGGCTCGTTAAAACATAGCGATGGGTTTGCCCAAAGGGAAAATTATAGAACAAGAATATGTTATCCTCCTCAAGCTTGACAAAAATAAAGAGGTACTGGTCAGCAATGACTGGGGAAAAATTGGGAAGAAAACTTGAAGAAACTTTGTTGGTAGCAAGTCGCTCTTGAACATGACACTTTCACTCCGCATCCAAGTTAGGTTGGGTTGTTTCATTCACCGGTCACATCACCATGGTCCCATCACACCATCCACATTTGGGGTTAATGCTACCAATCCATCACGTCAGTGTCGCCGATATGTTCAAGAGAATTCATTCAGAGAATTCACCTATGTCTCACCCGCTGCAATACATTTACACTCCATTCTTTCATGACCGCCACCCTGAACCTTATATCACCAGATCGTTTTCACCTCCATTAAAATCATTTGCTCCATTCCATGTCATTGATGTGGGATTCATTAAGGCCCTCCTATGACGGATCGCTTCTTGTCGACATCAACTCATTATCCAAGAAGTCGATCTAGGAACACCCCGTTCGGTACTTTGACGCTTGCATGCCTCAATGGAAAGTTTCTCACTTCCGGCGACAGGTTTACATCAATGACCTTTGACCGAAAAATTTTGCATGGTGTTCGACGCCAAGTCCTTTATTCACACCACGTGAATTGTACTGCAGTACCTTGAGGGTCATTCTCATTATCGGTGATTCCTCTCGTGCCTGTTAACAACTTACATCATTAGCTAGTAATCAGGCGATGTATTTCCATGTTCGACTCTAGAACACCTCTCACATGGACAGACTTGTACTTCCAGTGAAGATCGAATGAGATTTGAAGACCCCGGATCTAGTTTCATCCATCCGGGCTGTGATATATATTCAAGGAAATAAAGACATCAAATGTACATCCTTGCTGCACAGATAATCATCCAATCAAAGGGATGATGGCTCTACCAGAATCATCAGTATACACTAAGACGATTATCTGTCCTATGTACATGAAATGAATTTATAAAGCTGAGCATGGGAATGCTCGCCTCAGCTAGATCATGAAAATATTATGAAGATAATGTATTGTATTGTATCTTATTACAGGGCTCCTCCCAGCTTGAAAGAACTTCAGATCCTCATAATAAAGCATTTCACCCGACATCAAAAGATTAACGACCTCATGCTTTAGGGGGCAACTGTTATAGACATTTTTGGGCACTGCAACCCCAAGCATAAAATTTCCATAAACCAAGGGCTCCTAAGTCCCTAAAAGTGTTGTTCCAACCCCTAAAGGAACAAGGTCAAATGATTACAACTTCTCCCAGAAGTTCTCCATGAAAAACTACTCAGAACTGGTCAAAACTGGATCATTTCACATGCTCCATGGCTAGGGTGCGATGCATATCACCTTGTACACATGGGAAGTGCGTTGCATTTCAAAAAGCCCTTCCATGGGGTGCGATGGACGAGAAAAGACAAGTGGCGGAGATAGTTTGCGAGGTGGATGATCATGGAATCTTCCAAAAACTTCTCCTGTGACACTTGCCTCTCAGAATCGCCCAAGGATGAGTAAGAGATCAATGAGATCTCCAAGTGGAATCAAGAACTATCATAGAAAAGACACTAATCAAAAACCCAGAGCTGACTCACACCTCTGCAAATATCTATATATAGATCTCTCATCCCAAAGATCGAGAGGTCAAGAGGCTGGAATTTTGCATCTTGTAAGGAATTGTTGTTGGTTTCTTGAGACAACATCATAGTGTTGGGTGATCTAAGCTTTGTATGAGGTGAAGAAGGGCTTACTTGCTGAGAGGATGATGCTGGGTCAGAACAACTGCTTGTAACTCCCTTGGCTCTTTCTTGATTATCAATAAAAGCTATTCAAGTTTTCCTCCATACTCTTGTGTCATTTATGTTTTATGCATTTGTATGGTCAATTTACATCTGATCCTAGATTGTTTATGATTATAGATCCATGTTCTTGTATAGTGTTATGCTACTCTGATTCTACAGGTACTCTGTGAAGCTGGACGTACAAGGAAGCAAGTAGCAAAGGACTATCAGAGGAGAGAGGAATCAAACTAGGAGCTAAGTGCAAGACAGAGGTTGGTCTCCTTTGTTCTTCTCTCATCTATATTTCATAAAGGAAAAACGAAAGTAGCTTTACTTTGTTTGTTTCTAAGGTAGTTACCACACCTTAGTGGGATAAGCAGTTCTGCGTAGATACTTTTCCCTGTAACAGTTGGGCAGGAGGGTATACGATTAGCTGCTTGGACATATGCCCATTCTTGATGGTCATGTTACCAGCCCGACAACTGATGTAAGCATCGGCAGTGACCGACCAAGGTCTTACCAGAATGAGAGGATACCTAGTGAGCTTTGCCTTCGGCTGGAGAACTACGAAATCAGCAGGGTACTCCCAAGAATCAATGGAGACCATCACATCCTCCACAATCCTTTCAGGGGTCACAGTGGAGCGGTCTGCTAGCTGCAGTACTATTGTGGTCTCCCTCAAGGAGCCCTGGAGGTTGAGTTTGAGCATGGTGTCCTTTGTCATCACATTAACGGAAGCTCCCAGATCAATCAAGGTATGTGGGATCATGGTGCCATTGATGTGGACATCAACTACTAGGCTTCAAGGGTCTAGATATTTCAGACAGATTACCTGCCCCAACATTAGGTCAGACAGTTGTCTTATGACATTGATGGTTGGGGCATCTCTCTTGCGCCTACCTGGATGCCTGAAGCACTTCTCTTTGATCATATTATTGTATATAGGCACATCCTTTATGGCTTGGAGAAGTGGTATCTTTACACATATCTGTTTCAATTCTCCCAAAAGTTTAGTTTCTTCTAGGGTAGGCTGTGTTGTCCTAGATAATCTCTCAAGAAAGGGTGGACTTGCTTTCGATTTACTTTCCTCTTTGTCTTCCTCAACCTCTTGAGGAGGAGGTTGGCTATCTGGGAGAACCTTCCCATATCGTATGTTAATCTCCTGAATCTCCACAGCATAAGTTGGGCATGATGTTTCCCCTGTATATACTTGTTGGGCCTGTCCATTGTTCGGGTTTGGGTTCGGCTGGGCAGGGATTTGGGGTTGCCTTGGTGGAGCAGGAAGTAATGGTTGTGGTTGAGCAAGTGGTGGAGGAAAAATGGTGATAGGAGGGTTTTACTAGGGCCTCCGCCCCTGATGAGATGCATTCCACTAAGTTTTTGGCTTAGCATAGGATTGAAATGCATGAGCAGCTAGTTGGGCATGATATGGAAATGGATAGGACCAAGGAGGAGGTGTGGACCAGGAAGGATGAGCTTGAGGGCCCCAAGGAGGTATGGAAGTGACTTTGTTGGGGTTGTAGTATGCCTGAAATGTCCCTTGCATCCCTTGCTGGTATGGTCTAGGTCCATGTAGTCTCCTTTGGTTCATGAAATAGAGTGGTTCAGCGGCTCCTTCGGCCCCTTGGTATACAACTTTAAATCCGGGCAAGGAAGGGCACTTATCTATAGAATGATCTTCTTCACAAACTGAACAAACCTCTATAAAGTTCAATGGACATTTGTTCCTAGGATGCCTCCTGGTGCACCTAGGACAAAAAATGGCCAAAGCCCTCTCTGCTTCCTCTTGTTTCCTTTTGATATGAAAGGTATCCATTTGCATGGAAAGACTCTGTAGCATCTCACTCTTGAAGTCTTCCAGCATGTTTTCAAGTTCACATTTGAGGGATGAACTGGATGAGGAGGTACTGGCTATGGGTTGACTCCCCCTACCTCTCTTTCTGGCTGCCCTAGAATGGTTTCTAAAAACAGTCTTTATGTCTTCATAAGGTAGTTGGTAGATGTCTCCCCCAGCTAATAGATGGAGGGTGTCTAGAAGGTCTTCTGAAATTCCCCTTAGCAGGACCAACTTCAGAGATTCGGGGTCAAGTGTGCACCTAGCCCTTTTATAACTAAGTTGGAACCTCTCTTCATAATCTTCCAAAGATTCATCACTTCTCATGGTCATTCGGAATATTTCTTCCTTGGTGTCTTTTGACCTACAGTAGTCTCGATATTTGTTATTAAAGACCTAATGCATTTGAGCCCAAGTTGTGATGCTATTTCCAAGTAACCCCATGAACCAACGCAATGCTACATCCCTGAGAGTAGAAGGAAATAGTTTCAACTTTTTCTCATCTTCTGCATAGTCATAGGTTCCACATATAACAACAAACTCAAACAAAAAGGTGTCAGGATCTTCTGTAGTCAATCCACATAAGTGAGGTAGCGCTGAAGGGCTTATGTTCTTCATTTTAGTGTCCCCATTGGTCTATCGGATGGGAAAGATACCCTCTACTCTTTCTCCATTCCCCCTAGCATTTTTGTTTTCAGCCATTGTCTCAGGAGGGATGTTTTCTTCTTCTTCTTCCCCTATAGGTTCTTCAAATATCTATGGTTGTTCACCTAAAGGTTCTTCCTGATCACTGCCACCGAAGAAGAGAGAAGGGTGGCTATGTGATGTGGTGGGGGTGTTGGGCAAGAATTTTTTTGAATTATCTTTGTTCCTACGAGGCATGAAAATAAATCTTTTGGTTGATTTTTGCTTCTTCTTTTTTTCTGCTTGTACCTGCAAAAATGAAATTGGTTGAACAAACAAATTGCAACTAACTGAAATGAACTTGCTGAGATGAAATTGCAGAACTAAAAAGGAAAGAAAATGAGATGCAGAAAGGAAAGAAAGGAAATGACTAATCTACTTTTGCTGAAATTGAAATTTTAGAATTGAAAGGAAAGCAGGGAAATGACTAATATACTTTTGCTAAAATAGAAATTGTAGAAATTGAAAAGGAAATGCAGAAATTGAAAGGAACAACTACTCTACTTTTGCTGAAATAAACTACTTAGCAGAATGTTGCAATAAAAAATAGAAGAAAAGCAGTAATCACAAAATAGTCTGACACTTCCTCGGCAACGACGCTAAAAGGTGGTGAGCACCAATATTGCAGCAATAATGCTGCAACTCCTGGGCTTCCTACTTTACTTTTATCAACTCGGTAGTTCAAAACAAACTTGGAAGCGATGATGTTGTATGCAAAAGTACTAGTTCTTACTGTAGGCTGTCACTTGGTCAGCTGATGCAAGATCACTAAGAGCTCAAGCCAACTTCTAGGAATTTTAGAAGAAGCTCTATATGTGATGGAAGAAATGAAAGTTTACTCTACAGAGGCTACTCTAATTGCAGAAAGAAAAAGAAGACTGAAATGTAAAGCAAACCTAGCAAACCCTAATTAACCAACTAATCCTACTTTTGTAGAAAGAGAGATGAAAAACCATGAAATGAATGCTATTATCTACTTAGGAAGTAAACATCTACTCAAGCTATTTCTAGAAGGAAATGAGAAAAAAACATCTTTTTGGATTTTTATGTATTTTTAGGTGAAATTGTCATGTATGTAATTTCTTTGTTTGTGAATGTGGCAGCGATTAGGTGGCGATGGAGGGTGACTTTGGAGTTTGCATAGGTGTAGGAAGGTGTGGATGGGTCCTAGGAGGTCCTAGATGGCATTCTAGAGGCTTTTCCTACAATCGGACTTAAAAAAGACACCTACAGTAAAATCTACATGAGGTTGCAAGGGATCTACAAGAGGTCTACAGGAGGATGCCGAGAGCAGTTTTCGAGGTTTTGATGGTGGGAAGGTGAGTGGAAAAGGTGGCTAAAGGCTAAGATGAGGTGTTAGGATGTCTAGGGTTCATCAAGACAGATCAGGAAAGAGAAAGATGGGTGGATTTGTTCAAGAAAAGAAAGGAAAATTTATGAGAAAAGTGCAGAAAACTAAGGCAGATTTATGAGGAACTTTGGGTGACCTGTGCAACATAGATCAAAGAGAGATGGTGATGGCTAATTGGATGATTTATTGTGAGAAGAGATTTGTTGCAAGAGAACTGAAACTCAAACAATGAGATTAAGAAAACAAAGAAACTAGCTACACCAAAAAACCAGAACCTTGCATCAAGCTAATCCAAATTCTAATCTAGGAAAGTAAATGCTGAAAAATGCTATATGGAAAGAAAGCATGGAAGGAAATCTATTGAGAACACAAAAATGAGCATGGTAAAAGAGATCTACAGTGAAGCATTAACCTTCTAACAAACTACAACACTAGAAATCCTATGGAAAAGGCAAATCTGTGTTTTTGTGGCAACACGAGGGTCTTGGCCTCAGTTCATGGTCCCAGAGGGAGGAAAAGAGGATAAGGCTCCATTGATGGCCTTTTTGTATCTTTTTCATATCACCTTTTAACCTGATACAACAAACTGAAATGGAAACATCCTTCTAAATCACCAAAAGCAACCTATTCTTAACCAAGAAAGAAATGTATCTAGTTGCAACTAATTCATAAATTGAAACAAAGCATATAAATACAAAACAAGAAGAGCTTGGCTACTTGGATTGGACCCTAACCCAAGAGATTCAGCCCTCTGAGGTAACTTAGTGCTAGCTCGAACAAGATCTCATCTTCATCATCAAAATAATAATAAGATTACATGAAACTGTCAACAAAAGTAAGCTCGAAGTTGAGCAGAGCAAAGCTACAACAAAAATTCGAAAATTTGACTAACTTCCAACAGCCTAATGAGGCCTGTTATAGACATTTTTGTGCCTTACAGCATTGAGCATGAAATGTCCATAATCTAAGGGATCCAAAGTCCCTAAACATGTTGTTCCTACCCCTAGAGGAACAAGGCTAACAAACCACAACAATTCACAGAAGTTCTCCACCAGAAACTGCTAAAAAACAAGTCAATTCAGGATCATTTCAGTGGCTACACTAGCTGTTTGCGCTGAATGTCAAAGCCAACACTGGATACCTGCGTTGAATGTCAAAGGGAACACTGGCTACCTACGCTGAACGAGAGTGGACAAGTGGCAAGCTCATTTCTCAAGGTGTCAAAACCCAGGAAGCTTCCAAAATGACACTTGCCTCAGGGAGTTCGACTGGTGATGAGTAAGAGGTTCCAAATCTCCAAGTGGAAGCAAGAACCTCCAAGTGGACTCAAGAACTGACAGAGGGAGAGGACACTAGTCAGATCTCAAGCTGACTCATCCTCTCTCCAAACATCTATATATGGATCTCTCCTCCATGAGATCTGGAGGCTGGAATTTTGTTATTGCAAAGAATTGTTGTTGGTTTGAGATTGGAATCATTGGGTGCTTAATGCTTTGAAGGGGGTGAAGATAGGAATTCCATTTGCTGGGAAGGAGATGCTGGATTGGAGCCCTCTGGGTTGTATCTCTTCCTGAACCTTGTTATTCATCAATAAAGCTATCTTGGTTTCTCCTATATGCTGATGTATTTTTGATGTATGAATGCATTAGTATGTTTAGTTTATTTCTAATCCTAAACTAGTTATGAATGTGAATATCTGTCTTTGTGTAGTGTTCTTCTCTTGTCGCAAGTAGCTGTTCTCTTGTGATCTTACAGGAACCCGTTGAAGCTGGACAAGCAAGAAGGCAAGTAGCTGTTCTCTTGTGATCTTGCATGAACCTGTTGAAGCTGGGCGAGTGAGAAGGCAAGTAGCTGTGAACTCCCAAAGAGAAGAGAGACCGGATCGAGGGACAAACGGAAGACACTGGTAAGTCTATTGATCTCTCTTCTTTCACATTTCATAAAGGAAGAAACCAGAATAGCTGTCTCTGTTTGTTGCTAAGGCACTGTCACACCTTAGGTGGATAGGATCATCTTGCATATGCATTTTTCCCCACAACAAATTGGCGACTCCGTTGGGGAAATTTGTTTAGTCATTTTATTTGTGTCTCTATCATTGTTTATTTCATAGACTTGACAGCAACAATCGAACTGCATCTGCTATTCCCGGATGCAAAGTAGACAGTTGCTGCTTTGATCCAATCACTGGACTTGTCTATGATCTGAACAATGGACTCACAAATGATTTGATGATCCTTTGTGATAGATCTTAGTACCCCCTCAAAGCATCCCTTTGATTGCACCTTGCTTGTTGCTTTTATTTGGATTGAAACAGTGAATTAAATAGCAATCTGTGACTCAGAACCTGTGAGAAACGAGAGTTTCTCCTTCAGTGCAAACCCAGTGAAGGGATTCTGCATTTCAACGCAGGTCCCGTGAAGGCTACCTGCGCTGAATGTCAAAACCCCTGTGTTGAGGTTGCGCTGAACCAGTTTTCCCTTGTGTAGCTGGGGTTCTCTGCTCTGTTTTGCCTTGTTTTGATCTCTGATTTTTGCAGCCTGTAACCAGCATAGGTTACAGTCTGATAACTCCTTTTCTCTGCTTAGATTCTGCCTCCTTTTGTACAAAAAGACTGTGAGTGTTTTTATGTGTTTGTGGCGTCATTTACAGTTTTCCTTTGCATGAGTGAAATAGTCATCCTGTAGCCCTTGATTCAGATCTGTTGATTGTGATCTTAGAAGAGAGTTCATTGGCTGTTTACAGATTGATTATACATTTACTCTTTCTTATTGGTTTGAGTTTGTCTCTTTTAAGTGTCGAAACAAGTATTCATTTCGAAAATCGTTAAGTGTTGTAATCTCTTCTACCCTCTCTGATTTCGAAAAAGTAAACTTGTTTGTATTGGTCATTTAAAAGCAAATTCAAAGTTTTAGAAAAAGCTTTCTTTGTAGGCATCAATACTAAGAAAGTGGAAAACAAACACCTGCATTGTGCATTTGCATTTTGATAGTTTGCATGTCTAATTTAGGAAAAGTGCATTAGAGTGTGCTGATTGCTCTTTGAGAAAAGATGGTGTCTTTCTTTTCCCTTAGTAGCTAGGATTTTCAAAGTTGAAAAGATATAAAGCTTGTTTATCATCTTTAGACTGCATTTAGGAATTGTATCATACATCTCGTGGTGAACCTTGAATGGCAAACTTCTAAAAAGATCGACCTAAAATAAATTGAATGAACTTAACAACGCTTTGCAACATAACGCACAACATAGAGGTCTAGGCTAGAGACGTGTTCCGGCGTCGTTAAGCCTGGTGACTGTCGATCTCGTGGATGGTGGGTGATTCCTCCTAAGGGACGATAGCGCCAGTACAGATTGTGCTCCCATGTACCGTCGCGTATATATTGGGAGACCGCTATAGGCATAAAACCTTTATCCTTAGGAAGCCGTGTCGGCCACCCTACTGATCGCAATGCACTGAACACAACATTCAGGAAGATCGTCCGCCCGTACCCTAAAACGTATTCTGCGGTTTTGCGAAAAGTTTGGCACACCCTCTGCCTAGAACTCCAGAGCAGTTCCTTTTGGCCTTTTTCAGACTCTATAACGGAAAAAGTCCATCCGAGTATTTGTCACTTCGGGCTCGTTAAAACATCGAAGGAGACTAGAGTCATCTTTAGCTTTTTCTCGACTCTTTAAAACTGAAAAAGCAAGTTGTGTCTAAAAGCGTCTAAAAAATTCATTTAATTCGGAAACACACTTTCCCCTTTTGTATTTTGGTTGATCAAGTAATCCGCAATCGTGGAAGAAAGTCAATTGAAACCCCGTCGTTCGAGGAGGCTTACGAGTCAACCGTCTTTTTCTCCGGAATCGAAAACAGTACGGACAAAGCGAACTCATTTAACCGGTTCGAAATCTCCTATCAAAGTTAGAACAAGCGTTCCAACATAATCTGAGATTCCGGTTACTCCAAACATTTCTGGAAACCCTGCCTCTATAGAAGAAGTTCAACAGCCACAAAGGGACAGTAACACTGATCCTAGTCTGGGAGAAAATACTTGCCTTACTGAACCAGTCCCATCTGTGACCGGTTCGGAGAGTCTTGCTCCTCAAATAACTGTCGCTGTCGATTCAACCCCTTCTTCGGCACCAGAAATATTTTACGGACCTGACGGTCTTCCTCTTCCACCTGGTTTGATTGCGATAGAAGAAATTGTAGAGGATCCACAAGCAAGTACTCCAACACATTTTGGAGTCGGGGTCACTCTATTTCCTTCAACAGAAGTTAGTCTACCACAAGTGGAAGTTCCTGTAGAATCGCTAGGCAATCTCTTGGATAGACTCAAAATGTCTGAACAACCGTCAACATCTAGGACTATGTCGAATGACACAGCGACAACAGAAGCCCCTGCTGTCACTCCGACAATGTTTGCCGGCATACCATCTGTCCCGACTAGCTCGCAACCGCTAGAAGGAGTCCACCAAGGGATTATTTCGACAGTGTGGTCCGTTCCAGTTTGTTCCTCCGGAGTAATATCCGACAACTCTTATGTTGAAACTCGCCAGATTGAACCATTTGGAGGTCAATTTGGGCAATCCACTCCCCAAGGACAAACAATCCCCTTGAGTTCCGGATTGCTACCGTATGGGGGGCAGTATGCCCTTTCATTACCCCCTCCGGGACGGTATCCATACGGGAGTTCACAACAATATTCAGGTTATACTGGAATTACATCAAGTGGTTGGGTACCTATGCTACCTCAACAACCAAGGGTTGTATATTCTATGCAACAGTGCGTACCTATGTCAAACATCCCGACCACACCGGCTATTGTGACAGTGTCGCAAGTTCAAACGTTGCCTGTTGTATGTCAACCTTAGATTTCTCAGGTTGTAATGCAACAGCCCCTTGACCCTGTGACACAACCATAATCGCCAACTGGTGGGGCGACATAGGTCCAAACGGGTACAATTACCCCACACCTTGGTCCAACAGTTAGTATAGCACAACAGAAGATGGCTTCACAACCATGGCTGGTGCAATCCCAAAAACCACAATTCCAGCAAGTGTACCAAGGTTCTGAGCAGCAGATCTTTGCGAACAGTGGACAACCGTATATTCAAAACGGTCAAAAGCAACCACTTTACAGTGGTCAAGTCCACCAACCGTATCAGTCATACCAACATCAATTACATTATGCTGGTATGCAAAGGACCACTGCTCAGGAAATTCCATCATACCCTGGGTATGCTTCACCTAACCTGAATCAACAATTACCATTCGTGGAAACTTTAGAGTTACCCGATTTACACCGGTTAACCAACGATCCGATTGCTTACGCCCCTTGGTGGCTAGCGATTCCTCACAAACTTCCATCTGACATTCCTAAATTCAATGGAAATCCAGGTGAAGACCCATCGAATCACGTGATGGCTTTTCATCTGTGGTGTTCATCAAACACCATAAATGATGATTCGATAAGGCTTCGCCTTTTCCAGAGGACGTTAACGGGTCCAGCGGCAAAATGGTATGTTGAATTACCTAGAGCCTCGTTCGACAATTTCAGCTCCCTAGCCACGACATTCTTAACCCATTTTCAATTACCGATAAGGTATGAAATGGGAACAGAAATCTTAACCAACTTCAAGAAGACAACGGCCACTCATATATCCAATCATATACATGAATGGCGTCGTCATCGTAGGATGGTGAAAACATACGTTCCCGATCAGCTGTTAGCTGAATGGTTTATAAAGTCGTTACTTCGGGCTATAACAGAAGATGTGGCAAAGGGGGGAGTCGTAATAGAGGAGCAAGTTATTGCTCGTGCACAATATCTAGACTTAGTTTACACTCAGTCTGGCACGCTCTATGACAAAATACCTGACGCCCCTAGACCGTAACTCTCAATTCCTCCTCCTCCTAAATCAAATAGTGACTCTCATGCCGGCGATGGTGTGATTGGCACGACAAACGCGAAATCGACAAAGGCTTCATCTAAGAAAGCCTGTAAGAATTCGGATCAAAATGCAAAAGATGAAATTCTTGCTTCGGAAGTAAATGCTGTATCAGTAGATAAAGGCAAAGAAACCAAACAACCAGGGAGCAAGAAGAAGCAAAACAAAGGGAAGAAGAAGAGACAGGCTGAGTCATCTCCTGAAAAAACCTCTTCAAACCCTCCTGGAAATAGGAAATATCCATGTCAGATATGCGATGAGGATCACTGGACAAAGGATTGTCCATACAAAGCTGAGCTGAAAAGGTTCTTCAAAAGTTCGCAAACCTCAGCTGTGTTAATTGATCCATTTCCCAATCCAGGTCAAAATCTGGTTGATGGTGGAAATGCTTCCCCGTCATAAGTGCTCATGTTGTCGGTTTCAAAACAGCAAAATGATGCTTTGATTTCGACAAGGAACAAAGATTACGGGAATCCGCAGCTGTCGAACGACAAAGGTAAAGATCAACCAAGTAGTTCGACAACAACTTCGACAGAAGTTGTACCACCCATCATTCCTGAATTAACAATAAAACCGCCAAAGGGAGTAGTACACAAGTCGACATTTAATCCTCGCGCCAGAGCGGTGCAGCATTATAACATAATGGAAGATTTGGCCCAATCGCCATCCGCTATGTCGACTCTTGAAGTACTACAAAATTGCCCATCCCAAAGGCAGGCTTTGTTATCGGCTATTGGTGGGGTTGATCCTAAAGATTCCAATCTTGTATCCTTCGATCACAAAGGATACGATCCTCAGTTACCAGCTCAACTAGCTTTCCTTATTCAAGTGAAAGCCCTCAACAAAACTGTTCACCGAACAATTATTGATGAGGGGGCATCTACATGTATTATGTTGATGAGTTGCTGGAAAACTTTAGGATCTCCAATCTTGTCACGATCTTCGACGACATTAAAAGCATTCGACGGAAGGACATATACCCCGTGCGGTATCCTTAATAACTTGAAAGTTGAACTGGGAGGAAAAACAATAGAAATAGATGTTGAAGTCATCGATGGAAATCTGGACTACAACATCCTACTGGGAAGACCATGGATATATGCCATGGCAGCTGTAGTGTCGACTTATTTTAGGAAGATCGCATTCCCTTTTCAAGGAGGGATTACGATCGTCGACCAACAAGACTTCCTCCCTAATGGTTCACAAGTTACAGGAAGCATTCCCATGATCCATGAAAGCAACCACTCGCTTCAAGACATCGGAGTAGGCCTACTGAAAGACCCCACATTAATGGGAACTTTCGCACTTACACCTCCAATCTATATAGGAGAAGTAGCATTGGTAAGAGCCTGCAACATGATATCTTCCACAAAGATCTCAGAAGACGATATCGACATGGATCATGCAATGGTTTTTCCCCCAAGCCCTATAGAAATATTGTATCAATCAATGTTTCGAGCATGGGAGGCGAACGCAAATCAACGCTCATCAAGCATTTGGGTAGATAGGTCTAGAGAATATGGTACCCCGTTAGATCCTTGGTCGAAAGTACATGGGACCGACGAAGGAATCCTACAATCAATGTTGATTGAGGGGGCACCATGGAATGATTGCCACCATCGTTCCCTTCTTTCGGAATATGAAGAAGATACTCAGCATGACCTTTACCACCCTTCAGTTTTTGAATTCCTATCAAATACTGTAAATACGGTGGATTCCGAGCGAAACTTATCCAATATTGAAGAGACTATAGCCATAAATATCTCGACTAAAACAAATGTTGTAGAGAATATTTATGTTGGCAAAGGATGTTCTCCTTCAGAACTGGAAATATATAACGCTCTTTTTCGCGAGTTCAGAGATGTCTTTGCTTGGTCATATGATGAAATGCCAGACATTGACTCGAGTATCGTTGAACATGAAATTAAAATGTATCCTGATGTCAAACCAGTAAGACAACGGCTTCGGCAGGTGCACCCCAAGAAAGTTGCTGCCATTAAAGCGGAAGTTGAAAAGCTCCTCCATGCTGGTTTCATCTACCCGGTTCCTCTAACCGATTGGGTATCGAATATTGTCCCTGTTATGAAGAAACAAGGGACGATCAGAGTGTGGGTCGATTATAGGGATGTAAACCAAGCTTGTCTGAAAGACAACTACCCTACACCCTTCATCGACCAGATAATTGATGAATGCGCCGGATGTGAAATCTTTTCATTTATGGATGGATTTTCCGGGTATAATCAAATAAATATCCACCCACAGGACCAGTCAAAGACTGCATTCATCTGTCTGTGGGGCACATTTGCTTATCGAAAATTACCCTTTGGTTTAAAGAACGCAGGGGCGACGTTTCAGAGGGCAATGAATTATGCCTTCCATGACATCAAGAACATCGTTCAACCTTATCTCGACGATCTTCCGGCTCATTCGCGAAAGCGGACTGATCATCCGCAACATTTAAGAGCGATATTTCTACGTTGCCGACACTACAAGATAAGACTCAATCCACACTAATGTGTGTTTTGCGTCGGTTCTGGTCGTTTACTTGGCTTTTTAGTCTCTAAGGATGGGATTCGTCTCGACCCTTGCAAGGTTCAGGCAATCATTAATTTGCCTCCACCTTCAAATTTGCTTCAGATTCAGAAACTCCAAGGGAAAGCAAACTTTCTGAGGAGGTTCATTCCAAATTACGCAGAACTTGCTAAAGGTTATACTCGTCTTTTGAAAAAGGATGTACCTTTTGTCTGGGATCAGGTGGCGCAAGCTTCCTTTGATGCTCTGAAAGATTCTCTAGTAAAAGCATCATTAATGTATGACCCAGACTATCAAAGATATTTTAACCTGTATCTGGCTGTAGCGGATACGACCATTGCGATGGTTTTAGTTCAAGAAGTCGATGGAACTGAACATCCTATATATTATTTAAGTAAAAACTTGAATGATACAGAAAGCAAATATTCTTATGTTGAAAAAGCTAGCACTCGCTGCTGTTCAAGCGATACAAAGATTTCGACATTATGTCCTCTTTCGGAAAACTACCATTTTATCAGGTTGCAACCCCATGACTTATATATTGTCACGACAGTTGCTGGGGGGCAAATATTCAAAATGGATAGCGATCCTTCAAGAGTTTGATCTGGAATTTGTCAAATCCAAATCAAAGAAAGCTTTAGTTTTCGCAGAATTATTTTGCGATCTCCCATCGTCGTCCAACGATGAAACATCAGAAGAGTCAATCGTGGACGAAAGTTTGTTTCTGATATCTGCAAGCAATGAGTGGTATGGAGATATAATAATTTATCTCCAAACCCAAAAACTCAGGCCTAACACCTCTCACTCAGAACAGAAACGTATACGATACCAAGCGAAAGACTACATGTTCGTCGGTGATACACTTTACCATCGTGGTATCGATACAGTTCTAAGGAGGTGCCTCACCCATGAAGAGGCCGAAAAAGCCCTGAATGAGTGTCATTCAGGCGCGTGTGGGGAGCATCAATCTGGATATGCTACAGCACAGAAAATCTTACGAGCAGGATACTTCTGGCCAACCATGTTCAAAGATTGCATAACCACAGTCAGAAGTTGCCATGCTTGTCAAATTTTCGATAGCAAAACCAGAAGACCACCCGCACCTTTACAACCAATAGTTGTTGTTGGGCCTTTCGCCAAATGGGGCATCGATTTCATGACATGTAACCCCACCTCGACGGGGGGGCATGGGTATATTATAGTCGTTGTTGACTATTTTACCAAATGGGCCGAGGCGATGCCTACATTAGATAACACTGGTGAAACAGCTGCCCTTTTCTTTTTCAATCATGTAGTCGCCAGGTTCGGCGTACCACAGGCTATAGTTACAGATCATGGATCACATTTTCGCAATCACATGATGGTTGAATAGCTGCCAAGCTAGGGCTATCTCATGACAGCTCTACCCCGTATTATCCGCAAGCCAACGGACAAGTTGAAGCAATCAACAAGGTCCTGAAGCGTATGTTGCAAAGGATGATCGGGGTTCACAAAAGAAGGTGGCACCTAATCCTGTACTCAGCCTTGTGGGCTTACCGAACATCGGTAAGGAATGCGACCAGGTTCACACCTTTCCAACTGGTGTATGGCCTAGAAGCAGTCTTGCCAATCCAGTGTGAAATTTCGTCGCTTAAACTCGCAATTGATCTCCTCCCCGGAACTTCGAAAGAAGAGGCCCGTTTCTTGGAATTAATCCAATTGGATGAAACCCGTCGTGATGCCGCTTTGGCTAACGAAGCCCATAAGAAATGAGTCAAGGCATAGTTCGACAAAAATGTCAAATCCCGTGTCTTCTCAGAAGGTGACTTGGTCTTGCTTTATGACCAAGAATCCGATAAATTGGGAGCAGGTAAATTTAATTCTTTATGGATGGGCCCCTATATTGTTAAATGAGTGTTAGCAAAAGGAGCCTACGAGTTAATGGATTATGACGGAATTCCACTGGCGCAACCCCGTAATGGGTTGTACCTCAAGCGTTACTATGCTTAAATAGTAACCTGTATGCTTTTGTTGTATTTTGTTTTCGCTAAAGTATTTGTTTTGGTCAAGTAATCCACCTTTTTACATTTATTGCAGATGTCAAACCTTCTGGAGACATGTGTTGGATATGCCGACGGAGCGAGTCGTAGTTCGCGGAACCTATCCTCCGCAGCCTGGGCCATTTTTGATCCAAGCGGCGAGTTAGTAAGTTTCAGAGGTGTATGTATTGGGCAATCAACGAATAAAATCGCTGAGTATAGCGCGTTGATAGAACTACTCTCTGATGCCATCACCCATGGTATACGCCGACTAATTGTCAGGCTAGACTCACAACTCGTAATACTACAACTCAATGGTATATATTTTGTTCGCAATCCAGCTATTTATCGCATGTTCCTAAGGGTTAAGATTTTGGAAAGACAATTTGATTCAATTCAATACCAGCATATTTCCAGAAACTTAAACACATTAACCGACTCATTAGCAAACTATGTGTTAGATAGACATTTGCGACATTTATAAAAAGAGACGCATCATCAATGTTGTAGATATGGATCATATAACTCAACCAAAATAAAACCCGAAAATCAAAATATATATATATATATATATATATATATATATATATATATATATATATATATATATATATATATATATATATAAAAGTTGTTTATCGTTTATACATGATGTTCTGTAACCAAGACAAAAATCGGTCATATGACCCAAAAACTCGAAAATGCTAGGGGGCACCCTAGCCTAGTGATGCTCATGATAGCACGTCACGGCCTGTGAAATCATGCGCAAGAGACGAGTCCATCATCTAGGCACACCAGTAGTATGCCGCTGCAACTGTAAAGGTAACTCATCAATCCTCACATCGGGAATTCCGAGAGTAAGGCTCTCAACCTGCTCCTGCACAGCTGTAAGGGTCTCGGCCACGTCAAGGTCGCAGAGGATAACCCTCCCAGCAGTCTCCCCTGCTGGGGCAACGACTGGCGCTCTCGGGCGAACTGCTGGACGAACAAGACCAACATCTGCATGCACACATGAGTTTGATTAAAGTCTTGATAGAATAAAGCTCAAGGAAATTATAAATAAGAACAGTAAACAGTAATATGGTCGAAGGTTTTACCAATAGCGCCCCACTGTTCGCCATCCGGTAGTACCAAGTCCGGATCACCTCGGAAATCCATACCAACATATGGATACTCGGAATATACCATCTCCTGACGCTCGAACCACCTAAAGAAGGTATCAGTGAAATAAATCTGAGATTGACCAGCATGCCTAGACATGTGATCAACCCATCTCTGCATGCGTGGCTCGGTAGGAGAAGGCAAGTCGAGTGCAATATATTGAGGCTGCATCAGTGGTATTTTCTCCAAGGCAAAGGCAGTCAGAATAGAACCAAATCCAAAGTTCTTCAGCTTCCCGTCCTTTACCTTGTTCAACTGAATTTTCATCTGAAGAAGTATTGCATCACACCAGTTGAATATTTTCGGTTGGAGGCACTCCAAGGCGTGCTGCACATAGGATCTGTTGGCAACATGAAGAGATGCGCTACCGGCCATCCTACCAATAGTATACAGAATGGACCTGAGAGACCTGTCAGTAATCTCACGGATAACAACCTTGCTGTCTCTACTCGGCTGGGATCCTTCCCTGCAATACTGACGAACATAATCTCTCACGGAGTCATTCCCTCGGGCCGAACCTGACAAAGAAATGGGAGCACCCCACCTCGAAAAACCAGTCAAGAAGTAAATGTCTGCCATGGTCAAGGGGATGGATTTGCTCCTGATCTGAAATACTTGGTTGATAGGATCCCAAGCATCAAGCATATACTGCAGTAAGGAGATCTGTGCTCTCATACTAGAGATACGGAAGAACTTTAGCAGGCCACAGTTCCGCAGCGCGTTCACCGTGACAGGGTCATGGAGGGCAATCATTTCCTCTTCTTCATGTTCTCGTTCTCGCCATGTAAGGGTCATTTTGCTCAAGAATCCCTACAAAACAAACAAGAGAAAGAGTAAGATCCTGGATTTTATGAGAAACTGGAAAAATTTTCATCAAAAACTATGCAACAGAACTGTTTTTCTATGCTCAACGCAACTGGCTAGTGTCCCACCTGCGTTGAAGGTCAAACTGCCTTCATGCAGCTTGACATTCAACACAGGTTTTGAATGGACTGCCTGCGCTGATGGAAGAGCGCCCTAGCAAAACACCAGGGGCTCAGGAGAATAGGAAAACAGGCACAGAATGGAAAAAGGAAACCATGAAAAGAAAGAGCTAGGGTTTAGCTCCTACCTGGTCCAGACGGCGCCGAAAATCGTCCACAAAATCTCCCGGAATCAGCTGATGAAAATCAAGGGGGAAGAGGCACCTCCAAAGCTCCAACAAACCAAGTTCAAATGAAATGGTAAAATGAGAGGTAAAAACACCTTTTAATTGCTTTTTACGTAGTTCAAAGTGAAATATTAGGTTTCTAATCTCATTTTCAAGCAAATGTTATTCATTTCTAACTAGTTTGATGCAGCAATTGAGGATACAGTACTATCTTTGAAAAGGGAAAAGCCAGTCATGGTAAAAATAAAAAATTTGACCATATAATATCGAGCATTTTTAACACACAGTTCATGCTCGTTAAAAAATAAACGCAAGATCCGAGCAGTTTTAGCACATAGTTCATGCTCGTTAAAAAACAAACATAAGACCGAGTAAATGTTTCCACCCGCGTTTAAGCTCGTTAAAAAATGAACTATCCCGGTAAATAACCACTATGAATGTAATATCATCAGCCATTAAAGCCTTGGTCGAGTTTGCACCGTCACCTCCACTTTTCCATTGGCCGATCGTTCACCTCCATATGATTGTTTACCCATTTTGAGGAACAGCTGCGAAGAGTGATTTCACCTAGCCATCCTTGTGACACTGCCGTGATTGGAAAATTCCAACCTGTACCTGGAATCAGCTGCTAACCCTGTTTATCACTCGTTCCTCAAAAGACGAGTCTTCTTTAAGCTCTTTTCAGCTGACTCGTAAAATATGAAAAGATTTGGCCTTCCAGCTCGTTAAAGGGACAGGAAGAGTTATCCCTCCTCTAGATTTTATTCTTTTTGGACTTGAGGGATTATTGCACAAAAAGATCGAGCGCTTGTTTTATTCGGCTCATTAAAACTATCGAAAACTCATCCCTTCTGTATTGTTTTATACTTTTTCAGACTTAAGCGATTAGATGACGAAAAAGGACTTTTGGAGTTAACTTTATGTAGCTTTTCAGACTCTCTAAAAATGAAAAGGACTGAGTTATCCTTGTCGTTAGACTCGTTAAAATCATTAAATAGCGACAAACTTGTCTTTAGACGAGAACGAGTTTCACTATCGCTAGGCTCGTTAAAACATAGCGATGGGCTTGCCCGAAGGGCAGGTTATAGAACAAGCATATGTTATCCTCCTCAAGCTTAACAAAAATAAAGAGGTACTGGTCAGCAATGACTGGGGAAAATTTGGGAGAAACTAAAGAAAACTTTGATGGTAGCAAGTCGCTCTTGAACATGACACTTTTCCTCCGTACCACAATCGGGTTGGGTTGTTTCATTCACTGGTCACATCCATGGTCTCGCCACACCATCCATATTTGGGGTAATGCTACCAATCCATCACATCAATGTCGCCATATGTTCAAGAGAAGTCGTTCAGAAAAGTCAACCGTGTCCCATCCACTGCCATACATTATCCTTCATCCTTTCATGACCGCCACCCTGAATCATATGTCACAGATCGTTTTCACCTCCATTAAAATCATTAGCTCCGTTCCGTGTCACTGATGTGGGATTCATTAAGGCCCTCCTTTGACAGATCACTTCTTGTCGACATCAGCTCATTATCCAAGAAGTTGATCTAGGAACAACCCCTTCAGTACTTTGAAGCTTGCATGCCTCAATGGCAAGTTTCTCACTTCCGGCGACAGGTATACATCAATGACCTTCGACCGAAAGATTTTGCGTGGTGTTCAACGCCAAGTCCTTTATTCACACCACGTGAATTGTACTGCAGTACCTTGAGGGTCATTATCATTATCGGTGATTCCTCTCGCGCTTGTTAACAGTTTACATCATTGACCGGTAATCAAGCGATGTCTTTCCATGTTCGACTTCAGAACATTTCTCACATGGATCGACTTGTACTTAGAGTGAAGATCGAACGAGTTTGAAGACCCCGGATCTAGTTTCATCCATCCGGGCTGCGATATATATTCAGGAAAGATAAAGACATTGACATGTACATCATTGCAGCAGATAATCATCCTACTCAAAGGATGATAATTTCATCAAAATTATCAGTCTACCACCAGACGATTGTCTATTCTATGTACAGAAAAATGAATTTATAAAGCTGAGCATGGGAATGCCCGCCTCAGCTAGATCATGAAAGTAGTATGAAAAATAATGTATTGTATTGTATCTTATTACAGGTCTCCTCTCAGCATTGGATGAACTTCGGATCCCCCTGATAAAGCATTTCACCCGATAAATAGCCTCATCCTTTAGGGGGCAACTGTTATAGACATTTTTGTGCCTTACAGCATTGAGCATGAAATGTCCATAATCTAAGGGATCCAAAGTCCCTAAACATGTTGTTCCTACCCCTAGAGGAACAAGGCTAACAAACCACAGCAATTCACAGAAGTTCTCCACCAGAAACTGCTCAAAAACAAGTCAATTCAGGATCATTTCAGTGGCTACACTAGCTGTTTGCGCTGAATGTCAAAGCCAACACTGGCTACCTGCGTTGAATGTCAAAGGGAACACTGGCTACCTGCGCTGAACGAGAGTGGACAAGTGGCAAGCTCATTTCTCAAGGTGTCAAAACCCAGGAAGCTTCCAAAATGACACTTGCCTCAGGGAATTCGACTGGTGATGAGTAAGAGGTTCCAAATCTCCAAGTGGAAGCAAGAACCTCCAAGTGGACTCAAGAACTGACAGAGGGAGAGGACACTAGTCAGATCTCAAGCTGACTCATCCTCTCTCCAACATCTATATATGGATCTCTCCTCCATGAGATCTGGAGGCTGGAATTTTGTTATTGCAAAGAATTGTTGTTGGTTTGAGATTGGAATCATTGGGTGCTTAATGCTTTGAAGGGGGTGAAGATAGGAATTCCATTTGCTGGGAAGGAGATGCTGGATTGGAGCCCTCTGGGTTGTATCTCTTCCTGAACCTTGTTATTCATCAATAAAGCTATCTTGGTTTCTCCTATATGCTGATGTATTTTTGATGTATGAATGCATTAGTATGTTTAGTTTATTTCTAATCCTAAACTAGTTATGCATGTGAATATCTGTCTTTGTGTAGTGTTCTTCTCTTGTCGCAAGTAGCTGTTCTCTTGTGATCTTACAGGAACCCGTTGAAGCTGGACAAGCAAGAAGGCAAGTAGTTGTTCTCTTGTGATCTTGCATGAACCTGTTGAAGTTGGGCGAGTGAGAAGGCAAGTAGCTGTGAACTCCCAAAGAGAAGAGAGACCGGATCGAGGGACAAACGGAAGACATTGGTAAGTCTATTGATCTCTCTTCTTTCACATTTCATAAAGGAAGAAACCAGAATAGCTGTCTCTGTTTGTTGCTAAGGCACTGTCACACCTTAGGTGGATAGGATCGTCCTGCATAGGCATTTTTCCCCACAACAAGGCCCTAGGCCTCTCTACTTATACAACTGAAGCTCCCAATATCTTCCTTAAAATCAGGGAGGCTTGGCTCCCAAAAATTGAGATAAATAGAAGTTAACCTCCACTTGCTTGGCTACCTCTTTGGTGCATTGATGTAGCTGCTTGTGCTCCAAGCTGCATGATGGAAAATTCGAAGTGGGGAGTCATAAATGAGGGGGATACCCTCCTATAAATCCTCTCCCTTGTCTACTTCAAATTACTGCTGCCAAGTATCCATTAAATCTTTGACTTTATCTCCAAAATTGACCAAAAATCTGCATTAAACACACAATGGACTCCATGGCATAATGACCAACCCAACTCACTCTATTAGCATAAATATAATCGTAAAACATGAAATAAACTAATGAGAATGGTGGATTAAGCTAAGTTAGGAGGAAATATGAGCCCATATAATTACCCATTTATGGGGCTCATCACATAGGATGGGGAATGCATCTTCCACTCATAGATGTGGGTGAAAGGTTCTCCGTTGTAGTTCATTGTTGACAGTGGGAGTCAAAAGAACCTCATTCCAGGAGAGGTCATGAAGCAGTTGGGCCTACTGACTACAGCACATCTAGAGTCGTACACCATAGGGTGGCTTTACCAAGGACGAGATATGCTTGTCAGCCAAAAGTGTCGACTTCCCTACAACATCAATCCCTTTACGGATGAGGTACAGTGTGATGTTTCTCCTCTTGAAGTTTGTGATGTATTATTAGGACAACCATACTTGTGGAAGCGACATGTTGTATATGAGTCTAGGCCTCGCTCTGTGATTATTACTTTTGGAAATAAGTTGTACAGGATACCATAGGTAGCCCTTCTAATCCATTCATGATGGTGTATTTAGATGACATCTTGATCTTCAGCCAAAGTTGGGAAGAGAACCTCCACCATATTTGAAAGGTCCTCCAAACCCTTCGACAACACAAGATGTGTGCCCATTTAGAGAAATGAACTTTTGGCATGACAAAGATTCAATATCTAGGGTATATCATTAATGAGTAGGGTTTGCATGTGGACCCAACCAAGATACAAGTAATTTAGGATTGGCCAACCCAAACCACTCTAACATAGATACATAGCTTTCTGGGTCTTACCAATTTCTACCGTAGGTTCGTGTTGCGGTTCTATCATATCTCTTAGCCTTTAAGTCAAGTCACCAAGGGCGAAGCGAAAGCAAAGTTATTTTGGTATGAAACCCAACAAAAGACGTTTTCTAAGTTGAAGCATCGTCTCTGCTTTGCACCAGTGCTCAAATTACTAGACCCACATCAACCATTTGAGATTGAGACAGATGCCTCTGACTATGTTATTGGTGTAGTTCTTACTCAGCAGAGGCATCTAGCAGCTTACCACAGTGAGACACTTTTAGACACAGTCTGAAAGTATCCCACCTATGACAAAGAAATGTATTCCATTGTGCATGCCTGCTATCAATGGAAGCATTACATTATGGGGAAGAAAACGGTCATCCACACAAACCATCAACCCTTGCAGTTCATATAGACACAAGGGAAGTTACATAACGATTTCCATCAGAAATGGTCCACATTCCTGCAACAGTTTCATTTGAACATTAAGTACAAGAAGGGCAGCACCAATAATGTTACAGAATACCTCAACCGACCATTATTCATGGCGCTGATCACTATGCTCAACTCCTCTGGGCACAAGACTTTGAGGTGACTACAACATTACAAGAGCAATCCAAAAGCCAGCAACATGTACCACCCACTCCTGGATGGTAAGCAAGTTCCAAATTTTCACCTGTAGGATGAACTATTATTCCACCTGGGACTCATCTGTGTTCCTTCAAGCGAGTGTGCCAAGATGATTTGGGAACTGCACTACAGTCGGGTCACTGGACATTTAGGAGTGGAGAAAATAATGGCAGAACTACAAAAGTATTTTTATTGGCCAAACTTTCTTCAGGATGTTGGGGAGTACATTAGATCCTGCACTGCCTATGCCATTACAAAACCAATAATCAAGAATAAAGGCCTATATACTCTTCTGTCTACTCCTAGTCAACCTTGGGAATCGATCTCCGTGGATTACATGTCGAGCCTTCCTTTTACTAATAACAAAAACAACTGCATTTTCATGGTCGTTGACAGATTCTCTAAGATGGTCATTATGGCAACCTGCAATAAGAGTATCAAAATAGAGGCCACTGCTAAGATCTTCTTTGAGCGAGTGTGGGTACACTTTGGGTTCTCACAGTCCATTGTCTCATATTGAGACAACAGATTCTGAAGTTAATTTTGGTCAAATCCCTGTTCGATGTTGGATACCAAACTTACTAAGTCCATGACTTTCAAGCCAAAAAATGATGGCCAAACAAAGGTTGTCAACAGGGTAATTGTACACATTATGCGCATGAAAAACTTGAAGCATCCACGCACATGGGATGAAAGCCTCCCTTATGTCTTGCACAGCTACAACAGAGCTCTCCATAGCTCAATGGGCCACATCCCCTTTCAAATAGGGCTGGGATTTTAGCCATTATATCCAATTGATGTGGCCATACCATTTACAGCTACTTAGGCAAATTCAGCTCATGTCTAGTCTAAAGTTGAAAGGGCTAACAACTTCATTAAGCACATTCAACACATCCTCTAGTAGGTCCATGATATATTTGATAGGGCCAATGCTAGGCACAAGTAGCACCATGATCAGCATCGGGTGCCCCACAAGTTTTAGGTGGGAGACAAAGTTTGGCTACAATTGCAAAAGGAGCACCTCGATGGACCCCACCACAAGATTTTCCCGCTCTGATATGGGCAATACACCATCACCAAGGATGTAGGGGACAATACCTTTGAGCTCAACATCGAGCTTAACATTCCACTGTTCCTTGGTCTACACCTAGTGTTCGATGTAGACTGCCTTCAACCATACTTTCCAGCATTGTTGGACACTTTCGACATTGCAGAACAATTGACACCAAAAGAGATAAACCCAAACTTCATGAAAAATGACACCACTGATGAAATACATAGATCAAGAACACTTCCCAACAGAGGACCCATCTATATCGAGTTGTCAAAGGAGGTGAATTCCTTCACCAGGGCAAGTGGTTCACTAAGGACCAGGTTCAAAAGAAATTGCTTGACCTCATGGAGGCTCTGGATGCAATAGGGACCATTTCTTCCTAAGGAGGGAGGATTGATCCACGTGGATATTGGTGGTCACCCACCTATTCCACCTAGACTTGTAGTTGGTTTCATCGGTTTCCTTATTTATTGTATCATTTACTACTTTTAGTAGTTTTTCAGGTCCTGAACTTTTATAGTCGTTTTGACCCCCTAAACAATGTTCTTTCTAGGTCCACAACAGTTCTTTTCCATTGGACAATCCTATATTAGTCAGAGATTCCTTTCCAGCAAGGTATCTGATGAGCCTTGGTGTTGCAACAATAACACTGCAACTCCCAAGGCTACTGACTTTAATTATCAACCTGGGGTTCGTACAAACTTAAGAGGTATTGGCACTATATGTGTGGCATACAATGTGTCCTTCCTTTGTTGTCATGATGAAATGGGGTGCATGTACTAAATCCAAATCCTAAACTAATTGCAGAAAATGAAATGTTCGAAATGGAACCTTAACCTATTGCAAGAAAGAAAGTACAAGGAAAGACACTGAAATCAAATGCTAAAACACACCATTTTCTAATTAACTGCTAAGAGGCTTTTCTTCAAAAGAATTCTAAGTTAACATGTATGCAATCCTACTATCCTAATCATGCAGATTTAACCCATCAAACCTTCTACTTCTGTGCATGAAAATGAATAAAATAAATTTGTTTTTCCTTTTGTCCTTTTTCATGTGAGAGTGCGAAAGCTAATCTCTTTTGGTGATGTGGCAGGTGGCTTGGAGATGATGGTGAATGGTCAGAAGGATTGGGAGACAAGTAAGGACCCTTTTCTAGCTTCCTCGAGGCGTTTTCCTCAATTCGACCTCAAAATAGGCCACTACAGGAAAACCTACACAATCCCCTGAAAACCTACAAGATACAGCCGAAAGAAAAAGGATGGATGTTAAAGGTGATGGAAAGCTTAGGGAAGGTGGCTGGAGGATGGAATGAAGCAAGCGAGTGCCTAGGACCACTTCAGAACTAAAAACAAAAGTTGGGAGATGGATGGATTTGCTCAAAAATCTTAGAGAAGTTTCCTTGTGAAATGATGAAATTGGTGAGAGTTTGGTGAAAGAAAGTGAGGACCATGGGTGGATGAAGTTGGGATGAGGTTGTTGACTATGAAATTTTTCTATACTCCTAAATCACTTACACTGCATCAAACATTGACATTTACCCAAAAATCATGAAAATAAGAAGAATTTCAATTATCTAAACGAAACTGAATTTCATGAGCTAGCTGTCTACTTCATGCATGAGGAAAACTTTGTAGAATGATATAAAACATTGATGAGATCTAATGTAAGACTGAAGATAGAAGAAATGGAAATCAAATCCTACCCTTGAAAACTAGCAAAATGCTGACCTAAGTGTGGAGCAAGAGGGTTAAAATGGTATTTATGGCATGGAGGTCAAGTAGAGGCCTAATCCCAACTTCAATGATTATTTTTCTCCATTTGGGCTCAAAACAGGCTTTCCTACAGGATGCTACAATGATTTGCTATAAGACATACATATTTACTATAATTCATCAAATTACCAAGCAAATCAAATCCAAATTGGATGGGATAAATTTTGTTATTAACTAGGATGTCTTAGGTCTCGATTCCAAATGGCATCACTCAAAAACACCTTTGTTAAATCATGCTAAAAAAATAGAAAAACATTACTAGTCGAAAATCTAGAAATTCGAGAACTAGTGAGCTAGTAAATCTAAAAAATGCTTAACCTAATCAAGTGCAAATGCAATGGAGTAATTTTTATTATGAACTAGAATGTTTTTTTGATCTAATTCAAGTGATACCAACTCGATTTAAGCTCGTTAGCATGCTCTAAAAAATAGCAGAAATTTACTATTCTTTGCCACAAGGAGTTCCAAAAATCTAGATTTGGGAATAAGAAGATTAATCCAAGCAGCTCTGTAATGTAGGAATTTACAGGGTCATGAATGAGCTTTCTGATGAAGTGCATGTGCAGTTCAATGTGTTTGCTGCACTGATGTTGGACTGGATCTTTGCATAGCTGAATGGCACTTTGATTATCACACCAAAGTGTAGTCGGATGCTGCTACTGAAAGCCAAACTCTGACAGGATCTGACGAAGCCACAAGGCTTCCTTACTAGCTTCTATGGCACCACGATATTCTGCTTCTGCTGATGAAAGAGAAATGGCAGCTTGTTTCTTACAAGCCCATGTAATAGGTCCTGAACCAAGAGTGAACACATAACCGGCAGTAGAATTTTGATCATCAGGGTCACCAGCCCAATCGGAATCAGTGAAACCAACCAATAGAGGAGTTGCTTCGGCACTGTAATGAATCCCAAACTGAACTGTACCTCGAACATAACGAAGTATTCTTTTAGCTGCTTTCCAATGACTTTCACGGGGGTTTTGCATGAACCGAGCAACAAGGCCAACAACAAAGGAAAGGTCAGGACGAGTATGGGTTAGATACAAATTTTTCCTACAAGTTGACGGTATAAGGTAGCATCAACTTCAGGAGAATTACAAGTGACTGAAAGTTTGACTCCAGACTAAAAGGGAGAAGGGGCTGGCTTACAGTCTTCCATGTGAAAATGACGTAGAATATCACAAGCATACTTGGATCGGGAAAGGGAAATACCCTCCTTGGATTGCAAGACTTGAAGACCGAGAAAATAGTGTAAGTGTCCTAAGTCTGTCATTTCAAATTTCCTTTTAAGGCTAGACTTCACATGGTTTATAAGGTTGGGATCACTACCAGTAAGGATAATATCATCAACATAAAGAACAAGGATGATAAGAGAGTTGCCCACTTTCTTGGTGTAGACAGTATTGTCAGAATGACACCTAGAAAAGCCAGATTCTAAAAGAAAGCTATCCATTTTGGCATACCAAGCCCGAGGAGCTTGCTTGAGACCATAAAGGGATTTCTTAAGTTGACATACAAGGCTGGAGTCTGTTTGTATGAAGCCAATTGGTTGTTCCATATAGATTTCTTCATGCAAGTCTCCATGCAAGAAGGAATATTTAACATCCATCTGATGGACTTCCCATTTGAAAGAGGCAGCAAGGGAAAGAACAAGGCGGATAGAGTTCATTTTGGCAACAGGGGAGAAGGTTTCAGTGCAGTTAATGCCTTCAACCTGTGAAAAACCCTTAGCAACAAAACGAGCTTTATGTTTATCAACTTTCCCATCTGGTCCATACTTGGTTCTGTAAACCCATTTACATCTAACAAGTTTTCGTCCCTTTGGTAGAGGAACAAGATCCCATGTATCATTTGCCAACAATGAATTATATTCTTCATTCATAGCTGCTTCCCAATCTGGATGGCCTGAAGCTTCTGCAAAGGTGTCAGGATCATAATTTACTGGAGCTTGAGCCAGTAAAGAAGAGGCTCTCTCGAACTGAGAACGTGTACGTCGCTGATCTGTAGGATCACCGACAAGATCACCTGCTGCATCTCGAGTAGCACGAACCCATTTTGGAAGCTCAGGAGCTGAAGGAGGATCCTGAGATGGTGGGGGAGGATTGTCATCCTCACTTTCATCATCTGAAGAAGAAATGTTTTCAAAGGTAGAAGAGATAGGGACTGTCGGGGGCATTCGTATTTCATTGTCAGAGGTGAAATTCTTGGATTTATGAAAGACGGACCACTGCGAAAGCATTTGCCAAGGATGTTTTCATTAATCATCCGCCGGACTAGGCTCACAGGCCGATATATTTTCATCAAATTTTAAATTTCTTCTAATGATAACATTTTTGGACTTAAATGGAATAAGTCTATAGCCTTTGACATCTTCAGAATATCCAACAAAAGTACATTTTTCACTCTTAGGTTATAAAGCTTTATGCTTTTCATCTGGAATATGGGCCCACGCTTCACTTCCAAAAACACGAAAGTGACTTACATCTGGTTTGATTGAGCTCCATGCTTCTTCTGGAGTGATATTCTTTAAAGCCTTAGTAGGAGTGTGATTTATTATGTAATTTGCACAGTTAATTGCTTCTGCCCAAAAACTAAGACCAAGTCCTTTAGATTGTAGCATACAATTAGCCATTTCCTTTAAGGTGCGATTCTTCCTTTCAGCTACACCATTTTGTTGTGGAGTATATGGAACAGTATGTTGCATTTGAATTCCATTCTCAGTGCAATAGTTGATGAATGTGTTTTTAACATATTCTCTGCCATTATCAGATCTTAACTTAAGAATTTGATGTCCAGATTGTTTTTCAACAAAGGCCTTGAAGGCCAAAAAAGTGTTAAATACTTCACTCTTGAGTTTTAAGAAGTATACCCAAGTGCGTCTGGAGAAATCATCAATGAAAGTTAAGAAATACTTGCAGCCAGAGAATGACACAACTGGAAGTGGACCACATAAATCACTATGCACAAGCTGTAAAGGGGCTGAGGTGTGCCAAGAGGCATGTTTTTCAAAACTGTCCCGATGATGTTTTCCGAGTACACATCCGGAACAAACACCATCTCTGCAAGATACCATAGGAAGACTTGTCACCATATTTTCTTTACATAGATGTTGAAGGGAGCGATAATTTAAGTGACCAAATCGCTCATGCCAAAGTTTGCTCACTTCATCGTTATGAGCAACAAATACTAAGGGAAGATTTGATGACCCAAAGTTGTGAAACTTATACAACCTTGTAGAATCATCAGCAATGCCAGTAGCCAAAATCTGTTTAGGATCTCTTAAGTCCTTGATTACAACATCATGAGGTCAAAATTCAACGATTTTACCTTCACCTGAATGAGTTATCTAATATATAGATAGAAGGTTGCAGGATAAGGTTGGAACACATAATACATCATTAAACTGACCATTGTCTAGATGAACAGTTCCAGTCCCTACAACATTAAGAGATCTATCATCACCAACATATATATTTTTGGTGTTACAACCATTTAAAGAAGAAAACATGGCTTTGTTTTTGGCCATGTGATAAGAAGCTCCAGAATCAATGAGCCACTCATGAGAATGAGAAGAAGAAGATACATTTAATGCATAGCCAGAGCAAGATGCTTGACAACCACATGCAGAAAGTTCCATTCCTGAAGATGAAGTTGAAGTTGAAGATTGCCCCAAATGGATGTTATGCTTCTTCATTGCTGCTTCCAAGGCTTCCATCTTCTTAAAGCATTTTGATTCTAAGTGGCCATTTCGATTACAAAAATTGCAATGTCTATCAGTCTTTTTCCCTTTGTTTTTATTTGTCTTATCATTTTGTTGAAATGATTTTTCATTTTGGGGCTGAAATTGCTTAGGACCCTTGTTTGGTTTAGAACCATTCTTTTTAGGATATGACTTCTTAGGATTCTTTGAATTTGGTTGCTGCTGGGCGGCTAACGCTTTCTTGGAAGAGTTTTCAAGATTAAGAAGACCAAGGTGTAAGAGTTTTTCTTGTTCTCTTATTAAAGAATCACAAAAAGAGTCAAAGGAAGGGGGCTTGTAGTCTGTTCCTTGAGAAATGAAGGCTTCTCTTGTAGAATGGAAGGTGGAAACAAACACAGAGTAGGCTGGTCCCAACTTTGTAAGAATGGAATAAATAAGGTTACTATCTTCTTTCTTAACTTTAACACCTTCCAAAAGATATCTAAGGGTCTTGAACTTGGACAAGAAATCTTCAATGCAAGAAAAATTATTAGGGTCCAATGTAAGCAACTCATTTTCAAGTTGATGGGCTCTAATTTCATTTTTAATCCCAAAAACTTTATTGATTTGTTTCATTGCTTCATCGGGAGTATCAATTTCTGCAATATGGAATCTAAGATCTGGAGAAATAGACATCCCTATCAATCCACGTGCTTGATCTTGCCTATTTTCCCATTTAGCAGCCTTATCTTCATCCTTCGGTTTCTTTTCTTGGCCTGAGGCTATTCTGTAGAGACCTTTACTTCTAAGTAAATCTTCAATGTAAGCCAACCATTGGAAGTAGTTGGTGCTGTCAAGGGTAACTTGGTATTGACTTTCCATTTCAACGGAAACTGAAGCTAAAGATGATGAAACTAAGTGTTCCAATGGATAGATCTCGAAAAATTAGGCTGGTTTAAAAAAACGGCTCTGAAAACGGCTTCCGGATGAAGAAGTTATGGCTTTTTGAAAAAAAGTTGTTGAAGTTGTCGATGAAGTGCGGGAATGTGCGGAAATGAAAAAGTCCGCCCCCACAAAATGGAGACTTGAACCCAAGACCTCTACTCTCTTAAAATAGCTTTGAACCAATTGATCTATACAAAAAATTTGAGAGAGAGAGAGAGAGTACAAAAAATTTGAGAGAGAGAGAGAGAGAGGGGGGGGGGGTGCTTTGGGTTGCGTGCTTGCTTTGAGAAAGCTCTTTTTCCCTACAAAACAAAAAACACAAAACCCAACACGGACATGTAAAGAAAACGAACCTTATGGCTCGAAGTTAGCTTTAGCCGAAAAACTAAATATTTTAAAAAATGAACCTTGCAGCTCAAAGTTAGCTTTGGCCGGAAACTAAATATTTTCCTCAATGTTTCTGATTTTCTGAGATCACCCTAAGGCGCAGGGAAAAGAGCATATGCATGAGAAAAATCCTTCATTTCTGTTTCTGATTTGCCCAGATGGCACAGAGTCGCAGGGCAAAGAGCATACGCAGAAATGAAAGGTATAGATCCGGTAATAAAAAGGCTAAATAAACCGAAACCGAAATAAACAGAGAGAAAATAACAGTAAACTGCAAATAAACGTTGTATACCTCCAGATCTTAAAAATGACGCAGCTAGGGCTACCGGAAACCTTTTCGCGTGAAACGAAAGGGGTTTCTCACTGGAACAAATGCTCCCAACACAACAGAGCAGTCCTCTCGGCCCGAAAGTAGTCAGAAACAACAGATCTAGAAAACAGCAGTCGGATGCAGTTCTACCGGCTTCAGATTTGGATCACCAACGGACGCGGCCCTCAAATAGCTCTGATACCATGTAGGAATTTACAGGGTAAGTTCCTCAGACAGAACACCAAAAGGACACCACTCACAACCAGATCGCAGATCAATACACCAGTATTTTGACGTTGTTAAAACCCTCAAAGAGGGAAACTGTCCACGGCCTGAGCCAACGCGGCCACTTCAGGCAATTTATTAATAAAAGAATGAAAATTTACATATGTTTCTCTCATGCACGGATTACCCTACAAATGACCCTCCATGCGCTTTAAATAGAATTCATGGACCAATCGGGTGTCAAGCCACGGATCAAGTGTCGGTAATACCGAGGAGAGAATGAACCGTCGGATCACTACATATCGTGACCATCGGATTGTAAGTTACAAAATGTACAACGGTAAAGAAACACACTTTACCTAACTCTATACCTAACTCTACATTAGACGAAGTTGTACTTAATTATTTCCTATGTGTCGGAAAATCCTAACATGTAATGTCCCTTAATAATAAATAATAAAAATAATAAATAATATAATATAATATTAAATAAATAATAAACAATAAATAAAAAATAGTAATAGTAAATAAATAATAAATAATAAATAATAATAAAATAATTACACGCTCTAAATAAATATAAATAAGAAATAAAACAAGAAAGCAGTGAAAACGACTAAAGCTATCAAAAAGTAAAAACAAAAGAATAAAAGAAGAAAGTAGTAAAGTTGCATGTTGACACATGGAGTGTGTGCATGTGATTCCTCTTCCAATGTTTGTTCTATTTAATAGATGGGGAGGAAGATGAGAGGCATTCCATCATTCCATGATTCCACCATCCATTCCCTTGGGAGAATAGTGTTGTGAGACAAATGATTCCCTGGCAGTAGTACGTTGATTTAGGGCTCGGGGATGGTCAGTTGTAGCAAGATTTTGTGCAACTGAGCCTACAGTTGGGTGGAGAGTCGTCCCCAAGACTTTGTTGCAGGTAGCAGAATTCAACTAGCGGTCAAATAACGTTCCACAGGTAAATTGTCTCTCCTCACGTTTTGAAATTTAATGTTAACTAGTTGATAAATTGTGTATTAATTACAAATCACTTGATTAATCTAATTAGTTACGTGTTGTTATTTTGGTGTTGTTACATATGGTATCAACACCTAGATTCAACTCTTAGGCCCTGTAGACATTTTAATGTACAAAACTTTGATCTAAATGATTTAACGAAAAAAAATAAAAAAAATTCAATTGTTTTATCGTTGGGTTGTAACAAAGAAAACAAAATTCAATTGTTTTATCGTTGGGTTGCAACAAAGAAAACTTTCGAATGTGGCTATGACTTAAGATTTTGACTCTAGTTGTGAAGTTTTTGATTCGGTTGATAATCTTCATAATATCTAAATAATATTCAACTCGTTTCATTTTTTTTTTTGCATCCGGATGGTTTTTGGGTTGGTTTTGACTTTAAGCTTTTCACTCTAGTTGTGAAGTTTTTGATTCTTCATAATATAAATAATATTCAACTCGTTTCATTCTTTTTTTGGCATCCGCATGTTTTCGGTTGATAATCTTCATAATATAAATAATATTCAACTCGTTTCAATTTTTTATTTTTTTGCATCCGGATGGTTTTTGGGTTGGTTTTTGAGAGGAAAGGTTTTAAAGAAACACTAGATCATTGTAAAATTAACTAAATGATAAAATGGAAAATTATCGATAGGATTACTATAATTTTAATTGGATTTAGACAAAGCGGAACTCTAATTTTCAATATAATTTCTATAATTCTTTCTGGATTTAGAGCTGTTTTTACCTAGAAAAACGGGACGATATGAGTCACCCTTGTCCCACAAGTTCAGGTCAATAACCTTAATTTCTAGAAATCGACTTAAACGTTGACAATGCATCTAAAGGGAAGGAAGAGTAGAGGTGGGAAATAAGGGCTTGGTCAAGGAAGAGAAGAAGCAAAGGATTCCCAGGACGAGGAGGAGCTAGCAATAGGATACGAGCTTTCCTGGACCCAAACATCAACTTTAATTGCAGGAGCTTTTGGTTTTTTCTGCATGCCATTTCATCTCTGTTAGCCTCTTTTTCAATTTTATATTGCGTTTCTATTTCTCCTTTATACGCTCTGGCGTTTGTTTGCTTGTTGGGTCGTTCCGGGGTTGAAACTCAATCTGATTTCTCAAACCTTATCCAAGTTTCGTTGGAGAAAAACTATCGTTGGGTTTTGGCATGTCATGATCCATGTTACCCTATTTTGTTTTTCTTCAAATCTGATCAGAGATGCTTACTTCGATCTCTCTGTTCTGATATCTGTATTGATCCACTTTAGCATTCCTGATAAGTGGGCACCAAGAAAACTCCCAAGAACGACCCCTATTTTGAAGGTCTGAATTTGTAGAGAAATACCAGGGTTTTTGCGGTGGCGAGGGCCGTGCTGATTTATCTTACACTCTTTCGTCGACTGGATACCAAGGAAATACCCTTTCTTAAACGGAGAGAATCCCAGATTTTCTGATTTGTCTTGTGTAAAATACCAATTCTAGCTATTTCTGCCAATTGGGTTTTCCTCTTGCGCGGGTTCCCCTGATTCCAAAATTTCTGGCTCTTTTCCTGTAGAAGAATACAAATTCTAGCTTTTCCGACTTTGTCATCCTGTTTGGTAACTATGCACCCACAAGAATTCCTTACTGTGAAACCAGATTAATTTTTTATCAAATTGTGAGAGGAGTTGAAATTTGGGCAGGCTAAGAATCAAACCCTCAAGATCCGTACGTGGCTGGTAAGAAATCGGTCTATTAAATTAAAATCAGTCTCATTATCTCTGCTGAATGCATGCAGTATACATATATGGTTATACCCACATTTCAGATCCCTGTATTGCATTCATATGAGCATTTTAAGATTCAAATAGAACAGAGTCCTCTAATATCAAAGGTTCCTTCATTGAACACAGTGGTACAGTTTGTTGTTGGCTGTCAATAATGTATTTTGTACCATCTTATTGAAATCTTTTGCTTCCTATTTCATTCAACGTGTTATATGATCATGGCTTTCTTGATTTTTGATCAATGCAGTTTGGTGCATCTTAAAATTCTCCTATTTTTTCCTTTCTACTATTTCATATTCAGTGGTTTATACATACCCTGAAAGCTTAAACTGATATTTGATAGTTGAATTCTTTGTAAAGTTACATTGCAGTGTGTTGACAGTAATGCGTTCTGAACTCTATATCTCTCTACTCTGCCCATTTATTTTTCTTCCATTGTGCCATGATACTATAATTCACTTCACAGATCTGTAGACATCGATCTGTGGTAAATTTTGGCAGTTTTCTTTTTCCCAATTGCCAGCGATAAGCTTGATAACTTCTGCGCTCATGTGATTTGTTTCCCATTGAATAATTGTTGAAAATAACCCTAGCTCTGCGTCACACAACACATTTCCACGTTCGTCACAAATTTGAATCAAGCTTTTCTGGTAAATTGTGATAATTTTTTTAAATTGTTTCCATTTGTTTGGTCTATGGTTTGATTTTCATGATTTTGGGTAAGAAATTTTCAATTTCCAGTTTGCTAAAATAATTCAATACGGCACACGTGGCTCACAGAATCTTTAGATAATTTCAAATTTTCTCTTGGCGAATCCTGTGAATGGGTAATTAGTATATTAAAGCATACATCAGTGGACATTAAATTTTTCTACATGTTGGACAAAGGCGCTTAATCAATAATTTATGAAAACACTTAGAGAAGCCGCACATATAATTTGGTGTGGGTGGTATTATTTTTTTTTTTAACCACTATCCACCGGGAGATCTATTCTGACTCATTCTTTGTCACCTTTCCCTACCTTTCAGAGTAGCCAGTTTTCTACCAAAAGGAAAGGCTTGCACCATTTCTTTCCAGATGATAGTTACATTTTTTTAATTGTACTAAGAGAAATGGAAAGATTGTGACATCTGTCGTCCATAATGCTAATGTGAGCATGTGTCAGCTAGATAATATGTTATAGAAATTTAAAAATATAGTAATAGTAAATCTAAGTTGAGTTAAATAAGAATTATCCAGAGATCTTCATATATTTGAACATAACACTATAAAACAGAAATCATATCAACTATGAGAAAAAAGAGGAATCGAAGGCCAGTCTGTTTGACACCTTTCATGGCTATCTTACAATCCTGATTAACACAATTCATGGCTGTCTTCTTACAATTATGTTTGAATACCATTCATGACTGTTTTTTTTATCGCAATACTAAAGGTATGTTTTCCTTGCTGTCGAACCATAAGATTCTGAAGCTTGCCATTCTGAATCTGTCTATAATAACTTTTGGAATACAGGCTACTGTATGCCAGTGGACAGGGATTGATTTCAAAACTGATTTTACAAGAACTAAGTTGCCACCCCTAAATAGTTGCTTGTTGCACCAATGATTTATTTTTCTTTAGCACACAGTTGCAAGGTTTCTAGACCAATTGCTGACATAATGTGAGATGAAACTTCTATTATCACTTTAAATAGCCACTCTTCTACTATCATTTTAAATAGCCACTCTTCTAGTCTGCATTTTAAGCAGGAGACCTAGACATCATTCAATATAATGATCATGTTTAAGGCACTTTAGGGTATGTCACAGGGAAGTGCAGGAGGCGTGAAAAAATACTGTGTAACACTAAGATCAGAGGATCCGAAAACCTTTTCTCTTTGAATTTGAAATCATTCAATATCGTCATTAAATATAGAGTTGAGAAGCCGGATTCTAAACCACCTAGTAGGGGACCCGCAATACCAACAAATAAAATTTGCCTTACTTGAAGCAATATACTCCAAGATAGCTAGTAGGGGACCCGCAATACCAACAAATAAAATTTGCCTTACCTAGTAGGGGACCCGCAATACCAACAAATAAAATTTGCCTTGAAGCAATATACTCCAAGATAGTATGCAAGGGGCAGTAAGTATTAGAATGCGGTGATGGAAAATAACTATAAAGAGCCAACGACTATAAGAAAGGAAGGAAAGCTTACAAATTTGATTTCCAATATTAGCAATATATGTTTGATAAAATACCTTATGGAGTAATAATACAGGATGAACTTGCAGATTTTGATGATAGTGAATGGTGGTTGTTATAACCATGACCAACTTGGAATGTTAAGATGAATAGGAAGGAGTCATAGGACATTTAAAGGGAGCGAGTGGAAGTTTCACAAACAAGTATAAGAATTCAATGACAATTAGTAACTTAATACTCTTGAGGTGGCACATAAGTGACCATTTGAAAAAAAAAATTGTTTTTAAAAGAATCAATATAAGGTCTAATGGAAGATGGCATGTTTCGAGAAGGCAATACTTTCAATCAACCAGTAAAGTTAAAAGATTATATAATGGTGATGATCATTTTTAAGAAAGTTGTAGGAATTATGGTAACCTTAGATTACAATGGCAGTAAAACCATGAATTTCTGTAGGGTGGAATAAAGAGGACAAAAAAATAAATAAATTGGAAAGACTTTACAAGCAGAAAAAGGGGAAATGCCTTAGCATACAATTATTGATAGTCAAGCAAGGTTCCAATGTTTATAACAACCATATAAAATTTTAAGATTGAAGTAGCTGATTAAGTTCATAGAATTCTTTAAAGTGTACAATATTAAAGGGGAAGGTAAATGCGGCAATGTGCTAATGTCTTCGAATAATTTATGAGGGATATATTAAGTGACAAGTTCCCTTAATGATATTGATGAGTGGATTGAACAAGAAGATTGGTAAGGGTTATAGTGATGACCTACAAAATCTAAAAAGTGTAATGATTGGAAATTGTAAATACTTTTAATTGGTGAGAAATGACAAATGTTAAATTGGGAAAATGTTTCAAGGATAGTGATGGTTTAACTTTTGGAAAAGGATATAAACTATGAAGACTAATGAGAAAACATCAAGCATGAAGGGTAGGAATAAATATTATTGGAAATTCTATAATGAGACCTTGAGAAGGATTACTCATAAAATGACAAAAGAATGAAAATCGTTCATTAATAGAGGGTGTATTTGACTAAATTTCATTCATGATTTCATGACTAGATTGATGATATAATGAGACTTTTGTAGAAGAAATTTATCTAGTCTATACCATGGCTAATGGAAGAAGTTACCAAGTACACCGAGCATATAAAATGTTTTGACGGATGAATAAGTGTAATAGTGGTTTAATGCTTCACCTTTCAAATCAATGGTAGTGTTGACAAGTCAATAGTGAAAGGTAAATATTTAATATAATAATTGTTTACCATGGGTAAAAGAAATACATTTCATGATAAGTTGAGGATTAAAAACTAATGGAAAAATAATTAAAGTAAAGAGTAAGAAGTTGGTATGCTATTGATGAGTTATGTATTTGGATTGCATAAGTCAATGTATTGGAAATGAAACAAAAATTTAAGGAATGTTAGTAAGATTAGGAATAACTTAACTAGAGATTATGACTGTATTGGGTGATACTTGGAAGTAAGGAGATTATACCAAAACTATAGCATACTGGTAGTATGGCTAAGCCTATTTAGTAAATTTTGAACTTTCTTATGGAAAGAAGAGAAAATGATTATTGAAAGCATTTGACATCTGGTTGAGAACACAACAGTGAGAGTGTTTATGGGATAGCCTAGATCTTAGATGGATGTTGAATAATCTTGTATCATAGTTGATATTCATTGTTTATATAATAATATGAAATTGATTCATGATAAGAATGTATTATTTCTTTATACTTGATGTGTATTGAGATGATTCTCATATTTATGATGTTGAGTATAATGTTACATGAGGTTTCGTGATATAATGGTAGGAGGATAATGATGCACATGTGGTTCTTATAGTGATGATATATCCTTATGATGATGATGATATGCATAGGCATTATGATGTTATGTCGAGGTATACTGACATATTCATATACTACGTGATGATAGGTATTTAATGTTGAATACTCATGATGGGTATGATATGCATAACGTGGCATAGGAATTATGATGCTATAATATGAGGTTTATTGACATGTGGTTAATTTATTATGTGAAGTCATGATATGTCTTTGATGCAAATATGTTGATGTTATGACTTATGATTGTATTTCATGAGGTGAAGCATGTCATAGTTGCGTACAAATTTATGACATGCATAAGCATGCAGTTCGTTATTATTCATAATGTTGCGATTAACAATGATGAATGTTCTCATGATGACACACAAGACTTGGCATGTGGATTATTTTCTATGATACTATGATGGTATAGCTAATGCATTGGTTTCATGTTGAGTTGTGATGATTGACAAGACTCCACAAATGGGTCAAGAGGGCCGGTTTATTTGATGATCTCATCCGAGCCCATATGCACGAGGGAGAATAAGTAACACCATATGGGCTGGGGACAAACTCAATCAACACTACATATGCCAGTGGTTCTGTTAGGCCCCTATACGACTAGTGTAACCCCTTATTTTTATTAGTACAACCCACTTATTATATTGATGTACCCATGTAGTGCCCATATTGTTACTAATGTGCCCCATAGAATCCCACTATTGTTATTATTGTGCCCTTACATTATTATTGTTATGTCGGCTCTGATTATGTTATGACCCCTTAGACTCCTATATATAGAAAGGAGGTCTTTTCATTTGTATCATCCAAGAATTGTTCGTCTATGTAATGTAAAGGAGGTTGCCCCCTCGAAGAGGCTGAATTATAAGGCGTTGATCTATCTTTTCTATCTTTTCTTGAGCTGGTTTCATAACATTTGGTATCAGAGCTTTGGATTCTAGGGTTTCGCTACTCCAAACAAGTCAACGTGGCATTTTCGCTATAACTTTTTTTCTGTGACATTTCAGAAGTCGCAAAAAAAACCCATTTGAGAAGAAATCGCGTTGAACCTTAGGTCCACATTTCAAAGCTTTTTTCGTGATATTTGCGGAGATATGATCTGAGGAAGTTGGTCTTTTTGTAGACTCCTGAATTACATTCAGAACAGGTGACCTGGGGAAAATCGTCATAACTTTCTCTCTGGGGATCGGATTGAAATTTTGTAAGAAGCTAAAGAAAGAGGACAGACTGTAGTTGCTTGTGTGTGTGTTTCAGATTCAAAGGTTGAAACAGTGACTTGTGGCACGTCGTACAAGTTCACTCTACTGAACTAGTCTAAAAGTAAGTCACTGTGGGAGATTTCACATAACTCTTCCTTGGAGAATCCAATTTGGCTCAGACTTGTGGCATTGGAAAGAGGACACAGAAGGCTACTACAGGTAGAAATTTCAGAACTGTATGATCCGAAATTACAGAGATACATCAGATTCAATATCAGGCTTCTATAAAGTGAAAAAAGGTGTGTAGTTTTTTTTTTAATTTTTGTGTAAGCTTGGTTTAACGGAATTCAAAGGGCATAGTAAAGCATTATTATCGGTAATTGATGCCCCGAGGAAAGAAAATGCAAACACCTAGTAAGGAACCTGAAAGCTCTAGCATGACTCATGAAGAAGAGGAAGAAATGCTACATGATATATCAAAATTACAAGAACAAGTGCAACAAATGTCACGCTCACAAAAGCTAACGGAAGCTAAGATAAGTGGCGTGGAATCTAAGATAAATGGCGTCGAATCTAAGATAAAGGGCATGGAAGCTAATATGGATGATTCGAAGACAGATTTGAAGAGATACATGGCAGATTTGAAGATAGATTTGAAGACAGACATGGAAGAATTGAAGAAGTTGCTACAAGAAAGGGTCACTAATGGTGAAAAGATAGTAAAGGAAACTCATGATGAGAACAAAAGAAATGTTAATCATGATTCCATAGACGCTAATGTTGGATCGAAGAATCACCATATTCCAAAAATCGACATGAGGAAGTTTGATGGCAAGGATCCCGCCACATGGATATTACAGATGGAGCAATTCTTCGATCTCAATAATGTGCAAAACGCACAAAAGGTACGTATGACAACTGTATATTTGGAACCAAATCAGTTTGTATGGTATCAATGGCTTTTCTCTCATAAACAATTTATCACTTGGGCTTTTTTTACGGAAGAATTGATAGCACATTATGAAGATACAAAAAGCAACACTTTTTTTAGCCAATTGATAAGTCTCAAACAAAAGGGTTCAGTAATGGAGCACATTGAGGAGTTCCAAAAATTGAACATAAGGGTAAAAGATATTCCAGAGGAGCATAGGATTGATGTGTTCATAGGGTCTTTAAAGGATAATATCCAACATGATGTTCGCCTTTGGGAACCTGATTCATTAAAGAAGGCATTCAGGTTAGCAAGAAAAATGGAAAGCAAAATTATGACAACCAGGAAGCATACCACTCACAACTATAAAGACGGAAGTGTTGTTGCCCTTAGTCTTCCACAACCTATAAGGTTGACACCACAACAATTGGAAGAAAAAAGAGCAAAAGGGCTTTGTTACAGTTGTGATAACAAATACACTAAAGGTCATAAGTGTGCTGAGAAGAAATTATTCTACATAGATTGTGAAGAGAAAGAAGAAATGAATCAGAACATATCTTGTAAACTATTGGCAAGAATGACCACCCCTCAAACTCTCAAGATAGAAGGAAATATCAAGAAGAAAAAGGTGCAAGAAGTGAAATATCACATCAAGAAAGAAGAAATGAATCCAACCATATCTTGTAATTCACTTGTCGGAATTACCGCTCCTCAAACTATCAAGATAGAAGGACATATCAAGAAGAAAAATGTTCAAGAAGTGAAAGATCACATCGAGTGTCAAGAAATTAATCCAACCATATCTTGTAAAGGATTGGAAGAAATTACCACTCCTCAAACTCTAAAGATAGAAGGACATATCAAGAAGAAAAAGGTTCAAGCAGTGAAAGATCACATCGAGCATCAACAACAAGTTCTCCAACTTTTAAAGGATAACGCCACGTCGGTGCAAAATCAAATGAAACAATAGATAGATCAAAATCATAGTGAAAAATGTTTTGATGTAGGCGACTGTGTATTTTTACTGCTACATCTAAAGCAAGCTATTTACGAGAAGGAAATGTTGGCAATACTACATGCACTTAAAAAATGGCAACCTTACCGAATGGGAGGACTCTTCAAGGATGAGGATGTGGAAGCATTGTTTTGTGCTATTTCTATTATCCAACCAAATTGGATAAACGAAGCAAAGGATGAATGGAAGAAGGACAAAGAAGTATGGCCACTTATTCAAAAGCTGCAAAAGATCCCAATTCAAACAATATTGCCAGATATTCAAAAGGAAGGAAAAATCATATTGGAACCTGGAGCAGTCACAGAAACAAGAACCCAACAGCTATGAAATCGATCAATTTCAAAGTATCTCATCAAGTGGAAGAACTTACCCGCTGAATATTCCACATGGGAGGACAAGAATTTTATACAGAAGCATCAAGAACTACTCAAGCATTGAGGACAATGCTTTTTGAAGGAGAGGGGCATGTTAGGCCCCTATACTACTAGTGTAACGCCTTATTTTTATTAGTACAACCCACTTATTATATTGATGTACCCATGTAGTGCCCATATTGTTACTAATGTGCCCCATAGAATCCCACTATTGTTATTATTGTGCCCTTACATTATTATTGTTATGTCGGCTCTGATTATGTTATGACCCCTTAGACTCCTATATATAGAAAGGAGGTCTTTTCATTTGTATCATCCAAGAATTGTTCATTTATGTAATGTAAAGGAGGTTGCCCCCTCGAAGAGGCTGAATTATAAGGCTTTGATCTATCTTTTCTTGAGCTGGTTTCATAACAGGTTCCTTTGTCGTATATAGCTCTTGAGGGCTATGGGACCATCTTGAGGAGGCCAAGTGCCTGATATTGAAGGCTAGGTTCCTAGTATTGTATTGGGATGCCGAAGTCTGGTAGGGGTGTAAGGACTTCGATGCCTAGGGTTGTGCACCTTAGTGAGTTGTGGAGGGAGTGGGCCAACCTTGCGAGATACCCGGAGACATTGAGCACTGTACCGGATGCTTGCCTTGGGGCCTTGGCGGCAAATGAGGCTTGAGTCAGGCGCGAGCCTTGGGGCCAACCTTGGACTAGGATATAGGCCGAGGAGTCTTATGCCTTATTCCAAAAGTGGGAAAAATGACAGATATTCCTTGGAATTTCCCGGGTGTTGTGAAACTTTCGATGCCTGTTGGTTATACTAGTTCAGCAGAGGGTGTCAGGACTATTACATGAAGTAATAAATAACAAAATAAATGTAATGTCCCTTAATAATAAATAATAAATAATATAATATAATATTAAATAAATAATAAACAATAAATAAAAAAAATAGTAATAGTAAATAAATAATAAATAATAATAAAATAATTACATGCTCTAAATAAATATAAATAAGAAATAAAACAAGAAAGTGGTAAAAATCAGTAAAGCTATCAAAAAGTGAAAACAAAAGAATAAAACAAGAAAGCAGTAAAGTTGCATGTTGACACATGGAGTGTGTGCATGTGGTTCCCCTTCCAATGTTTGCTCTATTTAATAGATGGGGAGGAAGATGAGAGGCATTCCATCATTCCATGATTCCACCATCCATTCTTTTGGGAGAATAGTGTTTTGAGACAAATGATCCCCTGGCAGTAGTACGTTGATTTAAGGCTCGGGGGTGGCCAGTTGTAGCAAGATTTTGTGCAACTGAACCTAGGTTGGGTGGAGAGTCGTCCCCAAGACTTTGTTGCGGGTAGCAGAATTCAACTAGCAGTCAACTAGCGTTCCACATGTAGGTTGTCTCTCCTCACATTTTGAAATTTAATGTTAACTAGTTGATAAATTGCGTGTTGATTATAAATCGCTTGATTAATCTAATTAGTTACATGTTGTTATTTAAGGGATTTTACAAGCTCAATGATTACTATGAACTTCCAAATATTTTCCAACGATGAAATAATTCTTGTGATCCTGCAAAATAACTGACATCAACCATTTAACTCAATCCTACAACAAGAAACTATTAATACTAAATGCCGAAATACAAAGAAATAAAAACAAGAGATGCATGTGAATAAGAAGTGAAAAGAAGGAAAGAAAATGATACAAAAGGGCTTTGAGGCTCTTGGGATGGCCAAGCCCAAGGAAACTTAGAGACCTATGGAGGAGAACAAGATTTAGAAGCTAAACATGACACCAACCTTCATTATTTCATCAATATAATTACATCCCTGCAAGAAGATACAACGGAGCTGCAAAAATACGAGTTCTCTCCACAAGAACACTAATGAAAATCTATCCCTAGAGGATAATTCGACTTGGTACTTATAAAAAATGATTAGGAATTGTTCCCCATGAAAGGAAGAATCTTTCCACACCAAAATCCCTTGATTAGTGGATCTGGTCCCCAATACTAGGAATCTGCATTAAATTGCAGGGAACACATTCCTAGATTTTCTCAATCATTGGAGTTCCACAATATGTCCCATAATTCCATAATATCTTGCTGATTATTATTTATTATTGATCCTCCTGTAGTAGGTAACAAGTCCCAAAATTATCTCCTCTTCCAAATCTTCATAATCTGCCCAATATTCTCATAATATTCCACAAAAATAAATAATATTAGGCACAAATATCCAATTATTCATAAGCCTTCCTAATGAATATATTAAAGCTAAAAATAAATTATCTAAAGTAGAAAGAGAGGTTTAATGTATTGAATGATGGTCATCGGCCTTAAATTAATGTTTAATTTAGAGGTATGGGCCTTAATTCATGTCTAATTTAGAGGCCAATTAGTATCATACACACCAAACAGAGATAATATGACAAATTTATGACCCGGGAAGTTGGCTGCCCAACTAACCCCAACGGGGCCCACAAACACTTGGTGTTACATTTCCTGGGGTCAGCGTTTTGGTTTTCTAGGGTTTTCCCTTGTTGTTCAATAATAAATCTGTCCTAAATCCTCATTATAACAAAGTTAAGAAGCATGTAGCTTCCACATCGTTTATTAGAGATAAGCTACCATAACTCTAGCTAGTTTATTTCCATTTTGTTTGTTAGCATATTTTAGTATTTGATATTAATGAAATGAAGTGTTATTTCTCCTGCATCTTTGTATTTATGGTTATATCTATAATTTGTTGTTTTCTTGGTTAAGTTCAGAAAAGTGGTATTAGAGCGGTCTACTCTTCCTCTACTTTTCTTTGCATGTCTCCAACGAGGTAAGGATATAAGGAGTCAGGGCTTGAATTGGTCGAACCTTTGCAAGACTAGCCTCAAAAATCCCGATGGCCTCATGGCGGAAGGGAAGAAAGACAAGGAGTGTAGAGTTCCATAATTGTTTTGTTTTGACACCCTTTTTCCACCATTTTCCTTTATTTTTCATCATCACTATCAACTCAATAAATGTAGTGAATCATAGATTTTGCGTTAATGTTCCTTATTGCTATATTAAAGATTGCATTAGCTATATAATTAACATGATTCTGCAGCCATTTTATAAATCTGCAGCTACCTCCATGGTTTGCAGGGTTCTAGTGCGCTAATCAAACAACTAAGCACATGGGTAGTTGACGATTGATCCCCTCATGGATCTCCTCCTATTCACTTGAGCCAATTCACCAAAGGAATCACATAGTAGGAGGTTCAAAGACACAGGTCAACACGTAGTAGCAAAAGTCTGAGTGCATCATGTTTTCTCGATTTGCTTTCCAAATATAAAATCGATGAAAGGACACTTTCTTGTCTAGTTTAATATTTGAATTAGGATTAAAACACAGACTTGTAGGCATAGAAGTCTCAACTGATTGAGCACACATTTTATATAAATATGTATCCTCTGTAAACGATATGAGAGAGGAAGTAATAGTGAATTGCTGAAGAAATTGTGAACCAGACCTTCATCCTTATATTAATTTTAAGTTACCTTTTTGATTCAATGTGTATGTGATTGTGAATCATACCTACTGGATGTGGAGGGCCGCTGTAAATAGATAAGGTTTTTAGTTTATTTTCATTTCGTTTCTTTATGATTGTTTTCATTCAATTTCTTTATGTTATCACTACATTTTAGTTTAGTTACTTCGTTGTTTTCATTATTTCGTATACCTCATATTATCACGTTTACCATTTCGTATTTCGTTATGCTTATAGTCATTTAATAGTTTAGTCCTTCAATGTTTTTTCACTTCATTACAATTATTCTTTTCATGATTTGTATAATTAGAATGTGTATCACTCTGCAATTTGTAATTAGAGGTTTCTTTCATGCTTTTTAAGATCAGAATTTGTATATATATATTTCATAGATAAGCTTTTGTTGAATTCCAATACTCTATTTCATCTCAGCAAGGTGTTTATATAGATTCATAATTTTAGGATGAATAATATAAGAAATTTTAGAATGATAATCAATTATATATGATTTGATAGATTAATCTAACAATAGCTTAATTCTCATTTATTCTAATAGAAGCTTAACTTTCAATTATTAATTTGTAGAAATCTAACTCTAATAAAAATCTAGATAACAACAAAAATCTCAAAACAAACATAACCATCATCTTACTAAATGAAATAATAGGATTATAACATATATAGTGCACCTGCACTTCATAAGTTTACCAACTCCGGTCGATAATTTATGCTTTCAATTTAAAAACATTAAATTGACCAAACATTTTGGTGTCGTTGTCGAGGAAACGTAAATAGAAGCCTTTAAAAAAAATCAAATAAAAACATGATATGCACAGGGAAAGAGACTCTAGAGGTAGGTTTGTAGTTCGAGGAAGAAGTTTAATTCCTACATCATCAATCACTCTACAACGACCTCGTAGTTCCACTCCACCAACACAAAATCAAATTCCATCCATAGTAAGCCAATATAGACTTCCTGGAGTCTTAAGATGTGAAATCCAATCTAAAGGTTCACCAACTTCATCAACAGAGGTTGCGATAGAAGTAGATCCTACATCTCCAACAACTGAATAGTTTTCCTAGATTCAATTGGGGAACACATTTTAGCTCAAGAGTTGGAAGTTCCTTTTGAAGAAGGAGGGGAAGAAACTTACTTCAAACCATTGATAGAGGAACCAGAAGAATTAGGAGAAAATCTAGATAATCCTATTGTAGAACCATATATCTCTTATGAGTAATCCATCATGGCTGAAGAAGGAGAGGGAGAAGTACACAATGTTAATGGTGAACAACATAGGATTGGAGGAGGAGGAACAGGAAACAGAGGAGGAAGAGGGGGTGGTAGAGGAAGAGGAAGAGGAAATCCAGAACCTTTTGGATTCCCTATCCTTGTTGAGGACACAACATTAACAATGAAGAACATCTTACCTTCTATTCTCCCTAATTTTCATGGAATAAAGTGAAGAACCAGAGACATTTATCTTCGAATTTGAAGTATTATGTAGATCATATGATTATCTACATGAGTCTCAAAAACTAAAATTGTTTCCTTCCACCTTCAAAGGTGCAACATTAAAGTGGTTTATGATTTTAGAGACAAATTCTATAAGGACATGGGCACAAATTAAAGATGAATTCTTAGAGAAAATAAAGATTATTGTATGCCTCATAGCATCAAAGATGTAGTCTTCAAAATGGTACAAAAATAATATGAGAATCTTGAAGAATTTATCAAAATATTTGTTTATAATATCAAAAGGGAAAAAATGAATAATGGGGATGAGGAAACTTTGACTCTTACTCGAATCCATTAAAGATGAGTGGATTTATCTTCTCAATCTAATGGAAAAAGGAGATGTTTCTTAGTTACCATTTGTAGATATTTTTTATCTGTGTGTACATATTTCAAGAGGTAAAGCAAGAACAGGAAAAAATTCAAGGGATCCTCTTTTATCAAGAGTAAATATGTCTGCAGCCGGGACAGTAAGTAGGGCATAAATAGGTAGTTTTCTTGATAACTTTAAAAAAGATATTTTAGGGGGTCTCAGTGAACAAATTAACACCCTTAAAATGCAAAACAAGAAAAAAGCCAAAAATGTTGCATTATCAATCTTTTGTCCTAGGTTTAGAAAGAAACATGCTATGAGATAATGTCCTTTAGATTTAAAAAGCATAAAAACCTGTGTTATATGTGCAAAAAATCATGATACAAAAGAATGTCCCTCTATACCAGGTCTTATGGTTGTGGTTAGTGAAGAAGGAATGCCAAATCAGGTAGACGCCATTTACTTTATTGTGAAAAGGCCATGGAAAAATCCTCAAACAAATCAAACTCAAGGTTTTAATCCTCAACAATTTGCACAATCTTCACAAAATGATTGGAATCCACCTATGCCGTGGCAGCCTTGGGCTCAACCACAATCTTGGAATCAAGGATAGAAAAATCCTTATGGGATATATTCTCAATATCAATAATATCCGCCACCTTATCCAAATTTTCCACCACAATACTTCCCTCAAACCAACCAGATACCTCAAACTCAAACTCAAAATGCAAATCCACAACTTTCTTTGCCATTTTCACAAAGACCAAATCAATTACCCATTCAACCACTTCCAAATCCAAACAATAAAAAGTCACAACCTGTTTACAACTTAGAAGGACAGAATCCTCCAACTTATATGATAACTCCATTAGATCGGAATAATGTTCAATTAAGGCCTGGTAGAGTATTAGAAAGGAAGAAACCAAATGTTGTTATTCAGGAAACATAAAAGAATTCTCAAAAAGATAATAAATCTGAATAAGAAATTTCCCTTCCTCAGAAAGAAAATATTGAAACAAAAAAAAGTCCCACAAATTCTAATAATACTCCTATTATAGAAAAACCTTCAGTATTTATCTCAAGACCACCTTTTCCTCAAAGGTTGAAAATCGATAAAGGAGTAGAAAAACAAATCATATTGCTTGATTATGATATGTTAGATGAATTGAAAAATGTTTGTATCAAAATTCCTTTATTACAATCAATAAAATAAATATTGATTTTTGCAAAAACAATTAAGGAGTCGAGTACTAAAGGATCAGGAAGAAAAATAAAAGAAATAAAAGGATTCAACTAGTCAAGAAAATTGCAGAGGGAAGACAACAATTCAGAAATATTTAGGTCCACAAAGCCCCATTGTAAAAACACACATCAGTGGAACTGAAATACCAAACACTCTGATTGACATAAGAGCAACCATAAACATAATGAGCAAACAAACTATGGATAAATTGAAGCTTCCTAATATTAATACACACCAACATTGTTACAATTAGCAGGGAGTTTGTAATTAAACCCGATGGTGTGTTAGAAGATATATATATATATATATATATATATATATATATATTCTTGGGAATATCCTGTTGATTTCATGATTCTAACACCCAAGAATAATTTAGGAGGACATTCATTAATTTTGAGGAAGGCCATGGTTAGCTACAACCGATGCTTTTATCAGTTGTAGATTAGGAGACATGTTTATCTGAGATAGAAGCTCAACAAATAAGTTTACATTGTACCCACCTACAAAAAAAAGAAGTATAAAATGAAGAATGGATAGATGAAACATAATGATATACAACCAATTTTCACTATTGCACAAATAAATGAAGAGGACCAAATTTTAAATTCAATAGAAAATAATGAACCCTCTTTATATTGTGATGATAGTCAAAATTTTCAAGAACAATGCAATATTGAATATCTATCATCTAGACAAATGTCTTTACATTCTATGGAAAAATTAGCAAATTCTTCAATAGAAAATTTTCCAGGAAATTTTTTTAACATCAATGAAAACCTGGAAGAATTATAGAAAAAGAAAATGGTAGAAATATTGCAAAAACACTCTTCTGCATATGCATGGGAATACACTGATATGAAAGGAATTGATCATAAAACGTGCATGCATCATATTTATATTGAATAAATGATAGACCAGTTTGACAACCACAAAGAAGAATGAATCCAAACTTAAAAGAAATTGTTAAAGAGGAATTGCAGAAACTGTTAAATGTAAATTTCATCTATCCAATATTAGGCAGTCAATGGGTTTCACCCCTAGTAATCGTTCCTAACAAAAATGGAAATTGGAGAGTATGCATTGATTACAGGGAATTGAATAAAGCAACTTTGAAAGATCACTTTCCACTTCCTTTCATAGATCAATTTTCAGATACATTAGCAGGAGAAAAAATTCTCATTTTTGGATGGTTTTAGTGGGTATAATTAGATTTAGGTAACACCTGAAGATCAATAAAAAACCACATTTACCTTTCTATGGGGGACTTATGCTTACCGAGTACTTACTTTTGGATTATGCAATGACCCAGCAACATTCCAAAAAGTAGTACTAGGAATTTTTTCTGATCTTATTCATGATTGTGTGGAAGTATATGTGGATGATTTTACAATTTATGAAAATTCTTTTGAAGAAGCACTTGAAAATTTAGAGAAAGTTCTCATAAGATGCAAAGAATCAAATATTTCGTTAAGGCATGAAAAATGTTTTATGATGTTTAATGAAGGAATTGTTTTAGGTCAACATATTTCAGGAAATAGAATTAAGGTAGACTCATCTAAGGTAGAATTTATTTCCAAATTATCAATCCCAAGTTGTTAACAAGATGTTACGATTTTTCTTGGTTTTACTGGATATTATAGAATATTCATAGAAAACTTCACAAATATTTCATCTCCACTCTTCAAATTACTCACCGAAAACTGTGAATTTAGTTGGAACTCTGATTGTCAAAATACTTTTGAAACTTTGAAAAAGAAGATCTCTGAAGCACCCATCTTAAAAGGACCTAATTGGAAATTGTCTTTTCATATATCAATTTATGCTTCAGATACAACTCTAGGAGATGTGTTAGGATAAACAGACCTCACTCCTTATGCCATTTATTATACAAGTAAAAATTTAACTCTTGCAGAGCTAAATTATCTGTAACTGAAAATGAGTTTTTAGTTGTCATTCATGCCATTAATAAATTTAGACATTACATTACTGGCTATGAAACTTTCGATCATACGTACCATTCTACCCATTTGTTGTGGGATCCCCCAAGGGAATTTTTGGGGCTTAGAGCCTAGATTTTGGTCAAAGATTGTAATTCCGATGTAAAGACTGCACATTTTGTGGGCGCAGAACACGTAGTTTGTAAACGAGTCATAGGGTTGTCCGTCCTTAATTTTGTTAATGTAATGTCGGTTGTAGAGATCTACCCATGGTCTGCGAACCATGGGATTGTATAGATAGAGTGAGGCTCTAAGTATTTTAGACATCAACTGATAAGAAAAGATAAACACATGATGTATGTGAGATAGATCTGTGGAGCAAAGTTTAGCTTTTGGCCGTAGAGTAGGAGAAGGCTTTGCAGCTGAGTGCTTAGAGGCCTAGTAGTCCGTAGTTGAGTGCGCAGACCCCTGTAGCTGAGTACGTAGGGCGAGTCGAGTCTGTAACAGTTGGAAGTATTAATAAAGACAAGTTTCCTACCATTTCTGTGTATTTATTTCCTGTTTTATGCATCTGTTACATTGGATATAAATTGAACTTTTAATGCTTATATGATGTGCGAATGTGTATAACTGTGTTGATTAAGTGAACGCAAGTTAAAATAACTATTTACGCAAAGATATGTAAGATCTGTTAAGAAGATAAGTAAGATATACAGTGTAGTTTGGGGAAATAGCGCAATTCGCTGCCATAGCAGTGCGAAAGCATCCCAGCCACTGGTTAGGGCTACGCGAAATATTATTATAGCAGATCATGAAGGTATTGAAGGCTAGAAAAATGCGCGAAGTGACCTGTGCAAAGGTAGATCTAGTTGGACTAAATCGACATCACAGACATCTCAAGGGTGCGGAAACTTGGTTCCAGCATTCCCCCATACTGCTTTGGGTGAGACTTCAGTCTGCACTCTAGGGGCTGATGCCGAAAGGGCCAGTAGTGTAGGCATTTGTTTGGCTAAATAACTCCAAACCTAGGTTAGGCCCCCATAAGCCAACAAATGGTTCTATTTCCAGGACTGGAATCTGCATAGGGATGTCTGATGTCATATCATTGGAATCCAACTAAGAAAGAAATTGAAGGCTGGTTGGACAGAAGAATTTGTTAGAAAATTATATATTACAGAGCAATGGAACACATAAAATATTGCAGAAATATAAACACAAAAAACGCACAAAACAAGAGAGACACAGATATACGTGGTTCACCCAGTTTGGGCTACGTCCACCCCGAACAACTAGTCCTTCCTTTCTATTATCCAGCAAAATGAAGAGACACAACCTACAACAAATCCGCTGTAATATCCTCTGTTTTCTCTCACAGTCTCACCTCTATGTTTCTCGCTCATAGAATACACATCTATCACACAGCCTCAAATACAATACCCTCATACAAAGAGAGGGGTTGCCTTCTAGGGCAAAAAACCATAAACTAAACATAAGTTCTACCGTCAAATCATCCGCCTAATGAACAACCCAGATTGACTAGAAATTACTATACTTTTACAAGGCAATTTTACAGCTGTTTTTAGCTTCGGGGGCGCTGCCCCCGAAACCCCCTGCCAGGGGGGCTCCCAAAGGTCGCAGCCGCCCCCCCTTGGACCCCCCCTGCAGCGAATATTTTACGGGCGGTGTTGCCGCCCCCATTTCGAACTGGGGTCCTATGTGGCGATACCTTTGAATATAGAAGATAATCAGGCTCCACACCCAACAATCTCCCACTTGGAGACTGATTGTATTAACTCCACCACTGCTCCATTTGTTGGACAATGACTCCTCTTTGGACCTAGTTGTTTCTCATCTTCATCGTCATCCTTGAAGACCAACTGAAACTGAACATATTCTCAGTTTCTCCCTGGTTACAACTTTTGTTAGCATATCTGCAGGATTCTGGCTAGTGTGTATCTTTTCCAGCTTCAACTCTCCATATTCCAACACTGATCGTATGAAATGGTACTTGAGTTGTATGTGTTTAGTCCTGGAATGAAATGCTGAGTTCTTTGCAAGATGAATGGCACTTTGGCTATCACTGTATAACGTGCCCATATCATGCTCCTTACCTAATTCACCCATAAACCTTTGTAACCAAATCATTTCTTTACTAGCCTCTGTAGTAGCAACATACTCTGCTTCTGCTGTTGAAAGTGCAACAACACTTTGGATTTTTGAAACCCAACTGATAGCTGTTCCTCCAACAGTAAATACATATCCTGTAGTGCTCCTCCTGTTATCTCTGTCACCTGCCATATCTGCATCAACATATCCTTGTAGGCAGATGTTTGAACCACCAAAGCATAATTCTTGATTTGTGGTACCTTTCAAATATCTGAGAATCCATTTCACTGCCATCCAATGTTCCTTTCCTGTATTGTTCATGTACCTGCTTACAACTCCCACTGCATGTGCAATATCAGGCCTTGTGCAGACCATTGCATATATTAAGCTTCCAACTACTGATGCATATGGAACTTTAGACATATAATCCATGTCTTCTTGGGTCTTTGGGCACATTTCCTTGCTAAGTTTGAAATGGCTAGCAAAAGGTGTACTAACTGGTTTTGCATTGCGCATGTTAAATCTTTTCAACACCTTTTTTATGTACTCATTCTGAGACAATGTTAATTTACGATTTTTTCTGTCTCTAGTTATTCTCATACCAAGGATTTGTTTTGCAGCTCCCAAATCCTTCATTGCAAATGAATTTGCCAATTTTCTTTTGAGCACATTTATTTCCTACATGTTAGATCCGGCAACAAGCATGTCATCTACATACAATAACAATATAATATAGTTGCCATCATTTTTCTTTTTCAAATAAACACAATGATCAGAGTGACATCTAGTATAACCTTGTTTAGACATAAACTTGTAAAATTTTAGATACCACTGCCTTGGAGCCTGTTTTAAGCCATACAAGCTCTTCTTCAACCTGCACACTAGTTTCTCCTTCCCTTTCACCTCATATCCTTGTGGCTACTGCATATATATCTCTTCCTCCAAATCCCCATGGAGAAAGGCTGTCTTTACATCTAACTGCTCAAGATGCAAATCTTCAGATGCTACAAGACTTAAAATAGTTCTGATTGAAGTCATTTTAAAAACAGGAGAAAATATTTCATCAAAATCAATACCTTTCTTCTGTGCAAACCCCTTCACCACAAGTCTAGCTTTATACCTCTGTTTTCCTCCATCTTCTTCCTTCAGCCTGTAAACCCATTTATTCTTCAATGTAGTTTTTCCTAAAGGCAACCTGACTAAATCCCAAGTCTGGTTATGCATTAAGGAGTCCATCTCTTCTTCCATGGCTACCTCCCACTTCTTCCTACTTTCAACCTGCATTGCTTCTTCATAACATTTGGGTTCACCGGAATCAGTCAACAATAAATAATATAATGAAGGAGAGTATCGTTCAGGGGGTCTACTTATCCTGATCAATCTTCTAACACCACTTTCAGGTGTTTGGGGTGCCTGTTGTTGTTGTGGTGGTTGTTGTTGTTGTGTTTGTTGATTATTATTATTTTCAGGCACCTTTACTTTTTCAGTGATTTCATCAAGAACTGTGTATTCCTTGTTTTCCTTTTCGTGTTTCTTTTCCTGCAACTGATTCTTATACAAGACCTTTTCATTGAATATTACATCTCTGCCCCTAATGATTTTGTGATTTTCGTAATCATATAAGCGATAACCAAAATCATTAACACCATATCCAATAAAGGTACATTTCTTTGACTTTGCCTCAAGCTTTGTTCTATTTTCTTTATCAATATGGACAAAGGCCTCACAACCAAAAGGCTTTAAAATAGAGTAGTTTACCCTTTTACCTGTCCATGCTTCCTCTGGAACATCACCATCCAAGGAACTTGAAGGCCCTTTGTTTATTAGATAAACAGCAGTATCTACAGCATCTGCCCAAAACTGTAAAGGCAATCCTGCATGCAATCTCATGCACCTTGCACGCTCCATGATTGTTCTGTTCATCCTTTTTGACACACCATTTTCTTGTGGTGTTCTTGGAACTGTCTTCTCTCTATGAATTCCATGCTCTGAACAGTACCTATCAAACTCTTTGCTGCAATATTCACCTCCATTTCTGATCTAAGACACTTCAATTTCTTTCCTGTTTCAATATCAACCAAAGCTTTCCATTTCTTGAAAGTATCAAATACATCAGATTTATTCTTAATACAATAAATCCAAGTTTTTCTAGTTGCATCATCAATAAAAGTATCATAATAATGAGAGCCACCGAGAGATGATACCTGAGTAGGTCCCCATACGTCTGTATGCACAAGCTCTAATTTTTCGTTCTTCTTTTCTTTCCCAACTCTGAGAAATCTGACTCTCTTCTGTTTTCCATAAATGCAGTTCTCATAGAAGTCCAAATCAACATTCTTCAAACCCGGCAACAAATTCCTTGAGTGAAGAATCTTCATCCCCTTTTCACTCATGTGTCTGAGCCTATGATGCCATAATGCTGCATCTGCTCCATTGGAAGTTAAAGCATTAACAGAGTTAGAAATACCATTGCATAAATACAATGTACCAACCTTTTCGCCTTTTGCTATTACCAGGGCTCCTTTAGTGACCTTCCAAGCTTTATCTGTGAAAGTTGTTACACAACCTTCACCGCCTAACTGCCCTGTTGAAATCGGATTTTTCTTTAGATTTGGAACATGCCTTACCTCCTTTAAGAGCCATTGGTTTCCATTCTGCTGTTTTACAAGAACCTTACCCATTCCAACGATTTTACAGGGTTTATCATCACCTAGACGAACTTGTCCAAAATCTCCTTGAACATAGTCATGAAAGTATTTCTTATCAGGTGTGGCATGTAATGAAGCCCCTGAATCTACCACCAAGGAATCAGTAATATTTTCGAAAGAAAGAATCAAAGCATCTTGTAACACCTCACCTGTCACATTTGCTTCATGATTGTTTTCTTGCTGTGCATCTCCTTCTTTTCCCTTCCGAGATCTACAGTATTTCTTTAGGTGTCCTTTCTGTCCACATTTCCAGCACACTATCCCCGATCTGGACTTGGATCTGCCTTTCCTTGATTTAATACGATATCCTGAGCTCTTTCCTCTTTCCATTTTTCTTCCTCTAGACTCTGCACTCAAAGCATTTCCCGATGTCTCACCAGAGCTTTTTCGTCGCATTTCCTCGCTAAGGATAGCACCGACAACATCATCAAACTTTAAAGTACTAGATCCAGAAACGGAGTTACTAATGGCCATTACCAAACCATTCCAACTTTCTGGTAATGAGCACAAGAATAACAGAGCTCTAACTTCATCATCAAAGTTTACTCCTACAGAACTTAACTGACTTGTAACTGTATTAAAATCATTTAAATGGTTTGCAACAGATCCACCTTCCGACTTATTCATATTAAATAACCGTTTCATAAGAAATACCTTGTTTGAGGCCGAGGGTTTTTCATATAGTTTCGACAACGTCTGCATCAAACCCTCTGTCGTGGTTTCCTTCGAAATGTTGAAGGTGACTGACGCAGGAAGGCACAACCGTATTGTTCCGAGTGCCTTTCTATCAAGAAGGTTCCATTCTTCATCTTTCATACCCGTCGACATCTTTGTTTTTCTGCCCAATGGTAGGTATAGATCTTTCTGATACAGATAATCTTCCATCTGCATCTTCCACAGCGAGAAGTTTTGGTCGTTAAATTTCTCGACCCTAAACTTACCATCTTCCGCCATTGCTCCCACTCGAACCAAGAACCCTTCTTTCCTGCGAGTTTATTAGCCAAATAGACCTTCGGCTCTGATACCAGTTGTTAGAAAATTATATATTACAGAGCAATGGAACACATAAAATATTGCAGAAATATAAACACCGAAAACGCACAAAACAAGAGAGACACAGATATACGTGGTTCACCTAGTTTGGGCTACGTCCACCCCGAACAGCCAGTCCTTCCTTTCTATTATCCAGCAAAATGAAGAGACACAACCTACAGCAAATCCGCTGCAATATCTTCTGTTTTCTCTCACAATCTCACCTCTCTGTTTCTCGCTCACAAAATGCACATCTATCACACAGCCTCAAATACAATACCCTCATACAAAGAGAGGGGTTGCCTTCTAGGGAAAAAAACCCTAAACTAAACATAAGTTCTACCGTCAGATCATCTACCTAATGAACGGCCCAGATTGACTAGAAATTACTATACTTTTACAAGGCAAGTTTACAGCTGTTTTTAGCTTTGGGGGCGCTGCCCCAGAAGCCCCCCGCCAAGGGGGGCTCCCAAAGGTCGCACCCGCCCCCCCCTGGATCCCCCCTGCAACGAATATTTTACGGGCAGCGTTGCCGCCCCCATTTCGAACTGGGGTCCTATGTGGCGATACCTTTGAATATAGAAGATAATCAGGCTCCACACCCAACAGAATTCACTAGTTCGCGGCGCAAGAGAGTAGGAACCCATGACTGTCAAAAGAAGAGTGGTTAGACTACTACCTATACATGGAGATCCACAAAATCTTCTTCACGTCCTTACCTACTGAGCTATACGAGTGGATCGCGAAGCTAGAAAATAGCCAAGGAAGGTGGAAGCTTGATGGTCCTATTGTGTGGACCCCAGAGTTAGTGTGAAGGTTGGAAGCATCAGAGGATAAGATCATGCACGTCATTGATCATTGGCTTGATCATATTATAGGAGGATTCGTTACTGAGTTCGCGGTTGACACCTTAGTTAGCTATAGCGAGGCAGAGCGGCACTTTCTCAAAGGATCGCGAGGTAATTATGTAAAGTCTTTGAATACTTGGATTAAAATTTTATTGTGTGAAAAGAGGGTGATGCAGTTACCTTGATATTCGGGGCTATGCAAAGTGGAAAATCTTATAGGAACAAAGGAAATAAGGGACTAGAAAATAGCCCCTTGATTTCACCTCTGCGAGGGGACGAGGAAGAGCTCGTGAAGGTCTTGCCGCAAAGTGCCATCCATCTAATAAGGCAAAGAATTCCACAAATAGCACCTCCATTGACACCACCACTAGCTTCACCGCCATCACCTCCATCTTCACCTGTACCACCTCCTCCACCGCCGCCGATTCAATATGGAAAGCACAGTGAAGTTTTCTGTGTTCAAAGGAATGGGAAATGAGGATCTGAACCAATTTTGGTTCGTTGTAAGGGTTGTATGGGAAGTTCAAGGAGTTACAGATGACAATATAAAGAAAGCAACATTGGTTAGCGCCCTACAAGACCACGTGCTGACCTAGTATATTAAGTACTCCAATGATAATCCAAATGCAGGAATCGTGGATATCCAAACAACGCTAAATAGATAATTTAGCAGGCTGAAGTCTAAAGCACAGTTGATCATTGGATTCAAAGAGATCACGATGCTACTAGGCAAGACTCCTTGGAAGCTGTATCAGAGGCTGAAATGTACGATTCACGAAGCTAATATGAATTTGACAGATGGACAATATCGCGAGTGGTTTGTAGCTTCGTTAATCTCACATTTAAGGAGTGCGCTATCGCAGCAAAAGATAATGACTCAGGCTGAGGCCTTAGAGATCACGATGAGGCTGCATGAGACCCTGATGCAAGATCCGAACTTAGGAGTTTAGCAGATCCACATGCAACTGAAGAATTTATGCCTTGAGATGCAAAGCCTGAAATAAGACAGGACAGTTCGACCAAAAGTGCATGAAGAGGTATGGTGCGTAAAATGCAAGGGTCGGGATCATGACAAGGACCACTGCCCAGTTTTCAAAAATTACCTTGCAGGAGGAGGACTAATTCCCTTAAGGCCAGAAGCGCAAGCATGACCTAGCGCGGTGCCTGCTTTGTGGTGTGTGATTTGTTAAATAGCGAGAAATCATGCCATGGACACTTATCACTTGTTACAGAAGTATACACAAAATTCGCAACAATTGTTCTGCAACTTTTGTAGGTCAGTGCACTTGTAGAAGTTATGAATTGATGATGGACAGGACTCCCACCTACAGAGTTCAGGTTGAAAAGTATACCCTTGACCAGAATGCAGGAATGGCGCGAACAGGATTTCAAGGGCACAGATGAGGCCGACGTGGAGGAGGACCTGGAAGAGTTCGTGAACAGTTGATTTGCTACAATTGCGGAGGACCAAGACATTATGCCCACGATTGCGCGAATCCAATGTGCCCATCGTGTTTATATTTCACATTGTTTGATCATGAGACAGAAGATTTTCCTACACTGATAGCTAGGATACGCAACAAAGGAGCGCTACTGCCTCCCTTGACTCAGAACCTGCAGATGGTGAGGTCTAAACCGTGCAAGGAAGAGCTGAATGTGAACATTGTGCTCCAAAGTGGAAGTGCGATGGGAGATGACAAAGGAAAATAGCCATAAGATAGTACCTTGGTTCACAAAGCTCCAGTGAAATAAGTGGAGTTTTATTTCGAGCACACTCGGGAAACCTTCATGGATGCTAAGAAGAGCTTCATTGATGCCTCCACTTCAGGAAGAAAAGATAAACCAGAGCCAGAGATGGACCCATCTATGCTCACAACATTCCTGGAAACATGTATGAAGTTACTGCGCGACAGTAAGGTGGTGAAAGGGTTATAGGAACTCATCAACAGATGAACTGGGACTATGCCAGGAGAACCGCACATAGTCCGGAAGATTGGAAAGGATAAGACAAGAACGGGAAGAGGGATGAGACTAACTGGGAAGATCGGAGAATATGAGATGGACCAAGTAATTCTGGATTTGGGAATAGATGAAAATGTTCTGTTGAAGCAAACATGGTAAAAAATGGGGCGACCTACGTTGCAATGGTCTATAGTTCAGCTACGAATGGCGAACCAGCAGAAAATAATACCCATGGGGTGATTGCAGGGAATAACTGTGGATATTGAGGGAGCGAGTGCACTGGTAGATTTTGAAGTGATAGATATTGGTTATGATAGAAATCTCTACCTTGCGCTCTTAGGAATTGACTGGGCCACTAACATGAATGGGGTAATCAATCTGAAGAAGCGCAAAATGATTTTTGAAAATAAGTCATTGCGTGTAATTTTACCCCTGGACCGTACTGAAGGATCGTGCTATACGGAGCCAGTGCACGACTATGAAAGTGATGATGATTTAGACTGCATCTATAAGATAACAACACGAGACCAGGACTTGGTTAATCCCACTACGGATGGGAAGATTTCATGGGAGCGCGAGAGCTCCTGTACTTCAGATTCTGATGAAGAAACAGAGCGATGGTAGAATCGGTTACATGAGGTAACTACAATGAATTGTAATATGATGACAAGGTCGCTATGCTACGTATCGACAAGAGTAAGAGACCTGCCTACTTATGATGGTTTAAGTGAGAGTGAGGTAGATACCTTCTTGGATAAATTTGAAAGAGAAGTGTCGAAAAAGCAACCATTCTAGGCCTTGGACTGGGTACTGCGCGCTACGCCCGCGAGATGGTGGGGTATGCACAAAGGAAGCTTTGACGACTAGCATGAATGTAGGAGAATGATGTGCACATGATTTGCATAGCCTAGGGTGTGACTGACAGACAAGTACAATGGATAGGATGACCCCTGTACGCATATGGACAAGTGGGTGTAGGCATATGGAGAAAAGCCACAACCTGAACGGGTGCACCTGTTTTGTCATACTCTAGATGTTATACCAATGAACTAGTATATAGAAACAAAGCTTTAGCATGGGACCGACGAATGGGATATCCTATGCAAAGGGTTCATGATGACCTTCAGTTTTGAGGACGAGTTCGACTATATTGAAGAAGCGCTACAAGAAGTAAAAGCCACCATCTTTAGGATTCCGCAGGATCCTGTAGACTTGGCGCAACCTGAATGGGCAACAGACTTTGTAGTACCTATCAAACCTCAAAGAAAAATAAGCTCGAGATATATTATCACTGCAACAGAGTACTTGAATCGTTTGGAAAAAGTGCAACCGGTGAAGGATTGCATGGCCGTGACTACCATGAAGTTTATGTTTGAACACGTACTAACGTGATTTGGATGTCTAAAGATCTTGATGAGTGATCGCACTACGCACTTCCTGAAAGAAACAATTAGCGCGTTAAGGAAGAGTTCCAGGTTTATCATCAAAAGAGCACACCATATCACCCATAGGCTAACGGGACAGTAGAAGCGTTCAACAAAGTACTGGAGACTGCGCTGACCAAGGTATGCAATGTGCAGCGAAGTGATTAGGACCTGCGCGTACTAGTAGTATTATGGGCTTATAGAACAACATGCAAGAAACCGATAGGACATACACCTTTTAAGCTTGTCTATGGAATGGAAGTCGTAATGCCTATGGAATACATCGTGCCTAGTTTGTGCATAGCAGCACTCACAGGTATGACGGATCGCGGAGCCCTGGAGGAGAGGCTCGCGCAGTTGGAGGAGCTCGAAGAAGAACGATTTTTGGCTAGATTTCACCAGCATGTATAAAATCAGCATGCAAAGGCATGGCACGATCAACATATTAAGTTGTACACATTCAAGGTAAATGATTTGGTGCTATTGTATGGTATTAAGTTTGATAAATTCCCAGGGAAGCTCAGAATGCATTGGATAGGACCATTTGTTCTTAAGAAGATCATAGATGGTGGTGCGGTGCAGTTGGTAAAGTTAAATGGAGAACCTTTCCCAGGAAGAGTAAATGGTAGTCGTCTGAAGCCATACACAGGTGGCTCGGCCATTTGACTAATCAACAGAAGCACAGTCTTAGCGCTATAGGTAGCTAAAAGGATGTGCAGGACTATAAACTACTTTGCTCGAGGACTACGCAGTAGTAAAGTGTCACAGGGTCTGCGATAATGCGAGGATAGCTGCACTGCTGCACGGGTTGGCTGGAAAGAGACTGTTATAATTACTATTCACGATGTGATGCTTGGTTTGAGAGAAAATGGAGCAGGTGGTAGGCATTTAAGGCGAACTTTATGGGCTAGATTCTTGAAAATCTAATGCCAATAGAGCATTAATGGATTGAATGTGGGGGGAAAGGTCGAATTCAAATTTAAAAGGCGCTATAAATTACAAAGGGCTATCTAGCGAACAACACTTGCCAATTTGAGAATTAAGTGGTTGCTCGCCTAGATATTCATGAACCGAGATTCGTTCGATCTTTTGAAAGAGGATTTGTTGCAAGAGCAGTTACCAGAAACCCTGAGAGAATTATGGAATCGCATTATGGAAGCACCCAAAGAATCCATGGATACCAGAGCAATGACCGTTGAGGAAGCCACACAGGCGATTACCGAAGTAGAAGCCCCAGAGAGCACTGGGATAGTCACTGAAATCCCTAAATCACCACGCACGTCGAGACCCAAGAAAGACAAGCAAGCCATGGTACTGGTGCGTGTATCACCTAGAAATCTGCTAAGGACTAAGCTCACCATGGAAGAAAAGGGGAAGGCTATCAATTTGGAGGTTGATGAGGAGGAAGAGTTTGAAGAAATCCTGGTAGAGGAGGAGGATGTAGAAATGGAAGAAACCCAGGGTGCGGACCCTCTTACCAGGCTGCCCACATATGTTCCTCCACGAAAGGGTAAAGCAAAGGTCCCCAAAGATATAGATGAGAGCAAGAGCTCTCTGCAGACTCCGTTGCTCCTTGACGACATTATTTTTGAAGGAGCGCACTTGGGACCGGTGCCCGTGCTGAAGTTTGAGGATTGGGATCTCGCGGACCATGAGAAGTTCTCGCATCTCGCGACCGCACAACTCATGCACCAGAATAAAGATGCGCCAACTGGGATAATAGAGTTGGAGCCACACAAATGGACGAGAGGTGTAGAGAAGGCAAGATTGTTAAACTTGCTCTAGGTGCCGCATTTCCATTGTGCACCAGTGACTATTTTTCTCATTAGGCAGTTGCTTTGCTTGGTGCATGATGGGTGCTTGTGTCTAGAGGAGCCCATCCCCATCACAGACCATTTGATTCATAGAATTACCTGGCTCCCTTACAAAGGGGAGGACCCAACAAAGATCTCGGAGGAAAAGAGTGATGATTTGGCCATCGTGGAGGCCATGAAGCAGAAATTTAAACTGGAGAAGAAGAAGCGAGGGTATGCCTTTTCCAACATCAACAACCCTATGGTCAATGTCACGACACAGATATTGGTAGGGAAGGTGATGCGGAAGTGTCACGCAGATGAGGTGCCTGTGCTGGTGGTTTCATTAGCAACACAATGTGTAGAAGGGGTCCAGTTTAACTGGGAAAACTATTTATGCAAAGAGTTTCTTGAGAACTATCATGAGGCACAGGAGCAGGGAAAAACTCTTCACTATGCGTGGCTTCTGTTGTCAATAGTGCTAGTGGCATGGGAATTTCCTGAAGATAGCCAGTTCCTAATGATCGTGAAGGGTCTTCCAGAGGAAGCGAAGTACACTTCACTCTGGGCAACCCGGGATGCATGGAGGATAAAGGAAAGAAAAATATTCTGGGTCGTCATGGAGATGAACATCAGAATGGGGATTAATCACAAGCCGTGGTTATCACCCATGGTCTACAATATTCTACAGAGCTTTGTGGAGTTCAAGGTAGATTTCCACAATGTCTACATTAGGGCATGGATGGACCCCGCAAAGACGTGGCGCGAGCTACCCTATTTGCCGACCGACGATGTCATCGTCACGGTCCTTGAGTCATGGACGCCAGAGTGGCGTGCTCCAGCTGGCTTCACGGTGGAAGTGGACAATTCCACCACACAATGGACAAAGGAAGAGACGAAGCTATGGATGGCATAGTTGGCAGAAAAACACAGGAAGGAAGAAGCAGCGGCTAAGGCCTAGGCGGCGCACAATGCTATGAAGTTGGCAGAAGAGCAACAGAAGACAACAAAAGAAGAGCATGAAGGATAGAAGTCACCTTCGCCTAAGCCAGAGACCGACATAGAACAAGGTAGCGCAGACCCATAGACAGCATCCACCCAGCTCAAATGTCTGCGCCCAAGAGATCAGGTAGGGCCGCGAAAGAAGTCGAAGGCTTCAAAGACTTCATTCAACCTGATAACCCTCACTGAGGGGGATCTCCATGATATTGACGAGACGGTGAGGGAAACCACTATGGAGGCCCTCGAGCAGTTTGAGGAGCAACACCAGATGGTGTTGGGGGCTCTTTAGATGCAGATACAGGAGTTGCAAGTCCGCACTCCACAAGATGGCATTGTGTTAACCAGCCTTGCAGTAAAAACATCTGCGACCAAAGAAATGCTGCGCGACCAGATGACTAACATAATAGTGTTGCCAGATGGCGCACTCATTACAAAAAATGAGGTTGACAAGCCTACGGTCAGTGGGTTGAAGGGAACCATATTGAACGTGGTTGCGCTCCCTCAGGAGACACTCTATATTTTGCAGGATGGAGTCACTGCAGAACTATAAGCTAGGGAGGGTCGTGTGCTCCAGGTAATGAGCGAGTAGAACATCAACATTGAATAGTTGAGTGTACAATGTGACGAGGTAGTGGTGCAGAATAGACAAATAGTGTAGGTGGTAGAGGAAGCCTGCCAGATGGTCCCAGAGTTGGCCATCCAAGCAGAAGAACCAGTGGAGGCGCATGTCCGAAAATTAGCAGCAGGGTTGCGTAAGGCAAAGGAAGAAATGGCCAAGGTTCAACTAGAGCTGAACCTTCAGATAATAGAACTGCAGTTGAGGGCACAGCCTTCAACTCCACCGGAGGTTAAGGAACAACGTGCCACCATGATCACCATAGAAATGGCAGTGGTTAACAGTGCAGTGACAGACTACACAAAGGTGTTTGAGTAGTTGTTCAAGGTTCTCACCACCCTGTAGGAGGACCCGAACATACAACGCCTAGAAACAGAGGCACACGAGCTATAGCACAGATACGACGAAGTAAAAGTGACTACGTAGACGGTTTCCCTCACACAGAGGCTTACCAGGATGCAGTAGGCTAAAACCTCAAGGAGAAGGTGGATGTTGCTCGGCATAAGGAAGCAGTTTTGAAGGCACGCTTACGGCCCTAGATTGATGAGGTGTATGCCATTACAACCTCCATTGAAGCAAAGCTCACGCAGCTGCAAGCTGTTGGTTGATAATAGGGGTCTTCTAAAAATCCTAATTACTGCACATTAGTCATCAACCCGGGCAAGTCCTTTTATTTCAAGAGTGTACACAATATGTGCATACTATGAATTCAAAGGGTAATGTTTCTTAAAATGAAGTATAGATATTTAATACAAGAACAAACGAAAGCATCTAATAAACTCAAATTACCATCATTAAAGGAAATATGACATCTAAGCTTCAAGACTGAATCCTTTACTGAAATCGTAATCAAATCTCACACAAGCAATTTAATCAACAATAACATTAGCCGAGAGCATAGTAGCAATAACTCATCTCTTCCTAGTTGATTCAATCTAAATCATACTCAATCTCTACGAAGCAATCCAGATGGAAATGATATCAATATGAGAGTTCAATAGCAATAACCAAACTCTTTACAGTTGATTAAATCAATCCGAATAATTAGCTAAGTAACTTAATCTGCAATGAATGTAAACTGAATCAAATGACAGTGTTGTAAATCACATAAAGCAAAGATATTCCTTCAATTCAGAAAAATAGTAAAAAGCGCATAAGATGGGAAAATTAACAAATTAATCAAACTTGCTGAAATCAAAAAGATATAATATAGAGAAGTAATTTAATCCACTAGAGGTTGGGCCCTTAGCCGCGAGCGAATGCTGCTAAGCTACTTCAGATAAGGTGAATGAACAACAACCTCAAATTATATATTAATCATTGAACTTGAGTAACATTACAATATGATCGCGTTCTCTCGACAACACGAGTCTGTAAATTAAAATTATAGTTTGAAATAACAAGGATTCCCCCCTTTCTTCCTACAATTGTCTTCTTTTATAATCGGAAAGGGTAAAAGATAAATGTGATCCCTCAAGATCTCCTGATCCTGAGGGATTCGCAACTGATTGCTAACTTCAAACACCTTTCCTTTTTCGCGCTGATCCTCCTGATTCGCCCTCAGCCTTGTCTGCAACCAATGCGTTTCGCCCTCCGTTTTTTGTTTTATGTTGTTCCATCGTTAGGGAACAACAACTGTTCCTTTCGTCATTTTTCTGCATAAAGAAGAGTAAAAGTCAGTTACTATGGCTAAATCTTAACTGCGAGTAGTTCAGCTGTTTCTTATCATAATCAATCAATATATTAATGCATTAAGATATGAAAAAGATAAGAAACAAGGAAAAAGGTGATGAAATTAATGGTATATACATACCCATTTTGTGACTCAACATACTCCCCTGCTTACCCTATTTCATGTCCCCATGAAAAGTAAGTAATTTTGATGTACTGCAATTAAAGAGTATGTTGGATAAGGAGCGTCAAAAATAGGTCTAAAACCATGATGTTGAGCCAAGAGCACAAAGTTGGGCCCTCCCTTTCCTTCAGGCAATTCGTAGATAGCCTGATAACCTTTAGTAGGATACCCAATGATGGGGCTACGAAACCGACATCCTAACCAATAAGGTCTTTCTCTCAAAAAAAGTTTGTTGTAGGTGACAAAACGGGCCGCAGCTGCTTTGAAATTCCTATAATTAAATGGCTCCCTATCCTGCACAATACTAGTGGAGATCATCCACCTGAGCTTGGATGCATCCAGAGAGATTTCTTGAATGGAGTGAAAATATGATACTCTGCTATGTGAAATCTCCTTATGAATAGGCCCCAAAATTTTAATCACCCCTTCCCTTGTCATCAGACTCTTATGGTTGGCAAGCATTTGCAAAGGGTGCTTGGGTTCACTTCTTACCCAAAGATCCAATCCATGTTCTTATCTTTGGATATGAGCTTTGAACCATTTAAGATGGTTAATTGAAAACGAGATAAAGGCCTGGAATTGAACATCCCGCACAAAAGGGTTAGGGTTATTTTCCACCTTGTTCTCTAATACAAAATTGTGTAAGTAAAATTCACAAAGAAGCCTTTGAACCTTTACACCATGTTGTTTGCAGCAATTTATAAAGTCTTCAACTGTTTTTAATTCAATTGGTTTTCCAGCTCTCACGGCTTTAATTTTCAACAACAGGTATCATTCTAACAAAAACAAGGCATAATTGGTGGCAGGAGACCTGCATGCCAAGACATCTATATATAATGAGCAGATGTATCTGTCCGACCTATGACCCTATCTAGTTTGAGATTGATTCTCTCTATTTTCTCTTTTGCTTTTTTGTATCTATCAAAAGTCTTGCTCTCTGTTGCATTCATTTCCTGAAGCTGTCTCTGCAGCTCTTGATATCTCTGCTGGGAAACAGTTTCTTGTTCAAGCCATTCTAACACGATTCAGGCTTGTGCTAATTCTTCCTGAAGAGTTAGTATAATGGGGTCATTATGTGTCATGACATCTTTGGCTTGTAAGCTTGTCTGAGTGCTTATGCTATGAGAAAGGATGTTTTCTGTCTAAATTTCTTTACTATGGGAGGTCCAAACCTCCATCTGAGTAGCCATGCTATAAGAGGATACATCCCCTATTTGAATAGCTACTTCTACTAGAATTGCATGTTGTTCCTCTTGAGTGATAACTGGTTGAGTAGGTATGGGCTCGGTTTGGGTCCCTGTAGCCCTACCTTCATATAACTCTGTTTGTACGGCCACATTTATTGTCTCCGAGGTTTTGTCTGGAACCTTTCCTGCTGTGATTTCTCTTATTTTTCTTCTGAGCCTTTTGACTATTTTGCGAAGCTTCTGTTGTTCTTTCCTAATCTTTTTCCATTTGGCTCTATACTTTTTCGGAGGAGGGACTATTCTGCTGACAGTCTCATTAATGGATTCTACTTCTAAAGAGCCTAGTTGCTCACCCTAGCTCTATTCTAATAAGACCGTGTCTCCAGATTGGCTATCAGCTTCCCGAATTATTTCTGTCTCAGCTTCTTCTTCTTGGCCTATGTCTTCTGTGCTTAGGCCTACCTGGCTGGTTTCCACTGGGAGCGTGTCACCAAAATGGTTTTCTTCTTCTTGAATGGTCTCTGCATCTGTTTCCGCTTCACGGCTTACATCTTTGAGGGAGATAGAATTCTGGTATGGATAGAATTCCCAGGAGATTGGGTTTCTCCTAAGTTAAGATTGAGTAGTCCTTCAGACTGCATGTAGACATTCATGTTGGCCAGGACCTGGGCCATCTCGAAATCGTGCAACAAATCGCCTTGGGGACTCATATTTGGTGTTGAGGGAAGTCCCAATTCGTTTCTTTGTTCATCTCCAGAATGCCCTGTTCCTTCCTCAGGTTCTGATTCAAGGTTATCCTGTCCTTCTAACTCTAGCTGCAAGTATTGTTCACTTACTGGGCCAGATAATTCTATAGGTTGACTAGTGCTGCTTTGAGGATTTGTAGATGCTCCCTGTTTTGACCTCAACCTTGTGGATTATCTGCGCTTGTGAGGTATGGTCCCTAAAAGGGCAGTCCTCTTTTTTTTTGGCACAGGGTTAGGTGTTGGCAGGGCTATACCTCCTTCGAGGGCTAATATTAAATCATCCAAAGTTGATTGTTGCTGGGCAAGGTTATAGCTAACTATTAACCTGATCAGAAAATGGTGGCTCACTACTGTTTTTATGTGTTGGGATTGTCTCAGCCTCTCAGCAGTGTCATGCAATAACGAATTCAATAATGCAGGTAAATTAATAGAGCATTTTCGTTTTAGAAATGCTAAAAGTTTGAGTTGTCATGGCCTTATCATGTCTTTATGCCTGTCACAGGTAATGTAGTTCTGGACAATTCGTGCCAATTCTCCCCATGGCTCTCCAAGAGAGGATGGCCAAATACCTTTTCCCTTCTTAATTAGCTCCTATCCTTCGTCCCTAAAAGCCTCGATAGCATCATGCAGCTTCAATCGCTTGCTAGTCCATACTGGTCCTTCTGCTGGAAACCCGAATACTTTTTCTATCATAACGCCTGGTACAGTGATTTGCCTTCCTCTTACCATTCTGCAAATTTTGTAAAAATTCGATGGAAATCTCCTCATTGTGGGGTTGAAATCTTGTAAAGTATGTTATCCATCCTACACGGGCTAGAATTTCTCTGGCTTTAGAAGAGACAACTAGTGTTAAAGGTTCTCGACGCACTGTGATGGAACAGAAAAGGGTTTTAATGGCTCTATCAAGTGATACTTTATAAGCATAAATACCATTATCGAGGACTGTTATAATTCCACATGCTCTGTGATGATGGGATGTCATATTGTTCTGCAAAATAAGATGAAAAGATGACATCGCATGCGTAAGTATACTGGAGGTCCTCACCCCCCTTCGAAATAATAGGTCACCTACGATTGAATGAATGAAAATAAAGCGCGCTGGCGGTGAAGTACAGGGGTGATTTATTGGGTAATGAAAGTGGCAAGGTACGCATATTAATGAAAGGATCATAAAGAATATTGGAGTGATGAAAATAAGGCGTGTAACGAGAATTATCCATAAGTGATAAGACTACGACCAAATGAATGAAAAGAAAGCACGCTGGCGGCGAAGTACAGGGGTGATGTATTGGGTAATGAAAGTGGCAAGGTACGCATATTAATGAAAGGATCATAAAGAATATTGGAGTGATGAAAATAAGGCATGTAACGAGAATTATCCATAAGTGAGAAGATGTAGTGAGGTGATGCGATAAAGAAAAAGAATAGCATACGCAGGAAAAATGCTTTACTGCCTTTATTCCACTTAACAGTTTTCATTGATTAAAAAGATTAACGCATGCATAAAGGTTCATGGTAAAGTAGGAGCATAGTCTCTCTGTAGAAAGATGAAAACATGAGAAGAGGACATTATAATAATTATTGATGTAAAATAAAACTTCAATACCATCAATAGAGCTTCTGTTACCTGCAGACGTCTATAGCCTCGACAAAGTTTCTTTCTAACCTTTTGTAACCATGGTCCTCATGTATAATTGGGGAAGTGCAAAATGATATCCATACTAGAGACCAATGTGCTGGCATGGTAACCAGATGAACACATTGCCATTCAGTGGGAAGTAGCGAAAAGTGGTCAGGCTGGCTCGTAATGACAACTCCTGTTCCAAGGACTTTATATCTTGATGCATCCATTGGATCATATCCCTGGTGTGGTGGCCATAGTGGGAATGCCACTTCGCTCCTTCCTTATGATCATGGCAGGATGGCTCGTGATGAGACCCCCTTTCCTCCATTTGTGGAAAAAAATCATACAATTGTTAGTGAATATATATATATATATATATATATATATCTTAAACACTTCCCGTTTATATATAGAGGGTGGCTCAACACTCCTTAAGAGTAGGGATGGCGGAAGAAGTTTGAACATATGAATAGAAAAGAAATATGTCCATAATCTTATTGATAATAAACAGAGAGAGTTATACGAGACAGAGGAGAACCAACACGGTACAGATAATCAATCAGTTTGATTTATAATGGAAATGAGGACAATGAAGTGATATAGATAATTGTGTCCTTTCTTTTTCGATCAATACAAAGTAATCTTGTTAAAGATGATAATATTCAAGATATTTTCCTGTTTCAGTAAACTCCATACTTGTTGTCCTTAAATACGTATTTGTACTTTTGTGCCATAAAGAGGATCATAAAGAGTGAATTGGGATGGTCTAGGGATGATTATGCAAGGAAAATAATGTTGGGTTGTGTTATATTCTTTCCACGTAGTTAACAAGGGGTTTGAGGTGTACCCGTAACCCCACTTTATGGGGTTCGAGGTGGCGCCCTAGAAAATTTTTGTTTTGGACCCTATGTTAGGTTGGGCAAACCCACCTATGGTTTTATGCATGATTTTCGCACATGTTTTTGGATGCGATGGTTTTCGGTCCATGGTATTGGATGCTTCAGCATGGATAAATATGTATTGTAACATTGAAAGGAACATAATGAAAAATCAAGCTGGTAGTCCCGGTTTTGGGATCCAGGGGAAAATCTTTGTGTATATGTGTTTTATGTGTTATGCTCTCGCATTGTTTATTTTATGTGTTTTAGAATTCGTATGCAGGTAAATTTTGTACAGGGTTAAAACCTACATTTGGTATCAGAGCAGTTTTGGATTCAAGGGGACGCCTTTGTTACTGAGGGGTTTCGCTCGGGCCTGTGGTAGACCTTGTTCAGTGGGAGATCTGCGAGATCGATTCTAGTGGTGAAAGAAGATGGCGAGTAGTGGAAAGATAGAGATTGAGAAATTTAATGGTCAGAGTTTTGAGTTGTGGAAACTCAAGATGGAGGATCTGTTGGTGGATAAATATCAGTGGATCGCGGTAGATCCAAGTACTAAACCAATGGGAGTGTCTGATGAAGAATGGAAAAAGTTGTATTGAAAGGCAAAGAGCACAATACGATTGTGTGTCTTAGATTCAGTATTGTTGAATGTATCCGGGGAAGCTACTTCGAAGGCTTTGTGGGACAAGTTAGGGACTTTGTACCAATCTAAATCTTTGGTGAATAAACTGTTCCTGCGAAAAAAACTGTATAACCTGAGGATGAAATATGGAGACTCAGTGACAGAGGATCTAAATGCATTTAATACTATGGTAAGTCAGTTAGCATCTGTTGATATTAAAATTTCAAATGAATATAAGTGCATCAGTTTGTTGTGTTCTCTATCAGATTCGTGGGATAGTCTGGTTATTGCAATAGGTAGCAATCCAACTGCTTTGCAGTTTGATGAAATAGTCTCAGCCTTGCTAATAGAGGAGATGAGATGGAAAAATATGGAGAGCCAGAATGGTGATGCCTTGTCTGTACGAGGACGGTCCTAGAATAGAAACAAAAATAAGTCATCGAGTGGGAGATCTAAATCTAAAGGGAGATTTAAATCTCCAGGAAAACTTGTAAAGGTGGTGTGCTGGAAATGTGCAAAGGAAGGGCACTTCAAAAGGGAGTGTAAATCTAAAGCTCCTGACAAAGGAAATGGATCTGATGATGCTCCTTCTGTAGAGGTGAAAACCACCTCAGATGAACGTGAGGATGTGTACTTGGCTTCTTCAAGTACACATGTAGATCATGAGGCATGGTTGATTGACTCAGGTACATCCTTTCACTTCACTCCCCACAGAGAGTGGTTCTGTGAGTATGAGAAATACGATGGTGGTGATGTCTTCTTATGGGATGATAGGAAGGCTAGAATCGTTGGTCACTGAAAAGTAAAGTTGAAATTGCAAGGTGGAAGAGTTAGAACACTTCCAAGTGTTCTGCATATTCCTGCATTGGCCAGAAATCTTATTTCTATAAGCAAGCTGGATGATGCAGGTGTAAAAATAATTTTCGAGAAGGATACCTGCAAGATGGTTTGGGGAGCACTAGTATTGATGCAGGGAGTTTGGATTGGAATTCTGTACAAGCTTCAAGGTAGCACTGTTATTGATGGGTGCAATAGTTTTGTGGTTCTTGAAAGTGGAACAAAAGATCTAGTGGTCTCTGGAGAGAAGACCATGTTGTGGCATCAAAGGCTTGGACATATTGGAGAGAAGGGCCTTCTAATACTTCATGGTAAAGGTATCATAGAAGGTATTAGTAATAGCTCTCTGGATTTTGATTTCTGTGAAAATTGTGTATATGGGAAGTAGAATCAGGTGAGTTTCCCCACTGATAGTAAGAGGGTGAAACAAATATTAGAAATTGTGCACAGTGATGTGTTTGGACCTATGAAGGTTCCATCACTGGGTAAGTCTGTGTACTATGATCATTTATAGATGACTTCTCAAGGAATACATGGATATATTTCCTTAAGAAGAAATCTGAAGCCTTTGACTGGTTTAAAGAATTTAAGGCTCTCGTGGAAAATCAGATAGAGAAGAAGATAAAGGTGCTGAGGACAGATAATGGTGGAGAATTTTGCAGCAAGGAATTTGAAGAATTCTGTAAGAAGTGTGGTATAGCATGACAAAAGACTACTCCATAGACACCTCAACAAAATGGAGTTGCAGAAAGAATGAATAAGACGTTGATGGAAAGGGCAAAAAGTATGCTCAGTGGTGCCAGGTTAGGACAAGAATTCTAGGCAGAGGCGGTGGATACTACATGTTACCTGGTTAACAAGTCACCTTCATCAGTGGTGGAGGATAAGACTCCACAAGAGGTATGGACTAGTAAGAAACCCTCTCTTTCACATCTGAGGGTATTTGGATGTGATGCATATGTACATGTTCTAAAGGAGAAACAAACCAAGTTGGATATTAAATCTGAAAAGTGCTTCTTTATTGGGTATAAGGATGGTTTAAAAGGTTATAAGCTTTGGAACCCAGTCACACGGAAAGTTGTTTACAGTCGAGATGTGGTGTTCAGAGAGGTAAATGATATTATTAAACATGAATTCCAACCAAAGGAACCTGAGAAGATAGAGTTTGAGCTAAAGGAGGAAGAATCAGACTCTACAGCAGAGGAGGAATCAAAAGATGAAGAGCCACAAACTCCGGCTGTGAGAAAATAAATTCGAGAAAGAAGGTAGCTAGAAATGTATAGTCCATCTACTTTCTATTCAAATTTTTCTTTGTCTGTTACTGATGATGACAGAGAACTGTGAAGAAAGCAGTGGATTCAGAGGATGGAAAACTATGGAAAGAGGCCATGGTTAATGAAATGGCATATTTGCACAAAAATGAGGCTTGGGATCTGGTGGAGTTGCTGGATAGAAGGAAACCCATAGGCAGCAAATGGGTGTTCAAGAAGAAGACAAATGCAGAAGGAAAGGTGGAGAAATACAAAGCTCGGTTGGTAGCAAAAGGTTATTCCCAGGTGCCGGGAATTGATTTTGGTGATATTTTTTCTCCTGTTGCCAAGGTAACTTCTATTAGATTACTTTTATCTGTTGCTGCTGCATTTGATTTTGAGGTAGAACAGATGGATGTGAAGACAACATTTCTTCATGAGAATCTGGAAGAGGAAATATACATGAAGCATCTTGAAGGCTTTGTGGTGAAGGGTAAGAAATAACTGGTATGCAAGTTAAAGAAGTCTCTGTATGGATTAAAACAATCACCAAAGATGTGGTATCATAAATTTGATACATTTATATGGGAACTTGGCTTCACTAGAAGCAAAGCAGATCAATGTGTGTATTTTAAATTAATTGGTGACCGTGTTATTTATCTGGTCTTGTATGTGGATAATATGTTGCTGGTTGGAAATGACAAAGAAATTATCCAAGATTTGAAGACCCAATTGTCCTCCAAATTTGACATGAAAGATATTGGTGCTGCAAACTATATTTTGGGCATGGAAATTAAAAGAGATTGGGCAAAGAGGACGCTCTGGTTAAACCAGACAAAGTATGTCAAGACAATACTGTAGAGGTTTAATATGCAGGATAGTAAACCGGTGAAGGTTCTTATTCCTGTAGGTGTGAGGTTAGCTGCTGAACAGTGTCCCAAGACACAAGAAGAGGAAGAGGACACGTCTCGTGTTCCATATGCAAGTGCAATCGGTAGCCTGATGTATGCAATGGTCTGTACTAGACCAGAAATTGCACATGTAGTGGGAGTATTGAGCAGGTTTATGTCAAAACTAGGAAAGGAGCATTGGACAATAGTGAAGCGGGTTTTCAGGTATTTGTGTGGCACTAGTGATTATGGTTTGTGCTACCAAGGAAGACTATGATTGGATAGAGTGTTGGATATTCGTGGCTTTGTTGATGCGGACTGGGCTGGAGATCTGGATCAGAGAAGATCTACAAGTGGGCATATGTTTAACCTATTTGGAGGTGCAGTTAGTTGGATGATTAAGAAACAATTTGTAGTGGCACTATCAACTACAGCGGCAGAATACATGGCAGCCACTCATGTAAGCAAGGACGTAGTTTGGTTGCAGAGATTGTGTTCAAGTATGGGGTTAGTACAGGAAGCTATAAGGATAGACTGTGACAGCCAAAGTGCAATTTTCTTGGCAAAGAACCCTGCATATCATTCAAAGACAAAGCACATTGATGTTCAGTATCACTTTGTGAGGGATATGATAGAAGACAAAAAGGTGTTGCTGGTAAAGGTGGACACTTTGAAGAATATTGCAGATGCATTGACAAAACCTGTGAGCTCTGAGAAGTTCTCTTGGTGTAGAGAGACAATGGGCGTTTCAGGGCTAGAAAAATGACTAAGCACTCTTGTGGACCCCTGTGGAAAGAAAACAACAAGTGGGAGAAGTTGGGTTGTGTTATATTCTTTCCACGTAGTTAACAGGGGGTTTGAGATGTACCTGTAACCCCACTTTATGGGGCCTGGGGTAGTGCCCCGGAAAATTTTGGTTTTGGACCCTATGTTAGGTTGGGCGGACCCACTTATGGTTTTGTGCATGATTTTCGCACATGTTTTTGGACGCGATGGTTTTGGGTCCATGGTTTTGGACACGATGGTTTTTGGTCCATGGTATTGGATGCTTCGGCATGTATAAATATGTATTGTAACATTGAAAGGAACATAATGAAAAGTCAAGCTGGTAGTACCAATTTTGGGATCCAGGGGAAAATCTCTGTGTATATGTGTTTTATGTGTTATGCTCTTGCATTTTTTATTTTATGTGTTTTAGAATTCATTTGCAGGTAACTTTTGTATGGGATTAAAACTTACAAAGAAAAAGGGTGTTCTCTAAAATACTCACAAGGTGTTGTTCCTTGAAGGGAACAGCAAAAGAAAATCCACACAAAAAGTGTTGTTCCTTATAGGGAACAACAGCGGTTCCCTGTAGGGAACAACAAAGAAAAATACGCATAAAAAGTGTTGTTCCTTAGAGGGAACAACAACTATTCCTTGTAGGCAACAACGAAGCAAAATACACGTAGAAAAGTGATGTTCCCTATAGGGAATAGTAGTTGTTCCCTGTAGGGAACAACAGGTGTTCCCTGTAGGGAACAACAAAGAAAACACACGCAAAAAGGTGTTGTTCCCTATAGGGAACAACAAGATAATACTCACGAAAATTTTTGTTCCTTATAGGGAACAACAGTTGTTCCCTGTAGAGAACAACAAAGAAAACTGCACGCAAAGAGTGTTATTCCATGTAGGGAACAATAGTTGTTCCCTGTAGGGAACAACAATTGTTCCTTGTAAGGAAAAACAAAGCAAAATAAACATGAGAAGTGTTGTTCCCTATAGGGAACAATAGTTGTTCCCTGTAGGGAACAGCAAAGGAAAAATGCTCACAAAACTTGTTGTTCCCTATAGGGAACAACAAAGGAAAATATACACGCAAAAGTGTTGTTCCCTATTGTTCCCTGTATGGAACAACAAAGAAAATTGCTTACGAAAAAGTGTTGTTCCTTGTAGGGAACAAAAACGAAAAATGCACATGAAAAAGTGTTGTTCCCTATAGGGAACAACAAAGGAAAATACACACGAAAGAGTGACATTCCCTGTAGGGAATAGTAGCTGTTCCCTGTTGGGAACAACAAAGAAAAATAGGATAAAAAACTAATAAGCAATCTATTGTCCTAAGAAAATCCAATCAAATAGAAAGAAAACAGAAAAGCAAATTTATGTATATGTTTCAAAAAATAAAATTTTCACTGGACTAGTGCTATCGAAGAGTTGCCCTCTTTAGCGAGAATTTGTATCGTAGAGTCTTCACGTATCTGTTGGAAAAAGGATTCCCTTATAAGCGGTTTGTGATAGATGCGTACTCGATGTCCATTCACTTTAAAAGAGTAGCCAGACCCATCAATGGTGGCTAATGTAAGGGTGCCTTTATCATGCACCTCTTGTATCTTGTAGGGACCTGACCATCTAGTCTAGAGTTTGCTCGGGAAACCTGGAACCTAGAATCATACAAAAATGCCCAATCACCTTCATAGAATATCTTTTTCTTGATGAGGGCATCATGCCATTTTTCTCTTTACAATGTAAACTTTGAAACGGGAACTATAAACTCAAAATCGGAACTCTGGCAAAAAAACCCCGAAAAAACATCAAAAACAGTGCTAAAAATGAAAAGTGTGTATACTGGAACGATGATTTTATTTTTTAGGGGGTCAATTTTGAACATGTTTTAAAAATGGCAGTGACTATGAAATTTACTACGAAATTTTCGTGCAAAATATAGCTTCAAAACGAAAGTGATGATACTGGAACAATGATTTTTTTTTTAGGATCAATTATTAAACTTTTTAAAAAATGCTAGTAAAACCAAATTTTTATGTGCCAAACAAAGTTGATAATGAGGAAAAAACACAATAATGTTTTTGGAAGGATATCATTTTTCTTTCCAAAGTATAAATTCAACATGTTTTCAACCATAACATGCTAGATACAAAAGAAAAATGATTCCAGCAATTGTCCAGCCACCAACCGGGTGGGCGGACGGGCCGCCGGGGTGGCGCCAACCCAACTTGCCCACCCGGCTGGTGGCTGGCCAATTCCGGGAATCGACTAGCCACTAGCTGGGTGGGTGAGCAGGGGGCTGGGGTGGCACGGCTGGTGACTGGATGATTCCCGAAATCACCCAGCCACTAGCTGGGCAGGCGGGCAGGCAGCCGGTGTGGCGCCAGCCCAGGCCGCCACCCAAGCTGTCCGCCACCCGGTGGCTCGGTGATTCTCGAAATCACCCATCCACCAGCCCGGCGGGTGGCTGGTGACTGGGAAATTCCCGGAATCGCCAAGCCACCAGCCGGGTGGGCGGGCGGCCCATCGCGATGGTGCCAGCCAAAGCTGTGCCACCCCAACGGCCTGCCCGCCCGCTCAACTGGTGGTTGGGTGATTCCTGGAATCACCCAGCCACTAAACGGGCGGGCGGGGTGGCCCGCCCGCCCGCCCGGCTGGTGGTTGGGTGATTCGCGCCACCCCGCCTGCCCGGCTAGTTGGTGGCTAGGTGATTTCGGGAATCGCCTAGGCACCAGCCGCCCGCGCCCGACCGACTGGTGGCTAGGTGATTTCGGGAATCACCTAGGCAGCTAGAATCACCCAGCCACCAACAGCCCGCCCGGCTGGTGGCTGGGCGATTCCCGGAATCGCCCAACCACCAGCTAAGCGGGCGGGCGGGCCATCAGGGTGGCGCCAAGCAAGGCCGCGCCACCCCGGCAGCCCGCTCGCCTGCCTGGCTAGTGGCTGGGTGATTCCCTCTGCCCGACAGGTGGCTGGGTGATTCCCAGAATCACCCAGCCACCAGCCGGGCAGGCGAATGGTGGTTGGGTGATTCCCGGAATAACCCAACCACTAGCCGGGTGGGCGGGCTGGCCGACGGGGTGGTGCAGCCTAGGGTGGCACCACCCCGGTGGCCCGCCCGCCCGCCTGGCTGGTGGCTGGGAGATTCCAGGCCGCCCCACCCCGGCGGCCCACCTGCCCGCCTGGCTGGTGGCTGGGTGATTCCGGCAGGCCTGGCTAGTGGCTGGGTGATTCCCGGAATCACCCAGCCACCAGCCGGGTGGGCGGCTGGTCACTAGTTGATTCCCAGAATCACCCAGCAACTAGTCGAGCGGGCGGCTGGTGGATGGTTGATTTTGGGAATCACCCAGTCACCAGTGGGGAGGGCGGTTGGTGGTTGATTGATTCCGAGAATCACCCAGCCACCAGCCGGGTGGGCAGCTGGTGACTGGTTGATTCCCGGAATCAACCAGCCACCAGCCGGCCGCCCGGTTGGTGGCTCCACTCGACTGGTGGCTGGTTGATTCTCGGCTGGCTGGTGGCTAGGTGATTCCGCGAATCAACCAGCCACCATCCGGGCGGCCGGCTGGTGGCTGGGTGGTGGTTGGTTGATTTTGGGAATCAAGCAGCCACCACCCACCCGCCCAGCTAGTGGCTGGGTGATTCCGAGAATCAACTAGCCACCAGTCGCGCTGGCGGCTGGTGGATGGTTGATTCCCAAAATCACCCAGCCACCAGCCAGGCATGCGGCTGGTGGCTGGTTGATTCCCGGAATCAACCAGCCACCAGTCGCCCGCCTGGTTGGTGGCTCCGCCCGGCTGGTGGTTGGTTGATTCCCGAAATCAACCAGCCGCCAGTCGCCCGCCCAGCGAGTGGCTGATTGATTCCCGGAATCACCCAGCCACCAGACGGGCGGCCAGCTGGTGGCTGATTGATTCTCAGAATCAACCAGCCACCAGCCGCTGGTGGCTGGTTGATTCCCGGAATCAACCTGCCACCAGCCGGGCGGCCAGCTGGTGGCTGGTTGATTCCCGGAATTGACCTGCCACCAGCCGGGCTGGTGCCGACCGGCTGGTGGCTAGGTGATTTCGGGAATCAACAAGCCACCAGCGGGCGGCCGACTGGTGGCTGGTTGATTCCCGGAATCAACCAACCACCAGCTGGGCGGCCAACTGGTGGTTGGTTGTTTCCACCCGCCTGGTGGCTGATTGATTCCACGAATCAACCAGCCACTAGTGGCTGGGTGATTCCAGGAATCAACCAGCCACCAGCCGGTGGTGATTCCGAATCAACCAGCCACCAGCCGGGCGCCCGCCCGCTTGGCGGTTGAGTGATTTCGGGAATCAACCAACCACCAGCTGGGGGTGATTCCGGGAATCAACCAGGTGGGCAGCTGGCAGGCTGGTGGGCGGTTGGTGAGTGGTTGATTCCCGGAATCAACAAGCTAACAACCAGTCGGGAACCAGCCAGCCACCAGCTGGGCGAGTGGCTGGTTGATTCCTGGAATAAACCAGCCACCAGCCGCCCTCCCGGCTCGACTGGTGGCTAGGTGATTCCCAGAATCACCTACCCACCAACTGGGCGGGCGACTGGTGGCTGGTTGATTCCCGGAATCAACCAGCCACTAGCAGCCCACCCGGCTGGTGGTTGGTTGATTCCCGGAGCCAACCACCCACTAGCGGGCCGGCTAGCTAGTGGCTGGTTGATTTCGGGAATCAACTATTCACCAGTCTGGCAGCCGGCTGGTGGCTGGTTGATTCCCGAAATCACCCCCGGCTGGTGGCTGGTTGATTCCTGGAATCACCCAGCCACTAGTGGCTGGTTGACTCCCAGAATCACTCTGCCACCAGCTGGGCGAGCGGGCGGGTGGCTGGGTGATTCCGGGAATCAACCAGCCACTAGCCGGGTGGGCGGCTGGTGGGTGGTTGATTCCCGGGAATCAACCCCCACTAGCCGGGTGGGCGGCTGGTGGGTGGTTGATTCCCGGGAATCAACCAGCTAGCAGTCGGCCGGGAATCAACCAGCCACCAGCTGCCCGCCTGGCCCTGCTGGTGGCTGGGTGATTCCCAGAATCACCCAGCCACTAGCTGGGCCGAGCGGGCTGTTGGTGGCTGGTTGATTCTGGGAATCAACCAGCCACCATCCGCCCGCGCGGCTATTGGATGGGTGATTACAGCCGGGCGGGCGGCTGGTGGCTGGTTGATTCCCGGAATCAACCAGCCACGAGCTGGCCACCCGGCTGGTGGCTGGTTGATTCCGGGAATCAACTAGCCACCAACCGCTCGCCCAGCATAGTTGGTGGCTGGATGATTCCCGAAATCACCCAGCCACCAGTCGGGCGGGCGGCTGGTGGCTGGTTGATTCCCGGAATCAACCATCCACCAGCCGCCCGCCGACTGGTAGCTGGTTGATTCCCGGAATCAACCAGCCACCAGTCGCCCAGGCGGCTAGTGGCTGGGTGGTTCCGGGAATCAACTAGCCACCAACCGGGCGGGCGGCTGGTGGTTGGTTGATTCCGGGAATCAACCAGCCACCAGCCGTCCCAGCCACCAGTCGCCCGCCCGGCTGGTGGCTGGTTGATTCCACCTGGCTAGTCGCTGGTTAATTTCCAAAATCACCCAGCCACCAGCCAGCCGCCCTGCTAGTGGTTGGGTGATTCCGGAATGAACCAGCCACCAGCCGTCCGCTCGACTGGTGGCTGGTTGATTCCCGGAATCAAAAGCAAAAGGAGAGATAGTTAACATTTATCAAAAACCACAATTATTGGTTAACTATCTTATAGACATTTGTTCAGATGAAGGAGATTGGGTTCTGGATTTATTTTCTGGCACAGGTAAGTTTTATTATATGGAATTGAATTTCAATATGTTATTTTTTAATTAATATGTCATTGTACTAATTTAGTTTATTATTTATTTTGTGCTTGGTAATTAGGTACAACGCGAGCATGTTGCCTTCAAAAAGGAAGAAATTGCATTGCAATTGAAAAAGATCCAGTACAGTGCAATTTCATTCAGCAAAGAATTAATGTTCTTCAATTTCTTCCAGATGCAATGCAAGAAATTGGGTTGAATAAAGGGACTTTAGTGAATCATGTGTGGCAAAAAAGGCAAAGAAACCTCAACCACCATTACATGGAATGTTTGGAAAGACATACATTGTGAGATTCGCAGACATCAAAGACCCATTAGTAGAGGAAAGTGAGCAAAAGGAAACATAAAATATTGTGGAAGAAGACAATGATGAAACTCTAGAGGACGAAGAGTTTGGATTACCTGACATTGTTGATTAAATTTAAGTTATACTTGTAAATCAAGCTTTGGAATGTTTTGACTTTGACATTTTATGAGAAGAATAAACACTCAATTAGGGTTGTCGTACGTTCAATATTTGTAATATGTGATTTTCGCATTGATTTTTAATTTAATCATTATTTTTTTGAAAAAAAAGTGATTATTATTTCTTTTTTGACATGAAATTCATAAAAAAAACTATTATTTTAACCATTTTTAGTTAAAATTATCATATAAAAATTGTGATTTTGACATGTCAATTCTAGCAAAAAATTATCAAAACATATAGCTTTTTAGTTATATTTATGTTAAAAATGGTTATTTTTATGTCCGTTGTTAAAAAATATTGTTTTTTAGAAACAATTATTTCATGTGGATTGAAAACTTAATTAAGGATGTATAAATATGTAGAATATCAAAAATTCTAAATATCGACCTCCTAATTTAAAAATGCAAAACAATAAAAACCTCACTAAAAAAAGTTAAAATTAAAATAAGAAAAAAGAAAATGTGAAGAAAACGGCCACTCCAAAAATGATCAAATTTACAAAATAATTATTTACATTCTATACATTAGAAAATTTAAAGTCAAAACATAGGTCTTTTAAAAAAAGGGGGTGATGCAGAATACTCACTTTTTTTAAATCAGCATGAAAATCACTACCATTCTAAAACGATTCTAAAACATAATGTACATAAAAAAATTAAAGTGCCAAAAACTATGCTCTAAAAAAAACATGTTCGTTTTGCATCACCCCTTTTCAAAATCAGGTCACTTTTTTTCTATCTCTACGAAACGGGTAACAGTATCAGTTCCCGTTTCAAAGTTTACAAATTGTTGTTGGATCAGTGTAGTGTGCTGAAGAGCTGATAGCTTAATTTCATCCAATTCATTAATTTGATGTAGTCTATTAACCTATGCTTCATTCAGATCCAGGCCTACTTCTTGGGCTATCCTCAATGTCTGAATTTCAAATTCTATTGGGAAGATAGGTTCTTTGCCAAACACTAGTTGATATGGGGAGTATCCTATGGTATTCCTCCAAGTCGTGCGATATGCCCACAGGGCTTCTGACAATCAGGTAGCCCAGTCACGTCTGTGTGAGGCGACTATTTTTGTTAGTATGGCCTCGATTACTTTATTGGTACTTTCTACCTGGTCATTTGCCTGCGGATGGTATGGAGATGTGATTTTGTGTAATATGTGATGATTTTTTAATGTAGTAGCAAGCTTATGTCCTACAAATTGTGGCCCTCCATCCATTATTATTTCTCTGGGCAAGCCATATCGAACGAAAATTTGGAAAAGAAAATGGATTACTCTGTCCTCTATGGCCCTTGGTAATGCTTCTTTCTCCACCCATTTAGTCACATATTCCGTTGCAACCAGTATATATGTCTTTTTATTAGATTATGGGTTTATTGGGCTAATGAAATCTAATGCCCAGCATTCAAAAGGTTTGATGACTAACTGTGGATGCAGGGGCATCTCGTCAAACTAGCTAGGGAAACCCATTCTTTGGCAGCTATTGCATGCCTGGACAAATTTCATGGTCTCCATAAAAATGGTGGGCCAATAATAACCCATCTGCAAGACTTTATGTCCAATCCTGTGGTCTGCAAAGTGTCCACCGCAAGGTCCATCGTGGCAGGATTTTAAGATTTCATCTTCCTTGACACACCTGCGGATATGCATATCTGCTCCTATATCAAAGAGGTACCCAATGATCCAGGAGAACCAAGTGTTTTATTGCACTATTAATTTTCTTTCTCTAGGCATCAGGTGCTTGGGTAATTTTCCCACTGCTAGGTAATTCGCGACATCTATGTACCATGGTGTTTTCACAGTTACAGTAAATAGTTGCTCATCAGGAAATTGGTCTTCTACTGCCACTGTGTCGTCTGTCTTTGGCACATGTGAGAGGAAGTTTGCCACCAAATTTTCCTTTCCTGGTTGATCCTTGATTGTTATGTCAAATTCCTGCAAAAGGATTAACTATCGTGTCACTCTTCCATTCGTAATAGGTTTATTAGCTAAATATTTGATAGTGGAGTGATCAGTGTACAAAACCATAGGGTATCATGTTATATAGTGTCTGAATTTGTTAATAGCATAGATTACAACTAGAAACTCTTTCTCGGTCATGGTGTAATTCAACTCAGTAGGAGTTAATTTTTTGTTGGTGTAGTATATCGCATAAGGTTTCTTATCTTCCTATTGGCCGAGAACTGCTCCAATGGCGGTATCTGATGCATCAAATGAAATCTGAAATGGTAAATCCCAGTTCGGGCCCCGTAGTACTAGGGCTGTTGATACTAGCCGTTTTAACTCTTCAAAGGCAATGTCACATTTGTTAGTCCATATAAAATCGATATTTCCTGTCAAAGCATATAATGGTGTAGCAATTTGGGAGAAGTTCTTTATAAATCTTCGATAATATCCAGAAAATCCCAAAAAATTGCATACCTCAGTTTGAGTGCAGGGGGTAGGTATTAAGAGGATTATCTGAATTTTCACTGGATCTACTTGAATTCCAGCTGCGGAGATGTAATGACCGAGGATGAGGCCCTCGGTCATCATCATGTGGCATTTCTCATGGCTTAAGCAGAGCCTAGTAGCAATGCATCTTTGCAGGACTTTCTCCAGCATCTATAATGCCGGCTCAAAGTCATCTCCATAGGGTGTAAAATCGTCCATGTACACCTCGAGTCCCTCGTTTATCAAATCTGCAAAAATGTTGAGTATGGCTCTCTGGAATGTGGCAGGTGCATTGCACAGTCCGAAAGGTAATACCCTGTAAGCAAATGTTCCCCAGGGGCAGGTGAAGGTAGTCTTATCTTGGTCTTCAGGGGAAATTTGGATTTGGTTGTAGCCACTGAAGCCATCTAAGAAAGAGAAGAATTTTTTACCTGCCAATGTGTCTAGCACCTGGTCAATGAATGGGAGGGGAAAATGATCTTTTTGTGTTTCTTTATTAAGCTCTCTGTAGTCAACACATATACACCACTTCCCATTCTTTTTAGGAACCACAACTAATGGAGAAACCCATTTGCTATCATATATAGGATAGATGAAATTTACATCTAACAGTTTCTATAGTTCAGCTTTAAAAACATCCTTTAGGTGAGGGTTTAATTGTCATTGAGATTGTCGAATGGGCCTCGCATCTTTCTCAGTATATATGTGTTATAGACATTTTTGTGCCTAACAGCATGGAGCATGAAATGTCAATAATCTGAGGGATCCAAAGTCCCTAAACATGTTGTTCTTACCCTTAGAGGAACAAGGTCAACAAACCACAGCACTGAAAATCAGTTCTCCACCTCAAAACACTCAAAAACAGGCTATTTTTGGATCATGTCAGCTGCTCCACTGAGCATCTGCGCTGAATGTCAACTGCTCCACTCTGTACCTGCGTTGAATGTCAAAAGCAATGAAGGCTACCTGCGCTGGGCGAGATTGGCCAAGTGGCACAGTCATTCTGCAAGGTGTCAATTGCCCAGGAAGCTTCCAAACTGACACTTCGGTCAAGGAATTCGCCTTGTGATGAGTAAGAGGGTCTTGATCTCCAAGTGGAAGCAAGAATCTCCAAGTGGACTCAAGAACTGAAGATTAACTAAAGTGGGAGAGGACACTAGTCAGCTTCATGCCAGTCTCAAGATGACTCATCCTTTCTCCAAAACCCTATATATAGAGCTCTCTCATGAGGTCTAGGGAGGCTGGAATTTTGTGCAAGTAAGGAAGTGCTGTTGGTTTGTGTATAGAACTATTGGGTGATTGCTTGAAGGAGGTGAAGAGGAGATTTCTTTCTGCTGGGAGGTGTTGCTGGATTGGGCCTATTATGGTTGTAACTCTCTCAGAACTTTACTTCTTCTATTAATAAAGTATTTGAGGTTCTTCTATATGCATGTGTCTTTATGGTGAATTGATGCTTGTATATTTGATTTATGCTAATCCCTGAATCGATTATGGATGTATGTTTCTTGTAGTATCCTTTTCTTGTGCTTTTACAGGATCTTTGTGTAGCTGGGCCGGTGAAAGAGCAAGGAATTAGGAGCAAGCAGCAAGGAGTGGAGACTGGATCGACTATTAAGCGCAAGATAACGGTTAGTAGATCATCCTTCTCTTCTCTCTCTCATCTCATAAAGAAGTAATCTTGAATAGCTTTGCATTCAGTTGTTGCTGAGGTACTATCACCCTTAGAGTGGGATAGGGTCATTCCGTATTGGATACTTTTCCCAACAACAAATTGGCGACTCCGTTGGGGATCGTATCTTGTTGGTTGATTATGTTTTTGCTATTCATTTCATAAACAAAGAGAGTACCGAATCGAACTGTGTTTGAATCTTTCAAATACAAAGTAGAGGGCAGCTACTCTAGCTCAGTTTCTGGGCAAGTTTATGATTTGAAGAGCTGATCCACAAGGACTCTAAAAAGCTCTTAGTGATAGCTTTTCATCTTCCTTGTCATCCCTTAGTGTGTCCTTGACTGATAGCTTCTGATTTGAGCAAAAAACTGTGAATTTTTTAGCAATCTGTGACCCGGAAACCACCAGAAACGAAAGTTTCATTCTTCAGTGCAGGCTGTACAAAGGCTGTTTGCATTTTAGCGCAGTTCCCGAAGGGGCTACCTGCGCTGAAGGTCAAACAGGCAGTGTTCCACCTGCGCTGGACCAGTCCTGCCTTGTGCTGCTGGGGTTTCCTGCTGTTTCTTGCCTTGTTTTCACTCTTGTTTTTGCTGTTTGTTACCAGTCAGTAGGCCTATCTGAAACCAACTTTCCTTATCATTATTCCGCCTCGGTTGTATAAAGAAACTGTGTTTGTTCTTTGTGTATTTCTTATACATTTACAGTTTCCCATAACGAAAGTGAACTAGTCTTGCTGTGGCCTCTTAGATCTAGACCTGTGATAAAGTGTCGTTTTGATCTTAAGAGTTAGTTTGATTGTTGTTCATAGCTGATTGAGATTTTGCTTTCGTCATATTGGTTTGAATTTATATATTTCTAGTGTCGAAACAAGTAAATCTTAAGGTGTCTTTTGATTTTGGACAAGCTTGTTTGCTTTCACTTGAAATTGAATCAAGTTATACAATAGCTTTCTTTTTGTATTGTCGCACAAACATTAAGGAAGAGAAAAGAAATACCTGCATCTTTGCATTTTGCATATAAGTTTGTATGTTGATTTAGGGAAAAAGTGCATTAGCGAGTGCTCTTTGATCTGTGTGAAAAGATTTTGTCTCTCTTTTCCCTCAGTAGTTAAGATTTTCATAAGTCAAAAGGATTGAAAAAGCTTGCTTCTCATCTTAGACTGCATTTAGGAATTTGTATCAATACATCTCGTGGTGAACCTTGAAAGGCAAACTTTAAAAAGATCAACTTAAAATATATTGAATGAACCTAACAACGCTTTGAAACATAACGCAAACATCTAGAGGTCTAAGCTAGAGATGTGTTCCGGCGTCGTTAAACGTAGTGACTGTCGATCTCGACGAAGGTGGGTGATTCCTCCTGAGAGTCGGTGGCACTAATACGGACTTGTGCTCCCACGTACCGTCGCATATATATTGGGAGACCCCTATAGGAATAAATCCTTTATCTAATAGGAAACCGTGTCGGCCGCCCTACTGATCGCAATGCAGTGAACACAGCATTCACGAAGATCGACCACTCGTACCGTAAAACGTATTCTGTGGTTTTGCGAAAGGTTTGGCACACCCTCTGCCTAGATCTCCAGAGCAGTTTCTTTTGGCCTTTTTCAAACTCTATAACTGAAAAAGTCCAACCGAGCATTTGTCACTTCGGGCTCGTTAATACATCGAAGGAGACTAGAGTCATCTTTAGCTTTTTCTCGACTCTTAAAAAGTGAAAAAGCAAGTTGTGTCTAAAAGCGTCTAATAAAATTCATTCAATTCGGAAACACAAATTTCCCCTTTTAATATTTTAGTTGATCGAGTAATCCGCAATCGTGGAAGAAAGTCAATTGAAACCCCGTCGTTCGCGGAGGCTTACGAGTCAACCATCTTTGTCCCCGGAATCGAAAACAGTACGGGCGAAGCGAACTCGTTTAACCGGTTTAAAAATCTCCTTTGAAAGTTAGAACAAGTGTTCCAACTACAACTGAGGTTCCGGTTACTCCTAACATTTCTGGAAACCCTGCCTCTATAGAAGAAGTTCAACAGCCACAGAAGGACAGTAATACTGATCCTAGTCTGGGGGCAAATACTTGTGTAACTGAACCAGTTCCATCTGTAACTGGTCCAGAAAGTTTTGTTCCCCAAACAACTGTCGCTGTCGAAACAACCACTTCTTCGGCACCAGAAATATTTTACGGACCTGACGGTCTTCCTCTTCCACCGGGTTTGATTGCGATAGAAGAAATTGCAGAGGATCCGCAAGCAAGTACTCCAACTCATTTTGGGGTAGGGGTCACTCTCTTTCCTTCATCAGAAGTTAATCCACCACAAGTGGAAGTCCCTGTAGAATCGCTAGTCAATCTATTGGATAGACTTAAAATGCCTGAACAACCGTCATCATCTAAGACTGTGTCAAATGACACAGCGACAGCAGAAGCCCCTGCCGTCACTCCAACGATGTTTGCCGGAATACCAGCTGTCCCAACTAGCTCTCAACAGCTAGAAGGAGTCCACCAAGGGACTATTTCGACAGTATGGTATGTTCCAGTTTGTTCATCCGGAGTAATACCCAGTAATTCTTATGTTGAAACTCGACAGATTGATCCTCATGGAGGTCAATTTGGGCCATCTAGTCCTCAAGGACTAACAATCCCTCTGAGTTCCGGATTGCTACCATATGGGGGGCAGTATGCCCTTTCATTACCTCCTCCGGGAGGATATCCGTATGGCAGTTCTCAACAGTATTCTGGTTATACTGGAATTGCATCAAGTAGTTGGGTACCTATGCTACCTCAACAACCAAGGATTGTATATTCTATGCAACAATGTGTACCTGTGACGAACATCCCAACCGCCCCGGCTATTGTAACCGTGTCGCAAGTTCAAGCGATGCTTGTTACATGTCAACCTCAGATTTCTCAGGTTGTAATGCAACAGTCGCTTGACCATGGGTCACAACCACAATCACCAACTGGTGGGACGACACAAGTACAAACGGGTACAATTACCCCACACCTTGGTCCAATGGTTAGCATGGCGCAACAGAACATGGCGTCACAACCATGGCTTGTACAATACCAACAACCGCAGTTCCAGCAAGTGTACCAAGGGTCTGAGCAGCAGATCTTTGCGAATAGTGGACAGCCGTATATCCAAAACGGTCAAAACCAACCACTTTACAGTGGTCAAGTCCACCAACCGTATCAATCATACCAACATCAATTACATTATGCTGGTATGCAAAGACCCACTGCTCAAGCGATTCCATCATACCCTGGTTACGCTTCGCCTAACCTGAATCAACAATTACCGTTCGTGGCAACTTTAGAGTTACCCGATTTACACCGTTTAACCAACGATCCGATTGCTTATGCCCCTTGGTGGCCATCGATTCCTCATAAACTTCCATCTGACATTCCTAAATTCAATGGAAATCCAGGTGAAGACCCGTCGAATCACGTGATGACTTTTCATCTGTGGTGTTCGTCGAACACCCTTAACGACGATTCGATAAGACTTCGCCTTTTTCAGAGGACATTGACAGGTCCGGCGGCTAAATGGTATATTGAATTGCCAAGAGCCTCTTTCGACAATTTTAGTTCCCTAGCCACGACTTTCTTAACCCATTTTCAATTACCAATAAGGTATGAAACGGGAACAGAAATATTAACCAACTTCAAACAGACAACTGCTACCCATATATCTGATCATATACATGATTGGCGTCGTCGTCGTAGGATGGTGAAAACATATGTTCCCGATCAGCTATTAGCTGAATGGTTTATAAAGTCGTTACTTCCGGCTATTATGGAAGATGTGGCCAAGGGGGGAGTCGTAACAGAGGAGCAAGTGATTGCTCGTGCACAATATTTGGACTTAGTTTATACTCAGTCCGGCACACTCTATGACAAAATACCTGACGCCCCTAGACCAGAGTTTTCAATTCCTCCCCCTCCTAAATCAAATAGTGACTCTCATGCCAGTGATGGCGTGATTGGCACAGCAAACGCGAAATCGATAAAGGCTTCGTCAAAGAAAGCCCGTAAGAATTCGGATCAAAATGCAAAAGAAAAAATTCTTGCTTCGGAAGTAAATGCCGTATCAGAAGATAAAGGCAAAGAAACCAATCAACCAGGAAGCAAGAAGAAACAAAACAAATGGAAGAAGAAGAAACAGGGTGAGTCATCCCCCGGAAAAAAATCTTCAAACCCTCCTGGCAAAGGGAAACAAAATTATCCATGTTTAATATGTGATGATAAGGATCATAACACAAAGAATTGCCCATTCAAAGCTGAGTTAAAGAGGTTCTTTAAAAGTTCCCAAACATCAGCTGTGTTAACTGATCCATTTCCCAACCCAGGTCAAAATCTGGTTGATAGTGGAAATGCTTCCCCGTCGCAAGTCCTTATGTTGTCGGTTTCGAAACAGCAGAATGATGCTTTGATTTCGACAAGGAACAAAGATTATGGAAATCCTCAGGTGTCGAACGAAAAAGGTAAAGATCAACCAAGTAGTTCGACAACGACAACTTCGACAGAAGTTGTAACGCCCACCATCCCTGAATTAACAATAAAACCGCCAAAGGGTGTAGTACACAAGTCGACATTTAATCCTCGTGCCAGAGCGGCGCAGCATTATAATATAGTGGAAGATTTGGCTCAATCGCCATCTGCTATGTCGACTCTTGAAGTACTACAAAATTGTCCAACCCAAAGGCAGGCGTTGTTATCAGCAATTGGTGGGGTTGATCCTAAGGATTCCAATCTTGTATCCTTTGATCACAAGGGATATGATCCTCAGTTACCAGCTCAGCTAGCTTTCCTTATTCAAGTGAAAGCACTCAACAAAACTGTTCACAGAACAATAATCGATGAGGGAGCCTCGACATGTATTATGTCAATGAGTTGCTGGAAAACATTAGGATCTCCAACCTTGTCGCGATCTTCGACGACATTAAAAGCTTTCGACGGAAGGACTTATACCCCATACGGTATCCTTAATAACTTGAAAGTTGAACTAGGAGGAAAGACAGTAGAAATTGATGTAGAAGTCATTGATGGGAATCTTGACTATAACATCCTACTGGGTAGACCATGGATTTATGCCATGGCAGCTGCCGTGTCGACTTATTTTAGGAAGATTGCATTCCCGTTTGAAGGAGGGATTACGATCGTCGACCAACAGAATTTCCTCCCTAATGGTTCACAAGTTACAGGAAGCATTCCCATGATCCATGAGAGTAACCATTCAATTCAAGATATCGGAGTAGGATTATTGAAAGACCCCACATTGATGGGAACTTTCGTGCTACCACCTCCTATTTATACAGGAAATGTACCGTTTGTAGCAACCTGCAACATGATATCTTCCACGAAGGTCAACATGGATCATTCAATGGTTTTGCCCCCAAGTCCTTTAGAAATATTGTAGCAATCAATGTTTCAAGCATGGGAGGCGAACCCAAATCAACGCTCGTCAAGCGTTTGGGTAGATAGATCTAGAGAATATGGAACCCCATTAGATCCTTGGTCGAAAGTACATGGGACTGACGAAGGAATCTTACAATCAATGATGATTGAGGGGGCACCATGGAATGATCACCACCATCGTTCCCTTCTTCTGGAATATGAAGAGGATACTCAAAGTGATCTTTATCACCCTTCAGTATTTGAGTTCCTAACGAATACTGTAAATACGGTGGATTCCGAGCGAAACTTATCCAATATTGAGGAGACTATAGCCATAAATATCTCGACCAAAACAGATGTTGTAGAGAATATTTATGTCGGCAAAGGTTGTTCACCTTCAGAACTGGAAATATATAACGCTCTTTTTCGCGAATTTAGAGATGTCTTCGCTTGGTCATAGGATGAAATGCCAGGCATTGACTCGAGTATCGTTGAACACGAAATTAAAATGTATCCTGATGTCAAACCAGTAAGGCAACGGCTTCGGCAGGTGCACCCGAAGAAAGCCGCTGCCATTAAGGCGGAGGTTGAAAAACTCCTCCATGATGGATTCATCTACCCGGTTCCTCTAACCGATTGGGTATCGAATATTGTCCCTCTTATGAAAAAACAAGGGACGATTAGAGTGTGCGTTGATTATAGGGATGTAAACCAAGCTTGTCCGAAGGACAACTACCCTACACCCTTCATCGACCAGATAATTGATGAATGCGCTGGATGTGAAATCTTTTCATTTATGGATGGATTTTCCGGGTATAATCAAATAAATATCTGCCCACAGGACCAGTCTAAGACTGCATTTATTTGTCCATGGGGCACATTCGCTTATCGAAAATTACCCTTTGGTTTAAAGAACGCAGGGGCGATGTTTCATAGGGCGATGAATTATGCCTTCCATGACATCAAGAACATTGTTCAACCTTATCTCGACGATCTTCCGGCTCATTCGCGAAAGCGGACTGATCATCCGCAGCATTTAAGAGCGATATTTCTACGTTGCCGACACTACAAGATAAGACTCAATCCACACAATTATGTGTTTTGCGTCAGTTCTGGTCGTTTACTTGGCTTTGTAGTCTCTAAAGATGGGATTCGTCTCGAACCCTGTAAGGTTCAGGCGATCATTAATTTGCCTCCACCTTCAAATTTGCTTCAGATTCAGAAACTCCAAGGGAAAGCAAACTTTCTGAGGAGGTTCATTCCAAATTACACAGAACTTGCTAAGGGTTATACTCGTCTTTTGAAAAAGGATGTACCTTTTGTCTGGGACCAGGTGGCGCAAGCTTCCTTTGATGCTCTGAAAGATTGTCTAGTAAAAGCATCATTAATGTACGCCCCGGACTATCAAAGAGATTTTAACCTGTATCTAGCTGCAGCGGATACGACCATTGCGATGGTTTTAGTTCAAGAAATCGATGGAATTGAACATCCTATCTATTATTTAAGTAAAAACTTAAACGATACAGAAAGTAAATATTCTTATGTTGAAAAACTAGCGCTTGCAGCTGTTCAAGCGATTCAAAGGTTTCGACATTATGTCCTCTTTCGGAAAACTACCATCCTGTCAGATTGCAACCCCATGACTTATGTACTGTCGCGACAGTTGCTGGGGGGAAAATATTCAAAATGGATAGCGATCCTTCAAGAGTTTGATCTGGAATTTGTAAAATCCAAATCAAAGAAAGCTCTAGTTTTCGCAGAATTGTTATGCGATCTCCCATCGTTGTCCAACGATGAAACATCGGAAGAGTCAATCGTGGACGAAAGTTTGTTTTTGATATCTGTAAGCGATGAATGGTATGGAGATATCATAGTTTATCTCCAAACCCAAAAGTTCAGGCCTAACACCTCTCACTCTGAACAAAAACGTATACGATACCAAGCAAAAGACTACATGATCGTCGGTGATACGCTTTACCGTCGTGGTGTCGATACAGTTCTGAGGAGGTGCCTTACCCATGAGGAGGCCGAAAAATCCCTGAATGATTGTCATTCAGGCACGTGTGGAGGGCATCAGTCTGGATATGCAACAGCACAAAGAATCTTACGAGCAGGCTACTTCTGGCCAACCATGTTCAAAGATTGCATAACCGCAGTCAGAAGTTGCCATGCTTGTCAAATCTTTGATAGCAAAACCAGACGACCACCCGCACCTTTACAGCCAATAGTTGCTGTTGGGCCCTTCGCCAAGTGGGGCATCGATTTCATGCAATGTAACCCCACCTCGACCAGGGGGCATGGGTATATTATAGTCGCTGTTGACTATTTTACCAAATGGGCCGAGGAGATGCCTGCATTGGATAACACTGGCGAAACAACTGCCCTCTTCTTTCTCAATCATGTAGTCGCCAGGTTCGGCGTACCACAGGCTATAGTCACAGATCATGGGTCGCATTTTCGCAATCACATGATGGTCGAATTAGCTGCCAAGCTAGGGCTATCTCACGACAGCTCTACCCCATATTATCCGCAAGCCAACGGACAAGTTGAGGCAATCAACAAGGTCCTGAAGCGTATGTTGCAAAGGATGATCGGGGTTCATAAAATAAGATGGCACCTAATCCTGTACTCAGCTTTGTGGGCTTACCGGACCTCCGTAAAGAACGCAACCGGGTTCACACCTTTTCAACTGGTGTATGGCCTGGAAGTAGTCTTACCAATCCAGTGTGAAATTTCATCGCTTAAAATCGCAATCGATCTTCTCCCCGGAACTTCAGAAGAAGAGGCTCGTTTCTTGGAATTAATCCAATTGGATGAAACCCGTCGTGACGCCGCGTTGGCTAACGAAGCTCATAAGAAACGAGTCAAGGCTCAGTTTGACAAAAATGTCAAACCCCGTGTCTTCTCAAAAGGTGATTTGGTCTTGCTTTATGACCAAGAATCCGATAAATTGGGAGCAGGCAAATTCAAGTCCTTATGGATGGGCCCCTATATTGTTAAAAGGGTGTTAGCAAAAGGAGCCTACGAGTTAATGGATTACAATGGAATTCCACTGGCACAGCCCCGCAGCGGGTTGTACCTCAAGCATTACTATGCTTAAATAGTAACCTGCATGCTTTTGTTGTATTTTTTTTTCGCTAAAGTGTTTGTTCTGGTCGAGTGATCCACCTTTTTCCGTTGCAGATGTCGAACCTTCTGGAGACATGTGTTGGGTATGCCGACGGAGCGAGTCGTAGTTCGCGGAACCTGTCCTCCGCAGCCTGGGCCATTTTTGATCCAAGCGGCGAGTTAGTAAGTTTCAGAGGTGTTTGTATTGGGCAATCAACAAATAACATCGCTGAGTATAGCGCGTTGATAGAACTACTCTCTGATGCCATCACACGTGGCATACGCCGACTAATTGTCAGGTTAGACTCACAGCTCGTAATACTACAACTCAATGGTATATATTCTGTTCGCAATCCAGCTATTTATCGCATGTTCCTAAGGGTTAAGGTCTTGGAAAGACGATTTGATTCAATTCAATATCAACATATTTCAAGAAACTTAAACACATTAACTGACTCATTAGCAAACTATGTGTTAGATAGACATTTGCAACATTTATAAAAAGGACACATCATCAAAAATTGTACATATGGATCACGTAAATCAACCAGAATAAAACCCGAAAATCAAAATATATAAGTTGTTTATATAAGTTCATACATAATGTTCTGTAACCAAGACAAAATTGGTCATATGACCTAAAAACTCAAAAAGAAGCTAGGGGGCACCCTAGCCTAGTGGTGCTCATGATAGTACGTCACAGCCTGTGCAATCATGCGCAAGAGACAAGTCCATCGTCTAGGCACACCAATAGTATGCCGCTGCATCTGTAAAGGTAACTCGTCAATCTGTACATCCGGAAGGCCACGAGTAAGGCTCTCAACCTGCTCCTGCACAACTGTAAGGGTCTCAGTGTCGTCAAGATCACGAATAACAACTCTCCTAGCAGGCTCCCCTGCCGGGGCAGCAGCTGGCGATCTCGGACGAACTGCTGGACGAACAGGACCAATATCTGCATGCACCCAAGAGTACAATTAAAAGTCTTGATAGAATAAATCACATCAACATTATGAATAAGAATAATAAACAGTAATATGGTCAAAGAGTTTACCAATGGCACCCCACTGCTCGCCGTCCGGTAGCACCAAATCCGAATCACCTCGGAAATCCATACCCACATATGGATACTCAGAAAACGCCATCTCCTGGTGCTCGAACCACCTAAAGAAGGCCTCAGTAAAAGTAATCTGAGGTTGACCTGCATGCCTAGACATGTGGTCAACCCACCTCTGCATGCGTGGCTCGGTCGGAGAAGGCAAGTTAAGTATGATGTACTGAGGCTGCATCAGTGGGATTTTCTCCAAGGCAAAGGCAGTCAGAATAGAACCAAATCCAAAGTTCTTCAGCTTCCCGTCCTTTACCTTGGTCAATTGACTTTTCATCTGAACAAGTACTGCATCACACCAGTTGAATACTTTCGGTTGGAGACACTCCAAGGCGTGCTGCATATAAGACCTGTTGGCAACATGTAGAGCTGCGCTGCCGGCCATCCTACCAATAGTGAACAGAATGGACCTGAGAGCCCGATCAGTAATCTCACGGATAACAATCTTGCCGTCTCTGCTCGGCTGAGAACCTTCCCTACAATACTGACGTACATAATCTCTGGTGGAATCAGTCCCCTGGGCCGTACCTGATAAGGAAATGGGGGCACCTCGTCTTGACAGTCCAGTCAAGAAGTACATGTCCTCTATGGTCAAGGGGATGGTCTTCCCCTTAATCTGGAACACTTGGTTAACAGGATCCCAAGCATCAAGCATATACTGCAGTAAAGAAATCTGTGCTCTCATGCTAGAGATACGGAAGAACTTCAGCAGGCCACAGTTCCGCAGCGCGTTCACCGTGACCGGGTCATGGAGGGCAATCATGTCCTCCTCTTCATGTTCTTGTTCTCGCCATGTAAGGGACATTTTGTTCAAAGTTCCCTGCAAAGCAAACAAGAGAAAGAATGAATTCCTGATTTGATGAAAATCTGGCGAAAAAATCATCAAAAATGACCCTAAAACTCAGTCTTTTTGAGCCTAGCGCAGGCAGGAAGTCCCCCACTTACGCTGAGGGTCAGGCTGCCTTAAGGCAGCTTGACCTTCAGCGCAGGTTTCGAAAGGGAAACCTGCGCTGATCCTAGGGCACCCTGGCAAAACCCCAGGGGCTCCGAAAGACCGGAAAACAGGCAAAAAACAGGAAAAGGAAACCATGAAAAGAAAGAGCTATGGTTTAGCTCCTACCTGGTCCAGACGGCGCCGAAAATCGTCCGCAGAATCTCCTAGAATCAGCTAGTGAAAATCAAGGGGGAAGAGGCACCTCCAGAGCTCCAACAAACCAAATGCAAATGAAATGGTAAATGAGAGGTAAAAACTCCTTTTAATGGCTTTTTACACAGTTTAAAGTAAAATATTAGGGTTATAATCTCATTTTCATGCAAATATTATTCATTTCTAACAAAGTTTGTTGCAGCAATTGAAAAAGCAGTACTATATTTGAAAAGAGAAAAGCTAGTAATGGTAAAAAATCAAAATGTGACCATATAGTCGAGCAGTTTTACCGCGGAATTTATGCTCGTTAAAAAATAGAAAAGCGAGATCCGAGCAGTTTTAGCGTCATAGTTCATGCTCGTTAAAAAATAAACATAAGCTTTTGAGCAAGTTTAAGCTCGTTAAAAAATGAACTTCCCGGTAAATAACCATTGTGATCGTAGATTTATTAGCCATAAAAGCCTTGGTCGTGTTTGCACCCGCCACCTCCATTCCATTTGGCCTATCGTTCACTTTGAGGAACAGCTGCGAAGAGTGATTTCACCTAGCCATCCTTGTGACACTGCCGTGATTGGAAAATTCCAACCTGTACCTGGAATCTGCTGCTATCCCTGTTTATCACTCGTTCCTCAAAAGACGAGTCTTCTTTGAGCTCTTTTCTCTTGACTCGTAAAATATGAAAAGTTTGTCGAGTTTTGGCCTTCCAGCTCGTTAAAGTGACCGGAAGAGCTATCCCTCCTCTAGATTTTAATCTTTTTGGACCTGAGGGATTATTGCACAAAAAGGTCGAGCACTTGTTTTATTCGGCTCGTTAAAACTATCGAAAAATCATCCCTTCTGTATTGTTTTATACTTTTTCGGACTTAAGGGATTAGATGACGAAAAAGGAATTTTGGAGTTAACTTTCTGTACCTTTTCAGACTCTCTAAAAATGAAAAGGATCGAGTTTTCCTTGTCGTTAGACTCGTTAAAATGATTAAATAGCGACAAACTTGTCTTTAGACGAGAACGAGTTTCCCTATCGCTAGGCTCGTTAAAACATAGCGATGGGCTTGCCCGAAGGGCAGGTTATAGAACAAGCATATGTTATCCTCCTCAAGCTTGACAAAAATAAAGAGGTACTGGTCAGAAATGACTGGGGAAAAATTGGGAGAACCTCAAAGCTTTAATGGTAGTAAGTCGCTCTTGAACATGACACTTTGTCCTCCGTATCACATCGGGTTGGGTTGTTTCATTCACCGGTCTCATCACCATGGTCCTCGCCAAACCATCCACACTTGGGGTAATGCTACCGATCCATCACATCAGTGTCGTTATATGTTCAAGAGATGTTGTTCAGAGAGAGTCAACCGTGTCCCATCCACTACCATACATTATCCTTCATCCACCCATGATCGCCACCCTGAATCATATTTCACAGATTGTTTTCACCTCCACTAAAATCATTAGCTCCGTTCCGTGTCACTGATGTGGGATTCATTAAGGCCCTCCTTTGACGGATCGCTTCTTGTCGACTTCAGCTCATTATCCAAGAAGTTGATCTAGGAACAAACCCCCCAGTACCTTGAAGCTTGCATGCCTCAATGGCAAGTTTCTCACTTCCGGCGACAGGTATACATCAATGACCTTCGACCAGAAGATTTTGCGTGGTGTTCGACGCCAAGTCCTTTATTCACACCACGTGAATTGTACTGCAGTACCTTGAGGGTCATTGTCATTATTGGTGATTCCTCTCGCGCTTGTTAACAGTTTACATTATTGACCGGTAATCAAGCGATGTCTTTCCATGTTCGACTTCAGCGCAATTCTCACATGGATCGACTTGTACTTAGAGTGAAGATCGAACGAGTTTGAAGACCCCGGATCTAGTTTCATCCATCCGGGCTGCGATATATATTAAGGATATAAAGACATTTGTTATGTACATCATTGCAGCAGATGATCATCCTACTCAAAGGATGATAATTTCAGCAGAGAATTATCAGTCTACCACCAGACGATCGTCTGTTCTATGTACCAAAATGAATTTATAAAGCTGAGCATGGGAATGCCCGCCTCAGCTAGATCATGAAAGCAGAATGAAAAATAATGTATTGTATTGTATTTTATTACAGGGCACCTCTCAACGATTGAATGAACTTCGGATCCTCCTGATAAAGCATTTCACCCGATAAACGACCTCATACTTTAGGGGGCAACTGTTATAGACATTTTTGTGCCTAACAGCATGGAGCATGAAATGTCAATAATCTGAGGGATCCAAAGTCCCTAAACATGTTGTTCTTACCCTTAGAGGAACAAGGTCAGCAAACCACAGCACTGAAAATCAGTTCTCCACCTGAAAACACTCAAAAACAGGCTATTTTTGGATCATGTCAGCTGCTCCACTGAGCATCTGCGCTGAATGTCAACTGCTCCACTCTGTACCTGCGCTGAATTTCAAAAGCAATGAAGGCTGCCTGCGCTGGGCGAGATTGGCCAAGTGGCATAGTCATTCTGCAAGGTGTCAATTTCCCAGGAAGCTTCCAAACTGACACTTGGGTCAAGGAATTCGCCTTGTGATGAGTAAGAGGGTCTTGATCTCCAAGTGGAAGCAAGAATCTCCAAGTGGACTCAAGAACTGAAGATTAACTAAAGTGGGAGAGGACACTAGTCAGCTTCATGCCAGTCTCAAGATGACTCATCCTTTCTCCAAAACCCTATATATAGAGCTCTCTCATGAGGTCTAGGGAGGCTGGAATTTTGTGCAAGTAAGGAAGTGCTGTTGGTTTGTGTATAGAACTATTGGGTGATTGCTTGAAGGAGGTGAAGAGGAGATTTCTTTCTGCTAGGAGGTGTTGCTGTATTGGGCCTATTATGGTTGTAACTCTCTCAGAACTTTACTTCTTCTATTAATAAAGTATTTGAGGTTCTTCTATATGCATGTGTCTTTATGGTGAATTGATGCTTGTATATTTGATTTATGCTAATCCCTGAATCGATTATGGATGTATGCATCTTGTAGTTTCCTTTTCTTGTGCTTTTACAGGATCTTTGTGTAGCTGGGCCGGTGAAAGAGCAAGGAATTAGGAGCAAGCAGCAAGGAGTGGAGACTGGATCGACTATTAAGCACAAGATAACGGTTAGTAGATCATCCTTCTCTTCTCTCTCTCATCTCATAAAGAAGTAGTCTTGAATAGCTTTGCATTCAGTTGTTGCTGAGGTACTATCACCCTTAGAGTGGGATAGGGTCATTCCGTATTGGATACTTTTCCCAACAACAATATGTGTTGCATACATAATTGGGTATCAATTCCTTTCATATCTGGGTAATCCCAAGCGAAAGCCTCTTTACATTTTCTAAGGAGTTGAATAAGCCTCTGCTGCTGGTCATCAATCAGATTTTTATTAATGTTAGGGACTTTCCTTGGCTCAATTTCAATGGGTTTGTTGTTATAAATAGTTGTTGTTGGTATTGTTTGGTCATTGATATCTTTTAAAGGATCTTCTTCAATTTCGTTATACAGGGCTGCTTCAATCATGTGACATTTTAGATTATATACGACAACTAGGTGGTTAATGTAAGTGTTAATAATGTCATCTTCTGTTTGATTCTTAAATTCAAAAGCATCTGCTACAGTTAGTGGTGATTGAATATTTTCAGTTAAATATGTTACAGGTTGTTTCCTAGTTTTTATTATAGTTAAGCTTGGCTGAGCTGGGCGATATAAAGCTAGGTTCTTCACATTACTTCCCCTTGCTATAGTCATACTGCCTGTTCGACAACTTATATAAGCATCTTTGGTCGCTAGCCAAGGTCTTCCTAGTATTAGAGGATGTCCATCTAGTGGTTTCTAGGATTAATAATCAAGAAATATGTTGGGTATTCCCAAGAAGCTACAGACACCATTACATCCTCTAATGTGCCTTCTGGTTTGACAACTAATCGATCAGCAAGTTCCAGGAAGGTGGTAGTTGGATCCAAGGCTGTGATGCCATGTTTTTGACAGGTTGTTGTTGTGAGAATATTAATGGTTGCCCCTAGATCGACTAATGCATTAGGGAAGGAACATCCATTTATTTGTACTGTGACTATAGGGTTTCCTGGGTCCTCATATTTCACTAGTGTTTCTCTGCCTAATAATAAATCAGACAAATTTTCGACTACGTGGATGGTTGATGTTGCTTTTATTTTCCTCGTAGGCTTCTTGGTACACAATTCCTTAATGGTTTTTGCATAGATTAGAATGTTCTAAATAGCCTGGAGGAGGGGTATTTTTACACAAAGATTTTTTAATTATCCCAGGAGATAGAAATCGGGATATTCGATTGGGCAAGGTATAATCAATCTTTCTCGGAATGGTGGAGAAGAGGTAATGGTTTGATCGTGGCTTTTCTATTTAATTGTATTCTCCATTTGAGGTGTTTTTTCTAGAGGTAGTGATTCTTCTATTTGTATATTTTTATCCTCCTCTGACTCAATTATTTGTCCAAACCTCAATTTGAGTTCATTACACACTCTCAACTTGGTTTCTGGATCTAGCCCTTCAATAATTTGTACCGACTGGACTAGTCTATTGTTGGGATTCGGGTTGGGCTGGGCTGGGAGTTGTGGTCGTAAGTTGGATTGAGGATTTTGTTGTAACGTGTAAGGTGCTGGTAGCGTAGGTTGAGGCAGGGGGATTGTTCCTGCTGGCTGGTTTGTAGGTATTTGCCAGTTTGACTGCCAGTTTTGGTTTTGTGAAGTGGAGGGTGGCCATTGAGATGGATATGGGTTGTTCTGCCAGAATGGTGGAAAGTAAGAGGAATTTGGCCAACTATTGTTTGGACTTGATTGATTGGACCAAGGTGGCATAGAAAATTCTTGTGGTGACCAATTAGGAAAAGGTGGCTGGTTCTACCATGTAGCCCCTATGTATTGCTGAGAATTATATTGTGAGGGTTGAAAGAATGAAGATGGGTCGGGAGGCATACCTGTTTGTCGTGCTTGCCATTGGCGACACTGATTTAACAGGTAGACTGGTTCTGTTTCTTCCTCTTCCTCTTTGAAGACCGCTTTGAATCCTAGGAGCGATGGGAAATCTTCTGTGGCATGTTCTTTGGTGCATATGTCATAGGTCTGTACCCTATCCAATGGACATTCTTTATGACTATGCTTCTTCCTGCATTGACGGCAAAAGATCACCAGGTTTTGTTCTGCTTCAGCCTACTTCTTCTTGGCTTGCATGATGTCCAATTGTGTTGTCAAAGTTCCCATGATATCTCTTTTGAAATCTTCCAGCAGGTTTCCAATTTCAGTACGAGTAATGCTTCCACCGGAGATTTTGCTGTCCCTGGTGATCATATCACGTTCAGCTGGTTTTAATCTTGTACTACCCCTCGATTACTTGATACACAAATTAATAATGTTAGCATAGCCCTCTTGATAGATATCACCTTTACCCATAATATTTAATGTCTTTATCCATTGGTCTTTCATCCCCTTAATCAGTGTGGTTTTTAGCACATTATCAGGAAAAGGCAGATTTGCGTAGGGAGACCTTTGGAGGTTATATTGGAAACACTCCACATACTCTTCCAACGTTTCACTAGGTCTTGCTACCATTTGGAATATCTCATCTTTTAGTTCCTTAGATCTACAATAATCTTGATATTTTTTAAGGAAAGCAATTTTCATTTGGTCCCAATCATTTATGGTGCCCCCACCTAGTCCCATAAACCAATGCAGGGCTGCTCCCTTTAACGTGGAGGGAAACAACTTCAATTTTTGGGTGTCGATGGTGTAATCATAACCCTGACATAGGACATCAAATTCAAACAAAAATGCATCCGGGTCTTCTGATGTGAGTCCATGAAAGGTGGGAATATTTTGTAGAGGGATAGCTTTTATGGGTTTGTTAACAGTTGTGTCAACAATAGGGTACTGTAATGTAGAGGTCTGGGGTGCTTGTGGATTATTGGCCATTTGATCAAAGATATGCCAGTACCCTTCTGGGATTTCTGGAGCTAGAGAGTTATCCCTCGGTTGTCTAGAAGAGGTAGGAATGATCCTAATAGCACTCCCTTGATCTGGGACACTGGGTGTCTTTTGTTCAATTACTACCTGAGGGGATCTTGGTTCCTCTGTTTCCCCTGTTTCTCCTCCTCCTTCACGAATGTTGCAAGAATTCCCTTCTTGTGAGCGAATTGTTCGCGAATTTTCAAAGTCTTGAAAACTCTACTCAGTCCCATCAATTTTATTGTGAACCTCAGCATAGGCTACAGATGGTGAGCCTGTGGCCTGAAGGGAGACAGTAGGTTGTCTGGAAGCAACGGTTCAAGGACCTACTGATGTCTGAGATTCAGCTTTTCATAAGATGTTGTCGATAAAAGCTGATTGTCCAAGGGTCACCAGTCCCTTAGATTTTTCAGGTTTGGGATGTGGAATTATATTTTTTTCTGGTCTTTTCTTCTTAATCATTCATGCAAAAAATTCAAATTTTTATTTCTACCTTAAGTTCTTAGCAATTCTGCTGGAAAGTGGGTGGGGAAGCATGCATTTTACTTGCTGCTTACGCAGGTTCTTACCTTCCGTTTTTAATACCCAATTCTCTCTCAACAGACAAACATCAAACACCTACTTCACTTTTCTGTAATTGTGCTAAAAATGTTGGGTTGTGTTATATTCTTTCCATGACTAACCTACGTAGTTAAACGGGGGGTTAGAGGGGGGCGGTAGCCCCCCTTCGTTGCGCCGATTGTGCAGCGGGGGGGTCACAGGGGGGCGGGTAGCCCCCCTCTACGGGGTCCAAGGCAGCGCCCCGGGAAATTTTTTTTTGGACCCTATATTAGGTTGGGCGAACCTACCTATGGTTTTGTGCATGATTTTCGCACATGATATTGGACGCGATGGTTTTTCGGTCCATGGTATTGGATGCTTCGGCATGTATAAATATGTATTGTAACATTGAAAGGAACATAATGAAAAATCAAGCTGGTAGTCTCGGTTTTGGGATCCAGGGAAAAAATCTCTGTGCATATGTGTTTTATGGGTTATGCTCTCGCATTGTTTATTTTCTTTGTTTAAGAATTCGTATGCAGGTAATTTCTGTATAGGGTTAAAACCTACAAAAAAGAGAGTGGAGGAGCAAGCACTTTACTTGCTCATTATGTAGGTTCATACCTTCCGTTTTCAATACCCAATTCTTTTGCGACAACAATTATCAGACATACATCACTCTTCGTAAGGTGGCAACACTCTCCCCAGCAACGACGCCAAAATGTTGGTTGAGAACACATGTCTTCTAAAACTCCTAATTACCCCACATTAATCATCAACCCGGGCAAGTCCTTTTATTTCAAGAGTGTACACAATATGTGCATGCTATGGATTCAGAGAGTAATGTTTCTTAAAATGAAGTATAGATATTTAATACAAGAACAAACGGAAGCATCTAATAAACTCAAATGACCATCATTAAAGGAAATATGAAATCTAAGCTTCAAGAATGAATCCTTTACTAAAATCGTAATCAAATCTCACACAAGCAATTTAATCAACAATAACATCAACCAAGATCATAGTAGCAATAACTCATCTCTTCCTAGCTGATTCAATCTAAATCATACACAATCTCTACAAAGCAATCTAGATGGAAATGATATCAATCTCAGAGTTCAATAGCAATAACTTGTTAAAATTGGCAACAAGGGAAAAAATTCATGTGGGTCATCTTATTCATGGCTGATAATATTTTTATTAGATTCCTCTCGTCGAGAGGTGTAGGATTGATATAAATATCATCCGATTTCGATAAGTATTCATGGAGATATGAATTTATTTTGATTATGGAATTATTACCAAGCCGACCTACAACTCATGTAGGCTCAGAAGCCCAACAGTCGCATCTATTCACCCACCAACGTTGTGTATAAATATAAGACTTTTCCTCATTTGGACTCACTCATCTCATCACATCTCTCTCTCTCTACTGAATTTGGCACAGTTGAATTTGAAGCTGAAACTGCAGAAGTAAAGATTGACTTGTGTGGCCTAGAAGATCTCCTCTTTGGAACTGCGTTGTAGGTTCATCTGAACCTCCTCTAAAATCTACAACTTTTGGTGGTGGAATGAAGTCAATCCGACGAACAGTTTGCAAGATATCGACTGCCCTAGTTTGAAGCCGGAAACTATTGAAACTGAAGCTGCAACTACAGAAGTAAATATTGACTTGCGTGGCCTAGAATATTTCCTCTTTGGAACTGTGTTGTAGGTTCATATGAACCTCCTCTAAAGGCTGCAAATTTTGGTGTTGGAATGAAGTCAATCCGACGAACGGTTTGCAAGATATCAACTGCCCTAGTTTGAAGCCGGAAACTGCTGAAACTGAAGCTGCAACTATAGAAGTAAAGATTGACTTGCGTGGCCTAGAAGATCTCCTCATCTGAACTACGTTGTAGGTTCATCTGAACCTCCTATGGAAGCTGAAACTTTTGGTGGTGGAATGAAGTCAATGCGACGGTCGGTTTGTGAGATATGGTCTGCCCTATTTTGATAATGAAGCCGCTAATGCTGATGCTGCTGATCTAGGGTTTGCTACTGCTGATATGAATCAGATTTATTGTACTATTTCTCTCTGCTGAATTATTGAAGATAAATGAAGATTTGATCAAAGGGTTTCTCCACACATTGTGGGGTTTTTCCCTGGCTAGCCGCCACATCTTGTGTCTCTTGTCTTGGCTTGTTTTTTGTCGATCGTTTAATGTTCTATCTGCACTTTACTTTATGTACATGTGATTGCTAATCAGTGGAATATAATAAGAAAAAGAAGTAAGTTGTTATAAGCATAGAACATACCATAACTTAACATGGTATCGGAGCTAAGGTGAAGACAAAGCCCGAGCAAGAGCAAGAGCAATCATCGAAGAGAAGATTGGCAAGGCTATCCTAAAATAACTATGGGGTCCTCAACACTCTTTCCTACTGAAGACAAGCTCCATGAGAACGCTGACTATCACGGATGGAAGATGTCTATCGATCTAACTCTTGAGAATCAAGGAGTGTTGGATCATGTGAGAGGCAATATTGTTGAGCCTCCATCAAATGCATCCGCTGTTGCCTGGAACAAATGAAAAAATGGAGAAGTCAAACAATAGAAGATCATCCGGGACTCTATCAACAAGCACTTGGTGGCCTACATCTCTGAACTGGACACCTCCAAGGAAATCTACGATAGACTGGTGAGTTTATTTAAAGTTAATGATGCAAATCAAGTTTTGTTTCTTAGAAATAAGTTGAATCAAGAAGGGTAAAGATGAAACTATGCAAGCATACTTATCAAGAATCACCAATATCAAGAACGATCTCCTATCTATTGGGGAAACTATTACTGACAGAGAAATGGCACTCACGACTCTTGGAGGATTACCATCCGAATGGTACATGTTCAGGACTACTCTTCTGAACTATAATGTAATTCCTGGTTTCGAGGAATTAATGGCTAGATGCATTCAAGAAGAAACAAGGGAAGAAGAGCAAGAAATGCACATGCCTAAAGGTCCTCTTGCTGCTTTTTCTTCTCATGCTAAGAGAAGAAATAATTCTGGGTTTAAATCAAAAGGAAATGATGGATCTAAGGGTGGAAGAAAAGGACGATGTTTCATCTGCGATGAAGCAGGTCACTATGCAAGGAAGTGCCCTGATGGAAAGTACTCACACCGGGATGATGATCAAAATCCCTCTGATGGCAATCAAAGGAATGACAAATTCAATAGCAAAGGTAAGAGGAGAGCTGGGAATCAAGGAAGAGGACAACCATTCAAGAAGGCTAGAAAGTCTAGGATGCATTAAATGCACTTGACCTCAAAAAGAACCTAGTGTCCATCTCGGAAAAGGAAGACAAAGGCTACAAGGTAACCTTCAGCAATGGCAAGGTACGTATATGGAAAAATAATGTTAAAGATGCCTTTACTCTTGGGTTTAGTGTTGATTCATTATATCAGGTCGATGAAAGTCTGCTAGGTGTCATGTCTTATGACACCTCTTCAGTCCGAACTTTGGCATTAGAGGTTTGCCCCCTTCATTATAAAGCTATACTCGGTGTAAGACAAATGGTAACAGGGATGCCCGAATTCCAAGTAGAGAAAGAAGGTGTATGTTCGGGATGTGCCAAAGGAAAGCTCAAAAGGGGACCATTCCCCTCAAGCCAAAGCAAGACCTCTGATATATTACAATTGGTTTACTCAGGCATACCTGAGGTTGGCATTAAGAGGGAGACTACTACAACACATACTCCTGAGTAGAATGGTGTGGTGCGAAGGAAGAACCACACGATGATGGAAGCTGTCCGAGCCATGCTACATGATCAAAGACTTCCAAAGTTTCTATGGGTTGAAACTACAATCACCACCGTATATGTACGAAATCGATGCCCTCATCAAGCATTGGGTTCCTAAACTCTTGAAGAAATGTTCACCGCCGATCAAAGGGAAGTCGTGATTAGTCATGATGTCACCTTTGACAAAGATATGGCTCTCAGGAAGGTGGACAATCTCCTGACTTTGAGTAGCTCTCAAGAAGCTGACACCAGGGAACCGAAAGAAAAGGATGATGAATCAATGCCTGATGTAGAAGAACCCATGGATCCGATTGATCCTCATCCACATGAGCCTTCCTCTTCTAGGAAGAGGCCTTCATGGCTTTGGGGGATACTTGATGATGCTAAAGGACATGCTGCACCCTAAGGAACCTTCCATCAAAGTAAGAAACTTAACAGGTATCAGGGATACCTGACCATTATGAGCACGATCATACAAAATGAACCTTCATCATTCTCAGATTTCATCGAGCATTAACTATGGAAGGATGCTATGACCATAGAATATGAGTCTATTATGGAGAATGATGTCTGGGAAGTAGTTCCCAAACCTTGGAAAAGACAATTGTTACTTCAAAATGGCTTTACAAGATAAAGCATGCAGCAGATGGAAGTATGGAAAAGTATAAGGTTCATTTTGTTGCTCGTGGTTTATCCCAGAAGGAAGGTATAGACTATGATATTTTCACCTATTGCCATATATACGACCATACGCTTGATCATAGCCCTTGTGGCTTCACAAGGTGGAACCTACATCAGATGGATGTCAAAACCGTGTTCTTGCATGGTTCTATCAAAGAAGAGACCTATGTGGAGCAACCTGAAGGATTTGAGATTTATGATTGAAAATATCATGTATGCAGGTTGAAGAAGGCTCTCTATGGGCTGAAGCAAGCACCCCAAGCATGGTATGAGAGGATCGATAGCTACTTGATGAAGCTTGGATTCACTAGGAGTGAAGCTGATTCTAACCTTTACTTTAAGGTTGAAGATGACAAGCCTCTCATACTGGTGTTGTATGTGGATGACCTCTTTCTAATAGGTGCAAACTCTCTTATTCACAAATGTAAGAGGGAGATGGCTTCTGAATTTGAAATGAAGGACCAAGGACTTGAAGTGTGGCAGAAGCCAAGGGAAATTTTCCTATCTCAAGGAAAATATGTGGTAAATATATTGGAAATATTCGGTATGATGGACTGCAAGCCTGTGACTACCTCGAGGATCTTAACTTTTAGAAGTTATATGGTAGTGATGTCGGACCAAACTTTGGAAATGCCTCTGAGTTTCAAAAACTCATTCGCATTGATGTTCTTGGTGAAGCTACGTTTGAAAATATGTTTTGCAGTTAGCATTGTGTGCTCATATTTGGTTGAGCCTCACTGGATTGATGCTAGGAATCTTCTGAGATGTCTTCAGGACACAATCTCTCATTGATTAAGATACACTGCTGGAGATGTGAGACTATTTGGATATACTGATGTTGATTGGGCAGGCAGTGTGGTGGACCGTAAGAGCACTTCCGGGTACTGTTTCACCTTGGGATCTGCTTCGATATCCTGGATGAGCAAGAAGAAAAAGTCGGTGGCTTTGAGCACCGCCAAAGCAGGATATATTCTTGCTAGCATAACCTCGTGTGAGGGAGTCTGGTTGCGAAAGCTCTTCAGTGAGTTGTTTGGATTTACATTGGATACCACTGTGATTCTCTGTAACAACTAGAGGTGGGATTCGATTATTGAGGAATCCCATATTCGTCAATTGCTCCAGTAGATAGACATCATCTGGGATATGGTAAGTCGATGAGCAAGGAAGCTCCATCACATTAAGATGATGTACAGGTTGATACACCTTGCCAAAGCCCCGAGGAAAGATCTAATCTATGATTTTCCGAAACGACTTGGAGTCGGCAAGAAACCCTTGTACAAGGTTCCTGCATGTTGCACATTGAGCTCTGGGAGCTCTGAGGGCTTGCGGTTCCTACTGAAGCAACATATGACCATAGGGTGACTCACCCTCCCATGGTGGTGCACACTGGAACAAGATGATTCGCTCTCTTGTGGGACAAGATGATTCACTCTCTTGTGGAACAGGATGATTCGCTCTCCTGTGTAGCAGGATGATTAGTTCTCCTGTGAGGCCTGGATTGATGTGTTCTCCATGGCATCCTGGATTGATGTGTTCTCCACGGAGATTGTAGCAGGATTGATGTGTTCTCCTGTGAGGATAGGATTTATTAGTTCTTCTGTCGAGGCATCCTACCCATGCAGTCTGGGACTCATGGGAAGTACCTCTCATCTGATCAATGAGCAGGGAAATGATGTTAGGGACCATAGTAGTACCGATGGACGCATCGTTGTATCTACCATACTCCCTATGCTAGGATGACCTCCATTGATCTGGGATCAATGATACTGGTCTGGGACCAGTGGTAGGAGTTGTACCATACTATGACGCTGACTTCGGGTCGGTTGAGACTAGTCTGGGACCAGTGGTACATACTCCGAGACTGAATTCGTGTCATTGCAGTACTGGTCTGGGACCAGTGAGAGTGGTACATACTATGACGCTGACTTCAGGTCGGTTGAGACTAGTCTAGGACCAGTGGTACACTCTCTGAGACAGCAATACTCGTCTGGGACCAGTGGTAGGAGTTGTACCATACTATGACGCTGACTTCGGGTCGGTTGAGACTGGTCTAGGACCAGTGGTACATACTCCGAGACTGAATTCGTGTCATTGTAGTACTGGTCTGGGACCAATGAGAGTGGTACATACTATGACGCTGACTTCGGGTCGGTTGAGACTGGTCTGGGACCAGTGGTACACTCTCTGAGACTGCGATACTGGTATGGGACCAGTGGTAGGAGTGGTACTTACTATGAAGTTGACTTTGGGTCGGCTGAGACTGATCTGGGACCAGTGGTACACACTCTGAGACTGACTTTGAGTCAGTGTAGGATGATACTAGTCTAGGAACAGTGGAGTTGTACTCACTATGACGCTGACTTCAGGTTGGTTGAGACTAGTCTGGGACCAGTGGTACATACTCTGAGACCGACTTTGAGTCAGTATGATACATCTTTGATCATTTCTTCTTCTTCATAATTCGGACAGAAGCAGAGCAGAACAGAACAATGCAAGAGCAGAGCGGAACAGAGCAAAACAGTATAGATCAGTGCAGGGTATAACAAGACAAAGCAGAATAGGCAGAATAGAGCAGAGCAGGGCAAGGGTCAGGCTATATAGGGCAGTGCATTTGATGGATGAATAGTAACGATTGATAGACAGATTGCAGATGAAGTTCTCCATGGTTGAGAGGGAGTGTTTAAATTGGCAACCAGGGCAAAACTTCATGTGGGTCATCTTATTCATGGCTGATAATATTTTTATTAGATTCCTCTCGTCGAGAGGTGTAGGATTGATATCAATATCATCCGATTCCAATAAGTATTCATGGAGATATGAATTTATTTTGATTATGGAATTATTATCAAGCCGACCTACAACTCATGTAGGCTTAGAAGCCCAACAGTGGCATCTATTCACCCACCAACGTTGTGTATAAATATAAGAGTACTTTTCCTCATTTGGACTCACTCATCTCATCACATCTCTCTCTCTCTACTGCACAGAAATGAGTGTCTTCTCTACTGCGCTGAAATGGGTCTCTCTCTCACACATGTGAAGACGGACGCTATTGAATTTGAAGCTGCAACTGCAGAAGTAAAGATTGACTTGCGTGGCCTAGAAGATCTCCTATTTGGAACTGTGTTGTAGGTTCATCTGAACCTCCTCTAAAATCTGCAACTTTTGGTGGTGGAATGAAGTCAAGCCGACGAACAGTTTGCAAGATATCGACTGCCCTAGTTTGAAGCCAGAAACTGCTGAAACTGAAGCTGCAACTGCAGAAGTAAAGATTGACTTGCGTGGCCTAGAAGATCTCCTCTTTGTAACTACGTTGTAGGTTCATCTGAACCTCCTCTAAAGGCTGCAACTTTTGGTGGTGGAATGAAGTCAATCCGACGAACAGTTTGCAAGATGTCGACTGCCCTAGTTTGAAGCCGGAAACTGTTGAAACTGAAGCTGCAACTGCAGAAGTAAAGATTGACTTGCGTGGCCTAGAATATCTCCTTATCTGAACTATGCTATAGGTTCATCTGAACCTCCTCTGGAGGCTGAAACTTTTGGTGGTGGAATGAAGTCAATCCGACGGTCGGTTTGTGAGATATGGTCTGCCCTACTTTGATAATGAAGCCGCTAATGTTGATGCTGCTGATCTAGGGTTTGCTACTGCTGATATGAATCAGATTTATTGTACTATTTCTCTCTGTTGAATTATTGAAGATAAAAGAAGATTTGATCAAAGGGTTTCCCCACACCTTGTGGGGTTTGTCCCTGGCTAGCCGCCACATCTTGTGTCTCTTGTCTTGGCTTGTTTTCTATCGATCGTTTAATGTTCTATCTGCACTTTACTTTATGTACATGCGATTGCTAATCAGTGGAATATAATAAGAAAAAGAAGTAAGCTGTTATAAGCATAGAACATACCATAACTTAACATAACCAAACTCTTTACATTTGATTAAATCAATCTGAATAATTAGCTAAGTAACTTAATCTGCAATGAATGTAAACTGAATCAAACGAGAGTGCTGTAAATCACATAAAGCAAAGATATTCCTTCAATTCAGAAAAACAGTAAAAAGCGCATAAGATGGGAAAATTAAAAAATTAATCAAACTTGTTGAAATCAAAAAGATATAATACAGAGAAGTAGTTTAATCCACCAGAGGCCGGGCCCTTAGCTGCCAGCGAATGCTGTTGAGCTACTTCAGATAAGGTGAATGAACAACAACCTCAAATTATATATTAATCATTGAACTTGAGTAACATTACAATATGATCATGTTCTCTCGATAGCACAAGTCTGTAAATTAAAATTACAGTTTGAAATAACAAGGATTCCCCCTTTCTTCCTACATTGATGTTCTTTTATAATCGGAAAGGGTAAAAGATAACTTCAGAAACCTTTCCTTTTTCGTGTTGATCCTCCTGATTCGCCCTCAGCCTTGTCCGCAACCGACGCGTTCTGCTCTCCATTTGTTGGTTTATGTTGTTCCATCGTTAGGGAACAACAATTGTTCCTTTTGTCGTTTTTCTGAGAAGAGTAAAAGTCAGTTACTATGGCTAAATCTTAACTATGAGTAGTTCAGTCGTTTCTTATCATAATCAATCAATATATTAATGCATTAAGATATGAAAAAGATAAGAAACAAGGAAAAAGGTAATGAAATTAATGGTAAATACATACCCATTTCGTGACTCAACACAAGCAACACAGGAGAGGATTCAGGGCAGTAGTTCAGCCACAGTGGTCACTGAACAACGCGTTGAGGAAGTACAGCAAGCAGTCGCTTAGTGCACTGCTAAAATTGCAGCAATCGAGTCAGAGTTGGGAGGTATTCACACAAAGATCTCTCCATCGACAAAGTGACTCAATGGCGAGTCACGATGTTTGTGTTGGGGGCCTGTTGGGCGTGGGATCCCCCAAGGGAATTTTTGGGGCTTAGAGCCCAAATTTTGGTCAAAGATTGTAATTCTGATGTAAGGACTTCACATTTTGTGGGAACAGAGCACGTAGTTTGTAAAAGAGTCATAAGGTTGTCTACCCTTAATTTTGTTAATGTAATGTCAACTATAGAGATCTACCTAAGGTCCACGAACCATGGGATTGTATAAATAGAGCGAGGCTCTAAGTAGTTAAGACAACAATTGATAAGAAAAGATGAACACATCATGTATGTGACATAGATCTGTGGAGTAAATTTTAGTTTTGGGTCACAGAGTAGGAGAAGGCTCTGCAGCTGAGTGCGCAGAGGCCTAGTAGTCTGCATCTAAGTTCGTGAACTCCAGCAGCTAAGTGCGCAGGGTGAGTCGAGTCTGTAACAGTTGGAAGTATTAATAAAGAGAAGCTTCTTACCATTTCTCTCTATTTATTTCCTGTTTTATGCATCTGTTACATTGCATATAAATTTCACTTTTAATGCTTATATGATGCGCGAATGTGTAAACTGTGTTGATTAAGTGAACGCAAGTTAGAATAACCGTTTACGCGAAGGTAAGTAAGATACAAGGTGTAGTTTGGGGAAATAGCACAGTTAACCGCCATAGCAGTGCGAAAGCATCCCAGCCCCTGGTTAGGGCTACACGAAAGACGATTATAATAGATCGCGAAGGTATTGAAGGTTAGAACAGTGCGCGAAGTGACCTACATGAAGGCAAATCTAGTTGGACTAAATCAACATCACAGACATCTCAAGGGTGTGGAAACTTGGTTCCAGCATCCCCCATACTGCTTCGGGTGAGACTTTAGTCCACGCTCTGCGGGTTGATGCCAAAAGGGCTAGTAGTGTAGGGATTTGTTTGGCTAAATAACTCTGAACTTGGATCAGGCCTCCATAAGCCAACATTGCCATTAGATATTTAATGAATAAACTAGTTACTAATGGTAGAGTAACAAGATGGCTATTACTGTTACAAGAATTCAATATCACCATTCTGGACCAACCTAGAAGAAAAACACAATTGCCTAGAATTCAAAATTATAAGAATGATACACCTGTAGAGGATAAGTTTCCTGATGAATATATTTTTGCAGTGTCTACTAAATCACCTTGGTTTTCAAATATTGCCAACTATTTAGTTTCAGGAAAGTTACCCTCCTATTTGTTTCCTAGAGAAAAGAGAAGAATAATCCAAACAAGTGCATCTTATTCATGGATAAATGAAGAATTATACAAGACAAGACCACATCGCATCATTCGAAGGTGTGTAAGAGAAGATGAAATACCTAAAATACTTAAAGCATGCCATGATGAACCATGTGGAGGTCATTCTGCTGACAAAAGACTTGCTTATAAAGTCATTCTCTTAGGATATTATTGGTCTTCCCTTTTTAAGGATGCCAAGGAATATGTTAAGAGTTGTGATACTTGTAAAATAATGGGGAAACCTATTCTTCAGACAAAATGCCACTACAACCTCAAGTACTCATCGAACCTTTTGAAAAATGGCATTTGGATTAGACGAATAAATCCATCTTGAAAACAAAAAAAATATATTCTTGTATGCCTGATTACGTTACTAAATAGGTAGAAGCTAAATCACTTTCTTTTGCTACTAAAATTTCTATAGTTTCATTTCTTTTTGAGGATATTTTTACTTGTTTTGGTGTCCCAAGAGAAATTGTAACAGATCAAGGAAAGAAATTTACATCCAGAGTAGTGCAAAAGATAGTGGAAGAATATAAAATCAAGCATCGGAAATCTACTCCATACCATCCATAAGAAAATGGACAAGTAGAGTCTACCAACAAAGTGATTGAAGCAATCCTCACCAAGATAGTTCACTTGCACAGAAGGGACTGGGCAGAAAAGCTTCTAGAAGCTTTATGGGCCTACCATACCACATGGAGAAACACTACAGGACATACTCCCTATGAACTTGTTTATGGGAAGCAGGTCATATTTCCAATTGAGTTCTAGATTCAGACCTACAAGACAACAGTCATGTTGGGACTAACTTATTAGAAGCACAAAAGCAAAGAATGAGACAACTCAACGAGCTTGATGAGATAAGGCAAAATGTTATCCAGAAGACTAGCTTAGTCCAGAAACAGAGATCTAGATGGCATGATAAGTACATCAGAGAAATACAATTTCAACTAGGAGACTGGGCATTACTCTTTGATTCAAAGTTCAAAAATTTCCAAGGAAAATTTCGAACTCACTGGCTTGGGCCTTATGAGATTGAAAATGTTTTTAATAATGGAGTAGTCATAATTAGGACTATTGATGAAGAAAAAGTTTCTCTCTTAGTGAATGGATATCGACTCAAGATCTATCACAAGGCAATGACAAAGGAGGAATTTGTAAAGATTTTCCAGGACAACTCTGATTTGAAGTTGGTTCAGAAGAATTCTTCTTCTTCTCCACCTTAAAATTTTATTTTTCATATTATATATATATATATATATAAAGAGATAAAAAAAATTATACAATAAATAAAAATAAATAATAAATAATAAAAATAAATATGTATAAACATTAAAACCAACAATTGTTGGCATGTTTATGCAAAAAATTCAAGATGAAAACCACAAATTCTTGGCATATTAAATTTTATTTGCATCCCATTTTCTAGAAATCCATCTTCTTTTATCCCTTTATTTTCAAAAAGAATAAATAGCTACAAAATTATTGATTTTCTACATCTCTAATTACTTTTTGCAGCCAATTTGACAGACACCTTTGATCATGCAATTGAAGGAATGATTGACTCCCTCCACCGCAAAGTACCTGAAGACAACATAAAAGGCAACCAAAGGTTAGCAAGAAAATAATTTAAAGGTATGCATTTTTTTAAAGTAATAATAGGGAACAAAACATTATATATATGAATTGTAAGACATAGTACTACCAAAAAACCAAAATCATTATTGCAAAGAGTTGGTCGTGTCATATCAAATCTTGTATAATCTGTCATTCACTTCTAGTCATCATAGCTTGTATCCTGATCCATTGAATTGGACACCTGAAACATAAGCATGAATGATCTTAACAGTTAGATTCTTCCTCATTTTCTTATACCCTCCCTACCTACACTCTCATTATCCCATCGTTCACACTCTCGACCTTTCCACTCTAAAACACCTACCAAGCCTTACTATCCTGTCAAACAAAAGAAACAAAGCTTCTCGTATATGGGAGTGGTAGTCAGAATAGAGCCAACAAGTAAGAAATATTTGGAGGGGTATCCGCAAACAAAAGAATTATTGCAGAAAGTGCAGTGGCTAGAATTTGTAGAGAAATTCTATGGCTTCCATAGAGAAGAGACCAAATCCTTCACCAGAGCCTTTAATGGAGTTGAAGTGGAGATAGGGGACATCAAATTCATAGTCATAAAGTTAGTTATAGCTAAAGCCACTAGACTGTCGCGGATAGGGGAGAAATGGTTTAAGAACAGAGGTACTGAAACAGAGGACTAGAAGGTTTTTCTGAAGCAACCAAGCATGGACACCACCATTTTCAAGAAGGGAACCCAAGCACGGCATTGAAAAGTAAGTGGAGAAACCTACTTCTAATAATCCAAAAATTTGTTACCCATGAAGCAAGGTTTGGATGTATGTTTTTCTATCATATTCCACAGCGAATGAATTTTCTTGAAGAAAATGAGATAAACCTTCTATATTTATTGTTGAATAGTCTTAAGAAGATGTCAGGAAATGTTCAAAGGAGAATTCAGTTTATAGATAATACAATGTATCACCATGGTCTAGTCAAAATACTTGTTGAAATTCATCTCCAAACATAGGTGATAATTGGGAAAGATTTTTTAGTAAGAAATCACTTTTAGGAAGAAACTCATGGACAACCAAATAGCAATAGACCTAAGAGGGGAAGGAAAAGAAAAATTGATAAGACACAGGAACAAGAACCACATTAGCCATAGAAACTGTTAGAAGATAACATCCCTCTTGTAGAAGTCTTAGAGAAAATAAATAAAAGAAATGTCAGAAGAAAGAAAACAAAAAAAGAAACAGAGATTTCACCACAAGCAAAGAAGCCTAAAACTGAAAGGAAGAAAACTCAAAAGACCCCTGTCATAGGTTTAAGAAGGAGTACCGAACTCAACTCAGCAAAAGGGCTACCCTCAAAGAGTACAAATCATGTCAGTATAGAAATAGAAGAAAACTCAGAAGCAAAAGAAGAAAATTCAAGAACTCCTCCAAGGGTTTCGTCACCAAGGGTTTCACCACCGAGGGTTTCATCACCAACTATCACATCACCTCCTAAGAGTCCAAGACGAAGAACACCAGAGATTGATCCAGTGCAGCAAGAGATCTATGATTATATTGAATACATGGAGAAAAGGGACGTAGAAAGAACATCAATCCCAAGTCAATAGGAAGAAGAAATCTAGTTTAATGAGCCACAAGAACCTCGAGTAGTCAATATATTGAAAGAAGAAATATTCGAACTGGAGACATTAAACAAGTACATTAAAAGTGAAAATCAAGCCTTAAAATCACATAATGAAATCCGAATAGCTAAGAGTGACAACCTCCTCTTACATCTAAGTCTGTGTTTTAATAAGAACAAGAAACAAAAGAAGAAAAATAAGGCTTTACAAAGGCATGTTATAAACTTGAAATACAAGATCCCCATGAGGAAACCAAGGATGGCAATGACTGGAAAGAAAGTGAAAAATATGAAACTAGATGTACTAGAAGAATTTTCCAAGCAAATGCAGTAGCTCAAGATATCAATTTTGTAGTTTGTATGACAAAAAAAATCTTCAATGTGGGGGAATGTATAGTTGCATAGTTGTTTTGTTTTGACAACCTTTTTCCACCATTTTCCTTTCTTTTTCATCATCAATATCAAATAAATAAAGGCAGTAAATCATAGATTTTGATGAGTTAATAAATTTTACATGTATTATTTTTCATATGTGTTAATGTCCTTATTGTTATATTAAAGAGTGCATTAGCTATAGAATTAACATGATTATGTAGCCATTTTATAAATATGCATCTACCTCCACAGTTTGTGGGTTTCTAGTGCACCAATGAAACAACTAAGCACATGGGTAGTTGAGGATTGATCCCCTCATGGATCTCCTCCTATTCACTCAAGCCAATTCACTGAAGGAATCACACAGTGGCACCGTCAAAGACACAGGTCAACACGTAGCAGTAAAAGTCCGAGTGCATCACATTTTCTCGATTTTATTTCCAAATAGAAAATCGACAAAATGATGCTTTCTTCTATAGTTTCATATTTGAATTAGGATCAAAAAACAACCATGTAGGAATACAAGTCTCAACTGATTGAGAATGCATTTTATATAAATATGTATCCTCTATAAACGATATGAGAGAGGAAGTAATAGTGAATTGCTGAAGAAATTTTAAACTAGGCTTTTGTTCTTATATTAATTTGAAGTTACCTTTCTAATTCAATGTGTATGTGGTTGTGAATCATACCTACTGAATGCGGAGGGTCCCTGCAGACAGTCAAGGTTTCTAGTTTATTTTCATTTCGTTTCTTTATGATTGTTTTCATTCAATTTCTTTCTGTTATCACTTCATTTTAGTTTAATTACTTTGTTGTTTTCATTATTTCGTATAACTCAGATTATCTCATTTACCATTTCGTATTTCGTTATGCTTACAGTCATTTAATATTTTAGTCCGTCAACGTTTTTTCACTTCATTACAGTTAGCCTTTTCATGCTTTGTAGAATTAGAATGTGTATCACTCTGTAGTTTGTAATTAAAGATTTCTTTCATGCTCTATAAGATCAGAATTTGTATATATATATTTCGTAGATAAGATTTTGTTTGAATTCCAGTACTTTGTTTCATATGAGAAAGGTGTTTATATAGATTCATAATTTTAGGATGAACAACATAAGACATTTTAGAATGGTAATCAATTAGATATGATTTGATAGATTAATCTAACAATAACTTAATTCTCATTTATTCTAACAATAGCTTAACTTTCAAATATTAATTTGTAGAAATCTAACTCTAATAAAAATCTAGATAACAACAAAAATATCAAAACAAACATAACCATCATCTTACTAAACGAAAGTATAGGCTTCTAGCATAAATAGTGCACCTGCACTTCATAAGTTTACCAACTTCGGTTGATAATTTATGCTTGCAATTTAAGAACATTAAATTGACCAAACAAAGGGCAGAAGATCCTTTCAAAATATTGCTCAAAGAAGCCCTAAAGTGAAAGAGGAATCCATTGATGGAAAACTTTGCCCAGATCCTTCAGCGGCTACCCAAAGGCGACACATCTTCTTCTAGCAACCACTTTGGAAGCGCCACACACTTTAAGGTACAACTTAACTTTTACATCCCCATATTTCAAGGTCAGAGAGATGTGGGCGCCGTAGATAAATGGTTAAATCTGTTCGAAGGCTATTTTTCTGATCCAAGTGGATGTTGGTGGCCACCCACCTATCCCACTTGGACCCCCACAACTATCTCTTTCAGTTTTTCAGTTTCCTTAATTGTAGCACAATTTACTATTTTTAGCAGTTTTTCGGGTCCTCAACTTCCGGAGCCGTTTTGAGGCCCTAAACGACGTTTTTTGGGAAAATTGGGAGCAACATGGGTCCATGGACTGATGTCTCTTCCCAAAGTTGTAGTCCTCGAATAGATATTTCTAACAAGATATTGTGTGCGTCAAACAGAGATTGTATGCCAAAGTTACGACCCCGCAAAGTTGATGTACCAATTTACCCAAAACGGGGCCCAAAGTTGGCGTTTCATCTCCTAGGGTTAAGTTTTTGGATGTTTAGGGTTTTCCATTGCTTCTCAACAATAAATAGACCTTCGATCCTCATTGTAACATAGTTCAGAGGATGTAGCCACCACATCTCTTCTCAGAGATAAGCTATCATCACCCTAGATAGTTTATTTCCATTTCTGTTTGTAAGCATATTTCAGTATTTTACAGTAATGAAATGAAGTATTATTTCTACTGCATCTTTGTATGTATGGTTATATCTATAATTTGTTGCGTTCCTGTTTAAATTCAAATCAGTGGTATCAGAGTGGTCTGCTCTCTCTGTTTTTCTTTGCATGTCCCCAACCAGGTCAGGATATAAGGAATTAGGGCTTGAAATGGTTGAACCTTTGCAAGACCAGCCTCGCAAATCCCGATAACCTCCCATGACAGATGAAAAAAAGATGAGGGGGCAGGAGATCCTATCAAAATCTTGCTTGAAGAAGCCCTCGAGCGACAAAGGAACACGATGATGGACAACTTTTCCCAGATCCTTCAACGACTACCCAGGGGTGATGTAGCTACTTCCAGCAGCTACTTTAGAAACACCACACCCTTTCGAGGGTCAGATAGACGTAGATGCTGTAGATAAATGGTTACATCTGCTAGAAGGGTATTTTTCTGTTCGTGATTTTTCCAATCGTGAAAAGATTATTTTCGCTCTTCTCAAAGTGACTCCTCACGTCAAGGACTATTGGGAAACCTACTACGAGCAGAAGGATGAAAGTACAGGCTCACTATTTTCAACCACACCCACTTGGAATTCATTCTGAGATGCCATCAAGGAGTAGTACTACCATGTAAAAAGCTATGAGGACAAATACATAAAGTGGACCATGTTGCAGCAGGGAAGGGACCAAGATGTGCTGGAGTTCACAAACATTTTTCATACCCTTCGCACACAGTTGGATATCAAGGATTTTGAGCTGCATTTGGTACTCAAATATTGTGGCTACCTACATAGATACATCTAGTATGAGATGGTGTTCTTGAACATCTCCTAGCTTGGCACGGCGTACCGATACGCTATCAAAATCGAGCAGAAGTTTAAACAAAAGAAGCGGGACTTTGGATCTGCGAATTCGAAGAACAAAGGATAATGCCAAGGCGAGGTAACCCAAGACAACCCTCGAAGCCACAAGAAAAGAACAACACCATGAAGTCAAAGAAGGACATAGGAAAGTGGTGTGAGTTCCATAAGAGCCCCACTCACAACACAAATGAGTGTCGGACCAAGCAGTCGCTGGTGGCTGAGTTGAAGGCTTCAGAATCAGATGCATGTTCTGACCCTGAGTCGGAACCCAACAAGGGGAATGGCAAAGGGAAGAAGATCATTCATGCGGAGCCCAATGCCACTGTTGCCACCTCCAAGATCTAGAAGAATGAGCCTGAAGATCCAGAGGAGGGGGAGTGTCTTTTCCACTCATAGATGTGGTTGAAGGGTTCACCGCTGCAATTCATTGTTGACAGTGGGAGCAAAAAGAACCTCCTTTCAACCGAGGTTGTGAAGTGGTTGGGCCTATCAACTACACCACACCTACAGCGGTATAGTATTGGGTGGCTTCACCAAGGATGAGATCTCTTAGTCTGCCAGCAGTGTTGTCTTCCCTACAGCATCAAGCCCTTCACAAATGAGGTATTGTGTGATGTTGCACCTCTAGATGTTTGTGATGTATTATTAGGCCAGCCATACTTGTGGAGGTGACATGATGTGTATGAGTCAAGGCCTCGCTCTGTTATTATTTCTTTGTGTAATTCTTTATACAAGATACCGGAGGTTTCCCCACCTACTGCCACCTCTTTGGTCTCGGCTAAGAAATGTAGCAAGATCATATCCCAGACGAGGAAATTTATTTTCTGCCTAGTTCTCTCCCAAAGTAAGGGGAATATCGTCACCACATCCATGACCCCTGTGAAGGGTTCCTCCATGCAATAGCAGCAGCAGATGGATACGGTCATCTTCTCCTCAGCCACACAGACACCATTGCACTATCAGGCCAAGCATTCATTCGATCTGACTCCTAGAGCACCTCTACCTAATGGGTCGATATATCATTGCTCCATTCTAGAAAATGCCCAGTACAAGAAGCAACATGATCAGCATCAGGTACCACACAAGTTTCAAGTGGACACCAAAATCTGGTTGCATCTGTAGAAAGAACAGCTTACTAGAGCCCATCAGAAGCTCAGACCACTTCGATATGGTCCTTACACCAGTACCAAGGTTGTGGGAAACAATGCGTTAGAGCACAACATTCCCCCATTCCTTTGCTTACACCGATTGTTTAATGTGGACCACCCTGGACATGCTTCCCACTATTACTAGACACAACGAAGGTTGCAAAACAACTCACCAACGACCAAGTTCAGCAAAATTTTCCTCATCTCATGGAGGAACTCAACACAATGGGGACCATTGCTTCCTAAGGGGGGAGGAATGATCCAGGTGGTTTTTGGTGACCACCCACCTATCCCACTTGGACCCCCACAACTGTCTCTTTCAGTTTTTCAGTTTCCTTAATTGTAGCACAATTTACTATTTTTAGTAGTTTTTCGGGTCCTCAACTTTCGGAGCCATTTTTAGGCCCTAAATGACGTTTTTTGGGAAAATTGGGAGCAACATGGGTTTATGGACCTTTCCCAAATTTGTATTCCTCGGATAGATCTTTCTAACGAGATATTGTGCGCATCAAATGGAAATCGTATGCTAGAGTTACGACCTTGGGAAGTTGATGTACCAATTTACCCAAAATGGGGCCCACAGTTGGCGTTTCATCTCCTAGGCTTATGTTTTTCGATGTTTATCGTTTTCCATTATTTCTCAACAATAAATAGGCCTTCGAGCCTCATTGTAACACAATTCAGAGGATGTAACCGCCACATCTCTTCTCGGAAATAAGCTACCATTTCCCTAGCTAGTTTATTTCCATTTCTGTTTGTAAGCATATTTCAGTATTTTACAGTAATGAAATGAAGTATTATTTTTGTTGCATCTCTGTATGTATGGTTATATATGTAATTTGTTGCATTCCTGTTTAAATCCAGAGCATTTTCTATTCATGATTTTTCTATCCAGGGAAAGATTACTTTTTCACTTCTCAAGACCACCCCCCACGTCAAGGACTAGTGGGAAACCTATTGTGAGAAGAAGGACAAAGGTACACCATCACTATTTTAGCTGCACCCACTTGCAATTTTCTCTAGGAATCCATCATGGAGTAGTGCTACCTTGCCGGGATCTATGAGGATAAATACATAACATGGTCCACATTACGGCAAGGAAGGTACTAAGAAGTGTTGGAGTTTACCAATATTTTTCATACCCTTGGCAGGAAGTTGGGTATCAAGGATTGTGAGCGAAATTTGATACCCAACTACCATGATTGTCTACACAAGTACATCCAGGATGAGATGGAGTTTATGGACATCTCCTCACTCGGCACAACGTATCGATACACTGTCAAGGTTGAGGAAAAGCTTAAACAAAAGAAGTGAGACTTTGGATCTACGAATCTGAAGCAAAGGAAAGGAACCCCCAAACTGTAGAGAATAGGACAAAGCCAAGGCTAGGCGACCCGGGATAATCTGCCAAAGCCACAAGAAAAAAATAACACCACGAAGATAAAGAAGGGCACGGAAAAATGGTGTGAGTTCCATAAGAGATCCACTCACAACACAAGTGTGTATCGGTCCAAGCAATCACTGGGGGCCGAGCTGAAGGCTTCTGAATCAGACACACGTTCCAACTCTGAGTTAGAACCTGACAAGGGGAATGAAAAAGGGAAGAAGATCATTGACGCAGAGCCCAGTGCCACCATGGCCACCACCAAGATCTAGAAGAATGAGCCTGAATATCTAGAGGAGGGGGAACACCTCTTCCACTCGTAGATGTGGGTGAAGGGTTCTCCGCTGCAGTTCGTTATCAACAACGGGAGCTAAAATAACCTGATTTCAGAAGAGGTAGGGAAGCGGTTGGGCCTACTGACTACTTCACATCTGTAGTTGTTCACAGATGAGGTACTATGTGACGTTTCTCCTCTTGAATTTTGTGATGTATTAATAGGACAACCATACTTGTGGAAGCAAAATGATGTAGATGAGTCTAGGCCTCACTCTGTGATTATTACTTTGGGAAATAAGTTGTACATGATACCAAAGGTAGCCCTGCCTACCACCATCTCTTTGACCTATATAAAGAAATTTAGTAAGATCATTTCATAGACGAGGAATTTTCTTTTCCTTATGATTCGCCCTTAGGGCAAGAAGAATATTGTGGCCATGGCTTCTAGACAGGGCTCCTCCGCACAGCAGCAACAGATGGACAAGTTTGTGGAGGAGTATAGGGACATTTTTTCCTCACTTCTGGGGTTACCTCTATCTTGTCAGGTCAAGCACTCAATTGATCTAACCCCCAGCGTTCCGCTACCTAATGGATAGATCTATCGACACTTTATTCTATAAAATGATGAGATCAGGAGGCAGATTCATGAGCTGTTGCAGAAGGCACATCAGGTCAAGCTCATTACCTTGTGGGAGCCTGATTGTATTGGTACAAAAGAAGGATGGGATCTAGAGACTCTGTATTGGCTATCAGGCACTGAACAAGATCATTGTCTGGAATAGGTACCTATCCCCCAAATTGATGACCTTTTGGACTAGCTCAAGGGGGCCAAATATTTCAGCAAGATTGACTTGAAGTCAGATTATCACCAGGTTCCTATCAAACCCTTTGATGTGTGGAAGACTGCCTTCAAATCCAAGGAGGGCCTTTTCGAGTGGTTGGTCATTCCTTTCATGTTGACGAATGCCCCCTAAACCTTCATGAGATTGATGGACGACATCTTGCGACCCTTCACCAATGCATTTGTGGTGGTGTATTTAGATTAAATCTTGATCTTCAACTAGAGTTGAGAAGAGCACCTCTATCATATTTGACAGATCCTCCAAACCCTACGACAACACAAGTTGTGTGCCAATTTGGAGAAATTCCCTTTTGGCATGACCCAGGTTCAATATATGGGGTACATCATTGATGACCAAGGTGTGCATGTGGACCTAACCAAGATACAAGTCATTCGGGATTAGCTAACCCCTACCATTCTAACAGTGCTCCGCATATTTTTGGGTCTTGCCAATTTCTAACTCAAGTTCATGTTGGGATTCTCTAATATCACTTGGCCTTTAAGTCAAGTCACCAAGGGTGGAGCCAAAGAAAAGTTATTTTGGTTTGAAAGCCAACAAAAGGCGTTTACCGAGTTGAAGCATCACCTCTGCTCTACACCAGTTCTCACATTATAAGACCTGCAGTAACCATTTGAGATTGAGACAGATGACTCCAACTATGTTATTGGTGTAGTTCTTACTCAACATAAGCATCTAGTGGCTTACCACAGTGAGACACTTTCAAACACAATCCGAAATTATCCCACCTATGACAAAGAATTATCTTCCATTGTGCAGGCCTACCATCAATGAAACCATTACATTATGGAGAAGGAAATGGTCATCCACACAGACCACCGACCCGTGCAGTTCATACAGACATAAGGGAAGTTACAGAACAATTTCCATTAGAAATGGTCCACATACCTGCAATAGTTCCATTTAAACATTAAGTGCAAGAAGGGAAACACCAATAATGTTGCAGACTACCTCATCCGACCACTAGTTATGGCGTTGATCACTGTACTCCAATCCTATGGGCACGAGACTTTGAGGTGGCCACATCTTTATAAGAGAAATCCATAATTCAGCAGCACATACCAGAAACTCCTAGAAGGTAAGAAAGTTCCAAATTTTCACCTCTAAGATGCACTATTATGCCACTTGGGACACATCTATGTTCCTTCAAGCGAGTGTGCCAAGATGATTTGGGAGGTGGACTACAATCAGGGCGTTGGACATTTCAGAGTGGAGAAAACAATGTAAGTACTAAAGAAGTATTTTTATTGGTCAGTCCTTCCTCAAGATATTGGGAAGTACATTAAATCTTGCACTACATGCGCCATTACTAAACCAACCATCAAGAAGCAAGCCCTATATCCATGGATTACATGTCGGGCTTTCCTTCTACTAAGCACAACAACAACTGCATTTTCATGGTCATCAACAAATTCTAAAAGATGGCCATTATGGTGGCCTGCAAGAAGAGTATAACAGTAGAGGCCACTGTTAAGATCTTCTTTGAGCGAGTGTGGGTACACTTTTGGATCCCACAATCCATTGTCTCATATCAGGACAACAAATTCCTAAGTGCATTTTGGTCAAGTCTCCGGTCGATGCTAGATACCAAAATTACTACTTAAGTCCATGACTTTCCACCCCCAAACTGATGGCCAAACAAAGGTCATCAACTGGATGATCGTATACATTTTGCGCATGGACAAATCAAAGCATCCATGCATGATGCCCTCGGTATTGCAACAAGAATGTTGCAACTCCCAAGGCTACCAACTTTAATTATCAACCCGTCAACCTGGGGTTCGTACAAAACTTAAGAGGTATCGGCACTATATGTGAAGCATAGAATATGTCCTTCCTTTGATGTCATAATTTAATGGAGTGCATGTACTGAAGTCAAATCCTAAACAAATTGCAAAAAATGAAATGCTCGAAATGGAAACCTTAACCTACTACAAGAAAGAAATTACAAGGAAAGAAACATATTCTAATTGCATAAAGTAAATATCATGAACTAAATGTCAAACATTACATTTCAAATATTTTATATCCATCAACATAGTTCATTGGATGTAGAAATCAAGAAAATCATCATTGTATTATCCAATCCATAAATCTGTCCATTAACACAAATCGCTGAAATTTTTTGCATGGGTAAAGAGGCAAATCCTAACTAGTCTTTAGTCTTCCATAATAATTTATTTAGAGCCTAGGGGTATTTATTCAATCCTAAGGGACAATAACCAAGTTTCTTGAGTGAATCTAGGCAAGTATATACATGTTGGAAGGCTGCTACAGGGTTTCCTCTGGTACTACAACAGGAAACAACATATTTATTATAGGGAATTATAATTCATCGAATGACCAACCAACTCAAATCAAAATTGGATAGGCAAACTTTTTTTATTGACTAGGATTTCTTAGGTATCCATTCCAAGTGGAATCACTCAAAAAGACCTCTGTTAACCCATGCTAATAAATGGAAGACAATTACTAGTCTAAAATCTAGAAATTTGAGAACTGGTGAGCTAGTAAATCTATCAAATGCCTAACGTGATAAAGTGAAAATGCAATGGGGTAATTTTTTTTATTAAATAGAATGTTTTGGGGATATAATTCAAGTGGAATCAACTTGATTGAAGATTGTTAGCATGCTCTAAAAAATGGCAAACATTTATTGTTATTTGCCACAAAGGACTTCTAGAAATCTTGATTTGGGAATAAACAAGATAATCCAAGTAGCTCAATGAGTACTATGACCTTCCAAAGTTGTTCCAATGATGAAATTATGTTTGTGATCCTACAAAATAACTTACTTTAACCATTTAACTCAATCCTACAACAAGAAATCATTAATACTAAATGCAGAAATAAAAAACAAGAACAAGAGATGCATGTGAATAAGAAGTTGAAGGAAGAAAAGTAAATGATAAAAAAGTGCTCTGGCGGTTCTGGGATGGCCAAGAGCAAGGAATATCGAATTCCTATGGAGGATTCCAAGGCTTAGAAGCTGAACATTACACCAATATTCATTATTTCCATCAATACAATTACATCCTTGCATGAAATGACAATGGAGTTGCAAAAATACGAGTTCTCTCCACAAAAAAACTAATAGAAATCCAACCCTAGAAGCAAATTCAACATGGTACTTATAATTTTTTTTAGGAATCATTGCCCATGAAAGGATGAAGACTTCCCCACCAAAATCCCTTGATTAGTGGATCTGGTTCCCAATACTAGGAATCTGCATTAAATGGTAGGGAAAACATTCCTAGATTTTCTCAATCATTGGAGCTCCACAATTTGTGCCATAATTCCAGAACATCTTATTGATTTATTATTTAATGTTGATCCTCCTGTAGTAGGGAGAAATTCCCTAAATTATCTCCTCCTCCAAATCTTCATAATTTTCCCAATATTCTCACAATATTCCACAAAAATGAATAATATTAGGCACAAATATGCAATTACCCAAAAACCTTCATAATGAGCATATTAAAGTTAAAAATACATTATCTAATGCAAAAAGAGAGGTTTAATGTGGTGAAGGATGGTCAAATGGGCCTTAATTTATGTCTAATTTAGAAGTTGAACATGACACCAATCTTCATTATTTCCATCAATACAATTACATCCCTACAAGAAATGACAATGGAGCTACAAAAATATGAGTTCTCTCCACAAGAGGACTAATAGAAATTCACCCCTAGAGGAAAATTCGACATGGTACTTATACAAAATTATTAGGAATCATTCCCTACAAAATGAGGAATATTTCCCAAACAAAATCCCTTGATTAGTGGATCTGGTTCCCAATACTAGGAATCTGCATTAAATGGCAGGGAACACATTCTTAGATTTTCTCAATCATTAGAGCTCCACAATCCATGCCATAATTCCATAATATCTTGTTGATTTATTATTTAATATTGATCCTTCTATAGTAGGGAGAAAGTCCTTAAATTATCTCCTCCTCCAAATCTTCATAATCTGCCCAATATTCTCACAATATTTCACAAAAATAAATAATATTAGGCATAAATATGAAATTATCCATAAACCTTCATAATGAACAAATTAAAGTTAAAAATACATTATCTAATGCAAAAAGAGAGGTTTAATGTGCTGAAGGATGGTCAGATGGGCCTTAATTTATGTCTAATTTAGAGGCCCATCATACCCCCCCTACTGAAAGTGTTTCTCATCCTATGAGCAATTTAGTGACCTCATTATGTCTCATTCATGGCCCTGGTGGCCTCTCTCTCTTGTGCATTCCTCATTACTTTCTCTTAAGAATATTGGCAATAAGTTCTGCAAGGACAAGCCAAAAATGTAGTTGTTATTTTCATGATTGTTTAACAATCTTTCAAGAATAAAACATAACTTTCCTCTTTGCGAGTGAACTCTGTTGGCTTGTAGATCCATTTCAATCATATCTTCTCCCTTAAAACCTTCATTCCATTTTCACTCATTTTTCCAAAAAAAATTGCGCATAGAAAAAATCATTGTGTTTCTTGAGAGCATTAGCTTGCCTTCTTTCCCTTATTCAATATGGGTTCTTGAATAATTTTCAGTTTGGCAAGGTCTTCCACATCCTTTTCCAACCTTGTGCTACCTTTTTCCACCATTTGGACACCTATGAAACCTTCAAAACACCTTTAGATGAGAACTAGGACATCCTGTAGTAACCTTATTGTTTCCTATAGTAGTACTATAGAAAACTGTGTAGTGGTTCATGTAGTACTACAGGAAACAGTGTAGCAATTCCTGTAGTACTACAGGAAACCCTATAGAAGTTCCTGTAGTACTACATGAAACCCTGTTTAAACCTGTTTTGAGCATAAATGATAGTTTGATCCTAGGGTAGGCCCTCAACTTGACTTCCATGCCTTTCTCCCATTTCTATAACATCTTTTAGGCCTTGGAAAAACCTAGAAAGATATTAGAGACCTCTTGGAAAACCACTTTTCATCGTTGTAGTTTGAGTTTTGTTTTGACGGTGAATGCCTTATTTCCTTTTGTTGCCTTCTTTTTCCCTTTTATGGCCTAGATTATTTCCTAATGGCCTTGGAATTCTTTGTTTTGATTAGGTCTCTCGTAGGCACTTCCATTTTGCGTTTTATCACAATTTGTTCATTTCTTCCTACTTGTAGCGGCATTCTGCCTTCTTGTAGCAATCATTCCTTCTTCCTTCAAGGTCTTCTAACTATATGGGAGTGATGAAAAATTATGTAGAGGGATTGGAGGATGATGCTAGGTCTCAGAAGGAGTAGTGTAGGTTTGTGAAAATGGAGAGGATTGTTAAGTTATGGTATGTTCTATGATTATAACAATTTACTTCTTTTTATTATTATATTCCACCGATTAGCAAACACATGTACATAAAGTAAAGTGCAGATAGAACATTAAACGATCTACAGAAAACAAGCCAAGACAAGAGACACAAGATGTGGCGGCTAGCCAGGGACAAACCCCACAATGTGTGGGGAAACCCTTTGATCAAATCTTCTTTTATCTTCAATAATTCAGCAGAGAGAAATAGTACAATAAATCTGATTCATATCAGCAGTAGCAAACCCTAGATCAGTAGCATCAGCATTAGCGGCTTCATTATCAAACTAGGGCAGACCATATCTCACAAACCGACAGTCGGATTGACTTCATTCAACCACCAAAAGTTTCGGCTTCCAGAGGAGGTTCAGATGAACCTACAACACAGTTCAGATGAGGAGATCTTCTAGGCTACGCAAGTCAATCTTTACTTCTGTAGTTGCAGCTTCAGTTTCAGCAGTTTCCGGCTTCAAACTAGGGCACTCGATATCTTGCAAACCGTTCGTCGGATTGACTTCATTCCACCACAAAAAGTTGCGGCTTTCAAAGGAGGTTCAGATGAACCTATAGCACAGTTCCAAAGAGGATATCTTCTAGGCCACGCAAGTCAATCTTTACTTCTGCAGTTGCAGCTTCAGTTTCAGCAGTTTCTGGCTTCAAACTAGGGCAGTTGATATCTTGCAAACCGTTCGTCGGATTGGCTTCATTCCACCACCAAAAGTTGCGGCTTTCAAAGGAGGTTCAAATGAACCTACAGCGCAGTTCCAAAGAGGATATCTTCTAGGCCACGCAAGTCAATCTTTACTTCTCCAGTTGCAGCTTCAAATTCAACAGCTTCCGACTTCACATGTGTGAGAGAGAGAGACCCATTTCAGCGCAGTAGAGAAGAGACTCATATCTGCACAGTAGAGAGAGAGAGATGTGATGAGATGAGTGAGTCCAAATGAGGAAAAGTCCTCTTATATTTATACACAACGTTGGTGGGTGAATAGATGCGACTGTTGGGCTTCTGAGCCTACATGAGTTGTAGGTCGGCTTGATAATAATTCCATAATCAAAATAAATTAATCTTTATATTAATCCTACACCTCTTGACGAGAGGAATCTAATAAAAATATTATTAGCCATGAATAAGATGACCCACATGAAGTTTTGCCCTAGTTTCCAATTTAACACTCCCTCTCAACCATGGAGAACTTCATCTGCAATCTGTCTATCGGTCGTTACTATTCATCCATCAAATGCACTACCTTGTACAACCTGACCCTTGCCCTGCTCTGCTCTATTTTTCCTGTTCTGCTTTGTCTTGTTCTGCCCTGCACTAATCTGTACTGTTTTGTTCTGTTCTGCTCTGCTCTTGCATTGTTCTGTTCTACTCTGCTTTTGTCCAAATTATGAAGAAGAAGAAATGATCGAGGATGTATTATACTGACTCAAAGTCAGTCTCAGAGTATGTACCACTGGTCCCAGACCAGTCTCAACCAACCCAAAGTCAGTGTCATAGTGAGTACAACTCCAATGGTCCCAGACCAATATCATCCTCCACTGACTCAAAGTCAGTCACAGAGTATGTACCACTGATCCCAGACCAGTCTCAACCGACCCGAAGTCAGCGTCATAGTATGGTACAACTCCTACCACTGGTCCCAGACCAGTATCATTGATCCCAGATCAATGGAGGTCATCCTAGCGTAGCGAGTACGGTAGATACAACGATGCGTCCATCGGTACTACTATGGTCCCTAACTTCATTTCCCTACTCATTGATCAGATGAGAGGTACTTCCCATGAGTCCCAGACTGCATGGGTAGGATGCATCGACAGGAGAACTAATCAATCCTATCCTCACCGGAGAACACATCAATCCTGCTACAATCGCCGTGGAGAACACATCAATCCAGGCTGCCATGGAGAACGCATCAATCCAGGCCTCACAGGAGAACTAATAATCCTGCTACACAGGAGAGCGAATCATCCTATTCCACAAGAGAGCGAATCATCTTGTCCCACAAGAGAGCGAATCATCTTGTTCCAGTGTGCACCACCTGGGGAGGGTGAGTCACCCTGTGGTCATATGTTGCTCCAGTAGGAACCGCAAGCCCTCAGAGCTCCCAAAGCTCAATGTATGCAACATGCAGGACCCTTGTACAAGGGTTTCTTGCCGACTCCAAGTCGTTTAGGAAAATCACAGATTAGATCTTTCCTCGGGGCTTTGACAAGGTGTATCAACCTGTACATCATCTTAATGTGATGGAGCTTCCTTGCTCATCGACTTACCATATCCCAAATGATGTCTATTTGCTGGAGCAATTGACGAATATGGGATTCCTCAATAATCGAATCCCACCTATGGTTGTTACAGAGAACCACAGTGGTATCCAATGTAAATCCAAACAGCTCACTGAAGAGCTTTCGCAACCAAACTGCCTCACACGAGGTTATGCTAGCAACAATATATCCTGCTTCGGCAGTGCTCAAAGCCACCGACTTTTGTTTCCTGCTCATCCAAGATATTGAAGCAGATCCCAAGGAGAAACAACACCCATAAGTGCTCTTACGGTCCACCACACTGCCTGCCCAATCAACATCAGTATATCCAAGTAGTCTCACATCTCCGGCAGTGTATCTTAATCCATGAGAGATTGTGTCCTGAAGACATCTCAGAAGATTCCTGGCATCAATCCAGTGAGGTTCAACCAAATATGAGCTCACAATGCTAACTGCAAAACATATGTTCGGACGGAGGTTCACCAAGAACATCAATGTGAATGAGTTTTTGAAACTCAGAGGCATTTCCCAAGTCTGGTCCGACATCACTACCATATAACTTCTAAAAGTTAAGATCCTTGAGGTAGTCGCAGGCTTGCAGTCCATCATACCGAATCTTTCCAATATATTTGCCACATATTTTCCTTGAGATAGGAAAATTTCCCTTGGCTTTTGCCACACTTCAAGTCCTTGGTCCTTCATTTCAAATTCAGAAGCCATCTCCCTCTTACATTTGTGAATGAGAGGGTTTGCACCTGTTAGAAAGAGGTCATCCACATACAACACCAGTATGAGAGGCTTTTCATCTTCAACCTTAAAGTAAAGGTTAAGATTGGCTTCACTCCTAGTGAATCCCAGCTTCATCAAGTAGCTATCGATCCTCTCATACCATGCTCGGGGTGCTTGCTTCAGCCCATAGAGAGCTTTCTTCAACCTGCATACATGAGATTTTCGATCATAAATCTCAAATCCTTCGGGTTGCTCCACGTAGACCTCTTCTTTGATCGAGCCATGCAAGAATGCAGTCTTGACATCCATCTAATGTAGGTTCTGTTAGCTACCTATACCAATAGGTTTCATTTTTCATGATTGGCAGGGGAAGTGCCAATATGATCTACTTTGGTGAAGCAAAGATCTCATATTTTTGTGGAAAACACATATCTACAGTTGTTTGATGTTGTCCTACTTCTGAATGGGTGATCCAACAGTCTAAGCTGGGTCATGCCATATTTCAATTTTTTGTTGTAGACTAGAGAAAGAAATCTGTCCAAACTGTTCAATCTTGGCAGATAAGTAGTTAGGTAGAGAATGAAGGCTCCCAACTGCTTAATCTGGGGCCTTGGAAGTAATAAGGCTAGCCTTAGATAGAAAATCAAAAAGAAAATGGAAAAAGAAAAGAAAAGAGCAATTGAGGGTTTTCTAGTCTAAGTGCACCCTCCTTGAAGTAACAAAAAATGCTAGGCAATAGAATGGGTAGGTAGATGGGGTTGCAGAAGCATGATTTCTTTCATATCTCTGGCCTAAACAAAGGAAACACATGGTGGCCAGTGCAGATCTTCCTATTCAGCAGCTTTGTAGCAACAAAAGTGAAGCATGTCTAACTTCCCAATCATTCCCCATCAAGCTCCTTGCTAACATCCCACTATCACCTTAGTTCATGAGAGAAATCAAACTCATTTATTGATCCTTGTTGCATAAAGAGCCACATTTCCCGTGTAAAAATATTTTCATTTTGATCTACTCTCCTAACTAAGTTTGTTCCCTAAAAACTTAGTGTTTGCCTCCTCTCTTCCATATCTCCCACCAATACTAACTACTAACTCTATTATTACTTAACTCCCTAATTCCCCTTTTCCCTATCATTATATCACTATTGTATATAAAAAGCTCCAAAGTATATATTCCCCCTTCCCTAGGCAATATAGCCTTATAGCTCTAAAAGAGGTCGGGCAATAGTGCAAATTTGTGTTCATATCTTGTTTTGGGAATTAAACTAACAACCGGTTAGTTTAATAGCTCTAGAGCCTTTTATAAAGAAATATGTTGTTTACCCGATTGTTCCATAAAACCCACAAATGTCATATATCCTAAGTTTTACCTATCGGCGTGCTCACCACAAAAAACAAAAGGAAATATTATCTAAATGCCGTCGGGACCCTTCTTATCCATCCCGCACCTCCACAGTCTGTCGTTAGTTGGATCTGGGCCCTCCCATCCGACGGCTCACATCAATATCGGATCACCCCCGATGCCTGTACGTTAGCGCCCGAAATCTGTCAAAGGGTGACATCAGGGCTCGGACACGCGTCATTCTTGCGTTGTATCGGGCGGCCTCCTCCCAAAACCACGCCCGTACCTTAAGCAATCCGATATTACCGCTTACCACCTTCCGTTTACCACCCACCCAGTCGGCCCTACGTCACGTCCATGTCACGCATACGTCACTGCCACCTCAGCGTCACATCACCGCTCCATCCGCCATCGCCCTGAGTTGTCCGCCACGTCCCCCATCCACGAGGAGCACTCGCAGATCGCCACGTCATCACTCTGTACCTGACCCCACCCATGACGTCACTGCCGGCGCCCTGAATTCACCTGCATTGCCACCATTGCCTGAAGTATACCAGGTATTTATCAAGTTATCCCCTCCGCGCCTGGTTTTTTCCACAATTCTCTGAGGAAACTAAGAAAAGAAAAACACAGTAAGTTCAAGAAATTTTCATGAACCACTAGTCCTCTTCCACACTGTAAGTCCAATTTCACTCACAGAAGTCCCCATTGTGCCGAATTTCCACGAATTCACAGTCTGTTTGCGCATTCGCAAACTAAAACCTCTGCTAGACAAATCCACCAGGAAAGCAAGTCCCAAATCCTGGCATTTGCTCTCTGAATCTATCCTAAGTGCATTTGGACTACGTTTTACCCCAGTTTACTTCTTCCCCTCTGCAAATTTCCCTGCTCCTGCAAAATTCATTGCTCTGTATTGCTGTGCCCAGAAAAACAAGTTCAAATACAATTCAAAGTATCAATTGATCATGGAAACTCCAGTAGCATTGAACATTGCACCTTTAAATGCCCCACAAAGAGAGCTAGAGTGGCTGCCCCTGGCTGACAAAGACCACCAGATGGCAGAAGGAATCCCAGATTACAACAAATACCATATTCATGTACTCAATGATCTCAAAGCCAAAAATCTCAGTGGAAATGATATCCTAGGGATTTGGGACTCCAATTTTCCCATTTTCAATCTTCCTCAAGTCAATATCCTACCAGATTTGATACATCGATGCAGTGCCAACTATGACCCATGTCAGAGAGCTGTCCTCAGTCCCTCAGGCTCAGTTTTGTTCCATATCACCCCTGAGGTTATAAATCAAATGCTGCACTTTCATAATACTAAGCCATTGACTCCTCTATCTATGATGGATTTGATAAAGCAAGGAGGCAAACTATCCAGTGCCCAAATTATAAAGATAAATCAATTATTCATTCAATCAGGCTCTCAAACTGTGAGGACTCCTCCTATTGGAAATGTATATCACAATGAGTTGGGCAAAATTCTTGTGGATATGATCAGTTATGTCCTGGGATACAGATCAACTGAGGATGTTGGTGAAACCATTCTGGCCATGATGTCTATCTTCTCCCCTGGAAAGCCTCCTGCTGTTCACTATGATTATGCTACATACATTGCCAATAAAATTCATGAGCAATTGATGAATCTAGAGAGGGAAAGGATATTTAGATACACTTCTTACATCTATCACTTGTTTCTATTCTATCAGCCTGATAGCTTCCCTATTACTCTCAAGAAGTTTGATGCCCAAGGGAACCAAAGGTCTGTAGTATTTTGGTCTTCAGTCTTTCATCACATATCTTTTTCACCATATAACTACTGTGAATTCATAGACCTTTTTATCCATCCAGCCATGTCCTTGCTGTTGAGTTCCCCTCCTCCAAGTTTGACAGATGAGATGCAAAGAATCCTACAGCTCTCAAAGGCCTACAACATTGGGGATTGGTACTTTTACCAACACCATACAGTGATCAGAATATATGGTTGTGAGTTAGCCCCATATAGGTTACCAAGATATGTCCCTATGAGACTTTTTGCTTTAGAATATTTTAGGCAATTTGGAAATGCAGACATGGTCCATTTCCATAGCAAAAATAAGAAGGTACAACTCAAAGTCAGAAACCAGCTAGGCCTATTTATTTATAATAAAAGAGAAGAGGCATGGCAAGAAGCAGATAAGATCCTGCAACGCCTCGGGTTGCAAACCAGTTTCCTCTGGATACCCTATGATCCCAATCACTTCATTAGTCTTAGAAGGGTCAAATATAAGTTGGCTAGCTATGATCATGTTAGGTTGCCTCATATTGAAAAATATGCAAATCTATTAAGATGGAAAGAGGGCACCCTAGAAGAGGCAAGTACTAAAGAGGAAATAGCACAAAAAGAAGCAAAGAAACTTGAGAAGGAAGCTGACTTGGAAAATCGTGGGCAGGTTTCTTCTTCTTATCATATTCAACTTTGAGCAGATGCCTCATCCTCTACAGCCCCCCAGCAAGCAGCTCAAACTATTCCTCAAGCAGCTAGCACAGATAAAGGGAAAGAAATGGAGCAGGATCAGCCGCTCCCAACAGCAGAACAGCAGAAAGAGCAGACCAAACAACAAGAAGAAATGGCTGAGGCCCCTATATCTACAGAGAAACAGGGTCAAGAAAGTGTGCCCCCAAGGCAGGAAACAACAGTGGATACCTCAGTGCTCCAAACCTCGTTGAATGAAGAGAGAACCAGGAAGAGGGATAGACAGCAAGAAACTCCCCTCACTACATCAGCAAGTCAACAAGGGGAGAAAAGGCGAAGATTAAATCCTTTTTCTGAAGAAGAGATGCCTATTGGGCCATCCATGGGTATGGGTCCCCCTAGCATGGAAGCATCAGCCAGTTCCTTCCAACAGGAACAAGAAAGACCACTTGGAGGAGAGGTCAGCTCCTCAAGCCAGCAAAGAAGGGCAGAATCCAGCATTAAGCAGCAATTTATTGATATTAAGAAAAGGAATGAGCCAGTCAGACTCCAGCTTTACAATCATTTGCTCAAGATGGCTCCCACCAACCAACAGAGGCTCATGTCAGCATATGACATTACAGAGGGGAAGATGACTATGAGCCATTTCATGCCTACCATGCTGCAGCCACAGTCAGCTGCAGATTACATCAGAACCAACCTGGAAGTATTTGCAAAAGACATCCACCCAATGGACCAAATTGAGCTACATAAGCAAACGGGTGAGATGGTCTACTCCACTCTTGCAGACAAAACCTTTCTGGCACACAAACTGCAAAATAGTCTCCATAATACTACTGCCCAATTAGAATTGGAGAAAGCCTCTTCTCAAGCCAAAGACAACAGGATTAGGTCTTTGGAAGATATCATTATAGAGCTTGGGCATGACCCAAGTGATCCTAAAGCTGTGCAGGCACTCATGAAGAAAAAAGATGAAGATATAGCAGCTTTGAGGAAGATGGTCAAAATTCTAGCAACCCTTCACCCCCAAACAGAAGATGTTGCTCAGCAGAGAAAGGACCAAGATGTAGCAGCCATGCTGCTGACATTACACAAGCAATTGGTAGAAACAGAAGGCTGATTGATAGCAACAGAGGGTGCATTACAGGCAGCCCTAAAATAGAAAGAAGGAGGGCATATATCTCAGCCCCCTCAGCCAGTAATTAACCTTGAGGAACCTCCTCAGATTATAAGTCCTCCCACAGGACCAACAGCAGAGGCCGGCCCTTCAGCAGCAACACCAGCAACAACATCAGAACAGACACCAAGCCTTGATATGCAAAATATGATGAAAGAAATTCAAGCTCTGGAGGCCCAGATGGCAGAACTAAATGAGGCCAAGGAAAAATTGGCTACACTTAATGAAAAATATGATAAATTAAAGCAAAGGGTAGCTGAAAAAACAAGAGAGGTAAAGGCTCTTGAGAAGAAAATAAAAGAACTGGAGAAAGAGCTCTCCCTTGATAAAGTTGTAGCTGAAATCAGGAAAGTCCTGTGGGCCAATATTGGACAGTCTATAACAGACCAATGGCAATATATTGAAACCATCCATGAGCATATAGATCTCATAGGCAGGGCACAAAAAGAAAGCCAAAGAGCAAGGGCATCTCTAGGCAATATGCCTGAGATAGCCAATAGGATGATCAATGTCCTTAATAATCGCACAGGCCCCCAGCTGGCAGCAATGGGTATCTCTAACAGAACTGATACCATTTTACTAGTAAAGAGGGTGCTCACTTTGAGAAATCATGTGCAAACATTGGATAGAAGGTGCCAGGAAATGCAGACAGAGGTGAACAAATTCATGGAGAAATTTACAGCATTACATAACAGAGGCCTTCCCAGCCTACTAACCAGTGCAGGTAGGCTACTATCTCATGAGAATTATGCCAAGAGGGTAAATACATATGCCACCAATCAGATCACTGCAGCATCAAGTACCCCAGAGGAAACAGGGCCTGCATCTGGGCAGAGTCTGTATGACAAAATAGAGAATTTGTTTTTTATCATGAATGAGATTAGACATCTGTTTGAAGTGCCTCCAAATTACTACAAATATACTGAGGCAGATGAAACCTTAGGCACAATTTTGAGACATCAGTTGCCTACTCAGGAGTGGTGGACAAGCATGATACAGACATTGTTGTGAAGAAACAGATTTTTCACCAAACTTTTGTACATCAATCATAAGTCATCATGTTCAGAAAACTGGTATATTCACTGTGACTTGAGAAGAGTGGACAGAGCCAACTCAGCAAACAAATTTGGCCACTAAAGCAACACCGACAGATGCAGATGACGAGGCTGAGATAGCTACAGCACGACAAAGCAATAAAGGGCGTATTATTCAGAATCAATGCAAAGCACCATGCAGAGCCAGTTGCCCTCAAAAGTCAAGAACTTCTGACAAACAGCAAGTAGCTATTGTATATTCATTGAAGTAGCTTTTAATTTTGTAAAAAATATCTCTGAAAGTTGGTAAGAGCAGTTATTGTGCAATAACTCACTATTGAGATATTTCTATGATATTTTGTATATATGCAACCCCGCACAGTTTATTAGGGGTTGTTGTTACTGATTTGTTCAAGAGAACTCGGCTGTATTTCCTCTGAAAGATATAATACAAAGGAGCTGTTGGTTTCCAAAGGAATGATTTTGGCCTGGAAATGATGTGATGAAACTAGTGACTGCTTCAGGATTCTCGTGTTATGGCGTGATACAATAAGTGTTTTCTAACCGTATTTGTATTTCATTTCTTACTTGATCTATCTGTGATGCATGGTGATTAATCTTGGTAGAAAGGTAAAAGACTAGTTCAGGATTTGTCCATTAAAGACACCCTAAAATCAAACCTTGCTACTAAATATGTTTTCCAGGGTTAGCTGCAACTATGGAATTCTTAAATGCTCCTGTTTTCTCTAATCATATGATAAGTCTTTATTCAGCAATTCTCACTTGCTGCTGATTTTGATTTGTCTTTTATTCTCTGTTACACTGTGAAAGAACTCTTAACTGCCTTTTACTGGTGTAATCTATGTTGTTTAATGTCTAAAAATCAAATTTTGTATCATAAATACCCATCTGGCCCTGCAGTGAACCTCTCTTTATCACATATATCAGACACTTTCATTTCTGGGCTCCATATGCCCAATGGATTGAACTCTCTTTGATATTTGCATGCCCTTCCTTGAACAATAGCCTGCAACCAAAATTCAAACAAAAATCCCATCTCATAACTAGCCTAAGATCTTCAAAAAACAAAGTTAAAACTAAAAGAGAGAGCCCTCTCTGATTACAGGTAGGCTAGAACCTGTAATCCAAAGCTTGGTTAGTGGTTACCCCGGCCGTATTCCCTCAGGAGTCAAAGGGAACAACCTGGGTGTTAACATAAATGGCGACTCCACTGGGGACCTGAATGAACTTCATAAACCCCTGTCTGATTCTTAATATTGTAGATAAAGCCTGAGTGACAGCCAGATAGCCTTAGAAACTGCCTCTACTTTGCATTTGCAGGAGTATATAAAAGTTGCCTCAGTCAATCTTTATTCAGTCTTAAGTTCCATACAGTTGTGCTATACTTGATCAGTCCTTGTCAAACATCAATATCTCTTAGAAATTTTCCCAAAGAAAATCATAGAAACTGGCTCCTAAGAAGAAAACTCGTCATACAAGATCTAACCCGGATCCTGATCCATCACCTGAGTTCCAAAATCCAAACTTGATTTCAAGAATCCTTAAGAAACAAAAATCAGAAGGGACTTTATCAGATTCAAGTTCTGAAGCAGGATTTCAGACTAATATCCCAACCCCTGCTAAGGTTTCTCTACATCCTCATACCACCGTTCCACACTCTCATAGTTCTTCATCCACTTCACAATGTGTCCTTTCAACCCCTCCATCAAGTACACATACCCCTCTCATCCCCTTTCCTCCTCTTATCCCATTCGTTCCTGTAATCCCTATTGTCCCACCAAACATGGCTAATAGATATGCTCCACTGCAGTTACCTGCCAATCCAGGGCCTATGCCCCAAGATTATCAAACTAAAATATCATATTTTGATGGTACTGGCTCTCATTCAGCCCTCCAACATACCAAGAAAATGTAGGATTATTTTGAAAATTATGAGATAGATGATGATGGGGTTAGAATGAAATTTTTTGTGCAAAGCCTAACAGGAGATGTAAGATCATGGTTTGGGTCACTCCCAACAAACTCCATAGCTGACCCTGAAGCCTTGTATCAAACCTTTATCAACAGATGGGAGAAGAAAAAGGATCCACTCCATATTTTATCTGAATACAATGCTATCAAAAGAGGTCCCCAAGAAACTGTCTTGGACTATTGTGCTCGATTCAACAATGTCTACAATGCTATTCCCCAAAATCTAAGACCCCCACCTGATCTGGCTCTATATACCTTTCCTGATGGGTTTGATTCAGATATGGCATACCAATTGAGAGAAAGAGCTTCCTGAACTTTAGCTGAGATGCAAGATATAGCAGTCAGTGTAGAAGCCAACCTGATAGCTAAGAGAAATAGGACCAGAATTAAAAGAAAAACGACCTTCAAAGAAGAGCCTTCAAGCTGGGATTAGAAATTAGATGCAATAATCACTGGTATGCATAGATTAGGTGACAGAGTAGAATCAGTTGAGAGGAAATCATCATGGGAGGCACCACAGAATAATCCTATCAGGAATCCCAACTTTAGAAGAAATCAAAATCCTAATGTTGGCAAGGCCAGCCCTGAACCATAAATAAGACCTCCATTCCAAGAAAACTATGTTGAAGCATCCACTTCTAATGAGCAGATAGATGATACCCAAATTAATTTGATGGGCCTGAACGATGATCAACAAGTTTTTTTGAGTCAAGAATATCATTAGGATAATGACATCAGTCAGTTCCAAACTAGATTAGGGGAATCATTTGATTTCAAACAAGGCTATGACACAACTGTTTTTGAATTTCATAAGCAATACAAATTGAGAAGCAAAAATATAAATGTGACATAGCCTGAGAAAACAAAGGATAGCCAGCAGCCTAAGAAGGTTGTTCTCATAGAACCAATTGACAAAACTGATGCAATTACAAATGAGGTAACAGTTGAAGAGGTAACCGAAGCATTTCCCTCAAATCAACAACTAATGGCTACACCTCCTTTACAGCACAACCCAAGAAACACTTTTCAAAAGGTGGAAAAAAAGGACAAACCTCAAGATCAGATAGAAAGCCAAGAAGAAAACTTAATTAACAAAGAAAAAGTTGTTAACCAGAACACCAAGATTCAATATGAAAAACCTTTTGACTTAGAAGCTGAAATTGGTAAATTGAAGATAGCCATTCCTCTTTCAGAGCTAGCTAAACATAACATCTACAAACAACAAATCAAGAAATCCCTTCAATTGACCCACAATAAGGATGATGTTAATGTGTTGGATGATACCCCAGAATTTCTTTTCGGTCCAGAAGTTGATGGAAAGACTGGAGGTACTGGAATCTTACCTTTTTATGTCAGCTTGCATGTTCATGATAAGATATTACACAATGCAATGTTTGATTCAGGCGCCTCTCATAACCTTATGCCTAAGTCAGTAATGGAGAGATTGAATCTAGACATCACAAGACCATATAAGGACCTATTTTCATTTGACTCCAGCCAAGTTAAGTGTTTAGGCTTGATAAAAGATTTATGTGCGTCCCTTGTCCAGTACCCCAATAAATTTTTTTTAATGGATGTGGTAGTTGCTGATATCCCACCCAAATATGGAATGTTGTTATCAAGATCATGGGGAGCCAAACTCCAAGGTTCCCTACAATTGGACATGTCATATGCCACCATCTCTGTCTTTGGGCAACCAAAGAGGCTATACAGAGAATCACTCATGAAATACATGGTGAGCAGTGAAGAAAAACCTCAAAATTTCCCTAGTTATGCAGTCCATTCTGACATGGATTCCTTCATTCTGTTCAATGATGATATAAGTCCAATATGTGGAGACAAATCTGTCCTACTTCAACAAGATCTGCATATGAATGAGAAATCAAGTTCCCAAGAAATCCTGGTTGGGCAACCAATTGAGGAGACCGTTCTAGAAGACAAACCAGATGAAAGACAAGATCTCCAGCTTATAATCCCAAGTCATAGAGAAGCTGTTAAATCTCCCCTAAATCAAAAAATCCTTTGGTTTCTTGAGTTTGATGGATCAGTCAACAAATTAGGGGTAGGAGCTGGGGTGTGGATTCATAACAAACAAAGCAATCATGCAGAAGGTCGAGCCTATAGGCTTAATTTTAGATGTACTAATAATATGGCAGAGTATGAGGCTCTTCTGCTAGGCCTCAAATTGGTAAGATCCTTACAGGCCACAAAAGTTTCAATCCTGGGAGACTCAGACCTCATTATTCAACAAGTAAAAGGCAATTTTGTCACCAATGACAAAAGACTAAGATCATACAGGTCTGCTGCTATTGAAATACTCAAGGCCTTCACTGAATTTCAAATGACCAAGATACCTAGGACCCACAACCTTCATGCACATAGTTTAGCTACATTTTCCAGTACATGCAAATTGCCTTTTGAACCCAACCATTGTTTTACAGCTGAGATAAAACACAGACCTTCCATCCCAAACAATGTGAAAGATTGGCAAGTATTTGAGGATGACACACAGATAAATAGTTTCTTGACCTTGCAACATGAATTTTTAGGTCTGAACATTGATGTTGATTCTGTAAAAGACACACAACCACTAAGTGAACTGGATCAAACAACTATATCGCCCAAAAGAGCAAATCAAATACTTTGTCCAACAACCTTTGACAAGGAAAACATACAAGAACTCAAACAATTGCATTTTGATGAAATAACTGGTGCAGAGGCTGAAGTCATACAGCTAAAAGACAATTTTCTACCAATAGCCCTGACTCCGTTGGAGGACATTTTTGACTCAAACGATGTTCCTAGAAAACCAAAAATGCAACCCCTTAATGCTGCCATTGAAGAATGAAACATTGGAACTATTGAAAAACCCAAGATAATAAAATTATCTGCATCTTTACCTCCTGACCAGAAGCCCAAACACATTGATCTCTTTAAAGAGTTCCAAGATGTGTTCACATGGAGTTATGAGGATTTGAAATCCTATGACACCTCTGTTATTCAACACACCATCCCTCTCAAGCCTAATCAAAAGCCATTCAAGCAAAAATTAAGAAGAATCAATCATATGCTTCTCCCTTCAATTGAGAAAGAGGTACAAAAAATGTTTAAAGCTGGTATCATAGCACCAATCAGGTTTTCAGACTGGATTTCAAATTTAGTCCCCACAAGAAAGAAAACTGGTGAGATTAGGCTTTGTGTTGATCTAAGGAATTTGAATCAAGTGTCCCTCAAAGACAATTATCCCTTACCTAAAATGGATCACATTCTCCAAAGAGTGGTGGGGGCTTCAAGAATCTCATTACTTGATGGATTTTCAGGCTTTAATCAGATCCTAGTCCACCCTGATGATCAGGATAAAACAACATCCACAACCCCATGGGGAACTTTCAAGTATGTCAAAATGCCTTTTGGGTTGAAAAATGCAGGAGCTACATTTCAAAGAGCAATGGATATTGCTTTTGCTAAAGAGATTCGTGACTTCCTTGTTATTTACCTAGATGACCTCACACCTTTCTCAAAATCTGACCAAGAACATCTGAAACACTTGAGACAAATATTCATAACATGTAGGAAATATGGAATTTCCTTAAATCCCAAGAAGTCTCTATTTGGTTTGGAAGAAGGTAAGCTGTTGGGTCATATCATTTCAAAGGATGGCATTAGAATTGACCCAGACAGAATACAGGCCATCTTGCAAATGCCCCATCCAAGAAATATTAAAGAATTACAAGCCTTCTTGGGAAAGATCAACTTTTTAAGGATATTTATCCCAAACTTAGCAGAATTGATCAGATTACTAAACAACATGCTAAAAAAGGACTCAAAGGTGAAGTGGACAGTAGAAGCAAATCAAGCTTTTGAAGGTATTAAATTGGCCCTTACCCAAACCCCAGTCTTAACAAATCCTCAATTTGACAGAGAATTTATCATTTTCTCTTTTGCCTCCCAGCATACCATTGTTGCTGTCTTATTACAGAAATATGATCAAGGGAATGAAAAACCCATTGCTTTCTTTAGTAGAGCCCTTAGAGATGCACCTCTGAAATATCAGATCACGGAAAAACAAGCTTATGCTTTGGTCAAGGCCATCAAAGACTTTAGGATTTACATCCTATACTCCCATGTTATTGCTTCTGTACCAAATCCCATTGTAAAAGACATATTGACTCAAGAAAGCTTAGAGAGAAGAAGAGGAAAAAGGATTGCTAGCATTTTAGAATTTGACATTGAAATAAGACCTACAAAACTGATAAAGGGGCAAGGTTTAGCTAAATTGATGTCTGAAGCAAACCTCCAAGCCTTGGATATTAACCAACTGGAAAATGAACCGGAGCTGGCGACTCCAAAGATCAAATCGGCCTTTGAACAATCCCTGTGGTATTCTAATATCTGTTATATATTGCAAACCTATGTGCTCCCCCAGGATTGTCCAGAACCAAATCTAGATTTCTAAAAATGAAAGCTTCAAGATTTTGTGTTATAGATGGTAATTTACTATGGAGAAATCATGAAGGCATATTGCTGAATTGTTTAAATCTGGATGAGCCAAACAATGTTATGAAAGAATTTCATGCAGGTGATTGTGGTGGACATTTGTACTGGAAGTCCACTGTGGATAAGATATTAAGGGCAGGTTACTATTGGCCCACTCTCTTCTCTGATGTTAAAAATTTTACCACTTCATGTCACAAGTGTCAAGTGTTTGAGGGAAAAAGAAAGTTACTACCACTCCCCTTAAAGCCTATTGCAACAGAAAGGCCCTTTCAGCAATGGGGCTTGGACTTCATTGGGGAGATTCATCCTTCATCTTCAGGCCAACATAAATGGATCCTGACAGCCACAGATTACTTTACTAAATGGATTGAGGTTGTTCCATGCAGACAAGCAAATGATTCTACTATCATTCAGTTCCTTGAAACTAATATTCTTTCCAGATTTGGTTGTCCTGACAAGATTATAACAGGCAATGCTGCTGCTTTCAGATCCAAGAAGATGGTGAAATTTTGCCATAAATTCCATATTACTTTGGGCCATTCTACTGCATACTACCCTCAAGGCAATGGTTTAGCTGAATCATCTAATAAAAGTCTTATCAACATCATCAAGAAGATATTGGAAGAGAATAAGAAAAATTGGCATAAGAAACTTGTAAATGCCTTATGGGCTTAACAACCAAAAGATCTATTGGAGTCAGCCTGTATGAGTTGGTTTATGGATTGGAAGCCAAATTCCCTTCAGCATTAGGGGTCACTGTCATGAAGCTACTTCAAGAGAGTCAGGCTGAACCAAATAACATGCAAAGAAGAATCAACTAGATAATTTGTTTACAACAAACCAGAGATCAAGTGTACAGCAGAGTTCAAGTCCTACAAGAGAAACTGAAGAAAGCCTTTGATAGAAGAACCAAGGCTGAAGATTTCTTTATTGGGGATAAAGTGCTTAAATGGGATTCAAGAAGAGAAGACAAGGGAAAGCATGTCAAATTTGACTCCCTTTGGAGGGGACCCTTTGTAATTCAAGCAGTGCAAAGAAATAACACTTATTTCTTGAAAAATTTAGATGACATTGAAGCTGAAGAGGGCCCTGTGAATGGTCGGATGTTAAAGAATTATTTTGACTACTTTCCATGTATATAGCATGGCTCTGCCCTGTACATTATCAGTTGTATATAGTATTTTCTTTCAGCATATAGATAGTTCAGCTTCACAAGTTTTGTAAATAAGTAGGAAAAGGGTTTTATTCCAGAAGTTCCACAATGGTGACAGATTCCAGTTTTGAAATCCAAAGAGAAAGTTTTCAAGTTTTGATAAGAATTCAAAAGCCAAGGCAGTCTGACCTACTATTCTTGGTATTTCTAGTAGAAAAACCATCCCCAAGTGGAGCCACTGTTAGCTACCTATACCAATTGGTTTCATTTTTCATGATTAGCAGGGGAAGTGCCAATATGATCTACTTTGGTGAAGCAAAGATCTCATATTTTTGTGGAAAACACATATCTACAGTTGTTTGATGTTGTCCTACTTCTGAATGGGTGATCCAACAGTCTAAGCTGGGTCATGCCATATTTCAATTTTTTGTTGTAGACTAGAGAAAGAAATCTGTCCAAACTGTTCAATCTTGGAAGATAAGTAGTTAGGTAGAGAATGAAGGCTCCCAACTGCTTAATCTGGGGCCTTGGAAGTAATAAGGCTAGCCTTAGATAGAAAATCAAAAAGAAAATGGAAAAAGAAAAGAAAAGAGCAATTGAGGGTTTTCCAGTCTAAGTGCACCCTCCTTGAAGTAACAAAAAATGCTAGGCAATAGAATGGGTAGGTAGATGGGGTTGCAGAAGCATGATTTCTTTCATATCTCTGGCCTAAACAAAGGAAACACATGGTGGCCAGTGCAGATCTTCCTATTCAGCAGCTTTGTAGCAACAAAAGTGAAGCATGTCTAACTTCCCAATCATTCCCCATCAAGATCCTTGCTAACATCCCATTATCACCTTGGTTCATGAGAGAAATCAAACTCATTTATTGATCCTTGTTGCATAAAGAGCCACATTTCCTGTGTAAAAATCTTTTCATTTTGATCTACTCTCCTAACTAAGTTTGTTCCCTAAAAACTTAGTGTTTGCCTCCTCTCTTCCATATCTCCCACCAATACTAACTACTAACCCTATTATTGCTTAACTCCCTAATTCCCCTTTTCCCTATCATTATATCACTATTGTATATAAAAAGCTCCAAAGTATATATTCCCCCTTCCCTAGGCAATATAGCCTTATAGCTCTAAAAGAGGCCGGGCAATAGTGCAAATTTGTGTTCATATCTTGTTTTGGGAATTAAACTAACAACCGGTTGGTTTAATAGCCCTAGAGCCTTTTATAAAGAAATATGTTGTTTACCTGATTGTTCCATAAAACCCACAAATGTCATATATCCTAAGTTTTACCTATCGGCGCACTCACCACAAAAAACAAAAGGAAATATTATTTAAATGCCGTCAGGACCCTCCGTATCCATCCCGCACCTCCACAGTCCATCGTCCGTCGGATCTGGGCCCTCCCATCTGACGGCTCACATCAATATCGGACCACCCATGATTCCTGTATGTTAGCGCCCGAAATCTGTCAAAGGGTGACGTCAGGGCTTGGACACGCGTCAATCCTACGTTGTATCGGGCAGCCTCCTGCCAAAACCGCACCTATACCTTAAGCGGTCCGATATTACCGCTTACCGCCCACCCAGTTGTTGTGGGGAAAAATGCGTATTTAGGACGATCCTATCCACCTAAGGTGTGACAGCGCCTTAGCAACAAACGAATACAGCTATTATGATTTCTTCCTTTATGAAATGTGAAAAAGGGGAGATTGGCAGACTTACCGTTGTCTTCCGGTTGTCCCTCGATCTAGATCCTCTTTCCCTTTGTGTGTCTACAGCTACTCGCCTCCTCGCTTGCTCAAGAGAACAGCTACTTGAATCCCACGAGGTCACAAGAGAACAGCTACCTGCGACAAGAGAACAACTACTTGTGACAAGAGAAGAACACAATACAAAGGCACATATACATATTCATAAATGATTCAGGATTAGAAGTAAATCAAATACACTAATGCAATCATACAAAATACACCAGCATATAGGAAAGAATCAAGATAGATTTATTGAAAGTAACAGGGTTCAGGAAGAGATACAACCCATGGGGCTCCAATCCAGCATCTCCTTCCCAGAAAAATGGAATTCCCTCTTCAGCTCCCTTCAAAGCATAAACACCTAATGTATCCAGCCACAAACCAACAGCAATTCTTTACATTCACAAAATTCTAGCCTCCCTGACCTCTTGTAGGAGAGATCTATATATAAGGATATTGGAGAGAGGATGAGTCAGCTTGAGACTGGTATGAAACTGGCTAGTGTCCTCTCCCTCTCATAGTTCTTGAGTCCACTTGGAGGTTCTTGCTTCCACTTGGAGATTTGGAACCTCTTACTCATCACCAGTCGAATTCCCTGATCCAAGTGTCATTTTGGAAGCTTCCTAGGCATTGACACCTTGAGAAATGACTCTGCCACTTGTCCAAACTCGCTCAGCGCAGGTAGCCTTTGTTTCAGTTGACATTCAACGTGGGTAGACAGTGGAGCAATTGACATTCAGCGCAGATGCTCAGTGGAGCAGTTGACATGATCCAGAATTGGCTTGTTTTTTAGTGTTTTCAGGTGGAGAACTTCAGTGAATTGTTGTGGTTAGTTGGCCTTGTTCCTCTAGGGGTAGGAACAAAATGTTTAGGGACTTTGGATCCCTTGATTATCGACATTTCATGCTCAGTGATGCAAGGCACAAAAATGTATATAACAATTGCCCCCTAAAGTATGAGGCCGTTTATCGGGTGAAATGCTTTATCCAAGAGGGTCCGAAGTTCATCCATCTGTTGGGAGGAGACCTGTAATAAAATACAATACAATACATTATGATTCATTCTACTTTCATGATCTAGCTAAGGCGGACATTCCCATGTTCAGCTTTATAAATTCATTTTTTGTACATAGAACAGACGATCGTCTGATGGTAGACTGATAATTTTGGTGAAATTATCATCCTTTGAGTAGGATGATCATCTGCTGCAATGATGTACATGTCAAATGTCTTTATTTTTTCCTAAATATATATCGCAACCCGGATGGATGAAACTAGATCCGGGGTCTTCAAACTCGTTCGATCTTCACTCTAATTACAAGTCGATCCATGTGAGAATTGCGCTGAAGTCGAACATGGAAAGGCATCGCTTGATTACCGGTCAATGATGTAAACCGTTAACAAGCGCGAGAGGAATCACCGATAATGATAATGACCCTCAAGGTACTGCAGTACAATTCACGTGGTGTGAATAAAGGACTTGGCGTCGAACACCACGCAAAATCTTCTGGTCGAAGGTCATTGATGTATACCTGTCGCTGGAAGTGAGAAACTTGCCATTGAGGCATGCAAGCTTCAAAGTACTGAAGGGGGTGTTCCTAGATCAACTTCTTGGATAATGAGCTGATGTCGACAAGAAGTGATCCATCACAGGAGGGCCTTAATGAATCCCACATCAGTGACACGGAACGGAGCTAATGACTTTAATGGAGGTGAAAACGATCTGTGACATATGATTCAGGGTGGCGTTCATGAATGGATGAAGGATAATGTATGGCAGTGGATGGGACCCGGTTGACTCTTTCTGAACGACTTCTCTTGAACATATGGCGACACTGATGCGATGGATTGGTAGCATTACCCCAAATATGGATGGCATGGTGAGACCATGGTGATGTGACCGGTGAATGAAATAACCCAACCCGAATGTGGTACGGAGGAAAAGTGTCATGTTCAAGAGCGACCTGCTACCATCAAAGTTTTCTTGATTTTTCCCAATTTTTCCCCAGTCATTGCTGACCAGTACCTCTTTATTTTTGTCAAGCTTGAGGAGGATAACATATGCTTGTTCTATAACCTGCCCTTCGGGCAAGCCCATCGCTATGTTTTAACGAGCCTAGCGATAGGGAAACTCGTTCTCGTCTAAAGACAAGTTTGTCACTATTTAATCATTTTAACGAGTCTAACGACAAGGATAACTCGGTCCTTTTCATTTTTAGAGAGTATGAAAAGGTACATAAAGTCAACTCCAAAATTCCTTTTTCGTCATCTAATCCCTTAAGTCCAAAAAAGTATAAAACAATACAGAAGGGATGAGTTTTCGATAACTTTAACGAGCCGAATAAAACAAGCGCTCAACCTTTTTGTGCAATAATCCCTCAGGTCCAAAAAGATTAAAATCTAGAGGAGGGATAGCTCTTCCTGTCCTTTAACGAGTTGGAAGGCCAAAACTTGGCAATCTTTTCATATTAAGTATGGGGGATTTACACAGTGCATTATATTAGATATCATTTTTGGGATTCAACTGCGTTAAGTAAGTCATTCAAACGTATGACCATTTCCATGAGAGGTAGTCGTAACTGACTAATTTCTCATGATTTTTGAATAGTTCACTTAGCACTCATTGCATCGGGTGATGCTCACAGGGGTGAAGAAGTGGGATTGAAACTAGTGAAATGTGGAGAACGAATCACATAGCATCAATCATCACTTCCGGGGCTTGCACCCGGTAACCAGGACTTCCCAGGAGGTCACCCATCCCAGAACTCCTCTGGCTCAAGCGCGCTTAACTGTGGAGTTTTTCCCCACAATCAAGCCCACTTAGCTTGCTACCCCATTTGCAAAACCTTAGCAAGTATTGTGCCTCATGAACCATTCAAGTAGAGATCCCTTGACTCTTTTTGAATTTAAGTATGGGGGATTTACACAGTGCATTATATTAGATATCATTTTTGGGATTCAACTGCGTTAAGTAAGTCATTCAAACGTATGACCATTTCCATGAGAGGTAGTCGTAACTGACTAATTTCTCATGATTTTTGAATAGTTCACTTAGCACTCATTGCATCGGGTGATGCTCACAGGGGTGAAGAAGTGGGATTGAAACTAGTGAAATGTGGAGAACGAATCACATAGCATCAATCATCACTTCCGGGGCTTGCACCCGGTAACCAGGACTTCCCAGGAGGTCACCCATCCCAGAACTCCTCTGGCTCAAGCGCGCTTAACTGTGGAGTTTTTCCCACAATCAAGCCCACTTAGCTTGCTACCCCATTTGCAAAACCTTAGCAAGTATTGTGCCTCATGAACCATTCAAGTAGAGATCCCTTGACTCTTTTTGAATTTAAGTATGGGGGATTTACACAGTGCATTATATTAGATATCATTTTTGGGATTCAACTGCGTTAAGTAAGTCATTCAAACGTATGACCATTTCCATGAGAGGTAGTCGTAACTGACTAATTTCTCATGATTTTTGAATAGTTCACTTAGCACTCATTGCATCGGGTGATGCTCACAGGGGTGAAGAAGTGGGATTGAAACTAGTGAAATGTGGAGAACGAATCACATAGCATCAATCATCACTTCCGGGGCTTGCACCCGGTAACCAGGACTTCCCAGGAGGTCACCCATCCCAGAACTCCTCTGGCTCAAGCGCGCTTAACTGTGGAGTTTTTCCCACAATCAAGCCCACTTAGCTTGCTACCCCATTTGCAAAACCTTAGCAAGTATTGTGCCTCATGAACCATTCAAGTAGAGATCCCTTGACTCTTTTTGAATTTAAGTATGGGGGATTTACACAGTGCATTATATTAGATATCATTTTTGGGATTCAACTGCGTTAAGTAAGTCATTCAAACGTATGACCATTTCCATGAGAGGTAGTCGTAACTGACTAATTTCTCATGATTTTTGAATAGTTCACTTAGCACTCATTGCATCGGGTGATGCTCACAGGGGTGAAGAAGTGGGATTGAAACTAGTGAAATGTGGAGAACGAATCACATAGCATCAATCATCACTTCCGGGGCTTGCACCCGGTAACCAGGACTTCCCAGGAGGTCACCCATCCCAGAACTCCTCTGGCTCAAGCGCGCTTAACTGTGGAGTTTTTCCCACAATCAAGCCCACTTAGCTTGCTACCCCATTTGCAAAACCTTAGCAAGTATTGTGCCTCATGAACCATTCAAGTAGAGATCCCTTGACTCTTTTTGAATTTAAGTATGGGGGATTTACACAGTGCATTATATTAGATATCATTTTTGGGATTCAACTGCGTTAAGTAAGTCATTCAAACGTATGACCATTTCCATGAGAGGTAGTCGTAACTGACTAATTTCTCATGATTTTTGAATAGTTCACTTAGCACTCATTGCATCGGGTGATGCTCACAGGGGTGAAGAAGTGGGATTGAAACTAGTGAAATGTGGAGAACGAATCACATAGCATCAATCATCACTTCCGGGGCTTGCACCCGGTAACCAGGACTTCCCAGGAGGTCACCCATCCCAGAACTCCTCTGGCTCAAGCGCGCTTAACTGTGGAGTTTTTCCCACAATCAAGCCCACTTAGCTTGCTACCCCATTTGCAAAACCTTAGCAAGTATTGTGCCTCATGAACCATTCAAGTAGAGATCCCTTGACTCTTTTTGAATTTAAGTATGGGGGATTTACACAGTGCATTATATTAGATATCATTTTTGGGATTCAACTGCGTTAAGTAAGTCATTCAAACGTATGACCATTTCCATGAGAGGTAGTCGTAACTGACTAATTTCTCATGATTTTTGAATAGTTCACTTAGCACTCATTGCATCGGGTGATGCTCACAGGGGTGAAGAAGTGGGATTGAAACTAGTGAAATGTGGAGAACGAATCACATAGCATCAATCATCACTTCCGGGGCTTGCACCCGGTAACCAGGACTTCCCAGGAGGTCACCCATCCCAGAACTCCTCTGGCTCAAGCGCGCTTAACTGTGGAGTTTTTCCCACAATCAAGCCCACTTAGCTTGCTACCCCATTTGCAAAACCTTAGCAAGTATTGTGCCTCATGAACCATTCAAGTAGAGATCCCTTGACTCTTTTTGAATTTAAGTATGGGGGATTTACACAGTGCATTATATTAGATATCATTTTTGGGATTCAACTGCGTTAAGTAAGTCATTCAAACGTATGACCATTTCCATGAGAGGTAGTCGTAACTGACTAATTTCTCATGATTTTTGAATAGTTCACTTAGCACTCATTGCATCGGGTGATGCTCACAGGGGTGAAGAAGTGGGATTGAAACTAGTGAAATGTGGAGAACGAATCACATAGCATCAATCATCACTTCCGGGGCTTGCACCCGGTAACCAGGACTTCCCAGGAGGTCACCCATCCCAGAACTCCTCTGGCTCAAGCGCGCTTAACTGTGGAGTTTTTCCCACAATCAAGCCCACTTAGCTTGCTACCCCATTTGCAAAACCTTAGCAAGTATTGTGCCTCATGAACCATTCAAGTAGAGATCCCTTGACTCTTTTTGAATTTAAGTATGGGGGATTTACACAGTGCATTATATTAGATATCATTTTTGGGATTCAACTGCGTTAAGTAAGTCATTCAAACGTATGACCATTTCCATGAGAGGTAGTCGTAACTGACTAATTTCTCATGATTTTTGAATAGTTCACTTAGCACTCATTGCATCGGGTGATGCTCACAGGGGTGAAGAAGTGGGATTGAAACTAGTGAAATGTGGAGAACGAATCACATAGCATCAATCATCACTTCCGGGGCTTGCACCCGGTAACCAGGACTTCCCAGGAGGTCACCCATCCCAGAACTCCTCTGGCTCAGCGCGCTTGAGCCAGAGGAGTTCTGGGATGGGTGACCTCCTGGGAAGTCCTGGTTACCGGGTGCAAGCCCCGGAAGTGATGATTGATGCTATGTGATTCGTTCTCCACATTTCACTAGTTTCAATCCCACTTCTTCACCCCTGTGAGCATCACCCGATGCAATGAGTGCTAAGTGAACTATTCAAAAATCATGAGAAATTAGTCAGTTACGACTACCTCTCATGGAAATGGTCATACGTTTGAATGACTTACTTAACGCAGTTGAATCCCAAAAATGATATCTAATATAATGCACTGTGTAAATCCCCCATACTTAAATTCAAAAAGAGTCAAGGGATCTCTACTTGAATGGTTCATGAGGCACAATACTTGCTAAGGTTTTGCAAATGGGGTAGCAAGCTAAGTGGGCTTGATTGTGGGAAAAACTCCACAGTTAAGCGCGCTTGAGCCAGAGGAGTTCTGGGATGGGTGACCTCCTGGGAAGTCCTGGTTACCGGGTGCAAGCCCCGGAAGTGATGATTGATGCTATGTGATTCGTTCTCCACATTTCACTAGTTTCAATCCCACTTCTTCACCCCTGTGAGCATCACCCGATGCAATGAGTGCTAAGTGAACTATTCAAAAATCATGAGAAATTAGTCAGTTACGACTACCTCTCATGGAAATGGTCATACGTTTGAATGACTTACTTAACGCAGTTGAATCCCAAAAATGATATCTAATATAATGCACTGTGTAAATCCCCCATACTTAAATTCAAAAAGAGTCAAGGGATCTCTACTTGAATGGTTCATGAGGCACAATACTTGCTAAGGTTTTGCAAATGGGGTAGCAAGCTAAGTGGGCTTGATTGTGGGAAAAACTCCACAGTTAAGCGCGCTTGAGCCAGAGGAGTTCTGGGATGGGTGACCTCCTGGGAAGTCCTGGTTACCGGGTGCAAGCCCCGGAAGTGATGATTGATGCTATGTGATTCGTTCTCCACATTTCACTAGTTTCAATCCCACTTCTTCACCCCTGTGAGCATCACCCGATGCAATGAGTGCTAAGTGAACTATTCAAAAATCATGAGAAATTAGTCAGTTACGACTACCTCTCATGGAAATGGTCATACGTTTGAATGACTTACTTAACGCAGTTGAATCCCAAAAATGATATCTAATATAATGCACTGTGTAAATCCCCCATACTTAAATTCAAAAAGAGTCAAGGGATCTCTACTTGAATGGTTCATGAGGCACAATACTTGCTAAGGTTTTGCAAATGGGGTAGCAAGCTAAGTGGGCTTGATTGTGGGAAAAACTCCACAGTTAAGCGCGCTTGAGCCAGAGGAGTTCTGGGATGGGTGACCTCCTGGGAAGTCCTGGTTACCGGGTGCAAGCCCCGGAAGTGATGATTGATGCTATGTGATTCGTTCTCCACATTTCACTAGTTTCAATCCCACTTCTTCACCCCTGTGAGCATCACCCGATGCAATGAGTGCTAAGTGAACTATTCAAAAATCATGAGAAATTAGTCAGTTACGACTACCTCTCATGGAAATGGTCATACGTTTGAATGACTTACTTAACGCAGTTGAATCCCAAAAATGATATCTAATCTTTTCATATTTTACGAGTCAATTGAAAAGAGCTTAAAGAAGACTCGTCTTTTGAGGAACGAGTGATAAATAGGGATAGCAACTGATTCTAGGTACAGGTTGGAATTTTCCAATCACGACAGTGTCACAAGGATGGCTAGGTGAAATCACTCTTCGCAGCGGTTCCTCAAAATGGGTAAACAATCATATGGAGGTGAACGATCGGCCAAATGAAAAGTGGAGGTGGCAGGTGCAAACACGACCAAGGTTTTTATGGCTGATAAATTTACGATCACAGTGGTTATTTACCGGGATAGGTTCATTTTTTAGTTAAAAATGAGCTTAAACACTGGAGGAAACTCTGCTCACTACTTATATTTATTTTTTAACGAGCATGAAGACCGCGTTAAAACTGCTCGGATCTTGCGTTTATTTTTTAACGAGCATGAACTTTATGCTAAAACTGCTCGATTACCCAGTCATAAGATAAGAGTGTCTCATGAAAGATCCCATTTTTTATAGAGCTTGCGCCTTACCAAAGCTATGCTCACTCATCCTTTCTTTATGCAAGTTTGGAAACGGCTAATCCTACGAGTTTAAAGGGTTAGACCTACAGGTTTAAAGGGAGGACCTAAAAATTTAAAAAATAAATAGTCGCCCCTTGCTTGCACTCCAAAAGGTTGCATGCCCCCAGGTATAAAACAGAGTTTCAAGGTTACCTCTACTTACCCTCCGCCAAAACATTTGTTTTAATCGAGAGAGGCTTACCTCTTTCAGGTTACCCAAAGATTGTCCTGTTATTTTTTCAACAAAACACTTCCTCGGCAATGTCTACCGAAATAGACAAGGGTGAATGACCTTTGTCAAACACGTAACTTTGACAAAAGAATCTTATTCTAGAACAACCCCTCTTCCACCCACGGACGAGGTACGGACTAGTCATATTCTCCCGCGGAAACCTACCTTATACCCAAAGTTTTCCTGCCGAAGCAGGCCAGGATGCATGCCCCCTGGGTTCCGGTCATATCCTCCCGGATTACTCGCGCTCATCAGGAGGATGGACCATGGGTTGAGACACTTCTTGCATGAATAGACCATTTAGGGATGGCACATGACTATTTGCGATGCGTGATCCGGGAAACGAAAGTTGGTCTACGAGCTTGACCATTCTTCCTTCATGCGGAAAACACATTACTCTAAAGAGTGAGGAGATTACAGCTCCCATGCAATATATATAGTCTCGTCCAAGGAGTAGGTTATAATTCAAGGGTCCTTGAATGACCATCACGTTCATTTGAACGGTCTTCCCTTTCAATGTTATAGGCACATTGGGGAGGATCCCTAAAGGTCGACTGGTACCTTTATCAAAACCTGATAGATTTCTCATCTCAGGCAAGAGCGCTGGCGAACCAAGTGCTCTCCAAGCAATAGAGGAAAGGATACTCACAGATGCCCCCTCATCAATGATAGTGCTAGCCATTACCATTCTATATATTTGACAAATAATTCTGAATGGTATACTGGCTGGCAACCGGGGTCTGCCTAGTTGGTTCCAATCAAAGGACACAACCAGGTTGCTTGGTGGCGGGACCGAATATACGGCCGGATAACGCTCTGATGAACTTCCTTCCTGCGATAAAGGAATGGTGGCATTGCCCCCTTGATCATCAGAGTCAGTGCTGATGAAGAGAATCTGGATGGTGTCGTCTTGATTCTCCTCTGTGACAGTGTCATTCGAAGATGGAGCCTCTGAAGGCAAAACCGGGTCAACTGCCGTATCAACCTTTTGACTTTCGTCAGGCATGGATCCAGACGGTTCATCTTCAATGACAGATGCTTCGGCTGACCATCTCGGTGGCTCAGCCGGATTCTCAACTAGTGAGGGACTTGGCAGGAGTCTTTGATATCCAGGAGGGAGATTCGCTCGTAAAATCGGGCGATCTTCCAGAACTCTTTTTGCCTCGTCTAAGAAGGGACAACGGTGGATGGCGTGATCGCCTTCACACAGTCTGCAGGGAAATTTAGCTTTCCCGCTCTGTCCTGGAGCTTCACTCCCACTAGTTGACGGCGAGCAGTCGACATGACTATCAGAGGTCGATGCTCCCGAATTGTGCAAACGGGGGGACCAGTCTCTTAGTATCCGTGGGATACAGGGACAATCTCTATGGAAGTGGTCTCCCCTGCAGATGACGCATGGCGATTTAGGCCTTACGAGTGCGGTGTGTGGATTTTTGTTAGATGACATTTGTTTGCCCCCAGTCACCTTGGGCTCCTTCTTCTTCTTCTCTTTCTTCTTCTTCTCCTTCTTCTCCTTAGGAACCTGGTTTTTAATTCGACCAGTTCTGTCAAGCGAAGAGGAAGGAGGGGAGGAAGATGAAGTTGAAGGCTGGGAGGCAACTCTTGTCTGATCTAACTGTTGACTAGACTGTTCAGGAACGGTGGAATTCTGAACGACATTGGTTGAAAAGAGCCAAACTGGTAGGCCAATTGTCAGTCCTGGAAGCGACAATGTGGCCATGTGGGGTGCACCAACATCTCCCCAAGAGGAGAAGCGACTAGGATTTCCACCCAAGGGAATTCCTTGGTTGGTGTGCTCCATCTTTTCAACCTAAAGATCAACGCAGGATTAAAGGGTGATTGTTCCGTTTAAAATAGATTGTTAACGACGCTTTAGACACAACTTGCTTTTTCAGTTTTAAAGAGTCGAGAAAAAGCTAAAGATGACTCTAGTCTCCTTCAATGTTTTAATGAGCCCGAAGTGACAAATGCTTGGATGGACTTTTTCTGTTATAGAGTCTGAAAAAGGCCAAAAGAAACTGCTATGGAGATCTAGGCAGAGGGTGTGCCAAACTTTTTGCAAAACCACAGAATACTTTTTACGGTACGGGTGGTCGATCTTCGTGAATGCTGTGTTCACTGCATTGCGATCAGTAGGGCAGCCGACATGGCTTCCTAAGGATAAAAGATATATGCCTATAGGGGTCTCCCAATATATACGCGACGTTACGTGGGAGCACAATCCGTATTAGCGCTACCGTCTCTCAGGAGGAATCACCCACCTTCTTCGAGATCGACAGTCACTATGTTTAACGACGCCGGAACACGTCTCTAGCCTAGACCTCTATGTTGTGCGTTATGTTACAAAGCGTTGTTAGGTTCATTCAGTTTATTTTAGGTTGATCTTTTTAAAGTTTGCCTTTCAAGGTTCACCACGAGATGTATGATACAAATTCCTAAATGCAGTCTAAGATGATAAGCAAGCTTTATTATCTTTCAACTTTGAAAATCCTAGCTACTAAGGGAAAAGAATAACATTATCTTTTCTCAAAGAGCAATCAACACACTCTAATGCACTTTCCCTAAATCCAACATGCAAACTTATCAAATGCAAAATGCACAATGCAGGTGTTTGTTTTCCACTTTCTTAGTATAAATGCCTACAAAGAAAGCTTTTTGCACAAATTTGAATTTGCTTTTAAAATGAACAATACAAACAAGTTCACTTTCTTCGAAATCAACAAGGGTAGAAGAGATTACAATCACTTTGCGATTTTCGAAATAGAGACTTGTTTTGACACTTAAAAGACACAAATTCAAACCAATAAGCTAAAGTAAATCTATAGTCAATCTGCAATCAGCCAATGAACTCTCTTCTAAGATCACAATCAAATCTGAATCAAAGGCTACAGGATGACTACTTTACTCATGCAAAGGAAGACTGTAAATGACGCCACAAACACATAAAAACATTCACAATCTTTTTGTACAAAAATGAGGCGGAATCAAGTAAAGAAAAGCTTATCAGACTGGTACCTATGCTGGTCAAAGGCTACAAAAACAGAGATCAAAACAGGGCAACAAAGGACAAAGAACCCCAGCTACACAAGGCCACACTGGTTCAGCACAGGTCTAACACTGTCAGTTTGACATTCAGCGTAGGCAGCCCCTTCGGGACCTGCGTTGAAATGCAGACTGCCTTCACAGTGTCTGCACTGAAAGGGAAAACTCTCGTTTCCCTTGGTTTCTGGGTCACAAAATGCTCAAAAATCAACTGTTTCAGGCCAAATCAGAAACACAAGCAAGGTATGAACAGAGGGATACTTTGATAGGGTACTAAAGACTATCACAAGGATCATCAAATCATTTGTGGATCTAGTTTAGATCATAGACAAGTCCAACCACTGGATCAAAGCAGCAACTTTTTACTTTGCAGTTCAAAGTTGTTGTCAAGTCTATGAAGTAAACAAATGACGGAAACACAAATGAAATGAATAAACAAGTTCTTCCCCAGTGGAGTCGCCAATTTGTTGTGGGGAAAAATGCCTATTTAGGACGATCCTATCCACCTAAGGTGTGACAGTGCCTTAGCAACAAACGAATACAGCTATTATGATTTCTTCCTTTATGAAATGTGAAAGAGGGGAGATTGGCAGACTTACCGTTTTCTTCCGGTTGTCCCTCGATCTAGATCCTCTTTCCCTTTGTGTGTCTATAGCTACTCGCCTCCTCGCTTGCTCAAGAGAACAACTACTTGAATCCCACGAGGTCACAAGAGAACAGCTACCTGCGATAAGAGAACAGCTACTTGCGACAAGAGAAGAACACAATACAAAGGCACATATACATATTCATAAATGATTCAGGATTAGAAGTAAATCAAATACACTAATGCAATCATACAAAATACACAGGCATATAGGAAAGAATCAAGATATCTTTATTGAAAGTAACAGGGTTCAGGAAGAGATACAACCCATGGGGCTCCAATCCAGCATCTCCTTCCCAGCAGAATGGAATTCCCTCTTCAGCTCCCTTCAAAGCATAAACACCCAATGTATCCAGCCACAAACCAACATCAATTCTTTACATTCACAAAATTCCAGCCTCCCTGACCTCTTGTAGGAGAGATCTATATATAGGGATATTGGAGAGAGGATGAGTCAGCTTGAGACTGGTATGAAACTGACTAGTGTCCTCTCCCTCTCATAGTTCTTGAGTCCACTTGGAGGTTCTTGCTTCCACTTGGAGATTTGGAACCTCTTACTCATCACCAGTCGAATTCCCTGATCCAAGTGTCATTTTGGAAGCTTCCTGGGCATTGACACCTTGAGAAATGACTCTGCCACTTGTCCAAACTCGCTCAGCGCAGGTAGCCTTTGTTGCAGTTGACATTCAACGCAGGTAGACAGTGGAGCAGTTGACATTCAGCGCAGATGCTCAGTGGAGCAGTTGACATGATCCAGAATTGGCTTGTTTTTGAGTGTTTTCAGGTGGAGAACTTCAGTGAATTGTTGTGGTTAGTTGGCCTTGTTCCTCTAGGGGTAGGAACAACATGTTTAGGGACTTTGGATCCCTTGATTATCGACATTTCATGCTCAGTGATGCAAGACACAAAAATGTCTATAACACCAGTCGTCCCTACGTCACGTCCATGTCACGCATACGTCACTGCCACCTCAGCGTCACATCACCGCTCCATCCGCCATCGCCCTGAGTTGTCCGCCACGTCCCCCATCCACGCGGACCACTCGCAGATCGCCACGTCATCACTCCGTACCTGACCCCACCCATGACATCATGCTGACGTCATCCGACAAAAGGCGCCAAAAAGCCAAATTTTCACTATGTTGCCCAAAAAACCCGTTTTTTCGCGTTATTTGCATTTTTACTCACTGTACTCCTGCATGAGCGAGCACGTCGTTTACCTGCCAACTTTGAAGACTGATCCTCACTGTCGGCACCCTGAATTCACCTGCATTGCCACCATTGCCCGAAGTATACCAGGTATTTATCAAGTTATCCCCTCTGCGCCTCGTTTTTTCCACAATTCTCTGAGGAAACTAAGAAAAGAAAAACACAGTAAGTTCAAGAAATTTTCATGAACAACTGGTCCTCTTCCACACTGTAAGTCCAATTTCACTCACAAAAGTCCCCATTGTGCCGAATTTCCACGAATTTACAGTCTGTTTGCGCATTCGCAAACTAAAACCTCTGCTAGACAAATCCACCGGGAAAGCAAGTCCCAAATCATGGCATTTGCTCTCTGAATCTATCCTAAGTGCATTTGGACTCAGTTTTACCCCAGTTTACTTCTTCCCCTCTGCAAATTGCCATGCTCCTGCAAAATTCATTGCTCTGTATTGCTGTGCCCAGAAAAACAAGTTCAAATACAATTCAAAGTATCAATTGATCATGGAAACTCCAGTAGCATTGAACATTCCACCTTTAAATGCCCCACAAAGAGAGCTAGAGTGGCTGCCCCTGGCTGACAGAGACTACCAGATGGCAGAAGGAATCCCAGATTATAGCAAATACCATATTCATGTACTCAATGATCTCAAAGCCAAACATCTCAGTGGAAATGATATCCTAGGGATTTGGGACTCCAATTTGCCCATTTTCAATCTTCCTCAAGTCAATATCCTGCCAGATTTCATACATTGATGCAGTGCCAACTATGACCTATGTCAGAGAGCTGTCCTCAGTCCCTCAGGCTCAGTTTTTTTCCATATCACCATTGAGGCTATAAATCAAATGCTGCACTTTCATAATACAAAGCCATTGACTCCTCTATCTATGATGGATTTGATAAAGAAAGGAGACAAACTGTCCAGTGCCCAAATTATAAAGATCAATCAATTATTCATTCAATCAGGCTCTCAAACTGTGAGGACTCCTCCTATTGGAAATGTATATCTCAATGAGTTGGGAAAAATGCTTGTGGATATGATTAGTTATGTCCTGGGATACAGATCAACTGAGGATGTTGATGAAACCATTCTGGCCATGATGTCTATCTTCTCCCCTGGAAAGCCTCCTGTTGTTCACTATGATTATGCTACATACATTGCCAATAAAATTCATGAGCAATTGATGAATCTAGAGAGGGAATGGATATTTAGATACACTTCTTACATCTATCACTTGTTTCTATTCTCTCAGCCTGATAGCTTCCCTATTACTCTCAAGAAGTTTGATGCCCAAGGGAACCAAAGGTCTGTAGTATTTTGGTCTTCAGTCTTTCATCACATATCTTTTTCACCATATAACTACTGTGAATTCATAGACCTCTTTATCCATCCAGACATGACCTTGCTGTTGAGTTCCCCTCCTCCAAGATTGAAAGATGAGATGCAAAGAATCCTCCAGCTCTCAAAGGCCTACAGCATTGGGGATTGGTACTTTTACCAACACCATACAGTGATCAGAATATATGGTTGTGAGTTAGCCCCATATAGGTTACCAAGATATGTCCCTATGAGACTTTTTTCTTTAGAATATTTCAGACAATTTGGAAATGCAGACATGGTCCATTTCCACAGCAAAAAGAAGAAGGTACAACTCAAATTCAGAAACCAGCTAGGCCCATTTATTTATAATAAAAGAGAAGAGGCATGGCAAGAAGCAGATAAGATCCTGCAACGCCTCGGGTTGCAAACCAGTTTCCTCTGGATACCCTATGATCCCAATCACTTCATTAGTCTTAGAAGGGTCAAATATAAGTTGGCTAGCTATGATCATGTCAGGTTGCCTCATATTGAAAAATATGCAAATCTATTAAGATGGAAAGAGGGCACCCTAGAAGAGGCAAGTACTAAAGAGGAAATAGCACAAAAAGAAGCAAAGAAACTTGAGAAGGAAGCTGACTTGGAAAATTGTGGGCAGGTTTCTTCTTCTTATCATACTCAACTTGGAGCAGCTGCCTCATCCTCTACAGCCCCCCAGCAAGCAGCTCAAACTACTCCTCAAGCAGCTAGCACAGATAAAGGGAAAGAAATGGAGCAGGATCAGCCGCTCCCAACAGCAGAACAGCAGAAAGAGCAGACCAAACAGCAAGAAGAAATGGCTGAGGCCCCTATATCTACAGAGCAACAGGCTCAAGAAAGTGTGCCCCCAAGGCAGGAAACAGCAGTGGATACCTCAGTGCTCCAAACCCCGTTGAATGAAGAGAGAACCAGGAAGAGGGATAGACAGCAAGAAACTCCCCTCACTACATCAGCAAGTCAACAAGGGGAGAAAAGGCAAAGATTAAATCCTTTTTCTGAAGAAGAGATGCCTATTGGGCCATCCATGGGTATGGGCCCCCCTAGCATGGAAGCATCAGCCAGTTCCTTCCAACAGGAACAAGAAAGACCACTTGGAGGAGAGGTCAGCTCCTCAAGCCAGCAAAGAAGGGCAGAATCCAGCATTAAGCAGCAATTTATTGATATTAAGAAAAGGAATGAGCCAGTCAGACTCCAGCTTTACAATCATTTGCTCAAGATGGCTCCCACCAACCAACAGAGGCTCATGTCAGCATATGACATTACAGAGGGGAAGATGACTATGAGCCATTTCATGCCTACCATGATGCAGCCACAGTCAGCTGCAGATTATATCAGAACCAACCTGGAAGTATTTGCAAAAGACATCCACCCAATGGACCAAATTGAGCTACATAAGCAAACGGGTGAGATGGTCTACTCCACTCTTGCAGACGAAACCGTTCTGGCACACAAACTACAAAATAGTCTCCATAATACTACTGCCCAATTAGAATTGGAGAAAGCCTCTTCTCAAGCCAAAGACAACAGGATTAGGTCTTCGGAAGATATCATTATAGAGCTTGGGCATGACCCAAGTGATCCTAAAGTTGTGCAGGCGCTCATGAAGAAAAAAGATGAAGATATAGCAGCTTTGAGGAATATGGTCAGAATTCCAGCAACCCTTCACCCCCAAACAGAAGATGTTGCTTAGCATAGAAAGGACCAAGATGTAGCAGCCATGCTGTTGACATTACACAAGCAATTGGTAGAAACAAAAGGCCTATTGATAGCAACAACGGGTGCATTACAGGCAGCCCTGAAACAGAAAGAAGGAGGGCAGATATCTCAGCCCCCTCAGCCAGTAATTAACCTTGAGGATCCTCCTCAGATTATAAGTCCTCCCACAGGACCAATAGCAGAGGCCGACCCTTCAGCAGCAACACCAACAACAACATCAGAACATACAGCAAGCCTTGATATGCAAAATATGATGAAATAACTTCAAGCTCTGGAGGCCCAGATGGCAGAACTAAATGAGGCCAAGGAAAAATTGGCTACACTTAATGAAAAATATGATAAATCAAAGCAAAGTGTAGCTGAAAAAACAAGAGAGGTAAAGGCTCTTGAGAAGAAAATAAAAGAACTGGAGAAAGAGCTCTCCCTTGATAAAGTTGTAGCTAAAATTAGGAAAGTCCTGTGGGCCAATATTGGACAGTCTATAACAGACCAATGGCAATATATTGAAACCATCCATGAGCATATAGATCTCATAGGCAGGGCACAAAAAGAAAGCCAAAGAGCAAGGGCATCTCTAGGCAATATGCCTGAGATAGCCAATAGGATGATCAATGTCCTTAATAATCGCACAGGCCCCCAGCTGGCGGCAATGGGTATCTCTAATAGAACTGATACCATTTTACTAGTAAAGAGGGTGCTCACTTTGAGAAATCATGTGCAAACATTGGATAGAAGGTGCCAGGAAATGTAGACATAGGTGAACAAATTCATGGAGAAATTTACAGCATTACATAATAGAGGCCTTCCCATCCTACTAACCAGTGCAGGTAGGCTACTATCTCATGAGAATTATGCCAAGAGGGTAAATAAATATGCCACCAATCATATCACTGCAGCATCAAGTACCCCAGAGGAAACAGGGCCTGCATTTGGGCAGAGTCCGTATGACAAAATAGAGAATTTGTTTTTTATCATGAATGAGATTAGACATCTGTTTGAAGTGCCTCCAAATTACTACAAATATACTGAGGCAGATGAAACCTTAGGCACAATTTTGAGACATCAGTTACCTACTCAGGAGTGGTGGACAAGCATGATACAGACATTGCTGTGAAGAAACAGATTTTTCACCAAACTTTTGTACATCAATCATAAGTCATCATGTTCAGAAAATTGGTATATTCACTATGACTGGAGAAGAGTGGAAAGAGCCAACTCAGCAAACAAATTTGGCCACTAAATCAACATCGACTGATGCAGATGACGGGGCTGAGATACTTGCAGCACGACAAAGCAATAAAGGGCGTATTATTCAGAATCAATGCAAAGCACCATGCAAAGCCAGTTGCCCTCAAAAGTCAAGAACTTCTGACAAACAGTAAGCAGCTATTGTATATTCATTAAAGTAGCTTTTAATTTTGTAAAAAATATCTCTGAAAGTTGGTAAGAGCAGTTATTGTGCAGTAACTCAATATTGAGATATTTCTATGATATTTTGTATATATGCACCCCCGCACAATTTATTGGGGGTTGTTGTTACTGATTTGTTCAAGAGAACTCGGCTGTATTTCCTCTGAAAGATATAATACAAAGGAGCTTTTGGTTTCCAAAGGAATGATTTTGGCCTGGAAATGATGTGATGAAACTAGTGACTGCTACAGAATTCTCGTGTTATGGCATGATACAATAAGTGTTTTCTAACTGTATTTGTATTTCATTTCTTACTTGATCTATCTGTGATGCATGGTGATTAATCTTGGTAGAAAGGTAAAATACTAGTTCAGGATTTGTCCATTAAAGACACCCTAAACTCAAACCTTGCTACTAAATATGTTTTCCAGGGTTAGCTGCAACTATGGAATTCTTAAATGCTCCTGTTTGCTCTAATCATATGATAAGTCTTTATTCAGCAATTCTCACTTGCTGCTGATTTTGATTTGTCTTTTATTCTCTGTTACACTATGAAAGAACTCTTAACTGCCTTTTACTGGTGTAATCTATATTGTTTAATGTCTAAAAATCAAAGTTTGTATCATAAATACCCATCTCGCCCTGCAGTGAACCTCTCTTTATCACATATATCAGATACTTTCATTTCTGGACTCCATATGCCCAATGGATTGAACACTCTTTGATATTTGCATGCCCCTCCCTTGAACAATAGCCTGCAACCAAAATTCAAACAAAAAGTCCATCTCATAACTAGCCTAAGATCTTCAAGAAACAAAGTTAAAACTAAAAGAGAGAGCCCTCTCTAATTACAGGTAGGCTAGAACCTGTAATCCAAAGCTTGGTTAGTGGTTACCGCGGCCGTATTCCCTCAGGAGTTAAAGGGAACAACCTGGGTGTTAACAGGTTCCATCCTTGTGAAGCGACAAGGGCTATGATCGAGCGGATGGTCGTATATCTGGCAACAGGTGCAAATATCTCATCATAGTCTATACCTTCCTTTTGGGAGAAACCTCGAGCAACAAAACGAGCCTTATACTTTTCCGTGCTTCCATCTGCTGCATGCTTTATCTTGTAAAGCCATTTGGAAGTAACAACAGTCTTGTCCTGGGGTCTGGGAAAAACTTCCCAAACATCATTCTTTATGATAGACTCATATTCTTCGGTCATAGCATCCTTCCATACTTGATGCTTGACGGCATCTGAGAATGACGAAGGCTCATTTTGTATGATCGTGCTCATGATGGTCAGGTATCCTTGATACCTATTAGGTTTCTTACTTTCACGAAAGGTTCCTCGAGGTGCAGCATGTCCTTCAGCATCATCAAGTAACCCCTTAAGCCATGAAGGCCTCTTCCTAGAAGAGGAAGGCTCATACGGAGGAGGATCAATCGGATCCATGGGTTCTTCTACATCAGGCATTGATTCATCATCCTTTTCTTTCGGTTCCCTCGTGTCAGCTTCTTGAGAGCTCCTCAAAGTCGGAAGATTGATCACCTTTCTGAGAGCCATATCTTCGTCAAAGGTGACATCATGACTAATTATGACTTCCATTTGACCGGCTACATAGATTCTATAGCCTTTAGTATTTTCACCATAGCCCACGAAAATTCCCTTCTTTCCAGATGCTCCCAATTTATTTCTTTTCTCTTTCAGCACATGAAAGTATACAGGGCTTCCAAAATTTTTAAAATGAGGAACATCAGGTTTCTTACCGGTGAATTTTTCTTCAGGAGTCTTGGAACCCAATGCTTGATGAGGGCATCGATTTTGTACATATAGGGCAGTGTTTGCAACTTCATCCCATAGAAACTTTGGAAGTCTTTAATCATGTAGCATGGCCCGGACAGCTTCCACAATCGTGCAGTTCTTCCTTCCCACCACACCATTCTGCTCAGGAGTATGTGGTGTAGTAGTCTCCCTCTTAATGCCAACCTCAGGTATGCCTGAGTGGACCAACTGTAATATATCGGAGGTCTTGCTTTGGCTTGAGGGGAATGGTCCCCTTTTGAGATTTCCTTTGGCACATCCCAGACATACACCTTCTTTCTCTACTTGGAATTCGGGCATCCCTGTTACCATCTGTCTTACATCGGGTAGAGCTTTGTAATGAAGGTGGGAAAATATCCGATGCCAAAGTTCGGACTAAAGAGTTGTGTCACAAGACATGACACCTAGCGGACTTCCATCGACCTGATATAATGAATCAACACTAAACATAAGAGTAAAGGCATCTTTAACATTATTTTTCCATATACATACCTTGCCATTGCTGAAGGTTACCTTGTAGCCTCTGTCTTCCATTGACAAGATGGACACTAGGTACCTTTTGAGGTCAGGTGCATTTAATACATCCTGGACTTTCTAGCCTTCTTGAATGGTTGTCCTCTTCCTCGATCTCTAGCTCTCCTCTTACCTTTTCTGTTGAATTTTCATTCCTTTGATTTGCCATTAGAGGGATTTTGATCATCGTCCCGGTATGAGACCTTTCTTCTCTTTGCATGAGAAGAAAAGGCAGCAGGAGGACCTTTAGGCATGGGCATTTCTTGCACTTCTTCCCTTGTTTCTTCTTGAATGCATCTAGCCATTAATTCCTCGAAACCAGGAATTACATTATAGTTCAGAAGAGTAGTCTTGAACACGTACCATTCAGATGGTAATCCTCCGAGAGTTGTGAGTGCCATTTCTCTGTCAGTAATGGTTTCCCCAATAGATAGGAGATCGTTCTTGATCTCGGTGATTCTTAAGAAGTATGCTTGCATACTTTCATCTTTACCCTTCTTCATTCCCCTCAACTTATTTCTAAGAAACAAAACTTGATTTGCATCATTAACTTTAAATAAACTCACCAGTCTGTCGTGGATTTCCTTGGAGGTGTCTAGATCAGAGATGTACGCCACCAAGCGCTTGTCGATAGAGTCCCGGATGATCTTCTTTGTTTTGACTTATCCATTTTTCCATTTGTTCCAGGCAGCAGCAGATGCATTTGATGAAGGCTCAACAATATTGCCTCTTACATGGTCCAGCACTCATTGATCTTCAAGGGTTAGATCGATAGACATCTTCCATCCGTGATAGTCAGCTTTCTCACGGAGCTTGTCTTCGGCAGGAAAGAGTTTTGAGGACCCCATAGTTCTTTTAGGATAGCCTTGCCAATCTTCTCTTCAATGATTGTTCTTGCTCTTGCTCAGGCTTTGTCTTCACCTCAGCTCTGATACCATGTTAAGTTATGGTATGTTCTATGCTTATAACAATTTACTTCTTTTTCTTATTATATTCCACCGATTAGCAATCACATGTACATAAAGTAAAGTGTAGATAGAACATTAAACGATCGACAGAAAACAAGCCAAGACAAGAGACACAAGATGTGGCGGCTAGCCAGGGACAAACCCCACAATGTGTGGGGAAACCCTTTGATCAAATCTTCTTTTATCTTCAATAATTTAGCAGAGAGAAAAAGTACAATAAATCTGATTCATATCAACAGTAGCAAACCCTAGATCAGTAGCATCAGCATTAGCGGCTTCATTATCAAACTAGGGCAGACCATATCTCACAAACCGACAGTCGGATTGACTTCATTCAACCACCAAAAGTTCCGGCTTCCAGAGGAGGTTCAGATGAACCTACAGAGCAGTTCAGATGAGGAGATCTTTTAGGCCATGCAAGTCAATCTTTACTTCTGCAGTTGCAACTTCATTTTCAGCAGTTTCCGGCTTCCAACTAGGGCAGTCGATATCTTGCAAACCGTTCGTCGGATTGACTTAATTCCACCACCAAAAGTTGCAGCTTTCAAAGGAGGTTTAGATAAACCTACAATGCAGTTCCAAAGAGGAGATCTTCTAGGCCACGCAAGTCAATCTTTACTTCTGCAGTTGCAGCTTCAGTTTCAGTAGTTTCCGGCTTCAAGCTAGGGCAGTCGATATCTTGCAAACCGTTCGTCGGATTGACTTAATTCCACCACCAAAAGTTTTGGCTTTCAAAGGAGGTTCAAATGAACCTACAACATAGTTCCAAAGAGGAGATCTTCTAGGCCACGCAAGTCAATCTTTACTTCTGCAGTTGCAGCTTCAAATTCAATAGCTTCCGGCTTCACATGTGAGAGAGAGAGAGACCCATTTCAGCGCAGTAGAGAAGAGACTCATATCTGCGCAGTAGAGAGAGAGATATGTGATGAGATGAGTGAGTCCAAATGAGGAAAATTCCTCTTATATTTATACACAACGTTGGTGGGTGAATAGATGCGACTGTTGGGCTTCTGAGCCTACATGAGTTGTAGGTCGGCTTGATAATAATTCCATAATCAAAATAAATTCATACCTCCATGAATACTTATCGGAATTGGATGATCTTTATATCAATCCTACACCTCTCGACAAGAGGAATCTAATAAAAATATTATTGGCCATGAATAAGATGACCCACATGAAGTTTTTGCCCTGGTTTCCAATTTTAACACTCCCTCTCAACCATGGAGAACTCCATCTGCAATCTGTCTATCGGTCGTTACTATTCATCCATCAATTGCACTGCCTTGTACAGCCTGACCCTTGCCCTGCTCTGCTCTATTTTTCCTATTCTGCTTTGTCTTGTTCTGCCCTGCACTGATCTGTATTGTTTTGTTCTGTTCTGCTCTGCTCTTGCATTGTTCTGTTCTACTCTGCTTTTGTCCAAATTATGAAGAAGAATAAATGATCGAGGATGTATCATATTGACTCAAAGTCAGTCTCAGAGTATGTACCACTGGTCCCATACCAGTCTCAACCAACCCAAAGTCAGCGTCATAGTAAGTACAACTCTAATGGTCCCAGACCAATATCATCCTCCACTGACTCAAAGTCAGTCTCAGAGTATGTACCACTGATCCCAGACTAGTCTCAACCGACCCGAAGTCAGCGTCATAGTATGGTACAACTCCTACCACTGGTCCCAGACCAGTATCATTGATCCCAGATCAATGGAGGTCATCCTAGCGTAGCCAGTACGGTAGATACAACGATGCGTCCATCGGTACTAGTATGGTCCCTAACTTCATTTCCCTGCTCATTGATCAGATGAGAGGTACTTCCCATGAGTCCCAGACTGCATGGGTAGGATGCCTCAACAAGAGAACTAATCAATCATATCCTCACAGGAGAACACATCAATCCTGCTACAATCTCCGTGGAGAACACATCAATCTAGGCCTCACAGGAGAACTAATCATCCTGCTACATAGGAGAGCGAATCATCCTGTTCCACAAGAGAGCGAATCATCTTGTCCCACAAGAGAGCGAATCATCTTGTTCCAATGTGCACCACCAGGGGAGGGTGAGTCACCCTGTGGTCATATGTTTCTCCAGTAGGAACCGCAAGCCCTCAGAGCTCCTAGAGCTCAATGTATGCAACATGCAGGACCCTTGTACAAGGGTTTCTTGCCGACTCCAAGTCGTTTGGGAAAATCATAGATTAGATCTTTCCTCGGGGCTTTGACAAGGTGTATCAACCTGTACATCATCTTAATGTGATGGAGCTTCCTTGCTCATCGACTTACCATATCCCAGATGATGTCTATCTGCTGGAGCAATTGACGAATTTGGGATTCCTCAATAATCGAATCCCACCTCTGGTTGTTACAGAGAATCACAGTGGTATCCAATGTAAATCCAAACAGCTCACTGAAGAGCTTTTGCAACCAAACTTCCTCACACGAGGTTATGCTAGCAACAATATATCCTGCTTCGGCGGTGCTCAAAGCCACCGACTTTTATTTCCTGCTCATCCAGGATATCGAAGCAGATCCCAAGGAGAAACAACACCCATAAGTGCTCTTACGGTCCACCACACTGCCTGCCCAATCAACATCAGTATATCCAAGTAGTCTCACATCTCCGATAGTGTATCTTAATCCATGAGAGATTGTGTCCTGAAGACATCTCAGAAGATTCCTCGCATAAATCCAGTGAGGCTCAACCAAATATGAGCTCACAATGCTAACTGCAAAACATATGTTCGGACGGAGGTTCACCAAGAACATCAATGCGAATGAGTTTTTGAAACTCAAAGGCATTTCCCAAGTCTGGTCTGACATCACTACCATATAACTTCTAAAAGTTAAGATCCTCGAGGTAGTCACAGGCTTGCAGTCCATCATACCTAATCTTTCCAATATATTTGCCACATATTTTCCTTGAGATAGGAAAATTTCCCTTGGCTTTTGCCACACTTCAAGTCCTTGGTCCTTCATTTCAAATTTAGAAGCCATCTCCCTCTTACATTTGTGAATGAGAGGGTCTGCACCTGTTAGAAAGAGGTCATCCACATACAACACCAGTATGAGAGGCGTGTCATCTTCAACCTTAAAGTGAAGGTTAGGATCAGCTTCACTCCTAGTGAATCCTAGCTTCATCAAGTAGCTATCGATCCTCTCATACCATGCTCGGGTTGCTTGCTTCAGCCCATAGAGAGCTTTCTTCAACCTGCATACATGAGATTTTCGATCATAAATCTCAAATCCTTCGGGTTGCTCCACGTAGACCTCTTCTTTGATCGAGCCATGCAAGAGCGCAGTCTTGACATCCATCTAATGTAGGCTCCATCCTTGTGAAGTGGCAAGGGCTATGATCGAGCGGATGGTCGTATATCTGGCAATAGGTGCAAATATCTCATCATAGTCTATACCTTCCTTTTGGGAGAAACCTCGAGCAACAAAACGAGCCTTATACTTTTCCGTGCTTCCATCTCCTGCATGCTTTATCTTGTAAAGCGATTTGGAAGTAACAACAGCCTTGTCCCGGGGTCTGGGAACTACTTCCCAAACATCATTATTTATTATAGACTCATATTCTTCGATCATAGCATCCTTCCATACTTGATGCTTGATGGCATCTGAGAATGACGAAGGCTCATTTTGTATGATCGTGCTCATGATGGTCAGGTATCCTTGATACCTATTAGGTTTCTTTCTTTCACGAAAGGTTCCTCGGGGTGCAGCATGTCCTTCAGCATCATCAAGTGACCCCTTAAGCCATGAAGGCCTCTTCCTAGAAGAGGAAGGCTCATATGGAGGAGGATCAATCGGATCCATGGGTTCTTCTACATCAGGCATTGATTCATCATCCTTTTCTTTCGTTTCCCTGGTGTCAGCTTCTTGAGAGCTCCTCAAAGTCAGAAGATTGATCACCTTGCTGAGAGCCATATCTTCGTCAAAGGTGACATCATGACTAATTATGACTTCCCTTTGACCGGCAACATAGATTCTATAGCCTTTAGTATTTTCACCATAGCCCACGAAAATTCCCTTCTTTCCAGATGCTCACAATTTATTTCTTTTCTCTTTCAGCACATGAAAGTATACAGGGCTTCCAAAAATTTTAAAATGAGAAACATCAGGTTTCTTACCTGTGAATTTTTCTTCAGGAGTCTTGGAACCCAATGCTTGATGAGGGCATCGATTTTGTACATATACGGCAGTGTTTGCAGCTTCAACCCATAGAAACTTTGGAAGTCTTTAATCATGTAGCATGGCCCGGAAAGCTTCCACAATCGTGCAGTTGTTCCTTCCCACCACACCATTCTGCTCAGGAGTATGTGGTGTAGTAGTCTCCCTCTTAATGCCAACCTCAGGTATGCCTGAGTGAACCAACTGTAATATATCGGAGGTCTTGCTTTGGCTTGAGGGGAATGGTACCCTTTTGAGATTTCCTTTGGCACATCCCGGACATACACCTTCTTTCTCTACTTGGAATTCGGGAATCCCTGTTACCATTTGTCTTACATCGGGTAGAGCTTTGTAATGAAGGTGGGAAAATCTCTGATGCCAAAGTTCGGACTAAAGAGTTGTGTCACAAGACATGACACCTAGCAGACTTCCATCGACCTGATATCATGAATCAACACTAAACATAAGAGTAAAGGCATCTTTAACATTATTTTTCCATATACATACCTTGCCATTGCTGAAGGTTACCTTGTAGCCTCTGTCTTCCATTGCCAATATGGACACTAGGTTCCTTTTGAGGTGAGGTGCATTTAATACATCCTAGACTTTCTAGCCTTCTTGAATGGTTGTCCTCTTCCTCGATCTCTAGCTCTCCTCTTACCTTTGCTGTTGAATTTGTCATTCCTTTGATTTGCCATCAGAGGGATTTTGATCATTGTCCCAGTATGAGTCCTTTCTTCTCTTTTCATGAGAAGAAAAGGCAGTAGGAGGACCTTTAGGCATGGGCATTTCTTGCACTTCTTCCCTTGTTTCTTCTTGAATGCATCTAGCCATTAATTCCTCGAAACCAGGAATTACATTATAGTTCAGAAGAGTAGTCTTGAACACGTACCATTCAGATGGTAATCCTCCGAGAGTTGTGAGTGCCATTTCTCTGTCAGTAATGGTTTCCCCAATAGATAGGAGATCGTTCTTGATCTCGGTGATTCTTAAGAAGTATGCTTGCATACTTTCATCTTTACCCTTCTTCATTTCCCTCAACTTATTTCTAAGAAACAAAACTTGATTTGCATCATTAACTTTAAATAAACTCACCAGTCTGTTGTAGATTTCCTTGGAGGTGTCTAGGTCAGAGATGTACGCCACCAAGCGCTTGTCGATAGAGTCCCGGATGATCTTCTTTGTTTCGACTTCTCCATTTTTCCATTTGTTCCAGGCAGCAGCAGATCCATTTGATGAAGGCTCAACAATATTGCCTCTTACATGGTCCAACACTCCTTGATCTTCAAGGGTTAGATCGATAGACATCTTCCATCCGTGATAGTCAGCTTTCTCACGGAGCTTGTCTTCGGCAGGAAAGAGTGTTCAGGACCCCATAGTTCTTTTAGGATAGCCTTGCCAATCTTCTCTTCAATGATTGCTCTTGCTCTTGCTCGGGCTTTGTCTTCACCTCAGCTCTGATACCATGTTAAGTTATGGTATGTTCTATGCTTATAACAATTTACTTCTTTTTCTTATTATATTCCACTGATTAGCAATCACATGTACATAAAGTAAAGTGCAGATAGAACATTAAACTATCAACAGAAAACAAGCCAAGACAAGAGACACAAGATGTGGCGGCTAGCCAAGGACAAACCCCACAATGTGTGGGGAAACCCTTTGATCAAATCTTCTTTTATCTTCAATAATTCAGCAGAGAGAAATAGTATAATAAATCTGATTCATATCAGCAGTAGCAAACCCTAGATCAGTAGCATCAGCATTAGCGGCTTCATTATAAAACTAGGGCAGACCATATCTCACAAACCGACAGTCGGATTGACTTCATTCAACCACCAAACGTTTTGGCTTCCAGAGGAGGTTCAGATGAACCTACAGCGTAGTTCAGATGAGGAGATCTTCTAGGCCACTTAAGTCAATCTTTACTTCTGCAGTTGCACCTTCAGTTTCAGCAGTTTCCGGCTTCAAACTAGGGCACTCGATATCTTGCAAACCGTTCGTCGGATTGACTTAATTCCACCACCAAAAGTTGCGGCTTTCAAAGGAGGTTCAGATGAACCTACAGCGTAGTTCCAAAGAGGATATCTTCTAGGCCACGCAATTCAATATTTACTTCTGCAGTTGCAGCTTCAGTTTAAGCAGTTTCCGGCTTCAAACTAGGGCAGTCGATATCTTGCAAACTGTTCGTCGGATTGACTTCATTCCACCACCAAAAGTTGCGGCTTTCAAAGCAGGTTCAGATGAACCTACAACGTAGTTCCAAAGAGGAGATCTTCTAGGCCATGCAAGTAAACTTTACTTCTGCAATTACAGCTTCAAATTCAACAGCTTCCGGCTTCACATGTGTGAGAGAGAGAGACCCATTTCAGCGCAGTAGAGAAGAGACTCATATCTGCGCAGTAGAGAGAGAGAGAGATGTGATGATATGAGTGAGTCCAAATGAGGAAAATTCCTCTTATATTTATACACAACGTTGGTGGGTGAATAGATACGATTGTTGGGCTTCTGAGCCTACATGAGTTGTAGGTTGGCTTGATAATAATTCCATAATCAAAATAAATTCATATCTCCATGAATACTTATCGGAATTAGATGATCTTAATATCAATCCTACACCTCTCGACGAGAGGAATCTAATAAAAGTATTATTAGCTATGAATAAGATGACCCACATGAATTTTTTTCCCTGCTTTCCAATTTTAACAAGTATTCTATGTTTGTTTCTTTCAAGAAATTTTCAAGGTGAGACAGAGTGTCGGGTTTGTTCTTAAGAAATATTATTTTTTTCTTTATGAAATGGGATTGATGAATGATGTATAGATGGTGGATATGAGGTGGACGGAGGGCTTGGAGTTATTTGGTTACTTGGACTTTGCACAAATTTCCTCCTTTAACTATTATCCCCATTCCTCGAAGTCATCACCCTTCATAATTTGGCTTTTCCACATTGCATGAGTGAAGGAGTGAGCTGCGATTAACTAGTTGAAGGCATCTGAGACTGTTGACCCATCCATAGCTTATAAAACCTCATCCCTCATGCATTGACAATAAATTTCTGACTATAATATGCTCAAGAGAAGAGGTCAAGAATATTTCATACCTATACCTACCAGATGGTTGTTGGAGAGAAATGCATGTTGTTGTAGAGTTGATTATTGATCCATGGTCCTCTAGAGGTGATAATTTATTGTGTTTGCTTCTACACAGGTCTTCATAGCTTGGTGATTCTAAACCTCTATCTTCTAGTTACCATGAGCAAGTTATCTTAGTAAAATCCAGCCTTCTTGGAGCGATGGTTTTTTCCATGGGTGATGTTCACCTTCCCTATACCTTATTCCACCATTAGACACCTTTCCCATACTTCATTCGACCTTTCCTACCATCTCCTAAGCTTTCGTCCTGTTTCTTGTAGTAAAACAAGGTATCATGTAGTAGAACTAGGACATCCTATAGTAGTACTACAGTTAACAACAATTTTTCCTTGTTTTGTCCATATCTCCCAAATGATAGAATGGATTGACCTGAAATTTTCTGAGCATGTTATCATCATCCTTATGCACCTCCCCATAAAAACATTTTGGCCAATGGATGCATGAACCTGGAGAAAATTTAAAAATGGCTGAATTTGATGGAGGACGATATCTTGGAAACCGTGCACTGGAATTTTCTGAAATTTCTTGGGCATGTTACCATCATCCATATGAATTTACCCAGGAAACAAATTTTTAAATGGATGAATGCATACTGAAAAAATTCAAAAATGGTTGTAGGTGATGGAGGTCGATTTCTCGAAAATTGTGCACTGGAATTTGTTGAAATCGCTTGAGCATGTTACCATCAACCATATGTAACTCCACATGAAACAACTTGGAAAATGAATACATGGTTTTCAAGATATGACAAAAATAGATTTATTCTCTATGTATTTTTGTTTCCTATTAGTAAAATAGAGCATTCATGTAGTATTTCAAGACAACAAGGAAAATGAGTGGTAAAAGCTTGAAAATGACGAGTGGATGGTGGAAATAGAGGAAGGTGATTGATTCTCATGTTCTTGGCCCTTCTAGAGCATCTGAGCAAAGGAGGAGAAAGTCCAAGTTTGACTTCCTTTGACTAGACTTTTGACCAAGTTTTTCTTTTCTTTTTTTGTCCCAACTTTTTTTTGTTGCTTGTAGATGTTGGAGAGCACCTACTTTCACTAGAGAGATACATAGAGCAAAGAGTTTTTATTTTTTTGCTTTTTTTTTTCTTCTAGGCCTACTTGCCATCTCAATGAGGTTTTCAACTAATAGGTCTGCCTAGGCACCTCAAAGGAGGTTTTCACCTAAGATCTTTTCTTTTTCTTCTTTATATTTCAACCCATTGACTGCCTCATGGAGGTTTTCAATCAATGAGACAATCTAAGGCACCTCAAAGGAGGTTTTCACCTGAGATTTTATTTTTTCCTCTTGTTTTTTATTTTTTATTTTTCTACCCTACTCTACTTGAAAAAAAAAACAGTTTCAAGTATAAAAATACTTCCAATGGAGCCATGTGCACATCAAGATGATAGACAAACTGATGTGTATGCTTGAAATGTATGCTTTGACATGTACATGAATTTGAGAGATCAAATGATTTGACATTGATGATATCAAGCACAGTTGAAGAAGAGAGTGTTGTTGCAACTTAATGACTAGCTGGAACCATATTTCAATATAGTTGTGATGCCCATTGTCACTTCCTGATTTGGATCAGCTTGGATGTCTTCTTCTTCTATGACCTTTAAATATTCCTCTTTTGTTGATTTTTCTCTTGAAAACATGGAGGATTTGATGATAACCATAAGAGAACTTTCTCAATCTCTGATTTTGATGTCTGCTCTTCATAAAATGCAGCCCATGATCCTTTGGTATTCTCATTTAGATCTTCTTCTTTTGGATGTGGTCCTTCAATGGCATCAAGAGAATCTATTTTTTGTAATATTCTTCTTGAGCTAGGATGAATACCATTGAGATCAAGAGTAGATATTTGGAAGTGTTGTACCTCAGCATTGTAAGTGGGTTGAGCTACTTCATTGTGTGGGTTTGAAAATGGTGGTACAGGTAGTTGAGTGGGAGTGGATATTTGAGATGGATTTGGTTGGGGTTGTGGTTGTGATGGAGGTGGATGGTAGGGATAACATGGAATTGGGTATGGAGGATATTGAGGAAAATATGGAGGATATTGTGGATAGCTCCCATAAGTCCTTGCCAACCTTGTTGCCAACATTGGTTTTGGGGTTGAAATGGCCAATGTTGCCAAGGAAAGGGTATGTTCCAATTACTTTGAGCTTGATGCGGATAAGCTTGAAATTTTGACTTAGGTTCTGGTATCATATCAAGTTGAATAGGTCTCCATGGTCATCTTGGAGCTACATAACATAGCTGCATTGAAAATTGACTTGCTCCATTGTCCTCTTGGTAAACTTCCTTCAACCTTGTTAATGATGGACAATATTTAACATCATGTGATTCTGCATGGACAACACAAATATCATCATCTTTTTTTTCTTCATCTTGCATTCTTAACATTTCTACTTGTTTGGTTAGATTGCTAAGGATTTATATTTTAAAGTTATCAAGCAAATTTTCAAGTTTAGCTTGACTTACTGATCTTGATGTTGATATACTTACTTTTTCCCTTCCTCTTGATATGTGTTTACATGTTTCACAAATTTATTCAAATGATAATTGGTATACATCACCTCTACTCATGAGATCAAGGAGATCAATCCACTCATCCCTAATTGTTCTAAGTAAGCGGGTTTTTAGTGTGTCGGATCCTGAATGATGTAGTTTTTCCCTCTTAACATTATACATGAACCTCTCTATTAGATCCTCTAGACTCTCGTATTCTTTTTTGTTCATTCTAAAGATTTCTTCTTTAATATCATGATTTTTATATTTTTCTAGAAATATATTTTTCATCTTACTCTGTGATCTTATTGAATTAGTCCCTAAAATCATGAACCCTTTAAGAGCTCTATCCTTCAATGTTACCGAAAAAAATCTCAATTTTTGAGTGTTTAATAAGTAACCATAAGATCTACAAACAATTTCAAACTCAAAGAGAAAGGTTTCCGAATCCTTTGACCTCATACCATGGAAGTTTGGAAGAAAAGATGGAGGGATGTTTTTCATATGCACACTGATCTCAGTATCTTGAAAGGGAAATCCAATAGGATATTCCTCATTGTCATCATATCCATCCATTCCCTCTACATTCTTTGCCATCTCTTATTCTTCTACTTGCAAAAGTGGACGATGATGTGGCTCTTACTGCACCACATGATGAAATGGGGGGGTCAATGTTGGAGAAGTATTTTTTTGCTTTTATATAAAAAAAAATGAATTAGAATGCTAATGCAATGCAAGATGCCTAATGCAATTATTTTTTTGCATAAATTAAAAATAAATGAATCAACTAGGGAAGAAAACAATGCATAATTTGACACCTCCCTAGCAACGACGCCAAAAAGTGATGAGCCTCTGTATTGCAACAAGAATGATGCAATTCCCAAGGCTACGAACTTTAATTATCAACTCGGGGTTTGTGCAGAATACAATGTGTCATTCCTTTGATGTCATGATGTAATGGAGTGCATGTATTGAAGTCAAATCCTAAACTAATTGCAAAAAATGAAATGCTTGAAATGGAAACCTTAACCTATTGCAAAAAAGAAAGTACAAGGAAATAAACATATTCGAATTGCATAAAGTAGATATCATGAACTAAATGTCAACCATTAAATTTTAAAGATTTTAGATCCATTAACAGAGTCCATTGGATGTGGCAATCAAGAAAATCATCATTGTATTATCCAATCCATAAATATGTTCAGTAGCACAAATCATTGAAATGTTTTGCATAGGTAAAGAGGAAAATCCTAAGTGGTCTTTAATCTTCCCTAATAATTTATTTAGAGCCTAGGGGTCTTATTTAAATCCTAAGGGAAAATAACCAAGCTTCTTGAGTGAATATGGGAAAGTATATACATGTTGGAAGGCTGCTATAGGGTTTCCTGTTGTACTACTACTATAGGAAACAACTGAAGGAAACAAATGATTTGCTATAGGGAGTTATAATTCATCGAATGACCAAAAAAATCAAATCCAAATTGGATGGGACAAATTTTTTTATTGACTAGGATGTCTTAGATCTCCATTCCAAGTGGGATCACTCAAAAATACCTCTGTTAACCCATGCTAAAAAATAGCAGAAAATTACTAATCTAAAATCTAAAAAGTCGAGAACTAGTGAGCTAGTAAATCTATCAATGCCTAACCTAATAAAGTGAAAATGAAATGGGGTAATTTTTGTTATTAATTAGAATGTTTTTGGGATATAATGAAATTGGAATCAACTCGTTTGAAGCTTTTTAGCATGCTCTAAAAAATAGAAGAAATTTACTGTTATTTGCCACAAGGGACTTCCACAAATCCATATTTGGGAATAAACAAGCTAATCCAAGTAGATCAATGATTACTGTGACCTTCCAAAGTTTTTCCAATGATGAAATGATGCTTGTTATCTTGAAAAATAACTTACTTCAAACATTTAACCCAATCCTACAAAAAGAAATCATTAATACTAAATGCAGAAATAAAAAACAAGAACAAGATATGCATGTGAATAAGAAGTGAAAGGAAGAAAAGTAAATGATACAAAAGGGCTATGAGGCACTTGGGATGGCCAATCCAAAGGAAAATAAGAGTCCTATGGAGGAGACCAAGACTTAGAAGCTAAACATGACACCAATCTTCATTATTTCCATCAATACAATTACATCCCTACAAGAAATGGCAATGGAGCTGCAAAAATACGAGTTTGCTCCACAAGAAGACTAATAGAAATCCACCCCTAGAGGAAACTTTGACTTGGTACTTATAAAAAATTATTAGGAATCATTCCCCATGAAAGGAGGAAGCTTTGCCCACAAAAATCCCTTGATTAGTGGATCTGGTTCCCAATACTAGGAATTTGCATTAAATGGTAGGGAAGACATTAGAATGTTTTCTCAATCATTGGAGCTCCACAATTTGTGCCATAATTCCATAATATCTTGTTGATTTATTATTTAATATTGATCCTCCTGTACTAGGGAGCAAGTCCCTAAATTATTTCCTCCTCCAAATCTTCATAATATGCCCAATATTCTCACAATATTCAACAAAAACATATAATATTAGGCACAAATATGCAATTATCTATAAAACTTCCTAATGAACATATTAAAGTTAAAAATACATTATCTAATGCAAAAGAGAGGTTTAATGTGCTAAAGGATGGTCAAATGAGCCTTAATTTACGTCTAATTTAGAGGCATGGGGCTTAATTTATGTCTAATTTAGATCCCATCAATGCACATGGGATGAAAACCTCCCCTAGGTCCAACACAACTACAACAAAGATCTCCATAGCTAAATGAGAGACAACCCCTTTCAGGTAGAGTTGTGATTTCATCCATTGTGTCCCATTGATGTGGCCATACCATTTGTAGCTACTCAGGCAAATTCAGCTCATGTCTAGTCCGAAGCCAATAGGGCTAATAGCTTCTAGTGCATTCAACACATTCACCAGCAATTCCATGATATATTGGATAGGTCCAACACTAAGTACAAGCAATGCCATGATCAACATCAGGTGTCGCACAAGTTCCAGGTGGGTAACAAAGTTTGGCTACATTTGCAGAAGGAGCGCCTAGCTAGATCCCACCACAAACTTCGCCGTCTCTAATATGGCCCATACACCATCACTAAGACTATAGGGTGGAATGCCTTCAAGCTCAACATTACACTGTTCCTTGGTCTGCACCTAGTGTTCAATGTAGACCGCCTTTGGCCATACTTTCCACTATTTTTTTACACATCCGACATTGCATAACAACTCACACCAACATAGCTAAACCCAGACTGCATGAAAGAGGCCACAACTGATCAGATCATGGACACAAAAATCAAGAAAAATCACCAACAAAGGATCCAACTATATCAAGTTGTCAAAGAAAGCCAAATCCTTCATCAAGGCAAGTGGTTCACCGGAGACCAAGTTCAACATAAATTTCCTCACCTCATGGAGGCCCTGCATGCAATGGGGACCATTTCTTCCTAAGGAGGGTGGACTGATCCAGGTGGATATTGGTGGCCACCTACCTATTCCACCTAGAGCTCCAGTCAATTTCATTTGTTTCATTGTTTATTGCAACATTTACTATTTTTAGCAGTTTTTTAGGTCTTGAACTTCTAGAGCAGTTTTGACCCCCTAAACGACATGTTTTTGAGTTCCGCAGTAGGATTGTAGCCATAAGCTATGGCTATAAGCATGCCAAAAACCCTACAGTACTCAGAGAGACCTTTCCAACAAGGTATTGTACACGCCAAATACAGATAACATGACAAAGTTACGACCCCAAGAAGTTGGCTACCCAACTAATCCCAACGGGGCTGAAAAACTCTTGGCGTTCCATCTCCTAGGGTTAGGGTTTTGCTTGTTTAGGGTTTTAACTTGTTGTTAAATAATAAATAGGCCCTTGAGCCTCATTTTAACATAGTTCAAAGGCATGTATCCGCCTCATCTCTTCTCAAAGATAAGCTACCATCACCCGAGCTAGTTTATTTCCATTTTGTTTGTAAGCATATTTCAGTATTTGATATTAATAAAATGAAGTGTTATTTATGTTGCATCTATGTATTTATGGTTATATATGTAATTTTTTTCATTCCTATTTAAGTTCAGGCCAGTGGTATCAAAGTGGTATACTCTTCCTTTGCTTTTCTTTGCATGTCCAAACGAGGTCAGGATATAAGGAGTTAGGGCTCAAATTTGTCGAAACTTTGCAAGAACAGCCTCACAAATCCCAATGACCTCCCATGGCAGAAGAGAAGAAAGATGAGGGGGTAGGATATCCTTTCAAAATCTTGCTCGAAGAATCCCTAGAGTGACAAAGGAATGCGATGATGGAAAAATTTGCCCAGATCCTTCAGCGGCTACCTAAAGGCAACACATCTTCTTCAAGCAGCTACTCTGGAAGCACCACACCCTTTAAGGTACAAGTTAACTTTTCCATCCCCATATTTGAAGGATAGATATATGCGGGCGTCGTATATAAATGGTTAAATCTTCTAGAAGGATGTTTTCCATTCATGACTTTTCCAGCTAGGAAAAGATTACTTTTGCACTTCTCAAAGTTTCTCCCCATGTCAAAGGAATGGTGGGAAACCTATAGTGAAAATAAGGATGAAACGACACCCTCACTATTTTTAGCCACACCCACTTGGAAGTCATTTTAGGATGCCATCAAGGAGTAGTACTACCCTGTCGAGAGCTATGAGGATAAATACATAAATTCGACCATGTTGTGGCAGGGAAGGGACAAAGATATGCCGAATTTTACCAATGTTTTTCATACTCTTCGCATGAAGTTGGGTATCAAGGATTCTGAGTGACATTTGGTACTCAAATACCGCAACTATGTACATAGGTAAATATAGGATGAGATGGAGTTCCTAGACATCTCTTCACTCGACACAGTGTATCGATACATTGTCAAGATTGACTAGAAGTTTAAATAGAAGAAGTGATTTGGATCTGCAAATCCGAATAAAGGGAAAGGCACCCCCAAACCGTAGAGAAAAGGACAAAGCCAAGGCGGGGTGACCCCAGGACAACCCGCCAAAGCAGCAAGCAAAGAAGAACACCACGAAGATAAAGAAAGATACAGGAAAATGGTGTGAGTTCCATAAGAGCTCCACTCACAACACAAGTGAATGTCAGGCCAAGAAATCACTGGTGACCGAGCTGAAGGCTTCTGAATTAGACGCATGTTCTGACTCTAAGTCAGAACTGGACAAGGAGAATGAAAAATGGAGGTAGACCATTGACGCAGAGCCCAGTGCCACCATGGCCACCACCAAGATCCAGAATAATGAGCTTGAAGATCCAAAGGATGGGAGACGCCTCTTCCACTCACAGATGTGGGTGAAGGGTTCTCTACTGTAGTTCATTGTTGACAACAAGATACAAAAGAACCTCATTTCAGTAGAGGTCATGAAGCGGTTGGACCTACCGACTATACCATATCCACAGTCGTACACCATCGACTGGCTCCACCAAGGAAGAGATCTTCGTGTCAGCCAGCAACGTCACCTTCCCTACAGCATCAAGCCCTTCATGGATGAGGTATTGTGTGATGTTGCTCATATTTAAGTTTGTGATGTATTATTAGGACAACCATACTTATGGAAGTGACATGTTGTATATGAGTCTAGACCTCGCTCTGTGATTGTTATTTTGGGAAATAACTTGTGTAGGATACCAAAGGTAGCCTCGTCTACTGCCATCTCTTTGATCTTTGCAAATAAATGCAGTAAGATCATTTCACAAACCAGGGAATTTATTTTCCTTATGATTTTCCCTTAGGGAAAGAAGAATATTATGGCCACGACTTCCATACAGGGCTCCTTTGCACAAAAGCAACAGATGGACAAGTTCATGGAGGAGTACAAGGATATTTGGTTTCCCTCTACGAGGTTACCTTTGCATTGTTAGGGCAAGCCTCCATTGATATGACCTCAGGCACACTGCTACCCAATGGAATGATCTATCAACGCTCTTTTATGGAGAATGATGAGATCAAGAGGAAAATTCAGGAACTGTTGCAGAAAGGGCACATCATTCCAAGATCATCATCCTGTGGGAGCGTGATTATATTGGTATAGAAGAAGGACGAGACCTGGAGACTCTGTATTGAGTATCGGGTGCCGAACAAGATCACTGTCTAGAATAGGCACCCAATCCCCTGAATTTATGACCTTCTCGGCCAGCTCAAGGGGCCGAAATATTTAAGCAAGATTGACTTGAAGTCTAGTTATCACCGGGTCCCTATCGAACCCTCTGAAGTGTAGAACACTGCCTTCAAATCCAAGGAGGGCATTTTCAAGTGGTTGGTCATGCCTTTCAGGTTGACGAATTCCCCTACAACCTTCATGAGATTGATGGATGTCGTCTTGTGACCCTCACCAATGCATTCGTGGTGGTTTATTTAAATGAAATTTTGATCCTCAGCCAGAGTTCGGAAGAGCTTCTCCACCATATTACACAGGTCCTCCAAACCTTGCAACAACACAAGATTTGTGCCAATTTGGAGAAATGCACTTTTGGCATGACCCAGGTTCAATATTTGGGGTACATCATGAATGAGAAAGGTGTGCATGTGGACCCAACCAAGATACAATTCATGCGGCAATAGCCAGCCCCAACCACTCTAACAGAGCTCCACAAATTTTTGGGTCTTGCCAATTTCTACCGCAGGTTCATGTTGGGGTTCTCTCATACCACTTGGCCTTTAAGTCAGGTCACTAATGGGGGAGCGAAAGAAAAGTTATTTTGGTCTGAAACCCAACAGAAGGAGTTTTTTGAGTTGAAGCATCACCTCTGACATGCACCAGTACTCACATTACCAGGCCAACAACAACCATTTGAGATTGAGACAGATGCCTTTGACTATGCTATTGGTGTAGTTTTTACTCAGCAAGGGCATCCAATGGATTACCACAGTGAGACACTTTCAAACACAATCTGAAAGTATCCCACCTATGACAAATAAATGTATTCCATTATGTAGGCCTACCATCAATGGAAGCATTACATTATGGGGAAGGAAATAATCATCCACACAGACCACCGATCCCTGCAGTTCATACATACACAAGGGAAGTTGCAGAATGATCACCATCAGAAATGGTCCACATACCTACAACAATTCCATTTGAACATTAAGTACAAGAAGGGAAACACCAATAATGTTACAAACTTCCTCAGTTGACTACTAGTCATGGCACTAATCACTGCGCTCGACTCCAGTAGGCATCAAACTTTGGGGCAGCGTCATCTTTACAAGATTGATCCAGAATTCAGTAGCACATACTAGACACTATTGGAAGGTAAGAAAGTTCCAAATTTTCACCTGCAGGATGCACTGTTATGCCACCTAGGACACATCTTTGTTCCTTCAAGTGAGCATGCCAAGATGATTTTGGAGGTGCACTACAGTCAGGTATGGACATTTCAAAGTGGTGAAAACATTGGCAGTACTACAAAATTGTTTTTATTAGCCGAACCTTCATCAAGATATTGGGAAGTACATTAGATCCTGCACTTCATGTGCCATTACCAAACCAACCATTAAGAAGAAAGCCCAATATACTCCTCTTCCTAGTCCTAGTCGACCTTTGGAATCTATCACAACAATGACTACATTTTCGTGGTCGTCGACATATTCTTTAAGATGGCCATTATGGCGACCTACAAGAAGAGTATCACAATAGAGGCCACTGCTAAGTTATTCTTTGAGTGAGTTTGGATATACTTTGGCATCCCATAGTCCATTGTCCCAGATCGAGACAACAAGTTCCTAAGCGAATTTTGGTCAAGTCTCTGGTTGATTCTAGATACCAAACTTACTAATTCCATGACTTTCCACCCCTAAACTGATGGCCAAACAGAGGTCATCAATAGGATGATCGTACACATTTTGCGCATGTACAACTGGAAGCTTCCACGCACATGGAATAAAATCCTCCCCTATGTCTAGCACAACTACAAAAAATCTCTCCATAGCTCAACGGGCCATTGCCCCTTTTATGTAGGGCTGGGATTTCAACCATTATGTCCCATTGATGTGGCCATACCATTTGTAGCTACTCAGGTAGATTCAGCTCATGTCCAGTCTGAAGACTACAGGGTTAACAACTTCATTGAGCACATTCAACACATCCGACAACAAGTCCATGATATATTTGATAGAGCCAATGCTAAGTACAAGCAATGCCATGATCAATATCGGGTGCTGCAAAAGTTCCAGGTGGGCGAAAAAGTTTGGCTACATTTGCAGAAGGACCGCCTCGCTAGACCCCACCACAAGCTTTGACTGATCTGATATGGGCCATACACCATCACCAAAGTTGTAGGGAATAATGCCTTTGAGCTCAGCATCCCACCATTCCTTGGTCTGCACCTAGTGTTCATTATAGACCACCTTCAGCCATACTTTCCACCATTATTGGACACATCCTACATTGCAAAACAAATCACACCAACAGAGCTAAACCTAGACTTCATGGAACAGGCCAAAACAGATTATATCATCGACACAAATATCAAGAACACTCGCTAACAGAGGATCCAGCTATATCGAGCTGTCAAAGAAAGCCAACTCCTTTACCAAGGCAAGTGGTTCACTAGGGACCAGGTTCAACAAAAATTTCCTCACCTCATGGAGGCTCTGCACGCAATGGGAACCATTTCTTCCTAATGAGGATGAACTGATCTAGGTGGATATTGGTGGTCACCTACCTATTATACCTAGGGCTCCTATCGGTTTCATTTGTTTACTATTTTATTGCAGCATTTATTATTTTTGGGAGTTTTTCAGGTCCTAAACTTCCAAAGCAGTTTTGACCCCCTAAACGATGTTTTTTAGGTTCGTAGCAGACCCATAAATGGGCTACCGCAAACAATTTAGTACTCAGAGAGACCTTTCCAACAAGGTATCGTATGCGCCAAACGAAGATAATATGACCAAGTTACGACCTCGAGAAGTTGGCTGTCCAACTAACTCCAACTGGCCCAAAAGCTCTTGTTGTTCCATCTTCTGGGGTTAGGGTTTTGGTTGTTTAGGGTTTTCCCTTGTTATTCAATAATCAATAGGCCCTTGATCCTAATTGTAACATAGTTCATAGGCATGTAGTCGCCACATCTCTTCTCAGAGATATGCTACCATCGTCAGAGCTAGTTTATTTTCATTATGTTTATAAACATATTTCAGTATTTAATATTAATGAAATGAAGTGTTATTTTTTCTTCATCTCTGTATTTTTTGTTATATCTGTAATTTGTTGTGTTCCTAGTTAAGTTTAGATCAATGCATTTGCGCAAGTTTTTGAACATCTCCGCAGTATTCTTTTTAGCTTCTGCGTTGTGCATGGTATCCACCAATATCTATTGTGTGTGGTGTTCCCTTTTTTCTCCTTACCATGCAGTGTCTCCATACTTAGCCAAATTTTCAAAATTTTCACCTTTTTCACCTTAGCCCCAAAACACATGCTCATCCTCTATATTTTTTTTATGCTACTAGTATCCTCAACAAAAACTCCCAAGAAATTTGATTTCCAAATCCATCACTAATAAGTTACACGTGTTAATAGATCCTTTCCCTCATCCTCATGCACTAGATAAAAGGATCATTGTTCCTCTTCTTGGATCATGCACACATGCATTGTCAAATTGCTATGTGTAGTCCTAAATTTGTAGATAAAGTCACTTGTGATGTGATTGATATGTTTTATTATGGCCTCTTGATTGGATAACCTTACCAAAATGATTAGAATACCCAACATCTTGAATACAATAACACTTACCTACCACATAAAGATAACACAAAATAATCTTATTCGCAATACATTAGAACTACCACAATAGCCTTCTCTTCAAAACATTTGCTAACTCTTATTCGGCCACCCTATCCACATCATTATCTATATTTTTAGCATCAATTTAATTAGAGGAATCTTGTACACCTCCGCATTCAAAATTTCCTTTTCACACTTATTGACCTTAGTTTCCTTGAGACACCACATTTAGAGGAATCTCAATAAACTTTAAATTTTCTCACCTATTACAAAGTCCTTTCCTTTCTTGAAATCAGAGTTGGTACCCCCTTTTCATTGGTTCATCATCCAATTTGAAATCAATCATCACTTGAAGCTTCCCTTCAGGTTCCTAATTTATAATTAAGTATCCATGATGTTGCCAACACATATTTGGCATGAACAATGGACATTGAGATCCAAGCCAATCATTAGACATGTGTTATTCCAATTGTCCATAGTTTGATTATTACAGATCAAATTTTCATCATGAAGACACTCCAAACTCATCAAGGATCCAACACTTCCTACCTTGTTGCTAAGAATGTCCAACTTCTACATCAATCTTGTTGGCTATCTTGGCATTATATGTAGTAGTATTTTCCTACTCTCCTAAAAGAATTGGAAGCCAATGCTTTTGTTGTTGGGAGGAATGATAGGGATTTTATATCTTAGTGTTAGGATAAATATATCAAGAATATGTCTTTCTCATTATTATTTGGGTAGGATATTACTATTTTGGTTTGAGAGCGATGAGGCCTTTTGATTTCCTATTCTTATAGTGTAGCCAAGATCATTTCTATAGTTATCTCTATTATTATGCTTAATTATTATTTCTTAGGACCTAGTTAGCATTTCTCTCCCATAATTGTTGATTTAGTTTCCTTATATAACGCAATATAAGTTAGTGTTTCACTTAATAAAATACAACTAGATATTTTATTGTTTTCACTCTTGTGTTGAAAATTTCTCATGAGTGGTTGAATCCACATCAATGTGGTAACATATGCTCTCTCTTGAAAGTATGAAGAATATGGGCCCCTCTTTTCACTCTCCTTCATAGTAGTTGGCAAGTTGAATGAAGCCCGTAAAGAGTAGTTAGTAGATCCCCACAACTACTCACTTAATATAACAAATTCAAATATAACCCCATGCATATTAGGGCTACACTTGAAAAATCAAGAACTTCACTATAAAGATTTCCTTATTTGAATAAGTAGCTAGGATTAAATCAGAAATGGTGTTATTTGAACTATATTCTTCTCCAAGAGTAGGTCATTTAGGATTTCAAAACATATATGTAAGGAAAATTCATTTTTTGGGAAAGAATGAAGAAGGAAATATGCACTTTGTGGTAGAATGATACCTTTTCCAATGGCACAAGGGAGAAATAGTGAAACCTTTACGTGAACTACAACCTTTACCCATCCTTCTAGTTTATGGAATGACATTTTTGTGGGATTCAATGTAGTTTTTCCAAATCTAGAAATAAATCCATCATCATGGTTGTGGTTAACCACCTTCCAAATATTATTTTTTTCTCTTTGCAACATCCCTATAAAGCCTCCACAATCACTCAAGTATTCATGGATAGTGTCTTTCAAATCCATCATGTGTTGCAATGCATTATGATGAGACTATGACCAAACCATTTTCACTTACAATTTTTGTAGCATGGGCTATTAGTCCAAGGATGGTGGTTAAATTGAAGTTGTAAAGTAGTGATTGAAAGAATATTTGAGGTGCTTTTCTTTAGAATGAATCCTAATGGATTCAATGGTAACCTTGAATAGAATGTTGATACAATACAACTTATCTTAGTGCCACTCAAATGACTACTTTTGAGGCAATTGTTAGTCAACATAATTGTCCTATTTTTAACCTCTATCTTACCTCGAACACACTACCTAAGCCTCTGTTTTAACCTTGGAGCCTATTTATTCCTGCACTTCTCTTAAACTTGTACTCATTCCTACGCTTCTTTCATGGTTTTCATATTAAGGGTTATATATGAACTTAATTATTAATTAAATAGATTTAATATCTTATTTGCCTTTGCAACTTATATGTTCTCTTTCCTAAGATAATTCGATAAGGCGAAATTATTAGTCAATGTGGAAGATGGGTTGGTGCAAGAATGATTCTTGTACTGTCCGTCGTTCTTGCACTTCCGAGGCAATTGTCAACTTAAACTTGGTTCACCACTTACGATAGAAACAACTTGACAAACTGTGCGGATTATTTGCCAGAAGATCAGTCATCTTTGTTGGGCTCGGAGCATAGAGGAATATGCGGGATGTGAAGACCAGGGATTCAATCGAGAACCCTTGTTTATTCTTTTTTTAATAGCTCAGAGGCCCAAGATAAACTTTTGTTGTACTTTCTTTTGCAGTTTTGAGCGGAGAATATATATCTAATAAGGTTTCTAGTGGAAGCTAGGTAGCGATACTTTGAGGAAATTTTGACATATACTATGATATTTTTGTGTGTTGTCATATTTTATGGGATGGATCTAGGATCCATGATGTATATTTGCTACTTTTGAAGTTTAATACAAAGGACTGCACCAGTTATGCATTTTCCTGTTCTAATATATTTGTGATTTATTACTCGAGTAACTGAAGTTCTAGATCTCATAGCAAGGAAACGAGTTGGTTGGCTAGGGCCCAGCCAACCCAACTCATTCTCCCTTTTTCGTGAGGTGTGTTAAACTTATTTTTATGTAAGGTTTGAGCAGGTTATATTTTGTTCTTTCATAGTTAATAGGATTTGACTTATTCATAAGCTATGTGATTCGGATCTGAAGTGTGTAGGCTTGGGTGTGTTTATTTCCTGCCTTTCATGTTAACCCTGCTTTCCTTTGATGCATGTTTAATTTCCTTTTTGCAAAAGGAGTGAGTTTTAGTTACTTGCACCAGTGCATTTTCATTTCTGCAAGTGAAGGTTGCTTAGTTTATTTTTGCAAGTCCTTTTATTTCCTGCAAGTTCATTTTCTTTCTTCTACAAATCGTGTTTTATTTCTGAGTGGAGTTTCCAAGCATTCTCAGTATGAAAATTTAGTTTAAAATTAATTTATCTTTATGAGCTTTAATGAAACACTATTTGCATTATATAGATATGTGCTTGCACTCGTTTCCCTTGTGGAAGTAACTCAGTTTAACACTGAAATTATTGAAGGGACCTCTAAGCTAAAACTTCTATTTATAATAAGTGTAGATCTGATTTACATAATAACAATCATCTCAGGAAGAAGCCTGCTTGTATTTGGATCAGATAGTTATTTTTCACATGCAAGAAGTTTCTTGTTCTAGCAAGGATTTTTCTTTGACTTTCGAAGTACCTTTCATTTCTGAATGTATGATTAGTTAAAGAGTATTTTTCTTATGAATGTTTATTTCCTTAGCTCTGTTTCACCTTGAAATTTGTTCTTAGTTAACACCCTTTTCATTTTATACAAATGGTTTGGAAACCCAGTACATGAACACTGATTTTTTGGTACAAGAACCTCAGTTTCGGTACAGGAACCGATATCATGGTACAGGAATAGCGTTATGAAACTAGCTCACAAAAAGATAGAAAAGATAGATCAAAGCCTTAGAATTCAGCCTCTTCGAGGGGAAACCTCCTTTACATTACACAAATGAATGATTCTTGGATGATACAAATGACAAGACCTCCTTTATATATATAGGAGTCTAAGGGGTCATAATATAATCAGAGCCGACATAACAATAATAATGTAAGGGCACAATAATAACAATAGTGGGTTTCTATGGGGCACAATAGTAACAATATGGAGACTACATGGGTACAACAATATAATAAGGGGGTTGTACTAATAACAATAAGGGGTTACACTAGTAGTATAGGGGCCTAACATGCCCCTCTCCTTCAAAAAGTGTTGTCCTCAATGCTTGAGTAGTTCTTGATGCTTCTGTATAAAATTCTTGTCCTCCCATGTGGAATCTTCAGTAGGTAAGTTCTTCCACTTGATGAGATACTCTGAAATTGATCGATTTCATAGCTGTCAGGTTCTTGTTTCTGTGATTTCTCTAGGTTCCAATATGATTTTTCCTTCCTTTTCAAGTTCTGGCAATATTGTTTGAATTGGGATCTTTTGCAAATTTTGAATGAGTGACCACACTTGTTCGTCCTTCTTCCATTCATCCCTTACTTCGTTTATCCAATTTGGTTGGATAATAGAAATAGCAGAAAACAATGCTTCCACATCCTCATCCTTTCTTGAGAGTGCATCTGCAACAAAATTTTGCTTCCCTTTTCTATAGATGATGTCAAAGTCATAACCCAACATATTTGTGACCCATTTTTTTCTAGTTCTTCTAAAGATAATATTTGTTCTAAAAAGTATTTAAGACTATCATGATCCATTTTTACCTTGAAATGTCTTCCCATTGGATAAGGTTGCCATTTCTTAAGCACATGTAGTATTGCTAACATTTCCTTCTCATAAATAGCTTGCTTGAGATGTAGCCGTAAAAATACCCAATCACCTACATCAAAACATTTTTCGCTGCGATGTTGATCTACCTGTTTTTTCATTTGATTCTGCACCAAAGTTACGTTATCCTTTAAAAGTTGTAGAACTTGTTGTTGATGCTTGATGTGATCTTTCACTGCTTGAACCTTTTTCTTCTTGATATGTCCTTCTATCTTTAGAGTTTGAAGAGTGGTAATTTATTCCAATGCTTTACAAGATACGGTCGGATTCATTTCTTGATGCTCGATGTGATCTTTCACTTCTTGAGAATTTTTCTTCTTGATATGTCTTTCTATCTTGATATTTGAGGAGTGGTAATTCCAGCCAATGCATTACAAGATATGGTTGGATTCATTTCTTCTTTCTCGATGTGATCTTTCACTTCTTGAACCTTTTTCTTCTTGATATGTCCTTCTATCTTGAGAGTTTGAGGAGTGGTAATTCTTACCAATGCTTTACAAGATATGGTCAGATTCATTTCTTCTTTCTCTGGGGTTGGTTCCTGGTATATATCCTCTTCTTTTGATGTTTCTTGATCATTTTCTTCCTCCTCTTCATAATCTATGTAAAATAATTTCTTCTCAGCACACTTATGACCTTTAGTGCATTTTCTATCACAATTGTAACAATGCCCTTTTTCTCTTTTTTCTTCCAATTGTCGTGGTGTCACCCTTGTAGGTTGTGGAAGGCTAGGAGAAACAACACTTCCATGTTTATAGTTTTGAGGGGAAGAATTCATTGTTTCCATAATTTTTCTTTCTACTTTTCTTGCCAACCAGAATGCCTTCTCCATTGAATCAGGTTCCCAAAGACGAACCTCATGTTGAATGTTATCCTTTAAAGTCCCTATGGAGACATCAATCCTCTGCTTCTCTGGAATATAATTTTCCCTTATATTCAATTTTTGAAAGTCCTCAATGTGCTCTTCCATTGAACACTTTTGTTTGAGATTTATCAATTGGTTAAAGAAGGTGTTTCTCTTTGTATCCTCATAATGTGCTATCATTTCCTCCGTGAAAATTGACCACGTAACAAGTGGTTTATGAGAACAAAGCCCTTTATACCATAAAAATTGATTCGGTTCTAAATAATTAGATGCAATACATACCTTTTGTAATAGTGGTACACCATGTAGATCAAAATATTTCTCCATCTGTAGTATCCAATTTACCGGATCCTTGCCATCAAACTTCCTCATCTCGCTTTTTCTTGATTTTAGGAGCTTGATCTTGAAACGACTGTAACTATAAACTTTCGAATCTTTAAGTTCTGAAATTGTGACCTACAGTAGCCTTCTGCATCCTCTTTCCAATGCCACCAGTCTAATCGAATTTAGCTTCTCCAAGAAAGAGTTATGAAAAATCTCCCAATATGACCTGAATATATAACGTTTCAGAAGAGGGAACTTGTATGAAGTGCCACGTGTCACTGTTTTGACCTTCAGGTCTAAAAATTATACACAAGAAACTACAGTCTGTCCTCTTTCTGTAACTTCTTACAAAATTGCAATCTGATTCTCAAAACAAAAGTTATGACGATTTTCCCAAGGTCACCTGTTTGGAATGTAATTTAGGAGTCTACAAAAAGACCAACTTCCTCAGATCATATCTCTGCAAATATAGTGAAAAAATCTCTGAAATTCGAACCTGAGGTTTAGCAGGATTGCCTCTCAAATGGGTTTTTTTTCGCTTCTGAAATGTTGTAGAAAAAACGTTATAGCGAAAATGCCACGATGGCCTATTTGGAGAAGCAAAACCCTAGAATCCAAAGCTCTAATACCAAATATTATGAAACCAGCTCACAAAAAAATAGAAAAGATAGATCAATGCCTTAGAATTCAACATCTTCGAGGGGGAAACCTCCTTTACATTACACAAACGAATGATTCTTAGATGATACAAATGACAAGACCTCCTTTCTATTTATAGGAGTCTAAGGGGTCATAATATAATCAGAGCCAACATAACAATAATAATGTAAGGGCGCAATAATAACAATAGTGGGCTTCTATGGGGCACAATAGTAACAATATGGGGACTACATGGGTACAACAATATAATAAGGGGGTTGTACTGATAACAATAAGGGGTTACACTAGTAGTATAGGGGCCTAACAAATAGAGAGCTCTAGTACAGGAACCCAGAGCTCTTGTATGAAGGTCAAAATATTTAGTGCAGACACAATACATACTTCCAGTGCAGGAACATCGCTTCAGTACAGGAACGTCGTTCCAGTATAGGGATGTCGTTCCAGTACAGGAACATTGTTACGGTGTAGGAACAATGGTTCAGTGCAGGAAGGAAAATCTTTAATGAAGACAAATGTCCTTAACAATTTAATTACTTCTTTGTCCTACGACTGCACTAAACTTAGTCTCAAATATTTATATTTTATTGATCAGGATTGTTCATGACAATTTGAAGTTCCTTTTATTGAGTTTCTGCAAAGTACTTTCTTTTTCATTCCAGCACCAGAATTCTCTTGGTATTATTTGCCGTGTGATCTTTTTGATTCTGCAAACTGTAATTAAGAAAGATAGGAATAGATTTAGTGAAGGTTCATATCATTTCTTGGCATTTCCTGTGCTATGCCTCTAAGCTTACGTAGCCCTGGGTTGACAAATTAAGTGTTGAAGGAGTTTGTTGAACTACAATTCCTGCACCCAACAACAATTTATCTCCAAAATCCCGCATCAGTACTATCTTACTCATCCGAAGTCTTGAAGGCGTGGAAGGTAAACAAAACCATCATACCTCAAGATAACATCATCCACACTCTTGAGGATAATCTAGTCATGGCTTAGAACAAGTTGAAGTAGAAATATTATTAGTGTTGTTCCAAAAGGGGATCAAGTGTTCCTTTGTCTACATCCTAATAAGTATACCTCCCTCAAACACAAGCACCACTGGAAGCTTGCTCCCAAATTTTATGCCCTTATAGGGTCTTAAAACATAATGGGATATTTCCTTTCAAATTGGACCTTCCAATCCACTCTAGAATTCATCCAATCTTTCATATCTCTTGCTTAAAGAAAGTGGTTGGATATAATTACTCTATTCGAACTAGCCTTCCAAAAGTTGATGGCAAAGGTACCATTTGGTTGTAGCTAGAGATTATCCTCAACAAAAGAGAGCTTAGTCTCTACAATTGCAATACCAAAAAGGTCCTAATACAGTGGAAAGATGCACTATTTAAGAATGTCATATGGGAACCAACAAAGATCCTTTAGTAATTCCCTCATCTCTAGCCTTGATGTGATGAGATATCTTGTAAGTATACTGTAATCAGAACTTTCCTCATTGGAGGTCGCCCCCTAAAAGAGGTAAGTGAATGTTTCTCTCATCAATAAAAGTACAACATTTTGTTGTATTCTAGTTCTTTAATTGCCTATCTTTATTACATTCTAATTTTTTTTGTTTATTAATCTAGGTAATTTCTATTATTTTTACTCTACCTCTTCTAGTTCACTAATAAAAAAGACCACATATTTCCACATAATTTGACATGGTCTAATATTCATGTTTTTCCAATGACAAATTTGCATTGGACGTGCTGTTTTTTTCAATGACAAATTTGCCTTGGACGTGCTGCTTTTGCTTTGTAAATGCCTTATCATCATCACTTCTCTTTATATATTTCAATAGATCAACATGCCTATAATCAATTCCCATACAATTTTGAATGTTGACTATCTTGTGTCTCTCTTCACACAGCTACTATATCAAATCGATGTTTACCAAAGCATGATCCTATTGCTTCAAACACCTCATACACTCTCACCAACAACAAGCATATTGGAAAATCGTAAAAGAGGTGATGATGCGAAAAAATTCTGACGGCTTGAAATTGTTGTGGCCAATCCAAAATTGCATGTGCCACCCAAATTGTCTTGACCCAACGAACCGACGGGACACCAACCGTTTCAGGTGACCGAACGATTCTCTGTGACGTTTATTGTCGGGGCGCGCAATATTCAGCGTGCTGGAAATGAATGAAGTTTCCTTTAGGTCTGTATATGTATGGAGTGGCCCCAGAACTAACCGAAGTTCCATAATTGTCTAAACGCATGTGCAATCGTCATGTGATGAATCCGATGGGTCACTTTCAGGATTATCAGATAGAACCGTATGCGTGTGGGGCAAGAGGGTTTGAAGCCCTAGACCACATGCCAGCAGAGAGATAATCATGAAAGTTATTTTAACATTTTTAACCCGTTTTTAAATCAGATAAATTGAAGAATAAATCAGTATAGGTTTATTTTAAATAAGGATTTAATAAAAGTTTAGGGGATCTAATTTTTTTATGTGTAAATAAAAGGATATTATTTAAATATTTTGCATAGTTATTTATTTATTTTTTAATTTTTAAAATGTTTATTTGGGTCGACATGAGCAAAATTTCAACTTTGATAATGGATGAATAGGGTTACACATCAAACTGGACTGTAGAATGAACCTATGTGTCATTTAGATATTTTTCCTAGTTGAAATTTTGATATAAATGATGTGAAAATCAATACCAATATGACACGGATAGATTCAGGACCCACAAGATATTGAAAATACAAGATTATATAAAATCAGCTTTCATTTTTAGCAAATTTAGTAAATCTATGAGACATTTCAACAATGTAAAATTGATATTTGACCATAAAGATAAAAATAATAGTTAATAAATAATTGATTATTTATTTTATTTGTGAACTAAATTTTTGAAATGATGGGGTGAAATGACTATTATTTTTTCTAACTAAATTCAAATTCAAATTATTATTTTAATAACTTTGTGGCTATAATTATTGTTGAATAAATTTAAGTACATGCACCATGAGGTTAAGCGGTGGTTAGCCCCACAATATGCAATCCATGATCTTCCAAAATCTGCTCGTTTCCTTGCCAATCTTCCTATCTGTCTTAATAATAAAACAAAGGTGTGGGTGGAGATTTCCTTGTCAATCTTCCTATCTGTCTCAACAATAAAACAAACAGAGGACCAGGTGTGGGTGTGAGCTTTCTTGCATGAGAAAATATGTTGGCCTGCCCAGTCGTACTAGTGGATCTTAGGCTCACAGACGAAGTCCATCTGGCTCAAATCCATCACAGGAAAGCTCCCAAAAATATCTATAAACTAAAAAACAAACTCAATTAAATTGATTGACTCTTAGTTGTGAAAAACCAACTAAATTGATTGATACTTAGTTGTGAATTCTTACTTTCCACGCTGAAATTCAATACATGCCACGCAAAAAACGTTCTTGGACTTCCTAGGCACAGTTTTCAAAGGTTACCTCATTCTGGAAAACCTGTCACCTGTTATACTATGTTACCATTGAAATTAAAAGCAAAAGGATTGTTCTGAGCTCTTTGTAAAAGTCAAATTCACAACCGTTTTTATTTTTAAGCAAACTTGGTAGTTAATGCGCGTACCTCAAGTTATGGACCGTTTCTTAAAATGTGATTTCAACATTATTGGGCAAAGAGGTGTTAGAATGATTAATAGGGAGATTTTGTAATATTCAATATAGAAAAGATATATTGTAATGTTAGAAATATTATATTAAATAATAATAATAATAAATGGAATTAAATCAATTTATTATATTATAATTTTATTTTTATTAAATAAAATTATATATATATATATATAAGTCATAATATACATATGAAATTAAAGTGAATTTAAATAATAATAATTTATATTAATAATGGTGTGCCGGGCAGTTTGATTGGTAATCGTCTTGATAATGAGGAGTTAAGTCTCAAGTAGTCTTGCCTTCAAATTTTGTGGGTCAATTAACAAAAAAATCATACGACACACTATTATAAGTATTCAATGGATAAGCACAACTAACAAGAAGGGAGTGAGGGCACTCCAAAAGGCTCAGATTCATGCCCCCTTTGCCCTCATCCCCATGTCAACACACACCCAGTGGACCACTCCCTTCAACAGTATATTCTCTAGCACTCACAAATGTTTATAGATCTGTTCAAAAGAATGCAGAGGTTTCATGTGCAAATTGACAAGCAGAGTGATGAAATCGACTCTCTCCACAACCAATTGAATGATCTTTCCTCCTCTCGAAAGGCCATGTTAGCACAATTCTGGAAGAAATATAGGTGCATATAAGTTTGAGGTGATGTCAGTTGAATCCCCCGGGAGAATGATAATGTTTTGTAGAATTGCCTTAGTTTGTGGCCAATTTTGTTGGCCATATAGTTGCAATTTTGTTAGTAGCATGTATGTGGCTAGTAGCATGTATGTGGCTAGTAGCTTGTATGTAGATGACTATGGTTCTCTGATTTTGCCTTCTTATGAGGATGAACTAGCTCTCATATCTCATTGTAAATCTCCCAGAGTTTTGGTCACGTTCCAGACAAATAATTTATAAAATATCACTCATCAATGTTAAAAAAACAATTCATATGAATAACCATAATATTTTAGAATATGTAATTTATAAACATATAAAAACTTAATATATTTAATATATATATATATATATATATATATATATATAGAGAGAGAGAGAGAGAGAGAGAGAGAGAGAGAGAGAGATATTGATTATGATTCATATTGATAACTAATATATTTTAAAATGTAATTTTTTTTGTTAGGTAATATGAGTTTTGAGATAATTGGTAGTCTAACTTGTGGCTTGAGTAACCACTACCTAGGGGCATTTAAGTCGTCACCCAGCTTGGGTTAGATCAATTCTTTAGCATGGCTGGAATTTTTCCCACAGGGTTTCGAACTAGTGACATTTTCATCACAGAGTGCCTTAATAGAATAACCTATCACCACCTATTCTACACCCTATGGGCTTTAGAATGTAATAGTTAAATTTAATTAATAAACATATAAAATTGAATATTTACAATAATTTGTTGCCTGAGTTTTATATGTGTGTGAGAGAGAGAGAGGCACAGACCAATGTTATACATATCACATTAAAATATGTTATTTTCTAACAAGGCGACAAGAAATTTTGGTCGAAATCTTGCGATTTTTTTCCTTCAAAAATATCGACAATGGAAGTGTTTGAATCATTTTTTTATGGTGGAAATGGATTCAATACCATTAGGAACCCTTGGGGCACCCAAAATCTTAAATATTCACAACTGTAATGTAGATTTCCAAAAAAATCTATTGGATTTCGTCAAAATTGTGTTGGAATTTTCATTGTTTTGTGAGCGAAAATGTTGCCTCCTTAAACTACCCTTAAACACATTATAAAATATGTTTAAAAAAATGCTCCATATATATGTAATTGTATATATGATCAAGAATTTAATAAAATAAAAATAACAACATTTTTATAGGGAGATTTGAAATTTAAGTAAATATAAATAATATTATTTTTATATAGAGATGTGAAATTTAGATAAATATAAATAATATTATAAAGGTCCAACATAGATCCATATTAATAGAGGAATCAAATATTTTGATGTGCAAACTTTTTCTTGAGTTTTATATTCGAAAATAGTTTTGCATATTGAGTGATTTGATTCCTGTTTTATATCACCTTAGAAAATTAAATTAAATAAATTATAAAACACTTTAAAATTTAATGCCTCATATATAGGTAATTGTGTGTGTGTGTGTGTGTATACCAAGTGTTTGGATGAATCAAATCTCTCGAGATGCAAATATTTTCTCAAGTTTTACACTCAAAAAGGTGTTTGCATCTTTAGAGATCTAACCCCTCTAAAGGCTTGGTAGATCCAAAGTTAAGATGGATCTATGATGGCATTATGAAAAAATTCATGTCGTATACTTTTCTATTCACAGGCTCCATAAACTTGGAGACGATGAAGGGAAAATGAAATGGCTTTTATTAATAAATATTTCATAGAATAAGGTAGAGAGATTTATTATAAATTTTATGGTAAATTATCAATATGTTTTATGAATTTCACATATATTTGTATTGTTTCATAAAAATAAGATATAGATTTATATAGGAGAATATTTTTTTTGTAATATTGGTAGCACTACATCTTCAACATGTCCAATATATCACCTTGATCGGGGTGGGGAATTGAACTGGTGACTTCACATCAAGGAGTGCCTTAACAGAGCGCCCGATCACCATTTATCCAAGGCCCCATGGATATATAGGAGAATATTTTAGAATTTTCTTTAACAAAAAAAAAACGATAAGAATCATGGGTTATGAAAAATGTAGGCTCATAATAAAACTAGATTTAGCTAAAAATTAGCTTCAAGATTCACACCACAGTTCATTTAGCGATTTCTAAATTGGTTAATAGGAATAATTAAAATATTCTAGCACTCCCCCTTAGTTACTACTACTAAGTGCTTTAACATTTACAACACCTAAATTTTGTACATGAACCTCAAACACATCTCTTTCTAATGGCTTTGTAAATATATGAGCCAATTGGTCTTTTGATTTACAAAATTCCAAGTAGATTTCACTATTGTTTACAATTTATCTAATGAAATGATATCTAGTATCAATATGTTTATTTTTTTGTGAAATATATGGTTCTTTGTTAGAGCTATTGCTAAATTGTTGTCACAATATATTCGAGATGGTCTTCTTGTCCTTGTTGAATATCACTCAATACTCCATGCAACAAAATTACTTGGCAATATGTTTCTATGTTGTTGCATCTTAACTTCTACTAATGAGATCATCACAATGAGATCCTTCTTAGATGCTGATGAAATCAGACATGAACCAAGATAGAATACATATATTGAAGTACTCTTCCTATCATACATATAACCTACAAATCACAAGTAGTATATCTACCCAAGGAATGATTAATAGTGTTGGAATATGATATATCATATCTTGTTGTTCTAACAATATATCTCAAAATACTTTCACTGACTTGCCAATCCAAGTCTTTTGGAGACTCCATGAACCTGGAAATTAAATTAATGACATACATAATTTTTGGACTTGATATAGTTAGATACATTAGGCTACCAACCAATTTCTTAAATAGAGTAGGATCTACATTGGATCCCTTATCCTCCTTGTTGATATTTTTTCCTATTATAGTTGGAATTGGTGTCAATTTATGTTTGATCTTGAACCCTTCAACACATCAATGGCATAAGTTGTTTGAAACAAAAAAAATTATAAATTCAATTGGATGACTTCAATACCAAGGAAATATCTTGTTAACCCAATACATATAATCTGAAATTCTTATTTCATGGTTGATTTAAACTTATATACTAATAGATGTCTTGTGAAAATCATATAGTTAACTTATAAACAAATAATCAAGGTTTCACCTCACTTTTTCACCTTTGTACATAATGTGATCACGTTTTAGCTTTTGATAAAATTATTATTTATTAAATATGTATAATTATCCCCACGGCCCCAAGATATAGGAGCTTGCTTAGTCCTATAAAGTGTTTTGGCAATATATACACTTTATATTAATGTCCTTTAATCACATATCCTAGTGGTTTCTCTAATAAGCTTCTTCTTCTAAAATATCACTCAAGAATGTTGAATTTACATTAATTTGATCAACTTTACACCTATTTTGAGTTTTTATGGCTTAAAAAACTCGAACTAGCAACTAATGCAAAGCTACCATCATAATTCTTTCTAAGCTATTGCTCAAAACCTTTTGTTGCCAATTTGGCCTTATAATTTTTAACTTTTCCTTTCTCATTAAACTTGGTTTTGTGAAACTATTTACACTAATGAAATCTTTATCGTTTATATTCTACGAGATCTCATTTATCTTTCATCTCAAATTGCTTCTTCAAAACGTGGAAGTTGACAACTAAACAATGGAAAATTTGAATGCACATCTAGATTTTCATAGATTTCTCTCAAGCTTTTATCTTTTCGAAACCTTAGGGGTGCAATTGTGGGGTTAGATTCACTAATTGATTACAAAATAGGAATAGACTAGACTATTGGGCTAGATGACTCACATTAAATAGAACTTCTTGGAGTTCCTGTTCGATTACTTTTCCCAAATGATTAGTTTTGTGAACCTTGTAGTCCACTTTGTTCAATCTACTCCTATGCCTCATCTTGTGCTTGAGATATTACTACTCCAATAGTTTTAGTCCTTTCTGTACTCCCATATTACACTTCATATTCTTTGAATTAAACATTCCTATTGATTATTACATTCTTTGTAACTATATTATATGCATTAGACTAATCAAAATACCCAAGAAATATGCACTTTTCACTAATGTCATTTACTTTTCGTATCAATGTTTTAGGCATATGATCACATGCCACACAATATGATACTTTGAAGTGTGTTTCACTAAAACTCATGTCTATCCATATTTTTTAAGGGATTTTGTTCTTCACACATTTAATGGGTGATTTGTTCAAATGATAAATAATGAAAACTACTACTTCTCCTAAAAGATCAGTTGATAAATGTTTTGCTTTCAACATGCTTCTCATCATATTCATAATGGTTTTGTTTTTCCTTTCTCGTACAACTTTTTCTTGAGGTGTATTACTTTTCCATTGTTTTCTTTTAAGAAATATATCAACATTGTTGACAAGCTTATGAATGAAGTGATAATGAGTGCCAATGTGCTTTCTTTTCTTGTAAAACTCATGTTTCTTTAGCAATGCAATTGTTGAACTACTGTCACAAAAGATAGAAGTTGGTTCCTTCTCCACATGTGCAAGATATTTAAAAATTATTCTTAGCCATATTGCATGACATGCTTTTATAGTACATAATACATATTTTTCCTTTTTGGAAGATATTGAGACATTCAATTGTTTCTTAGAAGCTCATGAGATCAAATTTGTGTCCAAACAAAAAACATAACCTGAAGTGTTTTTACTATCATAAACACTAGAAACAAAACACTATTTGTTTGTCTTGTAAGCATGTTGTCTTCAAAACTTATGTGCCATGATCCATAATCACTTGTACCTGCAATATACCTTAAAATCCCTTTTCCAACTTTCCAGTGAGATTTCCGGGAGACTCCATAAATATAGAAATGTAGCTAATTGCATACACAACATCAGGTCTAGTTGTAATAAGGTAGCTGAAGCTTCCTACAAGCCTCTTATGCAATATTGAATCAAATATAAGACCATCATATTATTTGCTCAATTTTAGTCCTGTTGCAATAGGTGTCTCCATTGCTTTGCATTTTTATATCCTAAACCTCTTTAGGATATTTGTAATATACTTTTGTTGACATATGAAAATCCCTTGAGTAGATTACTTGACTTCAATTCCCAAAAATTACTTCATGAGACCAAGATTTGTCATCTCAAATTCTCTTTTTTTGGCATCTTTCAAATCATATAACATCAAATTCCTTATATATATCATTTCATCAATTTAAATACAAACTTTAAGGATTTTACTTTGACCTGCTTTGGTATATAGAGTTAACTCATTACAGCTCTTGTTAAACCCCTTGTCTAGTAAATATGATTCAATCCAATTGCACCAAGTTCTTGGAGCTTGCTTAAAGTTGTGCAATACTTTCTTCAACTTGTACACTTTGTACTCATGTCCATTTACTTCAAATATTAGTGGTTGATCAACATACACTTCCTCTACTAGTTTTCCATTCAATAAGGATGAATTCACATCCATATGGTGGCGATTTATTCTTGGCTCCAATGGATAACTCATCTCAAACAATATCCAACCTTACTATTAGAGCAATGGTTTCACCATACTCAATACTTGGTTGTTGAGAAAATCCTTTGGCAATTAGCCTTGCCTTATATTTCTATACTTTTCCTTTCTTATCTAGTTTTGTCTTATACACCCACTTAACACCAATTTTGGCTTTATTTGTTGGGAGACTAACAAGATGTCATGTATCATTCCTTTCAATAGCTTCAATCTCTTCATTCACGACACATACCCATTTCTCTCCTTTGACCTCCTCTTCAAAATAAGTAGGATGATAGGATAATAAGGAATAATTAATGTGTTGATCCAAGTCATTGCACTGCTCATATATTTCCCTTACTCTCTTTGTACTCTAATTTCTCACCAAATATTCTAACTCACTATTAAAGAATGATTATTTCTCCAATTTCTCACTACTATCTACTAACTCAGAAGAAGAACTATCTTCTTGTTTTTGCACTTGTAACCTTGGAAATATTGGTGGAGGGAATTTCCACTTATTCATATATTGAGATAGATGGATTTATAGTATCTAGAGCTTCATTCTCTTGATAATTCTATGAATTTTCCTCTACAAATTTTACATCTCTACTCACTACAAATTTCTTAGTGATTATATTATATAGTCTGTAGCATTTCAATTGTTCACGATATCCAATGAAAAGCAATTTTCACTCCCGGTGTTAACTTTCCTCCATAGCTCTTATGAGACGTGCAAAGCAATACAACTAAAAGCTCTAAAATGAGAGACATTGGACTTTGTACCACTCTATGCTTCTTGACGAGCTTTATCTTTCACACTCTTTTGTTGGAGATATGTGCAATATGTATATTGAACATGTAATAGCTTCAACCCAAAAATTATTGGACAAATTTATAGCTTTAAGCATACTCCTTGCCATGTTCATAATGGTATGATTCCTTCATTTAGCCACTTCATTTTTGTCTGTAGTATATCTAGTGGTGAAATGTATTCTCATTCCCTATTGTCTACAAAAATTTGTGAACTCCTTTGAGTCATACTCTCCTCCACCATCTTATTTGAAAATTTTGACCCATTTTCCACTTTACTTTTTAACTACAACCTTAAATTATTTTAACTTTGTCAATGTCTCTAATTTATTTTTGAAAAAATACACCTAATTTTTCTTGCTAAAATCATCAATAAATGTTATAAAATATAATCTTCCACCAATAGATTGAGTTTGCATAGGCCCATATAGATTTAAGTGGACAAGTTTTAGATTCTCCATGGCTCTATAGGAGGCTTGTGGAAAGCTATTTCTTTGATTCTTTCCAATAATGCAACTTTCAGAAATGTTGGTTTGTTCATTTAATATGGTTTATCCTTTAACCCTTGATTGTCTTTGCAAGATATTAAGACTTCTAAAAGGTAGGTGATGATACCTAAGATGCCATAAACAAGTCTCATATATTCTTGAGACATTTTGTGCATACAATTGTGACATATATACACTCTTTAGGTTCAAAGAGAATAATTTATGCTTAGTCATTTGGACCTTCGTAACAAGTATTTTACTAGGGGGGTTATCTAAGATTGTGCATGTGGAGTCATTGAATGTAACATCATAGCCATGTTGACTCTACTATCCAATACTTAATAGGTCATTCTTAATATTTCATACATAAAAGACATCAATAATATCTTTCTTCTCATTTTTCTTATCTAGGACAAATACAAAAACTTTGTCTATGGATTTCACATGATGATCATCTCATAAAGTAATTTCAAATTGAACAAAGCTATCAATCCTAGTAAACAACTTCTTGTTACATGTCATTTGATTGCTACAACCATTGTCCAACAACCAAAGATCCTTATTTTTATCTTCTTTAGTTATTTGACATGACATGAACATCGACTCAAATGTTCCTTCTTTACTTTTAGAAACATTTGCTCTAACCTTTTTCACATCTAACTGCTTCTTTCTACATTCGCTTTTGTAGAAACAATGTTTTTTGTAGTAGTAACATCATACCTTAGACTTGTTTCTCCATCTTCTTCCTCTCCCCTTACAAGTTTGACAATGTCTAGGGTGATTTGATTGCCTTGATTATTCTAGTATAGGTTGATTTGATTTTATTAATTGTTCTAATGTAGTTATATCTTTTGCTTGATGATTACCTCTACCTCTTTCACCTTTGTCTCTACTTATTATACCTATTTCTCTACAATGGATTCCTACGGGTTGAATGCATGTTCTAAGGATTCATATTCCATGTTGATTCTTGGTTTGTGAGACAAAAGAGATCCCATTAATTTTTTTATTGTTAGTTTGGATAGATCTCTGGAGTTCTCTATTGCAATGACAACCATCTCAAACTTCTTAAGTAGGATCTTGAGAAATTTCTCCACAATTTTTTGTTCTTTAGTTCTCTCTACATGAGTCCCGAGCTAATTCACAACTCCCATCACTTTGGCCATGAAATGGTCAGTGTTATCTTCCTCCTTTATATTCAATGTTTCAAACTCTCTCATTAGGGTTTCAAGCTTCACAATATTCACTTTTTCATTACCTTGATATGATAACTCAACAATATTCTCGACTTGCTTTGCACTAGATTCTATCATTATCTTAGGAAACTTTGAATCATATACTGAACTATGGATCCAAAAATTGGCTTTATTCTCCTCTTTTATCATTTCTACAAGATGATTTTTTTAGGTATTAGACATGGTTTGTAGAGTTGTTTGATATGGCTCTACAAAGTCATTCTCCACAACTTCCCAACATTCTTGTGCCTGCAAGAAGCTCTTCATTCTCATAGACCAAAACTCAGTTTTTTCCAATAAAAAATAATATCTATCTCTACCTCGAAATATTTGCAGAAGCCATTAAAATAATATCATAACGCCAAATAAATTTTTCCTTTATCTTTTCAATATACTTACAATTGCATTCTTCTAATTATTATTATTATTAATTAGTATATAAATAAGACCAAACCCCCTTTTTACGAATATATATATATATATATATATATATATATATATATATATATATATATATTCTTTTCACCTTGAATAAAACTCTCTAACATATATTTGTATCATTGATATCACAACGTTTAATTTCAAGTTAAAATGTACATTTTAGTATGGTGGTGTAATCCATTTGGCTTTAGATATTGACATGATAGAATGAATTAGCTTTATATTTATGTATTTTTAAAATGATTTTAAAAGTTTTTGGATTGAGTTAATTGTGTTAAGAGGGGTTCTCTAGTTTAGTATGATAGAGATATTGTAATGTCTTGTCTTGTAAACATGAGGATCTTAAGCCTAGTATGGTAGAGATATTGTAATGTCTGTCCTATCCTATCCTGTAAACATTTTGACTCATCAAATTACATAAAAATGAAAATGAAAAAAAAAAAAAAAACTTGGATGCTAAGAAATCTTTTGGTGATAATCACATAAGAGAAAATTGTGTCAACCGTTTCGAGCCATCTAGTGTGGTTCATCTTTAGAACTAGATGGAGAACCACATCTTGGCATCAAATTGAATAGATGTAGAGAAATGTTTTCTAGCCATTATAATTATTAGTTAAAATATTTTGTAAAATTATATAAAAATAAAATAAAAATAAAAACAAATAAAAATAAAACAATAAAACAATAAAAATTATAATTATAATTATAATTAATAATTAATAATTAAACTAACCTAGATTTATCTTGAGTTTGAATGTATGAATCACGATCAAATCTCTTGAGTTACAAACCCCTTTTAGAGTGAAGATTCCATCCCTCTAGATGCTCAGTAAATCCATAATTAAAATAAATTTAAAATAATTAAATTGATAAATTATGTTTTTTAATTATGAATATACTAAAATTAAATTGAAAACCAATATTCATTATTGTTCTCATAAATAAAATATCTTATTTATTTAAGACAAAATATTTTTTATTGTTTTTCATCACTGAGCACTATTAACATTAATTAATTTAATTACACTTTCTTTGGATCATGCTTCGTCTCAACTATTACCATGTCACATCATTTAGTTACCTGTTTGTTATGCGGGTAGTAGGTGTCGTATTGTGGGCTAGCATTTCATAGGTTGATGTGTGTAGCCATGACGTTAATGGTGGATATTAATGCTTGTTTTCATATTGAAGGAATACTTTCCTTAACCACAAAATCATATACCTTCACTTCTAACATGCATACTTGAATGATGTTGTTGTTGACAAAGGCACAATAGAACAAGAACACTATTTTTTTAAATGAACATTCTTTTTTGAAAAGAATGCATCATCCTCAAAAGAATGCACCATCAAGTAAAATGGATTGGGAAGTTCACCCCTCTTGGGCTACATCTCCGGGCCTGCCAACATAGCTAGACCGCTCCATATATTCAGTGTAAAAAGGAGTACATAAAATTTTGCTGATGAAAACATGTGGCTATTACCCCTACAAGGTAATGTTCTCTTGCAAAGAACTCTCACATAAAGTAGCAATATAAGGCATCTCCTACAAAGATCTTATACTCCAGCTGAAATGAGCATATATGAGCACTTCAATTCCACATTGAAGAGAATAAATAAAATTTCCCTCAACATGACATAATGAGAAAAGTAAGCTTGATTTGAACCCTACATTTAACAACTACTGCAATAGACTTTTGAAGGTGAGAAAACCCCTACAAGGCATTCTCCATGCTCAAACACCTTCCAAAACTACTTCAAAAACTTGATTGATCCATACACCCTTGGTCTTCAACCTACAAAAAGAATCCTTATATGTGCTCAAATCAGCAATTAGAGGTCACCATTGGATCCAAAATATCCAAAAACCTCTAGGTAGACTCTTCTTGAGCTCAATTTGGACAAAAACTCAAAAAGATATGGCTCTACAAGCTCTTCCATGAGTTTTACTATTAACTGTCCTACAAATCTGCCTTGTTTTCTGTTAACGAGGCAACAAATCTACCCTCCGCTAGTGCAATTTGTTGGAAAATTAAATTAGTCAATAACCCCTTAAAACCAAAAATTCAGGTCATATGGCCACATAAGGCCACAGGCTAGGCCTTAATGCCCACCCCTGCTAGCCTAGTCGTTAAAACTCAAGCGTGTGGTCTTATTGGGTGCCACGAGATCGAGGCATGGGCTAACAACCCGCCCTTTCCACCATGCCCCTTAACAGTTACACACTGGTCATTTGGGTGTTCAAAGGACCATGGCGTTGGCCCCCTCTATAGCGCCCTTCAATTAGCGCCTTTCACCTAGCTCTGGTCCTGTGTGGTGGAATATGCCCACAGGGCTAGAGCTTTCATCGCTCACCTTCTCCAATGTCGCCTTTCTCTAGAGTCTGTGGTCTCATGGAGGGTCAAGTGACCAGGGGCCAAGGCTGGAAACCTGACCCCTCCTCCCAAACTTGTGTCATTTGAAAACTTAAATAGTATTTTTGGCCTATGTATAATAAGACCCACCATGAGACCTAACGGTAAAGCGTTGTGATGTTAACCAGGAGGTCGAGGGTTCGATCCCTGTGGAGGCTTGTCCGACCTTACCAACATTTTGCACACCCTGGAGGTGCCATGTGGTAGCCTGTGATTGGGCCATGTGTCACCATCCTATTGGTCCACTTGAAAAACCCACAAACCAATAAAAATGTGCCAAAATAGTGAACCAAAACATGCCAAGTGTTAGCACCTAGCTGGCTCAGGGTACACACAATCACCCTGCTGACTCATCGTATGGTCACTTAGTCAACATGCCTGCTAAAATTTTAGCTCTTGGGCCAAATGGTCAGCACACGATAACTTGAGCATACAGTGTCAAATTGAGGTGAAACGAATGTCGTTGGATTCATAACAAGGAGCACTTTGACTTGGCAATAGTTTCAAGGTTTTCTTGGAACTTTCATTTTTGAGTTAAAATTTGATCACCTGGTCACACCTCCCCACTAGGAGCTTTTTGACTCCAAAATTTTACTCCCCTAATAAATATAATGAGGCTAAAACTCAAAATCACCAAAAAACTCAATCCAAAATGCTTATTTTTCAATTGGTGCTCTTCCAGCCCCAATCAAGGCACTTCACCTATCTTCTCCATGAAGACCTATTGTCCTGTTAAGAATTGAGGTAATATTATTATCATTGTTGCAAGAAAAAAATATTGATGAGTGGAATTTGAACATTCTCTTTAATCTCATCTATGTATGGTTAAAAGAAAAACTTCACCTTGAAGTTAAATTGTTGAAGACAAACTTGACTCCATCTTGGAAATTAGAAGCAACATAAACTTGATTTACCATCCTCAAACTGAGCTTGTACATAAAAAGTACACTGCTGCAAAATTTCAATGATATAATTGGCTTTGCCTACAAAAACATAGTCATCTTCTACAATCTTAAAACAAATATTCTACTCACAACAAGTTTCATATCGAATACTTGCATTGGTGAGTACATGACAAACTTGTAGAAAAACTTGGACAACAACTTGTACATTCCAAAAGTCCTTGAACATGTGGACTTATAATAAGCCAATAGATAACATCAATGAAAAAACTTACTTGTTGCACATAGTGACTATTATTTTTCACTTTACAAAAGTACCGAAACAGGTAAACAACAACAAGTAATTACAAATTTACAAAGCAACTTTACAAACAAGTCTACCCAATCTCTATCTCTCCTAGGCTTATGGGTTCTCTTTTTGCATCATCTTTGCCTTGAAGGTTGTTTAGAATTGTTGTGATTCTTCTTTTCCACCTCTTGTTTCCCATGCATTATATTTCACAATCTCTTTTCTCTTCTTGGAATGAAGCTCTGGATGTAATTTCCAAAATCGTTCATTTCCATGCCCATGCATTTTGCAATGGGTACAAAAGAAATTTCTCTTACTTGCTGACAAAGAAGTGACTCCTCTCATGCGAAGGAAAATCATTATGCTTGATGCCTATAATCTGATCAGTTATTTTAACCATTATCATGCATTTCTCAAAGACAACCACACAATGGTCAAATGCATAAGAGAAAGTACAAGGGTACTTCTTCCACAAGTACTCAAAATTACCATGCATTGGAAAACACCCATGAGATTTATACTTGTCTCTTGGACTACAGCTTTGACGGAGTGGAGTGGACGATGACATACATGGTCCCTTCAAGCATTCATTTCACTTGGGAGACAAATGAACATTGTCACAAGGTGGTGGTGACATCTCATCCTCAGATGGTTGATGTGCCTCAAACCATTTAGAGAATTCTCCAAACTACCTTTGACCATATCCCAATTCATGATACTTTTGTCTCTCCTCAACCATGATTGGATTGGTGATACCCTAGTTATTTATCCATAGGCCTCCTCCTTCATAACCCATCTTGGAAAGAAACTTCATACCAATACCTTTGGTATGTTTCTCAAATGCTGCAAAAGAGGTGTTATGCACATAAACAAAAGGAATTGTACTTGAAATGCTTATTACCTCCTTAAACTTGCCATTCATCTTTTCAGCTTCTGATGATGATAACAACATTCTAGATGACTCTAGCCACCCACTCTTATCAACTAGAATATGGTGAGAATATTGGAGATGCTTGCAAAATTCACATGCATCATCTTCCTCATATGGTCCATAACCACTATTTGAACCATGACCACGTATTGGTTTCATTCTGGACGTTTCTTTTGTTGTCACAAGAGTGGAACTTTCAACAATTTGTTCTTCTAGTACATGTTGCAAATGAAGGTGCATATGCCTCTTCTCCTCTTCAAACATCTCTAACATTCTTCTCAACTCATTGTTCTCCATACGAAGAGCCAAATTCAACTCCCCTATCTCTTGGATACTCTTCTTGCTCATTCTTCCAACTTGGTCAGATTATGCTCTGATACCAATCTGATCTGAAAATGGAGGAGGTGTATTTTTTCCTCTTCTCCAAAATCAAACAAACAAATAAACAAGGATTGTTCCAACTCTTGTCGTTCCATATCTTGGGGTTAGGGTTTTGGTTGTTTAGGGTTTTCCCTTGTTATTCAATAATAAATAGGCTCGTTATCCTCATTGTAACACAGTTCAAAGGCATGTATCCACCACATCTCTTCTTAGAGATACGCTACCATTGCTTGAGCTAGTTTATTTCCATTATGTTTGTAAACATATTTCAATATTCAATATTACCGAAATGAAGTGTTATTTCTACTACATCTCTATATTTATGGTTATATCTGTTATTTGTTGCGTTCCTGTTTAAGTTCAAATCAATGCATTTCCACAAGTTTTTGAACATCTGTGCAGTATGCTTGTCTTCTTCTGTGTTGTGTGTGGTATTCCATTTTTTCTCCATACTTAGCCAAAATTTCAAAATTTTCACCTTTTTCACCTTAGCCCCAAAACACATGCTCATCCTCCATATTGTTTTATGCTACTAGTATCCTCAACAAAAACTCCCAAGAAATTTGATTTCCAAATCCATCACTAATAAGTTACACTTGTTAATAGACCCTTTTTCTCATCCTTATGCACTTGGATAAAATGATCATTGTTCCTCTTCCTGGATCATGCACACATGCAATGTCTCATTTTCTATGTATAGTACTAAATTTGTGGATAAAGTCACTTGTGATGTGATTATATTTTTTATTATGGCCTTTTGATTGGCTAACCTTATCAAAATTCTTAGAATACCCAACATGTTGAATACAATAACACTTACCTACCACATAAAGGTAACACAAAATATCTTATTCACAATACATTAGAACTACCACAATAGCCTTCTCTTCAAAACATTCTCTAACTCTTATTCGACCACCCTGTCCACATCATTATCTATCTTTGTAGCATCACTTTAATTAGAGGAATCTTGTACACCTCCACATTCAACATTTCCTTTGCATACTTATTGACCTTAGTTTCCTTGAGACACCACATTTAGAGGAATTTCAATAAAATTTACATTTTATCACCTATTACAAAGTCCTTTCTTTCTTGGAATCAGAGTTGGTACCCTCTTTTCATTGGTTCATCATCCAATTTGAAATCAATCATCACTTGAACCTTCCCTCCAGGTTCCTAATTTATAATTAAGTATCCATGATGTTTACAACACATATTTGGCATGAACAATGGACATTGTGATCCAAGCCAATCATTAGACATATGTTATTCCAATTTTCCATATTTTGATTATTACAGAACAAATTTTCATCATGAAGACACTCCAAACTCATCAAGGATCCAACACTTCCTACCTTGTTGCTAAGAATGGCCAACTTCTACATCAATCTTGTTGGCTATCTTGGCATTATATGTAGTAGCATTTTCCCACTCTCCTAAAAGAATTGGAAGTCAATGCTTTTGTTGTTGGGAGGAATGATAGGGATTTTATGTCTTAGTCTTAGATTAAATATATCAAGAATATGTATTTCTCATTATTATTTGGGTAGGATATTACTATTGTGGTTTGAGAGTGATGAAGCCTTTCGATTTCCTATTCTTATAGCGTAGCAAAGATCATTTCTCTAGGTATCTCTATTATTATGCTTAGTTATTATTGCTTAGGATATAGTTAGCATTTCTCTCCCATAATTGTTGATTTAGTTTTCTTATATAAAGCAATATAAGTTAGTGTTTCACTTAATAAAATACAACCAGATATTTTATCGTTTGCACTCTTGTGTTGAACATTTCTCATGAGTGGTTGAATTGAATCCACATTAATGTGGTAGAAGATGCTCTCTCTTGAGAGTATGAAGAATATGGGCCCCTTTTTTCACTCTCCTTCATAGTAGTTGGCTATTTGAATGAAGCCTGTAAAGAGTGGTTAGTAGATCCCCACAACTACTTGCTTAATTTAACAAATTCAAATATAACCCCATGCATATTAGCGTTACACTTGCAAAATCAATAACTTCAATATAATGGTTTTCCTTATTTGAATAAGTAGTTAGGATTAAATCCGAAATGGTGTTATTTGAACTCTATGCTTCTCCAAGAATAGGTCATTTAGGATTTCAAAAAAGATATGTAAGGATCAAAAATTAATTTTTTGGGAAAGAATGAAGAAGGAAATATGCACTTTGTGGTAGAATGATACCTTTTTCAATAGCACAAGGGAGAAATAGTGAAACCTCTATGTGAACTACAACCTTTACCCGTCCTTCTAGTTTATGGAATGACATTTTTGTGGGATTCAATGTAGTTTTTCCAAATCTTGAAAAAAATCCACCATCATGGTTGTGGTTGACCACCTTCCAAATATGATTTTTTTCCCTCTACAACGTCCCTTTAAAGCCTTGAAAATCACTCAAAGTATTCATGGATAGTGTCTTTCAAATCCATCATATGTTGCAATCCATTCTGATGAGGCTATGACCAAACCACTTTCACTTACAATTTTGGCCACTCAATTGAATCTTAGCATGGCTTCTTACTCCTAGGCCAATGGTTAATTGAAGTTGTAAACTAGTGCTTGGAAGCATATTTGAGGTGCTTTAATTTAGAATTAATCCTAATGGGTTAAATGGTAACCTTGAATAGAATGTTGATACAATACAACTTATCTTAGTGCCACTCAAATGACTGCTTTTGAGGCAATTGTTGGTCAGCAGAATTGTCCTATTTTTAACCTTTATCTTACCTCGAACACACTACCTAAGCCTTTGTTTTAACCTTGGAGCCTATTTATTCCTGCACTTCTCTTAAACTTGTACTCATTCCTGCACTTCTTTCATGGTTTTCATATTAAGGGTTATATATGAACTTAATTATTAATTAAATAGATTTAATATCTTATTTTCCTTTGCAACTTATATGTTCTCTTTCCTAAGGTAATTCGATAAGGCGAAAGTATTAATCAATGTGGAAGATGGGTTGGTGCAGGAATGATTCTTGTACCGTCCATCGTTCTTGCACTTCCAAGGCAGCTGTCAACTTCAACTTGGTTCACCACTTACGGCCGAGACAACTTGACAAACTGCGTGGATTCTTTGCTAGAAGATCAGTCATCTTTGTTGGGCTTGGAGCATAGAGGAATATGCGAGATGTGAAGACTAGGGCTTCGACCGAGAACCCTTGTTTAGTCTTTTATTAACAGCCGAGAGGCCCAAGATAAACTTTTGTTGTACTTTCTGTTGCGGCCTTGAGCCGAGAATGTATATTTAATAGGGTTTCTAGTGGAAGCTAGGTAGCGATACTCTGAGGAATTTTTGACATATATTGTGATCTTTTTGTGTGTTGCCATATTTTCTGGGATGGATCTCGGATCCATGATGTATATTTTCTACTTTTGAAGTTTAATACAAAGGACAACTCCAGTTATGCATTTTCATGTTCTAATATCTTTGTGATGTATTACTTGAGTACCTGAAGTTCCAGATCTCATAGCAAGGAAATGAGCTGGTTGGCTAAGGCCCAACTAACTGAGCTCATTCTCCCTTTTTCTCGAGGTGTGTTAAACTTATTTTTATGCATGGTTTGAGAAGGTTATATTTTTTCTTTCATAGTTAACAGGCTTTGACTTCTTCATAAGTTGTGTGATTTAGATCTGAAGTGTGTAGGCTTGGGTGTGTTTATTTCCTGCCTTTCGTGTTAACCCTGCTTTCCTTTTATGCGTTTTTAATTTCCTTTCTTCAAAAGGAGTGTGTTTTAGTTACTTGCACCAGTGCGTTTTCATTTCTGCGAGTGAAGGTTTCTTAGTTTATTTTTGCAAGTTCATTTGCTTTCTTCTACAAATTGTGTTTTATTTCTGAGTGGCGTTTCCAAGCACTCTCAGTATGAAAGTTCAGTTTCAAATTAATTTATCTTTATGAGCTTTAATGAAACACTATTTGCATTATATAGATTTGTTCTTGCACTCGTTTCCCTTGTGGAAGTAACTCAGTTTAACACTGAAATTATTGAAGGGCCCTTTGAGCTAAAACTTCTATTTATAATAGGTGCAGATCTGATTTACATAATAACAATCATCTCAGGAAGAAGTCTACTTGTATTTGGATCAAATAGTTATTTTTCACATGCAAGAAGTTTCCTATTTTAGCAAGGATTTTCTTTGACTTTCAAAGTACCTTTCATTTTTAAATGTATGATTAGTTAAAGAGTCTTTTGCTTATGAATGTTTATTTCCTCAACTTTGTTTCACCTTGCAATTTATTCTTAGTTAACACCCTTTTCATTTTCTGCAAGTGGTTTGGAAACCTAGTATAGGAACGCTGATTTCTTGGTACAGGAACCTCTGTTTTGGTACAAGAACTGATATCACGGTACAGGAACAGAGTGTTCTAGTACAGGAACCCAGAGCTCTTGTATGAAGGTCGAAATCTTCAGTGCATGCACAATACATACTTCCAGTGCAAGAACATCGCTTCAGTATAGGAATGTCGTTCTAGTACAGGAATGTTGTTGCGGTGCAAGAACAATGGTTCAGTGCAGGAAGGAAAACCTTCAATGAAGACAAATTTCCTTAAAAATTTAATTACTTCTTTGGCCGATGGCTGCACTGAACTTAGTATCAAATATTTATATTTTATTGATCAATATTGTTCATGACAATTTGAAGTTCCTTTTATCGAGTTTCTGCAAATTACTTTATTTTTCATTCCAGCACCATAATTCTCTTGGTATTATTTTCTGTGTGATCTTTTTTATTCTGGAAACTGTAATTAAGAAAGATAGAAACATATTTAGTGAGGGTTCATATCATTTATTGGCATTTCCTATGCTAAGCCTCTAAGCTTACGTAGTCCCGGGTTGACAAATTAATTGTTGAAAGAGTTAGCTGAACTGCAATTCCTGCACCCAACATCAATTTATCTCCAAAATCCCACATCAGTACTATCTTACTCACTCGAAGTCTTGAAGGCGTGGGAGGTAAACAAAACCATCATACCTCGAGATAACATTATCCACATTCTTGAGGATAATCTAGTCATGGCTTAGAACAAGTTGAAGTAGCAAGATTATTAGTGTTGTTCCAAAAGGGGATCAAGTGTTCCTTTGTCTACATCCCAATAAGTATACCTCCCTCAAACATAAGCACCACTAGAAGCTTGCTCCCAAATTTTATGCCCCTATAGGGTCCTAAAACATAGTGGGATATTTCCTTTCAAATTGGACCTTCCAATCCACTCTAGAATTCATCTAATCTTTCATACCTCTTGCTTTAAGAAAGTGGTTGGATATAATTACTCTATTCGAACTAGTCTTCCAAAACTTGATGGCAAAGGTACCATTTGATTGTAGCTAGAGATTATCCTCAACAAAAGACAACTTAATCTCTAATAATGCAATATCAAAAAGGTCCTACTATAGTGGAAAGACGCACTATTTAAGAATGTCATATGAAAACGAACAAAGATCCTTTAGTAATTCCCTCATCTCTAGCCTTGAGGATAGTGTTGCATTCTAAGGGGGAGGCCATGTTTGGGTCATATGCCAACCCCCTATCTAAATAGATAGATAGGTTTCTATATATGGAGATCATCTATAATAAATAAGCCCCATTTAATGGTGTGAAAGAAATAATTATAAGAATGTTTGCTATAAGGTTCCACATACTAGAAAGTTCCTTCTCTAGAATGTTAATAGGAACTAGATAGAACTATATAAAGAATTAGAAGCAATGTAATGCGATATCTTGTAAGTATAATGTAATTAGAGCTTTACTCATTGGAGGTCGGCCCCTAAAAGAGGTAAGTGAATGTTTCTCTCATCAATAAAGTTATAACATTTTGTTGTATTCTAGTTCTTTAATTCCCTATTGTTTTTACATTCTATTAATCTAAGTAATTTCTATTATTTCTATTCTACATCTTCTAGTTCACTAATAAAAAAGACCACATGTTTCCACATGATTTGACATGGTCTAATATTCATGTTTAAGTTGTTTTCTGCCCACACTCTTTCCTCAAGAGCACATGACCAAATCTCCAATTCAAATGTTCTATATGTTTTTTTCACTGACAAATTTACATTAGACATGCTCATACATTTGCTACTTTTTCTTTCTAAAGGTCTTATCATCTAACTTCTTTATATATTTTTCAATACATCAACATGCCTATAATTCAATTCCTACGACATACAATTTTGAATGTTGACTATCTTGTGTCCCTCTTTAGACCACTACTATATGAAATCGATGTTTACCACAACATGATCCTTTTGCTTCAAACACCTCATACACTCACCAACAACAAGCATATTTTGAAAAATCGTAAAAGAGGTGATGCTGCAAAAAAATTCTGACGGCTTGACATTGTTGAGCCCAATCCAAAATTGCATGTGCTACCTAAATTGTCTTGACCCACGAACCTACGGCATACCAACCATTTCATGTGACCACGCGATTCTTTGTGACGTTTAGTGTGGGGGCGCACACTATTCAGCGTGCTGGAAATTAATGAAGTTTCCTTTAGGTATGTATATGTATGAAGTGGCCCCAGAATTAACAGAAGTTCCATAATTGTCTAAACGTATGTGCAATCATCATGTGATGAATCCGATTACCTTTTCTTTTAAAACCATGGGTCGCTTTCAGGATTATCAGATAGAACCGTATGGGTGTGGGGCAAGAGGGTTTGAAGCCCTAGACCACATGACAGTAGATAAAGATAATCATGAAAGTTATTTTAATATTTTTTAACAGTTTTTAAATCAGATAAATTGAAAATTAAATTAGTATAGATATGAACCACACTGGTTGGTTCGAAAAAATGAAATATCATGTGATTTACGCCGAAAAATCTCTCATAAAGATTACACATCATACTAGGGTGTAAAATGAACTTCTCGACTCAATAATTAGTATGTATCATTTAGATATTTTTCCTAATTAGAATTTTGAAAATTATATTTATAAATGATGTAAAAATCAATACCAATATTACACAGATAAATTTAAAAATACAAAATTGTATTAAATCACTATACATTGTTAGCAAATCTATCAGACATTTCAACAATAACCATAAAATAAAGAAAACAATTGCTAAATAATTGATTATTTATTTTATTTGTAAATTAGATTATTTAAAATGATTGGCCTGCCCAGTTGTACTAGTGGATCTTACTTATATTTAGGCTCACAGACGAAGTCCATCTGGCTCAAATCCATCACAGGAAAGCTCCCAAAAATATCTATAAATTAAAAAGAGAAACAAACTCAACTAAATTGATTGACTCTTAGTTGTGAAAAATCAACTAAATTGATTGATACTTAGGTGTGAATTCTTACTTTCCACGCTGAAATTCAATACATGCCACACAAAAAACGTTCTGGGACTTCCTAGGCACAGTTTTCAATGGTTACCTCATTCTGGAAAACCTGTCACCTGTTATACTATGTTACCATTGAAATTAAAAGCAAAAGGATTGTTCTGAGCTCTTTGTAAAAGTCAAACTCACAACCGTTTTTATGTTTAAGCAAACTTGGTAGTTAATGCGCTTACCTCAAGAGATGGACCGTTTCTTAAAATGTGATTTCAACATTATTGGGCGAAGAGGTGCTATAATGATTAATAGGTAGATGTAGTAATATTCAATAGAGAAAAGATATATTGTAAGGTTAGAAATATTATATTAAATAATAATAATAATAAATGGAATTAAATCAATTTATTATATTATAATTTTGTTTTTATTATTTAAATTATAAATAATTTTTTTAAGTTATAATATACATATGAAGTTAAAATGAATTTAAATAATCATAATGCAATCACTTTGATAATGAGGAGTTGAGTTTTGAGTAGTTTCCCGTTTAAATTCTCTGAGTCAATTAACAAAAACTCATATGACACACTATTATAATTATTTAATGGATAGGCACAACCAACAAGAAGAGAGTGAGGGCACTCCAAAAGGCTCAAGTTCGTGCCCCCTTTGCCTTCATCCCCGTGTCAACACACACCAAGTGGACCACTCTCTTCAATATTATAGATCTCACAAATGTATATAGATCTATTCGAAAGAATGCATAGGTTTTAGGTGCAAATTGATAGACAGAATGATGAAATCGAATCTCTCCGCAACCAATTGAATGATCTTTCCTCCTCTTAATAGGCATAATGTTAGCACATTTATGGAAGAAACATAGGTGTAGATCAGTTTGAGGCAATGACAATAGACTCCTCCCCTCTAGAGAATGGCAATGTTTTGTAGAATTGCCTTATTTTGTGACCAATTTTGTTAGTGATATAGTTACAATTCTGTTAGTAGCATGTATGTCGTTGGTAGCTTGTATGTAGATGATTATGGTTCTCTAATTTTGCCTTATTATGAGGATGAAGCAACTCTTAGAACTCATTGTAAATCTCCCAGGATTTTGATTGTGTTCAAGGTGCAAAATTTATAAAATATCACTCATCAATGTTAAAAAAAAACAATTCATATGAATAACCATAATATTTTAGAATATTAGAATATGTAATTTATAAACATATAAAACTTAATAAATTTAATATATATTTAAAATAATGATTCATATTGATAACTAATATATTTTAAAATGTAATTTTTTTTGTTAGGTAAAGTGAGTTCTGAGATGACTGGTATGTCTAATCTGTGGCTTGAGTAATCACTACCTAGGGGCATCTAAGCCGTCAAATCACCTAGAGATCACACCCAGCATGAGCCACATCAACTCTTTAACATGGATGAAAGTTTTCCCACAAGGTTTCAAACCAATGACCTTTTCATCACAGATTTCCTTAATAGAATACCCTGTCATCATCTATTCTACCCCCCGTGGGCTTTAGAATGTAATATTTAAATTTAATTAATACACATATAAAAATTTAATATTTACAATATTTTTTCCTTAAGTCTTATGAGAGAGAGAGAGAGAGAGAGAGAGAGAGAGAGAGAGAGAGAGAGAGATCAATGTTATGCATATCACATTAAAATATGGTATTTTCTAACAAGGCGACAATTCACCCGAATAGCAAAATTTTTGTCGGAATCTTGCGATTTTTTCTTCTTCAAAAAATTTGACAATGGAAGTGTTTGAATCATTTTTTTTACGGTGGAAATGGTCTCAACACCATTAGGACCCTTGGGGCACCCAAAATCTTAAAGATTCACCACTGTAATGCAGATTTCCAAAAAGTCTGTTGGATTTCGTCAAAATTGTGCTGGAATTTTCATTGTTTTGTGAGCGAAAATGTTGCCTCCTTAAATTACCCTTAAACACATTATAAAATATGTTAAAAAAATGCTCCATATATATGTAATTGTATATATGATCAAGAATTTAATAAAATAAAACATAACAATATTTTTATAGAGAGATGTGAAATTTAGATAAATATAAATAATACTATTTTTATATAGAGATGTGAAATTTAGATAAATATAAATAATATTATTAAGGCTCAACATAGATCCATCTTAATAGAGGAATCAAATATTTTGACGTGCAAACCTTTTTCTTGAGTTTTACATTCAAAAATAGGTTTGCATATTGAGTGATTTGATCTGTCTTTTATATCACCTTAGAAAAATAAATAAATAAATTATTAAACACTTTAAAAACTAATGCCTCATATATATGTAATTGTGTGTGTGTGTGTATACCAAGTGTTCGGAGGAATCAAATCTCTCGAGGTGCAAACATTTTCTCAAGTGTTACACTCAAAAAGGTGTTTGCATCTTTAGAGATATGATCCCTCTCAACGCTTGGTAGATCCGGAGTTAAGATGGATCTATGATGACATTATGAAAAAATTCCTGTCATATACTTTTCCATTCATAGGCATAAACTTGGAGAGGATGAAGGGAAAATGAAATGGCTTTTATTAATAAGTATTTCATATAATAAGGTAGAGAGATTTATTATAATTTTTATGGTAAATTATTAATATGTTTTATGAATTTCACATATATTTGTATTTTTTCTTAAAAACGAGATTTAGGTTTATATAGGAGAATATTTTTTTTGTAAGCTTCGCAGCACTACATCTTCAACATGTCCAATATATCACCCTGATTGGGGCGGGGAATTGAACCGGTGACTTAACATAGCACCTGATCACCATCTATCCAAGACCCCATGGACATATAGGAGAATATTTTAGAATATTCTTTTACAAAAAAATAAAATGATAAGAATCGTGTTATGAAAAATGTGGGCTTATAATAAAACTAGATTTAGCTAAAAATCAACTTCAAGATTCACATCACGGTTCATTTAGAGATTTCTAAATTGGTTAATAGGAGTAATTAAAATATTATAGTGCTCCCCCTTAGTTACTACTACTAAGTGCTTTAACATTTACAACACCTAAATTTTGTATATGAGCCTTAAACACATCTCTTTCGAATGGCTTTGTAAATATATGATCCAATTGGTCTTTTGATTTACAAAATTCCAAGTAGATTTCACTATTGTTTACAATGTATCTACTGAAATGATATCTAGTATCAATATGCTTACTCTTTTGTGAAATATACGGTTCTTTGATAGATCTATCACTAAATTGTTGTCACGATATATTGGAGATGATCTTCTTGTCCTTGTTGAAGATCACTCAATACTCTATGCAACAAAATTACTTGGCAATATGTTGCTATGTTGTTGCATCTTTGATGCGAGAGAATCCAATGGCGAGGCGACAATTGGACATGCTGTCTAAGGCACACTTTAAAAAAAATTACTTTGGTTTATCTTACTGTTGTTTTATTTCCAAGGAAGCTGTCACAACCAATGTCAAATTTTTTTTTTTATTTTTTTTTAAGTTATGAAGTAGTTTTAGATTAGTTTAATAACCATAATAGGAAATGCAACTGTAAAGTGTAATAGCAGGTAGTTCCTCAACTGAATGAGGCTACCAACAATATAAAAATACATTTCATAGAATGAACAAGGGTTGCTGCCCAGAAAAGAGAAAGATAGCAGAGACTGTAAACTTTCTGACAACATAATCAAGAAGAAAAGACAGTGATACTTTTTAGGTAACCAGAGACTATATTTTATGATTTATTTTTTGTACTGTGCATAAATGAAATCTATGAATGGAGAACAAGCGTGAAGACTGTGCAAAAATGAAATATATGAATGGAGGACAAGCATAAAGACTGTGCATACACCGAGTAACACAATATTCTCATAATGAAGCCAAGGTACTCGCAGAACATTCACTGACCATCTTACAATTAAGAACTTGAGTCTTTCTTTTATAAATATGCATATATATATATAACTGTTGCATAAGTAACTGTTGAGATAGCATCCCAAAATACCATACAGTTTCCATACATCCACATCACATACAAATCTACAGTTCTAATAGTCCATGAGTTCAACATTACATAGAGAGAAGGGAACTAGAGATCCCCGACAAACATAAACAAAGCAGGGACGAAACCAAAACCAAACCCTCACCACCAGCATACAAGCCACCTGCACAGCACAAACAGAAGACGACAGTCAGAGGCAGCATAACCACTTTCAAACAGAAAATCGAAAAAGCAGGAGAAGGGTAAATAGTTACCAAAGGTTACCTGAACAGACGAGAGGGATTTGACCAAACCCCAAACCAGCAGCAGAGCCGAGGGGAAACCGACACCGTAAACCCCAACAAAGACCAGAGGAATCCGAGCCACGGCCACAGGGCCACGAAACCCCAGCTGCTCACAAGGAGCGGGGTTGTTAGCAGATGAATTGCAGAGAAGAGGAGTAAAATCAGAGAAGAGCATTTACCTTTGAAATGAGCAGGTTTGTCACCGGAGAGGTCAGGCCGAGGACTTGACAGTGAAGCCATCAAACCAGGTTAATAGCGGAGCTCCCAGAACCAACAAATAGTGAAAACAAAACTCAATTGACAGAGATACATTTAGATTCTATCTACAGTGAAAATTTCAGACATAGAGGAGCAAGTTACTACATAACAGAGCCGAGGCACACAACGGCGGAGCCTTAAAGTACCAGGAGAGAAGCAGCCACCACAAACGATGATGGGAAAACATAAAACTTCCCATCAATAGAAACCCAGGACTGCAAGCGAAACCAACAAGCAGAAGAGGGTCGATCGCCACCACCATTGCACAGGAAGAGATCCAAACAGCGGATAAAGCAGCAGAGCAACCCAGTGGAATAGCATAATGACTGGGAATAAACTCCCAATGGCGCCATAGAGCCTAACATGAAGTTTGAAACCTTGAGAACAGTGGTGGAATTAAAGCCCCATTAAAACCTCACTAAACCCCACAGCTACCTCGCGGGAAAAAGTCACATGGGTTAGCTGCCACGTAGCATCCACCTCAGCTCGGATTGGTGAGTCATCATTTTTTGGTATCAGAGCAGTTCTTTCCTTAGGGAAGAAAGTTTAATTATGGAGGTAGGAAGAAGAGGAAGAGGAAGAGGTATTCGGAGAGCAACCGATGACAGACTGCGTGAAGAAATCAAGGTCCTAAGTGCCAGACTAGCAGCAGTGGAAGCAGGGAGGCGCAGGGATCCAGAGGATGGTGACGATAGTGATGCGGAGACTACAACTACAACAGACGGGTCCGATGAGGAAGGACCAGAGATAAAATTGTTGAAATCTATCTTGTTAGCAAACAGCAAACCGAAACCTAAACTGTCAAATTATGATGGCAATTTATCTACTGAAGTACTTTTGGATTGGATTAGCGAGTTAGATAAGTACTTCGAATATGAAGAGATCAGTGATGAAAGGAGGATCAGGTTTGCAGCTACAAAGTTGAAGGGGCATGTAGCACTGTGGTGGGACAGTGTGCAAGCGGAACGAAGAAGATCCAACAAACCACCGATTAAGAAGTGGGCCAGGATGGTGGCCAAATTGAAGGGTAAATTTTTACCTAAAGACTATCAGATTGCGTTGCATAGACAGGTACAGAACCTGAAGCAGAGGTCAATGACTGTAAAAGAGTACACAGAGGAATTTTATAGAGTGAATCTGCGAGCAGGTTATGTCGAGGATAACCCAGAAAAGACCGCAAGGTTCGTGAATGGGTTGCAGATGGAGATACTGGACGAGATCAGTATTCTCTCTCCCAGATCTGTAGAAGAAGCATATCAAAGTGCTTTAAAAGTAGAGGAGAAAATTAACAGAAAATAGAATGCTAGGAGAGGACGTGGATCCGGTCGAGGAAAAGGACAGTCCTATGGCAGGGGAAAAATTGCCAGCAGCAATGATGAAGGTAGCAGTTCGAAATCTGCAGGGTCAACAGATAAAGAGGGTAACACTAGGGGAGGAAGGCCTTACCAATGAGGTAGAGGTAATGGTAGAGGTAGAGGAGTTTCCTACCAGTGTTACAAGTGCCACAAATGGGGGCACAGATCGTTTGAATGTCCTAAAAGTGATCAAGCAGGACAAAGGGGAGCATATGTTGCTCAGCCCGAGGAAACCGAGGCCCCACCTCAAGAAGTGGAGAACATGCCTGAAACAGGCGAAGCCTTGGTACTAAATAAAGTCTTGTTGAAGCCAGCTAAAGAATCAGCTGATCTGACACAACGGAAAGCCCTATTCCGAACTGTGTGTAAGTCGTAGGGGAAGTGTTGTAAACTGATTATTGATAGTGGAAGCATGGATAATTTAGTAGCCATGGAGATGGTGGAGAAGCTGGGCTTAAAGCGATTGAAACACCCAACTCCATACCAGGTGTCTTGGCTACAGAAAGGGCACCAACTGCTTGTTGATGAGCAGTGTGAGGTGGAATTTCATATTGGCAGATATAAGGATAAAGTGACATGTGACATTATGCCGATGGATGTGTGCCATATACTACTAGGTAGGCCTTGGCAGTATGACAGGAAGGTGGTACATGATGGAAAAACAAATTGTTATAAGTTTGTGAAAGATGGGGTCAAACATACATTGGTACCCATGAAGGAAGAAGATACAACAGAGAGTAGTGGGCCGAAAGCCTTGTTACTAGGGGGAAAAGAGTTCCTACAACAGATGGGAGATGACGAAATCAAATTTGCAATCGTGCGGAGGCCAAGGGCAGTGTTAGTTCATACTGAAATTAAGGATTTACCAGAGGAAATCCAAGATATGTTGCATGAATTTAGTGATATAGTGGTGGACGATTTGCCAGATAAGTTACCTCCAAAACGGAGTATCAGCCACCATATCGACTTTATACTAGGAGCCAGCTTACCCAACAAAGCCGCTTATCGAATGAGCCTGAAAGACAATGAAGAGATTAGAAAATAGGTACAAGAATTGTTGGACAAGGGACTGATTCGGGAAAGCCTAAGTCCATGTGTAGTACCAACAGTTTTGGCTCCCAAGAAAGGAGGAGAGTGGCGAATGTGTACCGACTCCCGAGCAATCAATAAGATTACTATTAGATACAGGTTTCCTTTACCATGCATGGATGATATGATGGACTGCTTAAGTGGAGCAGCATACTTTTCCAAGATTGATTTGAAAAGCGGTTATCATCAGATACGGATTCGGGAAGGAGATGAGTGGAAGACTGCTTTTAAGACCAATGAGGGCCTGTATGAGTGGCTGGTCATGCCATTCGGATTGAGTAATGCACCCAGCACGTTCATGCACTTGATGAACAAGATGCTGAAAGAGTACATCGGGAAGTTTGTTATTGTGTACTTGGATGATATTCTTATTTTCAGTAAGACCAGGGAGGAACATTTCAGACACGTCAGGTGTGTCTTGGAAAAACTACAGCAAAATAAATTGTTGTTAAATTTGAAGAAATGCACGTTTTTCAAGAAGGAATTGATTTATTTGGGGTTTGTGATCTCAGAGAATGAGTTGAAGATGGATCCAGAAAAGGTTGCAACCATAGTTAGCTGGCCATCCCCAAAGAGTTTATTTGAAGTGCGAAGTTTTCATGGGCTAGCAAGCTTTTACAGGAAGTTTATAAGGGATTTTAGCAATATTTGCACGCCCATGGTGGAAATTGTCAAGAAGGCCAATCAGCCATTTCATTGGACTGATTCAGCTGAAAGGAGTTTTCAGCTGCTAAAAAAGAAGATTACTGAACGACCTATTTTACGGTTACCGGATTTCAACAAACTTTTTCAAGTTCGTTGCGATGCCAGTGGGACAGCCATTGGAGCAGTGCTAAGTCAAGAGGATAAACCGGTGGCCTATTTCAGTGAAAAATTAAACGAGAGCAGACATAAATATTCGTCCTATGATAAGGAATTCTATGCAGTAGTACAAGCACTGAAACACTGGAGACACTATTTGTTGGGAAATGAATTCGTCCTATTTTCGGACAATTCTGCTCTGCAATATGTTATGCAGCAGCACAAGTTAAACCACAAACATGCAAAGTGGGTGGAATATCTCCAAAGTTTCACGTTTGTGTTAAAGCACATCAGTGGACAAGCCAATAAAGTGGCAGATGCATTAAGTCGAAGGAGTTTGATTTTGCAAGAAAGCAGAGTACAGGTGTTGGGTTTTGAACATCTTAAAGATCTGTATGAAACAGATGCAGATTTTCGCAAAGCATACGAAGCTTGCCAGAATCCACTGTTGAGGGACAACAACTTGTGGTTAGATTATAACTTGCAGGAAGGATTACTATTTAAAGGTGTAAAATTGGGATGCACAATTTTCCTAATTCTTATGAACTGCAATTACCCCTCTGGGAATGTGTGCAATTCTTATGAACTGAAACATAACCACTTTCAAACAGAAAATCGAAAAAGCAGGAGAAGGGTAAATAGTTACTAAAGGTTACCTGAATGGACGAGAGGGATTTGAACAAACCCCAAACCAGCAGGAGAGCTGAGGGGAAACTAACACCGTAAACCCCAATAAATACCAGAGGAATCCAAGCCATGACCATAGGGCCACGAAACCCCAGCTGCTCACAAGGAGCAAGGTTGTTAGTAGATGAATTGCAGAGAAGAGGAGTAAAATCAAAGAAGAACATTTACCTTTGAAATGAGCAGGTTTGTCGCCGGAGAGGTCAGACCGAGGACCTGATAGTGAAGCCATCAAACCAGGTTAATAGCGGAGCTCCCAGAACCAACAAACAGTGAAAACAAAACCCAATTGACATAGATACATTTAGGTTCTATCTACAGTGAAAATTGTAGACATAGAGGAGCAAGTTACTGCATAACAGAGCCGAGGCACACAACGGCGGAGCCTCAAAGTACCAGGAGAGAAGCAGCCACCATAAACGATGGTGGGAAAACATAAAACTGCCCATCAATAGAAACCCAGGACTACAGGCAGAACCAATAGGTGGAAGAGGGCCGACCGCCACCACCATTGCACAGGAAGAGATCCAAACAGCGGGGAGAGCAGCAGAGCAACCCAGCGGAATAGCATAATGACCGGGAATAAACTCCCAACGGCGCTATAGAGCCCAACACGAAGTTCGAAGCCTCGAGAACAGTGGTGGCATTAAAGCCCCATTAAAATCTCACTAAACCCCATAGCTACCTCGCGGGAAAAAGTCACGTGGATCAACTGCCACGCAGCATCCACCTCAGCCCGGATTGGTGAGTCATCAATCTTAACTTATACTAATGAGATCATCACAATGAGATCTTTCTTAGATGCCCATGAAATTAGACATGGACCAAGATAGAGAACATATATTGAAGTACTCTTCCTATCATACATACAACCTACAAATAATTAGTAGTATATCTACCCAAGGAATGGTTAATAGTGTTGGAATATGATATATCATATCATGTTGTTCTAACAATATATCTCAAAATACTTTTGTTGACTTGCCAATCCAAGCCTTTTGGAGACTCCATGAACCTATTAAATTAATGACATACATAATTTTTGGACTAGAGATAGTTAGATCCATTAGGCTACCAACCAATTTCTTGAAAAGTGTTGGATCTACATTGGATCCCTTATCCTCCTTGTTGATATTTTTTCCTATTATATTTGGAATTGGTGTCAGTTTATATTTCATCTTGAACCTCTTCAACACATCAATGGCATAATTTGTTTGAAACAAAAAAAAAAAAAACTAAATTCAATTGGATGACTTTAATACCAAGGAAATATCTTGTTAACCCAAAATATATAAGTTGAAATTCTTATTCCATGGCTGATTTAAACTTGTATACTAATAAATGTCTTGTGAAAATCATATAGTTAACATATAAACAAATAATCAAGGTTTCACCTCACTTTTTCACCTTTGTACATAATGTGATCACGATGTAACTTTTGATAAAATTATTATTTATTAAATATTTATAATTATCCCCACTACCCCAAGATATAGGAGCTCGCTTAGTCCTATAAAGGCTTTTGGCAATATATACACTTTATCTTCATGTCCTTTAATCGCATATCCTAGTGGTTTCTATAATAGCTTCTTCTTCTAATATATCACTTAAGAATGTTGACTTTACATCAATTTGATCAACTTTCCACCTATTTTGAGTTTTATGGCTTAAAAAAATTGAACTAGTAACTAGTGCAAAGGTACCATCATAATTCTTTCCAATCTATTGCTCAAACCCTTTTGCTACCAATCTGACCTTGTAATTTTTAACTTTTCCTTTCTCATTAAACTTGGCTTTGTAAAACTATTTACACTAATGAAATATTTCTCTTCTATTATTCTCCAAGATCTCATTTATCTTTCATCTCAAATTGCTTCTTCAAAACATGCGAGTTGACAACTAAACAATACAAAATTTGAATGCACTTCTAGATTTTCATAGATTTCTCTCAAGCTTTTATCTTTTCTAAAACTTAGCGATGCAATTGTGGGGTCAGATTCACTAATTGATTACGACATAGGAATAGACTAGACTATTGGGCTAGATGACTTACATTGAATGGAATTTCTTGGAGTTCTTGTTGGATTAATTTTCACTAATGATTAGTTTTGTGAACCTTGCGGTCCACTTTGTGTAATCTACTCCTTTGCCTCATCTTTTGCTTGAGATATTACTACTCCAATAGTTATAGTCATTTCTATACTCCCGTATCATGCTTCATATTCTTTGAATTCAACATTCCTGTTGATTATTACATTCTTTGTAACTATATTATATGCATTAGACTAATCACCATACCCAAGAAACATTCACTTTTCACTTATGTCATTTAGTTTCCATATCAATGTTTTAGGCATATGTTCACATGCCACACAATAAGATACTTTGAAGTGTGTTTCACTACAACTCATGTCCATCCATGTTTTTTGTGGGATTTTGTTATTCACACATTTAGTGGGTGAGTTTTTCAAAAGATAAATAATCAAAGATACTACTTCTCCTCATAAATCAATTGATAAATGTTTTGCTTTCAACATGCTTCTCATCATATTCATAATGGTTTTGTTTTTCCTTTCTCGTACAACTTTTTCTTGAGGTGTATACTTTGTTGTAAAATATCTTTTGTTACCATACTATTTGCAAAAAGCATGAAAATCATTTGAATGATATCCACTTCCTCTATTTGATCTTAACATTTTAATTTGATGGCTACATTACTTTTCAACTGTTGTGTTTTAAGAAATATATCAACATTGTTGACAAGCTTATGAATGAAGTGATAATGAGTGTCAATGTGCTCACTTTTCTTGTGAAACTCATGTTTCTTTGGCAATGCAATTGTTGAACTACTGTCGCAAAAGATAGAAGTTGGTTCCTTCTCCACATGTGCAAGATATTTCAAAATTATTCTTAGCCATATTGCATGACATGTTTCTATAGTAGATGCTACATATTTTTCCTTTGTGGAAGATATTGAGATGTTCAATTGTTTCTTAGAAGCCCATGAGATCAAATTTGTGTCCAAATAAAAAAACATATCCCGAAGTGTTTTTACTATCAACAACACTAGCAACAAAATCACTATTTGTTTATCTTGTAAGCATGTTGCCTTCAAAACTTATGTGCCATGATCCATATTCACTTGTACTTGCAATATACCTTAAAATCCCTTTCCCAAATTTCGAGTGAGATTTCTTGGGAGACTCCTTAAATATAGATATGTAGCTAATTGCGTACATAACATTAGGTCTAGTTGTATTAAGGTACTTGAAGCTGCCTACAAGCCTCTTATGTAATATTGAATCAAATATAGGACCATCATATTATTTGCTCAATTTTATTCATGTTGCAATAGGTGTCTTCGTTGCTTTGCATTTTTCTATTCTAAACCTATTTAAGATAGTTGAAATATACTTTTTTTGACATATGAAAATCCCTTGAGTAGACTACTTGACTTCAATTCCCAAAAATTACTTCATGAGACCAAGATCTGTCATCTCAAATTCTCTTTTTTTGGCATCTTTCAAATCATCTAACATCAAATTCCTTATATATATCATGTTATCAATGTAAATAAAAACTATAAGGATTTTACTTTGACCTGCTTTGGTATATAGAGTCAACTCATTACTACTCCTGTTAAACCCCTTGTCTAGTAAATATGATTCAATCCAACTGCACCAAGTTTTTGGAGCTTGCTTCAAGTTGTTCAATATTTTCATCAACTTGTACACTTTGTACTCATGTCCATTTACTTCAAATATTAGTGGTTCATCAGCATACACTTCCTCTTCTATTTTTCCATTCAACAAGGATGAATTCACATCCATATGGTGGCCATTTATTCTTGGCCGCAATGGATAACTCATCTCGAACAATATCCAACCTTACTATTAGAGCAATGGTTTCACCATAGTTAATACTTGGTTTTTGATAAAATCCTTTGGAAACTAGCCTTGCCTTATATTTCTATACTTTTCCTTTCTTATCCAATTTTGTCTTGTACACCCACTTAACACCAATTTTGTCTTTATTTGTTGGGAGACTAACAAGATCCCATGTATCATTCCTTTCAATAGCTTCAATCTCTTCATTCACGACACATACCCAATGCTCTTCTTTTATCGCCTCTTCAAAATAAGTAGGATGATAGGATAATAAGGAAGAATTAATGTGTTCATACAAGTCATCACACTGCTCATATATTTCCCTTAATCTCCTTGTACTCTAATTTCTCACCAAATATTCTAACTCACTATTAAAGAATGATTATTTCTCCAATTTCTCACTACTATCTACTAACTCAGAAGAAGAACTATCTTCTGGTTTTTGCACCTGTAACCTTGGAAATCTTTGTGGAGGGAATTTCCACTTATTCATATATTGAGATAGATGGATTTATGGTGTCTAGAGATTCATTCTCTTGATCATTCTAGGAATTTTCCTCTACAAATTTACATCTCTACTCACTGCAAATTTCTTAGTGATTATATTATATAGTCTGTAGCATTTCAATTGTTCACAATATCCAATGAAAATGCAATTTTCACTCCTGGTGTTAACTTTCCTCCATAGCTCTTATGGTACATGCATAAGCAATACAACTAAAATCTCTAAAATGAGAGACATTGGACTTTGTACCACTCCATGATTCTTGAGGAGCTTTACCTTTCACATCTTTTGTTGGAGGTATGTGCAATATGTAGATTGAACAAGTAATAGCTTCAACCCAAAAATTATTGGACAAATTTCTAGCTTTAAGCATACTCTTGCCCATGTTCATAATGGTTCGATTCTTTCATTTAGCCACTTCATTTTTGTGTGTAGTATATCTAGTGCTGAACTTTATTCTAATTCCCTATTGTCTACAAAAATTTGTGAACTCCTTTGAGTCATACTCTCCTCTGCCATCTTATTTGAAAAAATTGACACATTTTCCACTTTACTTTTTAGCTACAACCTTAAATTATTTGAACTTTGTGAATGTCTCTAATTTATTTTTGAAAAAATACAACCAAATTTTCTTGCTAAAATCATCAATAAATGTTATAAAATATAGTCTTCCACCAATAGATTGAGTTTGCATAGGTCCATATACATTTGTGTGGACAAGTTTTAGATGATCCTTGGCTCTATAGGAGGCTTGTGGAAATCTATCTCTTTGTTGCTTTCCAATAATGCAACTTTCACAAGTGTTGGTTTGTTCATTTAATATGGGTTATCCTTTAACCATTGATTGTTTTTGCAAGAGATTAAGACTTCTAAAAGTTAGGTGATGATACCTAAGATAACATAAACAAGTCTCGTATATTCTTGAGACATTTTGTGCATACAATTGTGACATATATATACTCCTTAGATTCAAAGAGAATAATCTATTCTTAGTCATTTGGACCTTCGTAACAAGTATTTTACTAGGGGATTTATCTAAGATTGTGCATGTGGAGTCATTGAATCTAACATCATAGCAATGTTGACCTGGCTATCCAATACTTAATAGGCCATTCTTAATATTTCATACATAAAAGACATCAATAATATCTTTCTTCTCATTTTTCTTATCTAGGACAAATACAAAAACTTTGCATATGGACTTCACATGATGATTTTCTCCTAAAGTAATTTCAAATTGAACAAAGTTATCAATACTAGTAAACAACTTCTTGTTACATGTCATGTGATTGCTACAACCATTGTCCAACAACCAAGGATCCTTATTTTTATCTTCTTTAGTTATTTGACATGAGATGAACATTGACTCAGATGTTCGTTCTTTACTTTTAGAAAAATTTTCTCTACCCTTGTTCACATCTAACTGCTTCTTTCTACATTCACTTTCATAGTAGCAATATTTTTTGTAGTAGTAAAATCATACCTTAGACTTGTTTGTCCATCTTCTTCCTCTCCCCTTATGAGTTTGATAGTGTCTAGGGTGATTTGATTGCCTTGATTATTCTAGTATAGGTTGATTTGATTGTATTAATTGTTCTGATATAGTTCTTTCTTTTGCTTAATGATTACCTCTACCTCTTTCACCTTTGTCTCTACTTCTTATACCTACTTCTATACAATGGATTCCCACGGGTTGAATGCATGTTCTAAGGATTCATATTCCATGTTGATTCTTGATTCATGAGACAAAATAGATCCCATTAATTGTTTTACTGTTAGTTTCGATAGATCTCTAGATTCCTCTATCACAATGACAACCATCTCAAACTTCTTACGTAGGATCTTGAGAACTTTCTCCACATTTTTTTGATCTTTAGTTGTCTCTACATGAGGGCTGAGCTGATTCACAACTCCCATCACTTTGGCCATGAATTGGTCAGTGTTCTCTTCCTCCTTTATTTCAATGTTTCAAACTCTCTCATTAGGGTTTGAAGCTTCATAATATTCACTTTGTCATTACCTTGATATGATAACTCAACAATATTCTCGACTTGCTTTGCACTAGATTCTCTCATTATCTTAGGAAAATTTGAATCATCTACTGAACTATGGATCCAAAAATTGGCTTTGTTCTCCTCTTTTATCATTTCTACAAGCTGATTTTTTTAGGTATTAGACATGGTATGTAGAGTTGTTTGATATGGCTCTACGAATTCATTCCCCACAACTTCCCACCATTCCTATGCTCGCAAGAAACTCTTCATTTTCATAGACCAAAACTCATAATTTTTTCCAATAAAAAATTATATCCAGAATATTTACAGATGCCATTAAAATAATATCATAACGGTAAAATAAATTTTTCCTTTATCTTTTCAATATCCTTACCATTACATTCTTCTAATTTAAAAAAAAAAAAAAAAAAAAACAAAATCCTTTTTACGAATAAATAAAACTTTTTTTTACCCAATATTAATCACCGACCATACACAAAAGTTATATATTTATAGCCACCACCCTATAAAGATATATAAAACGTCTTTTCACCTTGAATAAAACTCTTCAACATATGTTTGTATCATTGATATTACAACGTTTAATATCAAGTTAAAATGTACATTTTGGTATGGTGCTGTAATCCATTTGGCTTTAGAGATTGACATGATAGAATGAATTAGTTATATATATATATATATATATGTATTTTTAAAATGATTTTAAAAGTTTTTGGATGGAGTTAATTGTGTTAAGAGAGGTTTTCTAGTTTCGTATGATAGAGATATTGTAATGTCTTCTCCTGTACAAATGGGGTTCTCTCACCAAGTATGGTAGATATATTGTAATGCTTTGTCCTATCTCGTAAACATTTCGACTCATCGAATTACGTAAAAATGAAAATGAAAAAAAAACTTGTATGCTAAGAAATGTTTTGGTGATAATCACATAAGAGAAAATTGTGTCAACCGTTTCGAACCATCTAATGTGGTTCATCTTCATAACAAGATGAAGAACCACATCTTGACATCAAATTGAATAGATGTAGAGAAATGTTTTCTAACCATTATAATTATTTAAAGAGGGGGCCTCCGCAGAAGAAGCATTATATATTACATAATTTACAATTTGTACAGCCGATATTTTTACAATCGTTGTGTCACACTGACAGCAACCCAGAATAGTCAACATACGATGTGTACAACATCCAGCATGTAGGCGCGATTCGAGCCCGGGTGGAGAGGGCAATATTGCTCCGTTCCAACCACCCGAGACACAACGCAGATACAAACCATTATAATTATTAGTTAAAACATTTTGTAAAATTATATAAAATTAAAATAAAATTAAAAACAAATAAAAATAAAACAATAAAAATTATAATTATAATTATAATTAATAATTAAATTAACTTAAATTTATCTTAACTTTGAATGTATGAAGAGGGATTAAATTTCTTGAGTTATAAACCCCTTTTAAAGTGAAAATTCCATCTCTCTAAATACTTAGTAAATCCATAATTAAAATAAATTTAAAATAATTAAAATAATATAGATTGTTTTTAATTATAAATATATTAAAATCAAATTGAAAACAAATATTCTTTATTGTTCTCATAAATTAAATATCTTATTTATTTAAGACAAAATATTGCTTATTGTTTTTCATTACTAAGCATTATTAGCATTAATTACACTTTCTTTGGTCCATGTTTCATCTCAACTATTACTACCCTTTAGTTGCGTATTTGTTATGCGGGTAGTATGTCTCATATTGTGGGCTAGCATTTCATAGGTTGGTGTGTAGCCACGACGTCAATGGTGGAAACTAATGATTCTTTTCATATGGAAGGAATATTTTCCTTAACCACAAATCATGTACCTTCACTTCTAACATGCATACCCGAATGATGTTGTTTTTGACTAAGGCACAATAGAAGAGGACATTAGAGCAAGAACACTTCTTTTTTTTTTTTTGGAAAAGAATGCATCGTCCTTTTGAATGGACAATGAAGCAGAAAGAAGAAGAAGCTTGACCTTACAAAACAAGATGCAAACTATTTTAACACCTCTTAAAACGATTAGGATTCTTTATTCATTACTTGTAATCCTTCCCAAAAGACTTTTAATGTTTTTTATTTTTTATTATATATATAGTGGGTATAGTAATCATTGACAAGAAATAGAAGCTTAATTTGATGATTCACTAAGGACCAAAGTTAAACTGGAGATAGAAAATATTGTAAATATTATGGGTAAATAAATGGTCAACATTATGACCAAATAAGACTAAAAAAGACGCATATTAGATGTGTATTACGCCTCAAGTTTGAAATGTAACCTCATTAGTGTTTGCCAACTTGCCCAAAAAGGGTATGGTGTAATTTTGAAGAAAAATGAGTATTTTGTACTTGAAATACCTCCAAGTAAGATGTTGATTACTAAGGTGAAGACAACAAAGAATAGAATGAATCCTCTTTCCCATGAATTAGGGTAGATAGACGCTTCATTTATATAAAAACATGTTTAGATGAATTTTGGTTATGGAATTTCAGATTTGGTTATCTACATTTTGGTGGCCAAAAATTATTACAATAGAAAAATATGGTTGACATTTTTCCTTTTAACGAGATTCAATTAGCTCATGTGAGAGTTACATTTTGGAAAAGTAACATAGGGAAATTTTCCCTAAAGGTTTTTCTTATAGAGCAAGGGGCCATTGGAGTTGGTTCATATGGATCTATGTAGCCCAATGCAGTCTTGGTTGCTAAGGGGATGTTAGTACTTCCTAAATTTCATAGATTAATATAGCATAAAGGCTTAGGTGTACTTTCTTACAAAGAAATTTAGATCTTTTGACAAGTTTAGAAAAATTGAGGGTCTATGCATGAAGTTGGGTTACACTTTTTAGAAAGCGAGGGCATGTTTTGGGTGAAAAAGAGTAGTTAGATCGAGTCATATTAAGCGCTCAAATGAAAAATCTTTAATCCCTTGGTTGAAAGTTGCGCAAGCCATTTTGCATAGACTTTGAGGTAAAGAGGAGCTCGACCGAGATTTTGGGAGCTTGACCGAGATGGAGGACCTCGATCCAGGTGCCCAAGGACCCTATCGATGTCCCAAAATCTCAAACCAACCACTGTCGGGAGGCCAAGGTAGGTTTCCTATCAATTTTTCCCTATTCGAATTATTTTTTCTTGCAAAAAAAATAAAATAATTTGAAATGAAAACCCACCATACACCACCATACAAAAACCACAAAAAACAACCTAGAAAACCACAAAAACCAATCAAGAAAACCATTGAAAACCACCAAAAAAACTATAATTTAGGTTTTTTTTTCATTTCAAGTATATGTTTTAAATAATAGCATGTTTATTATGAATTTTTTCTGATTTTGAATGGTAAAAACTTATTTTTCTAATTATTTTATGTTTTGAAGTTTTTTGTTAGGAATTTAATGAAATAAATTTTCAAAATATTTCGATTTTTTCTTATTTAAAATGCATTTTAAATTTCAAACAAATTTGACCAAAAATATGCCAAAAAAACTCTAAAACATAAAACAACCAAACTATATTCCAATAAATAGATAGATTAGGAGTTTGAGATTGATATAATGAATATGATTGTTCATGGTGAACTTCTATTTATCAAATGAAAAAGTTATTTTTTAATTTTAAATTTAAATTAATTTATATTTTAAATAATAAATATAGTAATTTGTTTTAAAAAAGAATTACCTAAATAAATTATTAACTAAATTAAAAGTTCAAAAATAATTGTTTTTGTTATATATATCTATATATATATATATATAAAAGACCATAGACTTCCTAAGCTAGCTTTAAATTCCAGCCAAAACCACCTAAGGCTCAAATGAGGTTGGTATAAAGACACTAGGGCCTGGTTAAACCATTGGGAGATCGACGAGAATGTTGCATTGCAAAACATTAATAACATTAAAAATATTGTTATTTCTAAGTTCAAAGAAAAAATGTGGCATGAGAAAGATTTAGCAGCGAAAAGAAAATTAAGATATTATAAGGAGGTCATCAACCCCACCCTAGAAGATCAAAAGTATCTCTATCTTTTAACTAGCTCAACGAAGAAAATTAATATAGCCAAGATTAGAACGAAATCTCATGAGCTCCATAGTGAAACGGGTCGTTGGGCAGTTCCTAAAACACCATCGATGGAAAGGTTCTACCATCTCTGTGAGAATACGAACATCAAGGATGAAAATCACTTCCTCTTAGAGTGCCCCACGTACAACCACATTGGATCTCAGTTTCAAAATATTTGTTGCAATACTGACCTTCCTATTTTTTTACAATGTCAAAATTACAGTGTGCTTGGGAGGCTTCTCTCCAAGCTTTTTGAGCATAGGAATAAAATCTTAAATCAAACTAAATAATTTGTTTCTTTAGGTCCGATAGACCAATGTTTGGTCTCAGTGGACGTTAACCACCACCATCATCATCATATACATACACACACATAATTTAACTATATACATAATTATACAACTATATGACATACTATGTAATGTAACTACATATAATTATAAATGCATAATTATAGTGTAACATAGCATATCATATATATATATATATATATATATATATATATATATATATATATATATATATATATATATATATATATATATATATATATATATATACTAGATGATCACAGGGCTATTTTATATGGAGCCCAATGTTTTGAGTTCCACTTGGGTGACTAATATGATGAATGCCTTATTGCATGTGCATACGTAGCTTTTTAATATCTTAATAAAAAGTTGTGATTTTTCGTTGAAAGAAAACATAACACACACACACAAAACTATATAAAACATTTAACTATATTGTTGAAAATGCAACAAGATGATGGAGCTTAGTGAAAAGAAGTCGCCTTCACTAAGTGAGCCCGCAGGCTATTTTTGGCGCAAAGTCTATTTTTAGACTATGTCTATTTTTAGACTATGTCTATTTTTAGACATATGGATCATGGTCTATGAGTTGCAGGATGCTATTTGTGGATGATTGGTCATGTTGGTAAAAATAGATGGACTTCTATTTTTAGACATATGGGCGGAGTCTATTTTTAGACTGTCAGTCTAAAAATAGAACAGTCGAATATTATTAGCTCTTAATAATATTTGGACTATAAACATTATCTTATCCTCTTGGAGCACTTCAGTTCGAGCTACGGATGTGGCACATGAAACTGCCAAAAGGAAATACGCTTTTCTTATGGGTCAGTTGAGCTATTGCATGATGGACTTCAGTTAGAACTCAAGTGATTGAGTTTGGTGGAGTTGATTGAGGAGTTGATGGAGTTGTGTTCAGTTTGACTTAGTTGAACTAGTTGTATTTAGTCTAACTGCCAAATACATAGTGATGAGTGATGCGAATTAATTCACTAATTATTAACTCATAAAGCAACTAAATAATACATCAGTTAACTCAGTGCATGGACGTTTCAATGGAGACAGGTGTTAGAGGTGGAGACTACTATTAGTTGTGACTATAGCTGTGCATGAGATTTGCACAATCAATGATGGAGATTTCCAATACGGATTGCACAGTACAAGCCAAGGAAAACGAGCTTGGATCATTCCTATTCTCACTTTGGATTTCACAGTAGAGGCAGGCAAACAGTGGAGGAGATTTGAACCTGTGCCTTGATTCAGATCTGAGCTAGTTTGTGTGTAGCAGGTGGAGATAGTACTGAGTACTTGTGAGGAGTATTGTACTATGTATTGTTACATGTTCTCTATCATTATAATATACAGATAGTTGGGGGTTTTCAGCTGTATGCTTTCCCCAGTACATACTGTGTTGATATGTGTGATTGATGTTTCAATGTGCGCATGCGATTGTTTTTGATTCCGCAAATTGATGATCAACGTAGAGGAGGTTAGGTATTATGTATGCATTCCGAAAACAGTGTATAATCAGGATAATCTATGTGAATAAGTGTTATATTATTCAAATTTCTACATGGTATCGGAGCGAATTTGATCATCAAATCTATTATTCAGAAAGTGATTACATTTTATTTCTTTAGGCAGAGTCTGTAATCGGGCCATGTAGCCTCTGGATTCATCCTTCTTTTGGAAGGTGAGATATCCGGTGAATGCCCATATATTCAATCTCTGTACGAGAAATACTTTGTTCTCACGAATTTTAGATTAGAAGCGGTTGAGTTTTGAGCTGGTGGAATTCGAATTTGCAGCAGTGTTTTCTTGGTGTCGAAGTTGAAATGTCTTTCAACGAATTGCGATTGGAGTATGCCCTTGAAGGCAACTCGAATTATATTGCATGGAAAGACAGGATGGAGGAGGTGTTAGATGAAAATGGGTTGAAGGATTTCATAGATGCTGATGTCCCAAAGCCTACTAATGTTGCTCACGTTGAGGCTTGGCAAAAGAAGACAGCAAAGTGTCGAAGCATTTTGTTGGAGGGCATGAAGGATCACATTGTATCCAGCCTGCATGGAAAGGATTCTCCATACTTGATGTGGAAAGCATTGACAGAATTATTCCAAAGCAAGAGCGACCAAAGGAAGTTGGTGCTCAAGGATAAACTCAGAAAAATTAAGTGTGAGAAAGGAGACAGTATACCCAAGTATCTCACGAAGTTCACCCAATGCCGGGATGAGCTGGGAAGTGTGGGGGTGAGTGTCGATGATGAGGACTTGGTGAGCTTGGCTCTTCTTGGTCTTCCGAAGAGTTGGCATTCCTATCAGGACTCTGTCAATGGTCGGGAGAAACTGCCAAGATGGGAGAGACTTTGGTCAGATGTTGTGCAAGAGGAGATCAGGCGGAATACCAGGGACGGATCTTCATCAAAGGCATCTGATGAAGAAAATTGCGCTTTGGCTGCCAAAGCAAAGAATGGAAAGAACAAGAAAGCTTCTCATTCCGGTGCGAAAGGCAAGAAGCAGGACATGTCCAAGGTGAAGTGCTTTCACTGTCACCAACACGGACATTATGCCACAAATTGTCTACAGAAGAAGAAAAATAAGAAAGCTGCTGGATCTGCAGCGGGAGAGGCCTTAGCCTCACATTTTGAGCTGGATTTTTCACTGATCGCATGCTTGGTATCAAGTGTGATGGGATCGGTATGGTTCTTGGACAGTGGTGCATCTTTTCACATGACAGGAGATCGAGATTTGTTTTCTGATCTAGATGAGAAATATCTTGGAGTGCACATCGAGATGGGCAATGATGGTAGATACAGTGCAACCGGTATCGGTACCATTTCCTTTGAGAGGGAGTCTGGTAAACCCTTCGTATTGAAGGAAGTGAGGCATGTTCCAGGATTGAAGAAGAATCTTATCTCTGTGGCGATGTTAGAAGACAAGGGATATGATGTTGTTTTCAGCGAGGGAAAGGCTTTCCTGCGTAGTAAGACAATTGGAGAAACCCGGAAGATAGGGGTTCGAGTCAGGAACCTTTATCAATTGCATTTAGATGGTTGCATAGCAATGGCATGCAAGGCAGAAGGATTGGTGAGCCAGGATGATGGCGAGCTGTGGCACAGGAGATTGGGCCACCTTCACCATGGAGCCTTGAAGATACTGCAACAGATTTCTACTGGGCTTCCTAAAGGCACTCTTGCGTAGTCAGATTAGTGCAAGGGGTGTACTTTTGGAAAATTTGTGAAAGCCACCTTTCACAAGAAGGATAGTCGTGCCACGACGATCCTTGAGAGAATTCACACAGACGTGTGTGGACCTTTCTTAGTAGCTTCGATAGCAAAGCACAAGTACTACGTGATCTTTGTTGATGATTTCTCTCGAAAGTGTTGGATCTTCTTCATGCAGAAGAAGAGCGAGACATACTCAAAGTTCTGTGAGTTCAAAGCACTGGTCGAGAAGGAATCGAGGAAGAAGGTGAAGGCTCTTAGGAGCGACAATGGTGGTGAATTCATCTCTGGCGAGTTCAAGGAATTCTGCAGCATAGAAGGGATTCGAAGAGAGCTCATAGCTCCCCATAACCCACAGCAGAATGAGGTTGCTGAGTGGAAGAACAAAACGATCGTGGGTGCTGCACAGGCGATGTTGCATGATCAGGGCCTACCCCTTCACTTATGGGTGGAGGCATGAAATACTGCAGTATATGTGTAGAACTATTGTCCTCACAAGATACTTGGCATGAGTACACCTGAGGAGGCTTATTCTGGTAAGAGGCCTGATATTTCCCATTTGAGGATTTTTGGTTCTTCTGTCTACATGCATGTGACGAAGGATGCCAGGAAGAAGCTGGAGCCGACCGTAGAGGTTGGGATATTTGTGGGGTACACTGATATGCCCCACAACTATCAAGTGTATTTGCCAGACAGTCGCAAGACTGTTGTGCGATGGGATATCAAATTTCAGGAGGAGAAAGCCATGAAGTGTTCGCTTGAGAGGGAGCCACACTTGCATGCAGATGAGGAGCTATTAGTTCCTAAGGATGAGCTTCAAGACATGGATCAGCCACAAGAAGAAGTTCATGGAGTGGAAGAGACCACTCATGCAGTGCCAACCATCAGAGGGCGAAAGCACACTACAGAAGCTGAGAAACTGGCTCAAGATGCAGAGAAGGTTCTAGGACCACCTACATCACAACACAAACAGAGACAGTCACCTGATCAGTACACTGGATACATGGCTCTTGTGAGAAAATGTGTCGTGACTGAGCCATCCTCTTTTGAGGAAGCTGTGGAGGATCCCGCATGGGTAGATGCCATGGTGGAAGAGTATGATTCGATTGTCAGAAATAGTGCATGGGAGATTGTCCCAAGACCGGGAGGAAAATCAGTGGTGGGTTCGAGATGGATCTACAAAGTGAAGCAGGTAGCTGACGGGAGTGTGGAGAAGTACAAGGCAAGATTTGTTGCCTGAGGCTTCTCACAGATAGAGGGGATTGATTATGACGAGACCTTTGCACCTGTCGCAAGGTATTCTTCCATACATATGATTCTTGCTCTCTCAGCGTAGATGGGGTGGCACATTCATCAAATGGATGTGAAGACTGCGTTCCTCAACGGAGTCATTGAGGAGGAGGTGTACATAGAGCAGCTCGAAGGTTTCAAGATCTTCAGTAGCGAGTCGCATGTGTGCAGGCTCAAGAGAGCATTGTATGGGTTGAAACAAGCACCTCGTGCTTGGTACACATGGATAGACAGTTATTTCACCGGACTTGGATTCTCCAAGAGTGAGGCGGATCCTAACCTATACCAGATTGTGGTGGAGGGTAAGTTGCTTATCATTGTACTTTATGTAGATGATTTGATTTTGACAGGAGATGAGCTGTCGATACTTTCATGCAAGGATGATCTTGCTAGAGAGTTTGAGATGAAGGACTTGGGCCTCCTTCATTATTTCCTGGGATTGGAAATTTGGCAGTGCAGTGATGGACTATTTGTTTCTCAGGGTAAGTATGCCCAGGAGATACTGGAGAAGTTCAACATGCATGGCTGCAAGCCTGTTGATACTCCTCTTCTTGGAGGTTGGAGGAAGGAGGATGCTACTTCAGCGGAGGTAGTGGATGCCATTGTTTATCGACAGTTAGTGGGGTCGCTTATGTATCTGGTCAATACATGACCCGATATATGCTATGCTGTTAACCAGCTTTCACAAGCTATGGTTAAGCCAACCAAGCTCTTCTGCAAGGCAGGCAAGCATGTATTGCGTTATCTCAGAGGCACATCGGGATATGGATTGTGGTACAGACAGGAGGATGAGGTGAAGCTGTGTGACTTCACGGATGCGGATTGGGCACGGAGTCCAACGGACAGAAAGAGCACATCTGGAGGGATCTTCAGTATCGGGTCGACAACAGTTTCTTGGTACAGCAGGAAGGAGAGATCCATGGCACTCAGTTCAGCAGAGGCCGAGCATACGGCAACAAGTTTGGCTACATGTGAGGCTATATGGATGAGGAAGATCTTGGTCGGGTTGTTCGGGTCACACTTGGAGCCTACTGTGATTTATTGTGATAACCAAAGTTGCATTAAACTCTCGGCTAATCCAGTATTTCATGATAGATCCAAGCACATCGAAATCAAGTACCATCATATTAGAGATTGTGTGCAGCGGAGAATCATGTTACTTTCATACATTCCCACGGAGGATCAGGATGCTGATATCTTGACGAAGGCGCTCACCAGGAGCAAATTCGAATACCACAGTGGTAGGATAGGGGTTGCTAATAATCCATATCTTGTTGAGAGGGAGTTTTGAAAATGCAACAAGATGATGGAGCTTAGTGAAAAGAAGTCGCCTTCACTAAGTGAGCCCGCAGGCTATTTTTGGTGCAAAGCCTATTTTTAGACTATGTCTATTTTTAGACATATGGATCATGGTCTATGAGTTGCAGGATGCTATTTGTGGATGATTGGTCATGTTGGTAAAAATAGATGGACTTCTATTTTTAGACATATGGGCGGAGTCTATTTTTAGACTGTCAGTCTAAAAATAGAACAGTCGAATATTATTAGCTCTTAATAATATTTGGACTATAAACATTATATTATCCTCTTGGAGCACTTCAGTTCGAGCTATGGATGTGGCACATGCAACTGCCAGAAGGAAATACGCTTTTCTTATGGGTCAGTGGAGCTATTGCATGATGGACTTCAGTTAGAACTCAAGTGATTGAGTTTGGTGGAGTTGATTGAGGAGTTGATGGAGTTGTGTTCCAGTTGACTTAGTTGAACTAGTTGTATTTAGTCTAACTGCCAAATACACTAGTGATGAGTGATGTGAATTAATTATTAATTAATTAACTAATTATTAACTCAAAAAGAAACTAAAGAATACATCAGTTAACTCAGTGCATGGATAGTTCAATGGAGACAGGTGTTAGAGGTGGAGACTACTATCAGTTGTGACTATAGCTATGCATGAGATTTGCACAATCAATGATGGAGATTTCCAATGCAGATTGCGCAGTAGAGGCAGGCAAATAGTGGAGGAGATTTGAACCTGTGACTTGATTTAGATCTGAGCTAGTTTGTGTGTGGCAAGTGGAGATAGTACTGAGTACTTGTGAGGAGTATTGTACTATGTATTGTTACATGTTCTCTATCATTATAATATACAGATAGTTGGGGGTTTTCAGCTGTATGCTTTCCCTAGTACATACTGTGTTGATATGTGTGATTGATGTTTCAATGTGCACATGCGATTGTTTTTGATTCCTCAAATTGATGATCAACATAGAGGATGTTATGTATTATGCATGCATTCCGCAAATAGTGTATAATCAGGATAATCTCTGTGAATAAGTGTTATATTATTCAAATTTCTACGTATATAACTATATATACATCCAAGCTTCAACAATGCATCATTGATATATGCATTAAATCCACGATGAAAAGTGCATTTAAAGAGAATAAAAACACTTTGACTGTTTTCTAATTTGTACCATATTGTTTCATTATGAAGTGTGTTGTACTAGACACATTGTATTCATGTGCTTGCACCTAGTACACGTCATGTGTCGAAGTCAAACATTATAAGAACTTGCCTGATTGAGTATTTGGTTGGCATGCAATTTTATTAGTTTTGCGAATAGGTTTATTTCATTTTTTTACATATATTTACATATTTATGCTTTCTAAATAAAATTCATTATTTAGAAATGGGAAAAAATGTCAAGTTAGATTGTGTCACTTCTTTCGATTGTGTTTACATGGAACTCAATACTATGTTTAATAAATTATCAAAAAAGGGACTCTAAAGTTTAGGAAGGCTAGATTATTCTACTTGAGTTTAGAATTTTTTTTCTTGTCAACATTTTTTCTAAGTCAACAATTTTTTCTTTGATTAGTTTATATGTAATAGTTTAGTCAACATTTTTTTCTTCGATTACTATATATGTATTATATGTATTGAACAATTTTGTGGATCTTGAGATCGGTTAATAGATATCTTCACCAAACCATTGGGAATAATTGTTTTTTAATTTTAGAGACAATGTTTAGGTGTTTCATTCTATCCTTGCAAATTACCTCCAACTTTGTAAAAAATTGGCCTTGATCTCATTATTTGAAAAACATTCCTTGGGTTTCTGGATAACAAACTACGACTTTTATTGCCATGATGAAGTCTATCTTGTGTCGAATTCTTGGTCCTCAAAATCTTGAAACTTGTACTCTCCCATCTCTTCCATGACCTAATTCTCTCCCCACTCCCCTTGCAATTGTGAGCTTCCATCCTTAATTGACTCAATTTGAGACTATTTTTACCCAAACTATTATTATTACGACCCTTCATATATTCCTCAACAATTCCACTATGGCACTTATAGTGAAACTCAGTTATTTTTCGATAGACATCCCCTTACTAAATTTTTGGAAATTAATACCTCTACTCATTACAAATCTCAATCTCATGGTAAAAAATCAATGATGTTGTTATATTCTCATCATCTCTTATACATCAACTATTCGAGTTTGCAATAATAATCTCCTTTCATCTCTAAATCCATACTTATGTTTTCAAATTTAACAAGTGTAATATGAAGCATTGTTGCTTAGTACCTGCCTCTTACGCAAAAAGTAGTTATTGTTAATTATTAAAACTTGTGATTTGCAAAGTTCCATTTTGTAGGCAACATTATAATAGTTTAGATCTTCTTCAACTTTTGAATTTAGGTTTCTACTTGAGAATATTAAAACAAATTTTCAAAAGATTAAAACAAATAGAATTTAAGTATGGGGGTTTACGCAGTGCATTATTAGATATAAATTTGGGATTCAACTGCATTAAGTAAGTCATTCACGTATGACCATTTCCATGAGAGGTGGTCGTAACTGATTAATTTCTCATGATTTTTTAATAGTTCACTTAGCGCTCATTGCATCAGGTGATGCTCACAGGGGTGAAGAAGTGGGATTGAAACTAGTGAAAACTCCACATTTAAGCACGCTTGAGCCAGAGGCGATTTGGGATGGGTGACCTCCCGGGAAGTCTTGGTTACCGGGTGCAAGCCCTGGAAGTGATTATTGAAGCTATGTGATTCATTTCACTAGTTTCAATCCCACTTCTTCACCCCTGTGAGCATCACCCGATGCAATGAGTGATAAGTGAACCATTCAAAAACCATGAGAAGTTAGTCAGTTACGACTACCTCTCATGGAAATGGTCATACGTGAATGACTTACTTAATGTAGTTGAATCCCAAATTGATATCTAATATAATGCACTGCGTAAACCCCCATACTTAATTTCAAAAAGAGTGAAGGGATCTCTACTTGAATGGTTCATGAGGCACAATACTTGCTAAGGTTTTGCAAATGGGGTAGCAAGCTAAGTGGGCTTGATTGTGGGGGAAAATCCACAGTTAAGTACGCTTGATCCAGAGGCGATCTGGGATGGATGACCTCCCGGGAAGTCCTGGTTACCGGGTGCAAGCCCCAGAAGTGATGATTGAAGCTATGTGATTCATTTCACTAGTTTCAATCCCACTTCTTCACCCCTGTGAGCATCACCCGATGTAATGAGTGCTAAGTGAACTATTCAAAAATCATGAGAAATTAGTCAGTTACGACTACCTCTCATGGAAATGGTCATACGTGAATGACTTACTTAATGCAGTTGAATCCCAAATTGATATCTAACAAATAGAATTGTTAAAGTTTTTAAGTAGGGAGATTTTTATAGTTGAATTCACAAAGCTAAGCTTCAAAAGTGTTTAGTTAAAACAATGGAATTTCTATTTAGAATTAAAGTCATTTATAACAAAAAATTCCACAACAAATGGTATCGATTAGCTTTTGTTTGCTCTCTATATTCTTAAATAACTAATGCATCTACAAATTCTTATAAGTATTTATCTTGCATTATTTGACAACTTGATATTTCAAGGTCTTGTATGACTCCTACACAAGTTGCCCATAAAATCAAGCTAGCTATTAAAGGTAGGTAAAAATGTTTGAAAGAACAATATTTAATATCGTAAAATCAAGATAACTATTAAAGGTAGGTCAAAATGTTTGAAAGCAAAACATTATATAATATTAAAGGAACACATTATTATAAAAAGGCATGTTGAATTAGTGGCATATCAAAGAGATATAAAGGTTTATAATGGAGGGAACATTGTTTTTTCTTATGAATACATTATATTATTTTGAAATATTTTGCTATTAAAGGAATAGTTAAGTTTTAGGCATTTTATATTTTTATAAAAAAAAAACAATGGAAAAATATTTATAAGTATTGTGAGACTTTAAGTTATTAATAGGTTAGATAGAAAATAAATGTAAAATTGAGACTATAATATCAATTCCAATTAGAAATCAATTTATGAAGGTAAAAAACAATTCCGATGATTTTTTTAATAGACACGTACACACACATATAATTCAACTCAAATGTTGATCATCAATCCAAAGAAGTTGTATTAATATAAGAAGGGACTCAAATACAACAAGGGTTTAGAGGTAGAACTTAGATTGCATTTTCAAAAATATCTCTATATTGATACAGGAAGTGATGGAATGTCATAAATGTGTTTGTTGGATTTTTTGTAGTTGTTGCAATAGTATTGGAGTCCTAGTAGTATGACTTAAAAGAAATTTTGCTAATGATTTCCCATTATAATTTAGGAATATTTTATTTAAGTAGTGACATAATAATTTTAGATGTTTTTCCTATATTAAGTATATTATATATGTCAATATTATATATAAAGGTGAATCTATATATAAAGTGATTTCACATTTAAAATATCATATATATATATATATATATATATATATGATATTGTAATAACTTCCCTCTATTGCACTATAAATCCAGGCATTGGGCTGGTTGCTAAGGAGGTTAGAAGATGAACATTTTTTAGGGTAAATGTTGGTGAAATTAAGACTTCCTAGTTGAGCTTAAGAGGAGAGATCACATACCTTTTTGGCTTTATTGGGAAGTGAGTGAAACTTGTCAAAGTAGAGGAGACTTCTTGCTGGACCCTAGGAGGAGCTTGTACAACGTCAAGGCACAGTTTCTAAATTTCTTCTTCTTTTGAATTAATGCAATCAAACTCATTTTTCTCAACAAGTATCTCATGTTATTTGTTTCATGAACTCCTTGACTTTCATGTTAAATATGTTTTATGATATTGGCTTTTCAGGTGCTTTTTAATGTGTTTGCTTGTTTGTGTTTGCAGATTCACGACAAAGGAGCTCATTGGGATCGAAGGAGCGAGGGCATCTACAAACTTGCGTTGGACCTAAGGTAGGCCCTAAAACACTTGTTTGCCTTTGTTTATAAAAGCATATTTAGAGAAAGATAGTGTCTGGTTGGTTTGCTTGTCATGAGGTCTTCTTTAGATTCTAGGAAGGTCTATCTTGTTCGCAAGATCGACTTATTCCGTGTGACAGTATATCTACCCAAGGAATGGTTAATAGTGTTGGAATATGAAATATCATATCTTGTTGTTCTAACAATATGTCTCAAAATACTTTTGTTGACTTGCCAATCCAAGCCTTTTGGAGACTCCATGAACCTATTAAATTAATGACATACATAATTTTTGGACTAGAGATAATTAGATACATTAGGCTACCAACCAATTTCTTGAACACTGTTGGATCTACATTGGATCCCTTATCCTCCCTGTTGATATTTTTTCCTATTATAGTTGGAATTGGTGTCAGTTTATATTTCATCTTGAACCTCTTCAACACATCAATGGCATAATTTGTTTGAAAAAAAAAAAAAAATCTAAATTCAATTGGATGACTTCAATACCAAGGAAATATCTTGTTAACCCCAAATATATAAGTTGAAATTCTTATTCCATGGTTGATTTAAACTTGTATACTAATAAATGTCTTGTGAAAATCATATAGTTAACATATAAAAAAATAATCAAGGTTTCACCTCACTTTTTCACCTTTGTACATAATGTGATCATGTTGTAACTTTTGATAAAATTATTATTTATTAAATATGTATAATTATCCCCACTACCCCAAGATATAGGAGTTCGCTTAGTCCTATAAAGGGTTTTGGCAATATATACACTTTATCTTCATGTCCTTTAATCACATATCCTAGTGGTTTCTCTAATAAGCTTCTTCTTCTAATATATCACTTAAGAATGTTGACTTTACATCAATTTGATCAACTTTCCACCTATTTTGAGTTTTATGGCTTAAAAAACTCAAACTAGCAACTAGTGCAAAGGTACCATCATAATTCTTTCCAAGCTATTGCTCAAAACCTTTTGCTACCAATCTGACCTTGTAATTTTTAACTTTTCCTTTCTCATTAAACTTGGTTTTGTAAAACTATTTACACTAATGAAATATTTCTCTTCTATTATTCTAAAAGATCTCATTTATCTTTCATCTCAAATTGCTTCTTCCAAACATGCAAGTTGACAACTAAACAATGCAAAATTTGAATGCACTTCTAGATTTTCATAGATTTCTCTCAAGCTTTTATCTTTTCTAAAACTTAGGGATGCAATTGTGGGATCAGATTCACTAATTGATTACGACATAGGAATAGACTAGACTATTGGGCTAGATGACTTACATTGAATGGAATTTCTTGGAGTTCTTGTTGGATTAATTTTCACTAATGATTAGTTTTGTGAACCTTGTAGTCCACTTTGTGTAATCTACTCCTTTGCCTCATCTTTTGCTTGAGATATTACTACTCCAATAGTTATAGTCATTTCTATACTCCCATATCATGCTTCATATTCTTTGAATTCAACATTCCTATTGATTATTACATTCTTTGTAACTATATTATATGCATTAGACTAATCACCATACCCAAGAAACATTCACTTTTCACTTATGTCATTTAGTTTTCATATCAATGTTTTAGGCATATGTTCACATGCCACACAATAAGATACTTTGAAGTGTGTTTCACTACAACTCATGTCTATCCATGTTTTTTGTGGGATTTTGCTCTTCACACATTTAGTGGGTGATTTTTTCAAAAGATAAATAATGAAAGATACTACTTCTCCCCATAAATCAGTTGATAAATGTTTTGCTTTCAACATGCTTCTCATCATATTCATAGTGGTTTTTTTTCCTTTCTCGTACAACTTTTTCTTGAGGTGTATACTTTGTTGTAAAATATCTTTTGTTACCATACTATTTGAAAAAAGCATGAAAATCATTTGAATGATATCCACTTCCTCTATTTGATCTTAACACTTTAATTTGATGGCTACATTACTTTTCAACTGTTTTCTTTTAAGAAATATATCAACATTGTTGTCAAGCTTATGAATGAAGTGATAATGAGTGTCAATGTGCTTGCTTTTCTTGTGAAACTCATGTTTCTTTGGTAATACAATTGTTGAACTACTGTCGCAAAAGATAGAAGTTGGTTCCTTCTCCACATGTGCAAGATATTTCAAAATTATTCTTAGCCATATTGCATGACATGTTTCTATAGTAGATGCTACATATTTTTCCTTTGTGGAAGATATTGAGATGTCAATTGTTTCTTAGAAGCCCATGAGATCAAATTTGTGTCCAAATAAAAAACCATATCCCGAAGTGTTTTTATATCAACAACACTAGCAACAAAATCACTACTTGTTTATCTTGTAAGCATGTTGCCTTCAAAACTTATGTGCCATGATCCATAATCACTTGTACCTGAAATATACCTTAAAATCCCTTTTCCAACTTTCGAGTGAGATTTCTTGGGAGACTCCATAAATATAGATATGTAACTAATTGCATACATAACATCAGGTCTAGTTGTAGTAAGGTACTTGAAGCTGCCTACAAGCCTCTTATGTAATATTAAATCAAATATAAGACCATCATATTATTTGCTCAATTTTATTCATGTTGCAATAGGTGTCTTCGTTGCTTTGCATTTTTCTATTCTAAACCTATTTAAGATAGTTAAAATATACTTTTTTTGACATATGAAAATCCCTTGAGTAGCCTACTTGACTTCAATTCCCAAAAATTACTTCATGAGGCCAAGATTTGTCATCTCAAATTCTCTTTTTTGGCATCTTTCAAATCATCTAACATCAAATTCCTTATTTATATCATGTTATCAATGTAAATAAAAACTATAAGGATTTTACTTTGACCTGCTTTGGTATATAGAGTCAACTCATTACTACTCCTATTAAACCCCTTGTCTAGTAAATATGATTCAATCCAATTCCACCAAGTTTTTGGAGCTTGCTTCAAGTTGTGCAATATTTTCATCAACTTGTACACTTTGTACTCGTGTCCATTTACTTCAAATATTAGTGGTTGATCAGCATACACTTCCTCTTCTATTTTTCCATTCAATAAGGATGAATTCACATCCATATGGTGGCCATTTATTCTTGGTCGCAATGGATAACTCATCTCGAACAATATCCAACCTTACTATTAGAGCAATGGTTTCACCATACTTAATACTTGGTTGTTGATAAAATCCTTTGGAAACTAGCCTTGCCTTATATTTCTATACTTTTCCTTTCTTATCCAATTTTGTCTTGTACACCCACTTAACACCAATTTTGTCTTTATTTGTTGGGAGACTAACAAGATCCCATGTATCATTCCTTTCAATAGCTTCAATCTCTTCATTCACAACACATATCCAATACCCTTCTTTTACCCCCTCTTCAAAATAAGTAGGATGATAGGATAATAAGGAAGAATTAATGTGTTCATACAAGTCATCGCACTGCTCATATATTTCCCTTAATCTCCTTGACCTTAATTTCTCACCAAATATTCTAACTCACTATTAAAGAATGATAATTTCTCCAATTTCTCACTACTATCTACTGACTCAGAAGAAGAACCATCTTCTGGTTTTTGCACCTGTAACTTTGGAAATATTTGTGGAGGGAATTTCCACTTATTCATATATTGAGATAGATGGATTTATGGTATCTAGAGATTCATTCTCTTGATCATTCTAGGAATTTTCCTCTACAAATTTACATCTCTACTCACTGCAAATTTCTTAGTGATTATATGATGTAGTCTGTAGCATTTCAATTGTTCATGATATCCAATGAAAATGCAATTTTCACTCCTGGTGTTAACTTTCCTCCATAGCTCTTATGGGACATGCATAAGCAATACAACTAAAATCTCTAAAATGAGAGACATTGGACTTTGTACCACTCCATGATTCTTGAGGAGCTTTACCTTTCAAACTCTTTTGTTGGAGATATGTGCAATATGTAGATTGAACAAGTAATAGCTTCAGCCCAAAAATTATTGGACAAATTTCTAGCTTTAAGCATACTCTTGCCCATGTTCATAATGGCTCGATTCTTTCATTTAGCCACTTCATTTTTGTGTGTAGTATATCTAGTGGTGAACTTTATTCTAACTCCCTATTGTCTACAAAAATTTGTGAACTCCTTTGAGTCATACTCTCCTCTGCCATCTTATTTGAAAAAATTGACACATTTTCCACTTTACTTTTTAGCTACAACCTTAAATTATTTGAACTTTGTGAATGTCTATAATTTATTTTTGAAAAAATACACCCAAATTTTCTTGCTAAAATCATCAATAAATGTTATAAAATATAATCTTCCACCAATAGATTGAGTTTGCATAGGTCCATATAGATTCGTGTGGACAAGTTTTATATGATCCTTGGCTCTATAGGAGGCTTGTGGAAATATATCTCTTTGTTGCTTTCCAATAATGCAACTTTCACAAGTGTTGGTTTGTTCATTTAATATGGGTTATCCTTTAACCATTGATTTTTTTTGCAAGATATTAAGACTTCTAAAAGTTAGGTGATGATACCTAAGATAACATAAACAAGTATCATATATTCTTGAGACATTTTGTGCATACAATTGTGACATATATATACTCCTTAGATTTAAAGAGAATAATTTATTCTTAGTCATTTGGACCTTCGTAACAAGTATTTTACTAGGGGATTTATCTAAGATTGTGCATGTGGAATCATTGAATCTAACATCATAGCAATGTTGACCCGGCTATCCAATACTTAATAGGCCATTCTTAATATTTCATACATAAAAGACATCAACAATATCTTTCTTCTCATTTTTCTTATCTAGGACAAATACAAAAACTTTGCATATGGACTTCACATGATGATCATCTCCTAAAGTAATTTCAAATTGAACAAAGCTATCAATACTAGTAAACAACTTCTTGTTACATGTCATGTGATTGCTACAACCATTGTCCAACAACCAAGGATCCTTATTTTTATCTTCTTTAGTTATTTGACATGAGATGAACATTGACTCAGATGTTCCTTCTTTACTTTTAGAAACATTTTCTCTACCCTTGTTCACATCTAACTGCTTCTTTCTACATTCACTTTCATAGTAGCAATATTTTTTGTAGTAGTAACATCATACCTTATACTTGTTTGTCCATCTTCTTCCTCTCCCCTTATGAGTTTGACAATGTCTAGGGTGATCTGATTGCCTTGATTATTCTAGTATAGGTTGATTTGATTGTATTAATTGTTCTGATATAGTTCTTACTTTTGCTTAATGATTACCTCTACCTCTTTCACCTTTGTCTCTACTTCTTATACCTACTTCTATACAATGGATTCCTACAGGTTGAATGCATGTTCTAAGGATTCATATTCCATGCTGATTCTTGATTCATGAGACAAAATAGATCCCATTAATTGTTTTACTGTTAGTTTCGATAGATCTCTGGATTCCTCTATTACAATGACAACCATCTCAAACTTCTTAAGTAGGATCTTGAGAACTTTCTCCACATTTTTTTGAACTTTAGTTTTCTCTACATGAGTGCTGAGCTGATTCACAACTCCCATCACTTTGGCCATGAATTGGTCAGTGTTATCTTCCTCCTTTATTTCAATGTTTCAAACTCTCTCATTAGGGTTTGAAGCTTCATAATATTCACTTTGTCATTACCTTGATATGATAACTCAACAATATTCTCGACTTGCTTTGCACTAGATTCTCTCACTATCTTAGGAAAATTTGAATCATCTACTGAACTATGGATCCAAAAATTGGCTTTGTTCTCCTCTTTTGTCATTTCTACTAGCTGATTTTTTTAGGTATTAGACATGGTATGTAGAGTTGTTTGATATGGCTCTATGAATTCATTCCCCACAACTTCCCACCATTCCTATGCTCACAAGAAGCTCTTCATTTTCATAGACCAAAACTCATAATTTTTTCCAATAAAAAATAATATCCAAAATATTTAGAGAAGCCATTAAAATAATATCATACTTTTCAATATCATGACCATTACATTCTTCTAATTTAAGAAAAACAAAAACAAAAAAACAAAACCCTTTTTACGAATAAATAAAACTTTTTTTACCCAATATTAATCACCGACCATACACAAAAGTTATATATTTATAGCCACCACCCTATAAAGATATATAAAACGTCTTTTCACCTTGAATAAAACTCTTTAACATATGTTTGTATCATTGATATTACAATGTTTAATATCAAGTTAAAATGTACATTTTGGTATGGTGTTGTAATCCATTTGGCTTTAGAGATTGACATGATAGAATGAATTAGTTTTATATTTATATTTATGTATTTTTAAAATTATTTTAAAAGTTTTTGGATTGAGTTAATTGTGTTAAGAGAGGTTTTCTAGTTTCATATGATAGAGATATTGTAATGTCTTCTCCTGTACATATGGGGTTGTCTAACCAAGTATGGTAAATATATTGTAATGCTTTGTCCTGTCTCGTAAACATTTCGACTCATCAAATCACGTAAAAATGAAAATGAAAAAAAAAACTTGTATGCTAAGAAATGTTTTGGTGATAATCACATAAGATAAAATTATGTCAACCGTTTCGAACCATCTAGTGTGGTTCATCTTCATAACAAGATGAAGAACCACATCTTGGCATCAAATTGAATAGATGTAGAGAAAGGTTTTCTAACCATTATAATTATTTAAAGAGGGGGGCTCCAAAGAAGAAGCATTATATATTACATAATTTACAATCTGTACAAGCGATATTTTTACAATCGTTGCATCACACTGACAACAACCCAGAATAGTCAACATACGATGCATACAACATCCGACATGTAGGTGCAATTCGAGCCCGGGAGGGGAGGGCAATATTGCTCCGTTCCAACCACCCGGGACACAACGTAGATACAAACCATTATAATTATTAGTTAAAACATTTTGTAAAATTATATAAAATTAAAATAAAATTAAAAACAAATAAAAATAAAACAATAGGAATTATAATTATAATTATAATTAATAATTAAATTAACTTAAATTTATCTTAACTTTGAATGTATGAAGCGCGATTAAATTGCTTGAGTTATAAACCCCTTTTAAAGTGAAAATTCTGTCTCTCTAAATACTTAATAAATCCATAATTAAAATAAATTTAAAATAATTAAATTAATATATATGGTTTTTAATTATAAATATACTAAAATCAAATTGAAAACAAATATTCTTTATTGTTCTCCTAAATAAAATATCTTATTTATTTAAGAGAAAATATTGCTTATTGTTTTTCATTACTAAGCATTATTAGCATTAATTACACTTTCTTGGGACCATGTTTCATCTCAACTATTACTACCCTTTAGTTGCGTATTTGTTATGCGGGTAGTATGTCTCATATTGTGGGCTAGCATTTCATAGGTTGGTGTGTAGCCACGACGTTAATGGTGGAAACTAATGATTCTTTTCATATGGAAGGAATATTTTCCTTAACCACAAATCATGTACCTTCACTTCTAACATGCATACCCGAATGATGTTGTTTTTGACTAAGGCACAATAGAAGAGGACATTAGAGCAAGAACACTCTTTTTTGAAAAGAATGCATCGTCGTTTTGAAAGGACAATGAAGCAGAAAGAAGAAGAAGCTTGACCTTACAAAACAAGATGAAAACTATTTTAACACCTCTTAAAACGATTAGGATTCTTTATTCATTACTTGTAATGCTTCCCAAAAGGCTTTTAATGTTTATTTTATTTTATATATATATATATATATATATATATTTTGGGTATAGCAATCATTGACAAGAAATAGAAGCTTAATTTGATGATTCACTAAGTACCAAAGTTAAATTGGAGATAGAAAATATTGTAAATATTATGGGTAAATAAATGGTCTACATTATGACCAAATAAGACTAAAAAAGACACATATTAGATGTGTATTATGCCTCAAGTTTGAAATGTAACCTCATTAGTGTTTGCCAACTTGCCCAAAAAGGGTATGGTGTAATTTTGAAGAAAAATGAGTATTTTGTACATGAAATACCTTCAAGTAAGATGTTGATTACTAAGGTGAAGACAACAAAGAATAGAATGCATCCTCTTTCCCATGAATTAGGGTAGATAGACGCTTCATTTATATAAAAACATGTTTAGATGAATTTTGGTTATGTAATTTCAGATTTGGTTATCTACATTATGGTGGCCAAAATTATTACAATAGAAAAATATGGTTGACATTTTTCCTTCTAACGAGATTCAATTAGCTCATGTGAGAGCTACATTTTGGAAAAGTAACATAGGGAAATTTTCCCTAAAGGTTTTTCTTATAGAGCAAGGGGCCATTGGAGTTGGTTCATATGGATCTATGTAGCCCAATGCGGTCTTGGTTGCTAAGGGATGTTACTACTTCCCAAATTTCATAGATGAATATAGCATAAAGGCTTAGGTGTACTTTCTTACAAAGAATTTTAGATCTTTTGACAAGTTAGAAAAATTGAGGGTCTATGCATGAAGTTGGGTTACACTTTTTGGAAAGCGAGGACATGTTTTGTGTGATAAAGAGTAGTTAGATTGAGTCATATTAAGCGCTCAAATGAAAAATCTTTAATCCCTTGGTTGAAATTTGCGCAAGCCATTTTGCATAAACTGTGAGGTAAAGAGGAGCTCGATTGAGATTTTGGGAGCTTGACCGAGATGGAGGAGCTCGATCCAGGTGCCCAACAACCCTATCAATGTCCCAAAATCTCAAACCAACCACCGTCTGGAGGCCAAGGTAGGTTTCCTATCAGTTTTTCCCTATTCGAATTAATTTTTCTTGCAAAAAACACAAAATAATTTGAAATTAAAACCTACCATACAACGCCATACAAAAACCACAAAAAACAACCTAGAAAACCACAAAAACCAATCAAGAAAACCATTGAAAACCACCAAAAAAAACTATAATTTAGATTTTATTTTTTTTTCATTTCAAGTATAAGTTTTAAATAATAGCATGTTTATTATGAATTTTTTCTGATTTTGAATGATAAAAACTTATTTTTCTAATTATTTTATGCTTTGAAGTTTTTTGTTAGGAATTTAATGAAATAAATTTTCAAAATATTTTGATTTTTTCTTATTTAAAATGCATTTTAAATTTCGAACCAATTTGACCAAAAATATGCCAAAAAAACTCTAAAACATAAAACAACCAAACTATATTCCAATAAATAGATAGATTAGGAGTTTGAGATTGATATAATGAATATGATTATTCATGGTGAACTTCTATTTATCAAATGAAAATGTTATTTTTTAATTTTAAATTTAAATTAATTTATATTTTAAATAATAAATATAGTAATTTGTTTTAAAAAATAATTACCTAAATAAATTATTAACTAAATTAAGAGTTCAAAAATAATTGTTTTTGTTTTATATATATATATATATATATATATATATATATATATATATATATATATATATATATATATATATATATATATATATAAGACCATAGAATTCCTAAGCTAGCTTTAAATTCCAGCCAAAACCACCTAAGGCTCAAATGAGGTTGGTATAAAGACACTGGGGCCTGGTTAAACCATTGGGAGATCAACAAGAATGTTGCATTGCAAAACATTAATAACATTAAAAATATTGTTACTTCTAAGTTCAAAGAAAAAATGTGGCGTGGGAAAGATTTAGCAGCAAAAAGAAAATTAAGATATTATAAGGAGGTCATCAACCCCACCCTAGAAGATCAAAAGTATCTCTATGTTTTTAACTAGCTCAAGGAAGAAAATTAATATAGGAAAGATTAGAACGAAATCTCATGAGCTCCATAGTGAAACGGGTCGTTGGGCAGTTCCTAAAACACCATGGATGGAAAGGTTCTGCCATTTGTTAGCCTCCTGTTGCAACAGGTGTTCATCTTTCATGATTGACAGTTTTACATGCCAAATATGTCATACTTTGCATACTGCAATGCTCCATATTTCTTAAAGAGGCCAAAGAAGAGGCCATGAAAATGTGCCAGTCTAAATGCCACTGTTGTATTCCAATTTTTGATGACTTAACCAATTTTGAAGAATGTTCTGTAAAAGGGAAGTCCAAACAGCTTAATCTTGGCTTCCTTAGGTTTCAAATTCTTGTTTTAGGATGTAGAGAATTGATATCTGTCCAAACAGTTTAATCTTGGAAGATTTGCAGATAGGTAGAGAATCAAAGGAGCCCAACTGCTTAATCTGGGCCCTTGGCAGAAATAAGTGTAGATTTAGATAGGAGGGCAGTCAAAAGAAAAATTGTAAAGCAGGGTCTACAAGTCTAAGTGCACCCAAACCAAAAATAAGAAAAACTGCTAGGTAAGTAGGCTGGGTAGGTAGTTTTTGAGGTTGCAGAATGTTGATATGTGATCAGTTTTGTGTTTTAAAGTGATATTGTACTTCAGATCACAGGTACAAGGCAGTTTTCATTTGGAGGAGCTCAAACTGGACATCTCTAACCTCCCCTTCTTCCTCTTCCCCCAAATCACTCACTAATTTCCCTGAAGATGTCAAGGTCTGCTTCATTCCTCTTAGTTTCATCATTTTCCATATCATTTTCCTGGTGAAGATCTGCTTCACTCAAAGATTTCCATTCTTCCTCTATGAGTCACTTTTCCCCCTTTGATAGCCTAAGATCCACATACTTAGCGCTTTCTTGTCATTTCAATATTAATTACTGACTCTATTATGTAAATCCCTATCTGTGTTCCCCTTCCCCTACTAAAAATGTGTTAATAGCTCCCCTATATACTTATCCCCTCCCCCTGGTTGAAACATAACCATAAGTTCATTGGGAATTGCTAAGTTTATCTGAAACTCAACAAGAACCCTCATCTCCACCCTCAAACTATCTTTTCATGCACATTACTCCATCACATAGCATAAAATTCCTTTCATGTGTATAAAAACCATCTTATTTGACTTATTTTCACCCTCCCAAGGCATAAACCCCTTGTTTTGCCTTAAAGCCCTTCTCAAACTGCATAAATCCATCTTTCTAGGCTTTCATACCCTTCCCAATGCCTTTAAAAATCAGTTATAACCCATAAACCCACATTTCTAATGTTTAAAACCCCCCTCCGTTTAATAAATCATTCAAATCATGCCGCGGGCCCTGTCCCTAATCCTCCGCCGCCTCATCTTTGCCGCCAACCATTAGATCTGGCATGCCACAGATCAATGGTAGGCGGGTCCTTTCCCCAGCGAAGCTGCCGAGGGTTAACGCACGAGAGATCGGCGGTTTTGCCGTCATACTCTCGCCATTCGTCACCCTCCCAACTGTGGCAGAGCCCCCTCTGCCAAAACCACCTACGCGGATAGGCGATGCTCCCGAAAACGGATACCGCTCTCTCCCCTTTCCTGCGTCAGCATGACATCACCCTGCCACATCACCATCCCGCGCCGGCCTCCTGCCACCGTGTCCTTGCCACGTAGCTTCCTCTGTACTGCCAAGTCACCTCCTCTGTCGTACCGCCACGTCACCTGGCCGTACTGCTGACATCATCCTGCCATGTCACCGTCGTACTGGGACCCACTGCTGACGTCATCGTCAAAAAGTGCGAAAGGCACAAATCGCAGCCTAGGAAGCCCGGAATCAGAATCTGAGGCAGTTTTTCATGCGCGATTAGCGCCTAGCGCTAATCGCGCATGGCTACGGGAAATAGGCCAAAGTGGAAAGCCCCTCACCGTGCGGCCCCCAGCAAGCCCGAAAGGCACAGAATGACCTGATTTTCTTCACGAAGCATTCAGAAAGGGGCAAACACAGTTTTTAAAGCAACAGAGGGCCGAACAACTGCCATGAAAGATCGATGGGACAGTCTAAACCACTCAGAAGATATTAAAGACTCCAGGATCAGCGCCAAAGAGTATCAGAGGGAAGATGAAGCGGCAAAGAGTATCAGTTCAGCAACATCAAAGTAGGTGAAAATTAAAAACCTTCATCAAAGTCAGCAAAGCAGTTAAGGCCATTTAAAAGCCTATTTGGTCGGGATTAGTGCACATTAATGCCAACAAACAGCAGCAAAACCAAGTTAGAGGTGGAGATAAAGGACAAATCACAGTTATTACAGGAGGACTGCACCGAGCCACCCAGGATAGACATTAACTCAGTTTCGATACAACTGCCCTTAGCGCAGCTCAAAGATATTTTCATGCATTTATTTCTAGATAAGATTAGGTTAAAGTAATCATTTTCTTTCAGACCTGTTTAGGTCGGCTGTAATAGATTAATTTTTGGATAACTTTCCCTATTTATACCGACCCTCTGTATTGTTTAAAGGGTTGGTTGGTTGATAATCTTCATTAGAGACTCGCACTGGATATCTGAGATGTTTTACTTAATCAAAGATTACTGAAAATCTTTAGGGAAATGACTGTCTGCTCTGTGTCTAATGGTTTGAAGAATTGAATGTGGAATTCTTGTGCTGCAATATGAATCAATAAGTGTTCTTCACCTCTGTTATTTCAATTTCATTTATGCTCAAGTTGCAAAATGAAGGATTGGTTTAGAATTTTCTTAGCTGCACTCTATGCTCAGTTTCTGTGGCTTCTTAATGTTTTCTTCTTGATTTAGGCATAAATATGAATTCTGTTATGGCTCATGTTTGACCTATTTCACATATGGATGACTGTTATCTAGGAATTCTTAACTGCTCCTATATAGGGCTCATTTATCTTCTTTCTGCTAACCTGAATGAGAGATTCCTAATTGCCCCTCATTCCTTAGCCTTTAATCCATCTCTTTTACCTTGAATGATTGTTTCATATTCAACTAGCTTGCTCCATATTCCTTCTTCTGACCAAGAAAACGCACCAACAGTCCTACTCCTTGACTCCACGCCCAATGGTTCTAAAACTTTCATGCTATCCCTGCCTTTTTACTTGAAAGCATCATCCTTTCCACCAAAAAACAAAACAAAACCCCTTGAACTCAATAACTATCCTAAAAACCTTATCAACAAAGCTAAATCAGAAATAGAAAGCCCTCTCTGATTGCAGGTGGGCTAGAACTTGCAGTCCAAAGATTGGTCTGTGGTTACCTCGGCCGTATCCTTTTGAGCCGACCAAAAGGACAACCTGAGTGATAACATAATGGCGACTCCACTGGGGACATCCTCAGTTATTTTCACAAATCAAGTTGGAAAACTCCATAGGAACAAAAACCAGTGCTGTCTATTCCTTAAAACTACAGATGAAGTTTGAATATCGGCCAGGAAGCCTTTGAAATTGTTCTTGCTTTGCAATTACAGGAGTAAATAAATGCTGCTTCAGTCAATATTCATGGTAGTTTTAAACTACAGATAGTTGTCCCAGAAATTTGATCAGTTCCTTGCTAATTCTAAAAACATTAGCAAAAAATATCAAACCAAATTCAGAATCTGGCTCCCCAAAAGGAATTATCGCTATACTAGGTCAAATCCAGACCCAAATCCCCGAGTTTCTTTTGAAAATCCGAACTTAATCCCAAAAATCCTTAGGAAGCAAGAACAAAGAGAAGATTTTGCTGATAACAGTCCTGAAGCAGTTCACCCAAGCAGTGTTCCAACCCCTGTCAAAGTTTTATTTCGTTCAACCCCTGCTTCCCCTTGTTCATCATCTAATTCCCAAAGCACTCCTTCCACACCTCCATTCACTGCACATACTACCATTACCACTACTGTTGTTCCAGTTGTCCCAGTTGTTCCACTTATCCCTGTTGTGCCAGTCGTCCCTGTAAACATGGCCAATAGATATGCACCCCTGCAATTACCTGCAAACCCTGGGGCTATGCCTCAGGATTATCAAACTAAAATCACATATTTCGATGGAACTGGTACTTGCACAACGCTTCAGCATACAAAGAAGATGCAAGACTACTTTGAGAACTACGAAATAGATGAAGATAGTGTGAGAATGAAAATTTTTGTTCAAAGTTTAACAGGTGATGTAAGAACTTGGTTCAGATCACTTGCTACAAATTCCATAACCACTCCGGATGAGCTTTACCAATCATTTACCAACAGATGGGAGAAAAAGAAAGACCCCTTGCACATACTTGTTGAATACGATACAATAAAAAGAGGCCATCAAGAGTCTGTCCTAGGTTACTGTGCAAGATTCAATAATGTCTATAATGCAATACCACAGAACCTAAGACCTCCACCTGACCTTGCCTTGTATAAATTCCCTAATGGATTCGACCCAGATATGGCCTACCAGTTAAAAGAAAGAGCCCCTCAAACCCTTGCAGACATGCAAAATGTTGTTGTTAGCGTAGAGGCCAACCTAATTTCCAAAAGAAATAGAGCTAGAATGGAGAGAAGAACCACTTTCAAAGAAGAACCCTCAGCCTTAGATCAGAAATTTGATGCTATTATCAATGACATGCAAAGGCTGGGAGACAGAGTAGAAAGTGTTGAGAGGAAATCATCATGGGAAGGACAACAGTCCAATACCATAAGGAACCCAAATTTTAGGAAAACGCAGAACACAAATGCTGGTAGGTCTAGTCCAGACCATGATATAAGACCACCTTTTCATGAAAATTATGCGGAAGCATCCACATCCAGTGAGCCCACAGAGGAAACTCACATGAACCTGGTGGATTCGAGGGTTGAGCAACAAATTTTCCTAACTCAACAAGACCAAGATGAGCATGACTTTAATCAATTTCAGACTAAGTCTGGTGAGTCTTTTTATTTTAAACAAGGCTATGATACTGCTGTGTATGAGGTCCACAAACAATATAAGCTGAGAACTAGGACCATTGACATTCCTGAACCTAACAAACCAAAGGATGGCAAACAACCCAACAAGATTAAAGGCAAGGCTATCATAACAGGACCAGCTGATATACCTATCCCAAACCCGCATCAAGTGACTGTAGAGGACATAACACAAATGTAGCCCTCTATTGACCAACCTTTGCCACCTTCTTCCTTGAAAGAAAATTTGAACAGCATTCCGAAAAGCCCTCCTAAAACAGAAAAACCGCAATCAAATACTTCCCGTAACACTGATAAACAAGACCAAATTGCTGATACTCCAATGGAGAAAGGGAAACCTGCCTCTCACAATACTAAAACCCAATCTGAAAAATCATTTGACTTAGAGGCAGAAATAGGTAAATTGAAGATATCCATCCCCTTATCCGAACTGGCCAAACATGATGTGTATAGGCAACAAATTCAAAGGTCACTTTAAATGCCAGAGGTAAAGGATGATGTGAATGTTCTTTATGATCAACCTGAGCTGCTGTTCGGTCCATAATTTAATGGAAAATCAACATATGGATTTGTCTTGCCCTTTTATGTCAGTTTACATATACATGACAAAGTCCTGCACAATGCCATGTTTGACTCAGGTGCCTCACACAGCCTTATGCCCAAAGCTGTAATGGAAAATCTGAACCTTGATGTGACAAGACCCTACAAAGATCTATTCTCCTTTGACTCAAGTCAAGTCAAGTGTTTAGGCCTCATCAAAGACCTATGTGTCTCCTTAGTCCAATTTCCTAACAAGACAATCCTCATGGATGTTGTGGTTGCTGACATTCCACCAAAGTATGGCATGTTATTGTCAAGATCTTAGGGAGCAAAACTCCAAGGATCCCTCCAATTAGACCTCTCTTATGCCACTATATCTGTCTTTGGGCAACCAAAGAGACTGTATAGAGAAACACTAATGAAATATGTGGTAACTAGTGAGAGCAAGCCTGAAAATTTTCCCATTTACTCAATCCATTATGATATGGATTCTTTCATTTTATTTAATGATGAAATAAGTCCTCCCATTGATGACAAGCCGTTGGCTTTAGAACTGAACACACACATCAATGAAGAATCGGTTGCCCATACTGTCAAAACAATCAAGGCAACCAGCTTACAAGAAGAATCTCCCCAAACAGAAAATTCAAATCTGTCCACTGCAAGAATGTCTGAAACTCTTGACACTAACCACAAGCAAGAAATCACATGGTATTTAGAGTTTGATGGCTCTGTCAACAAGTTAGGAGCGGGGGCAGGTGTCTGGATTCACAATACACATGACAATCATGCAGAAGGTCATGCCTACAGACTAAATTTCAAATGCACTAATAACATGGCAGAGCATGAGGCTCTCCTCTTAGGCCTTAAACTGCTCAAAGCTCTAGGAACTGCAAAAGTATCCATTTTAGCTGACTCTGATTTAATCATACAACAGATGAAAGGTAATTTTGTTACCAATGACAATAGAATGAGGGCCTATAAGACTGCTGCCACTACTATACTCAATACATTCACTGAATCCAAGCTTGCCAAAATTTCAAGAGAGCATAACATTCATGCACACAGCCTAGCCACTTTTGCTAGTACATGCAAGCTTCCCTTTGAGCCAAATCATCATTTTACTGCTGAGATAAAACACAGGCCGCTGTCCCAAATAATGTTAAAGATTGGCAAGTGTTCGAGAATGATGCCCAGATTAACAATTTCCTCACTCTTGAGCATGAGTTTTCAAATATTAACATTGACATGGATGCTATGACGGATGAACAACAGCAAACGAATGAAAATCAGCAGGCTGTAACACCTATAACGGCCAAATGAATGTTGAACCCAACTGTTTTTGATAATACAAATATAGAAGAGCTAAAACTGATGCATTTGGAGGAAATAGCCGAAACAGAGGCCGAGATCGTTGATCTGAAAGATAACTTACTCCCTGCTAGCCTCACTCCGTTGGAAGACATGTTTGATGCTAATGATGTTCCCAAGAAACCAAAAATGAAACCCCTAAACGTTGCTATAGAAGAACATAACATCGGGACAACAAAGAAGCCCAAAATGATCAAATTATCTAAAAATTTGCCACCTGATCAGAAGCCCAAATATGTTGATTTGTTCAAAGAATTCCAAGATGTATTTGCTTGGAGTTATGAGGATTTGAAATCCTATGACACCTCAGTAATCCAACACACCATTCCCTTAAAACCAAACCAAAAGCCCTTCAAATAGAAACTAAGGAGAATCAATCCTATGCTTCTCCCTTTGATTGAAAAGGAAGTGAAAAGAATGTTTGAAGCAGGTATCATAGCACCCATCAGATTTTCTGAATGGGTATCCAATCTTGTTCCTACAAGAAAAAAGATAGGTGAGATTAGGCTATGCGTAGACCCAAGAAATTTAAACCAAGTCTCCCTAAAAGACCACTACCCATTGCCCAAAATGGATCATATTTTGCAGAGAGTAGTGGGATCATCTAGATTTCTTTGCTAGATGGATTTTCAGGTTTCAATCAAATACTGGTTCACCCGGATGACCAAGACAAGACAGCCTTTACCACACCGTGGGGAACATTTAAGTATATGAAGATGCCATTCGGACTTATAAACGTTGGTGCTACCTTTCAAAGGGCAATGGATATTGCATTTGCCAAAGAAATACATGATTTCCTAGTTGTATATCTTGATGATCTAACCCCTTTCTCTAAATCTGATCAAGAGCACCTGAAACATTTGAGGCAAATATTCATGACATGTAGGAAATATGGCATTTCCTTGAACCTCAAGAAATCCCTCTTTGGCCTTGAAGAAGGCAAACTCCTTGGCCATATCATATCAAAGGACGGGATTAGAATTGATCATGAAAGAATCCAAGCAATCCTCCAAATCCCATATCCAAGAAACATAAAAGAGTTGCAAGCATTCCTGGGAAAGATCAACTTCCTAAGGAGATTTATTCCAAATCTAGCTGAGCTGATAAGATTGTTAAGCAACATGTTAAAAAAGGATGCCAAGGTAAGATGGTCTCTTGAAACCAAACAAGCCTTTGAGGGCATAAAATCTGCCTTAACCCAAGCCCCTATCCTCACAAGTCCACAATTTGATAGGGACTTTATCATATTTTCTTTTGCATCTGATCACACCATAGCTGCTGTTCTTTTGCAAAAGGATGATCAGGGAGCTGAAAAGCCAATTGCATTTTTCAACCGAGCCTTAAGAGATGCCCCTTTGAAGTACCCAATCATGGAGAAGCAGGCCTATGCCCTGGTCAAAGCAATCAAAGATCTCCGAGTGTACATTTTATATTCACATGTGATTGCCTATGTCCCAAATGTTGTTGTAAAAGACATATTAACCCAAGAGGGATTAGAGGGAAAAAGAGGCAAATGGATTGCAAACATCCTTGAGTATGACATAGAAATAAAACCAACCAAGCTCATAAAGTGACAAGGTTGAGCCAAACTGATGTCCGAAACAAACTTTCAAGCCTTAGACATTAACCAATTGGACAATGAACAGGAGTTGGCAACTCCACAGATCAGTGAAACCTTTTTGCAATCCCCATGGTATGCTGATATATGCTTTGTTTTGTTAAACCTGTTTGCTCCCCCAGGATTGTCTAGAACTAAGAAAAGATTTTTAAGAATGAAGGCTTCAAAGTTTTGTGTCATAGATGGCGCATTATTTTGGAATAATCATGAAGGTATATTGCTTAATTGTTTAATCATGAATGAAACTAACAATGTCATGAAAGAATTCCATGCAGGTGACTGTGGAGGGCATCTATATTAGAAGTCCACTGCTGATAAAATTCTAAGGGCTAGTTTCTATTGGCCCTCTCTTTTTGCAGATGTAAAAAAGTTTGCCATTTCATGTCACAAATGCCAAATCTTTGAGGGCAAAAGAAAGCTGTTGCCCCTGCCCCTTAAACCCATCTCAACTAAAAAGACTTTTCGACAATGGGGTCTTGACTTCATTGGAGAAATCCATCCCTCTTCCTCAGGCCAGCACAAATGCATTTTAACAGCCACCGACTATTTCACCAAGTGGGTTGAGGCCATCCCATGCAGACAAGCCAATGACACCATCATTATCCAATTCCTTGAGTGCAACATCCTTTCTAGATTTGGCTGCCCTGAGAAGATCATTACTGATAATGCCGTTGCTTTTAAATCCAAAAAAATGATCAATTTTTGCCACAAATTTCACATCACCTTGGGGCATTCCACACCCTATTACCCCCAAGTTAATGGCTTGGTTGAGTCATCAATAAGAGCCTGATTAATATCATAAAGAAAGTGCTAGAAGAAAACAAGAAGAACTGACATAGAAAGCTCACAAATGCCCTATGGGCAGACAGACTTTCAACAAAGAAATCCATTGGGATGAGCCCTTATGAGCTAGTATATGGCATGGAAGCCAGGTTTCCTTCATCTTTGGGCATCCCTACTATCAGACTGTTACAGGAGATTCAGGCTGAACCAAACGACATTCAACGAAGAATCAACCAAACCATTCATCTTCAGCAAACTAGAGAGCAAGTTTATGACAGAGATCAGATTTTGCAAGAAAAGCTCAAAAAGATTTTGATAACAGAGCTAAGGCTGAGGATTTCTATATTGGTGACAAATTTCTAAGGTGGGATTCATGAAGAGAAGACAAGGGAAAACATGCAAAATTTGATCTTTTATGGAAAGGGCCATTCGTTATTTCTGTTGTTTAGGGAAATAACACATATTTTCTCAAATTTGTAGAGGGCAGCACGGCTGAAGAAAGCCCTGTAAATGGCCGAATGCTGAAACATTACCATGATCCCTTTTAAAGGGATATAATCCAGCTCTGTACATATCTCTTTGTACATTGATATTTGTATATATCAGCGCTTTGTTTTTAGTTTTTGTATAAGCAGTCTGAGTGTTAGAGGAGCAGCATCAATGTTTGTGAAGACACAGCCAATTGCCAATATTCCATTTTTAAAGCTCTGTCTCTGCATTACTCTCGGTAAAACAACAATAGTAGCATTGTCATATCACAGAAATTCATGGTAAAAGCAAACAGTGGGTAGCTTGCAGTCTTCAGTCAAACAGTATCAATAAGAGCAGAGCATTTTTTAATTTCACATCAGCAACTATTTCTAGACCAGAGCTAAAGGAAACACATCAGTTTTGATCTATGTTTTTCAAAGGCACAATGCTCAAGCAATACTGTACATAACATCAAGCACGTAGAAGAAAGCAGGCGATGCTATACAGTTCACAGTAATTCAGTTGAGGAGGGAGTTGTTCATATTTCAAAGTTTCACACTTTAACAGCCAGCATAAAGAAGTTTTTCAATCTACAACAACAATAGAAGATCAAGGCAGTCTGACCTGCTGTTCTTGGCTTTTCACAAGGAAAAGCCATCCCCAAGTGGAGCCATTGTTAGCCTCCTGTTGCAACAGGTGTTCATCTTTCATGATTGACAGTTTTACATGCCAAATATGTCATACTTTGCATACTGCAATGCTCCATATTGCTTAAAGAGGCCATGAAAATGTGCCAGTCTAAATGCCACTGTTGTATTCCAAATTTGAACCATTTTTGAAGAATGTTCTGTAAAAGGGAAGTCCAAACAGCTTAATCTTGGCTTCCTTAGGTTTCAATTTCTTATTTTAGAATGTAGAGAATTGATATCTGTCCAAACAGTTTAATCTTGGAAAATTTGTAGATAGGTAGAGAATCAAAGGAGCCCAACTACTTAATCTAGGCCCTTGGCAGAAATAAGTGTAATTTAGATAGGAGGGCAGTCAAAAGAAAAATTGTAAAGCAGGGTCTACAAGTCTAAGTGCACCCAAACCAAAAAGAAGAAAAATTGCTAGGTAAGTAGGCTGGGTAGGTAGTTTTTGAGGTTGCAGAATGTTGATATGTGATCAGTTTTGTGTTTTAAAGTGATATTGTACTTCAGATCACAGGTACAAGGCAGTTTTCATTTGGAGGAGCTCAAACTGGACATCTCTAACCTCCCCTTCTTCCTCTTCCCCCAAATCACTCACTAATTTCCCTGAAGAGGTCAAGATCTGCTTCATTCCTCTTAGTTTCATCATTTTCCATATCATTTGCCTGGTGAAGATCTGCTTCACTCAAAGATTTCCATTCTTCCTCTATGAGTCACTTTTCCCCCTTTGATAGCCTAAGATCCACATACTTAGCACTTTCTTGTCATTTCCATATTAATTACTGACTGTATTATGTAAATCCCTATCTGTGTTCCCCTTCCCCTACTAAAAATATGTTAATAGCTCCCCTATATACTTATCCCCTCCCCCTGGTTGAAACATAACCATAAGTTCATTGGGAATTGCTAAGTTTATCTGAAACTCAGCAAGAACCCTCATCTCCACCCTCAAACTATCTTTTCATGCATATTACTCCATCACACAGCATAAAATTCCTTTCATGTGTATAAAAACCATCTTATTTGACTTATTTTCACCCTCCCAAGGCATAAACCCCTTGTTTTGCCTTAAAACCCTTCTCAAACTGCATAAATCCATCTTTCTAGGCTTTCAGACCCCTCCCGATGCCTTTAAAAATTTGTTATAACCCATAAACCCACATTTCTAATGTTTAAAACCCCCCTCCGTTTAATAAATCATTCAAATCATGCCGCGGGCCCCGTCCCTAATCCTCCACCGCCTCATCTTTGCCGCCAACCGTTAGATATGGCACGCCGCAGATCAATGGTGGGCGGGCCCTTTCCCCAACGAAGCTGCCGAGGGTTAACGCCCAGGAGATCAACGTTTTTGCTGTCGTACTCCCGCCACGTGTCACCCTCCCGGCTGTGGCGGAGCCCCCTCTACCGAAACCACCTACGCGGATAGGTGGTGCGCCTGAAACCGTATACCACTCTCTCCCCCTTCCTGCGTCAGCATGAAATCACCCTGCCGCATCACCATCCCGCGCCGGCCTCCTGCCACCGTGTCCTTGCCACGTAGCTGCCTCCGTACTGCCAAGTCACCTCCTCCGCCGTACCGCCACGTCACCCGACCGTACTACTGACGTCATCTGCTGACGTCATCTTGCCACGTCATCGCCGTACTGGGACCCATTGCTGACATCATGCTGACATCATCGTCAAAAAGTACGAAAGGTGCAAATCGCAGCCTAGGAAGCCCAGAATCAGAATCTAAGGCAGTAATTGCGCATGGCTACGGGAAATAGGCCAAAGTGGAAACCCCCTCACCGCGCGGCCCCCAGCAAGCCCGAAAGGTGCAAAATGACCCGATTTTCTTCGCAAAGCATTCAAAAAGGGGTAAACATAGTTTTTAAAGCAACAGAGGGCCGAACAACTACCATGAAAGATCGATGGGACAGTCTGAACCACTCAGAAGATACTAAAGACTCCAGGATCAGCACCAAAGACTATCAGAGGGAAGATGAAGCGGCAAAGAGTATCAGTTTAGCAACATCAAAGTAGGTGAAAATTAAAAACCTTCATCAAAGTAAGCAAAGCAGTTAAGGCCATTTAAAAGCCTATCTGGTCAGGATTAGTGCACATTAATGCCAGCAAACAACAACAAAACCAAGTTAGAGGTGGAGATAAAGGGCAAATCACAGTTATTACAGGAGAAATGCACCAAGCCACCCAGGACAGACATTAACTCAGTTTTGATACAGCTACCCTTAGCGCAACTCAAATATATTTTCATGCATTTATTTCTAGATAAGATTAGGTTAAAGTAATCATTTTCTTTCAGACCTGTTTAGGTCGGCTGTAATAGATTAATTTTTGGATAATTTTCCCTATTTATACCGACCCTCTGTATTGTTTAAAGGGTTGGTTGGTTGATAATCTTCATTAGAGACTCGCACTGGGTATCTGAGATGTTTTACTTAATCAAATATTGCTGAAAAGCTTTGGGGAAATGACTGTCTGCTCTGTGTCTAATGGTTTGAAGAATTGAATGTGGAATTGTTGTGCTGCAATATGAATCAATAAGTGTTCTTCACCTCTGTGATTTCAATTTCATTTATGCTCAAGTTGCAGAACGAAGGATTGGTTTAGAATTTGCTTAGTTGCACTCTATGCTCAGTTTCTCTGGCTTCTTAATGTTTTCTTATTGATTTAGGCATAAATATGAATTCTGTTATGGCTCATGTTTGACCTATTTCACATATGGATGACTGTTATCTAGGAATTCTTAACTGCTCCTAGATAGGGCTCATTTATCTTCTTTCTGCTAACCTGAATGAGAGATTCCTAATTTCTCCTCATTCCTTAGCCTTTAATACATCTCTTTTACCTTGAATGATTGTTTCATATTCAGCTAGCTTGCTCCACATTCCTTCTTGTGACCAAGAAAACGCACCAGCAATCCTACTCCTTGACTCCACACCCAATGGTTCTAAAACTTTCATGCTATCCCTGCCTCTTTACTTGAAAGCATCATCCTTCCCACCAAAAAACAAAACAAAACCCCTTGAACTCAATAACTATCCTAAAAACCTTATCAACAAAGCTAAATCAGAAAGAGAGAGCCCTCTCTGATTGCAGGTGGGCTAGAACTTGCAGTCCAAAGATTGGTCTGTGGTTACCTCGGTCATATCCTTTTGAGCCGACCAGAAGGAAAACCTAAGTGATAACACCATCTATGTGAGAATATGAACATCGAGGATGAAAATCACTTCCTCTTAGAATGCCTCGCGTACAGTTACATTAGATCTCAGTTTCAAAATATTTGTTGCAATACTAACCTTCCTATCCTTTTACATTGTCAAAATTATAGTGAGCTCGGGAGGCTTCTCTCTAAGCTTTTTGAGCATAGGAATAAAGTCTTAAATCAAACTAAATAATTCGTTTCTTTAGGTCCGATAGACCAAAGTTTGGTCTCAGTGGACGTTAACCACCACCATCATCATCATATACACACACACACATAATTTAACTATATACATAATTATACAACTATATAACATACTAGATGATCACAGGGCTATTTTATATGGAGCCCAATGTTTTGAGTTCCACTTGGGTGACTAATATGATGAATGCCTTATTGCATGTGCATACGTAGCTTTTTAATATCTTAATAAAAATTTGTGATTTTTCGTTGAAAGAAAACATAACACACACACAAAACTATATAAAACATTTAACTATATAACTATATATAATTATATAACTATATATACATCCAAGCTTCAACAATGCATCATTGATATATGCATTAAATCGACGATGAAAAGTGCATTTAAAGCAAATAAAAACACTTTGACTCTTTTCTAATTTGTACCACATTGTTTCATTATGAAGTGTGCTATACTAGAAACATTGTATTCATGTGCTTGCACCTAGTACATGTCATGTGTCAAAGTCAAACATTATAAGAACTTGCCTGATCGAGTATTTGGTTCGCATGCAATTTTATTAGTTTTGTGAATAGGTTTATTTCAATTTTTTACATATATTTACATATTTATGCTTTCTAAATAAAATGCATTATTTAGAAATGGGAAAAAATTTCAAGTTAGATTTGGTCACTTCTTTCGATTGTGTTTACATGGAACTCAATACTATGTTTGATAAATTATCAAAAAAGGGACTCTAAAGTTTAGGAAGGCTAGATTATTCTACTTGAGTTTAGAATTTTTTTTCTTGTCAACATTATTTCTAAGTCAACAATTTTTTCTTGGATTAGTTTATATGTAATAGTTTAGTCAACATTTTTTTCTTCGATTACTTTATATGTATTATACGTATTGAACAATTTTGTGGAGCTTGAGATCGGTTAATAGATATCTTCACCAAACCATTGGGAATAATTTTTTTTTTTCATTTTAGAGACAATGTTTAGGTGTTTCATTCTATCCTTGCAAATTACCTCCAACTTTGTACAAAATTGGCCTTGATCTCATTATTTGAAAAACATTCCTTGGGTTTCTGGATAACAAACTACGACTTTTATTTCCATGATGAAGTCGATCTTGTGTCGAATTCTTGGTCCTCAAAATCTTGAAACTTGTACTCTCCCATCTCTTCCATGAGCTAATTATCTGCCCACTCCCCTTGCGATTTCGAGCTTCCATCCTTAATTGACTCAATTTGAGACTATTTTTATCCAAACTATTATTATTACGACCCTTCATATATTCCTCAACAATTCCACTATGGCACTTATAGTGAAACTCAGTTATTTTTTCGATAGACATCCCCTTACTGAATGTTTGGAAATTAATACCTCTACTGATTACAAATCTCAATCTCATGGTAAAAAATCAATGATGTTGTTATATTCTCATCATCTCTTATACATCAACTATTCGAGTTTGCAATAATAATATCCTTTCATCTCTAAATCCATATTTATGTTTTCACATTTAACAAGTGTAATATGAAGCATTGCTGCATAGTACCTGCCTCTTACGCAAAAAGTAGTTATTGTTAATTATTAAAACTTGGGATTTGCAAAATTCCATTTTGTAGGCAACATTATCATAGTTTAGATCTTCTTCAACTTTTGAATTTAGGTTTCTACTTGAGAATATTAAAACAAATTTTCAAAAGATTAAAACAAATAGAATTGAAGTATGGGGGTTTACGCAGTGCATTATATTAGATATCAATTTGGGATTCAACTGCGTTAAGTAAGTCATTCATGTATGACCATTTCCATGAGAGGTGGTCGTAACTGAATAATTTCTCATGATTTTTGAATAGTTCACTTAGCACTCATTGCATCAGGTGATGCTCACAGGGGTGAAGAAGTGGGATTGAAACTAGTGAAAACTCCACAGTTAAGCGCACTTGAGCCAGAGGTGATCTGGGATGGGTGACCTCCCGGGAAGTCTTGGTTACCGAGTGCAAGCCCCGGAAGTGATGATTGAAGCTATGTGATTCATTTCACTAGTTTCAATCCCACTTCTTCACCCCTATGAGCATCACCCGATGCAATGAGTGCTAAGTGAACTATTCAAAAACCATAAGAAATTAGTCAGTTACGACTACCTCTCATGGAAATGGTCATACGTGAATGACTTACTTAATGCAATTGAATTTCAAATTGATATCTAATATAATGCATTGCGTAAAACCCCATACTTAAATTCAAAAAGAGTGAAGGGATCTCTACTTGGATGGTTCATGAGGCACAATATTTGCTAAGGTTTTGCAAATGGGGTAGCAAGCTAAGTGGGCTTGATTGTGGGGAAAATCCACAGTTAAGCGTGCTTGATCCAAAGGCGATCTGGGCTGGGTGACCTCCCGAGAAGTCCTGGTTATCGGGTGCAAGCCCCAGAAGTGATGATTGAACCTATGTGATTCATTTCACTAGTTTCAATCCCACTTCTTCACCCTTGTGAGCATCACCCGATGCAATGAGTGTTAAGTGAACTATTCAAAAATCATGAGAAATTAGTTAGTTACGACTACCTCTCATGGAAATGGTCATACGTGAATGACTTACTTAATGCAGTTGAATCCCAAATTGATATCTAACAAATAGAATTGTTAAAGTTTTTAAGTAGGGAGATTTTTATAGTTGAATTCACAAAGCTAAGCTTCAAAAGTGTTTGGTTAAAACAATGGAATTTCTATTTAGAATTAAAGTAATTTATAACAAAAAATTCCACAACAAATGGTATCAATTGGCTTTTGTTTGCTCTCTATATTCTTAAATAACTAATGCATCTACAAATTCTTATAAGTATTTATCGTGCATTATTTGACAACTTGATATTTCAAGGTCTTATATGACTCCTACACAAGTTGCCCATAAAATCAAGCTAGCTATTAAAGGTAGGTAAAAATGTTTGAAAGAACAATATTTAATATCGTAAAATCAAGATAACTATTAAAGGTAGGTCAAAATGTTTGAAAGCAAAACATTATATAATATTAAAGGAACACATTATTAATTATAAAAAGGCATGTTGAATTAGTGGCATACCAAATAGATATAAAGGTTTATAATGGAGGGAACATTGTTTTTTCTTATGAATACATTATATTATTTTGAAATATTTTGCTAGTAAAGGAATAGTTAAGTTTTAGTCATTTTATATTTAAAAAAAAAAAAACAATAGAAAAATATTTATAAGTATTGTGAGACATTAAGTTATTAATAGGTTAGATAGAAAATAAATGTAAAATTGAGACTATAATATCAATTCCAATTAGAAATGAATTTATGAAGGTAAAAAACAATTTCGATGATTTTTTTAATAGACACGTACACACACACATAATTCAACTCAAATATTGATCATCAATCTAAAGAAGTTGTATTAATGTAAGAAGGGACTCAAATGCAACAAGGGTTTAGAGGAAGAACTTAGATTGCATTTTCAAAAATATCTCTATATTGATATAGGAAGTGATAGAATATCATAAATGTGTTTGTTGGATTTTTTGTAGTTGTTGCAATAGTATTGGAGTCCTAGTAGTAAGACTTAAAAGAGATTTTGTTAAAGATTTCCCATTATAATTTAGGAATATTTTATTTAAGTAGTGACATAATAATTTTAGATGTTTTTCTTATATTAAGTAGATTATATATGTCAATATTATATATAAAGGTGAATCTATATATAAAGTGATTTCACATTTAAAATATCATATATATATATATATATATAGAGAGAGAGAGAGAGAGAGAGAGAGAGATTAACCCACAAAAAAATCATAAAATAAAAATATTATCATTAAAAAATTTCAAAAACTAATTTTTTAAAACTATTTTCATAAGTTACACATTAATTAAAAGTCAAACTTGAGTTTGACACACTTACTTAGAAATGATGTGTATGTTGTTTTTCATAAATATTGAGATTTGATGTGTATACTATTATGACACTTGGTGGCATACAGATTTTATTTTTTATTTTTTATTTTTAAAATATATTTTATTTTGACAAACTCTATTTATAACCCCATAAAATTAATCATTTTATCTATATGAGCCAATAAGAAAATAGAAATTCAAATTTCAAAAATTTCAAAACTTATTTTTAATTTTCAAAATATTTAGTTTAATAGTTGTTTTTTTTCAAAACTTTAATAAACTTTATAAAATCTTTTTAAAATTTTCAAAACTAATTGAAAGTAAAACCATTTTGACTATAAAATGATTACAATATAACTTACCTATAATCAAATATAATAATATGAAAATTTAGCAATGATGATAAACGAAGAGGGGAAAGTCATGTTTGTGGTCTAGTTTATTAGTTGTTCTCCTCATCCGTATGTATGAACCATTCACCTAACACGTCGGATCAAATTATATGCATCCGTGTGTGTAGGAACAAACTATCTTATCAACAAATTGTATGTGTGTTAAATTTAGACCATTTTGTTGGCGCATGAGATCAAACTACTTATCAACCAACTTACTCAGCAAAGGACCTATAGCAATAAATGTATCCAATTACAATCCATAATTACACTGATAGGAATTTACTTTGCTGGCTTTGGGTGGGAAAACACTGTTCACCCAACCAATGGGAGAGCTTGAATTTCGCCCTTCCAACCAATTAAATTTTTCCATGTGTTTGTCTCTCCAACCAATGGAAATTTTCCATCTGTCCAGCTTGCTTTCAACCCAATTCTGCATCTCTCCATTGACACGGCTTCCTTGGCCATACCTATTTGTAAACATTTCCCTCTCTTTCACGTCTTCTACTCCTTGACTTACCCTGTTGTGGCTTCATCAACAAAGGCAGCTGCCAAAATTTGTGGAAGGTTGTTTCAGAAGGATCAGGGATGCTCTAGAAGAAGTCAAAGTCCCCATCCATAGCACCAGCACACATCGATGACAATGTCGTAGTTGCTGCCTCTTGTTGCCTCTTTTTCACCCCCAACATCCCTGCAGATATGAGACAATGGAAGACCAGATTTGGTGAGCTCTTCCAACACCTTGATGTTGTTCTTTCAACAGTTGCCCATGTTGCACAGATTTTCGTGTCCGCAGAGCCTCAAGCAGATGTGCTTCTTCAACCTCTACCAGATTCTGGCTTCATGGGGTCTTCCATAGAAGTTGCTCAGAAGCAACTGCTGACATGGCTTAACGAATCTCATCCCCAACCTCAGGTGATCGGTGTGTGGGGATGGTGGGAGTTGGAAAAACGACATTACTCCAACTCATCCACAATAACTACAAGGAGAACTGCATGAAGAAGGTGAGTAGTAGCTTTGATTTCATCATTTGGTATACCATTTCTCAAAACTATAAGATTGAAATTCTCCAGGATATTATTGCCGAGTCTCTGAATTTAAAATTTGAGCCGAGTTCATCTTGAAAATAAAAAGTTTCTTCTTTTATTGGATGACATCTGGAGTCCAATTGATTTGAATCAAGTTGGGGCCAATTTTGGTCGTGATAAAGGAAGCAATGTCTTAATCTCCAGTTGCTACAGAGACGTGGTTAAAATAATGGCAGGAAAAGTGTGATGCATGATGATATGACCTCTGTCGGAGAAGAGCTTTTGAGGCTATTGCTAGAAAGTTGCATCATAGTGTAAAGGTTTACCATTGGCTCGAAAAATGATTGTTGATGACTAGAGTCGCTCTTTAGTTTTGATGAAAAGTGTAGATCCATCCTAGTGATACAGAGAGTATTTCCTAAGAAGTTGAGGCTCTGCGATACAGGGTGAATGTCTATGAATAGACCTGAAAATATTCTTTTGGAAGCTGATGAAATCAATTTCTATTTGACATAATTGATTTATATCTGTAACATTTTGAAAACCTAGATATCAAACTATTTCTATAGCCACACTTATAATGACTTTGATTTTAGTCATCCCAATGAAGTGTTCTCGTCAACCTTGAGCTCTTAGATGGCAATAACGAAGGCCTCATCAAAGACAATCCTAATAGAGATGGTGTTTGTCTTAATTTTTGAGTCTTGGTTGATGGGGCCAGCCCACGTGGTCCCACGCTATCCCAACTTACGTGGACCTACACTAAGAATCTGGCTCGGACATATGGTGATTGCAAATTGATTTTGGTTTTAATTGACAATCAATCCACGGTACTTGGTATTGTTTCTCCTTATGACACCTACCCTCCTCGAATTTGACAAACCCTAATTCACTTTTTACTACCGGTTCGCGCCTCTCTCGTCATTCTTACCTTTGTTACTTGGTCTCGGTGGTCTCGGACTGGTTTTGGCTCCGCCTCTGGTTATCTCTGTCTGTGGTGAAACCCTGTTGAGTTTCGGCCGGTCTTATGGTGAGATAATGCGGCTTAGCTCTGTCTGGTCGTTACTGTGAGAGTCTGTATATTCGGCTTCAAGTTTTTGTTGGTAAGTTACTGTGACTCCACCGTGCATTCAATTCATTTTTATGACTGTGAGAACATTTCTGGGTTTGCTCTTGTGAATACTGTCGGTTCTGGTCTTCTTAGCAAATTTGTGGTGAATGCCTGTAATGAATGATGTCTGGTCGGCTCAGTTGACAGATGCACAGGTCGATGGTATCTCAGCTTGGTTCTTCTCCGGCGCTCGGCTCTGTAAACAAGGTATGACTCCGTTTCATGCTATTTTCCTTTTTCCTCTGTTTGTGCTAGAACTAACGTTCCGCAGCCTCTCTGTGGACAGGGTCAATGCTTCGATTCTGTAGGCCTTTGGTTCCAGCTCACTGTAAGCTATGGTGACTTCACCTCAACCATACGCAGGTTTTCTTATACTTACAGTATCATAGTTTCATTCTTATGTGCAAGGGTTTTGTCTAGTTATAAACCCTGACCCTCCACCTTATATTTCGCTTGCAGGTGTGGCCGGTTCCCGTGTCTTCGCAAGGGCTCTTATCGATTCCACCCGGGTAGCTCTGCTCTCGTTTCACTTTCTTGCAATGGCTCTTGGTCTTTGTCGTGTTTGCTATCGCTTTTTGTGTGACCTGTTAGTTGGTCTGTCGAGTCTGGGCTTGTTGGGTTTTCTCAAACCCTCGGCCATAACGTAGGAGGGTTTTATTTGTGGGTCGTTTGAAACTTGTTCGGTGAACCCTCGATGTACAGCATATGTAATTCTTTTGTTATGTAGAAATACAATGTAATATTTAGCGATATATAAACTTGGCTACAGTTGGTTCTGGTGGCTTACCCGGTTGCTGTTATGGTCTAGTTTGTCCCTCTGTATTTGCTGGTTCCTTCCCGCCTTGTGCTCACTGTTGTCTCGGCCAGTTAATCGATTCTTGGATACTGTAAAACACTGTTATTGTATTTACCTGAAATGAAATAATTATACAGCACTTATACATGTAGATTATTTGTTACTGAGGACATAAATGTTTGAACAGTTTGTTTACTCGTGCACTGAATTAGATGAAGGAAAAAATATGTATATCTATTATTCTCATTCCAATGCTCCGCTGCTGAACCCCCTCTGGGTTATCTCGCTTGTCTTTCTATACAATATTTTTTGGGCAGTTTGATAACTGCTGGTAGTTATTCCATTACAGTTTATTTTGCAGTTATTGTAAGCATGATTTTCTTGACTATCAATTTGTTCACTTTGTCTGCCTTCCTATCATAGGGGTACGTTGTTTACATCACCTATTGACACTAATCTACTCTTAACGTATCTAACTAAGACCTGTTACAATATTTTAAATAAAATGAATAGAAATTTAAAATAACATAAATTAATATTGTAGCTGACCATGAAGGAAATAAAACAAAAACATAGGAACTTGACAGGCTTGTTGTCCGTTCACTGAACTGTTTATCATTCCCAATCTTCTTCAGAAACTGTGTTCGCCCTCTCTCGGTCTTCACCCTGTTGACCAGATGCTCCTGCATCAGGCTGCCGGGGTAAAAGAGAGATCTCATGGCTCCGTTCCATGAGCTCCTCCACCGAGTAGCCAGCCTTCCGAATCTGTGTCTCGTCGAGCCAGGAGCTGTCCTCCATTGGACAGTCCTTCCACTTGATGAGGTAACGCATATACTCCTTCCTGCGCGTCTTCTTGGCTACCTGTGTGTTGAGGATTACTTCGATTTCATGGGTCCGGACCGAAGGCATCTGTTTCTTCCAAAGACTGCTCTCGAACTGGGTGTCCCGTTGTGGTTGTACCATTCTATCATCTTCTGCCTGGGCATGATATGGGAATAGGTCTGCCACGTTGAATATGGGTGATATACCTATATCAGGTGGCAACTGAATTTCATATGCATTCGCTGAAAATTTCCGCAAAATTTTGCATGGGCCGATTTTCTTGAATTTCAGCTTGTTATACGTACCCTTAGGAAACCGTTCCCGGCGCAGATGCGCAAGGACTTCGTCTCCAATCTCAAAATGTACCTCTCGCCGCTTTATGTCTGCATGCTGTTTGTATTTCTGCGTGCTGTCCTGTAATCTTAATTTAACCTTTTCATGCAGTTCGCTCATTGCTTCGGCAAAATCTTCTCCGTCTGCACTTCTCCTTTCTAGCTGTCCCAAATCCCGTAGTTCATGTACTCCTCGCGGATGCATACCATACAAGATCTGAAATGGGCTAAAACCGGTGCTCCGATTGGGCGAATCGTTATAAGCGAATTCTGCCTGGGCAAGAGCTCGATCCCATAATCGCGAGTTTTCTCCTGTTAAACTTCGTAACAAATTGCCCAAACTCCTGTTCACCACCTCTATTTGTCCATCAGTCTGCGGGTGATACGCAGAACTGAAATTTAACTGTGTGCCCAGCTTTTTCCATAGGGTGTGCCAAAAGTGTCCTGCGAACTTCACATCCCTGTCTAAAACTATAGTTCTAGGTAAGCCATGTAATCAAACTACTTCTGCAAAGAAGAGGTGTGCCACGTTTGTGGCGTCGCTAGTCTTCCGGCAAGGAATGAAATGAGCCATTTTCGAGAACCTATCCACCACCACCATCACTGAATCATATCCCCGCTGCGTTCTAGGCAATCCTAGGACAAAGTCAATGCTGACCGAATCCCACGGCCTGCTTGGAACAGGTAGGGGTGTGTACAGCCCAGTGTTCTGGCTGTGTCCTTTCGCCAGTTGGCAGATTTTACACCTGGTTACATATCTCTGTACGTCCCGGCTCATTTTTGGCCAATAATAAAAATGCCCGAGCTGCTCCAATGTTTTATCGATGCCAAAATGTCCCGCTAATCCGCCACTGTGTTTCTCTCTTACTAAGTTTTCCCTCATCGAACAGTCTGGAACACATAGCTGTCCTCCTCGAAACAATAATCCTTCCTGTAAATTGAAATCTAGCCATGGGCTTGTATTCCTCAATATGGGATTCTGGCATGCTTCAAAAGATTCTTTGAAATCCGCGTCCATCTGGTACAAATCCTTCAAGTACTCAAATCCCATCACCTGTATGCCACTTTCTTGTAAGAGCAGGGCTCTTCTGCTTAAAGCATCCGCCACTTTGTTGGCTTGCCCACTTATGTGCTTCAACACAAAAGTAAAACTCTGCAGGTATTCCACCCACTTGGCATGTTTATGGTTCAGTTTGTGCTGCTATGTTATATACTGTAACGTTGAATTATCAGAGAACAAGACGAACTCATTGCCTAGTAAGTAGTGCCTCCAATGCTTCAAGGCTTGAACCACTTCATAGAACTCTTTGTCATATGACGAATACTTCTGCCGACTTTCGTTTAGTTTTTCACTAAAGAATGCCACTGGTCTGTCCTCTTGACTGAGCACAGCGCCAATAGCTGTCCCGCTTGCATCACACCGAACCTGAAAAGGTTTGCTAAAATCAGGCAGTCTCAAGATTGGCCTCTCCGTTATTTTCCGCTTCAGGAGTTGGAAACTGTTTTCTGCCGCCTTAGTCCAACAAAAAGGTTGGTTGGCCTTTTTGATGGTTTCTAGCATTGGTGCGCAGATTTCACTAAAATTCTTAATGAACTTTCGATAAAAACTTGCTAAACCATGAAAGCTACGTACCTCAAATAAATTCTTAGGTGACGGCCAACTTAGGATCGCTGCAATCTTTTCTGGGTCCATCTTTAACTCGTTCTCTGCAACTACAAATCCCAGATAAATTAACTCCTTCTACAAGAAAGTGCATTTCTTCAAATTTATCAGCAGTTTGTTCTGCTGCAGCTTCTCGAATACCCTTCGAATATGCTGAAGGTGCTCTCTTTTCGTCCTACTGAAAATTAAAATATCATCCAGATAGACTATCACGAATTTTCCAATAAATTCCTTTAACATTTCGTTCATTAGTCTCATAAAAGTACTCGGAGCGTTACTCAACCCAAATGGCATGACCAGCCATTCGTACTGTCCTTCGTTGGTCTTGAAGGCTGTCTTCCATTCGTCTCCCTCTCTGATTCTGATCTGATGGTACCCACTCTTCAGATCTATTTTTGTAAAGTAAGCTGCCCCACTAAGACAATCCATCATGTCATCCATTCTAGGCAAGGGAAACCTGTATCGAATGGTAATTTTGTTTATGGCCCACGAATCTGTGCACATTCGCCATTCTCCACCTTTCTTGGGTGCAAGGACTGTAGGTACTGCACAGGGGCTTAGACTTTCTCTGATCAATCCCTTATCCAACAACTCCTGCACTTGTTTGCGTACTTCTTCATTATCTTTTGGACTCATCCTGTACGCTGCCTTGTTCGGCAAGCTTGCTCCTGGTATAAAATCAATGTGGTGGCTAATGCTCCTTTTGGGAGGCAACTTATCAGGTAGCTCATCAGTCACAATGTCTTGAAATTCCTCTAACAGCTCTTGTACTTCCTTGGGCAACTCTGATTTTTCTAAGTTCAGTAACACTGGCTTCATCCTCCTCACAACTGCAAAATTAATTTCATTTTCCTCAACCTGCTTTATAAACTGTTTTCCTCCAATTAACAGCGCCTTTGTTCCGCTTGATTCTGCTGAATCCTCCTCTTTGATGGGTACAAGTGTGTGTTTGACCCCATCCTTCGTAAACTTATAACAATTGGTTTTTCCATTGTGTGTCACCTTCCTATCATACTGCCATGGTCTTCCGAGCAGTATATGGCACACGTCCATTGGCATAATATCGCAAACCACTGTGTCGTGGTACTTGCCAATGTGAAACTCTACCTCGCATTGTTCATCAACCATCAGCTGTTGGCCTTTCTGCAGCCACGACACCTTGTAAGGTGTGGGGTGCTTCAGCCGCTTCAACCCCAATTTTTCCACCATCTTAGTGGCAACCAAGTTATCTGTACTCCCGCTGTCTATTATCACTTTGCAGCACTTTCCATGCGATTTACAGACTGTCCGGAACAGTGCTTTCCGCTGCGTTGGTTCAGCCACTTCCTTGGTTGGCTTTAACAACACTTTATTCAAAATCAAAGCTTCTCCTCTTTCCGCCATGTCTTCCACCTCCCGGGGTTGTGCTTTAGCTTCTTCAGGCTGTGCCATCAGCGTTCCCCTCTGACTGGCCTGTTCAACTTCTGGACACTCAAAGGATCTGTGCCCCCATTTATGGCACTTGTAGCACTGGACACCAGTCCCTCTTCCGCGGCCATTCCCTCGTCCTCTCTGATATGACCAACCTCCTCTGGTGCTATCTCCTTTTTCTACTGTCCCTGAAGTTTTTGAACTGCTGCCTTCCTCGCTGTTCGCAGCATTCCTTCTTCTACCGTAAGACTGTCCCCGTCCTCTACCATTTCCTCTCCCTCTCCTGCTGTTTTGTTTTCTGTTAATTTTTTCCTCAGCCTTTACAGCGCTCTGAAAGGCTTCTTCAATATTCCGAGGAGAAAGAATACTGATTTCGTCTAATATCTCCATCCTCAATCCATTTACATACCTTGTTGTCTTTTCTGGGTTATCATCAGTATAACCAGCACGTAAATTTACTCGGTAAAACTCTTTCGTGTACTCTTTGACAGTCATTCCCCTCTGCTTTAAACTCTGCACCCGCCGATATAATTCCACCTGGTAGTCTTTTGGCAGAAATCTGCCCTTCAATTTCGCTATCATCCTTGACCATTGTCGTATCGGCGTCTTATTCATTCGTTTTCTGTCCGCTTGGACACTGTCCCACCACAAGAGTGCATGTCCCTTTAGCTTAGTGGCAGCGAACTTAACTCTTTTATCCTCTCTAACTTCTTCGTTTTCAAAATATTTATCCAGTTCGCTTATCCAGTCCAATAGGACATCTGCGGACAGACTGCCATCGTAATTAGAAATTTCTGTTTTGGGTTTGCTGCTGGCCAATAAAACTGAACGCAGCAGTCTCAATTCCGGAGCTTCCTCATCAGACCCGTCTGCAGCAGCTACCACTTCCTCCTCACTGGTATCTCCAAGTTCTGGGTCTCTTCGTCTACCCGCTTCCACTGCTTCCAAACGAGCTGTAAGAACTCTAATCTGTTCCCTCAATCCTTCATCTGCTCCCCTACGTGCACCTCTTCCACGTCCTCGTCTTGGTGCTTCCATCCTCTTCTATTTCAAACAAAAAAAAAAAAAACTGCTCTGATACCACTTGATGGGGCCAGCCCACGTGGTCCCACGCTATCCCAACTTACGTGGACCTACACTAAGAATCTGGCTCGGATATATGGTGATTGCAAATTGATTTTGGTTTTAATTGACAATCAATCCACGGTACTTGGTATTGTTTCTCCTTATGACACCTGCCCTCCTCGAATTTGACAAACCCTAATTCACTTTTTACTGCCGGTTCGCGCCTCTCCCATCATTCTTACCTTTGTTACTTGGTCTCGGTGGTCTCAGACTGGTTTTGGCTCCGCCTCTGGTTATCTCTGTCTGTGGTGAAACCCTGTTGAGTTTTCGCCGGTCTTATGGTGAGATAATGCGGCTTAGCTCTGTCTGGTCGTTACTGTGAGAGTCTGTATATTCGGCTTCAAGTTTTTGTTGGTAAGTTACTGTGACTCCACCGTGCATTCAATTCGTTTTTATGACTGTGAGAACATTTCTGGGTTTGCTCTTGTGAATACTGTCGGTTCTGGTCTTCTTAGCAAATTTGTGGTGAATGCCTGTAATGAATGATGTCTGGTCCGCTCAGTTGACAGATGCACAGGTCGATGGTCTCTCAGCTTGGTTCTTCTCCGGCGCTCGGCTCTGTAAACAAGGTATGACTCTGTTTCATGCTATTTTCCTTTTTCCTCTGTTTGTGCTGGAACTAACGTTCCGCAGCCCCTCTGTGGACAGTGTCAATGCTTCGATTCTGTAGGCCTTTGGTTCCGGCTCACTGTAAGGTATGGTGACTTCACCTCAACCATACGCAGGTTTTCTTATACTTACAGTATCATAGTTGCATTCTTATGTGCAAGGGTTTTGTCTGGTTATAAACCCTGACCCTCCACCTTATATTTCGCTTGCAGGTGTGGCCGGTTCCCGTGTCTTCGCAAGGGCTCTTATCGATTCCACCCGGGTAGCTCTGCTCTCATTTCACTTTCTTGCAATGGCTCTTGGTCTTTTTCGTGTTTGCTATCGCTTGTTGTGTGACCTGTTAGTTGGTCTGTCGAGTCTGGGCTTGTTGGGTTTTCTCAAACCCTCGGCCGTAACGTAGGAGGGTTTTATTTGTGGGTCGTTTGCAACTTGTTCGGTGAACCCTCGATGTACAGCATATGTAATTCTTTTGTTATGTAGAAATACAATGTAATATTCAGCGATATATAAACTTGGATACAGTTGGTTCTGGTGGCTTACCCGGTTGCTGTTATGGTCTAGTTTGTCCCTCTGTATTTGCTGGTTCCTTCCCGCCTTGTGCTCACTGTTGTCTCAGCCAGTTAATCGATTCTTGGATACTGTAAAACACTGTTATTGTATTTACCTGAAATGAAATAATTATACAACACTTATACATGTAGATTATTTGTTACTGAGGACATAAATATTTGAACAGTTTGTTTGCTCGTGCACTCAATTAGATGAAGGAAAAAAAATGTATATTTATTATTCTCATGCAAATGCTCCGCTGCTGAACCCCTCTGGGTTATCTCGCTTGTCTTTTTATACAATATTTTTTGGGCAGTTTGATAACTGCTGGTAGTTATTCTATTACAGTTTATTTTGCAGTTATTGTAGGCATGATTTTCTTGACTATCAATTTGTTCACTTTGTCTGCCTTCCTACCATAGGGGTACGTTGTTTACATCACCTATTGACACTAATCTACTCTTAACGTATCTAACTAAGACCTGTTACAATATTTTAAATAAAATGAACAGAAATTTAAAATAACAGAAATTAATACTGTAGCTGACCATGAAAGAAATAAAACAAAAAACATAGGAACTTGACAGGCTTGCTGTCCGTTCACTGAACTGTTTATCATTCCCAATCTTCTTCAGAAACTGTGTTCGCCCTCTCTCGGTCTTCACCCTGTTGACCAGATGCTCCTGCATCATTGGTTATTCCATAAATCCCCAAACAGTTATAAGGTTACCCAAGGTGTATTTCCTTGTTTTCTGTGGCCTCATGATGTCTGATAGTAGATTTGTAATGGTTGAAACCAATGCTTTAACCATGGTCTTGTGGGAGAGTTCATAAGGGTGCTAGATTTTGGGTGGGAAAATTATAGCATTCATTCTTGTGGGCATGGTTGTAATGTTACTCATGTTGCTAAGTTTTCTAACTGTTTGCAATCTAATGGCTTTAAGTTTTCTAATTGTTTACAATCTAATGGTTTCAACAAATTAGGTACTATGTAGTCCCAAGTTGCCTCGAGCTTCATTTATTTTTTCCAAATTGGTTTTATCACGAGTAGTTTCACGGAATGTTTGATAATATCATATTCCAGATAGATCGTTTTGTGTTTTGTGCTTGTCTATGATCCACAAGTACAAGTTTCCTATATAAAGAAATGTCTAGATTGTTATGCTTGAATATTATAATTACTGTGTATGAAATCATGGACGACACACAAATATCTCATACACTTGGTTAAAAGGATTGACAAAGGAAATTGTTCATACAATGGTCTTTATGCTAATACATGTAAGAATTTTTTGAGTAAATGTTTTGCATGAATAAGGCCTTCCCTCTCTTTAAGGCGATTTGGAGGTCAAAATGGGCTTTTACTCTTCAACCTCCCTTTCAAGTTGATTGGAGTAACTTTGTTTTGGTTGAAAATGTATATTAAATTGTAAATCAATATACATGTACATCAAGATTATCACATCCAAGAGCCAAAGAAATATCACACAAGATGCCCCACCCTACATAAGCAATGAGATTTAGCATTTCTTCTTTGGATCCAACTTGTAGAGTATCTATACCATTTCTAAAAATGGCATTTCTGGTAGAAATCTGAATAGCTAGGGCCCAGATCTATTAAACAAAGTATCTACCTCATTAAAAAGTTGCTCAACAACGTTGTTTCCATAAGCAAGATATGCTTGTGATTCAAATCACATCCCAAATATTTGTGCCTGCTTGTTGCTCCCAAAACACACTCCTTTCCAATAAAGAGAGACAAGGAGGGACATTGTACTTAGCAACAACCCAGGCCCAAAGCAGAGCCAGAATGACTTTTTTAAGAGAGGGTGATTAGCAGAGTGCCTTGGGTTATCAAGATCATGATGGTTGATTTACCATGAGGAGATGGAGTAGACTTCCCAAGCCATGGTGAGTACATGGGTGGCTAATAAGCTTGGACTTAAGTTTGTTTACCCTGAGCTTCACCAACTAAAAAACAAAGAGGTCATGTGGTTTTATTGTTTTAAGTGAAATGTGTACAACAACAAATTTTGTTTGTGGTGGTTTGTCAGCTTTTGAGCCTGTTGAACTGGTTAGCTTAACTTAAACTTTTTCATAAATCTTCCAATTTGTGAAATCGATAGTGATATTGAAGGAGTAAATGTTTAAATTGCAAATAGGTTGCATTCAAAATTGACAGCTCGGTCATTGAGAGCAATGGTTATATCGAAAAGGAAAAACTTTATAGCTTGATTACCCATTCTCTTAAGTAATGGGATACTATAGTAGGTTCCAACTTTCCATTTGACAATAATAAAGAGCTAATAACCATAATCAAGTCCTAAATACGACTATGGGCTTGATTTTTTATATAGAGATATCATTATGTCTTAAAAGCATAGACATGAAAAGTTAAAGAGATAAAGGTGGTGGTTTGTCAGCTTTTGAGCCTGTTGAACTCGTTAGCTTAACTTAAAAATTTTCATAAATCTTTCAATTTTTGAAATCGACAGTGATCTTGAAGGAGTAGATGTTTAAATTGCAAATAGGTTGTGTTCAAAATTGATAGCTCAGTCATTGAGAGCAATGGTTATATCGAAAAGGAAAAAAATTATAGCTTGATTACCCACTCTCTCAAGTAATGGGATACTATAGTAGGTTCCAGCTTTCCATTTGACAATGATGAAGAGCTAATGACCATAATCAAGTCCTAAATATGACTATGGGCTTGATTTTGTATATAGAGATATCATTAAGACTTAAAAAGCATAGACAGGAAAAGTTAAAGAGACAAAGGAGACACTGGAATGTTCTCTCTTAAATCCCAGTATGCAAAAGAATGAAGAAAGATGGCACATTGAAGTTTTCTAACAATTGTACTTTAACCATAGATTATGTAGTCTGATGCTTTTAACGAGCATTACAGAAAGCAGTCTCTCATGTTTAAATTGAACTAGGGTTAGGGAGTGTTGTGATTGACTCCTAATGGTATATGTTAGGTTGAGTAGATATAATTTTAAATGCCTATTGGATAATTGTTAACAATGAACATTATCTTTTGATTGAACAAATAGGCCATTTATGCATTCACCCCTCAATTTGTATGTGAAGTTCACCGAAGACTCATTTTTAGTCTCTTCTATTTCTAATTACCTGTTTCTTGCATGTCCACCTGTACATGCTGATTGTCAATAAAAAAAACTTGCAGTATATATTTCTGATCGGGTCAAGGAAAATTTTAAGGATGGAAAATTTTCTTGAAGTTTAAAACATTGGCGAATCTCACTAATCCCTAATATGAAAATTATAAATGTTTATTGATATATTTGTAAAATTAATCAAATTTATAATTATTTTATATATAGTCTCTCTATAATCTTGGCGATTTTTAAGGTAAAATAATTTTATATTCTAAAATTTGGGCGAATCGTCTTTTATAAAATTGGAAATTGGCGAATCTTTTTTGTGGAAAAATCATCGAAAATTAGCCCACTGGGCGAACATTAGCCCCTAAAATTTTCCATGGATCGGGTACCAGAGACTCTTATTGGTGATCCAGGGCGATTTCGACAAATTGTTATAAATCTGGTTGGAAATTCGATCAAGGTCAGTTTTCTCTCTAGTTCTATTTGTCACAAAATAAGTGTTATATGTTCGCTGTAGTGCTAGACATGGTTCCTCGGGAATCAAAAGAGATATAGATAGGAGAGTGATACATATTACATTCTGACAAGGAATCAAGTAAATGGTCATAGGTTGTTTTTCTTGATTTAGTTTGCTAACTTTGGGCACTAAAATATGTTATTTTTGCAGTTCACGAAACACAATGATATCTTTGTCTGTGTACATCTCGTGGAAGAACTCCAATTTGTGGAAGTCAATTATGAAACATCAAAGAGGTCCAAAAACATGACCAGGGAACCTGTTTTTCATTTTGTTCCTGTTGTTGTATCCGTTCCTAACTTGACACTAAATTAGTGCATTTGTAATCAATTTTGCATCTGTAAAATACACTAGGGAAGGTGGGGTTTATGTTTCTTATCTCCTTAAACCCTCTAGCTTTGCTTCTCACTCCATTCCTATTTCTTTTCCCTTTTCTTGCTTTTGGTAACGTAGACACATATCACTCTTTGGGTGAGAGGCTCTTCTCATTAGTTGTTTCTGAAACGGAGGTAGCAATGTTGGAATGTTTTCTGGATCATGTTCACATTTTTGGAAAATTTGTCATTTAGACAATATGAATGGTTTCAGTAGAAATTATCAATTTATTTTCTACAGCCTTGCTTCTTTTGAACAATTTTATCGATGTATTGTAAGAGCACATAGAGAAGCTTTCACAAATAAAACCACTGAATTGTTATTGCAGGTGAGATTTCAAAATCGGTGCTTTAGAAGCATAATATTAATTATATGTTTTTTTCACTTCCTTGTTATTAATGCTAGACATATGATTACCATAGACAAGTTGCTTAAGCTTCCATCAAAATGATTTTTAAATAGAGACAATGGTCTTGTTATTATGTGTTGTTTGACTTAATATCCATGTATCCTACAAGATCAAGGTATTTTAAGGTAATAAGGTTCTACCTTTGGTTGGCCATCTGTAATTTGTAGTAGTCTTACTTTCATTTTGGTTTTCTTGCATCCCTTTTACTTTTGTTGTGATCCAAGTTAATGAGTAGAGAAAATGGTCTAAAAAGGAAATTAACACCTTAACTTATCAACCTTAACAATTGCAGGTAAGTGGGGTTTAGAATCTAAATTTAATACCAACTCGAAAATTGTTGTGGGTGGCACCAGAATCAGTCCCATCGGAGGAGTAGGAGTAAGTAGCTTTTAAACTAACCTTCATTATTGTTGGACATACCTAGTCTGTTTATCTATATTTTGTCTTAACACCAAATTGCAATCAAAAGTGGTTAGATCCCTTGGGCATGCAACATTGCTGAGAAACACCATCAAACTTTGTATAATCACATTTAGACCCTAAATAAACAAAGGAAATGTTATCTTATCTAGATCTGCAACAAAATCATGAATTGTTGTCTCTTTGGTTTCCAAAATTGAAAATACACAGCTAAACCTCTGTCCAAAACAAGAATACCATATTCATTTTCTCCTTATATATTCTCAAGAGGGTAAGCTAGAAACCTCTTTGGCTTTCCAGATGTTTCTTGAGTCAACATAATTTGGAGCCTCTGGAGTGACATGAAGGGATTGCATTCCTAGTGATAACCCCATCTATCTTCTCTCGCTTTTTTTAATAGAAATTGTTAGGTTTTTTTTTCTTTCCCATTGGACTGCAAATTCCTAAGGTACTCATATTCTTTGAAAGTTCATTATGGCTGAGTTCAAACACAGATTTCACAAAATTATCTAGAATGGTATTTGGTTATGGTCACCTTAGAGGATGATTGCTTCTCTATATTCTTGAAGGTGGGTACCAATACTTGATGTTTATCCTTAAGGAAAACTGTTAGATTGAGAGAGTGGAGATATATTGAATATGTGTCAAAATAAATGAAAGTTGTTGGCCTTTGTTGTGCACACAATGTGTTGGGTGTGGAGCCTGATTATCTTCTATAGTACCGGCATATTGGACCCCAGTTCAAAATGGGGCGGCAACGCCGCCCGTAAAATAATCGCTGCCGTGGGGGGTCACTTTTGGGAGCCCCCCCCTGGCGGGGGGTTTCGGGGGCAGCGCCCCCGAAGCTAAAAACAGCTGTAAAATTGCCTTGTAAAAGTATAGTAATTTCTAGTCAATCTGGGCCGTTCATTAGGCGGATGATCTGACGGTAGAACTTATGTTTAGTTTAGGGTTTTTTGCCCTAGAAGGCAACCCCTCTCTTTATATGAGGGCATTGTATTTGAGGCTGGGAGATAGATGTGTATTCGGTGAGTGAGAAACATAGAGGTGAGACTGTGAGAGAAAACAGAGGATATTACAGCGGTTTTGTTGTAGGTTGTATTTCTTCATTTTGCTGGGTAATAGAAAGGAAGGACTGGCTGTTCGGGGTGGACGTAGCCCAAACTGGGTGAACCACGTATATCTGTGTCTTTCTTGTTTTGTGCGTTTTCTATGTTTATATTTCTGCAATATTTTATGTGTTCCATTGCTCCGTAATATATAATTTTCTAACAACTGGTATCAGAGCCGAAGGTCTATTTGGTTGATAAACTCGCAGGACAGAAGGGTTCCTGGTTCGAGTGGGAGCAATGGTGGAAGATGGTAAGTTTAGGGTCGAGAAATTTAACGGCCAAAACTTCTCGTTGTGGAAGATGCAGATGGAAGATTATATGTATCAGAAAGATCTATACCTACCATTGGGCGGAAAAACAAAGATGCTGACGGGTATGAAAGACGAAGAATGTAACCTTCTCGATAGAAAGGCACTCGGAACATACGGCTGTGCCTTGCTGCGTCAGTCGCTTTCAACATTTCGAAGGAAACCATGACAGCAGGTTTGATGGAGGCGTTGTCGAAACTATATGAAAAACCCTCGGCCTCGAACAAGGTATTTCTTATGAAACGGTTATTTAATATGAAGATGTCGGAAGGTGGATCTGTTGCAGACCATTTAAATGATTTTAATACAGTTACAAGTCAGTTAAGTTCTGTAGGGGTAAACTTTGATGATGAAATTAGAGCTTTGTTATTCTTATGCTCGTTACCAGAAAGCTGGAATGGTTTGGTAATGGCCATCAGTAACTCTGTTTCTGGATCTAGTACTTTAAAGTTTGATGATGTTGTCGGTGCTATCCTTAGCGAGGAAATGCGATGGAAAAGCTCTGGTGAGACATCGGGAAATGCTTTGAGTGCAGAGTCTAAAGGAAGAAAAATGGAAAGAGGAAAGAGCTCAGGATATCGCAGTAAATCAAGGAAAGGCAGATCCAAGTCCATATCGGGGATAGTGTGCTGGAAATGTGGAAAGAAAGGACACCTAAAGAAAGACTGTAGATCTTGGAAGGGAAAAGAAGGAGATGCACAACAAGAAAACAATCATGAAGCAAATGTGACAGGTGAGGTGTTACAAGATGCTTTGATTCTTTCTTTCGAAAATATTACTGATTCCTGGGTGGTAGATTCAGGGGCTTCATTCCATGCCACACCTGATAAGAAATACTTTCATGACTATGTTCAAGGAGATTTTGGACAAGTTCGTCTAGGTGATGATAAACCCTGTAAAATCGTTGGAATGGGTAAGGTTCTTGTAAAACAGCATAATGGAAACCAATGGCTACTAAAGGAGGTAAGGCATGTTCCAGATCTAAAGAAAAATCTGATTTCAACAGGGCAGTTAGGCAGTGAAGGTTGTGTGACAACTTTCACAGATAAAGCTTGGAAGGTCACTAAAGGAGCCCTGGTAATAGCAAAAGGTGAAAAGGTTGGTACATTGTATTTATGCAATGGTATTTCTAACTCTGTTAATGCTTTAACTTCCAGAGGAGCAGATGCAGCATTATGGCATCATAGGCTCGGACACATGAGTGAAAAAGGGATGAAGATTCTTCACTCAAGGAATTTGTTGCCAGGTTTGAAGAATGTTGATTTGGATTTCTGTGAGAACTGCATTTATGGAAAACAGAAGAGAGTCAGATTTCTCAGAGTTGGGAAAGAAAAGAAGAACGAAAAATTAGAGCTTGTGCATACAGACGTATGGGGACCTGCTCAGGTATCATCTCTCGATGGCTCTCGTTATTATGTTACTTTTATTGATGATGCAACTAGAAAAACTTGGATTTATTGTATTAAGAATAAATCTTATGTATTTGATACTTTCAAGAAATGGAAAGCTTTGGTTGAGATTGAGACAGGAAAGAAATTGAAGTGTCTTAGATCAGACAATGGAGGTGAATATTGCAGCAAAGAGTTTGATAGGTACTGTTCAGAGCATGGAATTCGCAGAGAGAAGACAGTTCCAAGAACACCACAAGAAAATGGTGTGTCAGAAAGGATGAACAGAACAATCATGGAGCGTGCAAGGTGCATGAGATTGCATACAGGATTGCCTTTACAGTTTTGGGTAGATGCTGTAGATACTGTTGTTTATTTAATAAACAGAGGACCTTCAAGTTCCTTGGATGGTGGTGTTCCAAAGGAAGCATGGATAGGGAAAAAGGTAAACTACTCTATTTTAAAACCTTTTGGTTGTGAGGCCTTTGTCCATATTGATAAAGAAAATAGAACAAAGCTTGAGGCAAAGTCAAAGAAATGTACCTTTATTGGATATGGTGTTAATGATTTTGGTTATCGCTTATATGATTATGAAAATCACAAAATCATTAGGAGCAGAGATGTAATATTCAATGAAAAGGTCTTGTATAAGAATCAGTTGCAGGAAAAGAAACAAGAAAAAGAAAACAAGGAATATGCAGTTCTTGATGAAATTACTGAAAAAGTAAAGGTGCCTGAAAATAATAATAATCAACAACCACAACAACAGCAACCATCACAACAACAACAGGCACCCCAAACACCTGAAAGTGGTGTTAGAAGATCTACCAGGACAAGTATACCTCCTGAACGATACTCTCCTTCATTATATTATTTATTGTTGACTGATTCCGGTGAACCTGAATGTTATGAAGAAGCAATGCAGGTTGAAAGCAAGAAGAAGTGGGAGGTAGCCATGGAAGAAGAGATGGACTCCTTAATGCATAACCAGACTTGGGATTTAGTCAGGTTGCCTGCAGGAAAAACTACATTGAAGAATAAATGGGTTTACAAGCTGAAGGAAGAAGATGGAGGAAAGCAAAGGTACAAAGCTAGACTTGTGGTGAAGGGGTTTGCACAGAAGAAAGGTATTGATTTTGATGAAATATTTTCTCCTGTTGTTAAAATGACTTCAATCAGAACTATTTTAAGTCTTGTAGCAGCTGAAGATTTGCATCTTGAGCAGTTAGATGTAAAGACAGCCTTTCTCCATGGGGATTTGGAGGAAGAGATACATATGCAGCAGCCACAAGGATATGAGGTGAAAGGGAAGGAGAAACTTGTGTGCAGGTTGAAGAAGAGCTTGTATGGTTTAAAACAGGCTCCAAGGCAGTGGTATCTAAAATTTGACAAGTTTATGTCTGAACAAGGTTATACTAGATGTCACTCTGATCATTGTGTTTATCTGAAAAAGAAAAATGATGGCAGCTATATTATATTGTTATTGTATGTAGATGACATGCTTGTTGCAGGATCTAACATGCAAGAAATAAATGTGCTCAAAAGAAAATTGGCAAATTCATTTGCAATGAAGGATTTGGGTGCTGCAAAACAAATCCTTGGTATGAGAATAACTAGAGACAGGAAAAATAGAAAATTAACATTGTCTTAGAATGAGTACATACAAAAGGTGTTGAAAAGATTTAACATGCAAAATGCAAAACCAGTTAGTACACCTTTTGCTAGCCATTTCAAACTTAGCAAAGAAATGTGCCCAAAGACCCAAGAAGACATGGATTATATGTCTAAAGTTCCATATGCATCAACAGTTGGAAGTTTAATGTATGCAATGGTCTGCACAAGGCCTGATATTGCACATGCAGTGGGAGTTGTAAGCAGGTACATGAACAATCCAGGAAAGGAACATTGGATGGCAGTGAAATGGATTCTCAGATATTTGAGAGGTACCACAAATCAGGCATTATGCTTTGGTGGTTCAAACATATCCCTACAAGGATATGTTGATGCAGATATGGCAGGTGACAGAGATAATAGGAGGAGCACTACAGGATATGTATTTACTGTCGGAGGAACAGCTGTCAATTGGGTTTCAAAAATCCAAAGTGTTGTTGCACTCTCAACAACAGAAGCAGAGTATGTTGCTGCTACAGAGGCTAGTAAAGAAATGATTTGGTTACAAAGGTTTATGGGTGAATTGGGTAAGGAGCATGATATGGGCACGTTATACAGTGATAGTTAAAGTGCCATTCATCTTGCAAAGAAATCAACATTTCATTCCAGGACAAACCACATACAGCTCAAGTACCATTTCATACGATCAGTGTTGGAAGATGGAGAGTTGAAGCTGGAAAAGATACACACTAGCCAGAACCCTGCAGATATGCTAACAAAAGTTGTAACCAGGGAGAAACTGAGAATATGCTCAGTTTCAGTTGGTCTTCAAGGATGACGATGAAGATGAGAAACAGCCAGGTCCAAAGAGGAGTCATTGTCCAGCAAATGGAGCAGCGGTGGAGTTTCTACAATCAGTCTCCAAGTGGGAGATTGTTGGGTGTGGAGCCTGATTATCTTCTATAGTACCGACATATTGGACCCCAGTTCAAAATGGGGCGGCAACGCCGCCCGTAAAATAATCGCTGCCGTGGGGTGTCCAAGGGGGGCAGCAGCGACTTTTGGGAGCCCCCCCCTGGCGGGGGGTTTCGGGGGCAGCGCCCCCGAAGCTAAAAACAGTTGTAAAATTGCCTTGTAAAAGTATAGTAATTTCTAGTCAATCTGGGCCGTTCATTAGGCGGATGATCTGACGGTAGAACTTATGTTTAGTTTAGGGTTTTTTGCCCTAGAAGGCAACCCCTCTCTTTATATGAGGGCATTGTATTTGAGGCTGGGAGATAGATGTGTATTCGGTGAGTGAGAAACATAGAGGTGAGACTGTGAGAGAAAACAGAGGATATTACAGCGGTTTTGCTGTAGGTTGTATTTCTTCATTTTACTGGATAATAGAAAGGAAGGACTGGCTATTCGGGGTGGACGTAGCCCAAACTGGGTGAACCACGTATATCTGTGTCTTTCTTGTTTTGTGCGTTTTCTGTGTTTATATTTCTGCAATATTTTATGTGTTCCATTGCTCCGTAATATATAATTTTCTAACACAATGATGCATCCATTCTCCTCTTGTATGCATACAATAATTCCTTGGTTTGGGATTTGACCTCAGGGAAAGAGAAAAATATTGTACAACTATATGTTAATCTCTATCAATGGTTTTTTCCTAAACTGTAACATTTGCTGCTATTTCTAGAAGCTGGCAGTCTTGCTTGATGTGTAATATAATATGTAAGTAGAAACTCCTCTCCTTTGTGCACTCCTTTGTTACAACTAATTTTACTGGAATGTGTTATTCTCATTTTGCTACCGTCTGAATTAAAATGTCATATCTCATGGATATACGATCCTAATATTCACCGTCTTGTTCTTTCTTCAACGTTGTTATATATTTGGCCAAAGGCATTGCTTGCACACTGGCGACAGTACTTGTGTGCACCATGTTCCTGAGCACATAATTTAATCAGCAGTAACCTGGAGGGTGGTTATACAAAATTCTAAATTTATGCCATAATTGTGGTTGAGTTCTTATCGTTATTGAAGGCCTTGGTTTCTCATACTAATTAGTCTGAGAATGTAGAGCTCAGTCTTTAATGGGACATTTTATCAAGATATTTCTTTCCACACATATTTATATCAAAATTTTAGTTCATTATGATATCCATGAGCAAGTTTCTCTGCATTGAAGGTAAAATTTTCTTTCACGATTTATCTATGAGAAATTTCATAGGATTGATTTTGATAATATTTTTGCATCTCAACTGTCTTTTGTGGCACCCTCCTTTGTTCCATCATTTGGTGGTTTCACACTCTTCTTTACAGTCTCTTTGTCTGCTTACTTTTCAGCAACCTTGTCTTATTCTCTGTATATTCCTCCCCTCTTTGTTTTTCATTACCTTGAATAAGTTATGCCACCATTGGCAAAATGTTGTAAGTGACCACATGTGATTTTTGAACTTATAAGGTAGTTATCTTTGGAACATGCCCTTTATTTTAAATAAAAGAGGAATTTTATGGAAATCAACAAAATTTATATGAAATATGTTTATTGTGCATTTAACCATCAACCAAGATTCAAGACTAAATCAACCATGGTCATCATTCTAACTAGTTTCCTTTTCCATTCTTCTTGCTTGACATTGTAGTCATTTTGTCCTTTTACAAGTACCTTCCAATCTCAACGTTATCATCTGGGACTACTCCAATAATAGCTTAGAATTGTTGGTGCCATCAATTCAGGGAGAGCTCAATTTTCTTCCTCTTATGTTTTTTTCCTGCAGCCTTAAGGTTTTCACCTTCACCCTATCCCTGTCATATGTATTTTATTCATCTTTATTATTGCAGCCTTATAACTCTGTTCAAGTACTGTTCATGTGTGAGGGTACGGGATTGGCATAGTCAATACCACCATGCTATGAATTTTGCATCATGTAATAATCTATGAGAGTCAAAATAGACATGGATCTCCTTCCAAAAATTCATTGTTGTATCATTCTTAATTTCTTGCTTACTTTTTATCACCGTGTTTCCTGGCATACCCATTTTGAGGGGGTTCGTGTTTTCCGGTGTTCCCATTTCAAAGGCTTGTAGACATTTCCACATTTCATGCGACTTAAATTTGAGTGTTTTATTGAAACACTTAATATTATTGTTGCTAACAAAGGCCTACAGATTGACAAGCTATGAAGAAAACTTCTGCAATAAGAAAAATGGAAAAAGCAATTTGACAATGAAATCAGTATGGTGAGTTCAAAACTAGTATTGATAGCAAACATTAAGGGCAAGGGAAAGTTTTCTAGAATGAAAGATGGAGGAAAAAATCAAAGTATCATAGATGAAGCAATGAATCAAAATACCTTCACATGTCATTATTGGGAAAGGACGGGCCATAATAAAATGTTTTTCCAAAAAAATATTACGGGATGAGAAGCACAACCATGGAGGATCTCAATAGAGGAGAAGGCCCATATTGTGAAGCACCAAGAAAATATTTCTCTCTTTTGGTTCATGGTTAAGAATGCAAATCATAGACAATAATCAACTTGGTATATTTATTCTGGTGAAAATTACTAGTTCACTGATAAACACTAATGGTTTGTTAACTACCATGCTTATTTTTCATCTGTAGTTTTTTGGTGGTGGGGAGATGTTTATAATAGAACACAAAGGATATGTGCATATTTCCTTGGTAGGTATGTATCTAGTCTTCATTAATGTCTACTATGTGCCAGGGATGTAAAAAAAAATTCTTTTAGTATGTCAAATTATGAAGCAAAGACCCTAGTTACATTTTGTTTTTAGAGACAATAAACATTGCAGATGGGGCAAGGTAAATAACAAGGAAATCGCTCTTGGTATTGAATATCATGCACTGTTTAGGTTGGTGGATATAGAGGAGGCCCAAGAACATGCCTTGCTAGCTAGATGTGTTCAAGAAAGTAATATGTTTTGGCGTCAAAGATATGCACATTTAAATTTTCACTATCTTTCTCATTTCACTAAAGAAAGCTTGATGGATGGTCTTTGAGAGATTGAACAAAAGCAACATGGAAAGTGCAGTGATTGTCTAATGGGAAAGCAATGTTGAGATCCATTTGATGAGGGATAAGCTTGAAGAGCTAGGGAGGCCCTTCTCTTCGATTTCACGGATAAGAAAGCTAATCATGGATCGTCACAAATTTGGTATACTAATATGAGCATGTAAATTCCCCCAGTTATTCAGAATGCTTTGTTATAAGTACAACTCAAAAAATCTAGTGGAGAAGAGATTTACGATATCAAGTTTCGAGGGGAAGTAGAGGTGGTTTCCAACAATGATCAATTTAGTGATTCTATTAATTCACTTGGTTGGTAATGCATTCTTGTGAGACATTTATGTTATATTTGCTTCTTGTCCCATTTTAAGGTTTCATGTTTTTCATAGCACGAGATGAAAAACTCCTCAAATAACTTGATTTATATGTGTATGGATATGCAGGCCTAGTAGTAGTCCATATTAACACAATATCAAATGACCAATGCAAGAATATTTCTCCCTTTTCTGATCATCAATATGGAAGATACCATTCTGTCAACTTCTTGAAGGTACCCACAGGCAGAAGAATACGGTAAGGATATAAGTGACCGATGATGGCTGATGTTGAATTTTTTTAGATCTTTTATAAGAATTGAAGTTTTAGATCAGATTGTGGATCATCTCGCAGGGAGTAAGGATTGGTGCAATTGCGCGATGATGACCTGCAAAAATTTTGTACATATTTTAGAAGCATTCACATTTTACATCAGATTGTTGGTCAAATTGCATAAAATAGATGAGCTTGGGATTTATGCTAAAGGATAAAGATGGATATTTGCTTTTTGGAAATTGAAGTATAATATAGTTTTAAAATTGAATTAATATTATTATTTTCTGATGCATTTGAGAGAAAAATGAACATTTTTTTAACTTTCTCTAACATGAACTTGTGTTGAATTGATGAAGGTGGACAATGAAAAAAAACAGAGTTGTATTGAATTGTTGGTTAACCAGAGATGCATTTGAGATAAAATTGTAGATTGTTTAACTTTCTCTAACATGGACTTGTCTTTAATTGTTGAAGGTGCACACTGCAAAAAAAAACATATTTTCACAACGTCTGAAAGCATTTATTGTACCCATGTTCAAGATTTACAAGAATGGTGTCAAAGTGAAGGAAACTATTTTCCCAATCCAGCAAGGCCTGGAAAATTCAGTGAAGCATTATTACAGCCTCTAGACATAAATATACAGTCTTTATCTACAACCATTACCATATCATTCACACATTCAGTTGTGAAACACCTATAGACGACATAAAAAAATGGATTTGATTCATATAGGAAGAGTATTTCCCAGCTTTTTCTAAGATTATTTGTGGCCTCATCCCGTTCTCTTCAAATCTTTTTGCCTCCGAGGCCAATTTTTCCCTATTCATGTTTATGTTTAGCCCTGATGGTGATACAAGAGATACTCAGTAGAGATATCCTCTACGAATAAGCATATCAACCTAGTGCATTTGCAATTCTAGATTTTTATACACATTTCAAATCATTGATCAATTGTAAACAATTTGCAAATACATTCTCATTCTGTTTGATTTCTCTCACTGAAAAAATTATCAAATTGTTGGGTGATATGGGTTCATTTCCTGCACTTGAAAAATTATATGGCATGGTGCATAGAGAGACAAAGACAGGGCAGATATAAGTCTAATCAAGTAGGATTGGTCACTATATATGTTTTTTCAATATATTGGAAGGCCAAGTTTAATTGATTTTTTCAATATCTCTCCCTCTCTCTCTTTTGTACTTGAATACCTGCAATCTATTCAAGATGCCCAATAAATGAAAAATGTTTTTGCATTACTCTTACAGATAGGTGATGCTAAATTTAGTGTCATTTTTGGGTATAGACGTTTCTTTGAATGGTAGCTTATGCATCTATTAAAAATTTGGCATTGTAGGTTTCTTCTACTAGTAATAGACAAAAATCAATCAAATTAACTGTGAAACTAGTTTTTTGGAAAATTTCAATTTTTTTTTGGCAAAGTTGGAATGTATTTTGTTACGTTCGTGAAATATTCACATCCCCACAATACCAGAGCAATGCAGAACACTCTAGCTCAATTGAAGGTTGCTCACTAGGCTCCCACATTCTCATTGTCATGTGGGTGGAAAGTTTCCATATTCTCGCCATGGTTGGTAGGGTTTGTACACTAAATATTTTTGATAGATTAAACACTAATGAAGTTCTAGTGTAATTCTATGCTAGAATATTCACAAACCTCCCATGGGTAAGGGGTTACCCAACCTTCATTGGGTGCAAGTCCAACTATGCCCAAAGCCCCATGCTTCTTGAAAACAACTCATTATCGATGAGAATACCCAAGCTAGACTTGCCTGCACGCCCATACTTGTGAGGTAAGTACAATAATTTTATTCAAAAGGTAAAAAATCCCAAACAAAATATTAGCGTCTCTTTGCACCTATTGGTGCAAATGCTAGTAATATTTTATTATTCAACACATTCACTTGCAATGTAGAAATTTTGAATAATATGACACTTATTCACAAAGATTATCCTTATTATACACTATTGCGGAATACATGCATAATACATAACCTCCTCTACGTTGATCATCAATTTTGCGGAATTAAAAAACAATGAAACATCAATCGCATGCGCACATTAACACAGTGTGTAACCCGGGGAAAGCATACAGCTGAAAACCCCCAACTATCTGTATATCATAATGATTGATATCATGTAAACATACATAGTACAATACTCCTCGCAAGTACTCAGTACTATCTCCACCTGTTACACACAAACTAGCTCAGATTTGATGCCTCAAATCTCCTCCACTGTTTGCCTGCCTCCACTGCGCAATCTTGCATGAGAATAATGATGAATGGCTGAACCAAACTCGTTATACCTTGTGTGTGACCATGCAATCCTCATTGGCATTACTCAATCCATTGATTGTGCACATCTCATGAACAACTATAGTTACAACTGACAGCTGTCTTGCCCTTTCACTCACCTCTAACACCCGTCTCCACTGAACTGTCCATGCACTGAGTTAACTGATGCATTTTTTAGTTGCTTTATGAGTTAATAACTAGTGAATTAATTAATAATTAATTCACACAACTCATCACTAGTGTATTCTTCAGTTAGACTGAATACAACTAATTCAACCAAGTCAAACTGAACACAACTCCATCAACTCCTCAATCAACTCCACCAAAACTCAATCACTTGAGTTCTAACTGAAGTCCATCATGCAATAGCTCAACTAACCCATAAGAAAAGCTTATTTCCTTCTGGAAGCTGCGTGTGCCACATCCGTAGCTCGAACTAAAGTGCTCCAAGAGGATAAGATAATGTTTATAGTCCAAATATTATTAAGAGCTAATAATATTCGACTGTTCTATATTTAGACTTGGCAGTCTAAAAATAGACTCCGCCCATATGTCTAAAAATAGAAGTCCATATATTTTTACCAACATGACCAATCATCCAAAAATAGCATCCTGCAACTCATAGACCATGATCTATATGTCTAAAAATAGACTTTGCGCCAAAAATAGCCTGCGGGAAAACTTAGTGAAGGCGACTCCTTTCCACTAAGCTCCATCATCTTGTTACATTTTCAACACTCCCTCTCAACAAGATATGGATTATCTGCAACCCCTATCCTGCCTCGGTGGTATTTGAATTTGCTCCTGGTGAGCGCCTTCGTCAAGATATCAGCATCCTGATCCTCCGTTGGAATGTATGAAAGTAACATGACTCTCTGTTGCACACAATCTCTAATAGGATGGTACCTGATGTCACTGTGCTTAGATCTATGATGAAATACTGGATTAGCTGAGAGTTTAATGCAACTCTGGTTATCACAATAAATCACGGTAGGCTCCAAGCATGAACCGAATAACCCGACCAGGATCTTCCTCATCCATATAGCCTCGCATGCAGCCAAACTTGCTGAAATATACTCGACCTCTGCTGAACTGAGTGCCATGGATCTCTACTTCCTGCTGTACCAAGAAACTGTTGTCGACCCGATATTGAAGACCCCTCCAGATGTGCTCTTTCTGTCCGTTGGGCTCCTTGCCCAATCTGCATCCGTGAAGCCACATAGCTTTACCTCATCCTCCTATCTGTACCACAATCCATATCCCAATGTGCCTCTGAGGTAACACAATACATGCTTTCTTTCCTTCCAGAAGAGCTTGGTTGGCTTAACCGTAGCTTCTGAAATCTGGTTAACAGCATAGCATATATCGGGTCATGTATTGACTAGATACATAAGCAACCCCACCAACTGTCGATAAACAGTGGCATCCACTACCTCCGTTGAAGTAGCATCCTCCTTCCTCCAACCTCCAGGAAGAGGAGTATCAATAGGCTTGCAGCCATGCATGTTGAACTTCTCCAGTATCTCCCGGTCATACTTACCCTAAGAAACAAATAGTCCATCACTGCGCTGCCAAATTTCCAATCCCAGGAAATAATGAAGGAGGCCCAAGTCCTTCATTTCAAACTCCCTAGCAAGATCATCCTTGCATGAAAGTATCAACAGCTCATCACCCATCAAAATCAAATCATCTACATACAATACAATGATAAGCAACTTACCCTCCACCACAATCTGGTATAGGTTAGGATCCGCCTCACTCTTGGAGAATCCAAGTCCAGTGAAATAACTGTCTATCTGTGTGTACCAAGCACGAGGTGCTTGTTTCAACCCATACAACGCTCTCTTGAGCCTGCACACATGTGACTCGCTGCTGAAGGTCTCGAAACCTTTGGGCTGCTCTATGTACACCTCCTCAATGACTCCGTTGAGGAACGCAGTCTTCACATCCATCTGATGAATGTGCCACCCCATCTGCGCTGAGAGAGAAAGAATCGTCCGTATGGAAGAATACCTTGCGACAGGTGCAAAGGTATCCTCGTAATCGATCCCCTCTATCTGTGAAAAGCCTCAGGCAACAAATCTTGCCTTATACTTTTCCACACTCTTGTCAAATGCCTACTTTACTTTGTAGGTCCATCTCGAACCCACCACTGATTTCCCTTCTAGTCTTGGGACAATCTCCCATGCACTGTTTCTGACAATTGAATCATACTCTTCCACCATGGCATCTACCCATGCAGGATCCTCCACAGCTTCCTCGAAAGAGAATGGCTCAGTCACAACACATTTGCTCACAAGAGCCATGTATCCAGTGTATCAATCAAGTGACTGTCTCTGTCTGCGTTGAGCTATAGATAGTCCTACAACCTTCTCTGCATCTTGAGCCAGTCGCTCAACTTCTGTAATGCACTTTCGCCCTTTGATGGTTGGCGCTACATGAGTGGTCTCTTCCACTCCATGAACTTCGTCCTGTGGCTGATCCACATCCTGAAGCTCTTCCTTAGGAACTAATAACTCCTCATCTGCATGCAAGTGTGGCTCCCTCTCAAGCGAACACTTCATGGCTTTCTCCTCCTGAAATTTGATATCCCGTCGCACAATAGTCTTGTGACTGTTTAGCACATATACATAATAGTTGTGGGGCGTATCAGTGTACCCCAAAAATATCCCAACCTCTGCGGTCGGTTCCAGCTTCTTCCTGGCATCCTTTGTCACATGCATGTAAATGTTAGAACCAAAAATCCTCAAATGAGAAATATCAGGCCTCTTACCAGAATAAGCCTCCTCGGGTGTACTCATGCCAAGTATCCTGTGAGGACAACGGTTCTGCACATAGACTACAGTATTGCATGCTTCTTCCCACAAGTGAAGGGGTAGGCCCTGATCATGCAACATTGCCCGTGCAGCACCCACGATCATTTTGTTCTTCCGCTCAGCAACCCCGTTCTTCTGTGGGTTATGGGGAGCTATGAGCTCTCTTCGAATCCCTTCTGCGCTGCAGAAGTCCTTGAACTCACCAGAGATGAATTCACCACCATTATTTCTCCTAAGAGCCTTCACCTTCTTCCCTGATTCCTTCTCGACCAGTGCTTTGAACTCACAGAACTTTGAGTATGTCTCGCTCTTCCTCTGCATGAAGAAGATCCAACACTTTGGAGAGAAATCATCAACAAAGATCACATAGTACCTGTGCTTTTCTATCAAAGCTACTGAGAAAGGTCCACACACGTCTATGTGAATTCTCTCAAGGATCGTCGTGGTGTGACTATCCTTCTCGTGAAAGGTGGCTTTCACAAATTTTCCCAAAGTACATCCCTTGCACTGATCTGACTGTGCAAGAGTGCCTTTAGGAAGCCTCGTAGTAATCTGCTGCAGTATCTTCAAGGCTCCATGGTGAAGGTGGCCCAATCTCCTGTGCCACAGCTCGCCATCATCCCGGCTCACCAATCCTTCTGCCTTGCATGCCATTGCTGCGCAGCCATCTACATGCAACTGATAAAGGTTCCTGACTCGAACCCCTATCTTCCAAGTTTCTCCAGTTGTCTTACTGCGCAGGAAAGCCTTTCCCTCGCTGAAAACAACATCATATCCCTTGTCTTCTAACATCGCCACAGAGATAAGATTCTTCTTCAATCTTGGAACATGCATCACTTCCTTCAATACGAAGGGTTTACCAGACTCCCTCTCAAAGGAAATGGTATCGATACCGGTCGCACTGTATCTACCATCATCGCCCATCTCGATGTGCACTCCAAGATCTTTCTCCTCCAGATCAAAAAACAAATCTCAATCTCCTGTCATGTGAAAAGAAGCACCATTGTCCAAGAACCATACCGATCCCATCACACTTGATACCAAGCATGTGATCAACGAAAAATCAATCTCAAACTGCAAGGCTAAGGCCTCTCCTGCTGAAGATCCATTAGCTTGCTTATTTTTCTTCTTTTGCGGAAAATTTGTGGCATAATGTCCGTGCTAGTGACAGTGAAAGAACTTCACCTTGGACATGTCTTGCTTCTTGCCTTTTGCACCAGAATGAGAAGCTTTCTTTTTCTTCCCCTTCTTTGCTTTGGCAGCCAAAGCGCAATTTTCTTCATCAGTTGCCTTTGATGAAGATCCATCCCTGGTATTCCGCCTGATCTCCTCTTGCACAAGATCCGACCAAAGTCTCTCACATCCTGGCAGTTTCTCCTGACCATTGACAGAGTCCTGATAGGAGTGCCAACTCTTCGGAAGGCCAAGGAGAGCCAAGCTCACCAAGTCCTCATCATCGATAGTCACCCCCACACTTCCCAGCTCATCCCGACATTGAGTGAACTTCGTGAGATACTTTGGCATATTGTCGCCTTTCTCACACTTAATGTTTTTGAGTTTATCTTTGAGCGCCAACTTCCTCTGGTCACTCTTGCTTTGGAATAGATCTGTCAACACTTTCCACATCAAGTATGGAGAAGCCTTTCCATGCAGGCTGGACACAATGTGATCCTTCACGCCCTCCAACAAAATCCTTCAACACTTTGCTGTCTTCTTTTGCCAAGCATCAACGTGAGCAACATCAGTGGGCTTTGGGACATCATTATCTATGAACTCCTTCAACCCATTGTCATCTAACACCGCCTCCATCTTGTCTTTCCATGCAATATAATTCGAGTTGCCTTCAAGGGCATACTCCAATCGCAATCCATTGAAAGACATTGCAACTTCGACACCAACGCACTGCTGCAAATTCGAATTCCACCAGCTCAAAACTCAATCGCTTCTAATCTAAAATTCGTGAGAACAAAGTATTTCTTGTACAGAGATCGACTTTATGGGCATTCACCGGATATCTCACCTTCCAAAAGAAGGATGAATCCGAGGCTACCTGGCCCGATTACAGATTTTGCCTGAAGAAATAAAATGTAAACACTTTTTGAATAATAGATCTGATACCATGTAGAAATTTTGAATAATATGACACTTATTCACAGAGATTATTCTAATTATACACTATTGCGGAATACATGCATAATACATAACCTCCTCTACGTTGATCATCAATTTTGCAGAATTAAAAAACAATGAAACATCAATCGCATGTGCACATTAACACAGTATGTAACCCGGGGAAAGCATACAACTGAAAACCCCCAACTATTTGTATATTATAATGATTGAGATCATGTAACAATACATAGTACAATACTCCTCGCAAGTACTCAGTACTATCTCCACCTGTTACACACAAACTATCTCAGATCTGATGCCTCAAATCTCCTCCACTTTTTGCTTGCCTCCACTGCGCAATCCTGCATGAGAATAATGATGAATGGCTGAACCAAACTCGTTATACCTTGTGTGTGACCACGCAATCCTCATTGGCATTACTCAATCCATTGATTGTGCAAATCTCATGCACAACTATAGTCACAACTGACAGCTGTCTTGCCCTTCACTCACCTCTGACACCTGTCTCCACTGAACTGTCCATGCACTGAGTTAACTGATGTATTCTTTAGTTGCTTTATGAGTTAATAACTAGTGAATTAATTCACACAACTCATCACTGGTGTATTCTTCAGTTAGACTGAATACAACTAGTTCAACCAAGTCAAACTGAACACAACTCCATCAACTCCTCAATCAACTCCACCAAAACTCAATCACTTGAGTTCTAACTGAAGTCCATCATGCAATAGCTCAACTAACCCATAAGAAAAGTGTATTTCCTTCTGGCAGCTGCATGTGCCACATCCGTAGCTCGAACTGAAGTGCTCCAAGAGGATAAGAGAATGTTTATAGTCCAAATATTTTTAAGAGCTAATAATATTCGACTGTTCTATATTTAGACTTGGCAGTCTAAAAATAGACTCTACCCATATGTCTAAAAATAGAAGTCCATATATTTTTACCAACATGACCAATCATCCACAAATAGCATCCTGCAACTCATAGACCATGATCCATATGTCTAAAAATAGACATGGTCTAAAAATAGACTTTGCGCTAAAAATAGCCTGCGGGCAAACTTAGTGAAGACGACTCCTTTCCACTAATCTCCATCATCGTGTTGAATTTTCAACATGCAATGTGTTCTATTACAACGCAGGGTAATATTTTGTTATTTAGGTATAATGTATTAGTTGGTTTATATACTATTTTTTAAAGGAGTTGTCTTTAGTGCGACTTTTGGACTTTCAAGTGCCAAAATCCGGTGGAAAATTTTAAGGTGAAATCTTGATTTTTGTTAGTTAAACTAGTTTTTTGACTGTATATATGGATTCAGCACACTGGAAAACCCCTAGGGCACTTCGATTGCATAGGATTACCCATCAAGTTTGTGATTTCAATAAATTCTTACCAGATTTTAGAGAAATTTGACCAGAAAAACCCACTGTAAAAGCTTCCAAAAAGTCATACTAATGACAACTCCTTTTTTAAATTTAGTTGTATATTACTATCAAACAAAGTCTTTCGGTAGAAATCACATAAGCGAATTTTTTGGCCGACGCGTTTCGAACCAACAAGTGTGGTACATTATCAGGGCCAGATGAAGAGGCAGACCACGACAAAGGCTTAAATATAGAGCAATGTAGAGACATAATTTCAAGTAATGGCTATATTTGAACAACAATATTTAAATTATGATATTAATTTATTAATATATTAAAAATAAATATTATTAAGTAACGATTATATTAAACAGTTAGTTTTTGAAAAAAATATTTAATTAATGATATTATTTTATTAATTTATTAAAAATATTAATAGGTAACGGCTATATTGTTGTTCAAATATAACCGTTACTTGAAATTATGTCTCCACATTGCTCTTTACTTAAGCCTTTACCATGCTCTGCCTCTTCATGTGGTCCTAATGATGAACCACACTTGTTGGTTCGAAATGCATTGGCCAAAAAATTCTCTTATGTGATTTCTACCGAAAAACTTTACTTAATGTATATTACTATGTTAATCTATTTCTGATTAAAATCATAATTCTGTATAAAAAAAACTTAAATTAACTATATACTATGAAATTTGGTTTTGCATATTAAATATAAATAAATATTTATAATTTCTATGCTTTGATTTCATCTAGATTTAATTTGAATTAAATTTGTATAAATAAATTTTATAGTAATATTAAAATATTATTAATATTAACAAAATTTTATGTTTAGTTCTGGAGTGATTCGTTTGTTCGTTCAAATCAAAACCACAATATTATAATAAAATATATAAATGTAAAGACATGGATGGAAAACGAGAAACCCAAATTGCACAAGATTTTAAAAAGAAAAACGAAATAAAATTATCTAGTTGTTTCGTGGAATGAACCATTTCATAAAACAAAACAAAGTTGTCCAAAGTCTTCACAATTAAAAAATAAAAATAAAAAATTCCTTCCACCGGGCCTCTCTTTACACAATTATTATTATATTTGCATGGCTTCTATCTACATGTTAATTAGGTAATTGGTTTAATTTATTAATAGAAAGTAGTAAAATTAATTTATTTCACTTGAACAATTTTCATAAAATATATCATTGATGGTAATTATCCACTTGATCCTTAATGTTTAATTAAATAAATAAACTTAATACTAAATGTGAAAAAGAAAATATTAATTAATATTAATAATAATTTTATAATGATTAAATAAATATATTTAATATTAAATGTGAAAGAAAAAATATTAAATTAGTATTAATAGTAATTTTAAAATCATTGTAGTGCTTGTTTTTAATGAATTAGTTCATGTTATACATGAACGTGAATATGAATTTGTTGTTGTTATTATAATATTTTTCAAAATTTTGGTTTATATTTAAATTTCAGAATTTTTCCTTAACTTTGTAAGTTGTTGTTTTTAGTAGCAAGAGTTATCTCATGTATATGTTTTAAGTTTTTTAGTCTTTTTTGTGAATATTTAAGTGTTGTCTTTTGGCATGGTAAATGTCGCACATCACAAAAAGCAGAGTTATGGTTTATTTCAAGGGTCAATTTTGGTGATGATGGGTCTTATTTATCATATAGACATGTATTAGACTCATTTCCAAAGTTTCATGCATTGTCACACAAGTATCGTCACTATCGTCGCCAAGTGTATCTTAAGTGTCACACATGGAGGAGTATGTTGTTTTGTCGTCGCATTAAGGGGACCATGTTTTTTCTGAGTGTTGAGTGTTTAATATTGTTTCGTCGATTGTTTTGATTGTATGATCATGTTCAAGTCCAACCTTGGTTTCATATCTGGTACACTGATCCCCCACTTAGCCAAAATTTGGAATATTTTCTGCTTGAAAACCTTAAGCTCACTCTGCCCTCTTTGAATTGCACATTGTTCAATGGCAAGCCTCAAGCGTGTACCCTTGCCTCCCGGAACTACACAATGTGTAGTTTCTGCCTCTAAGGCATTGTGCGATCACAGTGATCAATTTCCTTTTGCGCATTAGCAATCCAATCTGCAGTTTGCCTCCCTAGCTCATTGAACTGCACAAATACACAATCTACTGGCCTCCCTCTCTCTTGAGTTGCGCATTGTGCAGTCATAGTGGGAAAGCCTACCTCATTGTGACACTCAACTACGTAGTATTCCTACTCAGGCCTCCAATGCTACACATTGCACAATCACAAGCCTCAACACCTCGCACCTAACCTCTAGAACTACACACTGCACAATTCTTGAGCCTTCCTCCCAGTCTAGTATCCGGTTCTAGTTTAATCAGTTATTTTCATGAATCGTGTTAGAATAGGATTTTTTCAAGCTGATGCCATCTTGTCATGAGTGATTTCCAGTTGCAAGTACTATATCTGCATATGATAGGGTGATGATCAAGGAGAAGGAGAAGGAGACTATACTAGAGGACATTTATGAAGATGCAAAGACAAGTTGATTATTAAGAAAGAAGATGAAGGGAAAATAGATTACGACAGAAGTGAAGATCAAGATCATAATGAAGACTCCCTATCTTCAAGCCTTATGGAGAAGGAATAAGAGGAGTATGTATCATCTCTCAAGAAGACACAAAGATAGCAACAAAAAGAGTGGCTTAACAATGCCACATCATCATTAAGTCCATGTCATCAATGTCATGTCATGTATTGTCAAGGTGTCACATGAGTCATCATTTTCGACATCATTTATGGATGTAATCATGTAACTTTCAATAATATGAGAAATTTAATGTAAGGTGGAAGTCCAAGAGTCACCTACAGAATGTGAAAAGTCATGTAGAAGTCAAAGAGTCTCATGGAAATTCGAAAAGTTAGATGGAAGCTCAAGAGTCATGAGCGGAGTCCAAGAGTCACAAGGGAGGTGGAGAGTCACCTCATTTGTTATATATACACCCTCATACCTCAAGAAGATTACTTTTCACCTTATCTCCTCTAACCAAGCATTAGAGAGGAAGATAGTTCTTTTGAGGAGCAAGTGGTAGCTCTATCGTGCCACTGTTGGAGCTAGTGGTGTTCATTGTATCAATGTATCTTGGAACTTTTGCTTAAAAATTTAAGCTCATTGAGACAATACACTTTCATGCATATGTCGCAAATGTTGTAAGACTATTCTTTGAATTTTTGTGATATATGTTGTTTTTCATTTGTACTAAAGAAATGGAACTATTTTGGTGGCTTTGGTGCTTATCTTGTTGAAGGTGTGTTGTACTTTTTTAATGATTGTTACTTTTGTTAGCATCAAGTTTACGCCTTCATTTCAAGGAAATGATATCAGTCCATCCTTTGCAAGGTCATCATTATGTAAATGAGGTATTGTATTCATTGTAAGGTTTGCTAGGCCTAGGGAAATGTATCATTAAAACTCTTTCACCTAACCCTAATTTTATACAAAAATTCTCACAACATTTTGACCTATAGTAAAATTTTGGTTGGCGCTACGAAATGTACTAGATGACAATTATGAAGATGCAAAGTTGTCAAAGTTAATAGAATCAAACAGGTTCTATGCTTAGCAAATTGCAACTTTACAAGTACTCCAAGATAATGAAATCAGAGTTCTCAAATAGGAAACAAACATCAAACTCTAAACAATCTCCTTAGATCATTAAGAATAGATTCATGGTCTGCAACAACAACTGAATAAAATTCAAGAGGTTTTAGTAAGTATTAGTTCTTTTAGAGAACATGCTTTGAAGGTGAATGATCAACTTAAAGGGGTACACTTTTTTTTTCAAACAAATGGGAAAGATTTATAGTTATTTTCAGAAGTTAGTACCTCTTTCTAAAAAACTTTATTTGTTAATTAAAGATGACAAGTTCACAAAGCATAGATTTGGTTTGATTACTGTTTGGAAGAAATAATTCACTCTGAAAATATTCAAAGGTTATCAAAGAATGATAAAAAACTAATGTGGGCATCACTCGATGAAAGGGATTCAAATTGTAATCAAATTAAAGAATGGATTATTAAGGCTACTACAATTTGTGATGTTGTTTGGGATCTTTGTCTAGATGTAACAGAATATTTTGATATGACCTATCGTAAAGCTATTCGAGAGGTAGTTTCAACATAAATCAATCGGTAGGAAGTCCAAGAAAAGACAAAATCAGATTAAAACATTATCTAAGAAATCAATGTATGGAAAGTGAAAAATGTGCAAAGGTTCTTTCAATTTCCCTATGATCAGATGAAGTTAATATCCAAATTTTCATCTGAATACAATGATAAAAAGAGACATATAGGAGAAAAACATCAAGTAAAAATAGAGAGCAGTCATGAAAAGAAGACAACTAGAATTTGAATTTGGTGACCTATTGATGGCATACCTGAGAAAGGAGATATTTCCTATGGGACACATAACAAACTTAAGCTCAAGAACACTGGTCCATGTAAAATTTTGAGAAAATAATATTCTAATGCTTATGAATTGGAACTTCATAAGGACATTGGAATACCATCAATTTTTAATGTAGTATGCCAATACCCCTTCAAGGAATCATATAGTATTATATAAGATGCACCTAGTATAAGTTATGAAGATTAGACTAGAAAATGGAAGAATAAATTTCCAAAAGCAATTCATATTGAAGTTGAAACAATATTGGGTGAGAAAGTAGTCAAGAAAACCATAGGTAAAGAGTATATTTAACATTTGGTTAAATGGAAACAACAACCAACAAAATATGCTACATGGATGACAAAATTAGATATTATCAAGTATGGCACAAGTGTTGAGAAGCTTATGAACAATTATTTTCTTCCTAATGAGTCTAATGTAGGAGCATCTACAAGCCAAGATCATTTTTTACCTCTTGGGTAAAAATTCATTTACTATGGGAGTTGGTTCCCTAATTTATCTACCAAGGGAATTTGGGTTCCCTAAGCCATTTAATTGTAATATTTTTAGTCATATTTTTGAAGGAATCTATGTAGCTAGAATGGATGTTATCAATCTCTTATGTAATAGGGAAATCTAGCCAATTTAGGGAAATTGTTAGAAGTTAGCTTTGGAGTTTTTTGAATATTATTTTATGAGAGATTTTTGTGCAATAAAAATAAATGAGAAAGATATTTCTTGAGGAGAGGGAGAGACATAGAAGAGAGAGGCAAAGGAAGAGAGAGAGGAAAGAGAGATAGAGGGGAGAGAGACCTGCAATAGAGATGAGATAAATCAGATCTTGGAAATTCCCTTTCCAATAATCTGATCTATATGTATTTTTTCATATGTTGGAATGAATTTATATTGGTTGAATGTAGATCAAGTTGAAGCATAAGATGTGTAGTATTGCAGGTTAACCAAGTGAGTGTAGAGTGGCAAGGTTTGAGTCTCATCAAAGAAACACTTCACTGAATTATACTTTTCTGGAATTTTATGTGAATTGACACTGATATAAGTCTTTTCGTCAACCTTTATGTTTATCTCCCATCATCTACTAGAGATAACATCGACTTGGCATAGATTGAACCTTTTCCAATCGATCTAGTAACCATCGAGTGGTCCCATTAACTAACATACATCTTCTTGTTAATCTTTCCATCTATCGGCCATCGACCACTAGAGATATTATTTTCTTAGCACCGATGAAACCTTTTCCAATTGATCCAATAAATATTGAGGTGATCTCATTAAGTAACAATCCTGATAGATGGGTTATTCGATGAAAATTTCAATTCTATTTGCCACCATCGATCTACGAGGAAGCACCAAAATTTTCCAATGTTGACAAGTGTTGGGGTAGTCCCATCAGCTAACAAAACCATTAGATGGCCTAGAGCCTTTGGCATTGGCCCTTAGTCATAATGCTGGTCCCATGGACCATTTTGGTTAGCACCTAAGAGCTGACGAACTTGGGAATAGTGATACAGATCGATTCACTAGATATTATATATAAGTTTAATATTTTTAATGCCTAAGAAATAGGCTATATTCATAAAACCCCAATGCATAATGGAGTGGGTATTGTTTTCTCTAATATACCCATGTGCATTCCAAATGTGTGAGGGTGTGTGTGGTTAATCTCATTGGAATCAACAATAGAGAATAGAATATGGAAGCATCTCTTTACTCCATGGCAAGAACCAAAACATCCCCAAAAGCCCTAGAAAATCATATAAATAAAATGGCTTTCAAAGGATGAAGGGTCTCTCTCTCTACTCTAATATATGAAATGAAGGTATTGGATGGAGGTTTGAAACAAAACGAATGAGGTGGGAAGGAACCCAAATAATGTCGTGAGGTCATCGATTTGATAAATGAGGTATATCTCCATTGTAACTCTCTTTCTTATCATTTTCTTTCTTTCTTTCTTTCTTTTTAATTCAAAGTGAATGTTCCTAATTTCTCTTCCTTGAATTTAAGCTTTTTTTTGTTGTTCATGTATCAAATTTACTAGTTTTATTTAGGGATTGAATTAGTTTGGTTTTGTGTGCTTATTTTGGCTTCATTTGATTAAATATGTTAGTAAGATATATTGTTATAGATATGAAGACTATTTTAGTATGGAAATTAGGTTTTTCTTATTGAAATATATTGTATGTGTTTCATAGATCTATTGCATGGTGATGTGTTTTCTCTCCTACTTCTTTAAGGCTACATTCAATCCCTTAATATGTTATAGATTTTTCTCATACACTATTTTTTTTTTTCTTTTTTTTCAATCATTTTTTATTTGCTTCCATTTTTCTCTATAATCTAGAAAACAATAAAATTAATATTCTTAATTTTAAAAAATAAATTTTAATCATACATGAATACCTTCCTATTTAAATTTTTCCTTAATAAAAAATATTTAATTTTTTATACTATCTATGTATATATTTTTTTTAAATACTAATACCATTACACAATTTTTCCTTTAACCATAAATAAGTTAAATAACAAAATGATAAGTATAAAATTTCAAATTTCAAATCATTAAAAATAATCCATCCAAAAAAATATTTTTCACTCAAATTAATAGATATAAAATTCTAAAGCACTTAGGATGATCACCCACAAAGAAAGAGATTTTTTTTCATTTTCTTCCCAAAGTGTTAACATTAAATTTCCATGGTATTAACGCATTAATTTCTTTTCCCATTTTAATCATTGTTTAATTTTAACCATAAAATTACACAAAAAATTGCAAAACGACGAAGACAAAATTTTGAAACATGCTCTTTTAACGAAGAAAAAAATTGATTATTAAACAAAACTTGAAAAGGTCACCATTTTTTTTTATGACTGTTTTAGTATATGATTATTAAAACAAATTAGATCATAAGTCTCTATCACTTAAGAAAGTAAAAATATAAAATGCACGGGTCTATTACTAGATTTAAAGCCATGTCCATATTCTCTGTTTTTTTAGTGAATATAATTTTTTGTTATTGGTAAAATTTTAAAATTAAATATATATAATTTTTTTGGTAAATAATATTTTTAGAAATTATTATATATATATATATATATATTTATTAGGAAAAACTATGCTGACGTAAGTTTATTATTTAATATGGATATTATTATGATTATTTTTATTAAAAGAAATAATGAACTAAAATATTTTTTGCATTCAAGTTTCTATGATCCATAATGAATTAAGCAAAGTTTTTTTGGTATAAATTATATAAGAAAAATTTTTGGCTGATGCGTTTCAAACCAACAAGTGTGGTTCATCATGAAGATCAGATGAAGAAGCAGACCATGGCAAAGGCTTAAATAGAGAGCAATGTAGAAATATAATTTCAAGTAACGATTATATTTGAACAATAATATTTAAATTATGATATTAATTGATTGATATATTAAAAAACAATTATTATTAAGTAACGGCTATATTAAACAGCTAGTTTTTGAAAAATAATATTTAAATTATGATATTGGTTTATTAATTTATTAAAAACAAATATTAATAAGTAATCACTATATTAAGCAACGAGTTTTTGAGAAATAATATTTAAAATAATTTATTAAAAAAAATTCAAAGTCAAACTCTAAACAAGGAAGGAAGTCAAAAATTATAAAAACGAGCGAAGACTCTAATCGAGACAAGATCATTTGATAAATAAAATAATTAATGGAAATAATATATATATATATATATATATATTCAAAGAAAAATAATCAATAAATAAAACATGGTCAACAATAAAATATGGGGCTGAGGCTCATTAAATAAATAACAAAAATACTAAAGGAAGTTAAGAATGAATAGGATGATAAAATACACAAAAAACACTAAGGATCAAGAAAATAAACTCCAATGAATAATAAATCAACAAAAAATACAATAAAAAAGACGCCAGTACCTACATAGATAAACAAACAAACAAAATAAATCCCAAAAAGAAGTAAAAAACTAGGAGGACATGATAGGGATCCAACTTCTACTAATATTCCAACCATCATCTCTATTCAAATTATTGGGTCTTTTTTCAATTTCTAGGGCCTCCCTCAATTTACGATGATGGAAATGACTAACCCTAGCAATGACTTGGGCCTCCTCAATGTATATGTGATGCTTAGATTTATCTGCATGCTCCACCAAAGCAGAGGAGCGGGTCCTGTCATGCTTGATGTCAGCAACATGCCCACGAATTCTTTGATTAATCGAGCATGATGTTGACATCAATCCTAGCAAGACCGGAATTCATCAAGACCAGTATTCTGAAGCACTCCCAAACCTTGAGAACAAACCCTAGCCGCATCGTCCCATGACCACCTTGGGGGGGGGTTCGACCCCCCCAGCCTTCAGCCCCTTCGTCTTCGACAGTTTTCCCTCTTCGCCCTCCAATACCCCATCAAGCTCCCGATCCAGGGTCAATGGCAAAGCTCCGACTGCAAACCATAATCCTAAAGCAAATGGATCTGTGGCCGTGGGGAACATTCCCAGCCAATACAGGGCAACAGGTTCGTCCCCTTGCAAACCGCTATCGGAGGAAACACCATCATTGATCATCGAAGACCCCTGGATCGACGAATACAGAGATCATATGAGTAAACATGCCCTAATATGTCGTTTCATGGGAGTTCGACTCAATGAAAAGGTTCTCTGCTGGTGGATAAACCAGAAATGGAAGCCAAAAGGGAACTATGAACTTTAGCTGGGGTAAAGAAGTTTTTTCATCGTCATCTTCGCTCAAAGGGATGACAGAGACTGCACTTTCGAAGGAGGCCCATACTTTTACAACTTGGCTGGACTCACATGACGTATTGGAGACCCAACTTTTCTCCAGAAAAGGAATATTTCAAAAAAGTGCCAGTTTGGCTCAAACTCTACTCCCTGCCTGTTGACTATTGGAATAAGTGCATCTTGGAAGCCATTGGGAATAAACTGGGCGTCTTCGTCAAAACCTCAGATCTCACATCTCAAGGTAAATACACTGCCTACGCTAGAATCTATGTTTACATGGATGTTTCAGGACCCCTCCCAGGTCATATTGATCTGATCCACAGAGGAATTCATTGGAAACAATCCATCGACTATGAAAACATCCCATTCAGATGCCGGAAATGCCGACAACATGGACATCTTAGTCATGGATGCCCCCTGAATCAACCTCCACCACAAACCCAAGCAGACAAGGAGGATAACCCACCCCCAAATTTCATCCCTGTTTTAAGGAAGAAGAAAAGGCAGAAGGGCAAAAATCCTCTGAAACCCTCCACCAACCCGACCCCAACCCAGCAGAATGGCTTTGAAGCACTGGGCAACCTTAATCCAAACGAGAATCCACTGGAATCCCCACCGCCACTGCTCAAGATCTACCCATGCATGTTCAGCCTTCAAACCCATCAAACACCTCCATCCTGAACCCTAACTCATACCAAGCCCAACCACATCAAAAAACCCATATCCCAATCCCATCCAGAACAATACAAGCCCTGTCTCAATGCAAACCCCTCCCTGCATAGAATCTCACTCAGACCAGCCACCCTCAACCACTCCAACCAATCCTCTGGAAGAGATCCTAGGTGACCTAGATCTCCAAAAGGTCAACGAGCAATGGTCCAAATTGGGAGTGGACGCCATTCCCTAGGAACATTTGGAGAAAATCAAAATGGCATACCTACAGTTAGAATATCTCAACCAGAATGCAGCCAAGAAGAAATGGGGAAACAATAGCCAAACAGGAATTCAAGCCAGCCTGGATCTGGACCAATACAAGTCAAAAGGTCCGGGAAGAAAAAGGGGGAGAAAATCGACAAAACAACAAATACAAGAACTCGACAGCTGCCTAATCAATGAATGAAAAGTTAGGGCTTTGGTCCTATCCACTCCAAAGGTCACTCAATGAAGATCACAACTTGGAACATCAGAGGGCTAAATGGCTCCTCCAAAAGACGAGTCCTAAAAAACCGTCTTTTCTCGCAATCCCCAGACCTCATTCTTCTTCAAGAATCCAAATTCTCCTCCAACGGCATAGAGACACTTAAGAAACTCTTTGCAAAATGTTATCATTGCATAAGCACAGAAGCCATTGGGCAAGCAGGAGGGCTTCTCATGTTTTGGAATAAAAACAAGTTCTTTATACAGAATGATCTGTCCACTAAGCATTCGTTATTAGTTATCTTCAACATGCCAGAATCAAAGCACACGATATGCATCACCAATGTGTATGGACCTCAACGAATCCAAGAAAAATTCAAGATGCTGGAAGACCTGGACGAGATCCGACAACACCATGGGGCCAACCACTGGATCTTAGGTGGGGATTTCAACATGATCACCACCCTAGAGGAAAAGAAAGGAGGCTTAAGAAGACTGGATAAAGATGCGGAAGCATTCAAAACCTTCATAGCTGCATCTAAACTCATTGATGTTCCCACAGTCAATGGTCTATATACTTGGAACAACAAGCAAGGGGGAAAAAGGCAAGTTGCATCGAGGCTCGACAGGTTCCTCATCTCGGAATCCATCATGCTCCAAAATCTAGATATGGAGGCCAGCATTTTGCCTATTGGGGGATCTGAACACTGGTTAGTGTAGATGCACTTCACCAATATGGACAAGCCTCAAAACAGTCCTTTTAGATTTGAAGGATTTTGGATAGAGCATCCAACCTTCATGCAAAATATACAAAGCTGGTGGACTCAAACCACAATAGAGAGCGATAATATCATGTACATCTTCCAGCAAAAGCTCAAGAACATCAAATCCAACCTTAAATGCTAGAACAAGAACACCTTTGGCAACATTTTTCAAGCCAAAAGAGAGCTCGAGGAAAAAATGGCGGGTCTCCAACAAACAATGATCGAGGAAGGGCCTAATGAGGAAATGTTGGCTCAGGAATCAAACCTACGTAAGCAATGGGAAGAAAGGCTAAGACAAGAAGAGCTGCTCTGGAGACAAAAATCAAGGGTGCAATGGTTAAAATGTGGAGAACGCAACACAAGCTTCTTCCATAAGTCAACCATTCAACATAGAGCCAACAATCGTATTCTATCCCTCACAAAAGCTGATGGTGCTAAAGTTTATACCAAGGAGAAAATAGGATCTGAACTTCACTCTTACTTCAATTCACTTCTCATTGATCCCATTCAAGATAGAACCCAAGCCATCAATAAAGTTATCGGTGCTATCCCACCCTTAGTAACGGAGGAGCAAAACTCCCTTCTCTTAAGAGATTTCACTGAGCAGGAGATTGAAGAAGTTGTCTTCACCATGGCCACTGACAAAGCCCCCGGACCAGACGGCTTTACAATTGAATTCTTTAAAGCTCTCTGGCCCATTATCAAATCCGACCTCTTCAATCTTATTAAGAACTTTCACAGAACCAAGAGAGTGCTATCGGCCATCAATGCCACCTTCCTCACCCTAATTCCTAAATCTGATCAAGATGACTCTCCCGACAAGTTCTGGCCCATAGCCCTTTGCAATGTCCTTTATAAAATCCTTTCCAAACTGATGGCTAACAGACTTAAACCTATCCTCCCCTCAATCATATCTCCTGAACAATCAGGATATGTGGAAGGTAGACAGATAATTGGCAGCATAATTCTCACTCCGGAAGTTTTGCATTCTATCAAAACACAAAGGATCCCAGGTATGCTCATCCAGCTTGACCTCTCAAACGCCTTTGATAAAATTAGCTGGATCTACATTACAGCAATCCTCCAGGCCTTCGGCTTCAGTCAGATTTGGATAAATTAGATAATGGAAATGGTCTCCAGAGCTTTCTTTTCAATCATGCTGAACGGAGGGCCCCTACAATAATTCCTTCCATCCAAAGGTATAAGAAAAGGGGATCCCCTGTCGCCTTTTCTCTTTGTTATCATGGCAGAGGGTCTGGGAAGATCTCTATCCCAAGCACACCAGAAGAATCAGCTCTAAGGCATCAAAGCTGCACATCAAGGCCCCACAGTAATGCATCAGCAATTTGTAGATGATACAATGGTCATGGGATCCCCCACAGTGAAGGAAGTGCGAACCTTTAGCAAGGTCCTAAGGACTTTCACAGAGGCCTCAGGTATGAAAATCAATCTCATAAAATCCAAACTGTTTTTATTCAATACTTATACTCCTGTGCAGAGAAATCTTAGCAAAATTCTCAATATTCAAAAGCACTCCCTTCCAACCAAATACCTTGGCATTCCACTCTCGGAATATGCCCCCAAATCTGCAAACTGGGAAGACCTCCTTAACAAAATGAAGGCCAGATTAAGTAGTTGGACTCACAGAGCCCTAAACATGGCCAACAGACTGGTGTTGGTCAAATCAGTTCTTCAAACAATGCCGGCCTACATGCTCTCGGCCCTAGCGGCACCTAAAGCAGTTTATCAATCCATTCGAAACATCCAGCGGTCCTTCCTCTGGAGTGGAGACTCTAAGAAACCCAAATGGGCCCTCCTCAAGTGGACAAACATTTGTAAACCAAAATTGGTGGGAGGACTGGGCCTAAGAGATCCTGAAATCCTAAGCAAGGCTGTAGCAGTGAAAATTTGGTGGAAATGGGTGGAAAATCCTAATTCCCTCTGGGGCACCTTGTGGAAAGCAAAGTACACGAATCAAGTCCAGGACAAAGACCTTATCAGGCTCACTGGTAACACTCAAGGATCCCCCCTCTGGAACAAAGTATGGGAAAATCGACATATTTTTCAGCAGCACAGCTTCTGGGAAGTGCACCAAGGCAACACCGCCCTCTTCTGGGAGGATGCCTAGCAGCAACTCCCCCCCCCTGGACCACCCAGATTGGACTACTCTTAAAAGGGACATGCAAGAAGAAGGGTTGGTGAAGGTAGCAGACTACTGGCAACCTAGAACATCGGCTGCTACATGGAAAAAATGGTTATCTAAAGAGCAATGGCTAACCCAAGACCACAATGAGAATATAGACCCTCTCTTACAAGATCTAGACCAGCACAGAATCCTCACATCGAATAAAGAGGATATCCTTCGGTGGGGAAATAATCCTAAAGGAACTTTCAGCCTCAAAGAAGCCTACAAAATCATGGCTGCTTCTCCTGACTTACAACCAGACCCCAAATGGCACGCTCTATGGAATAGAGGAACCTGGCCCAAAATCACCCTGTTCTCCTGGCTGGTCTTGCATAACAGAGCACTCACTTGGGACAATCTTTAGATACGAGGTTTCATTGGGCCTTCCCGCTACGTCCTCTGTGAGAATGATCTGGAAACTCTCAATCATATTCTCAACACCTGCCACACTGCTTGCTCTCTTTGGGATGACATGGCCATAGTCTTCAGACAATCCAACAGAAATAGGAACTCTATCTATCACACATTGAGCAACTGGAGATCCTCCATATCCTCCAACAGTCTGGTCAATAGAGCATGGAATCTCATTCCGGGAGCCATTGCTTGGATCATGTGGAAAGAGCGTAATGCAAGAATATTCAAGAATTCAGCAATGACAACGAAAGTATTAATAGGAATGTTGCGACAGCTAATCACCGAATCGATCCATGCCATGGATATAATGCAGCAAGAGGGAAACACATCTCCGAATGACCAAAGGATAATCCAGATCTAAATCTCAGAGCCAAGACCACTCCCACAGGAAGGAACTAGGCCTCCGCTGCGATGATGCAGGATAAATGGTGTTTGCCTCCATTGCAAACATTCAAACTGAGTTTCGACGGGCATCAAAGCAAAATCCAGGAAAAGCCGGTTATGGTGGAGCAATCAGGGATCACACTGGTAACATCCATCTGATCTACCATGGTAATCTTGGCATGAGTACCAATAATTATGCAGAGCTAATTGCTCTCATCAAAGGCATCACCCTCGCTGATCGCTACAGACTTCTACCTTTGGTGGTGGAAGGAGATTCGGAGATTGTCATCAAGATGATGAGAAAACTCCAAAATGGCACTCAGGTGGACAAGCTAACACCCAGCTGGAGGCTCTCGACAATCCTGAAGGATCTACAAGGCCACCTCAGCAACATTCAACGTGTCACCTTTCAAGTGGTTCAAAGAACAAAAAATAAGTTGGCCGACGCCATGGCCAATGCTGGAATTCAATCCAATCTTGAAGATTATCACATCATTTGGCAAGACCTGGAGGAGGGGGAACTCAAATTAAATGCAATACCATAAACAATGCGGACCATCGAGCCCTGTAAATAGGCAGAGCATGATGATCACGATTTTCCTTTGATTCTTCTTTGCATGCATCTATATCGATAATTCTACAGGCTGTAAGTGTTCTATTGGAAAAAAACAGAACAGAGACTAGACCCGCTCAGCTGTATAAAGGCAGACACAGGGAGGTCCCCTTGAATCCCACTCTGGACTATGTATTCTATTGTATTCTATTAATATAAAGTCCCGCTGAACCTTCACAAAAAAAAAAGCATAGCAAGACCTGCTCCTCTGCTTTGGCGGAGCATGCAGATAAATCTAAGCATCACATCTGCATTGAGGAAACCCAAGTCGTTGCTAAGGTTAGTCATTTCCATCATCGTAAATTGAGGGAGGCCCTAGAAATTGAAAAAAGACCCAATAATTTCAAGAGAGATGATGGTTTGAATATTAGTAGAAGTTGTGTCCCTGTCCCGTCCTCCTAGTTTTTTAGGCTTCTTTTTTGGATTTATTTTGTTTGTTTGTTTATCTATGTAGGTATTGACATCCTTTTTATAGTATTTGTTGTTGATTTATTCTTCATTAGAGCTTATTTTCTTGATCCTTCGTGTTTTTTTATGTATTTTATCATCCTATTCGTTCTTACCTCCTTTTAGTATTTTTGTTAATTATTTAATGGGCCTCAACCCCTATTTTATTGTTGACCCTGTTTTATTTATTGATTACTTTTCTTTGAATATATATATATATATATATATATATATATATATATATTCTTTTGACTTGGGTGTATATTTGTTTTATTTTGTTTATTTTTCCATTAATTATTTTTAATTTAGTTTATTTTTTTCATTAATTATTTTACTTATCAAATGATCTTGTCTCGATTAGGGTCTTGACTCATTTTTATAATTTTTGACTTCCCTCCTCGTTTAGAGTTTGACTTTGATTTTTTTTAATAAATTAATTGAAATATTATTTCTCAAAAACTAGTTATTTAATATAATGATTACTTATTATTATTTGTTTTTAATAAATTAATAAACTAATATCTTAATTTAAATATTACTTTTTAAAAACTAGCCATTTAATATAGCCGTTACTTATTAATATTTTTTAATACATTAATAAACTAATATCACTATTTAAACATTATTTTTCAAAAACTAGCTGTTTAATATAAAGTTACCTATTAATATTTTTAATAAATTAATAAACTAATATCATTATTTAAATATTATTTTTCAAAAACTAGCCATTTAATATAGTCATTGCTTAATAATATTTGTTTTTAATATATCAATAAATTAATATCATAATTTAAATATTATTGTTCAAATATAGCCATTACTTGAAATTATGTCTCTACATTGCTCTCTATTTAAGCCATTGCCATGGTCTGCCTCATCATCTAGTCCTGATGAACCACACTTGTTGCTTCAAAACACGTCGGCCAAAAATTTCTCTTATGTGATTTCTTCTGAGAGACTTTTTTTTTCAGAAAGAAAAATCTTCATAGATTTATATTAAGATAATATAAAGATCATAGGACATGTCATTGGACAGCACATCCTGCCCGGATATGAGAGCAGCTTATAACTAAAATATTGTTTGTAAAAATGTATGTTAAATTCATAATAAATGTCAAATATTTAGTAATGTATATATAAATTAAATGGTTAATAAATGACAACAATCCATGATAAATATTGAAACATTTTATTATACATTTTAAGTTTGTAAAACAAAAAAAAAACATATAAAAATTAAGTAAATTATATCTTTATTTAAAATAATAATTAATGATAAAAAAATTAATATATAAGTTGTATATATACACATTAAAAAAAACATGTAACAAGATTTTTAACTATAGATATGGATCCCACTTTATTATGGAGATTGTTAATTTATAAATAAATTATAAATAAACTTTCTCATAATATCATGGACCTACGACAGAACCAAAAACTCATAACTATTTTAATTTTTTAATTAAGAAAAAAGATATAACTATTTTGAAAATAAATCTTATTATTTATATATTATTAAAAATATTATAAAATATTCAATAAAAAATAAATCTCTACAAAATCTATTTAATAATTAAATTAAAATTCCATTTAATAATTATTAATAATTTAAAATTATTAAAAGCCAATTTCAAAATAAACCTAACCATCAACCTAATTTTAAAATTCTGAAAACCTATTAATAAGTACATCCTACTTTCATAGCGACAAATTCAAGAAGCGTGCATTTTGTTTTCGATACTTTTCCAACTAAATCTCTATCCATTAATATTAAGGCGATGAAAGAAGACACCCATAAGCTTGTTGTACCACGGCTCCGTTATCTCTCTTCCGCATGAAGATGAGGATGAAAGGGCTCTACCAACGGTTTCTCCGCCATGGACGCTTACCCCACAACATTCAATGGTTGTATCCTTCGAACAGAGAAAGAATGTGCGGGAACCCAAGTCCTTGACCTTATCTCCTGGATCTAAACCTGCAAACCAAATCCTACTATTCAAAAGACTGGAAATTGTTCATCTACTTAAATCGAACAGAATGGAATAAAGCAAACTCGGAGTCCATTAATAGATTTTAGGTACATAGACAATTTTTGTGTTAGAGTATACTCTCTTCTGTTAACTGAAGTCATCAATCCCGGTTCAAGTTATCAAGTTATTTTTAGAAAGTTAAATTAGAGGTCAATCATGTGTGTGAGAGCTAAGATATCATCACTATTCTTAATGGTTTTGAGTCACTATAATCTTGTAACTTTAAGCAATTGAATGTGTCGATGTGTGTGAGTTATGTGAGTTAAGATAGCATGATTATTTTTAAAAGTTTGAATGTGTAAATTATGTGTGAGTTAAGATAGCATGACTATTATTAAGGGTTTTGAGTTCTTATAATTTTATAATCTCAAGAAATGAAGAAATTCACTAAGCAACCGCACATGGTTTAGTATGTTATTTTGTTGTTTCTTTCTCTATTTGTCTACCAAATTGGTATCAAAACCTCAGTTAGAAAATTCCTAGTCTGCCACCATAGTCTACAAAGAAAAAATTCATCGTTTATTAAATTTTGGTCGAGGGAGCCATTGTCCACTAGCTTGCAGATATTTGCACGACTTGGCCACAACCATCGTTGTTGTGAGCAGCCCGCAGGCCATCTCCTGCAGGTCAGTTTATTTGCTAGTATTCTCTACCAATCCTTGTGATCAAAGCCACAATCTACAGAGAATTGGAGTTGTGTGTCGAGTCGAATCTTGATCCACAATTTTTAATCATTGACCATAATGAGTTGAATATGGGTAATACGAGATTGTATTATCTGTTGAAAAAATTAATCTAATCACCGCATTAAATAAACTGAAAGCAGCCATACTTGAGGTACACAAGTAAATCAAATAAATAGAAGCCATACTTGATGTACACAAGTTGTTGGGTGTGGAACCTGATTATCTTCTTTATTCAAAGGTATCACCACATTGGGCCCTAGTTCGTAATGTGGCGGCAACCTCGCCCGTAATATTTGCATTGCAAGGGGGTCCAAGGGGGGGCGAAAGAGATCTTTAGGATCCCCCCCGCAGGGATCGGGGGCAGTGCCCCTGAAGCTAAAAATAGATGTAAAATTGCCTTTTAAAATGTTGTAATTTCTTAGTCAATTTGGCCCATTCATTAGGGGGAGATCTGACGGTAGAAGTTATGTTTAATTTAGGGTTTTTTCCCTAGAAGGCAACCCCTCGCTATATATGATGGAATTGTATTGCATCTATGTAGATTTGTATTCTTAAGAAGAAAGAGAGAGGATATTTTGTAAGAGCGAAGAGAGAATTACAACGGATCTGTTGTAGGTTGTATCTCTTCAGTCTGCTAGATAATATAAAAGGAAGGACTGGTTGTTTCCCGTGAACGAAGCCCAAATTGGGTGAACCACATATATTTGTGTCTCTCTTGTTTTATGTGTTTACATTTCTGCAATATATTTTATGTGTTCCATTGCTCTGTAATATATAATTTTCTAACATGAGTAAATAGACTTTGTTTGCAAGTTGCATATTTTTTTTGCACGCTGAAGGGCGTAGATTAAATGAAGTTTTGAGTAAGAGTACAAATTCCCCATTTTGCAACACATAAGATAATTAAATTCAAATGAGCATTTAATGAAGGGTTGTTGAATATGTATGGTCAAACATTTATTCAGTGACTAAAATATGTACTCCGCAACATAGAAAATAGTTTCTGTAAAATCGCCCATCCTGTGTCTTAATGTTTTTTTCTATCATGAATTAATGTGTTGAAATGTATGTTTGAATATACATGTGAAGAAGTTTTTTTAGTAGATGGGGTGTAAGTCTGAGAGGTCAAGAGGAGAAAATCGTGGATAAAATTGTGGTGGTGGCGTAAAAACAATTTTGCTATGGGGTTTTACAGAGTTACCCCGCAACTCTTGGTGAAGCATAAATCATAGTAATAATTTCGTTTTACTTCGTGAAGGTGTTGCAAACACTCTATTTTACTATTTAAATTTCTATGTTTTTAGCTCCATTTTAGTTGTGAAGTCTTCAGAGAGACTCCTTTTCCCTATTTCTTTCACGTGGTATCAGAGTTTAGTGTAAGAACAAGTGTTTTTACTTGGAGTTAAAGGTTGTTTGAAGGCATTTTTTTGGAGCGTATTTACCAGCAAGGAGAGTTTTTTTACAGTCAGAAATGGAAACATCATGGACAAGTTTAACTAATCCTCAGAAACCTTAATTTAATGGGAAAAAATTATGATTATTGGGCTATAACAATGAAAGCTCTATTTTCTTCCCAAGATAATTGGGATTTGGTGGAGAATGGGTTGAAGAACCAACAGATGAAGCAACATACAATGTCTTATCACAAGGAAAAAGGGATTTGTTGAGGGACAACGGGAAGGATTCAAAATCCCTCTTCTACATTTTTCAAGCAGTTCATGAAAGTATTTTCCCAAGGATTGCAACATCAACAAAGTCCACACAAGCATGGGTGTAATGACCCATTTTCGATTTATAGGAAAAAATGTACTAACATGTATACAATGTATGCATATGATAGCTACATATGCATACACAACATACTTTGCACTAATATACTTATTAAATAATTATGAAAATTGTTTAAATAAATAATAAAAGGTTTGAGTACCTCAAATAATTAAGAAAGAAGTTATTACCTAAAATTTGACATTTAAAATATGCATAATAAATATTTCATAAGTATAAGATTAATGAATAAAATGAATACTCTCCACCATAATATTAAAGTAATAAGTTAATAATATTATATATATTATTTTATTTAAATATTATAATTAAAGTTTATAAAGTTAATTTAGATAATAAACATTACAAACATATTAATATAAATGTACTTATAATTAAAATTTAAAAGTAAAAGACAAACATATTAATATCTATGGTTATTAAATATTTGTACCTCACCTTTTAGCAACACATAACATTATGACTCCCTAAATATAATCTGTCGAGAGCGGTGGAAGAAGGCGGTGACCACCTGGGAAAGCTACTTATACAAGTATGTGGAGAACTAGAGGGGGAGGAAGGGGAATGAAATATTGAAATCCTGAACTAAAGATTGGAATTTGAAGTTCAAGGATTGGAATTCAAAACTGGAGATTTGAGAAATTATTCTTGAAGCTTTCGAGCATGGGGGCCAAATTACTTCAAATTAGAAGTATTTTGGAGCTGGGTACATAGATTGTGTCTAGTTTGGAAGGGATGTTTTGGTCATTTGGTAACAAGAGCAAATTAGGAAACATCAAACAAGAAACTTCTTCAAATTAACTTCCAGGTATTCTTCTGCATTTTATTTTCAAATTCACTGTTTGGTTAATGATAAATTAGGGCAAAAATTACGAATTCTGGTTAAAGTAAACGTCTGAGTAAATTATAGAGTTGGATATATTTATGTAATTTAGGGCTCTACAATAGGACACCCTCCACACAACCTACCAAGGGATGGAAAAAGTTAAGACATGAAAACTACAAATGCTAAGGAGAGACTTTGAGACAATTTGTATGAAAGATTATGAGAATGTAGACTCATTTTTTACACATGTAATTGGATTTCTTACTCAAATAAGTTCTTATGGTGAGACACTTGAGGAAAGGAGAATAGTTGAGAAAACTTTGAGAATCCTTCCAGCAAGATTTGATGCCATTGTTGTGGCCATAGAAGAGACAAAGGATCTCTCACAATTTTCAGTGGATGAGTTGCATGCATCATTGATTTCTCATGAACATAGACTGAACAGAGTGACAAAATCCTCATTGGAACATGCCTTCAAGACACAAGTTTCATTTGGTCAAGGTAGAGGCAGAGGAGGATCAAATGCTAGAGGAAGAGGAAGAAGCCCACACAGAAATGGAAGATGCAGCCCTTCAAACTCAAGTGGAAGGGGAAGAAATCAGAATCCAAGTCAAGGCTCAAGCCAAAATCAAGCACAAGGTCAGAGGTATGATAAATCTCAAGTTCAATGTCATTATTGTAAGAAGTATGGTCATTATGCAAATGAATTTAGAAAGAAGTAACATGATATAAGTAACAAACCAAGTGAAAATTTCACAAAGGAAAATTAGAACCAGGATAACATGTTTTTAGCTTGTAATGTAGCACAAGAAAAACAAAGTGATGTATGGTTTCTATATTCAGGGTGCAACAACCACATGTCAGGGAACATAGAAATTTTTTCCAATTTAGATGAAAGTGTAAAATCTGAAGTGACATTAGGGACTGATAGCAAAGTCTTTTCCATGGGAAAAGGATGAGTCAGTATTCTAACAAATAAGGGGGAGAATAAATACATTTATGTTGTTTATTTTGTCACTGTTTTGAAACATAACCTCATAAGAATTTGATAGCTCATGCAAAAGGTGTTGGCATTATGATACAGGTGTTGTCCTTGATGGCAACTCACTCAGATGACAGTTCATAGTACAATAGGTTAACAACAAAGGATTACAGATCAGACTCCAAAGATTGAAGAAAGAGAGGTATATGTTGGTTCACTTTGTCCAAGAAGCATATACACATGGGTTAACAGAACAAAAGGAGTGTAGACGTATACACGCACTTTCACAGGAGACAAAACACGTACATGTTGGAAAACCAAGGTATTTTGATCCAAGGTATTGGTCCAAGGTATTTGTTCTGAGGTATTTGGTCCAAGGTATTGACCCTAAGTATTTGGTCCAAGGTATTGGTCCTAAGTGGTTTTGGTCCAAGGTATTGAGAAAGGCCTAAGAGTATATAAGGAGGAGAAGACCATTAGGCCAGGTGTGCAAGTACTGAATATTTGATGAATTGTTAGATCAAATATTGATCCGAATTGGATCCATGAAGAAGAGTTATCAGAGGACCATGACTGTATCAGGTCGGGACAGGCTTCAAAGAATTAAGAGCAGTGATCAGAAACACCTCTAAACAGTGGCCCAGTTAGTAGCCAGCATGGAACAACGAGGACCTTGGTCGAAGCACACTGACCGAGGCCCAAGGAGACTGCGCAGGAGGCGAAACTAGCCCCTGGGAAGCCCAGATAAGGAAAAGGAGGCAGTTTTTGATGTGCGATTCGCGCATCACTAGGCAAAACCCCTCGAGAAGGAGAGGACCCGAGCACTCGGTCGCATGGGAGCCAGGGAAAACTATGGGGAAAAGGCTAAAGTCTAAGGCAAGACCCGCGCTCCAAAAATCGGCTGTATTTATCGGGGGCACCCTTGGGCGGTAAGCAGATTTGGCGAAAACGGAGCAATTCCACTAAGCGCTCGACGCGTGGCAAGCGGAGGAGAGAGAAAATCACCACTCATCTTGCACTAATAGTCGAGCAAGTCAACCGCGCGAAATGTGCGAATGGCATAGGATCTTGAGGCCCCAGATCTAATGGCTGAGATCGCGGCCGATGGGGAAACCAGAATTGACAGGGGAATAAGCTGCGATCTATAAGAATTGAGTTCTGATTTGACCGCCAAGGTGGTACAAGACTCATTCCATGACGTAACCGAAGAATTGAACCAACGAAGCAAGCTGGCGCAGCTGGCAGGAGGACAAGTGGCCACTCCCTGTGAGCTTGATGATGACACTGAAGCAGGGAACTCCAAGCAAAGCTACAGCAGGTGATCCAACGGAAGTGGAAGGGGAATCGAATATCCATGAGCTCGAATGGCTTTAAAGCCATGAGCAGACAAAGCAGAAGACACCGAGGAAGGAAGACAGAAGACAGAGAAAACAAAGAAAGACAATGAAGCAAAAGAAGTTGAAAGAAGACAGAGGGCCGAGCTAACCAAAGGCAGCGTCAAGCAGCAGAGAGCTTGAGGGATTCAAGCCATCCCTGAGAGGATCTATCAGGGCTGAGCATCACACTCGGCTCCTTCCATTAAATACCAAAGAGGTGAAAAAGCTGGTGAGGAAAAGAGTCTGTGCACTCTAGTGGCTTGGGGAATCCAAGAACCACCCTGCCAAGCAAATTCTGCTCAGGAGACTCATATTGAGCTCCTTCATTGTAATTCTCTACTTTTAAGAAACAATAAAAGAAGGCCACCATTGAGAGCTGGACCAGAGATGTAGCCCTGGAGGATAGGGTGAACTCCTTATTAAATTCTTGTGTTCTTATAATTTATTACTGTATTTCTCTGTTGTTTTCCATTTCAAGTGTTCGTATATTTGCAATCTGATCGACCCGTTGCCTAAATAACATAGACACACACCAGCGCATGAGTCTGTAATACCTTCATTTAATAAATCTTTAATTGAGATCACCCATAGGGTGATTTTTAGATCAAGTGGTGTCAGAGATTTAGGCTGTAAAGGTTAGAAAAGCTTGTGTTGGTTTAGCTGTTGAATGCTCACTAGATCAAAGGTCAAATTAGAAGAAGAAGAAGAAGATGAGTCTTATTTCCATGACCACTCCAAAGGAAAAGGAAAAGAGGAAAGCTTTCTCACACCTCCTAATAGCCCCGTGCATCACAAGAAGGCATCTTTAATCAAGCCAGATGTTAAATTTGATTTGCCTATATATGATGGAGAATTAAATGCAGAAAAGTTGGACAATTGGATTAGACAAATTGATGTTGATTTCAGAGTTCAGAACATCGACTCAGACAAGAGCAAGATTCAGTTGGCAAGACTACGCCTAGGAGGCACTGCCTTGGTTTGGTGGGAAGGTAGGACCCAAGCTAATATGAAAAGACATGGTAATACTATCTCTGTCAGGAATGAATTTGTTTCTGCAATCAAAAAGCAGTTCTATCCATTGGCCTACATGCAACAAGCCATGATGAGTTGGCAAACTCTTTGGTAGTTGAAAGGGAAAAGTGTGCAAGGGTACACTCAAGAATTTAGAAAGAGAGCATTGATTCTAGGAATCTCATTAGACTCACCATAGACTTTGTTGAAGTACATTGGTGGTCTACACAGCTACATGAGGCATACCAACCTCATGTTTAATCCCACTAGTATAGATGAGGTATTTGTACAAGCTACTCATCTAGAAGCTAGAGGAAAGAATGGAAATCCAGAAGTTGGGGGACCACCCTAACCCACTGCAAGCAAGAGCAAGGAGAAAAGAAAGCAGAAGTGGAAAGCAAGGAAGGCTAACACTGCATAGAAGAGAAAAGCTTCATGCACTCACTATAAAAAGGATGGGCATGATGATGAGCATTGTTGGATTCTGCATCCAGAGCTGAGGCCTAAGAAGTTCGAGGGCAAGAAGAAGAAGACTGCTGCAGCTATTCAGAAAGATTTGGGGTCAGACTTAGGAGATGAAATAACCATTGTAGCCACATGTATAAAAGGTAAGAATTCTGAAGCATCTACTAGTAATTCTGCTCAATCTATCATTGATGAAGAGGATGAGAGAAAAAGGCATGAGCTTTTCCATATTCGAGTTGTTTCCAAATATCAAAAGATTGATACTTTGTTTGATAGTGGCTCACAAGTAAATTTAATTTCTGAAGCAATTGTAACGAAAATGGGATTAGCAACTACACCTCACAAGAAACCATTCCCATTAGGATGGTTGAATGATAAAGCACAACTACAAGTGACTACACAGTGCAAACTCAAGTTTTCTTTTGGGTCAGAATTTGTAGATGAGGTGGAGTTAGACATAATTCCTTTGGATATATGTGGAATTGTTTTAGTAAGTCCTTACTTGTATGATAGAAAGGCTATTTTCTATAGAGCTGAGAACAAGTATCTACTTGTTAAAGATGGAATCGAATACTTTGTAAGAGCTCATAAGCTCAAGAATAATTATACTCTCATAAACTTAGGGCAGATGAAAAGAATGATAAATTCATGCAAACAATTCTTACTGACGGTTGCAAAGGAAAAGAAACCTGATAAAACCAATGTATTTGAGGGTTGTAATGCTAAACAACAAACTGATCTAGAAAAGGTTGTTTCAGAGTATGATATCTTGTTTCAAGAACCTAAAGATCTACCACCTAAGAAGGAAATAGTACATGATATTATTTTGCAGCAAGATGCTCCATTGCCTAACATTGGAATGTATAGGTTGTCTACTTCAGAGAATGCTGAAATCAAGAAGCAGGTGCAGGAGTTGCTCGAGAAGGGGTTCATCAGGCCTAGCACATCACCATGTGGGTCACCAATCGTTTTACTGAGAAAGAGAGATGGCTCATGGAGAAGGTGCATTGACTATTGAGAACTAAATAAGATAACATTAAAAAATCATTATCCCCTTCCTCGCATAGGTGATCTTTTAGATCAATTGAAGGAAGCTGTTTATTTCACCGAGCTAGACTTGCACAGTGGATACCATCAAGTCAAAGTGGCAGAACAAGATGCATGGAAGACTGATTTCAAAACAAAGCAGGGATTGTATGAGTGGTTGGTTATGCCTTTTGGCTTAACTAATGCTCCTGCTACTTTCATGATATTAATGAATGATGTACTCATACCTTTTCTTGATGATTTTGTTATTGTGTATCTGGATGACATTCTGATTTTTAGTAAAACATGGGAAGAACACTTGAAGCATGTTAAATAGACATTAGATGTTTTGAAAAGAGAAAAACTTTATGTTAAACTCTCAAAATGTGAATTTGGCAAAACATCTCTAAATTGTTTGGGTCATATACTAGTGGGTGGTGAATTGAAAATAGATCCCTCTAAAGTGGCAGTCATTGTGAACTGGCCTAAACCCAAGTCTTCTACAGAAGTGAGAAGCTTCTTAGGAGCAACACAATATTGGAGGAACAACATTTCTAAATTATCCTCAATTTCAGCTCCCTTACATGGTTTAACGGGATTGAACAAGGTGTTTCAATGGGGAGGCAAACCTCAGAAAGCCTTCGACACCTTGAAAGAAAAGATTAGTACAACACCTATACTAGCACTGCCTGATCTGCAAAGACCATTTGAGATCCAAACAGATGCCAGTGACTATGCCATGGGAGCAGTGTTGACACAGCATGGTAAACCCATATGTTATCATTATGAGACTTTTAATCCTGCAGTAGTTAACTATCCTACATATGATAAGGAATTGTATGCATTAGTTCAGAGTGTGAAAAAGTGGAAACCTTACTTAATGGGCAAAGAGACAGTAATACATATTGATCATCAACCACTTCAATATCTACACTCCCAAACTAAGTTGCAACAATCAAGACATTATAGATGGATGGGTTTTCTACAACAGTTTCATTTAGTCATCAGAAATAAAAATGGCATACATAACAAAGTTGCATACATGCTATCTAGACCCATTATAAATGCATCTACTATACTTAAGCATAATTATGTGCTGCATGAAAGCTACGTTGAACAATATGCTCAAGATATAGACTTTAAAGATGTATATGCAACTTTGAGTCAAGGCAAAAGAGTAGAATAATTGGATTACCATGTGAAGGACCGAATCTTATACCATTGTGGAAAACTCTGCATTCCAAAAACTGAGAGAATAAAGATAATTAGGGAAGCACACACTTCTCTAATATTAGGTCATTTTGGGGTAAGTAAAATAGTTGCACAACTACAAAGATTTTTCTATTGGTCAAAAATGAATGAGACAATTTCTAGATATGTAAGAGGGTGTACTATGTGTGCTAAAAGCAAGTACAACAACAAAAAACTAGGCTTGTACACTCCATTACCAGTACCTTCTCACCCTTGGGAAAGTGTTTCCATGGATTTCGTTGGGGGACTGCCTAAATCTAGAAAAGGTCATGATTATCTATATGTTGTTGTGGATAGGTTCAACAAAATGTGTATTTTGATACCTTGTAATAAACAGATTACAGCTGAACAAACTGCAAAACTGTTCTTTGAACATGTATGGGTTCATTTTCGATTACCCACTTCTATTGTATCTGATCGAGACACCCGATTTGTGGGGAAGTTTTGGTCAAGTCTGTGGGAACTGATGGACACCAAACTAAAGAAAAGCATAGCTTTTCATCCACGAATTGATGGCCAGACAGAAGTAGTCAATAGGGCAATGATCCAGTTACTCCGAGGATATTGCAGCAAACATCCTAAGCTTTGGGATGAACATTTGTGTTATGTGCAACATGCTTACAACACAGCCAAACATTCTTCTACACAGAGATCTCCTTTTGAGACTTGTTTTGGTTTCACACCAAGGTCTCCTTTGGATTTTGTCTTTGGTAAAGATACCACAGTTGAGGGAAACAGTGATGTGGACAGGGCAACTGGGTTCATTGACCAAATCCAAGAGATCCACCAGGTAGTATAGGAACAACTGGAAAAGAGCCAAGCCAAATACAAGGCTAGGTATGACAAGCTTCAGATGGAGCATAGTTTTCAAGTTGGTGACCAAGTCTGGCTATATATCAGTAAGGACAGGATGCAAGGTGAAGGTAAAAAGCTAAAGCCTATCAGGTATGGATCTTTCAAAATACTTGAGAAGATTGGTGAGAATACTTTTCGCCTTGATCTATCAGCTTACATGCACATCTACTCAGTCGTAAATGCAGATTGCTTTAGATTGTTTGAACCCTTACTGATTGAGGATCTTGAAGAGTAGAATCAATTGCCTTCTATTGGTGACCTACTATCTGAATATCTTAATGAATTACCGGAAACACAGTGCTGGACAGGAAGGTGAGGACAGAACGCAGAGGATATTTTGAGTACCTCAGAGTAGGGCTCGAAGGTTCAAAGCCGAGCAGTGCAAAGTGGATTGAGATTGGACAAGTGAGAAAACAATACCCTCACTTAGTCGATGCTTGAAAACCAACTTTTGGTGGTCTAAGATCTTTTTCAGTGGGAAGGTTGTGATCCGAATTGGATCCATGAAGAAGAGTTATCAGAGAACCATAACTGTATCAGGTCGGGACAAACTTCAAAGAATTAAGTGCAGCGATCAGAAACACCTCTAAACAGTGGCAGTTAGCAGCCAACATTGAACATGAGAACCTCGGTCAAAGCACACCGATCGAGGCCCATGGAGACTACACAGGAGGTGAAAATAGCCCTAGGAAGCCCGGATCAGGAAAGGAGACAGTTTTTGATGCGCGATTCGCTGGGCAAAACCCCTCGAGAAGGAGAGGCCTCGAGCGCTTGGTTGCATGGGAGTTGGGGAAAAAGCATGGGGAAAAGGCTAAAGGCTAAGGCGGGACTCGTGCTCCAAAAACCGGTGGTATTTATTGGGGGCACCCTTAGGCGGTAAGCAGATTTGGCGAAAATGAAGTGATTCCACTCAGTGCCCAACGTGTGGTAAGCGGAGGAGAGAGAAAACCGTCGCTCATCGTGCACTAATAGTCGAGCAAGTCAACCATGCAAAATGTGTGAATGGCATCGGATCTAGAGGCCCCAGATCTAACGGCTAAGATCACACCCGATGGGGAAACTAGAATTGACAAGGGAATAATCCGTGATCTATAATAATTTGAGGTCCGATTTGACCGCCAAGGTGGCAGAAGACTCATTCCACGACGTAACTGAAGAATTGAATCGACAAAGCAAGCTGGTGCAGTTGGCAGGAGGACAAGTGACCACTCCCTGTGAGCCTAATGATGACACCAAAGCAGGGAACTCCAAGAGAAGTTGCAGCAGGTGATCCGACGGAAGTGGAAGGGGAATCGAATAGCCATGAGCTCGAATGGCTTTAAATCCATGAGCAGAAAAAGCAGAAGACACCAAGGAAGGAAGACAGAAGACAAAGAAAACAAAGAAAGACAGTGAAGCAAAAGAAGCAGAAAGAACACAGAGGGCCGAGCTGACCAAAGGTAGCGTCGAGCACTAGAGAGCTTGAGGGATTCAAGACATCCCTGAGAGGATCTGTCAGGGCTAAGAACCACACTGGACTCCTTCCATTAAAGACCAAAGAGGTCAAAGCTGGTGAGGACAAGAGTCTGTGCACTCTAGTGGCTTGGGGAATCTAAGAACCACCCTGCCAAGCAAATTCTGCTCAGGAGACTCATATTGAGCTCCTTCATTGTAATTCTTTGCTTTTAAGACACAATAAAAGAAGGCCACCACTGAGAGTTGGACCGGAGACGTAGCTCTAGAGGATAGGGTTAACTCCTTATTAAATTCTTGTGTTCTTATATTTTCTTACTGTATTTCTCTGTTGTCTTCCATTTCAAGTGTTTGTGTATTTGCAATCTGATCGATCCGTTGCCTAAATAACATAGACACACACTAGCGCATGAGTCTGTAATACTTCATGTATTAAATCTTTAACTGAGATCACTCATAGGGTGATTTTCAGATCAAATATGCATGTTATGGGTTTATGGTGCTTTTCTTGATCTGAACTAAGGATGAAACTTATTGGTTGATGAGGGATGACATCTAATGATGGATCAGGATCTAAAATGAATTATTATTATCTTGGATAGTCTAGATCGTAATACTGACACATGTTTTATTATGTAAATGTTATGATCTGAGTATGACTGAAGTCTGGAATAGCTGTGAAGTTTTAAGTTAGTATTTCCAATCTGTATGCTAGTTCTCTTTGGTAAAAGCATGTATACATGTTGGTTCGACACATTGAAGTAGCGTATACATTATGAAATGTGATATTTGAAGTTGAAATTGGATCTGATTGTTGTTGTAGAGTTATGGGTTCTACTTTGTGTTCTAGTGATTATGTTCTGTTGACAGTGTTCTGAAAGTTCAAATTGATTGATTGTGATTTGCTTCACTGACGATGGGTTGTCAGTGATTGATATATTCAGTTGTGGTTGATTTAGAGATTGATGATTGAGTTTCAGTGATTGGTTTACATACAGATGTATCTGATGGTTTTATTGCAGTTGTGATTCATTTTGAGCTTGTCAGTAGAACCGGAAGCTTAGGAATTCACTAGGCCATTTTATGGATATAAAAAATGCAAGATAGACATGGACCACATGCTTTGAATCTAGATTAGCCAATTTTTTTCAACCATAAGGTGCTTGCTTGCACATTTTCTTTGGCTTGCTTGTCTTTCTGGCTAGACTGGAAAGCAGTCAATCCCTCTCTTCATTCATTTCACTCAACTAGTGTAGAGGAACAAGCGCAAGCACTAGCTAGCGAGGTGGGGATGATGGCCCAGGGGACTAATGTTGTTGATGGGTCCAGTATGAAAATCTGATGAAACATGGCCTTCAGATTTTGGTGTTCTGTTCCAGGAGTATCCAGTCTGAAAATTTATGAAACGTGGTCCTTGGAGGAAGAGAGAAGGTCGTAGCCTTCTGTAGGTCAGCGCCTATGTACTGGTAAACATATCGGACAGTACAAGAGCCAGGGGGTTGGAGCTCCCTTAAAGTAGAAGCTGGAGAACGAGAGTAGGTTGTAGCCTTCTGCAGGTGGGTGCCTACATACTGGTATGAGTCTGCACTAGTAGAAGATTGTAAACAGGCATTTCTTATATTAAAAGAAGACAGCAGTAGGTGGTTTTTGTCCCGCATTGGGTTTCCACCTTAAATCTTGGTGTTCATGTGTGTTTCTTATGTGTGATGGTTTGTTCTGTTATTACTGCACATGGTTATTGTTTATATAAAGTATTGATGCATTGATTAAAGATCGACATATGATGAATTAACTGAATCATAAGTTTATTGGATATACGTTGGTTGCCTTAAATACAGTTGCGTGTACACGCAAGTTACCTTCATTGAAGTAGTGTATAGAAATCAGAGTATGAAATGAAAAATTTATTGATTTGACTAAATTGATTCACACCCCAACCCCCCCCCCCCCCCCCCCTCCTTTTGAGTATTATTTCCAACAATTGGTATGAGAGAAGGTCCTTCAGAAGAAGCTTGATCCCTTGAAGGAAGATCCATCAAGATGAATAATCACGGAAGCATGGGATCCATCAGACTACCAATCTTCGATGGGAGAAATATTTTTTATTGGAAAATAAGAACCACAACTTATCTACAATATCTTGGAACAAATGTATGGGAAATTGTGGAAGGAAGATATAAATTTCCAACAACAATTCCTACAAACACGACAGGTAAAAAGCAATATGAAACCAAAACCAAAGTTGTCAATACTTTATTGTTGAAAATGCAACAAGATGATGGAGCTTAGTGAAAAGAAGTCGCCTTCACTAAGTGAGCCCGCAGGCTATTTTTGGCGTAAAGTATATTTTTAGACATATGGATCATGGTCTATGAGTTGCAGGATGCTATTTATGGATGATTGGTCATGTTGGTAAATATAGATGGATCTCTATTTTTAGACATATGGGTGTAGTCTATTTTTAGACTGCCAGTAAAAAAAATAGAATAGTCGAATATTATTAGCTCTTAATAATATTTGGACTATAAACATTATCTTATCCTCTTGCAGCACTTCAGTTCGAGCTACGGATGTGGCACATGCAACTGCCAGAAGGAAATACGCTTTTCCTATGGGTTAGTTGAGCTATTGCATGATGGACTTCAGTTAGAACTCAAGTGATTGAGTTTGGTGGAGTTGATTGAGGAGTTGATGGAGTTGTGTTCAGTTTGACTTAGTTGAACTAGTTGTATTTAGTCTAACTACCAAATACGCTAGTTATGAGTGATGTGAATTAATTAATAATTAATTCACTAATTATTAACTCATAAATCAACTAAAGAATACATCAGTTAACTCAATGCATGGACAGTTCAGTGGAGACAAGTGTTAGAGGTGGGTGAAAGAGTGAGACTACTATCAGTTGTGACTATAGCTGTGCATGAGATTTGCACAATCATTGATTGAGATTGGCAATGAGGATTGTGTAGTACAAGCCAAGGGAATTTAAACTTGGATCTGATCTATTCTCAACTTGGAATGCGCAGTAGAGGCAAGCAAACAGTGGAGGAGATTTGAACCCGTGACTTGTTTAGATTTGAGCTAGTTTGTGTGTAGCATGTGGAGCTAGTATTGAGTACTTGTGAGGAGCATTGTACTATGAATTGTTACATGTTCTCTACCATTATAATATATAAATAGTTGGGGGTTTTCAGCTGTATTCTTTCCCCATTACATACTGTGTTGATATGTGTGATTGATGTTTCAATGTGTGCATGCGATTGTTTTTTTATTCCGCAAATTGATGATCAATGGTAGAGGAGTTTATGTATTATGCATGCATTCCACAAATAGTTTATAATTAGGATAATCTCTGTGAATAAGTGTTATATTATTCAAATTTCTACATTTATTGGGAAGTTTGTCACAATCAGAGTTTGTCAAAGTTATGCAGCTCAAATTAGCCAAGAAGATTTTGGACAAAATCGTTCAGAGCTATGAAGGATACTCTCAGGTAAAATGTGTTAAGCTTCAAACTCGCAAAATTCAGTATGAAACTATTAAGATGCATAGTGATGAGAGTATAACTAGTTACTTCTTACATATAGATGAGGTTGTTAATTGTATGAAGAATCTGGGTGAAGAAATAAAGGAAGTTACCCTAGTTGAGAAAATTTTTAGATCCTTGTCTGCTAAATTTGAATCAAAAGTGTTTGCCATAGAAGAAAAATAGGATCTGCAGAATATCACTATGGCACAGCTTCATGGAATCCTAACTGCTTTTGAGATGAGAAAAGGAGGTCCATCAGATATGAGAGAAGCCGCATTTAAAGCTTCAACAAAAGGAAAAGAAAAGGAAGAACATAATGAATCAGGACACATTTCAGAAGAAGAAGATGAGGTAAATTTTGTCAAGAAGCTTCAACGGGGTTCTGGAAGGTTCAGAGGTAAGCTACCTTTCAAATGCTTTGCTTGTGGTAGAGTCGGTCATTATGCTGCCAGATGTCCTCATAAAGATAAATATGAAAAGGAAAGGAATATGCAAAAGGGAATAAGAAAAAAGTTGTGAATAGGAGTTACTATGCTCATGAAGATAGCGATGGTTTATCTAATAGTGATGAAGATGAAAATGGTCAAGATTACAGACTTCTCATGTCTTATGATAGCAATGATTTTTGGGATAGTTTAGAAGAGAATAGTGATGGTTTATCTAATAGTGATGATTATAGACTTCTCATGGCTTATGACAATGATGCTGATTTTTGGGATTCTTTAGAAAAGGAAAAACTTCATGAAGAAAACTCAAAATTTAATTATAAGAAAAGAACATGATCATAGATACCTTGACATGCCAACTTGCTAAAAAGGAAAAACACAATGAAAAACTAGAATGTGAAATTGTGGGTCTAAGAAAAGATCTTGAGAAAACAAAATCTCTCAATCTTAGATTTGCTAAAGAATTAGAAAATTTAAATGAAATTATCAAAGTTTAGCATTCTCCTCTGATAAAGACAGGTCTTGGATATAATGAAGAAGCATCTCAATCACAGAAGTCGTCAACCTCCACCAAAAGCTATCTTGATGTAGCAAAGACTAGTGAACAATACAGCAAAGGCATAAAGCTGATCACCAAGTAAATAACACTCAATTTGTTCCAAGGATGAATATCAATAGAAGCCACAACCAACCTCAGGAAAATCATATTCAATTTGATCCAAATATGAATATCAATAGAAACTACAATCAACAGGTAAATAGATTCGATAGTCACAGAAACTTCTTTAATGGGCAATGTTTTTCATGTCATAATTTGGGAAAAAAGCTGCTCAATGCGTTGCTTACAAAACCATCATGATTAGAGAAGCATGAAATCAAAGAAATGTAACAGGAATCAAGAGAAGTTCCTATAATAAATTTTCTCCTCTTGAAAGTGAATAGAATGCTCGATTTGTAACAACTTTGGTCATGAAGAATCTGAATGCAGGAGCAAATTTCGGCCAACACTTCAAAAGGAGCAAACTCCATTTAATCCCAAGATATGGAGAAGGAAGGAATATTAATCAGAAAGATGTGGCATAGCTTTGTATGCAGAAGGACAAGAAAATCAATGGTACATTGACAGTGGATGCTCCAAACACATGACAGGTGATAAAGGGAAACTTCACTCATAGAATGTTTTAGAAAACGAAAAGAATGTCTCATTTGGAAATGACACTCCAGCTTTCATCAAAGATAAAGGTTCTGCTTTCTTGAAAGAAAAGGTTAAACCTGGAAATGTTATGTATGTAGATCGTTTAAAGCATAACATGTTGAGTGTCAGTCAAATGTGTGATCAAGGAAATGAAGTGGTGTTTCGATCAAACAAATGTGTCGTTTGTGAAATTGACACAGGAAAGACCGTGATCAAAGGTATAAGAACTCCAAACAACTTATACATACTCAAAGGAGGACAACAACAATGCTATCTAAGCAAAACAGATGAAAACTGGCTATGGCATAGAAGATTGGGACATCTAAGCTTTTCTCAAATAAGAAAAGCATGTAGGCTCAACACAATTCGTGATCATCCAGATATCAACATCCTAGAAAATACCATATGCAAACCATGTCAATCGGTAAGCAACCCAGAGTTCACTTCAGTGAAAAGGAAGGGTCAGCAAGTAAGCCTCTTGAACTCATTCATACTGATTTATGTGGACCAACAAGGAAAACGTCACCTCGTGGGGAAGAATACTTTATTTCGTTTATTGATGATTTTTCCAGAATGTGTTGGATAGGTGTTCTAAAGCATAAAGATGAAGCATTTGAAAAGTTTAAAGCCTTCAAAGATTTGGTTGAAAATGAATCAGATCGAAAAATCAGATGTCTCAAATATGATCAAGGGGGAATTCATATCAGATGAATTCATTGATTTTTGTGAACAACATGGAATAAAAAGGAAATTATCCACTACAAGAACTCCTAAGCAAAATGGGGTGGTAGAAAGGATGAACATAATAGTTCAACAAATGGCCCGAGCTATGCTAGATGAATCTAGAACTCCTGCAACCTTCTGGGGTGAAGCTGCATTTGCTGTCATGACTATTCTCAACAAAGCAAATGTTCGGGTAAATAGCTCTCAAACTCCACATGAACTTTGGTATGGTAAGACTCCTACTGTAAAATACTTTAAAGTTTTTGGAAGGAAATGTTTTATCAAAAGGACTGATGAAAAACTTGGTAAGTTTGAACCCAGAGCAGATGAAGGGATTCTTGTTGGTTATTCTTCCAGAAGTAAAGGATATAAATGTTATAATAAAAGACTTGGGAAAATTGTTGAAAGCATTGAAGTTGTAGTTGATGAAGCATGCAAAAATAAAAAACAGATAAAATCAACAGAAGATTATGACAATGAGGAAGATGGGGATTACTTTCCCACATCAAATCAAAATTATTTTGAAGAAGAAACCAATGAAGCACCAAAAGAAGATATAATGGTAGAAGAAAAGACTCCATCCAGGTATGTTCAGAAAAATCATCCAGAAACTCGAATTTTATGAGAAAGGGAGGCCGATGTACAGACAAGCAGAGCTATTATAGGGACCTCAAGCTATCTAGCATTACTATCCTCCAATGAACCTCAAAATGTAAATGAAGCATGCAAAGATGAATGTTGGGTCAAGACCATGGATGAAGAACTTGAGAAAATTGAAAAAAATGACACTTGGGAATTAGTTCCTAGACCTCATGATAAAAATATTATAGGAACTAAATGGATATTCAACAACAAGCTGAATGAAAATGGAGAAGTCATTAGAAACAAGGGCATACTTGTTTGTAAAGGGTATGTTCAACAAGAAGGTATAGATTTTGAAGAAATTTTTGCACCTGTTGCGAGACTTGAAGCCATAAGAATGTTTCTTGCTCTTTCCAGTTTTCGGAAATTCAAAGTATACCAACTGGATGTAAAATCAACCTTCCTTAATGGAGACTTAGAAGAAGAAGTTTATGTTGAATAGCCAGAAGGATTCATTCTTGGAAATGATGCAAAACTTGTATGCAGACTCAAAAACGCTCTCTATGGTCTGAAACAGACTCCAAGAGCTTGGTATTACTACCTTGACAAATATCTTCACCAACGACGTTTTACAAAAGGTTTTGCAGATAACAATTTATATACAAAGATTGAAAATCATAAATTGCTAATTAGATATCATTTTGGGATTCAACTGCGTTAAGTAAGTCATTCATGTATGACCATTTCCATGAGAATGACCATTTCCATGAGAGGTAGTCGTAACTGACTAATTTCTCATGATTTTTGAATAGTTCACTTAGCACTTATTGCATCGGGTGATGCTCACAGGGGTGAAGAAGTGGGATTGAAACTAGTGAAAATGAATCACATAGCATCAATCATCAATTCCGGGGCTTGCACCCGGTAACCAGGACTTCCCAGGAGGTCACCCATCCCAGAACTCCTCTGGCTCAAGCGCGCTTAACTGTGGAGTTTTCCCCACAATCAAGCCCACTTAGCTTGCTACCCCATTTGCAAAACCTTAGCAAGTATTGTGCCTCATGAACCATTCAAGTAGAGATCCCTTGACTCTTTTTGAATTCAAAAAGAGTCAAGGGATCTCTACTTGAATGGTTCATGAGGCACAATACTTGCTAAGGTTTTGCAAATGGGGTAGCAAGCTAAGTGGGCTTGATTGTGGGGAAAACTCCACAGTTAAGCGCGCTTGAGCCAGAGGAGTTATGGGATGGGTGACCTCCTGGGAAGTCCTGGTTACCGGGTGCAAGCCCCGGAAGTGATGATTGATGCTATGTGATTCATTTTCACTAGTTTCAATCCCACTTCTTCACCCATGTGAGCATCACCCGATGCAATGAGTGCTAAGTGAACTATTCAATAATCATGAGAAATTAGTCAGTTACGACTACCTCTCATGGAAATGGTCATACATGAATGACTTACTTAACGCAGTTGAATCCCAAAATGATATCTAATATAATGCACTGCGTAAACCCCCATACTTAAATTGCTAATTATTATTGTTTATGTTGATGATATCATTTTTGGTAGCAATGAAGAATCCATGAGTCAGAATTTTTCTTTAGTAATGCAACAAGAATTTGAAATGTCCTTACTTGGTGAACTTACCTATTTTCTTGGTCTACAAGTTCAGCAAACTAAAGATGATATTTTTCTTTCACAAACTAAATATCTCAAGTAAATCTTGAAAAAGTATGGAATGGAAGATTCTAAACCTATATGTACTCCAATGGTAACATGATGCAGTCTCAGCTCAAATGATGAATCAACAGCAATACATCAACCAACTTACAGATCCATGATTGGCAGTCTACTTTATCTAACAAGTACCCACCCTGACATCATGCATGCAATAGGAATAGTTGGAAGATTACAAGCAAATCCAAAGGAATCACACCTTCAGGCAGTCAAAAGAATTTTCAAATATCTTCAAGGAACTCAGGACTTTGGACTATGGTATCCTAGAGATGCAGATCTTACTCTTCATGCATATACAAATGCAGATTGGGAAGGAAGTGTTGATGATAGAAAAAGCACTAGTGGTGGTGCATTCTATATGGGTTCCAGGTTAGTTTCTTGGTTCAACAAGAAACAAAGTTCAATTCCTTTATCTACAGCTGAAGAAAAATATGTGGCTGTTGCATCTTGCTGCACACAACTACTTTGGATGATGCAAACTTTGCAAGACATTCAGATCAAATGTACTCCACCTATATCCATTCTATGTGATAATACAAGTGCCATCAGTATTTCAAAGAATCCATTCATGCACTCCAAGACCAAGCACATACCCATCAAGTACCATTGTCTACGAGAACAAGTGCTTGAACAAAAGGTCAAATTGGAGTATGTTCCCTGCAAAGAACAAGTTGCTGATATATTCACTAAACCACTGCCCAGAGAAACATTTGAATATCATAGACAAAAGCTGGGAGTAGTTACTGCATCATACTGCTGTTAAATCCAATTTTTTTAGAGGAAGGTTATTATATGCGGGTTTCATGAAGTATAGTCACGTATACACACGACTTTCTATGGATGAAGAAGCATATATGTTTTTCTGACAGGGAACGCAGTGGGACAGACTGAAGAAAAGGGGTCTGATATGGTTCAGTCAATTATCTGCTCTGATTGATGATGGTTACAATCTGTTGATGATATGTGGAAATGTGTTGGTACTCATAAGGTTTTAAAAAGTTGATGTATATCTGATTAATGATGATGCCTTGATGATTCTCACTGATATTTGCAATGATCAGATCTGACAATCAATAGTTGGCACAGGTTCAGGGGGAGCATATGTTTCTAATAATGCGTTGCTGGCATTATGTTAGAATATCTTGGCACTTGAAGATGCTTATATTGATGATCCACATAGTTGTTTTGATTCAGATGACTCTTTTTTATGATGTACATATACAGGCTGTTGATCTTGATGCTATTGACAGATGTTGATGGTGCAGATCATATATGGTGTATGATAGTTGTTGATGACTATCATGGTTTTGTTTAGATTGTTGGTCCCCGTTATAAATGTCATGTATATCATTTGATGTAAAGGTCATGAAAACACCTAATTTGTAACCCCATTATGCATGGGCAGGATGATGTAATAATTTCTATTTCAGTCATTTGGTATATCCCCACTTGGTTGGGTGGATGAGTCAAAATTGGTGTATCCCCACTTGATTGGGAGATTGATGTATGTATGAGTCATTAGTGATAGGAAGGTCATACTCACTTAGTTGAGTTTTAGAGTCAGGTTATTCTTTTGAAAATATTTTTGTAGACTCTACATGTGCTGAGGGGGAGCATGGACAGTTTAGTGCATTTGAGCATGTACAAAGGGGGAGCTTAATAAGAAATCTCAACATGTACTGAGGGGGAGAATATCTTGGTCCGCCCTTTACCCTTGATATCAAAGGGGGAGAGTGTCTTGGTGTTGTTGTTGCCATCAAGTCCAAAGGGGTATATTGTTGGCATTATGATACAGTTGTTGTCCGTGATGGCAACTCATTGATAGTTCACAGTACAACAAGTTAACAACAAAGGATTACATATCAGACTCTAAAGGTTGAAGAAAGAGAGGTATATGCTGGTTCACTTTGTCCAAGAAGCGTATACACGTGGGTTAACAAAACAAAAGGAGCGTATACGTATAAATGCACTTTCGTAGGAGGAAAAGCACGTACATGTTGGAAAACCAAGGTATTTTGATCCAAGTTATTGGTCCAAGGTATTTGGACTGAGGTATTTGGTCCAAGTTATTGACCCTAGGTATTTGGTCCAAGGTATTGGTCCTAAGTGGCTTTGGTCCAAGGTATTGAGAAAGGCCTAAGAGTATATAAGGAGGAGAAGATCATTAGGCCAAGTGTGCAGGTACTGAATATCTAATGAAGTGTTAGATCAAATATGCATGTTATGGGTTTCTGGTGCTTTGCTTGATCTGAACTAAGGACACATGCTGGTTAGACACATCGAAGTAGCGTATACATTATGAAATGTGATATATGAAGTTGCAGTTGGATCTGGTTGTTGTTGCAGAGTTCTGGGTTCTACTTTGTGTTCTGGTGACTGTGTTCTAAAAGTTCAGATTGATTGATTGTGATTTGCTTCAGTGATGATGGGTTGTCAGTGATTGATTGATTCAGTTGTGGTTGATTCAGAGATTGATGATTGAGTTTCAGTGATTGGTTTATACAATGTATCTGATGGTTGTATTGCAGTTGTGATTGATTTGAGCTTCAATGTTGTTGATGGGTCCAGTATGAAAATTTGATGAAACGTGGCCTTCAGATTGTGGTGTTGTGTTCCAGGAGTATCTAGTCTATAAATTTATGAAACATGGTCCCTGGAGGAAGAGAGAAGTTCGTAGCATTTTGTAGGTCGGCACCTACATACTGGTAAACATATCGGTCAGTACAAGAGCTAGGAGGTTGGAGCTCCCTTCCAGTAGAAGCTGGAGAACGAGAGAAGGTTGTAGCCTTCTGCAGGTGGGTGCCTGTGTATTGGTATGAGTCTGCACCAGTACAAGATTGTAAATAGGTATTTCTTATATTAAAAGAAGACAATAGTAGGTGGTTTTTGTCCTGCATTGAGTTTCCGCCTTAAATCTTGGTGTTCATGTGTGTTTCTTATGTGTGATGGTTTGTTTTGTTATTACCGCACATGGTTACTATTTATATGGTTAATAAAGTACCGATGTAATGCTTAAAGATCAACATATGATGAATTAATTGAATCATAAGTTTGCTGGATATACACTGGTTGCCTTAAATACAGTTGTGTGTACACGCAAGTTACCTTCATTAAAGTAGCATATAGAAATCAAAGTATGAAATGCAAAAGTTATTGATTTGACTAATACTGATTCACCCCCCCCCCCTCCCCTTAGTATTATTTCCAACAAAAGGGCTACAATGTCTTTTTCAAAAATGATGAGTGCTCAATTTTGGATAAGTCTCCAAGCAGATATTTGATTGCAAAAGTTCAGATGACAAGAAATAGAATGTTTCCCCTAAATATAAAATCAGATTTGAAGGAATAAGTTGTGCAAGAACAACTGTCAATGAATTCAAAAGAAGATGAAATAAAATTTGCAGCTGTCACACAAGTCAACTTTCAAGTAGAAGTCAAAGATGGAAATTGGTTATGGCATTTTAGATTTGGTCATCTCAACTTTTGAGGTTTAAATTTGCTACATAGGAGAGGCATGGTGAATGGATTTCCACTCATAGAAAAACTGGACAACCTATGTGAAGGATGCATCTTGGGCAAACAACATAGAGAGACATTTCCTGCAGGAAAGTCAATAACGGAAAAGGTACCTTTGGATATTTTCCATTCATCCTTATGTGGACCAATGCAGACACCATAAATTTGGATTAGCTATTATTTTTTGACTTATATAGAAGATTATACAAGGAAGACATAGGTATACTTCCTAAAACGGAAAAGTGAAGTGTTTGAGCACTTCCGCCAATACAAAGCTCTTGTTGAGAAGCAAAGTGGTCACTACATTAAAGTCTTGAGGATTGAAAAAGGTGGAGAATACATCTCAAATGACTTCCTTTGATTTTGCAGGGAGCATGGAATTCACAAGCAATTTACAACAAGGTATACACCTCAACAAAATGGTGTCGCGGAAAGACAAAATATGACCATTATGGAAATGGAAAGGAATATATTGAAGGAAAATCATTTTCCAAGTGACTATTGGGCTAAAGCTATCTCTTGTGCAACATATATCATTAATAGGTGTCAAACCAAAAGTGTCAAGAATGTGGTTCCTGAAGAGGCATGGAGTGGAAGAAAGCATAGTGTCACTCACATGAAAGTGTCCATATGTGTGGCTTATGCACATGTCCCATATGAGTTAAGGAAAAATTTGGACAACAAGGGGGAGAAATGCGTATTTGTTAGATATAGTGATGAATCCAAGGGATAAAAGATCTACAATCCATCATCTAAGAAGGTCATAATTAGCTGAGATGTGCAGTTCATAGAAGAGGAAGCATGGGATGGAATTCTAGAGAAGACAATCAATGTGAAAACATGTAATGCACATGAAGATAAAGAGAAATTGACCACAACAAGTAATTCCTCAACATTGATTCCTTCTACTCCTATTCAAGCGCAACAAAAAAGTCAGCAAGTAACACCATCAACAAATAATAGGACAACATCACACAATCAAGCAAGTGTTTCTCCAAGCACACTGTAAAGAACCACAACGTCATCTACTTCAAGTGCAACATCAAGTGATATGTCAAGCCCATCTTTTGCAAGCATAAGAAGAGAAAAAATCATAAATTTAAGTGAAATTTATGAGCAAGATTATGTTGATAGTAACGTGGTCTAAATCCCTTATTTGCATTTCTTTGCCATATAGATGACCCAATCCATTTTGAAGATGAAGTCAAAGAAGAAAATCAGTTTGCGAAAATGAATGAAGAAATAGGAGCAATAGAAAAGAATGGCACATGGGAGTTAGTGGACCTTCCACAAGGAAAAGAATTCATTGGAGTGAATTGGGTTTATAAGACCAAGAGCAACGCTGAAGGAAACATTGAAAGGCATAAAGTAAGGCTAATTGTCAAAGAATACAAGTAGCAATATGGAAGAGATTATGTAGATACATTTTCACCAGTCACGAGGATGGATATAGTGTGTACAATGTTTTTGATTACTGCACAACATAAATGGAAAGTGTATCAAATGGATGTAAAATCAACGTTTTTAAATGGAATGCTGAAAGAAGTGTTGAGAAATCTAGGGCTTTGATATGTTAATGATTTCTCAATCTAGGTAACTACTTGTGAATTCCATTTTTAACTTTTTATTTATACAAAAAATTTCTTCCCTATGTGTGCGTTCATTAACTTCATCAACCGGCTACCATGAAAAATAAACAAAAGAACAATAACACAAGATATAGGCAGTAGCCAGGGAAAAACCTCTTCAAGACCTTGAGAGGAAAACCCACAGAAAATATTCTTATAGAATCTTCACTTAACAAAATTTAAAAGACCTAGACAAAGACCCTTTGAGTAATGTGTCTCCAAGATCAAGGCAAGTACCTTTGATTGTTGTTTTCCTCTTACTGCTACTGTCCTCTAATTGTTGTACAACTGAACCAACTCCTAGATGAGCTAGGAGAAACTTATACCTTCCTTGTACCTTTACTCAAATTTTACTTGTTTCAAGGGTGATTACAAATCAAGTTTTTACCCAACAACTTGATCTTCCTCTTGCAATTTTAGTCTGCCCTGTAAGTCTGCAATTTCACTATGAATGACTTCACTAGATATCAATTTGCTCTCCTATCCCTCCTATATCTTCACTTTCCTTAAGGATTAGTATTGTGTACCAATATCCTTACCCTTGACCTTATAACAAACCTTTTGGACAAATTTTGGATGACTGTCCTAGCAGCCCTAAATCAGAGAAGAAAAGGCCTGCAATTCAAGTTCACACATGGGAGAGGTTTAGGGCTCTTATAGCCCTCCTAAACCTTTAGTCTTCTAGTAGGATACTTCCACTTATTTCTTCCCTTCAAACTGACCCAAAAATGAACCCTTTCATTGCCAAAACTATCAAACAATATGATGCCCTAGTCTTGATCTATTTCCGCACGTGTGGACATACTTCTTGCTGTTTCAGATGGGAGAACAAACTCCTTTTTCTCGCTGACCTGTGGCTCCTTGTCTTGACCTTTTCCTCTCACCTTTATCTCTGATTTTGACCGATTTCTTGAGTATGAGAGAGTGGCTGAATCGATGTCCTTGTATGAGGTGAGAGGGGTCCTTTTATATTCTTCTTGTGATGCCTCATTAGGCTGACTTGATGATTATCCCTAAACTGACATGAAATCTGCCATGAAGCCATTTTCTATCAATGCATGTGTAAGCCTTATTTGTGCCAAATTAATGGCTCTTTTGCCTTGCTTTTGGAGGAGGAATTTTACATGGTCATTGCCCTTGATCTTGGAGACACAAATTCTCATTTTGACATATTATTTACAAGTGTAACAATTACAATAATGACACAATCCTATCACCTAGCCTAGAGCTCACAATGGGAGCTACTAAAACAATTTTGAGAACAAAACCCATGACTCAACTTTTAAAAAATAATTTTCTAGATACAAATTTACATCATGTGTCATTATAAACACTGAACACAGCTACACTTTATTCAAATCTCCCTCTTAACTAGGGAGGTATTTATACATACATGGTACTTGGATGATTTTTCAAGTTCTCAAAATAATTCTCATAAGAAGATCGTATTTGCAATCAATGTTATAACATCATTTAAACAAACATTGTTTTCATTTAGCAAGGCCTTGACTAACAACTCTATCTCTCACTTAGATGAGAGCATACAATTTTGGCGAGACCAATGATTGATAGACATGCATCATCATTGTCTCTCGTAGGGTCATACAAACCCGGGCGCTTTCCGAGTATGCCCTACTAGGACTATTCTCATCTTGGGTTCCCAACCCTGAAGAATACTATTCCAGTTTTCCACTCTTGTCTTGGATGCCCTAACACATCCTCAAAGAGTGTCAGATTCCATATGACTACAAAATCCTCCATTATTTCTTCCAAACTGAAGACAAGAATGTCGTGTCTAACTCTCCCTCTTAACCAGGGATGAGTTCCAAGTTTCACCTTACTCAGAAACTTGTTCAAGTTCCTTTCCTCATAGAAACTTTCCAGAGCTCCCTCTCAAATAGGGACTCTTTCATCAACACTTTATAGGGTCTTCTAGTTGCTTGATGATCCATAACCTTGATGTCATCACTTTCTTCATATGTAGGGTCCAACCATCCATCAATTTCCTTCATCATGTCATTCCTTCTTTCCCGGAAAGTATCCTTATTGGCTTTATATCTGTAGCTTTCTTCATAGGGCCAACTATCTTCACTTTTCCTTCAATGGTGATTTATTTAGATCACAAGGAACATGGTTGTGACATCCTTCACAAGTCTTCTTTCCATGGCCTTACACACATGTCCAGGCCTTCTCCAAGAAGTCAAAAACCAAAACAAATCACATGTTACCTTTTGGTGATGGCCTTTTCTAGAGACATATTTTACCAATATCCTCCATGCTCCTATCTCCAAGGTTGTTTAAGTGTCAAAGGGTATTCTTCTTCTTTTACAGTTCTTCATGGCTTCTATTGGGAGATGTCATATTTCTTGGATATTGAATTCTTAAGATCAATGTATCTTCTTGGATCTCTTTCTTCCTCTTTACTGTAGTGCTCCACCTCATGTCTCAAATGAGGTCATGTGTTCACTTGCACAACCTAGAGAAAGAGATCTTCTATACCAAAAACAAATGACATGATATCTTAAAATACAATAACATACATACCTCATCAATCTTGAAGCATACCATGATTCTTGCAACAGACTTCTTGAAGGATCTTTGACCTACAATGGAGTTGAGTTGACTCTTGCAGCTTCTCTTAATACCATCATTCTGAATTTCATGAACTTGGATTCTTTACATAGAATATTTTCCTATAAAACCCTTCAAAGATTCAGAGAACCAAAGTGTTCTCATTTTATGGTTTCCTACAGATTGTAATTCATTCTTTCCTAGAATCCTTTCATAAATAAATTCCTATACAACACACTTGGATCATGACTTTAACAGTTCTTTTAGAGGATTCAATGTATCTTTATACATCAAGTGTTTCTCTATGAATGGTACAAAATACAATGTACATAGTCAGACAAAACATCCTTCAAGAAAGTACTAACCATTACTACATAAGAATGTTCATGAATTTCAACATGTCATAAAATTCTTATGCAATCTATCATGCAACTAAGATATATGTAAGAAAGCAGGAGGTGATATTTCAATCATAGTAAAGATCTTGTGGGTCATCCTTTTTTGGCTTCTTTTGATTGTCTTGTATTTCCTAGTTGACATGTGTTGCTTCATGTTTCCTCTTTCCATTCTTATTTCACTTGGGAAAATCTCTCCAGTAGTGTCCATATCCATGAGATTCAAAGCATTAAATATTTGATACGTCTTTCTTGGGACGTTGCTAGTGACCAAACCTTTCAAATTTTCTAAACTTCCCTTTTCTCTTGAAGCTGGAAGCAAATGTTTGCTCCTTGGGTACAACTACAATGTCTTCCTTGGCCTTCAATCTAGCTTCTTCCACTTTGCATATTGACCAAATATCATTGAGTGAGGATGCCTCCTTTCTAGCCCATATTTTGGTTGTAAATTTTCCCCAATCCTCAGGCAGTGCATTTAGCACTAAAGTAGTCATTTCTTGATCACACATGATTTCTCCATGATCTTATAACTGATTTATTATTTCAGAAACCCTCATAATGTATGGAGCTATACCTTCTTCTTCATTGATTTTCATCTTGTATAACTCATTTCTTAAAGTGATCCCTTCTCCTGTAGTGCTGATGGAGAATAGTTCTATCAATTTGTCATAGATTTCATTGACTGTTTCAAGTTTGGTCACATAGGGAATCAAAGAGTCTTTGATAGATTCTGTGAGAATATTTTGAGCTTTTATTTCATTCTTGTTGTGCTTGGCCAATTCTTGACTATCAGTAGGAACATAAATTTTCTTTTGCACATGTTCCATAACTTCTTGTTCTTTTAAGTTGATGTCATTTCTCTTCTTCCAAGCAAAGAAGTTGGCAACCCCAACTAACTTATTGCTTTCCTTGTAAGAGTACATCTTTTCAAGATTAGTTTTTCTCATAAAATAAGATACTTACTTGATATGATGATCCTTGACGCTTGTCTTTGGATGGTTTCCTTGAGGAAGCTTGTACGTTTGTCCTTCAACTTGAATATGAGGGAACTTGATATCTTATTCTTGAGGATATTCTCTTCAAGTGGAGTGTGAGGATTCCTTTTTCGTTCCTCTTATATATCTTCCCTTTAGAATAGTAGATCTTTCCTTCCCTTTGATAGATCTAGGGTTTTGGAATGTAGATCTAGATCTTGTTTTTCCTTAAACTTCAACTGACTTGCCTCTTCTTTAATGTTCTTTGTCAACCCTTCTTTGATGTGATACCATACCCTCTGATACCATGTTGAGAAATATATGGATTTAATATGTTAATGATTTATTGATCTAGGTAACTGCTTGTGAAGTCCTTAACTTTTTATTTATACAAAAAATTCTTCCTTGTGTGTGCGTTCATTAACTTCATCAACCAACTAGAATGAACAATAGAACAAATAACAATAACACAAGATATAGGCAGCAGCCAAAGAGAAACCTCTCCAAGACCTTGAGAGGAAAACCCACATAAAATCTTGTTGTAGAAGCTTCACTTGACAAAATTTCAAAGACCTAGACAAAGACCCTTTGACTGATGTGTCTCCAAGATCAAGGCAAGTACCTTGACTACTACTGTCCTCTTACTGTTACCATCCTATATCTGATGTACAATGAATTGTATTAGCTTCTAGAGGAGCTAATAGAAGATTCTACCTTCCTTGTACCTTTCCTCAAATTGTACTTGTTTCAAGGGTGGTTACAAATCAAGCTTTTACCACACAACTTGATCTTCCTCTTTCAATTTTAGTCAACCCTGTAAGTCTGCAAATTCATTGTGAATGACTTCACTAGAGGTCAAGGGGTGGCTGCCCTAGCCCTCCTATATCTTTGCTTGCCTCAAATATTAGTCTTTTGTATCAATATCCTTACCCTTGACCTTATAACTAACCTTTTTGAGACCTTGTGGATGACTGTCCTAGCAGCCCTAAATTAGAGAAGAATAGACATGCAATTCAAGTTCACACATGGGAGAGGTTTAGGGCTCTTCTAGCCCTGCTAAACCTTCACTATTTTACTAGGATACTTCCACTTATTTCTTACCTTCAAACTATCCCAAAAATGAACCCTTTCCTTGCCAAAATGAGCACACAAGATGATGCCCTAGTCTCAATCTATTGCTGCACGTGTGGATAGAATTCTTGCAACTTTGGATGGTAGAACAGACTCTTTCTTCTCATTCATCTACAACTCCTTTCCTTGACCATTTCCTCACACCTTTATCTCTGATTTTGACCTAGTTCTTGAGTATGAGAGAGTGACCGAATTGATGTCCTTGTATGAGGTGAGAGGGGTCCTTTTATAGTCTTCTTGTGATGCCTCATTAGGCCTACTTGATGACTGTTCGTAAGCCGACTTGAAATCTTCCTTGAAGCCATCTTCTATCAATGCATGTGTAAGCCTTATTTGTGCCGAATTAATGGCTCTTTTTCCTTTCTTTTGGAGGAGGAATTTTACATGGTTATTTCCCTTGATCTTGGAGACACAACTTATCATTTTGACATATTATTTACAAGTGCAAAAATTACAATAATGACACAATCCTATCACCTAGCTTAGAGCTCACAATGGGAGCTACTAAAACAAGTTTGAGCATGAAACCCTTGACACGAATTTTACAAAATAAATTTCTAGATACAAATTTACATTTTGTGTCATTACAAATACTGAACCTAGTTACACTTTCTTGAACAAGAGGAAGTATATGTTGCACAACCACCTGGTTATGAGGTAAAGGCCAAGAAAAGAAGGTGTATAGATTGAGGAAATCTCTTTATGGGATGAATCAAATATCGCATGCATGGTATAACAACATAGATGCTTACTTGTTCGACAATGGCTTTGACAAATATGATGGTGAGCCTACTCTCTACATCAAAGAGAGTGACATTAAGCTTCTTATTGTTGTCTTATATGTAGATGATTTGATTTTTACAAGCAGTGAAGATTTCCTCATCATTGATTTCAGATGAGTCATGAAAAGTGAGTTTGAAATGAATGTCTTGGGGTTGTTAAGGTATTTTTTGGGCATAAAAGTGGAGCAAACAGAAAATGTATTTTTATTTTTCAAGCAAAGTATGTAGGAAACATTGTGGAGAGGTTTAATATGCAAAATAGCAAGCCCACACCAACTCCGAATGTCATGGGGTTGAAGTTGAGAAAAGAAGATTGCAACAACAATGTCAATATGACATTACACAAAATTATGGTGGATAGGTCGATGTATTTGATAACAACTAGGTTGGATATAATGTATGAAAAAAGCCTTGTGTCAAGGTTCATGGAGACACCCAAGGAGACGCACTAGCAAGCAGCCAAAAGGATTTTACAGTATGTCAATGGGACAAAGGAGTATGGTATTTTTTACACCACAACAAATTATTTTAGGTTGGTTGGTTACACTGACAGTGACTGGGCAAGAAGTGTTGATGATAGAAAGAGCATGTTAGGATATGTTTTTCATTTGGGTTCGGGAGCCATTTCATGGGCCTCCAAGAAGCAACCGATAGTGTCATTGTCAACAACAGAAGCTGAATATGTCACTGCAACAACAACTGTGTGTCGAACAGTTTGGATGAGAAGAATATTGAGGGATTTATGCCACGACCAAGAGGGAACAACAACTATTTTCCGTGACAACAATTCCGCAATTGCACTATCAACAATTTATGTTTTTCACAAAAGGACCAAGCACATTGATGCTAAATATAATTTTATTAGATAATTGATTAACAATGGTGAAATTGTGTTGCAACACTATTGGTCACAAGAAGAATTTGGATACATTTTCACAAAACCATTGGCATGTGAAAATTTTGTTTATCTTAGAGTTTGTTTTGGAAATGTCAAATGGTGGTAGTTTTCATTAAAGGGGAGTGTTGAAAAAATTAATCTAAACTACCGCGTTAATAAACTAACATCATCTATACTTGTGGTTCACAAGTAAATCAAGTAAGCATACTTTGTTTACAAGTTGCGGATTTTTGTTTGCAGGCTGAAGGACATAGATTAAATGAAGTTCTGAGCAAGAGTACAAATTCCCCATTCGGAAACACATCAGACCATTCCGCAACACATCATATAATTAAATTCAAATGATCATTTAATGAAGGGTTGTTGAATATGTATGGTCAAACATTTATTCAGCCACTAAAATATGTACTCCGCAACATAGAAAATAGTTTTTGTAAAATCGCCCATCCTGTGTCTTAATGTTTTTTCTATCATGAATTAATGTGTTGAAATGTATGTTTGAATATACATGTGAAGAAGTTTTTTAGTAGATTGGGTGTAAGTCTGAGAGGTCAAGAGGAGAAAATCGTGGAGAAAGTTGTGGTGGCTGCGTAAAAACAATTTTGATACGGGGTTTTACAGAGTTACCCCGCAACTCCTAGTGAAGCGTAAATCATAGTAATAATTTCGTTTTACTTCGTGAAGGAGCTGCAACCACTCTGTTTTACTCTTTTCTACTATGAGTTAAATTTCTATCTTTTTAGCTCCATTTTAGTTGTGAAGTCTTGAGAGAGACTCCTTTTCCCTAATCCTTTCACGTGGTATTAGAGTTTAGTGTAAGAAAAAGTGTTTTTACTTGGAGTTAAAGGTTGTTTGAAGGAATTTTTTTGGAGCGTATTTACCAGCAAGGAGAGTATTTTTTATAGTCAGAAATGGAAACATCATGCACAAGTTTAACTAATCCTCAGAAACCTCAATTTAATGGGAAAAATTATGATTATTGGGCTATAACAATGAAGGCTCTATTTTCTTCCCAAGATAATTTGGATTTGGTGGTGAATGGGTTTGAAGAACCAACAGATGCAGCAACATACAATGTCTTATCACAAGGAGAAAGGGATTTATTGAGGGACAATGGGAAGGATTCAAAATCCCTCTTCTACATTTTTCAAGCAGTTCATGAAAGTATTTTCCCAAGGATTGCAACATCAACAAAGTCCACGCAAGCATGGGTGTAATGACCCATTTTCGATTTATAGGAAAAAATGTACTAGCATGTATACAATGTGTGCATATGATAGCTACATATGCATACACAACATACCCTGCACTAATATACTTATGAAATAATTATGAAAAATGTTTAAATAAATAATAAAAGTTTTGAGTACCTCAAATAATTAAGAAAGAAGATATTACCTAAAATTTGACATTTAAGATTAATGAATAAATGAATACTCTCCACCATAATATTAAAGTTATAAGTTAATAATATTATATATATTATTTTATTTAAATATTATAATTAAAGTTTATTAACTTAATTTAGATAATAAACATTACAAACATATTAATATAAATGTACCTATAATTAAAATTTAAAAGTAAAAGACAAACATATTAATATCTATGGTTATTAAATATTTGTACCTCACCTTCTAGCAACACGTAACATTATGACTCCCTAAATATAATCTGTTGAGAGTGGTGGAAGAAGGCGGTGACCGCTTGGGAAAGCTGCTTATACAAGTATGTGGAGAACTAGAGGGGGGGGAAGGGGAATGAAATATTGAAATCTTGAACTGAATATTAGAATTCGAAGTTCAAGGATTGGAATTCAAAACTGCAGATTTGAGAAATTATTCTTGAAGATTTTGGGCACGGGGGCCAAATTACTTCAAATTGGAAGTATTTTGGAGCTGTGTACATAGATTGTGTCTAGTTTGGAAGGGAGGTTTTGGTCATTTGGTAACAGAAGAAAATTAGGAAACATCAAACAAGAAACTTCTTCAAATTAACTTCCAGGTATTCTTTTGCATTTTATTTTCAAATTCACTGTTTGGTTAATGATAAATTAGGGCAAAAATTACGAATTCTGGTTAAAGTAAATGTTTGAGTAAATTATAGAGTTGCCTATATTTATGTAATTTAGGGCTCTACAATAGGACACCCTCCACACAACCTACCCAGGGATGGAAAAATTTAAGACATGAAAACTACAAATGCTAAGGAGAGACTTTGAGGCAATTAGTATGAAAGATTATGAGAATGTAGACTCATTTTTTACACATGTAATTGGATTGCTTACTCAAATAAGTTCTCATGGTGAGACACTTGAGGAAAGGAGAATAGTTGAGAAAAAATTGAGAATCCTTCCAGCAAGATTTGATGCCATTGTTGTGACCATAGAAGAGACAAGGATCTCTCACAATTTTCAGTGGATGAGTTGCATGCATCATTGATTTCTCATGAACATAGACTGAACAGAGTGACAAAATCCTCATTGGAACATGCCTTCAAGACACAAGTTTCATTTGGTCAAGGTAGAGGTAGAGGAGTATCAAATGCTAGAGGAAGACGAAGAAGCCCACACAGAGGTGGAAGATGCAACCCTTCAAACTCAAGTGGAAGGCGAAGAAATCAGAATCCAAGTCAAGGCCCAAGCCAAAATCAAGCACAAGGTTAGAGGTATGATAAATCTCAAGTTCAATGTCATTATTGTAAGAAGTATGGTCATTATGCAAATGAACGTAGAAAGAAGTAACATGATATAAGTAACAAACCAAGTGAAAATTTCACAAAGGAAAATCAGAACCAAGATAACATGTTTTTAGCTTGTAATGTGGCACAAGAAAAACAATGTGATGTATGGTTTTTATATTTAGGGTGCAACAACCACATGTCAGGGAACATAGAAATGTTTTCCAATTTAGATGAAAGTGTAAAATCTGAAGTGACATTAGGGACTAATAGCAAAGTCTTTGCCATGGGAAAGGACGAGTCAATATTCTAACAAATAAGGGGGAGAATAAATACATTTATGTTTTTTATTTTGTCACTGTTTTGAAACATAACCTCATAAGCATTTGATAGCTCATGCAAAAGGTGTTGGCATTATGATACAGGTGTTGTCCTTGATGGCAACTCATCATATGAAAGTTCACAGTACAACAGGTTAACAACAAAGGATTATAGATCATACTCCAAAGATTGAAGAAAGAGAGGTATATGCTTGTTCACTTTGTCCAAGAAGCGTATACACACAGGTTAACAAAACAAAAGGAGTGTATACGTATACACGCACTTTCATAGGAGGAAAAGCGCGTACATGTTGGAAAACCAAGGTATTTTGATCCAAGGTATTGGTCCAAGGTATTTGGTTTGAGGTATTTGGTCCAAGGTATTGGTCCTAAGTGGTTTTGGTCCAAGGTATTGAGAAAGGCCTAAGAGTATATAAGGAGGAGAAGATCTTTAGGCCAGATGTGTAGGTACTGAATATCTGATGAAGTGTTAGACCAAATATTGATCCAAATTAGATCCATGAAGAAGAGTTATCAGAGAACCATGACTGTATCAGGTCGGGATAAGCTTCAAATAATTAAGAGCAGCGATCAGAAACACATCTAAACAGTGGCAGTTAGCAGCCAGAGTGGAACGACGAGGACCTCGGTCAAAGCACACTGACTGAGGCCCATGGAGACTGCGTAGGAAGCGAAACTAGCCCCTGGGAAGCCCAGATCGGGAAAAGGAGGCAGTTTTTGATGCGCAATTCGCGCATCGCTGTGCAAAACCCCTCGAGAAGGAGAGGCCCCAAGCACTCGGTCGCATGGGAGCTGGGGAAAACCGTGGGGAAAAGGCTAAAGGCTAAGGCGGGACCAGCATTCCAAAAACCGGCGGTATTTATCGGGGGCAACCTTGGAGGGTAAGCAGATTTGGCGAAAACGGGGCAATTCCACTTAGCACCCGACGCGTGGCAAGCAAAGGAGAGAGAAAAGTGCCACTCATCGTGCACTAAAAGTCGAGCAAGTCAACCATGCGAAATGTGCAAATGGCGTTGGATCTGGAGGCCCCAGATCTAACGACTGAGATCACGTCCGATGGGGAAACCAGAATTGATAGGGGAATAAGCCACGATCTTTAAGAATTTGAGGTCTGATTTGACCGCCAAGGTGGTAGAAGACTCATTGCATGACGTAACCGAAGAATTGAACCGACGAAGCAAGATGGCACAGTTGGCAGGAGGACAAGTGGCAACTCCCTGTGAGCCTGATGATGACGCCGAAGTAGGGAACTCCAATTGAAGCTGTAGCAGGCGATCTGACAGAAGTGGAAGGGGAATCGAACAACCATGAGTTTGAATGGCTTTAAAGCCATGAGCAGACAAAGCATAAGACACCGAGGAAGGAAGACAGAAGACATAGAAAACGAAGAAAGACAATGAAGCAAAAGAAGCAGAAAGAAGACAGAGGGTTGAGCTAACCAAAGGCAGCGGTGAGCACCAGAGAGCTTGAGGGATTCAAGACATCCCTGAGAGGATCTGTCAGGGCTGAGCATCACACTGGGCTCCTTCAATTAAAGACCAGAGAGGTCAAAAAGCTGGTGAGTAAAAGAGTTTGTGCACTCTAGTGGCTTGGGGAATCCAAGAACCACCCTGCCAAGCAAATTCTGCTCAGGAGACTCATATTGAGCTCCTTCATTGTAATTCTCTGCTTTTAAGACATAATAAAAGAAGGCCACCACTGAGAGTTGGACCGAAGACGTAGCCCTTACTGTGAACTCCTTATTAAATTCTTGTGTTCTTATATTTTCTTACTGTATTTCTCTACTATTTTCCATTTCAATTGTCTGTGTATTTGCAATTTGATCGATTTTTTGCCTAAATAACGTAGACACACACCAGCGTATGAGTATGTAATACCTTCAGATTAAAAATATTTAATTGAGATCACTCGTAGGGTGATTTTCAGATCAATTGGTATCAGAGCTTTAGGCTGTAAAGGTTAGACAAGCTTGTGTTGGTTTAGCTTTTGAATGCTCACTAGATCAAAGCTCAAATTAGAAGAAGAAGATGAGTCTCACTTCCATGACCACTCCAAAGGAAAAGGGAAAGAGGAAAGCTTTCTCACACCTCCTAATAGCCCCGTGCATCACAAGAAGGCATCTTTAATCAAGATAGATGTTAAATTTTATTTGCCTATATATGATGGAGAATTAAATGTAGAAAAGTTGGACAATTGGATTCGAAAAATTGATGTTTATTTCAGAGTTCAGAACATCGACTCACACAAGAGCAATTTTCAGCTGGAACGACTACGCCTAGGAGGCACTGCCTTGGTTTGGTAGGAAGGCACGACCCAAGCTGATATGAAAATACATGTTAAGACTATCTCTGTGTGGAATGAATTTGTTTCTACAATAAAAAAGCAGTTCTATCCATTGGCCTACATGCAACAAGCCATGATGAGTTGGCAAACTCTTTAGTAGTTGAAAGGGAAAAGTGTGCAAGGGTACACTCAAGAATTTACAAAGAGAGCATATATTCTAGGAATCTCATTAGACTCGCTAGAGACTCTGTTGAAGTACATTGGTGGTATACACAGCTACATGAGGCATACCATCCTCATGTTTAATCCGACTAGTATAGATGAGGTATCTGTACAAGCTACTCATCTAGAAGCTAGAGGAAAGAACGGAAATCCAGAAGTTGGGGGACCACCCCAACCCATTGCAAGCAAGAGCAGGGAGAAAAGAATACAGAAGTGGAAAGCAAGAAAGGCTAATACTGCACAGAAGAGAAAAGCTTCATGCACTCACTGTAGAAAGGATAGGCATGATGATGAACATTGTTAGATTCTGCATCCAGAGCTAAGGCCTAAGAAGTTCGAGGGCAAGAAGAAGAAGACTGCTACAGCTATTCAGAAAGATTTGGGTTCAGCCTCATGAGATGAAATAACCATTGCAGCCACAGGTATAAAAGGTAAGAATTCTGAAGCATATACTAGTAATTCTGCTCAACCTATCATTGATGAAGAGAATGAGAGAAAAAGGCATGAGCTTTTCCATATTCGATTTGTTTCCAAATGTCAAAAGATTGATACTTTGTTTGATAGTGGCTCACAAGTAAATTTAATTTCTGAAGCAATTGTAAAGGAATTGGGATTAGCAATTACACCTCACAAGAAACCATACCCATTAGGATGGTTGAATGATAAAGCACAACTACAAGTGACTAGACAGTGCAAACTCAAGTTTTCTTTTGGGTCAGCATTTGCAGATGAGGTGGAGTTAGACATAATTCCTTTGGATATATGTGGAATTGTTTTAGGAAGTCCTTACTTGTATGATAGAAAGGCCATTTTCTATAGAGATGAGAACAAGTATCTACTTGTTAACGTTGGAATCGAATACTTTGTAATAGCTCATAAGCTCAAGAATAATTATACTCTCATAAACTCAGGGCAGATGAAAAGAATGATAAATTCATGCAAACAGTTCTTACTGATGGTTGTAAAGGAAAAGAAACCTGATAAAACCAATGTATTTGAGGGCTGTAATGCTAAACAACAAACTGATCTAGAAAAGGTTGTTTCAGAGTATGATATATTATTTCAAGAACCTAAAGATCTGCCACCCAAGAAGGAAATAGTACATGATATTATTTTGCAGCGAGATGCTCCATTGCCTAACATTGGAATGTACAAGTTGTCTGCTTTAGAGAATGCTAAAATCAAGAAGTAGGTGCAGGAGTTGCTTGAGAAGGGGTTCATCAGGCCTAGCACATCACCATGTGGGCCACCAATCATTTTAGTGAGAAAGAAAGATGTCTCATGGAGAATGTGCATTGACTACTGAGCATTGAATAAGATAACAATAAAAAATCATTATCCCCTTCCTCGCATAGATGATCTTTTAGATCAATGGAAGGAAGTTGTTTATTTCACCGAGCTAGACTTGCACAATGGATACCATCAGGTCAGAGTGGCAGAACAAGATGCATGGAAGACTGATTTCAAAACAAAGCAGGGATTGTATGAGTGGCTGGTTATGCCTTTTGGCTTAACTAATGCTCTTGCTACTTTCATGAGATTAATGAATGATGTACTCAGACCTTTTCTTGATGATTTTGTTATTGTGTATCTGTATGACATTCTGATTTTTAGTAAAACGTGGGAAGAACACTTAAAGCATGTTAAGCAGAAATTAGATGTTTTGAAAAGAGAAAAACTTTATGTTAAACTCTCGAAATGTGAATTTGGCAAAACATCTCTTAATTATTTGGCAGTCATTGTGAATTGGCCTAAACCCAAGTCCACTACAGAAGTGAGAAGCTTCTTAGGAGCAACACAATATTGGAGGAAGTCCATTTCTAACTTCTCCTCAATTGTAGCTCCCTTACATGCTTTAACGGGATTGAACAAGGTGTTTTAGTGGGGAGGCAAACATCAGAAAGCCTTCTACACCTTAAAAGAAAAGATTAGTACAACACCTGTACTAGCACTGCCTGATCTGCAAAGACCATTTGAATCCAAACAGATGCCAGTGACTATGCCATGGGAGCAGTGTTGACACAACAAGGTAAACCCATATGTTATCATTCTGAGACTTTTAATCCTGCATTAGTTAACTATCCTACATATGATAAGGAATTGTATGCATTAATTCAGAGTGTGAAAAAGTGGAAACATTACTTAATGGGCAAAGAGACAGTAATACATAATGATCATCAACCACTTCAATATCTACACTCCCAAACTAATTTGTAGCAATCAAGACATTAAATATGGATTGGTTTTCTACAACAGTTTCATTTAGTCATCAGATATAAAAAGGGAATACATAACAAAGTTGCAGACATGCTATCTAGACCCATTATAAATGCATCTAATATACTTAAGCATAATTCTAGGCTACATGAAAGCTACATTGAAAATATGCTCAAGATATAGACTTTAAAGATGTATATGAAACTTTGAGTCAAGGCAAAAGAGTAGAAGAATTGCATTACCATGTTAAGGACCGAATCTTATACCATTGTGGGAAACTCTGCATTCCACAAACTGAGAGAATAAAGATAATTAGGAAAGCACACACTTCCCTAATATCAAGTCACTTTGGGGTAAGTAAAATAGTTACGCAGCAGCAAAGATTTTGCTATTGGTAAAAAATGAATGAGACAGTTTCTAGATATGTAAGAGGGTGTACTATGTGTGCTAAAGGTAAGCCCAGCAACAAAAAACTAGGCTTTTACACTCCATTACCAGTACCTTCTCACCCTTGGGAAAGTGTTTCCATGGATTTTGTTGGGGGATTGCCTAAATCTAGAAAAGGTCATGATTATCTATATGTTGTTGTGGATATGTTCAGCAACATGTGTATTTTGATACCTTGTAATAAATAGATTACAACTGAACAAACTGCAAAACTGTTCTTTGAACATGTATGGGCTCATTTTGGATTACCCACTTTTATTGTATCTGATCGAGACACCCTATTTGTGGGGAAGTTTTCGTCAAGTTTGTGGGAACTGATGGACACCAAACTAAAGAAAAGCAAAACTTTTCATCCACAAACTGATGGTCAGACAGAAGTAGCCAACTGGACAGTAATCCAGTTACTCCGAGGATATGCAACAAACATCCTAAGCTTTGGGATGAACATTTGTGTTATGTGCAGCATGCTTACAACACAGCCAAACATTCTTCTACACAGAGATCTCCTTTTGAGACTTGTTTTGGTTTCACACCAAGGTCTCCTTTGGATTTTGTCTTTAATAAAGATACCACTGTTGAGGGACATAGTGATGTGGACAGGGCAACTGGGTTCATTGAACAAATCTAGGAGATCCACCAGGTAGTATAGGAACAACTGGAAAAGAGCCAAGCCAAATACAAGGCTAGACATGACAAGCATCAGATGGAGCATAGTTTTCTAGTTGGTGACCATGTCTGGCTATATATCAGTAAGGACAGGATGCAAGGTGAAGGTAAAAAGCTAAAGCCTATCAGGTATGGACCTTTCAAAATACTTGAGAAGATTGGTGAGAATACTTTTCGCCTTGATCTATCAGCTTACATGCACATCTACTCAGTCGTAAATGCAGATTGCTTGAGATTGTTTGAACCCTCACTGATTGAGGATCCTGGAGAGAAAAATAAATTGCCTTCTATTGATGACATGCTACCTGAATATCTTAATGAATTGCAGGAAGACACAGTGCTGGACATGAAGGTGAGGATGACGCCCAGAGGAGATGTTGAGTACCTCAGAGTAGGGCTCAAAGGTTCAAAGCCGAGCAGTATAAAGTGGATTGAGATTGGACAAGTGAGAAAATAGTACCCTCACTCAGTCGATGCTTGAAAACCGAATTTTGGTGGTCCAAAAGCTTTTCAGTGGGAAGGCCATGATCTGAATTGGATCCATGAAGAAGAGTTATTAGAGAAGCATGACAGTATCAGGTCAGGACAAGCTTCAAAGAATTAAGAGCAATGATCAGAAACACCTTTAAATAGTGGCAATTAGCAGCCAGCATGGAATGACGAGGACCTCGGTCAAAGCACACTGATCGAGGCCCATGGAGACTGCACAGGCGGCGAAAATAGCCCCTGGGAAGCCCAGATCAGGAAAAGGAGGCAGTTTTTGATGCGCGATTAGCGCTTAGCACTAATCGCGCATCGCTGGGCAAAACCCCTCGAGAAGAAGAGGCCTCGAGCGCTCGGTCGCATGGGAGCCAGGGAAAACTGTGGGGAAAAGGCTGAAGGCTAAGGCGGGACCCACGCTACAAAAACCTATGGTATTTATCAGGGGCACCCTTAGGCGGTAATCTGATTTGGCGAAAATGGAGCGATTCCACTTAGCACCCAATGCGTGGTAAGTGGAGGAGAGAGAAACCAACATAAACATTCTTATCAGAATTTGAAGACAAACTAGAATTGTTTACCTCTTCTTCAAGCTGATACTTGGCTAAGGCTTCTTTGTCAACAAGGAGTTGTGTCTCCAACTCATGCATCCTTTCCAGCTTCATGTTTGCAATATGAAGTTGGCCTTCCATTTCCTACAATTGGTTAGAAAGCAACTGATTCTATTTCCTCATGGAATTCAACTACTCTTGAAGTCTAGAGCTCTTTCTTTCATCCTCATACATTTCTCTCACCATATTCATCATGATGAAAAATTCTTGCTTCAAGCCTTCATCAAAGAATCTTGTGAAGGATGACGATTTTGAGAACTCACTTATGGAAGTTGTCATTGTAAAAATGAACAAAAGAGCTTCAGCAACTCAAACAACAAGTAGTTTGCAGAATAATGAAGCAGTCAATCTTCAACACTGCTTAAGACACCTTTCAAGCTACACAATCAAGCTAGTGATGTCAGTCAAGAAAACCTAGTGCTCTGATACCATCTGATCTGAAAATGGAATGTACTTGTTTAAGGGTGCAAGGTATCCATTTCCAATAATTTCAACTGTGAGCTAGACACTCCAAATGACCTCTAAAAATGTATAAACTTCTTATTTCTTATACAGAGATAGACTGTAGGGGCATTCACCGGACATGTCACCTCTAAAAAGAGGATGAGTTCCAGAGGCTACCTGGCCCTCTACAGGCTCTGCCTAAAGAAATAACAAAATAAACACTTAGAAGTCTCTGACATACACATACTTGAAGTTTAAGGTCTTGCGGAATAAGACAAGTAACTTTCTGCAGCTGAACAAGTGATTATGTGTGTATGCAAGTTATATTTATTTGCTGTTTAAAACTTTATATCAGTTTTGTTTAGCATCTCATCTTCAGCAAATAAAGACATCAAAATGATAAATAAGTTCACCCCTTCTGGGCTACATCTGCTGGACCAAGCCTCTCCAACTAGGCTTGTCCTCTTGTATTAAAATTGCTACAAAGGCTAATACAAGAATATGGGTGTCTCAAAGGACAGATCTAACTGTAAATACAGAATCAGAAGATAGGAATTAGCTAAACATGCTCTTTCCCAAACACTAAACAGTGAATTTTGTACCTTATACAGTACTTTTCCCAATTGGCCCTGGTGGCCCTTTAAACTTGCATGGAGAATTTCGAGGTGAAGATTACCTCAATTGGTTCTAAAACCTCTACCATTAGACTCAGGAGTTCGAAAATAGTAGACATAGGCTTTTGAATCACCAAAAACGGATGAACAGAGCCCCCAAACAGCCCAATCCCTGAAATGTCCCTGGTGGCCCTGAAAGCTTCCCTGAAGCTAAACAGTGAGAAGAATTCCTAAGAAGGAAAAACAAGCTGTAGAAATGGATTCAGAATGCTGAAAACCTTTAGGAATGACCTTCGTTCCACATTCACTGGCTGCACAATTCCCAATGCAGCTCCCAAACTGATTTGGCCCTGGTGGCTCCTGGAACTTCCACGAAGCAAAAACACCTGCAAATGACCTCAAATGGTTGTGAAACCTATGCCAATGGCTTCAGAAGGTCCAAATTACCCAAAATAAAAAATAAAAAAAAAATCGTCCAAAACGGACTTTCCTAGCCAAAGTTATGGCCATTTACTCCCAACTGCCAGCTTCGCTTAAAAAAACTCCAGTTAACTTTAGTTATGGCTAGATAGGCCCGCCAAATGTGGAGCAGCCGCCAAATTTGGTGGCTCCGCAAAATATTATGCCATGCTAACTGTAGTTACAATAAATGTTTATGAATGTTGGGTGGTTAACCTCGGATTTTGTGCCGGCGGTTAGGGGCTTAGCCCACGGTTCTCGGCACCTGGTCGTATAGTATGGGGGATGGCCCCCTTGGGGCCCCGCCCAAAGTCATTTAAACTTTAAAAAATGCTTTTTCTGCCCATATAACAAGTCTCATGCGTGTGGTGCATTGGTAATGTGTTGCACTTGTGTGGAGTAGGTTGTGAGTTCAAACCTCTTCGCCACCATAGAAATTTTAATATGCACCCAACCAACATTTGTTGACGTCATCATGGGCCATGTGGTGCCCTCCAGGTCTGCCACGTGGCAGCTTTTGATTGGCTGGAAAAATATTCCAAGGAATATTCCGTGGAATATTCTTTTTAAATTTTTTTTTTTAAATTTAAAAACTAAGGGTTATTGGGCAATTTTGTTTTTGGCATAACTTTCTCATACGGCGACCGTTTTTCGAACCGTTTGCGGCACTAGAATCAGGAAGATGAGCTCTATCCGGTCATTCAGGTTCCAATCAGTTCTGGATACTTTCATTTTTGACCATTTTACGACACTTGGTACTGAGCTCCGGATCAATCTAGTCTGAAAATTTATGAAATGTGGTCCCTAGAGGAAGAGACAAGGTCGAGGCCTTCTGTAGGTTGACACCTACTTACTGGTAAACATATCGGACAATACAAGAGCTAGGGGGTTGGAGCTCTCTTCCAGTAGAAGCTGGAGAATGAGAGAAGGTTGTAGCCTTCTGCAGGTGGGTGCCTACGTACTGGTATGAGTCTGCACTAGTAGAAGATTGTAAACAGGTATTTCTTATATTAAAAGAAGACAGCAGCAGGTGGTTTTTTTCCCACATTGGGTTTCCACCTTAAATATTGGTGTTCATGTGTTTTTCTTATGTGTGATGGTTTGTTCTATTATTACTGCACATGGTTATTGTTTATATAAAGTATTGATGCATTGATTAAAGATCAACATATGATGAATTAACTGAATCATAAGTTTATTGGATATACGTTGGTTGCCTTAAATACAATTGCGTGTACACACAATTTACCTTCATTGAAGTAGCGTATTGAAATCAGAGTATGAAATGAAAAAATTATTGATTTGACTAATACTGATTCACCCCCCCGCTTTGAGTATTATTTCCAACAATTGGTATGAGAGCAGGTCCTTCAAAAGAATCTTGATTGCTTGAAAGAAGATCCATCAAGATGAATAATCACGGAAGCATGGGATCCATCAGACTTTCAATCTTCGATGGGAGAAACTTTGTTTATTGCAAAATAAGAACCACAACTTATCTACAATCTCTTGGAACAGATGTCTGGGAAATTGTGGAAGGAGGATATAAATTTCCAACAACAATTCCTATAAACACGAAAGGTAAAAAGCAATATGAAACCAATGCCAAAGTTGTCACAATCAGAGTCTGTCAAAGTTATGTAGCTCAAATCAGCTAAGAAGATATGGGACAAAATCGTTCAGAGCTATGAAGGATACTCTCAGGTAAAACGTGTTAAGCTTCAAACTCGCAGAATTCAGTATGAAACTCTTAAGATGCATAGTAATGAGAGTATAACTAGTTACTTCTTACGTATAGATGAGGTTGTTAATTGTATGAAGAATCTGGGTGAAGAAATAAAGGAAGTTACCCTAGTTGAGAAAATTTTGAGATTCTTGTCTGCTAAATTTGAATCAAAAGTGTCTGCCATATAAGAAAAATAGGATCTGCAGAATATCACTATGACATAGCTTCATGCAATCCTAACTGCTTTTGAGATGAGAAAAGGAGGTCCATCAGATATGAGAGAAGCCACATTTAAAGCTTCAGCAAAAGGAAAAGAAAAGGATGAACACAATGAATCAGGACACATTTCAGAAGAAGAAGATGAGGTAAATTTTGTCAAGAAGCTTCAATGGGGTTCTGGAAGGTTAGGAGGTAAGCTACCTTACAAATTCTTTGCTTGTGGTAGAGTCAGCCCTTATGCTGCCAGATGTCCTCATAAAGATAAATATGAAAAAGGAGAGGAATATGCGAAAGGGAGTAGGAAAAAAGTTGTGAATAGAAGGAGTTACTATGCTCATGAAGATAGCGATGGTTTATCTAATAGTGATGAAGATGAAAATGGTCAAGATTACAGACTTCTCATGTCTTATGATAGCGATGATTTTTGGGATAGTTTAGAAGAGGATAGTGATGGTTTATCTAATAGTGATGATTATAGACTTCTCATGGCTTATGACAATGATGATGATTTTTGGGATTCTTTAGAAGAGGAAAACCTTCATGAAGAAATCTCTAAACTCAAAATTTGTTTATAAGAAAAGAACATGATCATAGATACCTTGACATACCAACTTGCTGAAAAAGAAAAACACAGTGAAAAACTAGAATGTGAAATTATGGGTCTAAGAAAAGATCTTGAGAAAACAAAATCTCTCAATCTTAGATTTGCTAAAGGATCAGAAAGTTTAAATGAAATTATCAAATTTTAGCATTCTCCTCTGATAAAGACAGGTCTTGGATACACTGAAGAAGCATCTCAATCACAGAAGTCGTCAACCTCCACCAAAAGCTATCTTGATGCAACAAAGACAAGTGAACAGTATGACAATCATCAACAAAGGCATAAAGCTAATCACCACGTAAATCATACTCAATTTGTTCCAAGGATGAATATCAAAAGAAGCCACAACTAACCTCAGGCAAATCATACTCAATTTGATCCAAAGATGAATATCAATAGAAACTACAATCAACAGGTAAATAGATTCGATAGTCACATAAACCTCTTTAATGGGCAATGTTTTTAATGTCATAATTTTGGGAACAAAGCTGCTCAATGTGCTGCTTACAAAACCATCATGACTAGAGAAGCACGAAATCAAAGAAATGTAACAGGAATCAAGAGAAGTTCCTATAACAACTTTTCTCCTCTTGAAAGTGAATAGAATGCTCAATTTGTAACAAATTTGGTCATGAAGAATCTGAATGCAGGAGCAAATTTCGGCCAACACTTCAAAAGGAGAAAATGCCATTTAATCCCAAGATATGGAGAAGGAAGGAATATCAATCAGAAAGATGTGGCATAGTTTTGTATGCAGAAGGACAACAAAATCAATGGTACATTGACAGTGGATGCTCCAAACACATGACATGTGATAAAGAGAAACTTCACTCATATAATGCTTTAGAAAAGGAAAAGAATGTCTCATTTGGAAATGACACTCCAGCTGTCACCAAAGGTAAAGGTTCTGTTTTCTTGAAAGAAAAGGTTAAACCTGGGAATGTTATGTATGTAGATGGTTTAAAGCATAACATGTTGAGTGTTAGTCAAATGTGTGATCAAGAAAATGAAGTGGTGTTTCAATCAAACAGATGTGTCGTTCATGAACTTGATACAGGAAAGACCGTGATCAAAGGTACAAGAACTCCAAACAACTTATACATACTCAAAGGAGGACAAAAACAATGCTATCTAAGCAAAACAGATGAAAACTGGTTGTGGCATAGAAGATTGGGACATCTAAGCTTTTCTCAAATAAGTAAAGCATGTAGGCTCAACACAGTTCATGATCTTCCAAATATCAACATCCTAGGAAATACCATATGCAAACCATGTCAAATCGGTAAGAAACCCAGAGTTCACTTCAGTGAAAAGGAAGGGTCAGCAAGTAAGCCTCTTTAACTCATTCATACTGATTTATGTGGACCAACAAGGAAAACGTCACCTCGTGCGAAAGAATACTTTATTTTTTCTGTTGATGATTTTTGCAGAATGTGTTGGATAGGTCTTCTAAAGCACAAATATGAAGCATTTGAAAAGTTTAAAGCCTTCAAAGATTTGGTTGAAAATGAATTAGATTGAAAAATCAAATGTCTCAAATCTGATCGAGGGGGAGAATTCATATCAGATGAATTCTTTGATTTTTGTGAACAACATGGAATAAAAAGGAAATTCTCCACTGCAAGAACTCCTCAGCAAAATGGGGTGGTAGAAAGGATGAACAGAACAGTTCAACAAATGGCCCGAGCTATGCTAGATGAATCTAGAACTCCTGCAAACTTTTGGGGTGAAACTGCATTTACTGTCATGACTATTCTCAACAAAGAAAATGTTCGGGTAAATAGCACTCAAACTCCACATGAACTTTGGTATGGTAAGACTCCTACTGTAAAATACTTTAAAGTTTTTGGAAGAAAATGTTTTATCAAAAGGATTGATGAAAAACTTGGTAAGTTTGAACCCAGAGCAGATGAAGGGATTCTTCTTGGTTATTCTTCCAGAAGTAAAGGGTATAAATGTTATAATAAAAGACTTGGGAAAATTATTGAAAGCATTGATGTTGTAGTTGATGAATCATGCAAAAATAAAAAACAGATAAAATCAACACAAGATTATGACAATGAGGAAGATGGGGATTACTTTCCCACATCAAATCAAAATTATGTTGAAGAAGAAACCAATGAAGCACCAGAAGAAGATATAATGGTAGAAGAAAAGACTCCGTCCAGGTATGTTCAGAAAAATCATCCAGAAACTCAAATTTTAGGAGAAAGGGAGGCCGGTGTACAGATAAGCAAAGCTATTACAGGGACCTCAAGCTATCTAGCATTACTATCCTCCACTGAACCTCAAAATGTAAATGAAGCATGTAAAGATGAATGTTGGATCAAGGCCATGGATGAAGAACTTGAGCAAATTGAAAAAAATGACACTTGGGAATTAGTTCCTAGACCTCATGATAAAAATATTATAGGAACTAAATGGATATTCAAGAACAAGCTGAATGAAAATGGAGAAGTCATTAGAAACAAGGGTAGACTTGTTTGTAAAGGGTATGTTCAACAAGAAGGTATAGATTTTGAAGAAAATTTTGCACCTGTTGCCAGACTCGAAGCCATAAGAATGTTTCTTGCTCTTTCCAGTTTTCGGAAATTCAAAGTATACCAAATGGATGTAAAATTAACCTTCCTTAATGGAGACTTAGAAGAAGAAGTCTATATTGAATAGCGAGAAGGATTCATTCTTGGAAATGATGCAAAACTTTAATGCAGACTCAAAAAGGCTCTCTACAGTCTGAAACAGACTCCAAGGGCTTGGTATTACTGCCTTGACAAATATCTTCACCAACAACGTTTTACAAAAGGTTTTGCAGATAACAATTTATATACAAAGATTGAAAATGATAAATTGCTAATTATTATTGTTTATGTTGATGATATCATTTTTGGTAGCAATGAAGAATCCATGAGTCAGAATTTTTCTTCAGTAATGCAACAAGAATTTGAAATGTCCTTACTTGGTGAACTTACCTATTTTCTTGGTCTACAAGTTTAGCAAACTAAAGATGGTATTTTTCTTTCACAAACCAAATATCTCAAGTAGATCTTGAAAAAGTACGGAATGGAAGATTCTAAACCTGTATGTACTCCAATGGTAACAGGATGCAGTCTCAGCTCAAATGATGAATCAACAACAGTACATCAACCAACTTACAGATCCATGATTGGCAGTCTGTTTTATCTAACAAGTACCCACCCTGACATCATGCATGCAATAGGAATAGTTGGAAGATTCCAAGCAAATCCAAAGGATCACACCTTTAGGCAGTCAAAAGAATTTTTAAATATCTTCAAGGAACTTAGGACTTTGGACTATGGTATCCTAGAGATGTAGATCTTACTCTTCATGCATATACAAATGCAGATTGGGCAGGAAGTGTTGATGATAGAAAAAGCACTAGTGGCGGTGCATTCTATATGGGTTCCAGGTTAGTGTCTTGGTTCAACAAGAAACAAAGTTCAATTGCTTTAACTACAGCTGACGTAGAATATGTGATTGTTGCATATTGCTGCACACAACTACTTTGGATGATGCAAACTTTGCAAGACATTCAGATCACATGTAGTCCACCTATCTCCATTCTATGTGATAATACAAGTGCCATCAGTATTTCAAAGAATCCATTCATGCACTCCAAGATCAAGCACATACCCATCAAGTACCATTTTCTACAAGAACAAATGCTTGAACAAAAGGTCAAATTGGAATATGTTCCCTCCAAAGAATAGGTTGCTGATATATTCACTAAACCACTGCCTAGAAAAACATTTGAATATCTTAGACAAAAGATGTGAGTAGTTGCTGCATCATACTGCTGTTAAATCAAATTTTTTTAGAGGAAGGTTATTATACGTGGGTTTCATGAAGTATAGTCATGTATACACGTGGGTTTCTATGGATGAAAAAGCATATATGTTTTTTCGACAGGGAACGCAATGGGACAGACTGAAGAAAAGGGGTTTGATATGGTTCAGTCAATTATCTGCTCTGATTGATGATGGTTACAATCTGTTGATGATATGTGGAAATGTGTTGGTACTCATAAGGTGTTAAAAAATTGATGTATATCTGATTAATGATGATGCCTTGATGATTCTCATTGATATATGCAATGATCAGATCTGATAATCAATAGTTGGCACAGGTTCAGGGGGAGCATATGTTTCTAATAATGCATTGTTGGCATTATGTTAGAATATCTTGGAACTTGAAGATGCTTATATTGTTGATCCACATAGTTGTTTTGATTCAGATGACTCTTTTTGATGATGTACATATACAGGCTATTGATCTTGATGCTGCTGACAGATGCTGATTCTGCAGATCATATATGGTGTATGATAGTTGCTGATGACTATCATGGTTTTGTTTAGATTGTTGGTCCCTATTATAAATGTCATGTATATCATTTTATGTAAAGGTCATGAAAATACCTAATTTGTAACCCCACTATGCATGGGAAGGATGATGTAATAATTTCTATTTCAGTCATTTGGTATATCCCCACTTGGTTGGGTGGATGAGTCAAAATTGGTGTATCCCCACTTGATTGGGAGATTGATGTATGTATGAGTCATTAGTGATAGGAAGGTCATAGGCACTTAGTTGAGTTTTAGAGTCCGGTTATTCTTTTGAAAATATTTTTGTAGACTCTGCATGTGCTCAAAGGGAGCATGGACAGTTTAGTGCATCTGAGCATGTACAAAGGGGGAGCTTAATAAGAAATCTCAGCATGTACTGAGGGGGAGAATATCTTGGTTCGCCCTTTACCCTTGATGTCAAAGGGGGAGAGTGTATTGGTGTTGTTGTTGCCATCAAGTCCAAAGGGGTAGATTGTTGGCATTATGATACAGGTGTTGTCCTTGATGGAAACTCACTTAGATGATAGTTCACAGTACAACAAGTTAACAACAAAGGATTACATATTAGACTCCAAAGGTTGAAGAAAGAGAGGTATACGTTGGTTCAATTTGTCCAAGAAGCGTATACACGTGGGTTAACAGAACAAACGAGGCACATACGTATAAACGCACTTCCACAGGAGGAAAAGCGCGTACATGTTGGAAAACCAAGGTATTTTGATCCAAGGTATTGGTCCAATGTATTGGTCCAAGGTATTTGGTCTGAGGTATTTGGTCCAAGGTATTGACCCCAGGTATTTGGTCCAAGGTATTGGTCCTAAGTGGCTTTGGTCCAAGGTATTGAGAAAGGCCTAAGAGTATATAAGGAGGAGAAGATCATTAGACCAAGTGTGCAAGTACTGAATATTTGATGAAGTGTTAGATCAAATATGCATGTTATGGGTTTGTGGTTCTTTGCTTGATCTGAACTAAGGATGAACCTTAGCGGTTGATGAGGGATGAGATCTAATGATGGATCAAGATCTAAAATGAATTATTATTATCTTATATAGTCTAGATCTGAATACTGATGCATGTTTTATTCTGTAAATTTTATGATCTGAGTATGGCTGAAGTCTAGAATAGCTATGAAGTTTTAAGTTAGTATTTGCAGATCTGCACGCTGGTTCGCTTTGGTAAAAGCGTGTATACATGCTGGTTCGACACATCAAAGTAGTGTATACATTATGAAATGTGATATATGAAGTTGCAGTTGGATCTGGTTGTTGTTGCAGAGTTCTGGTTCTACTTTGTGTTCTGGTGACTATGTTCTGTTGATAGTGTTCTGAAAGTTTAGATTGATTGATTGTGATTTGCTTCAGTGATGATGGTTTGTCAGTGATTGATTGATTCAGTTGTGGTTGATTCAGAGATTGATGATTGAGTTTCAGTGATTGGTTGATACAGATGTATCTGATGGTTGTATTGCAGTTGTGATTGATTTTGAGCTTCAATGTTGTTGATGGGTCCAGTATGAAAATTTGATGAAACGTGACCTTCAGATTGTGGTGTTGTGTTCTAGGAGTATCTAGTCTGAAAATTTATGAAACGTGGTCCCTGGAGGAAGAGAGAAGGTCGTATCATTTTGTAGGTCGGCGCCTACATACTGGTAAACATATCGGCCAGTACAAGAGCCAGGGGGTTGGAGCTCCCTTCCAGTAGAATCTGGAGAATGAGAGAAGGTTGTAGCCTTCTGCAGGTGGGTGCCTACATATTGGTATGAGTCTGCACCAGTACAAGATTGTGAATAGGTATTTCTTATATTAAAAGAAGACAACAGTAGGTGGTTTTTGTCCCGCATTGAGTTTCCACCTTAAATCTTAGTGTTCATGTGTGTTTCTTATGTGTGATGGTTTGTTCTGTTATTACTGCACATGGTTACTGTGTATATGTTTAATAAAGTACTGATGCACTGATTAAAGATCAACATATGATGAATTAATTGAATCATAAGTTTGCTGGATATACGGTGGTTGCCTTAAATACAGTTGCGTGTACACGCAAGTTACCTTCATTGAAGTATCATATAGAAATCAGAGTATGAAATGAGAAAGTTATTGATTTGAGTAATACTGATTCCCCCCCCCCCCCAGTATTATTTCCAACAAAAGGGCTACAATGTCTTTTTCAAAAATGATGAGTGCTCAATTTTGGATATGTCTCCAAGCAGATATTTGATTGCAAAAGTTCAGATGACAAGAAATAGAATGTTTCCCTTAAATATAAAATCAGATTTTAGGGAATAAGATGTGCAAGCACAACTGTCAATGAATTCAAAAGAAGATGAAATAAAAGTTGCAACTGTCACACAAGTCAACTTTCAAGTAGAAGTCAAAGATGGAAATTGGTTATGGCATTTTAGATTTGGTCATCTCAACTTTTGAGTTTTGAATTTGCTACATAGGAGAGGCATGGTGAATGGATTTCCACTCATAGAAAAACTGGACAGCCTATGTGAAGGATGCATCTTGGGCAACCAACATAGAGAGACATTTCCTGCAGGAAAGTCAATAACGGAAATGGCACCTTTGGATATTTTCCATTCATCCTTATGTGGACCAATGCAAACAGCATAAATTTGGGGTAGCTATTATTTTTTGACTTATATAGATGATTATACAAGGAAGACATAGGTCTACTTCCTAAAACGGAAAAGTAAAGTGTTTGAGCGCTTCCGCCAATACAAAGCTCTTGTTGAGAAGCAAAGTGGTCACTACATAAAAGTCTTGAGGAATGACAAAGGTGGAGAATACATCTCAAATGACTTCCTTTGATTTTGTATGGAGCATGGAATTCACAAGCAGTTTACAACAAGGTATACACCTCAATAGAATGGTGTCGCGGAAAGACAAAATAAGACCATCATGGAAATGGAAAGGAAGATGTTGAAGGAAAATCATTTTCCAAATGACTATTGGGCTAAAGTTATCTCTTGTGCAACATATATCATTAATAGGTGTCAAACCAAAATTTTTAAGAATGTGGTTCCTGAAGATGCATGGAGTGGAAGAAAGCATAGTGTCACTCACATGAGAGTGTCCATATATGTGGCTTATGCACATGTCCCATATGGTTTAAGGAAAAATTTGGACAACAAGGGGGAGAAATGCATATGTGTTATATATAGTGATGAATCCAAGGCATACAAGATCTACAATCCATCAACTAAGAAGTTCATAATTAGCTGAGATGTGCAGTTCATAGAAGAGGAAGCATGGGATGGAAGTTTAGAGAAGAAAATCAATGTGAAAACATGTAATGCACATGAAGATAAAGAGAAATTGACCGCAACAAGTAATTCCTCAACAATGATTCCTTCTACTCCTATTCAAGCGCAACAAAAAAGTCAGCAGGTAACACCTTCAACAAATAATAGGACAACATCGCACAATCAAACAAGTGTTTCTCCAAGCACACTGTAAAGAACCACAACGTCATCTACTTCAAGTGCAACATCAAGTGATATGTCAACCCATCTTTTGCAAGCATAAGAAGAGAAAAAATCATAAGTTTAAGTGAAATTTATGAGCAAGATTATGTTGATAGCAACGTTGGTTTAAATCCCTTATTTGCATTGCTTTGTCATATAGATGACCCAATCCATTTTGAAGATGAAGTCAAAGAAGAAAAACGGTTTGCGAAAATGAATGAAGAAATAGGAGCAATATAAAATAATGGCACATGGGATTAAGTGGACCTTCCACAAGGAAAAGAAGTCATTGGAGTGAAGTGGGTTTATAAGACCAAGAGCAATGCTAAAGGAAACATTGAAAGGCATAAAGTAAGGCTAACTGTCAAAGGATATAAGCAGAAATATGGAAGAGATTATGTAGATACATTTGCACCAGTCACGAGGATGGATATAGTGTGTACAATGTTTTTGATTACTGCGCAACATAAATGGAAAGTGTATCAAATGGATGTAAAATCAGCTTTCTTAAATGGAATGCTGAAAGAAGTGTTGAGAAATCTAGGGCTTTGATATGTTAATGATTTCTCGATCTAGGTAACTACTTGTGAATTCCATTTTTAACTTTTTATCTATACAAAAAAATTCTTCCCTATGTGTGTGTTCATTAACTTCATCAACCGGCTACCATGAACAATAAACAAAAGAATAATAACACAAGATATAGGCAGCAGCCAGGGAAAAACCTCTCCAAGACCTCGAGAGGAAAACCCATGGAAAATATTCTTATAGAATCTTCACTTGACAAAATTTAAAAGACCTAGACAAAGACGCTTTGACTAATGTGTCTCCAAGATCAAGGCAAGTACCTTTGACTATTGTTCTCCTCTTACTTCTACTATCCTCTAATTGTTGTACAACTGAACCAACTTCTAGATGAGCTAGGAGCAACTTATACCTTCCTTGTACCTTTAATCAAATTTTATTTGTTTCAAGGGTGATTACAAATCAAGTTTTTACCCAACAACTTGATCTTCCTCTTGCAATTTTAATCAGCCCTGTAAGTCTGCAATTTCACTATGAATGACTTCACTAGATGTCGAGTTTCTCTCCTAGCCCTCCTATATCTTCGCTTGCCTTAAGGATTAGTATTGTGTACCAATATCCTTACCCTTGACCTTATAACGAACCTTTTGGACAAATTTTTGATGACTGTCCTAGTAGCTCTAAATCAGAGAAGAATAGGCCTGCAATTCAAGTTCACACATGGGAGAAGTTTAGGGCTCTTATAGCCCTCCTAAACCTTCACTCTTCTAGTAGGATACTTCCACTTATTTCTCCCTTCAAATTGACCCAAAAACGAACCCTTTCCTTGCCAAAGCGATCAAACAATATGATGCCTTAGTCTTGATCTATTTCCACACGTGTGGACATACTTCAAGCTATTTCAGATGGGAGAACAAACTCCTTTTTCTCGCTGACCTGCGGCTCCTTGTCTTGACCTTTTCCTCGCACCTTTATCTCTAATTTTGATTGATTTCTTGAGTATGAGAGAGTGGACGAATCGATGTCCTTGTATGAGGTGATAGGGGTCCTTTTATATTCTTCTTGTGATGCCTCGTTAGGTTGACTTAATGATTATCCCTAAACCAACTTGAATTCTGCCATGAAGCCATTTTCTATCAATGCATGTGTAAGCCTTATTTGTGCCAAATTAATGGCTCTTTTGCCTTGCTTTTGGAGGAGGAATTTTACATGATCATTGCCCTTGATCTTGGAGACAAAAAATTCATTTTGACATATTATTTACAAGTGTAACAATTACAATAATGACACAATCCTATCACCTAGCGTAGAGCTCACAATGGGAGCTACTAAAACAATTTTGAGAACGAAACCCATGACTCAACTTTTAAAAAATAATTTGATAGATACAAATTTACATCATGTGTCATTATAAATACCGAATAGGGCTACACTTTATTCAAAGCTCCCTCTTAACTAGCGAGGTATTTATACATACATGGTACTTGGACAATTTTTCAAGTTCTCAAAATAATTCTCATAAGAAGATCGTATTTGCAATCAATGTTATAACATCATTTAAACAAACATTTTTTTAATTTAGCAAGGCCTTGACTAACAACTCTATCTCTCACTTAGATGAGAGCATACAATGTTGGCGAGACCAATGATTGATAAACATGCTTCATCATTGCCTCTCTTAGGGTCATACACACCTGGGCGCTCTCCGAGTATGCCCTACTAGGACTATTCTCATCTTGGGTTCCCAGCCCTCAATAATACCATTCCTCTTTCCCACTCTTGTCTTGGATGCCCTAACACATCCTCAAAGAGTGTCGGATTCAATATGACTACACAATCCTCCATTATTTCTTCCAAACTGAAGACAAGAATGTCATGTCTAACTCTCCCTCTTAACCAGGAATGAGTTCTAAGTTTCACCTTACTCAGAAACTTGTTCAAGTTCCTTTCCTCATAGAAGCTTTCCAGAGATCCCTCTCAAATAGGGACTCGTTCATCAACACTTTATAGGGTCTTCTAGTTGCTTAATTAACCATAACCTTGATGTCATCACTTTCTTCAGATGTAGGGTCCAACCATCCATCAATTTCCTTCATCATGTCATTCCTTCTTTCCCAGAAAGTATCCTTTTTGGCTTTATATCTAGAGCTTTCTTCATAGGGCCAACTATCTTCACTTTTCCTTCAATGGTGATTTATTTAGATCACAAGGAACATGATTGTGACATACTTCACAAATATTCTTTCCATGGACCTACACACATGTCTAGGCCTTCTCCAAGAAGTCAAAAACCAAAACAAATCACATATTACCTTTTGGTGATGCCCTTTTCTAGAGACATCTTTTACCAATATCCTCCATGCTCCTATCTCCAAGGTTGTTTAAGTGTCAAAGGGTCTTCTTCTTCTTTTACAGTTGTTCATGGCTTCTATCGGGAGATGTCATATTTCTTGGATATTGAATTCTTAAGATCAATGTATCTTCTTGGATCTCTTTCTTCCTCTTTACTGTAGTGCTACACCTCATGTCTCAAATGAGGTCATGTGTTCACCTACACAACCTAGAGAAAGAGATCTTCTATACCAAAAACAAATGACATGATATCTTAAAATACAATAACATACATACCTCATCAGTCTTGAATCATACCATGATTCTTTCAACAGACTTCTTGAAGGATCTTTGACCTGCAATGGAGTTGAGTTGACTCTTGCAGCTTCTCTTAGTACCATCATTCTGAATTTCATGAACCTGGATTCTTTACATAGAATATTTGCCTATAAAACCCTTCAGAGATTCAGAGAACCAAAGTGTTCTCATTTTATGGTTTCCTACAGATTGTAATTCATTCTTTCCTAGAATCCTTTCATAAATAAATTCCTATACAACACACTTGGATCATGACTTTAACAGTTCTTTCAGAGGATTCAACATATCCTTATACATCAAGTGTTTCTCTATGAATGGTACAAAATACAATGTACATAGTCAGACAAAACATCCTTCAAGAAAGTACTAACCATTACTACATAAGAATGTTCATGAATTTCAACATGTCATAAAATTCTTATGCAATCTATCATGCAACTAAGATAGATGTAAGAAAGCAGGAGGTGATCTTTCAATCATAGTAAATATCTTGTGGGTCATCCTTTTTCGGCTTCTTTTGATTGTCTTGTATTTTTTGGGTGACATGTGTTGCTTCATGTTTCCTCTTTCCATTCTTATTTCGCTTGGGACAATCTCTCCAGTAGTGTCCATATCCATGAGATTCAAAGCATTAAATCTTTGACATGTCTTTCTTGGGACATTGCTAGTGACCAAACCTTTCATATTTTCTGAACTTCCCTTTTCTCTTGAAACTGGAAACAAATATTTGCTCCTTGGGTACAACTACAATGTCTTCCTTGGCCTTCAATCTAGCTTCTTCCACTTTGCATATTGACCAAATATCATTGAGTGAGGATGCCTCCTTTCTAGCTCATATGTTGGATGTAAATTTTCCCCAATCCTCAGGCAGTGCATTTAGCACTAAAGTAGTCATTTCTTGATCACACATGATTTCTCCACGATCCTATAACTGATTTATTATTTTAGAAACCCTCATAAAGTACGGAGCTATACCTTCTTCTTTATTGATTTTCATCTTGTATAACTCATTTCTTAAATAGATCCCTTCTCCTGCAGTGCTGATGGAGAATAGTTCTATCAATTTGTCATAGATTTCCTTGACTGTTTCAAGTTTGGGCACATAGGGAATCAAAGAGTCTTTGATAGATTCAATGAGATTATTTTGAGCTCTTATTTCATTCTTGTTGTACTTGGCCAATTCTTGACTGTCAGTAGGAACATAAATTTTCTTTTGCACATGTTTCATAAGTTCTTGTTCTTTTAAGTTGATGTCATTTCTCTTCTTCCAAGCAAGGAAGTTGGCAACCCCAACTAACTTATTGCTTTCCTTGTAAGAGTACATCTTTCCAAGATTAGTTTTTCTCATAAAATAAGATACTTACTTGATATGATGATCCTTGACGCTTGTCTTTGGATGGCTGCCTTGAGGAAGCTTGTATGTTTGTCCTTCAACTTGAATGTGAGGGAACTTGATATCTTATTCTTGAGGATATTCTCTTCAAGTGGAGTGTGAGGATGCTTTTTTCCTTCCTCTTATATATCTTCCCTTTAGAATAGTATGTCTTGCCTTCCCTTTGATAGATCTAGGGTTTTAGAATGTAGATCTAGATCTTGTTTTACCTTAAACTTCAACTGAATTGCCTCTTCTTTAATGTTCTTTGTCAGCTCTTCTTTGATGTGCTACCATACCCTCTGATACCATGTTGAGAAATATATGGATTTAATATGTTAATGATTTATCGATCTAGGTAACTACTTGTGAAGTCCTTCTTAACTTTTTATTTATACAAAAAAAACTTCCTTATGTGTGCGTTCATTAACTTCATCAACCAACCAGCATGAACAATAGAAAAAATAACAATAACACAAGGTATAGGCAGCAGCCAAAGAGAAACCTCTCCAATACCTTGAGAGGAAAACCTACATAAAATCTTCTTGTAGAATCTTCACTTGACAAAATTTCAAAGACCTAGACAGAGACCCTTTGACTGATGTGTCTCCAAGATCAAGACAAGTACCTTTGACTACTACTATCCTCTTACTGTTACCATCCTATATCTGATGTACAATGAACTGGATTAGCTTCTAGATGAGCTAGGAGAAGATTCTACCTTCCTTGTACCTTTCCTCAAAGTGTATTTGTTTCAAGGGTGGTTACAAATCAAGTTTTTACCCAACAACTTCATCTTCCTCTTTCAATTTTAGTCAACCCTGTAAGTCTGCAACATCACTGTGAATGACTTCACTAGAGGTCAAGGGGTGGCTGCCCCATCCCTCCTATATATTTGCTTGCGTCAAATATTAGTCTTGTGTATCAATATGCTTACCCTTGCCCTTATAACGAACCTTTTGGAGACCTTGTGGATGACTATCCTAGCAGCCCTAAATCAGAGAAGAACGGGCATGCAATTCAAGTTCACACGTGGGAGAGGTTTAGGGCTCTTCCAGCCTTGCTAAACCTTCGCTATTTTACTAGGATACCTCCACTTATTTCTTACCTTCAAACTATCCCAAAAATGAACCCTTTCCTTGCCAAAACGAGCACACAAGATGATGCCCTAGTCTCAATCTATTACTGCACGTGTGGATAGAATTCTTGCTACTTTGGATGGTAGAACAGACTCTTTTTTCTCGTTGATCTATAGCTCCTTTCCTTGACCATTTCCTCACAACTTTATCTCTGATTTTGACCTAGTTCTTGAGTATGAGAGAGTGAACGAATTGATTTCCTTGTATGAGGTGAGAGGGGTCCTTTTATAATCTTCTTGTGATGCCTCATTAGGCCTACTTGATGACTGTTCATAAGCCGACTTGAAATATTCCTTGAAGCCATCTTCTATCAATGCATATGTAAGCCTTATTTGTGCCAAATTAATGGCTCTTTTTCCTTTCTTTTGGAGGAGGAATTTTACATGGTTATTGCCCTTGATCTTGGAGACACAATTTATCATTTTGACATATTATTTACAAGTGTAAAAATCACAATAATGTCACAATCCTATCACCTAGCCTAGAGCTCACAATGGGAGCTACTAAAACAATTTTTAGCATGAAACCCTTGACACAAATTTTACAAAATAAATTTCTAGATACAAATTTACATCATGTGTCATTATAAATACTGAACCTAGTTACACTTTCTTCAACAAGAGGAAGTATATGTTGCACAACCACCTGGTTATGAGGTAAACACCAAGAAGAGAAGGTGTATAGATTGAGGAAATCTCTTTATGGGATGAATCAAATACCGCATGGATGGTATAGCAACATAGATGCTTACTTGTTTGACAATGGCTTCGAAAAATATGATGGTGAGCCTACTCTATACATCAAAGAGAGTGACATTAAGCTTCTTATTGTTGTCTTATATGTAGATGATTTGATTTTTACAAACAGTGATGATTTCCTCATCACTGATTTCAAATGAGTCATGAAAAGTGAGTTTGAAATGAATGTCTTGGAGTTGTTAAGGTATTTTTTGGGCATAAAAGTGGAGCAAACAGAAAATGGTATTTTTATTTTTCAAGCAAAGTATGTAGCAAACATTGTGGAGAGGTTTAATATGCAAAATAGCAAGCCCGCACCAACTCCGAATGTCATGGGGTTGAAGTTGAGCAAAGAAGATTGCAACAACAATGTCAATATGACATTACACAAAATTATGGTGGATAGCTCGATGTATTTGATAACAACTAGGTCGGATATAATGTATGCAAAAAGCCTTATGTCAAGGTTCATGGAGACACCCAAGGAGACGCATCAGCAAGCAGCCAAAAGGATTTTACAGTATGTCAATGGGAAAAAGGAGTATGGTATTCTTTACACCACAACAAATGGTTTTAGGTTGGTTGGTTACACTGACAGTGACTGGGCAAGAAGTGTTGATGATAGAAAGAGCATGTTAGGATATGTTTTTCATTTGGGTTCGGGAGCCCTTTCATGGGCCTCCAAGAAGCAACCGATAGTGTCATTATCAACAACATAAGCTAAATATGTCACTGCAACAACAACTATGTGTCGAACAATTTGGATGAAAATAATATTGAGGGATTTATGCCACGACCAAGAGGGAATAACAACTATTTTCCGCGACAACAATTCCGCAATTGCACTATCAACAATTTATGTTTTTTCACAAAAGGACCAAGCACATTGATGCTAAATATAACTTTATTAGATAATTGATTAACAATGGTGAAATTGTGTTGCAACATTGTTGGTCAAAAGAAGAATTTGCATACATTTTCACAAAGCCATTGGCACGTGAAAAATTTGTTTATCTTAGAGTTTGTTTTGGAATTGTCAAATGGTGGTAGTTTTCATTAAAGGGGAGTGTTGAAAAAATTAATCTAAACTACCGCGTTAATAAACTGACATCATCCATACTTGTGGTACACAAGTAAATCAAGCGAGCAGACTTTGTTTACAAGTTGCGGATTTTTGTTTGCAGGTTGAAGGACATAGATTAAATGAAGTTCTGAGCACGAGTACAAATCCCCCATTCGGAAACACATCAGACCATTCCGCAACACATCATATAATTAAATTCAAATGAGCATTTAATGAAGGGTTGGTGAATACGTATGGTCAAATGTTTATTCCACCACTGAAAGATGTACTCTACAACATAAAAAAGATTTTTTGTAAAATCGCCCATCGTGTGTCTTAATGTTTTGTTTTGTAATGAGTTGATGTGTTGAAATGTATGCTTGAATATACATGTGAAGAAGTTGTTTTTAGTCGAGGGGGTGTAAGTATGAGAGGTCAAGAGGATGAAATTGTGGAGCAAATTGTGGTGTGCGCCTAAAAACAATTTTGTTATGGGGTTTTACAGAGAGTTACTCCACAATTCCTGGCTAAGTGTAAATCACAGTAAGAATTTTGTTTTACTTCGTGAAGGAGATGCAACCTCCATTTATCAAACTCCTAGCTAAGTGTAAATCACATAAGAATTTTGTTTTACTTCGTGAAGGAGATGCAACCTCTATTTATCATGCAAATGTATTTTCATGTGTTTTGAAATATAATCTAAAGTATAGTTTGTTGGGATTTGTTTTTGAAATTTCACGTCTAGTTTTACCACGCAACCACTAAGTTTTCCTTTGTTCTGGACACTGTGAGTTAAATTTCTGTTCTTTTAGCTCCATTTTAGATGTGATTTGATCTCCGCAACTAAAGTCTTGAGCAAGACTCTTTTTCCCTAAATATTTCATCATCTCGGAGGGTTGTAGCCCTAGACATAGCTGAAGGTTAGTTTGAAAGGTTTAACATTTCAAAGGTATTTTTTTCTTTTAATTATTCAAGACCCCTATCAGTGAATCCCTTATCATTTTAAAGTGATTTTAAATTATTCTATTAAAGATAAGTTTTTTTTTTTATATAGTTTTGGGGAGTTATAAAAGAAACAAATTTTATTTTTTTTATTAAAAAATTTCAAAAATAATTTAAGGCTATATTTTATTATTATTTGGAAAGAAGTCAGCGACAAGAAAAAAAAGATTTTAAAAAAATTCGCTTATTTCTTTTCTTGATAGGTGAATTCCACATTACGAGAATGAATTTCTCTCCTTATTTAAAAATGGGCTTATTTCTTTCTTGAAAGGTGATTTTCACATTATGAGCATGCTTTATGTAATAAAGACTATGAGTTTTGGGCTATTAATATGAGAACCATATTAAGAATGGATAAATTATGGGATATTGTAATATATGGGTTTCAACAATCCCCAAGTCAAGTAACTTATGATGCTATGATACAAGATCAAAAGGATCATCTTATAGCTAAAAAGAAGGATGATGTAGCAACAATGTTTCTCATTCAACTAGGTTTAGATGATAATATTATTCTCAAGATTGAAGCAATAGCTATGTGTTGACAATCCTGAAACATTCTAGAGATGACATATAGTGAAAGGGGAAGCAACATTGATCAACATCGAAATAAGCCACAAATTATTTTAGTTGTTAATGAAGTGTCTGTTGTAACAAAAGTGGTAGGAGAAGTTGTAAAAGAGCCAACTGAAGAAGAGGAAGATATATAAGACAATGGGTCTACAGTTGTTACAAAGAAATTTGTTGAAGAAATTGCAAAAGATTTTGATATGGAGAAATTATGGAAGAAGATGTAGGCCAATAAAAAAGTGTTATGAGCTTGTATTTGGCCCTAATTTAAACTCTTAATCCCAACCTATATACGAACTTATAAACACACATTACTATATATATGTGTGGGGGCCCTTTTATATATTAGTACTACTGATATAAACCTCAAATTTTAGATGGGTTGTCACTAATCGATATAGAGTAGGTGATCCAAGGTTATTCATAACACAAAAGTGCAAAGTCACTTACCTTTCACATCCTTTCGAAATTTGAAACACTACAAATATTAATAGCCTCCACGATCTCTGCAGTTATTTGAGGTACTGATCCTCCTTTCCACTCTACCTTGGCTTGGCGCTACTATATTTTTTATAACTAGCAGTCTCTAACGGAATGCAATATGACCAACGTTATTTCCAGGGGATGGAATCTTTGTCTTAATCTTTTCCTTACTAAGCTACTTTTCCACTTTTTCGAATGCCTAATCGATAGCGAAGGCTTTTGTCTCTCAGCCGTCAAGTGGTGTGTATCCTCCTTTTTTGGCTCAAGACAAATTTCTGTTCATTGCAACTACCATACAAAAGTCTATCTCTTGGGCATATCGAGTGACATGTCTCCTCCATTTTATGTCCTGAGATAGACTTTGATTCATAACTCTTGTCGAAGAAGGTTTTGTCCTTCTCGACTATCAAATGACATATTTCCCTCGGCTGAAAATCTAAGCCTTCTATCATTTTCTTTAATGAATCTTCCTTGATGAATCTCATCCAACATTCTCCTCAGATGAAACTTCTCTAAGATTTAGATCTAGAAATGAATGGAAATGCACCCTTCTATCAATTAATGATTTCACTCAAATAGTTTCTGAGTCAGACTATGAAGGATTTCCTCAGTTTATATTGAACACTCCCATAGCCTGAAGGCCTAGAAACATGAATAGATATATGAATTGGAAGATTCCTTGATGAATTAGCAGAACCTTTGTCGATACTCAAATTAGTGAAGGATATAGATTCTCAATCAAGGTTCCTTAGGAGACTTTAAATTCCCACTCTTGTTACGCCAAGGAAAAAAAATGTGATCCTACTTTGTAATGGTCTATGCATACACTTAATACTAAATAGAATGGTTATTACAAAAGGGATTATGATAACAAGCAACACAGGTCATTCTACAAAACGTTAATAGCACATGAAATCCCAATATATGCTCCCCCATTTTCATTAATACGAACTCCAATCTTAAAACTATTTCTGGGCTCCATAGGATCCACAACAACATGATCAAGTAAGCCAATGAAGGTATAATCTTGGAAAAACATTCCTTATCAAACAATATCTAATAGTTTACTGAACTTAAGAAATTACATGGCAAATCAAATAAGAAGCTACTCAACAAATTCCAAACTTTAAGGAACCAACTCCTTTGGTAAATGTTTTTGACCTTCTCAGGGTAATACTAAGTTTGACTGATGCCCCTACATCATACTACAAAGGAACAAATAATTCATTATCTCCTGATCATGAGTCTTTTGCGACTGAGGTCATCCAAGGTTCCAAATCTTATGTTGTTGATTGTCACTTGCCTCATTGTCTTGTTTTTTTTTTGTTGCTACCATCAACCTTCTAGGATCCCAAACTTTATTTTTTCCTTGTACAATATTCTTTCTCCAACTTTCATCACGAACCATCTACCCCTTGCGATAGTTATTCTTTTTCATCCACTTTGGAATCTTTATCCTTAACCCTACTTTTTTGACTTTTCTTGATGTTAACTACTGCCTCTTTGAATTAGACACTTCACTCCTTCACAAAATATTTTATACTTACACAAATGTTCTCTTAAGGTTTCAAAGTATTCAAAACCCTTCTCCATGAATTTTCTATTATTTATTTATCTTTGGCTTCCACCATTAATATCATTTGCTATCTCAATTTTTTTTTATTTAGTTTGTCAAGTGCAACAATCCACAACTCCTTGAATTGATAATTTATAGAGGTTACAATACATAACTCCTTTGTTGCTTCCATTTTCCACATGCTCACTATCTCAAGTGGAATCCTTTCATCTTAAAAAAAATTATCCTCTTGCTTGGTATGAAAATGTAAAGTAATTTCTTATGCTTCACTGTCATTATAAGAATTTTCCCTTGAACCTTTCGGAAAATTGCTAATTTATCTTTGCATTCAGGGTATCCCCAATTTCATTTTCAACCTTTACGCTTTCTAAATAAATTATTTTGTCTTCACTTCCTCTTGGACTTGATGAAAAAATTTGTTTACACGCAGCAACTTTACATTCACTATAATCCTCATTTACCTCAGTAACGCCCAATGTAATAGTTGTAAAAACTCTTCTTCCTTCATTCTAAATCTCTTCTTCTTGAGAAAATTGTTCTTTGAAAATATAAAACTAGAAATATATACATCTTATGATCAGGTATCAATGATCATTTACATCAACCCTGTCATTGTCTTCTATTGTTATTATTTATTTAGCAGGGTCCATACTTGTATTAATGCAATTCTGCATCAACCATCTCAAAACTCTACAATATGAATCATCTTCAATTCAAATAAATGTTTTCATGTCTTCATTTCTTTTATATTCCTTTTGGTTGTCTTTAACCTCTGCTTCTTGTGTCTTCGTGATCTTAAATTTTCTTCTTTGATGCAAATCAATCTATAAGGCATTCTCCTTTTCATCAAACCAAAAGTTATATTGGTTGTTCCATATATTCCATTCATCATATATTTTATCACCTTGAAGCATTCTCTTCCACTCAACCATCAACATCTGAATAATGTGGTGTGAGAGAGTTGTAACATTATTCTCCCACTTTTGTTTGTAGATCTCCAAGGTATATGGTTGCCATGTACAATCTTCTGCTTGTTTTATGGAAGGTTGTTAATTTCCATTTCCACGATTTTCATTTCTAGTTACACTTACATATAGAACAAACTTATTACGTAAAATATTTTTTGAGTCCATTTTCAATTACCAATAGATCTCATTCCTCTTTCTTACTATCCTTGAAAATTTTGTAGTTTCCTATCTCATCATGCACATGAGTTCCTCCTTGAACTTTTAATTCATTTCTTGCAAGTTTCTAGTTATTCTTGACACCCTTATCACTTTTCCATAGAATAAATTCTTGATCTACATCAACTATATCATGCAAAACATATGAGATTTGCTAATATATGGAAGTAGCAGCACAAACTCCATTCCTACAACAAACTTACAACAAATAAGCACAATAAAACTCCTCCAAAGTGAGCATGATGCCAACAATCTGCAAGTCCAGTTGGAAGCACAAATTCTCCCCCTGAATGTGTGATCATTCATCACAACTAGACAATGCAAGGCTTCCATACCATCATTAGTATCAATAAAATGAACATGAAATATGATATATTTAAAATGAAAATACACTTCAAACCTCATATACTCTTCCTGAAGACACGCATCTCTAAAAATGCAGATTTGTCTTCTCATATAGTTTCCCCAATGTTTGCACAATTAAGATTCATGCAACTCATTATGCAACCATATTCTCCCCCTAAGGCCATGCATGCCTCAATTTTTTGTGGGAGTTCCTTACTATTTTTTTCTCCTCCAAACTATTATATGCTGATCCTTCTTCTTCTTGTGTGGTTCTCATTTCATTTTCTAATTGGATCCCCTGAAACACATGGGTTGCTTGCAATCCTTGGCCTTATGGACAACATTGTCACACATAAAACATCTTATGTGACCAATGAAATGAGGAATATCCCGATGTCTTCTATTAATATGATTTATATTCCTTGCATGTGCCTTGCAATCAATAGCCCTATGGCTAAAATCATTGTATGAGAAATAATAACCATAAAATGGACTATTGTATGTAACAGATGGAAATTTCCTTTGCATGCATGCTTGATGTTGCTTCTCCTTTGGCTGCTCTTTTTGATGAGAAAGTTTGATCTCTCCATTATTACAAGTTGTTGTTATGTGTCCACAAACTCCACAATTATAACACTTTCCTACTCTATTATTCTTCTTTTTCCTTCTCTTATTGTTCTTCTTCATGCATGGCTGGTGAGGTTTCTGTTGATTCACCATTTTATTGTTGCGACTAGCTGCTCCAATAATTTCTAATTTGCTTGTTGATGCTCGAGCACTAGATCTGAACTGCGCTAATTCTTTTCTAGTAGAAATTGCTTCAACTTTCAATTTTGGTACTCATCTTCCAACTCATTGCACTACTTCCTCATTCCAATCTCAATCTTCATTCCTTCTTGCAACTAAGTTTTCAAATATGAAATTTCTTCTTTGAATTCACACTCATTTTCATCAAACATTTTCAACAACATCTGTTGATCTCTATTTTTAGCCTCAGGTCTTTGAATATCCACTTCTAGTGCCATTATCTTGGATTTCTCATCATCTTTTCCATCACTAGAGCTCCCATATTATTCTTGTGAGGAGGATTGATTTGTTACTACAATAAAAGTAGAATCCTTTGCATTTTCCAGATCTAAAAAATGCATTTTTCTCAAAGATACAACTTCTACAACATGTCCAACATTTATTTGGTAGTCTCACAATTCTTCACTTACAACTTATTATATCTCGGAATTCCATGCAAAATAATCTCTTTAGCTTTTTTTATTAAAAATATCTATAACTCCATACTCTACAGACAACAAAATATTTTCATGAAGTGATAGAAAATGTGAATCCAACTTTGCTCTCCAAGTTACAAATTTACCTTTACGAAGCATTGAAATTCCTTGTTGATCCATTTTGAAAGAAAATTGCAAAAAACTTCCAAAATATCCAAGATCCACTCTCTAGCAATCAATATGCACCTGAGAGGCTGGTTCCGATATCAATTGTTGGAAATTATATCACTATTGAGAGGGGAGTGTGGTGAATTAGTAGTGAGAGCACATATAAACTTTTTCACCAATTATTAATTACTTTAATCCATGCACAAACTAAAACACAAAACCATAGATTAGAGCATCAAAATAAACATGCAACCATAAAATCAATCGACACAATGGAAACAAGTATGTTCCATGGAAAACCCTTCCTCAGGAAAAAAACCACCATGTTGTTGTTGCACTGCTCAATTATTTTATTATTTTGTTGAATTTTTTTACATGGATCAATTTACTCCCATGAGTCGGAAGACTCGACTTGTTTCACAGTATGCTGACTCCTATCAGATAGGAAATCATTTATCTCATGAATCTACAGACTACCATCCACTGAAGGCCACTTGTTATGCAACCAACTCACAAATAGATAGATCAATGACTTAAAATTATCCTATTCGAGGGGGAAACCTCCTTTACATTACATAAATGAACAATTCTTGGATGATACAAATGACAACACCTCCTTTGTATATATAGGAGTATAAGGGGTCACAATATAATTAGAGCCTACATAACAATAAAAATAGTGAGCTTTTATGGGGCACAACAATCACAATATGGGGGCTACATGGGCACAACAATAACAATAAGGGGGCTAAACTAGTATTATAGGGACCTAACATGGCCCTCTCCTTGAAAAAGGTGTTTTCCTCAACATTTGAGTAGTTTTGGATGCTTTTGTATAAAATTATCATCCTCCCATGTGGAATCTTCAGCGGGTAAATTATTCCACTTAATGAGACACGCTAAAATGATCGCTTCCGTAGCTACCGGGTTCTTGTTTCGTAACTGCTTCAGGCTCAAATATTACTTTTCCTTCTTTGTCAAGTTCTCTCAACATTGTTTGAACTGGAAGCTTGTCACCGATAATTTTCTTTAACCATAAAACATGGAAAAATGGGTGTACTCAGGAAGATGCAGGTAACTCCAATTTATATGCCATAGTACCAATCTTTTGCAACACCTTGTAAGGACCATAGTACTTGAGTGATAATTTATTATCCTTCTTAGCTTGCTTGAGAGATAGTTGTTTGTATGGTTGTAGTTGTAAGAATACCCAGTCACCTACATCAAAACTTCTTTCATTGCGATCCTGATTTTCCTGTTGTTTCATTTGATTCTGCACCAGAGTGAGGTTATCCTTTAAGAGTTGGAGAACTTTTTTTTGATGCTCAATGTGATATTCCACTTATTGAACCCGATAATTTTATCTTAAAGTTGATGTGATGGATGGTGGATGATATCCATAAAGTTCCATAAATGGTGTCATTTTTGTTGTAGTATGGAAGGAAGTGTTATACCACCATTCAGGTAGATCTAACCACTTGACCCATTGTGTTTGTTTATCATATTAAAAGAAACAAAGATATCCTTCCAAACATTTTTTCATCTATGAGCTAATTGAGTTCCAAGACAAGGAAATAATTATGTCCAAATATTTCCAGCAAAAATGGGATCTCTGTCACTTACTATAATCTTTGGGTTTCCATGAATCTTTTGAATTATTTCAATAAATGCAGTTCAACTGTACTAGCTTTAAAAGGATGAGATAATGCACAAAAGTGTGCATGCTTGGTAAGTTTATTGACTACCACCATCATGAAACTCTTTCCTTCAGACTTGGGTAAACCTATGATAAAATCCACTGAGACCTCCTCCCAATGCTGACTTGGAATGGCTAAAGGTTGTAACAGACCCGAGGTCTTAATTGTCTCAACTTCATTTTGTTGGAAAACCAATCATTTTTCCATAAAAAAATGCCTTCTTGATCCTATGGTAAGTTTTTATAAATCTTGAGTGCCCTCCTAAGGGATAGGCGTGCAATTCCAAAATAATCTCTTTTTTTGAGTTGGTAATTCTTACAAATATATAAGCGATCTGTGTACCATACTGAATCATTTTTCTAGCTAAAAGTATAAGATGTAATGGGATCTTGCTGCAAATTATTAATGAGTGCCCACACCTCTTCATCATTCTTCCATTCATCCCTTCTTTCGTTATCCACTCAGGTTGGATAATAGAAATGGCACGAAGCAATACTTCAACATCCTCATCCTTTCTTGAGAGTGCATCTGCAACAACATTTTTCTTCCCTTTTTTGTAGAAGATTTCAAAGTCATAACATAACATCTTTGTCACTCATTGTTTCCGCTCTTTTGAAGATAATATTTGTTACAAAAAGTATTTAAGACTATCATGATATGTTTTTACCTTGAAGTGTCTTCCCATTAGCTAAGTCCGCCATTACTTTAGGGCATGTAGTATTGCCAACATTTCCTTCTGATAAATAGGTTTTCGTAGATACTTTCCTTTGTTTGTATGACTTTCAAAATAAATGGATTTTCCATATTGCACTAAAACAACACCAATTTCATTTCCTGAGGCATCACATTCCACAATAAAAGTTTTTGTGAAGTCTAGTGTAGCTAAGACTGGTGCTTGGCACATTCCATCTTTTAGATGTTTTAAGGCCTTGGTTGCTTCTATAGTCCAAGAAAATGCATCTTTATGCTTGAAAAGATGTCGTTGATGTCCTGCTATTTCATCTTGATCTCCTTGTCTATGAACAACTTAGTGTCTTCATAGATGGGAAAGCTCATAGACACTTGCTTGACCACATCTCCATTTTCACTCTCAATGGTGTCCTTTGACCCTGCTCTTTTGGAAGCCATTATACCTGTATTGTTGAGAGATTGATGAACGCCTGTGATACCTAGAGATAGAGCAACACTCATGGAAAGAAAACGGTTAGTTGAAAACCAAAAGCAACTTGAGGACTGACATGAAACACACCCAGGTGACTGACTAGAAGGTTTGCACAATTTTCATTGGGACGCTGGGAGACTGACTGCCAGAACTGTGTAGAACATAGTCCGGACTGTCAGTGAGCTGACTGACTATGGAAACTGTGTAGAGCAGAGTCCAGCTTGGCCTACTGAGCACTGAAACTGTGCAATGCGCAGTTTCATTCAGCATGACTACAACCCGGTAAAACTGCATTGTGCAATTCTGGGGGTGAACTGAGGCACTACCTCTCAAAATTGTGCAGAGCAAGCCTAGGAGGCCAGTGTGAGGCAAGTTCTGCGCAATTTTTGGGAGCAAGGCATGGTCTTCCATCCCATAAATACGTAGTGCAAGTCGGGAAAGGCAAGGTCCATGACAAGGCAACTCAGACCCACCGACAAGCGACTGAAAACAGTAAAGAATAAATGCATGTGTGAAGCTGGGTGCATACATGAGTGAATCACAGATGCATGCAATCAGTGAGCATAAGTTTCAGTAAACGGGAAAACAAGTAATTGTGTGAAGCGAGTCGCTGCAACAACAACTGTTAGTGTAGAAACATTGCCATGCATGTGATGGCAAGGAGATGCAATGGAAAACTTGAAAGCATGGCTCTGCAAGCTACATGCATTAAAACAACAACAAACGTTCAATGAAACCAAGCAAACAATACTCACACAAACCGAAATACATAAAGCGACAGAAAAGCAGCAAAAGACATGAAAATCAAACTTACCACGAAAAATCTTAGTTGAGTGTACCGAAGGTTCATAGATGCGATGGGAATGTGAAAGCTCTAAGATTGAAGTGAAGAATGAGCTCTGAAGGGTCAAATAAAAAGTTTTGACAAGATCAAGGCTTATGACGCGCATGTCACAAATATAAGAAAAAACAACACTTGGCGGAAGGTTTCTAAAATGAATTTTGAATGTAACCCCCAACTGTTAAAAATGGATCCCTAAAATCTAGGGATGCTTTTCGCGTTTTGCTTTTTTAGGAAAAAGCAACCCATGCATGCAGAGCAAGATTTCTTAGTCTTGGAGGGAATGGGTCAAATTAGGAGCACATGCAACATATTACAAGCCTCTGGATGACTTTTGCACGGTTTTTGCATTGAGTGGCCCTGGTTGCCCCTCAAGCTCTGCGCAATTTTTGGATTGAAGCCAAGGCTTCCAGCGAGAACTGCACAAATTTTAAGAGCGAGCCCAATGATGGGTTACTCTACACAATTTTCAAAGTGAAGGTATTTTGCTTGCTCTATGCATTTCTGGAGAGCAGCAGGCTACCTTGATGCTCTCCACAATTTTGGAGAGCAAGGCTAGTTGCCCTCCAATTCTGCGCAATTTTGCAAGTGAGGACAATATCTAGTTGATGACCAAGTCACGGGATGTCAGTTTACGGGTGAAAGGCAAAAAACTAGCAAACATAAGCTGATAAGCCAAGAAACTCAACTTAAAGCATATGTACCTAGGCAGTGCAAGACATGCTTCTAAGGATGGTTGGTAGGGAGGCTTCAAAACGAAGCTAAGAAAAAATTTTGGAGGATGGTTGTCGCTGCTACAACAAGTACATAACCATAATTTGACAGTGGTATAATGTCTCAACCCGTGGCATATAGTTTCAACGGTATAATGTTTGAACATTAATCTGGCGATGATGCATACCATTTTCCCCGCATTAACTTTGGACAATTGTTATATCATATGGTTGCTCCGCGCCATTTATGCAGGTCCGTTTGGAAGAGCGCTAAGCATAACTGGGGTTTGGTGGGTCTGCGAGATATGGCAGGCTCCGCCAACCCTTCCACCATACCAATTCAACGAACCTTTAAATATATCCATGTGCCCATGGATAATAAAGCATTGTAGTGGCTTGTTGGTAATATTTTGTAGTGTAATCTCGGTGGTCACAAGTTCGACCCCAACCTTGGAGTTTGACCTGCCGCACCATGTGTCCTGCTGAGAGACTGCCACTTGGCCTGCTCTAGCCTCTATTTTGCCCATTGGAGAAAAACTTCAAAACATGTTTTCTCCCTCATACGGAGGCCAAACTTCAGAACATGTTTTCTCCCTCATACAGAGGCCATTTTGCAAACTGAATATACCACAAGTGCAACAAGCTCTTTGACTTGGTGTTGGTCTCGTGAGAATCCAAAACTGTTGATTTTGACTTTTTGCCCAGCATGACCTAAACTTTGACTTTGCATAAATTCTTTGTAGGAGGATTTAAGTCGTTCAAGTTGCGTTAAATTCATGACGACAATATCTACGCAATGAGTCTGAGTTCAACTACATCTGAGATTGTAAAATTTGGAGCATTTGGAGGATCTGTTGTTATCCATGACCATCGGAGTCTCAAAACATTACATAGCCAATATGAATCGATTCAATCAAGATCCATCTAGATCAAAGAGAGTGTCACTTTTAATTTAAGAATTTAACATTAACATTACCATGAAATGCATATCAATACTAAGGCCATAGGCTTGATCATTAGGCTCTCTGACTCAAAAAAATTTGTTCCTTTGGAAAAAAAATTGTGTTGTGTTTGGAACATATTTTCATTAAAAAAAATTGCGAAAAAAACTAGAGAGCACTTCCGAAATTCACTCGTGCAAGAGGGAATTTCAAGAGCGGGCTTCGATAATGTTTCTAAGTCTTTATAATCTTGTAACCTTAAACAATTGAAAGGAACAATGCATCTATCACTCCAAAATTCCTTAAGCAAATGAATGAAACAATGCATCTATCACTCCAAAATTGGAATATTAGGTTGAAATTGTATATAAAATTCAAAACAGTTAACAGCACTAAAACGATTATAATCTTGTAACCTTAAGCAATTGAATGAAACAATCCATCTATCACTCCAAAATTGGAATATTAGATTGAAATTGTATATAAAATTCAAAGCAGTTTACAGCGCTAAAAACAAATTAAGGTACTTACAGGTGATGCTGAATTGTGAATAATGGAGCCCAAACAAAGTGGGATCGTTGCTGAGAGATGGCTTACGCCCTTCCTCGGCATAGAGCACAAGGGTGGCTTTAATCGCATCCTCCACTGTCGCATCATTGGAGAGTAATGCACGCAGGGAACCAATGCTCCGTTCAACTGTCACGTTCACCAGCAATTTATTAGCGCCTAACGCCTGATCCACTCGATTATTCGTCCAAGTCGTGTGTTTCCACTGATCCTGATTGAGAAGCTCAGGTTGTGTCTTTGGTCTTCTCATTGTTACAGTCGTATTGTTCTTCAATTTCGATGATGAAAATGAAGCTGAAGCCTCCCAAGTCTTTTGGGTTTGCGAAGAGCGCCTACGGAAGTTTTTCTCATGATGATGAACTTCTTGCTGGAGATTTAAATTGAGAGGCACTGGTCTTCGAGCTCTTCCAGACCTGGTCATGTCGCCCCGATGTCTTTGCACTGATCCATTTCTTGGATTCGGCCTACTCCCTGACGTTTTCGCCGCTTTTTTCTCCATCTTATGTTTAATTATAACTGCAGAAGACAACATCTTACTTCACCTCAATCTCCGGTATCTGTAATACTGAGCCTTCAAAAATATTAGTGGGAAAGGATAAAAAAGAACCCAAGACACGATTGCATCGCCGCAGCAAAAATAATCGCAATCCCCAGTGCCAGTGCTCAGCGTATTGGCTGCAACAGATGCCCACAGGGCGGCCTTACTTCTACCACACATCAATCGAAATCTCTGCAAGAGATTCTAATCCAGTTCAGAAATTATAGACCCCTTTTTGAAATGGTAGCAGCCATCATTGCAGCTTGTTGCCACAAATTCAAACAGACAAAGGAAATGATCAGTAACAACAATGAAGCTAAACAATTGTTCACATTTCAAGGTAATCTAGAAAATCCAATCTACATTTCAGATCTGCCCTTCTATGCTGTTCATACGACGACCAGATAACCACACCAAATTCTTTAAATAAATTGAAAAAATCTTCTACTTCAAGGAATTCATTTGTTAAATAACTGGGGGAAGTCATGGCTGGTGAAGTTACTGTTGAAATCATAATTTCAACGCTGCCTACGTACGCAGCCCAAAACCACCGAACGAAACCATAAAACCGCCGAGGGATATCGCACCGCTATCAAACGAAAAGCAGTTTCCGTATATTGGCCTCCGATGCGTTTTGGTGCAGGCACGTGGCTCTCGCCTGACGTAAGCAACTCTGACATATCGGGAGGTAAAGCCCAGCATTAAACTGCCTTCCGATATCCATTCCAGCCGTCCGATCTCCTTGCGTGTTGTCAGCCGTCGATCTCCGAAGCTGCATACGGGACTGGGTCAAATCAATTTTTACTCGGAATGAATGACTTTTCTGTTGACCGCCGTAGTGGAATCAATGGTCTTTAATGTGTCTTCGTAGATATTAGGTGGAGGCGTTAATTTTAGTCATGGGCACACGTCCCACATATATTATTATATATTTTTTTATATATATGTTTTATGTAGTTTAGGTGAGGCCCTTTAATATTGTTATGGGCACACGTTATATTTTCAATATACTTGTTTTTTTTATGTTGTTATGTAAGTGCGGGCGTAAGTTTTTTTATGTGTGGTATGTATGGTGGCTGCGAAAAGCAGTGTGTGTTGTCTTGGTGCACAGCAGTGCGATTATTTTTTTATATATGCACAGCAGTGCTGTAGTGTTTGTCTGGCATTGAAAAACAAAGGTATGTTTTGAAATTGTTTTATGTAATATCCACAGCAGTGGAAAATCTGTGACTGCAACAGAGTTTTTTTTGTGATTCCCTCTTTGGACAGAGGAAGAAATATGTATCAGTGATTTGTTCTAAATTAATAGAAATGTCTTTGTGACTGTGTAATGGTGTCTTCTGAGTCATTTTGGTTTTAAGAGGTTGTCTGCAAAAGATCCTGGACAGAGTAAACAGAGCATTGTCTCTGTGGTGAATTTTATTTTGGTTTTGGTATTTCTCCATTTGAAAAATAACCAACAGTGGTATCAGAGCAGGCTTAGGCGCTTTAAAGAAGTTAAAGAAGCTGAAGGGAGAAGGTTGTTGCTGCAGCAAAACTTCTCAGGCAGACAGAAGACTCAGACATCAAAGGATTTAGGTATTTCAAAAGTTTTTTTTGTGTTGCTGAAGAAACAGTTAGTTGTTTTTAAACATACACAATCAAGGAATGGCTAGCACAAGCACTGGTATGGGTATGTTTAACACCCAGCTCCCACAGTTTAATGGGAAGAACTATGACTACTGGTCTATAACTATGAGAGCCTTGTTTGCTTCTCAAGATTTATGGGAAATAGTTGAGGAAGGTTTTGAAGAACCAGCAGATGAAACTGAGTTCAATGCATTAACTCAGGGAGAGAGAGATCTCCTGAAGAGCAATAGGAAGAAGGATGCAAAGACCATTTTATTGTTGCATCTAGCAGTAGACCAGAGTATATTTCCAAGGATAGCAGCAACTAAAACATCAAATGAAGCATGGCAAACCCTCAAGACAGTCTATCAAGGCATGGAGAGAGTGAAGACAGCAAAATTGCAAATGCTGAGAAAAGATTTTGAAAATTTGAACATGAAGGAGTCAGACAACATTGAATCATTCTTCACTCATGTGATTGGTGTAATCACACAAATGAGAACTCATGGAGAAACAATTGAAGATAGAAGAATAGTGGAGAAAATATTGAGGGTCTTACCCTCAAGGTTTGATGCCATAGTCACCACCATTGAAGAGACAAAGGATCTCTCAAACTATTCAGTTGATGAGCTACATGCATCACTGATAACACATGAGCAGAGGTTGAGTAGGAATGAAAACTCATCTCTTGAGCAAGCCTTCAAGACCCAGATGTCCTTTGGAAGAGGAAGAGGTCAAGGCAGAGGAAACAAAAGAAGAAGAGGCAGAAGCCAGAATAGAGGTGGAAGGAACAGCTCAGCAAATGCACAAGGAAGAGGCAGCAATCCAAATCAGAACCAAGGTCAAGGCAGCAGCCAACAAACAGATCAGTATCAGGCTCAAGGACAAAGGTATGATAAATCTAATGTTCAATGCTATTATTGCAAAAAGTATGGACATTATGCTAGTGATTGTAGAAAGAAACAACATGATAAGAACAGCAGACAAAATGCCAATGTTACAAGAGAAAACAGCAGTCAAGACAATGTCCTGTTAGCTTGTAACATGGTTGAAACACATAGTGAGGACATATGGTTTTTAGACTCAGGTTGCAGCAACCATATGACAGGGAATATAGCCCTCTTTTCAGCCTCAAATCAGAATTTGAAATCAGAGGTCACACTAGGAACTGATTGTAAAGTGTCTGTTATGGGAAAAGGGGAGATAAAAATATTTACAAAACAAGGAGAAAGGAAAACCATAGCAGATGTCTACTATGTCCCCGGAATGAGATGTAACCTATTGAGTGTTGGACAGCTTATCCAAAAGGGTTACAATGTTTACTTTGTAAATGATGTGTGCACCATCATGGACATACCACCCAGCAAAAGATGCATTGCTGAAGTGAAGATGACAAGGAACAGGATGTTCCCTCTCCGGATCCGGGCAGACTTGAAGAACAAGAAGGAGATGGCAGCAGTCACCCAAGAGGCCTTCCAAAGCGTGCCAAAGGATGAGAACTGGTTATGGCACTTGAGATTCGGGCATCTAAATTTTGGAGGTCTAAACTTATTGAGCAGAAAAGGAATGGTAAAGGGATTACCATTGATAGAGAAACCTGACAGCCTATGTGAACGCTGCATTTTGGGAAAACAACACAGAGAAAGTTTTCCATCAGGGAAGAGCATAAGGGCAAAGGCACCCTTAGAGATTATCCACTCAGATTTGTGTGGACCAATGCAAGCTCCATCATTAGAAGGCAGCCTATATTTCTTAACATTCATTGATGACTTTACAAGAAAGACTTGGATATATTTCCTTAAAAACAAAAGTGAAGTGTTTGAGAAATTTCAAAATTTCAAGGCATTTGTGGAGAACCAAAGCGGGCTGCACATAAAAGTATTGAGAACTGATAGAGGAGGTGAGTATATCTCAAATGAATTCCTAAAGTTTTGTAGAGAAAATGGAATACATAAACAGTTCACAATTCGGTACACCCCACAGCAAAATGGAGTTGCTGAAAGGAAAAACAGAACCATCATGGAGATGGCAAGGAGCATGATGAAGGCAAAGCATTTGCCAAATGAGTATTGGGCTGAAGCTGTACATTGTGCAGTTTATATATTGAATAGGTGTCCTACAAAAGCAGTGATGAACAAAGTGCCAGAAGAGGCATGGAGTGGAAGAAAGCAAGGAGTCACCCACATGAGAGTTTTTGGGTGTGTGCCCTATGCACACATTCTAGATCAGCTAAGGAGGAAGTTGGACAGCAAAGGGGAGAAATGCATCTTCATTGGATACAGTGATGAATCCAAAGCCTACAGGCTGTACATTCCATCTACCAAGAAGTTCTTTGTCAGCATGGATGTTCAATTCATTGAAGAGGAAGCTTGGGATGGAAGCATAGAGAAAACAGTGAATGTCAAGAACTGTTTGTCTCATGATGAAGATGAAGAGGAAGTGGCTGAAATGCATCCCCAAACAGCAGCGCCAACACAAGGACAGCAAGGTACACCATTGAGGATCAATGAGAGTGCTTCTCCAAGCACACCACAAGGAGGAAATTCAAGTGCATCTTCAAGCACTTGCACACCAAGTGAAAGAGGTAAGAAATTTAGAAATCTAAGTGACATTTATGATGAAGGAATGAATTCCTTATTTGCCTTGTATTGTCATGTTGATGATCCTATTCATTTCGAAGATGCAATTAAAGATAGGAAATGGATAGAAGCTATCGATGAAGAGATGAATGTCATAGAGAGAAACAAAACATGGGATTTGGTTGAGTTACCAAAAGGCAAAGAAGTCATTGGTGTGAAATGGGTCTACAAGACCAAGAGCAATGCTGAAGGCAAGATTGAAAGGCACAAGGCAAGGCTGGTTGTCAAAGGCTACAAGCAGCAATATGGGAGAGATTATGAGGAGACTTTCGCCCCGGTTGCAAGAATGGAAACAGTGAGAGCAGTGCTGTCCATAGCAGCATAAAACAAATGGAAAGTCTACCAAATGGACGTGAAGTCAGCATTCCTAAATGGAGTGTTGAAGGAAGAGGTGTACATTGAACAGCCTCTCGGTTATGAGAAGAAAGGTGAAGAGCACAAAGTGTGCAAGTTGAAGAAAGCTCTTTATGGGCTGAAGCAAGCGCCAAGAGCATGGTACAACAGGATAGATTCTTATCTATTGGATAATGAATTTGACAAGTGTGAAGGAGAACCCACTGTCTACATCAAAGAAAAAGATGGTAAAATTTTAATTGTTGTCTTGTATGTTGATGATGTGATTTTCACAGGTAATGATGATCAGCTCATTGAGAATTTTAAATCAGTCATGAAGGATGAATTTGAAATGACTGACATGGGTTTTTGAGATACTTCTTAGGCATAGAAGTAGATCAAAATGAAAAAGGGATTTTTATATCTCAAGCAAGATATGTAAATCAAGTTTCGGGCAGATTTAAGATGGAAGAATGCAAGGCAGCGATCACTCCCACAGTAATGGGATTAAAGCTCAGCAGAGAGGACAGCAGCAAGGATTTTGATCCTAGCTTGTATAAAAGCATAGTGGGCAGCCTTATGTATTTAACAGCAACTAGGCCTGATTTAATGTATGCTGTTAGTTTGATTTCTAGATTTATGGAGAGGCCGAAGGAGGCACATTGGCAGGCAGCAAAGAGAATTTTGAGGTATGTCAAAGGTACCAAAATGTTTGGAATTCTATATCATGCCTCAGAACATTCAGGTTTGGTTGGATACAGTGACAGTGATTGGGCTGGAAGTGTAGATGATCGGAAGAGCACTTCCGGTTATGTATTTCATATGGGTTCAGGAGCCATTTCATGGGCTTCTAAGAAGCAGTCCATTGTAGCATTGTCTACAGCAGAGGCTGAATATGTGGCAGCTACAGTAGCAGCATGTCAAGCAGTGTGGATGAGAAGAATGTTGAGAGGCCAAGAGCAGGCAAAAGCGACGGTGATCTTTTGTGACAATAGCTCAGCTATTGCATTGTCAAAGAATTCAGTGTTTCATAAGAGAACAAAACACATTGATACAAGGTTTCACTACATCAGAGAATTGGTGAACAATGGAGAAATTGTCTTGGAACATTGCAGGACTCAAGAACAGGTTGCGGACATCTTGACAAAGCCGCTGGATCAGAGAAGCTTTGAATTTTTAAGAAAGTGTCTCGGTATGACCGAATGGCCAGCAGTTGAAATTAAAGGGGAGTGTTGAAATCATAATTTCAACGCTGCCTACGTACGCAGCCCAAAACCACCGAACGAAACCATAAAACCGCCAAGGGATATCGCACCGCTATCAAACGAAAAGCAGTTTCCGTATATTGGCCTCCGATGCGTTTTGGTGCAGGCACGTGGCTCTCGCCTGACGTAAGCAACTCTGACATATCGGGAGGTAAAGCCCAGCATTAAACTGCCTTCCGATATCCACTCCAGCCGTCCGATCTCCTTGCGTGTTGTCAGCCGTCGATCTCCGAAGCTGCATACGGGCCTGGGTCAAATCAATTTTTACGTGGAGTGAATGACTTTTCCGTTGACCGCCGTAGTGGAATCAATGGTCTTTAATGTGTCTTCGTAGATATTAGGTGGAGGCGTTAATTTTAGTCATGGGCACACGTCCCACATATATTATTATATATTTTTATATATATATGTTTTATGTAGTTTAGGTGAGGCCCTTTAATATTGTTATGGGCACAAGTTATATTTTCAATATACGTGTTTTTTTTATGTTGTTATGTAAGTGCGGGCGTAAGTTTTTTTATGTGTGGTATGTATGGTGGTTGCGAAAAACAGTGTGTGTTGTCTTGGTGCATAGCAGTGCGATTATTTTTTTATATATGCACAGCAGTGCTGTAGTGTTTGTCTGGGATTGAAAAACAAAGGTATGTTTTGAAATTGTTTTATGTAATATCCACAGCAGTGGAAAATCTGTGATTGCAACAAAGTTTTTTTTGTGATTCCCTCTTTGGACAGAGGAAGAAATATGTATCAGTGATTTGTTCTAAATTAATAGAAATGTCTTTGTGACTGTGTAATGGTGTTTTCTGAGTCATTTTGGTTTTAAGAGATTGTCTGCAAAAGATCCTGGACAGAGTAAACAGAGCATTGTCTCTGTGGTGAATTTTATTTTGGTTTTGGTATTTCTCCATTTGAAAAATAACCAACAGGTACGTAGAAGCTCATTTGAATATTTCTGTGGTGCTGAAGATCGAATCGCTTTTTTGTGATTTACATTTATAGTTAGTGGTGAAGGCATTATCCAGTAGAATTATTGGATGCATAAATGCTATTTCCACAATAACTGGGGAATCTATCAGTAGAGCGTTTCCCAAGTCATACCCTCCGGAAACAAAACTCCCGTTTGATGGATTAATCATTATCTATGACACAGGGAAAGCGACTGCGTGCAAACAGACAAACATCACGTTCAATGACCTACTTTTTATATAAATTACGGCTATAACATGTCTCATCAAATGACTTTAAACACTAAAAATAAAGCAGTAACATCAGGAAGGTTTGCAGCTGAACGCAAATGTTGGCTTTGTTATTAAGATCGGTCGGTTTTGATGTTTTGCTTGTGCACTTGTCGGATAAGAGATAAACATAACCTTCACATAATATTTTGATAACGGAATTATATCACATATTTAAATTATTTAATTACAAAATGTTTATGTCATTTTACCATTTTACTATATGGTAAATATTAATATTAATAATATATTATTTATATGAAAGTATAAGTGAATTATTTTATTAAAGTTTAGTTTAACGTATAGACCAAATAGTTTTTAAGGTATTTTTTTTTGGTTAATTTTAATTAAATTATGGTTGAGATTTTTAAAAATTGAAGTTTAAGTTGTATAATATATAGAATTCCAGCTTTCTATTGTTTTTTAGGGTGCTGAATTTATTTATGTATTTAGAAAAGTATTTTAAACAACAAAAAATCACAGTCTTGCTTGAAATTCTATCACCTAATTTTGGTTTTGTCTATATAAGTTAGACTATGTCTTTTATTAATGTGGTTGTGCTAATAATGATAATAATCTATTTTTATGGTGGCTAAATGAGACACCAAATTGATGTATGAGACTCCCTTGCCTTTGGAAGAAGGACCTATCTTCGTGATTTTACTATTTAAGTCTACGGAAGTGTACATAATTTACCCCCTTCTAAATTTGAACCTGTGACCTTTGGATTATGAATGATTATTCATAACCTTTTACTTATTATACTATATATAGTATAGTAATATATAGGTATATATTTAACACATTAACAATGCTTCTTCTATAAAAATATATTAAATATACTCCTAGTGTACTTGTTCTTAGTAACTAGTTATTACGGAGAACCATATATTATTATTAAAAATGTTTCATTTAACAATTAATTTATGGAGGAATGAATGTTATCCACCCCATCTAAGTTCAAGTTCAATTACTTGAGAGATGTTGATCTCTTGAGCTTGTGACAATTTTGGTTTACCTTTAGTACTATCCTCAAAATAAAATGAATTACCTTTTAGGTTCGCTGGGGATAAATATTGCATGGTTTAAAAAAGAAAAATGAAAAAAAGAAAAGGTTACTTTTTAAGACCATCTTCTTATGTTTAATATCATTATGGAGTAGTATCACAATAATGAACCAATATCTTTTGTTGTTTCATTGATTTTAGAAAATATTTTGACAGTGTGTTAAGGACCAACCTTTGAAATAGGTTAGACGAGCTAAACATTCCCTTTAAGGTGAGGGCTATTGCAGCAAGTCTTGATGAGAGTGTTATTTCTAAGTTTAGGAACACTAAGTATTGATTGGAAGAAATTAATTGTAATAAATGAGTTAGTTAGTGTTGTCACATGTTCCTTACCTTCCTTGGCATATACATTAATAAGTTAGAATATTGGTTGGAAGATGTTGGTCATACTAGCCCAACTCTTGCTAATATAGTCATCATCCTTCGTCTTTATGATGATGATATTGTTCTTATGACAAGGACTCCTTATGACCTTAGTAAGTATCTAAGGATCCTAAACAACTTCCACTCTATTATGGGTATGGTTGTGAACACTAGAAAAACAATGAGGTTATGATAATAAAAAATAAAATAAAAAAGCTTTGACTCTTTTGTATATGACAACAATAACTTAGAGTAAGGTCCTTAACACCAATATCTTGGAATTGATATTTATCAAAAGCTCAATTGCAATGATAGTGTCGAAAAGAGGATAAATAGAGAGTGGAAATTTTATCACGGAATAGAAAACAAGGGTAAATTAGGGAACCTTTGGTTGTGCGATAAGAAAGATAACTCCTCATTGACACTCTATTCACTCATGTTATCTTATATGGATGTGAGTTTTGGGGATCTGGTATTTTTAGATAATCCTAGAGAAAGTTAGAGTGGATCCAAAAGAGTTTTATGACTTATAATCTCAAAATAAGGAAAATTCGCTATACTATCTTCATCATATAAGTAGGCCTTGCCCCATTGAGATTCTAACCATGATTAGGTAATCCATGTACAAGAGAAAGATAAACAACATAGATGACAAGATGGTTTCCAAAATCACTTCAAGCTCCAACCACTCTAGCAGGGATGACATCAAGATGCCATGTCTTCACTAAGTCATTGGGGGATACAAGAAGATGTCGTTCTCCAAAATATAGATAATATTAACAATATTATTGCTTCTAAATTTAAAGAGAATCTATGCTGCCATAAGGATGTAAAAGATAAAAGGAAGTGATAATACTTCATGGAAGTGGTCAACACTAATCTAGTATATCAAAAGTATCTCTCATTTTTCACTAGTGCTATGAAGAAAATTGACATAGCAGAAAAAATAACCAACTCTCACATACTACATAGTAAACCTAGGAATTAGACATTCCTAGAACACAATGTGACACAAGAATTTATCATCTTTGTGATAGTAATAAGGTTGAAGATAAAAATAACTTTTTCTTAGAGCACCCTGTATAAATTCAAATTAGATCACAATTACAAAATATCTATCATGATACTGCCCTTCCTAACCTCCTTTAATAGCTCATTGCTCCCACAAGCTTCCCATCCTGTCACCCATCACTCCATTACAATTGAACATTCTAGCACTTGAGAATACAACATGTCTTTAGCGTGGGAGTGATGGATGTCAAACTTCTAGATTAGGTCATTCACAAGGATAGCATCTTGATCCATCTTATCCTGACTTGGTTGGGTGTCAATTATTAGGGAAGCTTCCTCCCTTGTAATAACACTAGGTGTCCAGATACATCCACCTGATTCCAAGAAATCCTATATAATGAGACCCCCTTAAGGGGAGATGAGAGTCGGATAAAGAATAACTCAAAATGTTATTGAATTTCTACTATATCTTTCTTCTATTGCATTCAAAATTATCGTAGTCCTCCTATAAGCCGATGGAAAAAGAGTGTCAAGGACAAAAGGAGAGTCTATTAGTGAATCATATAATATCTCTTTTTACTCTTCTTGTTTATGAATGAAAATTTCGAATTGCCTTTCATATTTCATGTTCTCATATGTTTGAATGCGATCTAGTTATTATTCTAGATTTTGGTGCATACTAACTTGCCTTTTGCAAAGGAAAACATAATCACGTTTGACGGTGTATACACGTAGGAGATCAGATCAGAGAGCTTAGAGCAAGATCTTCATATTGAAGTAGGGTTTCCAACAGCTCATTAGGAATTCAAACTACACCAACCTACATGGATACACAAATATGTTCTTTTCATACTCTTCTTTGATATGAATGGTTATTAATGAATTAGATATAGGGAATTTATTTGGATCCATCACACGTTTTTTGGCTAATCTTGCGGCAAGATTGATGGAGAAACAACTCCTTAGCCATTGAAATATTTTCAAGCTAACACATACACATGCAGATATATATGCTTATGTACTTTTGTTTGATCCTACACTATAACTAAGTTGTGATTTGATATTTTGAGAACCTCTTGTTGGTGTAGTATGTGGTCCTTTACTACTTGATCTTTTACAACCCCTTTCAAAGGTGATGTGATGGATGGAGGATGGTATCCATGAAGTGCCATAAATGATGGCATCTTTGATAAAGTATGGAAGGATGTGTATGCAACTATGATGCCAAGGGAAATAACTTGACCAATTTTGTTTATTTCTCATATACAAAGAAATGTAGATATCCTTCTAAATGTTTATTCACAATCTTAGTTTTCTCATCAGATTGAGGATGGTAAGATGAGCTATGAGCCAATTGAATACCCAAACAAGAAAATAATATAGTCCAAAAATTTCTAGTGAAAATTGGATTTTTATCACTTATAATAATATACAATATTTCATGTAGCTTTCGGACTATTTCCAAGAATTCTTTTTCCATTGTAGTTGCTTTAAAATGACGAGAAAGAGAAAAAATGAACATACTTTGTCATTCGATATGGCACTACCATAATGATACTCTTTCCTTCGTATTTGGATAAAACTGTAATAAAATCCATTGAAAATTCTTCTCGATGTTTGCTTGGTATGACTACTGATTGTAGGAGCCCTGGGGTATTTATTGTCTCTCCCTTATTTTGTTGGGATTCCGCATAGCTGCCACAAATGTTTGCTTATCTACTTTAATACCTTTTGAAAAAATCTTCCTTGATCATATCGCATATATTCAAGAACCCTGAATGTCATCCTATAGGAGAAGTGTGTAATTCCAAAAGACCCTTATATTTGAGTTGAGAATTCTTACATAGATATAAGTGATCTTTATACCACAACAAATCATTATTCCACATAGACTTTTCTACTCTATCAAGGTCCTCTTATAGTTGTTGAGTGATCTTGCATACTTTCTCATCTTGCCTCCATTATATCCTTGCTTCTTGCACTAGTTAGCTTGTGGAATGAAAATAGCACATAGTAAACCCTTTCTATCTTCTTCTTTCCTTGAGAGTGCATCTACCACAATATTTTTTTTTCCATTTTTGTTGATAATTTCAAAGTCATAACCCAACATATGTGTAACACATTTTTGTTTCTCTTCTAAAGATGGTCCTTTTCCTAAGTACTTCAAATTATTATGATCTATTTTTACTTTGAATTATTTTCCTATTAGGTATGAATGCCCTATCTTAACTGTTGTAGTATGACCAACATTTTTTTTCATAGATGGGTATGGGTGGGGGGTCTAATTTTTTTGTTTTATGTTGTTTACTATTGAGCAATGAGGCACCAAATGAGGTTAATCAAGGCCACTACATGTTTTTTTTCTATGGACCAATGGGTTATGGATGATGGGCCATGTCATGTCTATGTCACGATTTACTACTTATCATGCCATGTCACCACCATGTAATTGTATGCCACTTGTCATGCGATGTCACTTAGAAAAGGGCCACTTAGCCACCCAAAAAAGCCAAATCCACCTACCATGTTTCACAACCATAGTGTGCCATATCATAGTCCACGCCACATCACTCCAACCTAGTGCTACCTAGATGCAACTTGTCTTTTCATATGGATACCACATGTCCTATCCTCCTAGTACTACAATGTCATCAAACTACTTGCCACATCACTATCGCTAATATCATCTTTCCATGTCAGTATAATTCCACATGTCTTTTGACATCGTGTTGTGACCACCTTATTAGGAGAATGTGGAAATGCGTGATTCATTCATTTTCATTATTCATTGCATGTTGAACATCTCACACCTCATATGCTGAGATAACCTCGATAGGACCAGATTAATACAACTAATTTTCCCATTCGACATTTCACTTCAGTAACTTTACCTTGACAAAATGCATTGAGGTCATTCCTCGTTACTAACATTGTCTTTTCTACAAAAGTGTTTTTCTCCTCATTCCTTCAGAATTCGAATAAGTGTCATATACCACTAGAAATATCTTTGAGAGGGATAACGAACAAATTTTCATGCTATTTTGAGCAAGGTACTTATAAACAAAATTATTTGAAAGATAGGAGGTTGGGATATGCATCCAACCATAAATAAACAAACTACACTACCAACACTCAGTAAGAAACTAAGACATCAATGACATTGTAACATTAACACATTGTTGATAAACCCAATATGCTCTTCCTGAACTTGTTATCACTTAAATCAATGACTGGACTTTGAAATTAATGACAAAAAATGACAATAGACTTAGCATCCCTAAGCCATTTAATTTTAATGTTTTTAGTCATAGTCTAGAAGGAATATATGTTGTTAGAATGGATGTTATCAAATTCCTATGTAACAGGGCAATCTACCCAATTTAGGGAAATTGTTAGAAGTTAGCTTTGAATTTTGTTGAATGTTATTTTATCTTCTGCTATGTAATAAAAAATAAATGAGAAATATTTTTCTTGGAGAGAGGGAGAGAAATAGAATATAAAGGTGAAGGAAGGGAGAGAGAGGGAAGAGAGATAGAGAGGAGAGAGATCGACAATAGAGTTGAGCGAGATCATACCTTGTAAATTCTCTTTCTTATAATATCATATTGGTGTGTGTGTTTTCATATTTTTGAATGAATTTATGTTGGCTGAATGTAGATTGAGTAGTAGTATAAGATGTGTACTTTTGCGGGTTAACTAGGAAAATGTAGAATTGCAAGGTTCGAGTCTTAGTTTATAAACACTTAACTAAATTCTACTTTTTTGCCATTTTCCATGAGTTGATAGTGACAAAATTATTTCCATCAACCTTTCCTTCAATCAACAATCGAACGCTGAAGATAACATAAACTTGGAATAGAAGAAACCTTTTCCAACCAATATGAAGACGATTTGATAGTCCTATTAACTAATAGAAATATTCCCATCAAACATTCCATCTATTGGCCATCAACCACTGGAGATAGTATTGACTTGGAACTGATGAAAAGTTTATCAACCAATCTGACAAATACCAAGGTAGTGTCATTAACTAATGAGCCTAACATATGGTCTATTCCATGAAAATTGGAGTCTTGTTTACTGCCACCAACTAATGAGGAAGCATCGAAAGTTACAAGTGTTGGCAAATGTTGGGGTGGCCCTGTCAGGTAACTGGCCTGATAGATAAATATTTCATGGTGGTTTTATTTTTGTTCACCACCATTGGGATGGCCAATAAGTGACAATAGTCGCGAGGAGTCTGATATGCCTAGATCCTTTCCCTTTGGTCCTTAGTTATAGCGGCAGTCCTATGGACCATTTTGGTTAACACCTAGGAGCTAATGAACTTGGCAATAATGAGACTATTTGGCTAATGAACTTGGCGATAATGAGACTTTATGGCAGATCAATGAGGAGAAAAGAGAGGAGTAGGTCAAGGGAGGCTTGTAGCAAATTCATCCTTGCAAATAGAGGTAAGACACCTATAGGAGAGATTCGCAACCATGGAGACTACATAGAGGAGAGGGTTGACATGAGAGATATTAGTGAAGCATATGAAGAATATTCCACTCAAGAATAAGTACATAAATAAACAAAAGAGAAAATACTTAGAATGATGTCTAAGATGACTACTAGACCAAAAATGGAGGTACTAGTAACTGAAGGTAACTTGAATATTGATGAGCTAATGATTCGATTAATTCTTTAGATAAGAATTTTGATTATAAGGATGTTGATGAAGATAAAATAGTATAATATGCAATGACCAGACTAAATGGTGATGCAACCCTATGGTGGGATGAAGTGCAAGGAGACAGAAGAAGAAAGGGCAAGTCAAAAATCAAAAGATGGGATAGAGTGGTGGAAAAATTTAAAGGTAACTTCCTACCTAAGTATTTCCAGTTAAATATATTTTAAAAATTACAAAATATTAGAAAAAATTCTATGCCATTCAAAGGATACACTGAAAATTTTTACAAATTGAATAATTAGAGCTAGTCATAGTGAGGAAGTTGTCGAAAAGGTAGCTATATACCTCAATAATTAGAGATGTGAGATCCAAGATGAGAATGGAATTTTTTCCTTAAGAATAGATGAATATACATACCAATCTTGGCTAAACGTGGAAGAGAATATTGCTAGGAAGAAGAGTCAAAGAGGTAGAGGAAGATGTACTACATGGGGGAAAGGCCAATAAAGTGAAAGACGGAAAGTTCAATATTCCAAAGAAGAAGGAAGTTCTAGTAGCTAATCACCATAGAGGGTGTCATTCTAGAGGGATAATTTTCTAGAGGTAGAGGTTGCGGTAGTGTTGATAGTGCTAGAACCCCCAACATTCAGGGGATCTCCCTTATATGAAGTCCCGACTATACCTCACATTGTTTGGAGTAGGAGTCCCAACAGTGGTTGGTAATGTTATGCCTTGACTTCGAAAACGAGCAGAGGGAAGTATGACAACTTTGGGTGAGAGAAAATGTGCGACCCTATGGAGAGTCAAGTGTGGTGTATGAAGGTTCCAACACATGGAGGGAAAAGGAAGTGCACCCTTTTGAAGCTTGTAATAGTATGCAACTTGAAAGGAATGTATGAAGAGAATGAAATCAAAAGCTAAGATGCATAATAGTCAACAAGTTAAAGTGATGAGTTAATACAACAACAAGCATCTAACTAGATTCATGCAAATAAAACAAGAATAGCCTTACTATATTCACAACATATGCATGAAAACGTGTTGGCTCTGATTTTATTATTATAAGTGAAAGTTCCATTCATACATACACCATTGACGACCACTAGCCCCAATAGTGGAACATTACAATCAAGAACACCTGCTCCTCCAAAGAATTATACTTGCTCTATGCTACGAAGAATCCAAGGCTCTTCAAAATACTCCCTAGCTCCTTCTAAGCCTAAGCTTGGCTCCCAAAATCTCGTTACATGAGTTATGAGGTTCTAATTATAACAAGAGGGGGTGATTGTTCAACTCTCCTTCATGACCTTCATGAAACTTCAACTTCTTCACAAAATGACACATTACATTACATGATGACTCTTCATATTCCAATATTGGTACTTGGAATTTCACTTACAACACAATTACAAATAATATTACACTTTACACTTGTACCCATATAAGACAAAATAGGGTAGAGACAAATTGATAGCTTAACAAGACACAAAACTATGATGTTTGAGTTTGGGAGAAGTCTAGCTCAACAACCTCCACTTGCTACTTATTCTTCACATATTGGTGCTAATCTTGATACTGTGTGATGATGTCCCCAAACTACGTGATGGTGTCTGGCTGGAAGTAGACTCTGGCCTCCATGGCATCCAAGTACACTATCTTGAAACCTGTGTCCAGTTCGTTTTGAAGCATGAGAAACATTTTTATTACTTTGACAGGACCACCGATGAAATTCTACATGTTCTTTCTTTTTAGCTCCAAGTCTTCCCTCATGGCATTCTTTCTTAGTTTCTCCAAGTAGTCTTAGATATCCTTCTTGACTTGATTCTTGGGTTTAGCTTTGGTGAGTGAACCGACTGATGGTATTTGGTGTGTTATTGCTAAGACATCCAAACTATTGAAAAACCGTACATATGAGGCCTGAATGCTTCCAATGAATGAGGTGAGTTTCTTTTTGTTCTTAATCACTTTCTCTAGCGTTGCCTGTGGCTTCATTTTCTTCACTAATTCAAGAGGTGCCCCTTTGTATCGCATTGTCCACTCTTTCACATAAGCAATGGCAACTTGTATGTTCTTGACATTTTTAACAAACTCTTTGCTTTGATGTTGTAGGCCATGCAAACAGAAAACTGCTTTATGTGCAGTGAAAAACGCCTCATAGAGCTTCCACATGGTTTCTCCAAGTGTTGATACTTTAACAAGTATCGATGCTCTCATCTCCTCCAAGTAAATCTATGCGGAAACTGCATTTAACACTACTGCACGAAGTTGTTTTGCCTTTTACATGGTAGCCTAGAATTTTTGTGCCAGTTTCTCATTCTTAGTCATCAAATACTGAATGTTTGATCTTGTTTCTCCTTCATAGGCCAAGTTGGCTTCGAAAATGGAATTTTGATGCCTCCTGGTGTCCAATACTATTTCCCTTTCTCTAAAGAATGAAGGCGATGTGTGATCATCTCGAAAGTGCTTTCTCTGTTCTTGTACAGTCCTGCTTTGGAACTCATCGAATGATAGATTGTACACATCCATTACTGGATCATCATCCAAGGGAACAAAATCCCCTTACTCGCTCGGGGTTGGATCTGTTGTTGGAGGTGGTAAAGATTGATGGATGACCTATGGTGCGCTTGACATCAAATCAACATCTTCATTCTGAACCTCCTGTTCCATCTCCATGTTTTTTACTTCAATTAATTGCTCAATCGGCTAAGAAATCTACCGATCCTGCATTTGTTCACCTTCCTCCTCAGCTATTGCTTGGTCTTGTTCTTTCTCTTCAACCTGTATCAGAATTTTTTCCTTTGTCATTGCACCTTGCCTCTATTCTTCTTCCTTCTTATGATTCTGTTCTTGTTCTATCCTCCTCAACTCCTGTTCTTTCTTCAACTTCTGCTCTGTCTCCTATAGCTTCAGTTATGCTTCCTGCAACCTCTGCTTTTCTCTCTTCCTCCACTCTTCTCTCAGTCTCCTCTGCTTCCTCTTTGCTTCTACTTCCAAAGTTGCTTTCATGAGAATAGGATTTTCTTTCATTTTATATCTTTGTTCCCCCTATTTAATGTCAACGATCTTCCTCTTTACCTTGTCCTGCATCAGATTGCTACCTTCTTTTGTTGTTGCTTCCAGAGTTGTTGTCGTCTGTGGAGTAGCTTGTGAAGTCCCTGCTCAGCTGACCGGCTCATGGAGTCTAGACCCATTGTAACAGTGCCTCCATGGATCCTCCTCTAGCTAATGGAATTCCTCGCGTATCGATGGAAAGTAAACTCTCACACCGTGGTATTTATAAATACTACAGGGATCATACAGATTAAAGTCCCAAGTGCCAAATTCAAATCTCACTATCTCCTTTGCCTCAACATCCAGGTCTTTCAAGTTCTTTATCTTGTATAATCCAATCTGCAAAGGAAGAGTGGTCCATGGTGCTTTCTTCTTCTTGTGCAACGTTGCAGATAACCCTATGGCGAGATCGTATGATACTTATTGCATGACAAGTTTGTCAGTGGCGTACCTTGGTAAAACATGCGGAGGATTCTCTCCGCCAAAGGCTTCTCTTTAGTGAATGAACATCCTAAACAGTGGGATCAAATATTTTTTCAAGTTGAGTTTACATACAATGACTCACCTAATAGAAGTATAAGGATGATTCCATTCTGAATATTGTATGGAATGCACCCTAGGGGAGTGTATGAGCTACGAAATTTTGGAAAGTAGGAGCTTAGGAGTGCATATGATGAAGATTTTGTAGTGAGCATGAAATATTTGTAAGAAAGAGTCAAGCTATAATTGTAGGAGAACAAAATCAAGTAGAAATAGAGAGAAGATATGAAAATAAGACAAATGGACTTTGAAGTTGGTCACCTCGTGATGAACGTACAACAAACTTAAGCTCAAGAAAATTGATACATGCAAAATTTTGATAAAATTTTCTTCCAATGCTTATGAATTAGAATTTCCTAAGGACATTCGAATACCACCAATTTTTAATGTAGCATACCTATACCTCTTCAAGGAAAAAAAATATTATAGTAGATCCAACTATAAGTGATGAAGATCAGACCAAAAAATGGAAGAAGAAATTGTTGAAAGAAACTCGGAATGAAGTTAAAACAATATTATTTCATAAAGTAGCCAAGAAAATCAAAGGTAAAGGCTATCTTTAGTATTTAGTTAAATGGAAACAAAAACGAGCAAAATATGTTACATGGATGACAAGAATAGGTATTATCAAGTATGGCACAAGTGTTGAGAGGCTAATGAATTTTTATTTTCTTCCTAAGGAGTTTGATGCATGATCATCAACAAGCCAAAATCATTTTTGACCTATTCGGTAAGAACTCATTTACTAGGGAGTTTTTTTCCCTAATTTATTTACCAATGGAAGTTCATATCCCTAAGTTATATAATTGTAATATTTTTAGTCATATTCTAGAAGACATTTTGGATATATAAATAAATAGATGGTTTCAATGTTTGAACCTCTAGTGAGCATAACTATGAAATTACACCTTGTTGTTATTTCTTCAAAAGATTTGATATACCATTAGTGTTGATTATCTTCCCCAATTTCCCTACAATACCCCTTAATTCAATTTCCTTTCCTTCCCAAAAGAATTCAAGAAAATTTATTGGAAATTAAAGTTATTGTCCCCAAAAATTGTAACCATTAGACTCCCAGTACAAGATCAACACCACACATTGGAATGGAAAACATTGGACTCTTCAATTATGGCATTTTCCAAAGAAATTTATATTTTCTCCATTTGCAACCATCACTTGACACTCTGGTGCTAGATATAGAAAGAAATTCAATTCCTTGGTTATCTTACATTGTATAAAATTATGGGTACTACCTGAATCAATCAACATTATTACCTTTTTCTTCTTGATATATCATTTTATATTAAGAGTTTGAGGAATGGTAATTCCCACCAATGCATTACAAGATATTGTCAAATTCATTTCTTCTTTTTCTGGGATTGGTTCCTAGTCTATATCCTCTTCTGTTGATGTTTTTTACTTCTCTTCCTCCTATTCAAAATCTATGTAAAATAGTTTCTTCTTAGCATGCTTATGACCTTTAGTGTATTTTCTATTGCAACTGTAGCAAAGCCATTTTTCTCCTTTTTACTCCAATTTTTGTGGTGTCAACCTTGTAGGTTGTGGAAGGCTAGTAGAAGTAACACTTCCATATCTATAGTTGTGAGTGGTAGATTTCCTTATTGACATAATTTTTCTTTTAACTTTTCTTGCCACCTTGAATGCCTTCTCCAATGAATCAGGTTCCCAAAGGCGAACCTCATGTTGGATCCCTATGAAAATATCAATCCTATGCTCTTATAGAATACCATTTACCTTGATATTCAATAATTGTAAGTCCTTAAAGTGATCTGACATTGAACCCTTTTGTTTGAGATTTATCAATTGGCTAAATAAGGCATTTCTATTTATATCCTCATAATTTGCCACCAATTCTTCCGCAAAAAAATTCCAAGTGATAATTGATTTATGAGAAGAAAGCCATTGATACCACATAAACTTATTTTGTTCTAAATATAAAGATGCAATGCATACCTTTTGTGTGTTTGATGCATCATGTAGATCAAAGAATTGCTTCATCTGTAGTATCCATGTTACCAGATTCTTTCCATCAAACTTCCTCATATCGATATTTGGAATGTGGTTAGTCTTCAATCCAACGTTAGAGTCTCTAAAATCATGATTAACATTATTTTTGTTTTCATCATGAGTTTCATGGATTACCTTGTCACCACTAGGAAACATTTCTTGTAGCAACTTTGTCAAACCTTCCTTCAGACCTTCCATTTCTACTTTTAAACTATCCTTCAAGATTTCCGTTTCTCTTTTTATTTTTTATTCTAAACAATCCATGTTACCTTTTAAACCATCCTTCTTACTAATTCATCATTTCTTCCAATTCATTTTTGGTTACTCTTTGTGAAAGAGAAAAGTGTTGTGCTTGGTCTTGTAATTTTGATATATCATGTTGCATTTCTTCCTCTTCTTCATCCATCATATTAGATATTTCTGGTTGTTTACTAGGTGTGTCCATTTTTTTTGTTTAGAGGAATATTGGAATGAAATAATGATATATATTCTTCTCTATGCCCTTTGAATCACTTCAAACTGATTTTTCAAACAAAGAAGTTGCAAATTAAAAAATATATATACACATTGTTTTGCTTGTTTTTTAGAGATAGATATTGAAACTATTTTATCTCTATAATTTTGGCTCTCCAAGATCTGAAATTCCATTCTATGGTAGTTCTACGAATCTTCTTTACAACGCCACAAGTCAAACCAAAATTTGATACTTCAAGATAAATTTATGCCAATATCCCACAATGACCCAATTATGGACTCAATCAAAAAAGAGAATTTATAAGGAATGCCACATGTCATTGTTGAAACCTTCATCCCTAAAAATGATACATGAAAAACTAAAGTTCGTGCAATTTCAAGTAGAATTTTACAAAATTCAAATCTAATTCCCGTAGAGAAAGTTAGGATGATTTTCCCAAGGTCACCTGTTTGAGACTAAATTCTAGAGCATGAAAAAACACTAACTTATTTGGAGCATATCTAATAAAATATAGTGAACCAAGATCTGAAATTTTTACAAGAAGTTCACCAAGATTCCTCTATGTGGTCAAAATTTCGACTTCTGAAACTTCATAGAAAAACATTATAGCAAAAATTATAAGATGACCTATTTGAAGTAGTGAAACCCAAGAATCCAAAGTTCTGATACCAAATGTTATGAAACCATATCACAAAAAATATGATAAGATAGATAAACAACTTTAAATTAGCCTCTGAGGGAGGAAACCTTCTTTCCATCACATAAATGAACAATTCTTGGATGATACAAAATACAAGACCTCCTTGGTATATATAAGAGTCTAAGGGGTCCAATATAATTAGAGGCTACATAACAATAATAATGTAAGGGCACAACAATAATAATAGTGGGCTTCTATGGGGCACAAAAATAATAATATGTAGGCTATATGGGCACAACAATAATAATAGGAGGCTACACTAACAATAACAATAAGGGGGATACACTAGTATTATAGGGACCTAAAATCAAGAGTAGAGTTCCTTTGTTTAATGGAGATCACTATGCACTATGTAGGGGAAGGATTCAAGTTCATTTACTTGCATAAGGATATGAATTTTGGGAAATAGTCGAATGAGGCTATACAACAACACCAAATGAACATGGTAAGAAAAATGTCATATATGATGCCAAAGACAAGGATCTTATAATAAGTGGACTCACTCAATCTATCTATGTGAAGGTATTGGGCTGTAAAAATGCTAACGAGCTATGGGACAAGATTCAAAGCATATATGGAGACTCAAAGGTTAATGAAGAAAAACTTCAAATTTGCAGAGCTAAATTTGAACAACTAAGGATGAAAGAATATGAGAAAATTGCAACCTACTTTCAATGAGTGGATGATGTAACAAAATCCTTGGAAGTATTAGGGGAACTAGCTGATAAAAAGATCATTGTACGGAAGGTCCTCAAAACTCTTTTAGCAAGATTTAATCCTAAGGTTTCTGTCTTAGAATATAGTCAAGATTAAGAAACCTTAGTATGGACGAACTACATGGGATAATTATAGCTTATGAAATGAGTATTGAATAGGAATATGGTTCATCTAATATAGAAACAACATTCGCAACATCCAATAAGACCAAGAAGGGAAAATAAGTATCTAAACAAAGATCTAGTAGTCACAAAGAAGAGGAAGAAGACGGAATTTCAGATGAAGAACTTTCCTGCCTTATGAGGAAGATGAAAAGAGCGACATGTAAGTACAAAGGCAAACTTTCGTTAGTATGTTTTGATTGTGGTGAGATTGGTCATTTTGCAGCTAAGTGTCCTCATAAGAATGAAACATATACAAAAGGAAAGAAGGGTCAAAGAAATTTCAACAAGCAAGGTAAGAAGAAAGGGTTTAAGAAAAGCTTCTTCTCCAAGGAAGATAACTCCTCATCTGAAGAAGAGAGTGACAATGATGAAGAAAACAAAGAAAGAGTATTATTTATGGCTAAGCACAAAAATAAGGAAGCACTTGATGAAGAAGAAGATGAAGAAGAAGAAATGATTGAAATTGAATTTCAAAATGAAGTTGTCAGAGTTATAAAAGAACTCAAAACAGAAAGGAAAAATGTCAATTCTCTGGAAGTCGAATTGAAGGAAGTAAAAGAACACTCCAAGAACCTCAACAAAAGGAATGAAGAAGAAATCATCAACCTCAGAGTATAGTTAGAAGAAGCCAAAAGAATTGAAGAATCACTCGGGAATTAGTTAAAAGAAAGCAACGACCCAAGGGAAGAACTAGAAGATGAACAAGTCTCTCTACGAAAAGAAGCAAAAAGGGGAAAATTTCTGCAAAACTTTGCAAATAGCTCCAGAACCTTGTTAGCAATCAAAGGTTATATAGTGATAAGACTGGTCTAGGCCACAAAGAAACATCTGAAAAGGGCTCAAGATACTCCACGACAAAAATGGTAAATAGACAAAAAACCTATGCAAAAATTGTTAAAGGATCTATCAAGTAAGGAAGCTTCCTAGTAGAACCCAAAAATCAAGGTATGCAAGAAGGCTCTTAGAGAACAATTCCACGAAGAAGGTTTCCTCTAAAGTATCAACCCGTATTTCATGGATTCTGTTATTCATGTGGAAAGTTTGGACATAAATCTATAAATTGTCATACATATGGTTGGAACAAAAGAAACTTTGGAAGACCCTTCAGGAATGGTTATCCCAGAAGTGCGCAGGAAAATTTCAGGCAATGTCACACATTAGAGAAATTTTGAGGTCTAAAATGGGCCTCAAAACAAAAATTTAAAACCAAAATTTAATTTATAAGAACCAATAGGATTCAAGATGACGATGTCAACCATGGGGGATGATTCACCATTTTTGGAGTAAAAAAGTAAAAATATTAAAAAATCAGAAAATAAAAAAACTACTTTTTCAACGTATCTCCCTACGCTTTTATTCAAATTTCAAGTGGGAGCACTCAGTAGATGCAAAATTTAATTCCACATCCAAGGAGTACCATGTTTCATACTTTTAATGGATCTTGCTACATGAAAAATGGGAAATGCATGGAAAACATGATTACAATCACGTTTTTCATGTATTTCTCATTTTTCGTGTAGCATGGTCCATCGAAAGTATGCAACATCAGTACTCCTTGGATGAAGAATTAAATTTTGTATCCAATGAGATATCCCACTCGAAATTTGAGTAAAACCATAGAGATATAAGTTGAAAAAATAGTTTTTTTTCCCATCTAAAATTTGATGATGTAATCTAATCTTATTTTATTATTTCCACTATTATTTTATAATATTCCTTAGGAGTCTTATTTTAGACCTCAAACATTCTCTACTAATAGGTTTAAGTACTTAAGAGATGAAGTAGAATGCTATAAATGCAACAATTTTGGACATTCGGGTAAAGATTGCAAGTTCACTGCCCTCCCAAGGGAATCACAATAGAATCAGAATGAAGAAGTCTAGAATAAGAAAACTGAAAGATGTTCTCTTGATCTAAAAGCTCAAATGAAAAATATTGTATGCTATGTTGATATTGGTTGTTCAACACATATGACTGGATACGGGAATACATTAATATCTTGGAAAGAAGGAAAAGATGGAATAGTATCTTTTGGAAATGGCATATCTGCAAATGTTATAGGAACATGCACAGTCAAGCTTGGAAGTAAGGATTCTATAGCAAAGGATGTGATTCTTGTTGAAAATATGAATCAAAACTTGTTGAGCATAGGTCAAATGTGAGATCAAGGACATACAATGTTATGTTGGAAATAATACTGAGAGGTGGGGTGAATCAGTATTAGTAACTCAATAATTTTTCATTTCCATAGGCAGATTTGTATACACTACTTTAGCTAAGTGAACCAGCGTGTACACGCGACTATTATTAAAGCAACCAATGTATATGCAAAGAACCTTTTGATTTACCTAATTTATCATGTATTGAACTTTAACCAGTATGTCAGATATTAATTAGACAATGCAGTAAAAGAAGAATAAAGCATAAGCATCATACATGAACACCAAGATATAAGGTGGAAACCCAATGTGGGTAAAAACCACCAGTCACTCTCGTCTTTATCTTCTTTTAATAATAAGAAAATTCTGTTTACAATTTTGTACTAGTGCAGACTTATACCAGTATGCAAGCTTCTACCTACAGAAGGCTGCAACCTTCTCTCATTTTCCAACTACTACTGGAAGGGAGCTACAACCCCCTTAGCTCTTTTACTAGCTGATATGTTTGCTGGTATGTAGGCGCCAACCTACAGAAGGCTACGACCTTCTCTCTTCCTCCAGAGACCACGTTTCATAAATTTTCAGACTGGATCCATCAACAACATCATAAGATTAATTCAATCATCAAATATATCTGCATCAACCAATCACCTTTTGAACCAACCACAACCGAATTAATCAATCACTTTGACAACCCATCAATATGATCATTTAGAATACTGTCACTAGAATACAGTAACTAGAACCCAAACCAAAACCCAGAACTCTGCAACAACAAACAACAACAACTAAAACATATTTTATAGGGTATACTCTACTTCCATGTGTTGAAGCTGCATGTATATGTGCTTTTCTCAAAGCCAACCAACATATACATCTGCAAATATTTATTCAGAATTCTGCAGCTATTCCAGACTTCAGTTATACCTAGATCATATCATTTATAGAATAATATATGCATCAGTATTCAGATCTAGAATATACATGAGCAAAAACACATAATGATAGTTCATTTTACACCTTAAGATCCTGATCCATCATTAGATCTAATCCCTCATCATCCGCTAAGGTTCATCCTTGGTTCAGATCCAACAATGCACCATAACCCAATAACCTGCATACTAGATCTCACACTTCATCAAATATTCGATACTTGCACACGTTGGCCTAATGATCTTCTCCTCCTTTTATAGTTTTAGGCCTTTCTCAATACCATGGACCAAAACCACTTAGGACCAATACCTTAGACCCAATACCTAAGGTCAATTCCTCGAACCAGATACCTTGGACCAATACCATGGATCAAAATACCATGGACCAAATACTTCGGACCAAAAACTTAGTTTTCCAAGGTATACACATTTTTCTTTCTGTGAAAGTGCGCGTGTACGTATACACGACTTGTATATAGTGAACCTGCGTGTATACCAACTTGGTCAATGGTGAACCTGTGTATACCTCTCTTTCTTCATTCTGTGAAGACTTATCTGTAAATCTTTGTTGTGTACCTGCTATACTGTGATCTTTCATCCGAGTGAGTTGCCATCAAGGACAATACTTGTATCATAATGCCAATAATATCCTCCTTTGGCTTTGATGGGAACAACCACACCAAGTCACTCTCCCCCTTTGACATCAAGGGCAAAGGGTCATGCTCCCCCTGGGTACATGTGGAATTCTCTGGTATGTTGAAGTGTGCTGATTGAGCTCCCATGATTGAGTTCATGCTCCCCCTGAGCACAAGCAAAGTCTGCAAAAATATGTTCTAAAAGGATGCCATGACTCTATTCATACATCACCGATGACTCATACATATATCCATCTCCCAACCAAGTGGGGATATACCATTTGTTTATACATTACATCATCCATCCCATGCATAGTAGGGTTACAAATTAGGTCTTTACATGACCTTTACATGACATATATAATAGATACCAAATATCTTTAAACAAGAGCATGATAGTCATCGGCAACTATCATATGATCTGCACCATCAACAACATCTGTCAACAACATCCAGACTAGAAACCTATATATGTCCATCATTAGTTCCCAATATCATAAACCTGTTTCAAAGTATGTCAGCATATATCAAGTCATCCTCTTGATATCATCAAGATCAACTTGCTTCGTTCCCTTATCATAACCTTCCTTAAATCAACTAAGCATATGTCATATCTCCAAGTGGTAGCACAAAATCATATCATATGTATATGAAAACATCACAGACATCTTTATCAAGAACTGCAAGATCTTTCCACAAGAACCTTCATTATATCAACACTAGGGAACATCCCATATCATCAACCATGATAATCAACATATGTGAGTATCAACCTATCATCTTAAAGTAATAACTCATTAGGTACCAAAGACTTCTAGACATAATGCCAACAATGCTTTATTAGAAGCATACCATGTTCTCCCCCTGAACCCGTTCCACCTATTCACTATCAAATCTGATCATTGCATATGTTAGAAGAGATATCATAACATCATCATTAATCAGATATACATCAAGTTATCAACAACTTTATGACGACCGATATATTTCTACATGTTAGCAGCAGATTGTAACCATTATCAAACAGAGAAGATAATTGACAAAACCATACCAGACTCCCTTTTCTTCAGTTTGGCCCACTGATTTTCTTCAAATCAACATATATGTGACTGTGCCCACAGAAACCCGCGTATGTACACAACTTCGCTTCATGAAACTCACGTATAACAACATTTCTCTGAAAAATAGGATTTAACAGCAGGATGATGTAGCAACTACTCCCAGCTTTTGTTTGAGATATTCAAATGTCTCTCTGGTAAGTGGTTTAGTGAATATATCAGCAACTTGTTCTTTGGAGGGAACATACTCCAATTTTACCTTTTGTTCAAGCACTTGTTCACGTAGAAAATGATATTTGATGGGTATGTGCTTGGTCTTGGAATGCATGACTGGATTCTTTGAAATATTGATGGCACTTGTATTATCACATAGAATGGAGATGGGTGGAGTACATGTGGTCTGAATGTCTTGTAAGGTTTGCATAATCCAAAGTAGCTGTGTGCAGCAAGATGCAGTAGGCACGTATTCTACTTCAGCTGTAGATAATGCAATTGAACTTTGTTTCTTGCTGAACCAAGACACTAACCTGGAACCCATATAGAATGTACCACCACTAGTGCTTTTTTTGTCCTCAACACTTCCTTCCCAATTTGCATTTGTATATGCATGAAGTGGAAGATCTATATCTCTAGGATACCATAAACCAAATTTCTGTGTTACTTGAAGATATTTGAAAAATCCTTTTGACTGCCTGAAGGTGTGATTCCTTCGGATTTGCTTGGAATCTTCCAACTATTCCTACTGCATGCATGATGTCAGGTTAGGTACTTGTTAGATAAAGTAGACTGCCAATCATGGATATGTAAGTTGGTTGATGTACTGCTACGGATTCATCATTTGAGCTGAGATTGCATCCTGTTATCATTGGGGTACATACTGGTTTAGAATCTTCCATGCCGTACTTTTTCAAGATCTATTTGAGATATTTGGTTTGTGAAAGAAAAATACCATCTTTATTTTGTTGAACTTGTAGACCAAGAAAATAGGTAAGCTCACCAAGCAAGGACATTTCAAATTCTTGCTGCATTACTGAAGCAAAATTCTGACTCATGGATTCTTCATTGCTACCAAATATGATATCATCAACATAAACAACAATTATTAGCAATTTATCAGTGTCAATTTTTGTATATAGATTACTATCTGCTGATCCCTTTGAAAAACCCTGTTGGTGGAGATATTTGTCAAGACAGTAATACCAGGCCCTTGGAGCTTGTTTTAGACCATAGAGATCCTTTCTAAGTTTGCATACAAGTTTTGCATCATTTCCAAGAATGAATCCTTCTCGTTGCTCAATATAGACTTCTTCTTCTAAGTCTCCATTAAGAAAGGAAAATTTTACATCCATTTGGTATACTTTGAATTTTTGAAAACTAGAAAGAGCAAGAAACATTCTTATGGCTTAAAGTCTAGCAACAGGTGCAAAAGTTTCTTCAAAATCTATACCTTCTTGTTGAGCATATCCTTTACAAACAAGTCTAGCCTTGTTTCTAATAACTTCTCCATTTTCGTTCAGCTTATTTTTGAATATCCATTTAGTTCCTATGATATTCTTATCATGAGGTCTAGGAACTAATTCCAAAGTATTATTCTTTTCAATTTTCTCAAGTTCTTCATTCATGGCCTTGACTCAACACTCATCTTTGCATGCTTCATTTACAGTTTGAGGTTCGGTGGAAGATAGTTATGCTAGATAGCTTGAAGCTTCTGCAATAGTTCTTCTTTTCTGCACACCTGCCTCTTTCTCCACTAAAAGCTGAGTCTCTGGATGATTTTTCTAAACATACTTAGATGGAGTCTTTTCTTCTACCGTTGTCTCTTCTTCTAGTGCTTCATTGGTTTCTTCTTCAGAACCAATGTAACTTGATGTGGGAAAATAATCCTCATCTTCTTCATTGTCATAATCTTCGGTTTTTATCTGTTTTGGATTTTTACATGCTTCATCAACCACAACATCAACACTTTCAATAATTTTCCCAAGTCTTTATTATAACGTTTATATCCTTTGCTTTGGGAAGAGTAACCAAGAAGATTAGCTTCATCTGCTCTGGGTTCAAACTTACCAAGTTTTTCATCAGTCCTTTTGATGTAACATTTGTTTCCAAAAACCTTGAAGTATTTTATAGTAGGAGTCTTACCATACCAAAGTTCATGTGGAGTTTGAGTGTTGTTCACCCGAACATTTTCTTGGTTGAGAATGGTGAGGGTGGCGAATGCAGCTTCACCCCAGAAGGTTGCAGGAGTCCCAGATTCATCTAGCATAGCTCGAGCCATTTCTTGAACAGTTTTGTTCATTCATTCTACCACTCCATTTTGCTGAGGAGTCCTTGCAGTGGAGAACTGCCTTTTTGATGATGATGATGATGATAGTGGTTAACGTCCATTGAGACCAAATTGGTCTACCGGACATATAATTTTCTTAGTTTTTAATTGTCTGGCTCCTCATCTTTCTTGGCAAGATTCATGCTGTAGCTTTCTTTTTTTCTCTACGGTCTTCCAACTTCCTGTATCTTGCATCTCCTTCAACTCTTCTGGTTCTTGGGACATTGGTGTCTTAGCTTCGTGATCTATTGTGTTCATCCTCTTGAAGATAGACAGAGAAGAAGTTTGGTCTAGGAGATCTGCTTTGCTGTTAAATGAAGATTTATTTTGTGCGGTATCCAAATCCTCATAATTGTAGATGCTCGAGGGGTTGTGGAGTTCACTTTTTTGTTGTTGGGTGGGGCTTTCTCTTTGCTTGTCTTGAGAGTTGTTTCTTTCCTGTGATTTAGAGTTTTCTCTAGAGTATTCTTCTTTGATGACAGTGTAGTGTTCTTTTTTGTGCTCCTTCCCACCATGTAGATCTGTGGTGGTTTTTTCTGGCAGACTTTTGGGCAATTTTTGGCTAGATGGCCTGTCTCAAAGTAGGATCGACATCTGAAGAGGACACTTTCATAATCAAGTTTATGGTTCCACACATAGTCTTTACTTGTGAGGTTTATTTTAGCTGGGAATCCAACGCTGAAGTCCATTTCTACACAGATGCATGCATAGGTGGTTTTGGCATATTCCTCTATTTCTGGGCACCTGCAGTAAAATTTCCCAATTGCATTTCCAATGGCTTTTAGTGAGGATAGATTCCAGAGATGCAAGGGTAGGCTTGGAGATCTCACCCAAACTGGTGCTGAGGTTATGACTACTGTTGAGGGATCGAATGATGGGTTCCATGGCTTTGCAAATAGGCTTGAGTTTTCCCAAAACCAAGGGTCGGAATCTAGAATACATTGTCTGCTTTCAAGATTTTTAAAATTTATTATAAAGAAACCCCTAGCACAAGGGTAGATATTAATTTCATCAGAAATGATAGGCTTCCATACCTCCGATATCCAATTGTGGAGAGCTGTCAACTGCGGCCAAAAACCATTGAATCAGCAGATTAGGGCACTTTCAGAAAACTTCAAAGCCTCATCGAGTGAGGCCTGGACCACCTGGACAGTGGGAGCTGGGGCTTCACTGACGATATGGGCAGGAGCTTGCCCTCCAGAAGCGGATAGAACTGAGCCAGCAGCTATTTTCGCAAAGCTGGGAGCCATATTTGCCTGTAGAAAGCCAAGACCCAGCCGCAGAGTAATAAGGTAGAGGATTAGATCTAGATCTAGCCATAGAGGATTATATCTAGAAACCAGCTGCAAAGAATATTAGATCTAGATCTAGATCTAGCCACAAAATATTAGATCTAGAACCTAGTAGGAAAAAATAAATCACTGACTTTCGCTTCATGAACCACTCGATCCGGAGATTCCCACGTAAAGGAGGACTTGCTCATAGATCTATTTTGGCAGATCTAAGATCGGTGATCATTATGGGGAATGTTGAATGTAGCCATAGATGAAGAAGAAAGAACTAACAATTGGTTTAGAGTGATAACTAAGAATCGTAGAACAAACTAAGAATTAGAGTGAAGAACTAAGAACCCAATCGCAGATGGAAGAACATAGCTTCTTACAATAAAAACAAATATAAAAAAATAATGCAGATCTGAGAACCGTAGCCCCAAACGGAAGAATGCAGCTTATAAAAATATAAGAATATAATAACCGCAGCCGCAACTTAACGGCGTGCCTTCATAAACTTGTTTACTTTATGCTAGAGATAATCTTATGCCGCAGCCACAGACGGAAGAACGCAACCACAGAGATAATTGGTGGGCTCCAGTATTGTAGCAATAATGCTACAACTCCTGGGGCTTCCTGTCTCTTAATTTTATCAACCCGGTAGTTCGTACAAACTTGGAAGCGGCGGTGCTATATGCACAAGTACTAGCTCTTGTCGCAGTTGTCACTTGGTCAGCTGGCACAAGTCCACTAGGGCTCAAGCCAACTTCTATAAGCTCTCAGAAGAAGCTTGCTAAATGATGGACGAAAGCTAGCTCAGAGAAAACTAATTTACTTGACAAAAATGAACTGAAAGCAAATCAAAGCATGTAAACCTAGGAAACCCTAATTTGACTAGTTTAACCTCTATGATGCAATAGTGAGAGTGCAAATGTCTACAAATGATGCCATTACTTCCAATGATGCGAAATGCATGGACTCAAACTACTTCTACAAAAAAGAACATTGCTTTTGTGTTTTTGCTTAAGTGGATGGAGTGATTATGAATTTGCTCTTATTAGGGTTTGGCTGTGCAGAGGCGGATCAAGGAGGAGAAATGCTTGGGAAAGGTTGGGAAGGTTCATAGAGGATCTAAGGGGTCCCTAACACCCTTCCAGAGAATCTCACAAAGTTTGGCCGTCAAGGAACCATGTTTATGGGCTTCTACAGGAAGTCTGCAGGGGTTTCTACAGGAAACTAAGGAATTTCTACAGGATGTTTGGCCGTGAGGGTTTTGAGTGATGGTGAAGTGATGGAGTGGTATGGGAGGATAGGTGAGGTGGAGATGGGACTGGTGATGGCTCAGAGACAGAGAAGTCAGATGGGGAAAGAGTGCATGGAGTGGGTTGGTGAATGGAAGGATGGTATCTATGAAAGGTTAAGTAGATGGGGCTATGTGAGTAATAGAAGAGCTGGAAGTTGAATGAGCTGGACAGAGGGTGGTTGAGTGGCTTTAGGTGTGGTTGACAAGAGGAGGAAGGTAATGGAGTGGTATGGGGCAGTGTAGATGAAACAAATTGTTTATGAGTGTCACCAAAACGAGAATGCTTCAACCTGAGCGACTTGTGACATAAAATCAATGAACAACAATATAAATTGTGAAGGAAACTCATGCATGGCAGTGGAATGAAGAAGTAATGCTAAATATAAAAGTGCATGAATGGATCTAAGTAATGCCTCAGCCTACTTCCAGACAACTACAACAATTCTAACTGATAAAACCAATCTGTTTGACTTCTACAGGAAATCCAAATCAGCAACTGTTTAACCACTACAGGAAATCTAAATCAGCAGCTATACTTGAATGTATGTAAAGGGAAATGGAAACGAAATGCGAAAGGAAAAATATTGATACAAAGGAAGGAGGCCTGAGCTCTCAGGTTGGGCCCAACCCCGAGAGCTTTAGGCTCCTTTAAAAACTCAAAATCTGATCCAAAACTACTTGCTTTTATTCATAATCAAAAGTCTAATGTCATGCCAAAACTGGCTTACAAAGAGCAAAAACCAAATTGACTAACTAGCTGCTACGAAATGACTAACTACTAGCTACCAAAAATGACTACCAACCAGCTAACCAAAATGAGGCCCCAAGCCTTCTTATTTATACAATTTGAGGACCCAACAGTCCTCCTAAAAGTTAGGGACTTGGCTGCCCAAGACTTGTAGTTAACAGCAGTCCAACTTGACTTGCTTGGCTGCCCTTGAGCTTCATTGATTTGGTGGCCTTTGAACTCCGAGCTGATGGTGGAGAATTCGAGGTAAGGGTCCATAAATGAGAGGGACACCTTCCTACAAATCCTCTAGCTTGTTCTCCCACGAATTTGGCTGCCAAGTGCTCATTAAGACCTTCAATTTTGTCTCCAAGTTGACCAACAAGGCTACACAAAGCACCCATTAGACTTGTTGGCATAATGACTAACCAAATTCACTCTATTAACATAAAAATAATAAAAAACATGCAATAAACAAATGAGAATGGTGGACTAAGCCAAATTAGGAGGTTGAATGAGCCCAAATAATTGTACATTTTTGGGGCTCATCATCACCCCCCTACTGAAAGTGTTGCTCATCCTCTGAGCAACCAAATCTCTCCCCTTGTCTTTGATGGCCTTGGTGACTTTCTTGGCTAGCATTTCGGCCGATTTCTCCTTTGGCTTCCCTCTTTTCAAACTTTCCTGTAGAAACTGTTCTGTCTTCCTGTAGAAATAGACTTTGTCTTCCTGTAGAAACAGACTCTGTCTTCCTGTAGAAACAGACCTGTAGCTGAGTTTTGGCTTCCTGTAGAAATCGTTTCAACTGTTTTGGTCTGCTTGGTTGGGGGTTCCTTCTCCTTTCAGCTTTTCTGTGGCAACCTTCATCTCCTCCCCCTTTCTGCTCTTCTTCCTCACTGTCTGCTGCTTTTCTTACTGAGTATTCAGCCTTGTTATGAGTGCACAATCATATGGAAGAAATGGTGCCCTCTTCTCTGTCAAAGACAATTCACCAGCATTTTGTGTGAAAGCAAATGTACCATCAAACTATCACCTCTCAGCTCCAAAGTAATATCTTCACAGAAATCATCACAGATGAACATCTTGCCAACAATCCTCAAATGCTAAGTTGGACCAGTTAGCAGAATGAAGCCATCACCAAATCACCCCACTTTTCAAAGGCTTTGGTAAGCAGGTTATTGTGCTTAAGCAAAAAAAAAATAAAAAATAGACCTTCCTCTTTTATAAATTTTACAAACATCAGTGAAACAAGGAGACACAAGACACTCGATCAGAACCAAGCCAAAATAGTGTTTTCAAGACTTCCTGTAGAAGTCCTGTAGCTGATTTCTGGCTTCCTGTAGAAGCCGTTTTTACACTTCCTGATTTGGCTTGCATGGCTGGGATGTATTCTTCTTCAATTTTGTTGTGGTTGCCTTGGTTTTGTCTTCACTTGTTTGGACTTTTTCAGTCCTCTCTACCCTGCGTTGCAATTGTTTCTCCCTTGGCATTTATGCCTTTATTCTACCCACAGCTTTGGTCTTAGTAGCTTGGCCTTTGTTTGTTTCTCTTCTTTCTTTTCCTGTGGTGGCTTGTCTTGGGTCTTTTCTCTGCTGTTCATCAGATGCTTCCTTGTCTGCGCTACTAGATGAGGTGAATTCATAACTTGAAGGCTGACCTTGCTACCAAAAAGGATATAAGCTGGTTGGTCTGGTTTGGTGAGAGTGCCCTGTTTCAATGCTCTGAGCAGAAAGGGACTGTTTTTATATTTTTTTTTATTTTTTTTATGCTTTCCTCTTTTGATCCTCAGGACAAGATTTCTCGGGTGCTTGTATTTCAACTTTGCACCAATTCCCTGGTTATAATGCTTTTGGTGCCCAAACCCGACTGTCAAAAGGGAATCAGGCTCCCACAGACAAAGTGTAGAGCTTCATCCTCAGCATGCATACAATCACATAAAATTCGTATTCTTCATGCATAGGTTAACCCTCATAGTGGTTTATCGTTTCTAGCAGAGGAATTTCTTAACATGAACTGTGGAAGAGAATCTGACGCAGGACCAACTAAAACATTCCATGTAACACACAGGAAAACTACTATTCTGGATTCACAAGCAGATTTGTTTCATACTTTCTTATTCAAAACAGTTTTAATTTGCCATCTTTCAGATGTATCATGCATGGAAGAGTTTTTTTCAAGCCTACCACTTTCGGGACTCCCAATTTGTCGAAATAAAATCCAAGCTTTTCTGCTCTGGAAGGCTCTGCTGTACTTTCCTGTAGAACGCCTTCCTGTAGAAACGCCTGTAGAGTGCCCCTGCGCCTCTGAGCGAGCTGATACTTGGGATAATTTCAAAAACAGGTAGAAACCAGTGGAGGATGACTAGTTCATCATTTTGTGGAAGCGGAGGATGCATACTTCAGTCAAGTGCAAATGGACAGCAGGTAGTGTGAGTTTCAGCTGAGTGTTTGTTAATTGTTGCGTGATTCACGTGAGAGAGTGAAGTGGCCAAGTGTACATGGCCACATGCAACTGGAAGTGTTGTCCCCGAACTGCATGTTTTACCCCTGTAATCACTGTCGTGAATTGAACTGAAGTTTAAACAACCAACACTCCTTGTTGTTTTAATTTCCACGTAAGTCAGCTATCCACGTGTATTGCGTGACTTCCAGCTGAGTGCTAGGGAAGAAAATCGGTTGAGCCTCGCCAATCCGTGGCTTAATCTCACCATTTCATTCATTCATGCAATTTCCAAATTAATTTTATGCAATAGAAGAATGGGTTTGTCACATACCTCGAAGTTGAATGGTTGCCGTGAGCTGCTGTGGGCTGTCATTGCTACATGCATTTGATTTTATGGTTGCATGATGGCTGGGCTGCTAATCCATGGCTGGTTTTCTTGTGCAGGTGTCCTCTGGCCAGATGCATGCAACAAGAATTCATTTCCACGTTCAGATCTGCATCCTGAACCTGCTGCCATTGAATTTTCACAGGACCAGAACTTCTTTTTTCCATTTCTCCCAAACGGCAACCCGGATTGAGCTGAAACTTGGTGGGCATGTTCCTACCATCATGATGCATCTCCCATAGCAAATTCATGATCAATGGATGCATGGATTTCGAGAAAAATGGAAAATGGCTGAAGAATTCAGAGGTCGATTTCTCGGAAACCGTGCATCGAAATCGACTGAAACTGCTTGGGTAGGCTACTATCACCCACGTGCATCTCCCCATGAAACAGGTTTTGAAACAGATGCACGGTTATGGAGAAAACGCAAAAATGGCTGATGGTGATGGAGGCTGATTTCTTGGAAACCGTGCACCGGAATTGCATGAAACTACTCAGGCATGTTGTCATCAACCTTGTACAAGCCCCCACAAAACGGTTTGTCAAATGGATGCATGGTTTTCAAGTTATGGCAAAAACAAATTTCGTTCTATGTCTTTTTGCTTCAAGGCTTCTTGCAAATTTTTGCATGGGATGACAAAATGAATTTTGGCTGTGATGCAGGTGTGGAGATGATGGAGGATGAGTTGGAAGACTGCATGAGGACTTCTGAACCCTTGACGAAGCTACCATGTTCGCCAAACCACTTTTTCAAATGCATGCCTAGTTTCCCACAATTTCTACAGGAAGATCCTGTAGAAGCACAATGAGAAGCACAAGGAGGTGGAAAAAGTGATGGATGAAGGCAAGGGATGGACACACAAGTGCTTGTAGGCCTAATCAACAGATTCTCACCATTAGATTCATTTTTGAGATTGAATTTGGCTCGTCCAAAGGTTCTACATGATGTTTCCTGTAGAAATATAGAGCATCCTGTAGAAAACACAGTTTTGAGGAAAGAAGCATAATGACATGAACAGAATGATGGAAAAGGGGTGAGGAGTGGAAACATAGATGAGTGTAGGCCTCATGGACATATTCCAAGCCTTCAGGTCCTCTTTGGAGATCAATTTGGCTTTTTTGTAAGCTTCCTGTAGAAGATACGAAACTTCCTGTAGAAGGCACAAAAACTCCTTTGTCTTTGATTTGAGTGCTCCTCCTGTCATGAAACGTCCTTCTTTAACCTGCAATGTCATTGCTGCAACATGAAATGGAGATTAGCTTTATTTTTCTTTTTCTTTTTCTCTTTTTTTTTTTGAAAAACAACTAGGGCGCCTCATGGAGGTTTTCACCCTAATTGCCTGCCTTGGGCGCCTCCAAGGGAGGTTTTCACCCAAAGATCTTATTCTCTTTTCTCTTTTTTTTCTACCCATTGACCGCCTCATGGAGGTTTTCAATCAATGAGCCAATCTAAGGCACCTCCAAGGATGTTTTCACCTTAGATTTCTATTTTCCTCTTTTTTCATTTTTTTCTTTTTCTTTTTTTTCATTTTTTCTACCCTACCCTACTTGAAAAACAAAATCATTTTCAAGTATAGGAATACTTCCAATGGAGCCATGTGCACATCGAGATTAGAAAAAAAATGATGTGGAGGCTCGAAATGCATGCTCTGACAGGTATCCAGATCTCAGAGACCAAATGATCTGACTTTGAAGGGATCAAACATAGTTGAGGAAGAGAGTACTGCTGCAACTTAGTGACTGTCTGGAACCATGTCTCAATATAGCTTTGATATCCTTGGTCCCTTTGCTGATCTGGATCATTCTTCATGTCACTTTCTATCATGACTTTCTCATCTTCCTCCTTTTGCTGATCTTTCTCTTGAATACATGGAAGATTTGATGGTAACCATGAGGGAACTTTCTCCATCTCTGATTCTGATCTCTTCTCTTCATCAAGTGCAGCCCATGGTTCTTTGATCTTTTCTTTTGGATCTTCTTTTGCCTTTGGTCCTTCAATGCTTTCAAGATGATCTCTTTTTTGCAACACTCTTCCTGAGCTTTGGTGAAGATCATTGGGCTCAAGAGGAGTTGTTTGGATATGTTGTGCCTCAGATTTGCAATGGGGTTGAGCTACTCCATTGCATGGCTTTGGAAATGGTACGGGTAGATGAGTGGAGGTGTGAGTTTGAGATGGAGATGGATGGCATTGTGGTTGGGTAGGCATTTGGGGTTTCCTTGGTGGAGGAGGAGGCGATGGTTGTGGATGAGCAGGTGGTGGAGGAAAATGAGCAGGATGAGAGTTATACTGGGGCCTCCACTCCTGATAAGGTGCATTCCAATGAGGTTGTGGCTGAGCATAAGAGTGAAATGAATGAGCAACTGGTTGGGCATAATATGGATCTATGAAGGAACAAGGAGAATATGACCAAGGAGGAGGTGTAGACCAGGAAGGATGAGTAGGGGAATCCCAAGAAGGCATGAAAGTGGCTTGATAAGGGTCATAATAGGTCTCGGGTATCCCTTGCATCTCCTGCTGGTAAGATCTAGGTCCATGTGGCCTCCTTTGGTTCATATAATAGAGTGATTCAGTGGCTCCCTTGGCTTTTTGATATGCAGCTTTGATTCTGGGCAAGGAAGGGCACTGATCTGTAGGATGGTATTCTTCACATACAAAACACACTTCTAGGGAGTGCATTGGACATTCGTTCCTGGGATGCTTTTTAAGGCACCTAGGACAAAAAATGACCAAAGCCCTCTTGGCTTCTTCTTGCTTCTTTTGGATCCGCAAGGTATCCAGTTGCATGGCAAGAAACTGCCTCATGTCACTCTTGAAATCTTCGATCTGATTTGCAAATTCATCTTTGGACAAGATGTTGCTCCCAACATCTCTACTTGTAGCCATTTGCTTCAGAGGAATGTTTCGTTCTTCTTCTCCCCTAGAGGTTCTTTAAATATGTCTTGATGTCCACCCAGGGGTCCTTTCATCACAGCCATCGAAGAAGAACATTGGCTGTGTGAAGCAGTGGGGGTGTTGTGCAATCATTTTTCTAACTTATCTCTACTCCTACAAAGCATGAAATAGATTGAACTGCAACTAACTATCTTGCGAAATTGAAAGGACTAATCTATTTTGCTCAAATGAAATTGCAAGAATGAAATGCTAGTCTACGCTTGCAGAATTGAAATGCTAATCTACGCTTGCAGAATTGAAATGTGGAATTGAAAGGCTATTCTAGGAAAGCAGGAAATGCTAATCTATGAAAGCAGGAAATGCTAATCTAGGAAAGCAAGAAAGGCTAATCTACTTTTGCATAAATGAAATTGCATAATGGAAATGAAGTAAACTACTTAGAAGAAGGTTGTAGTAGAAAATAGAAGAATAGAAACAATCACCAATACTCTGTCGCTTCCCCGGCAACGGCGCCAAAAAGATGGTGGGCTCCAGTACTGTAGCAATAATGCTACAACTCCTGGGGCTTCCTGTCTCTTAATTTTATCAACCCGGTAGTTCGTACAACTTGGAAGCGGCGGTGCTATATGCACAAGTACTAGCTCTTGTCGCAGCTGTCACTTGGTCAACTGGCACAAGTCCGCTAGGGCTCAAGCCAACTTCTATAGGCTCTCAGAAGAAGCTTGCTAAATGATGGATGAAAGCTAGCTCAGAGAAAACTAATTTACTTGACAAAAATGAACTGAAAGCAAATCAAAGCATGTAAACCTAGGAAACCCTAATTTGACTAGTTTAACCTCTATGATGCAATAGTGAGAGTGCAAATGTCTACAAATGATGCCATTACTTCTAATGATGCGAAATGCATGGACTCAAACTACTTCTACGAAAAAGAACATTGTTTTTGTGTTTTTGCTTAAGTGGATGGAGTGATTATGAATTTGCTCTTATTAGGGTTTGGCTGTGCAAAGGCGGATCAAGGAGGAGAAATGCTTGGGAAAGGTTGGGAAGGTTCATAGAGGATCTAAGGGGTCCCTAACACCCTTCCAGAGAGTCTCACAAAGTTTGGCCGTCAAGGAACCATGTTTATGGGCTTCTACAGGAAGTCTGCAGGGGTTTCTACAGGAAACTAAGGAATTTCTACAGGATGTTTGGCCGTGAGGGTTTTGAGTGATGGTGAAGTGATGGAGTGGTATGGGAGGATAGGTGAGGTGGAGATGGGACTGGTGATGGCTCAGAGACAGAGAAGTTAGATGGGGAAAGAGTGCATGGAGTGGGTTGGTGAATGGAAGGATGGTATCTATGAAAGGTTAAGTAGATGCGGCTATGTGAGTAATAGAAGAGCTGGAAGTTGAATGAGATGGACAGAGGGTGGCTGAGTGGCTTTAGGTGTGGTTGAAAAGAGGAGGAAGGTAATGGAGTGGTATGGGGCAGTGTAGATGAAACAAATTGTTTATGAGTGTCACCAAAACGAGAATGCTTCAACCTGAGCGACCTGTGACATAAAATCAATGAACAACAATATAAATTGTGAAGGAAACTCATGCATGGCAGTGGAATGAAGAAGTAATGCTAAATATAAAAGTGCATGAATGGATCTAAGTAATGCCTCAGCCTACTTCCAAACAACTACAGCAATTCTAACTGATAAAACCAATCTGTTTGACTTCTACAGGAAATCCAAATCAGCAACTGTTTAACCACTACAGGAAATCTAAATCAGCAGCTATACTCGAATGCATGTAAAGGGAAATGGAAACGAAATGCGAAAGGAACAATATTGATATAAAGGAAGGAGGCCTGAGCTCTCAGGTTGGGCCCAACCCCGAGAGCTTTAGGTTCCTTTAAAAACTCAAAATCTGATCCAAAACTGCTTGCTTTTATTCATAATCAAAAGTCTAATGTCATGCCAAAACTGGCTTACAAAGAGCAAAAACCAAATTGACTAACTAGCTGCTACGAAATGACTAACTACTAGCTACCAAAAATGACTACCAACTAGCTAACCAAAATGAGGCCCCAAGCCTTCTTATTTATACAATTTGAGGACCCAACAGTCCTCCTAAAAGTTAGGGACTTGGCTGCCCAAGACTTGTAGTTAACAGCAGTCCAACTTGACTTGCTTGGCTGCCCTTGAGCTTCATTGATTTGGTGGCCTTTGAACTCCGAGCTGATGGTGGAGAATTCGAGGTAAGGGTCCATAAATGAGGGGGACACCTTCCTACAAATCCTCTAGCTTGTTCTCCCACGAATTTGGCTGCCAAGTGCTCATTAAGACCTTCAATTTTGTCTCCATGTTGACCAACAAGGCTACACAAAGCACCCATTAGACTTGTTGGCATAATGACTAACCAAATTCACTCTATTAACATAAAAATAATCAAAAACATGCAATAAACAAATGAGAATGGTGGACTAAGCCAAATTAGGAGGTTGAATGAGCCCAAATAATTGTACATTTTTGGGGCTCATCAATAATCTTATGCCATAGCCGCAGATGGAAGAATTCATGTTGTTCACAAAAGTCAAAGAATTCATCTGAGGTAAATTCGCCTCCTCGATTAGATCTGAGGCATTTGATTTTGTGATATGATTCATTTTCAACCAAAGATTTGAAGGCTTTGAACTTTTCAAATGCTCCATCTTTATGCTTTAGAAGACTGATCCAACACATTCTGGAAAAATCATCAATGAACAATATAAAGTATTCTTCTCCACGAGGTGACTTTTTCCTTGATGGTCCACATAAATCAGTATGAACAAGTTCAAGAGGCTTACTAGCTGACCCTTCTTTTTCAATGAAGTGAGATCTGGTTTACTTACCGAATTGACATGATTTTCATATTATATTTTCAAGAATGCTGATATCTAGAAGATCACGAACAACCTGGAATCTGCATGCTTTTCTTATTTAAGAAAAGCTTAGATGTCCCAACCTTCTGTGCCATAGCTAGTTTTCATCATTTTTGCTTAAGCAATAGTTTTGTTGTCCTCCCTTGAGTATGTATAGGTTGTTTGGAGTTCTTGTACCTTTGATCATGATTTCTCATGTATCAATCTCACGAACAACACATCCATTCGATCGAAACACCCCTTCATTTCCTTGATCACACAGTTGACTCACACTCAACAGGTTATTCTTTAAACCATCAACATACATAACACTGCCAGCTTTAACTTTTTCTTTCAAGAAAACAGAGCCTTTACCTTTTATGACAGCATGAGTTTCGTTTCCAAATGAGACATTATTTTCCTTTTCTAAGGCATTATATGAGTGCAGTTTTTCTTTGTCACCTGTCATGTGTTTTGAACATCCATTGTCGATGTACCAGTGGTTTTCTTGTCCTTCTGCATACAAGGCTATGCCACATCTTTCTATTTGTGGTTCTTTCTTTCTCCATATTTTGGGATTTAATGGAGTTTGCTCCTTTTGAGATATTTGCTGAAATTTACTCCTGCATTCAGATTCTTCATGGCCAAAGTTATTACAAATTGAGCATTCTATTTCATTTTCAAGAAAAGAAAAGTTATTATAGGAATTTTTCTTGATCCCTGTCACATTCCTTTGATTTCTTGCTTCTCTAGTCATGATGGTTTTGTAAGCAACACATTGAGCAACTTTGTGTCCAAAATTATGACATGAGAAATGCTGACCATTGAAGAAGTTCCTACGATTATTGAATCTATTGATCTGGTGATTGTAGTTTCTATTCATCTTTGAAACAAATTAAGTATGATTTACCTGAGTTTGGTTGTGAGTTTTGTTTATCCTTGGAGCAAACTAAGCCTGATTTACCTAGTGATCTGCCTTATGCCTTTGTTGACGATTGTCATACTGTTCACTGTTCTTTGCTGCATCAAGATCACTTTTAGTGGAGGTTGATGGCTTCTGCGATTGAGGTGCTTCTTCAGTATATCAAGACCTTTCTTTATCAGAGGAGAACGCTGCACTGATAATTTCATTTAAGGTTTCTTATCCTTTAGCAAATCCAAGATTGAGAGATTTTCTTTTCTCAAGATCCTTTCTTAGACCCACAATTTCACATTCTAGTTTTTCATTGTGTTTTTCTCTTTCAGCAAGTTGATATGTCAAGGTATCTATAAGCATATTCTTTTCTTCTAAACATATTTTGAGTTTAGAAATTTCTTCATGAAGTTCATCTTCTTCTAATGCATCCAAAAATTTATCATCTTCATAAGCCATTAGAAGTCTATAGTCATTACTATTTTCATCTTCATCACTATTTGATAATCCATCACTATCTTCATGAGTATAGTAGCTCTTTTTACTTACACTTTGTTTTTTATTCCATTTTGCAGATTCATTCCCTTTATCATATTTATCTTTATGAGGACATTTGGTAGCATAATGATCGACTCTACCACAGGCAAAACATTTGAAAGGTAGTTTACCTCTAAATCTTCTGGAACCCCGTTGAAGCTTCTTGACAAAGTTTACTTCATCTTCTTCTTCTGAAATATGTCCTAATTCATTGAGTTCTTCTTTTACTTTTGTTGAATCTTTAAATGTGTCTTCTCTCATATCTGATGGGCTTCCTTTTCTCATCTCAAAGGAAGTTAAGATTTCGTGAAGTTGTGTCATAGTAATAGTCTGTAGATCCTGTTTTTCTTCTATGGCATATACTTTTGATTCAAATTTAGAAGACAAGGATCTTAAAACATTTTTTCAGCTAAGGTAACTTCCTTCATCTCTTCACCTAGATTTTTCATGCAATTAACAACCTCATCTATACATAAGAAGTAACTAGCAATACTTTCATCATTGTGCATCTTAAGAGTTTCATATTGAATTCTGAGAGTTTGCAGTTTAGCATGTTTTATCTGAGAGTCTCGTTCGTAGCTTAGAATAATTTTGTCCCATATTTCTTTGTCTGATTTGAGCTGCAAAACTTTGACAAACTCTGATTGTGACATACTTCCCAATAATGTATTGACAACCTTGGCATTGGTTTCATATTTCTTTTTACTTGCCGTATCTATAGGAATTGCTGATGGAAATGTATATCCTCATTTCATAATTTCCTAGACATCTGTTCCAAATGATCGAAGGTACACTGTGGTTCTTATCTTCCAATAAACAAAGTTGCTCCCATCAAATATTAGCGGTCTGATGGATCCACCGCTTTCTTGATTACTCATGATGATGGATCTTCCTTCAAGCGATCAAGCTTCTTCAGAAGGACCTTCTCTGATACCAATTGTTGGAAATAATACTGAGAGGGGGGGTGAATTAGTTTTAGTAACTCAATAATTTTTCATTTCCATAGGCAGATTTGTATACGCTACTTTAGCTAATTGAACCAGCGTGTACAAGTGACTGTTATTAAAGCAACCAGCATATACGCAGATAACCTTTTGATTTACCCAATTTATCATGTATTGAACTTTAACCAGTATCTCAAATATTAATTAGACAGTGCAGTAAAAGTAGAATAAAGTATAAGCATCACACATGAACACCAAGATATAAGGTGGAAACCCAATGTGGGTAAAAACCACCTGCTACTGTCGTCTCTGTCTTCTTTTAATAATAAGAAAATTTTGTTTACAATTTTGTACTGGTGCATACTTATACCAGTACGCAGGCTTCTACCTATAGCAGGTTGCAACCCCCTTATCTCTTGTACTAGACGATATGTTTGCTGGTACGTAGGCATCGACCTACAGAAGGCTACGACCTTCTCTCTTCCTCCAAGGACCACGTTTCATAAATTTTCAGACTGGATCCATCAACAAAATCATAAGAGTAATTCAATCATCAGATATATCTGCATCAACCAATCACCTTTTGAACCAACTACAACCAAATCAATCAATCACTTTGACAACCCATCAATCTAATCATTCAAAATACTGTCACCAGAATACAGTAACCAGAACCCAAACTAGAACCCAGAACTCTACAACAACAAAGAGTAGCAACTAAAACATATTTTATAGGTTATACGCTACTTCCATGTGTCGAACATGCGTGTATACACGCTATTCTCAAAGCCAACCAACGTATACATCTGCAAATATTTATTCAGAATTCTGCAGCTATTCCAGACTTCAGTTATACCCAGATCATATCATTTACAGAATAATATATGCGTCAGTATTATGATCTAGAATATACATGAGAAAAAACACATAATGATAGTTCATTTTATGCCTTAAGATCCCGATCCATCATTAGATCTAATCCCTCATCATCCTCTAAGGTTCATCCTTGGTTCAGATACAGTAATGCACCATAACCCAATAACCTGCATACTAGATCTCACACTTTATCAGATATTCGATACTTGCACACTTTGGCCTAATGATCTTCTCCTCCTTTTATAGTTTTAGGATTTTCTCAATACCATGGACCAAAACCACTTAGGACCAATACCTTGGACCAAATACCTAGGGTCAATTCCTCGGACCAGATACCTTGGACTAATACCATGGATCAAAATACCATGGACCAAATTCTTCGGACCAAAAACTTAGTTTTCCAAGGTATGTGCGCTTTTCTTTTTGTGAAAGTGCGTGTGTACGTATACGTGACTTGTATATAGTGAACCTGCATGTATACATAGCTTGGTCAATGTTGAACCTGCGTATACCTCTCTTTCTTCATTCTGTGAAGACTGATCTTTAAATCTTTGTTGTGTACTGTTGAGGGCCCCGAAGTCGGGTCGACAACAAGGGGGATACCCACCCGGTCTGGAACCTGGTTGGCAGCCCCTTGCCCGTTTGGAGTAGCGGGTCCGACTAGGGGTAATGGGACCAGTTTCCCAATGTGAAGGGTGTGCGTGTGTGTGTAGAGTTTGATGGTATTAATCTAAAGGTTTCTCTAAACTAGTCTTAATTTTAACTGCTAAACTAACTCTATGCTAATGTAATCTAATGAAGAGAAACAATACATCTAGTCTACGCTAACCCGGGGTGTTTTCTTTTGTTATGCGATCTAGAAAGATTTCAAACAACAGCTGGTAATAAAGATCATTCAACTGTTATCAGAATATAAATCGATAAAGATAAACCATTCTGCATAAGAAGTTAGGCAGAGTAGTTGTGAACAACATATCGCATAATCAGTTTTCTATATGTCAAGCATAAATAAATGACCCCACTGTACAGAAGTGCCAAATGGTAATACATACATTCATACAGTAACATATAAAGAACTCAGCTGTGTATTACTTTAGGGATACTAACAGAATTTAGTCAAGAGATAAAAGTACCATTTATGACTGATTTCACTAATAAACTTCAAGCAATAATGATTTATTTCTACTTGTTCTAATATCTGCTAAGAGTACAGAAGTGCAACATCAGTAACAGACATTAAAATGCAAACATAAATAAATCTCGATCCATCCATTCATCAAAAACCTCCTCTGAGGGTGCAGAAGTGCATGTTATGAGGACAAGTTTTTTGACAGATTTCCGGACCCTTCTCCAAATGCCATGAGAAGGGTTAAATACTACTAACTAATTAATCTTAATTACAAGAAATTAGGGAATCGGCTTCAAATGACCGCCCTTTACTAAAAGCAAATTTATTTCTAAAACTTTAAATCTAATTTCTGACCGTTTCTGTATATTCTCTTTAGTGCTGTCAACAGTGCAACGTTTTCCTGGGAACAGTCGGCTGGCCGCCTTCTTCTTTCGCTCGGGAGATAAAAGTGGAAATAACAAGAGCTGGCACTTCCTTCTGACAGACCAGAAGATATTTTCGAAAACCTTTCTCTAGCTAGGTGTATTCGCCGCGTGTATACTTAGCACAACCCAGGTTCTTCTCGAACTGATTTTGCTGTTGCTATTCCGGTTTCCGGTCATGCAAATGACTGAGTGGGTTAGGAGTCGCGCTGTATGGACAATCCCCTGTTTCGAGAATTGTTTCCACTCTTTGTCCCAGGCTTTTCTGGAGCGTCTTCCTTCTCATGCGCTTCTTTCTCTGCTTTACCAAGTCTGAGCTTCAGGATCTTTTGTGAACACGCTGCTTTTGTGCGCCTTTGACTCTGAGTCCTGGATAGTCTAATTTCATCAGTGCTGGTTGGTTTATAGTCTGGAATCCGCGGCCCTGCTGCATGCGGCATCCATTTGTGGAGGCATATTCTCTATGTTGTCTGATTGGCGCTTTCCCTTTTCCTTTAGATATTTCCTGCATATAGATTTATATTAGTTGCGTGTCTTGCAGTCTACGCAAAGAAGAAGGGAAATGAAAAGATTGACATGAAAGCATTAAACTCTAATGAATGCATAATCCTGACATTCATCATGACTTGACTCTTCGAAAAATGCGATGCAATCATTCCTTGATACTCAAGCATGTGGTCATTAATTTCCTTTAAGCCGCGCGCTTAATCTTGGGTCTATCGAATATGTCGGAGAATTCGTGCGATGAGTCTTTTCATATCGCAGATCGCAGATCGCAGATCGCGGTTCGCCGATATCGCAAATCGCAGATCACCGTCATCGCAGATCGCTGATCACAGATTTTATTCAATGGTTTATGCCACCTAGTGCGACGTTTGCGATGTGCGATGTCGCATATCGACGATCGGCAACTCTTGAAGGTCTTCTTTTTAGAGAGCGCTTGGGATGTATGCGATGCGATGAATTTCGCATCGCTCTTTCGCAGTTTTGTTTTCCGCGCTTGGGTAATGCTTCAGCCTTCCCTTGCGATGCGATTTAAGCCTTAGGGAGAAAAATACAAAATTTAAAAATATTTTTGGGATTTTTCTTTCAGGGTCCCCCCCTTTGCTCGATGTTATTGCTAATATCGAGCAAAGAAGGGGGGGGGTTGTTGATGACCACAACAATGGTGATTCACTGTGAAGAACCAATTATCTCTGCTTGTTCTATTGCATTTTCACTTCCAAAACAGAAAAAATTTTCTTATGCCTAAATTTTGTTATGGACAGATAGAGTATTACCCCTTATCCCGTCAATGATGTTTCGTCACAACTTTTATTTCATTCCGATTGTTTGCTCCCTCTGGGTCATTTCTTGTATTCACACCTAGACATTACTCAGTGCTTTTCAAAGACAAAATAAGGTCTTCTCTGCGTACTGGCTTTGTAAAATATGCTCATTTGTCGTAGGTAGAGCCTCTGCTGCCCGCAAGCGTCCATAGCCTCGACAGGGTTACCATGTTATCCAGCAATGATCCTTTTTCCTATTTGAGGTTATTTACAACATACCAGAGAAAAATCCTTTTGACACTTTTTCTTTCTTTTTTGATTTTTTATTCTCTAAAGAACAGTGTCTTGGTTTGGTGGCCAAATTATGACACAGTCATTCACTTGATTTACACTTTTGCTGAACAAGCTGGCTCGTGATGAGACCCCTTGTCTTTTGATTGCAACAATCTTGAGTCGTTGCCCTGTTTTGGTAGACAGTAGTGGCAAAGTCAGCAAGTTATAATATCTGTGATCATGATAAGCCAGCTCGTGATAAGACCTCTCATTCTTTGAGATATAGTGTTTTCTTGGATTGTTTCTCTGGATGCCGCGATTTCCTTAACAGGGAGGAATTCATTGTTTTTCCTTAAGAAAGCTCTGGACGACAATAATAGAGTTTAAGAACAACAGTTTTGCAGAGAATAATTATTTTGCTATTGATGATACTTTTCATTGCGTTGGCCTAAAACAATTTTTTGCCAAAAGTTACTTTCATCCCAGATTTCTTTGTGAAGTTGAAACTAACATCATATTCAGGCTAAAGTTAACTCTATCTGTCAATAATAAAAGTCATATTTTTTTTTCGAAAAGTTTTACTATTTATACAAGTGAAATCAAAATCTGATAGAGAAATGGTATGTTTCTTCATGAATATAATTTATGATCATTCATAACCAACCTTATTTATAAGAAATAAAAACTAAAAAAAATAAAAAATAAAAAAATAAAACTAAAATTATCCTACAAAAATAGAAGGATGACCTTCTATGGAAAATACATTTTGAGGATTTGTCCATTCACAGGCAGAGAATCTCTCCTGCCTGTCAAGTCCTGCAACACAAAAGTCGACGGGCCTATGACCTCTACGATCTGAAAAGGACCAAGCCATAGCTTCTGGAATTTCGTATGTTTGCGCTTTTCTTCGTGAGCCTTATCCCATTTCAAAACTAAATCTCCCATCTGAAAGTTTTTTCTGGTCATTATGTTCGAATCAAAAGAGGATTTTATCAGCGCTTGGTGGTGAGCATGGTTTTTCTTGGCCTGTTCTCGTTGTTCTTCTAGCTTGATTATTTCCATTTGCCTTAGCTGTAAGGGAGAAGTAGATACTTCATCAATGTATTGTACTAAGGACAAGGAGGGAATGACTAAGTGAGTAGGAAGAACTGCTTCTCTCCCGTAAGCTAAATTAAAGGGAGAAGTGCTGATAGAGGCTTTCTTTGTAATTCTGTCTGCCCATAAGGCGTTTACCAGCGCTTTATGCCAATTCTTTTGGTTTTGGTCGACTGTCTTTTTGATAATCCTGATTAGGTTCTTGTTCGTTGATTCAGCCAGCCCATTACCTTGCGGATAGTAGTTGGCAGAATACTTCAGTTTGAACCCTCTGCGAACTCAGTCATGGTATTTCCAGAAAAATATGAAGCATTATCAAATATTAAGGCCGTTGGCAATCCAAACCTAGTAATGATAAACTGATTTATGAATACAATAATGTTTTCAGAGTTAGCTGTCTTGAGAGGAACTGCCTCTACCCATTTAGTAAAATAGTCAGTTGCCGTGAGGATATACCTATGCTGTTTAGAGGAGTGAGGAACGATCTCACCTATTATGTCCAGGCCCCATTGGCTGAACAGCTGTTCGATGTTAACCGGCTGCAGTGGCATGGATGACTTCTTTTGTTTTCCTGCAGCAGTTTGGCAGACTTGGCATTTCCTTACGTGATGGTGCGAGTCTTTGAACAGCGTGGGCCAGTAGTATCCTGCACATAAGATTTTGTGCGTGGTGGATTCTCTAGCATAGTGTCCACCTGCTGGTCCATCGTGGAGTTCCTGCAAAACCTTTTCGGCTTCAGTTTTCTCAAGACATCTAAGAAGCACAGAATCATAATTCCTTTTAAACAGGACATCATTTACGAGCTGGTATTGTTTAGCTTTTAATCTCAGGGCTCTCTTCTTGATGTGATCCAGGTGAAATGGAGCATGCCCGTTTTTCAGGAAATAAATGGTGTCAGCATATAATGATTGTGCGTCGTTTAGGCTTACCTCATACGCGTGTACCTCTTCAGATGATTTTTCGGGGATTTGCGATGCTCCAGCTAACATCTTGCAGAAGCCTTGGCCTCTTACGATGTGTGCCGGCTTGATCTCCAGGTCGTATTCTTGCAAGGCGGTGATCCAATTCGCTCTCTTTTTGCCCACATCTTTCTGTATTAGGAGGTTTCTTACTGCTGGGAATGGTACTATGACCTTGGTATGGGCCTTTAGCAAGAAAGGTCTGAAATATTTAATTGCTTTGAAAATGGCGTATGCCTGTTTCTCTACGTCCGAATATTTCAGCTCAGCACCTTGTAAGTTTGAGCTAAAGAATGCGATCGGAGCTTCTACCTTTTCTTGATTCGCTTGAGTCAAGATCGTAGCATAAGAATTCTCTGAGGCAAACGTGTATAAGACAAAGGGCTCTGAAAAATTTGGGGTTGCTAGAGATGGAGCGTTGATGATGGCTTGTTTGATTAAGTTAAATGCTTCGTGCTCGTCTAGACCCCATTTAAAGTTTGAATTCTTTTTTATCATTTTTTGTAAAGGAGAAATAATACGTGAAAAATCTGGGACAAATCTTTTCACAAAATTGATCTGTCCTAGGAAAGATTGCATGGTCTTTTTGTTATGAGGCATGGATATCTCGGAAATTTCTTTGATTCTGTCAGGTTCAATGTGAATGCCAGATTTGGACACTATGAATCCTAGCAACTTTCCTTCACTCAACGCGAAAAAATATTTCTTCGGGTTAAGCGAGATCCCATACCTTAAACATCTTTGAAAGATTTGCTTCAAATCTTTGAGGTGGTCATTTCGGTTCTTGGAGTATACAGTTATATCATCCAGGTAGATCACTACCGATTTATTGACTAAACCTTTAAACGCAATGTCCATGGCTCTCTGAAAAGTGGCGCCGGCGTTGATTAGACCGAACGACATTTTCCGATACGCGTAGGTACCCCATTTAGTTCGGAAGGTGGTTTTTAACTGATCATCTGGGTGTACCAACACTTGATTATATCCTAAAAATCCGTCCAGGAAAGACATTAACTCTGAGCCTGCGACAGCCTGTAATATTTGCTCCATAGGTGGGAGGGGAAAATTGTCTTTCTGACAGGCTTTGTTGAGATTCCGGAAGTTGATGCAGATTCTAATATCTTCGTTTTTCTTCCTAACAGGTACCATGCTGGATACCCATTTGCAATGTCTGACCGGGAAGATTATTCTGGCTCTCAACAATTTATTCAGCTCAGTTTTTATCTGATTTTCCAAGTTGGGGTGAATTTTTTTGAGCTTCTGTTGGACAGGTTTCTCGTTGTCAATCATAGGGATAGTGTGTTGAATGATAGAAGTGTTGTAAGTCTTCAGCTCATCGTAATTCCAGGCAAAGACGTTTTTGTACTGTCGTAGAAGACGGATATATGCTGATTTTTCTTCAGGAGCTAGGCCTTGACCTAGATTAACGTTTTGCGGCTTCTCATCGGTTCCTAGGTTCACTGATTCGTAGTTCAGAGTTGAACTGTAAAGTTTGGCGTTAGCTGACCTTTTGAACCGACTTTTCAAGTCGTATACGTCTTCTAGTTTGACCACCGATTTGGGTATAGCATTATCAGTGCTATTTTGTTGTATCTGGTGATCATGACAGTCTTCGTCAATTATCTGGTTTGAGTAGGATCCTTCAGAGGTGAGGAAACTTACGATGTCTGGGTCGTCGTTGAATACTCTCCAGTTGGTGATGTTGTCAGGGATAGATGGTTTAAAAATCAATTCTATCGAAAACCTATCTGGACTAAAGTCTTCGGAGGGGATGAGTCTGGAGGCTACGTTAGCTAACAGGTCTGCGTTTGCATTGTGAAGTCTCGGGATCGACGAAATATTGAACGCTGTAAAATGTGCAGTGAGATCTTGTACTAAAGATTGATAGTGCTTTAAATGATTAGACAGGCAGTGTATGGTGTTACGTACCTGTTTGACGACGATCTCAGAATCTCCAAAGACTTGAAGATATTTGACGTTGCAGCCGATTGCTTTGTATAGGCCTTGCACCAAGGCTTCGTATTCCGCTGTGTTGTTCGTGCAATCGAACTCCAGTCTGCATGTGAGCATGGTCTTATTTCCGTCTGGGCTGATCAAAACGCATCCTGCTCCCGCTCCCTCGTTGGATTTAGAGCCATCAAAATATAATTTCCAAAATAAAGAAGTATTTACAGGGTTATCTAAGAAACTAACACATTTTGAATCATCAGTCTGGGAAAAGTTTTCAACTTGGGACAAAACTGAATTTTCTAAATATGGTGATATGTGAGCATTGAAATTTCCGAGGAAAGAGTCTACCGAGTAGTTGCCTATGATGCTGTTGTTGTATGCTATGGCTTCGTTCTCTCCTTCCAAATCCGTCACTATGTATTTTTGGTGCAATTCCCGTTCAATCTTTATTTGATTTGGTTTCCCGTTGAAGGGTAACCACATGTGCGATTAGTCGGTTGAAAAGTATCCGTGGAGTTTCTCGGACCAGTCCCTGCTAAGAATCAGACCATAAAATTCAGGGATGTCAGCCACTAGAATGTCGATAACCTGACATACCTTGGGGTTAGACGACAGTCTTATGGTCACTTGATTGAGTTCGCCTATCACTTCGACTTGCGATCGATCAAGTTGAACTATGCGCACTACGGATTTTTGCGGTTGAACATTAAGTTTGGCACATATTGACTTGGGTAGAATATTGGTTGAAGCACCAGAATCGACCAAGCAGTTGTGCACGTTTCTGTTAAAGATTTCATAAATGAGGAGGAAAGGAGGAGTATGAGATCTAGATCTCCCTCCAATCAGAGCGATGTCATTTGGATCGATTTTATTGATCGTGTTGATTGGAGGTCTTCCTATATTATGGGAAGCTACAGCTGTAGGTAAAGGCGTAGTAGGTACGGTGTGTAACTCTTTCATCATGATTTTCTGTTGGTGTTTCAATTTGCTCAACTCGTACAGAGTGATATTAGCCCTAGTCTTTTTCATGTCATCGATGATGTTATACTCCATTTCATTCGACACTATTAGTGTCTTTGATGGAGGTGATTGCTCTGATTGGACTGGGCTAAATGAGGTCATTTTAGCAATTGTTTTCTTTGGTGCGACCTTTTTTTTTGCTGCAGGGCTTGCGCCCTTCTGTTTTGGGGTATTCTGGGGAGGATCAAGTTGATTTCTGCTTCGTGTGCTAACCGGAAGTGCTTCTTGATCTTCCTCTTGTGGGAGGATGAAATCCCACATTCCTTGCAGTTCCACCACTTCTTCATCGTCGATCTGCGTTTCGATGGTGCTCTCCTCTTCTTCTTCTTCAGCTTCCACATTTGAGACTACGTTGGGTGGCTTCGTCTCCATGGGAGGGTTTCTTTTGAAATTCCTAAAAGGCTTTCTTGGGGACGATTCTGCTACTTGTTTTCTTATGTCAATCATCTCATTAGACATGGCCTTTAATACCTTTTGTAGTCCTTCCATGTCGAAAGGATCTTTTGTTTGCTTCTTCTTGGTGTCTTCTTTGAAAGAGATTTTCTTAGATTTACGCTCTTCGATTGTAGATCTCTTTTCTAGGGCTACTACGCGTCTTTCAACTGCTAATGCCTCAACCAAATTTTCGACTAAGGTTGTCTTGCTCGCCCTATCTACGAAGATGGCCAAGTTTGAAGGTAAGGCCGTGATGTACCACTCACATCTTACTTCCTTGCTGGGTTGAGAAGCAGCGGGGATTTTGTTGAGGATCTTGTTGAATCGTAAGTTAAAATCCTTAATGGGTTCCCTATCCTCAGCTTTAAGATTGGATAAATCGTTGATCAGTGTCGCTGTCGATCTATCATCGCCGAATTTGGTGAGAAATTGATTTTGAAAAATGTCTCAGCAGGTGATAGATCCGGAGGGCAGTGAAAAGTACCATGACCCGGCTGTTCCTTGCATTGTATAGGGGAAAAGTCGGACCACGACATCTTCGTTGGTAACTCCGTTGAGATTAACAGAAAGCATGAAGTTATTGATATGTTCTTCAGCTAGCATTCCTGTTTCTGGATTGAACTTTGGTAGCCATTTCTCGGGATGGGCAGGTATTGGACTTAGGGGTGGAGGCATTAAAACCGCCCCAGGATTGTTCCATGGAGATTGGGCCATCGCTGAGTTGCTAGTTAAGAAAAGTGTAGGAGATGGTCTTTGATATTGAGAAGATGGAGATGTTATGATCTTCGACGATTGCGGAGGAAGGGTTGTGGAAGATGGATGAGTGACTTGAGGTGGAGATGTGGGTGGTTGACTTCGTGGAGAGGGAGTTGAAATGGACGAAGTGGATGAAAGAGTCTCTCTTTCAGACTCTGGGAGTGCTTTCCTTGCTCTTTTCCTAGTGGGGAGAGGGAATTCAGTTGGCTGGACGCCAAACTTTTCACTCTTCAATCGGGTCAGGGGATGAGCAGGATTGTACTGCGAAGTCAGGCTGCCTTTAGATTTATTAGACTTCTGGGTAAAAATAGAGAATCCCTGGAGTTTACGGATCAAAGTTTGAACTTCAGGGGGATCGATAATAAGTTGGTTTGATGTATCAGTATGTATAGCAGCGGTGGATGTCCGAGCGACTTCTAGTTCCGAAATTAGTCGTACCGGGGAAGTCGAGGAAGTTGGTGAGGGTGATTTGCTCTTAGAATGGTATTTGGATTTTGAATTATGCGCCATTCATAGCTCGGCCCTCCTTCTAGCGCCAGAAATGTTGAGGGCCCCGAAGTCGGGTCGACAACAAGGGGGATACCCACCCGGTCCGGAACCTGGTTGGCGGCTCCTTGCCCGTTTGGAGTAGCGGGTCCGACTGTGGGTAATGGGACCAGTTTCCCAATGTGAAGGGTGTGCGTGTGTGTGTAGAGTTTGATGGTATTAATCTAAAGGTTTCTCTAAACTAGTCTTAATTTTAACTGCTAAACTAACTCTATGCTAATGTAATCTAATGAAGAGAAACAGTACATCTAGTCTACGCTAACCCGGGGTGTTTTCTTTTGTTATGCGATCTAGAAAGATTTCAAACAACAGCTGGTAATAAAGATCATTCAACTGTTATCAGAATATAAATCGATAAAGATAAACCATTCTGCATAAGAAGTTAGGCAGAGTAGTTGTGAACAGCATATCGTATAATCAGTTTTCTATATGTCAAGCATAAATAAATGACCCCACCGTACAGAAGTGCCAAATGGTAATACAGACATTCATACAGTAACATATAAAGGACTCAACTGTGTATTACTTTAGGGATACTAACAGAATTTAGTCAAGAGATAAAAGTACCATTTATGACTGATTTCACTAATAAACTTCAAGCAATAATGATTTATTTCTACTTGTTCTAATATCTGCTAAGAGTACAGAAGTGCAACATCAGTAATAGACATTAAAATGCAAACATAAATAAATCTCGATCCATCCATTCATCGAAAACCTCCTCTGAGGGTGCAGAAGTGCATGTTCTGAGGACAAGTTTTTTGACAGATTTCCGGACCCTTCTCCAAATGCCATGAGAAGGGTTAAATACTACTAACTAATTAATCTTAATTACAAGAAATTAGGGAATCGGCTTCAAATGACCGCCCTTTACTAAAAGCAAATTTATTTCTAAAACTTTAAATCTAATTTCTGACCATTTCTGTATATTCTCTTTAGTGCTGTCAACAGCGCAACATTTTCCTGGGAACAGTCGGCTGGCCGCCTTCTTCTTTCGCTCGGGAGATAAAAGTGGAAATAACAAGAGCTGGCACTTCCTTCTGACAGACCATAAGATATTTTCGAAAACCTTTCTCTAGCTGGGTGTATTCGCCGCGTGTATACTTAGCACAACCCAGGTTCTTCTCGAACTGATTTTGCTGTTGCTATTCCGGTTTCCGGTCGTGCGAATGACTGAGTGGGTTAGGAGTCGCGCTGTATGGAAAATCCCTTGTTTCGAGAATTGTTTCCACTCTTTGTCCCAGGCTTTTCTGGAGCGTCTTCCTTCTCATGCGCTTCTTTCTCTGCTTTACCAAGTTTGAGCTTCAGGATCTTTTGTGAACACGCTGCTTTTGTGCACCTTTGACTCTGAGTCCTGGATAGTCTAATTTCATCAGTGCCGGTTGGATTATAGTCTGGAATCCGTGGCCCTGCTGCATGCGGCATCCATTTGTGGAGGCATCTTCTCTCTGCTGTCTGATTGGCGCTTTCCCTTTTCCTTTAGATATTTCCTGCATATAGATTTATATTAGTTGCGTGTCTTGCAGTCTACGCAAAGAAGAAGGGAAATGAAAAGATTGACATGAAAGCATTAAACTCTAATGAATGCATAATCCTGACATTCATCATGACTTGACTCTTCGAAAAATGCGGTGCAATCATTCCTTGATACTCAAGCATGCGGTCATTAATTTCCTTTAAGGCGTGCGCTTAATCTTGGGTCTATCGGATATGTTGGAGAATTCGTGCGATGAGTCTTTTCATATCGTAGATCGCAGATCACGGTTTGCCGATATCGCAAATTGCAGATCACCCTCATCGCAGATCGCTGATCACAGATTTTATTCAATGGTTTATGCCGCCTAGTGCGACGTTTGCGATGTGCGATGTCGCATATCGGCGATCGGAAACTCTTGAAGGTCTTCTTTTTAGAGAGCGCTTGGGATGTATGCGATGCGATGAATTTCGCATCGCTCTTTCGCAGTTTTGTTTTCCGCGCTTGGGTAATGCTTCAGCCTTCCCTTGCGATGCGATTTAAGCCTTAGGGAGAAAAATACAAAATTTAAAAATATTTTTGGGATTTTTCTTTCAGGGTCCCCCCCTTTGCTCGATGTTATTGCTAATATCGAGCAAAGAAGGGGGGGGGTTTTGGTGACCACAACATGTACATGATATACTGTGATCTTTCATCTGAGTGAGTTGCCATCAAGGACAATGCCTGTATCATAATGCCAACATGTTATTCAGCTCAGAGAAATGTGAAATAAGAAGAGAAAATTTGGCCAAATAGTGGCTACTACAGTGAGAAATCTAGATGACATATACACTTTGGATGATGTTGTTAAAGGATTTTTGTTGGAAAAAGAATATAAGATTTGACTCTGGCATAAATAGATGGTACAAATAAATAACCTTGATAGAATCAACAAAAAGGAATTTGTGAAAGAAATACCATTGATTTCAAAACCAACCAATGCTAGATGTGACATTTGCAGGCGTGGAAAACATACAAAAGTTAAATTCAAGATGAAAGAACATTCCACATCAAAACCATTGGAATTAATACATATTGATTTATTTGGGCCAATGAAGACTAAAGTAGTGAATGTTGAATTTTATTTTATGCTAATGATTGATGAGTATATTAGGATCATGACAACTAGATTTTGAGGAAAAAGTATGAAGAATTCAAATGTTTCAAGATTAATAGGAAATGGTTGAGAATGAAACTAATTTGAAGATTAAATGCTTAATATCCGAGAATGGTGGAGAATTTACCACCAAAGAATTTCAAAATTTCTGTAAAGAACATGGAATAAAAAGGCAGTTCTCAACAATGAGGACACTACAACAAAATGGAGTTGTTGAAAGGAAGAATAGAATTGTACAAGAAATGGCTAGAACAATGTTGAATGATTCAAATTTGGCTGAAAAATTTAGGGTTTAGGCAGTTGATATGACAATTTGTATTTTAGACAGAGGTTTGCTTAAAATCAATTGTGATATGACTCCATACGAACTATGGAGAGGAAGACCAACAAATGTCAAACATTTTAGGGTATTTGGAAGCAAATGCTACATTAAAAGGGAAGATCAAAAAACCAGAAGAATATATCTATATATCTATATATATATATATATATATCTATATATATATATATATATATAGATATATATATATATATATATATATATATATATATATATATATATATATATATATATATATATATATATATATATGATTTTCGAGTAAATGAAGGCATCTTTGTTAGCTATTCATGCAAAATAGAAGATTATAGATGTTACAATCAGTTGCTTAACCGAAAACTTTAAAGCATCAATGTAACATTTAATGAAGATTGTGGCCCAAATATTGAACAAGAAAGCTCTTCCTCGGGAAAATAATAATATAAGAGACAAAACTAGAAAGGGTCGAAGAAGAAGTCTCGGAGCAAGCACAATAGAATAAGGAAACAACTACCAACCATGAAGAGACAAGAGATGAACAATAAGCACCCTCCAAGACCCCTAAAGAATGGTATCAAAATAATCATCCTTCAAATTAGATCATTAGGGATATCAATGAAGGCATAGGAACTAGTAAAAACTGACAACTTTGTATACCACAACAAGCCCATCTTGCACTCTTAGCTACATTTGAGAAGAACAACTTTGAAGAAGCCATATAATATGAACATTGGGTAGGTTCTATGAATGAAGAATTCAATCAAATTGAGAAGAATTATACTTGGGAATTAGTTCCATGACCAAAGGATAAAAATATCATTGGCACAAAATTGGTTTTAAGGAACAAGTTGAATGAGGATGGACAAGTTACCAGGAATAAAGAAAGGCTAGTCTACAAAGGATATGAACAGGTTGAAGGAATCCATTTTGAAGAGACATTTTCTCCTATTTCTAGAATGGAAGCTATTAGGATGTTCTTGGCTTATGAATGGTCAAGGAAGATCAAAGTATATCAAATGGAAATAAAATCAACCTTTTTAAATGGAACATTACAAGAAGAGGTATATATAGAACAACCTGAGGGATTTTTTCTCATTGAAAAGAAAGATTATGTTTGCAGATTAAAGAAGTCATTGCATGGTCTCAAACAGGCACCCAGAGCTTGGTATTCCCATCTTGGAAGGTATTTTCAAAAACAAGGATTTAAGAAGGGAAGTTTTGATAGCAACCTTTATGTATGGGTTGAACATGATAGCCTAACAATTATTGAAATTTATGTGGATGATATCATCTTTGTAAGCGATGATGATAAGTTAAGAAATATTTTTTTTATACACATGCAAAGTGAGTTCAAGATGTTGTTACTTGGTGAATTGACATACTTTTTAGGACTTCAGATATCTCAGCAAGACAAGGGTATATTTATCTGTCAAACCAAATATATCAAGGAAATGTTGAAGAGGTTTCAAATGGAAGATTGTTCTCACCCCAATGGTTACAGGTTGCAAATTAAGCATAGATGACTCATCCAAATATGGATCAGAGGATGCATAGATCTATGATTGGTAGTCTTCTATATGTAACAACTTCCAAGCCATATGTGATGTAGGCAGTTTGATAGGTAGCATGATTCCATGAAGCACCAAAAGAATCACATGTTATTGTAATGAAAATGATCTTTCGATATCTCAAGGGAAAAACATAATATGGATTATGGTATCCTAAAGGAAATGAGTTAACCATTGAAGCTTATATCGATGCAGATTTGGAAGGAAGTGTTGATGATCGTAAAAGTACTAGTGGAGCAAATTTTTATCTAGGTGGTTTTCTTGTTTCATGGTTGAGCAAGAAGAAATCATCAAGATCTTTATCCACAACGGAAGCAGAATAAATAGTAGCATCATCTTGTCGTACACAAGTCTTTTGCATGAAACAAACCTTGCAAAATATTCAAGTGAAGTTTTATGAGCCAATTCCAATATTTTACAATAACAAAAACACCATTAGTATCTCTAAGAATCTTGTGATGCATTAAAAAAAAACACATTCCAATCAAGTACCATTTTTTTAGAGAATAATTTGTAGAGAAGAATAACAAAGTGGGATATATTGGAATAGAAGCACAAATTGCTAACATTTTTACTAAACCATTTCCACATGAAACATTTGAGTATCTTCGTCGAAAGTTTGGGATTCTCCCAAGTTCCCATTAGACTTTTATTTTATCTCATCAAGTAGATAGGGGGAGTTGAGGCAAGTTAGAGGTCCGCAGGAGACACAGGTTTCCAAGGGGAGTTACCCTTTTTCATTGATGTCAAAGGGGGAGAGAAAGTGTTAGGAAGGTTATAAGCATGATGTTAGGGAGAGTTATGATCGTAGGGGGAGTACTTGCGTTGTCATCAATGCCAAAGGGGGAGATTGTTGATAGGTGATTGTCATTGATGTCAACCCAAATAGCACCAGGAGCTACCCCAATCTTCGTTGGTAAATTTAACATGAAAATTTGTGGTTTCTTGCATCCAAATCACTCTAGTTGGTTTCTCCTCAGAAATATATTTTCAGTCGTATGTGGCTCCCCATGTAATTCTTTGTGGTTTGAAAATTATTCACATTTGAAGTTGGGGATCCCAGTTTGGTGGCTTGGGTACAGGCAATATAGACAACCTCTCAAATATGGCTACAATTTCTTCAATATCTAGTTAAATTTCTCCTTCTGCATCTATTGGTGTGTCAGTGATCTACATCCACATGGGTTTTTCCCTCTGATCACCTTAATCCTTGTTATCGGCAAGAATTTGCTACACAAAGCCCTTATACTCTATCGGGACTGTAATTCCAAGGAATTACACAAAAACACTATCGGCGCTTTAATAAATGAAGAAACTGTGTTTTAACGTAAAATACCCTATCGGCGAGGATTTTGTTCCAAAAGAACAAAATACACTATCGGCGCTTATAACCACAGTCGCGGCATTCAAACAGTCTTCGTGTTAATTCCAAAGGAATTACACTATCGGCGCGGTAATAATCAATGTATTGTGTTATATGCAATATACACTATCGGCCCCTTTCAGTGCTCCTTCTCCGATGCGATAACATGTGGTGTTATCGGAGATCACAATCGGCGACTCCACTGTTCCAAAGGTCTAGCTCTTCCCGCTCCGACTTTGCGATGCAATAACAATCGCGGAACCGATAACTTATTAAAGCCTCCCTATAATTTTTTGTCTCACTAGTGTTGCGCTATCAGAGTTCGGCGTTTTCAATGGTCTTACGCTCCACTTGAGGTTCTGCGATGCGATATTAGTTCGGACCCGATATGGGTATGAACCGAATCCAATAGAATTTTAGGTACATAAATATACTCCGGCTAAGTGATTTTTCAATTTCTTTGTGTAAAACAGAGTTTGGCCGCGAACTCTATAAAACGATTCAAGGAGCCTGCGATCGCTGTTATGAAGGAAAACTACCCAACAGGCCTACGCTTAAGTGTAAATTGGAAAACAACAATTGAATCACCATTAATAAATGAGGAAAACAATAACACCAGAACTGCTACATGCATAAAATACCAATTAACATAGAGTCATTAATTCAGATAAACAAAGAGAGGTGTTTGCAAATGATAATGCTTCCAGGCTCGATTCTCACTCTGAGCCTCCCATCATTTTATTTATAATCAATAGATAAAACCATCTCGGCCATTATCCTTTACAAAAGCATGTTTTTACATAGGTTGCTTTAAAGCATAAAGCTTTCTTACAACTTATCCATAAGCGATTATTTTAGCATGATTTATTCTTACTCTATTCTTATCTTAAACAAGCAAAGCATGAAAATTTCTGGCTGAAGGACCCCACTCCCTTGCCTGTAGATTTTTTTGGATTTTTGGAATATGTTTGAAGATTTTTTCCCTCTAAGTCACATGCTCCTGCATCAGACTCCTGAGGACAAAATTCTTCATGGGCTCCTATCCATGAGTTCATCTATAGAATTGCCAAGTTTTTGTAGCATGTCTTGTGTAACCCAAGTAGCCTCAGTTTTTGGTAGATCCTTCCATTTTACCAAATACTGGAAGTACTCTCGTCCCCTTGTCTTCTTAAACACCTTATTGTCCAGAATTCTTTCTAGCTACAACTCCTTTACTGTGGGTAATTGTTTTGCCCAGTCAATCTCTTGGGCCTCTTGATCTTTTGATGTATCATTTGCAGTTTCACCATCATATTTGTATAGGTCTGCACCATTAAAAATTGGTGATATCCCAATATCAGGGGGTAACTCAATATCATAGGCATTTGCAGAAAATTTTCTCAACACTCTGCACTGTCCAATTTTCTTGAACTTCAATTTGTTATACTCCCTCTTTGGAAACCTCTCCTTTCTGAGATGTGCTAAGACCAAATCCCCAACTTCAAAGTTCCCCTCTCTTCTCCTCATATCTGCTCTATTTTTTTTTCTTGATTTTGTTATCCTACAGTTGTTGTTTCACTTGTTCATGTATTGCTTGCATTTCTAAAGCAAAGTCTTCACCCTCTGCACTTCTCATCTCTTCTTTTCCCAAGTTTCTTAACTCAGAAATCCCTCTTGGATGCATTCCATAAACAATATGAAATGTAATCTATCTTGTACTCCTATTAGGTGAGTCATTATATGCATACTCATCTTTTTCTAACACTTGGTCCCATCGCTTTGGATGTTCTGCAGTAAGGCTCCTTAAAAGATTGCCTAAACTCTTGTTCACCACTTCAGTCTGTCCATCTGTTTGTGGATGATAGGTAGAACTGAAACTTAATTTAGTGCCCAACTTCTTCCATAGTGTCCTCCAAAAATGTCCAACAAATTTGGAATCCCTGTCTGAGACAATACTTTTGGGTAACCCATGCAATCTTACAGTCTCCTTAAAAAACAAATTAGCAATGTGAGAAGCATCACTAGTTTTATAACATGGAATAAAGTGTGCCAATTTTGAAAATCTATCCACTACAACAAAAATTGAATCATTACCTCTTTGAGTCTTTGGTAAGCCCAAAACAAAATCCATGCTTACCATATCCCAAGGCCTATCTAGAATTGGTAATGGAATATACAAACCTGTGTTTTGGCTTCTTCCATTTGCATATTGACAGACTTTGCAAGTTTTCACAAACTTCTCCACTTCAGATTTCATTTTCGGTTAGAAATAAAATCTGTTCAACTGTTCAAAATTCTTCTCTATGCCAAAATGTCATGCAAGTCCTCCATTATGTTTTTCTTTGATTAAATTCTCCCTCATAGAACAATTTGGTATGCACAACTTATTTTTCTTAAATAACAGTCCATCTTGTAAGAAGTAATCCAACCATCTACTTCTATCCATCAAAACAGGATTTTTACAAGCCTCAAATGCCTCTTTAAAATATGAATCGGTCTCATATAATTCCTTAAGAAAATCAAAACCCAACACTTGGATTTGACTCTCTTGAAGCAATACATTTCTCCTACTTAAGGCATCTGCAACTTTGTTTGATTGGCCATTTATATGTTTCAAAACAAAATGGAAACCTTGGAGATATTCTACCCATTTAGCACATTTATGGCTGAGTTTTGGCTGCTGCATTATAAACTATAGTGCATGGTTATCTGAATAAAGGATGAATTCCTTTGACATTAAATAATGCCTCCATTTCTTCAATGACTGCACGACTGCGTAGAATTCCTTATCATAAGACGAATATTTCTTTTTGGAATCATTTAGCTTTTCACTAAAATAAGCTACTGGTTGGTCTTCCTGACTTAAAACACCTCCAATTTCTTATTTGCTGGCATCACACTTCACTTGAAAAGGTTTTTTAAAATCAGGCAGAACCAAAATAGGCTTTGTTATCACCCCAAGAAACTCTCCTATGGTTGTATCTCAGAGATGCTAGGGAACATAACAAACTCAAAAAAATGTTGGAAATGGATGAATGGAAGGAATGATGCATATTCAAGCAAGATAACCACTTCTACTATGCTTGACCCTAGACATGGGTGAACACCCCCAGACTACAAGGCTTTAGACCACCAATTACTCACAGTTTGAGGATAAGTGAACATGGAGAATACTAACCACACTAGCAGATGCACAAGACCATGTGATGGCCGGCTGCAACCAGTAAAGAGGTCTACAAATCTATTTCCTAATGCACAGACAAGGTGACAGCTCTCTGGCACTAAGTAAACAGAAACCTGCATAACACATTCAATGATACATACTAGATTCTAACACAAAGGTGGGATGACAGCCCCTCTAATGCTAAACATCAAGAGCACATGAAAAATGCATAACAGGCACAGCCTAGAACAGAGAAGAAATGGAAAGTGAGCAATTAACAGCAAAAGAAGCTTGTATTAGCTGAAAATGAAGACCAGACGCTGCAAGTATCATAGTAGTTACAGTCTCCAGAAGTTGAACCTTACATCAAAACAAAAACTATCAACCCTCATTACATTTGTTTTCTGGGTATATATAGAGTTTGTTTACAAATATACGCTACTGTGCTATGCGTGGAGGGGTCATAATGGACCACCAACCACCTTAACTCTCTCAAAGAGTCTTTGCTACAATCTGCATGTTTTAATGAACAAAATTGACCTTTTCTGCTATTCTGATGTCCTTCATGAGCAGGTGGAATGCCGTATGGAAGAATTTCCATAACTGGTAAATGTGTTTATCTGCTCGAGGCTGTCCTTCTCACCCTTCGGCCATACTACTTTTGAATGCAGTGGTTGAAGATTAACTGTGCAGAGTGCCGAATAGTAGCTGCCTTCTTCCTTCAGATACATGGGGCGGGCCAAAGACACGAAAACTGCATGGGGAATGAATGGAGGGCAGGGAATAAATGTTAGTCGTTGGATCACATGGATGGACGGTGGAAATCTATCAGCGGGAGACATTGGGAGGAAGCAGGGCGGAGTGATTATGAGCTGTCGGATCACATGGATGGACGGCGGAGATTGATTTGCAGGAGCTACTGGGAGATACGGGAGCGGGACGATCATAGGCCGTTGGATCTCGGGTGGGAAAATCTAATGATGATCAGGCGAAGGATGTGCACGAGGCTTAGCGAGCGGGGAGGGTAGTTTTGGCAGTGAGCAGTATTCCCCACACTGCTTTTGGCATGTAGGCAGTAAACATACGATGGCCAGTGATCCCATTCAGGTGACGCCGCGTGGCAGATGTGACAGGAGAAAAACAGCTTTACGCGTGAGCTAACATGCGGGCGGCTTACGGCATCAGGAGGATCGAACGTCGTTGGATTGTGGTGAACGCGATCGCCAGTGGGAAAAGTAAACTGGGTTTAATGAGCGGGGAAAACAACGGAGACCGTCGGATCGTGATGCGATGATCGAATGGTGCGGGTTTAATCACACGGGTAACCGTAGGAGAAAGGCGCGCGGTCATGCTAGCGCAGTTATATGGGCTTAACACTTAGCGCCTAGGGGCTGAACAATCCTGGACTTTCACAACAATTTAGAGGTAAAAATGGAGGAAAACACATGCAGCGGGGGCTATGGCCGTACACAAAAATGAAGGAGGAGAAGGGAACAGACCGCTGCGAGCTCCCTCTGAAGACAACCGAGCAGAGCAAGCCTGTCTCTGGCCTTGGAAAAACATTACTGTATAGCAGAGCTAACACTGGCTCCTTCTGGGGATGAGATCCTCCCTGTGAGGTCTCAAGAACCTGCATACCATTGCCTTTCTGATGAAAACAAGTTAGCGAAAATTCCTAGTGTTCCATTGGGCATGGAGTCTGACTGATCCTACACTAAAACTGATGAAATAAAATATTTACAACTTTAAGGCCAAAAGACCTTAAATCACATAAATTTTCAGAAAGTGCCCATTAACTGGGCCATCAAAAACTGCCTCTCCTTCCATGCTTTTCAGCATGAAGGTATTGTTCCCTTGAATCTGAGAAATGATAAAAGGCCCTGTCCAGAAAGCATCAAACTTCCCATTATTGCCTTTCTTCTCTTTTAGCGCATCCCACTTCAGTACCAAGTCTCCAACTTGAAAATTATCTACTTTTCTCCTGTTTTCAAAAGCTTCCTTGATCCTTTTTTGATGTGTTGCAGCCCTTTCAACCAGTTGTTCCCTGATTTGGTGCACCTTTGCTAAATCAGTGATCCTCTTTGCCATGTCCTCCTCCTTGTTCTATTCATCTTGCAGGAACTTTTCCACAGGGAGAATTAACTGAATTGGGAACACAACCTTAGTGCCATATACCAGCATGATGGAGAATTCCATGTGGATTTCTTAATGGTCACTCTGTTAGCCCACAGTGCATACTTGAGCTTAGAATCCCAATTCTTTTTTTTGTCCTCCAGCAGCTTCTTTATTATCCTTATCAGGCTTTTATTATAAGATTCTACTAGACCATTACCTTGAGGATAATATGAGGTGAAATGAACCAGTTTAATACCCATTGAATTGCACATATCCACCAATTCTTTTGCCCTGAAGGCTGTTGCATTGTCTGTGAGTAATTTATGTAGACAACCAAACCTAGTATAGATATTTTCAATTAAAAACTTCTTGATCACATTATGATCAACCTTTATGGTAGGGATTGCTTCAATCCACTTAGTAAAATAATCAGTGGCTACTAATATCCATCTGTGCTGGCCACTGGAATGTGGATTTATTTCTCCAATGAAATCCAAGCCCCACCACTGAAAAGGTCCTTTTGCATGTATTGGTTTCAAGGGCAGGGACTTCAATTGCTGCTTTTCTTGAAATCTTCGGCACCTGTCACAAGATTTAACAAATGAAAATACATCAGAAAATAAGTTGGGCCAATAGTACCCAGCTCCGAGGATCTTATGGGTAGTGGTTTTCCAATAATGGTGCCCTCCATACATGCTGGAATGAAACTGCTGCATAACTTTTGTTGAATGTTCTTTGTCCAGACACCTCAAAAGCACTCCAGATGGATCCCTCCAGTAGAGCAGATTTTCATTAATGCAATATTTAGTTTCCCTAAGCTTAATAGTTCTGGCTTGAATAGTGCTTAAGCTTGGAGGGATTTCTAGCTTCAACAAGAATTTAACTATTGCAGAATACCAATCATAAGAAGCTAGATTTTCAGCCACTGACTGCTTTCTCTCTGGTTCAACTGCTTCCTCTTCTTTATCTATTTGACCAATTTCTGCAATTGCGCACAGGAAATCAATATCCAATGATCTGCAATTTTCTTCAGCTAATAACTTAGCAAGACCCTGACCTCTGACCAGCTTGGTGGGCTTTAATTCTATATTAAATTCAATCAACTTTGCAATCCATTTAGCCCTTCTTCCATCAGCATCAGGCTGTGTTAGGACATCTTTTATTGAAGCAGAGGGTACATATGCAATTACCTTGGAATGCAAAATATAAACTTTGAAAGCTTTCAAAGACTTGATAAGAGCACACTCTTGTTTTTCAATAATATCATACCTCAGCTCAGCATCCCTTAATGTCTTACTGAAAAATGCCATTGGATGCTCTGAGCATTCTTCATCTGCTTGCAATAAAACTGCTGCAATGATGTCATTAGAGGCAAACGGAAAATAATCTGGATTAATTAAAGTAGGAGCCTCCATAATAGCTTTTTTAATGGAATCAAATGATTTTCTTGCTATATCAGTCCATTTGATTTCTGACCCCTTATTCAACATGGAGGTAATATGCTTCATAAGTTCTGCAAAATTTGGTATAAACCTCCTCACGAAATTAATCTTGCCCAGAAAGGACTGGATGTCCTTCTTTGATCTTGGGACAGCCAAAGTCTGTATTTCTTTTACTCTTTCTGGGTCAATTCGGACACCTGCAGCAGAAACAACATGTCCTAATAGCTTGCCTTCTTCTAAAGCAAACTGTGGCTTTTTAGGATTGACTGAAATCCCAAACCTCTTGCACTTCAGGAACACCTTTTTCAAATGTTGCAAATGGTTTTGATGGTTGCTAGAGTATAATGTTATGTCATCAAGGTAGATCAGGACAAACTTATCCTTCTCTCCCACAAATGCTATATCCATAGCTCTCTAAAAGGTGGCTCCAGCATTCATCAGCCCAAAAGGAATATTGACATACATAAAAGTGCCCCAAGGAGTGGTGAATGCAGTCTTCTCTTGGTCATATGGATGCACAGCAATCTGATTAAACCCTGAAAATTCGTCCAGGAAAGACATTACTTTGGTTCCTGAGACTTTTTGCAGAAAATGCTCCATCTTGGGTAGATGATATTTGTCTTTCTTAGAGCATTTGTTTAAGTTTATGAAATCAACACACAGCATGATTTCTCCACTTTTCTTCCTGATAAAGGGAATTACTCCCCTAGGGCCTTTTGGGTTGAAACCCTAGCAGACTGAAAGTTATCTATTCAAAGAAACATGTATTCATACAGCCATTATGCTATTATAAGCAAATTCTATGATAAGGGTACGTACCTTTGGTCCTACGTTTGAGAAGGCGTTTAGGGTCCAAACCCTTCTTGGAGTTCCTTTCTTCTCTTTTGTCTTGCAAAACAACCAATTCAAAGAACATAGTAGTATATGGACAAAAACTTATAAAGAAATCATCTTCATGTTACAAAGAAAGGTAGTTAGTTATGAAATCCAAACAACCTTTTATATATGAATTCTAAGCATGAATATCATTAACATAAAGAAGATTCATTTTGGGAACCAAGACATGTGTTTCTTTTATTATAGACAAATAAAGTACATAAAAAGGAATATTTTCACCTGAGTCACCTTCAGCAGGCTCCAAGCAAAGCTTCCTTCTGGATCTGTTCCAGCCTCAAGCCTCTAACAAACTCCTTCCATGACTCTCTCCATGATGTCATAAATGGTGGATGAACATCAACACACAAGGAAACAAGGGTTTCCTGTACAAAATGGAGGAAGTGCAGAAGGCACAAGGGACTTCAGACCTGGTCAAGGGAAAAATCTCAGCATAACCTTTTTCTCTCTTCTCTCCTCCCTTAGGCCTTCCCTTTAAGGTCTTTTTATACCATCTCCAAAGTATTTTTTTGTTGGAAATAATACTGAGAGGGGGGGTGAATCAGTATTATCTGATTAATCAAACTTTTTAAATGCTCAGAAACATATACGCTACTTCAGTTAAGTGAACCAGCGTGTACACGCTACTGTGACGAAGTAAAACAGCGTATAGGAAGAAAACTCACAATTTAGTTAGCTTTTTCTTCAATTAAGTGCATCAGGACATTATTCATCACATTAACAGTAAACATGTGCAGTAAAACAGAACAGATAAAAAGCCACACACATGAACACCAAGATATAAGGTGGAAACCCAATGTGGGTGAAAACCACCTGCTGCAAGTTGTCTCTATCTTTCTTTAATATGAAACTTCAGTTTACAATCTTTTGTACTGGTGCAGCCTTATACCAGTACGCAGGCTACAACCTGCAGAAGGCTTCAACCTTCTCTCGTTCTCCAAACTTCCTTGGAAGGGAGCTCCAACCCCCTTTGCTCTTGTACTAGCCAAGATACTAGTACGTAGGTGCTGACCTACAATCTTCCTTCTTTCAGATATCACTTTTCATACATTTTCAGACTTGGATATTCCTGAAGCACAACATTACAATCTGAAGACCACAAATCATTCAATTTCCATAACAGATCATTGAAGCATAAAACAACCAAACTTTGAATCACTGAACCACTGAACCCTGTCAATCACCAGTTACCAGAACACAGAGCAGACTACAGAATTCTGCAATATCAGTCAGACCCCACTGTAAACCCAAAATCAAGCTTCAAAAGATATACGCTACTTCAATGAGCAAAACCCGCGTATACACGCTCTTTTACCGAAGCCAACCTGCGTACAGATCTAAAAATAAACTTTCTCAATTTGCAGCTGTACCAGACATTAGTTAGATCCAAAACGTAACATTGCGACAATATGCAGATCTAGAAATACGCATAATCAACCATATCATGATAGTGCATTTCAAACCATTAGATCCCGATCTATCCTTAGATCTAGTCTTCCATCAACCGATGTGATCTCTCCTTGGCTTAGATCAAGCAACCCAGAACCTGCATATCAGATCTCTTTCTCTCTTAGATATTCAAGCCTTGTCGAAAGATGATTTTGCCTAATGATCTTCTTCTCCTTATATAGCCTTAGGCCTTTCTCAATACCAAGAGCCAAAACCATAGTAACACAATACCATCAACTTTAAAACTAGGGATCGACACGCCCGTCGAGACATAATGGTCCGAAATCATAGGCACAACTTCCAAGGACTAACCACCATGAACCAAAGGAACCTTTCCACATACACGCGCTTTTTCTGAATCGAACTAGCGTGTACACGCGACTTGGGCTTAACGAAACGGCGTGTATGAGCTTCCTTGGCATGCTGTACTGAGATCTGTCTTCTGATTAAGTTGCCATCACCTGTACCAACCTCTGAGCACCTGTACCATCCTCTGAGTGAGTTGCCATCAAGGACAACACTTGAATCATAATGCCAACAATCTCCCCCTTTGGACTTGATGGCAACCACCACACCAAGTCACTCTCCCCCTTTGACATCAAGGGCAAAGGGCTATGCTCCCCCTGAGGACATGCTGATACCTCTGCTTGGCTGTGCTGACTCGTGCTCCCCCTGACAGTAGGCCAGATCTGCAAAAGATGTTCTTCAACAAGAACCAAGACTTATACACCATAAGGGACCTTTCTATCACCAAAGGACTCAATACATACAACCATAACATATCAGAAACAACCAATTATATTACAGCATTCATCCCAGGCATAGTGGGGAAACCAACAAAGGCCGTTACATGACCTTGACACCATAAAAGAGACAAGAGAGATACATGACATAGAGACAACAGATCTAGACCAAGACTTAGGAAAGACACCAGCAGCATCTGATAAACATCTTGTTAGATCAGCAACTAGAATTTCTTTTTGAGCTCCGTCTCCTGAAACCAACAACCAAAACATCTGAATGCCAACAATGCTTTATGAGACTTTTGAGCTGCTCCCCCTGAACCTGTGCCTGTTGCACTCCCTGAAACTGTGCCTGAATAATTCTAACATTCCTATTGCTGTTCAGAACTTCAGAGTTTTCCCTTGCTGTTCAGAACTTCATATACGCGTTTTATCCTGTATACAACAGCATATGTACGCAGATATTCTTTCTGCAACAAGCGTCCAGCATACACGCGACTTACCCAGCATGAAACCGCGTGTATACGCTCATATCCCTTCCGTAACCTGCGTATACCAACTTTTCTGTAGAACAAACAAACTTCAACAACAGGATGAAGCATCAACTACTCCCAGCTTTTGTCTGAGATATTCAAAAGTTTCCCTGGGCAGTGGTTTTGTGAGAATATCAGCAACTTGCTCCTTAGAAGGAACATACTCCAACTTGACCTTCTGCTCAAGCACTTGTTCCCGAAGAAAATGGTACTTGATTGGTATGTGCTTGGTCTTTGAGTGCATGACTGGATTCTTTGAAATGCTGATTGCACTTGTATTATCACATAAGATAGAGACAGGTGGAGTGCAAGTGATTTGAAAGTCCTGCAAGGTCTGCATCATCCAAAGAAGTTGTGTGCAACAAGATGCTGCAGCCACATATTCTGCTTCAGCTGTAGATAAGGCAATCGAACTTTGTTTCTTGCTGAACCAAGATACTAATCTGGAACCCATGAAGAAAGCACCTCCACTTGTGCTTTTCCTATCATCCACACTTCCAGCCCAATCTGCATCTGTGTAAGCATGAAGAGTGAGATCTGTATTTCTAGGATACCATAAGCCATAGTTTTGGGTCCCTTGAAGATATTTGAAGATTCTTTTGACTGCCTGAAGATGAGTTTCCTTTGGGTTGGCTTGAAATCTTCCAACCATTCCTACTGCATGTGTAATATCTGGTCGAGTACCTGTCAAATAAAGCAAACTCCCAATCATGGATCTATAAGTGGGTTGGTGGACTGCTGCTGATTCATCATTTGCACTGAGGCTGCATCCTGTAACCATGGGTGTACATACTGGCTTTGACTCTTCCATGCCATACTTCTTCAAGATCTGCTTGAGGTATTTGGTTTGAGACAAGAAGATACCTCCTTCACTTTGTTGGATTTGCAATCCAAGAAAATATGTCAATTCTCCAAGAAGTGACATTTCGAATTCTTTCTGCATAACCAAGGCAAAGTTTTGACTCATGGTCTCTTCATTGCTGCCAAAAATAATATCATCTACATAAACAACAAGAATTAGCAATTTGTTATTTTCAACTTTTATATAGAGATTGCTATCTGCTGATCCTTTTGAAAAGCCTTGTTGGTGAAGATATTTGTCCAACCGATAGTACCAAGCCCTTGGAGCTTGTTTGAGCCCATAGAGTGCCTTTTTCAATCTGCATACAAGGTTTGGATCATTTCCAATAATGAACCCATCTGGCTGCTCAATATATACTTCTTCTTCTAAGTCTCCATTCAGGAAGGCTGATTTCACGTCCATTTGAAATACCTTGAAGTTTTGAAAGCTTGAGAGAGCAAGGAACATTCGGATGGCCTCTAGTCTTGCCACAGGAGCAAAGGTCTCTTCAAAATCTATTCCTTCTTGCTGTGCATACCCTTTACAAACAAGTCTGGCCTTGTTTCTAATTACTTCTCCATTTTCATTTAACTTATTCTTGAAGACCCATTTTGTTCCTATTACATTCTTATCTTTTGGTCTAGGAACTAATTCCCAAGTGTTGTTCCTTTCGATTTGCTCAAGTTCTTCATCCATTGCTTTGACCCAACATTCATCTTTGCATGCTTCTTTCACATTTTGTGGTTCAATGGAGGAGAGTAGAGCCAAGTAGCTTGAAGCTTCTGCAAGTGTCCTTCTTGTTTGTACTCCTGCTTCTTTCTGCCCCACAATCTGAGTTTCTGGATGATTCTTTTGGACATATCTGGATGGAGTCTTCTCTTCTATTCTTGTCTGCTCCACTGGTTCTTCTTGAGATTCTTCTTCTTCTTGAGGTTCTTCTTCTTCATCATTTCGCCTTTGAGAGTAACCTTCATCTTCTTCAATGTCTTCATGATGAACTTGCCTAGGAATATATCCCTTCTCATCAACCACTATATCAATACTGTCAACAATTCTGCCAAGTCTTTTATTGTAGCACTTGTATGCTTTGCTATGTGGAGAATAACCAAGAAGAATGCCCTCATCTGCTCTAGGTTCAAGTTTGCCAAGTTGCTCATCAGTGTTCTTAATATAACATTTGCTCCCAAAGATTTTGAAATGCTTCACGGAAGGAGTTTTACCACTCCAAAGCTCATGAGGTGTTTGAGTGCTGTTTACTCGAACATTTGTTTTGTTAAGAATGATAACAGCAACATGTGCAGCTTCACCCCAGAAGGTTGCAGGAGTACCTGATTCATCGAGCATAGCACGAGCCATTTGTTGGATAGTTCTGTTCATTCTTTCCACAACCCCATTTTGCTGAGGAGTTCTAGCTGTAGAGAATTCTCTTCTTATCCCATGTTCATCGCAGAAATCGAAAAATTCATTTGATGTGAACTCCCCACCTCTGTCAGATCTGAGGCACTTAATTTTGTGTCCTGATTCATTTTCAGCCAATGCTTTGAAGGATTTGAATTTTTCGAATGCTTCATCTTTGTGCTTCATAAGCCCTAACCAAACAAACCTTGAGAAATCATCAATGAATAATATCAGATATTCTTCTCCTCGAGGTGTCCTTTTCCTAAATGGACCACATACATCTGTATGGACTAGCTCAAGAGGCAAGCTAGCTGATCCTTCCTTCTCTGGAAAGTTAGTTCTGGTTTGCTTTCCAAACTGACAAGATTTGCATATGGTGTTGTCTGGAATTTTGATATCTGGAAGATCGCGAACTGCCTGATATTTGCATGCTTTCCTTATTTGTGAAAAGCTTAGATGTCCCAACCTTCGATGCCATAACCAGTGCTCTTCATCCTTGCTAAGATAGCATTGTTGTTGTCCTTCTTCAAATATGTACAGATTATTTGGAGTTCTTTTGCCTTTGAGAACTGTTTTACCTGTATCAAGATCACGAACAAGACATCCATTCGATCTGAAAATAACCTCGGTTTTTTGATCACACATCTGGCTGACACTTAGAAGATTATGCTTCAATCCATCAACATACAAAACATTTCCAGCCTTAACCTTTTCTTTCAAAGGAGCAATACCTTTTCCTTTTATAGTTGCAGGAGTATCATTTCCAAAAGAAACTTTCTTTCCCTTTTCTAAAGTAGAATAAGATTCGAGTTTTTCTTTATCACCTGTCATATGTTTCGAACATCCACTGTCAATGTACCATAGATTTTCCTGTCCTTCTGCATAAAACGCTATCCCACATCTTTCTGTCTGAGGTTCTTTTATTCTCCATTTTTTGGTGCTCGTGGCTTGTTCCTTTTTCTCCTGAAACCTGCTCCTGCATTCAGACTCTTTATGACCAAAATTATTGCAAATAGAACATTCAACTTCATTTTCAAGAACTGAAAAGTTGTTATAGGTCCTCTTTGTAATCCCTGTCATACTTCTTTGTTTTTGAGCTTCCCTAGTCATGATTGTTTTATATGCAACACATTGAGCTGCTTTGTGACCAAAGTTATGGCAAGAAAAGCATTGTCCATTGAAGAAGCTTCTGCGGTTATTGAATCTACCAGCCAACTGATTGTAATTTCTATTTTCATCTATTCTTGTGCCAAACTGAGAAGATTTTACCTGTGGTTGGTTGTAGCTTTTGTTCACCCTTAAGAAGGATTGTCCCTGATAGTTTCTGTTTGTAATTCGTCCCTGCTTTACCTGATTATCTTCATTGTTCTTCTGCTCATTTCTTCTTGCTGCATCAAGATAACTTTTTGAGGTGGATGCTTGAGAGGTTTCTCCATTATAGCCCAAACCTGTCTTGTTTAGAGGAGACCGCTGCACATTGATAATCTCATCCAAAGTTTCAGATCCTTTGACATACTTAAGATTAATAGTTTTTGTTTTCTCAATTTCTTTTCTGAGACCAACAATTTCACCTTCTAGTTTTTCAAGATGTTTTTCCTTTTCATCAATTTGAAATTGCAAAGTATCAATGATCACACTCTTTTCTTCTATGCATCTCTTGAGTCTAGTAATTTCATTATAGAGATTATCCACATCTACAGCATCCTCATAATCATCATCTTCAAATGCCATTAATAGCTTATATTTATTACCTTGTTCATCTTCATCACTGTTTGATAAGCCATCACTATCTTCATGAGTGTAGTAGCTTTTCTTATTTGCACTTTGTTTCTTATTCCATCTAGCAGGTTCTTTTCCTTTATCCTTATTAGGACATTTTGCAGCATAATGACCTACTCTTCCACAAGCAAAGCATTTGAAAGGTAGCTTACCTCTGAACCTTCCAGCACCCCTTTGAAGATTTCTGACAAAGTTTGATTCTTCTTCCTCTTCTTCTGGAACATGGCTTGCTTCATAGTAATCTTCTTTTCTTGATGCCTTAAAAGCAGCTTCCCTTCTGTCTGATGGACCTCCCTTTCTCATTTCATAAGCAGTTAGAATTCCATGTAGCTGAGACATAGTGAGAACTTTGAGATTTTCCTTTTCTTCTATTGCAGATACTTTAGATTCAAACTTGGGGGATAATGATCTTAGAATCTTTTGAACTACTATAGTCTCTTTTATTTCTTCACCCAGATTTTTCATACAATTAACAATCTCATCTACCCGAAGAAAATAATTAGCCACACTTTCATCATTATACATCTTGAGGGTCTCATATTGAATCCTGAGAGTTTGAAGTTTAGCTTGCTTTACCTGTTCATCTCCTTCATAGCTAGTGATCATTTTGTCCCATATCTCTTTTGCTGATTTGAAGTGCATGACCTTCATGAATTCTGTTTGAGATATACTTCCTAATAGAGTACTGACTGCTTTTGCATTTGTTTCATATGCCTTTTTCTCAGCTGGATCTGTAGGAGTAGCTGAAGGAAAAGCATAGCCTGTTTCTACAATGTCCCAAACTTCTGTACCAAGAGATTGAAGATATGCAGTAACTCTTACCTTCCAATAATTGAAATTTGTTCCATCAAAAACCGGTGGCCTGATTGATGCTTCTTTCTCGTAGTTGCTCATGATGAATGATCTTCCTTCAAGCGATCAAGCTTCTTTGAAGGACCTGCTCTGATACCAATTGTTGGAAATAATACTGAGAGGGGGGGTGAATCAGTATTATCTGATTAATCAAACTTTTTAAATGCTCAGAAACATATACGCTACTTCAGTTAAGTGAACCAGCGTGTACACGCTACTGTGACGAAGTAAAACAGCGTATAGGAAGAAAACTCACAATTTAGTTAGCTTTTTCTTCAATTAAGTGCATCAGGACATTATTCATCACATTAACAGTAAACATGTGCAGTAAAACAGAACAGATAAAAAGCCACACACATGAACACCAAGATATAAGGTGGAAACCCAATGTGGGTGAAAACCACCTGTTGCAAGTTGTCTCTATCTTTCTTTAATATGAAACTTCAGTTTACAATCTTTTGTACTGGTGCAGCGTTATACCAGTACGCAGGCTACAACCTGCAGAAGGCTTCAACCTTCTCTCGTTCTCCAAACTTCCTTGGAAGGGAGCTCCAACCCCCTTTGCTCTTGTACTAGCCAAGATACTAGTACGTAGGTGCTGACCTACAATCTTCCTTCTTTCAGATATCACTTTTCATACATTTTCAGACTTGGATATTCCTGAAGCACAACATTACAATCTGAAGACCACAAATCATTCAATTTCCACAACAGATCATTGAAGCATAAAACAACCAAACTTTGAATCACTGAACCACTGAACCCTGTCAATCACCAGTTACCAGAACACAGAGCAGACTACAGAATTCTGCAATATCAGTCAGACCCCACTGTAAACCCAAAATCAAGCTTCAAAAGATATACGCTACTTCAATGAGCAAAACCCGCGTATACACGCTCTTTTACCGAAGCCAACCTGCGTACAGATCTAAAAATAAACTTTCTCAATTTGCAGCTGTACCAGACATTAGTTAGATCCAAAATGTAACATTGCGACAATATGCAGATCTAGAAATACGCATAATCAACCATATCATGATAGTGCATTTCAAACCATTAGATCCCGATCTATCCTTAGATCTAGTCTTCCATCAACCGATGTGATCTCTCCTTGGCTTAGATCAAGCAACCCAGAACCTGCATATCAGATCTCTTTCTCTCTTAGATATTCAAGCCTTGTCGAAAGATGATTTTGCCTAATGATCTTCTTCTCCTTATATAGCCTTAGGCCTTTCTCAATACCAAGAGCCAAAACCATAGTAACACAATACCATCAACTTTAAAACTAGGGATCGACACGCCCGTCGAGACATAATGGTCCGAAATCATAGGCACAACTTCCAAGGACTAACCACCATGAACCAAAGGAACCTTTCCACATACACGCGCTTTTTCTGAATCGAACTAGCGTGTACACGCGACTTGGGCTTAACGAAACGGCGTGTATGAGCTTCCTTGGCATGCTGTACTGAGATCTGTCTTCTGATTAAGTTGCCATCACCTGTACCAACCTCTGAGCACCTGTACCATCCTCTGAGTGAGTTGCCATCAAGGACAACACTTGAATCATAATGCCAACATTTTTTAGTTAGGAGTTGGTTGGGAACAGTTGGGCCACGGGCACTAACAGGTGATCAGTAGGTAAAACCTGCGATCTCCGCCCGAAAATAAGGAGTGTTATATCTTTTTAAGTGTTTTAATACATACACGCGGGTTGGCTATACACATACCCGCGTATACACGCGTTTAACTCAGGGCAATGTCGTGTATAAGGGATAAAACACTATTTTTTAAATTTTAGGACTAGTTCTGGAAGGAGGGGTTGCCCTAGGCCATGAGTACAGCATCACAAACCATAAGAGTGAGATTTGGAGCTATAACAAATGCCCCCTAATATATGAGGTCAGAAGGGGTACATGATGGCCGAAATATATTATGCGAGTACATGGAAAGGAAGTCTGTCAAAAACTGAGGAGGACTTCACCAGAATTCAGCCTACCAAGCCACCAAAGGAGATCAGAAAGAAACACTGTCTGAGGCGGGCATACCCATGCTCAGAAAAAGTAAAGCATGTCCGCATATCAAGTACAAGCGGATCCACTAAGTATACAAGTATAAATGACTGAAAGATACATAATGGATCATATGATCATAATGAACAAGTACATGTCTGGATATCACATATAAGACTGTCAATGATGCTGAAAGATGCAACGGATCACTAATATCAAAGGCTGATCCCTGAAAGTTACCAACTGAACATGATGGAATAGGATGGTACTACACTGCAAACTCAAGTGCCAGCATATAGAATTTCGCCATGACTGACTGCAACATATAAAGTGGAGTGGTATCAACTAGCAGCAACAGGAGCAACTGTCAAGTGAACCAATGAATGCTGATACAACCTGAGGTCTTCACCGACCGCCATGGTACATTTCTACACCATGGGAATAAATGATCTGAAGTCGACCATGTGAGAAATCGTTTGGTTACCGGTCATTGATGTATACCGTTAACAAACGCGAGACTACTCACCGATAATGATAATGAGCGTCAAGGTACCCAGTACAATCTAACAAGTGTGAATAGATGAGCTGGAGTCGAACACCTGTAAGAATCTATCGATCAGGAGACAATGATGGTTTCCCACTATCGATAGCAAAGGATCTGCCACTAATGACTGCAAACCCCAAGGTACTGCCAAATGGACTCTAGATCTTTGCCCCAGATCAATGAGTCGGAGTCGATAGGGAAAGATCCGCTAGAAGGAAGGCATTAAGGCATCCTTCATCAATCTAGCACGAGTGTAACCTGTAGGCCAATAATGTGGAAGGCATCAGATGAAAAAAATGTAGTAACCCAACCGAAGTACGTTTCCGGCGTACACAAGATGTGGCTAGCGCACGGCAGAAACCCTCTGAACCAACCAATAATGAAAGCTGACACAGAGGCGAGGTATCCACCAATAGGGTCAAATGGAAACCAAGGTACCGCACGAATCCCAATGTGTGATAATGTATGCTGATGTCGAACACAAGGGAAACCACTCAGTCAAAGACCCATGATACTGATCGATGTTGAGCACAAGGTAACCTATCAATAATGAAAATAGGGCCAGGGTGCAGCTCTAGGCCTGTCCTCAGAGCAAGATGTCGTCATCGATAAGGACAAGACCCACCAGCAAGAAGTCAATGGGGACCTTCTCAAACCGGCACGAGTAAAGGACCAATATAACTGATGTGGTGATAGACATGACACTGACAACCAGGGATGGCCGACTGAAAAATGAGTCAAGAGACACCGCAGAGAGGCTGACTCAAGTTAACTTCCCTTGAACAAAAGCACGACTCAATGTGACTATGTGGCAGCATATGATGACTCTGGATAAGTTCGCTATGCAGGAGGCATGAACGAACCCTCCATATGATTGGAAGAGATAACCAATCGGTGGAGAACTGACTCAATAACAAGGTTATGGCGTACCTAAGTCAAACTAAATCCCACCCATATGGAGGAGACTTTGTTTTGAGTGCTTTGTTCAAGGGCGACACGACTGACTCTAGCTGCCAACAATAAATGGAAATAATGTCTCGTTCCCGCTCTTTTTGGAATATTTAATTTCTTTTGTCTTTTTCTGTTAAGCTGGAAAAAGAATAAAAGAATGCTATGGTACAGTGGAAAGAACGAGTGTCGGTGAAACAGATGATCTAGTTCCTGGGAAAGGAACATTCCTATGCTCAATGCAGGGAGGTGAAAACTGGTCAGTGACACTCAAAGGTATGTTCCTTCCACGGGTCAAGGTGTGTCAGGCTGTAGAAGTCAAAGGTATGCAAGGTTGATTTTGCAGATGTCATGGTCAAAAGTTGGCTTAAACACGAGTCCAAGTGAAGCCGGCTCTAGGCCAAAAGGTGCAAGTGGTCAACATGCAATGCAGTAGTACAACTCAACACAAAGGAGCCTCTAGGGTATATGGCCAGAACAAAGCGGAGAAGCTAAGAGGAATGAGTCTTCAACGCATAAGTCATGGCAGGACTACAGAGGACTCCCGAGCCTACTCAAAACGGAGCAGCATGGGCAACAAATGTCAGTGAGGTGCTAACTAGGATGCCCATGTAAAGGTTTGCTCTGCCATCGTGTCATGATTTAAAGAATCGGCGAGTGAAGATGGCTTACGAACCATAACATGATGGCGTCGACCCTATGGTAGATATATCGGTCAAATGGAGGCTAGTATGCATAATGCAACGGAAAAAGGGTGTCCCTAACCTATATGCCAGTGAGAACACAATACCTGCCATGACGGGTCAGCAGTCATGGAACCGTCTCGAATTGTCGAAAAACGTCCAAAATGTCCTGAAAAATAAACCAATCTCAACATTCCAAGCTCCCAAGTTAAAAGTCACATGAGGCCAAACAAAATAAAATTTTGAAAAAATTTTGCATTTTCAAAACTTATAAAAAGCATTTTGGACTCACCATTTTTACCATTTGAGTTTGAGAGCAAATGATTTGGAGCAAAAGGAGCAAACTTCCCACAGCCAGATTCAACCGTTCAAATTTGTCGAATACCTCTAGGTAACCCTTATACTTAACTTGCAATTGATTGTGACTGGTTTTAAGATCTTTGATTGATGTTTCACTGTTGAACTTTTGTCAAAAAATCTCTCGCGGTGTATACGCGGGTTGGTAATATTGAACCCGCGTACACGCGGGCCCTATACGCGACTGTGTGCACAGGGACCCACGTATACACCGCGAATCATTTTAAACAAAAACTAACGGTTTAAACTCGATTTTTTCTCAGGATGCCTGTCACGTGGCGTGAAAGAGAACATGTAGCGGTAGACAATGAAGTTATGAACAGTCCAGAAGCATTAGATGCACTCCGGGGATGCGGTTTGCTTAAATTTTTTAAATTGCCAAATATGAAAGCGAACACGCGTTTGCTGGAGATGCTCATTGATTATTGGGATGTCGATGAGGAAGCTTTTATGATCGATCAGATGCCACTCAGGATAGAAGTGGAGGATATCTATTTTATCACGGGCCTTTCCCGAAGGGGAGAGGTAGTACAGTCTCGGAGCAGGACACGAAATGCCCTTTCAATAGAGGACTATGTACAGATATACTGCCCGGGACATCCCAAGAAGGTTGGGAGCCATATTTCCATCACACGTGTGGCGAGTTTATCACTTAGGATAATCCTGTTTACCATGGCTCGAGTGAACGGATCATCCTCTCTGCATCAGGCATCACGGCAAAACATGAGCGTGGCAGTTGACTGTCTCACTACTGTGTTCGACTGGTGTACTCCTCTTCTGGCCATCATGAAGAGCCAGCTCACTTCTATCAGGAGGGGTCAGACTAAAAACTTTGGATATGGGAGCATCTTGTGTACTTTCTTTTTCGAGAAGGTTCCCGCACTCCGCCCCAGGGTAGCAATTTCCATCAGCACCCCATGCGATCCACGCATGGGCCGATGGGCTGATATGATGAAACGTCTGGGGGGTGGGGAGGTCCCAAGGACTGCCTTTGATGATGACTTCTTCACCTGGTGGGATCAGCAGATCATCGCTGTGGATGACTACCCCTATGATGGGCTGGATTTCCGAGGAGATCCTAATCTAGCGTTACCACCGAATGCAACATGGGGCGAGAATGGTAAGATTTTATGATTTTATGATTTTTTGGATTTTTCAAATATGACGAATTTTGAAAAATATTTTTGATGAGATTCAAATGATTGATATGATGATCATGTTCCAGACATCGGGCCGGTACGACCAGATGGATTCCCGCGGCATGGACGGCACGACCGAGGAGTCGAAGAGGCGGCTGCTGATACAGAACAGACTCTGAACAACGTCCAGCGACACTTGGCGAGACTGAGCTACCGAGTACCGATGGCCGTCATAGAGGACCTTCCTGAGGATATGCAGCATCATGTGGTTGGCATGCCACGTGACTGGGTTCGCATTTTTCGACGTGTGGCCAATGCTATAGTGACATACTTAGACGCTCATCCTGAGCCGAGGCATTAGATATGCCGGACATGATTATGGGCATTTGATCCCAATTTTGTATATTTTTTGGACACACATATGTACACTTGAGACGTTTTACGATATATCTATCTATATATATATATATATATATATATATATATATATATATATATATATATATATATATATACAGTTTGACTTTTTGATGCTTGATTTTATTGTGATGAATGATTGATATGCCAGTCTAATGCTTGATTAGCGATAGAATCAACTAACCAATTATGAGATCTTGGAATATGCAAATAATTAATATAAGTAAATGATCTTTGCAACAACCTCACCCTTAAATACTGGCGATATAAAGATGGATCCCGTACCCGATAAATGTTATTTAATTGAGACACTATCAATTGAGAATCAAGATATACTACCAACGAGTCGATCCCATGAGAGATTGCCTCGGATAATAAATTAATAACAGCAGTATACTCGGCCATATTGTTTGAAGCAGGACCGATGCACACGCCTCTTGATGCCATCAATTGACCAGTTGGATAATAGAGTACCCAAGCTGCGGAAGCAAGATTCCGAGTGTGCCGACTAGCACCATCGGCGAACCCAAAATAGACCAAATCATCCATCAACACCTGCCACAACAGACCAAAAAGTGCTGATATCAGAAAAATCTCGATGATATATGTACAAATATACATAAAATACAAAGAAGCCATTGCCTGGTGAAAACTAAGCAAAGTACTTCATTAGGTAGAGCCCGTTTCGAGGCTCCGCTAGCTTGTTTCCCTCGAAATCAATTAACTCATACGATCCTTTTTCTAAAACTCGTTTAATAATGAAAGGACCGTACCACATAGGCTTAAATTTTCCTGCCCCCAAGGCGTCCTTATCTTGGTCATAGACCAGGACAAGGTCACCTTTAGAAAAGACTCGAGGACGGACAGACTTATCATACTGCGTTTTAACCCTTTTCTTATGGGCCTCATTCATCGTGGCGTCATCTCGACGCTGCTCATCGAGATGTTCCAAGTGAACTAGGCGCTCTTCGAGACTCCAAGTCTAAGGAAGAAGCTCAACAACCAACTTAAGAGATGGAATTTCACATTCAACCGGAAAGATAGATTCCATCCCATAAACCAACTGAAAAGGAGTTAAACCAGTAGCTGTTTTGATGGAGGTTCGGTATGCCCAAAGAGCCGAATACAACATAATGTGCCAATTGGACCGATTTTTATCGATTGTCTGTTGGAGTATCATCTTAAGAGTTTTATTGACTGCCTCGACCAGTCCATTGGCCTGAGGATAATAAGGGGATGAATGCTCTTGGCGGAAACCTAATTTAAGAGCCAATTCGGACATCAGTTGATTCTGGAAATGACTATCGTGGTCAGTGACAATCTCTCTTGGGATACCGAATCTTGAGATAACCTGATTGAAAAGAAACAAAGCTGCCGTGTCACTATCGTTCTTATAAGTAGGCATGGCCTTAGCCCACTTCGTAAAGTAGTCTACAACCACGATAATGTACTTGTGATTTGCCGCTGAAGGTGGATGACAAGTTGTAAAATCAATACCCCACTTAGTAAAGGGACCGACAGTGACAACGGGAAAAAGGGGAGCTGGGTGCGCGCGCATCTTCCGAGTAAAAATTTGACACGGGTGACAGCATTTGACCGCTTCCACACAGTCTTTAAAGAGTGAAGGCCAAAAGTAGCCGGCACATAAGATGCGCTGGGTTGTAGCAAGCCCTGATAGATGACCGCCACAAGCTCCACTGTGGCAATCATTGAGCACAGACTCTGCTTCCTCTAAGGTTAAACAGCGCCGAAGGATTGAATCAACCCCTCGATGGTATAATGTGTCACCAATGATAACATAGTTTTTAGCCAGGTGATGTAATTTTCGACGTTCATCCTTGGAGAAAGTAGAGGGAAACTTCGAAGTCTGGAGATAGACAATGATATCTCCATACCAAGGGTCAAGTGAAGAGATGAGGAATAAATGTTCGTTGGGAAAAATTTCCTCATAAACAGTATCCTCTCCACAAGGAAGCTCAGAAATTAGCTCCGCGAAAACCATGGATTTATTAGAATTGGCAGACAAGAACTCGAGATCGAATTCTTGCAAAATGACTATCCATCTATTATATTTGCCCCCAATCACTCGCCTACTAAGGACAAATTGAAATGGATTGACTGCCGCTAAGAAAAAAGTTTTACGTAGCAAGATATAATGACGGAGCCTCTGGACAGCATGGACAGTTGCCAAGGCCAACTTCTCAACTGGAGAATAGCGAAGTTCAGGACCTATTAAGCCTCAACTCAAATAATAAATCACGTGCTCGGTGAGAGCATCGTCCTCCTGAACCAGAACCATACCAATGGTTGATTCTATTGCGGCGAGATATAAAAGGAAGTCTCTACCATAATCTGGCGGACTCAAAAGCGGGGCAGAGACTAATGCCTTTTGCAAAGCATCAAACGACCGCTGCGCAAAGTCGTCCCACACAAATGGAACTCCTTTTCGTAGCAAACGCATGAACCCTTTAGTGATCTCGGGATAGTTTGCTATAAACCGTCTTAAGAAATTAGCCTTCCCTTGAAGACTTTGAAGTTGTCGAATTGAGGACGGGGGAGGCAACTGAACTATTGCCTCAACCTTGAAGGGATCAACCTGAATCCCTTCATTGGACACTATGAACCCTAACAACCGACCGGATGTAACCGCGAAAACGCACTTGTTGGGATTCAACCGGATTTTATAAAAACGACATCGTTCAAAAACCAATCTGTTGGATACCTATATTAATAGGTTTCATATTTCATGATTGGCCAAGGAAAATCCAAATATGCTCTGCTTTGGTATTACAAAGATCCGATATTTCCTAGAGAACAAGAGGTGTGTAAAGTGTTTCAAATATTGATGACCTTATTCCAATTTGGATGGATGATTCAACAGTTTAACCTGGATCATGCCATGTTTCAATTTTGACGTTATAGAATAGAGAAAGAAGTCTGTCCAAACTGCTTAATCTTGGCAGACAAGTAGTTTAGGTAGAGAAGTAAAGGTTCCCAACAGTTTAATCTGGGACCTTGGAAGAGATAAGGCTAGAAGTAGATAGAAAAGAGTAAAGAAAAAGCCAAAGAAAAGAAAAGGCAAGTAAGGGTTTGCAAGTCCAAGTGCACCCTCTAAGGAGAAACAAAATATGCTAGGAAAATAGCTGGGTAAGTAGCTGTGGTTGCAGAAAGGGTATTTTCACCATTTTACACATGTCAAGAGGTGTTTTGCCAAGGCAAAAATCTATCAATGCACAAAGTGGTTAATTCCATCGAATTGCAGCAAGGAGCATGACTAACCTCCCTCTCCCCCTTCATTCCATTACTAACACTCCCTTTCTTTTAGCTAAGTTTATGGAGAGAGATCATGGTTTTATGGTGGTTCTAGTTCATTCAGAAGCCACATTTCTTGTCTAAGATCTTTTCATTTTGATCTACTCTCAAAACTAAATCAATTTCAGATAAACTCAGCAAAATCCCCTTCATTTGCTCCCCTCATTCATATTAACCTCTAATTCTACTATATAGCTCCCTTATCTTACCCTTCCCCTAATAATACTAACACTATGGTGTATAAAGCCCCATAATCTTATAAATACTCCTCCCCTTGGCATTATAGCCATATGTTCTCCAAAAGGGACCAAAGTGACCTCTCGTCACCTTGGTGAACCTATCACATCCCATTCCCCCTTGCTACAAGCCAACTTGCTCTTCAAACCACCATTTGCATTGAAAAACCCTTGTAAACCCTCTTTTACCCTTAAAAACCTTTGCAAAAATTACCCAAAGTCTAAAAGGCTAGCGCGCTGTCTGTTTCAAAGGAAAACATTGAAAAACCTTTAAAAAACCCACAACCCAAAGTTTCCGCCAGCGCATATCACCCGAGCATGTTGTTGCTCCGCCCACCGTCGGATCAGGTCCCGAGGATCCGACGATCCACAGTGATATCGGAGCAGCCCCCGCAGCCGTCCTTTACCTCCCGAGAAAGTGACGTTGCGTCACGTCAGGGCCACTCCACGTGTTGCGCAATGAAGGCTCTCGGAGCCGGGCCTGACACATTCGGCGTCGTACCTAAACCGCCCCGAGAAACCGTAGCGGCTAGCCCTAACCGTAACCGCTACGGTCCTAACCGCCAACTGTCTTCCACTAATACTTCGCCACGTCATTTCCGCTGGTCCCCGCCCTGTTATTCGTCCACCTGGCCGCTGACATGGCAGCCACCTCATCGCCCCCATGGACCAACAGTGTACTGCCACGTCACCCGATGACGTCACCTCACCTTGACCCACCAATGACGTCATGCTGACGTCATCACTAAAAAGTGCCAAAATGGTAAAAAGGTCCATATTAACCCAAAAAACCGTGTTTTTTCTCACTTTTTACTCCTGTCGCTATTTCGGCTCTGCATGCCTGTTTACGTCCAAATTTTCGCCAACCTGCTCGATTGACCGAGGCGACCTCCACAGCTCCAACCCTGCGCGCCCATGCGACTTCTGTTCGTCGATTAACAGGTATTTACCACTTGCTGCCCTCCATATGCCTGTTATTGAAATTAAAGTCACCCAGAGGGCTAAGGAGACCATAAAAATTATATTTTCACCGGCCATTTCCCTCTGCACATCCACATTTGCAACTGTGAAGTCCAAAAGCATCGGCCGAGCCTTAATACCTGCAATTTCGCTCAAAAGCATCATTCACTGTGTATTCCCGGCAAATTTCTTGTCAAACTCAATTCTCCCGATAAAAGAGGACACAGTGAGACCATAGAGAAGCCCTGCTCCCAAAACAAACAGTATTTCAACTGCTGTTGTGTAAATTCCTCCTCTGGTACCTGAGATACAAACTGTTTTTACAGAAAATCACTTCTATTCTGTGTTGCTTCCATTAAACAACCACCTGCAATTGTTGAACTTTGAAGAAGATCATGGAGACTCCCATTGCTCTCAACATCAAGCCCCTCAATGCCCCTCACCAGGAATTGGAGTGGAAAGCCCTGGGAGATATGGATTATCAAATGCTGGACTGGTTCCCTATGGGCTCCAAATACAATATCCAGATGATGAATGAGTTGAAGGCCCAGCACCTGAGTGGAGCAGACATCTTGGGGATTTGGGACTCAAACCTGCCAATCTACAACCTCCCCCAGGTAAATCCTATGCCAGAGTTGATACACAGCTGCCAGGAATGCTATGACCCAAACCAAAGAGCTGTCATTAGCCCCTCAGGCTTAGTTTTGTTCCACATCACCCCAGAGAGTATAAATGAAATGCTGCACTTCCATACTGCTAAGCAATTGACCCCACTCCATATTCAGAATTTGATAAAGAAAGGGAGCAAGCTGTCAAGCGACCAACTCATTAAAATCAATCAGCTGTTTGTAAGACCAGGCTCTGAATCTGTCAGAACTCTTCCTATTGGGTATCAATATTTAAATGAATTGGGCAGGATGTTAGTGGATTTAATCAGTTATGTCCTAGGATTCAGGGGGATGGAGGATGTGGATGAAACCATAGTAGCAATGCTGTCTCTATTCTCTCCTGGTAAGCCCCCAGCTGTGCATTATGATTATGCTACATACATTGCAGATAAAATCCATGAGCAGTTTATGAACTTGAAGAGGGAAAGACTATTCAGGTACACCTCATACATATACCACCTCTTCTTGTTTTATCAGCCAGCCACATTCTCTTTTCCTTTGAAGCAACTCAATGCCCAGGGAAATCCAAGGTCAGTTGTGTTCTGGACCTCTGTTTTTCATTGTACCTCTGTATCACCTTACACATACACTGAGTTTATTGACTTATTCATTTATCCAGTCATGACAGTATTGCATGGTACTCCTCCTCCTAGACTAACTGATGATATGAGAAGAATTCTCCATTTGAATAAATCCTACAGCATTGGTAACTGGTACCTCTACCAGAACCACACAGTCATCAGAATATATGGCTGTGAGTTGACACCTTTTAGATTGCCAAGGTATGTCCCCATGAGGCTTTTTGCCTTGGAATATTTCAGACAGTTTGGCAACTCAGACTACCTGCATTTTCAGAGCAAGAACAAGAAGTCACAGCTAAAGGTGAGGAGCCAGCTGGGTCCTTTCCTATACAATAGAAAAGAGGAGGGATGGAAAGAGGCAAACACTATCCTGGAGGGCCTCAAACTGCAAACTAGTTTTGAATGGATACCATATGACCCCAATCATTTTGTCTCCCTCAGGAGGATAAAATATAAATTGGGTAGTTATGCACACAAGAGACAACCCGAGATCGAACAATATGCCAATGCATTAAGCTGGGAAGAGGGTACCTTAGAAGAAGAAATAACTGTTGAAGAGCTTCTAGAAAGAGAAGCTAGAAACATTCAAAAGGAAGCTGACTTAGAAACTTGTGGACAGGTTCCCCTCTCATACAAAAAGCGGCCTGGAGCAACTACTACAACATCAACAACACAGCAGCAAGCTGCCGGGAAAACACCACAAACAGCAAGCAAAGATAAAGGGAAGCAGGTGGAGCAGCCACCTCCATTAACAGAAGAGCAAGTGGAGACATTGGTGCAGCAGCAAGAAGAAATGGAGCAGCAGGAACAAGGGCAGCAACAAGAAGAGGTACAATATAGTGAACAGCAGCCCTTGCAGCAAGAAAAAGTGATTGACACTCCTAGTTCCACTGAGCAACAGGCTCAGACAATAGTGCCTCCTAGGGCAGAGACTACTGTTGATACCTCGCTCCTCCAAACCCCACAAAAGGAGGACTTAACTAGGAAAAGAGATAGAGAGACTCCCCTGACTTCATCCATCAATCGGGGAGAGAAAAGACAAAGACTAAATGACTTTCCAGAGGATGACATAGCAGTGAGGCAAGCAATGGGCATGGGCCCACCCAGTGGAGAAGTTTCAGCCAGTTCATTCCAGCATGAACATGATAGAGCTATAGGAGGAGAGGTCAGTTCCTCCAGCCAGCACAGAGAAGGACAGTCAAGCATCAAACAGCAATTTATTGACATTAAGAAGAGAAGTGATCCTATTAAAGTACAGATGTACAATCATTTGCTGAACCTGGCTCCTACCAATCAGCAAAGACTCATGTCTGCCTTTGATGTAAGTGAAGGCAAGATGATCATGAGTCACTTCATGCCCACAACGCTGCATCCTCAATCTACCTCGGATTATCTAAGAACCAACATGGAGGTTATGGCTAAAGACATACACCCTATGGATAAAATCGAACTGCATAAACAAACTGGTGAAATGGTGTATGCCTCCTTGGCAGATGAAACATTGGAAAATTATAAATTGAAGAGAAGCCTTGATAACACAGCCTCTCAGCTGGAATTGGAGAGAGCATCATCACAAGCCAAGGATAACAGAATCAAATCTTTGGAGGAGGTAATTATAGAAATAGGACATGATCCTAAAGATGTTAAAGGTATCCAAGAACTCTTGAAGCTAAGGGATGCAGACATGGCAGCCTTAAGAAAGAAAATCAAGCTCCCAGCTACCATCCATCCTCAAACAGACGAGGTTGCCCAGCAAAGGCAGGAAAAGGATGCTACAGACCTACTGATATCCCTGTACAAGGAGCTGGTTCGGACTCAGGAGCAGCTAGGACAATCAGAAGCTGCAAAGGCAGCATTACAGACAGCATTGAAACAGAGAGAAGAGGGCCAAACTTCCCAGCCCCCTCCGGAAGTAATCAATCTTGAAGAAACTCCTCCAACAACTACTCTTCCTCCTCAGCAGACAGGAACTACAGCACCATCTACAACAACATCTACGCCAACAACAGAGCAGACTCCTAGTCTGGACATGCAGAGGCTGCAAGCTGAGATCCAAGTTCTTGAATCCCAAATGAAAGAGCTTGATGAAGTCAAAAGGTCTTTGACTAAAGTGAATGAAAGATTTGACAAAAGCAAGCAGAATGAGGCAGCAAAGGAAAGAGAGGTAAAAGCTCTAAAAAAGAGAATAGCTGAACTAGAAAAAGAGCTTGCACTAGAAAAAGTAATAGCAGAATTAAAAGCAGTCCTCTGGGGCAACATTGGTCGATCCATCACCAAGCAGTGGCAGTATATTGAGACTATGGATGAGCAAATAGCACTCATCACAAAGGCAAACAAGGAAATACACAGAGCAAGAGCAAGCCTTGGCCACATGCCAGATGCTGCCAGCAGAATGATCAATATTTTAAACAACAAAACTAGCTCTCAGCTGGCCACAATAGGAATTACCAACAGGACTGAAACAATCTCAGTAGCTAAAAGAGTCTTGACACTGAGAAACCTAGTTGGAACGCTGGAGAGAAGAACACAGGATATGCAGACCGAGATCAACAAATTCCTGGACAAATTTGTGGCATTACAAAACAGAGGCCTCCCCAGCATATTAAGCAGTGTAGGAAGGCTGCTTACCCTGGAAAATTACATCAAAAGGGTTGATGCACATGCTGCAGCACAAATAGCAAAACAGCCCAGTACCTCAGCAGAAACAGGGCCAGCATCAGGGCAGAATTTGTATGATAGGGTGGATAACCTGTTTTTCATTATGAATGAAATTGATCACCTGTTTGATACACCACCAAATTTCTTTAAGTATACAGAAGCAGATGAAACTCTGGGGGCAATCATAAGACACCAATTGCCCACACAGGAAGAATGGAGGAATTTGACACAAGTAATCTTATCAGGCCCGAACCTGTAGCGATAGTTTTCTCCAGTTTATGAACAGTCATGCACAGGCAGAATTTTGATGGATAAATCTACAAGGAAGAGACAGATGCTGAGCCAACTCAGCAGAGCTATTTACTCACCACAGCAGCAGTCACAATCACAGGTGACAAACCCAGAATACAGCGTACAAGCCATAAAGTCGGGTTCTCCAGCATTTAATCAAAGTATCTCGACCGACTCAGCAGATCCCAAAGGCCAAAATATCTTCTGACAGAACATTAAGACGCCTTCATTTTGTATTCAATGCTGTAATAAATTTCGGATAATAATATCTCAAAAGTTGGTGAGAATATTAAGTCTGAGATAACTTAGAACTCAGATATTTTGTAAACAATCGCAAGTATATATTCACCCCTGGCAGAAGCTCAGGGGGTTGTTGTTATTTTCATTTTGGGCATCTCATTTGCTGTAAAATTCTCAGAGAAATAATACAAAGGGTGAATGGAATTTCCGAAGCTTGGCGTGCCTTGATGCATTGTGATGAATGGTGAACGTTGCAGGATTCCAGAGTGCTTCATAAAACAATAAGTCTTTCTTAAGTCTCTGTGTTACATGTTTCGAGTCTTTTGTTCTCTTTGATTGTTTAAATGTTTTACACTTAATAGCTAAAGTAGAAGAATAGTCCCAGGATTTAATCACTGATTACCCTGGACTCAAACTGAGCTATTATCCATGTTTTCTTCAGATACAGTGTATGAAGTGTAATTCTTAACTGCTGCACTTTAAAACTATATCTTTTGTAGTGATAGACATTCCCAGGGATTCAAGTTTTGCCCCTGAGACATCTATCCGTTGCTCATGCCTAGTTTGGTGGAAATACTTAAATACTTTAGTGAAAATTCTTGATTGCTTTCACTGGTGTTTTCATCTGTTTGTGTTATAAATAAAAAATTTTGTTGTATGAAACATCCAAATGGCCCTGTAAGTTTCACCAGTTCACCTCAAGGTTTCTAGACACCTACAGCCATAGACTCCATTGCCCAATGATATTTGACTCTTTGAATACTACATCATAAGACCTGAAAGAAACTCTTCAACCAAAACATCAACAAAACCTGTGCATAATACCTAGCCTAAAACCCTATCATAAACAGATACAAATCATAAAGAGAGAGCCCTCTCTGATCACAGTTTGGCTAGAAACAGTGATCAAAAGATTGGTTAGTGGTTACCCCGGCCGTATTCCCTTGGGAGTCATAGGGAACAACCTGGGTGTTAACATAATTGGCGACTCCACTGGGGACTTCTTATAGATTTTTCAATTACTATCTATCTTCCAAAGCTACCATCGAGCCTGAAATTAGCCAAGAGGCCTTAAGACTGTTTCTGTAATACAGGGACAGCTTTAGGGAAGAGCTAATTGGGGAATCTTCATCCTAGCTTTGGAACATATATAGCCATTCCAAAATTTTCATCCAGTCCTCGCATATATAACAGCTTCCTGTGCAAATTCCAGAGAGAAATTAGAAGCTGGCTCCCAAAAGAAACCCAAGGCACACTAGGGCAAACCCTGACCCTAATCAACCTATCATTGTTGATAATCCGAATATCATTCCAAAGAACATCAGGAGACAGCAAAAGCAGGAGGAGCCTGCTGATTCAGACAGAAGTTCAGATCGACCTATCCTTATTCCTACTCCTTGCAAAGTTCTTTTCCGATCCACCACTAGTTCCCCTAGTTCATCATCAACACCTCAAAGCCCTCCTCTCCCATCTTCACCATCTGCACATACTCTCTCAACCAGTTCCACGCTTGTTACCCATACCATTAACCCTGTCACACCTGTAATCCCTGTTGTTCCATTTGCTCCTGTTAACCCTCTAAACCTCATAAACATGGCTAACAGGTATGCACCTCTGCAGATACCAGCTAATGCTCCAGCTCTACCCCAAGACTACCAAACCAAAATCTCATTTTTTGACTCACATGGCCCTTTGACAGCTGTCCAGCATGCTAAGAAGATGCAAGACCACTTTGAGACCTATGAAATAGATGATAACAGTGTCAGGATGAGAATTTTTGTTCAAAGCTTAACTGGGGATGTTAGAACTTGGTTCAGATCCCTCAATGCAAACTCCATTGCAACACCTGATCAGCTTTACGAAGCTTTTACTGAGAGATGGGAGAAGAAGAAAGATCCACTCCACATACTCGGTGAATATAACACTATTAAAAGAGGTCCCCAAGAAACAGTTTTGGAATATTGTGCTAGGTTTAACAATGTATATAATGCTATCCCACAGAACTTAAGGCCCCCTCCTGATTTGGCCCTGTATAACTTCCCTGACGGTTTTGATTCTGATATGGCCTATCAGTTGAAAGAAAGAGACCCTCCAACCCTTGCAGAAGCTCAAAGGGTTGCAGTCACTGTAGAGGCTAACCTAATTGCCAAAAGAAACAGGGCAAAGTTGGAAAAGAAGGCTGGCTTCAGAGAAGAGCCCTCAGGTTTTGATCAAAAGCTGGATGCAATACTAAACAGTATGAAGAGATTGGGTGAAAGAGTGGAATCAGTGGAAAGAAAATCATCATGGGAGGCATCACAAAGTAAACCTCCTAGAAACCTGAATTTTAGGAGAACTCAGAACCCAAACATAGGAAAAACAAGTGCTGACCAAGATATTAGACCCCCTTTTCAAGAAAACTATGCAGAAACTTCCACAGACAGCCAGCTCAATGAAGATCCTGAAATTAACTTAATGGGTTTGGATGGTAAAAGCCATGTTTTTTTAACACAAGAAGACCATGAGGAGGATGAAAGCAAAACATTCCAAACTAAATCAGGAGAATCCTTTGACTTTAAACAAGGGTATGATACTGCTGTCTATGAAGTCCATAAACAGTATAAACTCAGGAGTAGGACTGTGAATATAAACCAGCCCGACAAGATAATTGATAAACAGAGGTCTAAAGAAACCATGGTCACAGAAACTAATGACAAAATAAACTTTCCTGCAGAACAAATTGTAGTTGAGGAGGTTACTGAACTGCTGTCCCCACTACAACAGCCCATGGCAACTTCGTCCTCTCACCCTGATTCAAATTTTACCCCTCAAAACATGAGTAAAAGGGGCAGACCTCAAAATCAAGATGAAATCCAACAAGAAAATTTAATGAACAAAGAAAAGGCTGGTATCCGTGACCCTAAAACCCAAATTGACAAACCTTTTGACCTAGGCTTAGAGATTGGCAAACTAAAGATAGCCATTCCTCTCTCAGAGCTAGCCAAGCATGACATATACAAACAACAGATCAAAAAATCCCTTCAACTCACTACTAGCAAAGATGATGTAAATGTGTTAGATGACACTCCAGAATTACTGTTCGGCCCAGAGGTAGATGGAAAAACAGTAGTCACGGGGGTTTTACCTTTTTATGTCAGCTTGCATATACATGATAAAGTACTGCATAATGCAATGTTCGACTCAGGTGCCTCTCACAACCTTATGCCAAAAGCAGTCATGGAAAGATTGAACTTGGATATAACAAGACCATACAAAGACCTGTTCTCTTTTGATTCCAGCCAAGTCAAATGTTTAGGCCTAATAAAAGATTTATGTGTGTCCCTGGTTCAATATCCCAACAAAACCATTCTAATGGATGTTGTAGTCGCTGATATCCCACCCAAATATGGGATGCTGTTATCAAGATCATGGGGAGCCAAGCTCCAAGGCTCCCTACAATTAGACATGTCATATGCCACTATCTCTGTCTTTGGGCAACCAAAAAGACTTTATAGGGAAACACTCATGAAGTATATGGTCAGCAGTGAAGAAAAGCCTCAAAATTTTCCAATATATGCTGTTCATTCGGACATAGACTCCTTCATCCTCTTCAATGACAGCACAAGCCTCTCAAACAAGGACATTAGGACCGAAATACTCATACAAGAACAAAACATTGATCAAACAAGTATCACCTGCCAAACATCAATCAGCCCAACAATACACAGTATCCCTCCTCTAGTTGTCAAAGATTGTCAAACAAGTGATGAAATTATCCTAGAAAATAAATGGGAAAAGAAACCCCAACTCATGCTCACATTACCATCCCATGAACAGAATTTTAAATCTCCTGTTCAGCAAGACATCCTGTGGGTCCTAGAATTTGATGGCTCAGTTAACAAGCTAGGAGCAGGAGCTGGAGTGTGGATACATAACAAAGAGAAAGATTATGCAGAAGGCAGGGCTTACAGATTGAATTTTAGATGCACTAACAATATGGCAGAATACGAAGCTCTGTTGCTGGGCCTAAAGCTAGCAAAATCACTACAAGCTCCTAAACTCTCCATCATGGGAGACTCTGATCTAGTAATTCAACAAGTAAAAGGAAATTTTGTCACCAATGACAAAAGATTGAGGTCCTATAGATCTGCTGTAATTGAAATATTAGAGACCTTCTCTGAGTTTGTCATCACAAAAATTTCAAGGGGCCACAATCTCCATGCACACAGCTTGGCAACCTTTGCCAGTACATTTAAATTCCCATTAGAACCCAATAACTGCTTCACAGCCGAGGTCAAATACAGACCCTCCACCCCAAACAATGTCAAAGAATGGCAAGTATTTGAGGATGACATGCAAATAAACAATTTTTTAACCTTGCAACAAGAATTCACAGGATTAAATATTGATATTGATGGAGCAAGTCAATCACAAATACTTGATGGAGCAAGTCCATCACAAATACAGTTTCAACAGTCTGCTCACCCAATGTCACCTAGAACAGCAAAACAATTACTGAGTCCAACCATTTTCAACAATGAAAACATTCAGCAAATTCACCTAATTGGCTGTGAAGAGATGAGCAGCGCTGAAGCTGAAATCATACAACTCAAAGACAATTTCCTTCCAATAGGCCTTACCCCATTAGAAGACATTTTTGATTCAAATGATGTCCCCAGGAAACCAAAGATGCAGCCATTAGATGCAGCAATTGAAGAATGCAACATTGGTACTGCAGACAAGCCTAAAATAATAAAACTATCTGCTGCTTTGCCCCCTGATCAAAAACCCAAATATATTGACCTCTTTAAAGAGTTTCAAGATGTTTTTGCTTGGGGATATGAGGATCTAAAGTCTTATGATACCTCTGTCATCCAGCATACCATTCCCCTCAAGCCTAATCAAAAACCATTCAAACAGAAATTGAGAAGAATCAATCTTGTGCTCCTTCCTTCCATTGAAAAAGAATTACAGAAAATGTTCAAAGCTGGTATCATAGCACCAATCAGGTTCTCTGAGTGGATTTCAAATTTGGTCCCTACAAGAAAGAAAACTGGTGAGATTAGACTCTGTGTAGACTTAAGGAATTTGAATCAAGTATCACTCAAAGATAACTACCCTTTACCCAAAATGGATCACATTCTTCAAAGAGTAGTAGGGGCTTCAAGGATATCATTACTTGATGGATTCTCAGGCTTCAACCAAATTCTAGTACACCTTGATGATCAAGACGAAAACTGCATTTACAACCCCATGGGGAACTTTCAAGTATGTGAAAATGCCCTTTGGATTGAAAAACGCAGGGGCAACGTTTCAAAGAGCAATGGACATTGCTTTTGCAAAAGAGATCCATGACTTCTTAGTCATTTACTTAGATGATCTCACACCCTTTTCAAAATCTGACCAGGAACACTTGAAACATTTGAGACAGATTTTCATAACATGCAGGAAATATGGTATTTCCTTAAACCCCAAGAAATCATTATTTGGCTTGGAAGAAGGGAAACTCTTAGGACACATTATTTCAAAAGATGGCATAAGAATTGATCCAGATAGGATACAAGCTATCCTACAAATGCCTCATCCAAGGAATGTCAAGGAGTTGCAAGGATTCTTGGGGAAAATCAACTTTTTAAGAAGGTTTATCCCTAATTTAGCAGAATTAATCAGGTTACTAAACAATATGCTAAAGAAAGATTCAAAGGTCAAATGGACTGTTGAAGCAAAACAAGCCTTTGAAAGTATAAAATTGGCCTTGACTCAAACCCCAGTGTTAACCAATCCTCAGTTTGACAGAGACTTTATCATTTTCTCCTTTGCCTCCCAACATACCATCGCTGCTGTTTTATTACAAAAAGATGACCAAGGGAACGAGAAACCTATTGCCTTTTTCAGCAGAGCTCTCAGAGATGCCCCTCTAAAGTACCAAATAATGGAGAAGCAAGCTTATGCTTTGATCAAAGCTATTAAAGACTTTAGGATTTACATCCTTTACTCCCATGTTGTGGCTTATGTACCAAGTCCTATTGTCAAAGACATTCTCACCCAAGAAAACTTAGAGGGCAGAAGAGGAAAGTGGATTGCCAATATTCTAGAATTTGACATAGAAATAAAACCTACAAAGCTGATAAAAGGGCAAGGTTTGGCCAAATTAATGACAGAAGCAAATTTCCAAGCCTTAGATATTAACCAACTGGACAGTGAAACAGAGCTGGCGACTCCAAAGATCAATGTGGCCTTTGAACAATCTCCTTGGTACTCCGACATCTGTTGTGTGTTACAAAACCTGTGTGCTCCCCCAGGACTGTCCAGAACTAAGTATAGGTTCCTAAAAATGAAAACATCTAGATTTTGTGTGATGGATGGAAATCTACTTTGGAAAAACCATGAAGGTATCTTGCTGCACTGTCTAATAGAGAATGAAACTAACAATATCATGCAAGATTTCCATGCTGGAGACTGTGGTGGACATTTGTACTGGAAGTCCACTGTGGACAAGATATTGAGGGCTGGTTATTACTGGCCCACCATGTTCACCGATGTTAAGAAATTCACAGCCTCATGCCACAAATTCCAACTGTTTGAAGGCAAAAGACAGTTGCTGCCACTTCCTTTGAAGCCCATTGCAACAGAGAGACCTTTTCAACAATGGGGTTTGGATTTCATTGGGGAAATTCATCCCTCATCTTCGGGACAACACAGATGGATTTTAACAGCAACAGACTACTTCACCAAGTGGATTGAAGCTGCCCCATGCAGACAAGCAAATGATTCAGTAATTATTCAGTTTTTGGAAAACAATATACTGGCTAGATTTGGCTGTCCAGACAAGATAATAACAGACAATGCTGCTGCTTTCAGATCCAAGAAAATGGTGAACTTCTGCCATAAATTTCACATTACTTTGGGCCATTCTACAGCTTACTATCCTCAAGGAAATGGCCTTGCTGAATCATCAAACAAAAGTTTAATAAATATCATAAAGAAAGTGCTGGAGGAAAACAAAAAGAACTGGCATAAGAAACTAGTAAATGCTTTATGGGCAGATAGACTAACAACAAAAAGATCAATTGGGACCAGCCCATATGAGTTAGTCTATGGATTAGAAGCCAGATTTCCTTCATCACTAGGAGTACCGGTTATGAAGCTACTGCAAGAAAGCCAAGCAGAGCCAAATGATATGCAAAGGAGGATCAATCAGATAATCTGTTTACAGCAAACTAGAGAACAAGTTTTCAGCAAAGTGCAGATATTACAAGAAAAATTGAAAAAGGCCTTTGATAGGAAAACCAAAGCAGAAGATTTCAATATGGGAGACAAAGTCTTAAAGTGGGATGCAAGAAGAGAAGAGAAAGGAAAACATGGAAGTTTGATTCTTTATGGAGAGGACCATTTACTGTCCAAGCAGTACAAGGTAACAATACCTACTTCCTCAAAAGTCTGACTGAAACTGACTTGGATGAAGGTCCTGTCAATGGCAGGATGCTGAAGCACTACTTTGACTATTCACCGTGAGTGGAACCCAGGGATTCATTGTATATATGCAGATGTACATATTGTTTTCTGTTTTAGATTGTAAAATACAGTTTTCCAAGTAATTCACCAACCGGCAAGAGGCAAATAGAATCAGAGGTTTTCCAAGAAAGAGGCACACTATTTTGACACATTTGACAGCAAATTTCAAAGATTGAGATGGGCAGTCAAAGAACAAGGCAATCTGACCTGCTGTTCTTGGTCTTTCAAAAGAAAAACCATCCCCAAGTGGAGCCACTGTTGGATACCTATATTAATAGGTTTCATATTTCATGATTGGCCAAGGAAAATCCAAATATGCTCTGCTTTGGTATTACAAAGATCCCATATTTCCTAGAGAACAAGAGGTGTGTAAAGTGTTTCAAATATTGATGACCTTATTCCAATTTGGATGGATGATTCAACAGTTTAACCTGGATCATGCCATGTTTCAATTTTGACGTTATAGAATAGAGAAAGAAGTCTGTCCAAACTGCTTAATCTTGGCAGACAAGTAGTTTAGGTAGAGAAGTAAAGGTTCCCAACAGTTTAATCTGGGACCTTGGAAGAGATAAGGCTAGAAGTAGATAGAAAAGAGTAAAGAAAAAGCCAAAGAAAAGAAAAGGCAAGTAAGGGTTTGCAAGTCCAAGTGCACCCTCTAAGGAGAAACAAAAAATGCTAGGAAAATAGCTGGGTAAGTAGCTGTGGTTGCAGAAAGGGTATTTTCACCATTTTACACATGTCAAGAGGTGTTTTGCCAAGGCAAAAATCTATCAATGCACAAAGTGGTTAATTCCATCGAATTGCAGCAAGGAGCATGACTAACCTCCCTCTCCCCCTTCATTCCATTACTAACACTCCCTTTCTTTTAGCTAAGTTTATGGAGAGAGATCATGGTTTTATGGTGGTTCTAGTTCATTCAGAAGCCACATTTCTTGTCTAAGATCTTTTCATTTTGATCTACTCTCAAAACTAAATCAATTTCAGATAAACTCAGCAAAATCCCCTTCATTTGCTCCCCTCATTCATATTAACCTCTAATTCTACTATATAGCTCCCTTATCTTACCCTTCCCCTAATAATACTAACACTATGGTGTATAAAGCCCCATAATCTTATAAATACTCCTCCCCTTGGCATTATAGCCATATGTTCTCCAAAAGGGACCAAAGTGACCTCTCGTCACCTTGGTGAACCTATCACATCCCATTCCCCCTTGCTACAAGCCAACTTGCTCTTCAAACCACCATTTGCATTGAAAAACCCTTGTAAACCCTCTTTTACCCTTAAAAACCTTTGCAAAAATTACCCAAAGTCTAAAAGGCTAGCGCGCTGTCTGTTTCAAAGGAAAACATTGAAAAACCTTTAAAAAACCCACAACCCAAAGTTTCCGCCAGCGCATATCACCCGAGCATGTTGTTGCTCCGCCCACCGTCGGATCAGGTCCCGAGGATCCGACGATCCACAGTGATATCGGAGCAGCCCCCGCAGCCGTCCTTTACCGCCCGAGAAAGTGACGTTGCGTCACGTCAGGGCCACTCCACGTGTCGCGCAATGAAGGCTCTCGGAGCCGGGCCTGACACATTCGGCGTCGTACCTAAACCGCCCCGAGAAACCGTAGCGGCTAGCCCTAACCGTAACCGCTACGGTCCTAACCGCCAACTGTCTTCCACTAATACTTCGCCACGTCATTTCCGCTGGTCCCCGCCCTGTTATTCGTCCACCTGGCCGCTGACATGGCAGCCACCTCATCGCCCCCATGGACCAACAGTGTACTGCCACGTCACCCGATGACGTCACCTCACCTTGACCCACCAATGACGTCATGCTGACGTCATCACTAAAAAGCGCCAAAATGGTAAAAAGGTCCATATTAACCCAAAAAACCGTGTTTTTTCTCACTTTTTACTCCTGTCGCTATTTCGGCTCTGCATGCCTGTTTACGTCCAAATTTTCGCCAACCTGCTCGATTGACCGAGGCGACCTCCACAGCTCCAACCCTGCGCGCCCATGCGACTTCTGTTCGTCGATTAACAAGTATTTACCACTTGCTGCCCTCCATACGCCTGTTATTGAAATTAAAGTCACCTCAGAGGGCTAAGGAGACCATAAAAATTATATTTTCACCGGCCATTTCCCTCTGCACATCCACATTTGCAACTGTGAAGTCCAAAAGCATCGGCCGAGCCTTAATACCTGCAATTTCGCTCAAAAGCATCATTCACTGTGTATTCCCGGCAAATTTCTTGTCAAACTCAATTCTCCCGATAAAAGAGGACACAGTGAGACCATAGAGAAGCCCTGCTCCCAAAACAAACAGTATTTCAACTGCTGTTGTGTAAATTCCTCCTCTGGTACCTGAGATACAAACTGTTTTTACAGAAAATCACTTTTATTCTGTGTTGCTTCCATTAAACAACCACCTGCAATTGTTGAACTTTGAAGAAGATCATGGAGACTCCCATTGCTCTCAACATCAAGCCCCTCAATGCCCCTCACCAGGAATTGGAGTGGAAAGCCCTGGGAGATATGGATTATCAAATGCTGGACTGGTTCCCTATGGGCTCCAAATACAATATCCAGATGATGAATGAGTTGAAGGCCCAGCACCTGAGTGGAGCAGACATCTTGGGGATTTGGGACTCAAACCTGCCAATCTACAACCTCCCCCAGGTAAATCCTATGCCAGAGTTGATACACAGCTGCCAGGAATGCTATGACCCAAACCAAAGAGCTGTCATTAGCCCCTCAGGCTTAGTTTTGTTCCACATCACCCCAGAGAGTATAAATGAAATGCTGCACTTCCATACTGCTAAGCAATTGACCCCACTCCATATTCAGAATTTGATAAAGAAAGGGAGCAAGCTGTCAAGCGACCAACTCATTAAAATCAATCAGCTGTTTGTAAGACCAGGCTCTGAATCTGTCAGAACTCTTCCTATTGGGTATCAATATTTAAATGAATTGGGCAGGATGTTAGTGGATTTAATCAGTTATGTCCTAGGATTCAGGGGATGGAGGATGTGGATGAAACCATAGTAGCAATGCTGTCTCTATTCTCTCCTGGTAAGCCCCCAGCTGTGCATTATGATTATGCTACATACATTGCAGATAAAATCCATGAGCAGTTTATGAACTTGAAGAGGGAAAGACTATTCAGGTACACCTCATACATATACCACCTCTTCTTGTTTTATCAGCCAGCCACATTCTCTTTTTCTTTGAAGCAACTCAATGCCCAGGGAAATCCAAGGTCAGTTGTGTTCTGGACCTCTGTTTTTCATCGTACCTCTGTATCACCTTACACATACACTGAGTTTATTGACTTATTCATTTATCCAGTCATGACAGTATTGCATGGTACTCCTCCTCCTAGACTAACTGATGATATGAGAAGAATTCTCCATTTGAATAAATCCTACAGCATTGGTAACTGGTACCTCTACCAGAACCACACAGTCATCAGAATATATGGCTGTGAGTTGACACCTTTTAGATTGCCAAGGTATGTCCCCATGAGGCTTTTTGCCTTGGAATATTTCAGACAGTTTGGCAACTCAGATTACCTGCATTTTTAGAGCAAGAACAAGAAGTCACAGCTAAAGGTGAGGAGCCAGCTGGGTCCTTTCCTATACAATAGAAAAGAGGAGGGATGGAAAGAGGCAAACACTATCCTGGAGGGCCTCAAACTGCAAACTAGTTTTGAATGGATACCATATGACCCCAATCATTTTGTCTCCCTCAGGAGGATAAAATATAAATTGGGTAGTTATGCACACAAGAGACAACCCGAGATCGAACAATATGCCAATGCATTAAGCTGGGAAGAGGGTACCTTAGAAGAAGAAATAACTGTTGAAGAGCTTCTAGAAAGAGAAGCTAGAAACATTCAAAAGGAAGCTGACTTAGAAACTTGTGGACAGGTTCCCCTCTCATACAAAAAGCGGCCTGGAGCAACTACTACAACATCAACAACACAGCAGCAAGCTGCCGGGAAAACACCACAAACAGCAAGCAAAGATAAAGGGAAGCAGGTGGAGCAGCCACCTCCATTAACAGAAGAGCAAGTGGAGACATTGGTGCAGCAGCAAGAAGAAATGGAGCAGCAGGAACAAGGGCAGCAACAAGAAGAGGTACAATATAGTGAACAGCAGCCCTTGCAGCAAGAAAAAGTGATTGACACTCCTAGTTCCACTGAGCAACAGGCTCAGACAATAGTGCCTCCTAGGGCAGAGACTACTGTTGATACCTCGCTCCTCCAAACCCCACAAAAGGAGGACTTAACTAGGAAAAGAGATAGAGAGACTCCCCTGACTTCATCCATCAATCGGGGAGAGAAAAGACAAAGACTAAATGACTTTCCAGAGGATGACATAGCAGTGAGGCAAGCAATGGGCATGGGCCCACCCAGTGGAGAAGTTTCAGCCAGTTCATTCCAGCATGAACATGATAGAGCTATAGGAGGAGAGGTCAGTTCCTCCAGCCAGCACAGAGAAGGACAGTCAAGCATCAAACAGCAATTTATTGACATTAAGAAGAGAAGTGATCCTATTAAAGTATAGCTGTACAATCATTTGCTGAACCTGGCTCCTACCAATCAGCAAAGACTCATGTCTGCCTTTGATGTAAGTGAAGGCAAGATGATCATGAGTCACTTCATGCCCACAACGCTGCATCCTCAATCTACCTCGGATTATCTAAGAACCAACATGGAGGTTATGGCTAAAGACATACACCCTATGGATAAAATCGAACTGCATAAACAAACTGGTGAAATGGTGTATGCCTCCTTGGCAGATGAAACATTGGAAAATTATAAATTGAAGAGAAGCCTTGATAACACAGCCTCTCAGCTGGAATTGGAGAGAGCATCATCACAAGCCAAGGATAACAGAATCAAATCTTTGGAGGAGGTAATTATAGAAATAGGACATGATCCTAAAGATGTTAAAGGTATCCAAGAACTCTTGAAGCTAAGGGATGCAGACATGGCGGCCTTAAGAAAGAAAATCAAGCTCCCAGCTACCATCCATCCTCAAACAGACGAGGTTGCCCAGCAAAGGCAGGAAAAGGATGCTACAGACCTACTGATATCCCTGTACAAGGAGCTGGTTCGGACTCAGGAGCATCTAGGACAATCAGAAGCTGCAAAGGCAGCATTACAGACAGCATTGAAACAGAGAGAAGAGGGCCAAACTTCCCAGCCCCCTCCGGAAGTAATCAATCTTGAAGAAACTCCTCCAACAACTACTCTTCCTCCTCAGCAGACAGGAACTACAGCACCATCTACAACAACATCTACGCCAACAACAGAGCAGACTCCTAGTCTGGACATGCAGAGGCTGCAAGCTAAGATCCAAGTTCTTGAATCCCAAATGAAAGAGCTTGATGAAGTCAAAAGGTCTTTGACTAAAGTGAATGAAAGATTTGACAAAAGCAAGCAGAATGAGGCAGCAAAGGAAAGAGAGGTAAAAGCTCTAAAAAAGAGAATAGCTGAACTAGAAAAAGAGCTTGCACTAGAAAAAGTAACAGCAGAATTAAAAGCAGTCCTCTGGGGCAACATTGGTCGATCCATCACCAAGCAGTGGCAGTATATTGAGACTATGGATGAGCAAATAGCACTCATCACAAAGGCAAACAAGGAAATACACAGAGCAAGAGCAAGCCTTGGCCACATGCCAGATGCTGCCAGCAGAATGATCAATATTTTAAATAACAAGACAAGCTCTCAGCTGGCCACAATAGGAATTACTAACAGGACTGAAACAATTTCAGTAGCTAAAAGAGTCTTGACACTGAGAAACCTAGTTGGAACGCTGGAGAGAAGAACACAGGATATGCAGACCGAGATCAACAAATTCCTGGACAGATTTGTGGCATTACAAAACAGAGGCCTCCCCAGCATATTAAGCAGTGTAGGAAGGCTACTTACCCTGGAAAATTACATCAAAAGGGTTGATGCACATGCTGCAGCACAAATAGCAAAACAGCCCAGTACCTCAGCAGAAACAGGGCCAGCATCAGGGCAGAATTTGTATGATAGGGTGGATAACCTGTTTTTCATTATGAATGAAATTGATCACCTGTTTGATACACCACCAAATTTCTTTAAGTATACAGAAGCAGATGAAACTCTGGGGGCAATCATAAGACACCAATTGCCCACACAGGAAGAATGGAGGAATTTGACACAGGTAATCTTATCAGGCCCGAACCTGTAGCGATAGTTTTCTCCAGTTTATGAACAGTCATGCACAGGCAGAATTTTGATGGATAAATCTACAAGGAAGAGACAGATGCTGAGCCAACTCAGCAGAGCTATTTACTCACCACAGCAGCAGTCACAATCACAGGTGACAAACCCAGAATACAGCGTACAAGCCATAAAGTCGGGTTCTCCAGCATTTAATCAAAGTATCTCGACCGACTCAGCAGATCCCAAAGGCCAAAATATCTTCTGACAGAACATTAAGACGCCTTCATTTTGTATTCAATGCTGTAATAAATTTCGGATAATAATATCTCAAAAGTTGGTGAGAATATTAAGTCTGAGATAACTTAGAACTCAGATATTTTGTAAACAATCGCAAGTATATATTCACCCCTGGCAGAAGCTCAGGGGGTTGTTGTTATTTTCATTTTGGGCATCTCATTTGCTGTAAAATTCTCAGAGAAATAATACAAAGGGTGAATGGAATTTCCGAAGCTTGGCGTGCCTTGATGCATTGTGATGAATGGTGAACGTTGCAGGATTCCAGAGTGCTTCATAAAACAATAAGTCTTTCTTAAGTCTCTGTGTTACATGTTTCGAGTCTTTTGTTCTCTTTGATTGTTTAAATGTTTTACACTTAATAGCTAAAGTAGAAGAATAGTCCCAGGATTTAATCACTGATTACCCTGGACTCAAACTGAGCTATTATCCATGTTTTCTTCAGATACAGTGTATGAAGTGTAATTCTTAACTGCTGCACTTTAAAACTATATCTTTTGTAGTGATAGACATTCCCAGGGATTCAAGTTTTGCCCCTGAGACATCTATCCGTTGCTCATGCCTAGTTTGGTGGAAATACTTAAATACTTTAGTGAAAATTCTTGATTGCTTTCACTGGTGTTTTCATCTGTTTGTGTTATAAATCAAAAATTTTGTTGTATGAAACATCCAAATGGCCCTGTAAGTTTCACCAGTTCACCTCAAGGTTTCTAGACACCTACAGCCATAGACTCCATTGCCCAATGATATTTGACTCTTTGAATACTACATCATAAGACCTGAAAGAAACTCTTCAACCAAAACATCAACAAAACCTGTGCATAATACCTAGCCTAAAACCCTATCATAAACAGATACAAATCATAAAGAGAGAGCCCTCTCTAATCACAGTTTGGCTAGAAACAGTGATCAAAAGATTGGTTAGTGGTTACCCCGGCCGTATTCCCTTGGGAGTCATAGGGAACAACCTGGGTGTTAACACAATCGAAGATGACTAGGATGATCGGTTCTCTTTCAAGAACGAGCAGCGAGATCATCCAAGTATGCCTCGATGACATGTTTGATGTTGTGGAAAGCATATGACATGGCCCGCTGAAAAGTGGCTCCAGCATTTTTAAGACCAAAAGGCATCTTTCTATATGCAAAGGTACCCCGAGGAATATATAAAAGCTGTCTTATGTTGATCTTCAGGATGGATAGAGATTTGATTATAACCTGAAAAGCCATCCATGAAGGAAAAAATTTCATTACCCGCACACTCGTCGATAATCTGATCAATGAATGGCGTGGGGTAATTATCTTTCAGACAAGCCTTGTTTAGGTCCCTAAAATCGATGCATACTCGGATTGTTCCTTGATTTTTGTCCACAGGGACTGGATTAGAAACCCAGTCAGTAAGAGGAACAAGGTATATAAAACCCGCCTTTAGCAGCTTCTCAACCTCAGCTTTGATAGCCGTAGCTTTCCTAGGGTTAACCGGCCAAAGCCTCTAACGAACCGGTTTCGCGTTTTCATATGTCTTGATCTCATGTTGAACTATAGAAGGATCAATGCCAGGCATTTCTTCATAAGACCAAGCAAATACATCATGATATTCCTTGAACAGGTCGGTGTAGATTTGAATTTCTTCAGGGGAACACTCAATTCCGATGAAGATATTCTCGATGAAGTTAGGGTCCCTAGAGATGTTTATAGGTATCGTTTTTGAAATTACCGACATATTACCTTCGGCACGAATGTGTGCTGGAGCCAAAGGGTTTGATACCGTACAAACATCTCTAGTGAAGAGCTCGGAGAATCTAGATTCTACTTCCTGCAATGGAGGAAGAAAGTATGAACGATGGTGTAAGTCTTCCCAAGGTCGATCTATACCCATCATTACTTCGAGGATTGCTTCTTCAGAAGGTAAAACCGAATCTAAGCATGTTGAGAAATAATACTGAGAGGGGGGGGTGAATCAGTATTATCAGAACTATAAAACTTTTTCAATGCTCAGAAACATATACGCTACTTTCGTTAAGTGAACCAGCGTGTACACGCAACTATGTCTAAAGAAAACAGCGTATACCCAGAAATCTTATAATTCAGTTAGTTTATCTTCAGTTAAGTGCATCAGGACAATATTCACCATATTAAGAGTAAACAGATGCAGTAGAACAAATCACACAAAAACACACACATGAACACCATGATATAAGGTGGAAACCCAATGTGGGTGAAAACCACCTACTGCAAGTCATCTCTATCTTTCTTTAATATGAAACTTCAGTTTACAATCCTTTTGTACTGGTGTAGCCTTATACCAGTACGCAAGCTACAACCTGCAGAAGGCTACAACCTTCTCTCGTTCTCCAAACTTTCTTGGAAGGGAGCTCCAACCCCCTTTGCTCTTGTACTAGCTAAGATACTAGTACATAGGTGCAGACCTACAATCTTCTTTCTTTCAGGTACCACCTTTCATACATTTTCAGACTGGATATTCCTGAAGCACAACATTACAATCTGAAGACCACAATTCATTCAACTTTCACAACAGATCATTGAAGCACAAAACAATCAATACTAGCATCATCAATCTCTGAATCACTGGACCACTGAAACCCTGTCAACACCAGTCACAAGAACACAGAGCAGACTACAGAACTCTGTAATAGTAGTCAGATCCAACAGCAACCCCAAAAATCAAACTTCAAAAGATATACGCTACTTCAATGAGAGAAACCCGCGTATACACGCGCTTTTACCGAAGACAACCAGCGTACAGATATAAAAATAAATTCTCTTAACTTGCAGTTGTACCAGACATCAGTTAGACCCAGAACATAAAATTGCATCAGTATGCAGACCTAGAAATACGCATAATCATAATAGTGCATTTCAAACCATTAGATCCCGATCTATCCTTAGATCTAGTCTTCCATTAACTGATGTGATCTCTCCTTAGCTTAGATCAAGCAACCCAAAACCTGCATACCAGATCTCTTCCTTTTTCAGATATTCAAGCCTTTTCAAAAAACATGTCCTTGCCTAATGATCTTCTTCTCCTTATATAGCCTTAGGCCTTGCTCAACACCAAGGTCCAAACCATAGAAATCCAATACCATCAACTTAAAAACTAGGGATCAACACGTCTGTCGAGATACTTTGGTCCAAAGACATAGGCTCAAGTACCGAGGACTAACTACCACGGACCAAAGGGAAGCTTTCCGACATATATGCCCTTTTCTGTTCATGTATCTGCGTGTATACGCGACTTAGTATGCAGATCACCGGCGTGTATACGCAACTTGGACTTAATTAACCTGCGTATATGAGATTTCTCTTCATTCTGAAGTCTGAACGGAGATCTGGCATTAAAGAGAGTTGCCATCAAGGACAACACCTGTATCATAGCGCCACACCTGTGCCAAAATGCCAACAAACTCCCCCTTTGGACTTGATGGCAACCTCAAGATCCTTAAAATCATTCTCCCCCTTTGTCATCAAGGGCAAAGGGCTGTGCGCCCCCTAAGTACATGCTGATACCTCTGCTTGGCTGTGCTGAATCATGCTCCCCCTGACAGTAGACAAGATCTGCAAATGATGTTCTTCAAAGAGAACCGAGACTTATACACCATAAGGGACCTTCCTATCACCAGAAGAGTCAATACATACATCCATACTCCCTACAAAGAGGGGACACATCAGAAACAATCAATTATATTACATTATTCATCCCAGGCATAGTGGGGAGACCAACAAAGGCCGTTACATGACCTTGACATCATAAAAGAAATATCACACAAGAGATACATGACATAGAGACAACAGATCTAGACCAAGACTTATGAAAGTCACCAGCAGCATCTGATAGGCATCTTTTAGATCAGCAACCGAGATTTCTTTCTGAGCTCCTTCTCTTGAAACCAACAACAGACAAACATCAAAATGCCAACAATGTTTTATGAAACTTTAAGCTACTCCCCCTGAAACTGTGCCTGCTGCACCCCCTGAAACTGTGCCTGAAGAATTCTGGCATACCCATCACAGACCTTCTCCAACCAGAGACTGCCCTTGCTGTTCAGAACTCCATATACGCGAGTTCGCCTGCATAAACATGCGTATGTACGCGGATATAATTTCTGCAACACACGTACACCATACACGCGATTTTCCCATCATAAATCAGCGTATATACGCGGATATCCCTTACGTAACTTGCGTATACCAACTTTTCTATAGAACAGACAAGCTTCAACAGCAGGATGAAGCATCAACTACTCCCAGCTTTTGTCTGAGATATTGAAAAGTTTCCCTGGGCAGTGGTTTTGTGAGAATATCAGCAACTTGTTCCTTAGAAGGAACATACTCCAACTTGACCTTCTGCTCAAGCACTTGTTCCCGAAGAAAATGGTACTTGATTGGTATGTGCTTGGTCTTTGAGTGCATGACTGGATTCTTTGAAATGCTAATTGCACTTGTATTATCACATAAGATAGAGACTGGTGGAGTGCAAGTGATTTGAAAGTCCTGCAAGGTCTGCATCATCCAAAGAAGTTGTGTGCAACAAGATGCCGCAGCCACATATTCTGCTTCAGCTGTAGATAAGGCAATCGAACTTTGTTTCTTGCTGAACCAAGATACTAATCTGGAGCCCATAAAGAATGCACCACCACTTGTGCTCTTCCTGTCATCCACGCTTCCGGCCCAATCTGCATCTGTATAAGCATGAAGTGTGAGATCTGTATCTCTAGGATACCATAAGCCATAATTTTGTTTCCCTTGAAGATATTTGAAAATTCTCTTCACTGCCTGAAGATGAGTCTCCTTTGGATTTGCCTGAAATCTTCCAACTATTTCGACTGCATGCATGATGTCTGGTCGGGTACCTGTCAAATAAAGCAGACTCCCAATCATGGATCTATAAGTTGGTTGATGAACTGCTGCTGATTCATCGTTTGCACTGAGACTGCATCCTGTAACCATGGGTGTACATACTGGCTTTGAATCTTCCATGCCATACTTCTTCAAGATCTGCTTGAGGTACTTGGTTTGAGACAAGAAGATACCTCCTTCATTTTGTTGTATTTGCAACCCAAGAAAGTATGTCAATTCTCCAAGTAGTGACATTTCGAATTCTTTCTGCATAACCAAGGCAAAGTTTTGACTCATAGTCTCTTCATTGATGCCAAAGATAATATCATCTACATAAACAACAAGTATTAGCAATTTTTTATTTTCAACTTTTATATAGAGATTGCTATCTGCTGATCCTTTTGAAAAGCCTTGTTGGTGAAGATATTTGTCCAACCGATAGTACCAAGCCCTTGGAGCTTGTTTGAGACCATAGAGAGCCTTTTTCAATTTGCATACAAGGTTTGGATCATTCCCAAGAATGAAACCATCTGGCTGCTCAATATAAACTTCCTCTTCTAAACCTCCATTCAGAAAGGCTGATTTCACGTCCATTTGAAATACCTTGAAGTTTTGAAAGCTTGAGAGAGCAAGGAACATTCGGATGGCCTCAAGTCTTGCTACAGGAGCAAAGGTCTCTTCAAAATCTATCCCTTCTTGCTGTGCATACCCTTTACAAACAAGTCTGGCCTTGTTTCTAATTACTTCTCCATTTTCATTCAATTTATTCTTGAAGACCCATTTTGTCCCTATGACATTCTTATCTTTTGGTCTAGGAACCAGTTCCCAAGTGTTGTTCTTTTCGATCTGCTCAAGTTCTTCATCCATTGCTTTGACCCAACATTCATCTTTGCATGCCTCTTTCACATTTTGTGGTTCAGTGGAAGAGAGTAATGCCAAATAGCTTGAAGCTTCTGCAATTCTTCTTCTTGTTTGTATTCCTGCTTCTTTCTGCCCCACAATTTGAGATTCTGGATGATTCTTTTGAACATATCTGGATGGAGTCTTCTCTTCTATTCTTGTCTGCTCCTCTGGTTCTTCTTGAGGTTCTTCTTCTTCTTGAGGTTCTTCTTGAAGTTCTTCTTCTTCATCATTCTGTCTTTGAGGGTAGCCTTCATCTTCTTCAATGTCTTCATGATGAACTTGCCTAGGAATATATCCCTTCTCATCAACCACTACATCAATGCTGTCGACAATTCTGCCAAGTCTTTTGTTGTAGCACTTGTATGCTTTGCTATGTGGAGAATAACCAAGAAGAATGCCTTCATCTGCTCTTGGTTCAAGTTTTCCAAGTTTCTCATCAGTATTCTTAATATAACATCTGCTCCCAAAGATTTTGAAATGCTTCACCGAAGGAGTCTCACCACTCCAGAGCTCATGAGGTGTTTGAGTGTTATTTACTCGGACATTTGTTTTGTTAAGAATAATAACCGCAGCATGTGCAGCCTCACCCCAGAAAGTTGCGGGAGTACCTAATTCATCAAGCATAGCACGAGCCATTTGTTGGATTGTTCTGTTCATTCTTTCCACAACCCCATTTTGCTGAGGAGTTCTAGCTGTAGAGAATTCTCTTCTTATCCCATGTTCTTCACAGAAATCAAAAAATTCGTTTGAAGTAAACTCCCCACCTCTGTCAGATCTGAGGCACTTAATTTTGTGTCCTGATTCATTTTCCACCAAGGCTTTGAAGGATTTGAATTTTTCGAATGCTTCATCTTTGTGCTTCATAAGTCCTAACAAGACAAACCTGGAGAAATCGTCAATGAATAATATCAAGTATTCTTCTCCTCGAGGTGTTCTTTTTCTGAATGGACCACATGTATCTGTATGTACTAGCTCAAGAGGCATGCTAGCTGATCCTTCCTTCTCTGGAAAGTTAGTTCTGGTTTGCTTTCCAAACTGACAAGATTTGCATATAGTGTTGTCTGGAATTCTGATATCTGGAAGACCACGAACTGCCTGATATTTGCATGCTTTCCTTATTTGTGAAAAGCTTAGATGCCCCAACCTTCGATGCCATAGCCAGTGTTCATCATCCTTGCTCAAATAGCATTGTTGTGGTCCTTCTTCAAATATGTATAGATTATTTGGAGTCCTTCTTCCTTTGATCACTGTTTTACCTGTATCAAGATCACGAACACAGCATCCATTTGATCTAAATATTACCTATGTTCCTTGATCACACATCTGACTGACACTCTGAAGATTATGCTTCAATCCATCAACATACAAAACATTTCCAGCTTTGACCTTCTCTTTCAATGGAGCCACACCTTTTCCTTTTATGGCTGCAGAGATATCGTTTCCAAAAGAAACTTTCTTCCCCTTTTCTAATGCGGTATATGACTCAAGCTTTTCTTTGTCCCCTGTCATATGCTTAGAGCATCCGCTGTCAATGTACCATAGACTTTCTTGACCTTCTGCATAAAAGGCTATCCCACATCTTTCTGGTTGTGGTTCCTTTATTCTCCATGTTCTGACATTTGAGTTTTGCTCCTTCTGAATTGTCTTCCGGAACCTACTCCTGCATTCAGAGTCTTCATGACCAAAGTTATTGCAAATAGAACATTCAACTTCATTTTCAAGAACCGAAAAGTTGTTATAAGTCCTTTTCATGGTTCCAGTCATTCTTCCTTGCTTTTGAGCTTCTCTAGTCATGATTGTCTTGTAGGCAACACATTGAGCTGCTTTGTGACCGAAATTATGGCAAGAAAAGCATTGGCCATTAAAGAAACTTTTGCGATAATCAGATCTATCATCCAACCGATTGTAGCTTCTATTCACATTCATTCTTGGAGCAAATTGGGAAGTTTTTACCTGTGGCTGATTGTAGCTTCTGTTTGTCCTTAAGGCAGTTTGTCCCTGAATTTCTTGATGGTCTTTATTTGTTCTTGAGGTAAACTGTCCCTGATTCACCTGATGACTTTTATTTGGCCTTTGCTCACTTCTCCTTGCTACATCAAGATAACTTTTAGAGGTAGAGGCTTGAGATGTTTCTCCATTATATCCAAGACCTATCTTGATCAGAGGAGATCGCTGCACATTGATAATCTCATCCAAGGTTTCAGATCCTTTAACAAAATTAAGATTAATTGCTTTGGTTTTCTCAATCTCCTTTCTAAGACAAACAATCTCACATTCCAATTTTTCAAGATGTTTTTCCTTTTCAGCTAGTTGACATTGTAGAGAATCAATAATAGCACTCTTCTCTTCTAAACAAACCTTGAGATCTTTCATTTCTTCATAAAAGCCTTCTACATCTATAGCATCCATGTAGTCATCATCTTCAAAAGCCATTAAAAGTTTATATCTATTACCTTGTTCATCTTCATCACTATTTGAAAGTCCATCACTATCTTCATGAGTGTAATAGCTTTTCTTCTTTTCATATTGTTTCTCGTTCCATTTAACAGGTTCCTTTCCCTTGTCATTCTTATCTTTGTGAGGACATTTGGTAGCATAATGACCTACTCTTCCACAAGCAAAGCATTTAAAAGGTAACTTACCTCTGAACCTTCCAGAACCCCTTTGAAGATTTCTGACAAAATTTGATTCTTCTTCATCTTCTGGCAGGTGACTTGCTTCATAATAATCTTCTTTGCCTGAAGCCTTGAAGGCAGCTTCTCTTCTGTTTGATGGACCTCCCTTTCTCATTTCATAAGCGGTTAGAATTCCGTGAAGCTGAGACATAGTAAGAATTTGCAAATTTTCCTTTTCTTCTATGGCAGACACTTTAGATTCAAACTTGGGGGACAAAGATCTTAGAACCTTTTCAACCACAATAGCCTCTTTTATTTCTTCACCCAAGTTTTGCATGCAATTGACAATCTCATCTACCCTAAGGAAGTAGTTAGCCACACTTTCATCATTATACATTCTGAGAGTCTCATACTTAATCCTGAGAGTTTGAAGTTTAGCACGCTTTACCTGTTCGTCTCCTTCATAGCTCGTGATCATTTTATCCCATATTTCTTTTGCAGATTTATAGTGCATTACCTTCATGAATTCTGTTTGAGAGATGCGTCCCAGTAGAGTATTGACTGCTTTCGCATTTGTTTCATATTTCTTTTTCTCGGCTGCATCTTTAGGAGTAGCTGAAGGAAAAGTGTAGCCTGTCTCTACGATGTTCCAAACTTCTGTACCAAGAGATTGAAGATAGGCAGTAACTCTTACCTTCCAATAATTGAAGTTTGTCCCATCAAAAACCAGTGGCCTGATTGATGCTTCTTTCTCGTAGTTGCTCATGATGAACGATCTACCTTCAAGCGGTCAAGCTTCTCTGAAGGACCTGCTCTGATACCAATTGTTGAGAAATAATACTGAGAGGGGGGGGGGTGAATCAGTATTATCAGAACTATAAAACTTTTTCAATGCTCAGAAACATATACGCTACTTTCGTTAAGTGAACTAGCGTGTACACACAACTGTGTCTAAAGAAAACATCGTATACCCAGAAATCTTATAATTCAGTTAGTTTATCTTTAGTTAAGTGCATCAGGACATTATTCACCATATTAAGAGTAAACAGATGCAGTAGAACAGATCACACAAAAACACACACATGAACACCATGATATAAGGTGGAAACCCAATGTGGGTGAAAACCACCTGCTGCAAGTCATCTCTATCTTTCTTTAATATGAAACTTCAGTTTACAATCCTTTTGTACTGGTGCAGCCTTATACCAGTACGCAGGCTACAACCTGCAGAAGGCTACAACCTTCTCTCGTTCTCCAAACTTTCTTGGAAGGGAGCTCCAACCCCCTTTGCTCTTGTACTAGCTAAGATACTAGTACGTAGGTGCAGACCTACAATCTTCTTTCTTTCAGGTACCACCTTTCATACATTTTCAGACTGGATATTCCTGAAGCACAACATTACAATCTGAAGACCACAATTCATTCAACTTTCACAACAGATCATTGAAGCACAAAACAATCAATACTAGCATCATCAATCTCTGAATCACTGGACCACTGAAACCCTGTCAACACCAGTCACAAGAACACAGAGCAGACTACAGAACTCTGTAATAGCAGTCAGATCCAACAGCAACCCCAAAAATCAAACTTCAAAAGATATACGCTACTTCAATGAGAGAAACCCGCGTATACACGCGCTTTTACCGAAGACAACCAGCGTACAGATCTAAAAATAAATTCTCTTAACTTGCAGCTGTACCAGACATCAGTTAGACCCAGAACATAAAATTGCGTCAGTATGCAGATCTAGAAATACGCATAATCATAATAGCGCATTTCAAACCATTAGATCCCGATCTATCCTTAGATCTAGTCTTCCATTAACTGATGTGATCTCTCCTTAGCTTAGATCAAGCAACCCAAAACCTGCATACCAGATCTCTTCCTTTTTCAGATATTCAAGCCTTTTCAAAAAAGATGTCTTTGCCTGATGATCTTCTTCTCCTTATATAGCCTTAGGCCTTGCTCAATACCAAGGGCCAAACCATAGAAATCCAATACCATCAACTTAAAAACTAGGGATCAACACGTCTGTCGAGATACTTTGGTCCAACGACATAGGCTCGAGTACCGAGGACTAACTACCGCGGACCAAAGGGAAGCTTTCCGACATATACGCCCTTTTCTGTTCATGTATCTGCGTGTATACGCGCCTTCGTATATAGCTCACCTGTGTATACGCGACTTAGTATGCAGATCACCGGCCTGTATATGCAACTTGGACTTAATTAACCTGCGTATATGAGCTTTCTCTTCATTCTGAAGTCTGAACGGAGATCTGGCATTAAAGAGAGTTGCCATCAAGGACAACACCTGTATCATAGCGCCACACCTGTGCCAAAATGCCAACAAAGCAGTCCAAGGCAGAGGTAGAATCAAGGCTCCAAGCCGGGGCCACATGACCATCTAACTCCTCTTCGGAAAAAGGAGTAGAATGGTTGTCTGCAGAATCTACGATAGACTGATATCTAAGCTCAGCTGTAGATATAGGGAATGCCATTCCATTTACTTTTCCTTCAACTAATGTGGTCGTAGGTGAAGGCAAGGTCCAAGGGTCTGAAAAATAACGAGTTCGAAAGAACTCTTCTCAAGGAGACTCCTTAGATGATGAAATAGCATTGATTTTAGCGAAAGGAGAGGGAAGATCAAATGTACCCATCAATGAGGAATACATCCCTACTCCTAAATTCTCAGTCGACAGGTGAGGGTTATCCACTAAAGGGACAATAGAGTCAGAGCTTGCTTGAGGATCAACTGGACAATAGTCCAATTGATCAACCTTAATGATTTTCCCCTCATGAGGGAAGCAAATGACACGAAACAGAGTCGGAACAATGGCATCCATCTCGTATACCCAGTTCCTTCCTAACAGGAGATTATAGTCTAGGTTAGCGTCTACAACCTCTACTTCAATATTGACGACCTTTCCCCCAACACATATAGGAAAGGCCGGGATAATCCCATGCGGCTTATGAGAATGACCATCAAATGCAGTCAAGATGGTGGGTGAAGGAACAGCCGAGGGTGATCCAATAGCCTTCTAGCATGACATCGACATAACGCATGTGGAAGCTCCTTCATCTATCACGGTGTGAAAAATATTTATTTTTCGGTATGTAGACTTTATTTGGAAAGCCATATGATGGGGGAGTTGCTTTTTGACATTTAACATGTCAAAAGTGAGCACTAAAGAGTTAGCTGGATCGACTTCTCCAATTGCGGAGAGTAAAGCACTTCTCTGAGCCGGACACGACAGGAGAACCTCTAAAGCGGACATGGCGCACGGACTCTGAGCCAGATCCTCCACAATGGAGTAATTCTAGGCGGCCCTAGCATTAGGATTAATCGTCGCACGTTTAGCGGAACCTTTCGGTATCCGTGGTATAGTCTCGACAGGGGGTCGCTCAATATGAAGGTCAGTACTTCCGGGAATAGTCTTGTCCTTGGATGTTTCGGCTTCACCATAATCATGTGACCGAGTAGCCACATGGACATTAGAACCCATCATGAACACAATTGACGATTTTTCCCCTTCCTGGTTGCCCCCAGTGGAGGTTCCAGGGTTCGTACTCACGCCAGCAAGAAGTTGCTGCCCTTGGGGAAACGGGTTGGTTAACAAAACATGAGAACTAGAAGTCCCTTGCTGTCCTAACAAGTGCTGAGCATCTTCAATCTTAGGGCAGAGATGAGTTAGATGGTCTCCACTGCACAACTTGCATGGAAACTTGACTTTCTTTCTCGACTCATTTCTACCACCACCGGCGTTGTTGCCGGATTTATTTGCATCAGGCTTCCCATCCTGGTTCTTTTTCTTACCTCGTCCTTTCTTTTTCCCATTGGAATTTTGATTTCCTTTGGGGTTATCAGATTAGACGACATTTATTGAAGAAGTTTGGGAAGCGGGGGGATTAGACGATGTGACTTGGTTGTTAGAAGCAGTTTGCAAGGACAACTGCTGCAATTGATTCAACAAGTTCACGGTAGTTGTGTCTACTGACCCGACGATACCATCCGCGTGCGGACCTGGCTTCAACTTAGCTACATCAACCTTAGATCCAGGAGCATCTGGCAAGTACTTTTGTAGGATCCCAGACTGAGAGTAGATCAATTCTAATTGCTGGGCCCTAAAAATGGCTTGCTCCTCAGAATAGACTCCAGACATGGAGACATCTTTGGAGATCTCGGGTTGTAAAGACTTCAAAAACCACTCGAGACGGTACTCCGGAGGGATTTTGGCTTTAATGAGCCTCTTTCTCCGTCTCCATTCCTGAATATGGTAAGAAATGTGGGTTGCCTTATCCTGACGAAAGGTGGCCAGAAGTTTAGTTCCGGCATCATAGCGGACAGGCAACTGAAAATGATTTAAGAAGATATTGGCTAAGTCAGCGAACGATGTAAAGCTGCCCCCTGGCAACTCTATATACCATTTGGCCACATTACCAGTCAAGGTGCGCTGAAAGAGTCTCAACCTAATCGAGTCATCGATAAGGGAGTTAGATGAGCACCACAAATGGAATGTGGTTACATGGTCGCCTGGGTCTTCACCACTCTTCCCTTCGTACGAAGGGAGTTTGGTTGGGACCGGAGGCCAGGCCGGATTGTACTTGATTGGGTCATTTGTTAACTTCGTGAGATCTGGCAAGTTTAACGTTTCCAGAAACGGAAGCCTAGGATGACCTTGGGGATTCCACCCAGACTGGGCAAAACTCCCAAAGCTCTGAAAAGATTGTCCTGGAATTTGAGAGGCACCAGGCTGCCCGAAGTAACCAATAGAACCGGCTGAACCAAAAGGCAAGCCTTGTGGTCCAGTAAAATTCAGAGTTTGACCAACTCCGTCCGTGTAACCTCCATAACTTGCAAAGTTTCCTCCTAAAGGATTGTAAGGAGTTGATAACCCCTGATACGGATTCCAAGCCGAAGCTAGAGGAGGAATAGTTTGAAACGAGCTAACCGTGGAGTACGGCCTATTCCCTTGTTGGCCGATAAATGGATTCCTAGTTCCCGCGCTACTAACCCCAAGGTTATTCCAACCTTGGAAAGGATTGTTGCTTTGTCCTATAGAAGAAAAAGGCATGGATCCTACCGTCGGGTTGGAATGTGGTATATGACCACTTCCAAAAGGAAAACCCTGGAATGAAGTCGATCCGCCCATCATGGACGTAGCGGCGCTAAACGGAACTGATGGAATACCCTGTGAGTGGGTGCCAAATTGGAAGAATCCAATACCAAAAGCATTGGTTTGGGCATTTCCACTCATGGACGGAATGGAGGTAGACCCAACTAAAGATGTGCTAGCAAAAGATCCAAACAAGGAAGCAGAGGAGATGGAAATGGTTCCTCCCCCTTGCACCGATGTTGGGGTTTGCATAGTCGTAGCACTCGTAGAAGCCATGCTTCCAGTAGTGGTCATCGATGGTAAGCGCATAGCGTAAACTGGACTTGACGGTCTATGCGTCGGAGTCCCAACGTATTGCAGTACGTCTGGATGACTAGATGGTAGAGGAGAATTTGGAGCCGCTAACGACTCTGAAAGTTCTTCTACCTCTATGTTATTCTCCACTTGAAAGAGAACTCGAGAAAGGACTGGAGTGTCCCTCTCTTGTTCAGAAGTGCCAGGCCTTGCTTGGCTGCTAATGCCCCCGAGAGGAGGATCAATTCCCGATGCGTCAAACGGCGTGGGACGGAACCCACCAGTAGTATTGCCTCTGCGCCTTCTAGGAGAAGGCTCTAAACTTGGTGGCGAGAGACCACGAAGTCTTCGAGACCGTCTTGGAGATCAGTCAGCCACTTTGAATTTTTTTTATGATCTAACTAAAGACTCAAAAAATTGAAAGCTAGGCCAACTAAGAGCACAGAGCACACACTATAAAGTCCCTAAAGAAACATCCAGTCAAACAACTTCCAAGTATTTCCGCTCCAGGTGATTAAGACCGGACACTAAAATACAAGAAAGTGAAATAAGGGGCCTTCCGAAGATAGTCTAGGATGATGAGGGCCCAGTCCTATCAGCGAAGGTATCAGAGGAAGTTACGCTAACCTCCTAACAACAGCCTGCGCCGGTGCGAGCCCCCAAGCTTCACAAGGGTTCCCTCTAGTAGTACTGTCGAGAGTGATGCAACGTCAACCTCAGGTGCCACGGGATTCCCCTCCACAGCCACCTGTGTAGTTCCCTAGGAGCAGCAACTATGGATACCAACTCGTCGCATAAGCCAGGCGGAACAGTGGTGAGGTAAGTTCGGACAAGTAGGAGAGGGGGTATCTCTCTTCCTTGTCTTCACAGACCCTCGTGCTTAACTCCCAGATCCAGAGCTTTCTTGGTCTTCCTAATGCTATTGGATTTTCTCTCATTATTCAGACTCCTATGTTTGACGTTTATATGGCCTTGGAGAGTTAACTCTCCACTCGCCTAATCCAAGGCCCTAAAAATCCTAATCTTGTTGGTGTAACTTGACTAAAACAAAAAGTTCTAGTGAATTTTAGTTAGCGCTTGATTTTATTACGCTGTTCTTTAAGTCACAAGGTAACGGAAGTGAAACTAGTGGTGTTTTTTGATGCAAAAGAAATTAATAAAAACTTAACTACATGCACATGCACTTTTTTGTTTTTCGATGAAGAGAAATTTCTATAGGGTTCAGAGGTACTTCTAATAAAACAAATTTTCCTTTTCTTTTTGTTAATGCACACTTCACACTCACAAAAGCTAACAAAGCTATATATGCCTAAAAAGGGGATGCAAATCTATCCTAATGCAACAACTATATGTGGATGCAAGATCTAAAACTACTCTGAAAACAAAAATGAAAGTTGCTTGCTTATCAATCTTTATCTTGCCACTTACAATGCCTAGATGGAATATGAGATGTTACCATTCATTTCGTCTAAACACTAAAAACAAGTTCTAAGACAAACATAAAGCACTTTCACTTCACTAAAAGGAAACCAAATGAAAAGCAAGTTCAAGAAAGCAAAACTAAGATTTTCAAAAGATTTTCTTCAAAGCAACAAACAAAAAAGTCTTTTCAAAAAATGCTCTCAACAACACTGAAACTTGTGATTGAAGAATAGGCAATTAAACACTTTTGCGAATCAACACCACTCAATGGATGAAAACCCAACAAAAACAAATGTGTTTGAAATTTCTCTTAACAATCAAAAGCAGCAATGAAAGCCTTGGCAATGAAAGCCAAAAAGATCAAAAAGACAAATTCCAAGAAAGTGTCAAACAACAACTTTCATGAACAAAGAAGTGGGTGGTCACAAAAAGCGATCTTGTCAAGCAAACAAAAAGTCACCAAAAGCAAGATTAACACAAAGATTGTGATCAATCTCCCTACTTCGATGAATCAGAGTAGCCAAGATTCCTAGCAAGAAATCTTGCATGCTTTAGCAAAAAACGATGACGCTTGCAATCAACAAAAAACAAGACCAATACTCCTTATAATCAGAGAGAATTCAGAACGAGATGCTAGTTGTAAAACAAATAACTGATACTGGAAAATCACTGTTTCAGACTGACTCAAACCACCAGACAAACCTTCAGAGACTAAAAGATTTATAAATCTTGAAAATTTCAATATATACGCGACTGTACTTAAGTACAGATTGCGTGTATACGCGACTGTGTTTGAGGAAACCTGCGTATACGCGGGTTCACTCAAAGAAACAAGCGTATATACGCTTCTGTATCTAAGAAAAACAGCGCGTATGAAAAGCTTCAAGAAAAATAAAAAACAAACTAAAGAAACTGGCAAAGCTTAAAGTTCAAGAACAGACCAGACAGTAACAGCAAGCAGACAAGGCAGCTGAGCCCTGATTGGCTTGAAAAACACCCAAACTAGGAACAACAAGAGTGTTGTCCCCAGTGGAGTCGCCAATTATGATAGATGGAATTACTCCCCTAGGGCCTTTTGGGTTGAAACCCTAGCAGACTTAAAGTTATCTATTCAAATAAACATGCATTCATACAGCCATTATGCTATTATAAGCAAATTCTATGATAAGGGTACGTACCTTTGGTCCTACTTTTGAGAAGGCCTTTACGGTCCAAACCCTTCTTGGAGTTCCCTTCTTCTCTTTTGTCCTGCAAAACAACCAATTCAAAGAACACAGTAGTATATGGACAAAAACTTATAAAGAAATCATCTTCATGTTACAAAGAAAGGTAGTTAGTTATGAAGTCCAAACAACCTTTTATATATGAATTCTAAGCATGAATATCATTAACATAAAGAAGATTCATTTTGGGAACCAAGACATGTGTTTCTTTTATTATAGACAAATAAAGTACATAAAAAGGAATATTTTCACCTGAGGCACCTTTAGCAGGCTCCAAGCAAAGCTTCCTTCCGGATCCGTTCCAGCCTCAAGCCTCTAACAAACTCCTTCCATGACTCTCTCCATGATGTCATAAATGGTGGATGAACATCAACACACAAGGAAACAAAGGTTTCCTGTACAAAATGGGGGAAGTGCAGAAGGCACAAGGGACTTCAGACCTGGTCAAGGGAAAAATCTCAGCATAACCTTTTTCTCTCTTCTCTCCTCCCTTAGGCCTTCCCTTTGAGGTATTTTTATACCATCTCCAAAGTAGTTTTTTAGTTAGGAGTTGGTTGGGAACAGTTGGGCCACGGGCACTAACAGGTGATCAACAGGTAAAACCTACGATCTCCGCCCGAAAATAAGGAGTGTTGTATTTTTTTAAGTGTTTTAATACATACACGCGGGTTGGCTATACACATACCCGCGTATACACGTGTTTAACTCAGGGCAATGTCGCGTATAAGGGATAAAACACTGTTTTTTAAATTTTAGGACCAGGTCTGGAAGGAGGGGTTGCCCTAGGCCATGAGTACAGCATCACAAACCATAAGAGTGAGATTTGGAGCTATAACACTTCCTCACCACTACTATGTTGGCTACCCACTTGGAATATCTAAGAGGGACTATGATCTTGGCAGCCATCAACTTTTTGGTTTCTTTTTCAATCAGAGGAAGGAGCAAAGGATTTATTGGTCTTAGTTTCTGCTTGAAAAGAACAATATCTTTCTCCAGAGGGATTTTATTCTGAATAATCTTTTTATCATAGGTTTTCAGGTCATTATATTCCCTGGCAAACACATCAGCAAACTACTTCATTAAATTGCAGTATTCAACATTTTGGGCAGTAGACAGATGAGAGGACAAATTTATGTATCTAGGCTAACCTACACTCCCTATATTATGCTTACAGGCTGTAGATTGGTCTTCTTTTTGGGCAGCCTTGTAAGGCACATCATTTTGGTCAAACAGTCTCTCTAGAGGGATTAAACCCTTAGGAATATAACTGCTGGGAAGCTGGACAATGCTATCTTTGCCAATTTTATTTCTAAGCTGGGATGGAGGGCTTTCTTCCGATGCTTCATTTTCTTGGTCAATTTGCATTTCAGAAAACTCATCAATGACTTGCAGAACCTATTTATTTCATCATCATCTTCAAAAAATTTCCAATGCTGGACATTATCAGGCAAGGATGGCCTATATTTCAATTGAACTTCATAAACTAGTCTGGGAGGCATGAGAGGGATAAACATGCTAGCAGACACAGCAAGGGAATCAGCAAGTTGGTTTTTGGCTCTAGGGATATATGAAATACAAAACTATCAAAAGAATCTCTGAGTCTCCATACCTCATCTCTGCACGCTTTCAGCCTTAGGTGTTTTGCTTGAAATGTTCTGTTTATTTGTTGAATGATCAAATCAGCGTCGCCAAACACCTTTAGGTTCCTGATTCCTCTGTCTTTAGCTGCATTAAGGCCCAATATCAGAGCCTCGTATTCTGTTATGCTATTAGTGACTTGGAAAACCAGCTTAAAAGACAGTTGTGTGCTTTTTTGTTTTGGAGATATCAGAACCACCCTTGCTCCTGCAGTCTCCCTGGAACATGCTCCATCAAAGAACATCTCCCAAACTTGACTTCCTTTCTCTTCCTCGGCCTGATTTGTTGGTTTCTTGAGCTGCATTGAGGCCTTCTAAGATTCTTCTATTTGGAGAATACATGCTCCAAAATCAGTGTCCACAGCATATATGGGATGATTAGTAGGATTCTTCTCATCACTGATTATGTATGCCAACTGTGCTTCTCTGTACAATCTCCTGCTTTCTCCTCCAAAAACTGGGACAGTGGCATAAGATAGATCATTCTGTAATGTCCCACCTAGTCTCTTAATCCATCCTCTAGACAGCAGCATGCCAAACTTGGGAGGGACATCAGTTACCACAATATCCATCATCATACTCTTCATGGGCAGCTGAGTTAGGGTAATGGTCAGGTCTTTGATTAATCCTAGGCGTTTCGCTTTTCTTGAATCAAATGAGAATAAATCATGATATGGTCTGGTGATGTCAAGGCCTAACTCTTCCATGACAGCTTTAGGCATCAGATTGTGGTTGGCCCCTGTATCTAGCAGGCAGTTGTGGAGGATTTTGTCATGAATGGTCAAGGAGACATAAAATGATGGAGAATTATTATCAGCAGGTTCAATCATAGGGCTAAGCACAACAGTAGGCTTATCATCTTGCAAATTGACAGAGTCAGTGGAGGTTTGTGTGGTTTCTAGCTCAAGAGCTTCAAGGATAGGCTTTCTAAACACTTCACTCTTTACCAACTCTACCAGAGGCACAAATATTTTTAATTTCTGGACTTCTAACTCTAAGCTGAAAGAGGAAAATAGCTTGTCAGAACCCCTTACCTCTTGAACTGGAGCTTTGAGGATGATTGGATCAACTGCTGGTCTTCTCTGCCTGATATTATGTGATTCTGTTTGGACAACAGCTCTTTGGGCAGGATTCTCCTTGAAATTTTTTGCATTCGACCTCAGATTATATCTCCGCTGCTCCTTAGTTTGTAGAACAGCTTCTCTATCCCATTCTTGACTTATTTGGTCCTGTAGCAGTGATTCTTCATATGCAGCCAATGTCAAAAAGGCAGCACTGCCTTTATCTTCCATGCAATGAATTTCATCCTCATCTTCAAACTGTTCCTCCTCCATGACTACATTTTGGAAAGGAGCTTTAACTTTTTGTTCTTCATTTGTTTCTTTACCCATCTGAATTATTTGTAACTGTTCATTCGCTCTTCTGAATGGATTTGGATTTCTAGGAGCAAATGTGTTATGTTGCCTTATCTTTCCTGAATTCTGCTCAACCTTCAGCTTAGATATTTCAGCAGCCAATGAATCTATCATTCTAGTCATTTTATCTAATTTAGGCTCTGAAGATGAGGTAGAGGAAGAAGAAGCCTCACCTCTCTTCCTCCTTCTATCAGCATGACTTTTAAGCTTTTCTGCAGCCATAATATTAGATTCCACTTCTAGGGCTGCATCTTGCATATCCGCTAGAGTGGCACATCTTCTTTCTCTCAATAACAGGCAGAAATCAGAGTCAAAAGCATTGGCATAGGTGAGTTTGGCAGAGGTAGGGGTAGGCTTTACCTCAGCTGGTATCTTACTATACATACGATTGAATCTTTTATTAAAATCAGGCAATGATTCCCCAGTTTCCCTCTTCAGGTTGCCAAACTCAGTATGGTAATAGAGCAGATCCTTTCTATCTCCCCATTGTTTTAAAAATGCATCATCCAATGCTTCAATGCCTATTATGGATCTATGGGGCAATTCTCTAAACCACTTCCTAGCCTCACCATCGAGGCTCTGGATAAAAACTCTCATCCATACATCATCTTCACTGATATCTAAGTTATCAGCATAACTATAAAAAGCTTCAAGGTGTTCTTCAGCAGTTACTCCCTCTGTACCAGTGAACTTGGGCATATACTTCTGATATTCTCCTGCAGGCATGGCATTCAAAGGAGCAGGCAGGACCAAGGGTCCATACCTAGCAGCAATAATTCTTTCCATCTTCGTAGGTGCTTGTTGTCCTGCCATGATTGGGGTATGTGGAAGGATACTGGCAGATTGGGTGGTAGGAAGTGATGAAATAGATGATATAAATGAAGGAAATTGATGGACTTTATGGGATACCTTCTTTGGGCTGAGATCCAAAGGGAAAATAACTGAACAAGGAGCTGTATGAATCTCTAAAGATATCCCTTTACTAACAATGCTGGGGTCTAAATCTTCAAAGTGTATATCCTTAGCTATAACCTTATCTTTCAGAGATGCATAAGATTTCTTAGGTTTACCTGATCCTGATACTCCTTTTTGTGATGTTTTCTTCCGCTTAATAATCTTCTCAGGCTCAGGCACTGGTTCAGCTGGTGATTTTTGAGGATTTCTTCGAGTATGCCTCATAAACTGAGCTAGGACTATACTGTGGAGTCACCAAAGGCTGGTCTTCCTCTAGTGGAGTTGCCAGATAGATGATTACAACCAAAAATGTGCCCAGAACTTGTCTATCATCAAAATCTGAAACTGTGTCATCTCCCCGGGAAGCTGAGCTTCAATCTCCTCTCCACAGCAATGGCGCCAATTAATGTTATCACCCCAAGAAACTCTCCTATGGTTGTACCTCAGAGATGCTCAGGAACATTACAAACTCAAAAAAATGTTGGAAATGGATGAATGGAAGGAATGATGCATATTCAAGCGAGATAACCACTTCTACTATGCTTGACTCCATACATGGGTGAACACCCCCAGACTACAAGGCTTTAGACCACCAATTACTCACAGTTTGAGGATTAAGTGAATATGGAGAATACTGACTACACCAGCAGATGCACAAGACCATGTGATGGCCGGCTACAACCAGTAAAGAGGTCTGCAAATCTATTTCCTAATGCACAGATAGGGTGACAGCTCTCTGGCACTAAGTAAACAGAAACCTGCATAACACATTCAATGATACATACTAGATTCTAACACAGAGGTGGGATGACAGCCCCTCTAATGCGAAACATCAAGAGCACATGAAAAATGCATAACAGGCACATCCTAGAACAGAGCAGAAATGGAAAGTGAGCAATTAACAGCAAAAGAAGCTTGTATTAGCTGAAAATGAAGACTAGACACTGCAAGTATCACAGTAGTTACAGTCTCTAGAAGTTGAACCTTACATCAAAACAACAACCATTAACCCTCATTACATCTATTTTCTAGGTATATATAGAGTTTGTTTACAAATACATGTTGTTGTGTTATGCGTGGAGGGGTCATAATGGACCACCAACCACCTTAACTCTCTCAAAGAGTCTCTGCTACAATCTACGTGTTTTAATGAACAAAATTGACCTTTTCCACTATTTTTCTGTCCTTCTTGAGTAGGTGGAATGCCGTATGGAAGAAGTTCCATAACTGGTAAATGTGTTTATCTGCTCAAGGCTGTCCTTCTCGTCCTTCAGTCATACTGCTTTTGAATGCAGTGGTTGAAGATTAATTACACAGAGTGCCGAATACTGGCCGCCTTCTTCCTTCAGATGCATGGGACGGGCCAAAGACATGAAAACTACATGGGGAATGAATGGAGGGTAGGGAATGAATGTTAGCCGTTGGATCACATGGATGGACGATGGAGATCTATCGGTGGGAGACATTAAGAGGAAGCGGGGCGGAGTGATTATGAGCCGTCAGATCACATGGATGGATGGCGGAGATTGACTTGCAAGAGCTACCGGGAGATACAGGAGTGGGACGATCACAGGCCGTTGGATCTCGGGTGGGAAAATCTAACGATGATCGGGTGGAGGACGTGCACGAGGGTTAGCGAGCGGGGAGGGCAGTTTTGGCGGTGAGCGGTATTCCCCGCACCGCTTTTGGCATGTAGGCGGTACACGTACAACGGCCAGTGATCCCATTCAGGTGACGCCGCGTGGCAGATGTGGGAGGAGGAAACATCTTTTCCCGCGAGCTAACGTGCGGGCAGCTTACGGCATCGAGAGGATCGAACGTCATTGGATTGTGGTGAATGCGATCGCTAGTGGGAAAAGTAAACTGGGCTTAATGAACGGGGAAAATAACGAAGACTATTGGATTGTGATGTAATGATCGAACGGTGCGGGTTTAATCACATGGGTAACCGGATGAGAAAGGCGCATGGTCATGCTAGCGCAGTTATATGGGCTTAACACTTAGCACCTAGGGGCTGAACAATCTTGGACTTTCACAACAATTTAGAGGTAAAAATGGAGGAAACCACATGCAGCGGGGGCTATGGCCATACACAAAAATGAAGGAGGAGAAGAGAACATACCGTTGTGTGCTCCCTCTGAAGACAACTGAGGAGAGCAAGCCTATCTCTGGCTTTGGAAAAACATTACTGTATAGTAGAGCTAACAAGCTTTTCAGTGATTTTTTCCTTTAACAGCTGAAAATTCTTTTCTGCTTCAGCAGTCCATCTAAATGGTTGTTTGTCCTTCTTTATGGTCTCAATAGTAGGTGCATTAATCCTACTAAAATTCTTGATGAATTTTCTATAAAAGGTAGCAATACCATGAAAACTTCTTACCTAAAAAACACTCTTTGGTGAAGGCCACTCCATGATTGCCTTGATCTTCTCTGGATCCATCTTCAGCCCTTCAGCAGAAATAAAAAAATCCAAGTACACTAGCTCTTCTTTCATGAATGAACACTTCTTCAAATTCAGCAATAATTTCTCTTCGTGTAGCCTTAGTAAGACATAATTCAGATGTCTCACATGCTCCTCCTTAGACCTGTTGTAAACTAATATATCATCCAAATATACTATTACAAATTTACCAATGAACTCTTTAAGAACATCATTGATGAGTCTCATAAATGTACTTGGTGCATTTGACAACCCAAAAGGCATTACTCTCCACTCATACAGTCCCTCATTTGTCTTAAAAGCGGTTTTCCACTCATCCCCTTCTCTTATTCTTATCTAGTGATACCCACTTTTAAGATCTAGTTTTGAAAAATACTTTGCTCCACTCAAGCAATCCATTAAATCTTCAACTCTAGGCAAAGGAAATCTATACTTGATTGTGATTTTATTGATGGCTCTTGAATTTGTACACATTCTCTAGCATCCATATTTATTTGGACTCAGCACTATTGGCACTGCACAAGGACTCAAGATTTCTTTGATCAACCCTTTGTCAAGCAATTCTTTCACCTGCTTCCTAACCTCTTCATTTTCTATAGGAGTCATTATGTAAGTTGCTTTGTTAGGTAGACTTGCTCCAGGTATCAAATCTATATGATGGCTGATTCTTCTAATGGGTGGTAATTCATTAGGCAAATTGTCAACAATAATATCACAATATTTCTCCAACATTTCTTGAATTTCAATGGGTAAATCAGAAACTTTAGTAGAAGTCATTATTACCTTGGGCTTGCAAATTACAGCAAAATTTACCTCATTTTCTTCAATTTGCTTCAAGTATTCCTTTCCTCCAAGTAACAGAGTTTTTGGATCAATCTTCTTTCTTGGTACATCTTCTTCTTGCAGAGGTAGCAACATATAATTGACACCATCCTTTCCAAACTTGTAGGTGTTTCTTTTTCCATCATGCATGGCTCCTCTATCATATTGCCAAGGCCTTCCAAGAAATATGTGACACACATCCATTGGCATCACATCACATACAATTTTATCTTTATACTTTCCCACCTGAAATTCCACTTCACACTATTCATTTACGAACAGTTGATGTCCCTTTTGCAAGCATGACACCTTATAAGGTGTTGTATGTTTCATTGTTTTCAGCTTCAATTTCTCCACCACTTCTGTAGAGACCAAATTATTAGTTCTGCCACCATCAATGATCATCTGGCAACATTTCCCTTGGACCTTACACACAGTTCTGAACAAAGTCTTCCGTTGTGATGGTTCAGCCATCTCCTTTGCTGCTTTGAGTAGAACTTTATTAACTACCAAAGATTCTCCTCTCTTCGATATATTTTCTTCTTCTGTCACTGCTGTTGCTGTTGCTTCTCCCTCAGCCTGAGCAATAATGGCATTCCTCTGATTTGTTTCAGCATTCTCTGGGCATTCAAAAGCTCTGTGTCCCAGCTTGCTACATCTGTAACATCCTATTTCTCTGCCTCTTCCTCTGCCTCCTCTTCCTCTAGAAAAACTCCCTCTGCCTCTTGCATCACCTCCTGTGGGTGCATGCTAGTTGAGTTGCTTCTACCTCCATCTTTAGGTTTTGTAGATCTTCCTCTACCTCCTTGACTTCCCCTTCCTCAGAAAGTACCTCTTCCTCTGGCAGACTGCTTGCTCATGATTTTTTCTTCAGCTTTCAGTGCTATGATAAGCTTCCTCTACTATTTTAGGAGACACTAGACTTATCTCATCTTGAATGTCCATCCTGAGACCATTCATATATCTAGCCACCTTCTCATATGTATCCTGGGCTTCTCCAACTCTTATGCTTACCTTGTAGAATTCCTTTGTGTATTCTTTCACTGTCATAGACCTCTGTCTAAGATTCTGCATCTGTCTGAACAAGGTTTGCTGATAATTACTTGGCAGAAACTTACCTCTTAGCTTTGTTATCATCCTGCTCCAATTCTTGATTGGTTACTTGCCAAGTCTCTTCCTTTTTGCCTGCACACCATCCCACCAAAGCACTGCATGGCCTTTTATCTTGGTGACAGCAAAATTCACTTTATTCTCATCTTCTGTTTCTTCATAATCGAAGAATTTCTCCATGCCATTAATCCAATCTATCAATTATTCTGGATTTAGTGCTCCTTCATATATTGGAACCTCGGTCTTTGGCCTGGACTTGGATCTCAACACTGACTGGAAGAACCTCATCTCAGGAGTAACTGCTACAGCTTCCTCCTCTGCAGCTTCAATCTCAAGTTCACTAACATCCCCATCATCTATGTTTCTGCTTGTTGTTAATGCATCCAATCTAGCTTGCATCTGTTGCACAACTTCCATTACTTCAGCGTCTGCAACAGGCCATCCTCTTCCGCCACGTCCTTGTCCTCTTCCAAATCTGAAAGCCATAGTAACTTCCTTCTCCTACGTCTGAGATTCAATCCAATGTCAGCTGGCTGCTCTAATACCACTAATGGTGGCCTAGGTGCAGGAAATATAGACAACCTCTCAAATTTGGCTACAATTTCTTCAATATCTAGTTGAATTTATCCTTCTGCATCTATTGGCGTATTAGTCATCTACATCCACATGGGTTTTTCCCTCTAATCACCCAATCCTTGTTATCGGCGGGAATTTACTACACAGAGCCCTTATACTCTATCGGGACTGTAATTCCAAGGAATTACACAAAAACACTATTGGCGCTTTAATAAATGAAGAAACTGCATTTCAACGTAAAATACCCTATCGGTGGGGATTTTTTTCCAAAGGAACAAAATACGCTATCGATGCTTTTAACCACAGTTGCGACATTCAAACAATCTTCGTGTTAATTCCAAAGGAATTACACTATCGGCGCGGTAATTACATGTGGTGTTGTCGGAGATCGCAATTGGCGACTCTAATGTTCCAAAGGTCCGGCTCTTCCTGCTCCGACCTTGTGATGCGATAACAATCGCAGAACCGATAACTTATTAAAGCCTCCCTATAACATTTCGGCTCCGCTAGTGTCACACTATCGGAGTTCGGCATTTTCAATGGTCTTCCGCTCCACTTGAGGTTATGCGATGCGATATTGGTTCAGACTTGATATGGGTATGAACCAAATCTAATAGAATTTCAGGTCCGGAACTATGCTCCGGCTAAGTGATTTTTTCGATTTCTCTATGTAAAACAGAGTTTGGCCGTGAACTCTATAAAATGATTCAAGGAGCCTGCGATCGCCGATATGAAGGAAAACTACCCAACAGGCCTATGCTTAAGTGTTAATTGGAAAACAACAATTGAATCACCATTAATAAATAGAGAAAACAACAAAACAAGAACTACTACATGCATAAAATACCAATTTACAGAGAGTCATTAATTCAGATAAACAAAGAGAGGTGTTTGCAGATGATAATGCTTCCGGGCTCGACTCTCACTCTGAGCCTCCCGTCATTTTATTTATAATCAATAGATAAAGCCTTCTCGACCATTATCCTTTACAAAAGCATGCTTTTACATAGGGTGATTTAAAGCATAAAGCTTTGTTATAGCCTATCCATAAGTGATTATTTTAGCATGATTTTATTCTTACTCTATTCTTATCTTAAACTAGGAAAGCATGAAAATTGTTGGCTAAAGGACCCCACTCCCTTGCCTGTAGCTTTTTTTGGATTTTTTGAATATGTTTGAAGATTTTTTCCCTCTATGTCACATGCTCCTGCATCACAGTTTCTACACTAAAAGCCCAAGGATGTGACACGGTACAATTTTATTGGTTGTGGGCATCAAAATCAAGTATGAATGGTTCCTAATTATGTATTATGAAAAGCTAAGGTTCCCTCATCATACCTTGTAAATTCAACCTCTTAGCTAACCTAATTCTCTCATTACACGACATGTAGATCCTTGTTTAGGGATTAAGTTAACCCATTGGTGATACAAGTTAACACATTTTGTTTGAACCTCCTAAATGGATTTTCAACGTTCACTTAATGAATCCCTCTCCAAAACACTATAAAACATCGACCCAATTCTTTTCAAAACATAAGTTAACATCTAACTCTCCATTATAACTGTTTGCTTAGGGCTTACGGTGATATATTTTTTAGTTAAGTGAATAATCTTTTAACTCCAACATTTATCTCAATAAAGCACCCCAATGTTCACCTTTCTGTCTATAAAAATAAGCCTATACTTCTTCTCATATATGCACTTGAATTAATATCAAATAAAGGTTAGCTCTAAAAATATTTTGGCTACCCTTGGGCTACTAAAGAAGAATACATTTGAGGATAGGGTTTGATATTTTGGGTTGTTTGGAGGTTTGATTTACTGCAAGTAATTATTTTGCGGCTAGTGAAGGATTTGAGTGGCATGTTCAAGATGTTTTGAAGGGCTTTGGAATTGTGGTAGACTACTTCATATAGGGCACATACGACATAAGGCCTAATCTTATTCAGGCTTGAAGTAGAAAATGACTAAAGCAGTGAAAGTAATCAATTCCCCTTCTCTCAATCATGGACAAGGAATTTTTTAAGAATGAAGGGCTATATGCTTGAAAAGAGTTACGAAGGTGCAGGATTATTTGACGCAAAGAAAGTGAGGGTTAAGGTCTGATTTTCATTGTGTAAATCTGTATTTTGGGTTGAATTTGCATCTTTGATGAAGGCTCTTTGAAATATTACAACCTATGAGAAGGCTACTTGCAAAGGGAGCTAAGATCTACAAAAGTTATAATCTTCCCTAACATTCATTCCATATCTATATTTTACTAGTTCAAAATCAAAGGAACGAATGTAAGTATCATATGAAATTATTGCAGTAAGTTAACTTGTATTAAATCTTGTTTAAAATCTCCTTTAAGTACAAATGGAGAACCAATCTTAGAACAACAAAGGCATGTATCCTTTTTTAAGTCTTTCAATTTGGTTTTGTTGTTGGTCACTTTATAACTCCATTTGTAAATTGAATTCCATGTTTGTACTAAAAATTGCTTGAACATTTCATCTTTCTTTTTCTTGTATTGCTTGGTTTAGGATTTGTTTCTTTTGTTAAAGTAGGATTCATTACAAAATTTGCATACAAACCTATTCAGAAGTTTTGATTTGTATTTGGAGCGATAAGGTGCATTACATTTTGTAAATTTGAAGACTAGTTTGTGGAGTAATAAGGGATATTTGTAAATGTTAAGGATTGTAAATTTTGGAGTAATAAGGAGACTTTAGTTGTAATTTGTTTTCAGAGAGATTGTAACTCAAAGTAATTTTACTTTGAGAGGGGGTAATTTTTTTATTTTTTTTTCCCATATTGTGCAAAAGCACCATTGTAAAAAGTCAAATTTTGAAAGTTGCCTTGTAAAAATTTGAGAAATTGGCTAGAGCCAAGTGCAAAGCTCAGTCAATTGTCTCCTGTTTTGCCGACTATTTGAGGGTCAAGGCCAAGCCCCGATAGATCATGTTTTTTGCGTGTTGTGTTGACTATCTTGTCATTTCTGTTCTGATTCTTGGTGCGACGCTTCAACGCTAAAATGTCTAAGTTGATTAATTTGTTTTCTGATTCCGACAAACTAGAAGGCACCAAATCTTATAAAACATGGCATCGACTCATTGAAAGCACACTCATTTACAATGAATTATGGTAGGGAATATGTGATGGAGATGTTAAGCCGAATAAACCCACAGATGCAGCTGCACTAGCAAAATGGGAAATCAAGAATGCTAAAGCCTTAGCTCTTATTAAATCGTCTGTGAATGATGAAATGTATGTCCATATAGAAAATGCTTTAGATGCATGGACTGCTTTGAAAACTTTTAAAGACCTCTTTGATACTCAGCCTGAATCAAAGAAAGTCAATCTACAATTAAAGTTGTTGCAACAAAAATTAACTGAAGGCAGTGATGTTCTTGAATATCTCTCAAGACTTAAGAATATCAGGCAAGAAATTGTTAATGTTGGTTTTCCCGCAATTGATGATAGCTTTATGGTCACAATTGTAATTGTTGGGTTTCCTTGTTCCTACACACATTTTTTAGAGACTCTACAAGTAACTGGGAAATTAGAGAAACTAAAGTTTGATGAGCTTTGTGAAATGTTGAGTCAACATGATAAAACTTTTGGGAAGAAGAAGAAAGTTGGTGAAGATGTTTTTCTCATAGAGGTCAGCACTAGTAAGTCATCAACAGATAGTTCTTGAGGAAGAGGCAGATGGAATCAGAATCAAACAGCACATAATCGAGGTCGAAGCCAAAGCAGAGGCAACAATTTTAACAGAGGAGGAAGAAATAATTTTCAAGGTAGAGGAAACAACCAAGGAAGAGGCAATTTTCAAGGACAAGGATATAATAATCAAGGTAGAGGACAATCTCAAAATAGAGGTCAAAGCAGAGGCAGAGGACAATCTTCAGGAAGAGGAAGAGACTTAAGTCAAATTGTGTGTCGAAGATGCAACAAAGTTGGCCATTATGCTGAAGATTGTCGAACTTCACTTAATAAAATTCCCAAGTTTCAGCAGCATTCAGCGCAATTTGCCAATGATCAAGATGAAGATAACTCAGAATATGTTTTTACTTCCTCACCAACATCACAAATTTCATCCCATCTTAGAAGTGACTATGAAGATGCCTGGATCTTGGATTCCGGGGCAACTCAGCACATGACTTGTCGACGTGATTTTTTCTGGAATTTTCAAGATTGCCAACTTAATTCCATTTTTCTTGCTGATGATACAAAACATACTCCTTATGGAAAAGGAGTAGTAAAAGTTTTTCTCCCTGGTATTGGAGAAAAAATGATTTCCAATGTATGGTATGTACCCAGTTTCAAGAAAAATTTGCTCTCTTTAGTCACGATTCGACAAGCAGGACATCAGGTGATTATGGAAGATGGTTTAGTTAAGATTAATTCAGTGAAACAGAACTTGAAAACAGTTATGACATGATGAAAGGGACAGTTATTCCAAGGCATTCTGATTTTGCAGGGGCAGTGACTACAGGTATTTCACCTATAAGACTATGGCATGTAAGATATGGACATTTGAATTTTGAGAGTCTTTCTCAATTGCAGAAACAAGGAATGGTTAAAGGACTTCCCACATTCAAAAGGCAAAATGCAAAATGTGAAGCTTGCATTTATGACAAACAAAATCGAGAAAGTTTTCCAACAAGTTCATGACGTGCAAACAGGCGGCTACAACTAGTTCACAGTGATGTTTGTGGTCCACTACAAACTTCATTTGGTGGTTGCAAATATTTCTTACTATTCATTGATGATTTCATCAGAATGACTTGGGTTTACTTCTTGAAGAACAAGTCAGAAGCATTTGATAAGTTTAAAATTTTTCGCCAACTTGTTGAAAATGAAGTCAAAGAAAAGATAGGTACTCTCAGGACAGATAATGGGGGAGAATTCACTTCAAATGAATTCAAAACTTATTGCAGTGAAAATGGCATCAGACGACATCTTACTAATGTTTACACTCCATAGCAAAATGGAGTAGTCGAAAGAATGAATCGCACTTTGTTAGGAATGGCGAGATCCATGTTAACCTTCAAGAGGTTAAGTCCAACATATTGGGCGGAAGCAATTCATACAGCTGTCTACTTAAGAAACAGATCTCCAACTGCTTCTTTAGACGGAATCACACCTTATGAAGTTTGGTTTGGTTTCAAACCTCGAGTTAAACATCTTAGAGTTTTTGGGTCAGTGTGTTATGCCTTAGTTCCGAAAGAAAAACGAACTAAGCTTGACTGAAGAAGTTTAAAATGCATAATGATTGGCTATTCTGATGAGAAGAAAGGGTATCGTCTTTTGACCAATGGAAAATTCATTGTGAGCAGGGATGTCATTTTTGATGAAACAGAGAGTAAGAGTGCTGAAGAAATTGAAAATCTTCTTCACAAATTAGAAACTAAGGGAAGTAAAAGAAATGGAAAAATGCAAAGTCAACCAACTTCACCAAATTGGTATGAACTTGATTTTCCTTCCTCTGAAGATGAGTCATCCAGTGCATCTACATCAACAACATCATCTCGGTCTTCTAGTAGTTCATCCGCATCTCCAAGCAGCAGTAGTTCTTCTGACAGTGATTCTCCACATTCTTCACCTGAACGACGAACATCAGTTTATATTAATCCTCTTTACAATGATGGGGACTTTACAGAAGCACAAACAAGTGAGCACCAACTTCCGAAATGGGCAGTTCAACTTTTGAAAGATGTAAAGCCTGATGAATAGAATAAAACTGGCACCAGAAGGGCACATAGAAGTGAAGGCAATTTCGCCTTGATAGCAAATGATTTTACTGAACCTTCCACATACAAAGAGGCAGTAAAACATAAAGAATGGCAACAGGCTATGGTTGAAGAATATCAAGCAGTAATTGATAACAACACTTGGAAACTTGTTGATTGTCCAGCAAATATTAAACCCATAGGATGTAAATGGGTTTACAGAATTAAGTATAATCAGAAGGGTGAACTTGAAAAGTATAAAGCACGACTAGTCGCAAAAGGTTTTGCGCAGCAGGAAGGCATTGATTATGAGGAAACTTTTGCTCCTACAGCTAAATGGAACAACATCCGATTAACACTTGCATTGGCCGCTCAAAAAGGATGGAAAGTTCATCAAATGGATGTGAAAAGTGCTTTTCTCAACGGGGATTTACAGGAGGAAGTGTATATGACCCAACCACCAAGTTTTGAAGTTGAAGGACAAGAACATAAAGTCTGCAAATTGATCAAGGCTTTATATGGATTAAAACAAGCTCCCCGAGCTTGGTATGCAAAGATGGATGAATACCTTAAGAAAGTCGGTTTTCAACGAAGTGAATCTGATGATACTTTGTATGTGCGACAACAGGGAAAATATCTGTTAATTCTTGTTATGTATGTAGATGATTTGATCATCACTGGCAATCATGATGATCATATTGCATAGGTGAAAAAGGAGTTACATGCAGGTTTTAAGATGACAGATTTGGGATTACTTCACTACTATCTTGGAGTTGAAGTCTTCCAACGTCCACATCATATTTTCATTTCTCAGAGTAAGTATGTAGCAGAGATTCTTCAGCGATTTGGCATGCAAGATTGCAAGCCCGTTCTCACCCCCATGGAGCAAAACTTGAAACTTTCAAAATTTGAAGGGGGGGAAAAGGTGGATAGTACAACTTACAGACAGTTGATTGGTAGCTTGATTTATTTGACAAATACTTGTCCTGATCTATCTTATGCAGTTAGTATTCTTTCATGTTTTATGCAGGAACCACGAGACAACCACTGGAATGCAGCCAAAAAAGTTCTTCGATATATCCAAGGAACAAAATATTTTGGTCTTCTTTACACAAAGGCTAAAAATTTTGTACTTGGTGGATATTCTGATGCCGACTTTGCTGGGAGTATTGATGATCGAGCATCAACATCAGGTTATTTAATGAATATGGGGTCAGCAGCAGTATCTTGGAGTTGTAAGAAACAAGCTACATGGCCACTTCTTTAGCAGAAGCAGAGTACATTTCAGCATGGGAAGCAGCATGTGAAATTGTTTGGTTGCGCAGAATTTTGCAGGACTTGGGCATTTCTCAGGCAGAAGCTACATCATTATTCATTGACAGCTAGTCAGCCATCAAACTTGCCAAGAACCCAGTTTTTCATTCAAAGACAAAGCATGTGGACACCAAGTATCATCATATCAGATCTCTCATTGCCAAAGATGTCCTCAAGCCATTTTATTGTCCTTCCGAAGATCAGATCTCCGACATTTTCATGAAACTGCTTGGCAGAATAAAATTTACTAAGTTCAGGGATGAACTTGGTATCTGTTGTAATGTATCTTTGGATCATAGGGGGGAATGTTAGATGATCCAAAAATAATTTATTATCATAGGTTATAAAATTGAAATAAAATAATTATTAATTTAAGAAATTAAATTAATAATTATTATTCTAGAATGATTAATTATTTAATGGAGACTTTTAGAATTAGCATATTGTTGTAACTAGATATGACTCTCCAAATGTGTCGTATCCTAGGCTCTATTTTAGGAGATTAGTTAGTTAGTTGGTTTGAATAGCATTTATTGTAAATAGGCACTTGTTATTTAATAAGTGATCCATAATTAGAGGTAGTTAGGACATGGAGCTTATAAATAGCTCATTGCAAGAGTGTTTGTGTTGTTCGGGTGTAAACTCTTGCAAAATCAATTATGTAATTGTTTTTTTCTGATTAATAAAATTACGTGTCTGAGGACACTTCTGCCATTAACCTTAGTGTGTGTCATTGTATATTTATCTTGTTTGGGACAGGGTGTCTTTGTTTTTTTTTGGTGTTGGGGATTCGTCTTGGATACAATTTTCTATTGCAAGCAAAGGTGTAATATCTTACATCATTATCATTTTGCTGGAAGAATAGTGACAACTAGACAAGATTTGAACAGTGAAATGACATCAAACATATGTGAGACTCACATTGAAGGAAAAATAAGAAGCAATGAAGGCAGTGAAAGCAGAGTTTCAAGGTCCAGGATAACTTGCAGCAACTAAGTGAGAAACATCAGGAACAAGTAGGTAGAGAATTTTATCATTCTTGGCCATTTTCCAAAACAAGTTACATCATTAGCATCAAGTGCCATTTTACAGCAGTTGTCAATTTTTGCGAAATATTGTAAAGAGTCCATGTCATTACTTGGAGTTGAAGAAGACAACTGTGTTTTGGGATAAGGATTTGTATTGCAGTTGGGACAACGGTTCTAGGTTTTTTGAGTCAAGGACAGTTGAGTCTAGAGTTGTTGATGAGTCAAAACAAAATCATTGTATACCATGACCGTTTAAAATTGGCAGTTGTAATGAGAACCAAAAACACCAATTTTATATAAATTCACCAAATTTGTTAAATATCACACATGTTAAGGGTGGATCCATACACAAATTTGATTACACAAACCTATGAATTGTTTAACGTAGTTAAATAACATGTATCCTTCAATTGATATAACATTGGTCAAAAGAATGGACAATGAATAATGAGTAGAGATGCATGACATTTAACATCCCCAAATAGACCAATGAGATGTTGACATATGGCAAGCATCTAGTTGGTGTAAAAGTGGTAGATCCAACTAGAAGTACAAGGACAAGTGGTGTCCCATCACAGGTTCTCATGGTAGTGTAGGATGACATGGCACCCCACTACGTTGCATGCCAACAAGGATCTCTAGGTCAACCAATACGAATGAATCTTGATGACATATTAGCCACTCAAAATAAGCCACATGGTGAGTATGACATCAAGATGACATCAACAAATGAATGTCCAAGAAATCTTAGCCCTAAGGTTTTATGGCATGGTTCAATGGGTTGGCTCATTCCTTGAATCAAAGGCCTCATTGTGTATATATTATGGCACGAGTTGTGGTTCAAGGGCATCGATTGTGAACTAAGAGTATAATATGTGAGCCTCATCATCATGGATAGTGTGCGATGATTTTTTTTTGGCTAGTTGCCAGGTCAAAAGCTTGGAGTATGCTGAGAGCACAATGTTTGATTAGCTTGAAATTGTGACTATGATATTTTCCTGGCTCAGATGATTGGCTTGATGCTATGATATGGATGTGGTTCTGATTTGGAGAGTGCTAAAGGCATAATTTTCTACTAGGTCGACATTGTGACTATGATATTATTCTAGCTCATTAGCTTAGGTGCTCTGACATATGGATATGGTTTGGAATATACCAAGGGAACAATAATTGATTGGATGAGATGTTGTGATGTATGGTTTTGATTTGGAATATGTCAAGGGCATAATAGTTTATTGAATCGATGATGTGACTGTGACATTGTTCTATCTCATTGGCTCGACACTGTGATGTGGATATGATTCTAACGATGTGACTATGTTATTGTGGCATGGATATGGTTTGAATTGGGTGTGCCAAAGGCACAACTTATGATTGGATTGATTTCGTGAGTGTATGTTGTGACATGGATATAATTCTAAACCAGAGTGTGCCTAGAGCACAATTTCTTATTGGCTCAGACATTGTGATATATGGTTCTTATTAGGAATGCGTTGAGGATACATTGGTTAATTGGCTCAGATGTTGTGATGTATGATTTTGATTTTGAATATGTTGAGGGCATAATAGTTAATTAGCTCGTTTTTGTGACTATGATATTGTTTTTGATTGACGTCACGACTATGATACTTTTCTCACTTGTTGGCTCAACAAAATGATGTGGATACAACTCTAAATCAGAGTGGCCAAGGGTACAAATTTTGGTTGGCTCATATGTTGTGACGTGGACATTTTGACTAGCTCAATGTTTTGATATGGATATTGCTCTAAGTATGGCTCAAACTTAATGATGTGGATAGGTAGTGCACTTTGACAAATAAAATTGGTGATCCTTTCTTGCACATCGTATGTTGTGCCATAGTTGGTTGGCACATGGTTTGTCTCTAGTGATGTCAAGATTTTGGACATGGAAGATGGTTGATTATTTTATTATTTTCATTTTTCCAACAGAGATCAATTTTTTCGAACAATTAAGCCAACTAGCAATAGCCCTTTTGTAGAATGCCCATTGGACCCTGTCCATTTTGTAGAGCACATTCGGATTGTGCTATTTTGTCATACCATTAATTTAATATTTGGTTTTATATGGTTTTTGGAGTCACTATGGAGCCAAATTGAATTTTAGAAGAAGCATCATGACTAGATTTTTTTTTTGCGGCAGGGCGGGGGGGGGGGGGGTGAGGGTTGAAGATCCTTAATGATATGTTTTTGATGTCTAGAACCTATAATCTTACTTTTGGGATGCTTGAGAGTTCATGAACAGATTAGGATCAAGGAAAGTTGTCATTGGTGATAGATTGATGAAGAGATTCTTGTAATGAGTGAATTAGTTTATGAGTACGTTATGACAACATTATGAATGTAGCAACATGATCAGTTTTTGAAGACCTATATTATTTGAGGGGCATGTGGATTGAATTTGAAATATTATGAAAATTTATCGAGATGAATTTGAAGAAGGAAGTGGGTGCCTCAATCAAGTTGAAGCGTACAATAAGTAAAATCTTACACATTTTGAGGTTGGTGCCTCAATTAAGTTGTAGCCTATTGCGAGTGGGTGCTTGTAGATTTCTGAGGTTGGTGCCTTAATTAGGTTGTAGCTTATTATAAGTAGTTGCTTACAAATCTTAGAGGTGGGTGCCTTCAACATGGCAGTGCTTGCAAAATTATGTAAATGAATTGAAGAAGAAGAAGAAGAAGAAGAATATGTGGTTTTCTCTCGCAAGGGTTTTCACATAAAATCTTGTGTCCTCGTGTGTTGATGTGAAGATGGCTTCTTGATGCATGCTTTCACTTATTGTTATGATGAAAATTGTTATGGTACACTACTACATGATTATTTATTGATGAAATGTTTTGAAATGGTAAGTTTTCCATTACATTGATTCACACACCCCCTCTTCCCTTGACCCTCTCAGTGTGATATTTGGTATAACAAGTGGTATTAGAGTGGATGCCTTCAAGAACAATTAACAATTAAAAGGTTAATTTCAAGAAAAATGACTAGTATTAGATCGTTTGGCAAGCCTCCTCAATTCGATGGATTTGACTATGCTTTATAGAGGATAGGAATGGTGACCTATCTCATTTCCTTGGGAGCTAATGTTTATACAATTGTAGAGACCAATTATAAAGTTCTTGGTACTCCGACAGATACAACTAGTAAGCTACTCTATACATATAATGCAATAGTTAAGCATACCATTTTGAGTGATTAGTCAAATTTAGAATTGATCAAAGTAATGCATTATAAGTCAACTCGTGACATATGGAACATGCTTAAACTTGTTATGAAGGAGACAATAAGGTAAAAGAATCCAAGCTACTATTGTAGCTTTTCTTGTCCAAGGAATGCTATAGATGTTTTTTTTGAAATTGGTAGTTTGTTTCCTTTCCAAACCCTCGGGAATATGCAAATTGTCGTGGAAAAATGGTTCTACCCTTTAGTTTTTCTCCTTTCCTCACATCCATAATAGTGCCACAATCAAGATTTAGGGTGATTGTCCGTTATTAAAATTGATCATACTATTACATAGCGTTTGATTCAAACAAAGGATATCAGAGTGTTACTTTGAATATCACTTCAAGATGAACAATTGGAAGGAATACTTAGGCTCATTAAAGTGGTCTGATTATAAGGGTGGTTCCTCCAAGAAATGAGTTAGGGCTTCAAGTGACTGCACTTGGAAAGATGACATTATCTATTACAAGTTCTTCGCTCGCTTGTTATTCTCCCAAACGTTCTTACCAAAACTTATTGACACTATGGCAGTTCCTTTTGAAGGAAAGTCCAGTCCACCACTGGCTTTGAATGGAAAGAGAATTCTTAACTACTTTGTGACAGTCGGTGGTATTTACATTTACCATAAGTCCAAGCTTAAAAGTTCTTTGTTGTCTACAATACAAAAAATTAGCAAATTCATTAATAATTGTTGGTGCTACTATTGTTCCAATACAACTTAGAAAAATGATTGTTGGATATCATTACTAATAAATGATAATGAGATGATGCATTTATGATTGACCAATACAGCGTAAAAAAATGATGGTTGAATATCATTACTAATAAATGATAATGAGATGATGCATTTACTATTGACCAAGATGCAGGAATTGACTTCATCTTCAATACACTTTTCACCCCTGAAGAGCAATATAAGAAAACCTTGTTACATTTGACGTGTTCTATTTAAAAGGCATGAGCACAAATTCTTAGGCAACAAGTCCTTGGAGATTTGTTTGGAATCTGTAGGGTGTTCATTGGAAAATTTTAATCATGTAATTAGAGATTTAGTTTCTGCAGACGATGTGATTGTGATGCTTCCTTATCATTTTTTCACTACTTGGGATTTCATTGTCTGTATCGTTGAATTTAAAAGCCATCAAATTCAAATGGAGCTCAATTTTCATAGCAGTACCTGTTAGCTCTGCTACATGTTCACGATTTTCAAAGAGTGGAAGTGAGCTCAGTCCTTGGTTTCTCGCTCAGAAGAGGTCTGCACCGGTTATCATCCTTTTTCTCCTTCACCCCACTGCCTCCATTTTTTCCTTCACTCCGCCTATATTCTCATACTCCCGCGATCTCTGTTTTCCTCCTTTCCCCGAATAAACCTTCATCCTTAAGCCCCAAGCGCTAAAGCTAAAATCACATATAACCCGTGCTCATACGACCTTCCGCCGCAATTGCAATCACAACCGCAGCTTTCAGGGGGTCCTTCATAAGCCATGTCTATAACATCGTCGATGGCCGATTGCCGATTGCCCCTATCGGATGCGATATTGCGGTTAAATCATGTTACAATGGTGTAGTCGGGTCCGGGCTCCATATCATTATCGGCAAATCGCATCCATGTATAAAAGCTCCCCCCCTTGAATTCCTCTGATGCGATATTGCGATCGCTCCACCGCCGTCCGATCAATCCTGACGAGATCCAATGGTCCTCATCCATACCAATCCCATATATCCCGATACCTTCTGTCGAGAGATCTCCGCCGTCCATTTGTTTGATCGGACGGAATTCTCTCGTTCCACTCCCGCAAGTCGCCCACGCGTAACTCGCGAGTAAAGCGGTTTTTGTCCCGTCACATCCACCACGCGTCGCCCGATGACTCGCATCGCTCACCCGCGTACCTTTACCGCTCACCCACCAAAAGCGGTGCGATACATACCGCTTACCTCTCATTTTACCGTCCCCGCTCGTTATCTCCCGTGCACCTTATTCCCCCGATGGCCATCGGATCTAACCACTCGAGATTTGACCACTCACGTTTGTTTTCTCCCACTTTCGCTCAATTCTTCTTGCCTACAGATCTCTGCCCTCCATTCACTTGATCCAACGGCTATTTTTGTTCCGCCATGCACTCCTCTCGCCCTGATCATTACATGCTCCCGAAGGACGAAAGTAATTGGTTCACCCGTACCTGGCATATTTCATCTCCAACAACTGCATTCAAGAAATGGAATGGCCGAGAAGGAAAGGACCAGCCTCGAGCAGATAAATGCATTTAACAGTTATGGAACTCCACCCATACAACATTTCACCTGCTCGAGAAGGACAACAGAGCATCCGAGAAGGTCAAATTCACTCGCAGACACAGTCAGATTGCAGAAGAGACCCATATTGGAGAGTTAAAGCGGTTGGTGGCCCATTATGACCCCTCCACGCATTGAATAGCAGAGCATTTTTGTAAAGAAACTATATATATACCCAGAAAATAAATGTAATCAAGGTTGATGGTTGTAGTTTTGATGTAAGGTTCAACTTCTGGAGACTGTAACTACTTTGATACTTGCAGCATATGGTCTTCATTTTTAGCTAATACAAGCTTCTTTTGTTGTTAATTGCTCACTTTCCATTTCTACTCTGTTCTAGGTTGTGTCTGTTATGCATTTGTTCATGTGCTCTTGATATTTAGCATTAGAGGGGCTGTCATCCCACCTCTGTGTTGAAGTCTAGTATGTATCATTGAATGTGTTATGCAGGTTTCTGTTTACTTAGTGCCAGAGAGCTATCATCCTGTCTGTGCATTAGGAAATAGATTTGCAGACCTCTTTACTGGTTGCAGCCGGCCATCACATGGTCTTGTGCATCTGCTGGTGTGGTCAGTATTCTCCATGTACACCTAATCCTCAAACTGTGAGTAATTGGTGGTCTAAAGCCTTGTAGTCTAGGGCTGTTCACCCATGTCTAGAGTTAAGCATAGTAGAAGTGGTTATCTGGCTTCAACAAGCATCATTCCTTCCATTCATCCGTTTCCAACATTTTCTTGAGTTTGTAATGTTTCCGAGCATCTCTGAGATACAACATAGGAGATTTTCTTGGGGTGATAACATTAAATGGCGTCGTTGCCGTGGAGAGGAGATTGCAGCTCGGCTTCCCTAGGAGAACGACACAGTTCCAGATTTTGATGATAGACAAAGTCTAAGCACATTTCTGGTTGTAATCATCTATCTGGAGTCCCTTTGGTGACTCCACATCACAGTCCAGGCTCAGTTTGTGAGACATGCTCGAAGAAATCCTCAGACATCACCAGCTGAACCAGTGCCTAACCCTGAGAAGATCGTTAAGTAGAAGAAAACTTCACAGAAAGGAGCATCAGGATCAGGTAAGCCTAAAAAATCCCATGTATCTCTGCTAGTGAAGAAATACCTTCAGATATTCATAGAGCTCCTTGTTCAATAAGTCCCCCATATAGTCCATCAATGCCCTCTTGCTATGTTTTTCATTTCTCAGCCTTCTATCATCCAAACGACCAGTACCCTTCCACCTTTCCAAGTCATGGCAGGCCAGCATGCACCCACAAAGATAGAAAGAATCATAGCTGCTAGATATGGACCCTTGGTCTTGCCAGTTCCTTTAAATGCCATGCCTACAGGAGATTATCAGAAATATATGCCTAAGTTTACTGGTACAAAGGGAGTATCAGCTGAAGAACACCTTGAATCCTTTTATAGTTATGCTGATAACTTAGATATAAGTGAAAATGATGTGTGGATGAGGGTTTTTGTCCAAAGCCTAGATGGAGAAGCTAGAAAATGGTTCAGAGAATTAACCCCTAGGTCTATAGTAGATATTGAGGCCTTATATGATGTGTTCCTAAAGCACTGGGGGGATAAGAAAGATGTGATCTACTATCATACTGAATTTGGGAACTTGCAGAGGGGGAATGGTGAGCTGCTGTCTGATTTCAATATCATATTCAACCATATGTACAGCAGAATACCAGCGGAAGTGAAAACTACCCCTACTTTTGCTATGCTCACTTATGCCAATGCCTTCGATTCTCAGTTCTGCCTGCTGTTAAGAGAAAGAAGATGTGCTTCTTTGGCTGATATGAAAGATGCAGCCTTTGAAGTAGAATCAAACATCATAGCTGCAGAGAGGCTTGGAGGTGATGCTGATAGGAGAAGACAGGGAGGAGAGCTCTCATCATCCTCAGATCTTAAGATCGATAAATTAGCCAGGATGATAGAGTCATTAGCCTCTGAAGTTTCCAGATTAGAGGCTGAGCAGTATTCTGAGGAAGCAGGAGCTCCTTGTTCCTTTACTCTTCCGAAGCCAAATCTATGTCGAGGAGCAAAGGAGCAGTCACAGATTTTGCAAAGAAACAAAGATGCAAGCGAAGACAAAAGGGTAAAGACCCTTTTTCAGAATATAGTCATGGAAGAAGAGCAGTCTGAAGAAAAGGATGAGGTCCATGGTTTGGAAGATAAGGGCAGTGCCCCTTTCTTAACCCGAGCTACTTATGAAAGGTCATTATCTAGAGGCACTGCTCGTGAGTTTGTTGTACCTGCAGAACAAAAAGCTCATCAGCAGAAGCAGTCAGTAGCAGGTCCCACCATCCTTAAAGAGTCTGAGCCTGAAGCCAGCCCATCTTCTAATGACTATGCAAATCTGCAAATTGACCGGCCTGCTGTTATCCCCATCCCAGTGATCAAAAAGGGTGAAATCAGTTCCTCATCATCTCATGCTTCTTCGTCTGTTCAAGAGACAATCCCTCATAGTTGCCTCCTAGGCACTGAGGCAGGCTGTAACTCGATGCCCAAGGCTGATACTAACAATCTCAGTCTTGATATTCTGATACCTTTCCAGTTGGCCTCCACACAACTCAAAAGGGCAGCTTGCTAGATCACAGAGGAAGAGGATGCACAGTTTTGGGACACCTCCTTGGATGTGGACTGTTCTAAGAAAGCTACGAAAGCAGATGAATTCTTTGTGTCCCCCACACAAGAGTACAGTGGTTCACCATTCATATTAATTGTGCAGGCCACAAATGACACAGGCAAGTACACAACAATCATTGTTGTTCAGCAGGTGTACAAAGGCCCCCATGAAGAACATCCAAGGATGAGAGCATACAAAGAGGGGGTGAAATACAAACCATCTCTACCTAATAAGGTCAAATGCCCTAAACTCTTTGAGGTAAAGGATCAAATCAACCCAATTTTGCAAATCTTTGATGAACCGGCTGACAAGCATGTTGACCAGGAGAAGGGGAAACAATTTTGGTGGCCTAGTAAATGGGCAGTTTTTGAAGATTTATGTTGTTTAAGGTTTTCGAGCCTTAATGATTGTAAGCATGTTCTTTTACAGGTTTTAGCGTAGACTTAATTAGACTCCATGCCCAATGGAATACTAGGCAATGCTTTTAAGCTTGTTTTGTATGAAGGCATTGGTCTGTAGTTCTTGAGACCTCACAGGGAGGATCTCATCGCCAGAAGGAGCTAGTGTTAGCTCTGCTACATGTTGCTAATTTTCAAAGAGTGGAAGTGAGCTCGGTCCTTGGTTTCTCACCCAGAAGAGGTCTGCACTGATTATCATCCTTTTTCTCCTTCACCCCGCTGCCTCCGTTTTTTCCTTCACTCTACCTATATTCTCATACTCCCGCGATCTCTGTTTTCCTCCTTTCCCCGAATAAACCTTCATCCTTAAGCCCCAAGTGCTAAATCTAAAACCACATATAACCCGCGCTCATACGACCTTCCGCCACAATCGCAATCGCAACCGTAGCTTTCAGGGGGTCCTTCATAAGCCATGTCTATAACATCATCGATGGCCAATTGCCGAGTGCCCCTATCAGATGTGATATTTCGGTTAAATCATGTTACAACGGTGTAGTCATGTCCAGGCTCCATATCGCTATCAGCAAATCGCATCCATGTATAAAATCTCCCCCCTTGACTTCCTCCGATGCGATATTGCAATCGCTCCTCCGTCGTCCGATCAATCCCGACGAGATCCAACGGCCCTCGTCCATCCTGATCCCATATTTCTCGATACCTTCTGCCGAGAGATCTCCACCGTCCATTTATTCGATCAGACGGAATTCGTTCATTCCACTCTCGCAAGCCGCCCGCACGTTAACTCGCGAGCAAAGTGGTTTTTGTCCCGTCACATCTGCCACGCGTTGCCCGATGACTCGCATCGCTCACCCACGTACATTTAACGCTCACCCACCAAAAGCGGTGCAATACATATCGCTTACCTCTCATTTTACTGTCCCCGCTCATTATCTCCCATGCACCTTATTCCCCTGATGGCCATCGGATCTGACCACCCGATATCTGACGACTCATGTTTGTCTGCTCCCGCTTTCACTCGATTCTTCTCGCCAACAGATCTCTGCCCTCCATTCACTTGATCCAATGGCTATTTTTGTTCCACCATGCACTCCTCTCGCCCCAATCATTACATGCTCCCGAAGGATGAAAGTAACTGGTTCGCCCGTACCTGGCATATTTCATCTCCAACAACTGCATTCAAGAAATGGAATGGCCGAGAAGGAAAGGACCAGCCTCGGGCAGATAAATGCATTTAAAAGTTATGGAAATCCACCCATACGACACTCCACCTGCTCGAGAAGGAAATCAGAGCATCCGAGAAGGTCAAATTCACTCACAGAGACAGTTAGATTGTAGCAGAGACCTATATTAGAGAGTTAAAGCGGTTGGTGGCCCATTATGACCCCTCCACGCATAGAATAGCAGAGCATTTTTGTAAAGAAACTCTATATATACCCAGAAAATAGATGTAATCAAGGTTGATGGTTGTAGTTTTGATGTAAGGTTCAACTTCTGGAGACTGTAACTACTTTGATACTTGCAGCGTCTGGTCTTCATTTTAAGCTAATACAAGATTCTTTTGCTGTTAATTGCTCACTTTCCATTTCTACTCTATTCTAAGTTGTGCCTGTTATGCATTTGTTCATGTGCTCTTGATATTTAGCATTAGAGGGGCTATCATCCCACCTTTGTGTTGAAGTCTATTATGTATCATTGAATGTGTTATGCACGTTTCTGTTTACTTAGTGCCAGAGAGCTGTCATCCTGTCTGTGCATTAGGAAATAGATTTGTAGACTCTTTACTGGTTGCAGTTGGCCATCACATGGTCTTGTGCATCTGCTGGTGTGGTCAATATTCTCCATGTACACCTAATCCTAAAACTGTGAGTAATTGGTGGCCAAAAGCCTTGTAGTCTGGGGGTGTTCGCCCATGTTTGGAGTTAAGCATAGTAGAAGTGGTTATCTAGCTTGAACAAGCATCATTCCTTCCATTCATCTGTTTCCAACATTTTCTTGAGTTTGTAATGTTCCTGGGCATCTCTGAGATAAAACCTAGGAGAGTTTCTTGGGGTGGTAATAGTACCAAAATTTCTCTAGGAAATTTTGGGGAGTGAACTTGAAAATTCTTGCAAGTACCTGTAAACTTTTAATTAAAGAGTGAAAAATGCATGGAATGGATGACTAGTGTGTTAGAAATTAGAATGTCTTTTGGCAAAAATCATAGACAGAAGAACAAGATCATGATTGTATGTTTCGAATTCTGACTCTCAAATTATATGGAATGAATCTATTGATAAGTTTTAAAACACCGATTGTTCATTAGGAAGTAACATATATAGCAGCGTTGAAAATGTCAAAATCCTCCAACGTAGTGCACCTACAACAAATTTTAAGTAAGCCAGTTCTCCACCATAAGGACGCTTGCCATGAGATGCTCAGAGATGAGGTCATTCCAAATATTACAAATATGGGTTTGTTATGCAGCTAGTTGTGCTCTGGATGTTTTAAATCTTACTCCTATAAATAGAAATCCAATAAGGATAATATTTTCCCACCATGATCACCACATTCGTAAAATGGGTTTGCAAATGTCGTTATCAAGTATCTTGATAAATCAATAGATAACAGGGTGTTTCATGATATGTTCTCTTCTTTTGATCCAATTCTTTCTTGCAAAATAGGCACATATAATAATGGTCTATCAAAAGAAAATGGTTTTATTTAGTTTGAGCAAGAAGACTCAACAAAATGTGCCATTGGAAATTTGGATGATTCTATTAGGGCAAGGGATCAGGCTTTATGGAATTTTCTACTACACTAGAGGCCATGCGTGTTGTCTCTAATATGAATGTAAAGATGATGTTGAGTTGTTCATCAAAATTTTTCCTGGAGCAATGGATATTCCATATTTAAGTTCACCAGATGTTACTTTTTCTGGATTATTCTCTCTTCTTGAGCCAGAGTTAGTAATTTTTGTCTTAGAGTGGATATAGTATTTAATATCAAACCAAGTTGAGACATTTCCAGAAATGGTCATGAGAAACATAGCAGAAGGAAGAAGGAATTTAATTGGTTTTTGATGGGGTCATTTCCTCCAAGTAAAACCTAGCGAAAAATTGACAATGCATCAGGAAATAAGGTGGAATTAGAGATTACAATTTAAATAACAAAGGAGTAAACTTGTGAATGACTCTAAAAATAGTGGATTTTCCCTAATAATGGAAGATAAGAGAAGCAAGGACATGTCCCTAACATACAATTTTGTCTTGTGTGACATATCGTCAAAATTCCTTTGAAGGATAATGAGTTTTGTAAGAAAAATATACACCCAATTTCAAGGATAATCATATGGCAGCTACCTTCTCACTGAATTTATTGGAAGTATAAATACTGGTAAAAATACCTATGATACCTTGACAAGAGAGTATAAGAATTAGTTTTATCTCAGAGAAATATTGGTCAATCTCACATATAATTATTCAGGTTTTAGTATTTCCCTGATCTGCATGATGATCTAACATTAACGCTAAAATGTTTGGGGTCACATAGGAGAATTTGCTAGACACAATGATGCTCTTATAAAGGATGATGAACACGTAGCAACAATAATTGGTAATGTCCCATCTATTGACAATTTGGAATTTATCATGGAGAGTGATGCATTAGGCCATATTGTTATGGACCAACAACAAAGACATGAAAGTCTTCTTGTTGTTGCAAAACCAATATTTCTTCAAGATGTTGATGTTGTTAGGGAAACGTTTTAGATTATATTTCTGTTTTTTAGAAAACCTACTACACCTTTAGTTGCAGCAATTATTGTTGGTGAGCTGAAAACTCTCTATAGAGATGGTGTTGGAGATGTTGAATTTAAGATACATCTAGCAGAAATATTTAAAATTCAAAATGAGGTTAAAAAAATAAGTATAGATGAGAGTATGCTTCAAACAGAGAGTCAAAATACACCCCTCCAAAATAGAGCAATAGCACAATTAGTTGAATAGGTGGCAGGTTTACCCTTTTTAAAGGGAGGTTAACAAACTTTCAGTGGATAGACCATGCAGATTCAATATTCTAGGCAACTGATAAGTATCCAAAAGGTGAGATGGAAACTAGTAAGTAGCTAGTAGAGTATTCCTAGCATTGGATCATCAAATCAAGGGCCTTTTTGATCTTTCCAAGGCAAAAGACAAGCAACTGATATTCAATTCTAGTTTCGAATAAAGATGATTGAGCAATGCAGGATGAATCAACACTAAAAAAGATTAGTTGGAGGATGAAGTATTTCATGAAAATATGGCAAAGAGAAATGATTTAACAATCAGATATTGATTCTAAGGCACAAAAGGAGTCAACAAAAGATAAGATGGAAGCCAAGAAAATCAATTCCAAAATTTGACAACATTCGATGTTTTTTACACACTCAAGTTTTCTTACAAATTGTTTGAAATTATGTTTATTTTCAGTTATTTGATAAAATCTTTTTTTCTTAAAAATTAGAAGTAGTTTGTAAATTGTACGAGTATATATATTTGAATATTTTTAATAAATAGGGGTTGTCTTTTGATGCCAAAACCCTGACATTTTTTGGAAAAAACTCACTACAAAATTTTCAATCAAATATTTTTGGCTTCAGTTTTATGACAAAACTTGTTCACATGTTTGTGATTCTGGTATTACATGTCTTTTTATGTATATGTTTGAGGTTGTATAAGACATTGGGCATGCCTAGGTTCAGTATCAACCTCCCTGAAAGCCTACCACAACGTTATTTTCCTTACTGAGTAGATTAAGGTGATGGTATGTCACTGTTGATCCCTCTGAATCAATAATTTGTTGCTTCTATACAAATTCTTAAATGCATTTTTTTTTTGTAGAGATACTTTTACATCGGCTTCTATTCTTAGTTAGATAATTAGACATCTGGGAAGGATATTTAATTGTTTGATTTCTCCTCCATTCCTCCATCAAAACATTTCAATATATGTTTTTTGTTCACAGTTAAATGTTGGCAAAGTGATCAGGGTTTCTGCAAGAGAGAGCTTTATTTGTGAGTAGGGATTTGTGACTCATCAGTAACTACCTATATAATAAATCCTAGATCTGGCTGTTGTGCTTCATAGGTTGTTATCTAGTGACAATGAACAAAAAAAAAAGCCTCATAATATTGAGGGACCCCCTCTAGTTTGAGGGTCAGCTTGAACCTAAAGATTGGTCGAGTTGGTTTCTCGTGCAGTTTCACAGCCAAGAACTGCCTTTGAAAAACACATACAACAACTACTATCTTACGAGGCTTAATTCAAAAGTTTGAAAATGGAAGAATATGAGGATATTACTTCATATTTTCTTCAAGTAAACAAGATTTTCACTTCTATTACAGGTATCGGTGAAGAAATCAAGGATGATATTGTTGTTCAAAAAATATTGAGATCTCTTCCATCAAGATTCAATCCCAAGTATGAATGCTTTAAGAACATGCAAATACGAATAAAATGAACATGGATGTATTTTATTTTACACTCTCAGCATATGAGATAATGATAGAGAAGTACAAATAAGGAACCAGTGAAGCATCATTCCAAGAAGCCAAAGAAGGAAGAAAGTACAAAAATCAAGAAAACTTCAATTATAATTCTAATGAATAAGAAGCCAAGTTCATCAGAAATCCAGAGAGGGGAACCATAAAATTCAAAGGTAAGCTCCCTTTCAAGTGTTTTGAATGTGGAAGAATATGTCCTTATGCAAAAATGAATGATAGTGATGACAAAGCAAGAAGCCTAAGAATTGAAATGAAGAAACGAGGTAGCAAGAACAAAAATTTCTTCTCAAAAGAAGAAAGCGATTATGAAAGCAATGAAAGTGTGATTGATGATGAAAAAGGTGAAATGTTTTTCATTGCTAAAATAGAAGAACTAAAGTAGAAATAGATTATGAAGGATAACTTAGAAGTGCATTACAGAAAATAGTAACCCTTAGAAAGAGAGTGGTTCAATTAGAGCAACAACTCCAAGACAGAGATCTAAATAAAGAATTCATTCTCACTCTCAAGGTTAAGTTAGAAGAAGCCAAAAAGATAAAGGAGTTGTTGTCAGAAAAGCTAAATAAGAAGGAAGAACTTTGTGAAATATTAGAAGAGGAATTTGTTCCTTTGAAATAAGAATTGGAGCATCTCAAACACATCTTAAAGCTTCTTAAAGGGGATAAGTCTCTGGATCATATCCTTAGCATTCAAAGATATCCTCTCATCCAAATAGGTCTTGGTTTTTAGGAAGGTTGAGAGACATTAAAAGATCAATCTCTTTCAAGAACAACAAATGAATATCATCCCAAGTTCAAGCTCAATTAGACATTCACTGCATCGAACAACAAATCATTTGAAGACCCTAAGAAAGTGAGTAATCAGCCTAAGCATGTTCATTTCAAAATTTCTAATGATCCTCACAATGATGCAATGAATTTGTAGGGTACACCTAGGTCACAAAAGATAAGGAACCATAATTAAATTATGGAACCTTACATGACATAAAACCCTCAAAAAGTTTCTGCATGTAGTAATGGAGCAAAATTCATAAATTAGCAAGGGTATGAGGCTGTTCCAGGAAAAAAATTTAGAATACATGTCAAATTGAGACTGTAGTGTTTTTTTAATAAATCTTAATTGACCAAGACTATCACCATTTAATTGTCAACCCAGGGTAGGTATGTTATTTCAATGGAGTTTGCACTATCTGTGCCGATACACTACAACCAAGAGTGAAAATAAAAAACAGTAAAGAATGTCGTTGAATCGATTGTGGAAATTTAATCATCCATGCATAAATTAAAACACTCTATAGAAATGGAATCACACTTCACAATTACCAGAGCAAAGGCGCGCCACACACTATATTGATAACTACAACAGTTGGTCAACCACCATACTGCTAACCAAATCTGTGTAACAACATAACAACATTCTGGAACTGAAGCAGATATATTCTACAAATTATACAGTGACAACATAAAACCATACAAATAAAAGAAATGAACAATAGTATAAAGCTACACTATTGTTGCAGTCCCTGCTAAAGAGGAGGTCCCTTCCTCCCTAGCAGGGGCGTAGGAATAATACGAGATTAGTTAAGAATTCAACTTGAAAACAACAACAACATCACCACAGTGTCTTTGATATTCAAAATAATTAAAAGTTACAGGATCAAAATAACAGTACTCTCTAGGCCGTCCCCCGTGCCCGAGGGATTAAGTTTTCTTATAGAAATTACATGCCCAAAAATCAGGAACAGATCAGCCATGAGAATCTCACGATTCTCATGCTGATCATAAAATAGAAATTATTATAACTAGTTCCTAAATATGAATGCTATTTAAATACATCAGTTAAAATCATAACTGCTTGGATCTGTCACATTCTAAATATACAATTCATAACTTCCAATCGCTGTTGCGTGGAATAGTACCCACGACTTTGCCAGCTACGGTGTAACAACATTCTGCAGTCAGGTAATGGTTTGGGATGTAACAAAAGCAAACTTATAATGGCACCCGAACTGTAACAACAATAATCTGTAACAGCATCGTGGTGTAATAGCAAGATCTGTAACAACACACAGAGTGTAACAACAATCTGTTTCACCCTACCCTTAGACCAATCAATGCGACTGTTCATTCCATAACCTCATTCTTTCAATCAACATCTGAAAAAGAGGAAAGGATCCAAAAATACTTCTCCATTGCTCCTGAGAGTTAGCCATAAAAAGGAATATTGCATCATTATATCTAGCAAAAATGACAAACTAACATGATGGCAAAATATGTTGTTCACAATAAGGAAAATGGAAGTTAACATGTAAAGTTTTGTTGGTCAGAGGGAAAATGGTCAAAACTGGTGAAAGAAAGTATAGGAAATAGGTAGAAAAGCTACACCCAATAGAGACCATCTTATGCCACTAAATATCAAAATAAGTTCTTTGGTTATTTTTTTTCATGCACAACATTTGGCCACAAATTATAGGATTGTGGAACCTATGATCTTATCAAGTATAGAAGATATAATAAAGTACCCAGACTCATTTATATGAGTCATATAGGAAATTGATCATATTGGCTATTTATGCCAATGTTTAAGCCCACTATTGAATGTTACATATGTCACCAATGAAGGACACACAACATGTGACAACAAACTCAACTTGAGATGGCACAATATAGGACTTTCTATTAACCGAAGAATGAACACTATGGAATGAAGAATGAAATGGGAATAACACAGGTTAGATTTGAGGGATCTGACCTCTCACATGTAATCCCTTTTTGAATGCTTCTTTAAGTTTATACTTGTTTGAATTGAATATTAAAGAAGTAATATGATGTAAGAAGGATGCAAGAGAGTAGTTATTGGTATGAGAGAAGCAACATGCGAATAAGAAGAAGATGTATGTAAAGAAGTCTTTGGATGAAAATAAATGCATACTAATAGGAGGAGATTCTCAAATAGGAAGTATGCTCTCAAGGGTAGATTCCATTTTTCAAGTCAATAAGTAAGTTCAAAACAATTTTAGAGAATGGTAATCACTTATAGATGAAGATCCTATGCATAAAGGAAGTATGGTGTTACAAGGAGACTTCATTTACAACTCGATAAAGGCCATAGGAAATTTCAAGAAGAGTTGGAGAGCATTGACAGACACTTACAAATGAAGACCTTATGGACAAAGAAAACATGATCTTAGGCGGAGACTCCATTTATAACAAGATCTTGACCATAGGAAGGTTCAGGAACAATCATGGAGTATTGGTAGGGAACCACACTTTTCCATTGATGTTAAAGTGGGATATAATGTAGACGTTAACAAGGAAGACATTGAAGTAGCAGAAGGACACAACAAATATTGAAGGAGAAAAAGCAGGAATAATATTCACAAATAGTTAGGTGAGGTCCCCAACATCAGTATGGTCCATTATATTCAATGACCATGTTATGTATCCAGATCAAAATAACATATAAACATAAGAAAAGATAGATCAGTGACTAGATAATAAGCCACTTCAAGGTGGAAACCTCCCTTTACATCTCATAAATGAACAATTCTTGGATGATTCAAATGAAAAACTTCCTTGCTATATATAGGAGTCTAAAGGGTCAAAATATAATTAGGGCTTACGTGACAATAATAATATAAGGGCAGAACAATAACAATAATGAGATTCTATGGGGCACAACAGTAACAATATGGGGGCTAAACTAGTATTATATGGAATTAACATGCCCATTTCCTTTAAAAAAGAGTTGTCCTCAACACTTGAGTAGATGCTTCTATATAAAATAGTCCTCCCATGTGGAATCCTTATCAAATAAGTTCTTCCACTTAATTTGATATTCTGAAATTGATGGATTATGTAGCTATCAAATTCTTGTTCATGTGATTGCTTTAGGCTCTAATATGATTTTTCCATCCTCGCCAAGTTCTGGAAATGAAGTTTGAACTCGGATATTGTAAACAATAACCTTCTTTAAGCATAAAAATGTACAACTGGGTGTACTCATGAAGATGCATGTAGCTTCAATTTGTATGCCATAGTACCAATATTTTGCAACACCTTGCAAGGGCCATAGTACTTGGGTGATAATTTATTATCCTTCTTAGCTTATTTGAGGGACATTTTCTTCTATGGTTGTAGCCATAAAAATACCCAATCACCTATGTCGAAACTTATTTCACTACAATGTTAATCTACCTCTTTCTTCATTCAAATTTGCATTAGAGTCAAGTTATCCTTTGACAATTGAAGAACTTATTGTTGATGCTAGATGTGATCTTCCACTACATGAACCTTAGAAATATATCTTAAAGAGATGTGGTGGCCGATGGATGATATCCATAAAACGTTGTAAATGGGGTCATTTTTGTTGTAGTATGGAAGGAAGTGTTATACCACCATTCTACCAGATGTAACCACTTATGTTTTTTAAATCATACATAAGCGACGTAAACCTAGCATCAACATTACATAACGTATCAACTGAAACATTATTAATTTTTGGAACTAATTTGATACCAAAAGCTTTGAATGCAGAAATTAATCACCATACTTCTTGTTGGCATTTCTTCAAATGTGGTGAAAGACATTGAATAGTATCATGTACATGTCTAGTTATGATATCATAATCACCAATTACCTTTAAACATTCCACCTTCAAGTCAATGGATTTCTTTAATCTAACAATGAACGCCTCATACTCTACAATATTTCTAGTACATTGGAATTCTAATTGACAAGAAATCAAAAAATTATTCTTTCGGGAGTCCATCAAGATGCAGCCTGCGCCAACTCCATCTCATGTTTTTGATCCATCATAGTACAATGTCAACATGTTAGCATAACTAGAATCTAAACTAGACCTATTTACATCAACAATAAACAGTTCATTACCACTAGCTGGAAGACAAGGAAGGAGTTATGATTGTGTATCTAATGGGACAAGTGACGACATGACTTGGTAACAACTAATGTCAAACTCTAAAAAAAAGCTACCCAAATCTTCCTTAGCGATGTTGATTGGTTCAATAGGCACTTCAAGCTCAATAATTATATACTTCATGTATGGCTCATTATTGACCCTAATCTTATTGTTCTTTACTTTATAGAGGAGCCATAAATGAGACCAATCTGTGGCGAAATATCCTTGATGTTTACTAAACCAGTCTCTACTTAGTAAAAACCCATATGCTTAAGGAATATCAACAACCACAATATCAATGAACTAGTGAGCCCTTGAGTCAAAAGATAATCTTATCAGTGCATTGTTTCAATTTTTTCTTCTTTCATTTTAACCATTGTTTAATATGTTTAAGCATGTAATTACATAAGATATTACAAAATAATGAAGACAAATTTTTGATAAGTTCTCTTTTAATGAAGAAACTTTTAATTATTAAGTAAAACTTGAAAAAACCTCAAAGCTTTTTAATTACATGATTGTTAAAACAAAACTACATCACAAATATATTTTACTAAATAAAGTTAAAATATAAAATGCATAAGTCTATTTATGTTTAATTTATTATTATTATTACTTTTATTTTGTTTATTAGGTAATGTGAGTCCTGAGATGGTTGCAATTCTAACTTGTGGCTTCAGTAATTATGACCTAGGGGTATTTAAGCTATCAAAATCACCCAAGAATTACACTAGGTCGGCCACACAAACCCTTATTATGACCAAATTTTTTCTCACTGAATGTTGAATCGGTGACCTTTCACCATGAAGTGTGTCATCGTATATTATATGTTATGTGGGATAAATTTCTATTACTATCTATATGAATATAAATTTATTATTTATAATTTTAAAAGAATAAATATATTTAAACGTATTTGTAATTTTTTTTTTGTTGGCTTGATGGGGCCTGACCTAGGTTCGAAGTTAATTAGCTAAACAAATCCCTACACTACTGGCCCTTTTGGCAATAGCTCGCGAAGCGCGGACTGAGGTCTCACCCGAAGCAGTATGGGGGGATGCTGGAACCAAGTTTCTACACCCTTGAGATGTCTGAGTGGTCGGTTTAGTCCAACTGTCAATACCTTTGCGCAGGTTACTTCACGCACTGCACTGACTTGCGAGGCCTTCACAATCTGTTATAATCACCTTCGCACATCCCTAACTAGGGGCTGAGGTGCTTTCACGCAGCTAAGGTAGCGATCTGCGCTATTTCCCCAAGTTACACCACGGATTTGACTTATCTCCTTATAACCGTTAGTTAACTTCACGTAAACAGATATTTTATCTTATATTCACTTAATCAACACAATCATAAAAGCATCATATAAACAACAGAAATTTAATTTATACCCAATACATTCAATGCAGAAAACAGTAAATAAATACACATGAATGGTATAAAACTTCTCTTTATTAATGCTTCAATCGGTTACAAACTCAACTTGCTCTGCGCACTCAGCTGCAGACTACTAGGCCTCTACGCATTCAGCTACAGAGCCTTCTCCTACTCTACGACCCAAGACTCGACTCTACACTTAGATAAGACTCAATTCTTCATCCTTCATCCATCAATTGATTATGTCATTTACAACTTAGAGCCTCGCTCTATTTATACAATCCCATGGTCCGCGGACCATGGGTAGATCTCTAACGCTGACATTACATTACAAAAATGAGGGTGGACAACCCTATGATTTATTTACAAGTTCGTGCTTCGCACCCACAAAACGCAGAGTCTTTACATCGGATTTAGTAAAAATCTGGGCTTTAAGCCCCAAAACTTCCCTTGGGGGATCTCGCGCCCAACATTTTTATAAAAACCATATTATTTATATGTTTTTTAAAAACTAAGTCTATTAAATTCATGTATTTAATATGAATTTTTTATCAATTTTATTAAACAAAATAATGAATTGAATTCTAGTTTGTCAAAAGCTCAATTCACAATAAAACCCAAATATTTACTAGGGGTACTAAATAAAAAAAATAAAAACAAAAAAAATACATATAAAAAATTATTAACCACATAAATACATCCCATTTTATTATGGAGATTCTTAATTTGTAAATAAACTTTGTTATAATACCATGAACCAATACCAAATCATAACTCATTTCATATGACATTTTTTCCTATGATATTTTTTTCATTAATGAATTTAAATAAATATGAAAAAAATAAAAAACACACAACTAGTTTGAAAATGAATTAAAAATTTTCAACTCTAATTTCAATACAAATTTTAGATTCTGCAAACCAATTCCAAAAGACATTGTCTATTGATGCCACAAATTCGCTCCGACGACATATTTCCTGTCTTATTTTTTTGAGTGTTTGAATCATTTTTTTGATGGTGAAAATAGATTAAGCACCATTAAGAACCCCTGCGGCAACCAAGATCCTGAAGTTTGACAATTGTAACCAAATCTTAAAAAATGTACGCTGAATTGTATCATAATCTTGCTGAAATTTCCATTATTTTTAGACTAATTTGTGGGTTCCTTAGACTACGATATTCCAAAAGGCGTTGTTTACTAATGCCACAAATTTGGCCTGAGTGTTTAAATCATTTTTTTGATGGTGAAAATAGTTTAAGCACCATTAAGAACCCCTGCGGCAACCAAGACCCTGAAGTTTGACAATTGTAACCAAATCTTAAAAAATGTACGCTGAATTGTATCATAATCTTGTTGAAATTTCCATTATTTTTAGATTAATTTGTGGGTTCCTTAGACTACGATATTCCAAAAGGCGTTGTTTACTAATGCCACAAATTTGGCCCAAATGACAAAGTTCTTGCCAGAATCCGGTAATTTTTTTATTTTTTATTATTTATTTATTTTATTTTTTTAATCAGAATGTTGGAATGTTTGAATTGTTCTTTTTTATGGTGGAAATGGATTCAACACCATCTAGAACACCTTGGGCACCCAAAATCCTGAAGTTGGACAACTGTAACCTAGATTTCAAAAACAAAATGCTGAATTTTATCATAATCTTTCTGGAATTTGCATTATTTTCCAAGCTAATTTGTGGGTTCTTTAAACTATGTTATTACAAAAGGCGTTATCTATTCACACCACAAATTCGTCCGGACGACAGATTTCTTGCCACAATCCGGTAAAAAGAAATAAAAAAATCAAAATGTTGGAGTGCTTGAATCATTTTTCTATGATGGAAAAAGATTCGGGCACCCAAAATCCTGAAGTTTAACAGTTGTAACCCATATTTTAGAAAAATTATGTCGAATTTTATCATAATGTTGTTAGAATTTTCATTATTTTCCGGGTTAATTTGTGGGTTATTTCGACTACACTATTCCAAAAGGCATTGTCTACCGATGCCACAAATTCACCCGAACGAAAGATTTCTTGTCAACATCTAGTAAAAATAAAAACAAAAAAATTAGAGTGTTAGAGTGTTTGAATCATTTTTTTTATGATGGGAATGAATTCATCACCATCAAGAACCCTTGCGGTACCCAAAATCTTGAAGTTTGACAACTATAACCCAAATTTCAAAAAAAATTGTCGGATTTTATCATAAAATTGCCAGAATTTCCATTATTTTCTGAGTTAATTTGTGGGTTCATTATCTAACGATGCCAAAAATTTTCCCGGACAACATATTTCTTCCCGAAATCTAGTAAAAATGATTTCAAAAAATCGAAATGTTGGAGTGTTTGAATCTTTTTTTTAATGGTGGAAATGGATTCAACACATTCAAGAATCCCTAGGGCACCCAAAATCCTGAAGTTTGACAGTTGTAACCTAGATTTAAAGAAAAACCTGCCGAGTTTTATCATAATCTTGTCAGAATTTCCATTATTTTATGGGCTAATTTGTGGGTTCTTTAGACTATGCTATTCCAAAAATCGTTATCTATTGACGCCACAAATTTGCTTAGACAATAGGTTTCTTGGAAGAATCCGGTGATTGTTTTTTTCAAAAAAATCATAATGTAGAGTGTTTGAATCTTTTTTTTTATGGTGGAAATGGATTTAGCACCATCAAGAACCCCAGGGGCATGCAAAATCGTGAAGATTGATAGTTGTAATCCATATTTTTAAAAATTCCTGGTGAATTTTATCATATTAATTTGGCCAGAATTTTTTTATTTTCCGAGCTAATTTGTGGGGTCTTTAGACTATGTTATTCCAAAAGGTGTTGTCTTCCAATACCACAAACTCACATGGACAACATATTTCTTGCTAGAATCTGGTAAAAAAATTTCAAAAAATCAGAATGTTGGAGTTTCTTCGTCATTGAAACTTAGTCCACAACTCTCATTCTTCGTCTCCTTTGAACCGGGGAAAAATGTGCAGGAACCGAAATCCTTGACCTTATCACCTAGATTTAAACCTGCCAAGAAAATTGACAACCCATTAACCACGGTTTGCATATCAAATGCAACAACCTAGATTCTAGGTACATCCAACCGACAACCCATTAACCACTGTTTGCATATCAAACACAACAACTTTCTCTGAAATTGGGATATGAGGTACAAGTTGTATCTAAAATTCAACCCAATTTAGAGGACTAAAACTAGCATAGATCCAGCTTAAATATGGATCTAATATGACCAGATAGGGATCCAATTTATTCACATGTAAATTTTTTTATAAGCGGACATTATTTAAATGTTTAGTATAGTTAATTTTTTTGTAGATTTTTAAATTTTTTTATTTTGGCTGATATGAGCATAATTTCAACTTTAGTGATGGACAAACAATGTTACACATCATAGTGAGTTGTAGAATGACCCTCACATGAGCATAATTTCAACTTTAATGATGGACAAACAACATTACACATAAACAGAGAATAGAATCCACACTCAAAGATTGTTTCTTTCATTACTAAACATTGCAATTTATAGGCATCTTCAGCTACAGACGAGCAATAACTACGCTGAATGATATTTATTATCTACTGACACTAGCCGACTATGATGACTACTGAATAGTGATCGACGCTGTCTGAACAACGAGCAGCGCCATTCGTGATTAATACCTAACACCTCCCCTTAATCATGATCTACATGTTAACTTGCCTGCTGGTATAAGTCTCAGCTAGGCTTACAACATAATTTGGATTTTCTACAACACACAACTTATTTCTACACATTTCAAATTTAGCCTTTCTAAGAGGTTTGGTGAATATGTCAATGACATTTTCATTTGTATTACAATATGATAAGTCAATTTCTTTTTATTTCACTTTCTCTCTTACAAAATGATGTTGTGTGTCAATGTGTTTTGTCCTTGCATTATATATAGGATTTTTTTCCAATTTGATAGTGCTTTGATTGTCACATTTGATTACTGTAGGTGCTTGTTGTGTTTCTACAACATCTTCAAGTATCCTTCTAAGCCATATTGCTTCATAGGTAGCACTACATAATGCTTTATACTCAGCTTCAGAGGATGAAAAGGAAACAATTGGTTGTTTCTTACTACTCCATGATATTGGTCTTGAACCTATATTGAACACGTATCCAGTAGTAGATTTCCTATCATCTAGATTTCCAGCCCAGTCAAATCAGAATAACCTGCCAACTCAACATCAAATTTGTCAGTATATATAATACCAAGATTAAGTGTTCCTTTCAGATATCGAAGGACTTTCTTTGTTGCTTTTCAGTGGCTTTCACAAGGCTTAGCCATGAACTGACTAAGTATGCTGACAGAATATGCAATATCTGGCCTGGTACTAGTGAGATAGTTCAGACTTCCCACCAGTTAACGATACAAGGTTCCATTCACCTCTTTGGTTACATCATCACTTCACAATTTGACATTCTGTTCTAAAGGAGTAGATGTTGCCTTGCATTCAATCATATTGAACCTTTCAAGAATTTCCCTTGTATATTTGCTTTGTGTGATTAGCGTCTTACCAGATTCCCTCCAAACTTCAAGACCTAAACAATAATGCAATTCACCAACATCCTTCATCTCAAATACATGTGACAACTGAATTTTAATTTCTTCAATCAACTTGCATGCATTCCTTGTTATGATAAGATCATCAACATATACAGATATTAAAGCAACACTCCCACCTTCATCTTACTTGATGTACAAGTTAGGATTATTTTTGCTTCTCATAAAACCTTTTTCATAAAAGAAAGAATCAATTTTCACATACCAAGATCTTGGTTCTTGTTTCAAACCATATAAATCTTTCCTTAACCTGCAAACTAGATGCTCCTGTCCCTGTTTTACAAACCCTTCAGGTTGAACCAAATAAACTTTTTCTTTTAACACACCATTCAAAAATGCAGATTTGACATCTAACTAATGCATTTTCCAATTATATTTTGTAGCTAATGCAATCATGATTCTAATTGTGTTCAACTTAGCTACAGGTGCAAAAGTATCTTCATAATCAATTCCCTCCTTTTGTGAATATCATTTTGCAGTGAATCTATCTTTATGATTATCAATAGTTCTATCAACATTAAACTTGGATTTATATAACCATTTTCATCTTATGGGAACTTTGTTTTTAGGTAATGATACCATAACAGAAAATTTGAAGACTCTTACGAAGAGCTTGATATTTCATTACTAAATATAATTATTTATAGATACATACCGAGGAGAATCAATAATGATCTCCGCCAACTTGAATTGATGTTTCACTGACTGCTCTCAACTCACATTAAACTTGTTGATGCGGGAACAGTGGGCGGCACCATTTGCCGCAGTCATGATTAATGTTCTAACACCTCCCTTTAATCACTACGATCTAAACTTTAACTTGCCTACTGGTCTAAGTCTCAGCTAGGTTTACAACAAAACATTATATTTTGTCTTCTTGCTCTCAACATTTCAACTTAATTATTTTCAATGGTCTAGATAGATGGAAAAGGTCTAGGAACTTCACTTGCAACACATACAATGGGGCAAGTGTCGTTGACTATGTGATGTATTCACAAAGCTTAATAGAAAAGATAGATGAAGTTAGTATTGGAGAGCATATTTGGGACTTAAATCAGACCATAACCCAATTTTTATAAGGTTATCATGGTTAGAAGAAAGACAACATAAGAGGAAAATTCAATGCTCTCGACAATCACTATCAAGGGGAAAAATCCTTCTAACACAAGAAAATGGTACTATTTTCAAGACAATATTAGAGAGATTAATTCAAAAAGAGAAAACTAGCTTCAAACGCTTTAGGAGCCATGAGTTAACAAATATAATCCAAAGTGCACTTGAGAAGTGAAAAAGAGCAAAAAATAGGAAATCAGAATCAAATTGCTTTCCTGTAAATGCTTGGTTTGATGAGGAATGCAAAATGGCAAGGAAAACCTTGAAAAAGATAGGAAAAGTGAAGATGAATGTAAAGTTATATAAGCAAATACTAAAAAGGAAAAAAGATGAGTTCATGCAAACAAAGAGAGAAGAGTTAATATATTTAAGAAAGAATAATCCAAAGCTTTTCTGGCAGAAACTACAACCAAGGAAGAAGCAAATTGAAAATAATATTACAGCCAATCAATGGTTTGAATATGCAAGGCAACTCTATGAGAAAGAATCTGAGGCGGAGTCCCCTCCTAGGATCGACACAAATTCAAAGTTCTTCACATTACAGGAGGTGGAGAATAGAATTAAGAAGCTGAAAACAGGAAAGGCAAAGGACTTGGTTTAACTTCAAGCACAATATCTAAAATGGGGAATGAACTCTCTTGCACCACACATCATGAAAATATTCAACAACATTATTCAGCAAGGATTCCTAAGAGACAGGAAAACTAGCCTAGCAATACCCCTTTTTAAAAGTGGAGACATTAATAATCCATCCAACTATAGAACAATTATGATCAATCCTTTATTTGCAAAGCTTTTCGGTAGCATGGTAGTAGACAAAATTAGCAAGTGGGCAGAAGTAAAAGAAAAGAGGGCAAGAGGACAAGCGGGTTTTAGGCAGAAACATTCTACAGTGGATCATTGCATCACGTTGAGACACATAGTTGAAAAGGTTTGGGAGGACAAAGAAGAAGTATTTTGCTGCTTTGTTGACTTCAAAAAAGCATTTGACACAGTCCCTAGGGATAAGTTGTGGCGTAGAATGGAAGAACTTGAAATTCCTGTGCATTATAGAGCCGTTGTCCATAGACTTTATGAAGAAGTGAAAGTCAAAATTAGAACTTCAGCAGGTATTTCAGAAAGCTTTAGAAGTGATATTAGAGTCAAGCAAGGTTGCCCTCTATCCCCCACTCTTTTTGGTCTATATATTGATAAATTGGAAGAGTGGCTAAATTTGCAAGGTGGAGATGGTGTTCGGTTGGGGGACTTTGTGATAAAGCTTCTTTTATATGCTGATGATATTGTATTGATTTCTAAATTGGCCCATGGATTGCAAACGCACTTATATTCCCTTAAGCATTTTTGTAGAGCAGTGGGGATGCAAGTCAATACTAGCAAGACCAAAATAATGATTTTTTCTAATAAAAGGAAGCAGAGCCAGCATATTTTCTTCTTTGAAGACAACATTCTTGAAGAAGTAAAGGAGTACAAGTACCTTGCGATTGATTTCAACAACAAACTCAATTGGGAGGATTGCAGAAAGAAGAGAATTTTAGGAGGGTGGAAAGCATTATATGCTCTTCAAAACACTTGTAGAGAGCAGAGTTATGGGATTGGAAAACGATTAAAGTGCTTTTTGGACTCCTAGTTTGTCCAATGATGCTATATGGGCGTGAATTGTGGGCTAGCAGCACTCCCGTCTCAAAATGGAAACGAATTGAGAAAATCCAAAAACGCTTTATCATGAGCAAGTTCAAAATAAAAAGTTTGGTACCTTATGAGATAATGTTGAGTGAAACAGAGGCAACTTCCATTGAAGCAATTGCTATGGTGCGCTCATAAGATACCTAAAGAGAATTGAACAAATTAGAGTAGGTAGATGGCCTAATGTTATCTTCAATGAAAGGCATCAGTGAAAGAAAGAAAACATGGATGAAACAAAACTACATATAAATGCAAAAAAGGGATATCTATCTCAATACCTGTCCCACAAATAGCAAGGAGCTAAAGGATTTTGTTATGAAGAAGTTTCGTAAAAAGGTATGGGGAAAAGAGTTGGGTAGAAAGAAGAAATATTACATTGAGGAATTCAACCCTACATGTGCTTTACAACAAAAAGAGTTCATTGGAGCTAGAGTTTCGTGGAGGGAAAAGGTTCTTATTGCTCAATTAAGGACCGAGTCACATCAACTTCGGTGTGAAACAGGACAGTGGAAAAGCTCTAAAGAAGCTTGGGAAGAAAGGGTGTGTACATTTTGCACGTCTGGGGCCGTGAAATCAGAAAACCATTTCATTTTGGAATGTGATGCATTCAAAGACATTAGAGAAAGTTATGAGAACATGTTAGCATCAATTTCTTGCAATTGTTTTTTTAGCGAGGAGATTGTTGGAAGGTTGGGTCAGTTCATCATCAATTTGAATCAGAAAATGACTGAATTGCAAAGAGCGAAAAACAGGGAACTAATGGTCTCATAGGCTATTTTTAGTCTCGTGAACCTTTAAATATCATTTCATTTCATAAAGGGCCCATGCTTGTTAAAGGGACACACATCATAGTGCACTGTAGAATGAGCCTCTCTACTCAACAAGGTGATACTTATTTCCTAGTCTATACATCACTTAATGCAGTCCTGTTGTATATATCCCTACCACTAGATTTAAACAAGTACATTATCTAGCTATAAACATATACAACCCAACCGCATTAATGGGCATATGGCTCCCTAAAGCAAATTAAGGTACTCACTGTTGATGTTGAATTGTGAATAATGGAGGCCAAAGGAAGCGGGATCATTGCTGAGAAGTGGCTTAGGCCCTTCCTTGGCATACAGAACAAGAGTGGCTTTAATAGCATCCTCCACGGTGGCATCTTTGGAAAGTAATGCACGCAGGGGACCAATGCTCCATGCAACTGTCACGTTTACCAGCAACTTATTAGCGTTTAATGCCTGATACACTGGATTATTCGGCCAAGCCGTGTGTTTCCACTGATCCCAAATGGGATCTGCCTTCGGCCTTCTCATTGTGACAGTCATATTCTTCTTCAATATGGATGATGAAAATGAAGATGAAAACTCCCAAGTCTTCTGGGTTTGGGAAAAGCGCCCATAGTAGGTGGGGGACCTACGGAAGCTTTTTTCATTCTGGAGATTCAAAATTGTGAGTTACTGGTCCTCGAGGTATTACAAAGCTGCTCATATGGCCATGTCTTTGCGCTGATCCTTTGCTTGGATTCGGCCTGCTCCCTAACGTCTTCGCCGCCCTTTTCTCCATGTGACCTTTCATTATAACTTCGGAAGACTACATTTAACTTCTCCTCAATCTCCGGTATCTTTAATACTGAGCCTTCAAAAATATTAGTGGCCTCGTTGAAGAAGAACCCAAGACACGACTGCGTCGCCACAACAAAAATAATCGCAATACCCAGTCATTGTACTCAGCGTATTGGCTGCAACAAATGCCCACCGGGCAGCCTTGCTTCCACCACACATCAATTGAAATCTCGGCAAGAGATTCTAATCCAAATCATAAATCATACATGCAAAAGATTTTTAATAACACCCATGCAAAAGATTTTTAGTAACACCCAGGGCATCACTGACCCTTTTTGAAACGGCATTATCCATCATTGGCACAAATTCAAAGAGACCAAGCCAGGCTGCAAAGAAGGGTCAGCAGACAACTTGGTGCTACTCTGAGCCATGGATTAATAACTTGGTACTACTCTGAGCCATGTATCAATAGGATGGAATGAACCTATGGGTATGACAACTTGCAATCCTCCATTGTCATTCACTTTGCCTTTTCTCAAAACAAAAAAATATTTCTTCTGCCATCGACTGTCGACCCACTTGAATCAATTGTTAATGAAGAAGGCGTGGGGAACTAAATACATCTTGCTGCTCTAAAGGGCCCGCTCTCCAGACCTACCAAGGGGACGTTGAGTAAAAAGGGTGAAGGAAAGTACGGTCCATACCCACTTTGTGATGGAAAATATTAAATATAATACTAAGGGTTGGACCACCCTGTATGGGCAACCTCCTGTTTTCAAATTCCAACTCTACCTTATCCCTTCCATTTAACCTAAAAGTCTTGATTGAAGCTTCTTGAAATTTGACTTTCAAATTCAATTTAACCTAAAAATCTTGATTGAAGCTTCTTGAAATTTGAACAACTCGGGCATGGCACCATCACATTGGATGGTATCTTTTAAAATATTATCTATAAGAATAAAATTAATTTAGTCCCTGAGTTCATGTCTTCTTAAAATCTGTAATTGAGATAAGAATAAGCAACTATCTACTCGACGATATCAAGGTAATCTAGCTAGATTGTATCTGCGAATAAAACCCATTTTCCTATTGGCACTCTATTTCAGATCTACCCTTTTATCCCGTTCATTTGATGACCATCTAACCGCACCAAATCCTTTAAGTAGATAAACAAAACCTTCACTTGATAAATAATTGGGGGCGGTAATGGCTGGTGAAGGTAGAAGCTCATTTCGAGATTTCTGTGGTGCTGAAGATTGAATCGAATCGTTGTGATTTAGATTTATATTTAGTGGTGAAGGCATTATCCAGTGGAATTATTGGAGCATCCTGGAAGGTCCTTTACCGATGCATTTATTTTGGTTGTTTGGGAATATATAGTATTATGACATGGATAAACTCAAATAGAGTTTCTTTATGTTAATATATAGTATTATGACATGAATAAACTCAAATAGAATTTATCTATGTGAGGGTCATTTTATATGGATAGATTCTATTTTTTATTTTGGGAAAAGAAAATAGAGTTTATTTATGTGAGGGTTATTTTGTTGATCACATTTTGGTAAATATGGAAAGCTAGAAATAACATTATCTTTGATAATAATTTCCACAATGTTGACAGGATCATTGATAGGATACTTATTTGGATTAGATCACTGATGCATCAGTAAATCTTTTACCCTGCTAGTTTTTCTTACAGGTCTATTGATCCGTACATCTCCTACCTTGGTGGCTTTTTTTATGGAGCTGAACAGAGAGGTAGATGCCAAAGCTGTATTTGGATTGATTTGTATGGATTATAACATGCAATATATGATACACTGGGGATGTAGAACTAATATGAAGGCGGAGGCTATGACACTTTGGGGGTTGTTCTGGTTTGCGAGCTTTCTAGATATACACAACTTAAGCATATATGGAGACTCTGAGGCCATCATTAATCATGTCTTGGGCACCTCCACTATTTCACACCCCCATCTACAAGGCTGGCTAAGGAACATCACATATCTACAGGACACACTTCCGGGAGTCACTATACAACACATCCACAAAGTGCACAACACTGTTGCAGATGCCTTGTCTAAGCAGGGTCTATTAGGCTCCATGGATGGGCTTCATATCACTCTGGAGGTGGATGAATGCTCAATAGATGCTGGTTTTGTGCCTTTCCCTTGAGTTTTTATTTTCACTACAATTGACAATGTTTTTGTTTTTCTGTTGTGTCCATGTTATATTGATGCTAATCTATGTTATTTTTGTTTCGATTTGGATAGCTATTCACTTTTATATGTTTCTTCCTTCATAACTGTTTTTGGAACACTCGAAGATGTTGAAGATAATGGAGAATATCCTAGAATAGTGTGAGTTGGTTCACATGACCTCGGGATAGGAATTAGTTTCTATTTCTTAGGTTATTGTTCTAACTTCCCTAAAACCATGATTACTATATATTGTGTAATGTACATGAGCAATGTAGAGCGTTCTATAGAGCCAAACTCTCCTATTTCAAACTCTCTTTCGTAGAGCTGACTAGTGGGTTTTATTTCATTTAATACATAACATTGCATTTTTATCATGGTATCAGAGCATCAAGGCTGAGGAACCTAAACACTGAGAGGAGGAGGGTGCGACTAAACTGAAATCGTCGTAGGTTTTAGGAAAATAAACGTGACGACGACCAGTCCACACACTCAACCATCTTGGAAATCAGGTGTATAACTGCGACGATGTCGCAAAACAATAGTGTACACCTGCGACGACGTATCAGAAAATTGATGTACATCTACGACGATTGTGTAAACAACAAAAAGGCTTCGAGAGAAGGCTGCATCCTGAAGAAGGCTGCAAAGGTTGACAACAGATTGTCTGAAGGCTGTGAAGGAAGCCACGGTGATCTGCGAGTGTGTTGCGAGATCAAACAACATTGAAGATTAGTGATCTGTCTTTGTCACAGATCTGGGGTAAATCTAACATCTTCTTTTACCTGTCGAAATATTTTTTTTCTAAATTTCCAAGATGAATAATAATATGTTTGAAGCATGCTTGAATGAGCATAACAAGCTCGATGGCTCCAATTATGTGAATTGGAAATTTAAGATGCAGATTCTGCTAGAAATGCAGAGTGCTTGGTCGATTGAAAATGGGGATGAACAAAAGCCAACCGCTGGATCCGCAACAAGCCCAGATTGGGAGAGGCGCGAGGGTAAAGAAAGGACACTGCTGAAGATGTCAGTGAAAGACTACATCATACCACATATTAGAGAATGTAAATCAGCAAGCGAAATTTGGGGAATTTTGAAGGATCTGTATGAGATCAGGAATACAAATCGTATTCTGTTTCTGAAGAGCAAGATCTTGTCCTTGAAGATGGAGGAGAATGAAACAGTTGCTGCCTTCAGAGCAAGGATCAAAGATCTGAAGAACAAATTGGTAGACATTCGTCATACAGTTGATGATACAGATTTTGTAACAATTACCATGAATGGTGTGACCGATGACTACCAAATGTTCATCATTGTGATAAATGCGAGAGAGAAAATCTTGAAATTTGAAGAGCTGATAGGAATACTGATGCAAGAAGAAGAAAGAAGATCTACTCTGAGGCCCCAGAGTGTCGATCTTGCATTGATGGCGAAGAAGAACTTCTTCAAAGGGAAAGGAAATCCGTAATAGCAAAACAGAGGACATTCACAGAAAAGACTGAATCAGAACCAAGGTATGAATCTGAATAGGAATAGCTCTGAAATTAAATGTTTTTATTGTGGAAAACTTGGTCATATTGCGAGAGAGCGCAGAAAAAGGAAATATCATGAAGAACAGTAGAAGCATAAACAACATGCAGTTCATCTCACGAATGAAAATCATGTGAAAATTTTCAGATTGTTCATGGCAGATTGTGATGAGAATGTTGATGCAAACCTCTGGTATGTAGATTCGAGAGCATCAACACATATGATAGGGAACACGCATTGGTTCGAAGATTTTAAAGAAATCAACGAAGGAGCACAGATTTACCTAGGTGATGATAGAAGTCATCATATCAAAGGATGTGGGAAAATTTCTATCATTCTACCTAATGGTAATGTAAAACAAATTCATAATGTCATGTATGTGTGTGGTGTAACAAAGAACTTGATTTCTGTATCCATGATCACAGATCAAGATCTTAAAGTTGAATTTTTAAAATCTAACTATTATATTAAAGATCTGCTAGATGGCATGAAGACAATTGCTACAGGAATCCAAACAAGAGGTCTGTACAAGTTGGATGTAAGACTTGCACCAGTTCGAGCCTTGACAGCTGTGAGTTTGACTACATAAGAGCTATGGCATCAAAGATTTGGTCATATCAACTACAATGATTTGTTGTTACTGGAGAAGAAGGAAATGGTAAGAGATCTCCCTATGCTAAAGAAAGTACATAATGATTGTGATGCATGTACATTAGGAAAAATTCATAGAGAAGAATTCCCTGTTCGAGTAGAAAAGAAATAGAGGGATATACTTGAATTAGTGCATACAGACCTGTGTGGACCCATGCAAACAAAATCATTAGGAGGTGCACTATATTTTTTACTGTTTATTGATGACTACACAAAGTTTTCTTGGGTGTATTTCTTGAGTAAGAAGAGTCACACATTTGAATACTTTAAGCAGTTCAAAAACATGATTGAAAGGCAAATAGGGAAACAGATAAAAATTCTCCAATCCGATCAAGGGGGAGAATATAGGAAAGATGAGCTTATCAGGTATTGTAAAGACTGGAATATTGTAGCAGTTCATAGTACCCCATACTCCACAGCAAAATGGAGTAACTAAAAGAAAGAACAGAACACTGGTGGAATGTACTAGGAGCATGTTGAAAGGTAAGAATCTTTCGAATGGTTTTTGGGTTGAAGCAGTGAATACTGCAATTTATTTGAAAAATAGGAGTACTACAAAGAGTCTTGAGTTTAAAACTCCTTATGAAGCATTATATGGATTTAAGCTTGCAGTAAAACATTTAAGAGTATTTGGATCTAAATCATTTGCCCATATTCCAAAGGAAGATAGAAGAAAACTAGGTTCAAAAGCCATCAGATGTACTTTTATAGGGTATTGTTCACAATATAAAGGTTATAGATTATTTGATCCCTCTGCTCACAAGATTTTTGTTAGTAGAGATGTCATATTCCATGAGCAGGATCATGAAGAATCTAATAAGCACAATGAGGAATGGGACATTCCGTACTTGGTGGAAGAAGAAAGTGAAGAAACAGGAAACAACCAGGATCAGCAGCAGACAAAGGCAGAAGATGAACAACAGTAGCAACAGATACCACAACAGCAACAACAATGGGAAGAAAAAGAGAATGATGATCAAACAAGGTTTAAGGCTACCCCACCTCTCAGGAGATCAGGTAGGAAATCTCAATTGCTTGCAAGATATAGGGAAAATGCTTTTATAACTAGTATGATGAATGTGGTTGAACCTTCTAGCTATAAAGAAGCAAATGAATGTAGAGAATGGAAAACAACCATGGAATAGGAATATGAATCAATAATCAGGAACAACACTTGGGAACTAGTTGAACTTCCTAAAGGAAAACAAACCATAGGTTGTAAATGGTTATACAAACTGAAGATTAATGTGGATGGAACCATAGAAAAGTTAAAAGCTAGATTGGTAGCAAAGGGGTATTCACAAAAAGAAGGTATAAACTATGAAGAAACATTCGCCCCTGTAGCTAAACTAAACAATATCAGAATGTTAATTGCTTTAGCTACTAAGAAACATTAGATGATACACCAACTAGATGTAAAGTCTGCATTTTTAAATGGAGAACTAAAAGATGAGGTTTATTTAGAGCAACCTGAAGGGTTTGTCTAGAAAGGGAAAGAACATTTAGTCTGTAGACTGAAGAAAGCACTTTATGGACTAAAGCAAGCACCGAGGTCTTGGTATGAAAAGATTGATTCATTTTTTCTACAATTTGGCTACAATAGAAGCAAAAATGACCCTAATCTTTACACCATGCAAGATGAACAAGGGTGCACAATGATGATTTCTCTGTATGTAGACGATTTGATCATTACAGGTGATGCTACATATCAGATCAAAGAAATCAAGCAACAAATGTCACAGGTATTCGAAATGAAACACCTTGGTGAGTTGAGATACTGTTTGGGTCTTGAAATCTGGAGAGATTCAAGAAAAACATTTATGTCCCAAGGAAAGTATGTCAAAGGCCTATTAGAGAGATTTAGGATGGATCAGTGTAAGCCTGCAGCAGTACCATTACAACAGAACATCAAACTACAGAGTGAAGATGGCTCAAAGGAGGCAGATACGACACTTTACAGACAGCTGGTTGGGAGTGTAATCTACTTAACCACCACTACACCAGATTTGGCTTATGCAGTTAGTGTGCTAAGCCAATATATGTCCAAGCCACTTAAAAGCCATTGGAATGCAACGAAAAGTGTTTTGAGGTATTTACAAGGTACTGTAGATTACGGTATTATTTACACTGACTCTTCTGATGTTAGATTGACAGGATTTGCAGATTCAGATTGGGCTGGAAATGTAGATGATTGCAGATCCATAACAGGTTATGCATTTAGCATTGGATCCGGGGTGATCACATGGAACAACAAGAAGCATAACACAATCTCCTTGTCCTCAGCGGAAGCAGAGTATCAAGCCATGTGTGCAGCAACATGTGAGGTAGTTTGGTTGCGGAGACTTCTCCACGATGTCGGGGAAGAACAGATAGACGCAACAACAACTAGATGCGACAATCAGAGTTCAATCAAACTTGCTAATAATCCCGTGTTCCACAAAAACACTAAACATATTGATACACAATTCCACTTCGTCAGGGAGAAAGTGCAATCCAAAGAAATCCATTTGGTATAATGTAACAGATGTGATAATGTTGCAGACATTTTCACTAAGCTTCTTGGCAGGATTAAGTTTGAAATGTTTAGGGAGATGTTAGGCATATTTGTGAACCCCTTCTCCATTAAGGGGGAGCGTTGAAGATAATGGAGAATATCCTAGAATAGTGTGAGTTGGTTCACGTGACCTCCAGATAGGAATTAGTTCCTCTTTCTTAGGTTATTGTTCTAACTTCCCTAAAACCATGATTACTATATATTGTGTAATGTACATGAGCAATGTAGAGCGTTATGCAAAGCCAGACTCTCCTGGTTCAGAATCTTTTTTGTAGAGTTGACCAGTGGGTTTTATTTCATTTAATACTTAACATTACATTTTTATCCGAAGATATATGTGGACATGGTCACTTAGTGTAGAACACTGACCCCTATCTTTTTTGATATGATACACTGAGCTACTGTCTTTCTATGATCTAACATATGAAAGGTAACTCTTGTTTGATGTTGTGATTCAGGGAAATACAACTCTTGTTTGATGTTGTGATTCAGGGAAATACAGCGACTGCGTGTAAACAGACAAACATGGCGTTCAAGGACCTATTTTTAGATAAATCCAGTTAACAAATAGTTGTAAAATGGCCCGCCAAATGACTTTAAACACTAAAAATAAAACTCCAAATGACTTTACAACTCAAAAGTAAAACTATTACATCACGAAGGTTTGAACCTGAACTCAAGGGTTGGCTTGGTTATCAAGGTTGGACTGTCTTGATGTTTTACTTGTGCATTTGTTAAATAAGAAATAAATAGTTTCATTTAAGAATCTACATTCTAGTATGCCAATCTTTTTATTGGGTATTGGTCATAACATTATAAGATATGTTTTAATTATTTAAATTAAAAAAAAAAATGTATATTATCATTAGACTTTATTTTTGATTGGGTATTATTTATCTATTGACATCTTCTTGTGTAATCATTATAGGTTGTGTAATGATTATTTATCTCACACAGCTGGCATCGTAGGCGTAAACCTATTAGTTTTGTTCAGATGAAATGGAAATATCATGGCCTGATTGCTTCGGTGCTGACGCAAACATATATTCTAGCAGGTTAATAACGAATAAATTTTTCCCTGTTGCCTTTGAAGCATTTCTGTAATGCCTTCATCGTACATCGTGCTTGGATTGGATTTATTGAGGCTGCCATTCCTTTGTTGGAAGTTAAGCTCCGCTGACCACTGAATGCTGCATGGATAAAATGAGTGGTCTATGTGTTGATTAAATACATGTTAATTTAAAACTATTTTAAAGTTTTTCTTTTCCTTTTCCGTTGAATCAGTGTTTCGTTAGCATTTATATTAATCGCAAATAGTTGTAAATTGATAATTGTGAGTTAATAGATCGTTGAAGGTAAGATTTTAATTATTATAAAATAAAAATAAAATAATTAAGATTTCATTTATTTTTATTTTTTTACATTCATGTATAGTGTGGTAATTTTTTCATAAAAGAGTTTATAATTTATAATCCCCGGATAAAAAGAATATATTTATATATAGAGGTTATTTTTATTAAAACAAGTTTTTCTCTTATTAAAAATATGGTTATGATTAGGTATCTTATGTATAAAAAGAAGTTAAATAACATAGAAGACACCGAATTTCTTAAAATTACTTTTAACTTTAATCAAAATCAGCATTCTCGTCTCAAGTAAGAGTGTCATAAAGATGTCAAGTCTTGGCTAGATCATTGGAAAAAAAAGATAAGATCATTTTGCAAATTTAAGCATTAGTTTGCACAAAATTTCTATGTTGGTCTTCCCATATATGTTTCATAACCTCATTATAATGAAAGCATAGTCAATGTTTGTAACCCATTAAATCATACATCTTGTTGGCGCTACCTTGAATAATAAAACTTACAATCCTTGGTATGACAAAGACTGTAAAATTGCCAAGAAAGCAATTAGAGACGCCTCTAATGAAATCATTAAGCTCCAAAATATAAGTATATACAAAGCTCTCATCAAGAGGAAGAAGACATCATATATTAATAAGAGACAAGAGAAACTTCTCCACCTTTCTAAAGTTGCGTCCAGAAAGTTTTGGCAAAATGTGCTTGTTCGTAAAACTAAAGATACTCATTTTATCCCCTTATAAAATTGGAATAACTATCTTAAGAAGTTGTATGACTCTCCGGACACCATGGGCACTGTTATCACGCCAAGAAGCTCTCCTAGGTCGTAGCTCGGAGATGGATGGTAACATATAAATCTTCAATATTGTTCTCGGAACTATTGGAATAGATGATGGTTTGGATCAAGTAAGATGATTGTTTCAACTCTATTTTCACTCAAGGCATACATGAACACCCTCAGCTTTACAAGGCTTTAGACCACTAATGCTCAATAGTTTATAGATTCAATGGATAGATGGACAATACTGACTGTACCAACAGATGCATACATAAACACATATGAATGGCTAGCTACATGAAGTAAATGAAGCTTGCAAATCTGATTTACTAACGCAGAGATAAGTTGACAGTTATTTGTCATTAGACACAGAATAAAACATGAATAACCTATTCAAGTGCAAGGTTAAAACATAAGAGAAAATGAGAATTGAACATGTAACAGCAAAAGAAGCTTATATTGCTGGAATGAAGATGAGACGCTAGAGGAGCAGAGTCTCCAATGTCTCCAAAAGTTGAACCCTTGTTACACTAAACTTTCCAATATTTATAGGCCTTTTACAATGCTCTCGAGCCTTCTCAGGGTCAAGAGGTCTTAATCTATCCCTTCTGTCTTTAATGACTTGATGCCATGACTAGACACGCATGAACTCGAAGGTTTCTTTTTCTAACAATAGAGTAACTGCATTCTGGTAATTTGTTGCACTGTTAGGTGGTTAGCTCGTGCCAAAAATGCTCCATGATTACTTCTGTTGTGGGTTGCAATGTGCTGTGGCTTTTTTCCCCTTCCGTCCATCTGTCTCTCGGCCTCTATTCTGTAACGGAATGGGTCTTCGGGCTTTTGACATCCTTTCGAATACCAAATGTTTGTTTTCTATTTTACAAAGAGAAATGCATTCAACTGTGAAAATCCCGCCAAGCTCTGTTCATTTCGGAATTCAAAAGTCCTTAAATATGGTCTATTCCTTTATCGGGTCCATCCTCATCTCTATCGCAAGTCGCTTCGGTCCTACTATGTTAAGATTAGGTATGTTCTATGCTTAGAGTAGTTTACTTATCTTTCTTATTATTATCCACAGATTAGCAATCACATGTACATAAGTAAAGTGCAGATAGAACATTAAACGATCAACAGAAAACAAGCCAAGACAAGAGACACAAGATGTGGCGGCTTGCTAGGGACAAACCCCAATATGGGGAAACCCTTTGATCAAAATTCTTTTATCTTCAATAATTCAGCAGAGAGAAATAGTACAAAAATCTGATTTATATCAGCAGCAACAAACCCTAGATCAGTGGCATCAACATCAAAACTAGGGCAGTCAATATCTTCCAAACAACAGGTCAAATCACCTCGATTCCTATGCTGAACAATGCAGATTTCAAAGGAGAGTTAGCTTCACCTACTACGCAATCAAGAGAGAGAGAGAATGCTAGTCAACGCTGGTCAAAGTTCCAATCTACAGCTTGTAAACCCTAAAAAAACTGCGTCCTTCCTTCCCACATGTGAGCGAGAGACCTTTCTGCGCAGGAGAGAGAAGAGACTCTTTTTCTGCGCAGGAGAGAGAGATGTGTGATAAGAAGTGAAGTGTGCAAATAAGGAGAATGCTCCTTGTATTTATATGCAAAATGTTGATGATGAATAGATGTGTCTGTTGGGCTTCTGAGCCTACATAAGTTGCTGGCTAACTTTGAAAATTAGTCCATAATCTTAATAAATTCATATATCCATAAATACTTATCGGAATTAGATGATATTTAGATCAATCCTACACCTCTCGATGAGAGGAATCCAAGAAAAATATAATCAACCATGAATAAGGTGACCCACATGAAGTTTGGCCCTAGTTGCCAATTTTAACACTCCCTCTCAACTAGGGAGAACTTCATCTGCAATTTGTCGGACCGTCACTACTATTCATCCATCGAATGCACTACCCTGTACAGCTTGATCCCTGATCTGCTCTGCCTTGCCATGCTCTGCTCTGCCTTGTTATGCTATGTTATGCTCTGCTCGAACTATGAAGAAGGAGAAGAAGAAGTGATCGAGGATGTATCATACCATCCTCCATTGACCCGAAGTCAGTCTCAGAGTGTGTACCACTGGTCCCAGACGAGTCCTCTACTGACCCGAAGTCAGTATCATAGTGGGTACCACTCTCACTGGTCCCAGACTAGTATCATTGATCCTAGATCAATGAAGGTCATCCTAGCATAGGGAGTACGGTAGATACAATGATGCATCCATCTGTACTACTATGGTCCTATCCTCATTTCCCTGCTCATTGATCAAATGAGAGGTACTTCCCATGAGTCCCAGACTGCATGGGTAGGATGCCTCGACAGGAAAAGTAATCATCCTATCCACAGGAGAGCGAATCATCCTGTCCAGTGGATGCCACGAAGAACTAATCATCCTAGCCTACAGGAGAACGAATCATCCTGTTCCACAACCACCATGGAGAACACATCATCCAGGCCCACAGGAGAACTAATCATCCTGTCCTACAACTGCCATGGAGGACACATCATCCAGACCCACAGGAGAACTAATCATCTTGTTTCATAGTCGCCACGGGGTGTCACAGGGGAAGGTTGAACCTTTTACCCTGTACAAAGTGCACCAACAAGGGATGGTGAGTCACCTTGTGGTCATATGTCACTCCAAGAAGTACCCCATGCCCCCTTGGAGCTCCCAGAACTCAGTATATCATACTTGACCCTCGTTAGAGGGTATCTGAATGACACCAAGTCGTTCTCAGAAAGTCAGGAATATGACCTTTCTTAGGGGCTTTGTCAAAATGTCAACGACCTATTCATCTATACCGATATGTTGGAGCCTTATAGCTCCCCGCTGCACCATATCTCGAATATAGTGGTACTTGATATTGATATGCTTGGAGCAATCATGAAATATAGGATTCTCTGATAAATGAATCCTACTTTGGTTGTCACACAAGATCACGGTGGTATGCACTATAAATTCAACAGCTCACTGTAGAGCTTTCGTAACCAGACTGCCTCATAGGTGGCCATGCTAGTAGCAATGTACTCTGCCTCGGCAGTGCTCAAAGCCACCGACTTCTGCTTCCTTCTCATCTAGGATATCGAAGCAGATCCCAAGGAGAAACAACACCCATAAGTGCTCTTACGGTCCACCACACTACTTGCCCAATTAGCATCAGTATATCCAAGTAGTCTCACATCTCCGGCAGTGTATCTTAACCCATGACTGAATGTGCCATGAAGGTACCTCAACAGATTCTTGGCACCAATCAAATGTATGTGGTGAGGTTCAACCATATGTTGACTTAACGTGTTGACTACAAAGCATATATCTGGATGGGAGTTCACTAAGAACATCAATGCTCCGACAAGTTGATGATACTCAGTGGTATTTCGTAAGATAGGTCCAACAACATTACCACTTAACTTCTTGAAGTCAAGCTTCATTGGGGTAGTTACGGGCTTGCAGTCCGCTATACTGAATCTTTCCAATGTCTTCACCACATATTTTCCTTGAGATAGGAAAATCTCCCTTGGCTTCTGCGAGACTTCAAGTCGTAGGAAATAGTGCATCAGTCCTAGGTCCTTCATTTCAAACTCACAAGCCAACTCCCTCTTAAATTTGTGAATGAGAGGGTTTGCACCTGTTAGAAAGAGGTCGTCAACATACAACACCAGCATGAGAGGTTTGTCATCTACAACCTTAAAGTAGAGGTTAGGGTCAGCTTCACTCCTAATGAATCCCAGCTTCATCAAGTATTTATCGATCCTTTCATACGATGCTTGGGGTGCTTGCTTCAGCCCATAGAGGGCTTTCTTCAACCTACACACGATATTTTCGATCATAAATCTCAAATCCTTTGGGTTGCTCCACGTAGACCTCTTCTTTAATTGAACCATGCAAGAATGCAGTCTTAACATCCATCTGATGTAGGTTCCATCCTTGTGTAGTAGGAAGGGCTATGATTGAGTGGATGGTGGTATATCGGGCAACAGGTTCAAATATCTCATCATAGTCTATACCTTCCTTCTAGGAGAAGCCACGAGCGACAAAATGAACCTTACACTTTTCCGTACTTCCATTAGCTGCATGCTTTATCTTGGAAAGCCATTTAGAAGTGATAATTGTTTTGTCCTGGGGTCTGGGGACCACATCCCAGACATCGTTCTTCATTATAGACTCAAATTCTTCGGTCATAGCATCCTTCCATACTTGATGCTTGATGGCATCTATGAATGATGAAGGCTCATTTTGGATGATCATGCTCATGATGGTCAGGTATCCTTGATATCTGTTCGGCTTCTTACTTTCACGGAAGGTTCCTAGGGGTGTGGTGTGTCCTTCAGCATCATCAAGTGTCCCCCTAAGCCATGAAGGCCTCTTCCTAGAAGAGGCAAGGCTTAGGCAGAGGAGGCTCAATAGGATCCATGGGTTCTTCCACATCGGGCATTGTCTCATCTTCTTTTCCTTTCGGTTCCTTGGTGTCAGCTTCTAGAGAGCTCCTCAAAGTAGGAAGATTGTCCACCTTGCTAAGGGCCATATCTTTGTCAAAGGTGACATCATGAATAATCACGACTTCCCTTTGACTGGCTACATAGATTCTATAGCCCTTAGTATTTTCACTATAACCCACGAAGATTCCTTTCTTTCCAGATGCACCCAATTTATTCCTTTTCTCTTTTAGCACATGAAAATATACAGGGCTTCCAAAAATTATAAAATTAGAGATGTGAGGTTTCTTACCGATGAACATTTCTTCAGGAGTCTTGGAACCCAATGCTTGATGAGGGAATTGGTTTTGTACATATACGACGGTGTTTGAAGCTTCATCCCATAGAAACTTTGGAAGTCTTTGATCATGATGCATAGCACAAACAACTTCCATGATCGTACGATTCTTCCTTTCTGCCACATCGTTCTTCTCAGGAGTATATGGTGTAGTAGTCTCCCTCTTAATGCTAGCCTCTTTACAAAAATCATGAAACTCATTAGATTCATATTCAGTCCCATTATTAGTCCTTAAGATATTGATCTTCTTTTCAGTTTGATTCTCGATCAAGTCTTTGAAGTGTCGAAACCAGGAGAACACTTCATCCTTCTTTTTCAAGAAGTATATCCAAGTCTTGCGAGAATAGTCATCTGTAAAAGTGAGGTAATATGAATATCGTCCCAAGGAGTTCAGAGGCATCATACCAGATATGTCTGAGTGAATTAACTGTAATATATTAGAGGTCTTGCTTTTGCTTGAGGGGAATGGTCCCCTTTCGAGCTTTCCTTCGGCACATCCCGAACATACATCTTCTTGCGCTACTCAGAATTTGGGCATCCCTGTCACCATTTGTCTTACATCGGGTAGAGCTTTATAATGAAGATGAGGAAATCTCCAATGCCATAGTTCATACTAAAGAGATGTGTCACAAGACATGACACCTAGCAGACTTCCTCCGACCTGATATAATGAATCAACTTGAAACCCAAGAGTGAAGGCATCTTTAATATTGTTTTTCCATACACGTACCTTGCCATCGCTGAAGGTCACCTTGTAGCCTTTGTCTTCCATCGTTGAAATGGACACCAGGTTCTTTTTAAGATCAGGTACATATAATACATCCTGTAGGTGGATTGTATTACCTTGATTCAATTTAAGAAAGGCATTGCCTACACCTTTCACGGGATATTTCATATTATCTCCAAGGACAATTTCCGGGTTGGTTTCTTTCTCTATCAGATTATGGAGGACTTGTTTGTAACCAGTGAAGTGCCTTGAGGCACCACTATCAATAAGCCAATTTCCCAAAGAGTCTGGAGGGGCAGAGGTAGATAAAGCATCTGGTAGATAATATTCATCTTGCTTATTGTTAACAGTGTTAGATTCATACCTGGAATTTCTTGCCCTTTTGAATGGTTGTCCTTTTCCTTGATTTCCATCACTTCTCTTGCCTTTTCTATAAGATCTACCATTCCTTTGATTGTCATGATAGGGATTTTGATCATCGTCCTAGTGTGAGTCCCTTCTATCAGGGCACTCCCTTGTGTAGTGACCTGCTTTATTGCAGATATAACATTGTCCTTTCTTTCCACCCTTAGGTCCGACCTTTCCTTTGGATTTAGCCCCAAAATTATTTCTTTTCTTAGCATGAGAAGAAAAGGCAGCAGGAGGAACTTTAGGTATTGGCATTTCTTGCTCTTCCATCCTTGTTTCTTCTTGAATGCATCTTGCCATCAATTCCTTAAATCTAGGAATTAGGTTATTGTTGAGAAGAGTATTCCTGAACACGTACCTTTTAGATGGTAATCCTGCAAGAGTTGTGAGTGTTGTTGGGTTGTGTTATATTCTTTCCACGACTAGCCCACGTAGTTAACTAGGGGGTTAGAGGGGGGGTGGAGCCCCCCTTCGTTGCGCCGATTGTGTAGCCGGGGGGGGGGGTCACAGGGGGTTTGAGGTGTACCTGTAACTCCACTTTATGGGGTCTGAGGCAGTGCCCCGGAAAATTTTGGTTTTGGAACCTATGTTAGGTTGGGCGGACCCACCTATGGTTTTGTGCATGATTTTCACACATGTTTTTTTGATGCGATGGTTTTCGGTCCATGGTATTGGACGCAATGGTTTTCGGTCCATGGTATTGGATGCTTCGGCATGTATAAATATGTATTATAACATTGAAAGGAACATAATGAAAAATTAAGCTGGTAGTCCCGGTTTTGGGATCCAGGGGAAAATCTCTGTGTATACGTGTTTTATGTGTTATGCTCTCACATTGTTTATTTTCTGTGTTTTAGAATTCGTATGCAGGTAATTTCTTTACGGGGTTAAAACCTACAATTGGTATCAGAGCTGTTTTGGCTTCAAGGGGATGCCTTTGTTGCTAAGGGGTTTCGCTCGGGCCTATGGTAGACCTTGTTTAGTGGGAGATCTACGAGATCGATTTTGGTGGTGAAATAAGATGGCGAGCAGTGGAAAGATAGAGATCGAGAAATTTAATGGTCAGAGTTTTGAGCTGTGGAAATTCAAGATGGAGGATCTGTTGGTGGATAAAGATCAGTGGATCACGGTAGATCCGGGTGCTAAACCAACGGGAGTGTCCGATGAAGAATGGAAGAAGTTAGATCGGAAGACAAAGGGTACAATACGATTGTGTGTCTCAGATTCAGTATTTCTGAATGTATTAGGGGAAGCTACGGCAAAGGCTTTGTGGGACAAGTTAGGGACTTTGTACCAATCTAAGTCTCTAGTGAATAAACTGTTCCTGCGGAAAAAGTTGTATAACCTAAGGATGAAAGATGGAGACTCGGTGGCAGAGCATCAGAACACATTTAATACTATGGTAAGTCAGTTAGCATCTATTGATATTAAAATTTCAGATGAAGATAAGTGCATCAGTTTGTTATGTTCTCTACCAGATTCGTGGGATAGTCTAGTTATTGCAATAGGTAGCAATGCAACTGCCTTGCATTTTGATGAAATAGTCTCATCCTTGCTGACGGAGGAGATGAGACGGAAAAATGGGAGAGCCAAAATGGTGATGCCTTGTCTGTACGAGGAGAGTCCCAGAACAGAAACAAAAATAAGTCATCAAGTGGGAGATCTAAATCTCCAGGAAAACCTGTAAAGGTGGTGTGCTGGAAATGTGGAAAGGAAGGGCACTACAAAAGGGACTGTAAATCTAAAGCTCCTGATAAAGGAAGGGGATCTGATGATGCTCCTTATGTAGAGGCCAAAACCACCTCAGATGAAGGTGGGGATGTGTACTTGGATTCTTCAAGTACACATGTAGATCATGAGGCATGGATGATTGACTCAAGTGCATCCTTTCACTTCACTCCCCATAGAGAGTGGTTCTGCAAGTATGAGAAATACGATGGTGGTTATGTCTTCTTAGGGGATGATAGGAAGGCTAGAATCATTGGTCATGGAAAAGTAAAATTGAAGTTGCAAGGTGGAACGGTTAGAACACTTCTGGGTGTTCTGCATATTCTTGCATTGGCCAAAAATCTGATTTCTGTAAGCAAGCTAGATGATGCAGGTGTAAAAACAGTGTTCGAGAAGGATACCTACAAAATGGTTTGGGGAGCACTGGTATTGATGCGGGGAGTTTGAATTGGAACTCTGTACAAGCTGCAAGGTAGCACTGTTATTGATGGGTGCAACAGTTCTGTGGTTCCTGAAAGTGGAGTAGAAAATCTAGTGGTCTCTGGAGAGAAGACCATGTTGTGGCATCAAAGGCTTGGACATATTGGAGAGAAGGGCCTTCGAATACTTCATGGTAAATGGTAGAAGGTATGAGTAATAGCTCTCTGGATTTTGATTTCTATGAAAATTGTGTATATGGGAAGCAGAATCAAGTGAGTTTCCCCTCTGGTAGTAAGAGGGCGAAACAGATATTAGAACTTGTGCACAGTGATGTGTTTGGACCTGTGAAGGTTCCATCACTGGGTAAGTCTGTGTACTATGTATCATTTATAGATGACTTTTCAAGGAATACATGGATATATTTCCTTAAAAAGAAATCTGAAGCCTTTGATAGGTTTAAAGAATTTAAGCCTCTCGTGGAAAATCAGATAGAGAAGAAGATAAAGGTGATGAGGATAGATAATGGTGGAGAGTTTTGTAGCAAGGAATTTGAAGAATTCTATAAGAAGTGTGGTATAGCATGAGAGAAGACTACTCCATATGCACCTCAGCAAAATGGAGTTGCAGAAAGAATGAATAAGACGTTGATGGAAAGGGCAAGAAGCATGCTCAGTGGAAAGGGCAAGAAGCATGCTCAGTGGTGTTAGGTTAGGACAGGAATTCTGGGCAGAGGCGATGGATACTGCATGTTACCTGGTCAATAGGTCACCTTCATCAGCGTTGGAGGATAAGACTCCACAACAAGTATGGATTGGTGAGCAACCCTCTCTTTCACATCTGAGGGTATTTGGATGTGATGCATATGTACATGTTCCAAAGGAGAAACGAACCAAGTTGGATAGTAAATATGAAAAGTGCACCTTTATTGGGTATAAGGATGGTTTAAAGGGTTATAAGCTTTGGAACCTAGTCACACTGAAGGTTGTGTACAACCGAGATGTGATGTTCAAAGAGGTAAAAGATGTTATTAAACATGAAGTCTGTTACACTAAAATTTGTCGCCATGACTATTTTCAGTTAGTATGGCTCCATCAACTGTCATACTATCCTCCTTGGCAAGTCTTATACCTCTGCTCTTCATGTCAAACTCCAAGAAAGAGAGAAAGTCTTTAAAAATCTATATAACTCTGGGTACGCAGTTTCTCTTAGCCTTACCTGCGTGTACGCACCTCAAGTTCACAATACCTGTGTACTTGTACGCTCTGTCTTTAAAGGGGTGGGTGCGTACTCCTGTAAAGGTCAAAAGGTGCAAGTTTCACTTCAAAAAGTTACTTGTGGTCATTTCTAGAGCATTCTAGAAGTTTGTTTGACGTGTATTGAGCGCCTCCAGATGGTTCATGTATCCCTATGAAAGAGGAACTTATCCCATCAAGAGGGGACCTATCCCATTCAAAGAGGGGCTTATCCCATTGATGGTGGACCTGATTAACTTCCTCTAAAGCACTATAAATACAGGCATTGGGCCAGAGGGAGGAGAGGTTGAAAGCTAAACATTCCTAAGGGTAGATTTCTAGAGCATTCTAGAAGTTTGTTTGACGTGTATTGAGTGCCTCCAGATGGTTCATGTATCCCTATGAAAGAGGAACTTATCCCATCAAGAGGGGAGCTATCCCATTCAAAGAGGGGCTTATCCCATTGATGGTAGACCTGATTAACTTCCTCTAAAGCACTATAAATACAGGCATTGGGCCAGAGGGAGGAGAGGTTGAAAGCTGAACATTCCTAAGGGTAGATGCTACTAGAATTTGGGAGGGACCTGCACAACACCAAGGCTCAGGTTGTAATGGTTTCTTTTGTTTCCACTTAATACAATTAAGCTCACTTTTTTCAACAGATTGTTATACATGATTTGTTTCATATACTCCTTGGTCTGCATGATGAATATGTTTTATTTTATAAGTTATTCAGGTGCTATGTAATCGTTTTTTTGTTAGTGAATGCAGGTTTTGAAGAGAAGGAGGAGCTCATCCAGATCGGCGAGGCTGGACTACTACAAAGCGTTGGACTAAAGGTATGTTATAAACACCTGATTACTTGTATTCTAAATGCATATTTAGAGAAAGGTAGTGTTTAATTGTCTTGTTTGTCACTAGAAAGCCTTAGCTTCTAGGGAGGTCGGTTTTGTCCGCAAAATTGACTCTTTCCGCATGACAAAATGGCGACTCCACTGGGGAACTCCATTGATGTGAATGATTTTTCCTTTGTGTGAAACTTTGATTTGAGAAAAGTCGTTTCTTTTCTGGTTTTTGGCTGTTTGACTGTGCATTTGGGTGGGTTAGCTTAGGGTTAAATTAGATTTTAGTTTTTCTTGGTTTTGCTAGAAGTACGCAGCCTCTGCGTTGAGCACAGTGGGTACCTGTACGCACTGCAGCTTTGTACACAGAGCGTACATGCACCTGTCCAAACAGGTTGCGTGCGTACCCTGTCAAAATTGAGAAAATTTCAATTTTTCCTTTTTTTGTCTCTTAGATTTTGTTTTTAATTTGTTTTTTCTGCCCAGATCCATTGGTTACCTGCCAGAAATCTTCACCTAAGCTTGTTTCAGTAGTGTCAAGGGTTTTAGTGAAATTCATAGAAATTCTAGCCCTAGGGTTTGATTTTTGCATTGGTCCTGTAGTGACTTTGGCTTTAGAAGTTGTAAAACCTTGGATCTCCTTGGTCTTTTCAGTCTTCTTAGGAGTCAGACCTTTCATAAAATCTACCCGTGTGAGAAACCTACCTTTGTGTTGTCTCTTTGCGGAATTTCGAGAAATCTTGCTGGTTAAAGTTGTGAATTTCATTCTTAAGAAAAAGAGCAAAAGATTTTGATTTTTGTTTTTGACTGGTTTATGATTCTGCATGAACGAGTCCTTGGTTGAATTGTGACTGAGTAAAACATCTTGGAATTATACTTGGTAGGCTTTTGCCTCATTAGATTTACTTTTAGGTGAATTTTCTCTTAGATTTGCTTTTGGGTGAAATTGAGTTGTTTTGATTGTCATAGATTTTTAAAATTTGATTTTTGATTTTTATATGCTTTGTTAATATAGGGAAAAATACAAAAAACTCTCTTTTGAAGAAAAGTTTGCTTTAGTAGCATTTGAGTCTTTGAAAAGAAAAGGAATTTTCGTGAAATAATTAGTGGTCATGTGTTGTATGCTTTGGAAAAGATAAAGAGATTGTTTCTTTGATTTTCATTGCCAAGAAAGTTGTCTTTATATCAATTTTGCATTCTCCAACTCTCTTAGCTAGGAAATTCATTGAAAAGGAAAAATAGTTTAAATCATCCTAGGTGCATCTTTTTAGTGGATTTGAGTCGAGTCTACATATCATCAGTTTCATCTCCACTACCTTTTGTCCTAAAGAAAAGCCATAAAAAATTAATGCTTAAAGTAAAATTTACTTAGTAACTTTTTATTTACTAGGGCTCTGAAACACCAATATAGATCAGGCTAGTGTCTTGGAGTAGGAGAGTAATTAACTCTCGAAGACAGTAAAACCAAAAAAGTAGCTCATCTTGTGGTAGGATAAATCCAACTGTTTCATTTGTACTCTGGGAAAGCTCCTCTTAAAGGAGAAGCACGAGACCGTGTCCGAACCAGTGAGGGGATCAATCCTCCTTCATTGGGAAAGACGCCAGATATGCACGTACTACAAATGGTAAACCTCGGATTATTGTCGAGGAGCCTGGGGTCACTTGTCGGTAAACCTTGGATTATTGTCAAGGAACCGGCAAGGGGATTGAGCTTGTTACTCTGCCCTTGCGTGCTATCGGGTCGTAGACTGTTCCCCCAGGTATATTTGTTGCTGTTGGTAACCTTAGTGACCATTATCTTTAGGATTCTACCCAAGGTGACGGTGGAGGGAAGATCCCACTATACCTGGAGCAGACGTCGGCTAGACTCACTTGGATTTTTCGGGGGGTTCACTTCACTCGAGATGGTTAAAGTGGAGGAACTTGTGCCGGTCCATTCATTAAGCAGGTTGCCGGGGTAACTGTTCCACCCACCACTTCTGTACTGAATTCGGCGAGGTTGGGTTTCGTCACCAACTAGTGTTTTCGGTCCGGAAGGCTACTGTTTGTGTATGGTTTGACGCCCTAGATTCTTTAGGCGTTTGATTTGAATTTGTTTGGTTCTTTAGAGACTTTAGGTGGTTTGCTTTGAGATTTTACTTTGTTTGCGTGTGCAGTAGTTAAAAGTTTTTAACTGTGGCTGAATTACCGAGACAGTCCCGTAGACTTCGGGGCCAGTCTCTTGAGATTGTTACCGTGGTCGATTTGTTGAGGAAGTCCCGTAGACTTCGGGGCGAACCTCCTGAAGACATCCCGAGTCATTACGAAGGTTTGAAAGTCCTTGTAACTCCTAGTGGCAGTAAAGTAGGTTCACCTGAAGAAGGAGAGTCGTCGTTGGTAGTCCATCCAGATTACCAAGGTCTAGAAACAGGTTATAATCCCGAAGCTGTTGCAGTTTCCGAGCTTGCTGGTAGTTTTTCATCTACTAGTGATATAGGCGAAGAGCCTGAAATATCTGAACCTGTTACTCCAACTTCTAGTGCTCCTGATTCACCTAGGGTAGAAAGAGTCATCACCGAAAATCTTCCTTCAGGTTTGATAGCTATTGAAGAACTTGCTCCAGAAGAAGAAATAGGCATCTCTATCCTTGAAGATCAACCTACTATTGATCTAAGAGAGCATGAATCCATTTTTTACAGTCCTCCTAGAAGTACTACTTGGTATCTTTCGTTAACCAATTATTTGGACAACTCAGGGTCAAGTTTTTCTCCACCTCGTACTCCTTATCCACCCGGAGGTATTTATACTCCTGTAAATATGTCTGGTCAGTCATCCATGTTCACTCAATCTCCTGAATCTTTCTTGTATGGCGGTCCTTCTGTTCCCTCTGGGTATCAGTCACTTTCTGGTACTTTTGCGGGAGCATCTCCTCAACCCATTGAACATGGGTTATTAACTGGAAACAATGGTAATAAACCGTTGGGTGTAGGAGACATTTACATGATGTCAGGTTCAATTCCCAGTTCTCAACCTCAAGGTGGCCAGTTATCGCCTGGGGGGCAGCCTCAATTAATGCCTGGGGGGCAACCTCAAGGTACACAAATTGCGTCTGGGGGGAAACCTCAAGGACAGTATGTACCCATAGTGCAATACATTCCTCAAGGTCAACCCCAGCCTCAATATGTACCCCAAGGTCAACCTCAGTATCAATTTATGCCTCAAAGTCAACCCCAGTATCAGTACTTACCTCAAGGGTATCTACCTCAAGGTCAGTACTCGAGTCAAGGTTATCAACCACCCCAAGGTCAATCTTATGTTCAAGGTACGGGAAATGTACCTTTCAATTATCAATCCTACCCTCAATCCGGTTATGGATCTCAATATCCTCAACCTGTCATGGGTCAATACCCCGGAATGAACATAGTGTGGGATCCATCGCAAGTTCAACAGGTGTTGCAGCCAAGCGTACAGTTTTCATCTCAAACTGGACAACTTTTAGTTTCTAGTTCACCCCAGCAACCAATCCAGTCTAATGTTCAAACTTATGTACCTTCGGTAGTTACTCAGTCGCCCATTGCGCCTAGTACTCCATCTCAAATGACTGCTGCAACTACCGCAACATCTGTTCCATCCACCACACTTACTTCTGGAGTATCGACAGCTCCGGTTTCTACTGTCTCTGCAACTACTCCTCAGAAATCTTTACCATTGTCTGGATCCACGATTCAAACTACGGTTTAGATGCCTGTAGGACAACCTGGTTTAAGTACGGTTGTCACTAGTCAACCACAATTCACTTATCAATCGTACCAGGGACAGTACCAATACGGACCTACTGTCCAACAACCAGTTTACCAGTATCAACCGTATCCTGGGTACACTTATCAACAACCTCAACAACCCTAGTACGGTCTAGTTAATCCTGGTTTTCCAGGAGGATACAATATCCCGAATGCGATTCCTATTCCAAGTTATCTTGGATATCCTCCTCCTGGGACTGGTCTTGTGATCCAGAGTTTTAGGGATCCTAATAGGCAATTACCGTTTATCGCAACTTTGGATTTACCAGACTTGACGCGCCTAACGAACGATCTGATCAATTATCTTCCGTTTTGGCCGCCAATGCCGAATAAGTTGCCCAATGACATTCCCAAGTTCGAGGGTAAGTCTGGAGAGGATCCGTCAAATCATGTGATGACTTACCACCTCTGGTGTGCTTCAAATTCCATCTCGGATGATTCGATCCACTTACGTCTTTTCCAGCGTACGCTCATCGGTCTCGCGACCAAGTGGTACATTGAGTTACCACGTGCCTCTTTTTATAATTTTAGTCAGTTAGCTACCTCGTTCCTAACTCATTTTCAGTTGCCGGTCAGATATGATAATGGCACGGAATTACTAACTTCATTAAAATAGTCGACGTCCACTTATATTTCCGATCATATACATGAATGGAGACGTCGAAGGCGATTAGTGAAAGCTTTTATCCCAGACCAAATCTTAGCTGAATGGTTTGTTAAATCATTATTACCGAAGATTACTGAAGACATAGCTAAGGCCGGCGTAGTTACTGAGGAGAAAGTGATTGCTCTAGCTCAGTACCTTGACTTAGTTTACACTCAGTTAGGTACGTTACACGAAAGGATCCCAGATCTTCCTAAGACGAATCAAATTGCTGCTGCTCCTTCGAGATCTCATGCTGCTAATGGCATGATTGGTACGGTAAATACTAAAAGCAAGAAGAAATCTTCAAAGAATTCTTCGCCCATTATAACCTTACCAGACTCCCCAACAGGAGAATCTTCTGCTGAAGTTTCCGCTGATATTCACGCTGTAGAGTCATCTACGGCTAAATCAAAAAACGATGGGAAGAATAAAGGTAAGAAGAAGAATAAATCAGACAAGACTCCAAAGGAGAAAACAGAAAAGTCGGAAACCAATGACGAAAAGCGCAAACCTCGATATCCTTGTCTTATTTGTGAAGTGGATCATTTTACAAGAGATTGCCCTCATCGGGCCGAGGTTGTGAAAATCGTCAAGGGTTCCCCAACTCCTGCTGTTTTGAAAGATCCATTTCCAAAGCAGGAGAGTAAGATGATAGGTTCTTCCTCGAGTGCCAGTGAAGAACCCATATTGATGATGTCTCATGTAAGGATTGCGACTCGATCGCAAGATTATGGTAGTAAAAGTCCTGTTGATGGATCGAAAGAAGCAGAATCTTCTCATTCAAATCCATCAACCTCAGCTCCCGGTTCCGATCCACTACAGATCGAGAAACCTAACCCTGACTTAGTAATCAAACCACCCACCAAGGGTGTACTTCAAAGGTCTGCTTTCAATCCACATGCGAGAGCGGCCCAGAATTACAACATTGTTGAGGATTTAGCTGTTTCACCCTCAGCAATGTCGGCTTTAGAAGTGCTGCCATCATGCCCAGCACAGCGAAAATTACTTTTGTCGGCTATAGGAGCTGTTGATGTTCAGGACCCGAACCTAATAATCTTTGATCTAGAAAATAGTACACCGCGTTTACCTCATCAAATGGCTTTCCAGATTCCAGTGATAGTAAAAAACAGGCCTATTCATTGGACTGTAATTGATGAGGGAGCTTCCACGTGTATTATGTCGATACAGTGTTGGAGATCGCTTGGTTCTCCTTCACTAAATCAATCCCCGACCATTCTTAAGGCCTTTGATGGTCGTGGGTTCCATCCGTTTGGCATTCTACAGGATTTGCCTATAGGGGTTGAAGGAAAAACCGTTAGTCTAGATGTGGAGGTGGTTGATGCCCCTCTAGACTACAACCTTCTTTTGGGTCGAAGTTGGTCTTACGCTGTGACAGCGGTCGTTTCATCGGTCTTCAGAGTAATAAAGTTTCCACATAATGGCAAGATCGTAACCATAGACCAGCTGGCTTACTTTTCATCCGACCCAGCCTCTTCAGAAAGTATCCAGCATGTCGGTAAAACGACTATCCCTTATAAGGATGTTGGCGTAGGATTAGTTAAAGATTCCGGTTTACTGGGAACTTTTCCTTTTCCTCCAATCAACGCTGTATCTTCATTTGCATCTATTCATATGATTACTTCAGACACCATTGTTTATGACAATCCTTGGATCGTTCCTTCTAAATCTGAGATAGACTCATTTGGTGATGCAATGCCTTTGAGTCCATATGAAATTGCCTATGAAGCCGTGCAGTCTTTTACCGACCCGAGTTCAACCAAAATCGACCAAATGAATGTGGTCCGTGAGGAATCGCTTTTCACGTCAACCTCGTAGTTAATAACGTTTCCCGAAGTTGTGTCATCTGACGAACAACTTTGTGAAGTCCTGTGCGTAGACGATTTACCATGGGAAGATCTTCATCATAGATCTTCGTTTTTACCTGAGGATGATCGTTTTGAAAACGATTTCTCATCAATCTTTACAGCTGAATATGTCAAAGAAGCTCAGAGTCCAATGAAACATCCTGATTCAGAGCTGAATTTGGGAAACATTTCTCGCACTATTCCCATTGACATTTCAGTCAAGCCCAGAATTGTTGAGCACATTCATATAGGTGCCTCGTGTTCAGATGACGAAATTCAGACATACAAGGCCCTATTTCAAGAATTTCGCAACGTGTTTGCCTGGTCCTATGAGGAAATGCCAGGAATTGATCCCGCGATTGTTGTCCATGCGATCAAGACTTACCCGGACTCTAAACCCGTCCGGCAACGTTTGCGTCAGATTCACCCACGAAAAGCGGCTGCGATTAAAGCAGAAGTCGAGAAGCTGTTGAAAGCAGGTTTCATTTATCCGATCCCGTTAACAGATTGGGTATCGAATATTGTTCCGGTTAACAAAAAACAGGGAACAATAAGAATATGCATCGACTATAGGGATATCAATCGTGCTTGTCCCAAGGATAGCTACCCAACACCCTATATCGATCAAATAATTGATGATTGTGCCAGCAGTGAAATATTTTCCTTTATGGACGGTTTTTCCGGTTACAACCAAATCAATATTCTACCTGCCGATCAACCAAAAACGGCTTTCATTTGTCCATGGGGGACATTTTCTTATTGCAAATTACCTTTTGGACTTAAGAATGCCAGAGCCAATTTTCAAAGGGCGATGTCTTATGCCTTTCATGACATCAAACACATTGTGCAACCGTATCTCGATGATTTGCCCGCTCATTCATTACATCGAGTTGATCACCTTGTCCATTTACGAGCAATCTTCATGAGGTGTAGGCATTATCGTATACGGTTGAACCCACACAAATGTGTCTTCTGTATAGAAGTGGGACGATTGCTGGGATTTGTAGTTTCAAAAGCCGGCATTCGCGTCGATCCCTCAAAGGTAGAAGCTATCATCAAATTGCCTCCTCCTTCGAGTCTTCGCCAACTCCAAAGTTTGCAGGGGAAAGCAAACTTTTTACGTCGATTCATTCCTAACTATGCCGAGATTACCAAGGGTTTTACCCGGTTGTTGAAACAGAACGCTCAATTCTCTTGGGATGAGATAGCTCAGAAATCTTTTGACACACTCAAGCACGCGTTGACCCATGCACCGTTGCTGCATCCTCCCAACTACAACCAGGATTACTTTTTGTACCTCGCCACCGCTCATTCCACCATTGGAATGTCTTAGTACAGGAAGACGAATTCGGAACGGAACATGTGATATATTACCTTAGTTGGACCTTAAATCCAACTGAGCTCATGTATTCACATGTGGAGAAATTGGCATTGGCAGCCGTTCAAGCTGTCCAACGTTTTCGTCACTACATTCTACTCCGCAAAACTACAGTCATTTCAGACTGCAACCCTATGATCTACATTTTGACTAAACAATTGCTAGGGGGCAAGTACTCTAAATGGATCGTTATCCTGCAAGAGTTCGACTTGGAGTTTGAAAAATCTAAGTCTAAGAAATCTTTAGTTTTTACAGAGTTAATGTGTGACTTCCCGCGTGCTGACACAGAAACTGTGGTAGAGGATCCCATTGCGGACGAATCTTTGTTTCTCATCAGCACTTTAGATCCGTGGTATGGAGATATAATCGTCTATCTCCAAACCCAATCCTTTCGGCCCGAAGTTTCAAAGTCGGAACGTCGTAAAATTCGATTCCAGTCCCAACAGTACAAAATTATTGGAGATACTCTTTATCATCGTGGGGCAGACTTGGTTTTCCGACGTTGCTTAACTCATGAGGAAGCTGAAAGGGTTTTGAATGACTGTCACTCTGGAGCATGTGGCGGTCATATGTCTGGGTATGCCACAGCCCAAAAGATATTGCGCGCTGGCTACTTCTGGCCATCCTTGTTTAAAGACTGTATTATTGCGATCCGGAAATGCCACAACTGTTAAGTGTTTGATCGCAAGATGTGCGCACCACCTGCTCCTCTCCACCCTATAATTGCCGTTGGTCCTTTTGCCAAATGGGGTATCTATTTTATTACATCTAACCCTCACTCGGCCGGGGGGCATGCGTATATCATCCTTGCGGTTGATTATTTTACTAAATGGGCCGAGGCGATGCCTACATTCGAGGCAGACGGCAAGACAGCTGCAATTTTCGTATTCAATCACATTATTGCTAGGTTTGGTGTCCCACGAGCGATAATCACTGACCATGGGCGCCATTTTCGAAACGTTATGATGACAAAACTTACAGGCCAGCTTGGTTTGCGTCTGTTATAGACATTTTTGTGCCTTACAGCATAGAGCATGAAATGTCAATAATCTAAGGGATCCAAAGTCCCTAAACAAGTTGTTCTTACCCTTAGAGGAACAAGGTCAGCAAACCACAGCACTGCAAATCAGTTCTCCACTGAAAAACACTCAAAAACAGGTCAATTTTGGATCAAAGCAGCTGCTCCACTAGGCATCTGCGCTGAATGTCAAGAGCTCTATGGTGTACCTACGCTGCATTGCAAGTGCAATAAAGGCTACCTGCGCTGGGCATACTTTGACATGTGGAGGAATCTTTTTCTCAATGTGCCAGTGCCCAGGAAGCTTCCAAAAAGACACTTGATCATAAGATTCGCCTAATGATGAGTTAAGAGCTTCTAAAACTCCAAGTGGAAGGTAGAAACTCCGAGTGAAGAACTGAAGAACAACTGGGGTTGAAGAGGACAACAAGTCACACATCAAGCTGACTTATCTTCACTCCAAAACTCTATATAAGGATCTCATCCCATGGGATCTGGAGGGCGGAATTTAGTGCGAAGAATTGCTGTTGGTTTACAGTTGTGAGCATTGGGTGATTGCTTGAGGGAGGTGAAGAAGAGATTTCTCTCCGTCGGGAAGGTGATGCTGGATTGGACCTCTCATGGTTGTATCACCGCCTAAACCTTACTTCCATATATCAATAAAGCATTTGAGGTTCTTCTATTCGCATGTGTTTCAATGGTGTATTGTCTTACTTGCGTCTTTGATTTATGCTAATCCTTGAATCGATTATGAATGCATGCTTCTTGTAGTTTCCTTTTCTTGTCTTATTCGCAGGACCTCGTGTAGCTGGGCCCGTGAAAAGACTTGGAGCTGGGAGCAAGCGGCAAACGAAGGAGATTGGATCGACCATTTGCGCAAGACATCGGTAAGTGGATCTCTCCCTTTTATCTCTTGCATGTCATAAAGAAGAAACTTTAGATAGCTTTGCTTTTAGCTGTTGCTAAGGAACTGTCACCCTTAGAGTGGGTTAGGGTCATTCCGAGTTGGATACTTTCCCCCACAACAGACTGGCGACTCCGCTGGGGAGCGTGTCTGGTTGGTAGCTTGTATTTCTTGCTATTCATTTCTTAAACAAAAGAGTACCGAGTCGAACTGCATTCGAGTCCTTCGAATGCAAAGTAGAGGGCAGCTACTCTAGCCCAGTGCTGGGCATGTTTATGATTTGAAGAGCTGATCCACAAGGACTCTTTTAAGCTCTTTGTGATAGTGTTCATCTTCCTTTAATCATCCTCTAGTGTATACTTGACTGATAGCCTCTGATTTGGCCAAAAACCGTTGATTTTTGAGCAAACCGTGACCCGGAATCTGAGAGAGACGAGAGTTGTCTCATCAGTGCAGCTGCAACAAAGGCTACCTGCACTGCAACGCAGGTCCTGAAGGGGCTACCTGCGATGCATCTCAGATTGACAGTGCAGCACCTGCGCTGATCCAGTTTTGCCTTGTGCAACTGGGATTCCCCACTGTCTGTTGCCCAGTTTTCAGTATTGTTTTTGCAGCCTGTTGTCAACCTGTATACCCAGCTGAAACCACTTCTCTTTGCCTTCATTCTGCCTCAGTTGTATGAAGAAACCGTGATTGTTCTTATTGTATTTCTTGCTGTCATTCACAGTTTCCCATAGCGAAAGTGAACTAGTCTTGCTATGACCTCTTGGATCTAGACCTATGAGAAAGTGTCGTTGTGATTCTAAGAGCTAGTTTATTGTTGTTCGTAGCTGCTTGAGCATTTTCTTTCGTTATATGGTTCGAATTTCAGTATTTCTTGTGTTGAAACGAGTGAATATTAAGGTGTTCTTTTGATTATTGGACAAACACTTGTTTGCTTTAGCTTGAAATTGAATTCGAAATTATACAACAGCTTTCTTTTTGTAATACATCAACATTAAGGAAGAAGAAAAGAAATACTTGCATTGTGCATGTGCATTTTGACAGTTTGCATGTCGATTTAGGAAAAGTGCATCAGTGTGTGCTCTATGATCTGTTTGAAAAGATGATGTCTTTCTTTCCCTTCAGTAGTTAAGATTTTCATAAGTTGAAAGAATTGAAAAAGCTTGCTTATCATTCTTAGACTGCATTTAGGAGTTGTATCATACATCACGTGGTGATCCATAAAGGCAAACTGCTAAGCAAGATCAACCTAAAACGAACTGAATTTATATAACAACGCTTTGAAACATAACGAAACACAGTAGAGGTCTAGGTAGAGACGTGAACCGGCATCGTTAAACATAGTGACTGTCGATCTCTACGAAGGTGGGTGATTCCTCCTGAGGGACGATAGCACTAATACGGACTTGTGCCCCCGCGTACCGTCGCGTATATTGGGGGACCCCTATAGGAACAAAGCCTTTATCCATAGGAAGCCGTGTCGGCGCCCTACTGATCGCGATGCAGTGAACACAGCATTCACGAAGATCGACCACTCGTACCGTAAAACATATTCTGTGGTTTCGCGAAAGGTTTGGCACACCCTCTGCCTAGAACTCCAGAGTAGTTTCTTTTGGCCTTTTTCAAACTCTATAATTGAAAAGTCCATCCGAGCATTTTTCACTTCGGGCTCGTTAATACATCGAAGGAGACTAGAGTCATCTTTAGCTTTTTCTCGACTCTTAAAAAGTGAAAAAGCAAGTTGTGTCTAAAGCGTCGTCATATAAAATTCATTCTAAACGGAACATAATCACCCCTATTCCTGCGTTGATCTTCGAAGTTAGTCTTTTGGCATCGTAAGTTCTTGTAGAATCGCTAAGAAATCTTTTGGATGGACTAGATATGTCTGAACAACCGTCGACATCTAGGACTGTGTCGTCTGACACAGCAGTAGCAGAACCTCCTGCTACTACTCCAACGATGTTCGCTGGTATACCATCTGTCCCGGCAAATTGTCAACAACAAGCCAGAGTCCAATCAGGGATGACAATATGGTTAGTTCCTATTTCTTCGTCTGGATTATCATCTGGTACTTCTTATGTTGAAACTCAACAAATTGATCCAATGTGTCTTCAAGGGCCAATTTACCCTTTAAGTACTGGATTTCCACCATGTGGAGGGCAGTATGCTCTTTCATTGTTCCCTCCTAGAGAACAACCATATGAGAGTTTACAACAAGGATCAGGTCAAACTGGAATTACATCCAGCGGTTGGGTACCAATACTGCCTCAACGATCAGGAGTTGCATATTCAGTGCAACCAGTGCACCCTGTGTCGAATATTCCCACCACACCTGCTATGGCGAATGCGTGGCAAGTACAAGCGCTACCTGTTGTAATACAACAACCTCTTGTCTCAGCGGCTCAATCACAATCTCAGGGTAGTGCCTCCTTATCTGGAGCGGCTCAGGCTCAAACAAGTACTGTGACTCCTCATCTTGGTCAATCATCCAATATTGGTCAACAGCAAATGGTCCAACAACCAGAGCTGGTTCAATCTCAACAACCGCCATTCCAGCAATCATATCAAGGACCTGAGCAACAAGTCTTTGTGAGTAATGGGCAACCGTGCTATGATGGTTATGCCCATCAACTTTGTCAAAGTTGTCAGCATTATGCTGGTCTGCAAAGGCCCATTGCTCAAGCGATACCATCTTATCCTGGATATTTTTCGCCTAACCTGAACCAACAGTTGCCCTTTGTAGCAACTCTAGAATTGCCAGATCTAAACCGGCTGACGAATGATCCAATTGCTTATGCCCCTTGGTGGCCAGTGATTCTGCATAAACTTCCATCGAACATTCCTAAATTCAATGGAAATCCAGGTGAAGACCCGTCGAATCACGTCATGACTTTTCATCTGTGGTGTTCATCGAACACTCTAAACGATGATTCAATAAGACTTCGCCTCTTCCAGAGGACATTGACAGGTCCAGCGGCTAAATGGTACATTGAATTGCCAAGAGCCTCTTTCGACAATTTCATCTCCTTAGCCACGACTTTCTTAACCCATTTTCAATTACCGATAAGGTATGAAACGAGAACAGAACTCCTTACCAACTTCAAACAGACAACGGCCACTCACATATCTGATCATATACATGAGTGGCGATGTCGTCGTAGGATGGTGAAAACTTACGTTCCCGATCAGCTGTTAGCTGAATGGTTTATAAAGTCGTTACTTCCGGCTATAATGGAAGATGTGGCCAAGGGGGGAGTCGTAACAGAGGAGCAGGTCATTGCTCGTGCTCAATATCTGGACTTAGTATATACTCAGTCTGGCACGCTCTACGACAAAATACCTGACGCCCCCAGACCTGAATTTTCAATTCCTCCCCCTCCTAAATCGAATACTGACTCTCACGCCAGTAATGGCGTGACTGGCAAACGCAAAATTTCTAGTCAAAATGCAAATGAGGAACTTCTTGCCTCAGAAGTAAATGCCATGTCGACCGACAAGGGCAAACAACTGAAGCAACCAGGGGGCAAGAAGAAAAAGAAAAGGAAAGGGAAACCCCCGACAGGGTGTCATATATGCGATGAGGATCATTGGACGAAAGATTGTCCACATATAGCTGAAGTTAAGAAACTCTTTAAGAGTTCGAAAACCCCAGCAGTATTGACTGATCCGTTTCCTAACCCAGGTCAAAATCTGGTTGCTAATCGAAATGCTTCCCGATCCCAAGTGCTTATGTTGTCTACCTCAAAGCAGCAGAATAATGCTTTGACAAGGAATAAAGATTACAGGAATCCAAAGCAGTTGAACAACAAGGCAAATAAACAACCTAGTAGTTCAACAACAACTTTGACCAAAGTCGTGCCACCCATCATTCCTGAATGAATGATAAAGTCGCCAAAGGGAGTAGTACACAAATCTACATTTAATCCTCGTGAAAAAATAACACAGGATTATAATATAATAGAGGACCTGGCTCAATCGTCGTCTGCTATGTCGACGCCTGAGGTAGCGCAAAATTGCCCCTCCCAAGAGCAAACTTTATTATCAGCAATAGGTGGGGTCGGCCCAATGGATTCCAATCTTGTGGCCTTTGATCATAAAGGATATGACCCTCAGTTACCAGCTCAACTAGCTTTCCTTATTCAAGTGAAAGCCCTCAACAAAACTGTTCATCGAACAATTATTGATGAGGGGGCATCTACATGTCTTATGTCGATGAGTTGCTGAAAAAATTTAGGCTCACCACCCTTGTCAAAATCATCAACGACATTAAAAGCATTTGATGGACGATCATACACTCCATACGGGATTTTAAATAACTTGCAAGTTGAACTGGGGGGAAAAACAGTAGAAGTTGATGTTGAAGTAATCGACGGAAACCTCGATTACAACATCCTACTGGGAAGGCCTTGGATATATGCCATGGCTGCAGTTGTGTCGACCTACTTCAGGAGGATTGTATTTCCTTTTCAAGGAAAAATTACAATCGTCGACCAACAAACATTTCTCCCCAACAGTTCTCAAGTTACGGGAAGCAACACAATGATCCATGAAAGTAATCAATCACTCCAAAATATCGGAGTAGGTCTCCTAAAAGACCCTACCTTAATGGGTACTTTTTCCCTACCGCCGGCGAGTAATCTGGCGGAAGTAGCCACAGTGGAAACCTACAATGTGAAATCTTCTATGTCTAACGGATTCGGAAGATTCCTAAATATTTTGTCAGCATGGATCATTGCCCTAATGGAAATACTGTAAATACAGTGGGCTCCGAGGACGGTTCTTATCTCGTGTCAACCTCGTTAAAAAATGAAACAAGGAGTCATGAGGATAGTTCCTTTACTGTGTCAACATCATTAAAAAATGAAACAAATCCCCTTTTCAAAATTCAAAGGTAAACCTTCATTCCAACCACCACGTTGAATGCAATGAAGCTTGGGGGGCACCCTCCTTTGACATGCGTTATTATGATGCTGGGGGCATGCAAAAGAACGAGCAGTTTTGGCAAAGTTCATGCTCGTTAAAAAATAAACGCAAAACCGAGCAGTTTTAACGCGGACTTCATGCTCGTTAAAAAGAATAAACATAAGCATGTGAGCAAGCTTCCCCCCAGAGTTCAAGCTCATCCAGAAAAAATGAACGGGTAAATAACCATTTGAGACCGTAAATTCATCAGCCATAAAAGCCTTGGTCATGTTTGTGCACCGTCACCTCCACTTTTCATTTGGCCGATCATTCACATCCACTTGATTGTTTACCTATTTTGAGGAATAGCTGCGAAGAGTGATCCCACCTAGCCATCCTTGTAATACTACCATGATTGGAAAATTCCAACCTGTACCTGGAATCTGCTGCTATCCCTGTTTATCACTCGTTCCTCAAAATATGAGTCTTCTTTGAGATCTTTTCACTGACTCGTAAAAAATGAAAAGTTTGCCGAGTTTTGGCCTTCCAGCTCGTTAAAAGGACCGGAAGAGCTATCCCTCCTCTAGATTTTAATCTTTTTGGACCTGAGGGATTATTACACAAAAAGATCGAGCGCTTGTCTAGTTCGGCTCGATAAAGATATCGAACATTCATCCCTTCTGTATTGTTTTATACTTTTTCGGACTTAAGGGATTAGATGACGAAAAAGGACCACTGGAGTCCACTTTATGTACCCTTTTCAGACTCTCTAAAAATGAAAAGGACCGAGTTGTCTTTGTCGCTGGGCTCGTTAAAAATATTAGATAGCGACAAACTTGTCTTTAGACGAGAACGAGTTTCCCTATCGCTAGGCTCATTAAAACATAGCGATGGGCTTGCCCGAAGGGCGGGTTATAGAACAAGCATATGTTATCCTCCTCAAGCTTGACAAAAATAAAGAGGTACTGGTCAGAAATGACTGGGGAAAAATTAGGAAGAACCTCAAAGCTTAATGGTAGCAAGTCGCTCTTGAACATGACACTTTTGCCTCCGTAAATATCGGGTTGGGTTATTATCATTCACCGGTCCCTTCACCATGGTCTCGCCATACCATCCATACATGGGGTAATGCTACTGATCCATCACATCAGTGTCGTTATATGTTCAAGAGATGTCATTCAGAAAGTGTCAACCGGGTCCCATCCACTACCGTACATCATCTTTCATGCTTCCATGACCGCCACCCTGAATCATATTTCACAGATCGTTTTCACCATCATCACTAGCTCCGTTACGTGTCACTGATGTGGGAGTCATTAAGGCCCTCCTTTGACGGATCACTTCTTGTCGACATCAGCTCATTATCCAAGAAGTTGATCTAGGAACACCCCCTCAGTACTTTGAAGCTTGCATGCCTCAATGGCAAGTTTCTCACTCCCGGCGATAGGTATACATTAATGACCTTCGACCAGGAGACTTTGCGTGGTGTTCGACGTCAGATCCTATATTCACACCACGTGAATTGTGCTGCAGTACCTTGAGGGTCATCATCATTATCGGTGATTCCTCTCGCGCTTGTTAACAGTTTACATTATTGACTGGTAATCAAGCAATGTCTTTCCATGTTCGACTTCAAGAAATTCTCACATGGATCGACTTGTACTAGAGTGAAGATCGGACAAGTTTGAAGACCCCGGATCTAGTTTCATCTATCCGGGCTGCGATATGTATTCAGGAGATAAAAACATAAACATGTGCAGTAGATGATCATCCTACTAAAAGGATGATAATTAAAAGCAGAGAATTATCAGTCTATTATCAGACGATCGTCTGTGTATGTACAACAAATGTATTTATAAAGCTGAGCATGGGAAATGCCCGCATCAGCTAGATCATGAAAAGAAAGTATGAAAAGATAATGTATTGTATTGTATTTTGTTACAGGTCACCTCCCGACGATTGAATGAACTTCGGATCCTCCTAATAAAGCATTTCACCCGATAAACGACCTCATACTTTAGGGGGAAACTATTATAGACATTTTTGTGCCTTACAGCATAGAGCATGAAATGTCAATAATCTAAGGGATCCAAAGTCCCTAAACAAGTTGTTCTTACCCTTAGAGGAACAAGGTCAGCAAACCACAGCACTGCAAATCAGTTCTCCACTGAAAAACACTCAAAAACAGGTCAATTTTGGATCAAAGCAGCTGCTCCACTAGGCATCTGCGCTGAATGTCAAGAGCTCTATGGTGTACCTGCGCTACATTGCAAGTGCAACAAAGGCTACCTGCGTTGGGCGTACTTTGACATGTGGAGGAATCTTTTTCTCAATGTGCCAGTGCCCAGGAAGCTTCCAAAAAGACACTTGATCATAAGATTCGCCTAATGATGAGTTAAGAGCTTCTAAAACTCCAAGTGGAAGGTAGAAACTCCGAGTGAAGAACTGAAGAACAACTGGGGTTGAAGAGGACAACAAGTCACACATCAAGCTGACTTATCTTCACTCCAAAACTCTATATAAGGATCTCATCCCATGGGATCTGGAGGGCGGAATTTAGTGCGAAGAATTGCTGTTGGTTTACAATTGTGAGCATTGGGTGATTGCTTGAGGGAGGTGAAGAAGAGATTTCTCTCCGTCGGGAAGGTGATGCTGGATTGGACCTCTCATGGTTGTATCACCGCCTGAACCTTACTTCCATATATCAATAAAGCATTTGAGGTTCTTCTATTCGCATGTGTTTCAATGGTGTATTGTCTTACTTGCGTCTTTGATTTATGCTAATCCTTGAATCGATTATGAATGCATGCTTCTTGTAGTTTCCTTTTCTTGTCTTATTCGCAGGACCTCGTGTAGCTGGGCCCGTGAAAAGACTTGGAGCTGGGAGCAAGTGGCAAACGAAGGAGATTGGATCGACCATTTGCGCAAGACATCGGTAAGTGGATCTCTCCCTTTTATCTCTTGCATGTCATAAAGAAGAAACTTTAGATAGCTTTGCTTTCAGCTGTTGCTAAGGAACTATCACCCTTAGAGTGGGTTAGGGTCATTCCGAGTTGGATACTTTCCCCCACAACAGCGTCACGATAGCTCAACTCCTTATTATCCACAAGCGAACGGTCTGGTTGAGTCCATCAACAAAGTTTTAGTTATCATGATCCGACGAATCATTGGTATTCATCGGTCGAATTGGCATAACATGTTATTTTCCGCGCTTTGGGCGTACCGAACCTCAGTGAAAACATCAACAGGGTTCACTCCTTTCCAACTAGTTTATGGTTTGGAAGCTGTGCTCCCCATTGAATGCGAAATCCCGTCACTTCAGATGGCTGTCGAATTACTTCTAGCTACTTTCGAAGAGGAGAAGCGTTTATTATACTTAGCTCAATTAGATGAGACTCGACGTGATGCTGCATTGGCGATCGAGACTCACACAAAACGTATGAAAGCTCAATACGATCGAAATGTGACCCCTCGAAATTTTTCGGAAGGAGACCTAGTGCTATTATATGATCAAGCTAACGATAAATTAGGTGCTGGAAAATTCGTTCCTATGTGGCATGGGCCCTACATTGTCAAGCGAAAGCTAGCAAAAGGGGCCTATGAGCTGGTAGATTTTGACGGGGACTCTTTGGGTAAACCCAGAAATGGACTTTACCTAAAGAGGTATTATGCTTAAATAATGGGTATGGAGATTTTAGTTAGGTTAGGTTTTTCTTTCTAGCTGGTGTGTTTGTTAGTTTAGACAGTGTGCTTAGCTTAGAAAATGTGTTTTTCGTTGTTATTCTGCTTATCTTGGTTTTACGCTTAATGTTTGCAGATGTCGATGCCTCTCCAAACATACATCGGATTTGCTGATGGTGCTTGTCATAGTACACGGAATATCTCTTCCGCAGCTTGGGTTATTTATTCGCCCTCTGACAAGTTAGTTTCTATGCATGGGGTGAGCCTCGGTCAAACAACAAACAACATTGCAGAATACAGTGCAGTGATTGAATTATTGTCTGAATCTATTTCATTTGGGATTCGGAGTTCGATAGTGAGGTTAGATTTTGAACTCGTTGTATTACAGCTTAATAGAGTGTATGCCATTAGAAATCCAGTGTTATTAAAGTTATTTTTGAGAATGCGTCTCTTGGAACGTGAATTTGATTACATTGAATATCAGCATATTCCAAGGTCTTTAAATACATTAGCAGATGCAATTGCTTCTCGAATGTTAGACAGACATTTGCGATAATCATACATGTAAATTTAAAAACATTTCATCACACATGTTTAACAAGATAAGCCGGTAATAATGATATATATAGATAGGAGTGTGTCAAAAAATACATCGTCTTCGATCATAGGTTGAAAAACACCTTATGATCGGCAAAAATGATAAGTACAAAAAACCAAAATGTCACATGTGTCTACAAAAACGTCCATACAATCACTGGTGATGCTCTCTATACGACACCATTGCATGCGCCACCCTACACAAGAACCTCCTAAAAGGTCCTGGGATTGCGACTACATAGCGCTGAAGTCTGATAGGAATATCGTCTATAGTAGTCTCTGGTATGTCTGCCGTAAGACGCTCTAGGTCTTGTTCCAACTCAGCTAAGGTCTCTGCGGCCGCATCCTGTGGGGCCAGTGCCGGTGCAACAGGTACTCTCCTCTCGAAAGGCCGGAGATTAGCTGGACGTCGTGGGCCTACATCTGCATTTTGAAAATTGTCACTATTAGTTTTGAGACGATATAAAAACAAAAAAATTAGATAATTTAAAAACTTATGAAAAATGAAGTACCTGTGTCGTCCCATTATTCTCCCGGTGGAAGAAACATGTCCGGATCTCCACGAAAATCAACTCCGGCATAAGGAAAATCCTGTATCGAGAAGATCTGGTTCTCCAACCAGTGAAAATACTCCGGTCTAAATCGGACAACCTCCGTGCCCTCGTCAGGATGACGGGCCATCACCGCAACCCATCGCGTCAACTTAGGCTCTTGGGGAGGCCCAACCTCAACAGTGAGCTACTGTGGGATCAACATCGGAACCCTCTCTAGGGCAAAACTCATAACTAAAGGCCCATAACCAAAAGTCTTCAGCTGTCCGTTTTTGGTCCTAGTCAGTTGGCCCTTTAAATTGGCCAACACAGCATCGCACCAGTCGAAAATGATGCCCCGATAGCAGTCAATCGCCATCCGCATCTGGGATCCAGTGGCAATGTGAAAAGCGGCAACCCCGCAACGTCTAGTAACTGTAAAGGCAATTACCATAAGTTCAGGTCGGGATATAGTTTTGATCTCTATCCCCTTCTCCTGGTTCTGCGTTCTGCACCACTCTAGTCGGAGACTAGCAATGGACTGGCCACCTGGCCTAGTCCCGGACAGAGTCAGTTGTTCGCCCCTTTTGGGCAAACCAGTGAGAAAATAAATGTTTGAGGGCTCTATCTCGAGCTAGTGCCCTCCAATGTAAAAGCACTGATCCTGAACATTCCACCTTTCAACCAGCCACTCTAGAAGGCGCACCTGGGCCCTCATGCTAGGTATGGCCCAGTATTTGTAAAGGCCGCATGCCTTCAAAGCATCAATGGAAGGTTGATGATTAATGGCGGCCAAATCAACATCTTCGTGTTCTCTCTCGTGCCAATCAAGCATGGTGGGAAATTTACACACCATAAAACATCTGTTAGAGTCCATAAAATTAAAAAATTTTGGTTCATTTTGGAGAAATGGGGGTTTGAAAATCCTCTCCGCGGTGTACACAGCCCGCCTTTAGAGACAGAGCGTGTGTACGCAGGCTCTCTTAAGGCAAGCTACGTACACCCGACATTTTCCCAACTGAGAAAATGTCGGGGTACGCAGGTCACCAGTGGAGCACCTGCGTACCCCGAAAAGCGGACCTTGAAACCCCAAGGCCTCCAAAAAATGAAACTAAAGCTTAAAAACAAATTCTAAACGGATGAAAATGCAAGGGAGGATGTTGTCGAATACTTGATGAGACGACGTTCGATTTCGATGGTCGGATTCTCCGCAATGACCACGGGAAGTTTCTTGCCAAAAGCCCTTTTTCTCTCCTCAACAGTAAAATGGTAAAAATGAAATGGTAAAAGCCCTTTTTATAGGTTTTTTGGGTAAATAAATGTTAAATTTGTTTATTTTTCACCATAAAAAGGTATTTTTCAAAGTATTTTTATCTATCTTAAACAGGTATGAGTAATGTGTTGGTTTTTGTGTAGGATAAAAGGATTTTCAGGGAAAATTGTCATTTTTTCACAAACAAAAACATCAGAGTCATCTTTTAAGCCCTTTTCTGACTCCTAAAACATGAAAAGATTGTCGAGCGTTTCTTTTACACTCGTTAAAACGGAATTAAAATACGGTCCCCTTATAGCTCTTTTCTCACCGTAAAAACAGGAAAAGATTGTCGGGTTTTTGTCGTTTCAAACTCGGTATTGGAAATGAAACGACGTGTCCTTGATCGCTTTTTACTTTTCAGGTCAAAGACAGTAACTATGAAAGTACTCCTTGGTCGTAAAAAAACCAAGCGGTTCTCTCAAGTATTATTTTATACTTTTTCGGGCTTGAGGGACACAAATTTACGAAAAAGTTCAACCCTGGAGTCTTCTTAAGTTTTTCAGACTCTCTAAAATTGAAAAACGTCGAGTTTCTCCTATACTGGACTCATTAAAATTTCACAGTAAAGGACCCGTTCGATTACAAACAGGAACGGACCACTCCTTCTTAGGGTTCAAATCAAAACTAAGTTGGAATCATCCGAAGGATGAGCTTATAATCAAGCATATGTTATCCTCCTCAAGCTTGTAAAAAATAAAGAGGTACTTGCCAGAAATGGTGGGGGAAAAGAGAGAAAAATGAGCCTATTTGTTATCCTTTGTCTCAGAAGAAGCCTTATCACCACTCTTGAACACGACACTTTTCATTCACCTGGGTTGGGAAATCCTTTGCCTAACAGTTGATCAAACCACATTGAAAATCTTCAACCGGTTCCGGGTATTAACTTTGGGTCAATTGTCACCAATCCATCTGTCGTGTCATTATGTGTTCAATAGGTCACTGCAAATAAACCATTCATCTGTAAAATACCTGTCATCCATCTTGACCATCCCTGAGTCAGTCCTTACAGCTACATTTCTTCAACTTGATCTATGATTTCGTGTTGTGGGCTTGCCTGCAACGGGTCGCTTTCTATCGACATTAGCACATTATCTAGAAAGATGACCTAGAAATCGTCAGTACCTTGAAATCTGCATGCATCAATGGCAGGTTTCTCGCCTTTGACGACGGTTTACATCATTGACTTTCGATCGAAGGATTCCATGAAATGTTCGACATCAACTCATTCATTCACATCTCATGGATTGTACTGGGTACTTTGAGAACCATTGACATCACTAGTGGTCTCTCTCACACTTGTTAACAATTTACATCATCGACTGGTAATCAAGTGGTTTCTACCATGTTCGACATCAACTCATTTATTCGCATGGATAGAATCGTACCTTTTCGGGAAGTAGAAATGAAGACCCTGGATCTAGTTTCCACCATCCAGGCTGCGAGGAGTTTTGTATTCATTATACAGTAGACTAATCATAAACAGATGGCTGCGTCCATACTGTGTCTACAAGAGTCTATGATTATGATGTATTGCGAAATCATTCCTATATCAGAGCAGTAGTTAGTTTGTTAGTTAAAGTTTTTGATCTGAGTATGGGAATGCCTACCTCAGCGATGATATAATCTTACATATGTATTTTGTGTTGAATACTTGCAGGTTCCGACTGGGCTCTCCACAAGATAATCCTTGAAATGATAAAGTACTTCACCCTTCCTAGATGATATGAAACCCTAATATACTACAGGCTTCGCACTTTAGGGGGAAATCTGTTACACTAAAATTTGTCACCATGACTATTTGCAGTTAGTATGCCTCCATCAACTGTCATACTATCCTCCTTGGCAAGTCTTATACCTCTGCTCTTCATGTCAAACTCCAAGAAAGAGAGAAGGCCTTTAAAAATCTATATAACTCTGGGTACGCAGTTTCTCTTAGCCTTACCTGCGTGTACGCACCTCAAGTTCACAATACCTGCGTACTTGTATGCTCTGTCTTTAAAGGGGTGGGTGCGTACTCCTGTAAAGGTCAAAAGGCGCAAGTTTCACTTCAAAAAGTTACTTGTGGTCATTTCTAGAGCATTCTAGAAGTTTGTTTGATGTGTATTGAGCGCCTCCAGATGGTTCATGTATCCCTATGAAAGAGGAACTTATCCCATCAAGAGGGGAGCTATCCCATTCAAAGAGGGGCTTATCCCATTGATGGTGGACCTGATTAACTTCCTCTAAAGCACTATAAATACAGGCATTGGGCCAGAGGGAGGAGAGGTTGAAAGCTGAACATTCCTAAGGGTAGATGCTGCTGGAATTAGGACTCCCTTATAGAGATTGAGAGGAGAGATTCCCATCCTTTCTTAGCCTCATTTGGAAGTGGGTGAGCTGATCAAAGTAAAGGAGAACTCTTGCTGGACCCTGGGAGGGACCTGCACAACACCAAGGCTCAGGTTGTAATGGTTTCTTTTGTTTCCACTTAATACAATTAAGCTCACTTTTCTCAACAGATTGTTATACATGATTTGTTTCATATACTCCTTGGTCTGCATGATGAATATGTTTTATTTTATAAGTTATTCAGGTGCTATGTAATCGTTTGTTTGTTAGTGAATGCAGGTTTCGAAGAGAAGGAGGAGCTCATCCGAATCGGCGAGGTTGGACTACTACAAAGCATTGGAATAAAGGTATGTTATAAACACCTGATTACTTGTATTCTAAATGCATATTTAGAGAAAGGTAGTGTTTAATTGTCTTGTTTGTCACTAGAAAGCCTTAGCTTCTAGGGAGGTCGGTTTTGTCCGCAAAATTGACTCTTTCTACATGACAAAGTCCAACCAAAGGAACCTGACAAGATAGAGTTTGAGCTTAAGGAGGAAGAATCAGACTCTACAACAGAGGAGGAATTAGAAGATGAGGAGCCACAAACTCCGGGTGTGAGAAGATCAGTTCGAGAAAGAAGGCAGCCAGAAAGGTATAGTCCATCGGTTTTTTGTTCAAATTTTGCTTTATCTATTACTAATGATGATCCCAGAACTGTGAAGGAAGCAATAGATTCAGAGGATGGAAAACTCTGGAAAGAGGCCATGGTTGATGAAATGGCATCTTTGCACAAAAATGAGGCTTGGGATCTGGTGGAGTTGTCGGCTGGAAGGAAACCCATTGGCAGCAAATGGGTGTTCAAGAGGAAGACAAATGCAGAAGGAAAGGTGGAGAAATGCAAAGCTCGGTTGGTAGCAAAAGATTATTCCCAGGTGCCGGGAATTGATTTTGCTGATATTTTTTCTCCTCTTGCCAAGGTAACTTCTATTAGATTACTTTTATCTGTTGCTGCTGCTTTTTATTTTGAGGTAGAACAGATGGAACTGAAGACAACATTTCTTCACAGGGATCTGGAAGAGGAAATATACATGAAGCAACCTAAAGGCTTTGCGGTGAAGGGTAAGAAAGAACTGGTATGCAAGTTAAAGAAGTCTCTGTATGGGTTAAAATAGTCACCAAGGATGTGGTATCAGAAATTTGATACATTTATATGGGGACTTGGCTTCACCAGAAGCAAAGTAGATCACTGTGTGTATTTTAAATTAACTGGTGACCGTGTTATTTATCTGGTCTTGTATGTAAATGATATGTTGCTGGTTGGAAATGACAAAGAAATTATCCAAGATTTGAAGACCCAATTTTTCTCCAAATTCGACATGAAAGATCTTGGTGCTACAAACTATATTTTGGGCATGGAAATTAAAAGAGATCGGGCAAAGAGGAAGCTCTGGTTAAACTAGAGGAAGTATGTCGAGACAATACTGCAGAGATTTAATATGCAGGATAGTAAACCGGTGAAGGTTCCTATTCCTGTAGGTGTGAGGTTATCAACTGAATAGTGCCCCAAGACACAAGAAAAGGAAGAGGACATGTCCCATGTTCCATATGCAAGTGTAGTCGGTAGCCTGATGTATGCAATGGTCTGTACTAGACCAGACATTGCACATGCAGTGGGAGTATTGAGCAGGTTTAACCAGAGAAGGAGCATTGGATAGTAGTGAAGCGGGTTTTCAGGTATTTGCATGGCACTAGTGATTATGGTTTGCGTTACCATGGAAGATCAGGATTGGACAAAATGTTGGATATTCATGGCTTTGTTGATGCAGACTGGGCTGGAGATCTGGATCAGAGAAGATCTACAAGTGGGTATGTGTTTAACTTATTTGGAGGTGTAGTGAGTTGGATGAGTAAGAAACAATCTGTAGTGGGACTATCAACTACAGAGGCAGAATACATGGCAGCCACTCATGCAAGCAAGGAAGCAGTTTGGTTGCAGAGATTGTGTTCAAGTATGGGGTTAGTACAGGGAGCTATAAGGATAGACTGTGACAACCAAAGTGCAATTTTCTTGGCAAAGAACCCTGCATATCATTCAAAGACAAAGCACACTGATGTTCAGTATCACTTTGTGAGGGATATGATAGAAGGCAAAAAGGTGTTGCTGGTAAAGGTGGACACTTTGAAGAATACTGCAGATGCATTGACAAAATCTGTGAGCTCTGAGAAGTTCTCTTGGTGTAGAGAGACAATAGGCGTTTCAGGGTTGGAAAAATGACTAAGCTCTCTTGTGGTGCCCTCTGGAAAGAAAACAACAAGTGGGAGAATGTTGGGTTGTGTTATATTCTTTCCATGACTAGCCCACATAGTTAACCGGGGGGTTAGAGGGGGGGCGGAGCCCCCCTTCATTGCGTCGATTGTGTAGCCGGGGAAGGGGGGGTCACAGGGGGTTTGAGGTGTACTCGTAACCCCACTTTATGGGGTCTTTTGGACCCTATGTTAGGTTGGGCGGACCCACCTATGTTTTGTGCATGATTTGCTCACATGTTTTTTGGACGTGATGGTTTTCGGTCCATCGTATTGGATGCTTCAACATTTATAAATATGTATTATAACATTGAAAGGAACATAATGAAAAATCAAGCTGGTAGTCTCGGTTTTGGGTCCAAGGGAAAATCTCTGTGTATATGTGTTTTATGTGTTATGCTCTCACATTGTTTATTTTCTGTGTTTTAGAATTCGTATGCACGTAATTTCTGTACGAGGTTAAAACCTACAAGTGCGATTTCCCTGTTAGGAATTATTTCCACCATAGATAGGAGATCGTTCTTGATCTCGGTGATCCTTAGGAAATATGCTTGCATACTTTCATATTTGCCTTTCTTAATTTCCTTCAGCTTATTTCTAAGGAACAAAACATGATTTGCATCATTAACTTTAAATAAACTCACCAGTCTATCGTAGATTTCCTTGGAGGTGTTCAGGTTGGAGATGTAGGCCACCAAATGCTTGTCGATAAAGTCCTAGATGATATTCTTAGCTTTACTTTCCCCTTTGTCCATTTGTTCCTAGCAGCAGCAAATGCATTTGATGGAGGTTCAAGAATTCTGCCACTCACATGATCCAACACTTCTTTTTCTTCTAATGTTAGATCGAGAGACATCTTCCATCTATGGTAGTCAGACTTCTCTAGGAGTTTGTCTTTAGCAGAGAAGTGCATTGAGGAACGCATGGTTTCTTTGGATAGCCTTGCCAATCTTCTATTCGGCGATTTCTCTTGCTCTTGCTTAGGATTTGTCTTCACCTCAGCTCTAATACCATGTTAAGATTAGGTATGTTCTATGCTTAGAGAAGTTTACTTATCTTTCTTATTATTATCCACAAATTAGCAATCACATGTATATAAGTAAAGTGCAAATAGAACATTAAACGATCAACAGAATACAAGCCAAGACAAGAGACACAAGATGTGGCGGCTAGCCAGGGACAAACCCCAATATGGGGAAACCCTTTGATCAAATATTCTTTTATCTTCAATAATTCAGCAAAGAGAAATAGTATAAAAATCTAATTTATATCAGCAGCAGGAAACCCTAGATCAGTGACATCAGCATCAGCGACATCAGCATCAAAACTAGGGCAGTCAATATCTTCCAAACCGGAGGTTAGTGTTGAGCCTGTTAGGTTCCTATACCAATAGGTTTCATTTTTCATGATTGACTATAGAAGAGCCAAATATGTTCATCCTTTCATGCTGCAAAGGTTCCATATTTTGTAAACAAATGAAGGAAATTAAAAAATGAAAAGAGGGTATGCCCTAAAAGAAAAATCAAAGGGCAAAAAGAATGGATTGGTCAAAAAAATGATAAAAATGAACCCCAAACCAAGAGACCAAGAAAGTGTGCTAGTTTAAATGCCACTACTGTTCCATTGTTGCAGAATTTCATTGTGTACAGGTGGTTGATTCTGCATACAGTTGATGAATAGCCAGACAGTCCAATCCTGGCTAGATCATGTTTGAATTTACTTGTCTTTAGAATAGAGAATAAAGATCTGTCCAAACAGTTCAAGCTTGGCAGATGAGTAAATAGGTAGAGAAACAAAGGAGCCCAACTACTTAATCTGGGCCCTTGGAAGAGATAAGGGTAGACTTAGATAGGAAGGCATTCAAAGAAAAAGAGGAAAATTAGGGTTTGCTAGTCCAAATGCACCCAATCAAAAGGAAGAAAAAATGCTGTGTGTATTAGGCTGGGTAGGCAGTTTGAGGTTGTAGAAGCAAGTTTGTGGTCACCTTTTTTGTCTTGTCAAGAAAGACTCATCTCATCAATAACACAAGTACCATGGCAGTTGTTTGGTTGTAGAACAGTGGAAGCATGACTAACTTCCCCTTTCATTCTCCCAGAAATCATTTACTGACATCCCCTCAAGGACCTTGGGATCTGCCCAATAGTCCTACTTCACTCCATTTTATGAGAAATGCTAAGTTGAACTTTGAGTTTCTTAGTTAAATATAATAGAAGGTGGTATATGAAAGATGTATACTAGAATACTCCTTCTCTATCCAAATTTAAGAATTGATTATGGATTTTGTCGACAATGAAAGTGGCATAGTCATATTTGATAGCAGGAGGTTGTCCTGGGTAAATATTGACACTAGAACTTGTTGGCATTATGTTTCTGGTATGGCTATATGTTACAGATGTTGTACTTGATGGCAACTCCCGTGGCAAGGCTCTCAATATGTTGAAAAATTAAGAAGTACGCAGGAGAACAGTTCAGAAGGTGCGTACCCGCAATACACCGTGAAGGGACCGCGGCCAGACACGCAGGTCAGCCATTCAGGAGGTGCGTACCCCCAGTGCATTCATTTCAAGGCAGAGAAAAGCACACGTGGGGTTTCTTATGTTTAACCCTTGGTATTTAGCCGACGGTATTTGTGTTATTATGGTTTTGGCTCGTGGTATTGATCCATGATTTTAGGAGGAACTTGCCTATATAAAGCAAAGGAGATCTCTTGGCTAAGTATCTTTTGCAATTGAATATCTTAAGATCTGAAATATTGGGTTATGGTCTTAAAAGCTTGATCTATATGAAGTTAAAAGTGAATCTGTGAAGGGTGATCTCTCGAGCGCATGATCAGATCTGGGCATTTGAGCATCTGTGCCACTCTGGTGGACTGCCTATTCGGCCCTAATCAGAAGTACACAGGTGTTTAACAGGAGAGTAGCGTGGGTACGCAGAGCAGAAACAGAAGATCTGCATGGGTACGCAGAGAAGAAATAGGAGATCTGCGTGGGTATGCAGAGCAGAAACAGGAGAACTGTGTGGGTACGCAGAGCGACGAAGGTTCAGGTGTGTATGCACAGTAACTGTACGCAGCGCGATAGTATCTCTGGGCGCGTACCTGCAGCAATAGTACGCAGCGTAATAGTGTCTCTGGGTGCGTACCTACAGTAACAGTAAGCAACGCAGTTGAAGAAACAGTGCGTGGACACGCAGTGTGGCAGAAGGGTCTCTGCGGGTATACACAGGGGAGCAGAAGGTGAAGTGCGTACGCACGCAGACCAGAGAAAGAAGAACTGCGTATATGTCTTAAGACATTTTGTTTGGCTGTATTTTTCTGTTGATAAGGTGTTCTGGGTTTGATTCTTTTATTGTTGATCTGGTTACTACAGTTGACTGGGTGATTTTCTTATAGTTGATGATCATTTGATGCTTATGGATCCAGTTTGAAAATTTATGAAAAGTGGTCCTTGTAAGAAAAGAAGTAGGGGGTTGTAGCTCCCTTCCAGGAGAGACTGGAAAACGAGAGAGAGAGTTGTAGCTCTCTACAGGTTGCAGCCTGCGTACTGGTAAAGGACTGCACCAGTACAAAACCATTGTAAAAGGAGTTTCTAATTTCAAAGAAGATAGAGACATATTGCAGCAGGTGGTTTTCACCCACATTGGGTTTCCACCTTACATCTTGTGTTCTTTGGTGTGACTATCCGTTTTCTTTGTTCATGTTCATTATTTTATGGTACTGACATGCAAAAATAATTCAAAGAACAAATAAGGAATATTTATTAAAAGAATTAGATAATACTGATTCACCCCCCCTCTCAGTATTATTTCCAACAATTGGTATCAGAGCAGGTCCTTCAGAGAAGCTTGATCGCTTGAAGGTAGATCGTTCATCATGAGCAAGTACGAGAGAGAAGCATCAATCAGGCCACCGGTTTTTGATGGGACAAACTTCAATTATTGGAAGGTAAGAGTTACTGCCTATCTTCAATCTCTTGGTACAGAAGTTTGGGACATCGTAGAGACAGGCTACACTTTTCCTTCAGCTACTCCTACAGATGTAGCCGAGAAAAAGAAGTATGAAACAAATGCGAAAGAAGTTAGTACCCTATTAGGATGTATATCCCAATTGGAATTCATGAAGGTAATGCACTATAAATCCGGAAAAGAAATATGGGACAAAATTGTCACAAGCTAAGAAGGAGATGAACAGGTAAAGCGTGCTAAACTTCAAACTCTCAGGATTTAGTATGAGACTCTCAAGATGTATAATGATGAAAGTGTGGCTAACTATTTTCTTCGAGTAGATGAGATTGTTAATTGTATGAAAAATTTGGGTGAAGAAATAAAAGAGGCTATTGTGGTTGAAAAGGTTCTAAGATCATTGTCCCCCAAGTTTGAATCTAAAGTATTTGCAATAGAAGAAAAAGAAAATCTACGAATTCTTACTATGTCTCAGCTACATGGAATTCTAACTGCTTATGAAATGAGAAAGGGAGGTCCATCAAACAGAAGAGAAGCTGCTTTCAAGGCATCAGGCAAAGGAGATTATTATGAAGCAAGCCACGTCCCAGAAGAAGAGGAAGAAGAATCAAATTTTGTCAGAAATCTTCAAAGGGGTTCTGGAAGGTTCAGAGGTAAGTTACCTTTTAAATGCTTTTCTTGTGGAAGAGTAGGTCATTATGCTGCAGAATGTCCTTATAAGGATAAAGGAAAGGAACCTGCTAGATGGAACAAGAAACAGAGTGCAAATAAGAAAAGCTACTACACTCATGAAGATAGTGATGGTCTATCAAACAGTGATGAAGATGAACGAGGTAATGAATATAAATTGTTAATGGCATCTGAAGATGTTGATTATATGGATGCTATAGATGTGGATAACCTTTATGAAGAAATTACTAGACTCAAGAGATGTATAGAAGAAAAGAATATGATCATTGATACTCTACAATTTCAAATTGATGAAAAGGAAAAACATCTTGAAAAATTAGAAGGTGAAATTGTTGGTCTTAGAAAAGAGATTGAGAAAACAAAAGCTATTAATCTTAAGTTTGTCAAAGGATCTGAAACTTTGGATGAGATTATCAATGTGCAGCGGTCTCCACTAAACAAAACAGGTATGGGCTATAATGGAGAAACTTCTCAAGCATCCACCTCAAGAAGTTATCTTGATGCAGCAAGAAGAAATGAGCAAAAGAACAATGAAGACCATCAGGTAAAGCAGGGACGAATTGCAAACAGAAACTATCAGGGGCAATCCATCTTAAGGGTGAACAAAAGCTACAACCAGCCACAGGTAAAATCTTCTCAATTTGGTTCAAGAATAGATGACAATAGAAATTACAATCAATTGGCTGGTAGATTCGATAACCGCAGAAGTTTATTCAATGGACAATGCTTTTCTTGCCATAACTTTGGTCACAAAGCAGCTCAATGTGTTGCATATAAAACGATCATGACTAGGGAAGCTCAAAAACAAAGAAGTATGACCAGGATTACAAAAAGGACCTATAACAACTTTTCAGTTCTTGAAAATGAAGTTGAATGTTCTATTTGCAATAACTTTGGTCATGAAGACTCTGAATGCAGGAGCAGGTTTCAGCAGAAAAAGGAACAAGCCTCAAGCACCAAAACATGGAGAATAAAGGAACCACAAACAGAAAGATGTGGGATAGCATTTTATGCAGAGGGACAGGAAAATTTATGGTACATTGACAGTGGATGTTCGAAGCATATGACAGGTGATAAAGAAAAACTTGAGTCATATTCTGCTCTAGAAAAAGGAAAGAAAGTTTCTTTTGGAAATGATACTCCTGCAACTATAAAAGGAAAAGGCATTGCTCAGTTAAAAGAAAAGGTCAAGGCTAGAAATGTTTTGTATGTTGATGGATTGAAGCATAATCTTCTAAGCGTCAGCCAGATGTGTGATCAAAGAACCGAGGTTATATTCAGATCAAATGGATGTCTTGTTCGTGATCTTGATACAGGTAAAACAGTGATCAAAGGCAAAAGAACTCCAAATAATCTGTACATATTTGAAGAAGGACAACAACAATGCTATCTGAGCAAGGATGATGAGCACTGGTTATGGCATCGGAGGTTGGGACATCTAAGCTTTTCACAAATAAGGAAAGCATGCAAATATCAGGCAGTTCGCGATCTTCCAGATATCAAAATTCCTGACAACACCATATGCAAATCATGTCAGTTTAGAAAACAAACCAGAACTAACTTTCCAGAGAAAGAAGGATCAGCTAGCATGCCTCTTGAGCTAGTACATACAGATACATGTGGTCCTTTCAGGAAAAGAACACCTCGAGGAGAAGAATACTTGATATTATTCATTGACGATTTCTCCAGGCTTGTCTGGTTAGGACTTATGAAGCACAAAGATGAAGCATTCGAAAAATTCAAATCCTTCAAAGCCTTGGTTGAAAATGAATCAGGTCACAAAATTAAGTGCCTCAGATCCGACAGAGGTGGGGAATTTACCTCAAATGAATTTTTCGATTTCTGTGAAGAACATGGGATAAGAAGAGAATTCTCTACAGCTAGAACTCCTCAGCAAAATGGAGTTGTGGAAAGAATGAACAGAACAGTCCAACAAATGGCTCGTGCTATGCTTGATGAGTCAGGAACTCCCGCAACTTTCTGGGGTGAAGCTGCACATGCTGCGGTTGTTATTCTCAACAAAACAAATGTCCGGGTGAACAGCACTCAAACTCCTCATGAGCTCTGGAGTGGTAGGACTCCTTCGGTAAAGCACTTCAAAATCTTTGGGAGCAAATGCTATATCAAGAATACTGATGAGCAGCTTGGCAAACTTGAACCTAGAGCAGATGAAGGCATTCTTCTTGGTTACTCTCCACATAGCAAAGCATACAAATGCTACAATAAAAGACTTGGCAGAATTGTTGACAACATTGATGTAGTGGTTGATGAGAAGGGATACATTCCTAGGCAAGTACATCATGAAGACATCGAAGAAGATGAAGGCTACCCTCAACGACAGAATGATGAAGAAGAAGAACCTCAAGAAGAACCAGAGGAGCAAACAAGAATAGAAGAAAAGACTCCATCCAGATATGTTCAGAAGAATCATCCAGAATCTCAGATTATGGGGCAGAAAGAAGCAGGTGTACAAACAAGAAGAACAGTTGTAGAAGCTTCAAGCTATTTGGCATTACTCTCCTCTACTGAACCACAAAATGTGAAAGAGGCATGCAAAGATGAATGTTGGGTGAAAGCAATGGATGAAGAACTTGAGCAGATCGAAAAGAACAACACTTGGGAGCTGGTTCCTAGACCAAAGGATAAGAATGTTATCGGAACAAAATGGGTCTTCAAAAATAAATTGAATGAAAATGGAGAAGTAATTAGAAACAAAGCCAGACTTGTTTGTAAAGGGTATGCGCAGCAAGAAGGAATAGACATTGAAGAAACCTTTTCTCCTGTTGCAAGACTTGAGGCCATCCGAATGTTCCTTGCTCTCTCAAGTTTTCAAAACTTCAAAGTATTTCAAATGGACGTGAAATCAGCCTTTTTGAATGGAGACTTGGAAGAAGAAGTATACATTGAACAACCAGATGGGTTCATTCGTGGAAATGATCCAAATCTTGTATGCAGATTGAAAAAGGCTCTCTATGGTCTCAAACAAGCTCCAAGGGCTTGGTACTACCGTTTGGACAAATATCTTCATCAACAAGGCTTTTCAAAAGGATCAGAAGATAGAAATCTTTATATAAAAGTTGAAAATGACAAATTGCTAATACTTGTTGTGTATGTAGATGACATTATTTTTGGCAGCAATGAAGAAGCTATGAGTCAAAGCTTTGCCTTGGTCATGCAGAAAAAATTTGAAATGTCCTTGCTAGGAGAACTGACATATTTCCTTGGTTTGCAAATCCATAAAAAAGAAGGAGGAATCTTTTTATCTCAAACCAAGTATCTCAAACAGATTTTGAAGAAATATGGCATGGGAGATGCAAAACCAGTATGTACACCCATGGTCACAGGATGTAGCCTCAGTGCAAATGATGAATCTGCAGCAGTACATCAACCAACCTACAGATCTATGATTGGAAGTTTACTTTATTTGACAGGTACCCGACCGGACATCATGCATGCAGTTGGAATAGTTGGAAGATTTCAGGCAAATCCGAAGGAGACTCATCTTCAGGCAGTGAAGAGAATTTTCAAATATCTTCAAGGGACTCAAAATTATGGCTTATGGTATCCTAGAGATACAGATCTTACACTTCATGCTTATACAGATGCAGATTGGGCTAGAAGCGTGGATGATAGGAAAAGCACAAGCGGTGGTGCGTTCTTTATGGGTTCCAGACTGGTATCTTGGTTCAGTAAGAAACAGAGTTCGATTGCCTTGTCTACAGCTGAAGCGGAATATGTTGCTGCTGCATCTTGTTGCACCCAACTCCTTTGGATGATGCAGACTTTGCAGGATTTTCAAATCACTTGTACACCACCTATCCCCATCTTATGTGATAACACAAGTGCAATCAACATCTCAAAGAATCTTGTTATGCATTCAAAAACCAAGCACATACCAATCAAGTATCATTTTCTCCGGGAACAAGTGCTTGAACAGAAGGTCAAGTTGGAGTATGTTCCTTCTAAGGAACAAGTTGCTGATATACTCACCAAACCATTGCCCAGGGACACTTTTGAATACCTCAGGCAAAAGCTGGGGGTTGTTGATGCATCATCTTATTGCTGAACCTCTTCTGATTGATGGTACAGGTTCAGGGGGAGCATATAATGCATTGTTGGCATTATGGAGGATGTGCAGAAGGAGATCTTGGAAGTAGCTGCAATATGTCTCTATCTCTTTCATGGTGGATTATGGTTCTTCGCTGCAGATCTGGTTCATATTCAGGGGGAGCATGTTCTTAGGGGGAGCATAACCCTTTGCACTTGATGTCAAAGGGGGAGAATGAAGCTGAAGTTTGTGAGGTTGCCATCAAGTCCAAAGGGGGAGATTGTTGGCATTATGTTTCTGGTATGGCTATATGTTACAGATGTTGTACTTGATGGAAACTCTCGTGGCAAGGCTCTCAATATGTTGAAAAATTAAGAAGTACGCAGGAGAACAGTTCAGAAGGTGCGTACCCGCAGGTACACTGTGAAGGGACCGCGGCCAGACACGCAGGTCAGCCGTTCAGGAGGTGCGTACCCCCAGTGCACTCATTTCAAGGCAGAGAAAAGCACACGTGGGGTTTCTTATGTTTAACCCTTGGTATTTAGCCGACGGTATTTGTGTTATTATGGTTTTGGCTCGTGGTATTGATCCATGATTTTAGGAGGAGCTTGCCTATATAAAGCAAAGGAGATCTCTTGGCTAAGTATCTTTTGCAATTGAATATCTTAAGATCTGAAATATTGGGTTATGGTCTTAAAAGCTTGATCTATATGAAGTTAAAAGTGAATCTGTGAAGGGTGATCTCTTGAGCGCATGATCAGATCTGGGCATCTGAGCATCTGTGCCACTCTGGTGGACTGCCTATTCGGCCCTAATCAGAAGTACGCAAGTGTTTAACAGGAGAGCAGCGTGGGTACGCAGAGCAGAAACAGAAGATCTGCGTGGGTACGCAGAGAAGAAACAGGAGATCTACGTGGGTACGCAGAGCAAAAACAGGAGAACTGCGTGGGTACGCAGAGCGACGAAGGTTCAGGTGCGTACGCACAGTAACTGTACGTAGCGCGATAGTATCTCTAGGCGCGTACCTGCAGCAATAGTACGCGGCGTAATAGTGTCTCTGGGTGCGTACCTGCAGTAACAGTAAGCAGCGCGGTTGAAGAAACAGTGCGTGGACACGCACTGCGGCAGAAGGGTCTCTACTGGTATACGCAGGGGAGCAGAAGGTGAAGTGCGTACGAACGCAAACCAGAGAAAGAAGAACTGCATATCTGTCTTAAGACATTTTGTTTGGCTGTATTTTTCTGTTGATAAGGTGTTCTGGGTTTGGTTATTTTATTGTTGATCTGGTTACTACAGTTGACTGGGTGATTTTCTTATACTTGATGATCATTTGATGCTTATGGATCCAGTTTGAAAATTTATGAAAAGTGGTCCTTGTAAGAAAAGAAGTAGCGGGTTGTAGCTCCCTTCCAGGAGAGACTTGAAAATGAGAGAGAGAGTTGTAGCTCTCTGCAGGTTGCAGCCTACGTACTGGTAAAGGACTACACCAGTACAAAACCATTGTAAAAGGAGTTTCTAATTTGAAAGAAGATAGAGACATATTGCAGCAGGTGGTTTTCACCCACATTGGGTTTCCACCTTACATCTTGTGTTCTTTGGTGTGACTATCTGTTTTCTTTGTTCATGTTCATTATTTTATGGTACTGACATGCAAAAATAATTCAAAGAACAAATAAGGAAGATTTAGTAAAAGAATTAGATAACTCTGATTCACCCCCCCCTCTCAGTATTATTTCCAACATAACTAGGGTGATCTCATCGACATATTCACTGGTATTAAACCCTAAGATCAGGGATATCATGTCCACAATGAGTCTTCCAGTTTCTGTGAGCCAAGAATGCAAATAGGGAGGTAGGCCTTAGGGATGGCAGTCTGGTTTCATGAACATATGAGCAATACGGGTTATCTTTGAGCTGGACAATTGAGAAGCTTTTTCAAGTAGATACCCCATGGAAAGACGAGCAAGGGGCTCAGTGGAATGGAAATGTATCATCTCATTAATAGATTCAGCAGTTATAGAAAAAAGAACAGTTTGGGATGAGGACATTACTACTCGGTGGACAGGGTCATAGTTGGCACAACACTGATGAATAATATTTGGGAAAACACAGACTGAAGGGAGAAAATACATGGGAAGGTTGGATTCCCATATTCCAAAAATATCAGTGTTGTTTAGATGACTGTCCCTGACTTGGCAGAAGGCCTGGAGATGGTTCATGTCACCAGATAACTCTTGTATTTGGAAATCTCTGTCGGCCAAGGGTAAATAATTTAAGTCTTTATGAGGTGCATTGATGGGTGCGACGTTCAGAGCTGCGGGGGCTTCCATGTTTGGTTCTTGTGTATTCAAATTGGAATTTGGGCTTTCTATGGAGAATTGGACTATACAGCGGGTTTAGGAGTCTTTTATGGACTAAACAGACTGTTTTCAACTCAAATTTGGGTTTCTCAGGTAAAAATTCTAGTGGAAAAGCGAAATTGTAGGTTTGCAGGGCAAAAACGGATAAATACCTGGATTACGGAGGTAAGACTGCGTATTTGCAGGTCGAATGGTGGTCTGCAGAGCACGACGCTGGAGTTTTTTGGCTGGGTGACAGGCTAACTACTCGAATAGTCGACTGGACATATTTTGCATGGAGCACAGTTTGCAGAAAATTGGGGCGAAAATGACATTTTATCGTTTATTTAACGAAAATTGACTTGGCGGGTAATTTTTGGCATTTATTGAGTGGATGATGTCAGCATGACGGGACATTTTGTCATGTAGTGGAGGGTACGGGATGGTGACGTGGCGGTGATGTCAGCGGAGGGCCAGTGGGAGGGCGGTAAGTTGTTTACCCCGCACCGCTTATGGGATAGGGCGATTTTGGATGGAGGGGCCGTGAGCACCGCGGGCAGTTGACACGCATCCATGGTACGGGCACGATACCACCAATCTCCCGGGCATTAATGTTCGGCGGATGGAGGGCTAGCGATATAGATCTTGGTCGTCGGATGCGAGGGCCGAGATCAGATGGTTGGCAGTCAACGGAGGCACCAAAAAGTTAAGGCGCAGGACCCACACATGAAATTAAGGTTTTATAACACATCGGGGTTATTTACAATTGTTTCACGGGGTTGCGGGTTTGGTTATTTAATTAACCAGAGGTTAATAAATCCCAATGTTGCACGCGGAGGGTTATTACAAGGTTTCGGATAAACCTATAATTCCCATTTGTTCAGTAACATATGGTTTATAATAAAACCGGGGCGAGATATTTAATATTTGGGAATTTGCACATATATATATATATATATGTGTGTGTGTGTGTGTGTGTGTGTGTGTGTGTGTGTGTGTGTGTGTGTGTGTATTACGGGTTTAGGGAACAATTACAAGGGATTAATATAGTAATGTTAACAGTTAATATGAGAAATGATATGAAAATAAGTGCTAAGTTATAAAGTTTAAAAAACTTAGGCTTAGGAAAGCAAAGTTTATATGTAATTTTGTACAGTTTCCTAAGTAAAAGGGTTTTACTTAGGCTTTTTATGAAATGAGATGGAGTGATTTGGGGGATATTAAGTAGATCTCAATATCTCTGGGGGAAATTAGTAAATGATTGGGGAAATGATGGAGGGGAGTTAGTCATGCCTTGCTCGAGCTGCATTCAAACATCTGCCATGGTACTTGTGATAACAGTAAGATGAACATCTTGAGAGACAAAATAAATCACAAATATGCTTCTGCAACAAAAAAACTGCCTACCCAGCCTACTGTACCTAACATTTTTTCTTCTTTTCCTTTGGGTGCAACTGGACTCGCAAACCCTCATTAATTTTCTTTTCTTTGCATAATAAGCCTATCTAAGTCTACACTTATTTCTTCCAAGGGATCAGATTAAACTATTGAGCTCCTTTGCTTCTCTACCTATCTATTTATCTGCCAAGTTTAAACAGTTTGGACAGATTTTTATTCTCTATCTCTATAACAGGAAATTGAAACATGAACTGTCCAAGATTAAGCTGTTTGGCCATTCATCAAGTGTGGCATGAGTTATACAAGCTGCACACAATCAGATTGTTGCAGAAAATATTATAGTAGTGGCATTTGGGTTTGCACACTTTCCTGGTCTTTTTTTTGAGGTCCATTTCTTTCACTTTTTTGACCATTTTATTCTTTTTACCCTATGATTTTTCTTTTAGGGTATACCCTCTTTACATTTTTTAACTTCTTTTGATTCTTTTACAATATGGAAAGCCTTGGCCACCGGAAAAGGGATGAACATATTGCAGAGCTAAACCAGTCAATCATGAAATATGACACCTATTGGTATAGGAGCATAACAGAGTGCATGAAGGTTTGTCCTTCTGTACAGCATTTGTCTTTCTCTCCTTCCATTTCAGCTTATTCTTTTCCTTGTTCTTGCTTGCAGAGTGTTTAGTTGATACCCCAACCTCTGGGTTCACATTCTTTCCTCTAGCTTATAGATGTGTAGCCTGAACTGATACATCATCTAGGCTAGTGGGATTAAACATGGGAATGTTGTGCTTCAATTAGCTATGCAGACCACCTATATACTTCAACAAAGTTTCAGGTGAGTCTAGAGATATGCCTAGAGTTAAAGCTCTTTTTTCTAAATTCCTGGGTATAACTTTGTACACTTTGGCCCTTTAATTAGCGAAGAGTTTGACAACTCATCATTCCTTGCTGCATATAAGCTAGAGGATAGAATTGTTTTTTGATGGTAGAAACAAATTCATTCCAGGTAGAAAGGATTTTACCATGTCTTTTCAGATTAGCTTGTGTCTTGCCTTCCCACCACACTCGGGCAGTTCCTCCTAGTCCAAGGCTTGCTAGCTGAATCTTTCTCCTTTCTGAATCAATGTTCTGCACCTTGCAATATACATCAATCTGTCTTATCCAGTTATATAGCTTTTCTGCATTTACCTCTCCATCATAAATTCGCAAATCAAACTTTACATCTAATTTAATCAAAGAAGTTTTCTTCTTTTTCTTATCAAGGCTGGTTTTATGTGAAGAAGATGATGAGGATGATGAAGGTGATGATGGAGTAGATGGTGGAGAAGGCATCTCTTCTTTTCCTTTGCCTTCTGGATGGGCAACTAGAAGATGTTCCCCTGCTCCTTTGTTTGGTTTAGGAGCTGAAGTGCTTTAACCACGGCCCTTCTTAAATTCCTGATACATCTCTTCCACCATGGCCTGAAGTGCCTTAAAACCTTCCATAAATTGGGATTCTACTCCCAATGGAGTTTCTTAGACCATTATCCTCCTAAGATAGACTCTTCCAATTTCTGGATTAGCCTCAACAAGTTCTCCTTTTCCTAGTTTGAGCTTTGACCTAGTTAGCATTCAAAAATCCAGCACAAGCTTGTCTAACCTTAACAAAACCAAAAACCAAAAGCTCTGATAAAATGAAATCTTAGATTAATATTAAGGTATTACAGAATCATGTGCAGGAATTCCTATATTACTTAGTGCAACGGATCAAAAATATTGCGAATAATATAGACAATGAGCAGTTACAGAAACATAATAGACACACACACATCAACACAACAAATAATCAAGGAGTTCACCCAAAACTCTTGGGCTACGTCTCCTGGTCCAACTTTCAGTGGTGGCCTCTCTATTATGTCTTCAAGAGCAGAGTTTTTACAAGTGTGAGCTCAAATCAAGTCTCAACACAATAGGAAGGACAACAGGGTTTTACTTGAATCCCTCAAGTCTTTCTGAGTACACCAGGGAAAATTTTAAGACCCACCCTAAATTTATATGTATAATAAATGGGCGAATCCCCATGATACATAGGAAAAATGGGAGGTGATTTTATCACTAATATAATATGTATATATATACATTTTTGGCGAATCTCTCACTAGATTATATTATCTTGTAAAGTCATGGTGAAATTTTCACTGAATTATAAAATCTTGTAAGATCTTAGAAAATCTTTCACTGAATAATAAAACATTGTAAAGTCTTAGCGAATTTTTTGTTAAAGTATGAAACCATATATGATAATAATAAAACATATTTGTTAAATTGTAATATACTAACATACATGTTTGGAAAAAAGAAACATAATTTTCACTTCCTACAAACAATGTTGCAAGTTTTAGTGGCATTGTTTGTCATGGTAGGAGAGATTAATGTTTTCTCTACCACTTTTGTCAAGCTACCACTTTTGCCAAACTATCAAATTTCTTTCTTATTCCATAGACTCCAATTGCGAGATAAATAAAAAAAACATTAATTTTGTTTACCCCAACACGCCAACAAGTAGCAAGCCCCAACTATATAATATAATGAAGTAGTAGGTATCCCAAAGGCCTGAAGGGGATCTAATGGAAAGAAGTGACCATTGTCAGAAGCCTTCCAATCAATATATAAATATATAAATGTAGATATATTATTATTATTTTAATTGGAAATCTTCAGTTAAATAATAAAATTTAATTACATCTCTTCCAATCTAAATTTCTTATTAGCATAATTCACTACCTTCATACCATTTTTGACAACGTTGTAACATGTGGATTAATTTCCTTTTTGGTGCACAATCTTTGCCTTTTAGGACAATATGGTGCAATGACCCAACCCCTACAGATCATTATGACAAACTAAGAATAGCAGAGAAGATGGAAGGTTGTACAAACCAGCATATTTTTCAAACAACTAATCCAAGATCAGTACCTTTACTTTTTCATGAAGATATCATATTGAGAATGTTTGAAAAATGGTGGGAAATCTGGGTAACGACTATCTCTCTTCCGGGAGGGTGATGTGGAAAGAGTTAAGATTTCATTGTTTTGAATTTTCTTTTGTTAAATCAGAAAAACCAATATTAATGGAGATATCAGTATTTTTTACTAAATTTTGTGAAGTGACTAAATGTAGCTTTAACCATTCACCTTAATATTTTTTCTACAATATAATTTCCTAAGTCTATTTAATATCTTCATTATCATAAAAACCAACCTATATCCATATTAACTCCGCATCTACCACTCTTAGAGGGATGAAATCTATTTATCCCTCCCACTTGGTAGACCTGGAATTAAGATGGCTCTAAGCTGATATAATTTTCCCTTTAAATAGTCTATGCTCACATGAATACCATGGTATTACCATGGGTCAATACCATGGGTTATCATAAACCTGGAGCTTAAAATCTACCATTAGGAATTTAATAAAATTAATATTTTATTTTTATTTTATTCTTTTATTTTAACCAAGTTAAAATGTTTAAGTAACATTAAATTACAAGATCCATTTTTACCCTTGATCTACCAAGCCGCGATATCACGATATTTGATCCAGAGTAAAGATGGATCTATGCTAGTTTAATTCCGCCCTTTAAATAGGCTGCATTCCATGTGAATACCATGGGTCAATACCATGTGCCATATTTATTTTTATTAATACTAATATTAGGGTTAATAATGTTTTTTTGCATGGTATTAATAATAATTTGGCCCATAGGCTTCACCTAAATATAACACATTCTTTTAGTGTTCGTAAATATCCATTTTTCAATACCATGGGTTATCATAAACTTGGAGCTTAAAAACTACTATTAGTAATTTATAAAAATGAATAAAATGAATAATTGATTTTTATTTTATTTTTTTTATTTTAACTAAGCTAAAATGTTTAAGTCTACGAAGGCATACATACTCTACCCCTTTTGGTTTTTTACCTGTGACCTCTTAGGAGGAAACACATGCTCTTAACCATTAGGCCAGGTGGCTTATGGAGTAAATATAAAAAATGTTTTATTTATTTACCATACCTCTCGTTTATTTATATTTTTATTAATTTACCATACCTCTTTTATAAATATGGTATTTGGCCCATAGGATTCAATTAAATAAAACCTATTTTTTGAGCCTTCTTAAATAGAAAGAGGGTTATGGACTAAATATAGAAAGAGGTTTTATTTATTTACCATACCTATAGTTTATTTATATTTTTATTTATTTACCATACCTCCACTTTATTTATATTTTATTTATTTACACGCTTGCATGTTCATAAATATAAGGTGACATATGGAGTAAATATAGAAAAATGTCTCATTTATTTACCATACCTCTCGTTTATTTATATTTTTATTAATTTACCATACCTCTTTTATAAATATGGTATTTGGCCCATAGGATTCACTTAAATGAAACCTTGTTTTAGCCTTCTTAAATAGAAAGAGGGTTATGGACTAAATATGACTAAATATAAAAAGCGGTTTTATTTATTTACCATACCTCTAGTTTATTTGTATTTTTATTTATTTACCATACCTTTGGAGTAAGTATAAAAAGAACTTTTATTTATTTACCATATCTCCACTGTATTTATATTTTTATTTATAACTATCATAAATATATTTTCTTGAAAATGAGGGCAAATGGAAGATTGTAACTCCTAATTTCAAGGGATAAATTTACTTTTTTTACCCTCTTCCTTAAAATAAGGTGGGCTAACCTCCATACCTAATTTTTTTATAAAACAAACTTGAGGCGATTTGTAACAATGTACTATGATACAAAATATTCACCCAATAAAAATACAAAACCCCTTAATTTAGCCCAAGGGTGAAAATTCGCCCCTAAAATTTTCCATGGAGTACATAGACTCTCCCTCTCGCTCTTTGTCTTCTGTTTTCCATTTGTCTCAGCACTGTCTACTCAGTCTTTGGCACTGAGTGGCTTTTAAGTCTATTGGCGCTTGTCTGTTTGTTTTCCCTTTCAGGCTCTTTGGCTCCTGGCCTCTGTCCATTCATATTACCTCTGAGTGTTAAACAATCATGGTGAAACACCTTTAGGTATGGTGGCCACCTGTTTTTAAATGGAAGGGACCATTGGCACGTTTGAAATCCCAAAAAGGTCATTTCTCTGTTTACACAAAGAAATACACAGACAACGCTGAAAAATCCGCCAAAACACCTCTTATCGGACTTCAAATATTATCGAATCCACCATAAAACTCCATCAGGTCCGCCTTTATATCGCTATCGCAAGTTGCAGACCGCGGGTTTCTTTGTATTTGGGTTTATAACAGAAATACCTAAAATAAAGAGAAAAACCCAACAAATGGCTTCATATCACATCCATAAACCCTTTCGAGTACGGCTATATCGCATGTCGCATATCCTTCTTGACCCCCGATCGTTGATTGCTCCGATCGGCCTTATCGACTATCGACGCATTGGCATATCACATGGTCGTTGGCCTTTGGCATCACCCCTAACATAGCTATGATGCGATATTACGATGCAATATATCGTAGTCACATATCATCAATCCTTCAAACCGTGGGTTAAGTCCTTCTGTGTGTGCATTATTGATGCGATATTGTGAGTAGATCTAGACTATTGATCTGCGCGCTTGATCAATGGACCTCGTTTAATCATGCAGATCGCTATCATGATTTCCATAAGGCCGCCTCTGATTGACTTCAGTTGCCACCTCCGATTGTGATATGCCGATTAGATCTGGACCGTTGATCGGCCAGATCCGATGGCTCCTATGCAATGCTGCTTTAGACTTTGCTTAGCTCTATTTTCGCCATTTCTTCATGTTTTTCCTGTACGATAGTGTTTTCCGCCATTTGTGAAGGTTTTTCCTTTGCGATAATGTTTAAGTATATGAAGACTTAGAGGGTTTTAGGATCCATTTTGGATCAATTCCCTTTCTCAAAATTCCATTATCCCTGTCGAAAGGAAGCAATCAAAGACAAAATATTCTTCTCACCATGGTAATGATTGTTCCCTTTGAACCAAATGGAGTGAAATTTCTTCAGGCATACTCGAGGGTTAGAGACCAATTACAGCAAGTAGGATGGCTTCAGTTCTTTGAAAATTTTGACGAGAATGAGACAAAGGTTACTAAAGCTTTTGCTTGAGATTTTGGTGGGCCCGAAGAAGAAATTGGAGACATCAAGCTTATCCTAACAGAGTCCACTACGATAGAAGCCACGGGATTACCTAGAAATGGAGAAATGTGGTTCAAAAACAGAAAAATTAAAGAGATTGACTGGATACATTTCCTCAAAGAACCAGGTATGGATATATCCATCTTTAAAAAGGGAATTCCAATCACCATGTTATAATGGAAATGGAGTAATATATTTTCTAACTTGTGAAGGTAGATTTGGAACTATGTTTTTATAACATGCTTGAATCTTGATGCATTTTATCGACGAAAATGAAATCAATTTGCCTTACTTCTTGATCCAAAGTCTTCGAAAAATTGCATACATTATATAGAGAGAGTGTAGGTCCATTTATAAATCCCTTTACCATTTAAAACTCATCAAAATCCTTATAGAAGCACATTTAGAAGCTAAGGGAGACAATTGGGAAGATTTCTTAGTTATAAGTAATTTTGTAGAAATCTGGGAGGAGGAAATAAGCAATAGGGTTAAGCGCAGTCAATGAAAGTTAATGCAAAACCCTAACCCTAAAAAAGAGGAAATTAAAGAAGAAAATAAAGAAAAGAATGAGACAGAAGTACCAAAAGAACCATTTGAGGATGATACTCCACTCTCCCAGTATTTTGAGAAATGTAAACAAGAAAATGAAAAACAAGGACTTATAAGAAAGAAAGCCAACTCAAGCTCTAAGTTACTTGAAGAAAGTGAGAAAACAGAGAAAAGAAAACAAGAGGTTAGACGAGACACTAAAGGATCAAGAGTAAAATTGACAAGAAGTAATATAATTTCAAAACTTTCAAGTACATAGTCTCCATAAATGATAGATCTTGAATAGGAAGGATATAGAACACCACCTCACGCAGTCATCCCAACAAGAAAAAATCCATATATTGACCCAGTCCAACAGGAAATTTATGGTTATGTAGAATATCTGGAAAAAAGAGCACAACAGAAAGAAAGTCTCTCTCAATATCAAGAGAATGAAATTGGTGAAACTTCCTTGACAAAACAGACTTTAGAAAAAGAGTGCAAAGTTGAAGATGCTTTGAAATAAGACATATATGAGCTAGAGGTTTTAAATAAATGGCTAATCCAGGAAAGGGAAGAAACAAAATTTCAGAATGATATAATTAGAACCCAGAATGATAATATACTTCTACATCTCTACCATTGGTATAAAAAAACTAAGAAAATCAAGGCTAATAATAGGTCTCTTAAGAATAGTCAGGGGTTTGTAAAGTAAAATTTTGATGAAGAGACCAAGGGCCACCTTCAGCATTGTGAAGAAAAAGGAAAGCACTAGTTTGGATGTGCTTGCACAGGATTAAGAAATCATACATTAAAGGAGAAAAGAAGAACCAATTTTGAATTTTTGGTGCATGAGGACAGCAAGGCCTTTGGTGTCAGGGAATGTTGAAGTCTGAAATTGTTTTCTTTTTTACTACCCTTTTAGCATCTCCTTTCACCTTTTGTCACCATTTTTGTAGCAGTCTCAACATGCTGAAGGTCAATTCAACTTATAAATTGTATTTATCATCCATGTTTATAATCTATGTTTATTTTTATGAATTATAACGAAAACATTCTACAGCTAATGTTGATTCCACAACAATATCCATGGTTAGATAGGTTGCAGTGCTTCAATAAAAGGATGAAGAGTGTTTGGAGATGACAAATGTTTACCACATATATGACCATCTATCGACATGACTTGGAAAGCTATGAACATTAAGATATTTAAGAGTCAAACTCAAAGTCAAACTCTAAGAATGACAGTGCACCGGTTAAGTAAAGGCAATAGGAGAATAGAATGACATCAAGTGATCGTGTTGAAGACTTGTTCAATCATTAGGATATGGTTTGAGAATAATCTCTTATGACTTTCTCTTTGAGTAGAAAGTCATAAGGAGATAGAGTGTTAAACTAAATCCATTTCCTAGTTGTCAAATTATCTCATTTGGTATCGACATAGAACTCGTAAAACATTGTTTTATGAAATTTGTATAAATTTCATAAGGTGAGACCCATAACATAGTTTGATTATTAAGTTTATAGTTGTTTATTTTCAAGACTAGTGATACTATGCTCTAGATTAACATAATTACTCTGTTCTCAATGCATTCATAAAATATCCCTTGATTGTTAGTAGACTTGCGCTCATGGGAGAGCCTCCTAACGAGTTGTGAGGATATTTTATTTTGTTTTAAATTTCTAATTTGCTTATAGTGTAGTAGTTTCTCTCATTATTTTCTTAATCGGTTTCATCACAAAGATATTTGATCAATTTTTGTTTTGATTTTGAAGTACTCATAAAGGGAAAATACGAAAAAGATTTGATTTTTATATGCATTCTCTTTCCAGATTTCATAACTAAAATTAATTTCTTAGATGATAACATAAGTGTTATTTAGAGTTAACTATGCACACAAATAATCATTTTAGAGTTAACAAGTTTTTCATCTAATCTTTCTTCTGCAATTAAAAATTAGGTCTTGTTAATATAATTTATTTTTATGTAATTTGTATAGAAATTCTTTATTGCAATTTAGTGTAGAAGTTCCTTTCTGCAAAATAGTGAGTGTAGTGTTTACAATTATGCAAGTAGCACTAGATTCTTTTTCTTGCAATTTAGCATTTCCTTTTATGCAAGTAGAAGTAGGTTTTGAATTATGTAATTGAGATATATTTTTAGTTTTACAAAGTAATGAATTTCAAGTCAGTTAAGTAACTAAGATTTAATTTAACATTAAATTGAAATAACACGTGTGTAATTATTCTCTATATCTCATTAAAAACAATTGTCTATACTTAAGCTAATTTCATCTTTAGAATCAATCAATCCATAGAATGTCTCTTAGCATATGTGGTGCAAATTCATCTCACAAGTACACGAACCTTAGTTCAAAATTAATGAAGTAATTTAACAACAATTAAATTACCCAAAAAATGGAAAGTCTAGCGAGGAGTGGTGATGCAACCTTCATTCAAATCACAATCCCTAGGTGTGACCTTTCAACGATAAATTTAGTGATGTGCGGCATTTATCTATAAATCTAGTGATGTGACTATTGGTACTCCTGCTACATGGTCGCAGCAGCTAACCAAACCAAAATAATTTTGGTTGCTCTTCAATCATCAAAACTAGATAATCCAATTGAAGAACGAAGGCCATCTTTAAGTTGATTGCAGATTCCTCAAATATTTCGGAATTTGACGGACATGGGGATTATGTTAAAAAAAATGAAGCCCGAATGTGTTGCCTGCCTTTAAATAAACCCAAAGAAAAGCGCTTCTCCTTCTCTCATAGCAATCCTTAACCATAGCTTATCAACACTCTTTTCCATTTGCATCATATGCATTTTGGAGCACATGTTGGTTCTATGGTGATCACTGGACTTTAAATCGATCAATTCTTTACATGGGACCATTGGATGCATGGTGATGACCATATTGTTTAATATGTGCACAATGCAGCTTTATTTACATCTCTACAGAGTATAAATAATTAAAAACAATTAAAATAATTTCATTGGGAGGTGATGATAGTAAAATTACAACTAAATTATAGGGTAGAATAAGAGATGCTCAAATCCGAAAATCAACTCAAAATTTTGGGAACTTTAATGGGCCTTATAATTGTAAGAAACTTTGACATTATGTGCTACCCATGGTGATGATGCAATTATAGTGCAAACTCTTAAAAGAATTTGCAAGTATGCATTCTCATGGGGGAGGATTAATCCAAGGTATGGTTGGTTTCCCAATCGTGTAAATTTAACATTTTAAAGATGCATAGGAAAGATAACATTTTACAAACCCTAATGAAGCTTGATTTATTCCCTAACAATTAATACATGGTGTATCCACTTCGTTATAAAGCTTAGAGGCTTGTGGGTGCATAATCTTTCTAATGCATCATTAATGCAGTGAATGCCCTAAAACCCTAATGCAATCATAAAGTCAATGTATGTGATGAGACATGATGAATGAATGCAACATGCATCATGTGTGTGCGTACATCAATAGCGTTTGATAGGAAGGTTCATGGGGAGATTGGCTAATTGAGAACCTGATCAAAACCCTCCGAAATTTTGAATATGCCCAAAATTTTGGGTGTTGTTGTAGCAGCTACAACAAGATGATAATATTAATAATAATAATATAATTTTAATGTGATTTAAATTAAATATTAAATTGGTGTATGAAACTCTCTTATTTCTTTGTGGGATGAGGGACTAGTCTTCTTGATTTTAAAGTTAAAGTTTATAGACGTATAAATACTTTACCTATATTTAAATTTAACAATTATTTAAAACCTTTTATTTACTATACTATATAGACTTAGATTTAACACATTGATAATGTTTATTTTACAAAATATATTAAATATATGTCTATTGATGCATATTTATTAATGTGATTTCTTTTAGTAACTAGTTATCACTTAAGGATTTTTGTCGGGGGAAAATTGCACCGACAACGGTAAGGGGATCTCCCCAGTAAAAAGTCCCAATTAGGCCTTATACCACTTGGGATAGGAGCCCCAAGAAACCAGGCTCTCACCATGTTTTTTTGAAAATTGTTTTTGGACAGAATGAGCAAGAGAAAGTGGATCTAAATCAGTCTTTTGACAAAAAACAAGTTAGAACAATTTTATGAAATACTTTAGGTAAAAGATACAAAGAATATAACAACAACTAAGTAGATGAACATGAACCTTAAAGAAATATTGTTAGCAAATTTTAGTTAAGATACAAGGATGAAGAAATAGATTTGTTACCAATTGTGAATTCATTCTAATTCAATAACAATTGTGGAAGCATAAATCAACAAACAATATCGTATAAGATGCAATGATCAAATTAACAAAACAATCCTCAATTCTCAACAAATAAATAACATTCACATAACATTAAAATACCACAAGGATAATATTAGGATGCTCAATGACAAGTGAGTGAATGATTTGTAAAATGTAGTGGATACTCCATTAGACAATTCATCATAAGAGATCTGATGAAATTATATTTAAAAATTCGAAGTCTACACTTTTATGGTTTTATTCTCTTTAAACTTCTAGATCTATAGATTAATATTATTTATGTATGCATGCAAATAAAAATTATGAAAAAAATAGAGAACAATGAAATAAAATCTCACAAATACATTTGACACAAGATATCATCTAGGAAACCCTTTCGGGAGAAAGCCAAGCTAGAAGGTGAGGTCGCTCTGCTACTTTTTTCTGAATATAAAATGATAGTGAATATAAAGAAGTATGGCATGTGGTCCATGGCCTACTATGGTGCACAAATCCTCTCTATGTGATCTATCCCGTATCCTTCTTAGTTATTTTACTCATCTATGAAACAAATGCACTCGAAAAGAATGGAATCCCTTTTCCTCCTAGTGCTTTGGTTATAACAGAACCTAGTAGCCTACTAGTGGTTAGGTTCAAATACTTCAACTCCTAACCAGAGTTACAATATAGACTCTTCAAGAGTCTTATTCATCATAATCTTGTGGTTATCCCCTTTTCTATTAATAATGGGTGTTGGCATGACATCCTCTTAAACTATGGTTGTGAAAATAGGAAGGTCAACTTCTAAGTGGCATAACTTTTGCATACGGAATTTGATTGACATGATTATTGCATCATTGGAAATCTCTTTGTGTGTAGGATATTAAAAATAGGTTTCACCCTCAATAAAAAAAAATAGCCCCAAAAAATATCGTATGATGCCTCAAAATTATCCCAAAAGGGTTCAGACACCAATTTGTGAAACTAGGTCCCACCGATAAAAATGGTCCAATGAATGGATTCCTCCACTTTTTCCACTATCCAATCTAGATAGAACCTCCCATTTATGGAAGGAATTTGGTCCCCAAAGGTTATATTGAATGAGGTGAGGAAACTTTTCCTCCACCTTCTCTCGAGTATACCATTTATCTTTTCCTAGAAGTTGTCTTTTCAACCCAATCTGCCAAAGGTCATGCTACCCCAATCTCTTAGTTTTGGGCCTCTTTTTCAAAATTTTATCTTCTATCAACTCTACTTGATCATTTGGTTCAAAATCCTCCATAAAATGTAGGACTTATTCCTTTTCTTGATCTACCATGGAAATCTCATAGATTTTTAGATTCTCTACATTAACAATTGAGTAAATGCACATGTGTGGCAGCAAACTAAGTCAATAGGCATTATCACCCACCTTTTCTAGTATCTCGTAGGGACCATACTGTAGAGCCTTGATTTTCTTACCAGGATCTTGTAGCCTCTCCTTGTCTAACTGTAGCCATACTCTATCTCGCACCTTGAATGATTTCTCTTTTTAGTGTTGATCATGCATGGAATTATATTTTTCTTGTGAATTAGTGTCTCTTGTACTTGTATATGGATCTACTTGATTTTCTCTACAATTTTTTCTTCCCTCAAGGCATCCCCCTGTAATATCCTCCCTCACTCCTCCTTGTTGCCCATATGTAATATCCAAAGGTGAAGGTCGTAAATATCCAAAAAGTTTCAAATGGGGACTTACTAGTAGAAATATGGATTATTATGTTATAAGAGTGTTGTATATATACTATATTTTCATCCTAGGTATTCAGATGATTTTGATTCTATCCCCTCAAAATTTGCACCAAAGTCTCATTGACTACTTCTATTTTCCCATATGTCTATGGATGGAATGGTGTAGATGTCTTCAACTTTGTGTTCATCTTCTCCCACAATGTAGTCAAAATTGCATTGAGAAATATCATGTCCTTGTCTTAAATGATGCTCCTTGGTATCCTAAAGTGCTCATAGACTTGTCCAAAGAACAATTCCAATGCTTATTTTCCACTGATTATATTGTTATTGGGAATCATAACACAAATCTTGTTTAACCTTTCAACTACCACGAACAAGTAGTCATGTCCCTTCCTGGTCATTAGTAAACATCCCACAAAGTCCATGGAAATGATTTCTCAAGGATGAGGGGGTACATGTAAGGGATGATATATAGTATGTTTCTTATTGATATGCTTGTTTGTTAAACAAATAATGCATCCTCTTATGAACCTAGCTACCTGTTCTTGCATCTTGGGCCAATACACATACCTTTTCAAGTTGGCCACTGTCTTCTCTACACCAAAGTGCCCTATAACCTTGGAGGTGTGAGCCTCTCTAATCAGCTGCAATCACTCACCTTTAGGAACAACTTATCTATCTTTTATAGTAACCCATCCTAGATATGGTTGTCAATGATGTTGCTTCCATTGTTCACATGAATCTAACTCTATAATTGATAAAAACACCTCGATGAAGTCCTCATCCCCTGGATATGCCTCTTTGTATGCATCATCCATGAATGGATCCATGTGTATCAAGTTTCCCAAAGTTGTGATCTTTGATATGGATGGCCTTGAAATAATGTTGGCCAACTTGTTTGTGCTACCCTTCTTGTACTTGATCACTAAATGGAACTATTGTAGAAATCCCATCCAATTTTAATTCCTAGTTTGTTGTATCTTACTCTAGGCCTGAAGGTACTATAGTGACCAATGATCTGTGTGGATTACTATCTCTATTCATATCATATAGTGCTTCCACTTCTTCACAGTTTTCACTAGCGCATAAATCTCTTTTTCATAGATAGGGTAGTTAAGAAATACCCCATGAGATACTTTACAATCATAGAATATATGCCTTCCTCCTTGCATCAAGACTACTCCCATAGCATACCCACTAACATTTGTCTCCACTTCGAAGGGATGTTGCAATTTTGTTAATTCCAGAATTGGTGCTTGTCTAATCTTCTTCTTTAGCTCCTCGAAGACCCTCTGCTAACCCTTTCCCCACTAGAAACCCTCCCCACTTGTTCCTATGGCATGGAGTCGCACTATTATCACTAAAAAACTTTATGAACTTTCCTCATCTACTTTTCTTCCTCAACGAAAATCCTAACCTCAGGAAAATTTGTAAGTACTATCCATTTCATGATGGCCTCCATCTTGACAGGATATCTCTCTAGCTCTCCACCACCTATTACATTCCCTATATACACCAAATATTGTTGTGCAACTCACACTTCTTGAGATTTCCTAGTACCCAGTGCTTATTTAATGTCTCCAGCACCTACATCAAATGTGAGATGTGCTCCTCCCAAGTACCATTGTATACCAACATATTATCCAAGTAGACAATAAAAAATGAATCTATAAAAAGGTGCAGTATATCACTTATTCACAACATAAATTTTATTAGTGCATTACATAGGTTGAATGACATGTCTAACCACTCATACAAACCCTTCCTGGTTTTGAAGGAAATTTTCTAGGTATTTTCTTCTTTGACTTGAACCTAGTGACATCCAGACTTTAATTCCATCTTGGTGAATTACATTTCTTACTGCAACAGATCCAAGAGATCATCTACCCTAAGATGGAGGTATTTATTCTTGAGCATGATTGTGTTCAATTCCCTATAATCAATATACATACATCAAATCCCATCCTTTTTTGGCACAATGATTATGAGTGACCCACATGGAGATGTACTTGGTAGAATGATATATTGTTCCAATAGATGCTATAATTGTTTCTTCACCTAACTTACTTATATTATAGACTACTTGTACAACCCCATATTTGGCAATTGGGTGTCCAGTAATAATTGGATCTCATGGTCCACTTCCCTCTTGTGGGGTACCCCTTTAGGCTCTCAGAACACATACCTATATGTATGTAGAAAATATTTTAGTTTCTATTTATGTTTCTTACTTCACCCTTCTAGGGATGCCTTACTATTATAGGCTCTTATACTGTCTGATTTTCTCTTGAAAACAGTAAAACATACTTCTTGTTGGAACTGACCAATTTCTTGGTTTGGTCGACACTTACTAGTGAAAATTTTGACTTTCCTTTGTGCACATTGATGATAAATGATTTTCCATCCTTGATGATTCAATATTGGTTGCCTCTCCACATGAATATTTCATCTCACATGTACATGTAGGAACTTCTAAAAATGACTCCACACATGTTAAGGAGAATTACATCTAGTTCTACTTCTTCAATAAAATCAACATTGATAGAAAATCTAATTTGTCACTATCAAGTTACCTTTAACTATGCATCCTTATTTACCCATCCCAATGGATATGGGCTTGGATGATCATGAAATTCCAATCCCAATTTGTTGACCAAATTTTGTACAATGAGATTCGCTTACGATCTTGAGTCAAATAGAGCATCAATCTTTGTCTTTTTGACCTGTATCTTGATGTTGAAGAGCTCGGTCATTTCATTCTCTTACTATTGCTAAAGGCTACTTAGATTCACCTCCTTTTACATTGACATACATACAATATTCTCATCCACATCCAAGGTTATTTGAATTTGGTCGTTCGAATTCGAATCTATGAGATTCTTCCTCTTATTATATTTCTTTTTCTTCTTGAGGTTAAGATCAAGGTGCAACTTCTAACACTTCTCTTATATATGGTCGTTAATATTGTAGTGGTTGTTGGGATATTTCATTGGTTGGATATGGTTGTCACCTTTTTATATTTCCCTTTTTCATCTTCTTTTTCCCCTCAGAAGCGTCATGTTTCCCCTTCTACTTCGATCCACTTGATTGTCCTTTCTTCAAGCCTATGTTCTCTAGGTAATGTGCTTATACACAAGTCTCACCCAACGATATAGTCTTAAACAACATCACTTACTTTTGCAGATGGACACATAGACCCCCAAAATGCTATAGGAGGAAATTTTGGCTCTTTTGGGAGATACCCAACATTATCGCCATCTTTCTGAACTCTGTGGTGTACTCTCGTACATTGTGCCCCTGCTTCTGTCTGAAGGAGTGCCATCAAATCCACTGGTCTTCTACATACCTAATAGGATAAAATAGTAACTTTACGAGTGTTTTTAAGTCCTCCCACTTAGTCACTAGAGGATCTCCCTCAAACCTCAAGGTCTACATGTGGATTTCCCACTAGGTCAAGGCATGGCCCTCCAATTTTAGTCACACAAGTGAAATATTTTGTTCCTCCTCTATATGATGAACACTGAAATACACTTCTTGTTGTTGCAACTATTGATTTAGCTTCTTTGCATCGATATCACCTTAGTAAGGTTTGATATTGACCTTTTCTACCATTTTGAATAGGGACTATGAAGGATTTAGGGCACTCAAACTAGGTTGATCTTTTTGGGTGCTTTATTTGACTAGTTCTCTATTTCTTCCAGATCTTATGATCTCCCTTCTAATCTATCCTCTACATTATAACCCCCATCTTCTCCAAGTAGTCTGATATTACTATTCATGTCCAACATTCGGAGATTTGAATTACGACTTACATCTGTAACTTGTGCTTCCTATTAGGGTCTTATTATATAGGAATCCCAGTCACTTTTATCTTACTATTTCATTTGAGGTCATTTTTGTAAACATTAGTCCCGGTTTCATGAGTGTCATGGTCTAAAGGGTTTTTATTATTGAATTTATTTTAATTTTTTATTTCATTTTTTATTTATTTATTTTTAACTAATTTAAGAGTTCGGAGATCAGGTAGAGTGATTTAATTTCATATATAACATATTCCCTTCCCCAAGTTTGATTTTTAGTTTTTTATTTTTTTATTTTACATTTTTAAAAAAGAACAATTTTAATCTGTGTACCTTCCCACCTCACACCCATAAACCTTCCTCTGATACCTCCATATCTCTCATTCCATTCAAATAACATTGAATCCCATCAAAATTATAAATACCAAAAGTAAAATTTCTGTGTGCGATTTTTACTAACGATTTAACAATTTTCTCACGCACTATTACAAAACTCCAACTTCCAGAGCGAATATCTCGAGCTACAGGACACGAAATCAGGCCTAGGATAGCTCGTTGGAGAGAGGAAATGGAGGAAAACAATATGGAATCATTTATTTCAATAAATATGCATTTAAAACTACCCATAAATTCAGCAGAAAAAAAGGATACATTTTTTTAATTAAATCTAAATTTCTCCATTTTTTTGTGAATAAAATCGGATGTTGAAATTTTTTGCCTCTTTGATCTTATCAATTCATTATATATCTATAATAATTGTAGAAACACAAAATTATTTGGCTTAGATTTGGGGATTTGTTGCTATTACAGGAATCATGTTTTCTTTTAATAATTAATTTTGATTGTTTTGGTTTGAGATTTTTGCTTTAAGTTTTAATATATTTTTAATAATAAATTTTGTAAATGTTTTATGCAGAATTTGTAGAAGATTGTTACCACTTGGAGCTCAAGGATTTATGGATTGAAATTGTAGATGGTAAAAGAGGAGTATCTAAAAACCCAAGAAACCAGAAAATCATAAATTATTGAAGTTGCCAAGAAACAAACTTCTATTGAACTATGTAATTATAGATCGAGGAGTTATAGAAGAGTTTAGAGGAGGATAAACCAAAGCATAAGGAACTTATATTATTGCGGGATATTTCTTCTCAAATCGCAATCCAAAGAGATTTGGAAATTGTTGCACTTTAAAACTCAGGTTTTATAATTAGTATTTTACAGTCACTTTTTGAGGACCAAGCAAGTAATGATGTTTATTTAATGATGTGATCTAAGTATTGTATGATATTTTAATTATTTAAAAGACATTAATGATATTTTCATCTATCATTTTTCTTTATATTGATACCTACTAAGTGTTGGAATGTGATCATGTCATTTCTTTCGAAATGGTGAAGTATATGCAATGTTGAGTTATTTTATTAACACAAATTTATTATTTGTTTAATACAAGTGAATTAATATTTATTTTTGATATTCAAAAAGATAATTTATTAATATTTCTCTTGTTATTGAGATAGATTTACTTTCTCTCATTTATATTAATTTCACTATATGCAAATAAACATTAAAAATCATAAAAATATACAATCAATTTTTCATAAGCTCTTTAAAGCACGGCCCAAAAATCTATTTAAGTGATTAACTGGACCCATATTCCAGTCAAGGTTTTCACTAATTAAAACATCTGTAGTATTTTCTTCAATTGCTACATTTGGGTGATTTCCCCATCCCCTGTTGTTAAGATAATTCAAGAAGATCCATTCATAGACAACAGATTGTATAATTGTTTATATTTACTTGTAAGTATCTAGAATGATTAGATTATATTAGTTTTCTTTTAATTGATTTTTATGTATATATTTTTAAAGTTAGACTAATATAGGAAAACAAGACTTTATTCTGGAAAGTATATAGCCACACCAAATGAAAAGGGGTCTAATTGGGACCCTGATCGGGCCAATGCTCACTCGTTGCAAAATGAATTCTTTTTCTTGTCAACAAGACCTCAGTTATGTATGTTGAAAATAGCAACAAGAAATGATAAAAATAGCATTGCTATAAATAGCATTTCAGGATATACTCCAACTCTATTGGAAATAGCAAAAAATAGAAATGATAAAAATAGTATTTCTATAAATAGCATTTCAGGATAGATTCCAATTTTAATTAGTCCCTGAATTAAAATTCGAATTTGGTCTCAGAACCTGTTTGAAAAATAATTAATTAATTCATCTTGAGTTAATTAGTTGGAGAAAATCAAACATGAAGTCTTTGTCAAGACATGCAACAGTTATCCCTTTGATTGAGGAAGTTATCCCTTAATTAAGGAGATAAGGATGAGTTTTATTTGAGTTGTAATTAGTTAGCTCAGTTAACTGAGTTAAGTCCAGTTAAATTAGTTCCAAACAGTTGGAGGAAATAATTGTGAGTTCAGTCAGTTAATGCATGCATGCATGCAACTAGTGTTCTCTAGATAACTGAATATTCTCTCATAAATAACTCATGCATGTCAGTTCGGAGAAAGACCGAGTTGAGATTAAAGGAAGGGACAGTGTACTATCAGTTGGAGGAATTTTCCTATAAAGGAAACTCATCCATGCAGAAAGAATTATCTCCTTCAGGATTACGCAATTATTTCAGAGCTCCGAGCAGTGTGTGAGGTGAGAATCACACAGGTGGCCGCTAGAGGACCCAGGAGAAATTGCACAAGGAAATAGGAGGCTTGGAGGACTGAAGGAAGGTATATGTGTTGTCTATTCTATCTATGAGTAGCAATGAGGGATTGTACTGAGAGCTGGATAGCTTGTGAGCTAAAGCTTTGTGTAATCCTAAGATATTTCCACCTGTATGATAATACAGATAGCGGGGTTTTGGCTGAGGCTTTCCCCATAGTATTCTTCTGTGTTTTATGTGTATGATTTCTTCTTCTCTATTATATGTGTTCCGACTGATGTTGCTCAAATTGATTAAGCTTCCACAAAGTTTGATAGTAGAAGTAGATCAAGCATTTTTCTTTAGTACATTGTGTTATCAGTTTAATCTACAGGAGAATTTCTACATGGTATCAGAGCTAGCTGATCTATAAAGAAATTTCTACATGGTATTAGAGAAAAGTTTATCAAAGTGGAGAACAGTATATAAAGAAGGGAGAAGTTTGAAGTTTTGAAGTTCTTGATTGTAGGTACAGAATCAATTTCTTATCACATCTCAAAATTCACCAATGGAATTCAATGGCTTGAGACTCGAGTATGCCTTGGATGGCAGCTCGAATTACATAGTCTGGAAGGATCCCATGGAAGCGGTATTAGAGGACAACGGTTTGAAGTACTTCATTGATCAAGAAGTCCCCAAGCCAGCAACAACTAATGCCCAAGAATTGGCGTAATGGAAGAAATGTGTGGCGAGAGTGAGGAGGATTCTTCTGGAGGGAGTTCGAGACCATATTGTCTCGAGTCTCCATGGGAAGGAGACGTTGTTTTCAATGTGGAAGACATTGAAGGATCTATATCAGAACAACAATGATCAGAGGAAGCTGGCACTGAAAGACAAGCTTCGAAAAATCAAGTGTGAAAAGGGCGACATGATCTCTACATATCTGAACAAGCTCACCACTGACAAAGATGAGCTTGGAAGTGTAGGAATCACGGTGGTCGATGATGACATGGTGAGTCTTGCTCTCCTCGGTCTTCTTAAGAGCTGGCATAGCTACCAAGACTCAGTGAATGGAAGAGAGAAACTGCCAAATTGGGAACAACTGTGGTCGGATCTGATGTAGGAGGAGATTAGGAGGAGCACTAGAGATGGTTCTTCATCCAAGGAGGATGAAGAAAATATAGCCTTAGCCTGTAAGGCAAGGAAAGGGAAGAAGAAGGATTCTCATTCCAAATCACGTTCTTACCATGGTGGGAAGAAAATTGACAAATCTAAAGTGCAATGCTTTGATTGTCATGAGGTGGGCCATTATGCAACTAATTGTCCATTGAAGAAGTCCAAGAAGGGATCCTTGGAAGGATCTGAAGGTGAGGCATTGGCCGCTCAGTTCAAATTGGATTTTACCCTCATTGCATGCATGGTTTCATCGATGATGGGTTATGGTTGGTGTCTTGATAGTGGAGCCTCATTCCACATGACCGGCGATAAGAGTTTGTTTAGTACCTTGGAGGAGAAAGACCTCAAGATACTCATAGAGATGGGTGACGATGAAAGGTACCATGTTTCAGGTGAAGGTACGGTTGCTTTTTAGAGGGAGCATGGAGTTCGCATCACCTTGACAAATGTGAAGTACGTGCCAGGACTGAAGAAAAACTTGGTATCGATCACGATGATGGAGGACAAGGGCTATGATGTAGTCTTCAGTAAGGGAAAGGTTTTCCTTAGACACATCACCACAAGACAGGTGAAGCAGATCGATTCACGAGTCAAGAACCTATATGCTCTTGAGGTTCAAGATGCATGCAAATCCTTGAGGAGCAAGGCAAATGTTGGATAATTGGTGGTTGAGAGGGACAGTACATTACCTCTCAACATGCAGTGCCAAAAGAAGTCTCAGACAATTGTGGAGGAGCCACAATTAGTGAAGCAACTTTAGGAGGTTGTGGAGCAGCCACAATTGGAGAAGCCGAGAGGAGACTGAGTGGAGGAATTCACTCATGCAGAAACCTCCAGTAGGGGGAAATTTCGAGCCAAGTGGGCAGAAGGATCACATGCAACCATACCCCCAGGTGTGAGGTGGGGAAATGTGAAGTGATAGTCCCAAGAGGGCTAAAATAGGGGTAGGATCCTAGAGGTACCCAGCCTCTTTGATTAGACCTTGCTACGGGAGCCCCGACGAGGAGTAACAGGACTAGCTGAGTGGGTAGAGATAGATGCGGATGGAGCGACAGAGGGAGCTTCAACATCATAGGGTGTTTCTAGCCCAACAGGGAGGTTAGTTGGGAGATCAATTACTTACTTCTCAGTAACTGAGTTGCAGTGCTGTAGTGGACAACATGATGCAACATGATGAGAGGCGGTGCATTGCAGATGCATGCTAGGAGATAGGACCAACAGCAGCATGGATGTAGCAGTACGAATCGATGTGATTGATGTAGTCAGAGATCAAAGTGATAGAGGCTAGAGTATTCAGATACTAAAGAGCACAGAGGTGTAGAGTTTTTAGTCGACAAAGGCAATAACAATCAGAGACTTTGATGACAGAGGCATCATTCTCATTCAGGTTGGAATTTTTTTTTGTTTCTGAGTTGCTTGAGCAACAACACTAGAGAGAAGTGTTGCATGCAGAACATTCCAAAGGTTCAGGATCGGGTTCGAGTTGAATGCCTTTCTTGTTGAGAGGGAGTGTTGAAAGTAGCAACAAGAAATGTTAAAAATAGAAATGCTAAAAATAGCATTGCTATAAATAGCATTTCAGGATATACTCCAACTCTGTTGGAAATAGAAAAAAATAGAAATGCTAAAAATAACATTGCTATAAATAGCATTTCAGGATAGATTCCAATTTTAATTAGTCCTTGAATTAAAATTCGAATTTGGTCTTAGCAACTATTTGAAAAATAATTAATTAATTCATCTTGAGTTAATTAGTTGGATAAAATCAAACATGAAGTCTTTGTGAAGACATGCAACATTTATCCCTTTGATTGAGGAAGTTATCCCTTAATTAAGGAGATAAGGATGAGTTGTAATTAGTTAGCTCAGTTAATTGAGTTAAGTCCAGTTAAATTAGTTCCAAACAGTTGGAGGAACTAATTGTGAGTTCAGTCAGTTAATGCATGCACACATGCAACTAGTGTTCTCCAGATAACTGAATATTCTCTCATAAATAACTCATGCATGTCAGTTCAGAGAAATATCCAGTTGAGATTAAAGGAAGGGACAATGTACTATTAGTTGGAGGAATTTTCCTATAAAGGAAAATAATTCATGCAGAAGGAATTATCTCCTTTAGGATTGCGCAGTTATTTCAGAGGTCAGAGCAGTGTGTGAAGTGAGAATCACACAAGTGGCAGTTGGAGGACCCAGGAGAAACTTCGCAAGGAAATAGGAGGCTTGGAGGACTGAAGGAAGGCATATGTGTTTTCTATTTTGTCTATGAGCAGCAATGAGGGATTGTACTGAGAGTTGGATAGCTTGTGAGCTAAAGCTTTGTGTAATCCTAAGATATTTCCACTTGTATGATAATACAGATAGCAGGGTTTTTAGCTGAGGCTTTCCCCAGAGTATTCTTTTGTGTTTCATGTGTATGATTTCTTCTTATCTGTTATATGTGTTCCAATTGATCTTTCTCAAATTGATTAAGCTTCCGCAAAGTTTGATAGTAGAACTAGATCAAGTATTTTGCTTTAGTACATTGCATTATCAGTTTAGTCTACAGGAGAATTTCTACATGGTATCAGAGCTAGTTGATCTATACAGAAATTTCTACAATGTATACGACCATCTAAGAATCCAAGAGGAGGATATAACAAAAACAACTTTTATGATACATCCATTATGAGTTCACTGTCTTGCCCTTTGGGCCCACGAACATGCCAACCATGTTTATGTGTCTAATGAATGACATATTTAGTAAATTCCTAGATAAATTTGTATTAGTCTTTATTGATGACATATTGATATATTCCAAATTTTTTTAGGAGTGTAAACAACACTTGGCTATAGTACTTAGAACCCTAAGAGAAAATAAACTTTACACAAAGAATTTCAACTGTGAATTCTATAAAAAAAAGGTACAAGATTTAGGCCATGTGGTTTCCGAAGAAGGGATCACAATAGAGCCAAAACAAGTGAAGGCTATACTGGAGTGGATGGTATCAAAATATGTTGCTGACATTAGATAATTTATGGGGATAGCCGATTACTACGCCAGTTTATAGAGGGATTCTCAAAACTAGCCCATCCCATAACGTCCCTCGAGAAAAAGGGAGTGAACTTTGAATGGACCCAACGATGCTAAAAGAGATTTGAGAAACTGAAGAATTTTCTTACAATGTCACCAATATCAAACATAGAAGATTTAGAAAATGACTTTGAGGTGTGCACAAACACGTATCTAGTAGGATTTGAGGGAGTCTTAAGGCGGAAAGGTCGCATAGTGGCATATGAATTGCAAAAATTAAAGAAGCATGAGCAAAATTATTCAATTTATGATTTACAATTGGTCACAGTAATCCATGCTCTAAAAATGTGGAGGAACTACTTGATCGGAAGGAAGTTTACTTTGGTCACAAACCATATGAGTCTTAAATACTTCTTTGGCCAACCATATTTAAGTGCCACACAAGGAAGGTGGATGGCTTTCCTAAGTGAGTATCATTGTGAAATCAAGCATATTGAGGGTAAGGAAAATAAATTTACAAATTCCCTAAGCCGAAGATTAAAATATATTAATGAAATTTCCATCAGAAAAATTGAGACAGACCTACTGAAAGAATAAAGTTAGAAACAAATGCAGATCTGAGGTATAAAATGATATGCCAAATTTTGGAAAACAAAACAGACCTGAGTAAATGGGTATATTACGCCATTAATGATGACAGATTATTATTCTATCAAGCGAAAATGTCTATACATGTTCAGGGGTAAATTAAGGAAATTATTATGAATGAATACCACTAGAAACACTATGTGAGACACCCTCGATACCAGAAAATGATCACTTCCTTGAGGAAATATTTCTCCTCGATAGGTATGAAAGGAGAGGTGGCATAATACTTAGCAAAATGCCATTAATTTTAGTTAATAAAAGTAGAGCATCAACACCCTGTTGGGTTATTAAATCCCATACCAATACCTGAATGGAAGTGGGAAGAAATCTCCCTAAATTATATCACATGCTTACCTCGAACTCGAAAACAACATGATGATATAATGGTGGTTGTTCACCGATCGAAAAAGGTTGCAAATTTGATACTAGTTCAATCCACTTTTAAAGCTACTTAAGTGGCATAAGAGTTCATGAGAGAAATCTTTAAACTGCACAGGATACATAAAGTAGTTATCTCAGATAGGTATCCATAAGTCACCAATTTCTGGAGAACATTCTTCACAGGTCTGGGTACTCAATTCATTTTTAGCACAACCTATCATCCGCAAATGGATGGAAAAACTGAGAGGGTAAACTAGGTCTTAGAATATATGCTACGCATGTATTATATGCATAAACCTACTAAATGGGAACATTTTATCCATCTAGTACATTTTTCCTATAGTAAAAACTAGCAGACCTTAAAAATGAGTCCTTTTGAGGAATTATATGGATGAAAATGACATGTACCAGTGAGTTGGAACAAGATAGAAGAAAATTGATTTTTGGTGCTTAAATGCTCCAAGAAATGGAGGAGATGATAAAACAGATCATGAAAAATTTGAAACAAGCCCACGATAGACAAAACGTTGTGCAGATAAAAGGAGAACGTTCATAGGATTCCAGGTGGGAGAGCATGTGTACCTAAAATTAGAATAAAAAAGGATCTCTTTGAAGTTGGGAATCTATTCAAAGCTAGTTCCATGTTATTGTGGACCCTTTGAAACCTTGAATCAGATTATTCTTGTAGCATATCAACTAGCTCTTCCTACTCACATAAGAGCACATGATAAATTTCATGTTTCTTTATTAAAAAAATATGCACCTAATCCTAATCATGTTATAAATTTGGGTGTGATACAAGTCGAACCTAAAGGAGAGTTCACGGTTGAACCTATACATATTTTAAACAAAAGAGGTTGTCATTCAAAAAAATGCCATTCCTCAGATCAATGTACAATGGAGTCATTATGGCCGTGAAGAAGTTACCTGGGAACTGGAGGAAAAGATTAAAGAAACTTTTCCAGCATTGTTCCAAAGAACAAAGGAACTTGGAAACACTAAGGAAAGTGTTCCTCCTAGGGGAGGGAGAAATGTAATTCCTCAGGTGAAAAGACTAGAAAAACCTTACAACTCATGTTTAGCTATTAGTTAACTTAAGTATGGTAGTCATGTATGTTTTGGTTGGTTAGAAAAATGTAAACAATTTATGTTTATATGAATTCCACATGTGTTATGTATGCATACATGTTCAATTAAAAATGATGGATGAATGTGACAAGAAATATAAGCAATGGAAGCATGAGTGGGCTAAGGCCACTCGGGGAGTTGGAGATCCTTTTCTAGTGAGCAAACAGTTAAAAAATTAGTTATTTTTCAAGAAAAGAAAGTTAAAAAAAAAATAGAAAAAATGGTTCCAAATGGGAATAGTCTTGCGAGAGGGTCGAGAGAAAAAGGCTTGGGAACTAGGAACAAAAGAGAAGCGAGAGAGAGATATTCCACAAAGTTAATGATCGAAGATGAGTTCCACTGAACTGATACAATTCTCATCTTTATGTCACTGTGGGAGAGAAAGGAAATGAATGTTGACCACTAATGGGAGATAAATACTAGTGTGGAATTCCTCGTGGAGCAGATTAATGCTTGGGATTATTGTTAGCTGACTTGACAAGGATCTAGCTCAGGGGAATTGGAGGAACTATCCAATTAATGGTTGGGAGGCCCAAGGAGACTTGGTCTGTAATCTTATTCGATGAAAGGTAAGTAAAGTTCCTTAGCATAAATGATGATAACATGTAGTTATGTGTCTCTGATTAGACCTTGAAAGAAAATATAGAAAGACTAGAAAGAACAAGAAGATTTTGTGCATGTTATGCTTGCAAAGAAATTATGCAGTGTTTGTGTCTCTAGTTAGAAGGATCAAGAAGATTATGTGCACGTTATGCTTGCAAAGAATTGGGTTTTGTTATAGATTATTGTTAAAGGGGAAAATTCAAGTGGTTATGAGTTAGTGCATCCCATTAGCTTGAAGCCAAGGAGGTAGCACATGCCCTGAGCTAGATATAAAAGAATAAAAAGAATTGTCTAGTAACTATTAATAATTTGTATTTGAGGGAAATAAACATTTTCTTCTTGATTTCGTTTCTTAGAGAGTTGGTAATTATTATTTCCTTCTAAAGACATTAAAAATAGAAATAAATACATTCAAATATATTCCTTTTTAGTTTTTGGCATGAAACAACTTTCCAGACTTTGAAAAGATGCTAATACCATAGAGGAAATCATTCTATGTGTGAAAGAAAAATAAGAAAATAGTAAACTGTCTATTTCCATTCCACATCACTAACTAGTAAATTGAGGTTATTGGGTAAAAGCATGTTAATGTGTCTCATTATATGGCAAAAGCAAAAAAGTACTCAAATGAAAAAAGATAAAAAAAAATAATATAAAAATATCAATTAAATGAGTTGAGTTTCATACTTGTTAATTATAAAAAATAGATGCTAAATTTGTAACAAAGCTAACTCACAATAAATTTTGGTAAAAGCTATAGTGAACCTATTTAATGGGTTTGGAAAATATAAATAATGTTATAAACAGTAAATACTAAATTTGCAAATAAGTCAACTGATAGTAAAAAATGGTAAAAACTATGGTTAATCGCTCACAAAATATAAATAACTTTATGTAGAGTTAAATGAAATGTTAAAACTCGTTAAAAATATATATATAAATAGAAGTAGAATTTCTAAACAAATAATTTTATATATTATATTTCGAATAATATAAAATACATTATTATAATCATAATTAAAAATTTTACTATAAAAAATATAAAATATATTTTAAAATTTTTCAAAAAATAATTTTAACATTTTGTTATATGTTATTTTCAAATTTCTATTAAAAAATATTGATTTTATAATCTTGAAAGGGTAGTTTCTTGGGTCGCGGTTTTATATATACGAAAATATGATCATTTTTACTAGTATTTTAATAATAATTAAAAAAATATGCTTATTTTTTATTTTTAAATTTTTTTAGCAATCTTTAGAATGTTTACAACACATCTCTTAAAGAAATTTGAATTAAAAAACATAAATCAATATAGAAATGGGGGGTCGCGGTTTTGTCACTACTTAAAAATTTATGTAAAATATTAATGATACCTTTTAAAGAAAATGAATAAATTAGATAAAAATTATATATTAAATTTTAGAAAAAATATGACATGAAATTGAATTTAAATTGACATGTTTTGTCTTCTTTTACCACCATCTAGTTTTTAATGATTTTGTAAATTTAAGAGTAAACATTCCAACTCCATTTATTTTTATAAAACTTCTTTGCCACAAAAAGGGAAAAAGTGATACACATTAACATGCTTTTACCAAGTAACATAACCTTAGATATCTACTTTCATAAATATCGGATTTTCAATTTGTAAAGAGATGCTACGAAAAAATGCGATAGTTCCGTAAATAGCCTTGGTAACAAGAAAGTATAATAAATAGTTCGACAAATGTGTCAAAATAAATTTCACAGTTCTTTCTTACCGAAACCTAAAATGGAAGACTCAAAAAAAAATTGAACTATAACAATTATTTACAATTATACATAGACATAAATTTTCTGCCTAGACCAAGTACTGCAAGAAGCGGACGTGGCCATATTGGCCAAGGTAATATTTTAACAAGCCCTAGGCTGGGAAGAAAAGAAACAGTATAAAGTCTAGTCCATTCTAAAAGAAAACTACATCATAGTCGCTAGAAAGGGGCTCAACCCTTTTTTCCAAACACAAATACATCCCATTTCCCAGAACTGGGAGGGCTTTCCTTGGGATATGGAGCCATAGAAAAGGAAACCCTAAATAGAAGCATGCTTAGAAAGGAAAGTACAACAAATCCAAGAAATAACCTATTAACATGTACAAGCAGCTACACAAAGTCAAAGAGATGCATTTTCTGATTCCAAGGATGGTTCTCGGGAACCCAAGATCTACATGGAGAACCAACCGAAAGAAAACAATCATATATTAGTAATTCCTTGATAGGGGAAAGTATGTTTCCATAGTTATTCTAACTAATAAAAAAAAAAGAGAAACCCCCCATTATCAAGTTAGGGTTTTACCTGTAGGTGGCCAGAACGGGAGAAGTCTTCCATACTGAGTTGACTCAAGACCTCGGGCCTAAACCAATACGCTAGATTTTGGTGTCTGAGTGTGAGTTCTATGATTCAACCCTTTACCACATTAATTCATCAATTCGAGTGCGTACATTTTTCAAGTTAACGCGCAAGGTATATGTAGGAGCAAGGTTACAATCTTACATCAACCAAGGCTTTGTGATTAAGAAATCAAAGCATCGTTGTAACAGTACTAGAAATTAAATCACAAAACTTAAAAAGGTATTCATAGCAATCTATGAAAATCTGTAACAACAATAAGGAAATAACACCATAAATAAAACATCATACATACAAAGGAACCACGCAACACCTGATCAGAAGAGCGGGCCTAGCTCCCTGATTAGGGTTGTGGTAGAAAGGATCGAAGGCTAGGTAATCACAATATCAATATTGCATTAATAAAAATGAAAATACAGAAATATCATGTTACATTCTCAAGTAAAACCTTCAATATTTGATCTGCTCCCCTACATCCCCATCCTCATTCTTCCTAATTTTTGTCTTTTTAAATATACAAAAAGCCAAGGGAAATTTATAAGAAGATTGATTACAAAATATCAATCAACAAGATGAGATCTGAGAGATCTTGCCATCCTGATTCAGCTGGAACAAGTCGAATTTGGTCATTGCAATTGGGGAAAATGGGAAAATGACCACAACAGAAAATCTACGAATATATCCTTCGAAGAACCTTTCTTTTCTCCCAATCCAAACCGAATTTCTAAAAACTGCTCATTGGGAAACGGATTTGGTCCATTCTAAAAAAAACCCATGTCTCTGATTTTTATGATTCTTCTTCATTCGCCAGAAATGTCCAATACAAAATTGTCATGTTTTATTCCAACGAAATTCTGAGTTGGAATATTTGATTATGCGTTGAAGATCAGATTTGCAATCTGCAAGAGAACTTGGAGGCTAAAATCATGAGTGATGTTATAAAAAATTTATCTATAAACCATTATTAGCAATATCACTCATAATAATCATCAATTTATTAGAAATAAAGGAGAACAAATGTTACTTATCCACAAGAGCATAATTAATTATGAAATGGAATTATATAATAAATTATGGTAAATAATGTGATAAAAGAATAGTAGAAATGGATATTAAGAAGTGATAATAATATTGAAAAATTAGGGACCCAACATCTCCCCCAAACTGAACATGATGCATGTCCTCATGCAACCCAATGCCTTTGTATTAACCAAGAAGGGGAAATAGTGGTTGAAAGATATGAATGAATAATTCTCAGTGGTTTTGTTCATGACATTCTCCTAAAATTTTAATAAATTAAAACTTATGTTATTTTAACTCAAGTTTACCTCCATAAAAATGTGGAATGGCATGTATGGATTCATATTTGTTGAAGCTAATGTATGTTGAGTTGATGTTGAAAGTGATGTGGAAGGTGGAAGCCATGCAAGCTTAAAGAAAGTAATCAGAAATTATAGCAAGATCTCCTCCCCCACAAACTCATTAGTTTCCTTGTCATCAAGATTTCTATAACACATCTCATGAGTATCCTCAATCAGTAATTCATCAGGATTCAAAATTAGAATTATGCCTCTTTATCCTACCCCAAAATAATAGCAGTTTTGTTAAGCTAGGATTAAATAGAGATTGATTGGGTAAAGCAACTATCTTTGGTTAAAGATATGAAACTTTTAGAATAAAGGAATGATAGATTAGATGATACAAAATGTCAAATATCAAATATCCTAAAAGTTTCATCCCTAACATGTAAAGTAAATATTTATAATTCAATAATAGATATAAACCATAACCACCATTATCTAAGAACTGATTAAATATTACCCCATGAACCATGAGTTCTAGCAAACCTTATATATGCAACAGTGGCTTTATGAGCAGTTAGTTTTGAGAAAAGAAGGTAACCAAGTAGATCAAGGTATTGAATTAACTTCTATACCATAGGCATGGCCACTGTTGCCAGCAAGCGTCCATAGCCTCGACAGGGATGCCTTTTTAACCCATTGAGATGCTAGTGTCCCATCTATTATAAATAAGTACATAGTTACAAAAGAATTTCAATTTAATTAGATGTCTACTCAAGACCATTGTTCTGGCTTGGTAACCAGTTAATAATAATGCCATTCACGGGAGCTAATAAAAGTGAACAAGTTGGCTTGTGATGAGACCTCTTGTCCTTCAGTTTTATGACCGAAGGCCATTACCCTGGCTTGGTGACCAATAGTGGTAATGTCACTCTATTAGGACCTATGATCATGGTAGGTCAGCTCATGATGAGACCTCCTATCCTCCAATTGACTATTTATGTTTAAAATTAAACTATGGTTATTGTTAATCAACAAAATATTACTTAATAGATGGGGTGGCAAGCCAGCTCCTTAAGAGCTAGGGGTGGCGTAAAAAGTTTTGTAGTAACTATTTTCAACTTAGGTAATTTTGCTTCTCAAAAACTAACAACCTTCAAATGACTGTTGATAAATATATTTTTCTTTGTTAAGATTGGGGTTGAGAAATAGTTCATTAGATAGTGACGGAAAGATTTAAGTACAATTTTGTGGTCAACATTATAAATTTTACAAGATCAGGGACTCGCCAAATTAGGAAAGTTGAAAGTTGACATGATGAAATCATCTTTGCATAATTATTCCTTAAATATAAGATTATGTTTATAGATAAACAAAGATAAATTAGCTACCCAATCATTATGTCAAAAAGGAGCTAGAAACTTAAAAGTATTTCCCCATTCACCAAGTTAATGTCATCATGCATGATTCAAGTTCCAATATGCATGGATAAGCTGGGGTTACAGATTGTTATGGATTATAGTAGTACTAATCATGAGATGTAGGAGTTGACGTGAGATTTTAATAAAAATTATGACATGACATAATTGCTATTAAATATGATACATTTTCCATTAAATGCAACACCTTCCCCTATCCCCCAAATTGAGGTATGACCGTCCTCGGTCATGGTTGGTCATGTCATAAGTGAAACGTGAATCAAATGCACGGAGTCGATCAGGGATGTACCTGGTGACTTACCTTGGCGGAGTATCAGCATGGTTGGAGTAACAGTACCAGGTTCTTAGAAAAATTTTCGGGAGTAACAACATCGGCGGAGTAATAACATCCAAGGAGTAACAACATTCGACACTTAGAAAATTTTCAGGAGTAACAGCAGCAGCAAAGCAACAACACCAAGGAGCAACAACATCCAAGGAGTAACAACATCCGATACTTAGAAAATTTTCGGGAGTAACAGCAGCAGTGGAGTAACAACATCCGATACTTAGAAAATTTTCGGGAGTAACAACATCGATGGAGTAACAGCATCCAAGGAGTAACAACATCTGACACTTAGAAAATTTTTAGGAGTAACAGCAGCGGCGGAGTAACAACACCCAATTAGTAACAACAACCAAGGAGTAATAGCATCCGATACTTAGAAAAATTTTCGGGAGTAACAGCAGCGGCGAGGTAACAACACCTAAGGAGTAACAACATCCAAGGAGTAACAGCATCCGATACTTAGAAAATTTTCGGGAGTAACAGCAACGGCGAAGTAACAACACCCAAGGAGTAACAACATCTAATGAGTAACAACATCTGATACTTAGAAAATTTTCGGGAGTAACAGCATCAGCGAAGTAACAACATCTAAGGATCTGAGAAAACCATATACTGATAATACTCGAGAACAAATGGATAAATATGGAGCAATCATCATGAAACTTGAGAACTTCCTTTTATTTAGATGAAGGAACAAAATTTATGACTTTGAACACCTAAAGCATAAAAACATAAGGGGAATCAGAAAGGAAACAATAATTTATTGAAAACAATAAATAAATAAATAACTTAAGTTGCAACGACTATGATTTTGACTGCAACAATGTTGTTTCCTAAGGGAATATCAATCTGTTTCCAGAAACAACAATCTGTCAATCTATCGTAAACGAATGGAAAAACGTTTTGGCGGAAATGACTTGGATCTTCAAATGGAAATAAATTCTCCATTTCTCCTGTTATGAATCCATTAGGTAATGAAAAAGTCTTCATGTTGTTGGTGAGAAATAACGGGAATAATTTTGTAACAAACTCTTATGATCAATTTCCATGGCACCTTGAAAGAATCAAAATTACATGATATTAGATTTCTTAATAGATGCTTGGATGAAAATCTATTATTTCATTATTATTGCCTTCAAGAATCATTTGTTCAAAAACAAATCGACCTCCTTTATTCTCTTGGGACTTGCAAAAAACGAGCGTCTACCTGCAATAAAACATGTAATCATGGAAGAAGAGAGGTGATCGGGCTCTCTAAATCCAATAAATATGAAAAAAATAACAATTAGTTACTCTATAAAACAAATCCATAGAAAGATAAACAAAGAAAAATTTATTTGTCACCTGCGGGAGAGCAGTGGTCGACCATACTAACCAGCAGTGTTTTAATCATAACTCCTTTGTTTTTCGTTTGATTTGAGTGATTCCAAAGCCAAATGAGAGCTACTTCAAAGTTATATCACCAATAGAAACAGGTTTTGAAAATTCCATGGTATGATATGTCAAGTTTACTTAGAACAACCTGCATAACAGAGTCATTTTCGATTTCCCAGCTTAGACCAACAGTGGATATTTTAAGCATAACTTTTTCGTTTGATGACGGATTCAAATGATTCAAATTGGATATTAAATTATATTCAGTTAAATATATCCAATCGAAACATTTTTTTTGAGATCATGAAAAATTGATGGGTCAAATGTGCAAAGGAACAGTCGGAAAAACAGAGTTTTAAAGGTGCTGATTTACAATAGACAGTTAGTATTTTGGTCATAACTTTCTCATACAATATCTAAATTGAGTGATTAAAATTGAATTGTAAACTAGATTAATAGGGTGATATACCATAGAGACAGGTTTCGAAAATCTAGTCATTTAGGTCTCCAAAAGTTAATTGTCCCAACTCTGTTCCTGAGCTGCCTACTAGGCATACTGTCAATGTTTTAGTCATAACTTTTTCATTTCAAATCCAAATTGAGTGATTCAAATTGTATAGAAATAAAGGGCTACTGAGGATAGAAACAGGTTTTGAAAATATGCCAATTTTATCCCTCAAAACATGACTTTATTGACTATGATTTCAGTAGTTTTATCAAGCCCACACGCCATAAGATATGATAATCAAGCAATTTTTTTTTTCAAAATGATGATGAGTGTTTGTATAAATTTTATTTTCAATATAATACATCTACATACATAATTAAATTCAAATATTTACCACTGATATTGATATACTCAGCAAGTTGCAGCAAACACAACTCTTTCTACATATAAAGAAATTTATTTATTTATGTACTTATTTATTCTATTTTCTACACTAACTATTTGTTGGAAATAATACTGAGAGGGGGGGGTGAATCAGTATTATCAGATTAATCAAACTTTTCAAATGCCCAAAACATATACGCTACTTCAGCTAAGTGAACCAGCGTGTACACGCTACTGTGACGAAGTAAAACAGCGTATAAGCAGAAAACTCACAATTTAGTTGGCTTATTCTTCAATTAAGTGCATCAGGACATTATTCATCATATTAACAGTAAACATGTGCAGTATAACAGAACAGATAAAAAGCCACACACATGAACACCAAGATATAAGGTGGAAACCCAATGTGGGTGAAAACCACCTGCTGCAAGTTGTCTCTATCTTTCTTAATATGAAACTTCAGTTTACAATCTTTTGTACTGGTGCAGCCTTATACCAGTACGCAGGCTACAACCTGCAGAAGGCTTCAACCTTCTCTCGTTCTCCAAACTTCCTTGGAAGGGAGCTCCAACCCCCTTTTCTTTTGTACTAGCCAAAATACTAGTATGTAGGTGCTGACCTACAATCTTACTTCTTCCAGGTATCACTTTTCATACATTTTCAGACTTGGATATTCCTGAAGCACAACATTACAATCTGAAGACCACAATTCATTCAATTTTCACAACAGATCATTGAAGCATAAAACAACCAACTTTGAATCACTGAACCACTGAACCCTGTCAATCACCAGTTACCAGAACACAGAGCAGACTACAGAACTCTGTAATAACAGTCAGATCCCACTGTAAACCCAAATCAAGCTTCAAAAGATATACGCTACTTTAATGAGCAGAAACCGCGTATACACGCGCTTTTACCGAAGCCAACCTGCGTACAGATCTAAAAATAAACTTTCTCAACTTGCAGCTGTACCAGATATTAGTTAGACTCAGAACGTAACATTGCGACAATATGCAGATCTAGAAATACGCATAATCAACATGATAGTGCATTTCAAACCATTTGATCCCGATCTCTCCTTAGATCTAGTTCACCATCACCCGATGAGATCTCTCCTTAGCTCAGATCAACCAACTCAGAACCTGCATATCAGATCTCTTTCTCTCTTAGATATTCATGCCTTGTCGAAAAAGATGATTTTTGCCTAATGATCTTCTTCTCCTTATATAGCCTTAGGCCTTTCTCAATACCAAGAGCCAAAACCATAGTAACACAATACCATCAACTTTAAAACTAGGGATCGACACGCCCGTCGAGACATAATGGTTCGAAATCATAGGCACAACTTCCAAGGTCTAACCACCATGAACCAAAGGAACCTTTCCACATACACGCGCTTTTTCTGAATCTAACTTGCGTGTACACGCGACTTGGGCTTAACGAAAGAGCGTGTATGAGCTTTCTTGCCATGCTGTACTGAGATCTGTCTTCTGATTGAGTTGCCATCACCTGTACTAACCTTTGAGCACCTGTACCATCCACTGAGTGAGTTGCCATCAAGGACAACACTTGAACCATAATGCCAACAATCTCCCCCTTTGGACTTGATGGCAACCACCACACACCACACCAAGTGTCACTCTCCCCTTTGACATCAAGGGCAAAGGGAGGACCAAGATATTCTCTTCCTTGGTAATCCTTCTGCTGTCCATACTGCTGTCCATACTCCCCCTGAGTACATGCTGAAATCTCCAAGTGTGCTCCCCCTTTGTGAATGCCAAAGAGTACCAATCTATCCATCCTGCTCACCAAGTGCTGTTCATGCTCCCCTTGACTGTAGGCAAGATCTGCAAAAGATGTTCTTCAAGAAGAACATGACTCTATACATCATAAAAGACCTTCCTATCACCAAAGACTCATACATACATCCATTTCTCAACTAAGTGAGGATATACAAAAAAAAAATGACTCATCCACCCAACCAAGTGGGGATACATCAATATTGACTCATCCACCTAACCATGATAATACATGAACATTTCATCATTCATCCCAGGCATAGTGGGGAAACCAACAAAGGCCGTTACATGACCTTGACACCATAAAAGAGACAAGAGAGATACATGACATAGAGACAACAGATCTAGACCAAGACTTAGGAAAGACATCAGCAGCATCTGATAAACATCTTGTTATATCAGCAACTAGAATTTCTTTCTGAGCTCCTTCTCCTGAAACCAACAACCAAAACACATCTGAATGCCAACAATGCTTTATGAGACTTTTGAGCTGCTCCCCCTGAACCTGTGCCTGTTGCACTCCCTGAAACTGTGCCTGAATAATTCTGACATTCCTATTGCTGTTCAGAACTTCAGAGTTTTCCCTTGCTGTTCAGAACTTTACATACGCGTTTTCTCCTGTATAAAACAGCGTATGTACGCGGATATTCGTTCTGCAACAAGCGTCCAGCATACACGCGACTTTCCCACCATGAATCCTCGTGTATACGCTCCTATTACTCCCGTAACCTGCGTATACCAACTTTTCTGTAGAACAAACAAATTTCAACAACAGGATGAAGCATTAACTACTCCCAGCTTTTGTCTGAGATATTCAAAAGTTTCCCTGGGCAGTGGTTTTGTGAGAATATCAGCAACTTGTTCCTTAGAAGGAACATACTCCAACTTGACCTTCTGTTCAAGCACTTGTTCCCGAAGAAAATGGTACTTGATTGGTATGTGCTTGGTCTTTGAGTGCATGACTGGATTCTTTGAAATGCTGATTGCACTTGTATTATCACATAAGATAGAGACAGGTGGAGTGCAAGTGATTTGAAAGTCCTGCAAGGTCTGCATCATCCAAAGAAGTTGTGTACAACAAGATGCTGCAGCTACATATTCTGCTTCAGCTGTAGATAAGGCAATCGAACTTTGTTTCTTGCTGAACCAAGATACTAATCTGGAACCCATGAAGAAAGCACCTCCACTTGTGCTTTTCCTATCATCCACACTTCCAGCCCAATCTGCATCTGTGTAAGCATGAAGAGTGAGATCAGTATTTCTAGGATACCATAAGCCATAGTTTTGGGTCCCTTGAAGATATTTGAAGATTCTTTTGACTGCCTGAAGATGAGTTTCCTTTGGGTTGGCTTGAAATCTTCCAACCATTCCTACTGCATGTGTAATATCTGGTCGAGTACCTGTCAAATAAAGCAAACTCCCAATCATGGATCTATAAGTGGGTTGGTGGACTGCTGCTGATTCATCATTTGCACTGAGGCTGCATCCTGTAACCATGGGTGTACATACTGGTTTTGACTCTTCCATGCCATACTTCTTCAAGATCTGCTTGAGGTATTTGGTTTGAGACAAGAAGATACCTCCTTCATTTTGTTGGATTTGCAATCCAAGAAAATATGTCAATTCTCCAAGAAGTGACATTTCGAATTCTTTCTGCATAACCAAGGCAAAGTTTTGACTCATAGTCTCTTCATTGCTGCCAAAAATAATATCATCTACATAAACAACAAGAATTAGCAATTTGTTATTTTCAATTTTTATATAGAGATTGCTATCTGCTGATCCTTTTGAAAAGCCTTGTTGGTGAAGATATTTGTCCAACCGATAGTACCAAGCCCTTGGGGCTTGTTTGAGCCCATAAAGAGCCTTTTTCAATCTGCATACAAGGTTTGGATCATTCCCAAGAATGAACCCATCTGGCTGCTCAATATATACTTCTTCTTCTAAGTCTCCATTCAGGAAGGCTGATTTCACGTCCATTTGAAATACCTTGAAGTTTTGAAAGCTTGAGAGAGCAAGGAACATTCGGATGGCCTCTAGTCTTGCCACAGGAGCAAAGGTCTCTTCAAAATCTATTCCTTCTTGCTGTGCATACCCTTTACAAACAAGTCTGGCCTTGTTTCTAATTACTTCTCCATTTTCATTTAACTTATTCTTGAAGACCCATTTTGTTCCTATTACATTCTTATCTTTTGGTCTAGGAACCAATTCCCAAGTGTTGTTCCTTTCGATTTGCTCAAGTTCTTCATCCATTGCTTTGACCCAACATTCATCTTTGCATGCTTCTTTCACATTTTGTGGTTCAATGGAGGAAAGTAGAGCCAAGTAGCTTGAAGCTTCTGCAAGTGTCCTTCTTGTTTGTACTCCTGCTTCTTTCTGCCCCACAATCTGAGTTTCTGGATGATTCTTTTGGACATATCTGGATGGAGTCTTCTCTTCTATTCTTGTCTGCTCCTCTGGTTCTTCTTGAGATTCTTCTCTTCTTGAGGTTCTTCTTCTTCATCATTTCGCCTTTGAGAGTAACCTTCATCTTCTTCATGATGAACTTGCCTAGGAATATATCCCTTCTCATCAACCACTATATCAATACTGTCAACAATTCTGCCAAGTCTTTTATTGTAGCACTTGTATGCTTTGCTATGTGGAGAATAACCAAGAAGAATGCCCTCATCTGCTCTAGGTTCAAGTTTGCCAAGTTGCTCATCAGTGTTCTTAATATAACATTTGCTCCCAAAGATTTTGAAATGCTTCACGGAAGGAGTTTTACCACTCCAAAGCTCATGAGGTGTTTGAGTGCTGTTTACTCGGACATTTGTTTTGTTAAGAATGATAACAGCAGCATGTGCGGCTTCTCCCCAGAAGGTTGCAGGAGTACCTGATTCATCGAGCATAGCACGAGCCATTTGTTGGATAGTTCTGTTCATTCTTTCCACAACCCCATTTTGCTGAGGAGTTCTAGCTGTAGAGAATTCTCTTCGTATCCCATGTTCATCGCAGAAATCAAAAAATTCATTTGATGTGAACTCCCCACCTCTGTCAGATCTGAGGCACTTGATTTTGTGTCCTGATTCATTTTCGGCCAATGCTTTGAAGGATTTGAATTTTTCGAATGCTTCATCTTTGTGCTTCATAAGCCCTAACCAAACAAACCTTGAGAAATCATCAATGAATAATATCAGATATTCTTCTCCTCGAGGTGACCTTTTCCTAAATGGACCACATACATCTGTATGGACTAGCTCAAGAGGCAAGCTAGCTGACCCTTCCTTCTCTGGAAAGTTAGTTCTGGTCTGTTTTCCAAACTGACAAGATTTGCATATGGTGTTGTCTGGAATTTTGATATCTGGAAGATCGCGAACTGCCTGATATTTGCATGCTTTCCTTATTTGTGAGAAGCTTAGATGTCCCAACCTTCGATGCCATAACCAGTGCTCTTCATCTTTGCTAAGATAGCATTGTTGTTGTTCTTCTTCAAATATGTACAGATTATTTGGAGTTCTTTTGCCTTTGAGAACTGTTTTACCTGTATCAAGATCACGAACAAGACATCCATTCGATCTGAAAATAACCTCTGTTTTTTGATCACACATCTGGCTGACACTTAGAAGATTATGTTTCAATCCATCAACATACAAAACATTTCCAGCCTTGACCTTTTCTTTTAAAGGAGCAATACCTTTTCCTTTTATAGTAGCAGGAGTATCATTTCCAAAAGAGACTTTCTTTCCCTTTTCTAAAGTAGAATAAGATTCAAGTTTTTCTTTATCACCTGTCATATGTTTCGAACATCCACTGTCAATGTACCATAGATTTTCCTGTCCTTCTGCATAAAATGCTATCCCACATCTTTCTGTTTGAGGTTCCTTTATTCTCCATGTTTTGGTGCTTGTGGCTTGTTCCTTTTTCTCCTGAAACCTGCTCCTGCATTCAGAGTCTTTATGACCAAAATTATTGCAAATAGAACATTCAACTTCATTTTCAAGCACCGAAAAGTTGTTATAGGTCCTTTTTGTAATCCCTGTCATACTTCTTTGTTTTTGAGCTTCCCTAGTCATGATTGTTTTATATGCAACACATTGAGCTGCTCTGTGACCAAAGTTGTGGCAAGAAAAGCATTGTCCATTGAAGAAGCTTCTGCGGTTATTGAATCTACCAGCCAACTGATTGTAATTTCTATTTTCATCTATTCTTGAGCCAAACTGAGAAGATTTTACCTGTGGTTGGTTGTAGCTTTTGTTCATCCTTAAGGAGGATTGTCCCTGATAGTTTCTGTTTGTAACTCGTCCCTGCTTTACCTGATTATCTTCATTGTTCTTCCGCTCATTTCCTTTTGCTGCATCAAGATAACTTTTTGAGGTGGATGCTTGAGAGGTTTCTCCATTATAGCCCAAACCTGTTTTGTTTAGAGGAGACCGCTGCACACTAATAATCTCATCCAAGGTTTCAGATCCTTTGACAAATTTAAGATTAATAGTTTTTGTTTTCTCAATTTCTTTTCTGAGACCAACAATTTCACCTTCTAGTTTTTCAAGATGTTTTTCCTTTTCATCAATTTGAAATTGCAAAGTATCAATAATCACATTCCTTTCTTCTATGCTTCTCTTGAGTCTAGTGATTTCATTATAGAGATTATCCACATCTATAGCATCCTCATAATCATCATCTTCAAATGCCATTAACAGCTTATATTTATTACCTTGTTCATCTTCATCACTGTTTGATAAGCCATCACTATCTTCATGGGTGTAGTAGCTTTTCCTATTTGCACTTTGTTTCTTGTTCCATCTAGCAGGTTCTTTTCCTTTATCCTTATAAGGACATTTTGCAGCATAATGACCTACTTTCCCACAAGCAAAACATTTGAAAGGGAGCTTACCTCTGAACCTTCCAGAACCCCTTTGAAGATTTCTGACAAAATTTGATTCTTCTTCCTCTTCTTCTGGAACATGGCTTGCTTCATAGTAATCTTCTTTTCCTGATGCCTTAAAAGCAGCTTCCCTTCTGTCAGATGGACCTCCCTTTCTCATTTCATAAGCGGTTAGAATTCCATGTAGCTGAGACATAGTGAGAACACGGAGATTTTCTTTTTCTTCTATTGCAGATACTTTAGATTCAAACTTGGGGGATAAAGATCTTAGAACCTTTTGAACTACTATAGTTTCTCTTATTTCTTCACCCAAGTTTTTCATACAATTAACAATCTCATCTACCCGGAGAAAATAATTAGCCACACTTTCATCATTATACATCCTGAGAGTCTCATATTGAATCCTGAGTGTTTGAAGTTTAGCTTCCTTTACCTGTTCATCTCCTTCATAGCTAGTGATCATTTTGTCCCATATTTCTTTTGCTGATTTGAAGTGCATGACCTTCATGAATTCTGTTTGAGATATACTTCCTAATAGGGTAGCAACTGCTTTTGCATTTGTTTCATATGCCTTTTTTCCATCTGGATCTGTAGGAGTAGCTGAAGGAAAAGCATAACCTTTTTCTACAATGTCCCAAACTTCTGTACCAAGAGATTGAAGATATGCAGTAACTCTTACCTTCCAATAATTGAAATTTGTTCCATCAAAAACCGGTGGCCTGATTGATGCTTCTTTCTCGTAGTTGCTCATGATGAATGATCTTCCTTCAAGCGATCAAGCTTCTCTGAAGGACCTGCTCTGATACCAATTGTTGGAAATAATACTGAGAGGGGGGGGTGAATCAGTATTATCAGATTAATCAAACTTTTCAAATGCCCAAAACATATACGCTACTTCAGCTAAGTGAACCAGCGTGTACACGCTACTGTGACGAAGTAAAACAGCGTATAAGCAGAAAACTCACAATTTAGTTGGCTTATTCTTCAATTAAGTGCATCAGGACATTATTCATCATATTAACAGTAAACATGTGCAGTATAACAGAACAGATAAAAAGCCACACACATGAACACCAAGATATAAGGTGGAAACCCAATGTGGGTGAAAACCACCTGCTGCAAGTTGTCTCTATCTTTCTTAATATGAAACTTCAGTTTACAATCTTTTGTACTGGTGCAGCCTTATACCAGTACGCAGGCTACAACCTGCAGAAGGCTTCAACCTTCTCTCGTTCTCCAAACTTCCTTGGAAGGGAGCTCCAACCCCCTTTTCTTTTGTACTAGCCAAAATACTAGTATGTAGGTGCTGACCTACAATCTTACTTCTTCCAGGTATCACTTTTCATACATTTTCAGACTTGGATATTCCTGAAGCACAACATTACAATCTGAAGACCACAATTCATTCAATTTTCACAACAGATCATTGAAGCATAAAACAACCAACTTTGAATCACTGAACCACTGAACCCTGTCAATCACCAGTTACCAGAACACAGAGCAGACTACAGAACTCTGTAATAACAGTCAGATCCCACTGTAAACCCAAATCAAGCTTCAAAAGATATACGCTACTTTAATGAGCAGAAACCGCGTATACACGCGCTTTTACCGAAGCCAACCTGCGTACAGATCTAAAAATAAACTTTCTCAACTTGCAGCTGTACCAGATATTAGTTAGACTCAGAACGTAACATTGCGACAATATGCAGATCTAGAAATACGCATAATCAACATGATAGTGCATTTCAAACCATTTGATCCCGATCTCTCCTTAGATCTAGTTCACCATCACCCGATGAGATCTCTCCTTAGCTCAGATCAACCAACTCAGAACCTGCATATCAGATCTCTTTCTCTCTTAGATATTCATGCCTTGTCGAAAAAGATGATTTTTGCCTAATGATCTTCTTCTCCTTATATAGCCTTAGGCCTTTCTCAATACCAAGAGCCAAAACCATAGTAACACAATACCATCAACTTTAAAACTAGGGATCGACACGCCCGTCGAGACATAATGGTCCGAAATCATAGGCACAACTTCCAAGGTCTAACCACCATGAACCAAAGGAACCTTTCCACATACACGCGCTTTTTCTGAATCTAACTTGCGTGTACACGCGACTTGGGCTTAACGAAAGAGCGTGTATGAGCTTTCTTGCCATGCTGTACTGAGATCTGTCTTCTGATTGAGTTGCCATCACCTGTACTAACCTTTGAGCACCTGTACCATCCACTGAGTGAGTTGCCATCAAGGACAACACTTGAACCATAATGCCAACACTATTATACCTTGAAAAATAAAATATATTTATATATAAGGGCACTTCCAATGGAACCATTTTGGAAATAAGGCCTCAAGTGTGTACATAACTGATTTTGAGAAATGCATGTCAATGAATACTAGGGTATGAGAGACCAGCTTCTCTGTTAAGGATGGTGCCAAGAATTGTTGAAGTATGGAGTGATGTTGCAAGCAAACAATAGAGTGAAACCAGCCTTCAATACAGTCTTGATTTCCCATAGTTGTCGTATCGTGAAGTTCTTCGACTAGGTTCCAAATTATGTTGATGCTTTCTTCCTTGACTTCCACCCGTGTGTTTTGAGGGCCTTCCTTTGCCCCTTTTGTTTGGATCTTTGTTCATGCAAGTTGGTGCGATGAAAATGTCGATATTAGGTCACAATGCTCAGGACCTGGAGTAGGGTGTCAAAAGACCATTCCCTCCCCAAAACGAGAGATCGGTTTTTAGAAAACAAGAAAGGAAAACAACTAAAAAAAAGGAAGCTAGGGTTCAAGGCCTGGAGCACGGTGTCAAAAGATCCTTCCCTCCCCAAGACAAGAAACCAAACAAGGAAAGAACACACATACAAGAAAATATAAAGCTTGAGACCCGGAGTAGGGCGTCAAAGGACCATTCCCTCCCTAGGACAAGAGATTGGGTCTTTCTAAATCAAAACAAACAAAAATACAGGAAAATTCTAAGCTCATGACTTGGAGCATGGTAAGAGAACTATTTCCCTCCCAAGGACGAGAGATTGACCCTCTGGTCGATAGATATCGTGTCTTGCACCTTGTCAGCCTTCCCCGACAATGACGCCAAAATGTTGGTGTACAAGTGTGAATGCTATGATTCAACCCTTTACCACATTAATTCATCAATTCGGGTGCGTACATTTTTCAAGGTAACACGCAAGGTATATGCAGGAGCAAGGTTACAGTCATCAACCAAGGGTTCGTGATTAAGAAATCAAAGCACTGTTGTAACAGGTTTAGAAATTAAATCGCAGAACTTAAAAAGGTATTCACAACAATCTATGAAAATATGTAACAATAATAAGGAAATAACACCATAAATAAAACATCATACATACAAAGGAACCACGCAGCACCTGATTAGAAGAGCGGACCCAACTCCCTGATCAGGGCTATGGTAGAAAGGATCGAAAGCTAGATAATCACAATATCAATATTGCATTAATAAAAATGAAAATACAAAAGTCTCATGTTACATTCTCAAGTAAAACCTTCAATATCTGATCTACTCCCCTACATCCCCCCCATTCTTCCTGATTTGTGTCTTTTTAAATATACAAATAGCCAAGGGCAATTTACAACAAAATTGATTACAAAATATCAATCAACAAGATGAGATTTGAGAGATCTTGACATCCTGATTCAACTAGAACAAGTCGAATTTGTTCATTGCAATTGCGGAAAATTGGAAAATGGCCACAACAGAAAATCTACGAATATATCCTTCGAAGAACCTTTCTTTTCTCCCAATCCAAACCGAATTTCTGAAAACTATTCATGAGGAAATTGGTTTGGTCCGTTCCAAAAAAAACCCATGTCTCAGTTTTTTAATATTCTTCTTCATTTGCCCAAAATGTCCAATGCAAAGATGTCATGTTTTATTCCAGCGAAATTCTGAGTTGGAATATTTGATTATGCATTGAAGATCAAATTTGCAATCTGCAAGAGAACTTGGAGGCTAAAATCATGAGTGATGTTATAACAAATTTATCTATAAACCATTATTAGCAATATCACTCACAATAATCATCAATTTATTAGAAATAAAGGAGAACAAATGTTACTTATCCACAAGAGCATAATTAATTATGAAATGGAATTATATAATAAATTATGGTAAATAATGTGATAAAAGAATAGTAGAAATGGATGAAATGGATGTTAAGAAGTGATAATAATAATGGAAAATTAAGGACCCAACACTAGAGAAAAAAGAACAGTGCAAACTTAGTAGGGTATTGATACCTATAGGGTATTTTGACCTACTAAGCTAGCACGTGTTAAATTAAAAATAAACGTCATCTTAAGTGGTGGACCAACTTACTCGTTTTGTTCTGGGTAACATCGAGCCTTGAACGATGCGAGAGTTGAACTTGCAAGGATAACCATACTTGTATGTTAGCATTTCCTAATCTCCAAAAAATTTAATTAGTCAACACAATAAAATATCAACGATACTTATCCTTACCTTCCCCCTCAATGTTTTGGAACCCAAAGTTCATCCGATTGTAGTTTCCTCCTAAGAAATCAATGGAATCGCCAAACCCTAATCGGTATAGTCAAAGCATTGGAAGAGAAAGACCAAATGGAAAATGGTTCCAGTGATCCCTTAGGGAGGTTACTCTAGTGGCAGGACGAAAGATCTCAACCCTCCATCCTTTGCTCAGAGAGGTGTAGGTCATATCACTAGTATAGTACACAAGTGGAAGCAAACTGCAAAAAATTCCACAAGGGAATATCATCGTGAAGTTTTGAGAGTCTTTAGTTATGTTTACCGCTAAAAATAGGGTTATGGACCACCGAGAGAAACTACCTATATTTCTAGTCACATGTCTGGGTAAATGCTAGTGTGGCCGACTTCAAATGCAAAGGGGAGATCCGGGTTTAGCACCTAAGGTAAGGTTCAACCTTATCATCAATTAAATTTGATGGTTAGAATTGGTATGCCTTTTTGCAAGTAAGATTTATGCCTATAATGGGGGCGTAGAACATTTGGTAGCAATATATATATATATATATATATATATATATATATATATATATATATATATATATATATATATATATATATAGGGTAGATCCGGGTTTAACACCTAAGGTAAGGGTCAACCTTATCATCTATTAAATTTGATGGTTAGAATTGGTATGCCTTTTTTCAAGTAAGATTTATGCCTAGATTGGGGGGGTAGAACATTTGGTAGCAATATATATATATATATATATATATATATATATATATATATATATATATATATATATATATATATATATATATATATAAGTCGAGATATGGTAATCAAACCTCATATACCATTGTAACATTAAACAAATCATGCATATCTTTCTAATAATATTTATGAAATGGATAGCGAATGTATGAAAAGTTCACTGTATTGATGTATAGTGATACCCAATAGAAAAAGAAATCATGTGTTATGAACTAGTTATAGAATATGTAGAATGTGGCAATTGTCACTGGAAGCCTAATGAGCAATAGTATTCTATTAATTAGGATTAAATAAAAGAAATATATTTGTGTAAATAAAGAGGTCAAAAAAAAAAATTAAGCCAAGATGGAGATGTGACACCTACACTATTTTCAATATCTTTTGTATTACTTCTGGGATGTTTATTAGCCAGGAAAAATCATCTATTTTTCAGATAATGTTCCAGAGGACACTTTAGTGGACATCTCTGCTCTTCTTCTGTATTATGTGGCCCAACTTAATTCAGGTTTCACCTACATGGGCTTCCATTTAAACCCTAATTACTATTAGGTGAGATTGGAAATGACTATTGGATCATATTGATAAATGTATCAATATTTTGTGTAGTAAGTGGCGCTCAATTGGTGGAAGGATTATTCTGGTAAAATTTGTCTTGGAGGGAATACCTGTTTACTAGTTTACCCTATCGAAGATGGCTAAATCAGTCCTAAAGTGAATGGGCAGACATTTTTAAATTCCTATGGTTTGGACAAAAAAGGAATGGGGGTTACGATCTATTAAATTGGGAGGTATTACCAAGGCCAAATGGATCAGGTGGTTGGGACTTCAAGAACCTCCAACATTTTTGATATTACTCTTTCCATGAAGGGTTTATGGAGGCTTATGAATGGGGATGGTATATGGAGTGGAGTAACTATGGATAAATGCTTAAAAAGCCAATCATGGAGGGATTGGTTGTGATTTGGTAGTATATCTATGTAGGAGGGAGGATCTAATATTTGGAAGGGCCTATTGGATTCCTTTATGTAGTTTAGAAAACTTATGGCATGGAAAGTTAAGAGGGGGGGGCAAATCAATTTGGGGATGAATTCCTTCATTGGTGGGGAAATGTTTTACAATTTGTCCCTTGAACTTATCACCTAGTTATCTACTCAAGAGTATTCACTATTTACAATAGGATCATTTATATGTGGATCGTGACAACCTACGAGTTAGTGGCACTCCTTTTCAAACTTGGGTCTTCGTTTGATGCAAGATTTGGAGTGGGAGGACTACATTAATAAACTAACTTGCAGTGGAATTTTCCTTTAAGATAGAGCGAATCAAACAGTATGGTGTGGTAACCTTGCCACAGGACACATAATTGCTAAGTTGGCATATTAGTTGATAAATGAACATGTAGACAACTCTGGTGTTAGATGGTGGAAGAAGAATATTTGGGACTGGCACATCCCGCCAAAACTAAAATGTTTCCTGTGGCTTGCTATGGATAACAAGATTTTGACCAAGGACAATCTGGTGCAATGTGGTTATTTGGGTCCTAATATTTGTTATTTACGCTTACAGGATTTTGATTATGTAATAGATATATTTTCTTCCTAAAGTTTTTTGAGAGAACTATGGAGGGAAGCTGGTCAACTCCTCAATCTTCCTGAGCTAGGATTGACTAACTTCTGGAATCTTGTGTGGAATGGTGGACACAACATATGGGATTCCTAAAATATCTTTTGGTCTTCATTGCTTGGGGTATTTGGAAGGTTAAGAACAAGAGTATTTTCGAGAGACCACAAGTCAATTGTTTATCAATCCTCCCTTAGGGTGTTGGATTTTTCCTAATATATAAGTTAAACATATATACATTTACAAAAAAAAAAAATGTAACAATATTCTTAATCATGGAGATCCACCTCGACTTTGTTCTTAATTTGTAAATAGGATTTGTTTTAATTCCATAGGCCAATACCATAGCTTATTAATACCACACGCCCGAAAAACCATAACTCATTTCATATGACACTTATTCATATGATATTTTTTTAATTAATGAATTTAAATGAATGTAAAAATAAAAGATCATAACTCCTTGGAAATAAATCTCATCATTTTATTTGTGTTTATTGCCAAGAATATTAATGAATATTCTAATGAGGCTAAATCCCTACCACTCACCTAATTACATCGAAGGTGTTCCTATGATGAGGTAATTTTATGTTTGTCCTGCAACCAAATAAATTTTAAATTTGAGGTCAAATGAAGATCAAACGTCTGTAGATCTGAATTTCAAACTCTAGCTCCTGTCCTCATATACAAATTCTTCTTGATTCTTAACCAATATCTCCTTATACTATTTCCCTTAGTTCTTTCTTTCCTCATTAATTGTGGTATATTAATATTATTGAATAGTGTATTAGTCCACCATTTCATTCTTACTTTAGAATCCATGGCGCGCTAGAGGAATGGAGTTATGCTTCGAGGCATTGGAGGAAACTTTGACGACTGAAGAAGACCAATGCCTCTTTGACATGGGAACTGGAACATGCAAGTTTCAGCCACCCATCTCAATCCCAGACCACTTATTCCCAAGTGTTCACTAAAGAGGGATTTGCAAGGAGTGGTACAAATTGACATTGGCATTCTGAAACCTGTATATCTTTTAGTTGAAGTGGTAGAATGACTTTCAAGATGGATTATGGAGATTTTCTTTTTTTGTATAAATTCCATGCTTGAAATGGTGAAAGAAAATGAACGAGATTGTCATGGAAAACTTCCATGAAATTGGTATATGTTTTTTTGTTGATTATTTTGTAATTTGTCTAAACTATTTGGTAGACTCTGTTAGTAGCGAGATAATCCTCCAAATTTTCCATTACTTTGGTGTACCTTTACACCTTTAAAAACTATTACTAATAATTAAATTGAAATTCTTAAAATTCAATTCCAAAACAAACCCAATATAAACTTAATTATTAAAATATTTAAAACCAAATTTGAAAATAAACCAAGAGAGATACACAACCTAATTATTAAAATGCTCAAAACCCAATTTCAAAATAAACATATTTATCAACGAGAGTTACACAACCTAATAATCCCAACAGATAATAGATACGGCTTACTATTTTCATAGATAAGGGATACGTCCTACTACTTTCATAACCATATTCAAGAAAACCATATTCACATTTTTTTCTCGATGTGCTGCTTCGAAACATTTCCAACCAAATCCCTATCCATATCTTACACGCCATTCCTATTAAGGCGATGACAGAAGACAACCCATAAGCTTGTTGTACCACGGCTCCGTAATTCTCGAGATGCCACATGAAGATAACGATGAAAGGGCTGTAACTGCGGTATCTCCGCCATTGAAGCTTACTCCACAGCTCTCATTGGCTGTCTCCTTCGAACAGAGGAAGAATGAGCGGGAACCCAAATCCTTGACCTTATCACCTGGATTTAAACCTGCCAACAAAACTGACAACCCATTAACAACGGTTCTCATATCAAACACACCAACCTGATTCTAGGTACATCCACCATTTCTCCGAAATTGCGATATTAGGTACAAGTTGTATCTAAAATTCAACCCAATTTACAGGACTAAAACAAATTAAGGTACTTACAGTTGATGCAGAATTGTGAATAATGGAATCCAAATGAAGCGGGATCATTGCTGAGAAGTGGCTTACGTCCTTCCTTGGCATAGAGAACAAGGGTGGCTTTAATCGCATCCTCCACCGTGGCATCTTTGGAGAGTAATGCACGCAGCGGACCAATGCTCCGTGCAACTGTCACATTCACCAACAACTTATTCGCGCTTAACGCCTGATCCACTCGATTATTCGTCCAAGCCGTGTGTTTCCACTGATCCCGATTGAGAAGCTCAGGTTGTGTCTTCGGCCTTCTCATTGTCACAGTCGTATTATTATTCTTCAATTTCGATGATGAAAATGAAGATGATGCCTCCCAAGTCTTTTGGGCTTCGGAGGAGCGCCCAGAGTAGGTGGAGGACCTACGGAAATCTTTTTCATGGTGGAGATTGAAATTGCGAGGTAATGGTCCTCGAGCTGTTACAGAGCTGCTCATATCGCCATGTCTTTTCACTGATGCATTTCTCGGATTCGACCTGCTTCCTGACATCTTGGCGGCCTTTTTATCCATGTGATCTTTGATTATAACTTCGGAAGACAACATCTAACTTCACCTCAACCTCCTGTATCTGTAATACCGAGCCTTCAGAAATGTTAGTGGGAGTGGGTGAAAAACAAGAACCCAAGACACGACTACATCGCCGGAGCAAAAATAATGGCAAGCCAATGCCTGTACTCAGCGTATTGGCTGCAACAGATGCCCACAGGGTGGCCTTACTTCCACCAGACAACTTGGTATTGGCACTACTCTGAGCCATGTATTAATAGGATGGAATGAGGCTATGGGTATGACAACTTGCAATCCTCCTTGTCATTCACTTGGCCTTTTCTCAAAACAGCAAAATATCTTCTTCTGCCATTGACTGTCGACCCACTTGAACGAATTGTGAATGAAGAAGGGCGTGGGGAACTAAATACATGGGTCATAAATTATAGAAGAATCGTGTAAATAAAATGTCATTAAAACTTAGAAAATAAAGAGAAATCATTTATATGGTGAAAACAAGAAGTGATCATAAAAACCCTCAAACAACCTTAAATGACAAGCCATTTAAATCACTTCATCTGATTTAATTTTAACTTCATTCATTTGTTTCCAACATATTGATCACTGGAGGCAAGAAGAGGGAAAATATGGAATCCAAAAAATCTGATTAATACAGTCATTTTAGATTGTCTTTCCCTGCTTAATAAGTCAAATTGGACACATGGAATAATATTTTCATATGTTGGATTATTGAGAATCCTTTATCTTCATGTCTACAATGTTGCATTTGCCTTCAAGGTGAAGGTAAGAGCTGGTCAAAGATAACAGGATTCCCTTCACATTTCATGAAGAAGGCACGGTGAAGGTAGGATCTTTCCTTTGTCTTTGTGGAAGTTCAAAGCTTATAATTTCATGCAAAGAAGGCTTACACATTTCACAATAGAAGGTTTGCAGATCCCGTAATAGAAGTTTTCAGTGTCCCTAGAGAAAAATAGTTTGTGGATAGAATTGAATGTGTGAAGGTGTCACAGAGAAATCATGCAAATTGTGGTTATCTCTGCAATTGTGTCGTTTCCTCCATAGAGAGAATGCTCTCTCTCAAATGTACAATTCCAACAACATTATTTTGGAGGTGGGTGGTGGGCCCCAGTATTGCAGCAATAATGTTGCAACTCCTGGGATTCCCTTCTTTAATTTTATGAACTTGGTATTTCGTAACAAACTTAGAAGAGACGGTGTTGTATGCATAAGTACTAGCTCTTGCCGCGACTGTCACTTGATCAGCTCGCGCAAGTCCGCTAGGAGATTAAGCCAACTTCTATGAGCTCTTAGAAGAAGCTTTTTAACTGTTGGATGAAAGCTAACTCAAAGGAGGCTAATCTACTTGCAGAAAGAAACTGAAAGCGGAAAGGAAATGCAAACCCTAGCAAACCCTAGTTTTACCGACTAACCCTACTGGTGCAAGAAAAATGATGAAAGCTACAGAAAAGAATGTCATTGACTCTTAGAAAGGTAAAATGCATGTGACTAAGCTACTTCTGAAGCGAAATATGAAAAGAAACATTTTTTTGTATTTTTGAGTAAGTTGGCAGAATTATTGTACATGTGTTTTAATTGTTTTTGACTGTGCAGAGGTGGATTGGTGAAAGGAAATTCTTGCAGGAGGTTGGGAAGGTTAGAAGAGGGCCTAAGGGGTCCCTAGCACTCTTCCTAAGAGTTTCACAGTGATCAGATCTCAAGAAATCGCTTTCATGAGCTTCTATAGGAAGTCTGCAGGGGTTCTACAGGATGTTCTGGAATTTCTACAAGATGTTCTGCAATTTTCTATAGGATGTTCCGAAAAGAGGATTTTGGAGGGTTTATGGAGGAAAAATGGTGGGAAAGTGGAAATAGAGGTTGGATAAGAATGTTAAGGGGTCTAGGATCTGGTGAAAGAGGATAAGGAGTGATTGGATTTGTTCAAGGATGGAGGGAGCAATGATGCACAAGAATGTAGAAACTAGGGCAAAGTAAGAAAACGTGGCAAATGAGAGGCAAGAATCTGAGTTAGAGGACGAAGTAGGTTGCATGGATGGGGTAAGGGTAGGAGACGAGGTTTCACAGGCGCTCTGCACATGATTTTTCAAAACTAACCAACAAAGATTAAGAAAACCAAAGATCTAGCTGCTTTAACCTAATCTGACCCAAAGAATAGCAAGGAAAACAAATAGCAGTTTATTTGCAATGAAATAATGTGAAATAGCTATGCAAACTAAGCAATCATGAACCTAAGCATGTAACCACAACTGGTATCAACTTCTGCAAATGAGAATCTAACACTAATAATTGCATGATGAAGCAAAGACAATGCTTTTGGTGGCAGCAAGGACACCTTAGTCCCAGCTCATGGTCCCACTGAGGGGGAGGTGAGATCAGAGGTGCTTGATAGCCTTTTTCTGAAGATCTTTTCTGTTATTAACCTATCAAATCAATCTGAACATGAAAATCCTTTTTAATCATCAAAAGCAACCTAAATAACAAAACAAAGATTTAAATCTAGATAGCAGATTTTATTCTAAGAATGCAGCAAAAACACATAAAAGTAGACAAAGGAGGTACTGGGCACTTGGGTTGGGTCCAACCCCAAGAGCTACAGCCTCCTAAGAGAGATTAGAGCTCATTCAAATCTGGATTCATCTTTATTGATCAAAATAAATGTTACATTCGAAAAACTTTCCACAAGGAAAAGCTTGAAAGTGTGCTGAAATGCAGAGCTAATCTACTGCCTAAAAAATGACTAAAAGAATGACTAAAATCGAACTACAAACTAGCTAACTTCTGCCTACAAAGTGACTAACTAAAATGAGGCCCTAAGCCTTCTTATTTATACAAATTGAGGACCCCAACAACCCTCCTAAACTTTAGGAACTCGACTGCCAAAACTTGTAGTTAACAACACCTTTACTAGCCCTTGCTCAGCTACCTTTGTGATAATCGATTTGGTGGCCCTTGAACTCCAAGCTGATGGTGGATAATTCGAGGTAAGGGTCCATAAATGAAGGGGACACCTTCCTGCAAATCCTCTCCCTTGTTCTTCCACGAATTTGGCTACCAAGTGCTCATTAAAACCTGTGATTTTGTCTCAAAATTGACCAAAAAACTGCACAAAGCACCTATTAGACTTGTTAGCATAATGACTAACCCAATTCACTATATTAGCATAAATATAATAAAAAACATGCAATAAACTAATGAGAATGGTGGATTAAGTCGAATTAGGATGCTGAATGAGCCCATATAATTATCCATTTTTGGGGCTCATCATCACCCCCCTACTGAAAGTATTGCTCATCCTCTGAGCAACTAATCCATCTCTCCATCTTTGATGGCCCTGGTGGCCTCCCTGTCATGCCAAGATTCTGAAGTGATATCCTCTTTTCGGTCATGAAACCATGCTTTTCTCTCTACTTCTTCCCACTTCCTGTGTTCCTTTTCTTGTAGCAGTTTTGTTAGCGCCTCAACCTTAGCCTGCAGCTTGTCCTCCCTTTTCTATGCATCAGATGTTTCCTTGTCCTTCCTTCTTCCTGTGATTGTTTGGCCGCCTATTCCTCCAATTGCTTGGTCTCTCTTAGCTTAGCCAGTGTTTCCTGTAGAATAGTCTCAGCATCCTGTAGAGAGGTCTTTGTGTCCAACATTTTAATCCTTTCTCTCCAGGTGGATTTTTTGGGCTTCCCCGTTCATAGGTGATGGATACCTTTGAAGGAGACTTTTTCTTTTGTTTAGCTGGGGTGTCTACAATCGTAATTGGCTCTTTTGACTGTGGCTGGGGTCTGCCAGTTTTTATCCGCATACTCCTTCTTGCCTTAAAATACATGGAAGGCTCCCTCTTTCGCTTTCCTTTTTGCTTTGGAGATGTGCTTAGGGTAGCCAGCATAGCTGCTGCCTCCCTGGCTAAAATCTCAGGTGATTTCTCCTTTTTTTGCCCTGTTTCCATGCTTCCCGTAGAAAGTCTTGTGTTGACTGTTTTCTGGCTTCTTGTATAAACTGTTTTCTGGCTTCCTGTAGAAATTGTTTTCACTGTTTCGGTCTGCTTGGCTGGGGATGTCTTTCCTTTCAATTTTGGTGTGGTTGCCTTGGTTGTGTCCTCACTTGCTTGGTCTTTTTCAGTCCTCTCTGCCTTACTCTGTAATCTCTTCTCCCTGGGTGTTGGTGCCATTGTTCCTCCCACAGTTTTATGCTTTGCAACTTGGCTCTTTCCTCATTTCTCTTCTTGTTCTTCCTGTGGTGGTCTGTCCTGTGTTTCTTTACCACTGGCTTTCTCTCTTGCCTTAGTGTGTTCCCCATTCTTGTCTTCTGCAAAACGTTCCTCAGGTAGGAAGAATTCTTTCTTGGCTTTTTGGCCCAATGCCCTCTCCTCTTTGCTCCAGGGTATCCCTAATGGCAGACCAGTGACCTGACTAATGAGTTTAGGGGTAAGCTGTAGGGTCAACCCTCTAAAGTTCACTGTGGCCTGTGTCTTTGATTTAGGTTGCAGGGACATTAAGAATTCCTCCGTTATCTCATCATCATGACCCTGGATTTTGTCACAAAAGGTCATCCAATTGGCATGGGTGAAGAGGTTCACCACCTCAGGATGTTCACACAATTTACTGGAATCCGAGGGTTCCTTCCTGATAAACCCCCCTGGCATGGTGAGAGTGCTCTGTTTTAATGCTCGGAGCAGAAAGGGACTGTTGTTTTATGGTTTCCTCCTTTGAACTTCAGGAAAGGATCTCTTAGGTGTTTAGAGTTTAATCTGCACCAATTCCCTGGTTCTAATGCTTTTGTTGCCCAGAACTCGGCTGCCTGTTTATGGAGGGAGAAATTTGGTTTCCACAGACAGGGTACAACACTTCAATTTTTTTACTCCCAGCATACATACAAACGTGCATATTCAAATTTTTTTTTTTTATATATACAGGCTAGCCCTCACAGTGCTTTATCTTTTCTACAGGAAAAAAAATGTTTTAACAGGAACTGTGGAGGAGAATATTGACGCAGAACCGACTGAGAAATTCCGTGCAACACAGGCAAACTGCTATTTTCGACTCACAGGCAGACTTGTCTCTAACCCTCCAATTCAAAACAGCTCAGTTCATCATCTTTGCAGAATATATCATGCATGGAAGAGTGTCTCGAGCCTACCTCTCTCAGAACCCCAAATTCGATGAAGAAAAGTCCAGGCTTCCCTGCTTCTGAAAGCTGTGCCGTACTTCCTGTAGAACGCCGATAAGCAGGAGGGTTTAAAAAATGGCCGAGAAATCTTGGTTTGCTGCTATGGAGGTGGTATGGAGCTTGTTGCAACTGCAAGGACGATGATAAAATAGAAACAACAGTGGTGAGAGTTCGATTGGCTGTTTATGAAGATTTCCGTTGATGGAGGGTGAGCTGGCCAACTGCACGTTGGCCCCATGCAGACTGTTGGTCCCCACTGCAGTGTTTAACTGTTTGTTCTCTGCCTGTAACCACGTCCATCAATCATGCTGAGGTTTAAACAGTCACCACTACCTGTTTCTAGATTTCCTCCTGAGATGGCTGAGCACATGTGTCGTATTCACCCACCGAGCACTGTTTGAACTGGATGAGGGTGGCCAGTTAGCTGGCCACCGATTTTTTTAATTACAACCATCTCATTGCTCATGTAATTTTCAAATTACATTCATGCAATCAGATGAACGAGTTTAGTCACGTACGTGAAAGTCGAATGTGGCTGCTGTGAGGTGCTTTTTGCTGCTGCATGCATTTGTTTCTGTGGTTGCATGATGGCTTGGTTGCTAATTCATGGCTGTTTTTCTTGTGCAGGTATCCTCTGGCTGGATCTATGCTGCAGGAGTTTGTTTCCACGTTCAGACTTGCACCCTCAAGCTGCTGATGTTGAATTTTTACAAGACAGCGACTTATTTTCTCCATAGCTCCCAAACGATAGACCAGATCGATCTGAAACTTTCTGAGCATGGTTTTATCATCATTATGCACCTCCCATAACGAAATTGTGATCAATGGATGCACATATTTCGAGAAAAATGGAAAATCGCTGAAGATTATAGAGATCAATTTCTCAGAAACCGTGCATCGGAATCAGCTGAAACTGCTTTGGTAGATTACTATAACCCATATGCAACTCCCCATGAAACAGGTTTTGAAATGGATGCACGGATATGGAGAAAATGCAAAAATGGCTGAAGGTGATGGAGGCTGGTTTCTTGGAAATCGTGCACCGGAATTGGCTGAAACTGCTTGGGCATGTTGCCATCATCCCTGTACAACTCCCCGTAAAATGGTTTTGTAAATGGATGCACGGTTTTCACGTGAGGGAAAAAACAAATTCTGTTCTATGTATTTTTGCTTCAAAGCATTCTGCAAGTTTTTGCATAGAAAGAAAAAATGAGCTTGGGCTATGATGCAGGCATGGAGATGATGGAGGAGGAGTTTGAAGATTGTAGGAGGACTTCTGAACCCTTGAGGAAGCTATCATGTTCACCAAACTACCTTTTTGAAATCCATTTCTAGCTTCCTGTAGAAATCCTGTAATTTCTACAGGGACTTCCTGTAGAACACATGGTTTTTAGGAAAAAAGCACAATGAGATGGAAAAAATGATGGAGAAGGGTGAGGGATGGAAACATGGATGCTTGCAGGGCTCATGGACATATTTATAGCCTTCCGGTCCTCTTCGGAGATCGATTCTAGCTTGTTTGTAGGCTTCCTGTAGAAGACACAGAACTTCCTGTAGAAAGCACACAACTTCCTATGTCTTTGTCTTGAGCGATCCTCCTGACCTGCAATGTCCTTCTTGCAACCTGCAATTATTCAATGGAAATTAGGTTTACTTTTCTTCTTCCTTTTTCTCTTTTTTTTTTGTTGAAAACAACTAGGGTGCCTCATGGAGGTTTTCACCCTAATTGCCTGCCCTGGGCGCCTCCAAGGGAGGTTTTCACCCAGGGATCTTATTTTTTCTTTTCTTTTTTTTCCCAACCCATTGACTGCCTCATTTTCAATCAATGTGCCAATCTGAGGCACCTCCAAGGAGGTTTTCACCTTAGATTTTTATTTTTTCCTCTTATTTTCATTTTTTTTTCTTCTTTTTTCTTTTTTCTACCCTACCGTACTTGAAAAACAAAATCATTTTCAAGTATAAGAATACTTCCAATGGAGCCATGTGCACATCGAGATTAGAGACAAAATGATGTGGAGGCTTGAAATGCATGCTTTGACAACTATCCGGATTTTAGAGACCAAATGATTTGACTTTGAAGGGATCAAACATAGCCGAGGACGAGAGTATTGTTGCAGCTTAGTGATCGTCTGAAACCATATCTCAATATAGCTCTGATATCCTTGGTCCTTTTGTTGATCTGGATCATTCTCCATATCTTCTTCTATCATGACCTTCATATCTTCCTCTTTTTGTTGAGTTTTCTCTTGAATACATGGAGGATTTGATGGTAACCATGAGGGAACTCTCTCGATCTCAGATTTTGATGTCTTCTCTTCATCAAGTGCAGCCCATGGTTCTTTGATCTCCTCCTTTCAATCTTCTTTTGTTGGATGTGGTCCTTCAATGCTTTCAATATAATCTCTTTTTTGCAATACTCTTCCTGAGCTATGGTGAATATCATTGAGCTCAAGAGGAGTCATTTGGACATGTTGTGCCTCAGCTTTGCAATTGGGTTGAGCTACTCCAATGGGCAGGTTTGGACATGGTGGTACAGGTAGTTGAGTGGGGGTGTATATTTGAGATGGATGTGGATGGGGTTGTGGTTGGGCAGGCATTTGGGGCTGCCTTGGCGGAGGAGGAGGCGATGGTTGCGGTTGAGCAGGTGGTGGAGGCAAAGGAGTGGGAGGAGAGTTGTACTGGGGCCTCCACCCCTGATGAGGTGCATTCCACTGAGGTTGTGGCTGAGCATAAGAGTGAAACGAATGAGCAACTGGAGAAGCATGGTATTGAGGAGGGTACAACCAAGGAGGGGGTGTGGACCAGGAAGGATGAGCAGGGGGACCCCAAGAAGGCATGGAAGTGGCTTGATAGGGGTCGTAATAGGTTTGGAATGTCCCTTGCATTCCCTGCTGGTAAGGTATGGGTCCATGTGGCCTCCTTTGGTTCTAATAATAGAGTGGTTCAGTGGCTCCTTTTGCCCTCTGATATGCAACTTTGATTCCAGGCAAGGAAGGGCACTGATTCGTAGGATGTTATTCTTCACAGATGAAATACACTTCTAGGGAGTGCATTGGACATTCGTTCCTAGGATGCTTTCTAGTGCACCTAGGACAAAAGATGACCAAAGCCCTCTTGGCTTCCTCTTGCTTCCTTTGGATTTGTAAGGTCTCCAGTTGCATGGCAAGAAACTGCTTCATATCGCTCTTGAAATCTTCCATCTGATTTGCAAATTCGTTTTTGGATAAGGTACTGCTCCCAACATTTCTGTTTGCAGCCATTTGCTCCAGAGGAATGTTTTCTTTTTCTTCTCCCCTAGAGGTTCTTCAAATATGTCTTGTTGTCCACCTAGGGGTTCTTCTTAATCACAACCATCAAAGAAGAGAGAAGGTTGGATGTGTGAAGCAGTGGGGGGTGTTGTGTAAACATTTTTCTGATTTATCTCTACTCCTACCAGGCATGAAATGAAATATTTTTGGTTGATTTTTGTTTCTTTTTTCTGCTTGTACCTGCAAAAACTAAAATAGATTGAACTGCAACTAACTATCTTGCTGAAATGAAAATGCGGAATTGAAATAAAAGCAGGAAAGGACTAATCTATTTTGCTCAAATGAAATTGCAGGAATGAAATGCTAGGCTACACTTGCAGAATTGAAATGCTAATCTACGCTTGCAGAAATGAAATTGCGGAATTGAAATTCTAAGCTATGAAAGCGAGAAATACTAATCTACTTTTGCAAAAATGAAATTGCATAATGGAAATGAAATAAACTACTTAGCAGAAGGTTGTAGTGGAAAATAGAAGAAAAGCAGCAATCACCAATACTCTGACGCTTCCCCGGCAACGGTGCCGAAAAGATGGTGGGTCCCAGTATTGCAGCAATAATACTGCAACTCCTGGGACTCCCTTCTTTAATTTTATCAACTCGGTAGTTCATAACAAACTTGGAAGTGACGGTGCTGTATGCACAAGTACTAGCTCTTGTCGCGGCTGTCACTTGATCAGCTGGCACAAGTCCGCTAGGAGCTTAAGCCAACTTCTATGAGCTCTTAGAAGAAGCTTTTTAACTGATGGATGAAAGCTAACTCAAAGGAGGCTAATCTACTTGCAGAAAGAAACTGAAAGCGGAAAGGAAATGCAAACCCTAGCAAACCCTAGTTTTACCGACTAACCCTACTGGTGCAAGAAAAATGATGAAAGCTACAGAAAGGAATGCCATTGACTCTTAGAAAGGTAAAATGCATGTGACTAAGCTACTTTTGAAGTGAAATCTGAAAAGAAACATCTTTTTGTATTTTTGAGTAAGTTGGCAGAATTATTGTGCATGTGCTTTAACTGTTTTTTACTGTGCAGAGGTGGATTGGCGAAAGGAAATGTTTACAGGAGGTTGGGAAGGTTAGAAGAGGACGTAAGGGGTCCCTAGCACCCTTCCTAAGAGTTTCACAGTGATCGGATCTCAAGAAATCGCTTTCGTGAGCTTCTACAAGAAGTTTGCAGGGGTTCTACAGGATGTTCTGGAATTTCCACAAGATGCTCTGTAATTTTCTACAGGATGTTCCGAAAAGAAGATTTTGGAGGGTTAATGGAGGAAAAATAGTGGGAAAGTGGAAATGGAGGTTGGATAAGGATGTTAACGGGTCTAGGACCTGGTGAAAGAGGCTAAGGAGCGATTGGATTTGTTCAAATATGGAGGGAGCAATGATGCACAAGAATGTAGAAACTAGGGCAAAGTGAGAAAACGTCGCAAATGAGAGGCAAGAATCTGAGTTAGAGGACGAAGCAGGTTGCATGGATGGGGTAAGGGAAGGAGAGGAGGTTTCACAGGTGCTCTGCACGTGATTTTTCAAAACTAACCAACAAAGACTAAGAAAACCAAAGATCTAGCTGCTTTAACCTAATCTGACCTAAAGAATAGCAAGGAAAACAAACATCAGTTTATTTGCAATGAAATAATGTGAAATAGCTATGAAAACTAAGCAATCATGAACCTAAGCATGTAACCACAACTGGGATCAACTTTTGCAAATGAGAATCTAACACTAATAATTGCATGATGAAGCAAAGATAGTGTTTTTGGTGGCAGCAAGGACACCTTGGCTCATGGTCCCACTGAGGGGGAGGTGAGATCAGAGGTGCTTGATAGCCTTTTTCTGAATATATTCTCTATTATTAACCTATCAAATCAATCTGAACATGAAAATCCTTTTTAATCATCAAAAGCAACCTAAATAACAAGACAAGATTTAAATCTAGATAGCAGATTTTATTCTAAGAATGCAGGAAAAACACATAAAAGTAGACAAAGGAGGTACTGGGCACTTGGGTTGGGCCCAACCCCAAGAGCTACAGCCTCCTAATAGAGATTAGAGCTGGTGCAAATCTGGATTCATCTTTATTGATCAAAAGAAATGTTACATTCCAAAAACTATCCATAAGGAAAAGCTTGAAAGTGTGCTGAAATGCAGAGCTAATCTACTGCCTAAAAAATGACTAAAAGAATGACTAAAATCGAACTACAAACTAGCTAACTTCTACCTACAAAGTGACTAACTAAAATGAGGCCCTAAGCCTTCTTATTTATACAAATTGAGGACCCCAACAACCCTCCTAAAGTTTAGGAACTCAATTGCCAAAACTTGTAGTTAACAACACCTTTACTAGCCCTTGCTCGGTTGCCCTTGTGATAATCGATTTGGTGGCCCTTGAACTCCGAGCTGATGGTGGAGAATTCGAGGTAAGGGCCCATAAATGAAGGGGACACCTTCCTACAAATCCTCTCCCTTGTTCTTCCACGAATTTGGCTGCCAAGTGCTCATTAAAACCTGTGATTTTGTCTCAAAATTGACCAAAAAACTGCACAAAGCACCCATTAGACTTGTTGGCATAATGACTAACCCAATTCACTCTATTAGCATAATTATAATAAAAAACATGCAATAAACTAATGAGAATGGTGGATTAAGTCGAATTAGGAGGCTGAATGAGCCCATATAATTATCCATTTTTGGGACTCATCAGTGGGGTAGGAATTGATAGGAAATAACATACAGTTTATAGGAAAATATAAGACCCTACAGATTATATATTGAATCCACCAAAATTTGTGTATAGTATGCCAATAAATAACAATGACAATGGTTGGAAGATTTTATGAATTTATTTTTTCAGCTAGGGAAGTGCAGGGCTAAAGCTCCTAGTACCAACATTTTCACTATGACCAAGGAGATCTACAGTATTTTCTTACAATGTTTCCAACACCAGGGTGTGGCACTCACATGCACTTATATCTCTCCTGACAAACCAAGGCACCCTTAAAACACCTTTCATGCAAAAATATTACATGGACACTTTAGATGCATCATGCAACAAAGGCATGAAGGGAACTTCCTAAGCCATTATTGCTAAAGCTATGTCCCAAACTAGCCTCTTCCCTAAACAATAGAAAATTTTGCTACTTTTGGTGAAACCCAAGCTTCCACTTGCCCTTGGTCTTAAATTTGAATCTAGAAAATTACAGATTATTCTCTTTCCACAGCACACATTTTTCAAAGAACAAATTTATACCATTGGACTTGTTATTGGAAGTCTTAAGAGAAAGAACCACGAAGGTTGAAACCAAGTTTGATAAAATTAAGATCACTCTATTTCATCTTTTTGGTGAAAAGACTAACTTCAGAGTTCATAGGCTTGTCAACGATGGGATTGTTGTACTGGAAGAAATGGAAGTGCATAAGAAAGGCCACCATCTAGAATATGGTCGTAAAGACCTGCAGCAGGGGAAGCAGAGTATTCATCCAGGTATGAGTATTCTTATGAGTGGATGTGAAAATGACAAGACATGTGTCAATGCCTACCCTATAGGGAATTGAATAAAGCATATGGAGCATTAAGTAACATTATTCAAATAATCTTGGAACAACATGGCAAGGCTCCTACTGGCAACAGGGAATTGGTTTTGGGTGCAAGAAAATTGATTGTGGAACAAGGGTACTCACAAGATCCATGTCTATATTGCAGTGAAATGAATGTCGATGTCCCTTTCCTCCACTAGAAATCTATGAAGAAGTGACAAACTCTAAAAAAATCCACAACATTCATAACAAAATGTCAAACAAAAATAGAAACAAAAACTAGTTAATAAATTGAAACAAAAATAGACAGAACAAGGTGTTCACAATACACATTAAATCTAACCATTTTTCATCCATCTTATGCTAAACAAATATATATTATATAAAAATGAGAAACAGAACCCTCCTAAAACTCTACAACATAAATGACCATGCATTTACTCAATAACCTATAGGTGGAATACAACAACAATGTACATGTGCACTGCATTCATCTAATGTGCTTTCTACTATTACAGAAAACCCTAAATTGCTTATTAAATTCCCCAAAAAATTTAGCTATATTTTCTACAAGTCTGCACCTACTTAATCAAATATTTTTCAACTAAGAGCTAGTACATTAAACGTGTTTTGCAAAACTCAAACTTGATTCTTGGTAATGGTTTTTCCAATGCATATGCCATCATCTATGTTGTACAGTACACCATCTATACTTTTTTATTATCAATTTATTCACAAATAAAGTGGTACTGTATCCATATATACTTAACATTTCCATGATACTTTGAATGGTCTGTCATGGTTATACATATGTTATTGTAACTCTTCAATACTATTGGTTGGGCTTGAGTCAACCTAATTTCCTACAATAATCTTCTACACCGTTTGAATTCCTTTGAAGTTTGACATGCTGCTATATACTACACTTTTGTAGTGGAAAAAGAAATTGCTGATTATTTTCTCGATTCCCCATGAAATTGTGCCTCCATTAAAGATAAAAAAGTATCCTGAAGTTGGTATCTTATTATCAATGTCCCCTATTCACTCTAACTCACAATAACGAGATTTGGAGATTCTTTTTAATTCCCACTTAATGCAATTTGGTGCTTAAATGTGCTTTAAAGATATTTGAAAATGGTTTTGATTGCTGCCAAATGTTGTGGTCCAGGATAGCTGGTAAATGGGCTCACAATGCTTACAACATGTTCAATATTAGGTCTGCTAGAAACCCTGGCATACATTTGTCTCCTAACAAAATTCTAATATGGAGTTGTACTCATATAATTCTGCTTGTTCTTATGTTTGCAGACATATTTATAGCAAACGCTTCTTGTCTACTTCCAATCATTAATTTTCAATTTTCCATCCCAAATTTATGATAATGTTCCTAATGTACCTCTTTTGATTAATATGGAATTTTTTTTTCTCCCCATATCTTAAAATTCAAATGCCCAAGCAATAATGACAACTTTTTTGCTCTAAAAAAGATTAAAGAACTCATAACGTAAAGGGAAATTGGTGATATGTTTATGGCCAAATTGTGGTAGGTTATGCAGGTTAGCCTTTAAATGTGTGTTATGTAAGAAACATGCTTTTGTTCTCTACCCAGTGTTAGATTATTAACAACATGGAGAAATAAAAAGGTATTAAACTTGGGTTAGTTGTTCAAAGATTTAATATATATCAAAATTTAGAAATTGAAACCTTACAAATTAGCTTTGAAAACAAGAAGTGATCATAAAAACCCTCAAAGAACCTTGGATGAGAATTCAATAATATGTTAGGTCCCTATACTACTAGTGTAACCCCTTATTGTTATTAGTACAACATCCTTATTATATTGTTGTACCCATAGAAGCCCACTATTGTTATTATTGTGCCTTTACATTATTATTGTTATGTCGGCTGTGATTATATTATGACCACTTAGACTCCTATATATAGAAAGGAGGTCTGTCATTTGTGTCATCCAATAATTGTTCATTTGTGTAATGTAAATGAGGTTTTCCCCTCGAAGAGGCTGATTTCTAAGGTGTTCATCTATCTTTTCTATCTTTTTGTGAGCTGGTTTAATAACATTTGGTATCAGAGCTTTGGATTCTAGGGTTTCGTTGCTCCAAACAGGTCATCGTGGAATGTTCTCTATAACTTGTTTTCTGCAACGTTTCAGAAGTGAAAAACAAAACCCATTTGATAAAAAATCGTGTTGAATGTCGGGTCCGAATTTCAAAACTTTTCTCGCTATATTTTCAGAGATATGATCTAAGGAAGTTGAGGTTTTTGCAAGCTCCAGAATTTCATCTAAAACAGGTCATTGTGGAATTTTCGTTATAACGTTTTCTCTACGAATTTTCAGAAGCTATGAACAAAACCCATTTGAGAAGAAATCAGTCTAAACCTCAAGTCTGAATTTCAGATATTGGATCACTATATTTTTGGATATATGATCTGAGGAAGTTAGGGTTTTTGCAGACTCCCGAATTACATTCTAAACAGGTGACCTTGGGAAATCATCATAACTTTCTCTCTGAGCATTAGATTGAAATTTCGTAAGAAGTTGCAAAAAGAGGACGGATTGTATTTTACTTGGGTATAAATTTCAAAACCTAAGGTCAAAACAGTGACACGTGGCACATCGTACAAGTTCGCTCTACTAAAAGATTATATAATCAGGTCATCGTAGGAGATTGGGCATAACTCTTTCTTGGAGAACCAAATTCTGATTAGACTTGTGGGGTTAGAAATAGGACTCAAAGGACTACTGCAGGAGACAATTTTAGAACTTTGAGATCTAAAAGTACAGAGTTACAGTCATTTCAAGATCGAGCTCCTGAAATCAAGAAAAGGCGATATGAGGAATTTTGATGGAAAGCATCCAGTAAATTGGATACTACAGATGGAGCAATATTTTGATCTACGTGGTGTACCACTATTAAAAAAGGTATGCATTGCATCTTCATATTTAGAACCGGATCAATTTTTATGGTATAAAGGGCTTTGTTCTCATAAACAACTTGTTACGTGGTCAATTTTCACTGAGGAAATGATAGCACATTATGAGGATACAAAGAGCAACACCTTCTTTAGAGCAACACCACAACAATTGGAAGAAAAAAGAGAAAAAGGACTTTGTTACAAAGTGGAGAGAAAAATTATGGCAACAACGAAGTCTACCCCTCACAACTATAAAAATGGAAGTGTTGTTTCTCCTAACCTTCCACAACCTACAAGGGTTACACCACAACAATTGGAAGAAAAAAGAGAAAAAGGGCTTTGTTACAATTGTGATAACAAATACATTAAAGGTCATAAGTGTGCTGAGAAGAAATTATTTTACATTGATTGTGGAGAGGAGGAAGGAAAGGATCAAGAAACATCAAAAGAAGAGTATATACACCAGGAACCAACCCTACAGAAAGAAGAAATGAATCCGATCATATCTTGCAAAGCATTGGAAAGAATTACCACTCCTAAAAATCTCAAGATAGAAGGACATATCAAGAAGAAAAAGGTTCAAAAATTGAAATATCACATCGATAAAGAAGAAATGAATCCGACCATATCTTGTAATGCATTGAACAAAATTACCACTCCTCAAACTATCAATATAGAAGGACATATCAAGAAGAAAAATGTTCAAGAATTGAAAGATCACATCGAGTCTCAAGAAATCAATTCGACCATATCTTGTAATGCATTGGAAGAAATTACCACTCCTCAAACTACCAAGATAGAAGGATATACCAAGAAGAAAAGGGTAAGAGTGTTGATTGATTCTAACAGTACCCATAATTTTATTGATTGTAAGATAGCCAAGGAATTGAATTGCTTCCTATATCCAGCACCGAAGTGTCAAGTGATGGTTGCAAGTGGAGGAACCATAAATTGCTCTGGAAAGTGCTATAATATCAAGCTATCCATGGGAGAATATGTATTGAATAGCCCAATGCTTTCCATTCCAATGGGTGGTGTTGATGTTAGGAGTTCAATGGCTACAATCTTTGGGTACGATAGATTTTCATTTTCAATAACTTTTCTTGAATTTCTTTTGGGAAGGAAACGAAGCTGAATTGAGGGGTATCGAAGGAAAACCTGGAAAGATAATCAACTCTAATAGCATGACAAAGCTTCTAAATAAAGAACAATAGGGTGTAATTGCTCAATTATGTTCACTAGAGTATCCCACATCAAAGTCATGTTTTTCTCCAGATCTCCAAAACGTTTTGGACAATCATTCCAAGGTATTTGAGACTCACAAAGGCCTCCCACCTATTCATGATCATGATCATGCTATTCATTTGATTCCACGAAGTGTTCCTCCAAACATCAGGCCTTACATATATCCATATTCCCAAAGGAGTGGGAACTCATTCAAAAGTTGCAGAAGATCCCTGTTCAAAACGTTTTGGGAGAACTTGACAAGGAAGAAAAAATCATATTAGAACCTGAAGCAGTCACAAAACCGAGAAATCGAAAGCTACGAAATAGATCAATTTCAGAGTATCTCGTCAAGTGGAAGAACTTACCCGCTGAAGATTCCACATGGAAGGACAAGAATTTATACAGAAGCATCAACAACTATTCAAGCGTTGAGGACAACAATTTTTGAAGGAGAGGGGCATGTTAGGTCCCTATACTACTAGTGTAACCCCTTATTGTTATTAGTACAACCCCCTTATTATATTGTTGTACCCATAGAAGCCCACTATTGTTATTATTGTGCCCTTACATTATTATTGTTATGTCGGATGTGATTATATTATGACCCCTTAGACTCCTATATATAGAAAGGAGGTCTTGTCATTTGTATCATCCAAGAATTTTTCAATTGTGTAATGTAAAGGAGGTTTCCCCCTCGAAGAGGCTGATTTCTAAGGTGTTCATCTATCTTTTCTATCTTTTTGTGAGCTAGTTTCATAACATAAAATCAGTTACCTCGATCTAATTTTGACTTCATTCATTTGTTTGCAACTTAATAATCACTTGAGGCAAGAAAAGGGAAAATATGGAATCTGACAAAGCCTAGTCATACAACCATTTTAGATTATCTTTGCATGCTTAATAAGGCAAATTTTGGACATAGGAAATAATATTTTGATGTGTTGGATTATTCAAAATTTTGGACAAGAGGAATGACTTTAGACATAAAGGAAAATATTATTGAAGAGTTGATAAAGTTAAAATGATGAATTCACATTCCATGGAAAAGGTGGAGTCTTTCCTTATTCATGTCTATAATGCTTCATTTGCCTTCAAGTTGAAGGTAAGAGTTGCTCAAAGATAACATGATTACCTTCACATTCCATTGTGAGGGTAGGATCTTTCATTCATCTTCATGTCTGCAACTTTGAATTTAACTTTAAGGAAAATGAGTTGCTAAAAGATAAGATGACAACCTTCACATTCAATGGTAATGGTAGGATATTTCCTTTGCCTTCATGTTTGCAAGGTTGCACTTTCCTTTAAGGTGAAGGAAAGGCCAAAAGTCCGATTTCATCCTCTTTCTTATTCACATGCAAAGAATAAATATAGATAAGAAGTATGATTTGTTTTGTTCTATATAATGTTTCCTCATCATATTCATTGCATATGGTTAGATTCTCATTTAAAATTACCTCTACCCCCCTCTCCTTCTCACTTGTTTTGTTTTGGGATTGTTAATTTGTTTTGCAAGTATTGGTATGGTAAATGTGATTTCCTTATTTTCTCCATATGTTAAATGTTGAGTGGACATTTTTGTATTAGCCACTCTTCAATGAGTTGGAGGGAAGACATTCTCCCTAAAAAATGTCATAATAAGGGAGTCTGAATTGTCAGACCAGGCAGTAACTCCTCAAAGAAAATTCATTCATATTCATTCAGGTTGGTCTTTATTGTATACATGAGGGAGAGACTGTTCACTTCATCTCCCTATGACTATTCATATTTCTTATTAGTTATTTACATCAATTACACTTATTCACCCAATCCTGATGATTAGTGTCAACATTCCCCCCCTTAACCTGAAGGGATGTTGGTGAGTCCAAGCATCGTTCTGAATCGTTCAATCTTTTCTCTTCCAAGCGCTTTGGTGAAGATGTATGTAATTTTCTCATTAGTGGAACAATGGTGGAGATGGATTGTTTTGTCCTCAACATGATGTTGAATCAGATGATATTTAGTATTGATGTGCTTCGTTCGATCATGGAACTTTGGGTTCTTGGCCAACTTTATTGCCGAGGTATTTTCAATCATTAGTGGAGTCGATTGTACTTGTTTTACCTGCAAATCTTCAGCCACACAATTTCTTTTGTTGCCTCAGCTACTGCCACATATTCTGCTTCTGTTGTGGAATCTGTTGGAACTGATTTTTGCGTGATCTCCAGGAGACAGCTCCTGATCCAAGACTCATAGCATAACCTGAAGTAGATACCCCAATTGCTTTGTCTCCATCGAAGTATAAACCATAGTATCCAATCAAGCTGAAGTCGTCCACCTGTGTATACTTGATTCCAAAGTCTTGAGTTCCCTTCAAGTACCTTAGAACTCTTTTTGCAGTAGACCAATGTCCCTCACAAGGCTTTTGCATAAACCTAGAGAGGATTCCAACAACAAATGAAATGTTTGGTCTGGTAGTAGTTAGGTAATTGAGACTTCCTACAAGTTGTCTATACTTTGTTGCATCCTCAAATTCTTTTCCTTCAGTGGATGTGAGCTTTAAGTTTTGTTCCATTGGAGTAGTAAGAGGATTGCATTCTGTCATGCCAAACCTATTCAACAGATCTCCAATGCACTTCTTTTGAGAAAGGAATATGGACTTCGGATGTTGAGTTACTTCAATACCAAGATAGTAATGAACATAACCCAAATCAGTCATTTCAAAACCTTTTTTCAATTCCTTCTTTATGGATGCAATGTAGCTTTCATTGTTCCTTGTCATCAAAAGATCATCTACATATACCACAAGATATGCAACTGTTTTGCCAACTTTCTTGACAAATAAAGTTGCATCATCAAGATCATAATGTTTGAAATTGAGTTTCAGAAGATGCTCAGTTAGTTTCTCATACCGGGCTCGCAATGCTTGTTTGAGGCCATACAAGGATTTCACGAGTTTGCATACTTTATGTTCATGTCCTTTCATAGCAAATCCTTCAGGCTAGGACATAAAAACATTCTCTTTTAGATCTCCATTCAAGAAAGAAGTTTTTACATCCATTTGATGGACTTTCCAACCATTCTGAGCTACTAGGGCAAAGAGTGTCTAGATGGTAGCCCATTTTGCTGTGGGGGAAAAGTCTCCTCATAATCGACCCCTTCCTTCTGTACAAAACCTTTTGCCACAAGCTTGGCTTTGTGCTTGTCAAGTGAGCCATCAGCTTTATACTTGTCCTTGTAGACCCACTTGCAGCCAATTGGTTTGGTTCCTAATGGATGATCAACCAGCTTCCTAGTGCCATTCTTTATGAGGGAATCATACTCCTTTTACATCGCTTCTTTCCATTCATCATGAGAAGAAACTTATTTGAAGGAAGTTGGTTTGAAATCTGGAGACAAATTCAATTCACAATCATAAGAAACATCCATATCAATAGGTGAATCAGAGTCATCTACATCACCTCCATTTTGCTGGTTTGAATTTCTAGTTCCTGTCTTTCCAACCTCATCAGGATGAACACTTTCAAGTGTCTTTGTTAGCCACTTTGGGGGACCTTTCTCAGATGGTCCAGGCTACTCTGTTGATTGAGTTGGGACTGAATCAAGATTGAGTTTCCCAATTCTATCAATCACATCACTTAACGTAATATCATCCATTGTTGGAGTTTCATGTGGGGGAGAGATTTCTTTAGAAGAAGATTCCACATGTTGATCTAGTATAGGAATCCCCCCTTCAATATGTGGAATTTGATTATCAAATTCTTGAAATGATTTTGCATTTGTGAATCTATCCAAGTGATCAAGTTGCTGCTCAACAACATTGTCAATTTTGGATGATTCAAGAAAGATTACATCTTTAGATACAACAAACTTTTTATTGACTTCATCATAGAGATGGTATGCTTTGTAGGTGTTTGAATACCCCAGGAAGATACACTTACGACTTCTTGCACCAAGTTTGTTTCTGTGTACCTTTGGTATCAAGGCATAACAGGTGGAACCAAAGACCTTGAGATGCTTTACCGAAGGAACGTGCCCATACCACATTTCATAGGGAGTCTTGTTTCTGATAGCATTAGATGGATATTTAATCTTTTTATATACAACACATAGAACTGCATCAGCCCAAAACATCAATTTTACATTTTTGAAAATCATCATGGAGCGCACCATATTTAAGATTGTCCTATTCATTCTTTTAGCTACACAGTTCTGTTGGGGAGTATAAGGTACAGTTGTTTGATGTTTGATCCCATGTTGGCAAAGATAGTTTTCAAATTCATTTGAAGTATATTATTTTCCATTATTAGTGTGAATAGAGCCAATATGAGATTGTGCATCATTTTTAATCCATGTATGAGAGTTCTTGAATCTTTGAAAAGCGTCAAATTTGTTCTTCAATTAATAAACCCAACATGTTTTGGTGTAGTCATCAATAAATGTCATCATATATTTATTTCCATTTGCAGAAGGAACAGGTATTGGACCACATAAATCGGAATGAATGAGTTCAAGTTTTCTATGTGCTCTTGAATGTGAATCATGAAAAGACTATTTGCTATGATTTCCTAGAATACAAGCATCACATTGCTTAAGTTTCCTATGAATTGTAGGCAAACCAGCAACACCATTTTTCTTCAACAAGTGGAGGCTATCATAGTTCAAATGTCCAAATCTAGCATGCCATAATAAACTCGATGGAAGTGTACCTTCTTCATAATGAGAGTTGTAGGAGAAATGTTGTGCATGAGCAGAGGTACCTTGTAGCTTGAGAAGCCTTTCTTCTTCTATCCCCCTCATGAAAAGTGAGTGGTTAGATGATTTTCTCACCTCAAGCTTGCCATAAAACATATGAATGGAGTGACCTTGCTGGCGGATGTGGACCAAGGACAACAAGTTTCTCTTCAGCTGTGGGAGATATAGAACATGATGCAGGAGAAATTCTGGAAGACCACGCAATTTTAGCCTGATTGTGCCAAGCCTTGATGCCTTGAGTTTTAATTGGTCTGCAAAGTATACTTCTCCATCAACATTGTCAGTAAATTCTTCAAAAAATATTTTCTATGAGTCATGTGGCAAGTTGCTCCTGAATCAAGCAACCAATCATTTTTCCAAGAAGCAAGTGAAGCATTAAATAAGTCTTCATTTACTCCAATATTACATTCTGCAACAACATAATGAGTGGATTCAAGTGCTTTACCTTTTTCTGTGTTATTAGTTTTACCTTTGGGTTGGTTTCTTTGCTACTCAATTTTGTCCCAAGGTAACTTGCATGTGGAGGCATCATGTGACCCATTTCTTTTGCAGCATATGCAGTGCAAATCTGAATTTTCTCCTTGAGAGTGTGTGCCTCCCCTGCCTCTGAAATATCTTCCTCTTCCTCTTCGACCACCTCTTCCTCTGGAAGAATCTTGAGTAAGATTCTTTTCTTTATGAGCAAGGCACACAACCTCTTCAGAAGATTCAGGAGTTATCTTCTTTCCAAAAGCTTTCTCTCTTTCAACAAATATTTTCATAAGAGAGTCAAAGGTAATATCTTTGAGATTTCCATTTACTTGCAATGACTCAAGATAATTGGAGTAATTAGGATAAAGTTCCTTGAGAAAAGCGATAAGAGGAATATCCAATTCAACCTTAGTGGCTTTGATATCATGCATTATAGATTTTACTTCGGATGCAAGAGCAAGAGGATCATTATTTTGTAATTCAAGAGTTAAGCGTTGAATCATGAGTTGAACAACTTCAAATGCATAATGTGAGTCATAGAGTTCTTTCAGCTTTTGTAAGGCTTCGAAAGCAATTGAAAATGGCGAAATATGGTGACTCACCTCCTCACTTATAGATGCTGCAATTAATGCATGGGCTTTGTTGTTCTTATTTTCCCAAATGGTGAACTCTTTGTCTGAGGTAGGTTGTTTTGACCCTTTGTCTCCATCTCCAACACACACTTCTTTCCACAACTCATTGAAAATGAGGGTGTGTTTTATCATTCGAGACCACTCAGGATAGTTCTCCTTGCCAGTGAGAACTATTCCCATAATAGATATGATTGAATGCATTGTAAAATCTGTGTATTGTTAAAAAAAAGTTCTGCTGGCAAAAAAATCTGTGTACTATAAAAAAATACTTCTGCTGGCAAAAAATGTGCTTCAAAATAATACAACCTTATTCTTCCTTCTTGATTAGGTAAGAAATTGATTTAATATACAAAGAGAAAAACTATATTCTATCCATATAGAATATCACCATTTGTATTTTCAACCTTATTTCATACGATATATCAAGCATTCATGCCCTCGACAAAAAAGAACCGCTCACCGCACCATTATCAATATATTGTATTCCATAAACCTAGAATGACTAATAAAATAAGGAAAAAATCTTGAGCAAAATTGTTTCTTTCCAATATATTATCATGCTCAACGCCTTTTTTTTTAGTGATACCGAGGCTTACAACAGTGATACCGAGGCTCTCGGGCAATCTTGGGCAATCTTGGATACCAAGTCACCGCAAACAGTGATACCGCATTCTCAAGCAATCTCGCTTACCAAGTCACTGCACTGATATCATGCCATCGCACTGATATCATGTCATCACACTGATAACAGATGCCTCCACCACTGTTTCCGTCGCCACCAACACCATCTTGGGCAGCATTACCAACAATTTCCAAAACCTCAATAGCCAGATATTCAAGAACAACGCACAACGATTGGGAGTGTATTAACTAAAAAGATCGCACAACGATTGGGAGTGTATTAACTAAGAACAACGCACAATGATTAGGAGTGTATTAACCGTGAAGTAAAGGGGCGGAGTAATGGAGTGGTATTAATCATGGATACTAGAAAGTATTACCTATAGTATTAACTATCAACCGTGACTGTTCGAGGGTGTAATGAACAACAGAGGCAACGTAATATGGGGCGGAGTTATCATAGTAAAATGAAGTGTAATATGGGGCGGAGTTATCACAGTAAAATGAAGTGTAATATGGGGCGGAGTTATCACAGTAAAATGAAGTGTAATATGGGGCGGAGTTATCATAGTAAAAATTGAGAGTAAGAGCAAGAGCGGATAGGTATGGATAGCGCGTGGTACAGTTACAATATACAACAGTTATCACCAGAACATAAAAATGCATATGACAGTGGTTTAGGAATGTGGGTGTAGGCCTCAGGAGCATGCCAGAGGTGTGAGTTCTGCAAAATAGGCAGGAAACTGACACCAGGAGTTATACAAAAGCTAATTTTGGGAGCTGGCTTTGATACCATGTTAGACCAGGTAGTAACTCCTCAAAAACAATTCATTCATATTCATGCAGGTTGGTCTTTATTATATACATGAGGGAGACTATTCACTTCATCTCCCCGTGACTATTCATATTTCTTATTATTTATTTACATCATTTACACTTATTCACCCAATCTTGATGATTAGGTGTCAACATGAATATTTGCAATGTTGTAGTTGAAGTATGTAGTGTTGCAAAAAGTTAAAACTTGAGACCAGGTTTGTGGAAGTTCACAACTTATAATTTTTTGGAAAGGAAAGATTAAAAATTTCACAATAGAAGGTTTGCAGATCCCATAATTGGATAGGCTCTAGAAGATAAACAAAATTGCCTCTCAATTTTTTTTTTTTTGATTTATGTGTTTTGTTGATTACTATGTAGTCTTGATCATTGTTTTGGCATATAAGAGAGCTGATTTTATAAGATAACATTGCCAAACATAAGGTGGGGCAGAACAACCTTTTCACTTATCACCTTTGCAGATATATATATGTGTGTGTGTGTGTGAGAGATTAAGGAAAGTTTTCTAATAGAAAGTAAAGTCAGTGCAACTTAGTATCACAAACCTAGATGCAAACAAAAAATGATGCTCAAAAATGTCTGAAGGAGCATGAACTCTAAAAAATGATGTCAAAGATGACCTTTATGCATAGAGTAAAAGAGAAAAAGAAGACGACTAAGAAAAATCCAACATTTGATGAGAAGGGGAGATTGATACGTCACTGAGATTAAGACAAATCCAACATTTGTTGATGAGAAGTAGTGGGTGGTGATTTCATTTACTATTATCTTAAAAAAATGTTGAAAAACATCATAGAAAAATTATGGATCCAATTTTATAACACTTCAAAGATCAGGTGCTTCTATGGAGTTCCTTGAATGGTAGGAGGACTGGAAATACCAGTTGTTCTTGTTGTCGAAGCAATAACAACTCTCTCTATCAAGCCCCTCTATTTCTACTATTTGGTTTGCTCCTACTATTATCATTGTGGAATATGCTTGAGATGTTGCCTTGGAAGCCTCACTTATTATTATATAATTTCTTTGGTAGGCTACATTTTCATAGCCAAACTTATGTATAGTTGTTGTGTATTTACCTAAACCTTGTAGAGGTGTTGTGTATCTGCATCGTATACCTGACATTTGAGAAGAAGAGAACATGTTTATTTTGGTCTTTATTTGGTTTGGAAGTAATTTCTTCTTTTAGTAGTCCTTATTTCAAAAGTTGTCTTGTTAGATCTCGTCCATTTTCTTCATCCTTTCTACAAGCCCCAGGGCACAGAAGATTCGTAAATATTTTCCCTATAACTCTCTCCAAAATAAAAACCTTGTATCATGATCATAATATCAAAAATAAGAAAAATATGTATCAAATCAACAAATAACAATGATGTAGAATTTCAGATTGGTGGGGAATTATAGGGATGGGATGTGGTAATGGAAAGGGCAGGGATCGTGAGTGAAGGCCTTTAGTGTCCAAGCCTCTAGTTAGTTTCTGTAAAGAAAAAATATAAGTTAACAAACAACAATGGACAAGAAAATTCATGTGTTGGGAGGAAGCAAAACGTTTATGGGTTATAATTATTTTAAAGACCAACGAGTTTAATGGTTGTACAAATCAAGATTTGGTTAATAGTTAAAACAATGTGATCTATTTGTGGAAGAACTTTGAACTCTCAATCATCTAACAATGGATCTGAGGGTGTAGAGGAGTGTAGGGAGTTCTTCTCAAAGGGGAACTCCTTCCTGCATAAAAATAAATAAATAAATATTATATATATTTCACAAATTCAATAGTGAAAGTATATATATATATATATATATATATATATATATATATATATATATATATATATATATATATATATATATATATATATATATATATATATATATATATATATATATATATATATATATATATATCTTTTTAAATTTGATATACAATTATGTTACTTCATATGTACAAAATATTTTTACTACATAATCTTCATATTAAGGTGTTATAACAACAATGTAGCTAGTACAATGAGAGTAGAATTACTAATATCTTATAATATTCTTCACTAAAACTAACCGAACATGTATATCCATTAATGAGAGTAGAATTACTAATATTTTATAATATTCTTAATTAAAACTAACCGAACATGTATATTCATTTATGCTTTTTATTGTAATCTACATTTCAAGAATATTTTATTTTTATTATAAAATAAACATATATCAACTTTAAGTTGAGCATTGAAGGAATTACACATCTTCCTCATTATAAATTATGACCTTAAATCAACACAAACTTACAATTACATATGTCAATAAAATTAATTTTCCATATAATTTATTTATTTTTTTCCAAAATTCATTCAATAATTTTTATTTTTTTTTTCAAATCAATTCCTTTAAAATGTTTGATGTGTGTTTTGTATCTTGATTTAAAATTGTTTTATTAAATAAGAATTTATTTAATTTTTTAAAAATGGGTATATAATTTAAAATTAAAGTTATTTGGTCCATGTCGATATTGGTGGCCATCTGCCTATTCCACTTGGACCCCCACCATTGTTTCTTTCAGTTTTCAGTTTCCTTAATTCTAGCACAATTTATTACTTTTGGCAGTTTTTTGGGTCCTGAACTTCCAGAGCCATTTTGAGGTCCTAAACGACATTTTTTTTGGGAAAACCACAACAGCAAATACGAGTTTTCAAGTCAACATTTGCTATTAGCAATTGTAGTCCTTGGATAGATCTTTCTAACTATTAATCTAGGCTGTCATTGATATTAATATGGCAGTGGCCAGAATGGAAAATTCTCTAGGGTGTTAGATGACATGTCTTACCTCCTATGATCTTAATGGATGATGAAGAAGACCACTCTTGGTGAAGGACTAGATGAGGATGAAAGACTACATGATGACAATGTTGCATATGTTTTTTTTCAATGACATGATGACATGGATAACTATTGAAAATAGCAACAAGAAATGCTAAGAATAGAAATGATAAAAATAACATTGTTAAGGATAACATTTCAGGATATTCCAATTTTAATTTGTCCTTGAATTAAAATTCGAATTTAGTCTCCGAGCTGTTTGAAAAATAATTAATTAATTCATCTTGAGTTAATTAGTTGGAGAAATTCAAACATGAAGTCTTTGTCAAGTCATGCAACAATTATCCCTTTGATTGAGGAAGCTATCCCTTAATTTAGGAGATAAGGATGAGTTGTATTTGAGTTGTAATTGGTTAGCTCAGTTAACTGAGTTAAGTCTAGTTAGATTAGTTCCAAACAGTATTGTGGAACTGATTGTGAGTTTAGTCAGTTAATGCATGCATGCATGAAACTAGTGTACTCCAGATAACTGAATATTCTCTCATAAATAACTCATGCATGTTAGTTCAGACAAAGACCCAGTTGAGATTAAAGACAGGGACATTGTACTATCAGTTGGAGGGATTTTCCTATAAAGGAAACTCATCCATGCAAAAGGAACAAGGTTCCTTGAGGATTGCACAGTTTTACAGGGTGTGAGATCAATGCGAGTGATCAGTGGTACACTTGGTAACAGTAGGATCACCTAGGAGAAACAGCGCAAGGAAATAGGAGGCTTGGAGGGCAGAGGAGAAGGTTTGTGAAAAGCCTTGTTTGCCTATGAGCATCCTGGAGGATTGTACTGAGAGCTGGTTAGCTGTGGGAGCTAAAGCTATGTGTAATATTGATGTATTTCCACCTTGTATGATAATATAGATAGCGAGGGTTTTTTAGCTGAGGCTTTCCCCAGAGTACTTTTTCTGTGTTTCATGTGTATTGATTCTTCTTCTCTGTGATATGTGTTCTGTTTGATCTTGCTCAAATCGATTAAGCTTCCGCAAGTTTGATTGTAGAAGTATATTAAGTATTTTGCTTTAGTACATTGCATAATCAGATTAATCTACAGTGAGAATTTCTACATGGTATCAGAGCAAAGGTGATCGAAGCTGTGAACAGTATACTGAGAAGGGAAATTCGAAGTTTAAAGTTCGAGATTGAAGGTACAAATTGAATTCATCTCATACTTCAGGTTGGTCAATGACATTCTATGGCTTGAGACTCGAGTAGGCCTTGGATGGAAGCTCGAATTACATAGCATGGAAAGATCGCATGGAAGCAGTATTAGAAGAAAATGGTTTGAAGGATTTCATTGATCAAGAAATTCCCAATCCAGCTGCAGCTAATGCACAAGAGTTGGTTGAATGGAAGAAGTGTGTGGTGAGGGCGAGACAGATCATCCTTGAGGGAGTTCGAGACCATATTGTCTCGAGTCTCCATGGGAAGGAGACTTCATTTTCAATGTGGAAGACATTGAAGGACCTATATAAAAACAACAACGAACAGAGGAAGTTGGCGTTGAAAGACAAGATTTGGAAAATCAAGTGTGAAAAGTGCGACACTATTTCTACATATCTGAACAAGCTCACCACCTGTAGAGATGAGCTTGGAAGTGTAGGAATAATGACAACCCATGATGATATGGTGAGTCTTTCTCTCCTTCGTCTTCCTAAGAGTTGGCTTAGCTACCAAGACTCAGTGAATGGAAGAGAGAAATTGCCAATTTGGGAATGACTGTGGTCAGATCTCATGCAGGAGGAGATTAGGATGAACACACGAGATGGTTCCTCAACCAAGGAGGATGAAGAAAATCCGGCCTTAATGAGTAAGGCAAGGAAAGGGATCGAGAAGGATTCTCATCCCAAATCTAGTTCTTCTCATGGAGGGACAAAGGGTGACAAATCTAAAGTGAGATGCTTTAATTTTCATGAGATGGGTCATTATGTGACTAATTGCCCATTGAAGAAGTGCAAGAAGGGATCCTCAGAAGGATATGAAGGTGAGGCATTGGCCTCTCAATTCGAAATGGACTTCACCCTCATCGCATGCATGGTGTCTTCGATGATTGGTTGTGGTTAGTTTCTTGACAGTGGAGTCTCATTCCACATGACCAGCAATAAAATTTTATTCAGTACCTTGGAGGAGAAAGACCTCAAGATACTCATAGAGATGGGTGATGATGAAAGGTATAGTGTTTCAGGAGCGGGCATGGTTACTTTTCAGAGGGAGCATGGAGCTTCTATCACCTTGAGAGATGTGAAGTATGTGCCTGGACTGAAGAAGAGCTTGGTATTGATAGCGATGTTGGAGGACAAAGGCTACGATGTTGTCTTCAGTAAGGGAAAGGTTTTCCTTAGACACATCACCATGGGATAGGTGAAATAGATCGGTTCACGGGTACAAAACCTATATGCTCTTGAGGTTTAAGATGCATGCAAAGCATTGAGGAGCAAGGCCAATGTTAGAGACTTGGTGGTTGAGAGAGAGAGTAAATTACCTCTCAACATGCAACGACAGAAGAAGTCTCAGAAAATTGTGGAGGAGCCACAATTGAAGAAGTCAGTAGAGGGATCACATGCAGCCATACCTCCAGGTGTGAGATGGGGCGATGTGAAGTGATAGTCCCATGAAGGCTGAAATAAGGGCAGGATCCTTGAGGTACCCAGCCTCTTTGATTAGACCTTGCTACGGGAGCCCTGATGAGGAGTAGCAGGACTGGCTGAGTGGGTAGAGATAGATGCGGATGGAGTGGCAGAGGGAGCTTCAACATCAAAGGGTGTTTCTTGCCCAACAGGGAGGTCAGTTGGGAAATCAGTTACTTACTTCTCAGTGATTGATTTGCAGTGCAGCAGTGGCCAGCACGATGCAACATGATAGAGGAGGTGCAGTGCTAGGAGATAGGACCAGAAGCAGCACATATGCAGCAGGAGGAATCAGTGTGATTGATGCAGTCAGAGATCAAAGTGAGAGAGGCTAGAGCAGTCATATACTAAATATCATAGAGGTGTAGAGTTTTCAGTCGATAGAGGCACTAGGAGTCAGAGACTTTGATGACAGAGGCATATTCTGATTCATTTTGTATATTTTTGTTTCTGGAGTTGTTGGAGCAACAACACTTGAGAGAAGTGTTGCATGAAGAACATTCCAAAGGTTTAGGATCAAGATTGAGTTGAATTCCTTTCATGTTAAGAGGTAGTGTTGAAAATAGCAACAAGAAATGCTAAAAATAGTGTTGAAAATAACAACAAGAAATGCTAAAAATAGCATTGATAAGGATATCATTTCAGGATATTCCAATTTTAATTTGTCCTTGAATTAAAATTGAGAATTAAAATTCGAATTTAGTCTCATCAGCTATTTGAAAAAAATTAATTAATTCATCTTGAGTTAATTAGTTGGAGAAATTCAAACATGAAGTCTTTGTGAAGTCATGCAACAATTATCCCTTTGATTGAGGAAGTTATCCCTTAATTAAGGAGATAAGGATGAGTTGTAATTAGTTAGCTCAGTTAATTGAGTTAAGTCTAGTTAGATTAGTTCTAAACAATTTGTGGAACTGATTGTGAGTTCAGTCAGTTAATGCATGCATGCATGAAACTAGTGTACTCCAAATAACTGAATATTCTCTCATAAATAACTCAAGCATGTCAGTTCAGACAAAGACCCAGTTGAGATTAAAGACAGGGACATTGTACTATCAGTTGGAGGAATTTTCCTATAAAGGAAACTCATCCATGCAGAAGGAACAAGGTTCTTTGAGGATTGCGTAGTTTTATAGGGTGTGAGATCAGTGTGAGTGATTAGTGTTACACTTGGTAACAGTAGGATCACCCAGGAGAAACAGGGCAAGGAAATAGGAGGCTTGGGGGGCAGAGGAGAAGGTTTGTGAGAAGCCTTGTTTTCCTGTGAGCATCCAGGAGGATTGTACTAAGAACTGGTTAGCTGTGGGAGCTAAAGTTTTGTGTAATATTGATGTATTTCCACCTTGTATGATAATACAGATGGCAGGTTTTTTTAGCTGAGGCTTTCCCCAGAGTGTTTTTTTTATGTTTCATGTGTATTGATTCTTCTTCTCTATTATATGTGTTCTGTTTGATCTTGCTCAAATCGATTATGCTTCCGCAAGTTTGATTATAGAAGTAGATTAAGTATTTTTCTTTAGTACATTGCATAATCAGATTAATCTACACTGAGAATTTCTACAATAACATCATGAGCCTATGATGAAGAAGCCTAATAAGAGGAAGTCCATCCAAGAAGAAGTCTAATTACCCTACCTCCATTTCTGCACCAATCACATTCAAAATATTATTTCACCTCCTTAAAGGCTGCAACTAACCATGAGACTTACACCATTCTTTAGAGAATAATTTTGGCTTTCTAATGAGCTATTATTTAGTCCAAGACTCCAAGTAATCTCAGAGATATGAATTTTCGAAGAAAAGAATGTTATTTTTGACAGTAATATGACCTCAACTACTTTCCCATGTCAACCTTCTCTAAGGAGACATGTCTACTAATTCATAAAGAAACTTGGAGTATAAATAGAAGCTCAGATCTCCATTTCTAATGAATGGAAAGACACAACAATTACAGGAACTCGATCAACATCACAGAAGAGAGAAAGATTTGTTCACAACTCGTGAACAAAAGAAGGAAGAGACAAGGGCACATTTGATAAGGGTTTCTCGGTGATATTATAGCTGAAATTCTTGAATATTATAGTGATTGTGCTCACACAGCAACTCGGATAGAGAAGACACACCTAGACAGTGACTCAGACTTATCCTTTTAAGACTCGGTCTGTTTATCTCTTACAACTTGGACTGTGGTATATCAAAACAGTTTATTCTTAACTATGGCTTAGACAACAATAGAGTTCAGATACCTCGAATTGGTGTAGCTCAGACTGTGCCTTCATCACAATGCTCAGATTATATTCATGATTGAATACATTGGAGTTCTTGGTGCAGTTACAAGACTTCAGACTTGTACCTCTTATTTATTGTTTTTATAGTGGTGGTAGTGTTGGTGCTTCTAACCATGGCATAGCCTCCAGACTTCAGACTAGTGTAGAACTGTATGTAGTTTTTTTCGAACCTGTGACAACCCTTAAAACCTTAGTCCTGTGGCTCTATTTCAATCTGAGCAGTAGCATTGGAGTAATATAATTCAGCACAAGAATATTGATATCATCTTTGTGTCAGAATATTGGAGTTGTTTGAATAGTGGTCTTGGTGTAGCAATGATTAAGTTGTCTTGAGATAATTTAGTGATTGAAGAGGTGGAGAATTCATGGTGCAAAATTTGGTGTAGCATTGATAAAGAAGTTAAGATGAGGTTGTATGGTGTAGATTGGTAAAATGAAGCATCCTTGAACTAATGACTTCAGTAAAGCAGCAAGAAAGGATATGTATCCTTTGGGTAAGTGCCCCTAAACACAAGGTTGGTGCCTTGGAGAAGATAAGATCAAAGTCCTAGAGGTCGGAGCTTCATTAAGTCCAAGTTGGTGCTTGGAAATAGGTTGGTGCCTAAATTTCGAAAGGTTGGAACCCTCACACCTTATTATACTCTTTCATTTGATAAAAGGATTTTTATCCTTCTTTTTTCTTTAATAAGATTATTCATTTCTATGATTTTAATTGTATATAATCTAATTGGACATAATAACAATTGAAAAGAAATACTGATTCACCCCCTTCTCATTATTTCCAACAATTGGTATCAAGGCAAACTTCTTCATAATCATCTTAATAGCTGGAAGAAGGATTCTTAGTCACAATGAAAAATCAAGAAGTGTCATGAAGGCTTCCTTTGTTCGATGGCACAAAATTTGGTTTTTGGAAGAAAAGAATGTCCTACTACTTAATGTGCATTGGATCTAAAGTTTGGCATTGTATTTTGAATGGGTACACTACTTCCACTCTTCCAACTGATCAAGATGAAGGAAAATCTTACATTGCAAATGCCAAATCTTTAAATTCCATTGCTAGTGGAATCACTGACTCTCAATTTACAAAAGTCATGAATTGTGACTTGGACAAAGAACTATGGGACAAGTTGATTTCCTTATATGATGGGGATTCTAAATTTAAAAAGGAAAAGCTTCAAACTCATAGAAGACAAATCGAAAGTCTTAAAATGGATGACGAAGAAGACATTGCATCATACCTTCTCTGTGTGAATGAAGTTATCAACTCCCTTAAAGGGTTAGGAGAAAACGTTGAAGAAAGTACAATTTTTAAAAAAATTCTAAGATATATCCCTAACAGATTTGACTCTAAAGTGAGTGTTATAGAAGAAATGAAGGATCTAAACACCCTCAATATCGATGAACTTCATGAAATTCTCACTGCCTATGAAATGAGGAAAGGAATCCCAAATTCCAAAGAAGCAACATTCAAAGCCTCAAAATCAACAAGAGGAAGAAAAGGATGGAATACCCATAGTGATGACTCTAATGGTGAAACCGAATTAGCATAATTTGGACTAAGACTTAAGAAAGGATCCAAGCTAAAAGGTAAGTACCCTCTTATTTTTTTCAATTATCAAAGAATAGGTCATTATGCTGCAAAATGTCCTCGTAAACATGATAGTGATGATGAGGAAGATTTTAAAAAGATGGTATACAAAAAGAAAGGGTTCCATAAGAAGAATTTCTTCTCTAAGCAATATGAGTCAGATGAAGATGAATTTGTAATCATCAAGAAGAAATCAACTAAAAATTTCCCTCCTCACAAAGGAGGTAATGATGAATCAGATGAAGAAAATGACTATGTTGGAAGCCAAGAAGTATTGTTCATGGAATTCACAAATGGTGATGATTCAAGACTAGAAGGAAATGTAGATGAATTTTTAATGAGTGCCATTGAAGAAAATGAGAATTTACAAAATAAGATCATTTCTCTCAAGGTAGAAAAGGAGGAAGCAAAAACAAGGGAAGACCTCTTGAAAAATAAGCTAAAAGAAAAGGAAGAAAACTATGAAAATTGTGAAGCTGAAATAGTATCTCCAAGGAAGGAATTGGAGAAAGTAAAAAAGAATTGGCATAGCTCTCAAAAACTTGAAAATATCCTTAATTCTTAAAAACCTCAATATGACAAATCCAAGATTGGTTTTAAAGGAGAATCATCAAGTACTAAGGATAATGCAAGAAGCTATGCCTACATACTTTCCAGTAATCCAAAAGAAGAAAATTCATCTCATCAAAGGCCCATCTCAAATCCAAAAAATGAAGAAAGAGTAACTCCAAGGAAGAATGTTGATTCAAGCCATGGCTATTACAACAGGGACCAAACTCTTTTTTGGGTATTTTTATTATTGTAAAAATTTTGGTCATCAAGCTAAACATTGTATGGCTCGAAGAATGAAACACCAAGATTGAAGGATCAAACAAATAAACCACGTGGTTTCAAAGAGCAAGGACAAATCAAGACTTATAACTCATTTGATCCTTTGACCAAGTTTGATCCAATTTTCTCATTATGTAATGATTATGGACATAAGTAAGAAAATTGTCCACTCAAAATAAGAGAAGCAAGAAGGGAGAATCTCAACACGGATAAATGTGGCCTAGATCTATGTGCTCATAGTGATGAAAACCATTGGTTTGTGGAAAGTGGGTGCTCAACACATATGACAAGTGAAAAAAATAAGTTTGTTTCATTGAACAATAAGGATGGAAGTGTATCCTTTGGAAGTGGATTTTCTAAAAGCACTAGAAAAGGGACCATTTCCCTTTCCCTTGTTAATGGGAAAGGAAGGCTCAAAATGCTTTACTGGTACAAGGACTAAAACACATTCTCTTGAGTGTTAGCCAAATTTGTGACAAAGGACATAATGTTGTCTTTAGCACCAAAGATAGTGAAATAAGAAACTCATCCTCAGGAGAAGTTGTGGCTAAAGGAGTGTTGATAGTGATAGACCCACCAACATGTCAGGGGATCTCCCCGGTAAGAAGTCCCAACTAGACCTCATACTGTTTGGTGTAGGAGTCCCAATAGTGGGTCGTACGGTATCGCCTTGACCATGGTTGCATGCAGAGGAAAGTAAGATGTCCCTGTTGGTAGCAATGGTGTGACATGGGTATAAAGCCAAGGAAGGTGTATGAACGGTTCTATCACACTGAGGGAGGAATGAGTGCACCCCTTGGAAACTTGTGTAAACACGCAGCTTGAAAAGAAACACACGAGCAAAGATGCATCACAAGCTGGAAGGAAGGTGAACCAACAATCCAAAGTGATGGTTAAACCAACAACACATTTCAATAATATGCATACATACATATACAAAAAGAGTCCATACATACATGCGTAAGAAAACATATACATATATCATTAGAGTAATAAAGTTAACTGAAATACAATAACAACATATGCATGAAATGTGTTGGCTAGATTATATTAAGAAGTGAAATTTCCAATCATACAGTACAACCATGACCGACCACTAGTCTCGATAGTGGAATGTTATAGTCACTGCCACTGGTCCTCCAAAGAGATGTACTAGCTTTGCACTGTGGAGAAGCCAAGGCTCGTTACAATATTCTCCTAGTTTTCTCTAAGATACTCCTATTGGAAGTTTGGCTAACCAAAAATCCTATACAATGAGTTATGAGGGACTATATATAGAAAAGGGTGGGGCAACCCTTGACATTCCCCTTTGTGACTATTCATCTACCCTCATGACTCTTCAACTAATCTATGACTGTTACATTCAACTATTGACACTTGAACTTCCACTTGATAAGACGTTACATACAATCTGCACATGTACCCATGTGAGATAAAATGGGCTTGAGCAAGCCATGCAAGACATCACTATGACTCGAACTACTATGGGATGACCATCTCTTCAACATCCTCACGATGGTCGACATTAGCAAACTAATGCCAAGATTGGTAGTCTGCGATGGTGTTCGTGTACTCTGTGGTGACATCTTTCTGGAAACGAACTCTTGCCTCTATCGCATCCGGGTACACTACTCTAGCTCCTCTATCCAACTCTTCTAATAACATGTGCATCATTATCTTGAGTGCAGTCGAACAAGTGACATACTGATGCATGGCGTCTGCACTGATTGCCAAGTCTACGCTGGTGGTTGTGTGCATCAGCTTGTCAAAGTACGAGTCAAGCTCCAGTCGAACTTGTACCTTTGTATTTTCCTTGGTGAGTGTCCCAATAGATGGGATCGCATGTGCACGCACAACAACATACATGCTTATGAATACATGTGCATGGGAAGCCTACAAAATAGTGTTGAGCTATGGGAGCTCTTCATATTTTTGCATCCGGCTTCGGATACATGCCTTCAGCTCGACCACTATGGGCTTCATCATCTTGGGCAAGTGTAATGGGGCTCTCGTGTATCTCATTGTCCATGTTTACATGTTGTCAACAATAGTATGCAAGTTTGACAAGATATTTTGTCTCCTAGCACATCACTGTTGCTAACCATTGAGACGAACAACTTCCTTATGCACGGTAACAAATCTGGAGTACAACGCTCGCATGACTATCTCAAGGGACGATACTTCATCCAGTATCGACTTCTTCAACTTTGCTTGGGTGGATTTTGTAACAACTTCTCCTCCCTGCTTGGATGTCTGTAACTCCTTAGCCATTTGCTTGTTCTCTGCTATCAAGAAGTGAACACTCAAGCTAGTGGCTTCGGCATATGCTCTGGTAGCTTCGGCCAATGCTGCTGGATGATTGCGCATGTCAAACATGATCACTCGTTCCTCAAACTGCACAGGAGATGTGTGGTAATCTGGAGTAGACACTCTGTGCGTTTACACAACTCTATGATGTGACTCATCGAATGATATGTTGTGCATCTCTTCTTCCGGATTGTTTCCAAAGATCTCATTCTCTCCTTTGTCGATTGGGACTTGTTCTGATTTCGGATCAGGTGAAGTTGGTGGGTTGACCTCTTGGTGGTAAGGCATGAGGTCAATGTCTTGCTCTAAATATGGTTGCTCCATCTTTGTATCCATCTGCTCAAGTGCTCATTCAATCTCTTGAGCAAAGTCCTGCTCCTGCAACTTGCTCACCCTGTTCGCTTTGTGCCAGCTGTTCAGATGAGTTGACTACCTATATGGGCATAGTTTCATTTGTCTGTACATGTTGCACCCCCTACTATACCTATCCTTGTTACGGTTCCTTCTCATATCTATGTAGCTCCTATTCCTTCCGGAGTTTCTCCTTCAACGCATGCAACTCCTTCACTATTTCTTCCATCCTCTATTTTTATCTCTCCCTTTGCACATTCCTCTTGTCGTGCGTTGCCTCTTCAGATCTATTTCCAAATATTCTTTCTGCATAAGTGTGTCTCCTCTAAACTTACAAATTTTCTCCCCCCCTTCGTTGTCGACTATCTTTCTCTTTCCTTTGTCGCGCATCAGTATGTATACCTCTGCTGTTGGTGCTCTCTTGGATGCTGCTTCATGCTGCTTTACTAACAATTCCACAGCGATTCCGACCAGTTCATTGGGCCTATAGAAGTTGTGAAAATATCTCCATGGGTCTTCCTCAGCCCAGTGACATGCTCCGTGGATCCACATAAACTGTACTCTTGCGCAGTGATCCTTCATAAAAAATGTGGGTCATACGGATTGTAGCTTCGACTATCGAAAGGATATTTCTTACACTCTTCTGCTTCGACATCCACATGCTTGAGATTCCATATCTTGTACAACCTGATCCACAACGAAAGAGTGGGCCAAGGTGCCTTCTTCTTCCTGTGCAGCCTAGATGATAGTCCTGCCAAGATGTGGTATGATACTTCTTCCATGATGAGCTTGTTCATGGAAAACTTCGGCAAAACATGCGGAGGCTTCTCCGTGTTGTACATCTATATGAAGGTGCCAGAGGGTGAGGCATACCAATCAGCTATGTCAATCAGTGCCTCCATTACTGCCTTTGACATTCAAGGTGGATCCTTCTTAAATTGTTATGCTTTTGACCTGCGAGAAGATACCAAAATACCAAATATGCGAAGAAATATACCCAAAACACAAAACAATAAGAAATAACAACATGTATTTTATTATTCAGAAAGGAAAGAAATGTTCACTTGCCTCTTCGAGGGGGCAACCTGCAAGAGAGCTGGGCTCAATTATAAAATAAGACATGACGTTCCTCGAGGGGAGTCTCTATCCTTTATATAGGATTTGTACATGCAATACCATGGGTTAGTACCATGGTTCTTATTAATACGATCTATCTAATACCATGGCCCATTTGCAACTAACTGTGGTCCCTTCTTTAAATGCAGGTCAACCACTTACAATTATTAATATGGGTTTTATTGACTGTTTAACTAACTATAATTATGACTCGACCCTATTACATAAATAAGGGGGTTATGGTTGGACCCTAACATGCCCTCCCCCATAAAAATAGCCTTGTCCTCAAGGCTGAAACTGCTGAAGAACAGTGGCTGGTTCCCAGGTCGCATCTTCTGTAGAGGTATCTTTCCACTTGATCAGGACTTCCTTGATCGTGCGGCCGCGCAGGTGCCTTTCTCGTGTGTTAAGAACCTGTTCCGGTTGGAGCCAAATTGTACCTTCTTCATCCAATTCCGTTAGACTAGTTTGAATTATGCAATGGTTCCCAACCACTTTCTTGAGGCATGAGACATGGAAGATGGGATGGATTTTTGCAGTGGGTGGAAAGGCTAGCTTGGAGGCTACTTATCCGATGCGTTGAAGTATTTGATATGGTCCGTAGAATTTTGGAGATAATTTCTGATAACCCTTGTCTTTGAGTGATGTTTGCTTATATGGTTGTAGCCTCAAGAATACCTGATCCCCTTGTTGAAATTTGTGCTTTGAACGATGTTGGTCTGCTCATTGCTTCATGCGATTTCGAGCTTGATGGAGATTCTCTTTGAGGTGGGCCAGCATGGTCGCACGGTTCTATAGGAGTTGATCCACTGCTTGTACCTTCGAGCATTCCTGGATATAAGAAGTAGGTGAAGTAGGGAGTTGGCCATAAACTGCTTCATATGGAGTCATTTTGGTGGTGGCATGATAGTTAGTATTATACCACCATTCGGCTAGAGGTAACCACTATACCCATAGATGTTACTTTTTTGAAGTGAAACACCTAAGTTAGGTCTCCAGACATTTGTTGACTGCTTCAGCTTGACCATCAGTTTGGGGATGATAGGAAGTACTGAGTTGTAGTTGGGTACCTTGTAGCCTGAATAGTCCCTGCCAAAATTTACTGGTGAAGATTGGGTCATGATCAGACACAATGGAAAAGGCATGCCATGCAATTTGAAGATCTGGTCCATGAAAGATTGAACCACCAAAGCTGGTGTAAAAGGGTAGGGTAGGGAGAAAAAATGAGCATACTTAGAAAGTCTGTCCACAACCACCATGATGACCGACTTGTTGCCTGAATTCGGAAGACCCGTAATGAAATCCATAGAAACCTCCATCCATATTGAGGCTGGGATGGGCAATGGGTGTAATGTGCCTGGGGATTTGACTGTTTCTCTTTTGTGGCACTGACACACATCACACTCAACTACAAAAGTAAGAATGACCTTTTTCATGCCTATTGAAAAGAATGAACATCGAGTGCGAGCATAAGTCTTCTGAAAGACAGAATGGCCTGCAGTGGGAGATGAGTGCAACTCCGCTAAAATGCAACTTTTGAGGGTGGATGTTGGTGATATCACTACTTTGTCCTTGTAGCGAAGAATCTCATCCTGCCAAGAGTAGCCCGTTGTGGAAATTGGATCCACCTGCAATTTATTAATGAGTTGGGAGAGCAAAGGATCTGAAAACGATTCCTTGCGAACCTCTTCAATCCACTCTGGAATGGGAAGAGAGATTGCTAACAGGGTGCTTTCCTCCTCAAATTGGCATGATAAAGCATCCACTACAATATTTTCGTGCCCTTTATTGTAAATTTTCTCATAATCATATCCCAACATTTTGGATAGCCATTTATTTTGTTGTGGCAAGGATAGGCATTGCTCCAAAAAATATTTAAGGCCTTGATGGTCTGTGCAGATTTGGAAACGCCACCCCAATAAGTATGGTCGCCAGATATCCACTGCATGTAAGATGGCCATCATCTCCTTCTCATAGGTAGATTGTCCTAGATTTGTCCCACTTAGTTTTTGGCTAGTGAAGGCCAAGGGTCGACCTTCCTGCATTAAGACAACCCCAATACCTGTACCTGAAGCATCACATTCAATCACAAAAGATTTGGTGAAGTCGGGTAGTGCCAATATGGGAGTGGAACACATGGCATGTTTGAGAGCTATAAATTCCTGTTGCACTTCATCATTCCAGAGGAATGAATTTTTCTTGAGAAGGTGAGTGAGGGGTCTAGTAATGCGACCATAATTGCGGAAAAATTTGTGAAAGTAGCCAGTGAGACCCAAAAATCCTCTCAAGCTCTTCAAGGTCTTTGGTTGAGGCCAATCCTGCATTGCCTGGATCTTTTTGGGGTCCACCCTGACACCTTCATGCCCCACAATGTGGCCCAAATACTCAACTTCTTCCATGCCAAAAGAGCACTTGGACATCTTGACAAATAATTTATGCTTCCGGAGCAGTTGCAAGATTAGATCTACATGCTGAAGATGTTTTTCCCAAGTGAGGTTGTAGATGAGGATGTCATCAAAGAAAACAAGGACAAATTTTCTGAGATATGGTTTGAGCAGGTGATTCATGAGGCTCTAAAAAGTGGATGGGGCATTACAGAGACCAAATGGCATGACCAGGAATTCGTAATGGCCTTCATGAGTTTGGAAAGTAGTCTTTGGAATGTCTACTTCTTTCATGCGAATTTGGTGATAGGTCGAGCGAAGGTCAAGATTAGTAAAGAATTGAGCCCCATTTAGTTCATCCAACAAATCATCAACAACCAGGATGGGAAATTTATCTTTGACTGTTAGCTTGTTGAGGGCCCTAAAGTTTGGACACATACACCATTCCCCATCTTTCTTGAGCACCCTGACCACAGGCTATGAATAAGGACTAATGCTAGGATGAATGACACCTACTTCCAGGAGTTCCTTGATGATTTTTTCAATTTCATTCCTTTGGGCGAAAGGATATCTATATGGGCACACATTTGGTGATTGCGCCCCTAGGACCAAAGTAATGCTATGATCATGTTCCCCTCTCGAGGGTGGAAGCTCATGAGGCTTGTCAAAGACCAGCAGATGGTTGTTTAATACCTGTTGCATCTCAAGATGAATATGAAGAGAAGTGGATTCGAAGGCCTGGATGGCATTAAATTGGGTTATAACTCCATGGTGGCCCTTTTTTAACAATTTTTCCATCCTATGTGAGTTGATGATAGAGCGAGCACCTGCCTGGAGTCCGCGGAGGGTATGTGTGTGGTTATTCAGCTTAAAGCTCATATATAACTCCTAGAAATCCATTGTGATTGGGCCGAGCATGTGGAGCCATTCAGCACCCAAGACAATGTCACACCCACCAATGTTGATGGAAAACATGTGGGTCTTTAGGTGATAATCCCCCATTTTAAGTTTGACATTTTCACAATGGCCTTCACATTTCATTGTCCCCCCTTCAACAATCTGGACTTGGAAATTAGAGACTGCTCTGACAAAACAATGCACTACTTCAATGACTCTTTGATGGATAAATTTATGCATACTACCACTATCAATCAAGACTACTATAGGGCAATGCTTAAAAAAACCTATGATTTTGAGAGTTTGGGGAGAAGAAATCCCTACCAAAGCATGAAGCGAGATAAATGATTCTTTAAGTGTATCTGGGAGCTCATTGTCCAGCTAGTTGTCTTCATATTCCTCCTCTGGTCCCTCAAATGGTGGGGCTTCCTCAAATGAACTGTGATTAGTAGCATCAATTTAAAAGAATTTGGGTTCGTTGCATTTATGCCCCAGGCAGTATTTCTCATCACAGTAGTAACACAATCCTTTCTTTCTTCTTTCCACCATTTCCATTGGTGACACCTTTTGAGCCTTAAGTGCTTGGGTCGTGCTCGAGAGCCTGGGTGGGGTGACCCTTGGCTATGAAATTTGGACGAGTCGACTAGGCCTCTAATGTGTGTTCTACTTCACGAGCTATCGTGCAAGCTGCTAGCCATGAGATTGGGTGTTGCAATCAGACATGGGCTTGTATTGCATCTTTGAGGCCACTGACAAAACATTCCAAGTAGAATTCATCTCCTAGACCTCCTGTGCGGAAGGCTAATGCTTCAAAGGCTTTAATATTTTCTTGCACTGTGCTTGTCTGTCGGAACTTAGTAAGATGACCCAAAAAGTTAGATTCATGGTCAAAGCGATTACAAAGGGCTTTTGAGAATGTCGACAAAGCCACTGCCACCATTGCCATCTTTCTTGGTCCAAGTACAGCCTTCCCACACTTAGCTTAGTCACATCATCTCAGATGTGATTCAATGTGAAATATTGCTCCATTTGTGCTAGCCATGTGGCTAGATGAGAGCCACCAAATTTATACATGTCTAGCTTGGGTGGTCGAGGCTGGGACTATTGGTGGTTTCCATAGAAGTGAAGAGAATGGCTAGACTCGCCCTCAAGGTTTTCATTAAAATCATATGCCTCAGATTGTTCCCCCGACTTACCCTTTGTGATTGTGTCCTATACAGTCTGGATCTTCTTCGTTAATGCCTCCAATTTGTGTTCAAGGGTGTCTATCTTCTCATTGGCCATATCTTGAGCTCTGGTTTGTACCATGCATAGATCCGGTGCACTTCTCATTACTGAAAAAAATATTTGGGACCACCCGAAATTTTGACGCTGACAAGTGAATGGTACCACCTTGCTCAGCCTGTCGACCTAATTCTTATGGGCTAAGTCTTCTGATTTTTTATTTATTTTTACTCCGAAAGGAGTTTTACTCCTCATTTAGGAATATTGCATTAGCCAATTCCCAGAAAAGTTAATTCTACCCAATGTCTTACGAGAATCACGCCCAGGTATAGGAGCCACACAAATAGTTAGATCTATAGGTGAAACCCTCAACTACAGAGTATGAGTAGAAATGTGGCAGTGATCAAACCCATGCTGCTAGATCTGAATGGTGGATCTGATTGTTGCAACTACTATAGAATCCAAATTGCAAGATCTGAATGGCTGCGACAGAACCCAACCTGCTAGATCTGATCTAGAAAAGATGATGCATGATTGAGAGAGAGACAAGGGAACTATGGCCTCAAGGAGTGTCAAGTGCTATAGATCGCAATATACATAAGGGTCCGATAGTAGTACTCGGCCCAATCTTTCAAGGCACTAACCAAGGAGGATCAACTGTACCCTTAGTCGTACAACCCAACTACCCTGTTGTATGTGCGAGTAATCTCCCCGAGTGCTGTTCTTGGTGTACTGTAGTAGCAAGACGACCGATGGTTTATCTATGGTGAGGTTTCAAGAGAACCTAGGGGGCTTCGATATACCCAGAGGGTACTTGGAAGACAGTCTATGCGCGGTTCTGTCTAATGCGCCACTACTTGAAGGGGTACCCATAGGGGTTACAAGGGAATCCAACAAGAGTGACCACCTCTTGTATTTCCTGCATGCATGCCTCCCCAAATCTGTAGGTTTATGCGCTCAATGACATATCCTGTGGTTTAAAGACGACAGAACACATCTCTAGCCAAAAGAAATTTTGTTAAAATAGAGATCCCACCAGCCTTGGAAAGTGCTCTGATACCACTTGTTATGCTCTTGACCTGCGAGAAGATACCAGAATACCAGAATGCAAAAATAATAATTCTATCAAGACCTTAACCAGACCCCTACTAGCCATGATAGGTATTTCATCAAACATATGATGAACATGTAACCTCTGGAATTGCCATGACCTTTGGAATTTCCCTCTCTAAAGATCATCAAGGACTCAAAAGGTATTTTTGAATAATTGAAGGGTAAAGGCAACCTCTAGGTACAACAACTTCTCCATTGGATGGCCAAAATTTGGATCTTGACCCAATTTTTCCATGAATTGTCTTATGAGCGCTGATGAGCCCCATAAATGGGTAGTTATATGGGCTTATTTTTCCTCCTAACATAGTTTAATCAACCATTCTCTTAGCTTATTGCATGTTTTTTTATTATATTTATGCTTATGGAGTGAGTTGGGTTGGTTATGTTGCCATGGAGTCTAATATGTGTTTAATGCATATTTTTGTTGAATTTTGAAGACAGAGTTAAGGATTTAATGGACAATTGGCAGCAATAATTCCAAGTGGAAAAAGGAGAGGATTTATAGGGGGGTATCCCCCTCATATATGACATTCTACTTCGAATTCTCCTTCATGCAGCTTGGAGCACAAACAGCCAAATCAATGCACTAGGAGGCAGCCGAGCAAGTGGAGGATAACTTATTTTTATCTCGAGTTTTGGGAGCCAAGACTCCCTAATTTTAAGGAAGCTGTTGGGAGCTTCAGTTGTATAAGTAGAAAGGCCTAGGGCCTCATTAGGAAGTTAGTCAAATTTTCGACTTTTTGTTGCAGCATTGCTCTGCTCAACTTCAAGTTTACTTTTGTTGACAGTTTCATGTAATCCTATTGTTATTTTGATAATAAAGATGAGATCCTTTTTGAGCTAGCACTGAGTTACCTCAGAGGGCTGAAGCTCTTAGGTTATGGCCCAATCCAAGTAGCCAAGCTCCTGTTATTTGTATTTATATGCTTTATTTCAGTTTATGGATTAGTTGCTGTTAGATAAATTTCTCTTTTGGTAATTTAGAAGGTTGTTTCCATTTGATTTTTCTAGAGTAGGTTGAACAGTGATAGAAAGAAGATACAAAAAGGCCTTCAACGGGGCCTTCGCCTCCTTTCCTCCCTTTGGGACCATGAACTGAGGCCAAGACCCTCTTGCTGCCACAAAACAACACAGATTTTCCTTCTCGATAGGATTTCTAGTGTTGCAATTTGATAGAAGGTTAATGCTTTGCTTTAGATCTCTTTCACCATGCTCATTTCTCTCTTGCAATAAGTTTCCTTCCATGCTTTCTCTCATTGTAACATTTTTTAGCATTTCTTTCCATAGCTCATAATCTAGATTAGCTTGATGCAAAATTTTGTTTTTTCATGTACTTAGTTTCCTTGCTTGCTTGATCTCCTTGTTTAATTTTCAGGTCCTTTTGCAGAAAATCTCTTCTCATAGCAAGTCAGCCTACTAGCCATCACATTCTATCCCTGATCTATGCCCTACAGGTTGCCCAAAGTTCACCTCAAATCTGCCTTAGTTTTCTGTGTTTTTCCATAGGATTTCTTCCTCTCTCCCGACCATATTTTCCTCTCCTAGCAATCCTTGGTGACCCCTAGGTGCCTTAACACATCATCCCAGCCTTCAGCTACCCTTTCCACCCACTCTCACATCTTCAAAACCTTAAAAACTTCTCTCAGCATCCTCCTGTAGACCTCTTGTAGATCCCCTACAGCCTCTTGTAGATTTTCCTGTAGGCTTCTTTTTGAAGTCCGATTGTAGGAAAAGCCTCCAGAAGGCCACCTAAGACCTCCTAAGACCCATCCACACCATCCTACATCTTCTAAAGTCTCAAAACCGCCTTTCATCACCACCTAATTGCTGTCACATTCACAACCAAATAAATTACATGCATGACATTTTCACATAAAAATACATAAAAATCCAGAAAGATGATTTTTGCTCATTTACTTTTAGAAATATCTTGAGTAGATGTTGTTTACTTCCTGAGTAGGTAATGGCATTCATTTCATGGTTTTTCATCTCTCTTTTTGCAAAAGTAGGATTAGTTGGTTAAAGAGGGTTTGCTAGGTTTACTTTACATTTCAGTCTTCTTTTCCTTTCTGCAAGTAGAGTAGCCTCTGTAGAGTAAGCTTCCCTTGCTTTCATCACATATAGAGCTTCTTCTGGAATCCATAGAAATTGGCTTGATCTCCTAGTGATCTTGCGTCAGCTGACCAAGACAACCTGCAATAAGAACTAGTACTTTTGCATACAACACTATCGCTTCCAAGTTTGTTACGAACTACAAAGTTGATAAAAGTAAAGCAGGAAGCCCAGGAGTTGCAGCATTATTGCTGCAATACTGGTGCTCACCACTTTTTGGCACCATTGCCAGGGAAGCGTCAGAGTATTTTGTGATTACTTCTTTCTTTTATTTTCTATCGCAACATTCTACTAAGTAGTTTATTTTAGCAAAAGTAGAGTAGTTGTTTCTTTCAGTTTCTGCATTTCCCTGCTTTCATTTTCAATTCTACAAATTTCATTTCAGCAAAAATAGAATAGTTGTTTCTTTCAGTTTCTGCATTTCCTTGTTTTCCTTTTCAATTCTGGAATTTCCATTTTAGCAATTTCCCTGCTTTCATTTTCAATTTTGCAATTTCCATTTCAGCAAAAGTAGATTAGTCATTTCCTTGCTTTCAGTTCTGCAATTCATTTGCTTTCCTTTACATTTCTGCAATTTCATTTCAGTTAGTTGCAATTTGTTCATTCAATCAATTTCAGTTTTGCAGGTATAAGCAGTGACAAAACAAAAACCAACCAAAAAGATTTCCTTTCATGCCTCGTAGGAACAGAGATAATTCAGGAAAATTCTTTCCCAACACCCCCACTACATCACATAGCCAACTTTCTCTCTTCTTCGGTGGCAATGATCAAGAAGAACCTTTAGGTGAAAAACCAGAGATATTTGAAGAACCTATAGGGGAAGAAGAAGAAGAAAACATCCCTCCTGAGACAATGGCTGAGAACAGAAATGCTAGGGGGAATGGAGAAAGAATAGAGGGTACCTTTCTCATCTGAGAGACCAATGAGGAAACCAAAATGAAGAATATAAGTCCCTCAGCCCTACCTCACTCCCATGGTTTGACCACAGAATATCCTGACACCTTCTTGTTTGAGTTTGTTGTCATCTGCCGAACCTATGACTATGCAGAAGATGAGCAAAAGTTGAAACTATTCCCTTCTACTCTCAATGATGTAGCATTGCACTAGTTCATGGGGTTACCTGGCAATAACATCACAACTTGGGCTCAGATGCAACAGGAATTTAATAACAAATACCGAGACTACTACAGGTCAAAAGATACCAAGGAAGAAATCTTCCGAATGACCATGGGAAGTGATGAATCCTTGGAAGATTATGAAGAGAGGTTCCAGCTTAGTTACAAAAGGGCCAGGTGCACACTTGACCCTAAATCTCTGAAGTTGGTCCTACTCAGGGGAATTCTGGACGACCTTCTAGACACCCTCCATTTACTGGCTGGGGGAGACATCTACCAACTACCTTATGAGGACATAAAGACTGTTTTTAGAAACCATTCTAGAGCAGCCAGAAAGAAAGGTAGGCGGAGTCAACCCATAGCCAGCACCTCCTCAGCCAATTCATCCATCAAAGGTGAACTTGGAAACATGCTGGAAGACTTCAACAGTGTGATGCTACAGACTCTTGCCATGCAAATGGATACCTTGCATATCAAAAGGAAATAAGAGGAAGTAGAGAGGGCTTTGGCCATTTTTTGTCCTAGGTGCACCAGGAGGCATCCTAGGAATGAATTCCCATTGAACTCTATGGAGGTTTGTTCAGTCTGTGAAGAATATCATTCTATAGATAGGTGCCCTTCCTTGCCCGGACTTAAAGCTGTATACAAAGGGGCCGAAGGAGCCACTGAACCACTTTATTTCATGAACCAAAATAGACCGCATGGACCCAAACCATACTAGCAGGGGATACAAGGGACATCTCAGGCATATTACAACCCCAACCAAGTCACCTCCATACCTTCTTTGGGCCCTCCTGCTCATCCTTCCTAGTCCACGCCTCCTCCTTGGTCCTTTCCATCTCAATACCATGCCCAACCAGTTGCTCATTCATCCCAGTCCTATGCTCAGCCACAACCTTAGTGGAATGCATCTCATCAGGGGTGAAGGCCCCAGTACAACTCTCCTTCCGCTCTTTTGCCTCCACCACCTGCTCAACCTCAACCATTGCCCCTTGTTCCACCAAGGCAACCCCAAATGCCTGCCCAGCTAAACCCAAAACCGAACAATAGACAGGCTCAACAAGTATATAGTGGGGAACCTTCATGCCCAACTTATGTTGTGGAGATTCAGGAGATTAACCTGCGATATGGGAAGGTTCTCCCAAATAGCCAGCCTCCACCTAGGGAGGTTGAGGAATATAAAGAGGAAAGTGAACCTAAAGCAATTCCACCCTTTCCTAAGAGACTACCCTAGAAAACATAACCCACCCCAGAAGAAAGTAAACTTCTGGGAGAATTGAAACATTTATGTGTGAAGATACCACTTCTCCAAGCCACAAAAGATGTGCCTATATACAATCATTTGATCAAGTAGAAGTGCTTTAGGCATCCAGGAAAGCGTAAGAGAGATGCCCCAACCATCAATGTCATAGGACAATTGTCAGACCTGATGTTGGGGCAGGTAATTTGTCTAAAATATCTAGACCCTCGAAGCCTAGTAGTTGATGTCCACATCAATGGCACCACAATCCCACACACCTTGATTGATCTAGGAGTTGCCATTAATGTGATGACAAAGGATACCATGCTCAAACTCAAACTCCAGGGCTCCTTGAGGAAGAACATGATAGTACTGCAGCTAGCAGACTGCTCCACCATGACCCCTGAGGGGATTGTGGAAGATGTGATGGTCTCCATTGATTCTTGGAAGTACCCTACTGATTTCTTGGTTCTCCAGCCAAAGGCAAAGCTCACTAGGTATCCTCTCATCCTAGGAAGACCCTGGTTGGCTACTGCTGATGCCTATATCAGTTGTCGGGTTGGGAACATGACCATCAAGAATGGGCATATGTCCAAACAGTTAGTCCTATACCCTCCTGCCCAACCCTTGCTAGAACATGATCTACCTCTCTGGTTGGAGGAGGAGGATGAGGATGAAGTCTATTCTGCACCACTTTGTGCATTAGAAACTGCCATGGGGGGGGAAACCACAAGATGAGGATGATATCATTGAAAATTTAATTCAGAATCCACCCCCCAGTACCTTGCCATTAGAGGACATGGTGAAAGAAACCCAAAACAATCCCTTAACTGATCTCTGTGTGGCTGACCCAACCTCTCTCTGTGTTAAGAATATAGAGTTTGGCCCAGAAAGAACCTTGAAAATCAATCCATCCCTATCCACTTCCCAGGAGAAGGAGTTGTGCAGCTTATTGAGAAAACATTTAGATGCCTTCGCCTGGAGTTATAAGGAGATGAAGGGAGTGCACCCTTCAGTATGTACTCATCATATATACATTAAGGAAGATTTCAAACCAGTCAGGCAGCCTCAAAGGAGGATGAATCTAGCCCTTAAAGACATTGTTAAGGAAGAATTGCAAAAATTACTTGATGCAGGATTCATCTACCCCATCTCTGATAGTGAATGGGTCTCTCCTTTGGTGCTAGTGCCAAAGAAAAATGGTAAGTGGATAATCTGTGTCAATTATTGGGAATTGAACAAAACCATTAAAAAGGACCATTTTCCTTTGCCTTTCATAGATCAAGTGTTAGATGGTCTAGCAGGGAATTTTTTTTTCTCCTTCCTAGATGGGTTTAGCGGATACAATCAGATCCAAATCAGCCCGGAAGACCAAGATAAGACCACTTTCACTTTCCCTTGGGGTACCTTTGCATATCAAGTCCTTCCCTTTGGTTTGTGCAACGCTCCAGCCACTTTCCAGAGAGTAGTATTCAATATATTTTCTAAACTGGTTCATGATGCAGTGGAAATATATATGGATGATTTCACTCCTTATGGTTCTAACTTTCAGGAAGCTTTATCTAACCTAGGAAAAGTCTTGGACAAGTGTATTAAAATGAACCTGTCCCTCAGTCCAGAAAAATGTGATTTTTTTATGATTGAAGGGACCGTGCTAGGTCATGCAATATCTCAACAGGGACTGCAGGTGGACCCCAACAAAGTTGCCATCATCCAAAGGGTCCCACCTCCTCAAAAGGTGAGAGATGTTAGAAGTTTCCTAGGCTTAGCTGGATATTATAGAAGATTCATTAAAGATTTCAATAAGTTAGACTCTCTGTTGTTTGGTCTTTTAGGAAAAGATGTCGAGTTCCTATGGTCTGAAAACTGTCAAGAAGCCCTAGATACCTTGAAAACCAAACTTGTGACTGCCCCAATTTTGAGAGGCCCAAACTGGGCCCTACCTTTCCACATTCAGACAGATGCATCGAACAAAGAAATAGGAGCAGCCTTAGGACAAATTGATGAAAAGTTACCTTATGCCATATACTTTAGAAGCAAAAATTTGTCAAAGATAGAGTTAAACTACACGGTGACCGAGAAGGAACTCCTAGCTGTGGTGCATTCCTTAAACAAATTCATACATTATATCACAGGCTATCAAACCTTTGTGCACATTGATCATGCTGCAACTAGATATTTAATGAACAAACCGGATGTAAATGCTCGCATTATTAGATGGTTCCTTTTACTGCAGTAGTTTGATTTGACCATTGTTGATAAGTCTGGTAAAGAAAATGTTGTTGTTGCCTTTTTTCTAGAATAAATTTGCCTGTAGATGAAGAAGGAATGGTGGATGATCAAATGCTAGATGAACACCTGTTTGCTATCTGAATACTCTCTCCATGGTTTGCTGATATAGCAAACTACTTGGTTTCAGCACAGTTTCCACCACACCTGTCCTCAAAGGAGAAGAAAATTATCATGAGGAAAAGCACCCCCTTCACCTGGATTGGGGGCAATCTCTTCAAACTTGGCCAGATTAGATCTTGAGAAGATGTGTCAGGGAGGAGGAAGTCTTTGACATTCTCCTGACCTGTCATGATGGGCCTTGTGGAGGCTATTTTGTAGCAAAGAGGACTGCCTTCAAAATATTGCAAGCAAGTTACTATTGGCCCACTCTTCATCAAGATGTGAGGAGATACACCAGCCAATGTGATCAGTGTCAAAGGATGGAGAAACCTACTCCAAAGGATGAGATGCCCATGCAACCTCAAGGGACCTTTGAGCCATTTAAGAAGTGGGGCATGGACTTTGTGGATCCTATCAACCCTCCTTCAAACCATAAGCAATACATGATTGCGTGCACCTCTTATCTCACAAAATGGTTAGAAACAAAAGCAATCAAAGCAGAAACAGAGGAAAAAGTAGCTAAGTTTTTTAGAGAAAACATATTCTATAAGTTCGGGTATCCAAGAGAATTGGTCACATATCAGGGCAGTCAGTTCACTTTCGGTTTGATTGAAGACCTACTCACACATCATAAAATCAAGCACAGGACTTCCACCCCTTACCATCCACAAGCCAATGGCCAGGTGGAAGTCACTAACAGAGCTTTGGAAGGAATTTTGACCAACGTAGTGAGCAGTAGTAGAAAAGATTGGGCAGATAGATTAGTTGAGGCCACCTGGGCCTACAACCCAACATGGAAGACCACCACAAGATTCACACCCTATGAACTGGTCTATGGGAAGAAGGCTTTGTTGTCAATAGAATTTGAATACAATACACTAAGGATGGCAGCTCAGATGGACCTAGACCTTAGCCATGCACAGAAGAAAAGACTACTCCAGCTCAATGGATTAGATGAACAAAGATTGCAGACCCTTCTCCACACAAAGGTAGTTCAGCTTCAGAGGAAAATATGGCATGACAAAAATATCAAGGAGAAGCAGTTCCAAGAGAGAGATTGGGCACTGCTCTATGATTCAAGGCATAAAGACTTCAAGGGCAAGTTGAGGACAAGATGGCTGGGACCCTACACTGTGGAAAAATGCAATGACAATGGTTCAGTTCTGATCAAAACCATTTATGAGGAAGCCATCCCCATGCTTGTCAATGGACATAGGTTGAAAATTTACAAGAAGCCCCTCTCCAAATGAGAGTTCATTGAAGATCTGAATAAAACAGTGATGGTAGTGGGGGATGTCTCAGCCGCCACACACTGAAGAAATGGAGAAAAAAAAAGAAAAAATAATAAGGACTCAAGTGAAAACCTCTATGAGGCACTTGAGTCCCATCATTGGGTTGAAAACCTCTTCTAAGGCGGCCCATTGATGCAAAAAAAAAGAGAGAAAAGAAAAAGAGAATAAGACCCCTAGGTGAAAACCTCCCTTGGAGGCGCAGAGGGCAGGCAATCAGGGTGAAAACCTCCTTTAGGTGCCCTAGTTGTCTTTCAAAAAAAAAACAGAGAAGAGGACCACAGGGAGCAAGAGAAGATGCCAAAAATCCTATTTCATCTCCTCCACACTCTTCTCCATCATTTCTGACCTTAATTCCACCCCACTGTGTTCTTTTTTTAGAAACTGTGTGTTCTATAGGAGGCCCTGTGTTTTCTACAAGAGGCTCTTGTAGAAATCACTGAGAGCTGTAAATGGTTCCAAAAGCAGTATTGAGGGGCTAGGAAGCTTCATGAAGAACATGTAAACCCTCCTACAGCTATCCACCCTCCTTTCCATCCATCCCACACCTGCATCACATCATCATCATCATTTTTTCTCTTCCTGTCACAGGGAAACACAGAAACCAGTTTTTAGGAAAAAAAAAACAAAAAATAAAGGGAGTAGCACCTCAAATCTCACCTGCAGCTTACCAAGTACCTCTCCATCTCCATCAACATCTCTGGCATCATCCTCACCACTCCCAACACAAAAATCAGCTAAAATTTTAAAGGGAGAAGCAGCTACGGGAGCTCCTGTAGGAATTCCTGTAGTAGTCGATCCCATTAAAATCAAGCCACAGTAGCAAAAGAAGTGCAACCATGGGATTGAAGGAGACATCTGGAGCTAGATCTAGCCAGAGAATACCTACACAAAACAAACAGCCACACATTAGAAAGCAAAGAGCATGCAGCAAAGGAAATACAGGCATGCAGCAAAGGAAATACAAGCCTGCAGCAGCAAAAGGAGCCAAAATGCCTCACAACACATACATTCAACTCACAAGTAAGTGACTAACCCTCTCCTCTGTTGCATTGGTGTAATTCAAGAATATGCATAAGCGAATGAGATGGTTAGGGTTGAACAAGAAAAGGTGGCTAGTTAACTGGCCACCCTCATCCAGTTGACTGTGCTCATCTGGAGTTGCTACCACAAGTGCATGTAGTCAAACTCAGAGAAAACTCCCAAGGAAAGGTAGTGCAGGGTTTGCAAACTCCGATGCAATGATGGGAGGTGATTACTGGAAGAAAGCATGATGACAAGTCGAGTGGGGACCAATGATCCAAATATGGCAACGTACATTTTTTTCCAGCTCACCCCCTCATCAAAAATATCTAAAAGAAGAAATAAGTACTCCTCCTCGAAACTCCTTCACCACCTTTTCTTTCATTTCACCCTCATCCACTTAGCTACAACAAGCTCTTTGTCACCACCACAGCCTTGAAACCATTTTTCTCCATCGCTTTCATCCATCCTCCTACTATTGGCGTTCTACAGGAGCACTTACAGGTTCTACAGGAGCACCTACAAGTAGTTCTACAGGAGGGGTATAAGCTGTTTTTAAGGAGAAAACATGGGGTTTTTGCTCGATTTATGGCTTGAGGGGGTAGGTTCTGTGCATACCCACCTTGATTATCAATATGTTAAAGGAATGATATAATTTTAAGGAGGAATTGAGTCCATATAAGAAGAGGAATTACATAAAAAAAATTCTGCCTGTTTTCTTAAAAAAAAAACCACAGTTTTTCTCTGTTTTCCTGTTTTCTACAAAATTCTTGTCTCCATATTTTGGTGTTCAAAAGGGGTATAAGAAAAATGACTATGTGATTCATGAGGAAGGAGCCCACAAATTCAACCAGGCTCCATGAACATCTCCATGTAGTAGCCATATTCACCAGAGCAAATTGGATGCCAGTTTTTGAGAAATTCCGAGGGTTTAATGAAGAAGTTGCTTAGGAATTTTCCCTTTCTTTAGTCCTTCACACAAGGACCCATGCCACTATTAATTTTATAGGTCTCTCCATGGAAATCACCCCAGAATTTATCACTAGGATTACCTTGGAGCAAATATGAAAAGCCAATTGGACAGTCTGCTAAGAAAAACTTCTTCCAAAACAATGAACATCCTGTAGAAGACAAAAATGGCATTAGAAGGACAAGCATACCCTACCCTTGGGATGAGGTCAGTTACCAAATCATCAAATATATTTCCTATGAAGGGAGGTATAGCATAGTCTATGGCTACCATTTTAGACTTCTCCATGAGCTGAGATATGGCATGGACACTCCAACACCCCAGAAACTCAGCATCCCCTATTTTCTCCTGCAGTCCCTCATAGACTCCAGCATTAAGTTGAAGGTAGGAGGTCCAGATCAGCTGGCTCACCATGGGTTAATTAAAATGTTAGTGGAAGAAGCCCTCCATACCTTCACAATCCCCATAGCATGGGAGATTTTCCGAAACATGACAGTAGAAGATGACATAAAGGCCCTCACATATGATATCAGTCCTTCTGATAGTGGGGAGGAGGAGCAGCAAGGGGGAGAAGGGGAAGAAACTGAGGAACAAGAAGGGGAGAAGGAAGAGAAAAAGGAGCAGAAAAGACCGAAGTGTCTCCTGATACCCTAGAAACAGAGGTAGCAGCTGCTCTCACTGCCCTTAGCACCCGAGTTAAACCAAAACAAAAGAGGAAGAGGCAAACCTTAATGTATTTCAGGGCTAGGAAGAGCACAAGGATCAAACAAGGGAAACTCTAGCCTTCTTCTAAAGTGCCCATTGTTATTGAAGATTCACCCTCTGCCAAAGGGAAGGAATCCCATTCCAAGGCACCTATCACTTATGAAAGGGGGACTCCTAGATCTCCCACATGAAAGGAAAATGTAGAACTACCATCCTATAGGAGGCACATAATCTTCTACAGGAGACCATGTCAAGACTACAAGAGACTGAAAAACTTGAAAAAAGACAAGAAGGACAGTCACAGGGGAAGGAGGAAGCAACAGAGGCTCAGGAACCTAACCCCCAGCCTAGTCTTGGCTCTTACTACAATCTTCTTGAGGGGGGGAGAATCATTCCACAAAAATTTGCAATCCCACTTTTCTTTGAGTTGGAGAAAGAAATAATAAGGACCCACAGGTGGATGCAAATAGCCAAATCCAAGGGAGTTGAGGATATTGGCCATATGGAGAACCAACTTAGAGAAATGGGCAGAGAACTAAGTGCTATTAGACATAGAGAAGCAATCACAAGAACTCACCTTCAAATAGAAAAAGAATTGCCAAAAGACAGCTGCAAGAAAAACAGACAAAATTGGCATGCATGGCCAGCTAGTCCATGGAGGCACTGCAATGCAGAACACCAACAAAACCATATGGATTATACCTCAAGGACCAATGGCTGCAGTTTCAGATAAAGACTTTGGCATAGAGAGGTACAATGCCTTTCCAAGATTACAGACAATTTATGGACCTATGTGACCAAAGTTCATCAGAAGACAAGGCAAAAATAGAAAAATTATATTTACATAAGATGGTCCTCATAGACATGAATGTGTGGGACCCCAATGCTAGGCTAGGGGACCTGCAACTAATGGCCATGGCATCATGGATGAATCATGAGGAGTTAAGGGCAATAGAAATAAGAAAGTTGATGATAAAGGAGCAGAATGAGCCCTTAATGATCAGAGCTAAGCCATTAGATCCCATGGCTCTCATCGGCACACACCAGCTGCTTACAAATAATCCCCAAATTTCCCCTAAGTATATCAATGATCAGGCTCAAGCCATTGCACATTTTGAGGATATGGAAAGATTACTTGGGAATGATTGTATTCATGCTTATATGAGGAGATGGAACACCCTACTGCACAGTTTTCAGATCAGGGAGTATCACTCCCCAACAAGGATGAAAGAAGCATTAAGGAGAGTGCCACTATACAAGCACTCTATGCAGAATTTGAAGGTCAATTGGATTGGCCTCAAATTGAGTCCCCCACTGTTGCTAGGCATGCTAGAAGGCAGAAAAGAGGAAGAAGAGAAACAACAGTGGGAAGAGGTGGACAGAAAGGCAAGATTCCATGATAGAGAAGAGGAGCTCACATTAGAAGCATGGGATGTCAGGGAGGCCTTCAAGGCCATCAAAGATGAGGAGATGGACTAAAGTTGCTTAGAGGATGAGCAACACCTTCAGTAGGGGGGTGATGATGAGCCCCATAAATGGGTAATTATATGGGCCCATTTTTCCTCCTAACATTCTTTAATCAACTATTCTCTTAGCTTATTACATGTTTTTTAATTATATTTAGGCTTATGGAGTGAGTTGGGTAGGTTATGTTTCCATGGAGTCTAATATGTGTTTAATGCAAATTTTTGTTGAATTTTGAAGACAAAGTCAAAGATTTAATGGACAATTGGTAGCAATAATTCCAAGTGGACAAAGGAAAGAATTTATAGGGGGGTATCCCCCTCATTTATGACCCTCCATTTCGAATTCTCTTTCATGCAGCTCGAAGCACAAACAGTGAAATCAATGCACTAGGAGGCAGCCGAGCAAGTGGAGGATAACTTATGTTTATGTCGAGTTTTGGGAGCCCAACCTTCGTGATTTTAAGGAAGCTGTTGGGAGCTTCAGTTGTATAAGTAGAAAGGCATAGGGCCTCATTAGTAAGTTAGTCAAATTTTCGACTTTTTGTTGCAACATTGTTCTACTCAACTTCGAGCTTACTTTTTTTGACAGTTTCATGTAATCCTATTGTTATTTTGATAATAAAGATGAGATACTTTTTGAGCTAGCACTGAGTTACCTCAGAGGGCTGAAGCTCTTGGGTTAGGGCCCAATCCAAGCAGCCAAGCTCCTCTTGTTTGTATTTATATGCTTTATTTCAGTTTATGGATTAGTTTTTTAATTAATGGAAAAACCTGTGAGCAATTTTGAAACCAACGTTTCGGACTAGCTAGGTGAGTCCATCATCAGGGTAATGAGATCTGCATTTTGAGAAAGAGAGAGTCAAGAAAATGAGAACCTATTAATAGAAGGATGGATAGATAACCTAGGTTTGGAGAGGTCGGCTAGATTTCAACACTTTATTATGGATTAGTTGTTGTTAGATAAATTTCTTTCTTGGTTAAGAATAGGTTGCTTTTGGTAATTTAGAAGGTTGTTTCCATTTGAATTTTCTATAGAAGGTTGAACAGTGATAGAAAGAAGATACAAAAAGGCCATCAACAGAGCCTTGGCCTCCTTTCCTCCCTTTGGGACCATGAACTGAGGCCAAGACCCTCTTGCTGCCACACAAAAACACAGATTTTCCTTCTCCATAGGATTTCTAGTGTTGCAACTTGATAGAATGTTAATGCTTTGCTTTAGATCTCTTTCACCATGCTCATTTCTGCCTTATAATAAGTTTCCTTCCATGCTTTCTCTCATTATAGCATTTTTTAGCATTTCTTTCCACAACTCATAATCTAGACTAGCTTGATGCAAAATTCTGTTTTTTGATGTACTTAGTTTCCTTGCTTGCTTGATCTCCTTGTTTGATTTTCATGTCCTTTTGCAGAAAATATCTTCTCATAGCAAGTCAGCCTACCAGCCATCACATTCTCTCCCTAATCTATGCCCTACAGGTTGCCCAAAGTTCACCTCAAATCTGCCTTAGTTTTCTGCGTTTTTCCATAGGATTTCTTCCTCTCTTCCGACCATATTTTCCTCTCCTAGCAATCCTTGGTGACCCCTAGGTTCCTTAACACATCATCCCAGCCTTCAGCTACCCTTTCCACCCACTCTCACACCTTCAAAACCTTCAAAATTGCTCTCTGCATCCTCCTGTAAACCTCCTGTAGATCCCCTGCAGCCTCCTATAGGCTTATTTTTTAAATCCGATTGTAGGAAAAGCCTCTAGAGGGCTACCTGAGACCTCCTAGGACCCATCCACACCATCCTACATCTTCTCAAGTCCCAAAACCACCCTCCATCGCCACCTAATCACTGTCCCATTCACAATCAAATAAATTACATGCATGACAATTTCACATAAAAATCCAAAAAGGTGGTTTTTGCTCATTTACTTCTAGAAATAGCTTGAGTAGATGTTGTTTACTTCCTGTGTAGGTAATGGCATTCATTTCATGATTTTTCATTTCTCTTTTTGCAAAAGTAGGATTATTTGGTTAAGTAGGGTTTGCTAGGTTTACTTTACATTTCAGTCTTCTTTTCCTTTCTGCAAGTAGAGTAGCCTCTGTAGAGTAAGCTTCCCTTTCTTTCATCACATATAGAGCTTCTTCTGGAATCCATAGAAGTTGGCTTGAGCTCCTAGTGATCTTGCACCAGCTGACCCAGTGACAGTCTGCAGTAAGAACTAGTACTTGTGCATACAACACTGTCACTTCCAAGTTTGTTACAAACTACCGTGTTGATAAAGTAAAGTAGGAAGCCCAGGAGTTGCAGCATTATTGCTACAATACTGGTGCTCACCAAGCACATCCATAGGGAGTGGAGTGTTAAGGTTGATTTTCTCTCGAAGAAAAGATTGCGGGGGATGGAGGGATTCACCTACTTGGAGAAATTCATAGCAAGTTCCATGTTTGGATATTGTAGGATCAAACTTCCATCGGACCTCACTACCTCTACATATGCAAATATGAACACTACATCATGGCATTTTCTCTAGTTATATATATTTGGATCTATTTTTTGTTGTTAAGAATTGAACCTTTGTCTTATCCTATAAATCGTGTCTTACTAGTAGACTTTATAGTTTTTTTTATATGTTTTTCTCTTTAATAACAAGTATGGTCCTTGTGCTTGGGTATCATAAGTTTTTGATTAAAAAAAATCTATTTGTATAATTTCATCTAGAATATTTAACCATTAGATAGGTTACTATGTAGTTATATATTACTCTTTCTGCAATATGTACTCTTTTTTATTTTTAATATAAAATATGGTTTTTTTCCCATATATTGATAATTAAATTAAAATTCTTAAAACTCAATTCCAAAATTAACATCATATCAACACAATTAAATTAAAATTGTTAAATTCCAACATGTTTATAAACCTAAGAAATAAATAACCTGATAGATAATAGATACGTCATACTACTTTCATACATTCCAGAAGCGTGCATTAGACTTCCCCAAGAAAATCCTATTTACATTTTGTTTTGGGTATGCTACTTCGAAAATTTTCCAACCAAATCCCTATTTATATCTTACACGCCATTGCTATTAAGGTGATGACATAAGACAACCCATAAGCTTGTTGTACCACGACTCTGTAATTCTCGAGATGCTCTAAATCTCTCTTCCGCATGAAGATAACGATGAATGGGCTATAATTGTGGTATCTCCACCATTGAAGCTTACTCCACAGCTCTCATTCAATGTCTCCTTCGAACAGAGGAAGAATGTCCAGGAACCAAAATCCTTGACGTTATCACCTGAATATAAACCTGCCAACAAAACTGAGAATCCATTAGCCACGGTTTTCATATCAAACAAAACAACCTAGATTCTAGGTACATCCGCCATTTCTCCGAAATTGTGATATTAGGTACAAGTTGTATCTAAAATTCAACCTAATTTACAGGACTAAAACAAATTAAGGTACTTACAGTTGATGTAGAATTATGAATAATGGAGTCCAAATGAAGCAGGATCATTGCTGAGAAGTGGCTTACGCCCTTCCTTGGCATAGAGAACAAGGGTGGCTTTAATCGCATCCTCCACCGTGGCATCTTTGGAGAATAATGCATGCAGGGGACCAATGCTCCGTGCAACTATCACATTTACCAATAGTTTATTAGTGCTTGATGCCACATCCACTTGATTATTTGTCGAAGATCTGTGTTTCGATTGATCCTGATTGAGAAGCTCAGGATGTGTCTTTGGCCTTCTCATTGTCACACTCATATTATTATTCTTCAATTTCGATGATGAAAATGAAAATGATGCCTCCCAAGTCTTTTGGGCTTCAAAAGAGCGCCCAGATTAGGTGGAGGACCTATGGAAACCTTTTTGATGGTGGAGATTGAAATTACAATGTAATGATCCTCGAGCTGTTACAGAGTTTCTCATATGGCCATGTCTTTACACTGATCCATTTCTCGGATTCAACCTGCTTCCTGACATCTTGGCCGCCGTTTTCTCCATGCGATCTTTGATTATAACTTCAGAACACAACATCTAACTCCACCTCAACCTCCTATATCTATAATACGGAGTCTTTATTAATTTATAGCTAATATTTATATCTTATATATTTTAATGTGATATAGAGTGTAGATATATCTCAAAAATTATTGTAATTTTTTTTATTTGAAATTTAATTGAAAATTGTTATAAAATTAAATTCAAATAATATATTTATAAAATATTTTGATTGTGAAATGAGATATGGTTTTGGTCATGTTGTATTACTGAGTCATATTGGCCCATGGTTTTGTAATAAAGCCTATTTACAAGTTAATAATATCTATGACAAAGTAGACATGAATATCCATGGTAAACATATTATTATATCATAAGTTTATTTTAAGTATTCAAGGTTTTATGTGCTTATTAATTAAATTTTAATTTGTTTACAAAATGGTTATTCTAATTTATAAAGTAAAATGGATCTAAATTTATTGTTGCTACTTATATGTTATATATTTTAATGTAATATGTATATTATGATTTCCTTTTATCTAAAATGTTAATAGTAATTTAAATAATAAAACCAAAATTTCAATGTAATTGAATTTTATTTTTATTTTTTTTATATTAATTTTAAACAACTTGTAAATATTTACCAATCCTTTACATATTATAATTTGTACATATTAATATAAACTCTACATAATAAGTTGACATGTAAAAATGTTTACAAACTTTTCTTAGGTTACACCTACACATCACCCCTAGGTGCCTCTTGGTGAGATGATTATTCATAAACTTTTACTTACAATGCTATATAAAACATGGTAATATAAAAGTATGTATTTAACACATTAACAATATTTAGTCTATATAAATATGTTAAATATATTCCTATTGATGTATATTTATTAATGTGATTGTTCTCAATAATCAGTTTCTTTTTGTTTCCAAGAAAAAATCACAAATTTATTCATTTGAACAAAATTACATATAGTAGATGCTAAAAGCATACGCATAATAACAAATCCGGGTGACCAAGATCAAATAAAAACTCATTAGAGAGTTAACCTATTCTATTCTTTCCTACCTTTCTTTATTTCCACTTTTCGCCAACCACTAGAGTTGGTTGTGGATGATACAATGGTTCTTTAAGTCTCATTTATATTTGATGGGATTTCTTTGTCAGAATCCAAGCGTTCTAATGCATGAGTTCGTTTGGTACCAATTTCTTCTTTTTCAGAGGTAATCATCTCAATCGATGTTGTTGTTTAGTAGGAATTGGAACTAATGTTGAGTTGTGTTCTACCTTGTCCTTCTGTGTGGCGTCCTAGGATTCTGAGCATTGGTATTTGTGGTATTATCTATAGTTTCTTATTCTTCTATTTCCGTTGCCTATGTTTCAGAAAACTGCTATCCTTTTGGCTTTTGTGGTTGTCTCTTTTTTCTTTCTTTTTTATTTTTGAAGACAAGGACTTTGAAAATAACCAATTTGAAGACATGTACAACCTCTGAAGGCAGTATTCTCATAGTCAAGGGGTTGGGACCACTGTTTATTGTTGTGATATAGTATGATGCAAGCTTGTAATCCTTTACTAAGGTCTACCTCCACAGAACTTCTGGAAAAGGTGAAGATACCCTTTGTGACGTGATATGCATCTACTTTTAAAAATTTCCCTTACGCACACTGGCATTTTGGAAACCACCATGGTATTTGCATCAAAGCCTAGAAATCATGGTATCATGAATAGACCTGCTTTTCCCAAAAACCATGGTCCCTCGTGTAAAGCATATTCCTTGTCTTTTGCTGTGTTGAACTTGAAAATTAAGAAACATTTAGGGCATAAATGGATGTCACCATTTTTTGTCGATGTGGAAAAAATCCATTGATGTAATGCCTCTGATTTGGGCCAGAACCCATTGAATCTCCAAATCATTGCTTTAGAAAGGAATTCATCATGAAACTCATTTACCTCAGGAAAAATAATTGTCAGAGCTAGTACCTTGGCCATCTTCTCCACAATGTAGGGACCAGGAGTAGTGGGAAGGAGTAGTGGGAGGTTGTTCAGGTTGTTTTTGTGGCTCTGCCTTTCCTTTGACTACATATTTGAATGAAGCTAGGCCTTTTCAGCGAGTTTTATGGAAACCTCCAATGAGTCTCAAGTTAAGGATGATGGTCGAGTCGAGTTCAATACCATAGTCCTGCAACTTGTAGTCCTCGTCCAAGGGTTCCCTGCATAAATCAGATTCTGGAGAGTTGCAGGGATACCAATTTGATCTTAAATCTTTTATTTAATATTTTGTACCTACTCTAAGGGTCTGACATGTAGACTATTTTCCATTTCAGTGATCTGACAAATATTTGGATCAATTTTCCTTTGGGCATTACTAGTGATTGATATTCAAGATCTGTCCCTTTGGTAATCTCGACCTGGCTGCACTATCTGCATGTATTCAATTTGTGTTGATCATGGTCAAATCCATATCCATATCTCGCCTCCCACACCCGCTCGTACACTGAAACCCTAGAGCATCTGTAGAAAAAACTCCAACTATAATCCCGACACCATTAAACAGGAGGAGGTCACGGTTCTGGTGCAAATATTGTAACCAAAGGCCCTCTATTGTAAACCTCACACGCGGATCTGATAAGTGTATTGGGTATATTCCATTGGCAGACTTAGATCTTGTGACTTGTGAATAAGATGCGGATCTGGTCATATTCACTTCGCCGGATATTCTTTTCTCATAAATATCGAGAGATCCAAGGATAAATGCTGAGATTTGTGATTTGTACAGGAGAAACGAAGTCTGTTGAAGACCCTCCACCTTCGTTTGTCTGACCTGCACAGGATGAATACAATTTGGGGCTCTATGTCTTCGAAACCTGCAAATCGGTTAACCCCGATATTTTTTGTCGGATCTATCACCGCCTCTTGTGTTTGTCGAGTAGATTGTGCATCTGCTTTGGATTTGGGAGCCTTAATTTTTCCCTCTACGATAGTGGTAATGCAGGTGTTTGTGACTGGGGCTGTCGCAAAGTTATTATGGTTTCTTCGAACCATATACAATACAAAGAAATGTGGCTCCATCGGATCCATAAAACAACTTTGAGCTCCAATCCCCTCCTCGTATAAATACGATTCAAAGCATGTAGATCGCTAATAACTAGTTATCGAATAGATATTAAGGGTTAATTTATGGAGGAATGATTGTTATCCATCCCATTTAAGTTTAATTAATTACTAGAAGTGACATGTTGATCTCTTTGTGAAATATTAGAAGAGGAAGTTGTGCTTTTGAAAGAAGAATTGGAGCAACTCAAAAACAACATAAATATTCTCAAAGGGGTTGAGTCTCAAGATCATATTCTCAAAAGTCAAATATTCCCTCTCATCAAAATAGGTCTTGGTTGTCAGGATGGATGTGATACATAAAGTTATTTCAAAAAAATAAAGATCATTCTAAGAAGATTGATCAAACATTCATTTCATCCAACAATAACTCATTTGAATATCCTAAGCAACTGAATAACTAACCCAAGCATATTCATTTCAACATTTCTAATGATCCTCATAATGTTGCCAATAATCAATAGGGTACATGTAGGTCACAAAATAGAAGAAACAAGAACAAAATTATGCATCCTTCCATGACAGAAAACCTTCACAAAGGATCCACAAGTAGCAACAGAGCAAGAGTCAGAAATAGATAAGGGGACGAGGCTCTTCTAAGGAACAACTTTAAAATACATGTCACATAAAGACCATCTTATGTCGTCAGGAATCAAAATAAGTTCTTTAGTTATTTTTTTTCATATGCAAAGTTTGGCCTCAAAGCATATGATTACAAAACCTATGATGTTATCAAGTATAGATGATATGGTCAAGTAATCAATCTCAAACAAATGAATTAATAAGAAATGAATCATATTGGTTATTTTTGCTAATGGGAAATCCCAATATTGAATGTCACATATGTAAAAATAAAGGACACGCCACACGTGATGACAGGCTCAACTTGAGATGACATAAGAGAGAATGAATTTCTATTAACCCAAGAAAGAACAATATGGGATGGAGAATGGAATAGAAAGAACCAAGGTTATATTTGACCGCTCAAAGCTAATCCTTTTGTGAAAGCTTACTCAAAATATAATTATTTGAATTAAAACTTGAAGACACAATATTATGTATGAACACTGTAGGAAAGTAGTTATTGCTATGAGGGAAAAAAGATGATCATGGGAGGAATATGTATCTAAGTAAGTCTTTGCGCAAATATGGAAGCATATTGACAACAAGATATTCTCACAATGGGAAGTATGCTCTTAGGCAGATATTTCAATGATCAAGTCCATAGGTGTTGGGCTACTAAATTATCATTATTATTACTATTTATTGACATCTAATTCATCCATTTCCACCATTATTTTTGTTGGCATTATGAATTATGTGTTGTCCTCGATGGAAACTTACCTGATGAGTTGCCCTTGATGACAACCTACTTGATGAGTTTTCCTTGACGACAACCTACTTTATGAGTTGTCCTTTGATGGAATCCTACTTGATGAAGATGTAAACAGGATGTGCCTACATATGTGACAAAGTGAAAGGCATAGCAATTCAGAGGTAGCGGAATGATAAAGTTGAAATTCCAAGAAGTATATGCGAGTTCTATTATGAAAATCCACATACACACGTGAGTATTAAGAAGAAAAGGCACGTACAATTTCTGCACCATGGTATTCTAAATACCAAGGGTACTTACCATGGTATTGCGTTATGGTATTGAGCCCAGTAACAGATGTTTTGATCATGTCTAAGAAAAACATTAGCTGTACTATGGTTTTGAACTGTGGTATTGGATAAGGGCTAAACTATATAAGGGGATGAAGATAAAAGTGACAATGGGCATGCAAGTGATGAATATCTTATGAATAGTTAGATCTGAAGCAAATATGCGTGTAATGGGCTAATGATGTTTTTCTTTATCTAAAACTAAGTATGCACTCGAGATTTTGATGATGGATCAGATCCAATAGATTTGAGATGAAAATCTTGATTATGAGGTGATTTGTTCTATGTTGATAACGTCTTAATGTGTGATTTTTATGTGCATGCCGAGATCTAGGTATGTTTGAAGTTCTGTGTTACAGAAACGGTTGAATTAGAAATTACATATCTCTATGAGGGTTTTATACCCTGCAAGGCACATACACACGTGAGTGTGATTATGGTAAGTTGCGTACATGCATGTTTGTCTCCTGAAAAACACATATACATGCAAATATGCTTTGAGGAAAGCGCGTACAAAAATTGGGTTTTGATGAGAAGGATGTCTGATCAGTTTAATCAGTCGTGTTGTCTTTTTGTTGTCTATCAATGAAGTCTGCTTGATGATCTAGACTTAAACAATGACGTTTTCATTATGAAATAACTGATTGAAGAATGTTGAAGATACTTGTTATTTTTTATTGAAGTTCAGTGAAGGTTCAGTGATTATTTCATAATGATGTAGTGATTCTGTGTATAACACAATGTTTAGTTCAGGAAGATAATGGTTCACTTTTAGGATTTAGTGGTTTAATATCTGTACGTGGGTATGCTTCATGGAAAGAGCATATACATGCAAGTTTTCTACTGTAAGGTAGTGTACATATTTTGACATATGGTTAATTAGGGTTTGTAGTAACCGAATGTGATGTACAGTATGTGTGCTCTGACTGTTCTAGTTGTTTAAGATTGATTGATTTGGGTTTCAATTAATTTGGTTGATTCAGTGATTAGGTTTTAGTAATTGGTTGGTTTGGTTGATTCAAAGATGGGTTGGTTCAGATGATGACTAAGTGCAGTAATAAGTTTCAGTTTTGATGATTGGTTTTGGGCTTAAATGTTGGTAGTGGGTCTAGTTTGAAAATTTGATGAAACGTGGCCTACAAGTTGTGATGTGTTGAAGAAGGTGGATCTAGTATGAAAGTTTATGAAATGTGGTCGCCGGTGGTGTTGAGAGTTGGAGCCTTCAATGAGGCAGTTGAGGCTTCCTTCCAAAGGTAGTTGGTAAACGAGATTAGGGGGTTGGAGCTCCCTTCTAGTAGGAGCTGGAAAACGAGCAAAGTTTGTAGCCTTCTGCAGGTGGGTACCTGCGTACTAGTATGAGTTTATGCCAGTACAAGATTTAGGGGGTTGGAACTCCATTCCAGTAAGAGCTGGAGAATGAGCAAAGGTTGTAGCCTTCTACAGGTGGGTGCCTGCGTACTGGTATGAGTCCGCGCCAATACAAGATTGTAAAATAGTTTCTTTATATTAAAATGAACACAGAGATGACAACAACAGGTGGTTTTTTCCCACATTGGGTTTCCACCTTAGATCCTAGTGTTCATGTGTGTTTCTTATGTTTGATGGTTTATTTTGTTCCTACTGCACATGGTTACTGTCTATTTAATATTGATGCACTGGCTCAAGATAAGCATAAGATGAATTAACTGAAAAGTAAGTTTACTGGATATATGCTAGTTGTCTTAATAACGGTCGCGTACACACACAAGCTCCCTTCAGTAAAGTCCCGTACAGAAATCTAGATATGAATTTAAAATTTTAATAAATTGAAAATATTCATTCACCCCCCCCCCCCCCTCAGTATTTTTCCCAACAATTGGTATCATAGTTGGTCCTTCGGAAGAAGCTTTATGGCTTGAAGGAGATTCATCAAGACAATGGGAAAGAAGAAAAAGAAGAAAGAAACTCAAAGGAATAGAATAGTGAATGGAAGCAGATATTCAGAAGCACTATCAGTTATGGGCTTTTTTTCTAAATGTGTTCCATTTCCTTTTCTATGAAATAATGATAGTGACGAAGAAGATGAGTTTGATCAAGGCTATCAATTTCTTATGGCATTTGAAGATGAGTCTGCTAATAATTTTATCGATTCCCTTGAATAAAAGGATATTTTTATTGAAGAAATATCTCAGCTTAAGATGTTTTTAGAAGAAGCTAAATTAGTAGAAGAAACTTTGAAGAAAAAATCATAGAAAAAGAAGAGCATACTGAGAAGTTGGAATGTGAAATAGTCAGTCTAAGGAAAGAAATTGAAAAAGAAAAGAGTCTTAATCTTAGATTTGCTAAAGGATCTAAAACCTTAGATGAAATCATCAAAGTTCAACGCTCACCTCTTATAAAGACAGGTCTTGGATAGTATGAAAAAACATCGAAGACTGTAAATTCTTCTATAGAAACGGGAAGTTATCTCAATGCATTAAAAGGAAGCAGTCAACATCACTCTGTTCTACAACAAAAGAATAAAGGACCAAATACCTCTCAGGTAAACTCCTCTCGATTCAATCAAAAGAACAACACTAGAAGGTACTATGCTCCCAAACGATTCTACTTTAATGGACAACATCTTTCTTGTCACAATTTTGGTCATAAGGTGGCTCAATGTGTTGCTTACAAAACTATCATGGCTAAGGAAGAAAGAAAACAACAGAATGAGAAATACTCTGGTAATGTCTTCTCTCCTCTTCAATATGAAACTAAATTCCCCCTTTGCAATAACATTGAGCATAAGGAATCTGATTGCAAGGGAAAATAATGATCAATATACAGGATAAGCAAATGGAAACAACATCTAAGGTATGGAAGAAGAAAACCATTGAATCTAAGAAATGTGGTCTAGCTTTATATGCAGGGGATCAAGAAAATTTGTGGTACATTTATAGTGGATGCTCAAAACACATGATAGGTGATAAAGATAAGTTTATGTCTTTTAATGAAATAAAGAAAGAAAAGAACGTAACATTTGGAAACAATACACCTGCTACTATCAAAGGAAAAGGAATTGTTATGTTAAAAGAAAAGGTTAAATATGGAAATGTTTTATTTGTTGATGAATTGAAGCATAACTTGCTAAGTGTCATCTAGATGTGTGACCAAGGGAATGAATTTGTTTTCAGATCAAAGAATTGTGTGGTCCGAAATCTCGATACAGGAAAGACCATAATAAAAGGAACAAGAATTCCAAGTAATGTTTATGTCTTAGAAGGCGGTCTAGAACAATGTTACTTAAGGAAAGAAGAAGAAGGTTGGTTATCACACAAAATATTGGGGCATCTAAGCTTCAGTCAATTACAGAAGTCAAGCAAGCTAGGAGTATTTCATGATTTTCCAAACCTCTCGCTAACATAAAATACCATATGCAAATCATGTCAATTCAGTAAGCAAACTTACGTACAATTCAATGCCAAAAAAGGTTTTTCAAGTGGGCCTCTTGAACATATTCATACTGATTTATGTGGGCGAGTAAAGAAAAGGTCACATAGGGGTGAACAATATTTCATCTTATTTATTGATGATTTTATTAGAATGTGACGGATTGGTTTATTAAAGTATAACAATGAATCATTTTTAAAGTATTCGAAGCTTTAGTAGAGAATGAATCAGACTTGAAAATAAAATGTCTCATATCTGACAGGGGAGGAGAATACATATCGAATGATTTTTTCTACTTTTGTGAACAACATCACATCAAGAGGCATTTTTCTACAACTAAGACTGATCAACAAAATGGGATAGTAGAAATAATGAATATAATAATTCAACAAATGGTATGTGTTATGCTTGATGGTTCTGAGACACCTCGTACCTTCTAGGGTGAAGCATCACATACAGTGTTAAATATTCTTAATAAAGCTCATATCTGTGTGAACAGTGATAAAATGCCTTATGAACTTAGGTATGGTAAACCCCCAACTCTTAAGCATTTCATAGCTTTTGGAAGTAAGTGTTGCATAAAGAATAATAATGATACAATCAGAAAGTTTGAAGCTAGAGTTGATGAAGGAATTCTCCTTGGATACTCCTCTAGAAGCAAAGGATATAAATGTTACAATAAAATATTTAAAAAGATTGTTGAATGCATTGATGTTATGATTGATGAAGCATCCACAGGTATCGAAAAGGAAGAACCAATAGATGACGAAGATCCTCTTACATCTAGCCAAAATAATGAGGAGGAAGCAATCAACGAAGCATCAGATGAAGGAAGTGACAATACAGAAGCACCAAAAAGACTCAATCGAGGCATGTTCAGAAAAGTGATCTAGAATCTCAAATTCTAGGTGGTGTTGGGTGTGTGTTATATTCTTTCCACAACTAGCCCCATGCGCGGGGGGGTCACAGGGGGGCGATAGCACCCCCTTGTTTGCTGCGCTAGGCGTAGCAAGGGTGTCATAGGGTGGGCGAAGCCCCCCCTGTCGTGGGGTTTGAAGGGGGTGGTAGCCCCCCTATACAGGGTCCAGGGCAGTGCCCTGGGAAAATTTGTTTGGACCCTATATTAGGTGGGCAAACCTACCTATGGTTTTGTGCATGGTTTTCACACATGGTTTTGGGCATGATGGTTTTCTACCCATGGTATTTTGTAGATTCGGTCAAGGGAACTACGGTTATGTTGTAATCCAAGGTTAATGATTTAGGGTTATGGATGCTTCAGCATGTATATATATATGTGTGTGTGTGTATGTATGTATGTATGTATGTATGTATGTATGTGTGTGTGTGTGTGTGTGTCTTGTAACATTGAAAGGAATATAATGAAAAATCAACTTGGTAGTCTTGGTTTTGGGATCTAGGGGAAAATCTCTATGTATATAGGTTTTATGTTTTATGGTCTCACCATTGTTTCTTTTCTGTTTTTAGAATTCTTATGTAGTTAATTTCTGTACAAGGTTAAAACCTAAAGGTGGTAAGGAATCTGGAATACAAACTAGAAGAATTCTTGTTGGAACTGCCATTCATCTAGCCTTACTATCCACAATTGAACCACAAAATGTAAATCAAGCAAGCAAAAATTAAAGTTAGGTTAAATATATACATGAAGAACTTGACCAGATAGAAAAGAATCACACTTGGGAATTAGTTCCTAGACCTCATGATAAGAATGTTATTGGGAAAAAATGGGTATTCAAAAATAAATTAAATGAGAATGGAGAAGTAATTAGAAATAAAGCAAGACTTGTTTGCAAAGGCTATTCTCAACAAGAAGGAATATACTTTGAAGAAACATTTTCACCTGTAGCTATACTTGAAGCCATAAGGATGTTTCTTTCCTTTTCAAGCTTTCATCATTTCAAAGTCTATCAAATGGATGTTAAATCTACATTTTTAAATGGGAACCTAGAAGAAGAAGTCTATATTGAACAACCTAAAGGGTTTATTCTAGGAAATGATGAAAAACTTGTTTGCAAAATCAAGAAGGCATTATATGGGCTAAAACAAGCCCCTCGTGCATGGTATTATTACCTTGACAAATATCTTCAACAACAAGGCTTCACTAAGGGGTCTACAGATAACAACCTATATATAAAAGTGGATGATGGTAAACTTTTAATTGTTATTATTTATGTGGATGACATCATCTTTGGTAGCAATGAAGAATCCATGAGTCAAAGGTTTGATTTTGTCATGCAACAAGAATTTGAAATGTCTTTACTTGGTGAACTAACATACTTTCTTGGTTTACAAGTACAACAAGCAAAGAATGGCATCTTCCTCTCACAAACAAAGTACCTTAAGAAAATTCTAAAGAAATATGGAATGGAAGATTGCAAACCAATCTACACACCCATGGTGGCACGATGTAGTCTCAGTTCGCATGATGATTCTCCCGTAGTCAACCAACTAGAATACAAATCCATGATTGGAAGTCTACTCTATCTTATAGGAACAAGACCAGATATCATGCATGCAGTTGGGATTGTTGGATGATTTCAGGCCAATCCAAAGGAAACTCATCTTCAGGCAGTCAAAAGAATCTTCAAATATCTACAAGGCACTCAAGACTTTGGTTTATGGTATCCCAAAGATGCAAATCTTACTCTTCATGCTTATACAGATGCAAATTGGGCGGGAAATGTGGAAGTTAGAAAGAGCACTAGTGTAGGAGCATTCTATATGGGGGCTCGCTTGGTATCATGGTTTAGCAAAAAAAAAAGCTCAATTACTTTATCTATTGCAGAATCATAATATGTTACCATTGCTTCATGATGCACACAACTTCTCTAGATGATGCAAAAATTACAGGATATTTAAATCAATTGTTCTACACCCATTTCCATTCTATGTGATAATACAAGTGCAATTAGTATTTCAAAAAATCCGGTTATTCACTCTAAGACCAAGCATATTCCAATTAAATATCAATTTCTAAGAGAACAGGTGCTTGAACAAAAGGTCAAACTGGAATATGTTCCCTCAAAAGAAAAAGTTGTTGATATTTTTACAAAACCCCTTCCATGTGATGCATTTGAATATCTCAAACAAAAATTAGGAATGGTCTCTGCATTATCACTCAGTTGATTCTTCATGTTCAAGGGGAGTAATTCATATGTGACTTGACGATGACTCCCATGGTTGTTTTTTATTTTCATGCTACTGGAAGTGCCTTTGGTGTAGTGTTCGTAAACAAGTACAAACAAAAAAAACTCAAGGGGAGTTGAAGGTGTGGAATTTCAGTATTTCACTTTCTATATGCAGATCTTATGACGAAAATTTGCATTTATACGTGAGCTTTGAACTGAACAATCACATATATATAGGTTGTTGTTCTTGGTGCCTGACAGATGCTCATGGTGCAGATCATATATGGTATATAGTTTCTTATGACTATCATGGTCTTATTGAGTTCTTTATCTTGGTTAAAAATGTCATATTTGTCATTTGATGTAAAGGTCATGTAAAGATATATGATGTAATCATTTTAAAATTCAGTCATGTATAGACTATTTTGGTCAATTCCTTTTGGACATGTGATGTAATTTATAACCCCACTGTGCTTGGGAAGTTGATGTAATAATGATGTCAAATATGTAAACCCACTGCGATTTGGTGATTGATGTAAGTTTGAGTTCTTGGTGATAATACAAGTCATATGAGTCATAGAGTCATGTACTTTATTGAACATCCTTCATAAATTTCAATGTGTGCTCAGGGGTTGCATGGTCAGTATTCAGTGTTCACATCTACAACACTCAAGAGAGAAGCCTTCATTTAGTATTGGTCAACCCTTTTACCTTGATGTCAAAGGGGGAGAGTATCTTGGTGTTTGAAAATCTTGGTGCTTGGCTTGATGTGTTTTACAGGGTGTGGTGACCAAACACGAAAGTGGTTGCCATAAAGTCCAAAGGAGGAGATTGTTGGCATTATGAATTATGTGTTGTCCTTGATGGAAACCTACTTGATGAGTTATCCTTGATGACAACCTACTTGATGAGTTTTCCTTTGATTGGAAACCTACTTGATGAAGATGTAAATAGGATGTGTCTACTGATGTGATAGAGTGTTTTGATAAAGGCATAGCAGTTTGGAGGCAGAGGAATGTGTTATAGACATTTTTGGGCACTGCAACCCCAATCATAAATGTCCATAAACCAAGGGCTCCTAAGTCCCTAAAAGTGTTGTTCCGACCCCTAAAAGAACAAGGTCAGCTGATTACATCATCTCCCAGAAGTTCTCCATGAAAAACTACTCAGAACTGGTCAAAATTGGACCATCTCACCTGCTCCATGGTCAAAGTGCGCTGCATCCCACCTAAATGCACACGGGAGGTGCGATGCATACTGAAAAGCCCTTCTATGGGGTGCGATGGGCGAGAGTGGACAAATGGCAGGGTCAATCTGTGAGGTGGAAGATCATGGAATCTTCCAGAAACTTCTCCTGTGACACTTGCCTCTCTGCATTCGCCCAGGGATGAGTAAGAGATCATCAATCTCCAAGTGGAATCAAGAACTATCAGAGAGAGGACACTAATCAAATCTCAGAAGCTGACTCATCCCCCTTGCAAACATCTATATATGGATCCCTCATCCCAGAGATCCAGAGGCTGGAATTTTGTATCTTGTAAGGAAGTGCTGCTGGTTTCTTGGTGCAACATCATAGTGTTGGGTGATCTAAGATTTTCATGAGGTGAAGAAGGGCTTTATTGCTGAGAGGATGATGCTGGGTTAGAACAATTGGTTGTAATCCTCTTTGCTATTCTTGATATTAATAAAGCTATTCAAGTTTTCCTCCACATTCTTGTATGATTGATGATATATGCAATTGTGTGGTCAATATATATCTAGTCCTATATTGTTTATGATAGTAGTTCTCTGTTCTTGGATAGTGTTATGCTGCTTTGATTGTACAGGTGCTCTTTGAAGCTGGGTAGACAAGGAAGCAAGTGGCAAAGATCTATCAGAAGGGAGAGGAATCAAGCAAGGAACCAAGCACAAGACTGAGGTTGGTCTCCTTTATTCTTCTCTTATCTACTTCTCATAAAGGAAAACGAAAGTAGTTTTAACTTGTTTGTTTCTAAGGTAGCTACCAGCCTTAGTGGGACTAGCAGCTCTGCATAAACACTAGATTTCCTAATAACAAAATGGCGACTCCACTGGGGAGTGAATAGATTGTTTGTTTGTCTATATTTGTTTGATTTATAAACTTACAGACGGAGCCTGAAGTCAAGCCAGCTAGCCTTTGAACTACGTTTGCTATGCAAGTGCAAAGTAGATCGATGATGCTTTAGTCTATCTCTGGGTTTTGTTTATGAATTGAAAAATTGATTTACAAGCTCTCTAATTTCCCTTGTGGTGGCTCTAGTAACCTCCTTAGATCTACCCCTGTGATTTATTTACTGATTATCACTTGCTCGGCCTAAATCCCTGAATTGTGCTACAAACTGTGATCAAGAACTGGATCAAAAGTCTCGCACAGTACCATCGCACCCTCTCTTCAAGGATATCAGTATGCATCGCACTTCCCGTGTGCTGTAGGTGGGATGCATACTAGAATCCCTGTGTAATAGGTGCGCTGATTAGAAAGGGCTAATTTTGCCTCCAGACTTGTTTTTCTTCATTCTTTTCAGCTCTATTCAGGAGTTTTGCTGTCTGTAGTCAGTATACCTCTGTTGGAACCCCCTTCCTTGCCATTATTCCGCCTCCATTGTGCAAAGAACTGTAAATGTTTTTATGTATTGTGGGTCATTTTCAGTTCTCTTTTACAAAGAAGTAGCGTAATTGAACTATTGTTTCTTGATTTGGAAGTGTCGCAAGTGTCGTTTTCGGTCATAGAAGAGAATCCTATTGTTCTTGATAGTCGATTACACTATTACTCTTATATTTGATTTGATTTAGTAGTTTTTCAAGTGTCGAAAGCAAGTTTTCAATTCCAAATCGCAAAGTGTCGTCATCGTCTTCATTTTGGCTTGAAAAGAAGCTTGTTAGTAATGTCGCTTTGAAAAATAATTCAGATTTGCGCTTAGCTTTCTTTTTATCATTCAACATTAAGAAGGCTGAAAAAAATACATGCATGTGCATTTTCATTTAGACTGTTTGTTGGTTTGATTTAGGACAGTGCATATAGTGTGTGCTCTCTGCTCTATGTTGAAAGAATATCATCTCTCTTTCTTTAGTAGCTAGGATTTTCACTGCAAAAAGAAGATTAAACGATTGTTTATCATCTTAGATTGCATTTTAGGAATTGTACATCTACATCACGTGGTGAACCTGAAAGGCAAATTTCTTAAGCAATATCAACTATAAAATAAATTTAATGAATCTAAAAACGCTTTGGAACCTAACGCACAACATCTAGAAGTCTAGGCTAGAGACGTATTCCAACATCGTAAAGCCTGGTAACTGTTGTTTTCATTGTTGGTTGGGTGATTCCTCCACTTTGAGATGACAAGTGCCAGTATGGACTTGTGCTCCCACGTACCGTCGAGTATATATTGGGAGACCACAATAGGCTATATCCTTTATCCATAGGAAGCCGTGTCTGCCACCCTATCGATCGCAATGCACTGAACACAACATTCAGGAAGATTGACTGCCATACTGTAAAAAGTATTCTGCAGTTTTGTGATTGGTTTGGTAATCCCTCTGTCTAGATTTCTAGAGTAGTCTCTTTCGTTCCTTTTCAGACTCCTTAAAGGAAAAGGTCCATCTGAGCACTTGTCACTTCAAGCTCATTAAAAATCGAAGGCGACTAGAGTCATCTTTTATTTTTTCTCGACTCTTAAAAATTGAAAAAACAAGTTGTGTCAAAGTGTCTAAAATTTATTTTAAACGGAATAAATATCACCTTTCCTACGTTGGTCTTAGGTTGAGAAAAATGGAGTCCACCAACCAAGGAGTTCCCCTTGGGGGAAATCCTAGTCCTTTCTCCTCTTGGGGAGATGTTGGTGCACCCCATATGGCCACATTGTCTCTTCCAGGATTGACGATTGGCTTACCCGTATGGCTCTTCTCAACCTCTGTCGTTCAGAATACCGTAATTCCTGAGCAATCAAGTCAGCAACTAAATGATACCAGAGTTACCCCCCAACCTTCTACTTCATCCAATTCTCCCTCTCCTCCTTCCTCTTCGCTTGATGAAGCTAGTAAAGCCAAAAATCAAGTAACTGAGAAGAAGAAGGAGAAGAAGAAGAAAGAGAAGAAGAAGAAGGAGCCAAAGGCGAAAAGGGGCAACCAGGCATCGTCTAGCGAAAATCCACACACTGCACCGTCCAGGCCTAAATCGCCATGTGTCATTTGCAAAGGAGACCACTATCATCGAGATTGTCCTTGCATCCCTCGGATCTTAAGGGACTGGTCTCCTCGTTTGCACAATCCGGTGTCATCAACCTCTGACGATCATGTTGAAAATACACCATCGACTAGTGAAAGTGAAGTCCCTGACAAAAAGGAAAATATAAATTTCCTTGTAAACTATGTGAAGGCAATCACGCCGTCCATCGTTGTCCCTTATTAGACAAGGCTAAAAGAGTTTTGGACGATCGTCTGGTTTCACCGTTACATCTTCCTCCTGAATATAAGAAACTCTTGCCAAGTCCGTCACTAGTTGAAAATCCGGCAGACACGCCATTTTGGTTGGCTAAAGCGTCTATCATTGAAGATAAACCCTCTGAATCCACACCAGATGAAAGTCAAAAGGTCGAGGCGGCAGTTGACCCGGTCTTGCCTTCAGAAGGTCCATCTTCAGATGATACAGTCACCAGAGAGAACCAGAACAACGTTGTTCAAATTCTCTTCGTAAGAACAGACTCTGACGAACATGGGGGCAATATACCCATTCCTTTACCGCATGAAGGAAGTTCGTCAGAGTCGTATCCGGCCATCTATTCGGTACCACCTCCAAGCAACCTAGTTGTTTCCTTCGATTGGAATCTACTAGGCAAACCCCATTTACCGGCTAGTGTACCATTTCGAATCATTGCTCAAATATATAGAATGGTCATGGCCGGTACCGTCATAGATGAAGGGGCTTCTGTGAGTATCCTTTCCTCAACTGCTTGGAAAGCGCTTGGTTCGCCATCGCTTTTGCCTGAAATGAGAAATCTAACAGGCTTTGATAAGGGAACCAATCGACTGTTAGAGATCCTTCCCAATGTACCGATAACATTGAGAAGGAAAACCATTCACATGAACATAATGGTAGTCCAAGGACCCCTGGAATATAATCTACTCCTTGGACGCGACTATATTTATTGCATGGGAGCCATTGTCTCCTCACTCTTTAGAGTAATGTGTTTTCCGCATGAAGGAAGAGTGGTCAAGCTCGTAGACCAGCTTTCATTCCTCAGTTCACACATAGCAAATAGCCATATACCATCCCTGAATGGTCTTTTCATGCAAGGAATGTCTCATCAATCCCCAGTCCGTCCACCTGATGAGCGCGAGTGATTCGGAGGACATGACTAAAACCCAGGGGGCATGTACCCTGGTCTGCTTCGGCAGGAAAACTTCAGGTATAGGGTAGGTTTCCACGAAGGATATATGACTAGTTTATGAGATTAGACTGGAATAAGATTCCCTCGTCAAAGTTATGTGAGTGGAGGCATCTGCGCCACTCACCTTTTTCTATTTCGGTAGACATTGCTGAAGAAGTGTTTTGTCTGCAGTACAAATGGAACAATCTTTGGTAACCTCGAAATTTTTCGCTATACCTAGGGGCATGCAAACCTTTTGGCATGCAAGCGAAGAGCGACCATTTAATTTTTAAATTTGTAGGTCCTCTAACCCTTTAAACTCGTAGGATTGGTCATTTCCTAACTTGCATAAAGAAAGGATGCGGGGCAAAGCTTTGAAAAAATGCCATCTTAAATGAGACATCCTTATTATACGACTGGATCGAGCAGTTTTAACGCGGAATTCAAGCTCGTTAAAAAATAAACATAAGCAATGAGCAAATGTTCTCCCAGAGTTTAAGCTCATTTAAAAATGAACCAATTTCCGGTAAATAACCATCATGAATGCATTTTCATCAGCCTTTGAAGCCTTGGTCGTGTTCTCATCATCACCTCCACTTTGTATTGGCCGATCATTCACCTCCATTTGATTGTTTACCCTTTTGAGGAACAATTGCGAAGAGTGATCCTGTTAGCCATCCTTGTGACACTACCGTGATTGGAAAATTCCAAACCTTACCTGGAATTAGCTGCTACCCGAATTTATCACATTTCCTCAAAAAACTAGTCTCCTTTAAGCTCTTTTCAACTGACTCGTAAAATATGAAAATATTGTCAAGTAATTGGCCTCTCCAACTCGTTAAAGTGACCGGAAGTGCTATCCCTCCTTTAGATTTTAATCTTTTTGGACCTGAGGGATTATTACACAAAAAGATCGAGCGCTTGTTTTGTTTGGCTCGTTAAAATTACTGAAAATTCATCCCTTTAGTATTATTTTATACTTTTTCGGACTTAAGGGATTATATGAAGAAAAAGGATTGTCGAAGTTTTCCTTACGTCCCTTTTCAGACTCTCTAAAATTGAAAAGGACCGAGTTATCTTTGTCGTTAAACTCGTTAAAACCGAATAGCGACAAACTTGTCCATACAGACAAGAACGAGTTTCACTATCTCTAGGCTTGTTAAAACATAGCGATGGGTTTACCCGAAGGGAACATTATAGAGAAAGCATATGTTATCCTCCTCAAGCTTGACAAAAATAAAGAGGTACTGGTCAACAATGACTGGGGAAAAATTGGGAAGAAAACTTGGAAAAAATTTATTGGTAGCAAGTCGCTCTTGAACATGACACTTTCACTCCGCATCCGAGTTGGGTTGGGTTGTTCCGTTCACTAGTCATTCCACCATTGGTCCATCACACCATCCATATTTGGGGTTAATGCTACCAATCCATCATGTCAGTGTCACCGATATGTTCAAGAGAAGTCGCTCAGAGAATTCGCCTGTGTCTCATCCGCTGCAATACATTCACGCTCCATTCTTTCATGACCGCCACCCTGAACCTTATATCATCAGATCGTTTTCACCTCCATTAAAGTCATTTGCTTCGTTCTGTGTCGTAGATGTGGGATTCATTAAGGCCCTCCTATGACGGATCGCTTCTTGTTGACATCAGCTCATTATCCAGGAAGTCGATCTAGGAACAACCCTTTCAGTACTTTGAAGCTCGCATGCCTCAATGGCAAGTTTCTCACTTCCGGCGACAGGTTTACATCAATGGCCTTCGATCGAAATATTTTGGGTGGTGTTCGACGCCAAGTCCCTTATTCACACCACATGAATTGTACTGTAGTACCTTGAGGGTCATCATCATTATCGGTGATTCCTCTCGTGCCTGTTAACAGCTTACATCATTGGTTGGTAATCAGGCAATGTCTTTCCATGTTTGACTCCAGAACATTTTTCACATGGATCGACTAGTACTTTGAGTGAATATCGAATGAGATTGAAGACCTCGGATCTAGTTTCATCCATCCGGGCTGCAATATATTCAGGGAAATAAAGACATCAAATGTACATCAGCTACACAGATAATCATCCAATCAAAGGGATGATGGCTCTACCAGAATCATCAGTCTACACACAGACGATTGTCTGTCTTATGTACATGAAAATGAATTTATAAAGCTGAGCATGGGAAATGCCCGCCTCAACTAGATCATGAAAAATATTATGAAGATAATGTATTGTATTGTATCTTATTACAAGTCACCTTCCAGCTCGAAAAAACTTCGGATCCTCATGATAAATCATGTCACCTGACATCAGAAGATAAACGACCTCATGCTTTAGGGGGCAACTGTTATAGAGATTTTTGGGAACTGCAACCCCAATCATAAATGTCCATAAACCAAGGGCTCCTAAGTCCCTAAAAGTGTTATTCTGACCCCTAAAAGAACAAGGTCAGCTGATTACATCATCTCCCAGAAGTTCTCCATGAAAAACTACTCAGAACTAGTCAAAATTGGACCATCTCACCTGCTCCATGGTTAAGGTGCACTGCATCCCACATAAATGCACATGGGAGGTGCAATGCATACTGAATAGCCCTTCTATGGGGTGCAATGGGCGAGAGTGGACAAATGGTAGGGTCAATCTGTGAGGTGGAAGATCATGGAATCTTCCAGAAACTTCTCCTGTGACACTTGCCTCTCTGCATTCGCCCAGGGATGAGTAAGAGATCATCAATCTCCAAGTGGAATCAAGAACTATCAGAGAGAGGACACTAATCAAATCTCAGAAGCTGACTCATCCCCCTTGCAAACATCTATATATGGATCCCTCATCCCAGAGATCCAGAGGCTGGAATTTTGTATCTTGTAAGGAAGTGCTGCTGGTTTCTTGGTGCAACATCATAGTGTTGGGTGATCTAAGCTTTTCATGAGGTGAAGAAGGGCTTTCTTGCTGAAAGGATGATGCTGGGTCAGAACAATTGGTTGTAATCCTCTTTGCTATTCTTGATATTAATAAAGTTATTCAAGTTTTCCTCCACATTCTTGTATGATTGATGATATGTGCATTTGTGTGGTCAATATATATCTGGTCCTATATTGTTTATGATAGTAGATCTTTGTTCTTGGATAGTGTTATGCTGCTTTGATTGTACAGGTGCTCTTTGAAGCTAGGTAGACAAGGAAGCAAGTGGCAAAGATTTATCAGAAGGGGGAGGAATCAAGCAAAGAACCAAGCGCAAGACTGAGGTTGGTCTCCTTTATTCTTCTCTTATCTACTTCTCATAAAGGAAAACAAAAGTAGTTTTAACTTGTTTGTTTCTAAGCTAGCTACCAGCCTTAGTGGGACTAGCAGCTCTGCATAGACACTAGATTTCCCGATAACAGAATGATAAAGTTGAAATTACAAGAAGTATACGCAAGTTCTATTAATCAAAGCCACGTACACACGTGAGTATGAAGAAAAAAATTCACGTATAGTTTCAGTACCATGGTATTCTAATACCAATGGTACTTACCATGGTATTTCCCTCTGGTATTGAGCCTAGTAACAGATTTTTCATATTGTCTAAGAAAACCTTTACCTAGAGTAAGGTTTTGACCTGTGGTATTGGATAAGGGCTAAATTATATAAGGGGATCAAGGTTAAAGTGCCCGTGGGCGTGCAAGTGATGGAAATCTTATGAATAGTTAGATCTGAAGAAAATATGCATGTAATGGGCTATTCATATTTTGCTTGATCTAAAACTAAGTATGCAGCCATCAACTTGATGATGGATAAGATCCAATAGATTTGAGATGAAAATCTTGATCATGAGGTGATTTTATTTGTGTTGATAATGTCTTAACGTGTGATTTTTTCTGTGTATGTTGAGATCTAGATATGTCTGAAGTTATGTGTTGCAGTGAAGGTTTGAATCATAAATTCCAGATCTATGTGTGGGTTTTATAGCTTGCAAGGTACGTACACATGCGAGCGTGATTCTTGTAAGTCACGTACAAGCATTTTTGTCTCTTGAAAAGCGCATATACACGTGGATATGCTTTGAGGAAAGTGCGTACAGAAAGTAGGGTTTTGGTGAGAAGGATGTCAAATCAGTTTAATCGGTCTTTTGGTCTTTTTGCTATATGTCAATGAAGTTTGCTTGATGATATGGGGTTAAATGATGACGTTTTGATTATGAAATAACTGATTTAAGAATGTTGAAGATACTTATTGTTTGTGATTGAAGTTGAGTGAAGGTTTTGTGATTATTTAATAATGATGCAATGGTTATGTGTATGACACCATGTTTAGTTCAGGATGATAGTGGTTCACTTTCAGGATTCAGTGGTTTAAGATCTATATGCGAGCATGCTTCATGGAAAGCGCATACGCACACGAGTTTGCTACTGTAAAGTAGAGTACATATTTTGACATATGGCTGATCATGGTTCACAGAACAAAATCTGGTTTCTGTGATGTGCATTATGTGTGTTCTGACTGTTCTGGTTGTTTACAATTGATTGATTTTGGTTTTAGTTGATTTGGTTGATTCAGTGATTGGGTTTTAGTATTTGGTTGGTTTAGATGATGATTGAGTGTAGTAATAAGTTTTAATTTTGATGATTGATTTTGGTCTTAAATGTTGGTAGTGGGTCCAGTCTGAAAATCTGATGAACGTGGCCTACAAGTTGTGATGTGTTGAAGCAATTGGATCTAGTATGAAAATTTATGAAACGTGATCCTCGGTGGTGTTGAGAGTTGGAGCCTTCAATGAGGAAGTTGAAGCTTCCTTCCAGTGGTAGCTAATAAACAAGATCAGGGGGTGGATCCCCCTTCCAGTAGGAGCTAGAAAATGAGTGAAGGTTGTAGCCTTCTGCAAGTGGGTGCCTGCGTACTAGTATGAGTTTACACTAGTACAAGATTCAGGGGGTTGGAGCTCCCTTCCAGTAGGAGCTGGAGAATGAGAGAAAGTTGTAGCCTTCTATAGGTGGGTGTTTGTGTACTAGTATGAGTCTGTGCCAGTACAAGATTGTAAAAGCTTTTCTTTATATTAAAAAGGATACAAAGACGACAAAAGCAAGTGGTTTTTTCCCACACTAGATTTACACCTTAAATCCTAGTGTTCATGTGTGATGCTTTATTTTGTTCTTACTGCACATGGGTACTATCAATTTAATACTGATGCACTGTCTCAAGATAAACAAAATATGAATTATCTGAAGAGTAAGTTTACTGGATATACAATGGTTGTCTTAATAATAGTCCCGTACACACGCGCGTTCCCTAAGGTAAAGTCCCATACATAAATCAGGGTATGAATTTGAAAATTTTAATGATTTTAAAATAGTGATTCACGCGGCGCCCGCCCCCCCCCCCCCTTCTAATTATGTTTCTCAACACTTTTATCACGTTATTTTTCATAATTTATTATATAATTACATTTCATAACTATGTATGATTGTATGGATAAGTAATACTTGTTCTCCTTTATTTTTAATAAAGGATAAATTGATGATTAATATGCATGATTTTTCTAGTGATGGTTTATTAATGATTTTTTTATAACATCACTCACTATTTTAGCCTCCAAGATCTATTCCAGATTGCAAATTTGATCTTCAACTTAGAGCCAAATATTCCAATTCATAAATTCAATGGGATAAAAAGTGAAAACATTTCATTGGATGTTTTGGGAAAATGAAGATTAATCTTGAAGATAAGAGGCATGGGTTTTGTGCAGAACAGACCAAATTATTTTTCCCGTGTCTATTTTTCTAAAATTCAGTCTCGATTGAGAGAAATGCAAGGTTCTCAAAAGGTAATTTTATTGGATTTGTTGTTGTGGTTGTTTTCCAATTTTCCTTAATTGCAAAATCAGATTCAACTTGCTCCAGCTCACTGATTATGGAGAGATATTCCATATTTGATATTACTGATTAACTCATTATATCCAGAATTGTAATGGAAAATCATTTTGTTCAGTTTAGTTGTAATTATCCCTTTACTCTTTGTATATTTAATTATAAACAAAAATCAGAGAGGGGGATGGACACTTATTGAATTAGAGGTAGAGCTCAGAGTTGTATTGTATTTATTTTTAATTTTTAATGAAATGAGCTATCATTGGAATTTCATAGTTGTCTATTTGTAATTTGATCTGAATTATTTTTCAAGGAAAATTTGACTCTTAGGCAGTTGGGCCCACTACGTTGGACAAGGTGTTTCCTTGAACATCTGAAGTAGTTTAGTTGTGTTTTTGTTTCTTTGTATTTAAATTGTTGTTCCTTAAAGTAAATTTATTTTTTTGAAGTAATTTGTTGGCTATTGCATTTTCTAGATTTGTTGTTTCCTGCGATTTCTAGATTTCTATTAATTTACTTTTCTAGATTAACGTTTGAATTTTGTTGGGTGCAATAGGTTAAATTTCCAATTCAGAAAGGTGTAGTTTAATTTATTATTGATTCAAGTCGTGTGATTAGTATAATTCGTTTTCCTGTCATTTACTTTTTTCTTTTCAAATTTAGCATTGTTATTCAATTCTGACTTTTTATTTCCTATTGAATGAGGTTGATAGTGTAGAACGCGATCATGTAGAACCATTTTTAGCTACTGGTAGTTGCTTCCATATATTTTGCAGACTTCCTTGAAACAAAAAGACGTTCCTCGAGTTGATAATTAATGTCGAGTTGATTAGTTGTTTTTATATTAAGCAATTAATTTACCCAACATTTTGGCGTCATTATCGGGGAGGCAGTCAAATATCACTACCACACTAATATCTGGTTATAGATGCTTTCCTGACTCCGAGAGGGTTGGATATTAAAGGCGGGAGGTAAGAACCTATGCATGCACCCTAGCTAACTTATGGTCAGGTATGCCCTCTGTAAGTAGTTTCAAGTTATATACCATCCATGGATAAAAATAGGAATCCTAGAGGATATTTGTTTCATCTTAAAACACACACTAATTATTTTTCTTACCTATCAAGGTCAACCCTACAACTCAGTCAACGACATCATCAAAATCACCCATGCCCTATACAATTTCTTGCTCAATCCATCCCACACCTCCATAATAATAAATTAGTACAACAACTTATAGTGTTGAACTGAAAATTTTAGCCATCCTTCCCGCCCATTCTATTTTACTTACATCACTACTAGAAACTTACATTAGGTTTGGGAAGGTTTTAAATCCTAAAATTGTAGAAGTCATGGAAGACAATGGGGTTTCTTCTAGTCGATATCAACAAGAAGATGAGATCAATAAGACATTAGAAGAATTTCATGATATGACAACTATGGCAAACCAATAAAGCAAAGACTATATTGGATCTTCGTTTCAATCTATCATTTGTTCGCAACATCACTTCATACTTCAGCAATTTTTGGCTCCATCTTTTCAAGGAAACTTGGTCTCTCCTACCCTGGTATTTATTAATGTGTATTTTTCTAATTTGGGTATGTACATACTTGAGGCCTTGTTTTGAAAATGGATAATTTGGAAGTAATCTTATACATAGATGTATTTCGTCTTTTTCAAATAGAGTAGGTTAGTATAGAAAATAAAATAAATCAATTTATTTATATGTAAAAAGAGTTGTGTTTGCTGCAATATGTTGTGTAAATCAATATCGATGATAGATATTTGAATTTATTTGTGTATGTAGACATATTATATTCAAAATCATATTTCTACAAAAACTCATCACCATTTTGGAAAAAAATGCTTGTTTATCATATTTTATGGCTTATGGGCTTCATAAAATTACTATAAACATGGTTGGGTCAGTCATTTTTTGAGGGACCAAATGGGAATATTTTTAAAACTTGTTTCTATGCTAAGTATCCCTTGATGTCTACTTTACAACCCAATTTGAATCACTCAATTTGGATCTCAAACAAAAAAGTTATGACCAAAACATTGATAGGATGTCTAGTAGGTAGCTCAGGGACAATCAATTTTTGGAGACCTAAATGACTAGATATTGAAAACGTGTTTCTATGGTATATTCCCCTATGAATATAGTTTTCAATAAAATTTTAATCACTCTATTTCTATATCGTATGATAAATTTATGACCAAAATACTGATTGCCTATTGTAAATCAACATTCTTAAAACTTTGTTTTTCCGGATGTCCACTAGTGTATTCGATCCATCAATTATTCTTTCCTTAAAAAAATTCTTATATTGTATATATATATACATGAATATAATTTAATCTCTAATTTGAATCAGTTCAATCCGTCATCAAATGAAAAACATTATGCTTAAAATATCTTTTGTTGATCTAAGTTGGGAAATCGAAAATGGCTTTGTTATGTAGGTTGTTCTAAGTAAATTTGGCATATCATATTCTGAAATTTTTAAAATTTGTTTCTATTGGTGATATCCCTTTGAATTAAACTTCATTTATCTTTGGAATCACTCAAATCAGACAAAAAATAAAGGAGTTATGATTAAAACACTGCGGGCTAGTATGGTCGACCACTTCTCTCTCGCAGGTAACAAATAAATTTTGCTTTGTTTATCTTTCTGTGGATTTATTTTATAAAGTAATTATTTGATATTTTTTTCATATTTCTTGGATTAATAGATCCCGCACACCTCTCTTATTCCATGATTTTATGTTTTGTTGCAGGTAGATGCTCATTTTTTGTAGGTCCCAGTAGAATAAAGGAGGTCAATTTATGAAAAAATGATTCTTGAAGACAATATTAATGAAATAAGGACATTTAATCCAAACATCTATTAATAAATTTAATATCACATGATTTTGAGTCTTTTTAGGTTTCATGATATAAAATATCTTATAAGAGCTTGCTACAAATTGCCCGCTAATACTTGCCAACAAGAAAAAAACAACATGAAGACTTTTTCGTTACGAGATAAATTCATATCAAGAGAAATGAAGAATTGATTTCCACTTGAAGACCCAATTCATTTCCACCAAAGTATTGTTCCATAATATATTTTGTTTCCATCCGTTTGCCATTGGAAAATTTTTGTTCCTAAAAATAGATTTGTGTTCCCTTAGGAAACAACATTGTTGCACTTGAAATCACAACTATTGTGACTTAAGTAATTTATTTATTTATTGCTTTTCAAAAAAATGTTGTTTATTTTCTAATTTCTCTTATGATTTTATGTTTCAGGTGTTGTTTCTCAAATTCACGGTTGTTGTTCCTTCATCAAAATAAAATAAGGAAGTTCTTAAGTTTCATGTTGTTGCTCCATATCTATTCATTTGTTTCCCAGTATTATCAAGTATATGGTAGACTAATATATAATATTAAACATCCTTAAGGTAAGTCTTGTTAGGAATTATTTACTCTTAATTACTCATTATTTTGTAAAGTGACTATGACTGTTGGATGCCTAATCCTTTTCCATGTCACCTTGCTAGGTTCGCCCATTGAGCTTGTTTTTGTGAGGGATTGCCACAGTCATGCTTGATAATTCATGTCCACAAGCTTAAAATGGTATGAGTATTTTCTAGGTTGTAACATGAAAAAATGGTATTGTTGGATAGATAATTCTCAAATCATAATTGTTTCTACCTTAGCTACAATTGATGTTTCTTCGGTCACAACTGTTGTTCCCTTAGCCACAGTTTTTGTTCACTGACTCACATTTGTTGTTCCCTCAGTCACAAATGTTGTTTCCTGACTCACAGTTTTTGTTCCCTCAGTTACAACTATTGTTTCGTGAATCACAATTGTTGTTCCCTCAGTCATAGTTGTTGTTTCCTGACTCACATTTATTGTTCCCTCAGTTACAACTGTTGTTTCGTGAATCACAGTCATTTTTCCCTCAATCACATTTGTTGTTTTCGAAGTCACGATTGTTCCCTCAGTCACAACTGTTGTTCCCTAAGTCACAATTATTATTCCCTCAGTTACAGCTTTTGTTTCCTAGGTCATAGTTGTTGTTCCCTCAATTACAGTTGTTGTTACCTAAGTCATGGTTGTTGTTACCTAAGTCACAGTTATTGTTACCTCAGTCACAACTATTGTTATTAGACCATTTTCATGCTTTCGTTAATTTTCTTGATTCAACACTTGTAGATATTTACGGTTTTTTTTTCTCATTGGTGAATGGGAAATACTTTTAATGTTCTAGGTCCTCTTTCACATAATGATTGGGTAGTCAATTTATCTTTGTTTATCTACAAACATAATTTATTTTGAAGGAATAATTATGCCAAGATGATTTCATCATCCCAACTTTCAACTTTCTTATTTTTTCAAGTCCCTGATCTTGTAAAATTTATGATGATTACCACAAAATTGTACTTAAAACTTTTTTTCACTTTCTAACGAACGGTTCCTCAACCCCAATTTTAAGAAAGAAAAATATATTTATCAACAATCATTTGAAGGTTATTAGTTTTTGAGAAGCAAGATTAACCAAGTTGAAATAGTTACTACAATTTTTTTTATGCCATCCCTAGCTCTTAAGGAGTTGACCTTCCACCCCATCTATTAAGATAACTTTTGATGATTAACGATAAGCATAATTTAATTTTAAACATAAATAGTCAATTGGAGCATAGGAGGTCTCATCACGAGCCGAACTAGCATGATCATAGGTCATAATAAAGTGGCATTAGCAATATTGGTCACCAAGCTAGGGTAATGGCCTTCAGTTGTAAAACTAAAGGACAAGAGGTCTCATCACGTGCCAACTTGTTCACTTTTGTTAGCTCTCGTGAATAGAATCGTTATTAATTGGTTACCAAGCCAGACAAGTGATCTTCAGTAGACATCTAAGTAAATTCAAATGCTCCTGTAACTATGTATTTATTTCTAATAGATGAGACACTAGAATCTCAATGGGTTAAAAGTGCATCTCTATCGAGGCTATGGACGCTTACTAGCAATAGTGGCCATGCCTATGGTATAAAAGTTAATTCAATACTATGATATACCTGGCTACCTTGTTTTCTCAAAATTGATTACTGATAAAGCCTATTGTTACATATGGCTTGCTAGAACTCATGGTTCATGGGGTAATATTTAATCAGTTCTTAGATGTTGATAGTTATGGTTTATATCTATTAATGAGTTCTAAATATTCACTTTACTTGTCAAGAACGAAACTTTTAGGATATTTGAGATTTGACATTTTGTATCATCTAATATATCATTCCTTTTTTCAATAAAGTTTAATATCTTTAACCAAATATAGTTTCTTTGCCCAATCAGACGGCATTTATTTGTAGCTTAACAACACTGCTATTATTTTGGGATATAATAAAGAGGCATAATTTTGATTTTGAATTCCAAGTCATTAGTTAGAACTTGAGAAGTAAAGATTGAGATAACTAATTCATCCCGTGTATCAAAATTTTTGTGTCCATAACAACCAAAGCTAACGGGTCTAAGGAATTCATTTATTTTCATCATTTTTACCCTAATTTATATTCCCTTTTTATCCATTATTATCCCATGGCATTCATAACATGATTATGTCACTTTTATATATAATGAGGCAATTAAGGTGATGAGTTATTGATTGAAGCTACTCATGAGATATGTTATATAAATTTTGATGACAGAGAAACTGATTAGTTTGGGGAAGGAAACCATGCTACACTTTATCCTTACTTTCTTTTAGTTTGCATGTCTTCCACCTTCTGCATCACTTTTAGCATCAACTCAGCCTACATCAAATTCAACAAATATCATTCCATCAATGCCATTCCATATTTTTACAGAGGTAAAACTTAAGGTAAGGAGAATGTCATGAAGGACTACCGAGCATTATTTACTCATATTTTCAAATCATTAGTTCCACTTCTTCACCACTCCCCATTTTTTTTAAAGAAACATGTTTTCAGCTTGGGGGAGTGTACTTTTCATTAATTTATTTATCATGACCATACCATTAATAATATTTATCATCCATTGATATCCTTATTCATTCTGAAGCCTCCCTTATTCCATGTTGTTTTACACCAAGAAAAGATTTCAACAATGATTGCAGCAACAACATCAAATTATTTTCTAGTGTATCATGAGGCCATGCTAATTTTCCAGTTTGGGGGAGTAGTTTCTATGCATGATGGATGTTTTCTCCTTTCTTCCTCATTTAAGGCATACAAATTCATTTTTATACAGTGCATAAAATTATTTGTGTATATCTTTAAAACAACGTACTGGATTCTTGTGATTTTTGGACAACAAAGAGGCATCATTAAAATATACAGACCCAAAAAATTTCAAGTTAAATCAGTTTGTGAAATTCCAGAAACTGTGCACTGTCACCTATACCTATTTTGCTTATATATCGGGAAATATGGATTAGATAACACTGATTTTCATCGTGGAGAAGCATTAATATAGTAGAAATCTTCCTGCAAAATTTCAAGAAAATCGGATTTGTATTTTTTGAGAAAATGGTTAATGAAATTTGTTGTTACTTATCATATTTTGTTACAATTTCATATACATGTGGTTGAAAGTCAATGTGCAAATTGTTACAGCTTCATCAACATATCTAGAATTGAATAACTATCATTTTAAAGAAACCTTTGGATAAGAAGCCTTTTGTTCCATCAATATCTCGAGTTGGGGTAAGTGTCTTGGTTATTGAATCACAACTTGGTTAATATAGAGGCATTGGGTTGCATGAGGACATGCAACATGTTTAGTTTTGGGGGAGATGTTGGGCCACTAAATTATCATTATTATTACCATTTATTGACATCTATTTCATCCATTTCCACCATTCTTTTATCACATTATTTATCATAGTTTATCATATAATTTCATTTCATAATTATTTATGCTCTTATGGATAAGTAAGACTTATTCTCCTTTATTTTTAATAAATTGATGATTATTATGTAGGATTTTTGCAACGATTGCTTATTAATGAATTTGTTATAACATCACTCATGATTTTAGCCTCCAAGATCTCTTCCAAATTGCAAATTTGATCTTCTGCTTTTAGTCAAATCTTCCAATTTAGAAATAGCCAACAAATAGTGAGTTTTTGGTTGGCTATTTTGGGAAAATGAAGATGAACATTGAAAATAAGAGACATGGGTTTTGTGTAGAACGGCCCAAATTAGTTTTCCAATGCGCTGTTTTCTAAAATTTGGTCTGGATTGCGAGAAATGAAAGGTTCTCTGGAAGAAATTTTCCTAGATTTGTTGTTGTGGTTATTTTCCAATTTTTCTTAATTGCAAAATCAGATTCGACTTGCTCCAGTTGATTGATGATGTAGAGATCTTCCAAATTTGATCTTACTCGTTAAATCATTCTAATCTATCTAAAATTGTAATGGAAAATCATCCTTTTCAGTTTGGTTGTAATTATCCTTTTCTCTTTGTATATTTAATTGAAGGAAAAAATTAGAAAGGGGGATGGAAAATTATTGAATTAGAGGCAGATATTAGAGTTGTATTGTATCTATTTTTTATTTTTAATGAGAGTTGTCATTGAAATTTCATAATTGTCTACTTGTAATTTGATCTGAATTATTTTTCAAGGCAGAACTGACTCTCAGTTGGGCCCACTACCTTGGACGAGGTGTTGCCTTGAACATATGAAGTAGCCTATTTGTGTGTTTGCTTCTTTGAATTTCATGTTGTTACTAAAAGCAAATTTCATTTTTTTAAGTAATTTGTTGGCTATTGCTCTTTCTAGATTTTTGTTTCTATAATTTATAGATTTCTATTAAACTACTACTCTAGATTAACATTTTAATTATATTGGGTGAAATAGGTTAAATTTCCAATTCATCAAGGTGTGGCTTAATTTAATATTGATTCAAGCCGTGTGATTAGAAAAATTATTTTTCCTCTCATTTACTTTCTTCTTTTAAAATTTATAATTGTTATTCAAGTCTTACATTTTATTTCTTTTTGAATGAGCTTGATAGTGTAGAACGTAATCATGTAGAACCAATAATAGCTATTGGTAGTTTCTTGCATATATTTTACAGACTGCCTTGAAAAAAAAAATACATTCTTTGGGTTGATAATTGATGTCGAGGTGATTAGTTTTTTTATCAATCAATTAATTTCCCTAGCAACAGGTAAGTTCAAAAATAATTGTAAAGCATTGTTAGACACATACAGCTGAAGAACCTAAGGAGAAAGGAAACATGGTATCATGGGGACACTTCATTTACAACTCAATGAGGTTCATGGGAAAGTTCAGTAACAATTGAAGAGCATTGGTAGGCACTTACAAATGAATATCTTATGCATAAAGAAAGCATGGTCTCATGTGGAGATTCCATTTATAACAATATTAGGACCATAGGAAGGTTCAAGAATAGTCATGGAGCATTTTTATGCAACTGTAACAGCCCTGGTGAAAATTCCATGTAAAATATATATATAAGGCCAAGATTGATGAGACACTGATTCCAAGCTAAATTTTGGGCATGACATCCTAGTGTGGGTGTTCATTTGGTTGTTTATGGCTAAGGAAATAGGAAAAGGAAATGGTTAAGGCTTTGGAAAGGCAAAATGGCATTTTTGGCACATTTATTTATGAAAATAATGGAAATCAGGAGAAAAGAAAGGTGAAAGGAAACATGTTACATGTGAGGAGGGGTTTGAAGGAAAACTATGGAAAATGAATAAAAGAGAGACCTCATTGATAAAAAGGCTTTTGAGGATCAGTTGGCAAGATCTTAGTTAGTGTAAGCTCTCAGCTCAAGATTTTTATTTGGTTATGCATGGGATCAAGAAAGGCAAAGAAGGAAAGAGGAAGGAAGGAGAAAGCAAGGAAAGGCAGGATCAAGCAGCTATAGTAGGATTCATTCCAGATATCAACTTGCATGTGTATTCTCCTTGCTAGATTTGGCATGCATGGGATTTCATGTGTTTCTTTTCTACCATGGCATGCGCTTTTCCAGGTGTGATGGTATTTTCAACCTAACCTTGTCATTTCCTGATAGCTTTTATGAGATGGGTTCTCTCATATGGTTTACATGGGATGGACAGATTGGATTCAAAGTTGAGTGGGGTGGATATCTGAATTGAAAAAAAACGTGGTCTTATTGGTCCCTAAACCGGACTGAGGATCATGAAGCCACTGGCCTAGTAGACCCTAAACCATACTGTGGGTTGCAGTAAAGCTAGATTGTGTGCCTTGGTCGGCCTAGGAATCCTTCCCAGTGAATGGTGGGATATATGGTAAAGCCAAGAGGTGTATCTCTTCGTTGGGTCTAGTGGTTCCGGGATAGGATGCATGATAAAGCCTGGAGAGTATGTCTCAGTGTAGGGCATAGTGATCCCTGGATCAGACTGTGGATGCACGTAAATCTTGAGAGACTAGGAGGCACTCAAATTTCTCATGGTGTAGTCAGAGAACTCTTGTGGCATCCATGTTGATTGGTGTTTCTGGTGTGTTCTATGAGTCCCACATTCATGCTTGGAATATGGCACGGGGGTGACTAGCTGAAGAGAGACTTGGCTCAGCCAAGCTATGGTCGAGAGGAAGGTGGTAGTGCCATCTTTGGTTGGTTTATTGCATTCGTTAATGAGAAATTCATTCCCTTTATTTTCTTGTGTAAATGTACTGATGTATATGTGCATTTTGATGGCTGATATGATTATGGTATTTTTGTTCCTATTATGTTGGTTATATGTATATTTTATGCCAGCAGCTATATATGTCGCTCAACAAGTTTTTACTTATATATGATTAGATAATGTGTCTATGACCTAATACAGGATAATGAGGGAACAATGGTTCTTATCAATTCTTAGATAAGTATTAGATCCCTATACTTAATCCTGTTGTTTACACATGTAGCTTACATGTTGATGATGTGTTTGACGAAATCCTGTCATGGCTAGTAGAGGTCTAGTTATGGTATTGTTCGGTTCATTTCTTTTGCATCATTGTTTCCTTGAATTTTTATTAATTCTAAGTTATCACTCCATTTTGGGCTATGGCCTGGGCTCGGGGCCTGAAAAAGTGGCTTAAATCCTGGGTTCATTGGCACAAAACTAGCAATTTTTGTCTTTGGTCATTGGCAAGAAAGTTTGTGAGAGCGAATTTAGGTTGTTGGTCACTCCCTTTCCCATAGCATGAGAGAAACTATGGCGTAAAAGATCCAAAACAATAGTGGGACCAAGGGATAGTTTGTCTCAGTGGTTGACTTGTCTCTTGAGGGTTCTGTTGAGGTTGTTGGATGACTGTGTGTGATGTTATGTCGATTCCACTTCCTTATGGTCACATAGGAGGTCGAATCTTATCATAGTAACCTATCGTCTCATGTTTACCCCGATTGGCATGGTTACTTGGGTGGATGTGGGAGGAGGGTGTTACATAGTGGTATCAGAGCATGGTTCAACCCTCAGATTCGATGGGTGGTGTGCGTTAGTCATGCATGCATTTCAATTGCATGTGTGTGTCTTACACTTTCATTCCATGTGATTGTTGCATTGCATAATGTTGATCATGGTTGTAGTAAGGTTGTCATGAGGAAATTGATGTTGATTTTGTGGAATGCATCATCATGAGTAGATGACTGGTTACATGTTGTTATATGTCGCTTACATGTTGTTATATGTCACTTGATTACATCGTTGTATGTTAGGTTTCATTCTCGTATGTCTTATTACATGTATCGGTTTTGTAGGTTGGTTACAAGAATTGATCACTTATGCTCAACTACATGCATCTATGCATATGTATAGTTGATTAGGCATTGCTTATGCATGTTAATGGTTGCATGTGGCAATGTAAAATGGAGTAGTTGTTGTCATAATGCATGAGGTCATGGTTTTTTTGGTTCATATGCTCATGCATTGATGACTGGACTCTAGCTATAATGACATGTATATGGTTTTATACTCATGTGTTATATGTCTATATGCAGATGTTATGCATGTATGGTCTTCGTTATAGTTATTCATGAATAATAGGTCAAATATGCCTTGTGAAGTCATGGTATGAAATTTAGGTCATCATGGTGCTATTGGTATGTTATGATGCTAATGTGTTGGCTAAGATATAGTAGGAGATGCAAACCATTATAATGAGGTTGCAACATTGGACTTTGAGGTAAGAGAAAATCATCATACATGTATTGTATGTTTCACATGCACGTATGTAAGTCAAGGATTGTTATATGCATTAGGTTTATGTACATGCCTTTTGATGTTATGGTTACATTCATGATAGATGTTAGTTGATTAGTGTAGTTATATGCACATATGTCGGAGAGTTAAGAATGCTAGTAACCTGTAGTTGTATGCATTTCTATTGTTGTTTTATATTAGATAACCTGGTGATTATGTTATATGTTGTTGATGAGCATGATATATAGCTTATGGTTGTTATATGCTATTAACTTGATGATTAGGGTTATTTCATTGAGATCTTGACGTTTTAATTTGGATTGGTCATATGCGTGATGGTTATGTTAATTGCATTGAAGATCTTGATGTTATATGTATTGTGTTAACCTGGTTTAACCTATGCATATGGTTATGGTTGTGATATTCAGGTATGAGTCGACATATTTGTGATATGGTGGCATACTAATCTAGATTGATGATACATATGATATTGTTATGCATGAACGACAAATTCTTATGGGCTTATGATGTGAACATGTTAGTGATTTTTATGGATAACATGATCTTAGTTATGTTTAATTTGATGTGTTTGAGAAGTTGTATCGCTCTAACCTAGATTGATTGTGCAGACAAGATAGCCTTCCATGAAATACATTAAGGTATGAGTTTTCGTATGTTGTATATTTGGTACTTTACTATTGGATTATGTCATCTAATTTGCGTTTGAGTGTTTGGTGTCTATTATGTCATCTAGTTGATTTATTTAGCATGGTATGTTGCAAGTTGGTTGAATGATTGATGAATTGCATGAGTATGTTTTCAAATGATCTTGTTTTTAGATGATTGTACTAACATATATGTGTTGAGACAGTTGATATGTATTTTAGTGTAGTTGACAGTTGTAGCATTATGTCTATCGACTATGAGTTGACTATAGGTCATGACATGATTGTTTATAAGGGTTGATTTCAAATTGATAGAGATGATTGTCTTGATAGTTGGAACATGTGGCTAACATGTGTGAGTAGTTGTAGGGTAACATGCTAGGTACTAGTGTGAAAAGGTAATAATTGATGTGTTTATATAACTAGTAGTTGGGTGATGTGACAATACATAGTAAGCCTCGATTTCAACTAGGTAAAAAGGTAAAAGGAAGGAAGTAGAGAAGAATTCCTTTAGCTAGGTTTGGAAACCCTAATTCCAAACGAATGAGTGATTCCCATACAAAAAGTCTTATTTACCTTAGTATTGTCTGAAATTATGTGGATATGTGCTATATTCATGGAAATGTATTTGACAGGTATATTAGTTAGTCTCTAGTTACAGGTGGATTTGTCAAGGGGATTGGAGTCCCTTGAGAGAGGGCATGACCATGTTCAACTACAATGCAACGTGCTTGGCACAACAAGATGAGGTAACTGGTGTATTGTTATGTTTATTTATGCACTAACCGTTATGTGTTAATGAAAACATGATACATGGAGTTACATGGCAAGAGAGGTTTCCATGAAATCTCGAAGAAGGCTCAGATCGAGCTTTCCTTAGGAACCATGGGGATTGAGTCATGGTGTTTGTTGTTAGTCTTTTTCTTTTGGAATTTTGTGATTGTTGCACTTGATTTTTTGTTTTTCTTGTGTATTGTGCATGGCCATGCCACTTGGGTTGTGGTGTCATTATTGGTTTCACAGTTTCCTTCTTGTTTGTTGCTTGTCTTGCCTTTTCATGTTTTGAGTGTCTTGGGAATTTTTTGGGAAAGGAGGAAGTTAATGGAGCTCTCGGAGAGCTGTGTGGTACCCAATGGGTAATGTAAGACACAGATGAAGCTCAGTGCATGAGTAAGCATAGCGGAAGGTAAGACTATGACAATCGGTTAGACTAGCTGGGTCCATTGTGGTAAATTGATAGTGGTAGTAAAGTCATGATAAAGGTAACAAAAAGGTAAATCAAATGGATCTGAGGCGTAATATGCCTTGGCTATGTTGGGAATGACTATTCTTAATGTTGCACATGTGTTGCGTGAATAAAGGAAGTTCTCTTAACCCTTGAAATTGATATCTGGTAATTAGGTTATGATCACGATTATGTTGATGTTTATATATATATATATATATATATATATATATATATATATCTATATCATGTTTGACAGGGTCGTCATGGATCATGATTATTAACACTAACATTTATATGCATATATGTATGTATGTATGTTGTTTTTTGACAGGGTCATCATGGATCATGATTATTTATCCTAATGATTGTATACGTGCATGTATATATGTATCTGTGTCATTGTTCGATAGGGTCATCAGGAATCATTCTTGTAGAGGAATGATTGCTTACACAGGAAAATGACATGAACAGGTTCTTGTCTTACAAGGAATCAATTGGGAAGAGCAGTCATGACAAATATATAAGGTTAGTATCATGCGGTTATGAGTTGACATTATGTAATTATATTATGTCTATGTTATGAATAGGTTATACCAAGGGATACATCAACAATATGAAAGTAGTGTGGTCTGTGACATGCTAGGATAAGCATGAATAAGACACTAATAGTAATGTTTCTTGGTAAGGACAGTGTGGTTTCGGATATGTGGTATCATTGTTGTGCATATGTTGTATATGTTGTACATGTTGCATCTGGGATGATTATGTGCATGCAGTATTGTGCATATGTAGTGCGTGTACATGTTGTTTATGCAATATTATGTACAGGGTGTTAGTACAAATACTGTTGTACGAATGTTACATATTTAGTGTTGGGTGTAGATGGTGCTATGTACATGTTGGATATACAGTGTTGTGATATCGTACTGTGTGCATGATGGATATGCAGTGTTGTATGCATATGTTTCTCTGTGTGTGTTGGATATGTGGTGCTGTGTACATATGATGCTATGTACATGTTGGATATGCAGTGCTATGTACATGTGGTGTTTCGTGCATGTTGTACATATGGTGCTATGTACATATAGTGTGGTGTGCAAGATTGTACAAGTGGTGTTGTGCACATGCTGCACAAGTGGCGTTGTATGCAGGTGGTGTTGTGTACATGTCGTGCATGTGGCATTGTGCACATGTGGTGTCACATACATTTTGTGTGTGTGGTATTGTGTACACGTTGTACAGTGGTGTAGTGTACATATGTTGTTGTGTACATGTTGTGCAAGTCGTGCCTTGTACATGTGATGTTGTGCAGGTGGTGCTTGGTACATGTGGCACTAGCGTGCGTGTGGGATTGAGTGCATGTTGTACATGTGCTGCAGGAATGCGATACTATGTATGTGCATTGTGTAGTCATGGTATCGTGACATATGCATTCATTGTGTTGCACTCTATATATGTATGTGTCTTGTGTTGTACATCAGGTGTAGGTGTATGTGTTGTGTGTCAGGTATAAGTGCATGTATTGCATGGTGTTGTATGCAGTGTGTGATTGTATGTCTGTGATGCACATTATGCATATGTGCACATGGTTTAGGAGAAGGCAATAGGTGTTTTTCTGGGGTGGTAACCGATCTGGTGTGTGTATGAAATAAGAACAAAGGAAGAAGTAAGGATTGATTAAAGGATAATTATCGGTATATTGTTTTAGTTTTATTATGCATGTGATTTATTATTCTGGTATATGATGATTACATGTGAATTATGATTTTCATTTACGATGGTTACGTGTGAATTATGATTTTGATCTATGATGGTTGTGTTTTGAGCTAACCTGATGTGATATGTTATACATGATTTTTTATCAAACAATTAGTTTGACTTGTTGTGGAAGGAAGTGAACATAATTGCAAGTGTGCCTTTTTAACGAGCTACCAATGAGGTATGATGTGAATTTATTGCAATTTTTTTAAAATCTAATGGAATTTATGTGCTTGGTATAGGAAGCATGAAAATGCTTGGTTGGGTGGTTGAATTGACTGCAAGTATTAGTGGCAACAACAAAAGGAATTGAAACATGTAGTAGTACATTGGTGAAGCACTTCAGGAGCAGGCCATTGTGGGACACTAGTACCTAATAGTGTCCGGTTATTGCCATGAGAATTCTATGACTGGTATGATGGTTTTGCGGCAGGTATATGCCTTGGTTTTTTGACCTTCCAATGCGAGAAAGCCTTGCCAAGGGATGTATTGCTTGGGATGGGGGGCCAGTGGAACTTGGAAGGTGAGTGAATGCAAGGAAGGGGATGACCAGATTACTCGAGGGACTGTATAGTAGAGAAGGGAAGGTCATAGATTTATTTGTTTTGGTGATTATCATTGCTAGATGGAATCAAATCCACATTGGGAGTGAACCCTAGAACAATCAGCCGGTAACTGTTCACTGAGAGGACAAGTGGTGTTGGATTGTAGTGTTGGATATTGGATGCAGCTTTGACTATGGCAATGGATTCTGGACTTCCTGGGAAGGAGGTGAATCTTGTTATTACTTTGAGGGTGGAGGTGTGAGCCTCTAGATAACCTTGTTGTGAATGCAAGCGTCATAAATTTTATTTGTTGGTTTAACAAATGTGCACGTGTGTATATGTGGTTATTGTAAATACTGTAAGATTTGCGTTATAAAGCTATAGTATATGGTATGATTGTTACTTAGTCATGTTGTCGTGATATTTTTTTTTTAGCAGGCCATTCATTGTAAATACTGCAACGAGTTGTGTTATACAACTCCATGGGCAGTATGTTTTGTTTTCAACAGTCTTGTTGGTTATACATGTCATTGAACATTGAGGATAGCGTTCCCCCAAGGGGGAGGGTTCTGTAACAGCCCTGGTGAAAATTCCATGTAAAAATATATATAAGGCCACGGTTGATGTGACACTTATTCCAATATGAATTTTGTGCAGAAATCTTGGTGTGGGTGTTCATTTGGTTGTTTATGGCTAAAGAAATTGGCAAAGGCAATGACTAAGACTTTGGAAAGGAAAAATGGAATTTTTGGCACATTTATTTATGAAAATAATGGAAATTTGGAGAAAAGGAAGGTGAAAGGTCACAAGTTTCATATGAGGAGGAAATTGAAGGAAAATAATGGAAAATGAAGAAAAGAGAGGCCTCATTGATAAAAATGATTTTGAGGATCAGTTAGCAAGCTCTTAGTCTATGTAAGCTCTTGGCTCAAGCTTTTTCTTTGGTTATGCATGGGATCAAGAAAGGAAGAGAAGGCAAGAGGAAGGAAGGAGAAAGAAAGGAAAGGCAGGATCAGGTAGCTACATCAGGCTTCATTGTAGGTATCAACTTGCATGTGTATTATCCTTGCTAGATTTGGCATGCATGTGATTGCATGTGTTTATTTTCTACAGTACCATGGGTTTTTCCAGCTGTGACAGTATTTTCAGCTTTTCCTTGCCATTTCCTAATAGCTTTGATGAGATGGGTTCTCTCATACAGTTTATGTGGGAAGGTCAGATTAGATTCAAAGATAAGTGTGGTGGATCTCTGAATTAAAAAAGACATGATCTCAGTGGTCTCTAAACCAAACTGAGGATCATGAAGCCACTGGCCTAGTAGCCCCTGAACAAGACTATGGGTTGCGATAAACCCAGATTTTGTTCCATGGTGGGCATAGGAATCCTTGTCAGTGAATGGCGGGATATACAATAAAGCCAAGAGGTAGATTTTCTCTCCATTGGGTCTAGTGGTACCAAGATGGGATGCATGGTAAATCCTAGAGAGTATGTCTCAGTGTATGGCCTAGTGAACCCTAGATCGGACTGTGGATGCACAGAAAAGCCTGAGAGACTAGGAGGCACTCAAAATTCCTAACGATGTAGGTAGAGAAATCCAGTGGAATCCATGTTGATTCATGTTTTTGGTTTGTTCTATGAGTCCCACATTCATGCTTGGAATATGGCACGGGGGTGATTGGTTGAAGAGAGACTTGGCTTAGCCAATCTATGGTTATGCGAAACGTGATAGTCCCATCTGCAATTGGTTTATTGCATTCATTAATGAGAAATTCATTCCCTTGATTTTCATGTGTAAATGTACTGATGTGTGTGGTTTTTTATGGCTGATATGATTATGGTAATTTAGTTCCTAGTATGCTGGTTATATGTATATTTTATGACATCAACTATGTATGACTCTTAGCATGTTTTTGCTTTCACATGAATGGATAATGTGTCTACGACCTAATAGAGGATAATGAAGTAGTTGGCATGAGGGAACAATGGTTCATAGCATTTCTCAAATAAGTATGAGATCCCTACACTTAATTCTATTGTTTACACCTATAGGTTACATGTTGATGATGTGTTTGAAGAAATTCCTGTCATGGCTAGTAGGGGTCCGGTTATGTTCTTGTTCAGTTTATTGCTTTTGCATCATTGTTTCCCTAAATTTTTAATGATTCTAATCTATCACTCCATTATGGGAAGTGGCCTGGGCTCTGGGCCTGAAAACGTGGCTTAAATCCCGAGGTCCCTGGCACAAAACTGGAAATTTTGGTCTCTATTCATTGGGAGGCAAGCCAGTGAGAGTGACTTTAGTTTTTTGGTTGCTCCCTTGCCCATAGCATGATAGTGACTATGGCTTAATAGATCAAAAACATCAATGGGACCAAGGGACAACCTATCTGAGTGGCTAACTTGTCTCCTGAGGGTTCTGTTGAGGTTGTTGGATGACTGTGTGTGATGTTCCATCGATTCCACTTCCTTAAGGTCACATAGGAGGTCGAATATGATCATAGTAACCTCTTGTCTAATGTTTACCCTGGTTGGCATGGTTACTTGGGTGGATGTGGGAAGAGGGTGGTACATCAACCATGTTCATTTTCCATTGATGTCAAAGGAGGAGAGAATGTATATATTAAAAAGGAAGACATTGAAGCAACAAAAGGACAAAGAGAATACTGAAGGAGAGAAAGCAAGAAGAATATTCATAGCTAGTTAGGGGGATTTTGGTCCATTGCCTTCAATGACCATTAATGCATGGTAATGTTGCCATCAACCGTAGTGGGGGAGATAGTTGCACATAATGTTTTGATAGACGGAAACAAGTTTCATTAATGTCAAAGCAAATTCCTATGTCTGTAGCAGTGTCATTCACGAATCAAAGGAAGTGGTATGAAAGTAAGTTCTCTTGCATGCCCTCATCAAGTGAAGTCAAAGAGGTTTGAATTTTATTGGGTTTTTTGTCAAATGTATAATGTCTTAATGTGTCTATAGATGGTATGTTTGGATTTTCCTTTTTGAGACCTTTCTAATGTTATATCACACTTGGAAAAACGCCTTCCACATGAGAATTTATGACTGTTTAAAGTTGGCAGCTGTAATGAGAACCAAAAACACTAATTTATGTACAAGTCACCAAATTTGTTAAAGATCACACATTTTGAGGGAAGATCCATACATTAGAAAATCAACTAATGGATTTAAGTGCATGAGGTTATGCATTGTTTAATGTAGTTAAATAGCATGCATCCTCCAATTGATCTAATAGTTGTCAAAAGAATGAATGACACATGATCGGTAGAGATGCACGAAATTTAACATACCTCAACAAACAAATGAGATGTTGACACATGGCAAACGTCTGGTTGGTGTATAGGTGGCAGATCCAACTAATAGTACCAAGGAAATTGGTGTCTCATCACTGGTTTGCATGACGGTGTAGTATGGCAAGCACCCCACCACCAGGCATGCCAATAAGGCTCTATTGGTCAACCAATAAGAGTGAATATTAGTGACATGTGGCCCACTCAAAATAAGCCACATGGTGAGTATGATGTCATGATGACATCAACAAATTAATGTCCAATAACACTTATCCCCAGGGTTTTATGGCATGGTTCTATGAGTTGGTTCATTCCTTGAATAAAAGGCCTCTTTGTGTATATATTATTTCACGAGTTGCGTTTCAAGGGCACCGATTGTGAATTAGGAGTATAACATGAGAGCCTCATCCTCGTGGCTAGTCTACATTGAGTTTGTTTGGCCAGTTGCAATTCAAAATCCTAGAGTAAGTTGAGGGCATAATGTTTTGTTAGCTTGACATTGTGACTGTGATATTGATCTAGCTTAGATATTTGGCTAAATGTTATGATGTGGATATGGTTCTAATTTGGAGAGTGCCAAAGGCATAATTTTTTACTAGATCAACACTATGACTCTGATATTATTTTGGCTCATTGGCTTAGGTGCTCTGACACATGACTATGATTTGGAATGTGGCGAGGGCACAATAATTGATTAGCAAATACATTGAGTTGTATGGTTCTGATTTGGAATATGTCAAGGGAATAATAATTGATTATGTTGACGATGTGGTTGTAATATTTTTCTAACTCATTGCCTTGATGATGTGATGTGGATATGATTATAATGGTGTGACTATGATATTGTGGCATGGATATGGTTCTGAATTGGTGTGTTGAAGGAAAAACTTATGATTGGATTGATGTCGCGATTGTATGTTGTGCATGGATACAATTATGAATCGTAGTGTGCCAGAGGCACAAGTTTTTATTGGCTAAGATGTTGTGATATATTCATCTAATTAGGAATATGTGAAGGACATAATGGTTGATTGGCTCAGACATTGTGACGTATGGTTTTGATTTGGAATGTGTTGAGGGAACAATAGTTGATAAGCTCAATGTTGTGACTATGATATTGTTCTAGCTGGATGTCATGACTGTGAAATTGTTCACGCTCATTGGCTCAACATAATGACATGGATACAACTATAAATTGGTGTATGTCGAGGGTACAAATTTTGATTGTATTAGATGTTGTGACATGGACATTTTGACTACCTCAAGGTTGTGATATGGATATTGTCCTAATTATGCTCAACCTTGATGAGTGGATAGGTAGTGCACTTTGGAAAATAGAATCAATGATCCTTTATTGCATGTGGTATGTTGTAGCATGGTTGGTTGGCACATGGTTTGAATCTGGTGAGGTCAAGGTTTTGAGCCTGGCCAATGGTTGATCATTCTATTGTTTATTTTTCCAACAAAGATCGATTTTGTCGAATAATTAAGCCAATTGGAAATATCCCTTTTGTAGAATACCCACTCGACCTTGTCCATTTTATAGAGCACGTCTGGACTATGTTATTTTGTCAAACCATTAATTTAATATTTGGTTCAATATGGTTTTTGGAGTCATTATGAAGCCAAATTGAATTTCAGAAGAAGTATTATGACTAGAATTCGGGGGGGTGGGGGGGGGGTGGCTTGAAGAACCTTAATGATATTTCTTTTGATATCCAGAACCTATAATCTTATTTTTGGTGTACTTGAGAGTTCATGAATAAGTTGCAGGAGGTGGTGTGTGTATGACCAAATCAAGATTAAGGAAAGTTCTCATGGTGATAGATTGATAAAGAGATTGTTGTAATGAGTGAATTAGTTTATGAGTAGGTTATGAAAACATTATGAATGTAGTAGCATGATCAATTTTTGAAGACCTATATTGTTTGAGGGGCATGTCGATCTAATTTGAAATATTATGAAAATTTTTCCACATGAATTTGAAGGAGGATTTGGTGGGTCAATAAAATTGAAGCCTAAAGAAAGTCAAAGCTTACACATTCTGAGGTTGGTGCCTCAATCAAGTTGTAGCATATTGAAAATTTGTGCTTTCACATTTTTTATGTCCGTGCCTCAATTAGGTTGTAGCCTATTAGGGGTGGGTGCCTCCAACAAGTCAGTGCTTGCAAATGCACATAAATGAATTGAATAAGATGAAGAAGAAGATGTGGTTTTTCATCTCAAGGGTTTTCACATAAAAGCACATGTCCTCATGTTTTGATGTGAAAATGGCTTCTTGACGCATGATTTCACTTATTGTTATGATGCAAATTTTTATGGCACACCACTACATGCTTACTTATTGATGAAATATTTTGAAATGGTAAGTTTTCCATTACACTGATTCATCCCCCTTCTTAGTGTGATCTTTTGTATAACAAGTGGTATTAGAGTGGGTGCCTTCAGGAATAATTAACAATTGGAAGGTCAATTTCAAGAAAATGACCAATATTAGATCATTTGGAAAGCCTCCTCAGTTTGATGGATATAACTATGCTTTCTGGAGGATAAGAATGGAGAACTATGTCATATCCTTGGGAGCTAATTCTTAGAAAATTGTAGAGACCGATCATAAAGTTCTTGATACTCCTGCAGATGCAACTAGCAAGGTAATCTATACATATAATGCAATAGTTAAGCATATTGTTTTGAGTGATTTGTCAAATTCAGAATTTTTCAAAGTAATGCATTGTAATTAAACTCATGACATATGGAACGGACTTACAAATTATTATGAAGGATAAAACAAGGTAAAAGAATCTAGGCTAATATCTTATGAGCCTCAATTCGAAAGTTTGAAAATGTAAGAAGACGAGGATATTGATCCATATTTTCTTTGAGTAGACAAGATTATCAACTCTATTCCAGGTCTCAGTTAATAAATCAAGGATGATGTTGTTGTTCAAAATGTTGATAAAAGTAGGGCATTAGCATTAAATGATTTCTCTTGCATTAGTGATTATTTGTGATTTTTTTTTACTTATTTATATTGGGATCTTCTTCATGTTAGATTATCAATATTCTTCTTCATGAAACAGTAACCAATTCATGAACATAAATAGACAAGAGATGCACATGTAGGCTATGAGCCAAGGCCAAAACCTCTCACTCTTTGAGACGAAAACCCGCACAAATTCTTCTTGTAGAGATTCCAATTGAAAAATACCAAAATCAAGACCCTTGACCTATTCGCTGCTTCCACGATAAAGACACTAGCTCTCTTGACTATCTTCTTCTTCCTCCTTTCCGTACTTCTTACATATCGAGATCATCTCATTTCTGGGCATAATACGATAGCAACGAACACTTGACACACTTGAGATGGAATTATACCATATCACTATCTTTTCACCAGATTGTCCTTATTGCAGCATTAGCAATACACTGTAATACTTCTATTAATGGTATCTCTTTCACATCACAAAACCGTAGCTTCTATACATCATCTAGCTTCTATACATCATCTTTCTGTTATAGGAATGAGACCTTTTACCTAGAGATCTAAACTTCATACTGTCATTGTTTACCCGAGATTATAGAGAGACATATTTGAGCTTCTTTCACTGTGGAGATCCAAACTGTATCCAAGAGAAACCTTCAATGTATCTTCTCTTTTTGTCGAGTTGTGTACTGTGATATGTTGTCTGAATTCCAGAGGGATCCATATTCCCTTGACTACAGTAGTATTCGAACTGTTAATTCTAGCTATCCACCTGAAGTCATGAAGATGTATGAACTTTAGTCTATCACCTCATCCGAACTACAGAGAGATGTCTGAATACTTCTCTGTTCTATCCATCCAAAAAAATTGGAGAGGTATGCGAAAATATCTATCTTGAGGAATAGGTTAAGGTTTCTATATATAGTGGTTTGTCCATTATATTAAGTCGACATGAACCATGTGAACCGCTGTGTCTTCATAAGGTAAGATGACATGATCTTTACTTCATCTTTGAAACATACGTGACAAAGAGAGCTAGTGCTTGTTGTTGGAGGGATTCTAGATAGTCCTATTAACTCAAATACATTTGTTACATGCCCAAGAAGGGCTCTTTATACATGAAATAGACTCTTTGACTCTTAACGACCAATCTTAAGGCTCTCAATGGGAGCCATCTAAAAATAAAATCACTTTCTCATGAAATCCATGAAGCAAGGCTTACAATAATAATTTTATTTTCTTCATTACATCATTTAAAAAAGTTAGAATTACATGTCATTATGAAGATCAAGCCTAGTTACACTTTTCAACACTCCCTCTTAACTAGGGAGGTATTCATAATGGTACTTGCTCATTCTCAATCTGAATAATTTCTCATAAGGAGAATCATATTGGTAACCCATCTATCTAGCATCATATCAACCAACATTGTCACATAGAAAGGACTTGAATAACAACTCTATCCATATGATCAGATCACAATGTTGGTGAGACTAGTTATTCATAGACACTGAAATCATTGTCTCTCAAGGTACATACTCCACCCAGGTGTTCACAGAGTATGACCTTCTTTGGACTATTCTTATCTTGGATAGCCAGTCCTCAAAGAATATCATTCCACGACTACTCTTATCTTGGATGCCCTATCTCATCCTCAAAGAGTATTGGATGACAGATGATTACCCAATCCTCCATTCTATCTTCCTAGTTGAAGAACAGAATGATGCGTCTATATCTCCCTCTCAATTAGGGAAGAAATATTAATTCCAATAATGGAATGTACTCATTCCTATGGAAGAAATGTACTTAATTTCCCTCTTGGCTTAGGAATTTCCAAGTTTCTTCCAAGTAAGAAACTTACTTTCAGGATCCCTCTTAATTAGGGACCTACAACAGCTCCTTGACCAACTGCTTGAAGAGCTACTTCCTTCAATGTCATGAATTTATTTGTTGAGGAGTCTTCATCTTTTGTGGCTTCTACATAGGGCACAGAACAACCATCACTTTCATCCACAAGTCAATCATGTCATCATTCCTCTCATCAGAAAGTGATCTATCAACCTTCATACGGCCTTGCTTCATTTCATGCTTCTTTCTTCATGCCATATTTTTCGGAAGGCTCTTACATCCTTCTATATGGTCCTGTTGATTGTGTTGGACACCCCAACATGTCTGGGGATCTCCCCGGTAAGAAGTCCCAACTAGACCTCAGACTGTTTGGTGTAGGAGTCCCAACAGTGGGTCATACGGTATCGCCTTGACCACAGTTTCACACAGAGGCAAGTAAGATGTCCCTATTGGTAGCAAGGGTGTGACACATGCAGTAAGTCAAGGAAGGTGCATGAGTAGTTCTAACACACAGAGGGTGAGGTGAGTGCACCCCTTGGAAACCTATGATAGCACGGAGTTAAGAAGGGAACACACAAGCAAATATGCATCACAACATGGAAGGAAAGTAAGCCAGCAATCCAAAGTGATGGTTAAACCAACAACACATTTCAGTAAGGTTCACACATACATATATAGAAAATAGCTACACATGCATGCGTAAGCAAACAGATACATATATCATTTAGAGTAAACAAGATAGATGAAATACAATATGACATATGCATGAAAATTGTTGGCTCTTGTTATATTAAGAAGTGTAAGTTTCAGTCATACAATACAACCATGACCAATCACTAGTTCTGATAGCGGAGCATTACAGTCACAGCCACCTGCTCCTCCAAAGAGATATACTAGCTCTGCACAGTGGTGAAGCCAAGGGTCGTTACAATATTGTCCAACCTCTCTCTAAGATACTCATATTGGAAGCTTGGCTGACCAAAAGCCTTTAAAATGAGTTATGAGGTTCTATTTATAGCAAAGGGTGGGGTGACCCTTAACATTCCCCTATGTGACTCTTCATCTACCCTCATGACTCTTCACCTACTACATGACTATTGCGTCCAACTATCGACACTTAGAATTTCACTTTACATGATGTTACATTACAATGCACATGTTCCCATGTGAGAAAAAATGGATTGAGTAAGCCATGAAAGACATCACTAATACTCGAACCATTGTGGTGAGACCAACTCTTTGACATCCTTGTGATGGTCGATGGTAGCAAACTGATTCCAATCTTGGTTGTCCGTGATGGTGTCCGTGAGCTCAATGGTGATATACTATTGAAAGTGAACTCTTGCCTCTGTTGCATCCGGGTACACTGATATGGCCCCTCTGTCCAACTCATTTAATAGCATGCGCATCATCGTCTTGAGTGTGGCTATACCAACAACATACTAATGAATAGTGTCTATGATGATCTCCAAGTGTGTTTTGTTGACCATGCACATCAACTTGTCAAAGTACATGCTCAGCTCCAGTCAGACTTTCTTCTTGTCTTTGCCTCAATGAGTGTGCCAAATGGGTGGGATCGCATGCGTGTACACAATGACATGCATGCTACTGAATTCCCTTGCATGCGATCAACAACATTTCTCACCTTTTCTGCTCCGTGCCAGCTGCTGGGATGGATATATAACTTGTGTGGGTGCAATTTCATCCATCTGTGCATGTTGTGCCCCTGTTGTACCTGTTCTTGTTGCAACTCATTCTTTCATCTGTGCAGTGCCTGTTCTTCCTTAAGTTTCCTCTTCAGCACATGCAACTCCTTATCTATTTCTCTCTCTACCTTTGTGTGATCTTCATGTCACGTCGTCACCTCATAGCCTCAATCTCCAAAGTTGATTTCATCACAAGTGGATCTTCTTGAGCTTGCAACTTTGTTCTACCTTTGTATTGTCAACAACCTTCCTCTTGAATTCGTTGCATGTAGGTGTGTTGCCTTTTGCTTTCGCTAATGGTGTTGCTTGCTGTGATGTTGTTTCCATTTCATCTTTATATCCTTGTCCATGAACAACTTGATATCTTCATAGATAGGGAAGTTCATAGACACTTAATCGACTGCATCCCCAAGTGTGCTGTAAATGGTGTCTTCGACTCTGCTCTCCTGGAAATCCATTATAGCTCTGCTGCTGAGAGGTAGCGAACACTTGTGATACCTAGAGACATAGAAACACTCATGACAAGAAATTTTTCAGTTGAAAACCAAGACAAACTAGAGGATTGACATGCAACATACCGGTGTGAATGTCTGTGAAGATTATGCAATTTTCACCAGGAGGATGGGAGACTGACTACCAAAACTACGCAATGCATAGTCCAGGTTGTCGAGAGGCTGACTAACTGCTGGAACTACACAATGCATAGTCCATCTTGGCCTGTTGAGGACTGAAACTGTGTAATGCACAATTTCAGTCAGCAATGACATGAACCAGCAAATTGCATTGCACAGTTTCTGGGGCCAACAGGACACTGCCTCCAAGAATTGTGCAATGCAAGCCTATAGGATAGTGTTGGGCCATACTTGTGCAATTTCTGGAGGGAAGGTAGAGCCTTCGCTTCCGGAAATGTGTAGTGATAGCTGGGCAAGGCACGGTCTAGGCCAAGGCAACCTAGATCAACCGACGAGCGACTGGAAACATGAGAGGTATGAATGCATGATGAGATGAGTGAAAACAAGAGTGAATGATAAAACATGCAAACAGCAAGTGCAGGATTCAGAAAATAGGAAAGCATGCATGTGTGTGAACCGAGTCGCCGCAACAACGATTGTTCGTGCAAAAACAGTCTCATGCATGCGACAGTAGTGAGATGCGAACGAAAACTGAAACAATTTTTCTTCAAGCTAACATACATAAAAAAGACAGCAAAAATTCACTGAAATCAAGCAAATAACACTCACACGAAGCTAAACACAAAAAGCGATAGAAACACAGTGTGAGACATGAAAACTGGGTTTCCCCAAAACAACTAAGTTGAATGTGTCGATGACTCCTAGATGCAATGTGGGATGTAAAAGCTGCGAGGTTGATATGAGGAATGAAATTTGTAGCGTCTGATTGATGAGTTTTGATAAAATCGAGGTTTTGACGCGTATGCCACAAATATAGGAAAACCAACACTTTGCAGGAGGTTTACGAAATAATCCTTACATGTAACCTCCAGCTACTAAAAATAGATCGCTAAATCAAGGGATGCCTCCCGGCCCTCTACATGCTGCCTTGTGAAAAGTAGTCGATGCATGAAAATCATTTTTGCTCAATCCTGGAGGGAGCTGGTCAACCTGAACGCACATTCATCGTTCTGTGAACCTGGGATGAAAATCTGTGCAGTTTCTAAGCTGAGCAGAGATGGTTGTCCCAGAGGGATTGCATAATTTCTGGGAGGAACAGGTGATTGTCTCTGAGGATTGTGCAATTTCTGGGCTGAGCAGCTATCCTGAGTCAAACCTTGAAATTTTCTCAACGAATCCTCTCTGACTACATCGCACAATTTCTGATCTGAGACACTGTCTTGGGTCAGACCTCGCAATTTTCTCAAGGAAACATGTCTTACTATATTGTGCAATTTCTGAGCCCAGCAGGCTGCATGGCTGGATTTGTGCACTTTCTGCAAACTGTTGGGCTGGTTGTCCCAGAGGGATTGTGTAATTTTTGGGAGCAGCAGGTGACTGTTTCCCATAATTTCCTAATTTCTGGGCTAAGCAGTTGTCCTGCAATGAATTGCACAATTTTTTAGAGGAAGACTGTTAGGAAGAATTGCACAATTCTAGAGCCCAGTTGGGTTTGTGCAATTTCTGGCGGGAAGGTTGGTTCCCCTCCATAATTTCACAATTCCTAGATGGAGCATCTCAACTAGCAACTGACACTAAGTCTGGAAAGTAGCCTGTGAAGGGGGTGGAACAACTTGCATGCACAGGTTGACAAGACTTTATGAGACAGCTGAAGTTGATGTGCTTGAGAGTGCGAGAGATGCTGCTGAGGATGGTCGATAGGGAGGCTCCAAAATGAAGCTAAGGTAAAATTTTGGAGGGTGGTTGTAGTCGCTACAACACTTGGCGACACATTGGTAGAACTCCAGCTCTCTGAATGGACCTTTTTCATGAAAAGAAAGTCTAACACCTCTGAAAGTATTGTTCAGTTCTCTGTTCATCTTAGTTTCCACACTTGCTTTATTGTAAGATGTAGCATCTTCCAAGCTCTTGGTCGGTCGACACACATTCCAAGCCAAGCCAACACAATTGTTTCGATTGGGGATGAGGGGTATATTGGTGCACAATCAGTATAGTCGTCAGAGTCTTAGTTTCATCTTTGGTGTTGCTCCGGTGCGAGAAGGCCTGGACAGTACCCCGAAGGAGTCATGTAGGAACACAAGCATCCCTCTACTGCCACCGAGCTTGGTCAATACCCTGGCAGAGTTACTTGCATCACCTCTCTGCACAGGGAGCCTTTCTCTTCTTTCGCCTTATTCATTTTTCATTTTTTGAAAATTTTCACTTTTCATTTTTTCATTTTTCATTTTCATAATTGTGCATAACACTTATTCATTTCAAAGGTGGAAGAGGGATCCCAATTTATTGAGAGAAGAAGAAATTGTTCCTTTAGAGAAGTAGTTTATATATACCTCTTACGTGCTTGTTAAGGTTTTCCCCCTCACCTTACTCTACCTGACAAGGATTAACACAAAAACAACCTACTAGAGTAGGTGATACTAGTTAGTGGGCAAGCGTTGTCTTTTCACCAAGGTTCACTTCGAAGAGTATGTATTTTCCATCGACGTGTCATGGACTAAAATATAATAAGTTCTTCATGCACAGGCAGGGTGACAGATAACCAAGTAGTGATAGTTGCACAAGGCCTCTTGTACTTTACCCAACTTGTTTCAAGAGTCATGCACGGTCCATGCGAAACTAACCTACAGACAGTTGGAAGAAAACAAACTAAATGGAAACGCAAGAAGCAAAAGCAAATGCGAAAGTAAAGCGAGTAAGCAAGCAAACAAGCAAGCAAATAAACACACAAAGAAAGAAGCAAACATGCATGCAAGAAAATAACTCAAGAAATAAAACACTACTCCTACTGCTAAGCTAACAGTGCATGGGTCATCTCACGTGAAGCGATACTTCCAATGCAACCACCGATGCATTGGTTGACCCATGTTAGTGAAGGCATGGTTCATGAAAAACAAAGATGTGCGAAGTAGTAGATGTGAAAGATACAACAATGAAGATAGACACACTCCAAGCTTAAATGCATCCACAAAAAAAAAAAAACGAGTGGGAGTGAATGACATGCAGTGAGTGGACATACCATGATGCTGTGTGACACTACGTGCAAATGTTAAGCACCTGGATACTCTTGAATGTGACATGTAAGCACACATGAGGAAGGTAGACCACTTACGTTGCACAAGTGTGCTTGATAAGTAAGATTCCTCCAATGCATGAGCGATGGGATCATGTAGTTCGAGTGGAGGAAGTGAAATCTGAGTGTTAGATTGATCTTCAATGCATACAGATGAGTGATGAGGAGCCTTGCATGCTTGAAAAATTTCCCGATCAGAAGTGAAACCAACCTTAGGACAACAAGGGGCTGACATAACCATCAGCTCGGGCTAAAGTGTCTTGACAGTTTGCGGGGCTTCGACTTCATTGACATATGGATCATCGTAGACCAATGGCTTAGATGGATTGACAATGAGTGAATCAACATCGTGATGAGATGATGAGGTAATGATATCACGAAAACCAAGATCAGAAAACTAAGGATGTTGGTTGGAATCCTCATTATTTGATGAATCACACAGAGGGGTAGATGAGAAGCAAGAATGTTCATCCTCTGCATTTCTGGAAAAGATAGATGAAAAATAAAGTGGATGTTCAAAGAATGATTGGTCCTCTCCATTGTCAAATGATGGACAGACATCCGGTGTATCCTATGAATGATCAACAATGGGTGCGTCTGTGGATGGAGATACACATGAAAAATCTGAGATGGTAAGATCACCAAGGAGGTCAGGAAAAAACATAGGAGGTACGGACAAACAGGGATGGTCCTCTACTGCCGGTGGATGTTCAATCTCCTGGTCATACTCTTCATGAATGATAGCACATGTTGGTTATGCAACACCAACTCCATCGATGGCTTGATCCTCATTCACAACAAGTGTAGAGTCTGAAATGGAAGAACACAAGTCAATGTCATCCAGAGGATCATCCAAATATGAAGACCGAGGTTGAGGTACAAAATATATGTGAGAAACCAATGGATTTGCAACCAAGCTTGCGCGAAAATCAGAAGTAGTGATGTCAGGAGGATGTCATGGTTGAACAGATGTGTGTACATGCTCTCTCACATCACTCTACGATGATGGAGCTATTTGATGAGGGGACGGTGGACAGTCACTTGCGATAGAAACCGTGTCTGTCCGTGATTGCACAGCACCATCACCGAAGTACACTGAGTAGAGTTTGAGCTTGAACTTCTTCTTGGGATTGATAGATTGGATAAGGCAATATTCAAATCTGTCCATGAGATACTGAAATTTCATCTGACTTTTTGGGCTTCAAACATGAACAGATGGAAGCGCTTTGAAAACTCCATAGCCTATTCATGCAGGGCCTTACGTTGTTTTAATAATTTTTTATCAAGTACTTCAGGATCAAAATGATGGAAAATAGATTCAATTAGATCGTGGAATTTCTTGAATGAGTGCACGGAGTTATGAGGTAGTGTGCCACACCATTGCAATGGGTGGTCGTGAAGTGTGTGTGCAAGCAGAGAACAGGCCTCTATTTCATTAAAATCTTCCATTCCCTCCATGAGCACATGGAAGTCATCTAAGTACTCAAGCCAGGCCACTTCGCTTTCACCCTCATACATGATTTGTGACAACTGATCCTAGAACTCCTTCTTGACGTGATTTGTGACAAGTGATCCCAAAACTCCTTTGGACAGACATTTCAGAGGGCGAACTATAATAAACTCCATGATAGATGTGTGAAGACTCAAAATAGATGATGAGAACTCAGCTTGTCATTTGACCCTTCTTCTAGCGCCATAAATGTTGACAGTGTTGGACCCGCAAACATGTCAGGGGATCTCCCTGGTAAGAAGTCCCAACCAGACCTCAGACCATTTGGTATAGGAGTCCCAACAGTGGGTCATACAGTATCTCCTTGACCGCGGTTTTGCACAGAGGCAAGTAAAATGTCCCTGTTGGTAGCAAGGGTGTGACATATGCAGTAAGTCAAGGAAGGTGCATGAGCGGTTCTAACACATGGAAGGTGAGGTGAGTGCGCCCCTTGGAAGCCTGTGATAACACGGAGTTAAGAAGGGAACACGCGAGCAAAGATGCATCACAACATGGAAGGCAAGTAAGCTAGCAATCCAAAGTGATGGTTAAACCAAAAGCACATTTTAGTAAGATTCATACATACATATATAGAAAATAGCTACACATGCATACGTAAGCAAATAGATACATATATTATTTAGAGTAAACAAGATAGCTGAAATACAATACAACATATGCAAGAAACGTGTTGGATCATATTATATTAAGAAGTGTAAGTTCCAGTCATAATATATAACCATGAATGTTACAATCATAGTTGCTTGCTCCTCCAAAGAGATATACTAGCTCTGCATAGTGGAGAAGCCAAGGGTCATTACAATACTCTCCAACCTCTCTGCAAGATACTCCCATCAGAAGCTTGGCTAACCAAAGCCTTTACAATGAGTTATTAGGTTCTATTTTTAGCAAAAGGGTTGGGTGACCCTTGACATTACCCTTTGTGATTCTTCATCCACCCTCATGACTCTCCACCTACTACATGACTGTTGCGTCCAACTATTGACACTTGGACTTTCAGTTTACATGATGTTACATTACAATGCACATGCTCCCATGTGAGACAAAATGGCTTGAACAAGCCATGCAAGACATCACTAATACTCGGACCATTATGGTGAGACCAACTCTTTGACATCCTTGTGATGGTTGATGGTAGTGAATTGATGCCAAGCTTGGTCGTCCGTGATGGTGTCCGTGCGCTCAATGCTGACATCCTGCTGAAAGTGAACTCTTACCTCCGTTGCATCTGAGTACATTGATATGGCCCCTCTCTCCAACTCGTTTAATATCATTTTCATCATCATCTTGAGTGTGTCTAGACCAACAACATATTGATGCATAGTGTCTGTGTTGATCTCCAAGTGTGTGTTGGTGACCATGTGCATCAACTTGTCGAAGTACATGTTCAGCTCAAGTTGGAATTGCTTCTTGTCTTCGCCTCGATGAGTGTGCCAAATGGGTGGGATCACATGCATGTGCACAATGACATGTATGTTGCTTAATTCCCTTGCATGCGATCAACAACACTACTCACCTTGTCTTCTCCATGGCAGCTATTGGGATGGATCTATAACTTGTGTGGGCGCAGTTTCATCCGTCTGTGCATGTTGCGCCCCCTGCTGTACCTATTCCTACTGCAAATCATTCTTTCATCTGTGTAGCTCCTGTTCTTCCTTGAGTTGTTGCTTCATCACATGCAACTCCTTTTTTGTTTCTCTCTCTTCCTTTGCACGATCTTTGTGTCACTCTGTCATCTCATAGCCTCAGCCTCTAAAGTTGATTTCATCACAAGTGGATTTGCTTGACCTTGCAACTTTATTCCGCCTTTGTATTGTCAACAACCTTCCTCTTGCATTCGTTGCATGCATGTTTGCTTCCTTCTGCTGTTGCTAATGGTGCTACTTGCTATGACTATTTTTCCATTTCATCTTGATATCCTTGTTCATGAACAACTCGATGTCTTCATAGATATGCAAGTTCATAGAAAATTGATCCACTGGATCCCCGAGTGTGCTATGAATGGTGTCTTCAACTCCGCTCTCATGGAAAGCCATTGTACCTGTGTTTCTAAGAGGCAAACGAACACCTATAATACCTAAAGACATAGCAACACTCATGACAAGAAATCTGTTAGTCGAAAACCAAGACAAACTAGAGGAGTGACATGCAACATATCGGTGTGACTGTCTGTGAAGATTGTGCAATTTTCATCTGGAGGCTGGGAGATTGACTTCCAAAACTACGCAATGCATAGTTTGGGCTATCGGGAGGATAACCAACTGCTAGAAGTGGAAAATTCACAGTCCAACCTGGCCTACTGAGGATTGAAACTGCGCAATGCACAATTTCAGTCAGCAGTGACATGCAACCAGCAAACTGCATTCAAAATTTCTTGGGCCAGCAGGACACTATCTCCAATAATTACACAATGCAAGTGTGGAGGAAAATGTTAGGCTAGACTTGTGCAATTTCTAGAGGGAAGCCATAGCCTTCGCTTTTGGAAATGCACAGTGCTAGCCAGGAAATGCACAGTCTGGGCCAAGGCAGCCAAACCAGCCGACGAGCGACTGGAAACATGAGAGGTCTGAATGCATGATGAGATGAGTGCAAACAAGAGTGAATGACTAAACATGCAAACAAAAAGTGCAAGATTCATAAATAGGAAAGAATGAATGTATGTGAAGCGAGTCGCCGCAAAAATGACTGTTCGTGCAAAAACAATGTCATGCATGCGACAATAGTGAGATACGAATAAAAACTAAAACGATGCTTCTACAAGCTAACATGCATAAAAATGACAGCACACACTCACTAAAATCAAGAATACAACACTCACACGAAGTGAAACACAAAAAGCGATAGAAACACAGCGCGATACATGAAAAGCGAGCTTGCCCCGAAACGACTAAGCTGAATGTTATAACAACTCCTAGATGCAACGTGAGATGTCAGAGCTGTAAGGTTGATGTGAGGAATGAGCTTTGTAGTGTCTGGTTGATTAGTTTTGATAAAATCGAGGTTGTGACGCGTATGTCACAAATCTAGGAAAGGCAACACTTTGCGAGAGGTTTCTGAAATAATCCTTGCATGTAACCTCCAACTGCTAAAAATAGATCCCTAAATCAAGGGATGCCTCTACATGTTGCCTTGGGAAAAGTATTCCATGCATGCAAATCAGTTTTACTCGGTCCCGGAGGGAACCAGTCAACCTGAAGTCACATGCATTGGTCTGTGAGCCTAGGAAGAAAATATACACAGTTTCTGAGCTAAGTAGAGATGGATGTCCCAGAAGGATTGCATAATTTCTAGGAGGAACAAGCGACTGTCTCCCAGGATTGCGCAATTTCTGGGCTGAGTAGTTGTCCTGAGTCAGACCTCGCAATTTTCTCAAGGAAGCATGTCTGACTACATCTTACAATTTCTGAGTTGAGCAACTGTCCTAGGTCAGACCTCGCAATTTTCTCAAGGGAGCCTATCTGACTGTATTGCTCAATTTCTGAGCCCAGCAGGCTGCCTGCCTGGATTTTCATACTTTGTACTAGTTGCTGGGCTGGTTGTCCCAGAGGGATTGCACAATTTCTGGGAGCAGCAAGTTACTGCTGCCCAAAATTGTGCAATTTCTTGGTTTAGCAATTGTCTCGAGATGAATTGCACAATTCTGGAGCCAAGCTAGGTTTGTGAAATTTTTGGAGGCAAGCCTGGTTCCCCTCTGGAATTGCACAATTCCTAGAGGGAGCAACTCAACTGGCAACTGACACTAAGTCTAGAAAGTATTCTGTGAAGGGGGTGGAACAACTTGCATGTACAGGCTGACAAGACTCTATGAAATAACTGAAGATGATGTGATTTAAAGTGCAAGACATGATGCTGAGGATGGTCAGTAGGGAGGTTCCAAAATGAAGCTAAGGAAAAAATTTGGAGGGTGCTTGTAGCCACTACAACAGGTCCTCTTGGGAGTCATCCACAATTCTTCCTTTTGGAAGTCTTGCATAAGCCCATCCATATATTTGTTTAAAAAATAAATAATTAACACTTAAATAAAAATTATCTTTGTAATGGTCTTTCATCATGACATCTTCCAATGTGAATCAACATCTTGCATGTTGAGACATCTCCCAAAGATATCCATTGTCAAGGGTCTCCACCTTTTTCAGACTTCCATCAGATTCTTCATATCTTTCAGGGAGATTTCCTAGTCAAATATTTCTTGCTATTTTGGATGTTGATTTCCTTTATCATGGTTGAATATTTCACTATCTATTCCTTCCTTTCTTCACACATTCATTTCATTCCCAAAATCTTCCCATCAGAGTTCCTCAATTGTAGTCAACCACCTCATACTTAAAAAGAGGACATGTTATGTTGATTTCATCTAGAGTTGACCATGCCTTCTGACATCCTTTTCATAGTAGGAGATTCCTTTCCTCTGATCATGCTTCTTAAGATAGAGTAATGATCCAAGCCACCTACAACCATACAACACGACTGTATAAAATCAAATATAAGTATACATACCACATATTCCTTTAGGTCATCTAGGCTTCTTTTAGTAGCTTCCTTGATTGAAAGATCTTCAACCCATTTATCTGGTACATCTCTTATGTCATCATATCATCATTCCATGAAATCCATAGGTTGGAGTCTCTAATGAAACACTAGTTGCCTCTCTAGATCGGTGAACCCTTCGATGAGGATTCCATTAGAGAATCGTGAGGATCTTGTATATCCCTATCTGGTAGATGTTTCCTTTTTGACTTGATGTATGATGAGCCTTTCCCTGTATGCCTTCTTCATTTCCTTAAGTTTGAAATGAGGTTCCCAAGAGCTATATCCTTCATATTTTGTTGCCATGGATTTTGTTCTAGACATCCTCCATGGTTCCTATTGTGATGTCACAAGCCCTTGTTTCTAGTGCTTCCATGATGCCAAGATACATCTTATTATTTATTATAGCCATATTCTATAACATAATATTTAGAAGCTATGTCAAGACCTTTTGTGGGGGATACTATTGTTGAGTCTTGAAAATGTCATTCGTTTCCATTACATTTTCACTATTATGTCCATTATATCACCTCCATTTCACTACTATGTCACCACATTCATCCCACTTTCATTATCATTGGGCCACATTTATGTTTTTCCAATTTTTATTAATTCTAAGCCTTTTAAGTGAATTTGTGGTTAAAAATTAGAAAATAATGTGCATATGCTTATACCTAACAAATGGGTTGAGATTGTTGACATGTGTAGGTTGAAAGGAGGCTTCTAGAAGACCCTTATGTGGCACTCTAAGGCCAAATTCGAATTTGAGTGGAAAGAATCATGGGATCATGAGGATATGTGTCACATCTCCTAATTGTATTGTAACTCTAAGAAGACATGTGTCTTATCAGTTCCTATTTTGATTAGGACTCTAGAGGTAGAGGGAGAGATTCATGGATTCTCATTAATGAGATGGCATCTCATCTTTTTGTATAAATAGGAGATCTCTCTCCTTCATTTGGGAGCTTGGCTTGTTAGTCTTTTAGCTTGTGAGTTCTTTAGCTTGGAGTTTGTAGTTCTTCCTTGATGGCTTTTGAAAGCTTTGGAGAACTTTGTTGTACTTTGTAATTTTGAAGAATTTGAATAAAGCTTTGATGTTCTCAACATGGAAGGAGATGTGAAGTAGATTTCATGGAGCATACTAGAATGTAAGGTAGAGTAGATTTCATTTTGTAATTTTGCTTTGATTTCATTATGTCATTTAATTTCTTTCAAGTTTGATAGAGTAGATTTTTCATTCATGCAATTTCAATTCATGCAAGTGTATTCAACTGGTTGATTGTAGGTTAGTAATGCACATAGCTTTTTAATGACTAATGACATGACGGAATCATCTTGTCCTTCTGCTGATTTATTTTTTTTGAGTTCTAATTCCAACATTGTTATTTCAATCAGTTTTGTTTTGCTCATTTACTTTCTTGCAATTTAGATATCATATTGCTTAACTTGTTCATGATTGCTTCCCATAAGGTAGATTGAGATAAAGGGTAAAGGATCAGAAGATTTGAAGTAGTGTGATTAGTTTCCTTTATGCAATTTACTTTCTTGCAATTTAGATATCATATTGCTTAACTTGTTCATGATTGCTTCCCATAAGGTAGATTGAGCTGAAGGGTAAAGGATCAGAAGAGTTGAAGTAGTGTGATTAGTTTCCTTTATGCAATTTAATTTCTTGCAATTTAGATATCATATTGCTTAACTTGTTCATGATTGCTTCCCATAAGGTAGATTGAGCTGAAGGGTAAAGGATCAGAAGAGTTGAAGTAGTGTGATGATTTAGTTGCTTTGCTTTCAGTCTTTGAGTTGCTTTAAGTTCAGTTTTTACTTTCTTTTTCATACAGCGGCAACGATACTGGGTTTCATAGTCACTAGCTCATTGATTGGTTGTTGCATTCCATTTTGATTGAAGTAGCTGCATATTTACACTTTTGTTTAAGTACTAATTCCATCAATAACATGTTTTAAGATCTTTTGAAGTGCTAAGTTTTGGAAGTTACCATTAGGGACATAGGCCTTGTCTTGAAATCTCTATCCATACTTGTCCTTTAAAAGTATTCTTAAGACCTTAGAATAGGATTTTCATTTGCATTAGACACTTTAGGAAACCAACAAGAACAAAACCCCCAAAACAACATAAACTATAAAACAACGAAGTAAGAAAAAGGTTAACTAAGCACATATGGTGCACCACACTTCATCAGTTTACGATACCCGGATTGATAATTTATGTAGAGCAATTTAAGACGTTAAATTGACTAGACATTTTGGCACCGTTGCCGGGGAAGTGTAATTAGGAGACCTTATTTCTTACATCTAAAAAAAAATTAACAATTCTTGAGTATGCTCTCCTCCTGCACTTTGTGTAATCTGGAGGATCAGAAAAAGGATTGTTATGTAAAAATAAAAAATAAAAAAATTTAATAATTCTTGAGTATGCTCTCCTCTTGCGCTTTGTGTGATCTAGAGGATCAGAAAAAGAATTGTTATGTAAAAAACGAAAAAAAAAAAAAGAGGAGACAAAATAAACTTCATCATTTCAATTGATTCAAAAAAAAAATTAAAAAAATGAAAAAAAAAATAAAAAAATGAAACTCAACTGCTTTTATAGGTTCAAATTGTCCAAAATTGTCTGGTTATGGTTTGTAGTGGTCTTCAAAACACTGTATCCTGTTCTAATAAGGTTTTGCAACTTAGCTGCGGAAAGTGCCCTGATTCCGCAGCTTTTTCAAGGTTTAGCAGGTTACAGGCATCCAATGAAAAAACCGACCACATGGGCATCTCTGGAATTGTCTCGACATGGATCCTATCCTAGTCACCCAGCTCAGATCGATGAAAAACCAGCCTAAGACCTCAGTCAAAGTCATGTTTTTAGCATGTTTTTCTTTGAAGACTTTGCTGCCTGAAATTGAAAATCATTAATTCTTCTTATAAAAATTTACAATTTCAGAGAAAAAAAAGAGAAGAAAAACAATCTATGGCTATCCTCAATCCTATCTTTCATTGTGGCCTCAATAAATAAATAAAAAAACGAACAAAAAAAAAAAATCTGCAAAATCCTTCTCTAGTTGTCTGCCTGACATTTGTAATCAGCAGTAGCAAGTCAATGTTAGTGGAAATCTTAAACACTCATCTATATTCCATCCATTGCTGGAGTATCATTAGCATTGTTACAGCTACTATTTGTTATCTCAATCATTCCTTCCATCCCTTAGTCCAGCTGGAGCATCCCTACTGAGACCATACCTATATGGAGATGCCTGCCAAACATTTGTGAGAAAATCAGTGGCCTTCCTTGCATACCAGTTAGTTTGTAGGTATTTATGGTGCATGACTTTTGCAACAAAATTGTGAACGAAAGAAGACTCTAAAAGCCAAGCTACTTTTCATTTCCATGGTATTATTGATATACATCCAGAGACATGGAAGATCTTACAGCTACTGCGTTAGAGGCAAATCTTCAATGACGTCTTCCTGAAAGTGAACAAAACAACTGTGAATATGTTGCAAAAGGAGTGAAACATATGTGACTTATGACTATCCCAATTTGAAGAATATTAGAGCGCTGATGGCAGGTCTTCAGGTTGCACTGAAGGAAGAGCAAGAAGGCGTATTTTTGCTGAAGAAATCAAAGAAGATACTAAATAATGGTTAAATTTGTTTGTGCTGTGATCGCATATAAAAAAAAATTTCAAAATCAAATTCTACAGGCCGAATGCAGAACAGTAAAAAAAAATGTTAACTCAGGAAAAACGCAAAACAGCAGAAAAACGTCAAATTTCAAACGCTCGATTTGCCCAAACAGAGACGAATTTGAAGAAAAGAAAACATGGGTTTTTTTGCCAGCTGGGTCAATTAGATAACCCAGAAACTGTTTGAAGAAATTTGTGGCGGTCTGGGAGAAATCCTTGGTTCTTTGGAGCCTCTTTTTGCCTTCCGCGTGTGAAAAAAACAGTGTTTTTTTAACAAGTTGCGGCCATATTTCAATTTCTTTGAGAAATCCGCTCAGATCTGATTTCCTTGGCTGCCAGGTCATCCACCGTGTCACTGAATGCGTGAGAGGAAAATATTTTTATTAAATGAACAGGAAATAGTTTGAACACGTCTTCCGCCACCCGTCTGCCCATTTAACAGAAAGATAATCAAATACGGCACTTCTCCAACAGCTATTCCTATGACTCGGCGTTTTACTTGCTAAAATATCGGCACAGTGCTAATACTCATGGATCTTGTCTTCATTAACATGTTTTGTGTACGTGTTTAATTTTATTATGACGTGCTTGGCAGTTTGATCATATTTTCAGCCAAAAACTCTGCATTGTTTTTCTATCCGCTCTTCACAGCATCTTGGCCTCTAATACGTCTACGATTGATCTCAATCTCATTAGTGCAAAAACACATGTTCAAGACCGTATAGTAGGGGCACATTTTTTCAGTCCTGTGCATGTGATGCCACTCCTTGAAATTGTTCGAACAGAGAAAACTTCACCGCAGGTTATTGTTGACCTTATAAATGTTGGAAAGAATATAAAGAAAGTCCCTAGAGTGGTGGGAAATTGCACCGGCTTTGCTGTCAATAAAATGTTCTTTCCATACACTCAATCGGCTCATATGTTGGCAATTCTTGGTGTAGATATTTATAGAATAGACAAAGTCATCACAAGTTTTGGAATGCTAATGGCTCCATCATACCTTCAGAACGGTCCAATCATATGATGATGGAGGTTTGGAATCCTCTTGGCATAGTCGGAGTAATTACTGCATTCAACTTTCCATGTGTTGTACTTGGGTGGAAGGCATGCATCACTTTGGGTGGAATACATGAATCCTCTTTCCTCCACGTTTAACTCAAGGTTGGAAATATTCTCACACTCTATTTGTGATTATGGATCGTGGTTAATTTGACTACGACTTCATTGCCACCATGCTCACATAAGCCTTCACTCCTCCACATTTTTTTTCTCTTCCACGCACACAACCACTCCATTTCACAGTACTTTCTACACTTAGTTTTCATTAGCTGCCACTTTCCGCAGCTGATTCAACTTTCCGCAGTTGGCTTAACTTTCCACAGCTGATTCAACTTTCCACAGCTGGCTTAACTTTCCGGCGCTGGCTCAACTTTCCGCAGCTAGCTTAACTTTCCGCAGCTGTTTTGTTAAACTCTAGGTTGCAGGTGTCATCAAGAAAAACAAGCCACATGGGTAGCTGGGGGAATGTCAGTACATGGATGATGTCCTATTCATTTGGTCAAATTTGATGAAAAAGACCCCGGTCAAAGGAAAGTCAAGTTGAGTGTTATCACTAAGTCGCCACATTCAGTCGCCACACTGAGTCGCTGCATGTCAAGAAAAAATAATAATTTTGAATCAATGAAATGAACAAGTTATTTGCTCACTTTTCTGAAGGTGTTGATTAATTTTGGATTGATGATGAAAAATGAATGGCTAACTTTGTATCCAAGATTTTTAGCTACAGAACCGTGCACATTCCGCAGCTAAAGTCTAATTCTGCAGCCAGAAAAACCTCATTGTTCAAATCAGCCTATCTTTCTCATACAAAATCAGATTTTGATGATTTAAGTATCGTTGGAAAGATCTCAACAAGATCTACATAATGAGAAATCTATCATTAGAGTTTGAAATGGCAAATAATGAAATAAATTGCTGAAAAGAAGCAACATTCAACTTGGGCACCAATTCCAAAGTAGGTATAAATTCTTTTGATTGTTCCTTTGAGAACTTGTTTCATTAATACAAATTCTTAGTTTTGTGTGTAAATATCATAACTAGAGAGATTGATCACCTCTCTCCTTTGATAATCTTACATTCCATTGCAGAAGAAGTATTAGTTTTTTTGCAGGTTCCAGGAGGAAGGACAAATGACTACAAGAGAATGGTGTCTCTCTAAGAGACCAATTTGTTTCATAAAAGGATGATCAGCAACAAAGAGGAAATACGTTGATGCAAAATCAGATCCAAACACTTGAAAAAATTTTAGATACTATTGTCTCCATCACATCCATCCATCACATCCATACTTCATAATAAACCATTCACCTCATTTCACTCCATATTTTCCATTTACATTCACATACACTTTCCATCTCTTTTTGTCCATTCATAACTCACAAATAAAAGTAGGAGGCTCATTCTCATGCTTATTTCCCATTGCCATTTTTGTTCTCCATTGCCATCTTCCATTTTCATCTTCCATTTCTTGTCATTTTCATTCCGCAAATAAGCCCTGCTTCAATGCAAATAATTGAGTCCATAGTCCTTTGAGTCTAAGTTCTTTGTAAAAAACACCTTGAGGCTTGCATGCCTTAATGGCAAGTCCTCATGCTGACAAACAATGGGAATACATTATTGTCCCTTGTTCTAGATCTTCTAGGTGACTCGACTTCGACAAATTCATTCGTACCTAGCAAGATGTGTTTGGACATCTTGACTCTCATTGTCATCAATGGTGAGAGTTCTCGTGTTGACTAGTGGCATCCATTAATGGCCACTAAGCCAACAATTTCCTACTATGTTCGACATCAGAACATCTTTTCACATAGTAGGAATTGTGCTAGTGAGTTTTGAAGACATGAAGACTATTATTTCTAGCATTTTGGAGCAGATTCAACAAGTTTTAGTAGAAGCAATAAAAAGTCATCTTATCTCTCTATCCATGACTCCTCTTGTTCAGCCACTTGAAGAAGAATATGATCAGAAATTTTCAGCCACTACACATACAACTCATCGATTCCAAAGGGTAAGTGAAGGTACGTCATTTTCTAACTTTTGACCATAGAATTCCATAAAAAGCTAGAATGATAATTGTTGGAAAAACATTTCTCTTTCTCATTTCATAAAATTGCCAATACCATCAGTTGGGGGGGGAATACATTCATATTCATATCTTGCCATTTCTATATCATATTCAGGAGCCCACATACTTCCAACATATATTAATTATTACATTATTATTATGAGCATACAATGGATTTTGAAAAAGTGCTTAAAGGATAAATTGGATACAAACAAAATCATGGTTGTCACACAAGAACCAACCATGTCGTAATTCAAGTGAAAAACTTTGCAGAAATATGAAGTTATCAAATAATATCATGCAAAGTTAAGCTAAAGTTCAAGGATCAAAAGAGTTAATGTAATATATATTGCATGAGGACATGCAATAGCTTCAGTTGGGGGGTATGTTGAGTCTTGAAAATGTCATTCATTTCCATTACATTTTCACTATTATGTCCATTGTATCACCTCCATTTCACTACTATGTCACCACATTCATCCCACTTTCATTATCATTGGGCCACATTTATGTTTTTCCAATCTTTATTAATTCTAAGCCTTTTAAGTGAATTTGTGGTTAAAAATTAGAAAATAATATGCATATGCTTATACCTAACAAATGGGTTGAGATTGTTGACATGTGTAGGTTGAAAGGAGGCTTCTAGAAGACCCTTATGTGGCACTCTAAGGCCAAATTCGAATTTGAGTGGAAAGAATCATGGGATCATGAGGATATGTGTCACATCTCCTAATTGTATTGTAACTCTAAGAAGAAATGTGTCTTATCAGTTCCTATTTTGATTAGGACTCTAGAGGTAGAGGGAGAGATTCATGGATTCTCATTAATGAAATGGCTTCTCATCTTTTTGTATAAATAGGAGATCTCTCTCCTTCATTTGGGAGCTTGGCTTGTTAGTCTTTTAGCTTGTGAGTTCTTTAGCTTGGAGTTTGTAGTTCTTCCTTGATGGATTTTTAAAGCTTTGGAGAACTTTGTTGTACTTTGTAATTTTGAAGAATTTGAATAAAGCTTTGATGTTCTCAACATGGAAGGAGATGTGAAGTAGATTTCATGGAGCATATTAGAATGTAAGGTAGAGTAGATTTCATTTTGTAATTTTGCTTTGATTTCATTATGTCATTTAATTGCTTTCAAGTTTGATAGATTAGATTTTTCATTCATGCAATTTTAATTCATGCAAGTGTGTTCAACCGGCTGATTGTAGGTTAGTAATGCACATAGCTTTTTAATGACTAATGACATGACGGAATCATCTTGTCCTTCTGCTGATTTTTTTTTTGAGTTCTAATTCCAGCATTGTTATTTCAATCGGTTTTGTTTTGCTCATTTACTTTCTTGCAATTTAGATATCATATTGCTTAACTTGTTCATGATTGCTTCCCATAAGGTAGATTGAGCTGAAGGGTAAAGGATCAGAAGATTTGAAGTAGTGTGATTAGTTTCCTTTATGCAATTTAATTTCTTGCAATTTAGATATCATATTGCTTAACTTGTTCATGATTGCTTCCCATAAGGTAGATTGAGCTGAAGGGTAAAGGATCAGAAGAGTTGAAGTAGTGTGATTAGTTTCCTTTATGCAATTTAATTTCTTGCAATTTAGATATCATATTGCTTAACTTGTTCATGATTGCTTCCCATAAGGTAGATTGAGCTGAAGGGTAAAGGATCAGAAGAGTTGAAGTAGTGTGATGATTTAGTTGCTTTGCTTTCAGTCTTTGAGTTGCTTTAAGTTCAGTTTTTACTTTCTTTTGCATACAACAGCAAGGATACTGGGTTTCATAGTCACTAGCTCATTGATTGGTTGTTGCATTCCATTTTGATTGAAGTAGCTGCATATTTACACTTTTGTTTAAGTACTAATTCCATCAATAACATGTTTTAAGATCTCTTGAAGTGCTAAGTTTTGGAAGTTACCATTAGGGACATAGGCCTTGTCTTGAAATCTCTATCCATACTTGTCCTTTAAAAGTATTCTTAAGACCTTAGAATATGATTTTCATTTGCATTAGACACTTTAAGAAACCAACAAGAACAAAACCCCCAAAACAACATAAACTATAAAACAACGAAGTAAGAAAAAGGTTAACTAAGCACATATGGTGCACCACACTTCATCAGTTTACGATACCCGGATTGATAATTTATGTAGAGAAATTTAAGACATTAAATTGACTAGACAACTATCTCAGCATAGTAGAGATCTATTACTTCCTCTCTTTTTTGAACTTCTTCTCTTTGGCTTCCTCCACTTCTTCGGCGATATGGGCTTCTTGTCTTCCTCTTTTGATGTTGTCCCTTTAAGACAATATTTCCTGTCATGTCCATAGTTTTTCCCACCATAGCATTGAATTCATGGAAAATTTTAGGGGCTAATATTCGCCCATGGGCTAATTTTCTATACCTTTTCCAAAAAAAGATTCGCTAATTTCCATTTTTTTGTAAAAATGATTCGCCGAAATTTTATAGAATGAAATTATTTTACCCTAAAAATCGCCAAAAAATTATATATAGACTATATAAAAATATTATATTTTTGAATATTTTTACAAAAATATCTCCAAACATTTTATAGATTTCATATTATGGACTAGTGTGATTCGCCAAGGTTTCTAAACTTTAAGATAAATTTCCATCCTTAAAATTTTCCCTGATTGAATTCCAAAATTCCCTTTCCTTCTTGCAAATGTTTGAGTCCTTTAACCTTCAACGCTTTTTCCCTCAACTTTTCTTTTTATATCTTGCATAGAAACCACAAGTTGTCGAATGAGGTAAATTTCCTTGTTCATCAGTTAGTGCATTTAGAACAATGATGATTATCTTCTTACCATCTCTCCCGTATCTCGTAGTTGAGATCTTATGGAGATATCCCTTCGTTCTTTGATACCTTCAATTTTGTGTAGATCAGGTCTAAGTCATGTGACCTTACTTGTCACATCTTCAGAGAATAGCCTTACGAGCTTATCATATACATATCTTTGATGTCTCCAATATTGCTATATGAGGGGACCTTCATAATAATCCCTTTCCATGTACTCAAAGGAGACCTTTTCATTGATATGTTCAATGACTTCTATTTCTTCAAGGACTATGACTATCCTCCTTTTTCCATGCAAGGAATTTCGATGACCCAACCAACTTATAGACCTCCTTGCAAATACAAAGTCATTTTACAAAATTTGATTAAAGAATGAAATATAATTACTTGGTAAGTGAATATGAAATCTTCAACTTGATCACTTTGATGATGGTTGAAGAAGATGTATTAGTGCTCCATTTTGGATGATCTTCTTCCAATTGAAAAGGCATTTCTTCAAAAAAGGAGATCTCTCCTTTTATGATGTCAATGCCTTTAGATCTAGATTTATTTGTTGATGGTGATTTTATTTGTTTTTTGTTGCTTCCTCGGATGATATTCTTCAAGGATGAGAAGGGAATCCTAGCTTCAATGAAATGTAACTTTCTTTGTAGCTTTTGAAGATGATGGCAATGCCTTCTAGCCTTATTTATCTTCAAAATACTTCACCTTATTTGATAGTGAATGAGTGTAGATCAGAATTTCTTCTAGGGTTTCAAATTTCTTCAAGACGATGTGATCTTCATCTTTAAATTCCTTCGAGCTACCTCACTTTGTAGATAACTTGATGAGGGTCTTTGTGGTCTAGAGGATCCAAAACTTTTGTTGGTGTAGACTGCTTCTTCAATGTAGATCTTGATCTTTTGCTTTGATAACCTTCGACTTGCATAGATGCCTTTCTTGAAACTTGTTCCTTGAGTGTCTCTTTGATCAAATTCCTTCCTTTGACTTTTTCACCTTAGCTCTTATACCATGTTGAGAAATCTAGGGCATTAGAATTAGATGACTTCTCTTCTATTAATGACTATTTCTGAATACTTTTTACTTATTTAGACTAGGATCTTCTTCATGTTCTTCGTCATCAAACAGTAACCAAAGCACGAACATAAATAGACAAGAGACACAACATGTAAGCTATGATCCAGGACCAAAACTTCTCACTCTTTTAGAGGAAAACCCACACAAATTATTCTTACAAAGATTCTAATGGACGAATACCAATACCAAAACCCTTGAACTATTAACCGCTTCCAAGATCAATACTCTAGCTCTCTTGACTGTCTTCTTCTTCCTCCTTTCAGTTCCTCTTAAGTATTGAGATCATATCCTTTCTGAGCATAATATGATAGCAATGAACAGTTGACACACTTGAGATGGCATTGTACCATATCACTAAATTGTCACCAAACTATCCTTACTGCAACATTAGCTAGACATTCTAATACTTTTCTTAATGGAAACTCCTTCACATCACCAAACCGTGGCTTCTATATATCATCTAGATGTGGTATAAATACCCTAATTCAAACTCTATCTTTATGTTGTAGCAATGAGGCCTTCTACCTAGAGATCCTAACTTCATACTATCACTCTTTACCCGAGATTACAGAGAGACATATCTGAGCTTCTTTCAATGTGGAGATCTGAACTGTATCCTAGAGAAGCCTTCGTTGTCTCTTCTCTTTTTTCCAAGTTGTGTATTGTAATATGACATCTGAATTCCAGAGGGATCCATATTCCCTTGACTATAGTAGTACTCAAACTGTTTACTTCTAGCTATCCACTCGAATACATGAAGATGTCTTAATTTCAGTTTATCACCTCATCTGAACTATAGAGAGATGTCTGAATACTTCTTTGTTCTGCCCATCTAAGAAACTCAGAGAGTTATGCGAAAATATCTATCTTGAGGAATACGCCGAGGTTGTTATATATAGTGGGTTTTCGATTATATTATGCCGACATGAACCATGCGAACTGTTGTGTCTTTATAAGGTAAGTCGACACAATCTTTACTTCATGTTTGAAACATACATGAGGAAGAGATCTAGTGCTTCTTGTTGGAGAGCTTCTATACAATCCTATTAACTCAAATACATTTGTTACATGCCCAAGAAGGGCTCTTCATACATGACATAGAATCTTTGACTCATAATGACCAATCCTAAGGCTCTCAATGGGAGCCATCTACAAATAAAATCACTTGCTCATGAAACCCATGAAGCAAGGTTTACAATAACAATTTTATTTTCTTTATTACATCATTCACAAAAGTCACAGTTACATGTCATTATGAAGACCGAACCAAGTTACACTTTTTAACACAAAAAATATTGAGATCTCTTCCATCAAGATTCAATCCCAAAGTATCAACTCTTTAAGAGTTGTCAAATATGAATAAAATGAACATAGATGTAGTTTATGGAACACTCTCATCATATGAGATAACAATAAAGAAGTATAAATAAGGACCCAAGGAAGAAACTTTCCAAGAAGGCAAAGAATAAAGAAAGCACGAAATTCATGCAAATTCCAATCATAATTCTAATGAAGAAGAAGTCGAGTTCATAAAAAATCCATAAGGGAACCATAAAATTCAAAGGTAAGCTCCCTTTCAAGTGTTTTGAATGTGGAAGAATATGTCATTATGCTTCCAAATGGCATTATGCAAGAATGAATGACAGTGATGACGAATAAATATTTAAGATTAATAATTGAAAGAAGAAATGAGATAGAAAAAAGAAGAATTTCTTCTAAAAAGAGGAAGGTGCTTACAAAATAAATGAAACCATGATTGAAAATGAAAAAGGTGAAATATTGTTCATTGTTGAAATAGAAGAAGATGAAGCAGAAATAGATTATTGATGATAGATTAGAAGTGCATTAAAAGAAACAAGAACCCTTAGAAAGAGGGTGGTTGAAATATATCAAAAAATCCAATACAAATATCTAAATAAAGAATCCATTCGCACTTTGAAGGTTGAGCTAGAAGAATTGAAAAGGATAAATGAGTTTTTTCGAGAAAAACTAAATAAGAAGGAAGAAATTTGTGAAAGATGAGAAGAGGAAGTTGTGCCTTTGAAAGAAGAATTGGAGCAGCACAAACACATCTTAAATCTTCTCAAAGGGGCTAAGTCTTTGGATCATATTCTTAGCATTCAAATATCTCCTCTCATCAAATAGGTCTTGGTTATCAGGAAGGATGTTAGACATTCAAAGATAAATCTCTTTCAAGAATATTAATTGAAGATAATCCCAAGAAACTTGATCAAGCATTCATTGCATCCAACAACAACTCATTTTAATACCTTAAGAAAGTGATTAATCAACCCAAGCATTTTAATTTCAACATTTCTAATGATCCTCAGAATATGCTAGGAATTTGCAAGGTACACATAGGTCACAAAAGAGAAGGAACCAAAAATAAAGTGTGGAACCTTCCATGACATAAAACCTTCACAAATTATCCTCAAGTAGCAATCGAGGAAGAGCCAGAAATTAGGAAGGGCATGAGGCTCTTCCAAGAAACAACTTTAGAAGACATGTTAAATCAAGACCCTCTTATGCCATGAGGTATCAAACTAATTTCTTTTGTTGTTTTTTTTCGTGCAAAACATTTGGCCATAAAGCATAGGATTGCAGAACCTATGATATTATAATGCATAGAAAATATGATCAAGTAACCAGGCTCATGCATATGAATTAAATTAGAAAAATATCATATTAGTCATTTCTAACCTCTCACATCCAATCCCCTGGTGCATGCTTCTTCAATATTATACTTGTTTGAATTGAATATTGAAGAATCAATATTATGTAGGCAAGATGCAAGAAAACAATATTGGTATGAGAGAAGAAACATGAGAACAAGAGAAATATATACATAAGGAAGTCTTTGATGACAATGGAAGCATATTGGTAGGAGGATATTCTCAAACAGGAAGTATGCTCTCTAGGGGAGATTCCATTTTTCAAGTCAACAAATAAGTTCAAAAAAAACTATAAAGTTGGTAGGAACTTATAGGTAAAGAGCCCATTCATAAAGGAAGTATTATTTTAGGAGGAGACTTCATTTACAACTCAATAAGGTCCATAGGAAAGTTCATGAAGAGTTGGAGAGCATTGGAAAGAACTTACAATCAAGAGCTTATGGACAAAGAAAACATGGCCTTGAGGGGAGACTCCATTTATAATAGGATTAGGACCATAGGAAGGTGTACGAACAGTCATGGAGTATTGGTAAGCAACCATGTATCTTTTCCATTTATTTTGAAGTGGGACATAAGGTAGACATTAACAAGGAAGACATTGAAGTAACATAATGACACAACGTATATTGAAGGAGAGAAAGCATGAATAATCTTCACAACTAGTTAGGGAAAATCCCTAACAACATGTAAGGGGTAGTATGGTCCATTGTATTCAATGACCATGTTATGTATCCAGATAAAAATAACACAGAAACATAAGAAAAGATTAGATCAATGACTAGATAATAAACCACTTTGAGGGGCAAGCCTCCCTTTACATCACATAATTAAACAATTCTTGGATGATTCAAATGATAAAACCTCCTTGGTATATATAGGATTCTAAAGGGCCCAAATGCAATTAGGGTATACATAACAATAATAATGTAAAGGCACAACACTAGCAACAATGGGCTTCTATGGGGCACATCAATAACAATATGGGGGCTAAAATAGTATTATAGGGACTTAACATGCCCCTCTCCTTCAAAAAAGTTTTTTCCTCAAAGATTTAGTAGTTATGGATGCTTCTATATATAATCATCATCCTCCAATGTGGAATCTTCAACAAGTAAGTTATTCCACTTATTGAGATCTTTTGAAATTTATCAATTTTGTAGCTATCGAATTCTTGCTTCTATGATTGCTTCAAGCTCCAATATGATTTTTCCTTCCTAATCAAGTTTTGGAAATGAAGCTTGAACAAGGATCTTGTAAACAATAACCTTTTTTAAGCATGAAACATGGATAACTGGGTGTAGTAGTGAAGATGTAGTCAAATCCAATTTGTATGCCATAGTACCAATCTTTTGTAACACCTTGTAAGGGCCATAGTACTTGGGTGATAATTTATTATCCTTCTTAGCTTGCTTGAGGGATATTTGTTTGTATGGTTGTAGCCATAAAAATACCCAATCAACCACGTAGGAACTTCTTTCACTGTGATGTTGATCTACCTCTTGCTTCATTTGATTTTGCACTAGATTCAGGTTATCCTTTCACAGTTGGAGAACTTTTTGTTGATGCTCAGTATGATCTTCCACTACATGAACCTTATAATTCTCTCTTAAAGACGATGTGATGGATAGTGGATGTTATCCATAAAGCATCATAAATGGGGTCATTTTTTGGCGGTATGGAAGGAAGTGTTATACCATCATTCTGCTAAAGGTAACCACTTCAACCATTATGTTTATTAAATCGTCCCTAAGTGGTGTAAACCTAGCTACAACATTAGCTAATGTATCAACTACAAGATTATTAATCCCTGGAACTGATTTGATAGCAAAATATTTGAATGCATAAATTAATCACCATACCTCTTGTTGGTAGTTCTTCAAATGTCGTGAAACATAGTGAATCGTATCATGTACCTATCTAGTGATGATCTCAGAATCACCAATTACCTTTAGACATTTCACCTTCAAGTCAATGGATTTATTTAGTCCAAGAATCAATGCCTCTTACTCTACAACATTGTTAGTAGATTGAAATTCTAAATGACAAGAAATAAAAAAAATTGTTCCTTCAAGGGTCCATCAGGATGCGGCCTGCGCCAACTCCATCCTATGTTTTTGATCCATCATAGTACAACACCCACATGTCAATATAACTAGAATCTAAACTAAAACTATTTACATCTATAGTAAAAAGTTCATTACCACTAGTTGAAAGGTAGGGAAGGAGTTCCAATTGTGTATCTATTGGGATAGGTGATGACATGGCTTAGTAACAACCAATGTCAAATTATAAAAAGAAGTACCCCAATTCTTCCTAAGCGATGTTGGTTGGTTCATTACGTGTTTCAATCTCAGTAACTATATACTTCATGTATGTCTCACTATTGACTCTAATGTAATTGTTCATTTCTTTATAGAGGAGCCATAAATGAGACTAGTATGTGGTGAAATACCCTTGATGTTTACTAGACCATTATTTTCTTAGTAAAAACCCATATGCTTCAGGTGCTCTAAATTTTTTTGCCTGGGCTGCGCGTGCGAGCCTGCTGCTTGACCTAGCGGGGTCCCTCTGCAATGCAGTCGCTACTCAGTAGCCTCCTGCTGCTGGGATCTCAGAGCCTATGAATCCCTTAGAGGAGGGCGATCCTATACCAAATCGACTTCAAGGAAATGAAGAAGCTGTATACGCATTTTCCTCCCTTATCGCAGCGACATGAACTCCAAGAATCAGGCCAACAATAAACAAGTTTGTTAGAAAGCTCGATGATATTCCAGAAATATCCCTTCCTCTATCTCTTCCTTGCATAGAAGCTTTCTCACTCGTTGAATGTGGTGTAGTGGGTCAGTTCACTGGGCTATGGCCATCCCCCAAATCAGTTCAAAGATGGGTTAAAAGAAACTAGAGCTCAACTATCAATGGGAAAATTGCAATAAGGTTTTGCGGAAGCAGATACTATACCTTTCATTTTGAAACTAAGGAAGACAAAGACCTGATCTTTAGAAATGGCCCATATTTCATTGACACCAAAGGACTATATCTAAACCAATGGACCTTAGATTTCAATCCTAAAATGGATGTGCCAAGTGTAGTACCATTTTGGGTTAGATTACCCCACCTCCCTTTACACTGCTGGGGAGATGAGTCAGTAAAGGCCATAGGAAATGCAGTAGGAAAATATATAGATCGATGTGAACCGAAGGACAATATGCATGCTTATGCCAGAATATGTGTGGAAGTGGATCTAGGAAAAGGACTTCCAGAAGCGACAAAGATTAAGTTCGACCAATGGATGCACAAACAATAGCTGGACTATGAGCATATTCCATTCAAATGCAAGGTATGTCACAAATATGGTCATTTTGGAAATAGATGTTCTAAAAAGAAAGAAAGTGAAAATGTTGAGGAACAAGAAAATAAATGGGAGAAATTAAAAATAAAGAAACCCACCAACAAGCAACCCCCCACCCCCCCCCCACCATCCTTGCAGCCCCAGGAATCAAATGAAACTTCCTTTCCATATCCCTCCACTGTCATCCCCTCACACCTCACAAATTCAAAATCCTTTAGACCACTGGAAGATTCCACAGATCCCCCCTCACCCAGATCCCCGATGCATTCTCCCAACCCCCTTACTCTCTCCACCATCCCTTGAATCCCTCGTTCCCTGCTCCCCCTCCCCACCCCCAATCAACGGATCATATCTTAACTAGAAACCAATCCAAAGAGACCATACAAATCAATGAATATAAAAAAAAAGCCAGGCAGAAAATCCAACAAGGAAATAAGGGATGAAGCAATAGCCAAACAGATGGCTTTAGGTACTCAGCAACCAATGGACTCTTTCCTTGGGAAAAATACAGGGAACAGTGAGAAAAATTAGCAAAGAGGGAAGGGCATCGCGCACCACCAAACCAATAAATAATTATGGTGTTCTAGGCACACCCTATAAATCAAATGCAGCAAGAGACATCCTAATGAAAGAAGTGCCGGAGATTTTCATGATCCAGGAGACCAAAAAAAATAGTCAAGAAACTAGAAAAATGATACAAAAGTTAAAAAATTATGAAGGAATAGCACTTGAGGCAACATGAGCATAAGGAGTAATCTTCACCCTATGGGAAAAAAGGAAATGGGAAATGATAAATCAAAAAATCGGCAAGCACTGGATTAAAACATATTTAAAGGATCTCAACACAAAAGAAAAGTACAGCATCATAAATATATATGCTCCAAATCATTATAAAGAAAAAGAACAATGTTGGAACTCGGTAAAAGAAGTATTAACAGAAAGACAAAATGGGAAAATAATTTTGGGAGGTGATCTAAACTTGGTAAGAAATGTTGAAGAAAAATTTGGAGGGACTTATCATGGAGATCCGTCAAGAGAAGCTCTAGAAGAAATAATGGAGCAGCACAATCTAGTCAATATCTCGCCAAGTAATGGGAAATACACATGGAGCAATGAGAGAGTGGGTAATAACAATAGAAAGGAGAGGCTGGACAAAATTTTAGTTCAAGAAAATATAGCAGCTGACTACACCTCTGTAAAATCCAAAATTATTCATACAACAACTTCGGATCATAAACTAGTAGCAATTATTCTGGGCAAACTAGACAACCATGGTCCTCTTCCGTTTAGATGCAATTCGATCTGGGATAGCAATGATGAATTTAGAAATCAAATCAAAGATAGATGGGCACAAAGCATTACAGGATCCCCCCACTATGTATGGGAAACAAAATTGAAAAATATAAGGGTAAATCTAAAAATATGGGCAAGAGAGACTGAAATTAAAAAAAAAAAGGAAAACAGAACTGCAAAAAAAATGGATAGCATACAAGAAGAAAAGGAAAATAAAGAGGAGGACAAGCAGGATTATTTGAAAGAAAAGGAATTATTTTGGGAAATATACAGGAAAACTAGAAAGGAAGAAGAAGAGCTTAGATTGAAATCCAGATGTCTATGGCTGAAAGAAGGGGATAAAAACACTACCTTCTTTCATAACGCAACGAAAATCAGAAGAGAAAAAAATCAGATAGACCAAATTAAAGCGGATGTACAAGAAATAAAGGGAGTGGAGGAATTTTAAAAAGTAGCACATAATCACTTCAAAGAGCTATTAACAGAAAATGAACAGCCAACAGATAATGAGGATTATCTACATCACATCCAAAAAAACTAAGTGATGAACAAAATTCAGAAATAAACAAAGAAATTTCTGAAGAAGAAGTGCTGGAAGCAATATGAAGTCTTCATCCAGACAAGGCTCTGAGGCCGGACGGGTTCACAATCACCTTCTATAGGCAACACTAGAATATCATTAAAAAAGACTCCATGAGAATGACAAGAAATGTATTCAAAAAAAAAATTGGGAGGAAATACAAAATCTTCATATCTGGCTCTCATTCCTAAGGAATCCAACCCAACAACTTTCAACAAATTTAGACCAATATCCCTCTGCAATTCCTCCTACAAAATTCTCACAAAAATTATTGCCAATAGAATCAAGAGAATTTTTCCTGAAGTAATCTCTGAAAATCGGGGAGGCTTTGTCTGCAACCGGAAAATAATAGACAATGTGATTATTGTCTAGGAAGCAATACATACCAGCATTCAAAGGAAAGAGAAAGGAATTATTGTAAATCTAGACATGGAAAACGCCTTTGATAGAGTCAGCCACACATATCTAGCAGCAGTTCTTAAAAAGTTTGGATTCTCTAAAGACATAATCGATACCATACAGGCTTGCATCTCAACCCCCTGGATAGCACCATTAATAATGGAAGACCTAGCAAATTCTTTCAGAGTTCAAGAGGGTTGAGACAAGGATGTCCCCTATCCCCTTTTTTATATATCATAATGGCTAAAACTCTAAGTTCAGCATTGGAAAATCAAAGGAAAGAAAAAAAAATCACAGGTATTCGAATTGCAGAGGGTGTCAAAAATATCAATCATTCTCTATTTGTTGATGACACTCTTTTATTGGGAGGGGCATCAAGTATAATAGCAAGAAGATTTAAAAAAGTTCTGGATGACTTTCTTCAGGTTTCCGGAGGGCTGCTAAATAACTCAAAATGTAGAATATATGGCTGGAATACTCCTCCAAGAATAATGCAGAACATCTCACAAATTCTTGAAATCCCAACACAAGCAAGATGGACACACTTTACCTTCCTTGGACTTCCAATAGCCAAGGAGAATGTGAAAGCTGAAGTATGGAGCAAACAAGTGGAAAAAATGAAGGACAAAATCCAAAAATGGGGTATGATGTGGCTCAATATGGCAGGCAGGGTGATTATGATCAAGGCACTACTATCAGCTCTTCCAATATATCAGTATGCGATTATTTTGGCTCTGGCAAGTGCACACAAGCAAATGGAACTAATCATAAGAAGCTTTCTTTGGTAGGGAGGAAAAGAAGAGAATATGAACAAGGAGGTCTATCTATACGCTTACCAAGTCTAATGAATGCTACTATAGGGATGAAAATAATATGGAGAATGATAACTGGAAGGGAAAGTTGGTGGAAAAAATCCCTCGCCACAAAATATCTAAATCATTCAAAAAAAAGTTACTAATGAACATCATTCCTGTGAGGCCTTGTACGCAAGTTTGGAAACTTGTAAAGAAAATAATCCTCTCAATCAGAAATCATATATCTAAAACTCTGGGGAATGGGAAATTGGTGGCAATCTGGGATGACAGAATAAAGGGAAAAGAGCCCCTAAATCTTCAATGGGACCTCCTTGGCATACAAAATTGGATGGCTGAAAGAAGGTTGAACACCCTTCATTCAATCTCAGCATGGGATCAACATAATTGGCATGAGTGGCAAATCCCAACAATCCCAATAAACTGTTGGGTCCTTATAATACTAGTGATTACCCCATTACTATTGTAGTTGTATATCTTATTAATATTGTTGTGCCCCTATTGTCCCCATATTGTTATTACTGTGCCCCATAGAATCCCTCTATTGTTATTTTTGTGGCTTTATATTATTATTGTTAGGTCGGCTGGGTTATATTGTGACTCCTTAGACTCCTATATATAGAAAGGAGGTTTTGTCAGTTGAATCATCCAAGAATTTTTCATTTATGTAATGTAAAGGAGGTTTCACCCTTGAAGAGGCTGAATTCTAAGGCGTGGATCTATCTTTTCTATCTTTTTCTTGAGCTGGTTCATAACATTTGGTATCAGAGCTTTGGATTCTAGGGTTTCGCTGCTCCAAACAGGTCATCGTGGAATTTTCACTATAACATGTTCTCTGCGACGTTTCAGAAGCTAAAAAAGAAACCCATTTGAGAAGACATTGCGTTGAATCTCGGGTCTGAATTTCAGATCTTTTCTCGCTATATTTGCGGAGATATGATCTGAAGAAGTTGGTCTTTTTGCAGACTCCTGAATTACATTCCAAATAGGTGACCTGGGGAAAATCATCATAACTTTCTCTCTGAGCATCGGATTGAAATTTTGTAAGAAGTTATAGAAAGAGGACGGACTTTAGTTTCTTGTTTATCTTTTTCAGAGCCAAAGGTCGAAATAAGGACACGTGGCACGTCGTACAAGTTCGCTCTATTGAACTAGTCTATAATCAGGTCACTATGGGAGATTTGACATAACTCTTCCTTGGAGAATCCAATTGGGATCAGACTTGCGGCATTTGAAAGAGGAGATAGAGGGCTACCACAAGTTGTAATTTCAAAACTGGATGATCTGAAATTACAGAGAGACATCAGAGGCAATATCGAGCTCCTACAAAGTGAAAAAAGGTGTGTGGATTTTTTTAAATTTTTGCTTAAGCTTGGTTTGAAAAATTATTTTGAAGGAATTCAAAGGGCATAGTAGAGCATCGTTATCGGTAACTGATGCCCTGAGGAAAGAAAATGCAAACACTTAGTAAGAAACTTGAAAGCCTTAGCATGACTCATGAAGAAGAGGAAGAAATGCTACATGATATATCAAAATTACAAGACCAAGTGCAACAAATTTCACTCTCACAAAAGCTAACAGAATCTAAGATAAAGGGCGTGGAAGCTAATATTGATGATTTGAAGACAGATTTGAAGACAAATTTGACAAATTTTCTACAAGAAATACTTACTAATGGTGAAAAGGTAGTAAAGGAAACTCATGATGCTAACAAAAGAAATGTTAATCATGATTTCATAGACTCTACTATGGGATCGAAGACCCACCATATTCCAAAAATTGATATGAGAAAGTTTGATGGCAAGGATCCCGCAACATGGATATTACAGATGGAGCAATTTTTCGATCTCAATAATGTGCAAAACACACAAAAGGCATGTATTGCAACTTTATATTTGGAACCAAATCAGTTTGTATGTATGAATGGCTTTGCTCTAGTAAACAAATTATCACTTAGGCAATTTTTACGGAAGAATTGACAGCACATTATGAGGATACAAAAAGCAACACTTTTTTTAGCCAATTGATAAGTTTCAAACAAAAGGGTTCAATAATGGAGCACATTGAGGAGCTCCAAAAATTGAACATAAGGGTAAAAGATATTCCAGAGGAGCATAGTATTGATGTGTTCATAGGGACTTTAAAGGATAATATCCAACATGATGTTCGCCTTTGGGAACCTGATTCATTAGAGAAGGCATTCAGGTTAGCAAGAAAAATGGAAAGCAAAATTATGGCAACCAGGAAGCATACCACTCACAACTATAAATATGGAAGTGTTGTTGCCCCTAGTCTTCCACAACCTATAAGGTTGACACCACAACAATTGGAAGAAAAAAGAGCAAAAGGGCTTTGTTACAGTTGTGATACTAAATACACTAAAGGTCATAAGTGTGCTGAGAAGAAATTATTCTACATAGATTGTGAAGAGGAAGAAGAAAAGGAGCAAGAAAGGTCAAAAGAAGAGGATATACTCCAGGAACAAAGCCTAGATAAAGAATAAATGAATCCAACCATATCTTGTAATGCGTTGGCGGGAATTACCACTCCTCAAACCATCAAGATAGAAGGACAAATCAAGAAGAAAAAGGTAATAGTTGATTGATTCAGGAAGTACCCACAATTTTATTCATTGTAAGGTAGCAAAAGAAGTGAATTGCTTCTTATATCCAGCACCAGAGTGTCAAGTGATGGTTGCAAATGGAGGAACAATAAATTGCTCAGGAAAGTGCCATAATATGAAGCTATCCATGGGAGAATATGTATTGACTAGCCCAATGCTTTCCATTCCAATGGGAGGTGCTGATGTTGTACTAGGAGTCCAATGGCTACAATCCTTGGGTACAATAGCTTTTAATTTTCAAGAACTTTTCATGAAATTTTCTATGGAAGGAAAGGAAGTTGAATTAAGGGGTGTTACAGGGAAACCGGGAAAGATAATCAGCTCTAACGGTATGACAAAGCTTCTAAAAAAGGAACAAAGAGGTGTAATTGCACAATTGCGTTCACTAGATGTTTCCACATTGGAATCATTTATTTCTCCAGATCTCCAAAAAGTCTTGGGCAATCATTCCAAGGTATTTGAGACTCCCAAAGGTCTCCCACCTATTCGTGATCATGATCATGCTATTCATCTGATTCCAGGAAGTGTTCCTCCAAACATCAGGCCGTACAGATATCCCTATGCCCAAAAGATTGAAATTGAACGTATGGTTGCAGAAATGCTAGAGGCTAGTATAATTCAACCGAGTCAAAGTTCTTTCTCTGCACCAGTAGTATTGGTGCACAAGAAGGATGGATCATGGCACATGTGTCCGGATTACAGGGAGCTCAACAAGCTCACTATTAAAGATAAGTTTCCCATTCCTATCATTGATGAATTACTGGATGAATTGCATGGATCAATTTACTTCACCAAGTCGGATCTTCGTTCAGGATATCATCAAATCAGAATGAAGACTGAGGACATTCCAAAAACAGCATTTAAAATTCATGAGGGTCATTATGAATTTTTGGTCATGCCTTTTGGCCTTACCAATCCACCTTCAACATTTCAAGGTTTGATGAATTCCATTTTCAAACCATTCCTTAGAAAATTTGTGTTAGTATTTTTTGATGATATACTAATCTACAGCAAGTCTTGGAAGGATCATGTTGAACATGTTGATAGGGTGCTACAACTATTGGAAGAGAAACAATTATATGCAAAAAGATACAAATGTTTCTTTGGAGTACAAGAGGTGGAATATCTGGGTCATATTGTATCTCAAGAAGGAGTTAAGGTAGACCCTAGCAAAATTAAAGCCATTAAGGAATGGAAAATCCTCACATCCATAAAGCATCTGTGAGGATTTCTCTGGTTGACAGGGTATTATTGCAAGTTTGTTAAGAATTATGGGAGAATAGCAGCACCTCTAACAACATTATTGAAGAAAGATGCATTTTCATGGACTCCAGCAACAACAAAGGCCTTCGAACATCTTAAAGAGGCAATGTGCCAAGCACCGGTCTTAGCTACACCAGACTTCACAAAAACCTTTATTGTGGAATGTGATGCTTCAGGAAATGAATTGGTGTTGTTTTAATGCAAGATGAAAGACCCATTGCTTTTGAAAGTCGTCCAATCAAGGGAAAGTTTTTACACAAAGCTATTTATGAGAAGGAAATGTTGGCAATACTCCATGCACTTAAGAAATGGCGACCCTACCTAATGGGAAGACACTTCAAGGTAAAAACGGATCATGATAGCCTTAAATACTTTTTAGAAAAAAGATTATCCTCTGAAGAGCAACAAAAGTGGGTCACAAAGATGTTGGGTTATGACTTTGAAATCATGTACAAAAAAGGGAAGCAAAATGTGGTGGCAGATGCACTCTCAAGAAAGGATGAGGATGTGGAAGCATTGTTGTGTGCCATTTCTATTATCCAACCAGATTGGATAAACGAAGCAAGGGAGGAATGGAAGAATGACGAAGAAGTGTGGGCACTTATTCGAAAGTTACAACAAGATTCTAGTACGTCTAATACATTTAGCTGGAAAAATGATTCATTATGGTACAAAGATCGCTTATACCTCTGTAAGAATTCCCAGCTAAAACAAAAGATTCTTATGGAATTGCACACTTCTCCCTTAGGAGGGCACTCAGGATTTTTAAAAACTTACCACATGGTTAAGAAGGAATTTTTTTGGGATGGCCTTAAATCAGATATTCAAAAGTTTGTGACGGAATGTTTGGTTTGCCAACAAAATAAAGTTTAAACAATTAAGACACTAGGTCTATTACAACCTTTATCCATTCCAAGCCAACGTTGGGAGGAGGTTTCAATGGATTTTATCACAGGTTTACCCAAGTCTGAGGGAAAGAATGTCATCATGGTGGTAGTTGACAAACTTATCATGTATGCACACTTTTGTGCATTATCACATCCATCTAAAGCCAGTACAGTTTCTTCTGCATTTATGGAAACAATTCAAAAGCTACATGGAAACCCAAAGATTATTGTAAGTGACAGAGATCCCATTTTCACTGGAAATTTTTGGACAGAATTATTTTCTTGTCTTGGTACTTAGTTAGCTCATAGCTCATCTTATCATCCTCAATCTAATGGGCAAACTGAGATGGTAAACAAATGTTTGGAAGGATATCTTCGTTGCTTTGTATCTGATAAACAGACACAATGGGTCAAATGGTTGCCTTTGGCTGAATGGTGGTATAACACTTCCTTCCATACAACAACAAAAACGACCCCATGTATGGCACTTTATGGATATCAGCCACCATCCATCACATCATATTTAAGATAAAATTCTAAGGTTCAACCAGTGGAACATCAAATCAAACATCAACAACAAGTCCTCCAACTCTTAAAGGATAACCTCGTGTTGGCACAGAATAGAATGAAACAACAAGCAGATCAACATCGCAGTGAAAGAAGTTTTGATGTAGGTGATTGGGTATTCCTATGGCTACAACCATATAAGCAAATGTCCCTCAAGCAAGCTAAGAAGGATCATAAATTATCACCAAAGTATTATGGTCCGTACAAGGTGTTGCAAAAGATTGGTATTATGGCATACAAATTGGAGCTTCCTGCAGCTTCTCGATTGCACCCAGTTTTCCATGTTTCATGTTTAAAGAAGGTTATAAGCGACAAGATCCCAGTTCAAACAATATTGCCAGAACTTGACAAGGAAGGAAAAATTATATTGGAACCAGAAGCAGTCACAGAAACAAGAACTCGATAGCTACAAAATCGATCAATTTTGGAGTATCTTATCAAGTGGAAGAACTTATCCGCTGAAGATTCCACATGGGACGATGAGAATTTTATACAGAAGCATCCATAACTACTCAAGCGTTTAGGACAACACTTTTTTGAAGGAGAGGGGCATGTTGGGTCCTTATAATACTAGTGATTACCCCATTACTACTGTAGTTGTATCCCTTATTAATATTGTTGTGCCCCTATTGTCCCCATATTGTTATTACTATACCCCATAGAATCCCTCTATTGTTATTTTTGTGGCTTTATATTATTATTATTAGGTCGGCTGGGTTATATTGTGCCTCCTTAGACTCCTATATATAGAAAGGAGGTTTTGTCATTTGAATCATCCAAGAATTGTTCATTTATGTAATGTAAAGGAGGTTTCCCCCTCGAAGAGGCTGAATTCTAAGGCGTGGATCTATCTTTTCTATCTTTTTCTTGAGCTGGTTCATAACATAAACTTAAAAGAAAAATGGGAGAAATTAAATCATCACCTCAAAGGGGCAGCGCCCATAAGCATTGAGGAAGAGGATGATTATGTTTGGGACCCAAATGGAGGAGTATATACGGTCAAAATAGGGTATAAAGCACTTCAAGAATAGCAAAACCATCAAGAGTGGAGTCTATGGAAAGTGGTTTGGAAAATTGAATGCCTCCCTAAAATCAAAGCATTTATATGGACTCTTCTCAAAGGAAAAATTATAACTACTAATAACTTAAAAAAAAAGGAATTCAGGGTCCATCTAGGTGCATCATGTGCTTTACAGAGGAAGAGTCAATCCAACATCTCTTCTTGGAATGCAGGATAGCTAGAGAATCTTGGAATCAGATTACAAGCCCACTAGAAATAAACTTAAACTTCACAAACACTCTCCCTGAATTTCATAACACAAGGGAGAAGAATTACCCTTACTCTAAAAAAAAAAGGCTACAATAATCAGGCTTTGGAAATGCCTCCCAGCAGTATTGTGTTGGCAGATTTGGCTAACTAGAAAAAAAGGTATCTTCAAAGATCAAAAGCCAAGAACAGGCAAAATCCTATCAAAAACATGGAGTTTAGTCTCAGAAATTATAAATTCTAAAGGAATGTCAGTCGTGGATCACAATAACCTTTAGCAAGAGGAGAGAGATTGGATTGTCAAAGCAATATTGGAAAACAATGGGAAAGCAGGACCAAAAAAAGCCCCTACAGGAAGAAATTGGAAACTAAGGATGAGTGAAAAAGAACTTGAAGAGTGGAGGAAAAATCAAAATAGTTTCAATCTTTTTCTCGATGGGGCATTGAAAAACAATCCAGGGAAAGCAGGAGCAGGTGAGGTGATAAATGATCTAGATGGGAAAGAGATCGCCACATACGAATGGGGCCTAGGAGAAACCACAAATAACAAAGTAGAAGCATATAGTCTTTTATTAAGCACAAGGATATTAAAAAAACATGTAAGTCAAGATCCTATTATAATAGGCGACTCTGCAATTGTTATTGAAGAAATGGTTAATAGAAAAAATCCCCAATAATACAGCTATCAATAGAATATATCAGAGGATAAGAATGAACTTAAAAGGATTGGGGGTGGTCAACTTTAGACATGTTCTAAGAGAACATAATAAAGAGGCTGATATCCTCGCCAATAAGGCTACAGAAAGAGCAGCAGAAAGCATAAAGTAAAACAATGAAATTTATTGTATCTCCATCCCATAATTTACAACATCCATCATGATGAAAGAAGAAAACAAAAAATTTGAAAAAGCATGAGAAAAATAAAAAAATTTAGGGAGAGTACACCAACATATCAAAAGGAATATTTGTTAACAGAGACACTCAATTGGTACCTTCAGGAATATAAGCAACAATTCCACACAAAATCCAAAAATATCCAAAGCTCACAAGCCAATGATCACAGATATTCTCTCTCCCTGAGTCGAGAAAATATATGTCATATCAGTGTCAAGTTACATGAAAAAATGTGATCAAAAATTGCAGTCAAATGATCATATTCATCCACAACAACAAGACACGCATATTAGCGTTCACCAACAGGTCTAGTAATCTCAATGCAAGCTTAAATAACGACACAATGAATAGTAAAAATTCTCAGGTAGAACTCTTCAGTTCTTTGTTTCAAGCCATCAGTGAATCAATCCCACAACCAGGCTCACTTATTCACTCGGGTCACTTGTCATCTTGCTGCGAGCTCATCGATAGTCCCTCAGCTATCCCCAAAATCTGCAACAGCAAGAAGGTTTTAGTATCATCTAACAAGCCTTCCGTTTCTAATAGTTCTCTGTGTATCCCTCCCTTGAATCAACAGAGTATTCATTTCAGTGTCACTATATGCCATATTATCAGGGTGTCTCCCTCTTTTTGAATCCTTCATCAACTCCTTCACCTACCTCATCACAGCACCCTCTCCATTAGCCATTCAGCTTCCATAAAAGCCTCGGTGGATATACCATCAACCAAGCATCATAGAATTTTATCAAAGCTAGCCCAGTGTATCTCTTGGCTAACTGGGGTGCAGTTGTGTATTTGTGAGGCAACAAGCTGCATTAGCTCGAACTTTCATCTCAAGGACAAAGAAGCAGAGAAAAATAATCTCAGCAAGAGCACACTCAAAAGGAACAAAAAAGATACAAAAAACACAACTACTTAGAGGATCGAAATGGAGTGTAATCCCATAGAAAGAGTGGCAAAAAATGAAAGTTTTCCAGCACGCAAGGCAAACAAGTTCATGATAGGAAGGTTCAACCAAGCACTCAAGGATCTCAGGGTGGAAATGAAAACAGAGAACATGTATAAACAGAGAGACGTGGACAAGCAGAAAGACAAAATAATAGAGCTCAAAGACAAATGCAAACATGTTGAGGAAGCTGTTGACTATATCAAGTCAATCAACCAGAGCCAACAAGGGGAAACCTCCACTGAGCAAAGCAAGAAGCGTCATCCTCAATAGGAGGAGTCAGTCAACCAATTTTGGTGAAATATTTTAATTTTATATGTACTACAAGTTTATTTTACTTCTAAGACAGTATGTTCGGCAATATGCCAAGTTAGTCAAAGGAATCCATAGAAAATTGGCTTCAAGTGTAGAAATAGGGACTGCGCTCTCATTTTCAGCTCTATACTTGAATCCATTCCCCTTTGAATGTAACAAGAGTTTGCTTCTCTCCTTTTTTGCAATATAATCAATACCCAACTGTGTTATGAAAAAAAAAAACCATATGCTTCAGGAATATCAACAACCACAATATCAATGAACTGGTGAACTCTCGAGTCAGAAGACAACATTATCACTACATTATTTTTTTTTCTTTTTTCATTTTAACCATTGTTTAACACATTTAACCATATAATTACATAAGATGTTGCAAAACAATGAAGACAAAATTTTGAAAAATTCTTTTTTAGTGAAGAAACTTTTGACTATTAAATAAAACTAAAAAATATTTCAAAGCCTTTTAATTATATGATTATTAAAACAAAACTACATTACAAATCTCTTTTACTAAATAAAGTTAAAATATAAGATGCATAAGCCTAATATTTTATATTTATTATTATTATTATTATTATTATTAGGTAATGTAAGTTTCGAGATGGTTATCAAGTCTAACTTGTGGCTTGAGTAACCTTTACCTAGGAGCATCTAAGCTATCAAAATCACCTAGGGATTGCACTAGGCCTGGGCCACACCAACCCTTAGTATGACTGAATTTTTTCCCACGAAATTTCAAACTGGTGACCTTTCATTATGAAGTGTGTCACTATCTATTATATGCCCTATGGGATAATTTTCTATTACTATTTATATGGATAAAAGTTTATTATTTAGATTTTTAAAAGAATAAATATATTTAAACTTATTTGTAAATATTTTTCATAAAAACTAGTTATTATTATATATTTTTTAAAAACTAAGTCTAGTAAATTCATGTATTTAATATAAATTTTCTTGATCAATTTTATTAAAATATATAATGAAATAAATTTGTGTTTGTAAAAATCTAAGTTCACAGTAAACGAAACATTTACTTGGGATATCAATGATAGAAGACATACCAAAGAAAAAACATGCAACAAGATTATTAACCATGGAGATACATCCATATCGTATGGAAATTCTCAAATTGTAAATAAACTTTGTTATAACACCATGGACCAATATCAAACCATAACTCATTTAATATGACATTTGTTCATATGATATTTTTTTAATTAATAAATTTAAATAAAAATGAAAAAAATACAAAAAATACATAACTACTTTAAAAATAAATTTATTATTTGATTTATGTATACTTAAAAAAATATACTATAAAATATTTCCATACCATCTCCTTAGTAACTATTTATAATTAAATTAAAATTCTTCAAACTAGAATTTCAAAATAAATATATTATCAATATATGTATTAAATTCTACAAACCAATTCCAAAATAAAGATGCTTATTGACATAATAAATAAATACAATAAATAAATGTGTCTCATTTCACAACCACAAATTCAAGAAGCATGCATCAAGATTGTGAATATAAATAACACTATTAAAATTAATAATAATTGTGGATATAAAGAGCTATGACTTGTGGTCCGTGGGCTACTATGATGCATGCACAAACCCTCTATATGTGTTCTATCTCATATCCTTCTTGGTTATTTCACTCATCTATGAAACAAATACACTCGAAAAGAATGGAATCCCTTTTCGTCCTAGTGGCCTGGTTTTAACACAACCCAGTAGCCTACTAGAGGTTAGGTTCAACTACTTCAAATATTAACCATAGTTACAATATGGACTCTTCTAGAGTCTTAGTCATCATAATCACATTAGTATTCCATTTTATAAGAATAATGGGGGTTGGCCTGACATCCTCTCAAAGTATGGTAGTGAAAACATGAAGGACAACTTCTAAGTGGCATAACTTTGCATATGGACTTTTCTTGATATGATTTTTGCGTCGTTTGAAAGGGCTCTATGAGTAGGATATGAAAACGAGGTTCCACACTCATAGAAAAGAAAATAGCCCCTAAGAATATCGTTTGATGCCTCAAAATGCTTCCAAAATGTTTGAGACCCTTATTTGCAAAACAAGGTCTCGCTAATAAAAATGGTCCTATGAACAAATTCCTCCACTTTTTCCACTCTAAAAGCATCAATATGGATGAAAAACAATCTAATGATCCAATATAGATCACACCTCCCTCCTTTGTGAGGCTTTTGGTCCCCAAAAGGTTCTACTAAATGAGGTGAGGGAAATTTTTCCTCCACCTTCTCTCGAGTGTACTATTTAGATTTTCCTAGAAGTTCTCCTTTCAACCCAATCTGTGAAAGGTCAAGCTGCCCCAATCTCATTTTTTTGACCTATTATGTAAAATGGTATCTTCTATCAACTCTGCTTGAGCATATGGTTCCAACTCCTCCATAAAAGGTAGTACATGTTCCTTTTCTTGATCTATCATGGAAAGCTCATAGAGGTTCAGCTTCTCTAGATTAACAATTAAGTAAATGTGCATGTGTGGTGGAAAATTGAGTCAATATACATTATCACCAAAATTTTCCAGTATCTCGAACATACCATACCATAGCACCTTGATTTTCTTACCAAGACCCTATAGCCTCTCCTTGTTCAATTATAGCCATACTTTATCTCCCGCCTTGAATGATTTCTATGTTCTGTGTTGATCATGCCTAGCCTTATATTTTTCTTATGAATTTTGTAGTGTCTCTTGTACTTGTATATGGATCTACTTGATTTTCTCTACAAAATTTTCAGCCCACAAGGCATCCCCTATAAGATCCTCCCTCACGCCTCCTTCCTACCCATATGTAATATCCAAAAGTGAAGGTGGTAAATATCCAAACCAGGTTTCAAACGGGGACTTACCAATAGAAGTGTGGATTGTTTTGTTATAAGAGTGTTGTATATATACTAAGTTTTCATCCCAGGTGTTCATATTCTTTTTATTATATCCCCTCAGAAGTTGCACCGAAGCCTTGTTGACTACTTCTATTTTTCCCATTTATCTATGGATGGAATGTTGTAGACGTCTTCAACTTGTGTTCTTCTTCTCCCACAATGTAGTACAAAATGAATTGAGAAATATCATGTCCTTATCTAAAATGATGCTCCTTGGTATCCTAAAGTGCACACCGACCTATCCAAAGAAAAATTTTGTTGCTTCTTGCTCACTGATCATATTTTTACATGGAATCATAACACACATCTTGTTGAAATTGTGAAATACCACAAATAGGTAATCATGTCCCTTCCTGGTCATTGGTTAACCTCCAAAAAATTCCATAGAAATGACTTCTCAAGTATGAGTGGATATAGGTAAGGTATTAAATAGACCCTATTTCCTATTACTATGCTTGTAGGTACAACAAATCATGCATCTTCTTATGAACCTAGATACATGTTCTTGCATCTTGGTCCAATACACATACCTTTGCAAGTTGGCCACTGTCTTCCCTACTCCAAAGTGCCCTACAACGTTTGAGGTGTGAGCCTCTCTAATCAAATGTAATCACTCACCTTTAGGAACATATAGTGTATCTATCTTGTAGAGTAACCCATCTTGGAGATGGTAGTCAATGATGTTGCCACCATTGTGCACATGGATCTAAATCTACAACTGCTAAAACACCTCCATGAAGTCCACATCCTCTGAATATGTCTCTTTATATGCATCATGGGTGAACGGCTCCATGTGAATCAAAGTTCCCAAAGTTGTGAACTTTGATGTGGGTGGCCTTGAAAGCATGTTGGCCAACTTGTTTGTGCTACCCTTATTGTACTTAATCACTAAATAAAACTATTGTAGAAATTCCATCTTCTTGTAATGTCTAGTTTGTTGTATCATACTTTGGTCTTGAAGGTATTGTAGTGACTAGTGATTTGTGTTGATTACTGTCTTCATTCCCATCATATAGTTCTTCCACTTCTTCACAGTTTGCACCAAGTAATAAATCTCTTTGTTGTAGATAGGCTAATTAAGAACTACCCCATTAAATAATTTAGAATGGTAGCATATATGCCTTCCTCTGTCCATCAAGACAACTCCCATAGCATACCCACTTGCATCTGTCTCCACTTTAAAGGGATGTTTCAATTTTGTTAATGACAAAAATTGGTGCTTGAATAATCTTCTTCTTTAGTTATTTAAAGGCCCTTTTCTAACCCTTTCCACACTACAAACCCTCACCACTAGTTGTTATGGTGTGGAGTGGCACTATTATCACTAAAAATAATGTTATGAACTTTCCTCAGCTAATGTGCTTCACCAACGAAACTCCTAACCTTAGGAAAATTAGTAGGCACTAGAAATTTCATGATGGCCTCCATCTTGGGAGGATCTCTCTTCAGCTCTCCCCCACCTATAACATACCCTAGATATACCAAAGACTGTTGTGCAAGCTCACCCTTCTTGAGATTTTCTAGCACCCAATGCTTCTTTAATGTCTCCAACACCTGCATCAAATGTGAGATGTGCTCCTCCCAAGTAGCATTGTATACTAGTATATCATTCAAGTAGACAATAACAAATGAATCTATAAAAAGGTGCAGCCTATCATTTATTAACCTCATGAATTTTGTTTGTGTATTACATAGGGCAAATGAAATGACTAACCACTCATAAAAACCTTGTGTGGTTTTGAAGGCAAGTTTCCGGGTATTTTCTTCTTTGACTCGAACCTAGTGATATCCAAACTTTAATTCCATCTTGGTGAAGTAATTTGATTTATGCACCTTATCCAAGAGATCATCTACCTTAAGCTGGGGGCATTAGGGGAAATCTCAGCCTAAAAGTGGCCTCTTGAACATGAATCCACAAATATTAAGGGGAACTACATCAAGTTCTACTTCTTCAATAAAATCAACACTGATGGAAACTCTAATTTTGTACTGTCGTGCTACTTTTAACTTTGCATCCTTATTTACCCATCGTAATGGATATGGGCTTGGATGATCACGGACTTCCAATCGAAATTTGTTGACCAACTTTGCTGTAATGATATTCTCTTGAGATCTTGAGTCAAATATAGCATCAATCTTTGTCCTTTTGACATGTACCTTCTTGTGGAAGAGCTCGATCATTTTATTCTCTTCCTATTGTTAAAGGCTACTTAGATTCACCTCCTTTTACATTGGCATGCATACAATCTTCTCATCCACATATGAGGTGATTTTAACTTGGTTGTTCGAATTGGAAGCTATGAAATTATTCTTCTTATTATATTTCTTTTTCTTCTTTAGGTTAAGAACAAGGTGAAACTTCCAACACTTCTCCTCTATATGGTCATTAATGTTTTAGTGGTTGTTGGGATATTTATAATGGTGTGCTATGGTTTTCACCTATTTATATTTCCCCCTTTCATCTTCTTCTTACCATCCTTAGAAGCATCTTGTTTCTCCTTCTGCTTCGATCCACTTTATTTCCATTTCTTTAGGCCTATGTTCTTTAGGTAATGTACCTATACACAAGCCTCATCCACCGATATAGGCTTAAAAAACATCACTTACTTATGCAGATGGTTACGTAAACCCCCCAAATACTATCAGAGGACATTTTGGCTCTTTGGGGAGATACCCAACATTATGGACATATTTCTAAACTCTATGGTGTTCTCTTGTACGTTGTGCCCCTACTTCTGCCCGGCGTAGTGCCATCAGATCCACTAGTCCTCTACATATCTAATAGGGTAAAATTGCAACTTTATGAGGGTTTTAAAGTCCTCCCATGTAGTCATTAGAGGATCTCCCTCCAACCTCAAGGTCTACATGTGGCTTTCCCACTAGGTCAAGGCATGACCTTCTAATTTTAGTCACACAAATGAAATCTCTTGTTTCTCCACTATATGATGAACACTAAAATACACTTATTTTTGCTACAACTAGTGATTTAGCTTCATTGCATCAATAACACCTTGTTAAGGTTTTATATCAACCTTTGCTACCATTTTGAATAGGGACTATGAAGGATTTAGGGCACTGAAACTAGGTTGATATTTTTGGGTCCTTTATTCAACTAGTTCTCTATTTCTTCCCAATATTCCGATCTCCCTTATAATCTGTCCTCTACATTATAACCCCCATTTTCTCCAAGTAGCATGATCTTACTATTCAGATCCAACATCGGCGGATTTGAATAACTGCTTATATCTGCAACTTGTGCTTCCAGCAACAAAAACCTCTCCTCTGCAGGAATCTACAGGGTTATTCACAAACTACTTTTCCAAATGTCATGTTTTTCCTCATCTCAACATATTTTTATCAAATGAAAGGGTGTTGATTTCCCCTATTCCTTATTTGGACAGTTGGTGCGCACATACTAGAATTTTATTTCAATTCCAATCTGCACTGATAAATCTTGTAACCTTGGTAACCTGCCTTGCTTAGCTATGATATGTACTTGCCTAATTTTCTAGCCAGATGTTGGGAAACAAGTTTTCCTTATTTCTACATGTCATAAAATGCTTTTTGAAACCCTGGAAGCATGATTCATTCTTTGATGCCATGTTGCACTGATATTTTATATTCCATATTTTCTCAAATTAAAGTCTGAAGTAATTATATGGGTGGAGTAGCTTCGAAATTATTTTCATTTTGATCTTAATTTCATAACTTAGAGAAAACGCAAAAAAAATATTACAGTGGACAAGACCTCTAGGTTAAGAAAGATATTGGTTCAATGAATTGCAATTAAGGACAATTTCCATATTTGTGGCAACTATCCATGGAAACATTAAAGAACTAGGCCTTATATAACAAAAGAAATAAATTTTAACATATGAAAATAGCCAAAATTGGTCAATGGAACAATAACATTTAATTCCTATTATTATATTCAGGTTTGATACCTAACCTAAAGATTACGTTGAGTACTAGAAAAATCATTCTAAAACCTTTCTACTAAGAATTTCCAATTTCTATTGAATTTAAAAGTTGAATAATTTTATTTAGGGTAATTTCTATATATTTGCATAAATGAAATTTTGAAACAAGTAGAGGAGTTATAGAATGTAACTTTATCCGTCTCGGAAATTGTGAGTTTCAAGAGCCTTAGAAAGGGGCCTATGGTCAAATGGGGCCAACTAGTATGTTATAAGATACCATTCTCATTCATGAATTATTGGGGGCTCTCGAGCAATATGGGATGTTATATTGTTGCATGCCTAGATCATTAATTCCCATTGACTCTGTAGGTTTGAAAAGGATTTCTTCATATACCTAGTCATTTTTGAAAGAAAGGATTTTACTTTGAGGATCTATAAATCATAAAAGGTTCAAGGAAAAATTATTGGAACTAGCCAGTCTAGACTAGGTTCACAATGGGCTGGGTCTGAACCAGTTTCTATACTGGAATTGCATGTCAGTTCCTACCATCTAGTTACCATCTAGACTAGCCCTCATTTGGTCAGAACCACCTTCCCCTTGTGTAGGAAAAATAAGAGGAAAAACAAAGAATAATAATAATAAACATAGAAGCTCTTAAAATCCATTCTCATAACTATACCTTATATAAAAGGTTAGCATAGTAATCACCTCTCCTTATTAGGGTAAATAAGTGGTTGTGTTACAAGTAAGGCTTTATGAGAGTGTTATTGCTAAGTTTGGGAACACTAAGCATTGGTTGGAAGAAATTAATTATAATATATGAACCAAGCAATATTGTCACGTGTTTCTTACCTTCTTTGGCATACAAATTGATAAGTTAGACTATTGGTTGGAAGATGTTGGTTATACTAGCCCAAATCTTGCTGGTATAGTCATCATTCTTCTTCTTTATGTTGATGATATTTTACTTATGGTAAGGAATCACTATGACCCTAGCAAATATCTCAGAATACTCAATGACTTCTACTCTATTATGGGTATGGCTATGAACACTAGCAAAACAACTAGGTTATGATAATCAAGTCCAAAAAAATCACGTTCGACACTTTTTCTTATGACAATAATAACTTGGAGGAAGTTTTTTAATACCAATATCTATGTTAAATAGACTATGCTCCATACTAATTCACTAGGAGTATAGGAAGGTCCATTACTTTAGCATGGTATTTGTTCCATAGCTATCATAACAACTAGTAGTGTGATCTTAGAGCATAAAAAGGGATGAAAAATACTATGTAACAACGATCCAGGCCACACTATCAAAGGAAACTCCATAGTGAGTGGCCCTTTATTTATGTTTTCATTTTTACAATTGAAAATAGAGTAGAGCATATGAATCAACTTCTAACATGGTTTTCTCCCATCTTGGATTTTCTTAGATACATATTTTGCTCATTTATGTGGTGGTGCCCTCATTCGTTTGATCTTTAATTTTCCTATTTCAATTATTTCATAAATTTAAGCATTAAGCTCATAATAATAAATATAGGATCCAAGGAAATAAATTCCATAGAAGTATTTCATAATATTATAAAATCTATTATGATAAACTATCCTAGTGGAATATGAATTGTTGTTTTATAGATCAATTACATACTATGACACATTTTCTCTCATAGATCATCCCAAAGACATATTTGGGATCTAAGAAAATCAAACGCATGGTAAAATTATTTTTGGATATTGCAAGATCTATGGTGACAAACTATTTTGTTGGAATATGCATCGTATTTTATAGAGGAATTATAGACTATGACACATTTTATCTTGTATATCAACCTAAAGACACATATTTGAAACTTATTTTCATCACTGGTATGTTTCCTTGTCAGTAATGGATTTCCATAATTTATCCTTACCTAACATCCCCTCCTATGTTTGACATCAACACCTCTATCCACACAATTAGGGATTGTACTAATACCTTGGTTCCCACTTTATTCAACCATAAGATACATCTAACAATGATTATACCTATTTTTCATTCATTATATGGTTGGATTTCCCTTGTGAAAATTCACTTTGTATAACATATATTCATACTTGATGAAAATACTTCCAAATTATATACCGAATTCTATCATCCATTTTCATTATTACATCACTTAACTTGTGTGAATTGATGGAACATGTATCATTTCCCTTGCTTCCACAAATATACTCCTATCGAGTTTAACAAATTTAAAGTAAGAGTATAATATCAATGTCCTTAGTACCTTAGTACCTTCATTCATCATTTTTACGTATCCTATCATCTAGAAATGGGTAACTTCCATCATGGGCTCCTAACTAGTTGATTCCTCTAGTGCTCAACTTCAACCCATTTATTAGATCATTGCTTGGATGAATGTAATATTACCTTAGCCCTTAATTTTATCATTAATGTGATACCTTGCATATGGTAGAAATTTACACCTTTGATTATTGATATAACAATTTCTCTCATGTTCTACTTTGACACATTGATTCACATCATGTATATTCATATCTAGTGATGAAATTCTAGTTTTAATACCTCATGAACATATTGCACCCCTCATGAGTGACATCACCCCCTGTACTATTAATGTATTTTCATTAATTTAGTACATTCATTGGTATAATCTATATATAGTGTTGTCTTAGATTCAACATATAATTATGGTGATCAAGATGTATCAAATCATTCAATGTCAATCTTTTTGACTTGATTTACTTAGACATGGATCCACTAAGTCTTATAGTTGCAAGCCACGATCACACATTTAAATCACATGAATCCTTTTGTTTGCATTAGGAGTGATTCTTACATTCCTCTTAGCATGGGTATGCTCGCCTTGGGTAAGAGAGTTGACTTATGTTTACCTTTATTATGTTCACAAATGGATTTCCTAGCAGAATCTAACTTGTTTATGATTTCTCATTGGTTTTGTTATGGCCTCCTATGTAGAAAGAGCTTATGATGTATTTAGTGCATCCACTAAATTATTTCCCTCACATATTGGAGGAATTTTTTAACACCTCGATTTTTATCCCCTTCCTAAACCAATTATTGAGATGAATACACTTGCAGCCTATGTACCTTTCATATCCCTAAACTTTGTTTTCATTTATGCTTTAGCGGTGAAGGCTTAACCCAAAATCCATTTTTGTAACTCTATATATTATATATATGTTTAATGTTTTTGACATCTTGGTAATAGGTTATCTTCATCAAACTTGAATGCATGATGGACTGGGTACTGCTTTCTTTAATATTCCCATGTACATAGCCCCAAATGTGTATTAGTGTGTGTGTGGTTAGTATCATAGGAAAACCACATATGGTTAGTTAGCATCCAAGAATTGCATGTGGGAGGATCACCATAGTCTATGGTGAGAACCAACACATCCCCAAAAGCACTAAAAAAGCATATAAATAGAATGGATTTTATAGGATATGAAGAGATCTCTCTCTCTCCTCCAATATATAATAAAGGCTTTGGATGGAGATTTGAAACCAATGACAAGAAGTGAGCAGGAACCCAAATAAGGTCATATAGGCCATCGATTTGATACACAATGTATATCTTCATTGTAACTCATTTTTATGTTAAATTTGAAGGGCATGTCACTTCTTTCTTTCCCTTAAATTATGACTTCTTTGTTGTTCATGTATCAAGTAGTTTATTAAAAGAAATTAGGCATTGAATTACATTGGATTTACATCCTTATTTAGGCTTCTTTTAATTAAATATGTTAGTAGGATTTATTTTTAGAGATGTGGAAGCTATTTTCCTACCAAAAAACAAAAAGTTAAGGTTTTCTTATTGAAGGGCCTTGTAGGTGTTTCATGAGTCCATTGCATGGTGAGTTGGTTTTGCATATTGAAATGTGCTACAAGTGTTTACAAGTGTTTCATTGATCTATCCCATTGTAATGTGTTTTCTCTCCTTCTTCTCCAAGCCTAGATTCAATCCCTTATAATTGGTTTTAGGTTCTTCTCATACTTTTCTTCTTGTATAATTATTTTTAATTTGCTCTTATTTCTCCTCTATACGCTAGAGAAAGATAATATTAATATTCTTAACTTTGATAATAAACATTAACTACATATTATAAGAATTTAATACGTTTGTATCAAAAAAAAATTCTAACATTATGACATTAATATTATTGGTCTTTTATCTTATATATATATATGAAAACTAACGCCATTGCATCATTTATACTGAAAATAATAACTATATAATTTTTTTTATAAATATAGAATTTCAAAACATACCAGATAATTCATTTTCTTATTACTGTGAAAGACATGTATTTCTCATTTTATTCTCCAGACAAATAACATTAACACATTTTAATCACAATATTTCTCATTTTATTCTTAAAACAAATAATACTAACGCATTTTAATCATTATTTAATATGTTGAATGATATTATTAAGCAAAGTATTTCAAATCAATGAAAACAAATTATTCTTTTCAAAATTATAAAAGATTTTTTGAACGAAGGAAATTTTGATTATTAAATAAAACTTAAAAGATTACAAAACTTTCTCAGCATACGAAAATATAATTATTAAAGAAAAACTAAAATAAAAATTTTAAATGCACATACCTATTACTGGGATATAAAGCCATGTGAAAATATAATTTTTTATTATTTTAAAACTGTTGAGTAGTAAATATAATATAAATTTATTTTTAAATAATATTATTTTCAAATATTTATATTAAGGGTTTCAAATGGCGGATCAAACTAGAAGAGTGGTAGGTTAGGGTTTCGGGGAGCCTTGACCCGACCCTGACAAACCTGCAACAACAAAATCAAACAGAGGTCACACCCTTATGAAGATTGCGGCTGAGAAAGGGATGAGTAGCATGACAGGGGGAGGGATCCCCTCCTACAGGGATGTTGCAACAGATGAATCAAGCCAATATGGCGCGGCAGGTGGGAATGGGGGAAAAGGTAAAGGGATCCCGCTTTTGGCCACCAAATGGCAGGTAGGACTGGGTGGGAGATGTTTGCAAAGAGCTGCAAAAAAACCCAGTTTTTTCATCCCGAATAATAAACTAGACGAATATAGAAGGTACATGAAGGACCATGCTCTCATCTACAAATTCATAGGGGCATGGCTAATAGAGAAAGAACTGATAAAATGGATTCAACACCGATGGTAGCCAAAAGGGCACACAGATCTCAAGCTGGGAGCGAAAGGATTCTTCACAGTGATCTTCTCAAACCTGGAAGACAAAGAGAGGATATTTGAAGACGGACCATACTTCTTTAACAATGTCGGCCTCTTCATCAGACACTGGGAAGAATGCTACAACCCGGACCAGGAGAAACTCCTAGCAGCTCCAATATGGGTTTGGCGTTTTGGTCTCCCAATGGACTTCTAGGATCCAGAGATACTAGAAGGCATTGGAAACTCCATCGGCACTTTTGTAAAGGTTGCAGACTCGACAAGAAAGGGTCGATACACCTCCTACGCCAGAATCTGTGTATACATGAATATTACGGAACCGCTTCGAGACTACATAGAGTTGGAGTACCATGATGAGGTATGGCCACAACCGATCAACTATGAGCACATCCTGTTCCAGTGCCGCAGATGCCATGAATATGGCCACCTGTTCTGAGCTTACCCCCTAAACCAGACAGGTAACCACTCGTTGGAGGAAAGGGAAGGAGACCATATGGAAAAAACGGAAGGAGATGGGTATAAAGAAGTGCAAAGGAAGAAAAGAACCCCATGACAAGATGGGAATCACAAGGCACACCAAGCAGAGAAGGAGCAAAGGCTGCAAAACAGATTTTTGGTCCTACAGGAAGAAGATCTAGGGGCGGAGATGGAGGTCAACTCTCAGGTAAAAGAAAACCAGGAAGACAAAGGAAGAGAGGGGAAAAAAAGAAGTAAATGATGACAGAGGAAGAGCAATGACCTGAAGATAACATGAAAATGGCGGAAACCCTAATGGAGATTGACAACGAGAAAGATGACCTAAGCATAGAAGAACAAGTCATGAAGAGTTTATTGCAGGAATGGAGACACTTGGATGAAAGTTTCATCCCAGAAGATCATAAACAACTCTACAAAGAAACCTTCCCACAATATAGAGACAAGCAGGACTCAGCGATCATAAGCCAACCTAAACAGCTAGGGGCCCAAGCAAATCAAGGACAAGAGACAGGAACACAAGGAAAAGGGGGGAAAAGAGGCAGGAAAACAATGAATGAATCCATACAAATGGTGGGGGAATTATTGGTGAACTCAGGACGAGTAGTGCCATTGTCGGAGGTTTTTCATCAGCCGATAAAACTGTTAAAATGATCATAACAACCTGGAACATAAGAGGCCTCAATAGCAGAGGAAAACAGAGGTACCTTAAGGAGAGACTGAAAAAGGATAAGCCAAGCATTATGATAATACATGAGACTAAAATTAGCGAAAAAAGCTAAAAGACATAATGGAAAACTTCAAGCCGGAATACCAAGTCATGGCCCAGGATGCAAATGGGAGTGCAGGGGGACTAGCCATCCTATGGAATCCGTGTTGAAATATGGCAACAAGAATATTCCAATTTAATTTGTCCTTGAATTAAATTGTGAATTAAAATCGAATTTAGTCTTAACAGCTACTTGGAAATAATTAATTAATTTATTTTAAATTAATTAGTTGGATAAATTCAAGTTAGAAGTCTTTCTGAAGTCATGCAAGAGTTATCCCTTAAATTAAGGAGATAAGATTGAGTTATATTTGAGTTGTAATTAGTTAACTCAGTTTACTGAGTTAAGTCTAGTTAAATTAGTTCCAAACTGTTTGAGGAACTAATAGAGAGTTAACAGTCAGTTGATGCATGCATGCACTCAACTAGTGCTACTCCAGTTAACTGAAGATTCCCTCATCAGAAACTCATGCATCTATATTCTGAGAAAGACCTAGTTGAGTTAAATGTCAAGGATAGTGTATTATCAGTTGCATGTGTCTTCTCATGGAGAAAACTCATGCATGCGGTCAAGGATTTAATCCTTGAGGATTGTGCAGTTTTGGAAGAGATCATCCACTTGGTAACAGGAGAATCATCCCAGATGAACAGCGCAAGGAAATAGGAGCTTGGAGGGCAGAGAGGAAGGTTGGAGAGAAGCCAAGATTGCCTGTGAGCATCTGTGAGGTTTGTACTGGGGCTAGCTAGCTGTGAGAGATAAGGCTTTGTATAAGTCTTATGTATTTCCACCTTGTATGATAATACAATAGATGTGGGGTTTTTAGGTGAGGCTTTCCCCAAAGTATTTTCATGTGTATTGTGCATTGATTCTTCTTCTTCTGGTTATATTGTTCAGCTCGATCTTTAAGCTTCCGCAAATTGATAGTAGAAGTAGGTTATAGTATTCTACTTTGATTTATATTGCATTATCGGGTTAACCTACACCAGATTTTCTACATGGTATCAGAGCCAGGTCTGTAGAAATTTCTACATGGTATCAGAGTGGTGAACAGTATACTGAGAAGAGAATTTGAAGTTTGAAGTTTGGGGTTGTAGATGCAAATCGAATTCATATCATACTTCAAGGTTGGCCAATGTCGTTCTATGGCTTGAGACTCAAGTATGCCTTGGAAGGTAGCTCGAATTACATAGCATGGAAAGATAGAATGGAGGTTGTATTAGAAGACAATGGCTTAAAGGAATTCATTGATCAAGAAATCCCAAAGCCAGCTTCAACTAATGCACAAGGGTTGGCTGAGTGGAAGAAGTGTGTGGTGAAGGCGAGACGGATCATCCTTGAGGGAGTTCGAGACCATATTGTCTCGAGTCTCCATGGGAAGGATACTCCATTTTCAATGTGGAAGACATTGTAGGACCTCTACTAGAACAGTAGCGACTAGAGGAAATTGGCACTCAAGGATAAGCTTCGAAGAATCAATATGAAAAAGGACGATATTATTTCCACATATCTGAACAAACTCACCACCTGCAGAGATGAGCTTGGCAGTGTGGGAATAACTACTTCCGATGAAGATATGGTGAGCCTCGCTCTCCTTGGCCTTCCAAAGAGTTGGAATAGCTACCAGGACTGTGAATGGAAGGGAGAAACTACCAGATTAGGAACGACTGTGGTCACATCTTATGCAGGAGGAGATCAAGAGGAGCACACGAGATGGTTCTTCATCCAAGAATGATGATGAAGAAAATTTAGCCTTAGCAAGTAAGGCAAGGAAAGGGAAAGGGAAGGCTTCCCATTCCAAATCGAATTCTTATCATGGAGGGAAGAAGGGTGACATGTCTAAAGTAAGATGCTTTAATTGTCACAAGATGGGACATTATGCGACTAATTGCCCATCGAAGAAGTCCAAGAAGGGATCCTCGGAAGGATCAGAAGGTGAGGCATTAGCCTCTCAGTTCGAAATGGACTTTACCCTCATCACATGCACGGTGTCATCAATGATGGGTTGTGTCTGGTATCTTGACAGTGGAGCCTCATTCCACATGATCGGTGATAAAAATTTATTCAGTGCCTTGGAGGAGAAAGACCTCAAGATGCGCATAGAGATGGGTGACGATAGAAGGTATAGTGTTTCAAAAGTGGGCACGGTTTCTTTTCAAAGGGAGCATGGAGCTCCTCTCACCTTGATAGATGTGATGTATGTGTCTGGACTAAAGAAGAACTCGGTATCGTTCATGATGTTTGAGGACAAAGGCTACGATGTTGTCTTCAGTAAAGGAAAGGCGTTCCTAAGACACATAGCAACAGGTCAGAGCAAGAGGATAGGGATTTGGGTGAAGAATATCTATAAACTAGAGGCAGATGATTTTGCAGCATTGAGTACGAAAGAAGAATTGGTGTAAAGCCAAGACATTGGCGAGTTGTGGCACAGGCGGTTGGGCCATTTGCATCATGGGGCTTTGAAGATAATGCAGCAGATATCTATAGGACTTCCCAAAGGTAAACTTGAGAAATTTCACACATGCAAAGGTTGTACCTTGGGAAAGTACACCAAGTCTTCCTTTCATGATCGAGATAGTCGAGCAGAGGCTATCTTAGAGCAAGTTCATACTGATTTGTGTGGACCATTCTCGACGGCATCCACACTAAAGCAAAGGTATAATGTCATTTTCATTGATGACTAATCTTGTAAATGTTGAATTTATTTCATGCAAAAGAAGGACCAAACTTTCACAAAGTTTTGTGAGTTCAAAGCTTTGGTTGAGAAAGAGTCAGGGAAGAAGATCAAGGCCTTGAGAAGTGACAACGGTGGAGAATATTTCTCTCAAGAGTTTAAGGACTTCTGTGCAGCAGAAGGAATTAAACCAGAGTTGACAGCACCTCATAACTCATAGCAGAATGGGGTGGCCAAGAGGAAGAACAAAACTATTGCAGGGACAACACGGGCAATGCTACATGACCAAGGCCTACCACTTCACTTGTGGGTTGAGGCATACAACACAACGGTCTCTTTGTAGAATAGAAGCCCACATCGCATACTTGGGATGAAGACACCAGAGGAAGCTTTCTCCAGTAAGAGACCAAATGTGGGTCACTTCAGGATCTTTGGCTCATTGGTATATTTTCATGTGACAAAGGATGCACAGAAGAAGCTTGAGCCGATAGCAGAGTTGGGGATACTTGTGGGGTATACTGATACACCTCACAACTATCGGGTGTACTTGCCTACCAGTCAGAGGACAGTGGTTCGCAAAGATCTCAAGTTTGATGAGAAGAAGGCCATGCGAGTTTCCCTTGAGAGGGAGCTCCAACTACAAACTGTGGAGGAACTATTGGTTCCTAAGGGGGAGGAGCCTCAGACTGATGTGGAACAGCCGCATGAAGAAGTTCCAGGAGTGGAGACATCCACTCAAGTAGAGTCTTCCAGAGATGGATGGAAGCACACAAAAGAACCTGACAGATTGTTGGAGGATGCGAGAGAGAATGTGGGAGCACCATCTTCTCAGCGTAGACAAAGGAGGTCACCTGAGAGGTACACTGGATACATGGCTCTTGCTAGGGAATGTGTTGAGACCAAGCCTTCTTCCTTTGAGGAAGCAGTACAGCAGTCGATTTGGGTTGATGTTATGGTGGAGGAGTATGACTCCATAGTTCAAAACAGTGTTTGGGACGTGGTTTCGAGACCAGAGAACAAGTCAGTTGTGAGCTCTCGTTGGCTTTACAAGGTAAAGAAAGCTACTGATGGTAGTGTGGAGAAGCATAAGGCAAGATTTGTTGCCCGTGGCTTTTCACAGGTCGAGAGGATCATGTTGTTGTAGTATATTTCGACAGAGGAGCAAGATGCTGACATTTTGACAAAGGCATTGTCAAAGTGTAAATTCGAGTTCCATATAGACAGGATCGGGGTGGCAGATAATCCCTTTCTTGTTGAGAGGGAGTGTTGAAATATGGCAATAAGAATACTCCAATTTAATTTGTCCTTGAATTAAATTGTGAATTAAAATCAAATTTAGTCTTAACAGCTACTTGGAATTAATTAATTTATTTATTTTAAATTAATTAGTTGGAGAAATTCAAGTTAGAAGTCCTTTTGAAGTCATGCAAGAGTTATCCCTTAAATTAAGGAGATAAGATTGAGTTATACTTGAGTTGTAATTAGTTAACTCAGTTTACTGAGTTAAGTCCAGTTAAATTAGTTCCAAACTGTTTGAGGAACTAATAGAGAGTTAACAGTCAGTTGATGCATGCATGAACTCAACTAGTGCTACTCCAGTTAATTGAAGATTCCCTCATCAGAAACTCATGCATGTCTATTCTGAGAAAGACCCAGTTGATTTAAATGTCAAGGACAGTGTACTATCAGTTGCATGTGTTTTCTCATGGAGAAAACTCATGCATGCAGTCAAGGATTTAATCCTTGAGGATTGTGCAGTTTTGGAAGAGGTCATCCACTTCGTAACAAGAGAATCATCCCAGAGGAACAGTGCAAGGAAATAGGAGCTTGGAGGGTAGAGAGGAAGGCTGGAGAGAAGCCAAGATTTCCTATGAGCATCTATGAGGATTGTACTGAGAGCTGGCTAGCTGTGAGAGCTAAGGCTTTGTATAATTCCTATGTATTTCCACCTTGTATGATAATACAATAGATGTGGGGTTTTTAGTTGAGGCTTTCCCCAAAGTATTTTCATGTGTATTGTGAATTTATTCTTCTTCTTCTGGTTATATTGTTTGGCTCAATATTTAAGCTTCCGCAAATTGATAGTAGAAGTAGGTTATAGTATTCTGCTTTGATTTATATTATATTATCGAGTTAACCTACACCAGATTTTCTACAATCCGACAGAAGTGAAGTTCGAAGAATGGGTAAGTATACCACAAATTCTCATAGGCAAATTCAGGAATCTAGGCTCTAGCAAATGGGCTCTGTTGTCAGGGGTGTATGGTCAACAACTCCCAGGTGAAAGAGGGGCCTTCCTTCATAGTTTGAGGGACCTGAGGAATATATACCCAAACGAGCTATGGCTAGTAGGGGGGGACTTTAATATGATCACAACCCTAGGGGAAAGAAAGGGAGGAATAAGGAGAGCAGACCCAAACATGGAAGCCTTCAGCGAAACCATTACTAACCTCTGGCTAGTGGATATAGATACAATCAATGGGATTCATACCTAGAACAACAGAAGAGGGGGGATACACCAAATAGCAAGCCACCTGGACAGGTTCTTAATCTTCGAACAACTGATGAGTAAATATATCTTCATAGAGGCAGTGATACTCCCGTGTATGGGGTCAGATCACAGGTCAGTCCGCTTGGAAGTGGATCTAAAAGATCAACCTAAGAATAGGCTGTTTAGGTTTGAATACTTTTGGCTCAGGAACTTGGATATCCTAACAAAGATAGAAGAATGGTGGACACTAAGTGCCCAACATGGCCGCAATTGAATGCACACCTTCCAACTAAAGCTGAAAGAACTAAAAAGGAGGCTCAAAATGTGGAACATGGAGGAGTTTGGCCACATCCTTAAAGACCAAATAGAACTCAACAAGCGTATGGAAGACATCAAACAAAAGATGATAAAACATGGAAGAATGGGAGACATGGTGTGGGAAGAAGGATTACTAATCAACCAGATAGAGGAATGAAGACAACAGGAAGAAATCATGTGGAAGCAAAAATCACAGGTTCAGTGGCTGAAGGAAGGAGAACATAAAACAAGATTTTTCCATAAAGCTATGGTGAACCACCGACATCACAACCGCATTTACTCTCATAAAAATGCATAAGGAAAACGTAAAACACAACATGAAGAGATGGAAGGCTTGTTGGTCAAGCATTTCAAAGACCTGCTTACGGAGAATGTGGAAAACAGGGAGGAAGCCATCCAAAGAATCACGCAGCAAATCCCCAAGATGATAACGAATGACCAGAACAAGGCACTGATGCGAGCAGTTACAAAAGAAGAAGTAGAGGAAATAGTGAAAGGAATGCCAAAGAACAAATCCCTAGGTCCAGATGGATTCACCGCTAAATTCTACCAAGCTACCTAGCCATTCATGGGGCAGGACATCCTGGAGGTTGTGGAGGAATCAAGATGTAATCAAAAGGTATGTCCTAGCCTCAATTCTACTTTCATTACTTTAATTCCTAAGTCAGCTAAATCTGAGGATCCCCAAGGATTTTGGCCAATTTCCCTGTGCAATTTCATTTACAAGATTATCACCACTCTAATTTTCAAACGCCTGAAACCCCTTCTTCCCAGTCTCATTTCCCCTGAACAAACAGGCTTTGTGGAAGGTCTCCAAATACTTGATGGCTTTATCTCGTCGCAGGAGGTATTCCATTCCCTCAAAGCCTAGAAACTCTCAGGCATGATGATAAAACTGGATCTTTCCAAATGCTACGACAGACTAAGCTGGGGCCACCTTATGAGCATTCTCAAAGCCTATGGCTTTGCCCAAATATTGGTCAACTAGATCAAGCTATGATATCCTCTCTAGTCTTCTCCATCCTGCTTAATGGAATCCCCACAATGACTTTCAATCCATCTTGAGGCCTGAGGCAAGGGGACCTGATTTCACCCTTCTTGTTCATCCTAGCAGCAGACGGGCTGGGCCAGTATATAAAGCAACAAGTCCATACCTCCCAGCTCCAAGGGCTAAGAATTTGGGGGAATGAATTGCCTATCACCCACCAACAATTTTTGGATGATATTATGCTCTTCTTCCAAGCCACCCTGAGGGAAGCCCGAAGCATAAGAAATATCCCTAGCACCTTTATAAAAGCCTCGGGAACCATGATCAATAATGACAAATCCTACATTTTCTTTTTCAACACCCAAGGAAATGTTATGACGTACCTTGCTAAAATCCTTGGCTTTAGCACTGGAACCCTGCCCTCCAAATACCTAGGCATGCCTCTCTTCGATAATCCACCAAGAAATAACTATTGGCAAAACATTCTCCAAAAATTACAGGGCAAACACAAATGTTGGACCTTTTGATCCCTAAATATTGCGGGAAGAACAATTCTTCTCAAAGCAGTTCTTTAGTCAATTCCCATATACCAATTATCTGGAATGGCGGTCCCAAAAGGAGCATGAGCCAAGATGGTTGACATTTTTAAAAAATTCCTATGGGGAGGTGCCCAACAACTCAGGAAATGGGCATTGGTGTTGTGGTAGGGACTCATCAAGAAAAAAGATGTTATAGACATATTTGGGCACCGCAACCCTAAGCACATATGTCCATAAACCAAGGGCTTCTAAGTCCCTAAAAGTGTTGTTTCATACCCTAAAGGAGCAAGGTCAGCTGATTACATCATCTCCCAGAAGTTCTCCATGAAAAACTACTCAGAACTGGTCAAAGCAGGACCATACAGACTGCCAAGTGCAAAGGGTGCGATGCATCTCACCTACCACATGTAAAAAGTGTGATGCATACTGGAAAGCCCTTCTATACGGTGCAATGAGCGAGAGCAGACAAATGGCACAAGCAGTTTGCTAGGTAGAGACCCTGAGAATCTTCTAGAAGCTGCTCATTTGACACTTGCCTCCGTGAATTCGCCCAAGGATGAGTAAGAGATCATGAAATCTCCAAGTGGAACCAAGAACTATCAGAGAGATGACACTAATCAAAATCCCAGAAGCTGACTCACCCCCTACAAATATCTATATATGGATCCCTCATCCCATAGATTCAGAGGTTGGAATTTGGTAATTTGCAAAGAGGTGTTGTTGGTTTCTCTTTGAAGACATTGTTGGGTGATCTTGATTTGTATGAGGTGAAGAGGGCTTTCAAGCTAGGAGGATGGCACTGGGTCAGACCAAGTGGTTGTAATCCTCTCTTCTACTACTTTTATCAATAAAGCTATTTGAGTTTTCCTCCATATTCTTGTGTATCTCTGAATATTGTGTTGATATATGCATGTGTATGGTCAATATATATCTGATCCTATATTGTTTACAGTGATAGATCTCTATGCTTTGATGGTATTATGCTGTTGTGATTCTACAGGTACTCTTTTAAGTAGGACAAGTAAGGAGGTAGTGGAAAGATTCCGTCGAAGGGGAAAGGAAACAAGCAAGGAGCAAGCGAAAGATTGAGGTTGGTACTCTCTGCTTCTTTCTCATCTCTCTCCCATAAAGGAAAACACAAGTAACTTTAGTTTGTTTGTTTCTAAGATAGCTACCCATCTTAGTGGGACTAGCAGTTCTGGATAGACACTAGATTTCCCAGTAACAAAATGGCGACTCCACTAGGGAGCAATTAGTTTGGTTGCTTGTCTCTATTTGTTTGATTCATAAACCACAGACGGAGCCTGAAGTTAAGCCAGCTAGCCTTCGAACTGCATTCGTTATGCAAGTGCAAAGTAGATCAACACTGCTTCAGTCAATCTCCGGGTTTGTTTATGAACTGAACAATTGACTTGTAAACATCCTAAGTGCCCTAGAGGTAGCTCAAGTAACCTCATTAGATCATCCCCTATACTTTGTACTTACTGACTATCATTAGCTCGGCCTAAATCCCTGAACTAAGCTGCAAACTGTGACCAAAAACCAAGTTAAAGTCTCATCCCTGGACCATCGCACCTTCTCTTCTTGGCAATCTGGATGCATCGCACCTCCCGTGTGCAATAGGTGAGATGCATCCTTGTTTGCCTATGTTACAGGTGCGATGATTAGATAAGACTGTTTCTGCCTCCAGATTTTGGTTTTTTCTTCACTCTCTTCAGCTTTATTAAGGAGTTTTGCTGTCTGTAATCAGTAGACCACTGTTGAAACCCCCTTCCTTTGCATCATCCAACCTCCATTGTACAAAGACTTGTGAATGTTTTTATGTATTTTTCGCCATTCACAGTTCTCGTTTACAAAATAGTAGCTTAATCGAATTGTCGTCTTTTGATTTGAAAGTGTCACAAGTGTCGTTTTCAGTTAAGGAAAAGAATCCTTTTCTTTTTGATAGTCGATTACACAGTTACTCTTGTATTTGATCTGAATTAATAGTATTTCAAGTGTCGAAAGCAGTTTTCAATTCAAAATCGCAAGTGTCGTCTTGTCTCCTTTTCATTTTTGAACAAAAAATCGTTAGTACTGTCGCTTTGAAAGAAGATATAATTCAGATTTGTACTTAGCATTCTTTTTGTCAATCACACATTAAGAAAGCGAAAAACAAATACATGCATGTGCATTTGCATTTAGACTGCTTGTTGATTTTGATTTAGGACAGTGCATCTACTGTGTCCTCTCTGCTCTATGTTGAAAGGATTTCGTTTCTCTTTCCTTAGTAGCTAGGATTTTCATTGCATAAAGAAGAGTAAACGACTCTTTATCATCTTAGATTGCATATTTAAGAATTGTATATCTACATCGCGCAGCGAACCTTAAAGGCAAACTTCTTAAGAAAGATCAATTGTAAAATAAATTCAATGAACATAAAAACGCTTTGGAACCTAACGCACAACATCTAGAAGTCTAGGCTAGAGACATATTCTGGCATCGTAAAGCCTGGTAACTGTCGCTTTCATCGTAGGTTGGGTGATTCCTCCTTGTTGAGACGACAAGTGCCAATACAGATTTGTGCTCCCATGTACCGTTGAGTATATATTGGGAGACCACAATAGGCTATATCCTTTATCCTTAAGAAGCCATGCTTGTCGCCCTATCGATCGCAATGCACCGAACACAGCATTTGGGAAGATTGGCTGCCGTACCATAAAAAGTATTCTGCAGTTTTGCAATTGGTTTGGTAATCCCTCTATCTAGATTTCCAAAGTAGTCTCTTTCATTCCTTTTCAGACTCGTTAAGGAAAAGGTCCATCTGAGCACTTGTCACTTCAGGCTCATTAAAAATCGAAGGCGACTAGAGTCATCTTTAGCTTTTTCTCAACTCTTAAAAATTGAAAAAGCAAGTTGTGTCAAAGCGTCTAAAATTTATTCTAATCGGAATAACGTCACTGTTCCCTCGTTGATCTTAGGTTGAGAAAATGGAGTCCACCAACCAAGGATTTCCCCTTGTGGGGAATCCTAGTCCTTTCTCCTCTTGGGGAGATGTTGGTGCACCTCATATGGCCACATTGTCCCTTCCAGGACTGACAATTGGCCTACCGGTATGGCTTTTCTCGACCAAGGTCGTTCAAAGCACCATGATTCCTGAGCAATCAAATCAACAACTAGATGATACGAGAGTTACCCCCCAAACTTCTACTTCATTTGTTTCTCCCTCTCCTTCTTCCTCTTCGCTTGGTGAAGATAGTAAAACTAAAAACCAAGTAATTGAGAAGAAGAAGAAAGGGAAGGAGAAGAAGAAGAAGGAGCCAATGGAAAAAAGGGGCAACCGTGCATCGTCTAGCGAAAATCCACACACTGCACCATCAAAACCTAAATCTCCATGTGTCATCTGCAAAGGGGACCACTATCATCGATATTTTCCTTGTATCCCATGGATCTTAAGGGACTGGTATCCCCGCTTGCACAATCCGGTGTCATCAACCTCTGAAAATCATGTTGAGAGTGCATCGTCAACTAGTGAAAACGAAGTCACCGGACAGAAAGGAAAATCTAAATTTCCTTGCAGATTGTGTGAAGGCGATCATGCCCTCCACCATTGTCCCTTCCTGGACGAAGCTAAAAGAGTCTTGGATAACCATCCTGCATCACCGCAGCGACTCCCTCCTGGATACAAGAAACTCTTGCCGAGTCCATTGCTAGTTGAAAATCCGACTGACGCACCTTTGTTGTCGGTCAAAGCGCCTATCATTGAAGATAAACCCTCTGAGTCCACATCGGACCAAAGTCAACAGGTCGAGACGGCAGTCGACCCCATCTTGTCTTCAGAGGATTCACCTTCAGATGATACAGTCACCAAAGAGAATGAGAACGACACCGTTCAAATTATTTTCGTAAACATAGACTCCGATGAACATGGGGGCAATCTACCCATTCCTTTACTACAGGAAGGAAGTTCGTCAGAGATGTATCTGGCCGTTTATTCGGTCCCACCTCCAAGCAACCTAGTTGTCTCCTTCGATTGGAATCTACTAGGCAGACCCCATTTACCATCTAATGTACCATTCCGAATCATAGTGCAAACTTACAAAATGGTCATGGTTGGTACCATCATAGATGAAGGGGCTTCTGTGAGTATCCTTTCCTCAACTGCTTGGAAAGCGCTTGGTTTGCCATCGCTTTTGCCTGAGATGCGATATTTGACAAGCTTCGACAAAGGAACCAGTCGACCATTAGGGATCCTTCCAAATTTTCCTATAACTTTGAGAAGGAAAACTATTTATCTGAACGTAATGGTAGTCCAAGGACCTTTAGATTACAATCTACTCCTTGGGTGTGACTACATTTATAGCATGGGAGCTATTGTTTCCTCACTCTTTCGAGTGATGTGTTTTCTGCATGAAGGCAGAGTGGTCCAGCTCGTAGACTAGCTTTCATTCCCCGGTTCACACATAGCTAATTGTCAAGTGCCATCCCTAACTGGTCTTTTTGCACAGGGAATCTCTCATCAATCTCCAGTCCATCCACCTAATGAGCGCGAGTGATTCGGTGGTGGTGACTGAAACCTAGGGGGCATGCACCCTGGTCTGCTTCAGCAGAAAAAATTTGGGTATAAGGTAGGTTTCTGCGAAGGATATATGACTAGTCTGACACACCCGTCTGTTTAGGAAAATGGGATTAGACTAGAATAAGATACCTTTGCCAGAAGGTATGCCTTTAACGACAGAGCGAGTGTTTTGTCTACAAATTGAAGGGTAACCTAGGTATGCCTTTCCCGACAGAGCAAGTGTTTTGTCTGCAAATTGAAGGGTAACCTGGAAACTCTACTTCGCTATACATGGGGGCATGCAAACCTTTTTGCATGAAAGTGAAAAGAGACCATTTATTTTCCTAGTTTGCAGATTCTTAACCCTTTAAACTCGTAGGATTGGTCATTCCTAGCTTACATAATAAAAGGAGTCAGAGTATAATTTCGAATGGTGCAAGCTCCCTAAAAAATGAACCTATCGATGAGACATCCTTATTATAAGACTGGAACGAGCAGTTTTACGCGAAGTTCAAGCTCGTTAAAAATTAAACCTAGCAATGAGCATATGTTCCACTAGAGTCTAAGCTCATTAAAAAATGAACCCACCTCCGGTAAATAACCATTGTGAATGCATTATCATCAGCTTTTGAGCCTTGGTCGTGTTCTTACTATCACCTCCACTATGTTTTAGCTGATCATTCACCTCCATTTGATTGTTTACCCCTTTTGAGGAACAGCTGCTGTTATTGACATTTTTGGGCCCTACAACCCCAAGCATGAAATGTCCATAAACCAAGGGCTCCTAAGTCCCTAAAAGTGTTGTTCTAACCCCTAAAGGAACAAGGTCAATAGATTACAGCTTCTCCCAGAAGTTCTCCATGAAAAATTGCTCAGAATTGGTCAAAACAGGATCATTTCAGCTGCTCCACAGGCCAAGTGCGTTGCATCTCACCTAAATACACTGTGTGGGTGCGTTGAATTTCAAAAAGCCCTTCTATGGGGTGTGATGGGCGAGAAATGACAAATGGAAGTGTCATTCCGCGAGGTGGAGAGGCAATGGAAGCTTCCAGAAACTTCTCCTGTGACACTCGCCTCTCTGAATTCGACCAAGGATGAGTAAGAGATCATCAATCTCCAAGTGGAAGCAAGAACTATCAGAGAGAATACACTAATCAAATCACAAGTTGACTCATCTCCCTTACAGATATCTATATATGGATCCCTCATCCCAGAGATCCAGGGGCTGGAATTTTGCATATTGTAAGGAATTTCTATTGGTTTCTTGAGACAAACATCATATTGTTGGGTGATCTAAGCTTTGTATGAGGTGAAGAGGGGCTTCCTTGCTGAGAGGTTGATGTTGGGTCAGAACAACTGGTTGTAACTCCTCTTGGCTCTTTCTTGTTTATCAATAAAAGTTGTTCAAGTTTTCCTCCATACTTTTGTGTTATTCATGTTTGCTGCATTTGTATGGTCAATTTACATCTGATCCTAGATTGTTTATGATTATAGATCCATGTCTTTGTATAGTGCTATGCTACTGTGATCTTACAGGTACTCTGTGAAGCTGGGCGTGCAAGGGAACAAGTAGCGAAAGACTATCAAGGAAGAGAGGAATCAAACCAGGAGATTAGCGCAAGACAGAGGTTGGTCTTTTTGTTCCTCTCTATCTATAATTCATAAAGGAAAAACGAAAGTAGCTTTACTCTGTTTGTTTCTAAGGCAACTGTCACACCTTAGTGGGATAAGCAGTTTTGAGTAGACACTTTTCCCTGTAACAAAATGGCAACTCTACTGGGGACGAATTAGTTTGTTTTTTTATCTTTCTTGTTGTCTATTTCATAAACTTACAGGTAGTATTCGAACTGCATTTGCCATAGCAAATGCAAAGTAGATAAATACTACTTCAGCCCATCTACGGAACCTGTTTATGATTTAAACAACTGATTCACAAACTCTTTGATTGCCCTTGTGATAGCTCTTAGATCCTCCTTAGATCTACCCCTGATTGTTGAGTTACTGATTACCATTTTCTCGGTCAAAACCCATGAACTGAACTGCAAACTGTGACCCGGAACCCAAACAGAGTCTCATTTCTGGCCCAGCACAGGTATTGTTCTGAGAATCTGAAATTCAGCGCACTTCCCGAGTGTAGAAGGTGCACTGCATTTCAAATTCCCTGTGTTGCAGGTGCGCTGATCAGGCTAGGCTTTGTGCAGTTTTGGTTTCTGTGATTCCTTCTTTCCAGTTCTATTCCTAAATTTTGCTGCCTGTGATCAATATATGTCTGTTTGAAACCCCTTTTCCTTGCTGTTATTCTGCCTCCTTTGTACAAAAGAACTGTAAATGTTTTTGTGTGTTTGTTGAGTCATTTTCAGTTCTCCTTTGCAAAAGTAGTGTAATAGTACTGTCGTCCTTTGATTTGAAACTGTCGCAAGTGTCGATTTCAATCATAGGAAAGAGTTTGATTGCTGTTGATAGTCGATTATCCTGTTACTATTGTCTTTGGTCTGAATTTGTAATTTTTCTAGTGTCAAAACAAGTATTCATTTCAAAATCGTAAGGTGTTGTGATCGTCTCCATTTTTTATTTCGAAAAGAAACTTGTTGATATTTGTCGCTTGAAAAGAAATTCAGATTTGTGCATCAACTTTCTTCTTATCATTCATATACTAAGAAAGTCGAAAACAAATACATGCATGTGCATTTGCATCTAGACAGTCTAATTGGTTTGATTTAGGAAAGTGCATTTAGAGTGTGCTCTTTGCTCTTTGTGAAATGATTCTGTCTTTCTTTCCTTAGTAGCTAGGATTTTCATTGCACAAAGAAGATAAAAAGATTGTTTATCATCTTAGACTGCATTTTAGGAATTACATCTACATCTCGCAGTGATCCTGAAAGGCAAACTTCATAAACAAGATCAACTATAAAATAAATTCAATGAATCTAACAACGCTTTGGAACTTAACGCACAACATTTAGAAGTCTAGGCTAGAGACGTATTTCGGCGTCGTAAAGGCTGGTAACTGTTGTTCTCACTGATGGTTGGGTGATTCCTCCACTTTGAGACGATAAGTGCCAGTACGGACTTGTGCTCCCACGTATCGTCGAGTATATTTTGGGAGACCCCAATAGGCTTAATCCTTTATCCATAGGAAGCCATGTCTGCTGCCCTATCGATCGTAATGCACTGAACACAGCATTCGGGAAGATTGACTGTCGTACCGTAAAAAGTATTCTGTAGTTTTGTGATTGGTTTGGTAATCACTCTACCTAGATTTCCAGAGCAGTACCTTTCGTTCCTTTTCAGACTCTTTAACAGAAAAGGTCCATCTGAGCACTTGTCACTTCAGGCTCATTAAAAATCGAAGGAGACTAGAGTGATCTTTTGTTTTTTCTCGACTCTTAAAAATTGAAAAAACAAGTTGTGTCAAAGCGTCTAAAATTTATTTTAAACGGAATATTCATTACCCTTTCCTACATTGATCTTGGGTTGAGAAAATGGAATCCACTAACCAAGGAATTCCCCTTGGAGGAAATCCTAGTCCCTTCTCCTCTTGGGGAGATGTTGGTGCACCCCATATGGCCACATTGTCGCTTCCAGGACTGACGATCGGCTTGCCTGTATGGCTCTTCTCAACCTCTGTCGTTCAGAACACTGCAATTCCTGAACAATCGAGTCAGCAACTAGACGAGTCCAGAGTTACCCACCAACCTTCTACTTCCTCTAATTCTTCTTCTCCTCCTTCCTCTTCACTTGATGGGGCTGCTAAAGCCAAAAGTCAAGTACCTGAGAAGAAGAAGGAAAAGAAGAATAAAGAGAAGAAGAAGAAGGAGCCAAAAGCGAATGGGGGCAAACGAGTGTCGTCTAGCGAAAATCCACACACTGCACCGACCAGGCCTAAATCGCCATGTGTCATTTGTAAAGGAGACCACTATCATAGAGATTGTCCTTACATCCCCCGGATCTTAAGGGACTGGTCTCCTCGTTTTCACAACCCAGTGTCGTCAACCTCTGATGATCATGTTGAAAACACACCGTCGACTAGTGAAAGCGAAGCCCCAGGACAAAAAGGAAAATATAGATTTCCTTGTAAACTATGCAAAGGCGATCATGCCGTCCACTGTTGTCCCTTCTTAGATGAGGCCAAAAGAGTTTTGGACGATCGTTCGGTTTCACCGTTACGACTTCCTCCTGGATATAAAAAACTCTTGCCGAGTCCGTCACTAGTTGAAAATCCGGCTGGCCCGCTCAGGTGGTCGGTTGAAGCATCTATCATTGAAGACAAACCATCTGAACCCATACCGGATGAAAGTCAAAAGGTCAAGGTGGCAGTTGACCCGGTCTTGCCTTCAGAGGTTCCATCTTCAGATGATACACTCACCGAAGAGAACAAGGATGACACCGTCCAAATTCTTTTCGTAAGCATAGACTCCAATGAACACGGGGGCAATTTACCCGTTCCTTTACCGCAGGAAGGAAGTTCATCAGAGTCATACCCGGCTATCTATTCGGTCCCACCTCCAAGCAACCTAGTTGTCTCCTTTGATTGGAATCAGCTAGGCAGACCCCGTTTACCAGCTAGTGTACCATTCCAAATTATTGTTCAAATATATAGAATGGTTATGGCTGGTACCATCATAGATGAAGGGGCTTCTGTGAGTATCCTTTCCTCGACTGCTTGGAAAGCGCTTGGTTCGCCGTCGCTTTTGCCTGAGATGAGAAATCTAACAGGCTTTGATAAAGGAACCAGTCGACTGTTAGGGATCCTTCCCAATGTGCCAATAACATTGAGAGGAAAAATTGTTCAAATGAACGTAATGGTAGTTCAAGGACCCCTGGATTATAATCTACTCCTTGGACGAGACTATATTTATTGCATGGGAGCAATTTTCTCCTCACTCTTTAGAGTAATGTGTTTTCCGCACGAAGGAAGAGTGGTCAAGCTCGTAGACCAGCTTTCATTTCCCGAATCACACAGAGCAAATAGCCATATACCATCCCTGAATGGTCTTTTCATGCAAGAAATGTCTCAGTACCCAGTCTGTCCGCCCGATGAGCGCGAGTAATCCGGGGGACATGACTGAAAGCCAGGGGGCATGCACCCTGGTCTACTTCGGCAGGAAAACTTCGAGTATAGGGTAGGTTTCCGCGAGAAAATATGACTAGTCTGTACTCCCATCTGTGATTGGAAGAGGGGGTTATTCTGGAATAAGATTCTCTTGTCAAAGTTATGTGGGTTGGCAGGAATTGCCACTCACCTTTGTTTATTTCGATAAACATCGCCGAAGAAGTGTTTTTTTTACACTGTAAATATAGCAATCTTTGGTAACCTGTAAGAGGTAGACCTCTCCCGGTAAAACAAATGTTTTAACGGAAAGAAGAAGAGGTAACCTTGAAACTCTATTTTATACCTGGGGGCATGCAAACCTTTTGGCATGCAAGCGAAGAGCGACTATTTATTTTTTAAATTTGTAGGTCCTCTAACCCTTTAAACTCGTAGGATTGGCCGTTTCCTAACTTGCATAAAGAAAGGATGTGGGGCAAAACTCTAAAAGTTGTCGTTTTTATATGAGACATTCTTATCACACAACTGGATTAATTGAGCAGTTTTAGCGTGGACTTCATGCTCGTTAAGAAATAAACATAAGTAATGAGCACATGTTCCCCCCAGAGTTTAAGCTCATTAAAAAGTGAACCAATTTCCGGTAAATAACCATCATGAATGTAATACTTCAGCCTTTAAAGCCTTGGTCGTGTTTACACTGTCACCTCCACTTTTACATTGGCCGATCATTCACCTCCATTTGATTGTTTACCCATTTTGAGGAACAGCTGCGAAGAGTGATCTCACTAGCCATCCTTGTAACACTGCCGTGATTGGAAAATTCCAAACCTTACCTGGAATCAGTTGCTACCCATTTTATCACTCGTTCCTCAAAAGACGAGTCTCCTTTAAGCTCTTTTCAACTGACTCGTAAAATATGAAAATATTTCCGAGCCATTGGCCTCTCCAGCTCGTTAAAGGGACCGGAAGTGCTATCCCTCCTCTAAATTTTAATCTTTTTGAACCTGAGGGATTATTACACAAAAAGATCGAGCGTTTGTTTTGTTCGTCTCGTTAAAAGTATCGAAAATTCATCCCTTTTGTATTGTTTTATACTTTTTCGGACTTAAGGGATTAGATGAAAAAAAAGGAATTTTGGAGTTTCCTTTACGTTCCTTTTCAGACTCTCTAAAATCGAAAAGGACCGAGTTATCTTTGTCGTTAAACTCGTTAAAATTTTTAATAGCGACAAACTTGTCTATAGACGAGAACGAGTTTCACTATCGCTAGGCTCGTTAAAACATAGCGATGGGTTTGCCCGAAGGGAAAATTATAGAACAAGCATATGTTATCCTCCTCAAGCTTGATAAAAATAAAGAGGTATTGGTCAGCAATGACTGGGGAAAAATTGGGAAGAAAACTTGAAGACACTTTGTTGGTAGCAAGTCGCTCTTGAACATGACACTTTCACTCCGCATCCAAGTCGATTTGGGTTGTTTCATTCACCGGTCACATCACCATGGTCCCATCATACCATCCACATTTGGGGTTAATGCTACCAATCCATCACGTCAGTGTCGCCGATATGTTCAAGAGAAGTCATTCAGAGAATTCACTTGTGTCTCACCCACTACAATACATTTATACTCCATTCTTTCATGACCGCCACCCTGAACCTTATATCACCAGATCGTTTTCACCTCCATTAAAATCATTTGCTCCGTTCCATGTCATTAATGTGGGATTCATTAAGGCCCTCCTATGACGGATCACTTCTTGTCGACATCAGCTCATTATCCAAGAAGTTGATCTAGGAACACCCCATTCAGTACTTTGAAGCTTGCATGCCTCAATGGCAAGTTTCTCACTTCCAGTGACAGGTTTACATCAATGACCTTCGACCGAAAGATTTTGCATGGTGTTCGATGCCAAGTCCTTTATTCACACCACGTGAATTGTACTGCAGTACCTTGAGGGTCATTATCATTATCGGTGATTCCTCTCGTGCTTGTTAACAACTTATATTATTGGCTGGTAATCAAGCGATGTCCTTCCATGTTCGACTTCAGAACATCTCTCACATGGATAGACTTGTACTTCGAGTGAAGATCGAACGAGATTGAAGACCCCGGATCTAGTTTCATCCATCTGGGCTACGATATATATTCAGGAAAATAAAGACATCAAATGTACATCATTGCTACACAGATAATCATCCAATCAAAGGGATGATGGCTCTATCAGAATCATCAGTCTACACTCAGACGATTGTCTGTCTTATGTACATGAAAATGAATTTATAAAGTTGAGCATGGGAATGTCCGCCTCAGCTAGATCATGAAAATATTATGAAGATAATGTATTGTATTGTATCTTATTATAGGTCTCCTCCCAGCTTGAAAGAACTTCGGATCCTCATAATAAAGCATTTCACCCGACATCAAAAGATTAACGACCTCATGCTTTAGGGGGCAACTGTTATAGACATTTTTGGGCCCTACAACCCCAAGCATGAAATTTCCATAAACCAAGGGCTCATAAGTCCCTAAAAGTGTTGTTCTAACCCCTAAAGGAACAAGGTCAACAGATTACAGCTTCTCCCAGAAGTTCTCCATGAAAAACTGCTCAGAATTGGTCAAAACAAGATCATTTCAGCTGCTCCACAGGCCAAGTGCATTGCATCTCACCTAAATACACTGTGTGGGTGCATTTCATTTCAAAAATCCCTTCAATGGGGTGTGATGGGCGAGAAATGACAAATGACAGTGTCATTCCGCGAGGTGGAGAGGCAATGGAAGCTTCCAGAAACTTCTCCTGTGACACTTGCCTCTCTGAATTCGACCAAGGATGAGTAAGAGATCATCAATCTCCAAGTGGAAGCAAGAACTATCAGAGAGAAGAAACTAATCAAATCACAAGCTGACTCATCTCCCTTACAGATATCTATATATTGATCCCTCATCCCAGAGATCCAAGGGCTGGAATTTTGCATATTGTAAGGAATTGTTGTTGGTTTCTTGAGACAAACATCAGATTGTTGGGTGATCTAAGCTTTGTATGAGGTGAAGAGGGGCTTCCTTGCTGAGAGGTTGATGCTGGGTCAGAACAACTGGTTGTAACTCCTCTTGGCTCTTTCTTGTTTATCAATAAAAGATATTCAAGTTTTCCTCCATACTTTTGTTTTATTCATGTTTGCTGCATTTGTATGGTCAATTTACATCTGATCCTAGATTGTTTATTATTATAGATCCATGTCTTTGTATAGTGCTATGCTACTGTGATCTTACAGGTACTCTGTGAAGCTGGGCGTGCAAGGGAACAAGTAGCGAAAGACTATCAAGGAAGAGAGGAATCAAACTAGGAGATTAGCGCAAGACAGAGGTTGGTCTTTTTGTTCCTCTCTATCTATAATTCATAAAGGAAAAACGAAAGTAGATTTACTCTGTTTGTTTCTAAGGCAGCTTTCACACCTTAGTGGGATAAGCAGTTCTGAGTAGACACTTTTCCCTGTAACAGCTGCGACGAGTGATTCTATTAGCCATCTTCTTAACACTGTCGTGATTAGAAAGTTCCGACCCTCACATGGAACCAGCTGCTACCTGAAATATCACTCGTTCCTCAAAAACGAGTCTCCTTTAAGCTCTTTTCATCTAACTTGTAAAATATGAAAAGATTGCCAAGCAATTGGCCTCTCCAGCTCGTTAAAGTGATCGGGAGTGCCATCCCTCCTCTAGATTTTAATATTTTTGGACCTGAGGGATTATTACACAAAAAGATCGAGTGTTTGTCTTGTTCGGCTCATTAAAACTATCGAAAAGTCATCCCTTTCGCATTGTTTTATACTTTTTCGAACTTAAGGGATTATACTACGAAAAAGGAATTTTGGAGTTTCCTTTCCGTCTCTTTTTAGACTCTCTAAAATTGAAAAGGACCAAGTTATCCTTGTCGTTAAACTCATTAAAACAATAGCGACAAACCTGTCCATTCAGACAAGAGCAAGTTTCACTGTTGCTAGGCTCATTAAAACATAGCGACGGGTTTGCCCGAAGAGCAAATTATAGAATAAGCATATGTTATCCTCCTCAAGCTTGACAAAAATAAAGAGGTACTAGTCAGAAATGACTGGGGAAAATTGGGAAGAAAACTTGAAGAAGCTTTATTGGTAGCAGGTCACTCTTGAACATGACACTTTCACTCCATCACCATGATTGAGTCGGGTTGGGTTATTCCGTTCACCAGTCATATCACCATTGGTCCACCGTACCATCCACTTTTGGGGTTAATGCTACCAATCCATTTTAGTGTCGCCGATATGTTCAAGAGAAGTCGCTCAGAGAATTCACCTACCCAGCTTGTGTCTCATCCACTGCAATACCTTCACGCTTCATTCTTTCATGACCGCCACCCTGAACCTTGTATCATCAGATCATTTTCACCTCTACAAAATCATTTTCTCCGTTCCCTGTCATAGATGTGGGATCCACAAATGCCCTCCAACGACAAGTCACTTATTTTCGACATCAACTCATTATCCAAGAAGCCGACCTAGGGACAACCCTTTCAGTACTTTGAAGCTTGCATGCCTCAATGGCAAGTTTCTCACTTCCGGTGACAGGTTTACATTAATGGCCTTCGACTGAAAGATTTTGCGTGGTGTTCGACATCGACTCATGTATTCACACCATGTGAATTGTACTATAGTACCTTGAGGTTCATCATCATCATCGGTGATTCCTCTCGCGCCTGTTAACAGCTTACATCATTGGCTGGTAATCGGGCAATGTCCTTCCATGTTCGACATCAGAACATCTTTTCACATGGACCGACTTGACTTTCAGGCGAAGATTGAACAAGTTTTGAAGACCTCGGATCTAGTTTCATCCATCCGGGCTGCGATATATTCAAGAAAATAAAGACAACAAATGTACATCATTGCTGCACATTTAATCATCCAAACTAAGGGATGATGGCTCTACTAGAATCATCAATCTGCACACAGACAGTTGTATGTCCTATGTACATGAAAATGAATTTATCAAGCTGAGCATGGGAATGCCCACCTTAGCTAGATCATGAGAATATTATGAAGATAATGTATTGTATTGTATCTTATTACAGATCACCTTCTAGTTCGAAAAACCTTGAATCCTCATTATAAAGCATTTCACCCGACATCAAAAGATTTACGACCTCATGCTTTAGGGGGCAACTGTTATAGACATATTTGGGCACTGAAACCCCAATCACATATGTCCATAAACCAAGGGCTTCTGAGTCCCTAAAAGTGTTTTTTCATACCCTAAAGGAGCAAGGTCATCTGATTACATCATCTCCTAGAAGTTCTCCGTGAAAAACTACTCAAAACTGGTCAAAGCAGGACCATACAGAATGCCCAGTGCAAAGGGTGCGATGCATCTCACTTGCCACATGTAAAAAGTGCGATGCATACTAGAAATCCCTTCTGTAGGGTGTGATGAGCGAGAGCAGACAAATGGCACAAGCAGTTTGCTAGGTGGAGACCCTGAGAATCTTCTAGAAGTTGCTCATTTGACACTTGCCTCCTTAAATTCGCCCAAGGATGAGTAAGAGATCATGAAATCTCCAAGTGGAACCAAGAACTATCAGAGAGATGACACTAATCAAAATCCCAGAAGTTGACTCACCCCCCTGCAAATATCTATATATGGATCCCTCATCCCAGAGATCCAGAGGTTGGAATTTGGTAATTTGCAAAGAGGTGTTGCTGGTTTCTCTTTGAAGACATTGTTGGGTGATCTTTCTTTGTATGAGGTGAAAAGGGCTTTCAAGTTGGGAGGATGGCACCAGGTCAGACCAAGTGGTTGTAATCCTCTCTTCTACTACTTTTATCAATAAAGATATTTTAGTTTTCCTCCATATTCTTGTGTATCTCTGAATATTGTGTTGATGTATGCATGTGTATAGTCAATATATATCTGATCCTATATTGTTTACAGTGATTGATCTCTATGCTTTGATGGTATTATGTTGCTAGGATTCTACAGGTACTCTTTGAAGTAGGACAAGTAAGGAGGCAGTTGTTGGAATTATGATACAAGTGTTGTCCTTGATGGCAACTCACTCAGAAACAGGTACAGGTGATGGCAACTTAATCAAAGGACAGATCTTAGTACAGCAGGCCAAGAAAGTTCATACACGCAGGTTCATTAAGCCCAAGTCACGTATACACGCTGGTTCACTATATACCAAGTCGCGTGTACGCAGGTTCGCTATATACCAAGTAGGGTATACATGCAGTTTCATGAACGGAAAAGAGCGTACATGTCGGAAAGCTTACTTTTGGTCCGTGGTAGTTAGTCCTTGGAATTTGTGCCTATGGTTTTGGACCATGGAGTCTCGACAGACGTGTTGATCCCTAGTATTGAGTTGATGGTATTGGGTTACTATGGTTTTGGACCGTGGTATTGTGAAGGGCCTAAAGCTATATAAGGAGAAAGATCATTAGGCCAGATGAAGCAGTGAGTGTGTGTGAGTGATGAAGATCTGAGGAAGTGTGAGATCCAAATGCTGGTTATGGGTTGGTGATCTGAACCAAGGTTTCACTCATGTGGAGGATGATGGAACGATATCTCAAGGCTTGGAATGATTATCTTCATATGGTTTGACTGTGGACAGACTAGATCTACTGACGCATGTTTATTATTATGATCTGGGTATGTTTTGATGTCTGATATAGCTGCGGAGTTTTAAGCTTGAATTTGCAGATCTGTACGCAGGTTGGTTTTGGTAAAAGAGCGTATACACGCAGGTTGGGTTCATCCAAGTAGCGTATACAATGTGAAGTATGATATTTGAAGATGGAGTTGGATCTGGTTGTTGTTATGATGTTGTTGACAGGGTTTCAGTGATTCAGTATTGGGTGTTTCAGTGATTGATGATGCAGGTTGTACTACAATGGTGATTGTCTTATGGATCCAGTATGAAAATGTATGAAACGTGGTCTCGGGAAGATCGTAGGCCGGTACCTACATACTGGTAAACATATCAGCCAGTACAAGAGCCAGGGGGTTGTCGCTCCCTTCCAGGAGCAGCTGGAAAACGAGTGAAGGTTGTAGCCTTCTGTAGGGTTGGCACCTACGTACTAGTAAATGGATCGGCTAGTACAAGAGCTATGAGGGTTGTAGCCCTCTGCAGGTTGTAGTCTGCGTGCTGGTAAAGGACTGCACCAGTACATTGTAAAAGAAGTTTCTTATTAAAGGAAGATAGAAACAAATTGCAGCAGGTGGTTTTCACCCACATTGGGTTTCCACCTTATATCATGGTGTTCATGTGTGTGCCTTATGTGTGATGATCTGTTCTGTTATACTGCACCTGTTTACTGTTAATATGGTTAATAATGTTCTGATGCATTTACTGAAGATAAGCTAACTGAATCATAAGATTACTGCATGTATGCTAGTTTCTCTTAGCGAAGTCGCGTATATACGCTGATATCCTTAACTGAAGCTGCATGTATGAATCTAACTGAAGCTGCGTGTATGAATCTGAGTATGAAATTGAAAAAGTTTTATCTGTTCTGATAATACTGATTCACCCCCCCTCTCAGTATTATTTCCAACAGTAGTGGCAAGATTCCGTCGAAGGGGAAAGGAAACAAGCAAGGAGCCAAGCAAAAGACTGAGGTTGGTACTCTCTGATTCTTTCTCATCTCTTTCCCGTAAAGGAAAACACAAGTAACTTTAGTTTGTTTGTTTCTAAGATAACTACCCATCTTAGTGGGACTAGTAGTTCTGAATAGACACTAGATTTCCTAGTAACAAAAGAGGAAGGAGGATTAGGAATTAGAGACCCCTACCTCCTAAACCAAACCATGGGAGCCAAACTATGGTGGCAATGGATGAACGGCGAAAATGATCTATTGAAACAAATATGGACTCGCAAGTATTACATGCCCGCTAAAACAGAGGATATCCTAAGATATCAAGACCCCCCCAAGGGCTCTGTGATCTGGAATTTAGCGGTAATCAATAGACACCTCATACAACAACATGCCTTCTGGGAGGTCCGTAATGGAAAAATAACCTGCTTCTAGATGGAATCTTGGTAGCAAAGAGAGAAACTGGGAGAGAAACAAGAGATCAAGGAAATATATCAGCAGACCCAGAATAACAATACACAGGTAGTGGAACAGTACTGGAAGGAGGAGCAGGGAGAGGAAAGTTGGCGGAAATGGAAGACTAGAGAAGACTGGGAACAAGAGGTATACACAGATCAATGGGGAAACTTAGATAAAGAGTTAAGGACAAGGAAGATAACGATTCATCAAGACTCGGACATTTTGAGATGGGGCCACACCACCAAAGGAACCTTTTCCACAAGCGAAGCCTATGATATCCAAATCCGGCTGGAACAAGAAGGATAGGATATAATATGGAAACAAATCTAGAATGGGGGGTGGTGGCCAAAGGTAACCCACTTCCTCTGGATGGTCAGCAAAGGTCACATCTTGACCTGGGATCAGTTACAGAAAAGAGGATTCCAGGGACCCTCCTTTTGCGGGCTATGCTACCAAAACGGGGAAGACATGGAACATATCCTCAACAACTGTCCATTCACAGAGTAGAAATGGAGACAAATGTGAGGAATTTTTGAAAGGTTGGACAGAAAACAAAACAATATCATAGGAACAATACTATTATGGCCAACCCACATCTATTCCAGCCCAGTAATAAATAGGGCTTGGAACCTAGGCCTTGGGTTCACCCTATGGGCCATATGGAAGGAGAGAAATCACAGAATTTTCAAGCACAAAACAACCTCGCAGGAAAAATTATGGGAATGTATTGTTCAGAACATAAGGGAAACAATCTTGGCAGAACCATGGCATGAAGAGGACTGACATATGCCGCCCCAAGAAGGTCGAATACTACAAAAACTAAATTTTGCACAAGGGATGATCGACAACAAAACATGGAAGACAAGAAATGTGGCCATGAGCTCTAGATCCCACTTTACCCCTTCGGTAGAAGGATTCATAAAGCTCAAATTCGATGTAGCCTCCAAAGGCAACCTAGGAGAGGCAGGTCTCGTGGGCCTCTTTTGAGACTCCTAGGCCAACACCCGTCTCATCTATGCAGAAAGCTATGGGATTGCCAGCAACAATGAGGTGGAGTTCGCTGCAGTTAGACAGGGCCTCTTAATAGCTGTTAGAATGGGATATAGAAACCTAGAAGTGGAAGGGGATTCAAGCTTGGTAATCAATACAGTGATAAAATTAAACAATGGCACTAAGTGGGACAAACTTAGCCAGAGTTGGAGAACCACAAGACTAATCTAGGAGATAGGAGAAATCATCCCCAAATTTGACTACATTCAGGTCAAACACATAAGGAGAGAGGGAAACAAGGGGGCTGATATCCTGGCCAATTGGGGATGCAACCACCAGTAGGATCAGATGGAAAAACAATGGCCAATTCGACCAAGGGACAACCTTTGAAGCCTTAGAGACAACTGTGGAACAAGATCTCAGGCAATGCCAGGAGAGATGGAACCAGACAATCCAAGCTCCCGATCAGGATGAGGGGAGGTGTCAGAGGCACCAGGCCTGAGTTGACATGGTCAGTACAACCGCGATTATTACAGCCACACCCCACATGCTCAAGGTAGGGAGTGCAGTGTCCTTTGCCTTGAATGCATGGGAGGTGGGTTGGCAAGGTGGTAGAGGGAGGAATAAGGGAGGGTGGCGGAGTTGGAAAGGGTATTTGACGTGCTAGGCAGGTGAATTATGTAGCAGAGATGGAAGGCAGTGCAGAGCGGAAGGGAGGTGAAGAAACCACGTCTACGGGCTAGCGATGGCTCTCTGGTATGTAGTCTAGTCTCGCCCTCATTTAATTCATATGTTCTGTTCGGGCTTCAAGTGGTAATTCCATGAGATGGTGGGAGTTCTACTGGGGGGGAGGGAGAGGCGAGAGGCCGCCCCAATGGGGCTCAGCTCTGTGTTGTATTTATATTGCTTTCAAGCAAAAGTTTTGGCAATGGCATGATTGACATTGAGAGGAGCTTAGGTACAAGACCCTACCTGAATGGCCAGTCAAAGGGTGTGGGGGCTAAAGGGCAAGCCACGCCAAGGGGACTGAGAGTAGTTAGGAAAGGCAAGGGAGAGCTGCAGGCAAGGGGCGGGGAGCCTAGCAGGGTGGGAAATTGGCTAAGAGAACCCTAGCATATGGATATGCAGAGTCGCACGATTGCAGTTAAGGACCCTGGGTGGCATGAGTGGCAGAGAAGCGGGTAAAACCTGGGTAGGAAATTGTTGGCAAAGGGAAGGGCCTGCGGGTATGATAGCACTTGCATTGCTTGGCTCCAAAGGGGTCTGAAGGCCAGGCTATGGCTGCAAGGGGATGACCAACCACTGCACCTTGGCAAGGGGGAGAGGCATGGTGAAAAGCTGGGGGAACCCTACTCGGAACCCACTTCCACTGGCCACTTGTGGGCACAGGATACCTCTACAAGGGGATGACCAACCACTACACCTTCGCAAGGGGGAGAGGCATGGTGAAAAGCTGAGGGAACCCTGCTCGGAACCCAATTCCACTGACCACTTGTGGGCATAGGATACCTTAGCCCGTCGCAGGCCAGGTAGGGCAAAGAGGCAAGGCATGTGCTGTCGCGTCAGGTGGAGGTGAATGAAATAATGAAGCTAACAATGTTAGAATGTCTACAGGGCATAAAGAAATAGAGTATGGCTCCAGTAAAACATGGATGTAGTCATGGTAGCAAGGGTCTAGACCCCCGGGCAACTAAACAACCAAGCATAACGAAAGACCGCAGGGGTCGCAAGCCTGCTGAGCAATTCATAGCTGAGGCAACCGCGACATACAAGGAGGAAACAAATGAGGGTATCCGTAAGCTGATTGACGACTGGGAAGATCAGGTAAAACATGAAATGGAACCGGATGATGAGATAGAAGTCTGGAGAACAATGGTGCCTAACCCGGGGACTACACGAGGGAGAATTACGCAATTCAAGCACACCCTGTACCTGTATTTCCTAATGAAAAGTCTGCTTGGAAAAGCAATGGAGCAAATTTCTGTGGGGATGGCAGTTACAATGCAGGGCCTTCCCAATTACAAAAAAGACATGGAGAAAATCCTATTTCAGTTGCACAAACAGGACATCAGGATGGACCATATTGACTGACACATCCCTTGCATTGTGGAGCTATATGGAATGCCAGAAGCAACTGCTGAAGATCCTGCCCCAGTAGCCTCAGACTCTAAGGAGAAGAATGTCAAGAACAATTAGTCTTCTTATGCTTAGTTTTTGTTTATGCGGAGAGCATTTAAATTTCCATTCGTTTATGTCAGTTGTCGTAGTTATACAGTATGTGGTCATGAGACTAAAACTTACCTAGCCTTGCTAGAAATATTGAAGAAGTTTTGTTTTTGGATGGCGAATAATGCTGACCGGTGGCCAATAGACTCGGTTTCCCCTCGGGGAGAGTTGAGGCCACCTAGTCGATGACACCAATATAAAATGGACACATGGTAAAACAGAGCTTGAAAAGTATTTTATTCACCTAAATTCTATCTCTCCAGAAATAAAATTTACTATGGAGCTAGAAGAAAACATGAGCATCCCTTTTTTAGACGTTCTCATCATCAGAAATGAAGATGGCTCTTTAGGGCATAAGGTTTTCAGGAAGTCAACCCACACCGAAAGCTACCTCCACGCTGATTCCCACCATCACCCTGCTCAGAAGTTTGGTGTTCTAAACACTCTTGCTATCAGAGCCCTTCGAATCTCTGACCCCGAGCATCTGAATGAAGAAATGAAGCATTTAGTCTCAACCTTTAAAAGTATAGGCTATAAAGAAAAAGAGATTAAAAGAGCAATAAAGAAAGCTGAAATAAGGGTGTCATCTCATCAACCTAAGGCTCAAGACCAACCTCAGTGTCGTAAGGTTTCTCTCCCGTATATTCATGGGGTAACTGATAAGATTGCTAAAATCCTAAGGAAGAAAAACATAGCCACGCAATTCTCAGCTCCTGGAACTATTAGGCAAGGTATGAGGTCTGTCAAAGATAATATTGATAGACATTAGCTTAAAGGAGTCTATAAAATAGATTGTTCATGTGGGAAAAGCTACATTGGTGAAACGGGTCGCTCCTTGTAGACAAGACTCAAGGAACATGGCGCTGATATTAGGAATGAAAGATCTCGTACTTCGGCCTTGGCAGAACACTCCTCAAAAACTAAGCACCATGTCTGCTTGGAAAGCGCCTCAATTGTCGCAAGGGAAGAACAACATCATAGGCGAAAGATTAGAGAAGCTCTTGAAATTATCAAGCATCCACAGAATCTTAACAGAGACAATGGTATTGAGATTAGTGGGAGCTGGATGCCCTTAATCAGGAAGATTAAGGTCACTAATACTTCTCAGGTATAGCAATCAGTAGGTTGATTTTCCTCACCTATTCTAATAGTTAGTAGTTAGTAGTTGTACTATAACAGTTTAAGTATAATCATTTACAATAATAATTATGATAATAGCTATTACTATTATCACTAACTATTATTATAAACTATCACTGTTAAATATTAATTAAGATCTATTAATAAATCTATTAATTAGTTAAACCATTTCCTAGTCCATATTCATAATAAAGATTATTAAAAAATAATAATAATAATAATAAATAATAATAAAAATAAAATAAAATAAAATTTTGGTCTAAATATTAATTATTAGGTCTTGACCTTAGTTATCAAATTATTCAATTAATTATTAGGTCTTGATATTAATTATCAAATTATTCAATTTATTATTTATTATTAATTATTAAGTGATTATTAATTATTAATATTGATTTCTAATATTATCAATATTAATATATAATTATTATTATTAATATTATTACTAATAATTTATTAATAATATTTATACAATGTACTAATATTAATTATTATTAATATTAATAGATTAAAATTTAATATTAATACAATTTACTAATTAAAATTTAATATTAATACAATTTACTAATTAATTTTAATACATTAACCATCATTAATATTAATGAAAAATTTTAAAATTTTAATACAATATTACTATTCATTATATTCTAATATATATAAAAATAAAAATAAAAATAAATATTTATTTCACATTATTAATAATTATTAATATTATTTGTTAAAGTTCATTATTAAGGTTTAATATTATTAATAATTGTTATTGAGTTCATTATTAGGGTTTAATAATATTAAGGTAAAGAATTATAATAATAATTTAAAAAATTAAAAATCTGCAATTAAAAAAAAAAAACCAGAGCCGACATTCATCTCATCTCATCCTAAAATCCACTCTCCTCACAACTATTTAAATCCCTCAATTAAGCTCTTCTTCTATCAGCGTTGAAGAAAGTCCTGATGATGGATCCCAGTTAGGAAATAAGTTTTACTCTGGATTCTCCGGTAACTATGTCTAAAGATATATACCACAGATGTCTTAAATCCAAAAATGTGTGGTGTAAATTTGCCTTATACATATAATATAAAATAGATGGTCCTGCAAAACATTATAAAAAAAAAATTTATATTAAAAAAATTATTGGATTTCTTTCCTCCCATCCATGATTAGATTCACTTGAACCAAAAAATGAGCCTAAGATATTTGTGCACAAAAAGCACATGGTATACCATCAATAAACGGCGAGCCATATTTCCCATGCTATCGGGCCATAAATGAAGCGTGCATCAAATTTTACCAAGAAAATCCTAATTTTACATTTGTTTACGATTTGCTAGTTGGAAACTTTTCCAACCAAATCTCTATCCATACCTTACTTGCAAATGTCGACTTTGTTATCAATATTAGACTGTTTTGATGTTTTGCTTGTGCATTGGTCAGAGAAAAGATAAACATATCCTTCACACAAATATTGATTTAAGAATAACATTATAGTATGACAATCTTCTTTTGGGTATTGATCATAGCACCATATAATATCTTCTTATTATTTAATTATTTAAATTAGAAAATTTGGGAATGTTTAGATTATTTATTAAATTGTTAATATTAATAATGATATACTATCAATTTAAATAATAATAATAATAATATAACTTTAATATTATTCAAATTTAACACTAAATTGATACATGATATTTTTGTTTGTTTGTGAAACAAGGGATTGGTCTTTTTTATTTTAAAAGTTTTAGGGAGTTGTACATACATTGTTTCTCTTTACCAGTAACTTTTGGATTATGAATGATTATTCAAAACTTTTTATTTACTATACTATATATAGTATAGTAATATATAAGTTTGTATTTAACACATTAATAATGTATTTTTTATCAAATATATTAAATATATGTCTATTGAGGCATATTTATTAATGTGATTATCTTTAGTTACTAGTTATCACATAGGGCTTATTGACGGGGCAAAGTTGCATCGACAACAATAAGGAGTTCTGATTGGTACAAAGTCCCAATTAGACCTTATGCAGTGACATTCGGTATGTGGGACCGACTACCACTATGTTTGCTTGAAAATTAGTTTTGAATGGAATGAGCAAGAGAAAGGGGACTCGGATAAACTTCCAACAAAAAAAAAGGTTAGAACAATTTTACGAAATAATTTAGAAAAAAGATACAAAGAACATAATAATAGCTAAGTAGATGAACGTGAATCTTAAGGAAAGATTGTTAACAAACTTTAATTAAGATACATGGATGAAGAAATAGATCCATTACCAATTGTGAATTAGTTCCCAATCAATAAAAATTGTGAATGCATAAATTAATAAACAATCTCATATAAGATGTAAGTTTTAAGTCAACGAAACAATCTATTAATTCTCAACACATAAATAACAATTACATACCATTAAACGACCACAAGAATAGGATTAGGATGCTCTATAACATGTGAGTAAATGATCCTTAAAATGCACTGGATATTCCAGTAGACATTTCATTGCAACATATCAGATAAAATTATATTTAAAAATATGAAATCTACACTTTTGCAATTTTATTTCTCTTTAGACATCTATATTTGTATATTAATATTATTTGTATATCATGCAAATCAAAATTATGCAAAAAAAAAAAGTAGTGAAATAAAATCTCACAAACACATTTCACACAAGATATGGCCAAGGAAACACTTTTGGAAGAAAACACAATTGGAAGGTGAGGTCGCTCTGATCTCTTTTTATGAACAGAAAATGGCTGTTGTTAGGTTCCTATACCAATAGGTGTCATAATTTTGAATTGACTTTTTCTCAAGCTTGTAATATGTACATACTTTGCTTTCAGCAAATAGTTTTCCATATTTAAAAAATAAAAAGAGGGTATGTCCTAAAAGAATAATCAAAGGACAAAAAAGAAACAAAAGGTCAAAAAATAAAGAAAAATTGAAAAATATATATATGAACCCCAAAATAAAACAGACCATGAAAGTGTGCAAGTCCAAATGCCACTACTATTTACTTTTTCATGCAAAATAATGATTGTGTGTAGCTTGTTAAAATGCCATAATCCATGATAGTCAAATAGTGTAATCTTGACTATTTCATGTTTTAAATTTCATGTTATAGATAGAGAATAAAGTCTAGCCAAACTGTTTAATCTTGGCAGATTAGTAGATAGGTAGAGAAATAAAAATGAGCTCAACAGTTTAATCTGAGCCATTGGAAGAAATAAGGTTAAATTTAGATAGTTTTATTCAAATAAAAAATAAGGTAATAAAGGGTTTGCTAGCTCAAGTGCACCCATGCAGAAGAAGAAAAAATGTTAGGGTAAGAAAGGGTAAGTAGAAGAAACTTGCATAATGGACTATGTGGTCAAAATATTAAGCACATTTTACATGCTCAAATCATAATGTGTAGGTACATTCATCAAAGTACAAAGCTAAGAAAATATGAGTTTAACTAACTCCCCCTCCTTTCACAAGCTCCTCCCTCCCATGTTTATTGATTTCCCCATCATCCCTTGAAATACCCCTTTTCCCCTCCATTTTTACCCTTACTTCATTATCCCATATTTTCCCCTAGAAATTCCCTTTAAAATCAATTCCCCCTTGCTAAAATCATCATTATGTTCCATAAATCCCTTTTCCTAGGGTAAAACCCTTTTCCCCCCTTCGTGAAAATTTATTTTCCCCGTTTCTAATAAAAAAACCCATAAATCAACTTATCCTAAGTTGAAAATCCTTCCGCTTTGCAAAAACCCGCCCGATGGATCATTTAAGTTAATCTGTGATTTAAAAAGTCAATTAAAAAGGCTTAAGTGTATTTGATTAGGCGGGTCCCTCCTTAACCATTCCCCAAATCCCCTTCATGCATCCTTTTAGTGCGACCACTGTCCGATCAACGCCCATCTCATTTAACAATTATCACTCCATTTTGCGCGCATTCCACTTCCGAGCTTTAACGACCTGATAGTGCCCGAAATGGGCGGTTTTTCCCGAACCGAATTTAGCGACATGTCGCCATCACATCATTTCACATCCCCTCCGAGTTTTACCACCCTGCCCCCAAAAGTGGTGTGAAGAAGGGCAAAACCACCCTCTCGATACCAGTCACTGTTCATGACCATTTTTCCCGCTTTTCTCAGTTCTCACCCAATAAAGCCCCGCAAATGCCATTTTTACATTTTTTCGACCATCTGCGCATTGAAAGCCTGAGCTTTCTTGCGCCCCTGAAATCTACAACCACCAATCGACTACCAGTCGCCATCTTGCCTCTAGCACTCGTCTAGAGCCAACACCGGTCGTCTGCAACCTAAAACCTTGACCAAATTCACAACACCAACCTCCGGTTTCAGGTATTCTGCAAAATACACCACATTCACCCCTTTTTAATATAAAAGTTCAAGTAATTCAAGATTGACTAAATTAAATTAATCTTTCTACCCCTGAATTAACTGATTTGCACCCAGACCCTTAAAAACCTTGTAAAACCCAGACCACTGGTCGAACCCTGCGAAGTCAATTTTTGATTTTTACCTTTATTTCCACACAATGTCTACCCACATTTCCTTGAATGTTAAGCCTATTTCAACCCCCACCTTGACCAAGATCACCTGACTTTGGCTTATAGGGATTTTCAGATTAAAGATACATCTTCTGCCTCCGAAAGAATGAAGCTCCACTTCTGGAGCAAAGATAGGTTTTTAAATCATGTTGATGACGTTCACCTCTGGGAGTCAAATCTACCCCTCTATTCATTCCCAGAAGTCCACAGTCTCCCAGACATTATCCACTATTTTCAGACCTGCTACATCCCCAGCTAGAGAGCTGTAATAGCCCCCAATCAACATCTGCTCTTCACTATCACTCCATAATCCATCAATCAGATGTTACAGGTCTAGCCTAGCCCAAATTTATGTCCTTTGTCCATTGGAGGACTTCTAAAACTGTATAATTCTATTGATGAGGACAAAGCTAAGCAAGTGTTCAAGAATTTCATAGTTGCAAAAGAGCATACACCAAGTTTTACTCCTCCATACATAGCCCCCATATTTTCACAAACTGCCAGGCATATTATCACCATGGTATCTTCCATCCTTGGATACAGGATAAATGAACATGTAGATGAAGTCACTTTTGCATTCCTATCCCTTTTTACCCCTGGTAAACCTCCTGCCATCAAGTTTGATTATGCTCAGTTCATTGCAGAAAAAATGCATGAACAACTCATCAGATTGCCCAATGAAAGAGTGTTTAAGTTCTCTACAGTATTGTATTATTTGTTTTTGTACTACCAAACTAATAAATTCCCCATGAAGATCATAAAATGTGACAATAGAGGAAAAGAGAGGTATGTGCTCTATTGGACACCTATTGTCCAGAAATATTTCATTGTCTCTGATTATAAGGACTTCATAGTCCACCTAGTGATGAATATGCTGATAGGGACTGTGTAACCTAGGATTAGTCCTCAGATCAAAAAGGTACTTCAGCTGGCTAAAAACATTAAGATAGGAGACTGTTACTTGTACCAGAATCACACAGAGATCAGAGTCTATGACTGCCACCTGGCTCCATATAAATTGCCAAAGTATCTTCCCTTGAGAATTTTTTTCCTTGGAATATTTCAGGCAAATCATCAACTCAGATGCTGTCCACTTTGTGGCTGCAAAGAAGAAGACCCAATTCAGAGTCAAAAGTGAACTGGGCCCCTTTATTTTCAATAATAGACAAGCTAGACCAGAGGCAAACAATATGTTACAGGAGTTGAAATTTACCAAGAGTTTTATGTGGCAGTATGACCCTCATGGAGTAATAAGAAAAATGAGAACCAGGGTCAAACTAGCTCCTTATGCACATTATTCAGTACCTAAAATTGAAATATATGCCAACCAAACTGAATGGTTGGAAAACACTTTGGTAGATAAAGATAGCACAATTATTGATGTTGAAAATGCTCTGTATGATATTGAGCAACAGATTGACCTCAGTGAGTTCCTGCAGGTCCTAGATCAAGGTCAAAGGATGGATGCTCCCTCTGCATTGTAAACACCTCTGAATAAGGAGAAAAACCCTAAAAACAGAGAAGAAACTTCTAGTTCCCAGATGGAAACAATGGATGAGCAAGCAGACCCCAGGAAAAGGAGAAAACTGAATCCTATTTCCAAACAGGAGGAACACAGTGAAGTAGAAAGGGCAGAGCTAGAAACAGAGTCAGAAACAATTCCAGAGACAGTGCCAGACACAGCAGGTTAGAAAGGAAAAGAGGCAATCAATGAACCCTCAACTTCTAACACTCAGCTGTTAGAGAGACAGAAGTCAGTAGAAGTTTCTTCCTTTGTCAAACCAGCTGAAAAAGAAAGAACCATCAAAGATAGATACAAGGAGATCAAATTAAGAAATGAAAAACTGAAAGCTGAGACATATGCTCAATATTTCAAGCATTCAGCTCCTAACCAGAGTAGACTAATGTCTGCATTTGATATTGAGGAAGGAAAGATGCAAATGTCATATATGCATCCAACAGTGCCACAACCCAAATCTGCAGCAGATTATAAGAAGGCCACATTTGAAGTGTTGGCAAAGGACATCCATCCCGTGGACCAAATACAGTTTCACAAACAAGATGGAGAAATGATATACTCCACCTTCACAGGTAAGGCCATGGATGCATATAGGTTACAAGAGTCCTTAAATAATATAATTGCACAGATGAAGCTAGGAAAGGCCTCCTCTCAAGCCAAGGATAACAGGATTAAATCCTTAGAAGACCTGGTCATAGAATTGGGCCATGATCCTACAGATATTAAGGCAGCTGAACAATTGATCAAAAAGAAAAATGAAGATATAGCAGCTTTGAAGAAACAGTTAAAACTCCCTGCTTCATTACACCCACAGACCACAAAGGTGTTAGAAAGCCAAACTGTCCATGAGGAAATTCTTGACTTAGTGTTACAATTGAACACCCAGCTAAAAGAAATGGAGAAAGAAATGGACAAGTTGACCAAGTAGGCCAGCCTCCAGGAAGCTGCAGCCACTGTCATCCCAACAATCACCATAGCAGTACCATCTACATTGGTTGAAACATTAGCTCCTACAACTCCATTGGCCACTGCATTGCCTGCAACAGCACCATCTACATCAGCAACAGGGTCGACCGCAGTGGAATCTATAGGTGAAGAAGCCAATAGGTTGGCTAAGGTGATGGAAGAGATGTCCCTCAAAGCTATTGAAATCAGGAAACTAGAAGAGAAAGTAAACAGTCTGGAGACAAACTGTAAACTTGCTCAAATTATGAATAAAGAGGAACAACAAAAGGTAGCAAGGTTAACAGAGAGGATAAAGAAACTAGAGAAAGAAATGACTCTAGGTGAGCCATTGGGACAGGCAAAAGAAAAACTTTGGACCAATATCATTGACTCTGTCAATGATATTTGGCCATCCATTCAAATAATTTTTTAGCAGATTGACTTAGTTAAAGAGGCCATAGAGGCCATTCAAAAAGTCAAAACAGAGCTGGAAGGAATGCCAGAAGAGGCAACCAGAATCATTAACTTTTTGAATTCTAAGAACAAATATGAACTGGAAGAATTGAATATTAATGATAGGACAGGGACAATCCTAGAAGTAAGAAGAGTCCTTACTAAAAGGAATTTGGTGGAAAACTTGGACGACAAGTGTCAAACCATGTAGCTTTCCATAGATAGATTTAAGTTCAAGTTTGACACTTTGATACAAAAAGGTTTACCAAGTCCTTTGGTAATTAACGATAAATTGATGACACAAGAGGACTACGACAAGAAGCTCAGGGAAGTGGCCAAAAATCAAGTCAACAATGCAGCCATCCACAACACAACAAAACAAGGGATGCCCTCTGGTAAAGTCCTTTACCAAGCTTTGGAGAACTTGTTTTACCTCCAGCATGAGGTAAAACACCTGTTTGTAAATAAGCCTACATTTGCTAAGTACACAAAGGTTGATGAGGTCTTCAGAAAGTTGAAAAACATTCAGTTACCAACTGAAGAGAGATGGGAGCAACTAACTAACTTACTTTAATTCAAAGTAAACACAGTTTGGTAAAAATAGAATGGTGAAAGTAAATGGGCAGTTGTCCCGGTCAAAGAGTATCAAAGTCAAAGAGTATCAGTGAAAGAAGATAAGTCGAAGAGCATTAGATGACAGCTAAAAAATCAATCAGCTAAATATCAAAAGAAATCAGATATAATAGTGCCAGAAAGAAATCAGTTAGAAAGGTGGCATTACCTTTTTAGAATTAGATATTTTTTCCCTAAAATAAATCCCAAGTCAGTTTGGGATATTTTGTAAATAATTCTGTATAAATACTTCATAATTCGAAGTATGTAGGTGTGGATTTTACTAGACATTTCTATAGACTTTTTGATAAGAAGGCCCAGAGGGTTATTGTATCATTTGTTAAGCCAACAAGCTGGATTGATAAATAAAGATCAGATATTTCAAAGGATTCACGTGTTGAGCAAACTTCAGAGAAGTATTCTCATGTGTTATTGTTATTTTTCTCAAGTTATTCATAATATTTAATGTGTTTCTGAATCTAAATGTTATAACTGGAATAATACTTCAGAATTTGTTTAATTACACTCTGTCTTAACAGTTATACATTTAAATGTTTTCTGTTGATATCTAAGTTAAGGAATTCTTAATTTCTCCTTGGTCTAGATTGATTTCTCGAATATCCAGGTTAAAGGATCCTTAATTGCCCTTTGATCCTGATTACCCCTTCATTCCTCATTCATTATTCGGTTTGAGAACCCTTAATTGCTCTCTCACCCCTAGTGAAACCCTTTCACCCCTCTGTCTCAAAGATCTGGAAAACACTCTGCTATCTTGCCCTTTGAACATTCCCTTTAGTGAATTAATCTAGTTTTTCTTCCTTATTGTTTGACTCCATAGCCCAATGGTCTAAAACACATCAGTCTATCCATTTGTTTAAGTAATTCCACCATCCAATCTCAAATACAAATCAAAATCCCAAGAACAATCATAACTAGCCTAAAATCACAACAAGCAAAGTTAAATTATATAGAGGGAGCCCTCTCTGAGTTTACGTTGGCTATAACCTATGCTCCAAAGTTGGTTAGTGGTTACCTCAGAAATTTCTTTCTTCTGACAACTTCTAGAGAAAATTATTGAGTGATAACAACTGCAAGTATAAAGAAGTATAGCCTATGGCTCTTGGTATACTACAATACACAAATCCTCTTTGTGTGCTCTATTTCCTATCCCTCACAACTATTTTTCTCATCTATGGAACAAATGCACTTGAAAATAATGGAATCCCTTCTCCTCCTAGTGGCACAGTTATAACAAAACCCAATAGCTTACAAGTGGTTAGGTTTGACTACCTCAACTCTTAACCAGAGTCACAATATGGACTTTTTTAGATTCTTCTTCATCATAACCACTTGGCTAGCCCTTTTTCCATGAAGAATGAGGGATGACATGGCATCCTCTTTAATTATGGTGGTGAAAACATGAAGGTCAACTTTTGAGTGGCATAAATTTTGTATACAAACTCTCATTAACACGATTCATATGTCGTTCGAAATGTATCTATGTGTAGAATATGAAAAAAAGGTGTGGCACTACAGGAAAAAAAAACAAAACAAAACAAAACAAAACAAGAAACAAAAACACCAACTATCCCCAAGAAACATTGTTTGATGCCTTAAAATGCTCCTAGAAGGTTTCATACCCCCATTTGCAAAACAGTGTCCCATCCGTAAAAATGGTCTTGTGAGCTCATTTGATCTAGGTGGATATTGGTGGCCACCCGCCTCTTCCACTTGGACCCCCACCATTTCTTCTTTAATTTTTTCAGTTTCCTTATTTGTAGCACAATTTACTATTTTTGGCAGTTGTTTGGGTCCTAAACTTTTGGAGCCGTATTAAGGCCCTAAACGACGTTTTTGGGGAAAATTGGGACCAACATGGGCCATAAGCTCTATGTTGGTCATTCAAAAGTTGTAGTCCTCAGATATATCTTTCTAACAAGCTATTGTGCGCATCAAATGGAGATCGTATGCCAAAGTTACGACCCCGGTAAATTGATGTACCAATTTACCCAAACGGGTCCCATAGTTTGGCGCTTCATCTCCTAGGGTTATGTTTCTGGATGTTTAGGGTTTTCCATTGTTTCTCAATAATAAATAGGCCTTTGAGCCTCATTGCAACATAGTTCAGAGGCATGTAGCCACCACATCTCTTCTCAGAGATAAGCTACCATCACCCGAGCTAGCCTTATTTCCATTATGTTTGTAAGCATATTTTAGTATTTGATATTAATGAAATGAAGTGTTATTTCTATTGCATCTTTGTATTTATGGTTATATCTGTAATTTTTTGTGTTCCTATTTAAATCTGGATCATCATTCCTCCACTTCTTCCACTTTGAAAGCATTGAGATGGATGAAAAACAATATAATGATCCCATCTAGATCAGACCTTCCCATTTTGGAAGGTTTTTGGTCCCCAAAATGTTGATGGATGATGAGCAAAGATGCATGACACTTTAACCTCCCCCAATGAGCCATTAATACATTGGCATGTAGCAGGTGTCCTGTGGGTGTACAAGTGGAAAATCGAAGTGGAAGTACTAGGAAAAGTGCCATATTGTGATAGTTCCACATGGAAATGGGGGATGACATGGCATAATGTTGACGACATAGCACCCTGCCATGTTGCATGCCAAAAATTATCTCTTGGTTAGTCAATAAGAGAGAATATTGATGAGATGTGGCCCACTCAAAATGAGCCACATGGTGAGTATGATGTCACGATGAAATCAACAGACGAATTCCCAATAACTCTTAGCCCCCAGGTTTTATGGCATGGTTCTATGAGTCAGCTTGGTCCTTGAATTAATGGGTCCATTGTGTATATATTATAGCACGAGTTTCAGTTCAATGTCGTCGACTGTGAATTGAGAGTATAACTTGAGAGTTCCATCCTCATGGATAGTTTGCAGTGAGTTTGTTTGGTTAGTCACATTGTCGAAACCTTGGAGTATGCCAAGGGCACAATGTTTGATTTGATTGACACTGTGATAGTGATATTTTTCTCGCTTAGATGATTGGCTCGATGTTGTGACATGAGTATGCTTCTAATTTGGAGAGTTCCAGAGGCATAATTTTTTATTGGCTTGATGTCGTGATTATGATATTGTTCTAGCTCATTGGCTCAGATATTGTGACTTATGGTTTGGATTCAGAATGCATCAAGCTAACAATAGTTGATTAGACCAAAGGTTGTGATGTATGGTTCTGATTTGGAATTTGTTGAGGGCACAATAGTTGATTGACTAAGATGTTGTGACGTACGGTTTTGATTTGGAATGTGCTGGGGGAACAATAGTTGATTAGCTCGATGTTGTGACTGTGATATTGTTCTGGCTCATTGGCTCGATGTTGTGATGTGGATATAGTTATGATGGTGTGACTATGATACTGTGACATGGATATGATTCTGAATTGGGTGTGTCGAAGGCACAACTTGTGATTAGATTGGCATTATGATTGCACATTATGATGTGCATAGGGTAAGAATCAGAGTGTGTCGAGGGCACCATTTTTTATTGGCTTAGACACTGTGACATATTGTTCTGATTTGGAATGTGTTGAGGGCACAATACTGAGTCATTATATGTTCTGGTCTAATTTTTTATTTAATTTTTGATTTTATATGTTTTTTGGAATCATTATGAAGTCAAATTGAATTTTGGATGAAGCATCATGACTAGAATTGTGGGGGGGTTGAAGATCCTTGATGATACGAGTTTGATGTCTACACCTATATTCTTTCTTTTTGGATGCTTGAGATTTCATGAACAACTTGCATCAGGTGGTGTGTGTAAGACCAAACCACGATTAGGGAAAGGTGTCAAGGTGACAAATTGATGAAGAGATTTTTGTAATGAGATAAGCAGGTTATGACATCAGTAACATGATCAATTTTTGAAGACCTATATTGTTTGAGGGGAATGTGGATCTAGTTTGAAATATTACGAAAAGTTGCCCACATGAAGTTGACAAAGGAGGTGTGTGCCTCCTCTGAGGTTGGTAGTTCAATCAGGTTGAAGCCTACAACATTTTAAAGCTTGCGTATTTTTGAGGTTGGTGTCTCAATCAAGTTGTAGCCTATTTCAAGTGGTTGTTTGCACATTTTCGAAGTTGGTGTCTCAATCAGGTTGTAGTCTATTGCTAATTGTTTCCTTCACATCTTGGGGGTGGGTACCTTGAACAAGTTAGTGCCTACAAAGCTATGTAAATTGCATGGTTTCACTTATTATTCTGATGGAAATTGTTATGGTATAGTGCTACATGTTTACATATTGAGGAAATGTTTTGAAATGATAAGTTTAATATTACGATTTAGGAACAGAGGTGAATTTTTTGGAAGTGTAGGTTGAGTGAAAGGGAACGAACCTGGCGGTGGCTTTGCAATCTGAACTAGGGTTTGAGTTAGGGTTTGGCCACTGATAACCATGGCGGGACATAGAGGAGGGAGTTCTACTCCCTCCTATAGTCAAGAGCTGCGAACAGAAGTAAGGGAGCTGGTCAACATTACTTCAAGAAACCAACGAAGGTGACAAGTGAGGATATTAACACAAGAAATATCAGACCTCATGGACAGGAAGAGAATCACAAGGAAGATAGCAGGGAGAAGAGAACAGGGGGTAGTAGTCAAAAATTTGCACCTATGAGTGCGACAGGGGTCTATAAACCCAAGTCAACCATTATTCGTCGGGTAGTTTTAAGTGATCTAGTGATTTAGGTGCACAAAGATCACATGTTGGAACACGCAGTTATATACAAAGTTATGGGGATTTGGCTGATGGAGAAGGCTTTTCACACATGGATAAGGAACCATTGGAAACCAATGGGAGAAATAAACCTCGACCTTGGTTTTCTTTACGGTGGTGTTCACAAGCTTAGAGGATCAAGATAAAGTGTTCGAGGGAGGACCCTATTTTTACGCTGTTGTAGGCCTTTACATGCAACTTTGGGTGATGAATTTTGTCCCAGAATGAGAAACATTCACTTCAGTACCAGTATGGATAAGACTTTACTCCCTTCCTTTATATTATTGGCTTCCGGAGTCTCTAAAGGCTATCGGCAACAAGCTAAGGCATTTTATAAAGATATCAAATGAAACCCTAAGAGGCAAATGCACTTCCTTCGCCCGGATTTGTGTGGAAGTGACTTATCTGGGGCACTCCCGGACGAGATCATTTTAGAAGTGTATGATGAAGAATGGGTGCGGGTGGTGGACTATGAAAATGTCCCATTTAGGTGTCGTAAGTGCCATGAACACGGGCACCTATATAGAGACTACCCTTCAAACAAACTGGAGAGCAACACGAAAACTATCACAGGCAAAGATCCAGAGGGTTTCACTAAGGTGAGGGGTAAAGGGAAAGGAGGAAAGTGGTACCAAAAGAAAGTCAACAAGGACAGGCAACCAAGCCACAATAGTTTCAAGATCTTAGAAGAAGAAGTCGGAAACAACGGGGCAAACCAAGAATCGGAGACTAATCCCACTGAGAAGGAAAGGGATGCTAGCATGGAGGATCTACCAGAGAACAACTAGTAAAAGGATAATATACCAAGCATTGTGGAGCTCAGTAGAGACCATGAGATGACCCCAAGTGAGGCAGGAATGGAGGACCATGAACTGCAGGAGATTCTAGAAAGGGAGAATTTAGATCTAGAAAAGTTTCTGGAGCAGGGGATCACCAAAGGGGTTGACTCCCTGCCAAAAGAGGAGTTTGACAGGGTTCAATAGCTCTTCCTCTAGAAATCCCAATCGAAAGGTTATGGAGTCAAAAGAAACCATGATATCTAGGAGAATAGAGGGATGAAAATAATGGAGGAAACACCGGGGCACTCTTCCAAGAACCTGGGTAGGAAAAGAGGAAGGAAAAGACAGAATGAGTTGCTGACTAAATGTGGGAAACTCATGATTAACTCAGGTAAGATGAAATATCTCACCAGTTACTCCTTTACAAACCTTTCTTTATGAAGCTCACAACCTGGAACATTAGGGGTCTAGGAAGTAAAAGGAAACAAATAAATCTTAGCAGTAGAATAAAAGAAGAAAAACCAGATATGGTTTTTATTCAGGAAACAAAGTGTTCGATGGACAAGATCAGATAAATACATATAAAATGGTTAATCAAGTATGAGTATCTAGAGGTTAAGGTAGATAACTAGGCGGGGGGGATTCTTACACTTTGGGATCCCCAGAAACATGGAATCCTGGATGTTGAAGCGTCCAGGAACTATTTATCATTGATGATTCAACCTTTGGGTGATAAAGAGATCTACATGATTACAAACGTCTATGGTCCTCAAAAACTAGAAGACAAACTCAAGCTTCTCACCTCCGTTGAGGAGCTGAGAGAGAGATATCTTGACATGCCCTAGATTCTGGTAGGGGATTTCAATATGATCAAATCTCTTATAGAGAAAAAAGGTGGCACCAGAATACTAGGTAGAGACTCCATTTCCTTCCAGAGCTTCTTAAATAACATGGGACTAGTGGATACTGAAACAATAAATGGCACTTTCACCTGGAACAATAAGATGGGAGGAGCTTCTCAAGTTGCCTCTAAGCTAGATAGATTCATAATCTCAGAGAACCTCCTTCTCACAGGCCTTGACATGTCAGCTTTAATCCTTCCCTTTGGAGGCTCGGACCACTAGCCTGTCCAGATTGAAGCCACTTTTATGGGTACACCGAGGAACAGACCTTTTAGGTTTGAAAATGTCTGGCTCTCTCACCCTGACTTCACCAGCAATATTGACAAATGGTGGATGGAAGATATGCCCGTTCAAGGCACTAAAATGTTCATGATGCAACAAAGACTTAAACATATCAAATCCAGACTTAAAGATTGGAACAAAAAGGAGTTTGGTAATATTTTTAAAGCCAAATGAGAAGTTGAATAGAAACTCCAAGGGATTAATCAAATCATCATCACAGATGGTTTTACCGAGGAAAGGAAAACTCAAGCCGATTATCTTCACAAGGAATGGGAACATAGGTGCATACAAGAGGATATTTTCTGGAGACAGAAATCGAGGGTATAGTGGATCAAAGAAGGGGAAAGAAACATGAATTTTTTTCATAAATCAACTTTGGATCACAGGTTACATAACAGAATTTCAAAACTTAGAGATGTTCAAAGGAAAGAGCTCGTTTCCCACAAACAAGTGGAATCTATCCTAGTTCAACACTTCCTTAGCATAGGAGAGGAGCCTCTCCTCGACAGATCATGGTTAATTAACAAGTTCACAAAGTACATTCCCAAGCTTGTAACCAGGGAAGACAATCACAATATTAATAGACCAGTGTCTAAATATGAGGTCAATGAAGTTATCAATGAGATGAAAAATGGGAAAGCTCCTGGCCCGGATGGTTTCAATGTGGACTTCTTCAAAGCATGCTGGAAAACAATCAAACAAGACATCCTTGATATTGTGGAAGACTCGAGAAGATCCAAAACAGTTTTGAAGGCTCTCAATGCCTCTTTCATAGCTTTGATTCCAAAGCAAGAAAAAGCTATGACACCGGGCAGATTCAGACCCATAACATTATGTAATGTGGTGTACAAAATTATTTCCAAAGTGATCGCTAACAGACTCAAGCCCCTTCTTCCAGCTCTTGTCTCAGAGGAGCAAACTGGTTATGTGGAAGGAAGACAGATTCTCAATAACATCATACAAGCTCACGAGGTGGTACACTCTCTTAAGAGAATTAAGCAAGCTGGTATGATCATGCAGCTTGACCTAGCGAAAGCTTATGATAAGCCAAGCTGGTATTACATCAGGGAAATGCTAAGAGCTTATGGTTTCAACCACCACTAAATTAGATGGGTTATGGCCCTTGTATCCACGGCTAGTTTTTCAATCCTACTTAATGGCTCGCCCTTCAGAACCTTTATGCCTTCTAGAGGTCTTAGACAAGGAGATCCGCTCTCCCCCTTCCTCTTTGTGCTCATGATGAAAGGGCTAGGAAAAGTGATCAAAATGGAAAACACTGAAGGAAGAATCCAGGGACTGAAACTAACCAGAGATGGTGTTGCTTCGACTCATCAACAATTTTTGGATGACACTATGCTACAGGGTATTCCCACGGTCAAGGAAGCCAAATATTTCAAACAAATCTTGAACAACTTTGCTATGGCCATTGTATAGAGGTAACCCTTGACAAATCAAAGGTTTTCTTTTTTAACACTGACATTGCTATTCAGAGGAACCTCACCAGGATTCTCAGGTTTCAAAGGGATCAATTACCTTCTAAATACCTTGGAATGCCTCTTACAGACAAACCTCTGAGCAAGGGTGTGTGGAAGCCAGTAATTAACAAACTTCGGGACAAGATCAGGAAATGGACTTGCAGGTCTTTGAATTTGGCAGGACGTCTTATGCTTACAAAGGCTATCCTGCAGGCCATACCTGTTTTCATGTTATCAGCTCTTCCTGCTCCTAAAGGAGTTATGCAACAGATCGAGAATATTCAAAAGAGATTTTCTTTGGGGCAAAGGGGAAGAGAAAAATAAGTGGGCTTTGGTAGCTTGGGACAAGCTCTTCAAACCTAAGGCCCATGGTGGTTTGGGGCTTCATGACCCTAAAACCCTCAGTAGAGTTTCGAGGGCAAAACTTTGGTGGAGGTGGCTTAAGGAATCGGCAACCCCTTGGGCCAAGCTTTGGAAACAGAAATATGCAGATAATTGGTAGGAGAGGGAACATATTCGAATGCCTGGGCTTATAAAGGGCCCCCACATTTGGAATCTTGCTTGGGAAAATAGAGTCATTGTCCAGCAACATAGCTTCTGGGAGATTCAAGCTGGGAACTTGGCAAGATTTTGGGAGGATAACTGGCATCAGGAACCAAACTTGTTTAGGGAAGAACTAACCGCTCTCAAGAATGACACTGACAACAAAGGTTTATTTATGGTAAGTGACTTCTGGGATTAGGCAAGGAAAAATGGTAAATGGAGAATATAAAAGGATCTGGGCTATAGTGAAGAGAACCCTTTGAAGGCCCAGACAAACTCTCTAGCTCTGGACTTGGAATAGAGGAAGATTTTGCTATCATCCTCGTCTGACCAACTGAGATGGGGAAGAAACATACAAGGTAACTTTAACCTCAAAGAAGCTAAATGATTGGCCCTAGGGTTTGACTATCAAAAACTTGATAAGGTATGGAATGACCTTTGGCAGTGCCCGCATTGGATGAAAATAACGTTGTTTATGTGGTTGGTTCAACAAAAGAAAATTCTAACTTGGGAAAATCTTCTAAAAAGGGGTTTTGTTTGGCCCATCCGAATGCCATCTATGTGGTTTACAAGAGGAGACGATGGAACACTTACTCAACCTCTGCCCATTCACCTCTACCTTGTGGGATTGGGTGGCCTCAGTCTTCAGGAAAACTGACAGGGACAGACTCAGTATCACCAACACTTTGAAGAATTGGAGAAAATACTTCTCAGCCAATGAAATAATCAACAAATCTTGTACTTTGGTTCCAGGCTTTATAATTTGGGATGTCTGGAAAGAACGTAATGGTAGGATTTTCAAGAACAAAACTGGCTCAACCCAGAACATTATTGCACAAATATTACAACAGCTCAAAGACACTGTTGGAGCCCTTTTGTGGAGACCTCTTGAGGACCCTACTCTGCCCCAGGATGCTCGCATACTGCTGCAGTTGGGTCTCCATTCACTAGTTCCCCAGAGCATAAACAAGGGTGTGAGCCAGATAACTGCTGGTAAAGACTTCTGGCAACCTCCTCCTCATGGTTTCTTGAAAATCAATATAGATGGAGCCTCTAAGGGAAACCCAGGGATGGTTGGATTTGGTGGGGTCATCAGAGATGAGCAGGGGCACATAAAGGATATCTTTCATAGTCATTTGGGGACTGCCACTAATAACATGGCGGAGCTCATGGCCTTAGAGCAGTGCCTGGAAATACTGATCAAGTCAAATTTACACAATGCCATCATTGAAGCAGACTCTGAATTGGTAATTAATGCGGCCAAGAAGATATGTAATGGAACGACACCTAGAAAAGTTTCAAAACATTGGCGGCTTTTGCAGGTATTTCAGCATATTCATTCCCACCTACAAACCCTGAGAATGGTCAGCTTCGTTCATGTGCGAAGAAAAGCCAATATGCTAGTTGATCGTCTAGCGAATGAAGGAGTGCTTTGCAAGGAAATTTATAGTAAGCATGCTTGGGATTTGACACCCTCAGGGAAATTGTGTGATGATTGTCAAAGACAGGCGGCCAAAGACATGGAGCACTTCCAGACCATGAGGAACGAATAGAAGGAAGACTAGTGGAAGCAGGAGAAAGCGGAAGCAGAAGTCAATTATATTTGTTGATCCCACATAGAATGCTTAAAACAGAGTTAATTATAGGGGAGGGGTACTTGGTAAATAACAGGCTTGTTGGAAGGTCGTCGACCACAGATTTTGATGGCCTCTGTCATCGAATGGCTATCGGGTTGGAAATTGATTGAAGGTTAAGTCTTCAAGCGGACCCGAAGATTTATAGATCAACAGTTTATAATCCTCATCGGATCCGTAAAGAGGGTAAAGATCAAGCTAGTTTCTGTTCCGATATCTCAGAGGATCGTCAGATCAACAGGGGCTTGATCGTATGGATATCAGGTTTTAAAAGTGTTCGGAGGTTAAGTCTTAGAACGGACCCGAAGTTTTATTCATTGACAGTTTATTTTCTCTGTCGGCTCCGTAAAGCAGGTAAGGGTCGTGCAAGTCTCTGAAGTGATTTCTTTAAGGACCATTGGATCACTGGGGTCTTATCGAATAGCCATCGGGTTGGATAATGGGCGGAGGTTTTTGTGTAAGATTTATGTGTAAGGTTTCAGGTTTTGTTGATGGTTAATCATCAACGGGTTTGCCCTTGCTGGTCTTTATACTTGTAAAGACATGTAACATATGTAATCTTTCCTGCGGTTAATTGAAGGCTCCACTCTTACTTGACCAAAAAAAAAAGATAAGTTTAATATTACATTGTTTCATCCCCTCTTAAGGTGATCTTTGATCTAAAACCTTTTTATTTGCTTCTATTTTTCTCCATAATTAAGAGAAAGATAAAATTAATACTTTTAGTTTTGATAATATATCTTAACATATATTAATAAAAATTTCATACATTTCTATTCAAAATATTTTTCTAATAGAAATATTTCAATTTTTATACTATCTTATTAATTAATACAACTAACATATCCTTTATTTTAATTAAAACATGCTTTAAAAAAGCTACTTTTAAAAATGTGTTCATTTCTTTTTTTAATAACTAATACAACTATCATTGTTTATCCTTTATTTTAATTAAAACATGCTTTAAGAAAAACTACTTTTAAAAATGTATAAAAATGTGTTTCATTTCTTTATTTTTATTTTTTGCTAATGCAAGAGTCAGACCTTCAAATTCATTAAACATCAAATAGAATACATAAAATACAAATAATCCCGCATGGTTGTGGACCATGGTGAGACCCTATCAAAAATTGAAACTGGGATCAAAGCCCAAGCCTCCCTCCCTACAACCATACTTTACATTTCACAAAGGAATGAAACAAGAATCAGGAAACGGACCCCGGAAAGAACAAAAAGTGTCAATAAAATAAGGGTATCGCATCCGTCCGACTTCTTAACCCGCGGCACTATGGTCGAAGTGAAAAGTCTTTTAATGTCAAGGACATCCGCATCCCACCAAATCCTAACTTGCCCTTTTGATCTTGTTGAACCAGTGCATCATTTTTTTTTTGGTTATCCATAAAACTAAAACTAAAATATATAAAATAACAAAATGATAAGTAAATCATAGAAAATAATCCTTCCTTGGTTTAAAAAATGCCTTTTTCACTTATAAAATTCTAAAACACTTATTTTTCCTTTATCCATAAAAACTAAACATAAAAATTATAAAATAACAAAATCAGAAGCGTAGAATTTCAAATCACTAAAAATAATCCATAAAATCTAAAAATAAAAATCATAAAATAACAAAACCATAAGTATAGAGTTTCAAATCATCGAAAATTATCCTTCCTTGATAAAAAAAAAATGTGTTTTTCATTCAAAACAATAGGCCTAGAATTCTAAATCACTTAGGATAATCCATCCAGATTCAAATTGATGTTTTTTTCATTTTCTTTTCCAAGTGAACGTCATTTTCTTTTCAAAGTGTTAAAGCATTTTTATTTTTATTTTTATTTTTATTTTTCATTTTAATGTTCAAGTTGAAGAGGGTGCAATTGTACTTGAAATTCTCACCTATCAAATAAAATAATTTTCCACCCAACTATAAGGAAAGCAATTCCAATTACCTATTACAAAACATATGATGTAATGTCTACTAACTCCTCATGGAATTAATTAATTAAGTCATTTTCCAACTGTAAGGAAAGCAATTACAATTACCTATTACAAAAAATATGATATAATTTCTACTTACCCCTCATGGAATTAATTAATTAAGGTGACTTTGGGTTTTACGGTTCTCTGAAGATTCACATCTAGTACAGAGTCATTCACCTTTCGAATTTTGAATATATTAAAATTTATTCTAATAATTTTTAATAATTACAATCTAATATTAATTTTATATTATTTATACTTGTAATTTAATCAATTAAATTTATTAAATAATTATAATATATTAAATAGGGGTATAAAATAACTAAAGAATTTCATTACAAAACATAAATATGAATTTTATTTAAGAATTGTAAATTTAAACTGTATTTTTAATATCATCTTTTCCGTGCACTAAAAATATATATTAAATATTTTAATTATTAATTATATTTAAATTAATTTTGATATTATTTATATCAATATATTATAAATTATATTTTAAAGTTGGAAATAAAATTTAAAATTAATTACATATTAAGTAATTAATTTTTTAGCAATTAATAGTTGATAGAGATATGTATATAACTACTTGTATTTGTAATCATTTTATCATAAAATTTGTTTAATAAGTTTTAATTTGCATAAACTAATCTGATTATTCAAACTCTATATTTTAATACTTTATAACTATTCTCACAGAGATTATTCTACTATCAATTACTTTTTACATAAGAAGAAGGTACTAAGTAGCAACGCTGCATTTTACAGTTGTTTTAATTTTGTTTTTCGACTTGTGACTTAGAAACTTTCCCAACCAAATCTTTATCCATAATTTACATGACATTATGATTAAGGGGATGATAGTAGGCAACCCATAAGTATGTTGTACCACGTCTCTGTTATTCTCGTGATGCTCTGAATCCCTCTTTCACATGAAGATGAGGATGTGTTAGGTCCCTATCATACTAGTGATTACCCCATTACTATTGTAATTGTATCCCTTATTAATATTGTTGTGCCCCTATTGTCCCCATATTGTTATTATTGTGCCCCATAGAATCCCTCTATTGTTATTTTTGTGCCTTTATATTATTATTGTTAGGTCGGCTGGGTTATATTGTGACTCCTTAGACTCCTATATATAGAAAGGAGGTTTTGTCATTTGAATCATCAAAGAATCATTCATTTGTGTAATGTAAAGGAGGTTGCCCCCTCGAAGAGGCTGAATTCTAAGGCATTGATCTATCTTTTATATCTTTTTGTGAGTTGGTTTCATATCATTTGGTGTCAGAGCTTTGGATTCTAGGGTTTTGCTGCTCCAAATAGGTCATTGTGGAATTTTTTCTATAACTTTCTTTCTGCAATGTTTCAGAAGTGAAAAAAAAACCCATTTGAGATGAAATCACATTGAACCTCAAGTTTGAATTTCAGAGCTTTTCGCGCTATATTTGCAGAGATATGATCTAAGGAAGTTGGTCTATTTGCAGACTCCTGAATTACATTCCAAACAGGTGAACTGGGGAAAATCATCATAACTTTCTCTCTGAGCATCAAATTGAAATTTCGTTAAAAGGTACAGAAAGACGACGGACTGTAGTTTCTTGTATATATTTTTCAGAGCCAAAGGTCGAAACAAGGACACGTGGCACGTCATACAAGTTCGCTCTACTGAACTAGTCTATAATCAGGTCACTGTGGGAGATTTGGCATAACTCTCCCTTGGAGAATCCAATTTAGATCAGACTGGTGCATTGGAAAGAGGACACAGAGGGCTATTACAGGTCACAATTTCAGAACTGGATGATCTAAAATTACAGAGATACATCAGAGGCAATATCGAGCTCCTACAAAGTGAAAAAATGTGTGTAGATTTTTTAAAATTTTTGCTTAAGCTTGGTTTGAAAAATTATTTTGAAGGAATTCAAAGGGCATAGTAGAGCATTATTATCGGTAACTGATGCCCCGAGGAAATAAAATGCAAACACCTAGTAAGCAACCTAAAAGCTCTAACATGACTTATGAAAAAGAGGAAGAAATACAACATGATATTTAAAAATTACGAGACCAAGTGCAAAAAGTGTCACTCGCACAAAAAGTAATAGAATCTAAGATGGATGGTTTAAAGAAAGATGTAGAAGCTAAAATGAATGACGTGGAAACTAAGATGGACGATTTGAAGATAGATTTGAAGACAGGCATGGCAGATTTGAAGACAGATTTGACAAATTTTCTACAAAAAATACTTACTAATGGTGAAAGGGTAGTAAAGGAAACTCGTGATGTGAACAAAAGAAATGTTAATCCAAATTGCATAGACTCTAATGTTGGATCGAAGACCCACCATATTCCAAAAATTGATATGAGGAAGTTTGATGGTAAGGATCTCGCAACATGGACATTACAGATGGAGCAATTTTTTGATCTCAATAATGTGCAAAACACACAATATTCCAGAGGAGCATAGGATTGATGTGTTCATAGGGACTTTAAAGAATAATATCCAACATGATGTTCGCCTTTGGGAATCTGATTCATTAGAGAAGGCATTTAGGTTAGCAAGAAAAATGGAAAGCAAAATTATGGCAACCAGGAAGCATACCACTCACAACTATAAAGATGGAAGTGTTGTTGCCCCTAGTCTTCCACAACCTATAAGGTTGAAACCACAACAATTGGAAGAAAAAAGAGCAAAAGGGATTTGTAACAGTTGTGATAGAAAATACACTGAAGGTCATAAGTGTGCTGAGAAGAAATTATTCTACATAGATTGTGAAGAGGAAGAAGAAAAGGAGCAAGAAAGGTCAAAAGAAGAGGATATGCTCCAGGAACAAACCCTAGATAAAGAAGAAATGAATCCGACCATATCTTGTAATGCATTGGCTAGAATTACCACTCAAACCATCAAGATAGAAGGAAAAATCAAGAAGAAAAAGGTAATAGTGTTGATTGATTCAGGAAGTACCCACAATTTTATTCATTATAAGATAGCAAAAGAATTGAATTGCTTCCTATATCCAGCACCAGAGTGTCAAGTGATGGGCAAATGGAGGAACGATAAATTGCTTTGGAAAGTGCCATAATATCAAGCTATCCATGGGAGAATATGTATTGACTATCCCAATGCTTTCCATTCCAATGGGAGGTGTTGATGTTGTACTAGGAGTCCAATGGCTACAATCCTTGGGTACAATAGCTTTTAATTTTCAAGAACTTTTCATGAAATTTTATGCAGAAGGAAAGGAAGTTGAATTAAGGGGTATTGCAGGGAAACCAGGAAAGATAATCAGCTCTAACGGTATGACAAAGCTTCTAAAAAATGAACAAAGAGGTGTAATTGCACAATTATGTTCGCTAGATGTTTCCACATCGAAATCATCTATTTCTCTAGATCTCCAAAAAGTCTTGGACAATCATTCCAAGGTATTTGAGACTCCCAAAGGTCTCCCACCTATTTGTGATCATGATCATGTTATTCATTTGATTCCAGGAAGTGTTCCTCCAAACATCAGGCCGTACAGATATCCCTATGCCCAAAAAAGTGAAATTGAACGTATGGTTGCAGAAATGCTAGAGGTTGGTATAATTCAACCTAGTCAAAGTTCTTTCTCTGCTCCAGTAGTATTGGTGCACAAGAAGGATGGATCATGGCGCATGTGTCTGGATTATAGAGAGCTCAACAAGCTCACTATTAAAGATAAGTTTCCCATTCCTGTCATTGATGAATTACTGGATGAATTGCATGGATCAATTTACTTCACCAAGTTGGATCTTTGTTCAGGATATCATCAAATCAAAATGAATACTGAAGACATTCTGAAAACAACATTTAGAACTCATGAGGGTCATTATGAATTTTTGGTCATGCCTTTTGGCCTTACCAACGTACCTTCTACATTTCAAGGTTTGATGAATTCCATTTTCACACCCTTCGTTAAAAAATTTGTGTTAGTATTTTTTGATGATATACTAATCTATAGCAAGTCTTGGAAGGATCATGTTGAACATGTTGACAGGGTGCTACAACTATTGGAGGAGAAACAATTATATGCAAAAAGATACAAATGTTTCTTTGGATTACAAGAGGTGGAATATCTAGGTCATATTGTATCTCTTGAAGGAGTTAAGGTAGACCCTAGCAAAATTAAATCCATTAAGGAATGGAAAATCCCCACATCCATAAAGCATCTGCGAGGATTTCGGGTTGAGAGGGTATTATCGCAAGTTTGTTAAGAATTATGGGAGAATAGCAGCACCTCTAACAACATTATTGAAGAAAAATGCATTTTCATGGACTCCAGAAGCAACAAAGGCCTTCGAACATCTTAAAGAGGCAATGTGCCAAGCACCGGTCTTAGCTACACCAGACTTCGCAAAAACCTTTATTATGGAATGTGATGCTTCAGGAAATGGAATTGGTGCTATTTTAATGCAAGATGAAAGACCCATTGCTTTTGAAAGTCATCCAATCAAGGGAAAGTTTTTACACAAAGCTATTTATGAGAAGGAAATGTTGGCAATACTACAAGCACTTAAGAAATGACGACCCTACCTAATGGGAAGACACTTCAAGGTAAAAATGGATCATGATAGCCTTAAATACTTTTTAGAACAAAGATTATCCTCTGAAGAGCAACAAAAGTGGGTCACAAAGATGTTGGGTTATGACTTTGAAATCATCTACAAAAAAGGGAAGCAAAATGTGGTGGCAGATGCACTCTCAAGAAAGGATGAGGATGTGGAAGAATTGTTGTGTGCCATTTCTATTATCCAACCAGATTGGATAAATGTTGTGGGGAAAAGTATCTGACTCGGAATGACCCTATCCCTACTCTAAGGGTGATAGTTCCTTAGCAACAACTGAAAGTAAAGCTTTGATATTTTTCCTTTTTGAAAGTACAGAGAAGGAAGAAAAGATTGACCAACCGATGTCTTTCGCTTTTGTCGATCCTGTCTTCTCTCTTTGCCTCTTGTTCCCAGCTCCTTGCTCCCTTTGCCGGCCCAGCTACACAAAGATCCTACAAAAACAAGAGAGGGAAACTACAAGAAACATGTACTCATAACTGATGCATGGATTAGAATGGATCAAATATACAGATAAAAACAATACATCATTGCAATACAAGTATATAGGAGAACATCAAAGCTTTATTGATAGAAGAAAAAGGTTCTGAGAAGGTTACAACCATAAATGGCTCCAATCCAGCAGCACCTCCCCAGCAGCAAGAAATCTCCTCTTCTCCTCTATAAAAGCAATCGCCCAATAGCTCTAACTGTAAACCAATAGCACTTCCTTGCTTTGCACAAAATTCCAGCCTCCCTAGACCTCATAGAAGAGCTCTATATATAGGGTAGAAGGAGAAAGGATGAGTCAGCTTGAGACTGACATAAATCTGCCTTGTGTCCTCTCCCTCTTCAGTTAAACTTCAGTTCTTGAGTCCACTTGGAGATCCTTGCTTCCACATGGAGATCAAGTACCTCTTACTCATCACAGGGCGAATTCCTTGAACCAAGTGTCAGTTTGGAAGCTTCCTGGGCAATTGACACCTTGCAGAATGACTGTGCCACTTGGCCAATCTCGCCCAGCGCAGGTAGCCTTCATTAGAGTTGACTTTCAGCGCAGGTACAAGGAGGAGCAGTTGACATTCAGCGCAGATGCTCAGTGGAGCAGCTGACATGATCCAAAAATAGCCTGTTTTTAAGTGTTTTCAGGTGGAGAACTGATAGGAAGTGCTGTGGTTTGCTGACCTTGTTCCTCTAGGGGTAAGAACAACATGTTTAGGGACTGAGGATCCCTGTAATTATTGAAATTTCATGCTCCATGCTGCGAGGCACAAAAATGTCTATAACAGTTGCCCCCTAAAGTATGAGGCCGTTTATCGGGTGAAATGCTTTATCCAGAGGGTCCGAAGTTCATTCAAGTGCTGAGAGGTGCCCTGTAATACAATACAATACAATACATTATTTTTCATTCTGTTTTCATGATCTAGCTGAGGCGGGCATTCCCATGCTCAGCTTTATAAATACATTTTGGTACATAGAACAGACGATCGTCTGATGGTAGACTGATAATTTTCTGCTGAAATTATCATCCTTTGAGTAGGATGATCATCTGCTGCAATGATGCACATGACAAATGCTTTTATATTTCCTGAATATGTATCGCAGCCCGGATGGATGAAACTAGATCCGGGGTCTTCAAACTCGTTCGATCTTCACTCTAAGTACAAGTCGATCCATGTGAGAATTTCGCTGAAGTCGAACATGGAAAGACATCGCTTGATTACCGGTCAATGATGAAAACCGTTAACAAGCGCGAGAGGAATCACCGATAATGATAATGACCCTCAAGGTACTGTAGTACAATTCACGTGGCGTGAATAAAGGACTTGGCGTCGAACGCCACGCAAAATCTTCTGGTCGAAGGTCATTGATGTATACCTGTCGCCGGAAGTGAGAAACTTGCCATTGAGGCATGCAAGCTTCAAAGTACTGATGGGGTTGTTCCTAGATCAACTTCTTGGATAATGAGCTGAAGTCGACAAGAAGCGATCCGTCAAAGGAGGGCCTTAATGAATCCCACATCAATGACACGAAACGGAGCTAATGATTTTAGTGGAGGTGAAAACAAACTGTGACATATGATTCAGGGTGGCAATCATGAATGGATGAAGGATAATGTATGGCAGTGGATGGGACACGGTTGACACTTTCAGAATGACCTCTCTTGAACATATAACGACACTGATGCGATGGATCGGTAGCATTACCCCAAAATGTGGATGGTTTGGCGAAGACCATGGTGAAGAGACCGGTGAATGAAACAACCCAACCCGATGTGGTACGGAAGAAAAGTGTCATGTTCAAGAGCGACTTGCTACCATTAAGCTTTGATGTTCTCCCAATTTTTCCCCAGTCATTTCTGCCCAGTACCTCTTTATTTTTGTCAAGCTTGAGGAGGATAACATATGCTTGTTCTATAACCTGCCCTTCGGGCAAGCCCATCGTTATGATTTAACGAGCTTAGCGATAGGGAAACTCGTTCTCGTCTAAAGACAAGTTTGTCGCTATTTAATCATTTTAACGAGTCTAACGACAAGGAAAACTCGGTCCTTTTCATTTTTAGAGAGTCTGAAAAGGTACAGAAAGTTAACTCCATAATTCCTTTTTCGTCATCTAATCCCTTAAGTCCGAAAAAGTATAAAACAATACAGAAGGGATGAATTTTCGATTGCTTTAATGAGCCGAACAAAACAAGCGCTCGATCTTTTTGTGCAATAATCCCTCAGGTCCAAAAAGATTAAAATCTAGAGGAGGGATAGCTCTTCCGGTTGCTTTAACGAGCTGGAAGGCCAAAACTCGGCAAACTTTTCATATTTTACGAGTCAGTGAAAAGAGCTCAAAGAAGACTCGTCTTTTGAGGAACGAGTGATAAACAGGGATAGCAGCAGATTCCAGGTACAAGTTGGAATATTCCAATCACGGCAGTGTCACAAGGATGGCTAAGTGAAATCACTCTTCGCAGCTGTTCCTCAAAATGGGTAAACAAACATATGGAGATGAACGTTTGGCCAAATGAACGGATGGAGGTGAGACTGCAAGAACACGACCAAGGGCTTTAATATGGCTGTCAAAGGTTACATTCACCAAGGTTATTTACCGGTTCATTTTTTCTGGGTGAGCTTGAACTCTAGGGGAAGATTGCTCACAACTTATGTTTATTTTTTAACGAGCATGAACTATGCGCTAAAACTACTCGGATCTTGCGTTTATTTTTTAATGAGCATGAACTATGTGCTAAAACTGCTCGATTCATGGTCAAATTTGATTTTTTACTTTTACTAGCTTTTCTCTTTTCAAATGTAGTACTTCACCTTCAATTGCTGCAACAAACTTTGTTAGAAATGGACAATATTTGCATGAAAATGAGATTATAACCTTAATATTTAACTTTAAACTGTGTAAAAAATCATAAAAAGGTGTTTTTACCTCTCATTTACCATTTCATTTGCATTTTGCTTGTTGGAGCTCTGGAGGTGCCTCTTCTTCCTTGATTTTCACCAGCTGATTCCGGGAGATTCTGTGGACGATTTTCGGCGCCGTTTGGACCAGGTAGGAGCTAAACCTTAGCCCTTCACTTTCATGGTTTCCTTTTTCAGTTTCATGCACATTTTTCAGGGTTTCTGAGCCTCAGGGGTTTCATCAAGGCGTCCTGGCATCAGCGCAGGTTCTCCTTTCGAAACCTGCGCTGCATGTCAGGTTGTCTTAAGGCAGACTGTGCCTCAGCGCAAGGGAGAGACTCTGCCTGCGCTGGGCCTAGAAAAACTGATCCCGCATGTGATTTTCGATGATTTTTCGCCAGTTTTTCATCAAAATTAGGAACTTACTCCTTCTCTTGTTTGCTTGCAGGGAACTTTTGAACAAAATGTCCCTTACATGGCGAGAACGAGAACATGAAGCAGAGGACATGGTTGCACTCCATGACCCGGTCACGGTGAACGCGCTTCGGAACTGTGGCCTACTGAAGTTCTTCCGTATCTCTAGCATGAGAGCACAGATTTCTTTACTGCAGTATATGCTTGATGCTTGGGATCCCGTTAACCAAGTATTCCAGATTAGGGGGAAAACCATCCCCTTGACCATAGAGGACATGTACTTCTTGACTGGGTTGTCAAGGCGGGGTGCCCCCATTTCTTTGTCAGGTACGGCTCGAGGGACTAATTCCACCAGAGACTATATCCGTCAGTATTGCCGGGAAGGTTCACAGCTGAGCAAAGACGGCAAGATCAATATCCGTGACATCACTGACAGGTCTCTTAGGTCCATTCTATTTACCATTGGTAGGATGGCCGGTAGCGCAGCTTTACATGTTGCCAACAGATCTTACATGCAGCACGCCTTGGAGTGTCTCCAACCGAAAGTGTTTAACTGGTGTGATGCAGTACTTGTTCAGATGAAAAGTCAATTGACCAAGGTAAACGACGGGAGGCTGAAGAACTTTGGATTTGGTTCTATTCTGACTGCCTTCGCCTTGGAGAAAATCCCATTGATGCAGCCTCAGTACATCATACTTGACTTGCCTTCTCCGACCGAGCCACGCATGCAGAGGTGGGTTGACCACATGTCCCGACATGCTGGTCAACCTCAGATTACTTTCACTGAGGCCTTCTTTAGGTGGTTCGAGCGTCAGGAGATGGTGTTTTCTGAGTATCCATATGTAGGTATGGACTACCGAGGTGATCCGGATTTGGTGCTACCGGATGGCGAGCAATGGGGCGCTATTGGTAAAATTTCTGACCATATCATTGTTTATTGTTTTTACTCATGATGTTATTGTGAAAAACTAATCAAACTCTTGGGTGCATGCAGATGTTGGTCCTGTTCGTCCAGCAGCTCGTCCACGATCACCAGCTACTGCCCCAGCAGCAGAGCCTGCTAGGAGAGTTATTATTCGCGACCTTGGTGATACTGAGACACTTACAGCTGTGCAGGAGCAGGTTGAGAGCCTTACTCGTGGTCTTCCGGATGTACAGATTGACGAGTTACCTTTACAGTTGCAGCGGCACACTATTGGCGTGCCTAGACGATGGACTCGTCTCTTGTGCATGATTGCACAGACCGTGACGTACTATCATGAGCACCACTAGGCTAGGGTGCCCCCTAGCATCTTTTTGAGTTCTAGGTCATACGACCAATTTTGTTTTGATTACAGCACATCATGTACAAACTATAAACAGCTTTATATATTTTGATTTTCGGGGTTTATTCTGGTTTATTTGTGATCCACTTGTATAGCACCGATGCATCTCTTTTTATATATGTCGTAAATGTCTATCTAATACATAGTTTGCTAATGAATCTGTTAATGTGTTCAAGTTTCTGGAAATATGTTGGTATTGAATTGAATCAAACTCTCTTTCCAAAATCTTAACCCTTAGAAACATTCGATAAATAGCTGGATTGCGGACTGAATATATACCAGTGAGTTGTAGTATCACAAGCTGTGAGTCTAGCCTAACAATTAGTCGGCGTATACCATGAGCGATGGTATCAGAGAGGAGTTCAATCAACGCGCTATACTCAGCGATGTTGTTCGTTGACTGCCCAATACACACACCTCTGAAACTCACTAACTCGCCGCTTGGATCAAAAATGGCCCAGGCTGCGGAGGACAAATTCCGCGTACTACGACTCGCTCCGTCGGCGTATCCTACATATGTCTCAGAAAAATTCGACATCTGCAACAAATGAGAAGGGTGGATTACTAAACCGAAACAAACACTTTAGCGAAAACAAAATACAACAAAAGCACTCAGGTTACTATTCAGGCATAGTAACGCTTGAGGTACAACCCGTTGAGGGGTTGCGCCAGTGGTATCCCGTCATAATCCATTAAATCGTAGGCTCCTTTTGCTAACACCCTTTTAACAATATAGGGACCCATCCATAAGGACTTAAATTTTCATGCTCCTAATTTGTCGGATTCTTGGTCGTAAAGCAAAACCAAGTCACCCTCAGAGAAGATACGAGGTTTGACATTCTTGTCAAACTGTGCCTTGACTCTTTTCTTATGGGCTTCGTTCGCCAAAGCGGCGTCACGACGGTTTTCATCCAACTGGATCAATTCCAAGAAACGAGCCTCTTCTTCTGAGGTTCCGGGGAGGAGGTCAATTGCGAGTTTAAGAGACGAAATTTCGCACTGGATCGGTAAGACTGCCTCCAGGCCATACACCAATTGGAATGGTGTGAACCCAGTGGCGTTCTTTACCGAGGTTCGGTAAGCCCACAATGCTGAGTACAGGAGTAGGTGCCATCTTCTTTTGTGAACCCCGATCATCCTTTGCAACATACGCTTCAGGACCTTGTTGATTGCCTCAACTTGTCCGTTGGCTTGTGGATAATATGGGGTAGAGCTGTCGTGAGATAGCCCTAGTTTGGCAGCTAATTCAACCATCATGTGATTGCGAAAATGCGATCCATGATCTGTCACTATAGCCTGCGGAACGTCGAACCTGGCGACTACATGATTAAAAAAGAAAAGGGCAGCTGTTTCACCAGTGTTATCCAATGTAGGCATCGCCTCGGCCCATTTGGTAAAATAGTCAACAGCGACTATAATATACCCATGCCCCCCGGTCGAGGTGGGGTTACATTGCATGAAATCGATGCCCCACTTGGCGAAAGGCCCAACAGCAACTATAGGCTGCAAAGGTGCGGGCGGTCTCCTGGTTTTGCTATCAAAGATCTGACACGCATGGCAACTTCTAACAGCTATTATACAATCTTTAAACATAGTTGGCCAGAAATATCCTGCTCGTAAGATTCTTTGTGCTGTTGCATATCCAGATTGATGCCCCCCGCACGCGCCTGAATGACAATCATTCAGGGCTTTCTCGGCCTCCTCATGGGTAAGGCACCTCCTCAGAACCGTATCGACACCACGATGGTAAAGTGTATCACCGACGATCATGTAGTCTTTAGATTGGTATCGTATACGCTTCTGTTCCGAGTGTGAGGTATTAGGCCTAAATTTTGGGTTTGGAGATAAACAATGATGTCTCCATACCACTCATCGCTTACTGATATCAGAAACAAATTTTCATCCACGATTGACTCTTCTGATGTTTCATCGTTGGACGACGATGGGAGATCGCATAATAATTCCGCGAAAACTAGAGCTTTCTTCGATTTGGATTTTACAAAATCCAAATCAAACTCTTGAAGGATCGCTATCCATTTTGAATATTTGCCCCCAAGCAACTGTCGCGACAGTATATACGTCATGGGGTTGCAATCTGACAGAATGGTAGTTTTCCTAAAGAGGACATAATGTCGAAACCTTTGAATCGCTTGAACAGCAGCAAGCGCTAGTTTTTCAACATAGGAATATTTACTTTCTGTGTCATTTAAGTTTTTACTTAAATAATAAATAGGATGTTCAATTCCATCGACTTCTTGCACTAAGACCATCGCAATGGTCGTATCTGCTGCAGCTAGATACAGGTTAAAATCTCTTTGATAGTCCGGGGCGTACATTAATGACGCTCTTACTAGGGAATCTTTCAGAGCGTCAAAGGAAGCTTGCGCAACCTGGTCCCAGACAAAAGGTACATCTTTTTTCAAAAGACGAGTATAACCTTTGGCAAGTTCTGCGTAATTTGGAATGAACCTCCTCAGAAAGTTTGCTTTCCCTTGGAGTTTCTGAATCTGAAGCAAATTTGAAGGTGGAGGCAAATTAATGATTGCCTGAACCTTACAGGGGTCGAGACGAATCCCATGCTTAGAGACTACAAAGCCAAGTAAACGACCAGAACCGACGCAAAACACACACTTGTGCGGATTGAGTCTTATCTTGTAGTGTCGGCAACGTAGAAATATTGCTCTCAAATGCCGTGGATGATCAGTCCGCTTCTGCGAATGAGCCGGAAGATCGTCGAGGTAAGGTTGAACGATGTTCTTGATGTCATGGAAGGCATAATTCATTGCCCTCTGAAACGTCGCCCCTGCGTTCTTTAAACCAAAGGGTAATTTTCGATAAGCGAATGTGCCCCACGGACAAATAAATGCAGTCTTAGACTGGTCCTGTGGGCGGATATTTATTTGATTATACCCGGAAAATCCATCCATAAAGGAAAAGATTTCACATCCGGCGCATTCATCAATTATCTGGTCGATGAAGGGTGTAGGGTAGTTGTCCTTTGGACAAGCTTGGTTTACATCCCCATAGTCGACGCACACTCTTATCGTCCCTTGTTTTTTCATAACAGGGACAATATTCGATACCCAATCGGTTAGAGGAACCGGGTAGATGAATCCAGCATGGAGAAGTTTTTCAACTTCTGTCTTAATGGCAGCGGCTTTCTTGGGGTGCACCTGTCGAAGCCGTTGTCTTACTGGTTTGACATCAGGATACATTTTAATCTCATGTTCAACTATGCTCGAGTCAATGCCTGGCATTTCATCATATGACCATGCAAAGACATCTCTAAATTCACGAAAGAGAGCACCATATATTTCCAGTTCTGAAGGGGAAGAACTTTTGCCGACATGAATATTCTCTACAACATCAGGTTTTGTCGAGATGTTTATGGCTACGGTCTCTTCAATATTGGATAGGTTTCGCTCTGAATCCACCGTATTTACAGTATTTGTTAGGAATTCAAACACTGAAGGGTGATATAGGTCGTGTTGAGTTTCTTCTTCACACTCTGGAAGAAGGGAACGATGGTGGTGATTATTCCATGGTGCCCCCTCAATCATCATTGATTGTAAGATTCCTTCGTCAGTCCCATGAACTTTTGACCATGGATCTAATGGGGTACCATATTCTCCAGACCTATCTACCCAAACGCTTGACGAGCGTTGATTTGGGCTCGCCTCCCATGCCTGAAACATTGATTGCTACAATATTTCTATAGGGCTAGGTGGCAAAACCACTTGATAATCCATGACGACTTTGTCTTCTGCGATTTTCGATGAAGAAACCATGTTGCATGTTGCTACAAACGGGACATTCCCTACATGGGGAGGAGGTGGCAAAGCGAAAGCTCCCATCATTGTGGGGTCCTTCAATAGGCCTACTCCGATATCTTGAATCGAATGGTCGCACCCATGGATCATGGGAATGCTTCCTGTAACTTGTGAACCATTAGGGAGGAAATTCTGTTGGTCGACGATCGTAATCCCTCCTTCAAACGGGAATGCGATCTTCCTAAAATAAGTCGACACTACAGCTGCCATGGCATATATCCATGGTCTTCCCAGTAGGATGTTATAGTCAAGATTGCCATCAATGACTTCAACATCAATTTCCACTGTTTTTCCTCCTAGTTCAACCTTAAAGTTATTTAGGATACCGTACGGAGTGTACGTCCTACCGTCAAATGCTTTCAATGTCGTCGAAGATCGCGACAAGGTTGGAGATCCAAGAGTTTTCCAGCAACTCATCGACATGATACATGTCGATGCTCCTTCATCAATAATCGTTCTATGAACAGTTTTGTTGAGTGCTTTCACTTGAATAAGGAAAGCTAGTTGCGCTGGTAACTGAGGATCATATCCTCTGTGATCAAAGGATACAAGATTGGAATCTTTAGGATCCACTCCACCAATTGCTGATAACAATGCCTGCCTTTGGGATGGACAATTTTGCAGTACCTCAAGAGTCGACATAGCAGATGGCGATTGGGCCAAATCTTCCACTATGTTATAATGCTGCGCCGCTCTGGCGCGAGGATTAAATGTCAACTTGTGTACTACTCCCTTAGGTGGCTTTATTGTTAATTCATGCGTGAGGGGGGGTACAGCTTCTGCCGAAGTTGTTGTCGAATTACTGGGTTGATCTTTCCCTTTGTCGTTTGACACCGGTGGATTCCCATAATCTTTATTCCTGGTCGAGATCAAAGCATCATTTTGCTTAGAAACCGACAACATAAGCACTTGTGACGGGGAAGCATTTCCACTATCAACCATATTTTGACCTGGGGTGGGAAATGGATCAGTCAACACGGCTGAAGTTTGGGAACTTTTAAAGAACCTCTTTAACTCAGCTTTGAACGGACAGTTCTTTGTCGAATGATCCTTTTCATCGCATATCTGACATGGATAAATTTGTTTCCCTTGCCCAGGAGGGTTTGAAGGAGTTTTTTGAGGGGATGACTCACCCTGTTTCTTCTTCTTCCCTTTGTTTTGTTTCTTCTTGCTTCCTGGTTGATTGGAGTTTTTGCCTTTATCCGTAGATACAGCATTTACCTCCGAAGCAAGAATCTCTTGATTTGCTTTTTGATTCGAAGTCTTACGGGCTTTCTTATTTGAATCCTTTGTCGACTTAGCGTTTGCAGTTTTAATCACGCCATGACCGGCATGAGAGTCACTATTCGATCCGGGAGGAGGAGGGATTGAAAATTCCGGTCTGGGGGCGTCAGGTATCTTATCATAGAGCGTGCCCGACTGAGTATATACTAAGTCCAAATATTGAGCACGAGCAATAACCTGCTCCTCTGTTACGACGCCTCCCTTGGCCACATCTTCTGTTATAGCAGGAAGAAGCGACTTTATAAACCACTCAGCTAATAGCTGATCTGGAACATAGGTCTTTACCATTCTGCGACGACGACGCCACTCATGTATATGATCTGATATATGTGTGGCCGTTGTCTGCTTGAAATTGGTCAAGATCTCTGTTCCAGTTTCGTACCTTATAGGTAACTGAAAGTGTGTTAAGAAAGTTGTGGCTAGGGAACTAAAATTGTCGAAAGAGGCTCTAGGTAATTCAATATACCATTTAGCCGCCGGACCAGTCAATGTCCTCTGGAAAAGGTGAAGCCTTATCGAATCATCATTCAAGGTATTCGACGAACACCACAGATGGAATGTCATCACATGATTCGACGGGTCTTTGCCAGGATTTCCATTGAATTTAGGAATGTCCGAAGGAAGTTTGTGAGGAATCGCTGGCCACCAATGGGCATAGGCAATTGGATCGTTCGTCAATCGATGTAAATCTGGTAATTCTAGAGTTGCCACGAATGGCAACTGCTGATTCAGGTTTGGCGAGGCGTACCCAGGATACGATGGAATCGCCTGAGCAGTAGGCCTTTGCATACCAGCATAATGCAACTGATGTTGATATGACTGATATGGCTGGTGGGCTTGGCCACTGTAAAGTGGTTGATTTAACCCATTCTGAATATAGGGTTGCCCACTATTCACAAGGATCTGTTGTTCAGATCCCTGGTACACCTGTTGAAACTGAGGTTGTTGGTATTGCACCATCCATGGTTGCGAAGCCATGTTTTGCTGTGCGATACTAACCGACGGACCAAGATGCGGGGTTATTGTTCCCGTTTGTGTCTGTGTCGTCCCGGCAGTTGGCGATTGTGGTTGTGTTGCAGGTTCAATGGGCTGTTGCATTGCAACTTGGGGTTGACATACAACAGGCATCGATTGAACTTGCGACACGGTTACAATTGCTGGCGTCGTCGGGATACTAGACATAGGTACACACTGTTGCATGGAATATGCAACTCTTGGTTGTTGGGGTAACATAGGTACCCAACCACTCGTCGTTACTTCAGTCAGACCTGAATGTTGTTGAAAACTGCCGTATGGGTATCCCCCCGGAAGGGGAAGTGAAAGGGCATATTTCCCCCCATATGGTAACAATCCGGAACTCAAGGGTATAGATTGCCTTTGAGGACTGGATGGCCCAAACTGATTTCCAAAGGGATCAATTTGTCTAGTTTCAACATAAGAATTACTGGGTATTATACCGGAAGAACAAACTGGAACAGACCAAGTTGTCGTAATAGTCCCTGGGTGGACTCCTTCTAGCTGATGAGAGCTAGTCGGGACGGCTGGTATGCCGGCAAACATCGTTGGAGTGACAGCAGGAGTTTCTGCTGTCGCTGTGTCATTTGGCACAGTCCTAGATGTCGACGGTTGCTCAGACATTTTAAGTCTATCCAATAAACTGCCTAACGATTCTACAGGAACTTCCAGTGGCGATGGACAAACTTCTGATGCAGAAGGAAAAAGAGTGGCGCCTACTCCAAAATGAGTTGGAGTATTTGCTTGCTGGTCCTCTACGATTTCCTCTATTGCAATCAGACCAGGAGGAAGAGGAAGACCGTCAGGTCCGTAAAAGATTTCTGGTGCCGAAGAAGGGGTTGCTTCGACAGCGACAGTTGTTTGAGCAACAAGACTCTGTGGACCGGTTTCAGATGGAACTGGTTCAGTTATGCAAGTACTTGTCCTCAGACTAGGATCAGTACAACTGTCCCTCTGTTGCTGTTGAACTTCTTCAATAGAGGCAGGGATTCCAGAAATATTAGGAGTGACCAGAATCTCAGATGTTGTCGGAACTGTTGTTCTAACTTTAATGGGAGATTTTGACCCGGTCAAGCGAGTTCGCTTCGTCCGTACTACTCTCGATTCCGGAGACAAAGACGGTTGACTCGCGAGTCTCCTCGAACGACGGAGTTTTAATTGACTTTCCTCCACGGTTGCGGATTACTTGATCAACTAAAATACAAAAAGGGGAATTATGTTTCCGTATTGAATGAATTTTATTAGACGCTTTTAGACACAACTTTGCTTTTTCATGTTTTAAGAGTCGAGAAAAAGCTAAAGATGACTCTAGTCGCCTTCGATGTATTAACGAGCCCGAAGTGACAAATGCTCGGTTGGACTTTTTCAGTTATAGAGTTTGAAAAAGGCCAAAAGAAACTGTTCTGGAGATCTAGGCAGAGGGTGTGCCAAACCTTTCGCGAAACCACAGAATACGTTTTACGGTACGGGTGGTCGATCTTCGTGAATGCTGTGTTCACTGCATCGCGATCAGTAGGGCGGCCGACACGGCTTCCTAAGGATAAAGGATAAATGCCTATAGGGGTCTCCCAATATACGCGACGGTACGCGGGAGCACAAGTCCGTATTAGTGCTATCGTCTCTCAGGAGGAATCACCCACCTTCGTAGAGATCGACAGTCACTACGTTTAACGACGTCGGAACACGTCTCTACCTAGACCTCTATTGTGAGCGTTATGTTACAAAGCGTTTTTAGATTCATTCAATATATTTTAAGTTGATCTTGTTTAGCAGTTTGTCTTTCAGGATCACCACGAGATGTATTGGTACAAATTCCTAAATGCAGCTAAAATGATAAGCAAGCTTTACAATCTTTTTAGCTTTGAAAATCCTAACTACTGAGGGGAGAGAAAAACATTATCTTTCCACACAGAGCACAAAGCACAAACTAATGCACTTTCCCCTAGATCAATCACGCAAACTTATCAAAAAATGCAAATGCAAGATGCATGTATTTCTTTTCTTTTCCCTTAATGTTGATGTAGACAAAAAGGAAACTGTCGTATAATTTTTGAATTCAATTTGAAGCGTAAACAAACAAGTTTTGTCTAAAATCAAAAGACGCCTTATAGGTACTTGTTTCGACACTAAAATGTATGAATTCAAACCATAAAATGAAAAACAAACAAACTCAAACAGCCATGAACAGTAATAAAACTAGCTCTTAAGATCTCAAAGACACTTTTACAGTTCAGGATCTAAGAGGCCACAGCTATACTGGTTTGCTTTTCACAATGGGAAACTGTAACTGAAACAAGAAATACTGAAAGAACAATCACAGTTTCATCACACAACTGAGGCGGAATAATGTCAAGGAAAGTTGGTTTACAGCAAGTACAAATGACAAGCAATCAGCAGCAAAATAACAGTGAAAACAGGGCCAAGACTCAGTGGGAAACCTCAGGAAGACATAGCCTAACTAGTTCAGCGCAGGCTCTGGTCTGTCAAACTGACTCTCAGCGCAGTTCCCGAAGGGAGTACCTGCGCTGAAATGCAGACTGCCTTTGGACAGCCTGCACTGAGACACGAGAGTTGCGTTTACAAGGATTTCCGGGTCATAAAAAGCTCAAAAATTCACTGTTTTTGCTGAAATAAAAAGCTATAGGTCAAGTACAAGCTAAGGGATGATCAAGAGGATGAAAAGCTATCACAAAGAGCACAAGAGTCTTTTGTAGATCAGCTCTTCAAATCATGAACCTGCTCAGAAAATGAGCAAGAGTAGCAGCCCCTCTACTTCGCTTTTGATATAGTCAAAAGCTTTTCGATTTGGTACTCTTTTGTTCAGGAAATGAATAGCAAAGATACTACAAACACCAACAAGATACTAGGCTCCCCAGCGGAGTCGCCAGTTTGTTGTGGGGAAAAGTATCCGACTCGGAATGACCCTATCCCTACTCTAAGGGTGATAGTTCCTTAGCAACAACTGAAAGTAAAGCTTTGATATTTTTCCTTTTTGAAAGTACAGAGAAGGAAGAAAAGATTGACCAACCGATGTCTTTCGCTTTTGTCGATCCTGTCTTCTCTCTTTGCCTCTTGTTCCCAGCTCCTTGCTCCCTTTGCCGGCCCAGCTACACAAAGATCCTGCAAAAACAAGAGAGGGAAACTACAAGAAACATGTACTCATAACTGATGCATGGATTAGAATGGATCAAATATACAGATAAAAACAATACATCATTGCAATACAAGTATATAGGAGAACATCAAAGCTTTATTGATAGAAGAAAAAGGTTCTGAGAAGGTTACAACCATAAATGGCTCCAATCCAGCAGCACCTCCCCAGCAGCAAGAAATCTCCTCTTCTCCTCTATAAAAGCAATCACCCAATAGCTCTAACTGTAAACCAACAGCACTTCCTTGCTTTGCACAAAATTCCAGCCTCCCTAGACCTCATAGAAGAGCTCTATATATAGGGTAGAAGGAGAAAGGATGAGTCAGCTTGAGACTGACATAAAGCTGCCTTGTGTCCTCTCCCTCTTCAGTTAAACTTCAGTTCTTGAGTCCACTTGGAGATCCTTGCTTCCACATGGAGATCAAGTACCTCTTACTCATCACGGGGCGAATTCCTTGAACCAAGTGTCAGTTTGGAAGCTTCCTGGGCAATTGACACCTTGCAGAATGACTGTGCCACTTGGCCAATCTCGCCCAGCGCAGGTAGCCTTCATTAGAGTTGACTTTTAGCGCAGGTACAAGGAGGAGCAGTTGACATTCAGCGCAGATGCTCAGTGGAGCAGCTGACATGATCCAAAAATAGCCTGTTTTTAAGTGTTTTCAGGTGGAGAACTGATAGGAAGTGCTGTGGTTTGCTGACCTTGTTCCTCTAGGGGTAAGAACAACATGTTTAGGGACTGAGGATCCCTGTAATTATTGACATTTCATGCTCCATGCTGCGAGGCACAAAAATGTCTATAACAATAAACAAAGCAAGGGAGGAATGGAAGAATGATGAAGATGTGTGGGCACCTATTCGAAAGTTACAACAAGATTCTAGTACATCTGATACATTTAGCGTGTAAAATGATTCGTTATGGTACAAAGATCGCTTATACCTCTGTAAGAATTCCCAACTCAAACAAAAGATTCGTATGGAATTGCACACTTCTCCCTTAGGAGGGCACTCAGGATTTTTAAAAACATACCACAGGGTTAAGATGGAGTTTTTTTGGGATGGCCTTAAATCAAATATTCAAAAGTTTGTGGCAGAATGTTTGGTTTTCCAACAAAATAAAGTTGAAACAATTAAGATCTTGAGTCTATTACAACCTTTATCCATTCCAAGCCAACTTTGGGAGGAGGTTTCAATGGATTTTATCGCAGGTTTACCCAAGTTTGAGGGAAAGAGTGTCATCATGGTGGTAGTTGACAGACTTACCAAGTATGCACACTTTTGTGCACTATCACATCCATTTAAAGCTAGTACATTTTCTACTGCATTTATGGAAACAATTCAAAAGCTACATGGAAACCCAAAGATTATTGTAAGTGACAGAGATCCTATTTTCACTGAGATAGTAAACAAATGTTTGGAAGGATATCTCCGTTGCTTTGTATATGATAAACAGACACAATGGGTCAAATGGTTTCCTCTAGCTGAATGGTGTTATAACACTTCCTTCCATACATCAACAAAAATGACCCCATTTATGGCACTTTATGGATATCAGCCACCATCCATCACATCATATTTAAGAGAAAATTATAAGGTTCAAGCAATGGAACATCACATCGAGCATCAGCAACAAGTCCTCCAACTCTTAAAGGATAACCTCGTGTTGGCATAGAATAGAATGAAACAACAGGCAAATCAACATCGCAACGAAAGAAGTTTTGATGTAGGTGATTGGGTATTCCTACGGCTACAACCATATAAATAATTGTCCCTCAAGCAAGCTAAGAAGGATAATAAATTATCACCAAAGTATTATGGTCCGTACAAGGTGTTGCAAAAGATTGGTACTATGGCATACAAATTGGAGCTTCCTGTAGCTTCTCGAGTGCACCAAGTTTTGCATTTTTCATGTTTAAAGAAGGTTATAGGCGACAAGCTCCCAGTTCAAAAAATATTGCCAGAACTTGATGAGGAAGGAAAAATTATATTGGAACTGGAAGCAGTCACAGAAATAAGAACTCGACAGCTACGAAATTTATCAATTTTGGAGTATCTCATCAAGTGGAAGAACTTATTCGCTAAAGATTCCACATGGGAGGATGAGAATTTTATACACAAGCATCTAGAACTACTCAAGTGTTGAGGACAACACTTTTTTGAAGGAGAAGGGCATGTTAGGTCCCTATAATACTAGTGATTACCCCATTACTATTGTAGTTGTATCCCTTATTAATATTGTTGTGCCCCTATTGTCCCCATATTGTTATTACTGTGCCCCATAGAATCCCTCTATTGTTATTTTTGTGCCTTTATATTATTATTGTTAGGTCGACTGGGTTATATTGTGACTCCTTAGACTCCTATATATAGAAAGGAGGTTTTGTCATTTGAATCATCAAAAAGTCATTCATTTGTGTAATGTAAAGGAGGTTGCCCCCTTGAAGAGGTTGAATTATAAGGCATTGATCTATCTTTTTTATCTTTTTGTGAGCTGGTTTCATAACAGGATGAATGAGTGGTAACAGTGGTTTCTCGACCATGGACACTTACTCCACATCTCTCATTCGACATCTCCTTCGAACAAAGGAAGAATGTGCGGGAACCCAAGTCTGTGACCTTATCACCTAGGTTGAAACCTTCTAACAACAAAATCCAATTGATGAATTATTCATTTACTCAAATAAAAGAGCCAAAATTGTTTATTTACTTTAATCAAATAGAATGGAATTAAGTAATCTCATAACCCATAAACCGAGGTGTGTATACCAAACACAATAACGTATATTTTACATACATCCACAATTTCTCTGAAATTGGGATAGTAGGGACATTAGGTATCTAAAATTCAATGCAGTTTACATGACTAAACAAATTAGGGTACTTACAACTTATGTTGAATTGTGAATAATGGAGTCTAAAGGAAGTGGGATCATTACCGAGAAGATGTTTACACCCTTCATTGGCATAGAGAACAAGGGTGGCTTTAATCACATCCTCCAAGGTGGCATCTTTGGAGAGTAATGCACGTAGGAGATCAATACTTCGTGCAGTTGTCATGTTCACCAACAACTTATTAACGTGTGATGTCTAGTCCACTAGATTATTCATCCAAGATCATGATGGTTTTTTGGCCTTCTCATTTTCATAGTCATATTGTTCTTACATTTGGATGATGAAAATGAAGATGATGCCTCCCCAGCCTTTTGGGTTTGGGAAGAGTTCCCTTTGTAAGTGGGGGTATAAAATTATTAGAGCACAAATATAGATCTAGCTAAAGAATAATGGTACAAACTTGCAAGAATTGAAAAAGAAAATTAGAATGGAGAATGAACTCGACTACTCAATATTTATTTTAGAATCAATATAAAAAGAAACTAAGTTAAGGTTAGTTGTACATGCAACAACTAAGGCTTATTAAAGCTAACTAAATCTAAGTGTGTTTTAAGTTATGGTAATGTTCAAAGGCACCACATGCAAGCACTAGAGTTAACTAACTAAAGCCAAGTGCACACCACATGTAAGCACTAGATTTAAATAACACTAACTAAGTGCACATCATGTTCATTCTTGGATTGCCCGAGTAACCGATGACAACCCGAGAAGACATTCACTGAAGATATGAGATCCTACTTGTAACAACCCTCATTTTATATATATATATATATATATATATATATATATATATATATATATATATATATATATATATATATATATATAAAGACCACAATTGATGGGACATGTATTCCAAGTTGAATGATGAGAAAGACATCCTAATGGGTGTTCATTTCGGTTATTATGGCTAAAGGAAATTGGAAAAGGTAATGGAAAAGGATTTGGAAAGGAAAAATGGCATTTTTGGCACATTTATTTATGAAAATAATGGAAATTAGGAGATAAGAAGGTGAAAGGTCACAAGTTTAGGTCACAAGTTGCATGTGAGGAGAAAATTGAAGGAAAATAATAGAAATTGAAGAAAATAGAGGCCTCATTGATAAAAAGGCTACTGAGGATCACTTGGTAAGAATTTTCTTAGCATTGGATCAAGAAAGCAAGAGAAGGCAAAGAGGAAGAAAAAGATCAAGCAAGAAAGAGAAGGATCAAGCAACTACAATAATATTCTTTGCAAGTATTGATTTGCATCTGCATTTTCCTTGCTAGATTTGGCATGCATGGTATTGCATGTGGTTCTTTGTTGTCATGGCATGGATTTTGCTAAACGTGACAATGTTTTCAGCCTAGCCTTACCATTTTCAGATAGCGATGGTGTGATGGGGTTCTCATGTTTTGGTTGAGCTGCATTGTCGGATTGATTCAAAGTTGAGTGAGGTGGATCTCTGAATGATAGAACACATGGCCTAGTGGTCCCTAAATTGGACTGTGGATCACGATAAAGACACTGACCTAGTAACCCCTAAGCTGGACTGTGGGTTGTCATAGAGCTATGATTGTGTGCCTTGGTGGGCCTAAGAATCCTTGTCAGTGAATGGCGGGATATACGATAAAGCCAAGAGGTGGATTTCTCTCCATTGGGCCTAGTAATCCTGGGATGGGATATGCAGTAAATCCTGGAGAGTGGGTCTCGGTTTAGGGCGTAGTGATCCAGTGTGGATTGTGATAAAGCCTGAGAAACTAGGAGACAGGAAAATTCCTCACAGTGTATGTGGAGAAATCTGGTGGCATCCATGATTGTTTTGGTCTAATGACTTGGTGGAGATCATGGTAAATCCTATTATTACATGTTTATTGTGTTGGCCTAGTGATATGGGATGGATTACAGTAAAGCATGGTTTCTATTGATGAGGATGAGGTGGTTTAGCCTCATGATTCCCTAGTTGGTTCTTTTGGTTTGAGTCCCACATTCATGCTTGGAATATGGTATGGGGGTGAACGACTGAAGAGAGATTTGGCTCAGCCGTTCTATGGTCGGGTGGAACATGGTAGTACCATCTTGGGTTGGATTTTTCATTCATTAATAAAGAGGTTGCTTTCTTGATATCTTATGTGTAAATGTACTAGTTTATATGTGGATGTTATGGATGATGTATTCTTGATATTTTTGCTGCTATTATGCTGGTTATAACCATGTATTATGACAATGATGATGTATGGATTTCCTCATGTTTTGATTCGTAAATGAATGAACAATGTATTTATGACCTAATAGATGATAATGTAGCTAATGATATAAGGGATCAATGCTTCTTAGAGATTCTCAGATAAGTATGAGACCCCTATGCTTAAATCTTTTGTTTACACCCATAGATTGCATTGATGCCAAGTGTTTGACAAAATGTGAGCCCTGGTTGGGGATGGTCAGTCCTAGTCCTTTAGTTATCTTTCATTTATTAGTCTTTTCATCATGTGTTTAATGGATTCCAGAAATTACAACGAGTTCTGGGCAGTGGCCGTAATTCTTGGCTTGAAAAGTTCCTTAAATCCCACGGGCTTTGGCACAGGTCTGCTGGAAATAGTCCCTAGACGCAGGTATGCAAGCTTGTGGTAGCATCCAAATCTCTTTCAACGCTAGCATGCCCATACCATGGGAGCATCCAAAGGTTTAATAGCTTAAAAACACAGTGGGACTCAGGGGCATTATACATGAGTGGTTGGGATGGCTCCTGGGAGTGTTGTTGCTGATGTGGAAGTTATGTTTGATGTGTTTCCATCGATTCCACTTCCTTAAGGTCACCTAGGAGGTTGAATCATATCATAGTAGCCTCTCGTCACATGTTTACCCCGGTTGGATGGTTACTTGGGTAGATGTGGGAGGAGGGTGTTATAGAGTGGTATCAGAGCATGGTTCACCCCTCAGACTGGATGGACAGTGTGTTGGTCATGCATTCATGTCAGTTGCATATCCATTCCTTATGCTTGTAGTCCATGTGCTTGTTGCATTTGCATGGTTTTGATCATGGTTGTAGTGATGTCACCATGTGAAGGTTGATGGTGTTGTTGTGGAATGTGTCGTCATGAGTGTATGGTTGTATATGCATTTGTTATGCATGTCAGTGTCTATATGTTGATATGCATGCATTTTCACAGTGAAGGTTGTTGTGCATAAGGTCATTGTATGCAATTAGGTTATCATGATGTTATTGCTATGTTATGATGCTGATGTGTCAAATGAGGTAAAGTAGGAGACGCAGATCATCAAAGCGAAGTTGCAGCGTTGTACCTCGAGGCAAGAGCATGTCATCATATGAGTTTGTATGTTGGGCATGCAGGTATGTAGGTTAAGGGCTGCGTTGTGGCCAGCAATAACCCCCCCTTTTTATTTAGTATTAGTAATAAAACTAAATAAATGCGGACCCTTCTAAAAAAGAAAAACTAGCACTTATAATTCCCTTTGAATAAAACACACTATCATAAACTTAGGAAAACACCCGCAAAACCCAAAAAACTTAAGTTTTATGATAAGTTTCGAATAAAATTTTTCTCTTAACAATAAAACATCGCATCGCACAAAAGGTAATGTAGGACATCATATAAACAAACTTTTGAAATTGCGAAAACGCGACGATGCAAGATCACGCGCCTTAAAGACTCATCGCATATCGTAGCTTTCATATGCCGCCAGTACCACCTAAGATAAAACATCTCGATCCTGCAATATGCGATAACGAATATCGCAAATCACATCTTGCGGTCGCATAAAGAAATAAATAATTGTTAATGAAAAGGATTAGCGATATTGCGGCTTGTGATATTGCGATCTGTGATATTGCGAAGCAAATCGCAAAATTGCTTTATCACAGATCAGCAGGGCTCATTCTTCAAAGAAATATTTCTCGTAATCCGATACCGATTTATGGGCATTAATGTCAACTTAGTGGTTTCTTGATGGTCATTTATGAGATAATATTTAGATCTGATTGAAAATTTGTTTCATGTAGGGTGATATATTTGATATGATTTCAAAATTAAGAGATTTCCCGTCACCTTATCTCTTACCATTATTCTTTCCTTCCTTGTAAACTTATAGGAGTGGCAAGCATAATAATATACACAGCAGTGTGCAGAACGTAATGGGAAAGAAGGGAAAAGCTCTGGTTGCTGATCAAAAAGAGATGAAGCCCTTATTCATAGATACCACCTGTACCAGAGATGTTGACATATCCACTTGGGAAGGCATGTACAGTCTACTCAAAGAAGAAAACCCTAGAGTTATGGAAGTTAAAGCGACAGCAAACTCACACAGGTCATCTGAAGCATCAATTACTGAACTTGCATGCTTGTTCCTGCATCGCGTAGCAGCAAGGCCTAAGATACTTCCATATACATACATGGTCAAGTGGGTATTGGACAGCGCTGATATAATAGAAAGACAATTCAAGTCAAGGATCTAGGAGCTCATTAGTTCATTCACCCCACAAGATTTAAGGCTTATGTATCAATTACCAGAGCCGCAAGCAAGCTACAACAAGTAGTTTGTGGAAAAGTTTGCCAAAGAAAACGAAGATTTGGCAGAGTGCACCAAGAACTGGTCAGCAAAGGAAGAGCCATTGAAAAAGGACAAACATGGTATGTACAGTACTGGTTCCCTCTCCTCCCCATATTGTTTTTCTGCTACTATGTTATGTAGGCTATTTGGAAGGCCTGACATCAACAAGTTTTCATATGAGTGGCTACCCCTATTAGATGCGGCCACTAACGCCACTATTATGGATTAGGCCCAGATATTGTCTGATAATTTAACTTAGCTATTTGGAACTACCGGTCTAACAGAACTCCCTCTCAGAGGATTTATCCTCCTTTCTTTTTAGCTGCTTATGTTATGGATTCAATCTGTTCTGTTTCCAGATTCCTTTAATGGCTTCGAAGTGGACTATACAAAATCCCTTGCCCATTCACATCTACCATAAGGAATTGTGGGATTCCAACTTTATCCCGTATTTTTACAGAATTTTTCATGGAATTATGTTACCTCTTAACAGAATGTTGTATAATAAGGATGCCCCAAGATTTTCCCACGAAGCGGAAGTCGATATTCTCCCTGTCGGAAGATGGTTTGGAGAAGAATTTTTCACTTATGTAAGAGTATTTGGAAGCATTGCTTCCCCTCATGTGCTACCCTTATAGGTTCCCGATAAGTTATTGGCTCGAGAAATTGCCTACCAGACCTGCGGGGTGGCAGGAATGAGCAAAGAATTGAAAGACAAGAAGAAGGCCATCTAGCCGCAATTTCCTGTGGCCTGTGAGGCCTTTTCACTGTTTGATTTAGGTCATGCATTCAAAGAAGTAGACAACATGCTAAGTCTACGATTGTTTAAATTTCCAGGGAGACAATTCAATCCCTTTGATGTCATTAAGAATTTTACTACGACTATCAAAATAAAGGTATTCACCAAAGAAGATGATCTCTTTGATGACATCTTCCAGCAGAAAAGCACACTGAAAGACATTTTGCATATGGCTCAAATTCAATTTCCCCCAGCGGAATTCCAAGAATTCAAACTCTACAGAGAGAGGAGATTAGCAAACATATCCTTGGATAAGTTGCGCTTAGAGCCAATAAGAGAGCCAACTCCTAGCGTCAGTCTAAGTGGAAGCTCGGGTACAAACAAATCCAGGTCTAAGTTTGGGAAAGAATCACCAGAATGCTCTAAATGGTCCGAGAGTGACCATAATAAAAGTGAAGGGTTAGTCAGAGATACTGCCCAATCTAAAGAGCACCTAGAGCAACAAGTTTTGACGACACCACAGGTGAAGGTTCCCCCTCCCATCATCCAGCCACCAAAGCCAATGAGATCTGAGCTGGATAAATAATGGGAAACATTTAATGAATTGATTAATATTGAGGAGCAGAGCACGAAGACACCTGAGAGTACAGTGCAGACAATGACAGATATGGTCATTGAAACAGTTAGCAATGCTCCAGAAACAAAGCATATTCCCATGGCCCCATCATCTGAAATCATGCTGAAGATAGAGGAGATTCCCCCTCTAGATGTATTTTATAGTCCACAGCACAAGGCAGTGGTAAGAAGACAAAGAAAAAAATGGAAATTGGACAGTGTGCTCTCACCTGAAGCAGAGCAACTAGATGTCCTTTGGCGAGACCCTACCATCGACCCTACTAAAAATTTGACTAAGTTATCCCAGATCACAGGAGCCTATGCTTCTGCTACTATCGATAAAGCGTCCGAGGTACAACTATTACTTAAGGATAGAGAGGAACAAATCCAAGTTTTGCAGCAACAGCTATAGCAGGCCAGTGCCAACCAAGAAGCAGAGGAGAAATTAGAAAAATTACAACAGGACTTTCAACAAATGCAGTTGGGGTATCAAAGCAATTTGGCTGAAAAGGAACATCAATTACAGGCTATGTTAGAATTGCATAAAGATGACCCCAAAATCACAGAGTTTGTCTCAAAATCCCTTACCTTGAATGACCAACTCTTGCAATAGCAAAAGCGCTCTACCAAAGAATATCACAATGGATCTCCCATTGCGAGATGAGTGATAAAATTACAAGTCAAGTTGTGGATTTGCGACTTGATTATGATTTAATTGATACAAAGAATTTTTGATTATTTTATTTGGCAAGAATTGGAGGAAGGGAAGAAAGCAGGCTTGCTTAGAATCAATGAAGCCCACAAAGAAATGTTGTTCAATAAGTGGGATGCACAGATTAAAAATGTAGAACAAGCAGCGGAAGAAGCAGCTACAGCAATGAACAATGTCATTGAATGTGTCAATGAAAACCTACATATAGCAAACCTGATATCAGAAACAGCGCCAGGATTTCTCCCAAAGGCACAACAACTATAGACAACCCGGAGACAGAAAGCTGAGGAATAGGCAGAGTCCATCAAGAAGTTAACCAAGTTGAATTGGAACACTTACTAGCAGTACTTGGTTAAACCACACACTCAATGCATGACTCTAACATGCCTTACAAATTCTGCCGAAAAAATAGTGCCAGCACTTGCAGATTTTGTTTTCGCAGGACAACTGAAATCGGAGGTCGGCCAATCGACACTCCTCAAGCCGATGCTGAATTCTTGCAATCTCAAAGAACATATGCATAGATAGTTAATTTCCAGATACAGTTTTAGTTTTATTTTTGATTTATTTTTTCCTTAAATGAGGACGGTCATTTAAATCTCCTCCTATATTTTTGTAATAAACTATTTTTAGTCTTAGTTAGTAGTCTTTTAACCCCTTTCATGCATTTAGAGAGGGGTCCTGAAATTTGTCAAAAACGTTTCCTCAGAACATGCACTTCTGCACCCTCAGAGGAGGTTTTGATGAATGAATGGAACAAGATTTATTGATATCTGTGTTTAATGTCTGCTATTGAACTGCATTTCTGTACTCTTAGTAGATATTGAATTAGGAAGAGATAAATCTATATTGTTGAAGCTCATGAGTAGAACTTGTTATCAATGGTACTTTTATCTCTTAATGATTTCTGCTTATGTGTCAAAGTAATATGTTATGTTCAGTTATTTATATATGAAAGCTTGAATGTTTGAGTTATCATTTGGCACTTTTGTACGGTGGTGACTATTCTGTTTATGCTAAAATGTATGAATAACTTATTATGCGATATGTTTCTCACAATTGTTTCGGCTAATTTCTTATACGAAACAATTCATTTTTAATGAATTCTTTTCTAGTAGCGATTGAATGATCTTTATTACCAATTGCTGTCAGAAACTATTTTAGATCGCATAAGCGAAAAGTTAAATCCTGGGTTAGTTTTAGAATTAAATATTTCTATTCATTAAAATATAATTGCATGTTTTAAATTAGACTTAGATTAAAAGCATTTTATTTAGAAATATTTAGAAAGGGAAACATTAACTCTTATCATCACACACAAATTGGGAAATTGGTCCCATTATCCCCAGTCGGACCCACCATCCCAAACGGAAAAGGAGCTACTTTCAAGGTCCAGACCGGGTGGGTATCCCCCTTGTTGTAGACCCGATTTTTGGGGCTTCAACATATTTGGCGCTAGAAGGAGGGCCCGAACTGTGAATGGCTAGAAAATCTAAATCCAAATACCATTCTGAGAGTAAATCACCCTCAACATCTTCCCCGACTTCTCCATCGCATTCCGAGTCTTTAAATCTTAAGTGAGAAGTTGAGAAAACAACAACCACTACCACAAACCCAAACATTTCAGATAGATCTACTATTGAACCTCTTGAAGTTGAATCTTTGATTCATAAACTTCAAGGGTTTTCCATATCACCGCAAAAGTCTTAAATATCTCAAGGTAGTGTGACTTCGCAATACAATCCTTCTCATCCTCTTACCAGATTACAGAGTAAAAAGTTTGGTATTGAACCAACTGAATTACCTCTACCTAAAAGGAAAAGAGCAAGGAAGTCACCTCAAGGGTCTGATAGTGAGACTCTTTCATCATCAACATCCATTCCAAATTCCCCATTGCAAATTCAACCATCCACCCCTCCACTTCAAGTTGTTGTCCATTAGAGTACTGGAACTTTAACATCCTCATCCCTATCAAAAGGAACTTCATCTGCACTCTCCTTTGTTAGTAGTTCAACGATGGCTCAAAACCTATGGAACAATCTAGGAGTAGTCTTAATGCCTACACCCTTGAGTCAATTACCAGCCCATCCTGAAAAATGGCTGCCCAAGTTTAATCCTGAAGCAGGCATGCTAGCAGAAGAACACATAAACAACTTTATGTTATCAAATAATTTAAATGGAGTTACTAATGAAGATGTTGTTGTTAAACTTTTTCCTTATACTTTACAAGCAGCAGCTGGATCCTGGGATTTTTCATTACCATCGAGGTCCATTACTAGTTGGGACATTTTCCAAGAGCAATTCTTGACTAAGTTCGGCAATGATAGATCTACGGCAACATTGATCAATGATCTATCGAATCTAAAGACTGAATCAAGAGAACCTATCAAAGATTTTAACTCACGTTTCAACAAGCTTTTGAATAAAATTCCAACCGCTTCCAAGCCTAGTGAATAAGTTCAAAGTGAATGGTACATATCTGCTTTACCGTCAAACATATCAATCTTCATTGATAGGGCTGCCAAGAAAATATTGGCCGAAAACATGAAGGAAGCGATAGCGGTAGAAAAACATATCTTAGCTTTAGAAAAGAAAAATTCTATCGATGAAAGAAAATCTAAGAAGGTTACTTTTAGAGATGATCCTAAGAAAAATCAATTAAAGGACCCATTTGATTTAGAAGGATTGCAGAAAGTTTTAAAAACCATGTCTAACAAAATGGTTGACATTAAAAGACAAGTAGCTGAGACTTCTTCTAAGAAACCCTACAAGCCTTATAGAAAAAATCCTTAAACTAATTCAAAGCCTCCCAATGCTATAATAAATGCAGAATCTGAAGGAGAAGAAGAGGAGGTTTCTAATGAAGAACCCATTGATGAAGATGAAGTTGTAGAGCTACAGGGAATGTGGGACTTCATTCTTCCAGACGAAGAGGATCAAGAGGCATCACCAGTCAGTACCAGAAGTAGAAATCAACTCGATCCTCCATAACCTAGTTCTAAACAGAAGAGTGCAAGCTCGGTATCCAAGGATAAAGTCACAGGTAAGAAATCATCACCAAAAGCGACTCAAACAAGCCCAGTCCAATCCGATTCATCAACTCCATCTAAAACATTGATTGTTTCTGATGAGATGGAGTATAATATTGTTGAAGACATGAAGAATACTAGGGATACATTACTTTTCATGAACTGAGCAAATTAAAACATCAACAAAAACTACTTTTGAAAGAGTTACATGCAATACCCATTGCACCTCTACCTACCGCGTAATATTGCAAGCTTCTCATGAGATGGGAAGACCTCCAACTAATATGGCAAATAAAGTTGACCCAAATGATATCGCTTTAATTGGAGGTAGGTCAAAATCCCATACTCCCCCATTCCTTCTTACTTACGAAATTTTAAATAAAAACTTGCATAATTGTTTGGTAGATTCAGGAGCTTCATATAATATCTTGCCTAAAACAATATGTGCAAATTTAAACGTCCAACCTCAAAAATTTGCAGTACGCATAGTTCAGCTAGACCGATCGCAGGTTGAAGTAATTGATGAACTAAATCAAGTTACCATAAGGCTGTCATCTAATCCAAAGGTATGTCAAGTCATTGATATTCTAGTTGCAGAGATTCCCGAATTTTATGGTTTAATTCTTAGTAAGGATTGGTCTAAAAAGTTGCATGGATACTTTGTGACCGACTGGTCACACATGTGGCTCCCTTAAAATGGTAAACCAAATCAGATAAAGGTTGAGCGAGAAAGACACCAAAAATACATAGTGACGGAATTGGAAGGAGAAAATGAACCTATAGCATACAACAACAATATAATTGGCAACTATTCTGTTGACTCTTTCTTAGGAAATTTTAATGCTCATACTTCGCCTTATTTAGAACATTCTGTTTTGTCTCAAGTAGAAAACTTTTCTTAAACAAATAGTTCTAAATGTGTTAATTTTATAGATAGTCCTGTAAATACTTCTTTATTTTGGAAATTATTTTTTGATGGTTCTAAGTCTAATGATGGAGCAGGAGCAGGATGTGTATTAGTTAGTCTAGAAGGGAATAAAACTATGCTAACTTGTAGACTCGAGTTCGATTGCACAAGCAACACTGCAGAATACGAAGCTTTAGTGCAAGGGTTGTACAAGGCAATCAGACTAGATATCAAGTATATACAAGTCTTTGGAGACTCTGAGATTGTTATTAAATAGGTATGAAATATTATACATTGTTTATCAGGTCATTTAAAGCATTATCAATCTTTAGTGCAAGATCTGACTGAACATTTTTTAGCATTCAATATTTCATATATTCCCAGACTCGAAAATGCTAGTGTTGACCTCCTGGAAAATGTAGCTTCCAAGCTCATTCCCTTAGAAGACTATAGCCTAGATAGATTCTCAATCGAATTTATCTTTAGGCCCTCCATCCCTGATAATGTTACCAACTGGAGAATTTTTAATGACGACCCTGATATTGTAAGTTTCGTAACATCAGAAGGATCTTACGCTAATCAGATAATTGATGAGGACCAACATGAAAAGCGGTTACAACAAGAGAGCACTAATAATGCCATACCAAAATCTGTAGTCAAGTTGGAAGACCTATATGATTTGAAAGACCGATTTAAAAGGTCTACCAATTCAAAACTTCAGAGTTCAACTCTGAACTATGAATTAGTAAATCTAGGAATGGATATCACGCCACAGAATATCAACCTAGGTCTTGGCCTAGCCCCAGAAGAAAAATTAGCCTTTGTTCGGCTCCTGAAACAATATAAAAGTGTCTTTGCCTGGAATTACGATGACCTTAAGACTTATGACACTTCAATCATTCAGCATACTATCCCAATGATCACTGATGAAAAACCTGTCCAGCAAAAGTTGAGGAAGATCCATCCTAATATGGAAAGTCAAATTAAATTTGAGCTCAATAAATTATTGAAAGCCAAAATTATTTTTCTTGTTCGACATTCTGGATGGGTTTCCAATTTGGTTCCAGTCAGAAAGAAAAACGGAGATATTAGAATTTGTATTGACTTTCGAAATCTAAACAAAGCCTGCCAAAAGGATAATTTTCCCTTGCCTCCTATGGAACAAATATTGCAAGTGGTTGCAGGATCAAAATTAATGTCCTTTTTAGATGGTTTCTCCGATTATAACCAAGTTTTGGTCCATCCTGACGATCAGCTAAAAACCATGTTTAGAACCAAATGGGGTACTTATGCATATCAAAAGATGCCTTTTGGGCTGATTAATGTTGGCGCCACATTTCAAAGGGCCATGGATATCTCATTTAAGGGATTAGTAAACAAATCAGTGGTGATTTACTTGGATGACATAACAGTATATTCTAAAAAACATGGCAATCACCTCAGAGACTTAAAGCAGATCTTCCAACGTTGTCAAAGGTATGGGATTTCACTTAATCCAAAAAAGTCCCTTTTTGCATTAAGTGAAGGAAAACTTCTTGGATTTATAGTGTCACAATCTGGCATCCATATTGATCCTGATAAAATTAAGGAGATTTCTGAAATATCCTTACCACATAATAAGAAAGCCATGCAATCCTTCCTTGGCCAGATTAATTTTGTTAAAAGATTTGTTCCAGACTTCTCAAGGATTGTGTCACCATTACAAGCAATGATCAAGAAGAATTCACTCTTCAAATGAGGCCAATCAGAGTATGAAGCGTTCAAGTTGATTAAGCAAGCGATTGTTAATGCCCCATCCCTAGCAACTCTAAATTTTTTCGATCCTTTTATTTTGTATACATTTGCCTCTAAGAAGTCATATGCTACAATACTCACTCAAGCCAATCAAGACAAGGTGGAAGCCCCAATTGCCTTCTTTAGTTCAAATTTTCAAGGGGCTGAATTAAATTATTCTGACGTTGAGAAGCAAGCTTATGCTAATTTCAAAGCGATCAAACATTTTAGGCCCGTTCTTCTTAAAACCCATACAAAAATCATAGTACCATTTCCAACGGTAAGAAATCTCTTAGTACAGAGAGACGTGGGTGAAAAGAGAGAAAATTGGGTCACTGCCCTACAAGAATATGACGGTGAGATCAAGCCAGCAAATATTGTAAAAGGTCAAGGCTTTTGCAAGATGTTGGCTGGAGCATCACTTATTTCTGAAATATCATCTCCAAAACAAGAGGTACAAATGTATGAGGTAAGCCTAAATGATATTGAATCGAGATATGCTGATATCATATTTTATTTAAAAAACCGATATGCTCCTTCAAATCTGAATTATACAAAGAAAAGAGCCCTGAGATTGAAAGCCAAGCACTATCAACTCGTAAATGATGTGCTTTTTAGGATGAATTATGATTATGTTCTTCTTCAATGTCTTGAGAAATTTGAAACTGAAAAAGTGTTGCAGGAACTCCATGATGGACCAGCAGGTGGATATTATGCGGGAGATGCTATAGCACATAAAATTTTGTGCACAGGATACTATTGGCCTACACTATTTAAAGATGCACATATCTATATAAGGAAATGTCAAGTTTGTCAAACTGTTGCTGAAAGACAGAAGAAACCATCATTACCATTGCAACCAATGAATATCAATCAACCCTTTGATCAATGGGGATTGGATATAATAGGTGAGATCGTTCCTCACTCTTCTAAACAACATAGGTACATCCTTACAGCTACATATTATTTTACTAAATGGGTAGAAGCAGTTCCTCTCAAGACAACTAATGCTGAACATATCATCAATTTCATAGATCAGTTCATAATTACCAGGTTTGGTTTACCTTCTGCTTTAATGTTTGACAATGCATCATATTTTTCTAGCAATGCTATGACTGAATTTGCACTTAAAAGAGGTTTTAAGCTTAAATATTCTGCCAATTATTACACACAAGGGAATGGGTTGGCCGAATCAACGAATAAAAACTTAATCAGAATCATTAAGTGAACCATTGATTAGAATCATAAAAATTGGCTCAAATCTTTGATGTATGCTCTTTGGGTAGACCGAATAACTCAAAAGTCTTCCATTGGCACTTCTCCCTTTAATTTAGTTTATGGGAAAGAAGTAGTTCTCCCAACTCATCTAGCAATTCCTTCTTTGGCCTTAGTTCAATTTATTGATGAAACACCAACTTCATCTTTACAACTAAGACAACTACAGATTCTAAAGCTAGAAGATCAACGAGAACAGGCTAAAATCACACATGCTCATCATCAAGCATTAGCAAAGGCTTCCTTCAATTCAAACATGGTATTTAGGAAGGATTTTCAAATTGGAGATTTAGTATTGAAATGGGATAAGGCTCGCGAAGAAAAAGGCAAACATTCTAAATTCCAACGAATGTGGCTTGGACCATTCCAAATTGTTGAAATCATAGGTCCATCGACTTTCATGTTGCAAGATTTAGTAGGGAAAAGAGAATCTTTACCTGTTAATGGGCAGATCCTTAAAAAATACTTTCCATAGAAGATGCCCTCTTCTATTTTTGTAAATTATTGTTTATAACTTTATTTTGATAATAAAACAAGTTTTAAATGGTTACCTTTAGAAATCATGAAAAAGATAGGTGTTTCTTTTAAATTTTGTTTTTTCGCTTGTATAAATAGAACTAATTTGGAAAATTAATCATTATTATTGAAAGATACAGTCAAATGCTACAAGCTTAAAATTTTACTAGTTTCATCCTTTCGAATTTTGATAAAAACAACCTTTAGTGAGAATATGTTTTATATCAGTCATGAAAAGCATCAATAACAAAATGAAGGTTCTCTGTAGAAAAGTTGTCTTCAAAAAACTCTATAATTGTCGTCCAGAGATATTCTTAAGGAACCAATGACTTCCTCCCACCTAGGAAATTACAAGTTTCAAGGAATAATCCAATGATACACTTTAGACTTAAAGAATAAGACGTCTCATCACGAGCTGACTTATCATGATCATAGATATTATAACTTGCTGACATTGCCAAAACTGCATATCAAAACAGGGCAATGACTCAATATTAATGCAATCAAAAGACAAGGGGTCTCATCACGAGCCAACTTGTTCAACAAAGTTATAAATCAAGTGAATGACACTATCATAATTTGGCTACCAAACCAAGACATTGTTCTTTAAGAATTAAAAGAAAGCAAAAGCAATAAGTGTGGATTTGGATTTATCTTTGAAAATTGTACATTTCTCGAAGTAGGATACAGGATCATTGATGGGTAACAGGTAACCCTGTCGAGGCTATAAATGCCTGCTGGCAGCAAAGCCTCTACCTACGACAAATGAGCATACTTAAAACTGATCTACAAAGATGTCTTTGTTTTTATCTTTATAAACTAAGTAGTGGCTGATGTAAATACAATGACTAGATTTGGGAAGAAAATAATCAGAGTTAACACAGAAGAAACAAACTACCATTAATGGCTAAGAGAATGATGTACTTTATATTTCTATATTAAAGTTTGATTTTCCAGAAGACTTTTCTATTTTGGAAGTTTTAGAAAATTCAAAAGATAATCAGAGATAACTGGTTCTTCCTAGTGAATCGCCAATTTTTGTGGTCAGCAACAACCCCCTCTTTTTATTTAGTATTAGTAATAAAACTAAATAAATGGGGACCCTTCTAAAAAAGAAAAACTAGCACTTATAATTCCCTTTGAATAAAACACACTATCATAAACTTAGGAAAACACCCGCAAAACCCAAAAAACTTAAGTTTTATGATAAGTTTCGAATAAAATCGTTCTCTTAACAATAAAACATCACATCACACAAAAGGTAATGGAGGACATCATATAAACAAACTTTTGAAATTGCAAAAACACGACGATGCGAGATCGCGTGCCTTAAAGACTCATCGCACATCGCAGCTTTCATATGCCGCCAGTACCACCTAAGATAAAACATCTCGATCCTGCGATATGTGATAAAGCATCTCACAGTCACATAAAGAAATAAATAATTGTTAATGAAAAGGATTAGCGATATTGCGACTTGAGATATTGCGATTTACGATATTGCAAAGCAAATCGCAAAATCGCTTTATCGCAGATCGGCAGGGCTCATTCTTTAATGAAATATTTCTCATAATCCGATACCGAGTTATGGGCATTAATGTCAACTTAGTGGTTTATTGATGGTCATTTATGAGATAAGATTTAGATCTAATCGAAAGGTTGTTTCATGTAGGGTGATATATTTGATATGATTTCGGAATTAAGAGCTTTCTTGTCACCTTATCTCTTACCATTATTCTTTCCTTACTTGTAAATTTGCAAGAGCGGCAAGCAGAATAATATACACAGTAGTGTGTAGAACGTAATGGGAAAGAAGGGAAAAGCTCCGGTTGCTGAGGAAAAAGAGATGACGCCCTTATTCACAGATATCACCTGTACCAGAGATGCCGACATATCCACTTGGGAAGGCATGTACAGTCTGCTCGAAGAAGAAAACCCCATATTTATGGAAGTTAAAGCGACAAAAGACTCACGTGGGTCATCTGAAGCATCAATTACTAAACTTGCATGCTCGTTCCTGCATCGCATAGCAGCAAGGCCTAAGATACTTCCATATACAGACATGGTCAAGTGGGTATTGGACAACGCTGATATAACAGACAAACAATTCAAGTCAAGGAACCATGAGCTCATTGGGTCATTCACCCCATAGGATTTAAGGCTTATGTATCAATTACCAGAGCTGCAGGCAAGCTACAACAAGTAGTTCGTGGAGAAGTTCGCCAAAGAAAACGAAGATTTGGTGGATTGCACCAAGAACTGGTCAGTAAAGGAAGAGCCATTGAAAAAGGACAAACATGGTATGTATAGTACTATTTCCCTCTCCTCCCCATATTGTTTTGTTGCTGCTATGCTATGTAGGCTATTTGGAAGGCCTGACATCAACAATTTTTCATCCGAGTGGCTACCCCTATTAGATGCGGCCACTAACGCCACTATTATGGATTGGGCCTAGATATTGTCTGATAAATTAGCCTCAAGAATTTGGAACTACTGGTCTAAAAGAACTCCCTCTCAGAGGATTTATCCTCCTTTCTTTTAAGCTGCTTATGTTATGGATGCAATCTGTTCTATTTCCGGATTTCCTTTAATGGGTTGGAAGTGGACTATATAGAATCCCTTGCCCATTCACATCTACCATAAGGAATTGTGGGATTCCAAGTTTATCCCGTATTTTTACAGAATTTTTCATGGAATTATGTTACCTCTTAACAGAATGTTGTATAATAAGGATGCCCCAAGATTTTCCCCCGAAGCGGAAGTTGATATTCTCCCTGTCGGAAGATGGTTTGCAGAAGAGTTTTTCACTTATGTCAGAGTATTTAGAAGCATTGATTCCCCTCATGTGCTACCCTTGTATGTTCCTGATAAGTTATTGGCTTGAGAAATTTCCTACCAAACCTGCGGGGTGGGAGGAATGAGCAAAGAATTGAAAGACAAGAAGAAGATCGTCTGGCCACAATTTCCTGTGGCCTGTCGGGCCTTTTCACTGTTTGATTTAGGTCATGCATTCAAAGAAGTAGACAACATGATGAGTCTACGACTCTTTAAATTTCCAGGGAGACAATTCGATCCCTTTAAGGTCATTAAGAATTTTACTACGACTGTCAAAATAAATGTATTCACCAAAGAAAGATGATCTCTTTGATGACATCTTCCAACAGAAAAGCACACTCAAAGAAATATTGCATATGGCTCAAATTCAATTTCTCCAAGCGGAATTCCAAGAATTCAAACTCTACAGAGAGAGGAGATTAGCAAACATCCCCTTGGATAAGTTGCGCTTAGAGCCAATAAGGGAGCCAACTCCCAGCGTCAGTCTAAGTGGAAGCTCCGGTACAGACAAGTCTAGGTCTAAGTCTGGGAAAGAATCACCAGAATGCTCTAAACGGTCCGAGAGCGACCATAATAAAAGTGAAGGGTCAATCAAAGATACTGCCCAATCTAAAGAGCACCCAGAGCAACGAGTTTTGACGACACCACAGGTGGGGGTTCCCCCTCCCATCATCCGGCCACCAAAGCCAATGAGATCTGAGCTGGATAAAGAATGGGAAACATTTAATGAATTGATTAATACTGAGGAGCAGAGCACGAAGAAACCTGAGAGTACAGTGCAGACAATGACAGATATGGTCATTGAAACAGTCAGCAATGCTCAAGAAACAGAGCATATTCCCATGGCCCCATTGTCTGAAATCATGCTGAAGATAGAGGAGATTCCTCCTCTAGATGTATTTTATAGTCTACAGCACAAGGCAGTGGTAAGAAGACAAAGAAAGAAACGAAAATTGGACAGCGTGCTCTCACTTGAATCAGAGCAGCTAGATGTCCTTTGGCGAGACCCTACCACTGACCCTACTGAAAATTTCACTAAGTTATCCCAGATCGCAGGAGCCTATACTTATGCTACTATCGATAAAACATCCGAGGTATAGCTATTACTTAAGGATAGAGAGGAACAAATCCAAGTTTTGCAGCAACAGCTATAGTAGGCCAGTGCCAACCGAGAAGCAGAGGAGAAATTAGAAAAATTACAACAGGACTTTCAACAGATGCAATTGGGGTATCAGAGCAATTTGGCTAAAAAAGAACATCAATTACAGGCTATGCTAGAATTGCATAAATATGACCCCAAAATCACAGAGTTTGTCTCAGAAGCTCTTGCCTTGAACGACCAACTCTTGCAACAGCGAAAGGCACTCTGCCAAAGAATATCGCAATGGATCTCCCATTGCGAGATGAGCGATAAAATTACAAGTCAAGTCGTGGATTTGTGACTTGATTATGATTTAATTGATAAAATAATTTCTGATTATTTGATTTGGCAGGAATCAGAGGAAGGGAAGAAAGCAGGCTTGCTCAGAATTAATGAAGCCCACAAAGAAATTTTGTTCAATAAGTGGGATGCATAGATTAAAAAGGTAAAACAGGCAGCAGAAGAAGCGGCTACAGTAGCGAACAATGTCATTGACTATGTCAATGAAAACCTACATAGAGCAAACCTGATATTAGAAATAGCTTCGGGATTTCTCCCAAAAGCACAGCAACTGCAGATAAGCTGGAGACAGAAAGTTGAGGAAAAGGCAGAGTCCATCAAGAAGTTAACCAAGTTGAATTGGGACACTCACTGGCAGTACTTGGTTAAACCGCACAGTCAATGCATGACTCTAAAATTCCTTAAAAATTCTGCCGAAAAAATAGCGCGAGCACTTGTCGATTCTGTTTTCGCAGGATAACTAAAATCGGAGGTCGGCCAACCGTCACTCCTCAAGCCGATGCTGAATGCTTGCAATCTCAAAGAATAGATGCATAGATAGTTAATTTCCAGATACAATTTTAGTTTTATTTTTTATTTATTTTTGCATTAGATGAGGACGGTCATTTAAGCCTCCTCCTATATTTTTGTAATAGACTATTTTGAGTCTTAGTTAGTAGTATTTTAACCCCTCTCATGCATTTAGAGAGGGGTCCTGAAATTTGTCAAAAACGTTTCCTTATAACGTGCACTTATGCACCCTCGAAGCAGGTTTTGATGAATGAATGGAATGAGATTTATTGATATCTGTGTTTAATGTCTGCTACTGAAATGCATTTTTGTACTCTTAGTAGATATTGAATTAGGAAGAGATAAATCTATATTGCTGAAGCTCATGAGTAGAACTTGTTATCAATGGTACTTCTATCTCTTAATGATTTCTAGTTATGTGTCAAAGTAATATGTTATGTTTAGTTATTTATATATGAAATCTTGAATGTTTGAGTTATCATTTGGCACTTTTGTACGGTGGTGACTATTCTGTTTATGCTTAAATGTATGAATAACTTATTATGCGATATGTTTCTCACAATTGTTTCAGCTAATTTTTTATACGAAACAATTCATTTTTAATGAATTATTTTCTACTAGCGATTGAATGATCTTTATTACCAATTGCTGTTAGAAACTATTTTAGATCGCATAAGTGAAAAAGTTAAATCCCGGGTTAGTTTTAGAATTAGATATTTCTGTTCATTAGAATATAATTGCATGTTTTAAATTAGACTTAGATTAAAAACATTTTATTTAGAAATCTTTAGAAAGGGAAACATCAACTCTTATCATCACACACAAATTGGGAAACTAGTCCCATTATCCCCAGTCAGACCCACCATCCCAAACGAAAAAGGATCTACTTTCAAGGTCCGGACCGGGTGGGTATCCCCCTTGTTGTAGACCCAATTTTCGGGGCTTCAACAGGTTTTTATATGCATTATATTTATGTGTATGCCTTTCATTTTATTGATGTTATGGTTATATACATGATAGGTGCTAGTTTATTAGTATAGTTATATGCACCTGTGTCAGATAGTCATGGATGATAGTAACATGTGGTTGTATGCATTGTTGTTGATTATTTTATGTTAGTTGACTTGATGATTATGTTATATGTGGTTGATGATTATGTTATATGTTAACTTGTAGTTATCTCGATGATTATGTTATATGTTTTTGGTGAGCATGTTATATGTTAACTTATTGTTGTTATATGTTAGTTAACTTGAAGATTAGGGTTATATCATTAATATATTGATGTTATGTGTATCATATTAAGTTGTATTGGCCTATGCAAATGGTTAAGGTTATGTCATTCAGGTATGAGTTAATATGTTGTGATATTATGTCATACTAATCTAGACTGACTGTGCAAATGTGATTATTATGTATGAATGACAATTGTATATGAGCTTATGATGTGAACATGTTAGCTAGTTAATGTTATGGATATCATGACCTTATTTATGTTTGAGTTGATATGTTGTGAAGTTATATCGTGTTAATCTAGATTGATTATGAAGAAAAGATAGCCTCTCCTAAGATACATTAAGCTATGAGTTTGCTTGTGTCATCTACTTAGTGCTTGAATGTTTGATTATGCCAGCTATTTGGTGGCTAAGCGTTGGTGTCTATTATGTCATCTATTTGTTGTTTGAATGTTTGATTAGTTTCATGATATGAGTATGTGTCTATAAGATTTATTGTTGAAATGATCTTGTTTTAACATGGTTGTACTAATACATATGTGTTGAGATAGTTGATATGTACTTGAGTGTAAGTAGGTGATAGTTGTAGCATTATGTATTACGACTAATGAATGTGAGTTGATTGTTGAGTATGACATGGTTGTTAGGCTTGGTAAAGGTTGATTTAAAATTAATATACATGATGTATTGATCTTTGGAACGTGAGATTGACATGTGTGAGCAGTTACACGGAAACATGTTTGGTATTAGTGTGACAAGGTAACAATTGATGTGTTTATATAACTAACAGCTGGGTGATGTGACAATACATAGTAAGCCTCAATTGCAAGAAGGTAAAAAGGTAAAATAAAGGAATTGGGAAAGAATTCCTTTAACTATGTTTGGAAACCCTAATTCCAAATGAATGAGTGCTTTGCATACATGAAGTCTTCTTAACCTTGATTTTGTCTGATATCATGCGGATATGTTCTATAATCATGAACATGTATTTGAAAAGTATAATAATTGGTTTCTAGTTATAGCTAGATCTGTCAAGGGAATTAGAGTCCCTTGAGACATGGCACATGTGTGTTTAGTTGCAAGCAACGTTCTTGGAACAACAAGGCAAGGTAACCAGAGTATTGTTATATCTATTTATACATTGGAAATCATGTGTTTATGGTAGTGTGATGCAAGGAGTTGCATGACAAGAGAGGCTGCCATGAAATTTTGAAGAAGGCTAAGGTTGAGATTTCCTTTGGAAGAAATCAGAACCATGGGGATTGAGTCATGGTGGTTTTTTCCAGTCTTGTGCTTTTTGTTTTTTGTGATTTGTTGCACTTGATTTTTGAATTTGTTTGTGCCTAGTGTATGGCCATACCGCTTTGTTTGCGGTGTCGTATTGTTATTGGTTTTCACGATTTTCTTCTTCGTTTCTTTTGATTCTTTCCTTTTATGTTTGAGACTCTCGGGAATTGGTTTGGAAATAAGAAAGTTATTGGAGCTCTAGGAGAGTTGTGTGGAACCCAATAGGTAATGAAAGACTCAGATGAACTTGGTGCATGTGTAAGGGAAGCTAAAGCTAAGAGTATGATAGTCAGCTAAGTTGGTTTAGTCCATTGGTATAAATAGAGAGTGGTAGGACAATCATGAGAAAAGTAATCAGGAAAGGTACAGTAAATAGATTTGAGGTGTCAAATGGCTTAGCTATGTTGGGAACTGCAACACCCTCCTCCCACATCTACCCAAGTAACCATTCAACCAGAATAGACATGCAACGAGAGGCTACTATGATCAGATTCAACCTCCTAAGTGACCTTAAGGAAATGCAATCAACATAAACACAACATAAAGACCTTCCACATCAGCTACAAGACCCCTGCGAACCATCCCAACACTTCAGGAAGCTCGCCCCTAGGTCCAACTAAAGTTTTAGGCCTCTTTACCTCTGGACACTCTCATACTATAGGCCGGCCAACATCTAGGAGGCTCTAGACGCTCTCATGCTATAGGCATGCCAACATCCATGGACTATTTTGTCTAGTTTTGTTCCAGTGTCCCCAGGATTTAAGCCACTATTTCTAGCCCAATATTGAATGACATCTTCAAAATAGTAAAATAATAGGGAAACAATGATGCAAAAACAAATAGTTGAACAATCCCTTAACCAAACGCCTACTAGCCATGACAGGCATTTCATCAAACATATCACAAATATGTAATCTATAGGTGTAAAAAATAGATTTAAGCATAGGGATCTCATACTTACCTGAGAATCGCTAAGAACCATTTTTCCCTCTTATCATTTGCTACATTATCATCTATTAGGTCATAGATACATTTTCCATTCATTTACAAGTAAAAACACGATGAGAGCCATACATATCCACTGTCATAAAAAACATATATAACAAACATAATAGCAATAGAAATACCAATGAAATCACAACCATATGATCCACATATAAATCAATATAATACTCATAGAAATACAAGGAGAAATAACCTCTCATTAATGATGAAAAATCCAAACCCAGGATGGGACTACCACATTCCACCCGATCATAGAGTGGTTGAGCCAAATATCTTTTCAGCCATTCACCCCTGCACCATATACCAAGCATTAATGTGGGACTCAAACCAAAAGAACCAACTAGGGCATTCCGAGGGAAAGCACCTTGCCCTCTTCAATAGAAAGCAAGCTTTACCGTGATCCATCTCGGACCACTAAGCCAATACAATAAACATGTCATAATAGGCTTTACCATGATCTTCACCTAATCACTAGGCCAAACAAGCATGGATGCCACTGGATTTCTTCACCTACATCATGAGGAATTTTCCTCTCTTCCAATCTCTCAAGCTTTACTGCAATCCAAAACTGAATCACTAGGCCCTAAACCGAGACCCACTCTCTAGGCTTTACCACATATCCCAAACTCGAGATTACTAGGCCCAATGGAGAGAAAGACACGTCTTGGCTTTACCATATATCCTGTCATTCAACAACAAGGATTCCTAGGCCCACTGAGGAAAAACAATCATGGCTTTACCACAACCCACAGTCTAGCTCAGCGGTCACTAGGCCAGTGGCTTTACCGTGATCCACAATCTAGTTCAAGGACCATTAGGCCATGTGCTCTATCATTCGGAGATCCACCTTACTCAGCTTCAAATCCATTCGACAATCCATCTCAACCAAAACATGAGAACCCCATCACACCATGGCTATGTAGGAATGGAAAGTCTAGGATGAAAACAGTGTCACACCTGGAAAAAACCATGCCATAACAACAAAAGAACCACATGAAATACCATGCATGCCAAATCTAGCAAGGAAAATACCCATGCAAATCAATTCCTGCAAAGAATCTTGTTGTATATACTTGATCCTACATTTCCCTACTTGACCTTTGTTTCCTCTTGCCTTCTTTGGCTTTCTTGATCCAATGCCAAAAATTATCCAAGAAAACTCTAAGTGTCCAAGAGTGAGAGAGAGAGAGAGAGAATAATGAGAGAGCTCCAAAATTGAACTGACAAAAGGTTACCAATTTATCTTCAGGAACCTTTTTATTAATAAGGCCTTTATTTTCTTCATTTTCCATTATTTTCCTTCATTTTACTCCTTACATGCAACCTATGACCTTTCACCTCCCTTTTCTCCTAATTTTCATTATTTTCATGTGCCAGAAATGTCATTTTTTCTTTCCAAAGCCTTAGCCATTGCCTTTGCCGATTTCTTTAGCCATAATAAACCAATGAACACCCACAATAGGATGTTTTTCCCAACATTCAGCTTGGAATAAGTGTGCCATCAACTATGGTTATTATTTTTTCCTTTATTAACTTTTATTACATGGAATTTTCACGAGGGCCGTTACAGGAATGATTGTTCTCAATGTTGTGCATGATGTGCACAAATAAAGGGAGTTCTCTTAACATTGACCTTATGATATTTGGTAATTATTTTGTGATCATGATTGTGTCAATGTATATATATGTATACATGTATGTATGTAGGTATGTTTTTTTTTCTGATGAGATCATGACTTTTTTGTGCTAATAGGGTCACCAGGAATTGTTCTTGTGGAGGAATGATTGCTTATGCAGGTGAATGGCATGAAGATATTCTTGGTTCATGAGGAATCAAGTGGGAAGAAGAGCCTAATAGATATCTAAGGTTAGTATAATGTGGATATGAATTGATATTATGTGATTATACTATGTCTATGTTTATGCTATGGATAGGCTAATGCTGAGAGATACATCAGCGAAATGAAAACAACTTGATGCGCGACATGCTAGGATAAGCATGGATGACAAAGAGACACTGGAAGCAAGGTTGATTGGTAGAGATAGTGTGGTTTTGGATGTGTGGTACTATTGTTGTTCATATATTGTATATGTTGTACATGTTGCATCTATGATGTTGCGTGCATGTGGTGTTGTGTATATATTGTGTGTGTACATGTTGTTATGCAATGCTATGTATAGGGTGGTACAAATAGTGTTGATCCAGGTGGATATTGGTGGCCACCTGCCAAGTCCACTTGGACCCCCACCATTGTTTCTCTCAGCATTTTCAGTTCCTTAATTGTAGCACAACTTACTATTTTTAGCAGTTTTTCGGGTCCTAAACTTTCGAAGCTGTTTTGAGGCCCTAAACGACGTTTTTGGGAAATCTGGGGGCAACATAGGTCCATGGACCAATGTGTCCCTTCCCAAAGTGGTAGTGCTTAGATAGATCTTTCTAACGAGATATTGTATGCGTCAAACGGAGATCGTATGCCAAAGTTACAACCCCGGGAAGTTGATGTACCAATTTACCCAAACGGGGCCCACAGTTTGGTGTTTCACCTTCTAGGGTTAGGTTTTGGAATGTTAAGGGTTTTCCATTATTTCTCAACAATCAATAGACCGTCGAGCCTCATTGTAACACAATTCAGAGGCATGTAGCCACCACATCTCTTCTCAGAGATAAGCTACCATCGCCTTAGCTAGTTTATTTCCATTACTGTTTGTAAGCATATTTCAGTATTTTACACTAATGAAATGAAGTATTATTTCCATTGCATATCTATGTTTATGGTTATCTATGTAATTTGTTGCGTTCCTGTTTAAGTCCGGATCAGAGGTATCAAAGCGGTCTGCTTTTTCTCTGTTTTTCTTTGCATGTCCCCAACTAGGTCGGGATATAAGGAGTTAGGGCTTGAACTAGTCGAACCTTTGCGAGACCAACCTCGCAAATCCCGACGGCCTCCCATGGCGAATGAGAAGAAAGACAAGGGGGTAGGAGATCCTATCAAAATATTTCTCGAAGAAGCCCTCGAGCGACAACGGAACTCGATGATGGATAACTTTGCCCAAATCCTTCAGCGGTTACCCAGAAGCGACGCGTCGGCTTCTAGCGGCTACTCTGGAAATGCCACGCCCTTTAAGGTAAAAGTCAATTTTGAAATCCCCATATTCGAGGGTCAGATAGACGCAAATGCCGTAGATAAATGGTTAAATCTGCTAGAGGGTTATTTTTCTGTTCATGAATTTTCGAGTCGGGAAAAGATTGTTTTTGCTCTTCTCAAAGCAGTCCCCCACGTCAAGGACTGGTGGGAAACCTACTGCGAGCAGAAGGACGAAAATACTGGCTCACTATTTTCAGCTGCACCCACATGAAATTCATTCCTGGATGCCATCAAGGAGCAGTACTACCCTGTCGGAAGCTATGAGGATGAATACATAAAGTGGACCACGTTGCGGCAGGGAAGGGACCAAGACGTGCCGAAGTTAACCAATATTTTCCATACCCTTCGCACAAAGTTAGGTATCAAGGATACGGAGCAGCATTTGATACTCAAATACCGTGGCTGCCTGCACAAATACATCCAGGAAGAAATATAATTCCTGAACATCTCCTCGCTCGGCATAGCATATCGATATGTTGTCAAGGTCGAGCAGAAGTTTAAACAAAAGAAGCGAGACTTTGGATCTACGAATCTGAAGCAAGGGAAAGGTGCCCCTAAACCACAGAATAAAGGGCAAAGCCAAGGCGGGGTAGCCCAAGACAACCCGCCAAAGCTACAAGCAAAGAATAGCGCCGCGAAGCTAAAAAAGGACACGGGAAAATGGTGTGAGTTCCATAAGAGCTCCACTTACAACACAAGTGAGTGTCGAGCCAAGCAGTCACTAGTGGCTGAGCTAAAGGTTTCAGAATCAGATGCATGTTCTGACTCTGAGTCAGAACCCGACAAGGGGAATGACAAAAGGAAGCAGATCATTGATGCGGATCCTAACGCCACTATTGCTACCACCAAGATCCAGAAAAATGAACCCGAAGATCCAGAGGAGGAGGAGCATCTCTTCCACTCCCAGATGTGGGTAAAGGGCTCCCTGCTAGAGTTCATTGTCGATAGAGGAAGCCAAAAGAACCTCATTTCAGCCGAGGTCGTGGAGCAGTTGGGCCTATCGACCACAGCACATCCACAACCATACACCATCGAGTGGCTTAACCAAGGACGGGATCTTCGCATGAGCCAGCAGTGTCACCTTCCATACAACATCAAGCCCTTCACAGATGAGGTATTGTGTGACATTGATCCCCTTGAAGTTTGTGATGTATTATTAGGACAACCATACTTGTGGAAGAGACATGCTGTGTATGAATCAAGGCCCCGTGCTGTTATTATTACATTGGGAAATAAGTTGTATAGGATACCAAAGGTAGCACCGCCTACCGCCATCTCTTTGATTACTGCAAAACAATGCAGTAAGCTCATTTCCAAAACCAGGAAATTTGTTTTCTTGATGATATGCCCTCAAGGAAAGAAGAAGACGGTGGCCACGGCCTCCAGACAGGGCCCCTCTACACGACAACTACAAATGGACAAGGTCGTGGAGGAGTAAGAGGACATCTTCACCTCCCCTACAGGGGTTCCTCTGCACTGTCAGGTCAAACACTCCATCGATCTGACCCTAGGTGCACTGCTACCCAATGGACCAATTTATTGGCGCTCCGTTCTGGAGAACGATGAATCAAGAGGCAGATTCAGGCGCTGTTGTAGAAAGGTCACATCCGTCCAACTTCATCACCTTGTGGGAGCCCGATCATGTTGGTACAGAAGAAGGATGGGACTTGGAGACTCTGTATTAACTATCAGGCACTGAACAAGATAACTGTCCGTAATAGGTACCCTATCCCGTGGATTGATGACCTCCTGGACCAACTAAAGGGGGCAAAATATTTTAGCAAGATCGATCTGAAGTCAGGATATCACCAGGTACCAATCGAACCCTCTGATGTGTGGAAGACTGCCTTCAAAGCCAAGGAGGGGCTTTTCGAATGGTTGGTTATGCCTTTCGGATTGACGAATGCTCCTGCAACCTTCATGAGGCTAATGGATGACATCTTGCGGCCATTCACCAACTCATTTGTAGTGGTATACTTGGATGACAACCTGATCTTCAACCAGATTTGGGAAGAGCACCTCCACCACATCCGACAGGTTCTCCAAACACTGCGGCAACACAAGCTATGTGCCAATTTGGAGAAATGCACTTTTGGCATGACCCAGCTTCAGTATCTGGGATACATTATTGATGAACAGGGGGTGCATGTGGATCCAGCCAAGATCCAAGTCATTCGGGATTGGCCATCTCCAACCGCTTTGACAGAGCTCTGCAGCTTTCTAGGTCTTGCCAACTTCTACCGCAGGTTCGTGTTGGGATTTTCTCATATCACTTGGCCCTTGAGTCAAGTCGCCCTTGAGTCAAGTCACCAAGGGAGGAGCGAAAGCAAAATTCTTTTGGTTTGAATCTCAACAGAATGCATTCATACAGTTGAAAGATTGCCTCTGCACGGCACCAATGCTCACGTTACCAGATTTACAACAACCATTTGACGTCGATACAGATGCCTCTGACTATGCTATTGGGGCAGTCCTTACTCAACACGGGAATCCAGTGGCATATCACAGTGAAACAATTTCAAAAACAGTCCAGAAGTATCCCACTTATGATAAAGAGATGTATTCCATTGTGCAGGCCTGCTGACAATGGAAGCATTACATTTTGGGGAAGGAAACGGTCATCCACACAGACCACCGACCCTTGCAGTTCATACAGACCCAAGGGAAATTGTAGAATGATCGCCATCAGAAGTGGTCTACATACCTGCAACAGTTCCATTTGAATATCAAGTATAAGAAGGGAAGCACCAATATTGTTGCAGATTGCCTCAGTCGACCATCGATCATGGCGTTAACCACCGTGCTCAACTCTTGTGGGCATGAGACCTCTGATTGGCCACTTCTCTACAAAAGCGACCCAGAATTCAGCCACACATACCAGACACTCTTGGAGGGTCGGCATGTTCCAGATTTTCACGTCCAGGATGCCCTGTTATGCCACCTGGGTCACCTTTGTGTTCCTTCAAGCGAGTGTGCCAAGATGATTTGGGAAGCACACTACAGTCGGGCTGCTGGGCATTTCGGGGTTGAGAAAACGGTGGCAGTACTGCAAAAATATTACTATTGGCTGAATCTTCGACAGGATGTCGGGAAGTACATCAGATCATGTACTGCTTGTGCCATTGCCAAACCGACCATCAAGAAGCAAGGCCTCTATACCCCGCTGCCTACCCCTAGTCGACCTTGGGAGTCCATCTCCATGGATTACATGTCAAGCATTCCTTCCACTAAGCATGGAAATGACTTTGTTTTTGTGGTCGTCGATAGGTTCTCGAAGATGGCCATTATGGCAGCCCGTAAGAAGAATATCACAGTAGAAGCCACTGCTAAACTCTTCTTTGAATGAGTGTGGGTGCACTTTGGAATCCCACAGTCTATCATCTCAGATCGAGACAGTCGGTTCCTCAGTACATTTTGGTCCAATCTCTGGTCAATGCTGGACACCAAACTCACTAAGTCCACAGCCTTCCATCCTCAAACTGATGGCCAGACAGAGGTTGTCAATAGGATGATTGTACACATTCTGCGCATGTACAACTCAAAGCATCCACGCACATGGGACGAGAGCCTCCCTTATGTTCAGAACAGCTACAACCAAGCTCTTCATAGCTCGACTGGCCACAACCCTTTTTAGGTGGGTTTGGGATTCCAGCCACTATGCCCCATTGATGTGGCCATGCCACTTGCAGCTACTCACACAGATTCAGCTCATGTCCAGTCTGAAACAGACAAGACAACCAGCTTCATTGAGCACATCCAACATATTCACCAGCAGGTCCATGACATTCTGGAGAAATCAAATGCCAAGTAGAAGCAATGACATGATCAACATCGGGTGCCACACAAGTTTCAGGTGGGTGACAAAGTCTGGTTGCATTTGCAAAAAGAACGCCTTACTGGAGCCTATCAAAAACTGAGACCACTCCGATATGGTCCTTACACCATTACTAAGGCTATGGGAGACAATGCATTTGAGCTCAACATTCCCCCATTCCTTGGCCTACACCCAGTGTTCAATGTGGATTGCCTTCGGCCATACTTTCCACCATTGCTAGACACATCCGACATTGCAGAACAACTCACACCCACAGAATTAAATCCAAATTACATGGAACAAGCTGCAACTGATCGGATCATGGACACACAGATCAAGAACACTCGCCAACAGAATATACAACTGTATCGAGTTGTCAAAGCAGGGCAACTCCTTCACCAGGGAAAGTGGCTCACCAGAGACCAAGTTCAGCAAAAGTTTCTTCATCTCATGGAAGAACTCAATGCAATGGGGACCATTGCTTCCTAAGCGGGGAGGAATGATCCAGGTGGATATTTTTGGCCACCTGCCAAGTCCACCTAGACCCCCACCATTGTTTCTCTCAGCATTTTCAATTCCTTAATTGTAGCACAACTTACTATTTTAGCAGTTTTTCGGGTCCTGAACTTCCCGAGCCGTTTTGAGGCCCTAAACGACGTTTTTTGGGAAATCTGGGGGCAACATGGGTTCATGGACCGATGTTGCCCTTCCCAAAGTGGTAGTGCTTGGATAGATCTTTCTAACAAGCTATTGTACGTGTCAAACGGAGATCGTATGCCAAAGTTACGACCCCGAGAAGTTGATGTACCAATTTACCCAAATGGGGCCCACAGTTTTGGCGTTTCATCTTCTAGGGTTAGGTTTTGGAATGTTAAGGGTTTTCCATTGTTTCTCAACAATAAATAAGCCTTCGAGCCTCATTGTAACATAGTTCAAAGGCATGTAGCCACCACATCTCTTCTCAGAGATAATCTACCATCACCCTAGTTGGTTTATTTCCATTACTGTTTGTAAGCATATTTCAATATTTTACACTAATGAAATGAAGTATTATTTCCACTGCATATCTGTGTTTATGGTTATCTCTATAATTTGTTGCATTCTTGTTTAAGTCTGGATCAAGTGTTGTGTGAATATTGCATATGCAGTGTTGGGTATAGATGGTGCTATGTACATGTTAGATATGTGGTGTTGTGTACATATTGTACCATGCACATGATGGATATGCGGCATTGTGTGCATATGGTGTTGTGCGCATGTTGCATATAAAGCATTGTGTACATATGATGCTGTGACCATGTTGTGTATGCAGTGCTATGTACATATGGTGTTGTGTGCATGTTGTACAAGTGGTACTAGGTAAATATGGTGTTGCGTGCATGATTGTACATGTGGCATTGTGTGCATGTGGTGTTGTGTGCATGTGGTGTTGTGTGCAGGTGGTGTTGTGTAAATGTCATGCATGTGATACTATGTACATGTGGTGTCATGTACATGTCTTGCATGTGGTATTGTGTATACATTGTACCCTGGTGGTGTGGTGTACATGTGGTGTTGTGTATGCGTTGTGCATTTGGTGCCATGTACATGTGATGTTGTGCACACATTGTGTAGGTGGTGTTGTGTACAGGGGGTATTGTGTACATGTTGTACATGTGGTGTTGGTGTACATGTGGTATTGTGTGCATGTCATACATATTGTGTTATGTACACATGATACTATGTATGTGCATTGTGTAGTCATGGTATCGTGACATATGTATTCCTTGTATTGTATTCTACATATGTATTTGTGTTGTGTTGTAGACCGGGTGTAGGTGTATGTATTGCATTGTGGTATACACTAGATGTAGGAGTATGTATTTTGTTGTGTTGTACACTGGGTGTAGATGTATGAGTTGTATGTCAGGTTTAGGTTCATGTATTGCATGGTGTTGTATGTCCTATGTGGTTCTATGTGTGCGATGCACACTACGTGTATGTGCACATGGTTGAGAAGAAGGCACTAGGTGTTTGTCTAGGGTGGCAACTGATCCAGTGTGCGTATAGAATAATGACAAAGGTGGAAGCTAATGATTGATTAAAGGATAAGTATCATTATTTTATTTCAGTTTTATTATACAAGTGATTTATGATTCTGGTCTAAGATGATTACATGTGATCTATGATTATGTTTTATGATGGTTACTGCTTTATGATTTTGATCTATGATGGTTGTGTTTTGAGCTAACCTGATGTACATGATGATTTGGTCAAAGATTCTAGTTTGACTTGTTGTGACAGGAAGTAAATAGGATTGCAAGTGTACTGTATTGACGAGCTACCAATGAGATATGATTTGAAGTTATTTCAATTTATTTTAAATCTAATGGTTGTTATGTTCTTGGTACAGGAAGCACAGCAATGTATGGTTAGATTGTGGAAATGAATGCAAGAATTAGGATCAACAACAAAAGAAATTGGAAAATTTAGTAGTATGATGGTAAATCACTTCAGGAGCATGGCCATTGTGGGACATGTGGGGGTTTCACTCAATGAACCTCTGACATATCACATGCGTTCATGGCATACTAAACAATACCACTAATTTGACTACATATTGGAAAATACCTCTAAAAATCACATTATTTAAGCCCCTACCAATACAAACCAAATACACCTTCCCAATTTAAAAAAACCCCTAATTTCACTAGATATTGTAGGCATCCATTTTTTCATTAACTTTTTTTATACCCCTTTATATTTTTTCATTAACATTTTTTATACCCCTTTATATTTTTTCATTAACTTTGACCTCCATTTTTTATACCTGCCAATATAAAAACCCTTTACTCCTATATATTCCCCAATATATTATGTCATTTTCTCCTCAATATATATCCCCCAATATGAACCCACGTGGTATGGTATTGCTCCCACAGTGAAGCCCCCGTGGTGGGACACTGGTACCCAATAGTGTCCATTGATTTCCATGAGCATGTAATGACTGGTATGATTGTTTTGAGGAAGGTATGTGCCTTGGTTGTTGACCTTCCTATGTGAGGAAGCCTTGCCAAGGGATGTTGAGGAACTTTGAAGGTGAGTGGCTGCAGGGAAGGGGGAGACTGGATTTCTTGAGGGACTGTGTTGCAGAGAAGGGAAGGCAGGGGATGGATTTGTTTTAGTCATCAACATTTACATATGGAATCATATGCACATTGGGAGTGCTCCCTAGGATAATGATTCTATAATTGTTCACTGAGAGGAAAAGCAGTCCAGGATTGTAGCGCTAGACATTGGATGCAGCTTTGACTTTGACAGTGGATCTTGGACTTCCTGGGAAGGAGGTGAATCTTGGTATTACATTGAGGGTGGAGGTGTGAGCCTATGGATTCCCTTGTTGCAGATGCACGTATCGTATCCTTTTATTTGTTGTATGTCTATATCATTGTAAATACTATATCGAGATGGACTTATAAAGCTCGATAGAGAGTATGATTATTTGTTGGGTGAATAAAATGTGTGGTGGCTCACTAAGATGTCTTTTTACAGGAAATCTTAATCCCTACATTAATTGTCAACCCGAGGTAAGTCTTTCTATTTCAAGAGTGCCAACATAGTATGTGCAGTGAAGTTAGAGGTTATCTAATAATGAATCGTTGCAATCATTAAAGTCCAATTCTTCAATCCAATTCACACAACTCTGCAAAGAAACTATCTATGAAAGGAATGCTCGCAACAACCTATATAATTCTATACAACTTGTTCTAAAACCAATTGGAACTTGAATGCAAACAAGAATTACATGGAGAATTAGTCAAATGATCTTGAGACTAATCACACTTAATCAAGTAAAGCAACTATGATTATTGAACAACACTAATCAACTCAAATCAATCTACATTACTAAATAGCACTAACAATCAACAATTAAACAACAATCAGTAAGTGAACAACAACAGCTATAAAAGATTCCCAAATGATAAACATCTATATTACATCCGTAGAAGTTACTCAGTCTTGTCTCTCAAGATCTACGATAACATTTATTCAATCTAAATAGCAATCAACCACACTTTTACTCATTCTAATCAAGGCACTTACTTAAGTCTATCTCATAGTCTCAGTATAAAGCTTAGTGAATAGTGGTATAAATCAATATCACCAATCTTCAAGATAAGCAAAAGAACTAAACATTAAATCAAATACAAATACTGAATGTAAACTATAACACAAAGGAGTAGTGGAACTTCTTGTGACTAGGCCCAGAGTCGCCAGAAGACTCTGCTTAATAAAAACTTAGAATGCGGTGATGTATCAAGTGCAACTTTCTTTCATTAACTTCAAAGTAATAGCTGACAGAGTCACTGAATTAATAGCGTTTTTAATCCAAAGAGAATAATTACATATTAAAAGTCCAAACTCTCATCTAGTTTCCTTTCAGCATTATATAACATAAAAGGGGAACTTGGATAGAAGTGAATCCTCACGATCAGGAGATCCTGAGGATTTCACAATATAAAATCTGATCATATGATAAAATAGGAGTACTTGAACTAATCTTCCACTTCCTTGTCTGCCCCAGACACCGTGGCTTTTCCCCTTTATGGCCTCGTGTTGTCCTGCCAACTGAACAGCTTTTTCCCAATCACATCTCTGCATACAAAGATAGAAAAGAATCACTTTTTCATACTAAATTCGCCTATTCTATCACCAACTAGTTTCTTCTAGCTTGGACTGATATTTTCCTCATTTTATTTTATAAACAGAGATAATATTATAAGGATGAATGATAAATGAAGCATTAAGTGAAGAGAAATAATACCTTTTTCTCATCCCAACATACTCCCCACCTTACCTTGTTGCACATCCTCGTGCAAGAGTATAGTTCAAATGCAACTGGGTGAGGGAATAAGCAGGGTATACTTCTTCCCTGTAATTCCTAAAACCATTCTTTTGCTTGAGGACAACGAAAGCCTGGGTTACCTCATGATCTTTTAAGTTATAATCACTACGGTACTAATCAGGAGGGCACCATATGATTGGGTTTCTGTTGCGGCATCCTATCTAGTCTGGTCCCAATATTAAAATCATATTGCTATATTTGAAAAAACAGGAAGAGGAAATTTGGAAGTTACGGTATTCGAACGGCTCTTGGCCCCTCACAGTGTTACTGGAAACTTCCCATCTTTGCTTGGATGCAGCCAAGGCTTCTTCTTTAATATCCTGGAAGTATTCCTTTCCAGCCTGAATGATATCAGTATGGATTGGCCCCAATTTGCCTATGACACCATTTTTCTTCATAAACTGCTTATGCCAGACAGATAGGAGCAGTGGTTGTGTAGGTTCTCCTCTAACCCATAGGTCAATGCCATATTCACACCTTTTGAATGTGTTGTAAGCCTTGGCCCATTTTAGTTGATTAGTAGCAAAGGAAAGGAATTCCTGAAATTGAATGTCTCCTATGAAAGGGGTAGGGTGGCTATCCCTGTCATCCTCTAGAACAAAATTATGCATATAGAGCTCACAAAGGAGGCACTGAATCTTCTCATTGTGTTCTTTGAAACACTTAATAAAATCAGGAGTGGTTTTAATTTCTACTGATTTACCAGCCTTAATGGCCTTAACTTTTAACAGGAGATATCTCTCCATAAGAAATAAAGCATAATTAGTAGTGGGAGCTCGACAAGATAGAGTGTCTGAATAGAGAGAACAAACAATCTCCATTTGTTCTCTGGCTTTCTGCAATTGACCCTTTAAATTTTCAACCTTCTTTTTCTCAGCCTTGTATTGAGAAAAAGTCTCGTCCTCCATCCTGGTAAGTGCCTCAAATTTCTTCTTTATCCCTTGGTGTTCGTGAAAAGGGATCACCTTCTCCTTGTGCTGAGCTAGCTCTTGATGAACTATTAAAAGCTCATTCTCTAATTTTCTAATAACAACTTCTCTAACCAAGGGGGTGTAAAGAGGCGTTTCATCTGTTTGGACTTCTGCATCTTGGGTCTCCTTAGGGTCAGTCTGCATAGCAGCTTCAACTGCTTCTGGAATTACAACTTGAACATTTTCTTCAATCTTGGTCTAGACAGCAGTGTCCACATTGGGGTAGGTTGTTTGAGTTCCCAGTGAAAAGATACATGGCTCCTCTGTTTATGTGGAAATATCTTATCTAATAGCAGGCTCAGTCTGGGTTTCTCTTAGGCAACCCTTAAGAAACTCTATCTGAGTCTCTGCATCCTTCGCAGAACATTGTTTTGTTTGTGTCCCTACATTCTCCATTTTTGCTTTCAATTTCCTCATCCTGGTTGCTTCTTTTAACCAGTATTTCAACTGCCTGATTACCTGCTTCTATTTTCTGTATTTTTTGAGCACCTTTTTAAGTTTACCTTTGTAGGGTTCTTCTACTCTAGGGCCTCCATCTAGGGATGCATTACATTATACCACTTGCACAGGCTGCATTATGTTATCATCAGGAATGTTTCCAATTGGAGTTGTGTTTGCTGGCGGGATTTCTCCTTCCAACTCATAATTATTATTCATTTCGTGTTTAGGAGATCCCAATGCAATGGTATCTCCTAAACAGTCATCATTCTCATGGTATTCTTCTTGGTAGGCCTCGTCCATGGGGGACTTTGAAAAGGGAATATCACTTGGTTGATTGGCATCCTCCAAGTTTTCACCTTCAGGGTTTCTTTCTGCTGGGATTTCTTCATGCTCCTTGGCTTCGAGGGGTGTTTCCAAATCAAGAATTAACTCTCTCTTCTCCTCCATGGGATTAGTGCATGGCTAGGTTTGTTCATGATCGAAATTGTCAACAAGGACTGACTAATCAGGAGTACAGTTCTGTCTTTCAGTGTTCCCTAGTTGTTCCCTGCCCTCGGTAAACATTTCCATGCTTCCCAAAACCCTTGCCACTTCCTCCTCATAGTCTTGCAAAGGAGGGTCTTGAGGACTGAGAGGAGGTGTGCGGGATGGTCCAACTTCTTTTGCTTGGATTGGAATGCACCACTAGGCTTTTACTCTCACCGAGCATTTACGCTTAGCTGATTCTAGGGGTGCAGTGGGGCTATTTCGTTTTAATATTTTCTTTGGGCCTGGGGTTCTTGGCCCTTGCTACTATGTTTCCTCATTTTCCGGGGATGGAGCCAAGGTAGGATTTATGATACTGTCCCATGTTAATTGTTGTTGTGCCAATCTATTTTTGATGATTAAATTAATTAACCCGTGATGGCTGACTACACTATGTGGGTCCTTGGCTGTCCATACTCGTCGGGAAACATCGCGTAATAGGGAATTTAAATAAAATGGTAAATTAACTGAAATTATTTTCTTTAAAATGGCTAGGAGTTTCAGTTGTTGAGGCTTTACCATGTCATGTCGGCCATCACAAGTGATATATCTTTGGATAATGACTGCCAGCTCTTGCCATGTTTGTTGCAACGTCGAAGGATGAATTCCTTTCTCCTTTCGTACCAGCCACTTGCCTGGGTCATAAAAGGCTTCAATTGCACTGTATAAAAGGAAACATTTGTCTAACCATTTTTCCCCTTCCACTGGAAGTTGAGTGACTTCGGCCAAGACTTCTTCTGAAACTGTCATGCTTATGCCTTTGACCACTATACTACCATTTTGTAGATTTTGCAGAAACTCCAGCATTAGCTCTTCATGGAATCCCTATAATTTGTTTAAGCACTGTAACCAGCCAGCACGTTCAAGGATTTTGTGGGCTTGATCTGACACCATCAGTACTAGAGGCTCACTTCGAATTTATCTTCTGCCCATAGTTGCTGCAATTGGGTCTAGTTCTTCTGAAGACAACTGTGTTTTACCCCTGTAATGCAACACAACAATGATGTATATCACAACTGTTATAAAGGAAATGACTCTACTTGGATAAGAATTATCGTTTTTAGTTGATTCGTCCATCCTATCAGCCATACTTTACGCAAAATCATATGTTCGCATGCCCACCATAATGGTTGCCATTCTTTGACCAATCAGAATTTTATGTGAATTATTACATATCCCTACACATCATGCAAATCATACTTCGAAGGTAATCCAAATGATTATCACACTTTTATTCATAACTGGAATACATGCTATCCATACACAGGCCATCCTCCCCTTTGATGAGGGAAGGGTGTCCATGTCCTTTAAGCACGTGGAAAACAAGCAAATAACCAATGCGAAATAAATGTTGGCAACCAATCTAAAAAACACAGCACACAAATCAATAAAGCATTTAAGCGACATGTGTTGTCAGACGTGAATTGGCCAAAAATAAAAATAGTAATATCAAGTCATTATTTCATATATTTTACCATAAGTGGAATTAATCATATCATCATAATCAGTGGTTTATATTTAATGGTTGTCATTTAATACGCGGACATATGGAATATGATAAATAAAAATCACCATGCTATGTAGCTTGTAAAAATGGTACCAAATAGAATTTTTCATTTAGAAATAGGGTCATAGGTGATAAGAGGTAGATGTCATATGGCAACATAAGATAATACTTCAATACCACAGTAGAGCCATTACTGCCAGCAAGAATTCATAGCCTCAGCAGGGTTGCTTTTTAACCCTCCCAAATGAGCCAGAGTCCTTTTTACAATTTATTTTTTTTCTTTATTTTTTCACAAAGAGACCATTATGTTTGCATGGTGACCAGATAACCATAGTGCCACTCACCAGGGTGAAACAGAGATGATCAAGCTAGCTTGTGATGAGACCCCCTGTTATTCTGACAAATTACATATCAAGAAGATCATTACCTTGGTGTGGTAGCCAAATTGGAATGTCACCTATTACATTCTTATGATTATGGTAGGTTGGCTCATGATGAGACCCCCTATCCTCTTTGGACAATGTTGTAAGCATTTTTCTAATTTTATTTTATTTTTGCAAATTTTTCTTATAAAAAGGGAGGCTCATTTGCTCCTTAAGAGTCAGGGATGGTGTAAGAAGTAAGAAGATTCCAATGGGAGTATTATACTCTTATCCCTTAACATTATATCAATGAGTTTTATCCATTTGGAAGTATAAACATAAGCCAACGTGGATTAAAGGCAATGAATCATTTCCTGAAGTGTCCCAAAAGAAAAGATATCTAGACAGCCATTATAAAGATACGCCTTATTAGCTTGACGAATAAAGATAACCAACAAAAGGATTTTAGAATTTATAATGACATTCTTATAACCAGATATCTTTAGAAGAGGCACGAATGCACATGGTGCTTATTTGCAATACAAAAGAAGATCATGATATAATGATCAAGAAAAAAATGAGAAAAATTCAACATTTAGCTTGCAACAAGGTGCGGTTCACTCTGTAAAATCAAAAATAAAAAAAAAATGAAAATAAATAAGGAGAAATGCGTTGTTAAATTAATTGAACGATAGTCGTTCAATAGTTTGAACAACACAAACAAATAAGAAGAATGGTGTTGTTCAATCAAGTGAACAGAAATTGTTCAGTAACTTGAACAACAAAAACCAATGAATGGAAAATGTGTCGTTCAATCAATTGAATGATAGTCATGAGAATATAAATAAAAACGTGTTATTCAATCAATTGAACAACAGTCGTCCAATTGTTTGAACAACGAAAACAAAATAAGAAAAACGGTGTTGTTCAACCAAGTGAACAACAAACGTTCACTTGTTCAAACAACGACAAACTAAAGAAACAGTGTTGTTCAACCAAGTGAACAACAAGCGTTCGCTTGTTTGAATAGCGAAAAACGAAAAAAACAATGTTGTTCAACCAAGTGAACAACAAGCGTTCGCTTCTTTGAACAGTGAAAAATAAAAAATAGTGTTGATCAACCAAGTGAACAGCAAGCGTTCGCTTGTGTAAACAACGAAAAGCGAAAAAAATAGTGATGTTCAATCAATTGAATGGAAAACGTCCAATTGTTTGAAAAATGAACATAACAAAAAAAAATGTGTTGTTCAATCAATTGAATGACAAGAGTTCACTTGTTTGAACAGTGAAAAATGAAAAAAAATGTGTTATTCAATCAAGTGAATGGCAAACGTCCAAGTGTTTGAACAACAAGCACAACAAAAAGTGTTGTTCAATCAATTGAACGATAAATGTCCAAGTGTTTGAACAACAAAAAAATTGTGTTGTTCAATCAATTGAATGACAAGCATTCGCTTGTTTGAACAATGAAAAATGAAAAAAATGTGTTGTTCAATAAATTGAACGGCAAGCATTCGCTTGTTTGAACAACGAAAAATGAAAAAAAAGTGTTGTTCAATCAATTGAATGGCAAGCATTTGCTTGTTTGAATATCAAAAACAAAAAAATATTTACATGGTAACTCTTACAAAGGTATGTACATTATTTACAATTTTTCAAGCAATTTAATTTTTTTAAAGAAAAAGCTTCTGGGTTATCATTCCCTGCAGCTAGAATTTGCATGGAGGGGTCCTCACGTACCTGCTTGCAGAAAGATTCTTTGGTAAGCAGTTAATGATAGAAGCACACTTGATGCTTGTTTACCTTAAAGGAATGGCCAGATCTATCTATGGTAGTCAAGGTAAGAGTACCATTGTTATGCACTTCTTGAATCTCATAAGGGTTGAGCCATCTTGTTTGCAACTTGCCTGGGAAGTCCTGGAACCTGGAATCGTACAGAAGTGCTCAATCCCCTTTTTGAAACACTTTCTTCTTGATAAGGTTGTCATGCCATTTTTCCCTTTGTTGTTGTATTATTGCATTTTGTTGCAAGCAAGCAATCGAGCTTCATCTAGTTCATTAATCTGTTGAAGACGCTTAGTTTGAGATTCTATTAAGTCCAAACCCACTTCCTGGGCCATCCTTAGATTCTTTATTTCAAATTCGATTGGAAAAATTGGTTCTTTATCGAACACAAGATGGTAGGGAGAGTATCCAGTAGCATTCCTCCAAGTCATACGATAGGCCCACAAGGCCTCTCGCAGTCTAGCAATTCAATCTCGTCGGTGTGCTGAGACTGTTTTGGTTAAAATTGCTTCTATAACCTTGTTGGTGCTTTCTACCTACCCGTTCGCCTGCGGGTGATACGGAGAAGTGATCTTATGCGTGATATGATGGTTTTTTAGGGTGGCAATAATATTGTTACCTGTGAATTGCTTTCCCCCATCTCTGACCACTTCTAGCAGTAATCCATACCGTGCAAATAGCCCAAAAAGGAAGTTAATCACTGCTTCCTCTGTGGCTCTTGGTAAATCTATTGTTTCCACCCATTTTGTCACATAATCCATGGCTACCAGTATGTAGGCCTTCTGATTGGAAGGCGGATGGAATGGACCTACGAAGTCTAATGCCCAATGCTCGAAGGGTTCTATGACAAATTGTGGCCACAGAGGCATTTCATCAGATTGACCAGGCCGACCCATCCTTTGGCAACTGTCGTAGGCCTGGGCATAAATTTTAGCATCCTTAAAAATAATGGGCCAATAGTAGCCCATTTGTAATACCTTATGTCCTATCCTTCGGTCTGTGAAATGTCCCCCATAGGGTTCATCATGGCAAGCCTTCAGGATGTCATGGATCTCATCCTCATGGATACATCTGCGTATACACATGTCGGCCCCTGTATGAAAACGATATCCACCTATGCAAGAGAACCAGGCGCTACGCTGAGCAACCAATTTTCTTTCCATTGTTGTTAAGTGTTTAGGTAGCTTCCCTACTACCAGATAATTTGCCACATCTACGTACCATGGCATCTTAACCGTCACGACAAATAGGTGCTCATCTGGGAATTGGTCATCTACCGCCAGTGGATCATTAACCTTCGAAATTCAAGATAGAAAATCAGCAACGAGATTCCCCTTTCCTGGACGATCTTTAATGGTAATGTCAAACTCTTGCAAAAGCAATAACCATCGTGTTATAATACCATTTGTGATAGGTTTATTAGCTAGATATCTAATGGTAGAGTGATCGGTGTACACAAAGACTTGGTAGCCAGTTATATAGTGCCTATATTTGTTTATTGCATAAATAACTGCTAAGAATTCTTTTTCTGTCACTATGTAATTGAGTTTTGCAGGGGTGAGATTTTTTCTAATGTTATATACAACATAAGGTTTCTTGTCCTCCTCCTGACCAAGCACAGCGCCTATGGCTACATCTGATGCGTCCGTGGAAATATGAAAAGGAAGCTCGCAATTTGGTCCACGTAATACTCGTGCTATTGATACTAGTTTCTTTAATCCTACAAAAGCTATGTCACACTTGTCAGACCAATTGAAATCAATGTTTCTAGTTAGAGCGTATAAAAGGTGCTCCAATCTGTGAAAAATTCTTGACAAATCTGCGATAATAACCTGCATATCCTAGGAAACCTGTACCTCTGTTTGGGTGTAGGGGGTATGTAGTAAAAGAATTACCTTTATTTTTGCTAAGTCTAGCTGTATTCCTACTTCAGAGATGTAATGTCCCAGGATCACGCCCTCAGTCATAATCATGTGATACTTGACATTGCTTAAACATAACTTGGTAGCGATAAATCGTTCTAAGACTTTTTCTAGCGTTTGTAATGCTTGATCAAAATCATCCCCATATGGAGTAAAATCATCCATATATACCTCTAGTCCATCATTTATTAAATCAACAAAGATGCTTAGTATAGCTCTCTGAAACGTGGCTGGGGCATTGCACAAGCCAAATGGTAATACTCTGTATGCGAATGTGCCCGAGGGACAGGTGAAGGTCGTTTTGTCCTGATCTTCAGGGGCAATATGAATTTGATTGTACCCACTGAAGCCATCTCGAAAGGATGGGAACTGCTTCCCTGCCAACGTATTGAGGACATGATCAATGAATGGGAGGGGAAAATGGTCTTTTTGTGTTGCCTTATTTAGCTCTTGATAGTCTACACAAATACGCCATTTCCAATTTTTCTTGGAGACCACCAAAGGGGAGACCCATTTACTGTCTGAGATAGGATAAATAAAGTTTACATCCAGTAGCTTCTGTAATTCCTCTTTTACGATATCCTTGAGGTGAGGATTCAACCTCCATTGAAGATTCCAGATGGGTTGCGCATCCTTCTCTTTATAAAAGTGGTGTGTACATAACTGCAGATCTATCCCTTTCATATCAGAATAATCCCAGGCAAAAGCCTCATTATTTTTCTGCAATACCTAGATAAGCTTTTTCTGTTGTTCGCTCTCTAGATTAGCATTGATATTTAGAACTTTGCCTGGTTCAATCTCAACTGGTTTATTATTCTAAACATAAGTTGTTTGAATATGCTGGTCATCTGTGTCCTTTAGGGGATCTTCCATGGCTTTGTTATCAAGAATTAATTTCAGCATTCGACACTCTGCATTGGTTGGCTGATTTATAAAACTGTTGATAACGTCGTCTTCAATTTAATCTTTAAATTCTAGTGCTTCCGCTACTGTGAGTGGTGAACAGATTCTCTCTTCCAGGTACATTGGTGGCTGCTTACATATTTTTACAATGGGAAAACTTGGCCTAGCAGGAGGGTATAACACCAGATTTTTTACAACATCTCCCTTTGTGATAGTCATGCTACCTTCTCGGCAGCCAATATATGCGTTAGCTGTTGCCAGCCAAGGTCATCCTAGAATCAAAGGATGGCCATCCAACCTACTCCTTGGGTTTATAACCAGGAAGTCCACTGGATATTCCCATGAGTCAATAGAAACTATAATATCTTGTAAAGTCCCTTCTGGTCTTACCACCAACCGATCAACAAGCTCTAATAAAGTGGTGGTTGGTTCTAAGGTTGTAATACCAACTGCTTGACAAGTTTCTGTTGTTAATATGTTAATGGCAACTCCTAGATCAACTAGTGTATTTGGAAAAGAGAGGCCATATACCTGAACTGTTACTATGGGATTTCCAGGGTCTTCATACTTTATTGGAGTTTCCTCTACCAAGAGTAAATCAGATAAGGTTCCTACGACATGGATAGTGGGTGACGTTTTTAGCTTCCTCACAGGTCTTTTTACACATAATTCTTTTATGGTTTTGGCATAGATGGGAATGCCTTGAATAGCCTGGAGGAGGGGAATCTTAATACACAAATTTTTTAGTTCCCCTACAAGATCGAAATCAAGATAAGTGATCAGTTTAGGTATCACTAGCCTTTCGGGGAATGGAGGAGAAGTGACCATAAGTTTTCGGGGTCATCATGTTGATCCTTTTCTTCCCCTTGATTTGATTCAGTATTATTTATAAGTGGTGGAACATGTACAGATGATGGAATATGTATAGGTGGAGTTACAATTTCAATTGAAGGTTGGTCCCTGTTTTCCTCAGGGGTTATGACACGACCTGACCTCAATCTGAGCTCATTACATTCTTTCTGCTCAATCTCATATTCTGGATTTTCAATAACCTGTACCAACTGGACTGGCCTATTATTAGGATTCGAGTTTGGCTGAGCTGGTAACTGTGGTCGTATAAGAGGTAGAGATTTCTGTTGTAATGTATAAGGAGCTGACAATGCGATCTAAGGCTGGGGTCTATTCCCGTAGGTATATTGGATATCCCTAGAGGTCGCTGCCAGTTTGTAGACCAATTCGGGTTTTGAGAGGTGGAGGAAGGCCACTAGGATTGATAGGGATTTCCTTGCCAAACAGGAGTAAAAGGAGAATTCGGCCAACCATTTCCTGGAAAAGATTGTGCTGGCCAGGATGTCATAGGGAATGGTGGACCTTGCCAGTTTGGGTAGGGTGATTTTCCTTTCCAAGCTGCCCCAAGGTTCTGTTGTTGATTAAACTGCGATGAAGGAAAAAGTTTGGATGTGTATTGCGACATACCTATAGGTTTGGTTTGCCATTGTCGACGTTGGTTCATCAAATATTCCAGTTTTGTTTCCTCCTCTACTTCTTTGAATACTGCTTTTAGCCTAGGTAATGATGGACACTATTCAGTAACGTGATCTTTAGTACAAATGACACACGTCTGAACCATGTATAGCAGGCATTCTCGTTGGTTGTGCTTCTGTCAACAACATGGGCAAAAGATGGCCAAATTTTGTTCTGCTAAAGCTTGTTTTTGTTTGGCTTGTAGAACGTCCAACTGTGTTGTAAGATTTGCCAGGATATCCATCTTAAAATCTTCCAGGAGTTTGCCAATCTCCATCCGTGTTATACCTCCACTATGTGGTTTTCTTCCTCTACTCAATGGATCTTGGCTAGATGCTCCTGTATGTGTGCTTCCTCATGAGCACCTGATACAAAAACGAATGATTTCATCATATTCTTCCTGAGAAATATCCCATTTTCCCATTAAGTTTAGAGTTTTTATTCATTTTTCTTTCATTCCTTTAATCAATATAGCTCTTAGGACTTCTTTTGGTAGGGTAGTGTGTGGAGATCTCTGCAAATTATAATTAAATCATTTTACATATTCTTCTAGTGTTTCGTTATTTTTTGCAGTCATCTTAAAAATCTCATCTTTCAGTTCCCTAGTTTTACAAAAGTCTTGATATCTTTTAAGGAAGGAGGTTTTCATCTCGTCCCAAGAATTGATGGTTCGCCCACCTAGACCCATAAACCATCTTAAAGTTGCCCCTTTCAAAGTGGAAGGGAATAATTTTAGTTTTTGGGGGTCAGTGGTATAGTTGTACCCTCTACAGAGGACATCAAACTCAAACAGGAAAGCATCAGGATCCTCTATGATCATCCCATGAAAGGTTGGGATGTTCTGCAGAGGAATAGCCTTCATAGGGGCATTGGCCACCTGGTCGACTATGGGGTATTCTAATGTCGAGGTTTGACCTTGGGGTGGTTGTTTTTCCATTTGATCAAAGATATGCCAATAGTCTTCAGGGATTTCAAGGGGTGCTTCTATAATAAACAGAGAGTTAGCAACCCAAGTTGGCTTTACAACACTCCCTAGGTCTGGAATCTCAGGAGATCCTTGTTCAGACAATTGTGGTTCTACTTTAGCAACCCCACTAGTTTCTCCTTTTCCTTCTTGTAAGTTACAGGATTTTCCCTCTTGTAGAGGATCAGAGGGTAGGCTTATTGTAGCTTGAAAACTCTATTCTGATCCTCCTACTTGGCTTTGAATCTCAGCATGAGCTACAGATGGTGGGCCTACTACTTGAGGGATAACAGTAGAACTTTTTCCAGGTATAACTTGGAATCCTACTGATTCTTGAGACTCTACTCTTCTTATGATTTCATCTATAAAGGTCATTCTCCCAAGTTTCACTGATCCTTTGAGTTTTGTGGGTTTTGGTAGCTGATTCTATTCTTTCTCTATCTTTTTATTTCTAGTCATTCATAAAACAAATTCCTATTTAACCTCTAAAATTTTGTTGTAAAGCGGGCAGGTAAGAAAGCACTTTACTTGCTAGGTACGTAGGTTCTTAACTTCCGTTTTTAAAACCCAATTCTCTTACAGCAAAGGAATAGAATTTATCACTTTAAACACTCTCCCTGACAACAGTGCCAAAATGTTGGCTCACTAAGATGTCTTTTTACAGGAAATATTAATCCCTACATTAGTTGTCAACCCGAGGTAAGTCTTTCTATTTCAAGAGTGCCAACACAGTATGTGTAGTGAAGTTAGAGGTTATCTAATGATGAATCATTGCAATCATTAAAGTCCAATTCTTCAATCCAATTCACACAACTCTGCAAAGAAACTATCTATGAAAGGAATGCTCGCAACACCCTATGTAATTCTATACAACTTGTTCCGAAACCAATTGGAACTTGAATGCAAATGAGAATTACATGGAGAATTACTCAAATAAGCTTGAGACTAATCACACTTAATCAAGTAAAGCAACTATGATTATTGAACAACACGAATCAACTCAAATCAATTTGCATTACTAAGTAGCACTAATAATTAGCAATTGAACAACAATTAGTAATTGAACAACAACAGCTATAAAAGATTCCCAAATGATAACATTCTATATTGCAATCCGTAGAAGTTACTTAGTCTTGTCTCTCAAGATCTATGATAACATTTATTCAATCTGAATAGCAATCAACCACACATTTACTCATTCTAATCAAGGCACTGACTTAAGTCTATCACACAGTTTTAGTATAAAGCTAAGTGAACAACAGTATAAATCAATATAACCAATCTTCAAGATAATAAAAAGAACTAAACATTAAATCAAATACAAACACTGAATGTAAACTATGTTAGAGAATTATAGATTACAAAGCAATGGAATACATAAAATATTACAGAAATATAAACACAGAAAATGCATAAAACAAGAGAGACATAGATATACGTGGTTCACCCAGTTTGGGCTACGTCCATGGAGAAACAGCCAGTCCTTATTTTTATATTATCCAGCAAACTAAAGAGATACAACCTACAGTAGATCAGCAGTAATTCCCTCTTCGCTCTCAATCTTCTCTCTCTTCCTCACTCAGAATACAGATATACATAGATGCAATACAATTCCCTCATATATAGCGAGAGATTTCCCTCTTGGGAAAAAAAAACCCTAAATTAAACATAACTTCTACCGTCAGATCTCTGCCTAATGAACGACCCAGATTGACTACGAAATTACAACATTTTACAAGGCAATTTTACATCTATTCTTAGCCTCGGGGGCACTACCCCCGATGCCCCCGCCAGGGGGGGGCTCCCAAAGGTCGCAACTGCCCCCCCTTGGACCCCCCTTGCAATGAATATTTTACGGGAAGCGTTTCTGCCCCATTACAAACTAGGGTCCAATGCGGCAATACCTTTGAATACAGAAGATAATCAGGCTCCACACCCAATAATCTCCCACTTGGACACTGATTATAGCAACTCCACTGCTACTTCATTTGCTGGACAATGGCTCCACTTTGGACCTGGTTATTTCTCATCTTCTTCATCATACTTGAAGACCAATTGAAACTAAGAAAATTCTCAGTTTCTCCCTGGTTACAACTTTTGTTAACATATCTACAGGATTCTGGCTAGTGTGTATCTTTTCTAACTTCAACTGTCTATCTTCCACTGCTGACCGTATGAAATGGTACTTGAGCTGTATATGTTTAGTCTTGGAATGAAATGCAGAGTTCTTTTCAAGATGTATGGCACTCTGGCTGTCACTGTATAACTTTCCCAACTCCTGCTTCTTACCTAATTCATCCAAAAACCTTTGTAACCAAATCATTTATTTACTAGCCTCTATAGCAGCAACATACTCTGCTTTTGTTGTCTAGAGTGCAACAACACTTTGCAGTTTTGAGACCACTGACAACTGTTCCACCTATAGTAAACACATACCTTGTTGTGCTCCTCCTGTTATCTCTATTACCCACCATATATGCATCAACATATCCCTGTAGAGCAATGTTTGAACCACCAAAGCATAATGCTTGATTTATGGTACCTCTCAAACACCTGAGAATCCACTTCACCAACATCTAATGCTATTTTCCTGGATTGTTCATGTACCTGCTTACAACTCCCACTGCATGTGCAATATCAGGCCTTGTGCAGACCATTGCATACATTAAGCTTCCAACTGCTGATGCATATGGAACTTTAGACATATGAGCCATTTCTTCCTGAGTCTTGGGACACTCCTCCTTACTTAATTTGAAATGGCTAGCCAAAGGTATACTAACTGGTTTTGCATTCTGCATATTAAACCTTTTCAACACCTTTTCTATGTACTCACTTTGAGACAATGTTAATTTGTGATTCTTCCTGTCTCTAGTTATTCTTATACCGAGGATTTATTTTGCAGCACCCAAATCCTTCATTGCAAATGAGTTTGCCAATTTTATTTTGAGCACATTTATTTCCTACATGTTAGAACCTGAAACAAGCATGTTATCTACATACAATAACAATATAATATAGCTGCCATCATTTTTCCTTTTGAGATAAACACAATGATCAGTGTGACATCTAGTATAACCTTGTTCAGACATAAACCTGTCAAATTTTAGATACCATTGCCTTGGAGCCTGTTTTAAGCCATACAAGCTCTTCTTTAACTTGCACACTAGTTTCTCCTTCCCTTTTATCTCCTATCCTTGTGGCTACTGCATATATATCTCTTCCTCCAAATCCCCATGGAGAAAGGATGTCTTTACATCTAATTGCTCAAGATGAAAATCTTCATCTGCTACTAGACTTAAAATAGTTCTGATTGAAGTCATTTTAACAACAGGAGAAAATATCTCATCAAAGTCTATGCCCTTTTTCTGTGCAAACCCTTTCACCACAAGTCTAGCTTTATACCTTTTTCTACCTCCATCTTCTTCCTTCAACTTGTAAACCCATTTATTCTATAATGTTGTTTTACCTGCATGCAACCTGACTAAGTGTTACAGATCCATTTGGGCACATTAACCCCAACTTACAGATCAATACTATTAGGGCCCATCAACCCCTAATACAGTTGTTGCATGCCCTAAAGAAGTTGAACATCATAATGTCTCACTTCCCAAGAAGTTCCATCACTTAAAACATCCAAAAGTTGCCTCTAAGAAGATCAGCACATGTAGACCTTCATTAGGGTGCGCTGCAATACAAACCATACACTGTCAGGGTGCTATACAGTGCACTTGGTCCCTCTTTGGCTTGCGCTGGGCGAATTTGAGCAAATTTCCATGAGGGTTTGAAGATTTCTTATCCATTGGAAACCTCTAGAAGTTTCTCAATGCCACCTACTCCTTTGAGTTCACATTTTGATGAGAAAGGGAATTAGGGAACATCACTCCCCCATCCCTTCTTCCATGGAACTGATTAATAAATTTAGAAAATCATTCATTATCACCATTGATGGCATAACCTGCTCCATTCACCTATAAAAATACCACTCATCTAAGTGATCAGGGAGGCTGAATATTATAGAGAGATGTTGTTGGTATGAGCTTTGAGCTGATTGCAAGTATTGTATTAGTGTTGAAGTGTCTTGTTTGTCATGAGGTGAAGAGGATGGGATTGAATTGGAAGAGTGTCACTGGATCAAGCACATATGGGTTGTAATTCTTCCTCTTATCAATAAAGTCTTCGAAACTTTTTCCTTATGCTTGTGTTATATGTTGACACTTTCATATGTATATCATGTTCTCGATTCCATGTTATTTATAAGCAATAGATCATTATCATTTTCCTTGATGGGTTTTTGTCTATGTGTTTGTGCAGGTACTTTTCAAGTGGCTTAAGTACATAAATGAGTTGCAAGATTAGTCAAGGGAGACAAGGAGCTAGCGAAAACTACAAGTAGGTTTCTCTTCTCTCTTGTTTCATCTATTGATTATAGAAAATGTAGAGATTACTTTGTCTATTATTTCTATACCTACTACTAAGTCTAGAGGGTTAGGCGTTTGTCCAAGAACACTAAATTTTCCCAAAACAAATTAGTGACTCCACCGGGGAGCAGATTTTCCATCTTAGTAGCTTATCAGCCTCTTAAGACATTTCTACATACTGTACTTGTGGTCGTTCATTGAATTTCAATCTTCTTTCATTGAAAATTGAGTCGAAACTATGTCAAAATCGCTTTCAGAATGGCTCACTATCATTAGCGCAGTCTAATGAAGGACATAGTGTGATGTAGTGCACTTCCCGCATAGATACAGAGCGATTCAACACACTATCTCTATCTACTGCCTGCGCTAATCCCTTGAGGGTCAATTTCCCATCTAGGAACTGAAAGTTTTTGCCAATTTTCTCTTGTTTGAATTAGTTGCTGAATATAAATGATGTTTTGTCTCTGAAAACAGTATTTCATCTCCTTAGCCAGCCCTACTTTGATTGGATTGATTAATGTTTCTTTAATGTTTTCTTTGTCATTATCAATCTATAGTCAAAGTTAGTTTTTGGTCGATTGATCTTTGTCGAAAGAAAGTGTCGTAAAGTCGTCTTTTCCTTCGAAAATTGAATTGTCGTAAAGTCTTCATTCATAAAAGATCAATTGATTTATATGTGCATATGGTTTGTCTTTTCATCGAAAGTGTCATAATTCCTCATTTCTTTGAAATTGAAAGTGTCGTAAATTCTTCCTTTCCTTGAAAAGAAATTGTTGCAAAATCGTCATTTTTATGAAAAGATATTTTTGATCGATTGTGCATATTTCCTTTTTTTGCATCATAACATTAAGGGATTTGAAAATAAAAACATGCATTGTTCATATTTTATTTTGTGAATGCTTGAAAGGAATATCTAGGGAAATTCCATTAGTTGTGCTCTTTGCTCTTTGTCAAAAATCTGATTGCTCTATCCCTACTAGATAAGGATTTTCATTGTTAAATTGAATGGAACGAATGCTTATCATATTTGTTGCATTTTAGGAATTTAAAAAATACATCACGTGGTGAACCTTGAAAGGAAAATTCTAAAGAAGATCCACTTAAAATTTATCTAAATTTACCTAATGGAGCATTGTCACCTAATGAAAAGCATTCAGAGGTCTAGGCTAGAGACGTGTTCCAGTGTCGTAATACAAAGCAGCGATCGCTAACTTGTCTGCAATACATCCCGAGTGTGATACCTCATTCCACATACGTGAGTATATCATAGCTCGTCCACATACCTTCGGGTATATAGGGCGATGTTATAGTACATAAAGTATATGGGAATGCTCTCACTATGCAGTTTTGCATTAGACAGTGCTTATACGAATTGGGCCTCCACGTAATTTCGGGTATATATGGGAGGACAACACTAGGTTGTATCCATCCTTAAGTAACTGAGTCGGCTGCCTTGTACACTGTGATACACTGAACACAGCATTCGGGGAGATTGCTTGCCCGTACTTCTTGGTTCGCCAGGAGGTATTCTGCAGTTCACAGTTGTTGGGTAAACCTTTTGTCTAGATTATCCCTCTTTTGTTTTGTTATGTTACTTTGATTAAAATAAAATTAATTGACCACGGATAACATCCTCCATGCTCGCTCCTTAGTTGATCTTAGGTTGAAGCATATGGCAAAAAATCCAAAGTCCACCAATCAAGGAATTCCTTTTGATGGGAATCCTAGTCCTTTTCCTCCTTTCGGAAATATTGGTACTCCTTATATGACTACATTGTCCCTTCTGGGATTTACCATTGGCTTGCCAATATGGTTGTTTTCAACCTTCTTGGTTTAAAATGTCATGGTTTCTCCGCAATCGAGTACACCTCCAATTGGACAAAATCAACCTTTAGATGATCCTAAAGTTGACCCTTTCCCTTCTTCCTCTTTTGTTTCTTCCTCCCCTTCTTCCTCTTCGCCTGGTGAAAGTATTGGTACTAGTAACCAGGTGGCTAAGAAGAAGAAGAAAGGGAAGAATAAGAAGAAGAAGCAAATTCAGCAAAGGGCAACCAGGCAACCATTGCTTTGAATGCAACATCTGATGAGAAATCATCCATCAAGCCTCACAAAGTTCAATATCCATGCAAACTTTGTGCGTGAGACCATCTTCTTCGAAATTGTCCTGATATTCTGTTAGAGTCGGTCTGGTCATCCCTCCGTCAGAGATGAAAACTCTTTTTGCATTTCATGTTTAGGTGTCCCATCTTGCTTGATCAGTTGCATTCCGTTAGGAGCATGCCATAAATCTGTTGGAAGGGCTTTTTTCATTCATCCCCCTCATGCTTTGCACTGCTGGCTCAGGTCTGTTCATCAAAATCAAGTCTTAAAAGTCATTTGCAGTCCTGTTTCAGTTTCTAGGTAATAACAGTCATTTTAGTCATTAGGTCTAGGTTTAGTTAATTTAGTCTTCAACAAGGTCTAATAAAGCCAGCAGGCCAGAGGGAGGTTCTTGATAAGTTGTTATTTCAAAGATTTTTATCGTCATATGGATGGATTATGACTTTTCTTCAAAACTCTGTTTTGAAGACAAGTTGACATTTCATTTTTTGTAATAATTTTCCAAATTTTTTAGTTCTTGAATTCTTCAGGCACATCCCTGGTCTCCTTTGCCAAATCCCATGTCAGCTATTCCTGCAAAAATTCGCCAAGAAATTCATCATTTCAACCAAAAATCAAGAAGGAAACAAAAAGACAAAGTTCTATTAATTGTCAAAAAGTGCCAATTTCAAAACATTACAAAAATGGGTTTTGAGGAACCAAAAATAAAATCAATGTCTTTATAAGCTTTTGCTATGAAGATGAATGTCATTCTGCATGCCAAGGTCGAAGAAAAGCATTTCAAAGCGAATTTGGGTGAGCAGTGCGTGTTTTGGGGAGAAATTGTTTGCTGCTAGCCGGCGCGGCGCACAGAACAGGTGGCGCGACACACTGGAAGCACGCGGCGCAATGGAAGCACGCGGCGCACTAGGAGTTTTTGCCCAGTGTTATTCTGAAAGGGCGCGGTGCACTGGGAGTGTGCGGTGCACTGGGTTCTTGGTGCGGCACATATAGTCCCAAGCCCGAAATTGTTTCAAATTTCACCAATTGGCTCATAACTTGCGTGGATTTGCCAGGTAGGCTTGCTATCTTGATGTTGCATCAAATTTTGTGATAAATGTTGGTGGTTTATGGGTGAGAAAGGTTGAAACAAAAAATTTAAACCCTACATCTAAAGTGCTTTCAAAGGAAATTTTCTGTGGGTTCTTGAATCTATGATTTGTCACCAAGGACTCTCCTCCTTCCCCATTTCTCCCTTGTTCCATCATTTCCTACCCCTCCCCCACTAAGCTCATCAATCCTACATTTTCTTTCCTACATTCAAATCCCAGAACCCCAAAAAAACCCTAGCCCTTATACAAATATCCCAACCCTATACAACAATTCCAAACCCTAAACCCTATTCCCATACATAAAATCCCCCTCCTCTCCCTAATAATATTTATTTCAATATTCCCTAATCCCCTACTGTTTTCCCCTTCCTAACATTCCCTGGTTGCATTTGATTTTCCCCTTGGTGACAGAATCCAACTATTGCATTTCAACACAGCCGTTTTATACATCATTAAAGACCAGTCCAAGCACAGTTCATATACAGCAGCATCTTCAAGGCAGTTTGCACAGCTGTCATGGCATCTAAACATTCATCGGACTATGAAGTAGAAACCCAAAGTGACTCACCCTTGGAAGAACAAGCACCCCGGAGGCCACATAAAGGTGACAGACATGTTAGGGAAGAACCAATCACCCTCATAGAATTGCAGGCCTGCCCTCTTGCTATGCAGTGTTTTCAGCATCAGTCATGCTATGAGTTTTGTCAAAAGGTGGCTAGTGTCCAATTTCATCATGAGCTAGCTCGTCTGTTCATGCTAAACTTACATGGAGATCAAGCTACCTTATCCAGTGTCACCTTCACGCTTACACCAGAATCTGTCTCATTAGCAACCGGTATACCAAACATTGGTGAACCATGGCACAAGAAACAAAAGATTGATCGGCAGCATTATGAGCCATACATTAAAACTAGTTTCTTGAGGCAGCTCAAGAGAGTATTTCTGTTCCGATATCTGAAAGATGAATATTCTCCACTAATGAGATTGATCATGAAATATTTCAGCTGTGAGGGACGGTTCTCTCGTCTTTATGCTTACCACATCAGGTTACTCATGCATTTCACCAGGGTACGGATGATGAACCTTCCGTATTTCATTTGCCGAAACATAGAGAGGATGACCACCTTTATACAACATAAAACCCCTCAGCAACAACTTAACAGTGTCTATCATTTTGCTCTTATTAAGATTTTGGTGGTTCATCATCTTGGAGTACATGGCATCACTTGGGATGATTTCATCTCTCGTGACTTCTTCAGAGTTTCACAGGGATTATCAGAGGTGAAGCATGAAGGTGGACCTTCTCATCAGTATGATCGCTATGAGACGACTAGTGTGCCGGTATTCATCACATATCAGAGAGGCACCAGACATTTGTTTACAGTAGCAAAACAAGTGTTATCTCCACCTGGGGTGGAAGGGGCCTCATTTCTGACATCAGTGCCACAGGTACAGGACAAAGGCAAGAGGCCAATGAAGGATGAGGGGCCATCAGGTGAACTAGAGACCAACTTCATTCTCCTTCATGATGATGATACAAATACGGGTCCACAAAGCGCCAAACTTAGAGAGATCATCCAGGAGCAGCAAACAGAGATCGAAGCCTTATCCCTTGACTTGGAGAGGGCTAAGTGGACCATTAAATACTTGGAGCAGAGGAACAAGCAGCTTGAAGATCAACATGCAATCATGGAGCTATAGAACATCCGTGAGAATCGCCAAGCTGCACAAAGGAGAAGAGTTGAGCTCATGTCATTGGAGCAAGAGATTAATGAGGATCGGGAGGCCAATCTCGAGAGAGTTAACATGCATTTAGAGAGGTTTTTGGACAAGGCTGACAAAGATCATGCATTGTTGAGACACATGGCTTTCCATTACATGGCACGAAACAAGGTGTGCAAGGCCTGAATGAGGAATTTGAAGGCGAAATTGAGGAAGGCAATAAGGAAGCAAAAGAGGCAAAGGGAGCTCGATCATCTTCAGATATTGGCTGAATCCTCTCTAGCCCAACATAACACTTAATGAAGAAGCTCCAGCCCAAATTTCAAGAAATTTGGGGCATTTTTGGTATTTTTGTAAATTTTTGTGCAAAAAACAGGGTTTTTCTCCCTGTGCGCCGTGCCACGTGGCGCGCGCTTATGATTGGAAGCTCCAAATGCAAAAAACTTTATAGTTTTGGATTTTTCATGAAAAATCATGACTGTTGGTGCATGGCCAAGAATTTTTGGCAAGTTTTGAGTCCCCGGGAGGTCAAAAACACCCTAAAAATGACCTCTCTGCCCCTATTTTGACACACAGGAAGCCGTCTTGGGAGATTGAGGTTTTGGAGGGGTAAATGGGCACCAAATTTAGAAATTCCACTTGGGTTGGAAAGTAGACAGGCAGGGATTTCCAACAAGAACACTTGGGCTCAATTTGGACTTCAGAAAGTGCCTCAAAATCAGCATCAAAGTGGCACGATGCATACAGAAATTGGCGCAGCGCACAGAGGTTTTTTGACCAATTTTTCACCTTCCAGCTCAGAAATTCGGCCAGTTTGACTAGTTTTGCTTTGTGATGTTATTTTTGATCTATCTTGATGTAATTGGGTAAACATGATGTAATTTTGGCACTTGGTTACTTGCTCTAGAGGATTCATTCACCAAAGAGTGAAAATTTAATGAATGAATCAGTTTCCTACCTTATAGAGGCAAGTTGTTTTGATTGCCTAGATTTTAGTGCTTTGTTTAGAATTGGTTGAAACAGCTCCTAGAATGATGAGCTCGACCCCTAGAGGCAAGGGAATGGGTTGGGCTAGTCTATATCATGTATTTTCTAAGTCATTTTCAGGGTTGGACTCTTGGGAAAAGCTTGGCACTCTATTGTACATTTTATCTCTGCATTTTTGGCAAAGGAAAGACCAGGGTTTTGCAGCATTGTTTGGGATCCATGTGGCTTTATGTTTTGATGGTGTGCTTCTCTGAGTATTTGTAAGTTAATTAGTGTTATGTGTATCATTTTCTTGCTTCTTCTTCTAAATTTGAAACAAATGAGTCATTAAGGTGGAATCCATAACTGTTATGCTCTGCCTTTGAATTTGTTTAAATTTCCATGTTTTCATGTGTTTAAGGAGAATTCTTTAGACTTTCTTGCTCTCCTTAGCTCCTCACCAGTCTAGTCTATCCATCTCATTGGCTTTAAAGCATCAAAACGATTGCCTTCCTTGCCCCAATTGGAACTCTACAGAAACTGTGCCTCATCCCCGAGCCCAAATTTGCCTTTCCCATTTTTTCAACAAAAACTCTCAAAAAACCAAATCAAATCCCTGCACTTAATACCTAGCCTAAAATCAGTTGCAAATTTGGTCATCTCCAGCCCCATTAAGTATCTTTCGCTGAGACTGACCCGGAGAGATCCCTCTCCTGTCCTCGTAGGGCTAGCTATAAGGCTAAGCGTGGTTTGATGTGGACCTAGAACCTTGTCTTTTTAGCCTGAGACAAATCTAGGCTCTAATGTATTCCTCAGATCTTAGAAGAATGGTCTTCCCGTTCACATCACCTTGTGTCATCAACTTCTAGAGATCATGTTGGTGACACACCATCAACTGGTGGTAATAAAGTTCATGGAAAGAAAGGAAAAGTTAAGTTTCCATGTAGGTTATGTGAAGGGAATCACCCCATTCACCTTTGTCCCTATCTGGAAACTCTCCCTAAATCCTTCACTAGTTGATAAATTGACTGACCAAAATCAACCGTCAGTCAAACCCACTCTCTTTGAAAGTGAATCCTATGAGTCTATATCCAACCCAAATCAACAGGTCTAGGTAATAGCTGACCTGATTTCACATTCAGTAAATCATACCTTTCCCGAAGAGAGTGAATATGATACCACTCAAGTTCTTTTTGTTTCTTCAGATTATAATGAGCTTAGGGGCAATCCTCCTGTTCCATCAAGACAGGAGGAAAATCCTCCTGCTCTTGTAACTCAAGGGGTTAATTCTCCCGTTCTTACGCTACCCCCTCCAAGTAGTCTAGTCACTTCCTTTGATTGGAATCGATTAGCAGGATTTCGTCTACATTATTATCTGCCTTTCCAGATCATAGTACAGGTTTGTAATATGATTATATCTGGCACTATTACAGATGAAGGATCATCCGTGATTATCCTTTCCTCAACTGCTTGGCAAGCGCTTGGTTCGCCATCGCTTGTGCTTGTTACCTAGAATCTGTTGGGTTTTAATAGAGGAACCAGTCAACCATTAGGGATCCTCCCTCAGTTACCTATTACTTTGGGAGGAAAAATCATTTATCTGAATGTGAGGGTAGTCCCAGGCCCTTTAGATTACAATTTACTTCTAGGGTGCAACTATGTTTATGACATGGGAGCTATTGTTTCAACACTCTTTCGAGTGATTTGTTTCCCGCATGAAGGCAGAATTTTCATCGTTGACCAGCTTTCATTTCCCGGTCCAAATATGGCTCCCAGTCAACCATCTTCCCTAAATGGTCTTTTTGTACCAATGTATCATCCCTACCACGGGTTAATTATGTGGCAAGTGATTACAAGGGTACGAGGATGGCTTTTTTACTGTGTCAACCTCGTTAAAAAATGAAACAGGCCCATGAGGATGGTTCTTGGTCTTGTGTCAACCTCGTTAAAAAATGAAACCAAGGATATGGGGATAGTTCCTTGTCTTATGTCAACCTCGTTAAAAAATGAAACAAAAGGGTATGAGCAGATTTCCTTGTCTTGTGTCAAGCTCATTAAAAAATGAAACAAGGTCCCCTGGAGCAAAGTTCCAAGTCGAGTCTTTGATTAGATCTCGTAAAATCCCAGTCGATTCTTTCACTTGATCTCGTAAATGAACTTTCATTCCACCCACATGATAGCCATGAGTAGTCTACTTAGGTGAATGTAACGAAGCTTGGGGGCATGCACCTAGTGGTAAAGATAAGTTTCCTTGTAGGTTATGTGAAGGGAATCACCCCATTCATCTTTGTCCCTATCTGGACGAAGCCAAAAAGTGTTGGATAACCGTCCTGCTTCACCGCAGCGACTTCCATCTGGTTACAGGAGAATCTCCCATTCATCATGCTGGGGGCATGTAAACCAATCTCAAGCATAGTTTTTCATTTCAAGTTTGTGTAAAAATGAAACTGAATCCAAGCATAGTTTGTTCATTTCAAGCTTGTGTAAGCATGAAACTGAATCCAAGCATAGTTCCCTATGGTTCAAGCTTGTGTAAAAATGAACCCATTTCCATTTTAACCCTTGTGATTGCCATTCTATCAGCCTTTTCTATCAGATGAACCTTTGTTGTTTCATTCCATCACCACCATCTCTTTGGCTAATCATACGCTTTCACTTGGTTGTTTTACCCTTTTTGAGGAACAGTTGCAATGAGTGGTCTTATTAGCCAACCTCTTCACATAAATCAACATGTTTTGAGAAGTTCCAACATCACCAGAACTAGATGCTATCCTAGACACCACTCGTTCCTCAAATTAGAGTCTCCTTTAAACTCTTTTCAGGCTCTCTAAAAATGAAAAGATCGTCGAGCACTTGTCCATTCCAGCTCGTTAAAGGATTGGAAACAATATCTCTCTTGTATTATTTTAAGCTTTTTCAGACTTAAGAGATTTTACGAAAAATAACTTGTGGAGTTTCCTTTTCATCCCTTTTCAAAAGGACCGAGTTGTCTTTGTCATTAAACTCGTTAAAAATAGCGATAAACTTGTCCATCAAGACAAGATTGAGTTTCACCTTCGCTAGACTCGTTAAAGCATCAAATAGTGATGGATTCACCCGAAGGCTGAAATTATACAACAAACATATGTTATCCTCCTTGAGCTTGATAAAAAAATAAAGAGGTACTGGTCAGCAATGACTGGGGAAGATGGAAAAAGCCGAGAAAACTTTATGGTAGCGAGTCGCCCTTGAACATGACATTTTCACCTCATCACCGTGACTATGTGAGTTGGGTCATTCAGCTTGATGGTTATCACACCATTGGTCTATCATACCATCCATTGCTTTGTTTTGGGTCAATGCTACCAATTCATCTTAGTGTCACCGACATGTTCAAGAGAAGTCATTCAGTTCAAACTTCATCCTTTGCGATACAGTAAACCTTCATTTTCATGACCGCCATTCCCAAACCTTTTTGTCGTCAGTCGATTTTTCATCTCCAAAATAATATACCTCGTTTCGTGTCGTAGATGTGGGATACATCAAGGCCCTCCTGCGACGAGTCACTTCTTGTCAACATCAGCACATCATCCAAGAAGTTGACTTAGAAACACCCCTTTAGTACCTTGAAGATTGCACACATCAATGGCAGGTTTCTCGCTTCCGGTAATAGGTTAACATCACTAGCCTTCGATTGAAATACTTTGTATGGTGTTCTACATCAAATCATTTATTCACACCATGCAAAATGTACTGTAGTACCTTGAGGGTCATTATCATTATTGGTGATTCCTCTCGCATCTGTTAACGGCTTACATCATTGGCTGGTAATCAGATGATGTCTTTCCATGTTCGACTTCAGAACATCTATTCACATGGTTAGACTTGTACTTGAGAAAAATATTGAATGAGATTGAAGACCCCGGATCTAGTTTCATCTATCCGGGCTACGATATTTTCAGGAATAATAAATCAAATGTATAATGGCCTTACATTCATGGTCAACCATTCATGGGTCTATATCTGTAGATGACTATATTTGTACATGTAATGAAAGTTTATAAGATGAGCATGGGTATGCCTTCCCTTAGCTAGTTCATGAGAAAAATAAAAAACCATGATATATGTATTGTAATTGACGTAGGTCACCTTCCGTTTCGAAACCTCCTCTCCTCATGATAAAGCATTTCACTCGACATATATATTTTCGACTTCATGCTTTAGGGAGCAACTTTTATAGATACATTTGGGCACATCAACCCCAACTTATAGATTGATACTATTAGGGCCCATCAACCCCTAACGAATTTGTTACATGCCCTAAAGAAGTTGAACATCAAAATGCCTCACTTCCCAAGAAGTTCCATCACTGAAAACATCCAAAAGTTGCCTCTAAGAAGATTAGCGCAGGTAGGCCTTCATTAGGGTGCACTGCAATACAAACCATACACTGTAAGGGTGCTATGCAGCGCACTTGGTCCCTCTTTGGCCTGTGTTGGGCGAATTTGAGCAAATTTCCATGAGGGTTTGAAGATTCCTTATCCATTGGAAACCTATATAAGTTTCTCAATGCCACATACTCCTTTGAGTTCGCATTTGGATGAGACGGGGAATTAGGGAACATCAATTCCCCATCCCTTCTTCCATGGAATTGATTTCTAAATTTAGAAAGGCATTCATTATCACCATTGATGGCATAACCTGCTCCATTCACTTATAAAAAGACCACTCATCTAAGTGATCATGGAGGTTGAAGATTGTAGAGAGATGTTGTTGGTCTAAGTTTTGAGCTGATTGCAAGTATTGTATTAGTGTTGAAGTGTCTTGCTTGTCATGAGGTGAAGAGGATGGGATTGAATTGGAAGAGTGTCACTGGATTGAGCACATATGGGTTGTAATTCTTCCTCTTATCAATAAAGTATTCGAAACTTTTTCCTTATGCTTGTGTTATATGTTGACACTTTGATATGTATATCATGTTATCGATTCCATGTTATTTATAAGCAATAGATAATTATCATTTGCCTTGATGGGTTTTTGTCTCTGTGTTTGTGCAGGTACTCTTCAAGTGGCTTAAGTACGGAAAGGAGTAGCAAGATCGGTCAAGGGAGACAAGAAGCTAGCGAAAAATACAAGTATGTTTCTCTTCTCTCTTGTTTTATCTATTGATTATAGAAAAGTTAGAGATTACTTTGTCTATTGTTTCTAGACCTACTACTAAGTCTAGAGGGTTAGGCGTTTGTCCAAGAACACTAAATTTTCCCAAAACACTAAGTCCCAAGTCTGGTTATGTGCTAAGGAGTCCATCTCTTCTTTCATGGCTTGCTCCCACGTCTTCCTGGTTTCTACCTGCCCTGCTTCTTCATAACATTATGGTTCACCAGAATCAGTCAACAATACATAATATAATGAATGAGAGTATCATTCAGGGGGTCTACTTATCCTAGTAGATCTTCTAACACCACTTTCAGGTGTTTGAGGTGCTTGTTTCTGTTGTGGTTATTGTTCTGGCTATTGATCATTATGATTTTCAGGCACCATCACTTTTCCTGTGATCTCGTCAAGCACTGTGTATTCTCTGTTTTCTTTTTCCTGTTTCTTTTCCTGCAGCTGATCCTTATACAAAACCTTTTCATTGAATATGACATCTCTACTCCTAATGATTTTGTGTTTTTCATAATCATAAAAGCGATAACCAAAATCATTAACACCATATCCAATAAAGGTACATTTCTTTGATTTTGCCTCAAGCTTTGTTCTATTTTCTTTATTAATGTGGACAAAGGCTTCACAACCAAAAGTCTTTAAAAAAGAGTAGTTTACCTTTTTACCTATCCATGCCTCCTCTGGAATACCACCATCCAAGGAACTTGAAGGCCCTCTGTTTATTATATAAACAGCAGTGTCTACATCATCTTCCCAAAATTGTAAAGGCAATCCTACATGCAATCACATGCACCTTGCACGCTCCATGATTGTCTTGTTCATCCTTTTTGACACACCATTTTCTTGTGGTGTTCCTAGAACTGTCTTCTCTCTACGAATTCCATTCTCTGAATAGTACCTATCAAACTCTTTGCTACAATATTCACCTCCATTGTTTGATCTGAGACACTTCAACCTTTTTCCTGTCTCATTTTCAACCAAAGCTTTCCATTTCTTGAAAGTATCAAATACATCAGATTTATTTCGAATACAATAAATCCAGGTTTTTCTGGTTGCATCATCAATAAAAGTAACATAATAATGAGAGCCACCAAGAGATGCTACCTGAACAGGTCCCCATACATCTGTATGCACAAGCTCTAATTTTTCGCTCTTCTTTTCTTTCCCAACTCTAAGGAATCTGACTCTCTTCTATTTTCCATAAACACAATTCTCACATAATTATAAATCAACATGCTTCAACCCTAGCAACAAATTTCTTGAGTGAAGAATCTACATCCCCTTCTCACTCATGTGCTCGAGCCTATGATGCCACAATGCTGTATCTTCTCTTGTAGAGGTTAAAGCATTAACATAATTAGAAATACCATTGCATAAATACAATGTACCAACCTTGCCTCCTTTCGCTCTTACCACGGATCCTTTAGTGACCTTCTAGGTTTTATCTGTGAAAGTAGTTATGCAACCTTCACCTCCCAACTGCCATGTTGAAATAAGATTTTTCTTCAGATCTGGAACATGCCTTACCTCCTTCAATAGCCACTGATTTCCATTTTACTGGTTTATGAAAACTGTACCCATTCCAATGATTTTACAGGGTTTATCATCACCCAATGGAACCTGTCCAAAATCTCCTTGAACATAATCATAAAAATGTTTCCTATCAGGTGTGGCATGGAATGAGGTCCTTGAATCTACCACCCAGGCATCAATAATATTTTCTAATGAAAGAATCAAAGCATATTGCAACACATCACCTGTTACATTCGCTTCATGATTATTTTCTTGCTGCACGTCTCCTTCTTTTCCCTTTCGAGACTTGCAGTCTTTCTTCAGGTATCCTTTCTTCTCGCGTTTCCAGCAAACTATCCCCAATCTGGACTTAGATATGCCTTTTCTTGACTTACTGCAATATTCGGGGCTCTTTCCTCTTTCCATTTTTATTCCCCTAGTCTCTGCAGTCAAAGAATTCCCTGATGTCTCACCGGAGCTTTTCCGTTGCATTTCCTCGCTAAGGATTGCACCGACAACATCATCAAACTTTAAAGTACTATATCCAGAGACAGAGTTACTAATGGCCATAACTAAACCATTCCAACTTTCTGGAAATGAGCACAGAAATAACAGAGCCCTAAATTCATCATCAAAAGTGACCCCTACAGAACTTAACTGACTGGTAACTGTAGTAAACTTATTTAAATGATCAGCAACAGATCCACTTTCTGACATCTTCATATTAAATAAACGCTTCATAAGAAATACCTTATTTGAGGTCGGGGTTTTTCATATAGTTTGGCCAATGTCAACATTAAACACTCTGTTGTCGTTTCCTTTGAAATGTTAAATGCTACTGATGCCGCTAGGCACAACCGTATTGTTCCAAGTGCTTTTCTATTGAGAATATCCCATTTTGTGTGTGTCATACTCGTCGGCTTCTTTGTCTTTCCACTCAATGGTTGGTACAGATCTCTCTGGTACAAATAATCTTCCATTTTCATCTTCCATAGCTGCTAGTTTTGGTCGTTGAATTTTTTGACCCTAAATCTACCATCTTCCGCCATTGCTCCCACTCGAACCAGGAACCCTTCTCTCCTATGAGTTTATCAGCGAAAAAAACCTTCGGCTCTGATACCACTTGTTAGAGAATTATAGATTACAGAGTAATGGAATACATAAAATATTGCAGAAATATAAACACATAAAATGCATAAAACAAGAGAGACATAGATATATGTGGTTCACCCAGTTTGGGCTATGTCCACAAAGAAACAGCCAGTCCTTCTTTTTATATTATCCAGCAAACTGAAGAGATACAACCTACAACAGATCCACTATAATTCCCTCTTCGCTCTTAATCTCCTCTCTCTTCCTCACTCAGAATACAAATATACATAGATGTAATACAATTCCCTCATATAGAGCGAGGGGTTGCCTTCTAGGGCAAAAACCCTAAATTAAACATAACTTCTACCGTTAGATCTCTACCTAATGAATGACCCAGATTGACTACAAAATTAAAACATTTTACAAGGCAATTTTACATCTACTCTTAGCTTTGGGGGCGCTTCCACCGATCCCCCCGCTGGGGGGGGGGGGGGGGGGGTCCCAAAGGTCGCAACCGCCCCCCCTAGACCCCCCTTACAGCGAATATTTTACGGGCGGCGTTGCCGCCCCATTACTAACTGGGGTTCAATGCGGCGATACCTTTGAATACAAAATATAATCAGGCTCCACACCCAACAAACTATAACACAAAGGAGCAGTGGAACTTCTTGTGACTAGGCCCAGAGTCGCCAGAAACATCTACTTAATAAAAAATCAGAATGCGGAGATGTATCAAGTGCAACTTTCTTTCATTAACTTCAAAGTAACAATTGACAGAGTCATTGAATTAACAACGTTTTTACGCCAAAGAGAATAATTACATATTAAAAGTCTAAAATCTCATCTAGTTGCCTTTCAGCCTTATATAACATAAAAGGGGAACTTTGATAGAAGCGAATCCTCAGAATCAGGAGATCCTGAGGATTTCGCAATATAAAATTTGATCATATGATAAAACAGGGGTACTTGAACTGATCTTCTGCTTCCTTGTCTACTCCAGATGCCATGGATTTTCCCCTTTATGGCCTCGTGCTGTCGTGCCAACAGAACAACTTTTTCCCAATCGCATCTTTGCATACAAAGATAGCAAAGAATCATTTTTCGTACTAAATTCGCCTATTCTATCACCAACTAGTTTCTTCCAACTTGGACTGATATTTTCCTCATTTTATTCTATAAACAGAGATAATATTATAAGGATGAATGATAAATGAAGCATTAAGTGAAGAGAAATCATACCTTTTTCTTGTCCCAAAAATGTGTATGTGTGTATATTTGATTGTTATTGTAAATATCATAATGAGTTTCATTATAAAGCTCCAGTGAACGATATGTTTGTAATGCTTTAGTAGATGGTCATTGTAAATGCTGCAGCGAGCTGTGTTATAAAGCTCCATGTGTTGTATGTTTTGTTTTCAGCAATTTTGTTGGTTGTAGGTGTCATTGAACACTGAGGGTAGTGTTCCCCCAAGGGGTCAGGTTTTGTAACAGCCCTAGTTAAAAACTCATGTAAAAAATATATAAGACCATGGATGATGGGACACGTATTCCAAGATGAATGGTGGTCAATACATCCTTGTGCGTGTTCATTTGGGTTATTATGGGTAAAGGAAATTGGAAAAGGATTTGGAAGGAAAAATGTCATTTTTGGAACATTTATTTATGAAAATAATGGAAATTAGGAGAAAATGAAGGTGAAAAGTCACATGTTGCATGTGAGGAGAAAAATGAAGGAAAATAATGGAAATTGGAGAAAATATAGGCCTCAATGATAAAAAGGCCTATGAGGATCAGTTGGCAGGATTTTGCTCCGCAATGGATCAATAAAGGCAAAGAAGGCAAAGAAGAAGCAAAAGATCAAGAAAGGGAGTGGAGGATGAAGCAACTACAACAATATTATTTGCAAGTATCGATTTGCATGTGTTTTTTCCTTGCTAGATTTTGCATGCATGGTATTGCATGTGGTTCTTTGCTATCATGGCATGGGTTTTTCCAAGTGTGACAATGTTTTCAGTGCAGCCTTGGCATTTTTGGATAGCCATGGTGTGATGGAGTTCTCATGTTTTGGTTGAGATGGATTTTTAGATGTTTTTTAAGCTAAGTGAGGTGGATCTTCGAATGATAGAACAAATGGTGTAGTGATCCCTAAACCAGATTGTGGATCACGGTAAAGCCATTGGCCTAGTAACCCCTGAGCCATATTGTCGGTTGCGGTAAAGCCAAGATTGTGTGCCTCAATGGGACTAGGAATCCTTGCTGGTCAATGGCAGGATATACAATAAATCAGAGAGGTGGATTGCTCTCCATTGGTCCTAGTAATCCCGAGATGGGATATGTAGTAAATCTTGGAGGGTGGGTCTCAGTTTAGGGCCTAGTGATCCGGTGTGGATTACGGTAAAACCTGAGAGACTAGTAGATAGGAAAATTCCTCACAGTGCATGTGGAGAAATCTGGTGGCATCCATGCTTGTTTTGGCCTAGTGATCTCGTGGAGATCATGGTAAAGCCTATTATTACATGTTTATTGTGTTGGCCTAATGATTCGGGATGGATTACGGTAAAGCTTGGTTTCTATTGATGAGGGTGAGGTGGTTTAGCCTCGGGATGCTCTTGTTGTTTCTTTTGGTTTGAGTCCCACGCTCATGCTTGGAATGTGGCACAAGGGTGAATGAGTGAAGTGAGATTTGGCTCAGCCATTCTATGGTCGGGTGGAACATGGTAGTCCCATCCCGGGTTTGCTTTTGCTTTCATTAATAAAGAGGTTCCTTCCTTGATATCTTATGTGTAAATGTACTCGCTTACATGTGGATTTTCTGGTTAATGTATCCTTGATATTTCTATTACTATTATGCTGGTTATAAGCATGTATTATGACCGTGATGATGTATGGATTTTCTCATGTTTTGATTGGTAAATGAATGAACAATATATATATGACCTAATAGATGATAATGTAGCTAATGATATAAGGGATCAATGATTCTTATATATTCTCAGATAAGTATGAGACCCATATGCTTAAATCTATTTTTTACACCTGTAGTTTGCATTGATGCCAACTGTTTAACAGAATTTCAGCCCTGGTTGGGGATGGTCAGGCCTAGCCCTAGAGTTAGTTTTTGGTGTATTAGTCTTGTCATCATGTGTTTAATGGATTCTGGAAGTTATATCAAGTTCTGGGCTGTGGCCGAAATTATGGGCTTGAAAAGTGCCTTAAATCCCACGGACTCTAGCACAGGTATGCTAGAAATAGTCCTTGGACGCAGGCATGAATGCTTGTGGGAGAGTCTAGAGGTTGAATAACTTAAAAACTCAATGGGGCGTAGGGGCATGATACCTGAGTGGTTGAGATGGATCCTCGGAGTGTTTTGTTGATGTGGAAGTTATGTTTGATGTGTTTTCGTCGATTCCAATTCCTTAAGGTCACCTATGAGATTGAATCATATCATAGTAGCCCCTAGTCACATGTTTACCCCAGTTGGCCGGTTACTTGGGTAGATGTGGGAGAAGGGTGTTACACTACATATCTAGGTTACAAGGGATGGCTCCCTTTCACCACATGGGGCATTCTCTGATAATAGTGTAAATTAAATAGTCATTGTAAAATAATCTAAATTAAATAGTTTTTTCTAATTAAAAAAATAAATAGGCCAGAATATTGATATAAAAGTGTGTTGTATAAATGAATAGAGGTCGGAGAGGGAACTTGTAGTAATTAAAAGATCAATAATTACAATTAAAACCTTAAGTATGCAATGAGAAATGATAGAACACAAATCAAAGATGAATATGAAAAAGGGAAAACAAAAAAGTGTTAGTTGTACTTTCACCCCACTTATTGGTGGCTCATCTTGATGAAAAGAAAAAAATAGAATAACATAATGTATTATTGCATTGCATTCTCCCTCGAAACACAAGCATTAAGATATGTTCATTTATTGATAGTATGAATATATGAAAGAAAATGAATCCTCTAATTGTTGTGACAAACTAATGCTAATCTAGTAACCTACTAGCTTGTCAACAAATATTTAGGTTCAAACACAAAATTACAAGAAATAAAAAATGAAGAAGAGGAGCATACACTTCTATAATGCATACATCTTCATGTGATATTTTAATAAAACCATCAACATCGAGTGTTTTCTAGTTGATTAAACAATATACAATGCAAAATTCATAACTTTGATTCCTCTGATAATATTAATATCTAAAATGATCAAGGATTAAGTAACGTACTATAATGTAAACAAGTGATCAGGTCCCTTGTGTAAACTGCAAACTCCATTAGTGTATACACACAGAAAACAGAATGAAAATGAAAAGAAAAACTAAAAGATATGATCTTCAAAATGCATAGTAAAAGGTTATAAAAGAATTACTGATCAATCTATGCAACAGGTGCAATGATACCATCCTATATCATAAGTCTTTTTTTTTGGGTCTCCACAACTATTCCTCCATCCCCCCTCTCGATTGAGAAAATTGGGGGTTTTATATAAATAGTTTGAATAACTATTTTTAATGATCATCTGAATAAAAATAAAAATAAAAATCATTTTCAAAGCTCACTTCTGTGTAGAAGGGCTTTGGAAGTCCTTCATACACTCTTTGAATTTGAAGAATGTAATAATATCCCATTTTAAGAATAATCAGCTGAAACATTAATTCTGTTTGCAATTCGTTTTGTGGCTCCACATATTTTTTATCTAAATAGTTGTAATGGTTTCCTCGTATAATCTTCCATCTCAATAGTATAGCCCATATTATAATAATTTCTTAATTAATCTTGTATAGCACAAATAAGAGTTAGGGTTTAATGGTTAAGAGCATGTGTTTCCTCCTAAGAGGTCACAGGTTCAAAACCAGAGGGGGGTAGAATATGTATGCCTTCTTAGACTTACCAGTCAAATCGCTACGCGGAGGTGGGTCCCTTATCCCACAAACAAGGGGGTCTCATACATCAATTTAGTATCTGGCTTGGTTGTGACCTTCAAAATGAATATTATTATTATTATTATTATTATTATTATTATTATAATTATAAAACAAAAATAAAGAAAGATATAATAAAATTTGTAACTTTTAACCAAAAGTAAATGTCATTCATGTACCTCATGTTCATTATTTAAATGATTTCCTTCAATTTCACTTCTATAGTTAGCTTGGTAAAGCCTTAAAATATAATGAAACCATAAATTTTATCTGTTTCTTTTCTTAGTTCAAGCCTTTATAATGAATCTAGGTAAAACCTTCTAATCATAATGAAAGCCTTAAGTATTAGAATACATTTCACCCTTGAATTTATGCAAGTATGGTTTGGAATAAATCCTTCAATTAGAACAAAGTCTGAATAAACCTTTTCGTGAGGATTAATAAATGAATTTCCCACGTAAAATCCCCAAAATACCCAACGAAGGTGGAGGAATAATGAACCTAGGGATTAGTGCTATTTTAAATCAACGATTCTCGTATTATTTCAGGTGGAGACCAAGAGTTTGTTTAATGAGTGTTTACTCACGTGATGAAATACTATCCATTGATCTCATTTTTAATGAAGGGATGACATTCACACGAATGTGTGGGGCCTCGTGCATAGTTTTCCATGTGATCCTTCATTTAATAAGGTATGGTTCAATAAATATTTTTTTCCTTTAGCCCTCTTTTAATGCAATACACAAATAATTTTGACAGATAGAGGTTTTCAGGTTTTCATAAATAATTTTGATGCATCATTATAAAGTCGATTTTTGGAAAATAAAATATATAAGGTATGTTGTTTAGTAATTAATGATTTTGATAGATTACCCTAATATTTTCTGACCATTTGTTTTAACAAAAGTTTTACATTTTATTTTGATTTCTCATGCAGAGTGTGTAAATAACCAAGTTCTCAAACTACAATGAGAGTGAAGCATTACGAAGTTTATGAAATGATTTTTATTATTTTAATATATATGCAGTAAAATAATATGAGTCTAAGTGATTTGTTAAAATCTCACAATTCAAGCCTCTGCATATTTTAAAGGTTCTGGATAAAATGTTATAAACTTTTGAGTAAGTGATTGTATGCTGTAATGAGTTTTAACAGGGCGATATACTGCACTGCCGCGAGGGTTATCCCCTTCAGTTCCCCGACGCTGTTCTTTTCCCCGGTCTCTTCAGTTCCTTGAAGCTGTTTTTTCTGGCGAAGTCTGTAGTTTCTGATACCAATTGTTACCTTATCCCCCGATCAAGGTGTTGTCGTTCACGGGTTTTTTCAGTTCCCTCAGGCTGATTTTTCAGGGCTAGTTGGCGGCTTCTCTCGTGCTGTCGTTCCCCGGTCTTTTCAGTTCCCTGAAGCTGTTTTTTTTCTGGCGAAGTCTGTAGTTTTTTCTTTGTTGTTCAAGGTGATATTGACAGGATTTTTCCCCTGGCGCCAGGAGATTCTTGCACTGCATGTTTATGCTGCTGATCCGCGAGATCTACTGTACCCAGGACAATCTACTGTACTTCCGCAGGGGTTATCCTCTTCAAGGTTATTTTTCCCATCTATCTCTTGCCGCGAGGACGATCTATTGCCGCGAGGGCGAATTGCTGGGCGATCTATTGCTGGGATGAGTGATCTACTGCCGGGTTGGGCATCTACTGCTAGATCCGGGGCTTTGTCTTCAGATCTGACGGCTTGAGCATGATGGTAGTCGATGAGATTTGAACCATTGCGAGCGTGACGATCTTCGGCGAAGTCTTCCACCCTGGGATGCTTGACATCGATATTATTATTGGAACTGTTAACGAGTCTCACCACGATCTCCTGAGCTCTTTGCTTGGCTATCTGGACTTCGTTAAACAGGGACAACATTGTAAGAAACATTTTGACTCTGATTCCAGATGGCTCCTAGCTTCGCGAAGATAGCTGCTGGCTCAGCTTCGTCCGCCTCTAGGGGGCAAGCTCCTGCCCATATTGTCAGTGAAGCCCCAACTTCCACTGTCCAGGTGGTCCAGGCCTCACTCGATGAGGCTTTGAAGTTTTCTGAAAGTGCCCTAATCTACCGTTCAATGGTTTTTGGCCGCAGCTGACAGCTCTCCACAGTTGGATCTCAGAGGTATGGAAGCCTGTCATTTCTGATCAAATTAATATCTACCCCTGTGCTAGGGGTTTCTTTATAGTGGATTTTGAAAACCCTGAAAGCAGACAATGTATTCTAGATTCCGGCCCTTGGTTTTGGGAAAACTTAGGCCTATTCATGAAGCCATGGAACCCATCATTCGATCCCTCAACAACAGTCATAACCTCAGCACCAGTTTGGGTGAGATTGCCAAACCTACCCTTGCATCTTTGGAATTTCCCCTCGCTAAAAGCCATTGGAAATTCAATTGGGAAATTTTACTGCAGGTTCCTAGAAACAGAGGAATATGCCAAAACCACCTATGCACGCATCTATGTGGAAATGGACTTTAGTGCCGGATTCTCAGTTGAAATAAACCTAACAAGTAAAGACTATGTGTGGAACCAGAAACTCGATTATGAAAGTGTCCTCTTCAGATGTCGATCCTGCTTTGAGACGGGCCATCTAGCCAAAAATTGCCCAAAAGCCTCCCAGAAAATTTATGCTAGAAAGAATCACCACAAATCTACATGGTGGGAAGGAGCACAAAAAGAACATTACACTGTCATCAAGGAAGAATACTCTCCAGAAAACTTTGAATCACAAGAAATTGGGCAAGAAAGAAACAACTCTCAAGACAAGCACGGGGCAGCCCCGCCCAACAGCAAAAAAGTGAACTCGTCAACCCCTCAAGCATCAAAGCAGATCTCCCAGATTCTTCGCCGACTATCTTCAAAAGGACGAACACAACAGATCGCGAACCTAAGACACCAATGTCCCAAGAATCAGAAGAGATGAAGGAGATGCAAGATAAAGGAAGTTGGAAGACCGTAGAGGAAAAAAAGAAAGCTACAACACCAATCTCGCCAAGAATGACGAGGAGCCAAACAATTAAGAACTAAGAAAATTATAGATCCGATAGACCAATTTGGTCTCGGTGGATGTTAACCACCACCACCATCATCATCATCAATATATTCACGTACATATTTATAGATAGATAATTTAATAATAACCTCTTGAAATTTCACTTGAGTTTCAAATTTACTCTAACTAACGATTTTACATCGCATTTGAATAGTGAAAAGAGGGAGAGGTTTGATAAGATCCTTACACAATAATTCTAATAAATTTTGAAGTGTATGAATTAAACATATGTTAGGAATTTTTTTTATTTTTTTAAGTGGAATTTTAAATATTTACTTCCATGTTTTGCATCATAATTTACCCGTAAATATATAAGAATTCAAATTCCTTAATCATTCAAACACCAAATTTAAAATATTCTTAGTATATATCTTTTCCCCCTTTTATGGACAATGTTTCCCCATTTTTAGGAGTACTTAGTTAGGAATACAAATGTTAATAGATTTTACTGGTATTCATCAATTAGTGGTGTTAATCTTTAAATTGTTTGTATTTTGAATTTATATGTGATTTATAAAATTGAAATCATAATAAAATATTACATATGCATATTTATAGTGTGACATTTATTTAATGCCACTTAGTTATTATCCTTACTTAGGTTTGTTGTAATCTCTTTTATTGATTCACCTTTGTATTCTAGGGAGAAATTTTTTATCACAACAATATGAGAGGGCATGCGAAGGTCTAGCTTTTAAAGAGGGTCAAATTAGGCACTAACATCCAGCTCTAACTTGGGATGGTGTCTCCCTAGGAGGCACCAAGAAAAGCATACCAATTACATTCACATTTGGCATGGATTCAACTCATAAGGGAAATGAAACTCAAGGAAAAAACATAAAGCAATAGAACAAAATATTTTACATCTTAAAGTTTCAGTTGATCAAAAGCAAGAATGTAACGAAGAAAACACATGAGGCCCCAATACATAAATATTAACAAGTACAAAAATTATTCACATACATAGGACATCATTTGTATATAAAGTATATCAAGGTAGCTATGATAATGAATTAGGGCACAAGCACATAAATAAAAAATTCCTCACTCCCTAAGATAATTTTGACACCATATATAAGTCATACCTTCTTACGATTAATGATTAAGAAATTTCATAAATCGTAGTACTAATTTAGATTCATAAGAATGACCTTCGTTTTGGAATAAGGTTTTATTGAAACTTGGGAGACTAGTTTTTAGGGGTTTAGTTCCCTTTTCGTTGCATGACATCATTTTCCAGAACTAGATGTCACTCTGCTGTCAGCAAGCGTCCATAGCCCCGATGGAGTCATCCACTATCCTGAGGTAAGGAACTTTATATATATTTTTTTGTTCTTCATGTTATAGGCATTTTTAAAATTTATTTAACAAATATGACATTCACAATATGAGAGGACTATGCACTAGACTTAGTACAATACCATTGGCCTTTCTTTTCTGCCAGGGAGCATTCATAACCGCAACAGAGATGTTAGCATACCTCAACAGAAGGAGTGGAAGGATTACACACTAGGTTTTTAATCTAGCATCAATGGACTTGCTCCACTACCAACAAGCGTCCATAGCCCCAGCGGAGATACCAGCACGCCCCACCCAAGAAAATATAGGTCGATATCCCTAGGGTAGTATGGTGATAAGGGATGGTCTCATGCATGGTTGTGATGTGACTAACTAATTCCACCAAAATTTCAATTATATATATGAAAACCAATCATTATGTTAATAGGTCTAACACCTATGACTTAATGCAATCCCTGATGGTAGTCATGTGTAAGAAGTATGAGAAGAAATATGCAGTGAGAAATGTTCAATATGAAGTTGACATTGTTGAAGAAACTAAGATCCGAGCCCTTTGAAAGATAGTTACCCCTCAACGGTGGTTTACAAACAAAGTCTTTAATAATTATTTAAAACTCATTAATTATGGTTCATACTGAGGACTGATAGATGTATATTTCATTCTACTATGATTGTATAATGACTTTTAAGATGCAAAAACCTTCATATTTATTTATTCTAAACCTAAGAAGCATAAGAAAACAAAAGTTTATTTATGTACATGGTTTATATACAATGTGTTTCAATGACAATACCTATCAAAGAAGTAAAAAATTCAATGTAACCAAATAGAAATATTGTCAATGGCGAACTTCCTAGTGTTGAGAAATTTGGGCATCAAGTATTAGGTGATTTCTCCTTCTTATGATAACTACTTGTGAATTCTTTTTAATTTCTTATATTAGGATCTTCTCTTTCTTATATTATTAGTGTTATTCTTCATAAAATAACTAATAATGCATAAACCATAAAGAGACAAGAGACATATAATATAGGCTATCATCTAGGGCCTAAACCTCTCCCATTTTAGAGGAAAACCTGAAAAAGTTCTTCTTCTTATAGAGATTTCAATTGATGCATATCAAGACCTGACCCTTGACTTATTTTCCACTCCAAGACCAAGAAACAAGTTCAATTGAGATCATTAGTAAAAGCTAGTCAACCTTATGCTCCTTCCTCCTTCTCGACTTCTTCTTCAACCTCAGCTTCCTTCTGCTTCAAACCTTCGACCTTCTTGAATTAGGTATGCAATACTTAACCTTAATTCAAAACCTTCTTCTAGATAAATATCGATGATACCCTTGCTTAGGATAGAGTATCTTCTTGTCTTGTTTCATCTTCTCTTTTGATTAACCCTTCTTCCACTTCAGCTCCCTAGGAGGATTGCAATTCTCCTCCGATTCCACTGTTGCAACAGACCTATTTCTTCCTTGCACGTATGGAGGTTTACAACCCTTAAAACAAACCTAAAAATAAATCTGAGGACTTCGCTCTTCCTTATTCTTACTTTGTTGGTTTGGAGGCTTCTTATTTGACCCCTTTTCACTTCTTACTGAAGTCTTACGCTTGTCTAAAAATTTGTCTTTTGAACTAACGCCGAGATGAGTATTTATAGTAGTTTCCCCCTCAAATTAGCTGACTTGAATAGGGTGAACCAACATGTCCGTTGGAGGAGTTTATTAATTCCATGTTTAAGTCAACAAGCTCGGAGATTCTTGTGCTTGTCTTGGAGGGTCTTTTTATTCTTTTAATGGCTTATGCAAATGTGTAACTTTCCCAAGAAGGGTCCTTCATACATGACATGGAATTTTATGACTAGATGAAAAATCATAAAGGCTCACAATGGGAGCAATCACTAAAAATAAAATTCCTTGCTCATGAAACCCGTGAGACAAGCATTACAATAATAATTTTATTTTTATTCTTTACATTAAATACATAAAATCACAATTACACATGTCAATATGAAGACCAAACCTAGTTTCACTTTTCAACACTCCCTCTTAACTATGGAGGTACCCATAATGGTACTTGGTCATTCTCAATTTGAAAAATTCTCATAAGAAGAATCAGATTGGTAACCCATATTTTTAGTAGCATATCAACCAACATTGTCACATAGCAAGGCCTTGACTAAAAAATCTATCTTTCCATAAGATCAGATCACAATGATAGTGATACCAATGATGTCTAGACACCCTCATCATTGTCCCTCTCGAAACATTCTCCACCTGAGTTCTCAGAGTGTGTTCCACCAAGAATATTCTTATCTTGGATTCCCAGTCCTCAAAGAATATAGGTCCTCTACAACTACTCTTGTCTTGGATTCCCTAACACATCCTCAAATAGCATTGAATGCTAGATGTTTACAAAATCCTCTATTATGTATTCCCAAGTGAAGACAAGAATGATGGTTCTATCTCTCCCTCTTAATTTATGGAGGACATATCTATTCCAATAAAGGAATTTTCTCATTCCTACGGAAAGAATGTACCTAAGCTCCCTCTTGGCTAAGGAATTTTTGCTTCCAAGTTTCTTCCAAGTAAGAAAACTTGTTTCCAGGATCCCTCTTAATTAGGGACCTGCAATAGCTCCTGAGATTTAGATGATGGGACAACCAACTGCTTGAAGAACTCCTCCTCACAATGTCATGAACTTATTTTCGTTATGCAGGAGTCTTCATGTTTTGGGGCTTCTTCATAGGGTACAAACCATCCATCACTTTCATCCATGAGTCAGTCATGTCATCATCAGAAAGTGATCCATCAATCCATAATTGGCTTCCTTCATGCCATGTTGCCTTCTTCATGCCATGTCTCATTAAGGATCTTTCATCCTACTACATGGGAATCGGTGGTGGAAGATATCCATAGATCTTCCCTCGGCAACCCTGCATAAGCCCATCCAAATATTTGTTCAAAAAATAAAGGAATGAAAATTAAAATCAAAATTACCTTTGTGATGGTCTTTCATCACAACATATTCTAGTTTGCATCAACATCCTGCATACATATTGACACGTCTCCCAAAGATATATATATTGTCAAGGGTCTCTTTCTTTTTCAGGCTCCATCATAATCTTCATATCTTCCATGGAGATATCCTATTCAAATATTATTGGTCTTTGGATGTTTATTACCTTCTTCCATGGTTGCATATCCCATGATATCTTCCTTCCTTTCTTCACACATTTCATTCCCATGAGATTCCAATCAAAGTTCCTCAATTGTAGTCAACCACCTCATACTTCATACGAGGACATATTATGTTGATTTCATCTAGTGAATGTGTGACCCACGCATTTTTTTCATTTGTTCAAGGGGGCACATCATTCCTTTTTATTATGCTATCAAGATAGAGCATTGATCCATGTTACTTGAAGTCATATGAGAGGATTCAACAATATCAAATGTAAGCATACATACCTCATTTTCCTTTGGGTTATCCAGACTTCCTGCATCAACTTCCTTGATTGAAAGAGCTTCAATCCCTTGAGCTTCTTCACCTTTTATGTCATCATACCATCATCCAATGAATTCCACAAGTTTAGAATTTTTTATGAAACACTTTCTTCCTCTCTTCATCGGTGAACCTTTCAATGAAGATTCCATCAAAGAATCTTAGGGATATAGTGTATACCCATCCAACAGATGTTTCATTTTGATAGATTTATGATGAGCCTTGTACTAGATGACTATTTCCCTTCTCTTCAATAAGTGCCACCTATGTTACAAATGAGGTTTCAAAGAGCTATATCCTTCCATATTTGACTTCCATAATTTGACCATCTTTCATGCATTTTATATGTTGATGTCACGAGCTCTTTCTTTTAATGATTTTAAGATGCCTTGATGCATCCCATCATTTTATTAGTGAATCATAATAGTCATATATTTGAATAGAAGACTTAGGAACTTGAAAATATCTTATGTGAGGAAGACTATCTTAGTAATAGAGATCTCTTAATTCCTCTTTCTTGGACTTCTTCTTTTCAGCTTCCTCTACTTCTTTGGTGATATGGGCTTCTTATCTTCCTCTTATGTCATTGTCATTCTTGGTCTTAGGATAAGCTCTTTTGTAGTGTCCATATTCTTGAAACCCATAACATTGAATCTTAGCCATATCCCTTTTGTTTTTCCAAGAACCATACTTTCCACCCTTTCTCCTTGTCATTGTAGCACAAGATTGATTTTTCTCACCTACTCCCACATCAGACTTGGCCTTTAGTATAGATTCTTCAATAATGCATAGTGACCATAGATCCTGAAATGGAGTAGCTTCTTTCTTCCCATAAATACTTGAATCAAGGTGACCCCACTCCTCTGGTAGTGAATTTAGTACAACTATAGTCATTTCTCTATCAGACATGACTTCTCCCAGATCTTGTAGTTGATCCCGGATTTCAGATATCCTCATAAAGTATGAGGCTATTCCATCATCCCTTTACATCTTCAGCTTGTATATTTATTGCCTTAATGAGATGAATTCTCCAACAATGCTTATGGAATAAAACTCTACCAATTTGTCATAGATTTCTTTTGAAGTTTCGGGTTTAGATACATATGGGATGAGGGGATACTTTATAGATTCTATAAGAATCCTTTGAGCCCTAACTTCCCCTTTCATATACTTTGTAAGAGCTTGAGCATCTTCCTTTCTTGGTTTAGTGATATATCCTTTGACATGTTCCATAACCTCATTTTCAATGAGATTCAAATATGTTCTTTTCTTCCATGCAAGATAGTTTGAAGCCTCGACCAATTTGTTGCTTTCCTTGAAAAACACATTTTAATAGATTCAGACGTGGACGTAAATATACTTACTTGATAGGATGATCCTTATCCTTGATGCTTCCTTTATGTTGATGATGATATAGAGAATAGAAATATTCTCTTTGATGAAGATTGTTTTATTCAATAATCATCCTTGATCTCATAGAGAGGGAGATCCCTTTTGATGGTGAAGTCTTATTGATGAAGATCAATGATTACTTCTTGATGATGTCTTAAATGGTAGGAATCTAGGATTTTGATTATTTCTTTATAGATCTTGACTTCAAGATGACATTCACTTTGATTCCTTCCTTGATATTTGATCCTTGAGTATCCCTTGATAAGATTCTCTTCCTTGACTTACTCACCTTAGCTCTGATACCATTTTGAGAAATCTGGGGCATCAAGTATTAGGCGATTTCTCTTTCTTATGATAAGTTCTTGTGAATTCTCTTTACTTTCTTAGATTAGTATCTTCTCTTTCTTATATTATTAGTGTTCTTCTTCGTCAAACAAATACCAATGCATAAACCATAAAGAGACAAGAGACACAAAATATAGGCTATCAACCAGGGCCAAAACCTCTCCCACTTGAGAGCAAAACCCGAACAAATTCTTCTTCTTATAGAGACTTCAATTAAAAAATACCAAGACCAAGACCCTTGACCCATTTACCCCTCCAAGCCCAAGACACAAGTTCCATTGATATCCTTAGTCAACGACAGTCAACCTTTTGCTCCTGCCTCCTTCTCGACTTCTTCTTCAACCTCAGCTTCCTTCTGCTTCAGACCTTCGGCCTTCTTGAATTAGGTCTGCAATCATTGACCTTAATTCAGAACCTTCTTCTAGAGAAATATCCTTGATACCCTTTCTTAGGATAGAGTATCCTCTTGGCTTGTCTCAGCTTCTCTTTTGACTAGCCCTTCCTCCATTTCGGCTCCCTAGGAGGACTACAATTCTCCTAAGATTCCACTGCTGCAACATACCTCTTTCTTCCTTGCGCGTATGGAGGTTTGCAACCCCTAAAATAGACCCAAAAATAACCCTAAGGACTTTTCTCTTCCTTATTCTTACTTCACTGGTTGGGAGGCTTCGTATTTGACCCCTTCACACTTCTTACTGTGGTCTTACACTTGTTTGAAAACGTGTCTTTTGAACTAAGGTTGAGCTGCCTATTTATAGTGGTTTCCCCCTCAAATTAGCTGACTTGAAGAGGGTGAGATGACATGTATGTTGGAGGAGTTTATTAATTCCATATTGAATTCAACATGCTAGGAGATGGTTGTGCTTGTCTTGGAGGGTATTTTGACTCTTTTAATGACTTATAAAAATCTGTAACTTTCCCAAGAAGGGTCCTTGATACATGACATACACTTTTGTGACTAGATGAAAAATAATAAAGGCTCACAATGGGAGCCATCACTAAAAATAAAATTCCTTGCTCATGAAACCCATGAGACAAGAATTACAATAATAATTTTATTTTTCTTCTTTACATCAATTACATAAAATCACAATTACACATGTCATTGTGAAGACCGAACCTAGTTACACTTTTGAACACCTAGCACTAGGATCCATTCTTAACCAAAACTGTAGTATAGGAACCAAAAAGTATGTTTCATCAACTAACATGCATTGTAGAAGAGAGTGGATGTAAAAGCAGCATGAGATTAATGTTCTTTTAGAAACTTGATTCATCCATTCCTCCACAAAGTCATAATATCTCGTTTGAAAATTTAAATGATCAAAATTTTCCCATATACAGTTTTCAACGATATTTTCATAGGGTGGTATTTTATCGCTTTCAAATATGGTGATAAGGTTAGTCCCACAACATTCTTCAAATTCATGATTAAAAACTGGTAAAGAATATTCTGCAAAATAGTCAACATATTTCAAATTAAATCTTGTAGTATTATGATCCAATCCCTTAGTATGTCACAAAAAATATTGTAAATGAAAATCATTGTTTTCATTATACGATGCAACAACCTCAAAATTTTGAGTAAAATTGTCATCATTAGAAATAGGGGAAATTGTATTTTCCTCGTTATAAGGATTATGTTTTGAAAACTGTGAATTTAAATCATGAATATTTTGTAGGCTACTACAACGGTTATGTAACAACCCTAGTGAAAATTCCATGTAATAAATGTTAAAAACACTAACCACAGATGACTGGGACACTTATTCCAAGATGAATGTTGGGCAAGACATCCTAGTGTGTGTTCATTTGGTTGTTTATGGCTAGGGAAATTGGCAAAGGCAATGGCTAAGGAATTAAAAGGCATTTTGGCACAATTATTTATGAAAATGATGGAAATTAGGAGAAAAAATAGGTGAAATTTCACAGGTTGCACTAAGGAGGAAAATGAAGGAAAATAATGGAAAATGAAGAAAATAGAGGCCTCATTCATAAAAAGGCTTCTAATGATCAATTGGTAACCTTTTTCCAGTTTAGCTTTGGAGCTCTCTCATTATTCTCTCTCTCTCTCTCATACTCTTGGAAAATTAGAGTTTTCTTGGAGCACTTTGTCATTGGAGCAAGAAAGGAAAAGAAGGCAAGAGGAAGCAAAGATCAAGGAGGGAAAGGCAGGATCAAGCAACTACAAAAGGCTTCATTGCAGGTATCAACTTGCATGTGTATTTTCCTTGCTAGATTTGGCATGCAGGGGATTGTGTGTGTTTCATTTCTACCATGGCATGGTTTTTGCCAGGTGTGACAACATTTTCAGCCTAGCCTTTCCATTTCCTAATAGCTTTAATGAGATGGGTTCTCTCATGCGTTTTGTGTGGGATGGACGAATTGGATTCGAAGATGAGTGGGGTGGATCTTTGAATTGACAAACACATGGTGGTAGTGGCACCTAAACCGGACTGAGGATGCACAAATCCACTAGCCTAGTAACCCGTGAACCAGACTGTGGGTTGCGGTAAAGCCAGATTGTGTGCCTCGGTGGGCCTAGGAATACTTGCCAGTGAATGATGGGATATACAATAAAGACAAGAGGTGGATTTCCTCTCTGCTGGGCCTGGTTATTCTGGGATGGAATGCACGGTAAATCCTAGAGAGTATATCTCGGTGTCGGGCCTAGTGATCCCTGGATCAGACTGCAAATGCACGATAAAGCCTGAGAGACTAGGAGGCACTCAAATTCCTCACAGTGTAGGTGGCTAAATCCATTGGTATCCACATTGATTGGTGTTTTTTGATGTGTTCTATGAGTCCCACATTCATGTTTGGAATATGGCACGGGAGTGATTGGCTGAAGAGAGACTTGGCTCAGCCAATATATGGTCAGGTGGAACGTGGTAGTCCCATCATCGGTTGGTCCATTGCATTTATTATTGAGAACTTCATTCCGTTGATTTTCATGTGCAAATGTACTGATGTATATTGGATTTTGATGGCTGATATGTCCATTGTATTTCTGTTCCTAGTATGTTGGTTATACGTACCTTTTGTGACAACAAATATGTATGCCTCTCACCATGTTTTTACTTGTATCTGAATGGATAATGTATCTATGATCTAATAAATGATAAGGTAGCAAATGACATGAGGAAACAATGGTTCATGGTGATTCTCAGATAAGTATGAGATCCCTACACTTAATTCTGTTGTTTACACCTATAGGTCACATGTTGATATGTTTGATGAAATGCCTATCATGGCTAGTAGGGGTCTGGTTATGGTCTTGTTCAACTTATTTCTTTTTCATCCTTGTTTCCTTGTATTCTTACCAATTTTAAGTGATCATTCCATTCTAGGCAGTGTCCCAAGCTTTGGGCCAAAAAAGGTGCCTCAAATCCTGGAATGTTAATAAACAGAGTGTTAGTTTAAAGACTAACTCACCTGGGTAGTTTCTGGGGAGTGTTATTACGCGCCTTGGTAGTGTCTGGGGAGTCTTATAACTCACCTGGGTAGTGTCTGGGGAGCGTTACTCTGCCCTAAGTTTCTCAAACAGCAGTAGGACCCAGGGACAGGCTGTCTCAGTGGTTGACTTGTCTCTTGAAGGTTCTGTGGATGATGTTGGATTAATATGTGTGATGTTTCATCGATTCCACTTCCTTAAGGTCACCTAGGAGGTCAAATTTAATCATAGTAGCCTCTCATCTCATGTTTACCCCGATTGGCATGGTTGCTTGGGTAGATGTGGGAGGAGGGTGTTACAGAGTGGTATCAGAGCATGGTTTAACTCTCGGACTGAATGGGTTGAATGTGTGTTGGTCATGCATGCATGTCAGTTGCATATCTGTCTCTTACACTTATATACTTGTTGCATTTTCTTGATGATGGATTAGGGTTGTAGTATGGTTATCATGGAGGATTTGATATTGATTTCATGAAATGTATTTGAAATAAGTATGTGACTGATTGTATATGTTTATTTGTCACTTACATGTTGATTTTATGTCACCTACTTACATCCTTGTATGTTAGGTTACATTTTTGAATATTTTGATTACATGCATCAGTCTTGTAGGTTGATTACAAGAACTGATTGGTTATGTTCGACTACATGCATTTAGCTGTAGGTGTAGTTGATTTGGCATTCCTTATGCATGTTTTCGGTTGCATGTGGCAATGTGTATAGTGGAGTAATGGTTGTTGTCATGCATGAGGTCATAACATGCATTGTTTATATGGCCTTGCATTGATGACTAGACCCTAACTAGAGTGATGCTTGTATGTTGATACATTTATTTGTGAATGTCTATATGCAATTATGATTATGTTATACATGTATCACACTGATTTGGTAATCTTGCAGACAAGGTATCCTCCCCGAGCTATACTAAGGTACATTGATCTATTGTGATTTGGTTTATCTCACATATTATGCATTGCAGGAAGAAAGAGATCAAATGACTAGCAAGGTGGTAGACTACGTAGAATCTCCCTATGAATCAGATGAGCAATGTGGTGTGGGGCATACTTCTAATTCGGCCAATACATTAAGGAGATTGAAGGAAGAGTGTTAAGGGAAATCTTCCCCTAGGGTCTTGGGTTGGTACCCTAGCAGATCGGGGGTTATTTAAACAAAGAAACACACATTCCACACAGCCATGATGCTAATATAAACAAACTATAGGAAAAAGGAGTGCACCTTAGGTCCTTCGTTTGAGAAGATCCAATTAGGGTTCAAACCCTCTTTGAGTTCCTTTGAGTCCTTCAACCTACAAAACCACCAATCCCAGAAAGTACAACAGTATATGGACAAAGCATCATAAAGAAATAATCTTCATTGCATATAGAAAGGTAGTTAGTTATGTAATTAAAAACAACCATTCACATGTGAATCATAACATTGATATCATAAACATGAAGAAGATTTATATCAGGAACAAGACAAGTGTTTCTTTTATTATAAATAACTAAAGTACAGAAAGGAATAATTTCACCTGATTCGTCCTTTCGCAGGCTCCAAGCGGAACCGTCCTCCGGATTCATCCAGTCTCAAGCCTTTAACAAATTCCTTCCATGACTTACTCCATGATATCTCAAATGGTAGATAGACATCAACACACAAGGAAACAAGGGTTTCCTGCAAATGGGGGAAGTGCTGGAAGCACAAGGGACTTCAGACCTGGTACAGGGATTATCTCAGTAGCGTGATCTTTCTCTCTATTCTCTCCTCCTTTAGGCCTTCCCATGGAAGCCTTTTATACTTCTCCCAAGGTAGTTGTTTAGTTGGGAATTCGTTGGGAACAGTTGGGCCACATGCACTAACAGGTGATCAGCAGGTAAAACCCGCGATCTCTGCCCGAAATTAAGGAGTTTTAATTTTTTAAGTGTTTTAATACATATACGTGGGTTGGGTATACACAGACCCGCGTATACACGTGTTTAGCTCAGGGAAATGTCGCGTATAGGGAATAAAACACTGTTTTTTTAAATTTTGGACCAGGTCTGGAAGGAGGGGTTGCCCTAGGCCATGAGTGCAGCATCACAAACATCAAGAGTGATATTTGGAGCTATAACAGATGCCCCCTAATATATGAGGTCAGAAGGGGTACATGATGGCCGAAATGTATTAAGCAAGTACATGGAAAGGAAATCTGTCAAAAACAGAGAAGGACTTCACCAGAGTTCAGCTTGCTAAGCCACAAAAGGAGATTAGAAAGAAACACTATCTGAGGCAGGCATACCCATGCTCAGAGAAAGTAAAGCATGTCCGCATATCAAGTACAAGTGGATCCACTAAGTATACAAGTATAAAGAACTGGAAAATACATAATGGATCATCTGATCATGATCGAACAAGTACATGTCTAAATATCACATATAAGACTGTCAATGATGTTGAAAGATGCAATGGATCACTGATATCAAAGACTGATCCCATAGGGTACCAAATGAACATGATGGAGTAAGATGGTACTACACTGCAAAATCAGGTGCCAGCATATAGAATGTCGCCATGAATGATTGCAACATATAAGGTGGAGTAGTATCAACTAGCAGCAACAGGAGCAACTATCAAGTGAACCAATGAATGTTGATGCAACCTGAGATCTTCATCGACTGCCGTGGTACATTTCTACACCATGGGAATAAGTGATCTGAAGTCGACCATGTGAGAAATTGTTTGATTACCAGTCATTGATGTATACCGTTAACAAACGCGAGACTACTCATCGATAATGATAATGAGCGTCAAGGTACCCAGTACAATCTAACAAGTGTGAATAGATGAGCTGGAGTCGAACACCTGTAAGAATCTATCAATCAGGAGACAATGATGGTTTCCCACTGTCAATAGCGAAGGAGCTGCCACTAATGACTGCAAACCCCAAGGTACTACCAAATGGACTCTAGATCTTTGCCCCAGAGCAATGAGTCATAGTCGATAGGGAAAGATCCGCTAGAAGGAAGGCATTAAGGCATCCTTCATCAATCTAGTGTGAGTGTAACCCGTAGGCCAATAATGTGGAAGGAATCGGACGAAAAAAACTGTAGTAACCTGACCGTATCACGTTTCCGGCGTACACAAGATGTGGCTAGCGTACGACAGAAACCCTCTAAACCAACCAATAATGAAAGCTGACACACAGGCGAGGTATCCACCAATAGGGTCAAATGGAAACCAAGGTACTGCACGAATCCGAATGTGTGATAATGTAAGCTGATGTCGAACATAAGGGAAACCACTCAGTCAAAGACCCATGATACTGATCGATGCTGAGCACAAGGTGACATATCAATAATGTAAATAGGGCCAGGGTGCGACTCTAGGCCTACCCTCAGAGCAAGACGTCATTGTCGATAAGGACAAGACCCGCCATCAAGAAGTCAATGGGGACCTTCTTAAACTGGCACGAGTAAAGGACCAATATAAATGATGTGATGATAGACAAGACACTGACAACCAGGGATTGACGACTGAAAAATGAGTCAAGAGACACCGCAGAGAGTCCGACTCAGGCTAACTTCCCTTGAACAAAAGCACGACTAAATGTGACTATGTGGCAGCATATGATGACTCTGTATAAGCTCGTCGCGTAGGAGGCACAAACGAACCCTCCATATGATTGGAAGAGGTAACCAATCAGGGGAGAACTGACTCAATAACAAGGTTAAGGTGTACCTAAGTCAAACTAAATCCTGCCCAAATGGAGGAGACTTTGTTTTGAGTGCTTTATTCAAGGGCGACATGACTGACTCTAGCTGCCAACAATAAATGGAAATCTTGTCCCATTCCCGCTCTTTTTTTAGAATATATAATTTTTTTGTCTTTTTCTTTAAGCTGGAAAAAGAATAAAAGAATGCTATAGTACAGTGGAAAGAACGAGTGTCGGTGAAACAGATGATCTAGTTCCTGGGATTGGAACATTCCTATGCTCAATGTAGGGAGGCGAAACTGGTCAAAGACGCTCAAAGGTGTGTTCCTTCCACAGGTCAAGGTGTGTCAAGTTGCAGAAGTCAAGGGCATGCAAGTTTGATTTCACAGTAGTCATGGTCAAAAGTTGGCTTAAACACGAGTCCAAGTGAATCCGACTCAAGGCCAATAGGTGCAAATGGTCAAAATGTAATGCAGTAGTACAAATCAACACAAAGGAGCCTCTAGGGTATAAGGCCAGAACGAAGCGAAGAAGCAAAGAGGAATGAGTCTTCATTGCATAAGTCATGGCGGGACTACAGAGGACTCCTGAGCCTACTCAAATTGGAGTAGCATGGGAAACAAATGTTAGTGAGGTGCTAACTAGGATGCCCATGAAAAGGATGGCTCTACCATCGTGTCATGATTAAAAAATCGGTGAGTGAAGATGGTTTACTGACCATAACATGATGGGATCAACCCTATGGCAGATGTATCGACAAACGGAGGCTAGTATGCATAATGCAGCAGAAAAATGGCTTTCCTAACCTATATGCCAGTGAGAAAACGATACCTGCCATGACGGGTTGGCAGTCATGGAACCATCTCGAAACTGTCGAAAAAGCGTCGAAAATGACCTGAAAATGAAACCATTCTCGACATTCCAAGCTCCCAAGTTAAAAGTTACATGAGACCAAACAAAATCAAGTTTTGAAAAAATTTTGCATTTTCAAAGCCTATAAAATAGTTTTTGGACTCACCATTTTCACCATTTGAGTTTGAGAGCAAAAGAAGCAAACTTTCCATACGCCAAACTCAACTGTTCAAATCCTTTGAAAATCACCATGTAAGCTCTATACTTGGCTTGCATTCAATTGTGACTAGTTTTAGAGTTTTTAATTTAAGTTTTACCATTGGATTTTTTGCTAAAATTTCTTCGCGGCGTATACGCGGGTTGAGTATATGAAACCTGCATACACGCAGGCCCTACACGCGACTGTGTGTAAAGGGACCCGCGTATACGCCGCGAACATTTCAAACAAAAAAACTAACGGTTCAAAATCATTTTTTCTTCAGGATGCCAGTCACATGGCGAGAAAGAGAGCATACCTCAGCGGATGATGAGGTCATGAACGATCCCAATGCTTTGGATTCCTTGCGGGGATGTGGTTTGCTAAAATTCTTCAAATTTCCAAATATGAAAGCAAACACACGGTTGCTTGAGATGCTCCTTCACTATTGGAGTATTGAGGATGATTCATTTATGATTGACCAGATGCCACTCAGGATGGAAGTTGAAGACATTTATTTCATCACAGGTCTTTCCCGGAGGGGAGAGATAGTACATTCCAGGGGCAGGACACGAATCAATCTCTCGATCGAGGACTATGTACATATATACTGCCTGGGACATCCAGAAAAGGTTGAAATTCAGATTCCAATCAAACATGTGGCGAGTTTATCATTGAGGATAATCCTGTACACCATAGCCAGAGTGAACGGATCAACATCTCTGCACCAGGCATCATGGCCAGCCATGATCCTGGCGGTAGATTGTCTCACTACCGTATTTGACTGGTGTACTCCTCTACTGACTAGCCTGAAAAGCCAACTTACTTCCATCAAGAGAGGGCAGACCAAAAACTTTGGATACGGAACCATCTTGTGCTCTTTCTTCTTTGAGAGAGTCCCAGCACTTCGTCCTAGAGTGCCAGTTTCAATCAACACCCCACGAGATCCACGGATGGGCAGGTGGGCTGACCTGATGAAACGTCTAGGAGGTGGGGACGTCCCACGGACTACATTTGATGACGACTTCTTCTCCTGGTGGGAGCAGTAGATCATTGCCATATATGACTACCCTTATGCTGGGTTGGATTTCCGAGGAGATCCCGATCTAGTATTACCACCGACCGCAACATGGGGCGACATAGGCAAGTGATTTTTGATTTTATGATTTTTTATGATTTTTCAAATATAATAATGAATTTTGAAAAATATTTTTGATAGGATTCGAATGATTAATATGATGATCATGTTCCAGATATTGGGCTGGTACGACCAGATGGGTTCCTGCGACATGGATGGCGTGGCCGAGGGGCCGAAGAGGCGGCTGTTGATACAGAGCGACTTCTACATATAGTTCAGCGACACTTGGGGAGACTGACTCACCGAGTACTGATGGCAGCCGTAGAGGACCTCCCTGAGGATATGCAGCGTCATGTGGTTGGCATGCCACATGACTGGGTTTGCACTTTTATGCGTGTAGCCAATGAAATAACTACCTATCCAAAGGTCGATCTACCACTGTCATCGCTTCCTCAGATGGAAAAACAATATCTAAGCAATCCCATGCAGAAGTGGATTCAAGGGTCCGAATATGAGCCACATCATCATCGAACTCTTTCTCTGAGGAGGGAGTAGGATGATCATTTGTAGGGTCATCAGTAGATTCACATCTAAGCTCTGCTGCAAACGTAGAAGATTCTATTTCACCCACCTCACCGTCATCTAATGTGGTCATAGATGAAGATAAGGGTCCAGGATCCGAAAAATAATGAGCTTGAACAAACTCTTTCCGTAAAGGGTCCCTGGAGGATGAAATTGTATCTATTCTTTCCATAGGAGGGGGAAGATCAAACGTACCCATCAATGAAGAGTACATCCCGACTCCTAGATTCTCAGTAGGCGAATGGGGGTTATCCACTAATGAAATAGTAGAGTCTAAAGTTGCCCGAGGATCAACTGAAGAATAATCCAATTGATCAACCTTAACGATTTTCCCTTCATGAGGAAAGCAAATGACACGAAACAGAGTCGAAACGACGGCGTCCATTTCGTATACCCAGTTCCTTCCTAAGAGGAGATTGTAATCTAGGTTAGCATCAATGACTTCTACTTCGATATCAACGACCTTCCCTCCAACACATAGAGAGAAGGCCGGGATAATCCCGTATGGCTTATGAGAATGACCATCAAACGCTATCAAGAGGGTAGGTGAAGGAACAACCGATGGTGATCCAATGGCCTTCCAGCATGACATAGACATGACACACGTGGAAGCTCCCTCATCTATAACTATTCGAAAAATATTAGTTTTTCAGTAGGTAGACTTTATATGGAAATCCATATGATGAGGAAGTCTCTTTTTGACATTACTCATATCAAAAGTGAGAGCTAAGGAATTGTTTGGATCCACTGCCCCCATTGCTGATAGCAAGGCACTTCGTTGAGTAGGACATGACTGGAGAACCTCTAAAGCGGACATAGCACATGGACTCTGAGCCAGATCCTCAACAATGGAGTAATTCTGGGTGGCCCTAGCATTAGGATTAATAGTCGCGCGTTTAGCGGAACCTTTCGGCATCCGTGGCATAGTCTCGATAGAGGGTCGCTCAATATGAAGTGGGTTGGTAGTTTCGGGAACTGATTTACCCTTAGAAGTTTCAGCTTCACCGTAATCACATGACCGAGTGGTCACATTAGCGTGAGAACCCATCATGAACACATTTGATGATTTATCCCCTTCCTGGCTGCCCCCCTGCCAAGGTACCAGGATTTGAACTCGTGCCAACAAGCATTTGCTGCCCTTGGGGAAAAGGGTTGGTTAACACAGTTTGAGAACTAGAAGCCCCTTGTTGCCCTAACAAGCGTTGAGCGTCTTGAATCTTTGGGCAGAGATGAGTTAAATGGTCTCTGTTGCATAACTTGCATGGAAACTTGACTTTCTTTCTAGACTCATTTCCACCACCACCAGCATTATTGCCGGATTTATTAGCGTCAGTCTTCTCATCTTGACCCTTTTTCTTACCGCATCCTTTCTTCTTCCCATTGGAATTTTGATTTCCCTTGGGGTTGGTAGATTAGATGGCATTAACCGAAGAGGGTTGGGAAGACGAAGTGTTAGACGATGTGACCTGGTTGTTAGAAGCAGTTTATAAAGACAACTGTTGCAATTGACTCAACAGGTTCACTGCATTTGTGTCTATCGATCCAACAATACCATCCGCATGGGGACTTGGCTTCGACTTGGCTATATCAACCTTAGTCCCGGGAGCATCAGGCAAGATTTTTTGTAGAATCCCAGATTGAGAATAGATCAACTCTAATTGTTGGGCCCTAAAAATAGCTTGCTCCTCAGAATAGACTCTGGACAGGGAGACATCCTTAGAGATTTCGGGTTGTAAAGATTTCAAAAACCATTCGAGATGGTATTCAGGGGGAGTTTCGGCTTTAATGAGCCTCTTTCTCCGTCTCCATTCCTGAATGTGGTCAGAACTGTGAGTTGCCGTGTCCTGACGGAAATTAGCCAGAATTTCAGTTCCGGCATCATAATGGACGGGAAACTGGAAATGATTTAAGAAAATATTAGTTAAGTCGGAAAAAGATGTAAGCTGCCCCTAGGCAACTCTATGTACCACTTGGCCGCATTACCAGTCAAGGTGCGTTGAAACAGTCTCAACCTAATCGAGTCGTCGATAAGGGAGTTTGATGAGCACCACAAATGGAATGTGGTCATGTGGTCACCCGGGTCTTCACCGCCCTTTCCCTCGAACTTTGGAATGTCTGAAGGGAGTTTGATTGGGACCAAAGGCTAGGCTGGATTGTATTTGATTGGATTGTTTGTTAATTTCGTGAGATCTGGCAAGTTCAAAGTTGCCAGAAAAGGAAGCCTAGGAGGTCCTTGGGAATTCCACCCACACTGGGCGGAGTTCTCAAAGCCCTGAAAAGATTGGCCTGGATTTTGGAAGGCACCAGGCTGCTCGAAGTAACCCACAGAACCAGTTGAACCAAAAGGCAGACCTTGTGATCCAGCATAACTCAGAGTTTGACCAACTCCGGCCGAAAAACCTCCATAACCGGTGAAGCTCCCTCCTAAAGGATTATAAGGAGTCGATAACCCCTGATAAGGATTCCAAGCAGAAGCTAAGGGAGGAATACTTTGAAACATGCTAACTGTGGAGTACGACCTATTCCCTTGTTGGCCTAAAAATGGATTCCCAGTTCCCATGCCACTAACCGCAGGGTTAGTCCAACCTTGAAAGGGATTACTTCTTTGTCTTGTGGCGGAAAAAGGCATAGATCCTATTCCCATCATGGATGTGGCGGCACTAAATGGAACTGACGGAATACCCTGTGACTAGGTGCCAAAAGGGAAGAATCTAGTACTAAAAGCATTGGCTTGGGAATTTCCACTCGTAGAAGGAATGGAGGTAGACCCAACTAAAGACGTGCTAGCAAAAGACCCAAATAAAGATGCAGAGGGGATGGAAATAGTTCCTCCCCCTTGTACTGATGTTGGAGTCTGCATAGTTGTAGCACTTGTGGTGGAAGCCATGCTTCAAGTAGTGGTCGTCGATGGTAAGTGCGTAATATAACCTGGACTTGACGGTCTATGCATTAGAGATCCAACGTATTGTAATACTTCTGGGTGACTAGAAGGTAGGGGAGAATTCAGAGCCGCTAACGACTCTGAGAGTTCTTCTACCTCTACATTATCTTCTGTCTGAAATAGAACTCGAGAAAGAACTGGAGTGTTCCTCTCTTGTTCTGTGGAAGTACCAGGCCTATCCTGAACACTAATGTCCCTGCGAGGAAGATCAATCCCCGTTGCGTCAGCTACCCCGGGTTGAAACCCACCGGCAGTATTACCTCTGCGCCTTCTAGGAGAAGGTTCTAAACTTGGTGGTGAAAGACCATGAAGTCTTCGAGACTATCTAGGAGATTGGTCAGCCACTTTGAATTTTTTATTAAGATCTAGCTAAAGACTCAAAAAATTGAAAGCTAGGCCAACTAAGAGCACAGAGCACACACTAAAATGTTCCTAAAGATGTCAACCAGTCAAACAACTTTCGAGTATTTCCGCTCCGGGTGATGAGGACCGGACACCAAAATACAAGAAAGTGAAATAAGGGGCCTTCCGAAGATAGTATGGGATAATGACGGCCCAGTCCTACCAGCGAAGGTAATAGAGGAAGTTACGCTGACCTCCTAACAATAGCCTGCGCCGGTGCAAGCCCCCAATCTTCGCAAGGGTGCCCTCCGGTAGTACCGTTGAGAGTGATGCAACGTCAACCTCAAGTGCCATGGGATTCCCCTCCGTAGCCACCTATGTAGATCCCTAGGAGTAGCAACTAAGGTTACCAACTCGTATCAGAAGCCAGGCGGAACAGTCGTGAGGTTGGATCCGACAAGTAGGAGAGGGGGTATCTCTCTTCCTTATCTTCACGAACCCTCATGCTTAACTCCCAGATCCAGAGCTTTCCTGGTCTTCCTAACGCTATTGGATTTGCACTCACTATTCAGACTCCTATGTTTGACAGTTTCAATGGCCTTGGAGAGTTTTCTCTCCACTCACCTAATCCAAGGCCCTAAAATCCTAAAACTTGTTGGTGTATCTAACTTGATAATAAAAAAGTTTTAGTGAATGTTAATTAGCGCCTGATTTTAAAATAGGTTGTTCTTTAAGTCAAGGGATTTGTGTAAATGAAACTTGTGGTGTTTTTACGCAAAAGAAATTAATAAAAACCAAACTACATGCAGATGCACTTGTTTTTGTTTTTCAATGAAAGAAATTTCTACTTGGGTTTAGAGGAACTTCAAAGAAAGCAACAAATTTTTCTTTTCTTTTCTTTAACTCAAACTTCACACTCACAAAATTTAACAAAACTATGGATGCCTAAAAAGATGTGCAAATTTATCCTAATGCAACAAATACATGCTGATGCAAAACTCAAAACTACTCTTTAAATGAAGAAGTGAAAGTTGCTTGTTTATCAATTTTTAATTTGCCACTTAAAATGTTTAGATGGAATATGAGTTGCTAATGCTCATTTTTGTCTCTACACTAAAAGCAATTTTCAAGACAAACAAACAATGCACTTTCATTCACTAAAAGAAACTAAAATCAAAACAAAGTTCAAGAAGGCAAAACCAAGTTTTTCAAGAAGTTTTCTTCAAAAGAAAAAAAGAAACAAAAACGTCTTTTCAAAAGTGTTCTCAACAAAACTGAAACTTTATGATTGAAGAATAGGCAACAAACACTTTTGCAAGTCGACAACACAAAAGGGATGAAAATTCAACAAAAAAACGTGTTTAAAGATGCTCTTAGTAATCAAAAGTAGCAATGAAAGCTTTGGCAACAAAGACCAAAAGATCAAAAAGACAATTTTCAAGAAAGTGTCAACCAACTACTTTCAAGAAACAAGAAAAGCAGATGGTCACAAAAAGGTAGTTTTGTCAAGCAAACAAAAAGGTCACCAAAACAAGATTTAACACAAAGATTGAGATCAATCTTCCTGCCCTGAAGGATCAGAGCAGCCAAGATTCCTAACAAGAAATCTTGTGTGCTTAAACAGAAACGATGACGCTTGCAAAAACAAAAACAAGACCAACACTTCTCACAATCAGAGAGAATTTGAAATCAGATACTTGCTGTGAAAATAAAGATTGACACAAAAAAGTAACTGTTGAGGATTGAAACAGACCAGCAGATAGACCTTCAGAAACAAAAAGATTTGAACAATCTTGAAAATTTTAAGATATACGCGACTGTACTGATGTACAGATGCGTGTATACGTGACTGTGCCTAAGGAAACATGTGTATACGCGGGTTCACTTAAGGAAACATGTGTATGCACGCTTCTGTAAACAAGAAAAACAACGTATATAATAGACTTCAAGAAAAAAAACAGTTTGAAGAAACTGATCAAACTTTCAATGCAGGTTCCTACAGGAACAAACTACTTAGTGACAGCAAGAAAACAGACAGCTGAGCCCTGATTGGCTTGAACAAACCCAAACTAGGAACAACAACACTGTTGTCTCCAGTGGAGTCACCAATTCTGTTAAGGGAAATCTTCCCCTAGGGTCTTGGGTTGGTACCCTAGCAGATCAAGGGTTATTTAAACAAAGAAACAAACATTCCACAAAGCCATGATGCTAATATAAACAAACTATAGGAAAGGTGCACCTTAGGTCCTTCGTTTGAGAAGATCCAATTAGGGTTCAAACCCTCTTTGAGTTCCTTTGAGTCCTTCAACCTGCAAAACCACCAATTCCAGAAAGTACAACAGTATATGGACAAAGCATCATAAAGAAATCATCCTCATTGCATATAGAAAGGTAGTTAGTTATGTAATTAAAAACAACCATTCACATGTGAATCATAACATTGATATCATAAACATGAAGAAGATTTATATCAGGAACAAGACAAGTGTTTCTTTTATTATAAATAACTAAAGTACAGAAAGGAATAATTTCACCTGATTCGTCCTTTAGCAGGCTCCAATCGGAACCGTCCTCTGGATTCGTCCAGTCTCAAGCCTTTAAAAAATTCCTTCCATTACTTACTCCATGATATCTCAAATGGTAGATAGACATCAACACACAAGGAAACAAGGGTTTCCTACAAATGGGGGAAGTGTTGGAAGCAAAAGGGACTTCAGACCTGGTACAGGGATTATCTCAGCAGTGTGATCTTTCTCTCTATTCTCTCCTCCTTTAGGCCTTCCCATGGAAGCCTTTTATACTTCTCCCAAGGTAGTTGTTTAGTTGGGAATTCGTTGGGAACAGTTGGGCCACAAGCACTAACAGGTGATCAGCAGGTAAAACCCGCGATCTCTACCCAAAATTAAGGAGTTTTAATTTTTTTAAGTGTTTTAATACATATACGCGGGTTGGGTATACACAGACCCGCCTATACATGTGTTTAGCTCAGGGCAATGTCGCGTATAGGGAATAAAACATTTCTTTTTAAATTTTGGACCAGGTCTGGAAGGAGGGGTTGCCCTAGGCCATGAGTGCAGCATCACAAACATCAAGAGTGATATTTGGAGCTATAACAAAGAGATAAGGAGTTGTAAGGAAGATAATGACCATATCATATAGGCACGAGAGAAGCAAGTGGAGGTTAATGCAATACTTCTTCAGATTTTTTTCAGACTTGCAGTGACAGGGCCACTTCGGGTCAGCCATGCACATGAGGATGGAACTAATGGAGCACATTGCAGTAGATCTCCTGGTAGATACAAGTCGGATAGATTTGACATGGTGAGACATGGAAGGTTGTTGGACACTCCGGAAAGGAGGGGTGATGAGTATAGGTATTATTATAGTTCCGGTTCTGATAGACATCATGATCATCATCGCTATCATCCTTACAGGAGGAATGCTAGGGGGTGCTTGCTGGATGAATTCAAGAAGAAAAACCACATACTTTTGATGGAGATGTGAAGAAGTCGGAGGATGCAGAGGCTTGGATACTTGGCATGAACAAGTTCTTTGAGTTGCATGAGTACACAGATAACATGAAGGCTTAGATAGCTATCTTTATCTTGAAAGGTAAAGTAGACATCTGGTGGGAAGATGTTAAGTGGGTTAGAGACATCAGGACAGATGACTTGAGTTGGCAGGAATTCAAGAGGATTTTCAGGAAGAAGTACTTGTCAGAAAGGTACTACGACAGCAAGGCTAAAGATTTCTATGAGTTAAATATGGGGTCAATGATAGACGAAGAGTATACGACCAAGTTTCTTGAGTTATTGAGGTATGTATCGTATCTTACTGATGAGAAGGCTAAGGTTCAGATATTTGTCAGTGGTTTTCCATTAGCATTTAGAGATCGAATTGAGTATGATGAGCCTCGGTCACTTGAGGAAGTCATTGGGAAACTAAAGCATTGCTATGAGAAATCAAAGTGTAAGAATGAATCTCAGCATGGATGGAAAGGAAAAGACAAAGGTAGAGGTAAATGACAGCCTAAGAGGACAAGGTCTCAACATGCAGATGGGAAAGAAAATGTGGTACCATAAAAGAGATTTAATGCAACTAGATAGGGATATGGGCCACAACAGTAGCAGAAGCAGCATAGAGGTGAGGACACTGGTTGGTTGGAGTGTTGGACATAAGGTGAAGAACACCTTAGGAGAGATTGTCCGCAGCATCAGGGTGGAAGGCCATATACAGTGCACAAGAGGCGCAGATTGTTGGGGATGTTGGCTAAATTATTCCACGTAAGTATGCAGCAATGGAAAATGGGAAAGAAGAACACCAGGCATCTATCATTGAGATGGATGGTAAGCTTCGTGATCAACTTATTTCTATTTTGATTGACTCTGGATCTAATTATAGCTATGTTAGCCCTAACTTTTTGGATAAGTGTGGTTTGAGTAAGGAGTCGCATGCAGAGTCTTGGTTAGTGCAGTTGGCTATAGGTACGATGAAGTGAGTTCATCATTGGGTAAGAGCTTGCACATTTTATTTGAATGGTATGCCTACAACATCGCATTTGAATGTATTGCCGTTTAAGGGTTCGTATAATATGTTATTGGGCATGGATTGGTTGTATCTTCATAGAACCAAGGTTGATTTTTATGAAAAATCTATTGAGTATGTTGATGACAATGGGGAACCAAGAGTCTTGCAAGGTAAGAAAAAAGCCACATTAGTTAGGATGGTGAAAGATATGTAAGAAAAGTGTAGTTGTAGGAAAGGGTGCAAGCTATTTACAGTACACGTTTCTAGTGATAAGGGTAAGGAGGCTGAGGATGCAGATGTGTTGAAGAGGTACCCAGTGTTGCAGTAGTTCAAGGATGTATTTCCTGAGGGCATTACAGAGTTTTCACCTCACAGGGAGGTAGAATTTTCAATTGACTTAGTGCCAGGGGTAGCTACAACATCGAAACCACCTTACAGGATGAGCACACCTGAGTTAGTTGAGTTAAAGTTGCAGCTAAAGGAGATGCTGGACAAGGGGACATTAGGCCAAGTGTATCACCTTAGGGTGCATTAGTCTTGTTTGTGAGAAAGAAAGATGGTACCCTCAGATTATGTATTGAATATAGGCAGTTGAACACAGTGACTATCAAGAAAAGATGCCCTTTGCCGAGGATTGATGACTTGTTTGATCAGCTGAAGGGAGCAGCAGCGTTCTCGAAGATTGATCTGAGATCCGGATACGATCAGGTACGCATCAAAGATGATGACATATAAAACACTGTGTTCAAGGCCATGTATGGGAATTATGAGTTTGTTGTTGTTCCATTTGGCTTAACTAATGCTCGAGCTACATTCATGTGTTTGATGAATAGTGTGTTTCATCCATATTTGGATAAGCTTGTTATTGTGTTCATTGACAATATACTGGTATATTCTAAAATGAGGAAGAGCGTGCTGAGCACTTAACAACAGTATTGATTTTGTTGAGAGAGCATCAGTTGTATGCTAAGCTCATCAAATGTAGCTTCTTTCAGACTAAGGTACACTTATTGGGCATGTTGTCTCTAAGGAGGGAATTGCAGTAGATCTAGAGAAGATAAGGACCATCATAGAGTGGGTAGCTCCTAAGAGTGTGGATGAGGTGAGATCTTTCATGGGTCTGGCAGGCTATTATAGGAGGTTCATCAAGAACTTCTCACAGATTTCTTATCCTATCACATCATTGCAGAGGAAAGGTAAGAAGTTCGAATGGATCGAAGAGTGTGAGGCTAGCTTTGAGCAGCTTAAGAAGTTGCTGACACATGCACCAATGCTACAGATTGCAGATCCAAACAAAGAGTTCGTAGTATGTACAGATGCTTGCAAGAGAGGGCTTGGTGGAGTCCTTATGCAGGATGGACAGGTGGTATGTTATGAGTCCCAGAAACTAAATGAGTATGAGAAAAACTACCCGACACATGATCTTGAGTTAGCAATGATTATACATGCACTGAAGATGTGGATGCACTATCTTCTTGGCATGCGATTTGTGCTTATGAGTGATCACATTGGGTTGAGTTATTTGTTTGACCAGCTGAATCTGAATGCTAGGCAGGCTAGATGGTTGGCCACAATCAATGAGTTTGACTTTGAGATCGGGTACATCAAGGGTAAAGAGAATAGGGTCGCAGATCCTCTCAGCAGACGGGTACATGTACATCACTTGGCAGCTATGAGATCCTATGTGATAGTCTTAGAGGATAGGATCTTGCAGACAGGACTGTAGGATGTCATGTATATGGAGATTGTGCATAGGTTGCATTAGGGTGATACTAGAGGTATAGGTATAGGTGCAGGTACAAGTACATGTAGTGGTATAGGTACAGGTGGAAGTATAGGTACAAGCATAGGTACAGGTACAGGTACAGGTGCAGGTGTAGTTGCACAGGGCATGGACTATTATCTTACAACAAAGGGATTGGTCAGGTTTTGAGACAGGATATATGTACCAGATAGTAGTGAACTCAAGAAGGTGATCTTGAGGGAATTTCATGCAAAACCTTATTTAGGTCACCTAGGTTATCAGAAGACACTCACATCGGTGAAGAGATATTACTATTGGTCGAATCTAAAGAGGGATGTAGCAGAGTTTGTGGTGAGTTGTTTCGACTATTAGCAAGTGAAATCAGAGTGCAAGCATCCAGGTCGTCTACTACAACTGATCTTTATTCCCGAGTGGAAATGGGATGTCATTTCCATGGATTTCATCACAGGGTTTCCAAAGAAAGTGAAGCAACATGATTCCATCATGGTCATTGTGGACAGATTAACAAAGGTTGCACACTTTGTTCCGGTGAAGTCTACGTTCTCATCTAGTGATGTGGCACAGGTATTCATTTGAGATGTGGTTAGACTACATGGTGTTCCGAAGAAGATTATGCCAAATAGGGATGTGATGTTCACTTCTAAGTTTTGGAAGGATTTATTTTCAGGTTTGGGCACTAAATTGGCCTTCAGCACAACTTATCATCGGCAGATAGATAGATAAATAGAGACGGTCAGTAGGATATTGGAGGACATGTTGAGGATGTATGTGATGCATCAACAGAGTAAGTGGGAAGAGTATCTCCCTTTATTGGAGCGTGCGGGAAGGTCCTTTACTTTGGCTATTTTGTTTATATAGTATTATCACATGGATCAATTCTATTTCCACCTTAATGGGGGATATGTCAGTGAAATCAAACTCTCATTTGATGGATTTCCTATGGAAATAGAGCGATTGCGTTACAACAGAAAAACATCTTGTTTAGGAGCCTATTTTTTTATATAAATCCAGTCAACAAATAGTCATAAAATGTCGCACCAAAGACTTTAAAAATCTAAAAATAAAGCTGTCAATGACTTTGAACACTGCAAATAAAGATTTAACATCAAGAAGGTTTGGACCTGAACAATTCTTGAACTTGAATGAAAATATTAGATTTGTTACTAAGATTGGACTGTTTTGATGTTTTACTTGTGCATTTGTCAAATAAGAGACAAAAAAAAAAATCTACATTATAATATGATAATTTTATTTGGATATTAATCATAGCATATTTTTATAAAGTGTTTAATCTACATTATAGTATGATAATCTTATTTGGTATTAATCATAGTATATTTTTATAAAGTGTTTAATATTACTAATAATAAATTATTTATTTAAATAATAATAATAATAATTTAATTTTAATGTCATTTAAATTAAATATTAAATTGATGTATGGAATTTTTTTTGTTTTTTCTGTGGGATGAAGAACTAGTCTTCTTGATTTTAAAGTTAAAGTTTATAGAGGTATAAATACTTTAACTACAATGGTAAGGGGATCTCCTTGGTACAAAGTCTCAGTTAGGCCTTATACCATTTGGGATAAGAGCCCCATCTACTCAGGCTATCACCACCTTTTTCTAAAAAATAGTTTTGGACAGAAAAAGCAAGAGAAAGGGGGTCCAGATCAAACTTCTGATAGAAAACAAGTTAGAACCGTTTTATGAAGTACTTTAGGAAAAAAATACAAAGAATAGAACAATAACTAAGTAGATGGAAATAAATCTTAAATAAAGATTGTTAGTAAACTTTAGTTAAGATACATGGATGAAGAAATAGATTCATTACCAATTGTGAATTAGTTCTCAATCAATAACAATCGTGGAAGCATAAATCAACAGACAATCTCGTATAAGATGTAAGTTCCAAAATAACAAAACAATCTTCAATTCTCAACACATAAATAACATCACACACCATTAAACTACCACAAGAATAATATTATGATACTCAACAACACATGAGTGAATGATTTGTAAACTGCCATGGATATTCCACTAGAAAGTTCATCACAACATATCTGATGAAGTTATATTTAAAAATTCAAAGTCTACATTTTTATGGTTTTATTCTCTTTAAACTTATGGATCTATAGATTACTATTATTTGTGTATTGACGTAGTATCTACGGGCTACAACTCACTAGCATTTACAACATTGTGCTTTTCTCACTGAGTATGAAACGAAACTCATAACTGAAACAGAGAATAAAATCAACACATACCAAGAATTCCATACACCAGACAAAGAATTCAACACCTGTTTATTAACATTCAACAAGATTACAACTCTTACTATGACAATAATACATATTTAAATATCAAATGGAGATTACATTCATGGACGCATGGAGCGCTGGAACTAAGTTGCAATAACATGAATTCATTCAACCCAACTCGGTCTTGCTTCTATGCATAGTTCTAGTAGTCAAAACTCCCAATCCTACTTCCCCCATCCACCAACAAAAACAAAACCCCACCTCCATTGCAAGTTGTCCTCTTTTTCCCTTCCTTTAATCCATTGAATCGATTCAACTGCTCTTGGTCAGTTACACACTCTTCCAAGACTTGGTGGGCAAAACCATCCCAAAAAATTACAACCACGTCACCTCCTCCTCGAGGCCTTGGCATTTCAGCTTCAACAATGAATGTCATCTGTGCACAATTTTGACACAACCTAACCACATAACAGCAGGAGGATATCACTGTGTACAATGGAAATGATGAAGTGGAGTTCCACCATGATCTAGGTGGCTCCGGACACATGTAGAAGTTCCAGAGGACTCAGAAAGGGTCAAAATTCAAAGTGGTCAGATCACTCCCAAAATAGAACTAGATCAAAGTGCTCGTCGCCCTGATTCCAACGGTGTGAACAACACTCAAATCCGAGATCGTACGAGGGAGAAAGAGCCAATCAAAGTTTTGGTCAAAGTTGGGCAGTGGGCCAGGTTTAATGGTCCTACAAATTGAACGAGTCCCAAACATGGAATCTAGCTCCCGAGGAGTGGGCGAATTTGTTGGATACTTAATTATAAAAAAACCCATTAATTATAAAAAATAAAAATAGAAAATATTTTAAATTAGGTAGCGGGCCATGACCCCTGCCACCTCCCTCGGACCATATATATAAAAAAACGTCAATTAAAAAGCAGCGACAGGTCGTGACCCCCGCCGGCTCCCCAAGAACCATACTCCTCATATATTAAGGTTTGAATGGGGTGCGGGCCACCCCTGGCGAACCCACCACCCACGGTGGAACCAACACCCATTAATACTACAATGGATTCAATGCACGTAACAAAAAAAAAAAAAAAAACGCACCCTCACCAAACCATATTTAATTAACCAAAAAAACAATATGCTAATTTTGTGAGGAAGAGGATTTGAACCTTGATCTCCACCAGGCTAGGGATCTCCACCACCATTGAGCCACAAGGCTTGACCTCGGTGGTTTTGCCCACTAAACAATACTTAAACTTGCATTTCACAGATGCATGAGGAGAACGGAGGCAGAACAGGGGACGAAGGAGAGGATGGAACACCGAATGGGAGAGAAATGGAATAGAGGCACGTCAGTGGAGAGGGGTCCGCCCTGGGCATGGAAAACAAGGCAGATGCCCAAGGAATATTCTCATGCAGATTCTTTGAGGAATCTTTAAGATTCCTTGGGAGGTAAAAATTCTTTTTAACAGAATGTAATCAAGTTTACAGTCATTTTTCTTAGATTTTCACAGGGAACGCTATGGTGAGGTTGGATTCACCTTTTTAGGAGAGGATTTACAGATTCCCAGCAGAGGAGAATCTTTGAGAATCTTAAGGTAATCTTCTAGATTCCTTGGAGGCTGAAATTTCCTAGATTCAGAACGCAACCAACTTTATACTCATTCTTCTTAGAATTTCACCAGGATCTCAATGGCGTGATTAGTTTTATGATTTTAGCAGTATATCTTTAGATGACTCGAAGGAGGGAATCTTTGAGGAATCTAGGGGGAATCTAAAAGATTCCTATAGCCCCAGATTTTCGCTTTGTCGGAATTCAAAAATTTGACAGCCGATTTTACACTATTCGACGCCACGAATCTGATTGTGTAATCATATTTTCCATTTGATCATTCTAGTTTTTGGCCACTTTTCATAGTGGAGTGCAGGTGTCAACATTCAATGTGCGAGCAGTCATTTCCATGATATTCGACACCACAAGATTGATGGTACAACCAGAGCCAGTAGTTTATCATCCTCTTCTTCAGATAAATCCTTGATGTGAGGTATATGCAGTGTGATCATGTCCATCTTTGTCTCTTTGCTTGAGGTGCATTGTGCTGTATAGATCCTTGTTTAATGTTTGATGCGGGATCTTGCTTTGTTCTTGATGTGAGATGTACTTATTGTCATGTTTTGTTTGAGATCCCTTTGTCGTCATGTTGAATGGATACGCATGTGTCTCCATGTATGTTTGAATTGAGATCCCTTTGATGCCATGTTGGCAGGATGCTCATTATTAACATACGTGAAATTATGTCATGCTGATAGGAGTCCTTTTTTGAATGAGAGTTCTTGCAGCGGAACATCTCTTGGAGCCACTCCTGCGTGAGGGCATATTCCTTGTATGATAGAGAAAACACATGCATGTACATCATCACTCTTTCCATCACTTAATGCAGCGGCCTATACCATATTAACATCGGGGCCTAGAGACGTAGTCCCTCCTGGACGAACTCTATTATCAACGTCTTGTATTTTATCTTGCTGATTCTTGTCATGTTCCTTCTTCTTTACAACATGCATATATATTCCTTTATGCTCTTTTAAATGCAATTCTAACAACATCACAGAAGTAAAATTGTAGAATTTTGTAGAATTTTTCTACAAATCAGCTAGCTCTGATACCATGTAGAACTTTTTCTACAAATCATCTAGCTCTGATACCATGTAGAAATTCCCACCTGTAGATCACCTGGTAATGCAATGTACTAAAGCAAAACACTTGATCTACTTCTACAACAATTGAGCGAAATCTTAATCGAACATGAGCAACATCAATAAGAACACATATAACTAATATGGAGAAATCAAACACACATAACACAGAAGATATAACCAGGGGAAAGCACTAGCCTAAAACCTCATCTCTGTATTATCATACAAGTGGAAATATGTCCAGATTACACAAAGCCTTAGCTCGGAAGCTATCCAACTCTCAGTACAATCCCTCTGCTACTCATAGACAGTCAAAGGCTTCTCATAAACCTTCTCCTCTGCCCTCCAAGCCTCCTATTTCTATGCACAGGTTTTCCTGGGTCCTCCAGCTGCAACATGTGTGATTTTCACCTCACACAAAACACTAACCTCTGAAATAACTGCACAAACCTGAAGGAGATAAATCCTCATCATGGATGAGCTTCCTTTATAGGAAAAATATTCATCCAACTGATAGTACACTGTCCCTTCTCTGATCTCAACTGGGTCTCTGTCTAAACTGACATGCATCAGTTATCCATGAGTGAATATACAGTTATCTGAAAATAATAGTTGTCACATGCATGCAAGCATCAACAAACTATATCTCATTAATTTAACAACTTGTTAAATTAATCTAACTGAACTTGACTAAGTTAAACTAAGTCAACTGATCCTCTCAATATAGAACTCATCCTTAATTCCTCAATCAGTGGAGAAAATCAAGGACACATTGTTAGGCCCCTATACTACTAGTGTAACCCCTTATTGTTATTAGTACAACCAACTTATTATATTGATGTACCCATGTAATGCCCATATTGTTACTATTGTGCCCCATAGAAGCCCACTATTGTTATTATTGTGCCCTTACATTATTATTGTTATGTTGACTCTGATTATGTTATGACCCCTTAGACTCCTATATATAGAAAGGAGGTCTTTTTAATTGTATCATCCAAGAATTTTTCATTTATGTAATGTAAAGGAGGTTGCCCCCTCGAAGAGGCTAAATTCTAAGGCGTTGATCTATATTTTCTATCTTTTCTTGAGCTGGTTTCATAACATTTGGTATCAGAGCTTTGGATTCTAGGGTTTCGCTGCTCCAAATAGGTCATCGTGGTATTTTCACTATAACCTTTTTTCTGCGACGTTTCAGAAGCTAAAAATAAAAAACCCATTTGAGAAGAAATCGCGTTGAATCTCGGGTCCGAATTTCAGAGCTTTTTGCGCTATATTTACGGAGATATGATCTGAGGAAGTTGGTCTTTTTGCAGACTCCTGAATTACATTCCAAACAAGTGACCTGGGGAAAATCGTCATAACTTTCTCTCTGATCATTGGATTGAAATTTCGTAAGAAGGTATAGAAAGAGGACAGACTGTAGTTTCTTGTATATATTTTTTAGAGCCAAAGGTCGAAACAGTGACACGTGGCACTTCATAAAAGTTCGCTCTTCTGGAAAGGTCTATAATCAGGTCATCTTGGGAGATTGTGCATAACTCCTTCTTGGAGAATCCAATTTGGATCAGACTAGTGGCATTGGAAAGAGGACGCAGAGGGATGCTACAGATCGCAATTTCAGAACTTAAAGATCTGAAAGTACAGAGTTACAATCGTTTCAAGATCGAGCTTCTAAAATCAAGAAAAAGCAAGATGAGGAAGTTTGATGGCAAGGATCCGGTAAACTGGATACTTCAGATGGAGCAATATTTTGATCTACATGGTGTACCACTATTACAAAAGGTATGTATTGCATCTTCATATTTAGAACCGGACCAATTTTTATGGTATGAAGGGCTTTGTTTTCATAAACAACTTGTTACGTGGTCAATTTTCACGGAGGAAATGATAGCACATTATGAGGATACAAAGAGCAACACCTTCTTTAGAGCAACACCACAACAATTGGAAAGAGTAAAAGGGCTTTGTGACATACTAGAAAGAAAAATTATGGAAACCAGGAAGCATACCCCTCACAACTATAAAGATGGAATTGTTGTTTCTCTTAGCCTTCCACAACCTACAAGGGTTACACCACAACAATTAGAAGAAAAAAGAGAAAAAGGGATTTGTTACAATTGTGATAGCAAATGCACTAAAGGTCATAAGTGTGTTGAGAAGAAATTATTTTACATAGAATATGAAGAGGAGGAAGAAAAGGATCAAGAAACATCAAAAGAAGAAGATATATGCCAGGACCCCACCCCAGAGAAAGAAGAAATGAATCAGACCATATCTTGTAAAGCATTGGCAAGAATTACCACTCCTCAAACTCTTAAGATAGAAGGACATATCAAGAAGAAAAAGGTGCAAGAAGTGAAAGATCACATCGAGAAAGAAGAAATGAATCCAACCATATCTTGTAATTCATTGGTTGAAATTACCACTCCTCAAACTATCAAGATAGAAGGACATATCAAGAAGAAAAATGTTCAAGAAGTGAAAGATCACATTGAGCATCAAGAAATGAATCTGACCATATCTTCTAAAGGATTGGAAGAAATTACCACTCCTCAAACTCTAGAGATAGAAGGACATATCAAGAAGAAAAAGGTTCAAGCAGTGAAAAATCACATCGAGCATCAACAACAAGTTCTCCAAATTTTAAAGGATAACGCCACTTCGGTGCAAAATCAAATGAAACAACAGGTAGATCAACATCGTAGTGAAAAATGTTTTGATTTAGGTGATTGGGTATTTTAACTACTGCATCTCAAGAAAGCTATTTATGAGAAGGAAATGTTGGCAATACTACATGCACTTAAAAAATGGTGACCTTACCGAATGGGAAGACTCTTCAAGGATGAGGATGTGGAAGCATTGTTTTGTGCTATTTCTATTATCCAACCAGATTGGATAAACGAAGCAATAGATGAATGGAAGAAGGATGAAGAAGTATGGCCACTTATTCAAAAGTTGCAAAAGATCCCAATTCAAACAAAATTGCCAGAAATTGAAGAGGAAGGAAAAATCATATTGGAACCTGGAGTAGTCACAGGAAAAAAAACCCGACAGCTACGAAATTGATCAATTTCAGAGTATCTCATCAAGTGGAAGAACTTACCGGCTGAAGATTCCACATGGGAGGACAATAATTTTATACAAAAGCATCAAGAACTACTCAAGCGTTGAGGACAACACTTTTTGAAGGAGAGGGGCATGTTAGGCCCCTATGCTACTAGTGTAACCCCTTATTGTTATTAGTACAACCAACTTATTATATTGATGTACCCATGTAGTGCCCATATTGTTACTATTGTGCCCCATAGAAGCCCACTATTGTTATTATTGTGCCCTTACATTATTATTGTTATGTCGGCTCTGATTATGTTATGGCCCATTAGACTCCTATGTATAGAAAGGAGGCCTTTTCATTTGTATCATCCAAGAATTGTTCATTTATGTAATGTAAAGGAGGTTGCCCCTCGAAGAGGCTAAATTCTAAGGCATTGATCTATCTTTTCTATCTTTTCTTGCGCTGGTTTCATAACACACATTCTCCAATTAGTGGAGAAATAATTGCATGTTCTCACAAAGACTTCAGTTTGATTTTCCATAACTAATTAACTCATGGAGAATTAATTAATTAATATTCCAAACTGCTGGTAAGACCAAATTCGATTTTACTTCCTATAGATAGACCAGGGACTGCTATAAATAGGAAGGGACCATGAAATACTATTTTTAGAAGATGTTATTTTTAGCAGTTTCACCTCTCACCCAAGGTGGCCAAAATGCTCACTGGCCAAACTGCTATTTTTAGAAGTGCTATTTTGAGCAGTTCTATTTTTAGCACTTTCTAAATTTAGCATTTCTTGTTGCACACTTTTCAAAACTCCCTCTCAACAAGAAAGGCTTCCTCTCGAACCCGATCCTGTAACTCTGGAATGTTCTGCATGCAACACATTTACCAAGTGTAGTTGCTCCAGCAACACTCGGAACAAAAAAACTCCCAAATGACCTCTTTGTTGGGCTAGAAACATACTCTAATGCTGAAGCTCTACCTACTGCTAACAAGGGCTCCCTCTTTGACCTCTGCGCTACTGCAACATTTCCCTGCATCTCGCATCGTTGCACCCTTCTCTGTGCTACCCTGCACTGTGCAACACACTTGTGCCTCTCGCATTGATGCAGCCTACATGCTCTACGGTGTCCTAGGATTCCCTGCACTGTAGCTCTCTGCCACTCCATCCGCATCTGTCTCTACCCAATCAGTCAGTTCCTGCTACTCCACATCGGGGCTCCCGCAGCAAGGTCTCATCCAAGAGGTTAGGTACCTCAAGGATCCTGCCCCTCCTCCTTGGGACGATCACTCCACATCACCCCACCTCCTACTTGGAGGTATGGCTGCATGTGATCCCTCTACCCACCTGGCTCGAAGTTTCCCCCTACTAGAGGTCTCTGCATGAGTAGATATCTCTACTCGATCTCCTCTCAGCTTCCCCTGTTGTGGCTGCTCCACAACCTCCTGAAGCTGATGCACCAATCGTGGCTCCTTCGCAATCGTCTGAGACTTCTTCTGGCACTGCATGTTAAGAGGTAATTTACTCTCCCTCTCAACCACCAAGTATCTAACCTTTGCCTTGCTCCTCAAGGCTTTGCATGCAACTTGTACCTCAAGTGCATACAGGTTCTTGGCTAGCACACCAATCTGTTTCATATTTCCCGCTGTCACAAAATTTTCTAGGAAAAGAGCTGATTTTAAATCAACAATATCTCCCTCATCCAAACTCCGATTCAGCCGATTTTCTTTTTTTTTTTGGATATTTTTCCGCAAGGAATCCAAATCTACTATTTGTTTCTAAAAATTTTGTACACAATTTTCAGATCTGCTCTGCAAACTCTCGGCCCAAAACTCAAAACTTTGAAATCTCCTTGTCTTGTATATTGTTCTTCCTTGATCACCTGTGCTCTGATACCATGTAGAAATTCCCACCTGTAAATCACCTGGTAATGCAATGTACTAAAGCAAAACACTTGATCTACTTCTACAACAATTGAGCGGAAGCTTAATCAAACATGAGAAACATCAATAAGAACACATATAACTAATATGGAGAAATCAAACACACATAACACAGAAGATATAACCAGGGGAAAGCACCAGCCTAAAACCCCATCTCTGTATTATCATACAAGTGGAAATATGTCCAGATTACACAAAGCCTTAGCTCGAAAGCTATCCGGCTCCCAATACAATCCCTCTGCTACTCATAGACAGTCAAAGGCTTCTCACAAACCTTCTCCTCTGCCCTCCAAACCTCCTATTTCTATGCACAGTTTTTCCTAGGTCCTCCAGCTACAACCTGTGTGATTCTCACCTCACACACAACACTGACCTCTGAAATAACTGCACAAACCTGAAGGAGATAAATACTCATCATGGATGAGCTTCCTTTATAGGAAAAATATTCATCCAACTCTTAGTACACTGTCCCTTCTCTGATCTCAACTAGGTCTCTGTCTGAACTGACATGCATTAGTTATCCATGAGTGAATACACAGTTATCTGAAAATAGTAGTTGTCACATGCATGCAAGCATCAACAAACTACATCTCATTAATTTAACAACTTGTTAAATTAATCTAACTGAACTTGACTAAGTTAAACTAAGTCAACTGATCCTCTCAATATAGAACTCATCCTTAATTCCTCAATCAGTGGAGCAAATCAAGGACACATTCTCCAATTAGTGGAGAAATAATTGCATGTTCTCACAAAGACTTCAGTTTTCTTTTCCATAACTAATTAACTCATGGAGAATTAATTGATTAATATTCCAAACTACTGGTAAGACCAAATTCGAATTTACTTCCTATAGATAGACCAGGGACTGCTATAAATAGGAAGGGACCATGAAATGCTATTTTTAGAAGATGTTATTTTTAGTAGTTTCACCTCTCACCCAAGGTGGCCAAAATGATTACTAGCCAAACTGCTATTTTTAGAAGTGCTATTTTGAGCAGTTCTATTTTTAGCACTTTCTAAATTTAGCATTTCTTGTTGCACACTTTTCAACAAAAATATCTTGGTTAAATCCGGGAGTTGAGTCAACTCGGATCACACCATGCGTTACAACAGGTGGTTCAACCTATTATGAAATTAATTACACGTGACATGGAAAATGGATTTTCAACCCTCCTTGTTGAACTCTAACTACGGTTGAAGAAATCCAATTTTTTTGTTTTTAAGGATTGCCCAAACCAAGAGATGCCCCTACATAAGACACCCCTGGTAATAGAAACATGAGCCACAACTCATGTGTTGACCTCTATTGAAGGAAAATAGTTTTGCAAGTGAGCTAACTAATCTATATTAACCCACAATGCATCTTCTTCCCCTCGATTCTTCCATTTAATTAAATACTCAAGGTACTCTTTCCGAAGTCTTCTTGCCAATTCTTGTAGCAAGAATTTCTTCAATTTGTTCTTCTGGCCTAATTGGTAAATGTTGCTCCCATTCACTAATTGTACCTTCATCTTGTCCTCGCTTTCTTTGATAAAATTCGTAAAGGTTTGCTACATTGAATGTAAGTGAGATATCAAACTTCTCCGGAAGCTCCAAGCGATAAGCATTGTCTGAAATCTTCTTTAGGATGTGACATGGACCAATCTTCTTATACTTCAACTTGTTATATGAACCTCTCGGACCTTTCCTTCCTCAAGTGAGCCATAACCATCTCACCTTCTTGGAATACTTTCCTCCTCCTTCATTGATCTGCTCTCTGTTTATAGTTTTCATTGTTGAGCTGCAACTTCTTCTTGACTTTCTCCTGCAACTCATGTATGTTTCCACAAATTCAATTGCATCTGCACTCTTTTGATTGTCCAATTCTGGAAATGACACCAAATCCACCACACCTTTCAGTGATCTTCCATATACAACTTGGAATGGACTCTTCCCTATGGATTGGTTCACTGAATAATTATAAGAAAATTCATCTTGAGCCTATGATAAATCCCACTCATTAGGATTCTCTTCACTCAAAATCCTCAACAAATTTGCTAAGGTCTCATTCACCACTTTGGTTTGTCCATCCATCTGCAGATGATATGCTGAACTATAAAGAAAATTCAAGCCTAATTTTCTCCAAAGTGTCCTCCAAAAATGCCCCAGAAATATCGTGTCTCGATCTAAGGTAATACTTTATGGAAAACCATGCAATCTAACCACCTCCTTGAAGAACAATGAAGCCACCTCACTAGCATCACTAGTCTTCTTGCACGCTATGAAGTGTGTCATCTTTGAAAATATGTCCACAACTACCATCACTGAATCATGTTTTCGTTGTGTCATAGGCAATCCTAAAACAAAATCCATGCTTATGTCTTCCCATGGTCTTTCCAGGACTTTTAATGGAGTATAAAGTCTGGTGTTTTGACTCTTACCTTTGGCTAGTTGACAAATTCTGCAATTTTCAACAAACTTCCTCAGATCTTTACCAATGTTGGGCCAAAATTATCTTTCCTTCACCAATGCCATGGTCTTATCAAAACCAAAATGACCTCCTAGACCACCACTATGCAACTCTTTAATAAGGTTCAACCTAATGGAACTCCGTGGAATACACAACTGTTGATTTTTAAACAAAAACTCTTCTTGGATATGGTAATCCAAATATGGTGTTCTATCTACACTCCAAGGCTCTTTACATGCCTTCCATGCCTCTGAGAAATCTGCATCTCTTTCATACAAATATTTCATGCAATTCAAACCCACTACTTCAACAGACATAGTATTCAACAATGTTGTTTTCCAACTCAATGTGTCAGCTACCCTATTGGACTTCCCTAATCTATGCTTCAACACAAAAGAATAACTTTGCAAGAATTCAACCCATTTTGTATGCTTCTGATTTAACTTACCTTGGTTGTTTATATACTACAGGGCTTTGTGATCCGTGTACAAGACAAATTCCTTCGACAATAGATAATGTCGCCATTTCTTAAATGCTTGCACAATAGCATATAACTCTTGGTCATAAACTGAGTACTTCTTCTGAGATTCATTCAAATTCTTTCTGAAAAATGCATTGGGTTTCCCTGCTTGACTAAGAACCACTCCAATTACTACTCCACTAGCATCACAATCCACTTGAAACACTTTTCTAAAGTCAGGTAAAGCCAATACACGTTGCATTGTTACCTTCTTCTTCAACTCTTCAAATGATTTTGTTGTTGCAACAGTCCATTTGAACACACCTTTCTTCATGCACTTTGTAAGCGATGCACATATATGACTGAAGTTGTAGATGAATTTTCGATAGAAGCCTACCAACCCATGGAAAATCCTCACATCAAATGTACATTTGGGTGTTGGCCATTCAAGAATTGCCTTCACTTTCTCAGAGTCCATTTTCAGGCCTTCTTTTGAAACTACAAATCCCAAGTATACCAACTCTCGCTGCATAAAGGTACACTTCTTCAAGTTTATGAGCAACTTTTCTTCCTTCAACCACTACAACACAACTCTCATGTGTTCCACATGCTCTGTTTTTCTTCTACTGTAAATCAATATGTCGTCAAGATATACTACCACAAAATTACCCATGAACGACTTCAACACTTCATTCATCAATCGCATGAATGTGCTTGGCACATTTGTCAACCCAAATGGCATCACAAGCCATTCAAACAAGCCATCCTTCATCTTGAACACTATCTTCCATTCATCACCTTCTTCAGTATGAATTTGGTGATAGCCATTTTTCAAATCAATCTTTGTAAAACACTTCACACCACTCAAGCAGTAGATAAGGTCACCCGTTATTGGAAATGGAAATCAATTCTTGATGGTGATCTTGTTTATTTCTCGCGAATTAGTAAACATTCATGACTCCCTTGTCTTTTTCGATGTCAGTACTATTGGTATTGCACAAGAACTTAAAATTTCACGAATCAATCCATGACCGAGAAATTCCTTCAATGGTCAATTCAACTCTTCATTCTCTGTTGGAGTCATTCTATGCAGTGCTTTGTTTGGAAAAATTGATCCTGGGATAAGATCAATTTGGTGTGAAATGTTGCACAAGGGAGGCAATCTGTTGGGCATTTCCTCTACCACAATCTCCTTAAATTCTTCCAGCATGTATTGAATCTCTATTGGAACAACACTCCTTGTTTTAGCCTTTTGGACTTCCCTTGGCAAGAGAGCCAAAAAAATACCCATTCTACTTCTTCACCTTCAAAATTTCTTTGGTTGAGCACAATAACATGTTGTTATTATAAATATTTACCTCCTTGTTGCAACTCCCATTCTCTTCATGCATGGGCGTTAATATGTATCGTTGTCCATTTTGCACAAACTGATAAGTGTTTTCTCTACCATCATGAGCCACCTTCTGATCAACATCCAAGGTATCCCAAGCAGAATGTGACATGCATCCATGTCAACAACGTCACACATCACTTGCTCTTTAAACTCTCCAATCTGAAAACTCAAGAGACATTGCTCTATCACAGTCACTTGCTGACCCTTTTGTAACCATGACACTCTGTATGGGTTAGGATGTGGTTCAACTTTTAAATTTAGTTTCTTTTTAACCTCGGTGGAAACCAAATTCTTGGTACTTCCTCCATCAATGATCAAGTTACAACACTTACCTTGCACTTTACACTTGGCTTTGAAAACCTTCTTTCATTGTTTAGGATCTGCTGCAAGCTTTTGTTCCAACCTCAACAAAATTATCTGAAACATCATATTTTCACCTTCCTCCTGTGGAATCACAACCACATTTTCTCCAACCACTGATGCCTCATCTGTCACTATCTTTTGTTTTTCCTCCTTTTTTGTTTGGGCATTCTGATGCTTTGTGACCTTCAACACCACACTTGTAATATGTGATCACAAAATTTCCTCTAACTCTACCAAAACCTCTGCCTCTACCAGTTCCACTTCCTCTGGTGCTTTGGTTACTTGAAGTATCCTCTTCCTTCTCATTGGCTTTGGTAGGGTTTTCTCTGCCTCTTCCTCACATGCCTTTTCCTCTGAGTTTCCACTGAGTTTTTCTTTCAACTTTCTCCTCAACTTTTAAGGCGATTTGGTAAGCCTCATCCACAGTTCAAAAATATTTTGTGCTCATTTCATCTTGGATCAAATACTTCAACCCATTAACATATCTAGCCACACGCTGATACTATGTATTTTTAATACCAGACCTAAGTGACAATCTGAAGAATTCCTCAGTATACTCATGCATAAACACTTCCTTTTGCCTCAAATTCTGCACTTGTTTACATAAGTTCTGTTGGTAATCTGCAGGAAAAAATTTCTCCTTTACCTTGCTCACCATTTTCTTCCAAGTTCTGATTCTTTCCAGCCCATGATCACTCCTATCTCTCTACAACATGTCCCACCAAAGGGATACATGTCCTTTCATCTTTGTGACTGAAAAATGAACTTTGTTAGGGTCCTAAACATTTTCATATTCAAAATACCTCTCAAGCTCTCCAATCCAGTCTATGAGAGTTTTAGCCTTCAAACTTCCATCATAGCACAACACTTCAACCTATGCACTACCTTGATTACTAAAGCACGATATTAACCATACTGTTGGGTATGCATTCTCATCATCCAGTCCAGCTTCAACTTCATCTTCCTCTTCATAAGCTTCTTTAACACCACCACCTCCTCTACCTTACAACTCCTCTATTCTTCTCCATAGATCTTCTAGATCTAGGTTTTTGACACCTCCACACACTCCTCCTCTCCTTGTTGGTGGCATATTCACAAGTACATTAGTAATTTAAATCCTAACTACCATCCACAACTCAATCCAGAAGATGACACACACTTTCACTACAGTGCTTCAAATGATGATACACCACCAAGCTTCAAGGTATTCCCAACCCACTACAGGAAGACACGCAACACCCAGATCAAAATTTTTCTCTGATACCACATGATACAATAGCTACAAGTTGTAACTCATTAGAAGTCACAAAACCATTCTCTACTCAATGAGTATGAAATGAAACTTGTAATTGAAATAGAGAATAAACTCAAGGCATACCAAGAATTCCCATACACTATACATAGAATTCAACACTTGTTTATTAACATTCAACATGATTACCAATCTTACTGTGAAAACACTGAGTATTTAAATATCAAACGGTGATTATAGTGGATGCATGGAGCATTGGTACTAAGTTTAAATAACATGAATTCATTCAACCCAACTCGGTCTTTCTTCTGTGCACAGTTCCAATAGTTGAAACTCCCAATCCTACTTCTCCCATCCACCAACAAACAAAAAATCCCCACTTCCATCGCAAGTTTCCCTCTTTTTACCTTCCTTTCATCCATTAAATTGATTTAACTACTCTTGTTCAGTTACGAACTCTTCCAAGCCTTGGTGAAGAAAATTGTCTGCAAACCATCACAACCACTTCACCTACTCCTCACGGACTTAGTGTTTGGACTTCAACAATGAATGTTCATTCTTTCACCTGCACGTGATTGTGACATCACATAATCACATAAAAGCTGGAGGATATCACTGTATGAAATGGAAATGCTGAAGTGGAGTTCCAACATGCATTGCAATAGGTGTTTCAACCCTCCTTATTAAACTCTAACTACGATTGTAGAAATTCAACCTTTTTTTTAAGGATTACCGGAACCAAGGGATGCCCCTAAATCACATATGCATGAAAATAAAGATAATGCAAAAAATGAGAGCAATCAAATAAAATCTCAGAAAGACATTTGACACAAGATGTCAAATAGGAAACCCTTTCGGGAGAAAACCAATTTTTGGAAGGTGAGGTCATTTTGCTCTTTTTCTCTAAGTATAAAATGATTGTGAATATAAATAAGTATGGCCTGTGTTATGTGGGATACTTCGATGCAAAAATCCTCTATATTTTCTCTATCTCATACCCTTATTGGATATTTTACTCATCTATGAAACACATTCACTCGAAAATAATGGAATCCCCTTTTGTCCTAGTGGCCCAATTATAACACAATCCAGTAGCTTACTAGTGGTTAGGTTCAACTAATTTAAATATTAAATGAAGTTACAATATGGAATATTATAGAGTATTATTCATCATAATCATGTGGCTAGCCAATTTTTATGAAAATGGGGGCTGGTGTGGCATCCTCTCAAACTATGGTAATGAAAATAGGAAGGTCAACTTCTAAGTGGCATATCATTTGCATATGGAATCTAATTGACACGATACTTGCATCGTTGGAACGGTCTCTATGTGTAGTATATGAAAAAGATGTGTCTCTCTCAGGCAATAAATATTTATCCCATAAAAATATCGTCTGATGCCTCAAAATTCTTCCAAAAGGTTTCAGACCCCAATTTGTGAAACTAGTGCTCACCGATAAAAATGGTCCTATGAACTGATTACTCCACTTTTTCCACTCTGAAAGCATCAATATGGATGAAAATAATATAATGATCTAATCTGGAATACACCTCCCCATTTTGGGAGGATTTTGGTCCCCAAAAGGTTCTACTGAATGAGGTGAGGAAATTTCTCCTACACCTTCTCTTGATTGTACCATTTATCTTTTCCTAGAAGTTGTTCTTTCAACCCAATTATCCAAAGGTCATGTTGTCCCATTATCATAGTATTTTTTACCTCTTTTTCAAAATGGTATCTTCTCTCAACTTTTCCTGGGAATCTCGTGCCAAATCCTCCATAAAAGGTAGGACATGTTCCTTTTCTTGATCTCTCATGGAAATCTCATAGAGTTTCAGATTCCCTACATTAACATTTGATTAAATGTGCATAAGCGGTGGAAAATTGAGTCAATAGGAATTATCACCCACCTTTTTCAGTATATCAAAGGGACTATACTGCAGAGCCTTGATTTTCTTACCAGGACCCTATAGCCTCTCCTTCTTCAACTGTATCCATACTATGTGTCCCACCTTGAATTATTTCTCCGTTTTGTGTTGATCAAGCCTAGTGCTATATTATTCTTGTGAATTTTACAGTGTATCTTGTACTTGTATATGGATATGCTTAATTTTCTCTACAAAAATTTCAACCTACAAGGCATCCCCTATAAGATACTTCACCACTCCTCCTTGTTTCCCATATGTAATATCCAAAGGTGAAGGTAGTAAATACCCAAAACATGTTTCAAATGGGGACTTACCAATAAAAGTATGGATTGTTCTATTATAAGAGTGTTGTATATTTTATTACAATAAACATTTTTATTTTTTAAATATTTTTTGGAAAATGTTGATAGTTGTAGTGTCAATAATTAAAATTGTAATAAACATGGAAAATTTCTTGATGGTAGGGTTTTCAACATTTTTTGGAAATCTGATTAAATAAGAAAAGATGTTTGTAATCATATTTCAAGAAGAAAAAGGACTCAAAACCTACATCGGACCCTCTCTATTGGAAATTTATTTCAACAAGATTTCCAACGATATGTGGAAGTTCAAAAATGGACTCCTAGATCAAAAGATATGGCATGTTGAACTTTAAGGGATTGAAGCCTTTGAAAAGAAGGAATATTGTAGGTCCAAAGCAGATCGACGATCACATATCAGGGGTCTAGAAGATCGTCAATCACATGTAGAAAATTCCTGCATATCAAAGCATTAAGCATATCAGTGATCACATGTCGGCGCATCGCAACATCAAAGGTCGGTGCATCACAACATCAAAGGTCGGCGAATCGGTGAATTAGAGAATTCTTAAGGTGACAACCTTAAGAAGTTGTGATATGAAAATGTTCTGATAGTGTTAAAACTGTGCGGGAATTCCGATAGTATTAAACTATTGGGGAATGCCGATACAGGTTAACAAAGGATTTCATCGCAAAACCAAAGGTGGACAGTCCTTTTCTCACTCCTCGAGCGGGACACGTGGTGACATATGATTGGTCTCGATAATCTATAGTGGCATATGCCATCAGTATGACGTGGAGGTACCACAGGCCAATTGGTAGGATTTTTTGGTGTTTTGAGGGGGCCTAAGGGGACAAATCAGGGTGACAAGTGTCATCACTCATGAGGTGCCACGTGGAGTGATACTTGATACTTGAAAAAGTTTCTCTTAGGGGGCTTTGATATTGGGCTGGAACCACAGTCACAAAATTCAAGGAACTAAAGGTGCAGAGCTAGGACAAAACACCAAGATCTATTGGCATATCGAAGGTTGAGGAATATTGCAGCTCTAGATTAAATTATCTAATTGGAAACTTTCGATAAGAGGGGCTTTGATATTGGGCTGACACATGGTCGAGAGGAATTTAAAGAAACTCGGGAACTAAGCAGTTAACAAAGGAAGGATGGCCCCCGACAGGAGTCTAAATGCCCTAGCACCTTAAGTCTAAGCGACAAGTCACGATGCCTGGTCTTATGGGATACACTTTTCAAGGGGCTAAAAAAAAGGGTCCAAGGAACATTGTAACTTTGTTTTCGTAATGTTTTTAAGAATAAAAGTCTCAATGAGTAAAAGCTCAGATAGTGTAATACAAAGAGTTAAAACAAGGATGAGTTGACAATTGTTGAATCGCACAAAAAGAGGGGTTGGTAGTTTGAATGGAAAGTCAACAAGTTTTTGTGAAAACAACTTCAACCACTCTAGATTCAAAGGCAGAGGATTAACATTAATGAACCAATTTCCAAATTTGAGGGCTAAATATTTTCCAGCAGAATTGAAGAAGAACGAAGGATCAAATTGTTGCAGAGGGACCTATTATGTTAGAAGAGATGCTAAACTACAAGTGTAGGGACGTGTTCTACTTATAAGGGAGGCAGTTGAACATATATTTATTTTTTCCTAAATAAAAGCATATTTTCCTATAGTTATTGTAGGAAAGACAAAATAGTTTTAAGTTTATCTTTTCATACATGAACTTGAAAGATATTTAAAATATCTCAACCTCTATAATTATGTGATGACTATTTTTTTTCAAACTGTTATGTAAGAACTATATAAACAATTTATGAATATTGAAACGAGCGTGGGATTTGATTGGAGAATCACTTGTAGTCCAAACATATTTGAGAAAATCTTGAATGTATTCATAGTGTTTAATGAGAAATTAGTAGGAAATTTGTGTGCTACCTCTCCCTGTCAGTATTTGTCTGTTATATAATTCTTTTTTTCAATGTATGAGAATGTTAGTTTATGAGATTGGATTTCATCCATGTCCCTCTCTTAAATTATTAGTCATTAATATTTTTTATTCTAGTCATCTATAAATTATGTTTTCCTTTAGTCATCTTTCTTCCAAATCTCCCAAACAACAAAAGGAATTGTGACTTTCATGCTTTGTAAAACCTGCTCATTGGAGATGTGATCTCATTTGTTTAATAGTTGGACTCCATGTCCAATGGTTTTGAAGATCACCCAACCAATATTATCCCTACATCTAAATCTAGTCACCTAAACTCAATTGAACAAAACCTTCTACTACAATGACCATAGGGTAGTTGAGTTTTTACAGAGAGATCCCTCTTCAGGATGAAGGGCCACCTTCAACCTAAAAGAGGTTCTGAGGTTACCTTAGGTATTTTCCCTACAACTAGGATTTCCCTTAGCAATAAACTTGTGGCGTTGTAGGGGAGGCGAAGTTTCATGTAAAATTATCTGTGGGAGAATGAAAAAGATCAGATCTACTCTCTGATGGTAAAGAGAGGACAAACACAGAAATGATGTGCATCATTCACATGGCGACTCCATTCTCAACTGAATCTAGAGTTTAAAAATTTCATGACGACTCCATTGTCCAAAGACTCAATTGTGTAAAGAAATATTTGGTGACTACATTATCTAGAGTGTAGGTATTAACCCCGTACAGAAATTACCTACATATGAATTCTAAAACATAGAAAATAAACAATGCAAGAGCATAACACATAAAACACATATACACAAAGATTTTCCCCTGGATCCCAAAGCCGGGACTACCAGATTGATTTTTCATTATGTTCCTTTCAATGTTACAATACATATATATACATGTCGAAGCATCCAATACCATGGACCCAAAACCATTGCGCCCAAAACCATGTGCTAAAACCATGTACAAAACCATAGGTAGGCCCGCCCACCTAATATAGGGTCCAAAAAAATATTCCCTAGGGCGCTACCCCGAACCCCGTCGAGGGGGGCTACCCACCCCCCTCAAACCCCCTGTGACCCTCCCGCTGTGCAATCGGTGTAACGAAGGGGGGATCCACCCCCCCTCTAACCCCCCGGTTTACTAGGGGGCTAGTTATGGAAAGAATATAACACAACCCAACATTATCCCACTTGTTTTTTTCTTTCCACAGGAGAACTTAGTCATTTATCCAACCCTGCAACACCCATTGTTTCTCTACACCAACAGAACTTCTCAGAGCTCACAGGTTTTGTCAATGCATTTGCAGTATTCTTCAAAATGTCCACCTTTACCAGCAACACCTTTTTGTCTTCTATCATATCCCTCACAAAGTGATACTGAACATCAATGTGCTTTGTCTTTGAATGATAAGAAGGGTTCTTTGCCAAGAAAATTGCACTTTGGCTATCACAGTCTATCCTTATAGCTCCCTGTACTAACCCCATAATTGAGCACAATCTCTACAACCAGACTTCTTCCTTTCTTGCATGAGTGGCTGCCATGTATTCTACCTCTGTAGTTGATAGTGCCACTACAAATTGTTTCTTACTCATCCAACTGACTTCACCTCCAAATAGGTTAAACACATACCCACTTGTAAATCTTCTCTGATCCAGATCTCCAGCCTAGTCTGAATAAATAAAGCCACGAATATCAAACACTCTGTCCAATCTTGGTCTTCCTTGGTAGCACAAACCATAATCACTAGTGACACGTAAATACCTGAAAACTAGCTTCACTGTTGTCCAATGCTCCTTCCCTGGTTTTGACATAAACCTGCTCAATACTCCCACTGCATGTGCAATGTCTGGTCTAGTACAGACCATCGCATACATTAGGCTACCAACTGCACTTGCATATGGAACATGGGACATGTCCTCTTCCACTTCTTGTGTCTTTGGACACTGTTCAACAGATAAATTTACATCTACAGGAATAGGAACCTTCACTAGTTTACTATCCTGCACATTAAACGTCTGTAGTGTTTTCTTGACATACTTCCTCTGATTTAACCAGAGCTTCCCCTTTTCCCGATCTCTCTTAATTTCCATGCCCAAAATATAGTTTGCAGCACCAAGATCTTTCACGTCGAATTTGGAGGATAATTGGGTCTTCAAATCCCGGATAATTTCTTTATCATTTCCAACTAGCAACATATCATCCACATACAAGACAAGATAAATAACACGGTCACCAATTAATTTAAAATACACACAGTGATCTACTTTGCTTCTGGTGAAGCCAAGTCCCCTTATAAATGTATCAAATTTCTGGTACCACATCCTTGGTGACTGTTTTAGCCCATATAGATACTTATTTAACTTTCATACCAGTTATTTCTTACCCTTCACCGCAAAGCCTTCAGGTTGCTTCATGTAGATCTCCTCTTCCAGATCCCTGTGAAGAAATGTTGTCTTCACATCCATCTGTTCTACCTCAAAATCAAAAGTAGCAGCAACAGATAAAAGTATTTTAATAGAAGCTACCTTGGCAACAGGAGAAAAAATATCACCAAAATCAATTCCCGGCACCTGGGAATAACCTTTTGCTACCAATCAAACTTTGTTTTTCTCCATCTTTCCTTTTGCATTCGTCTTCTTCTTGAACACCCATTTGCTGCTAATGGGTTTCCTTCCAGCCGGCAACTCCACCAGATCCCAAGCCTCATTTTTGTGTAAAGATGCCATTTCATCAACCATGGTCTCTTTCGAGAGTTTTCCATCCTCTAAATCTATTGCTTCCTTCACAGTTCTAGGATCATCATCAGTAATAGATAAAGAAAAATTTGAACAGAAAGCATATGGACTATACCTTTTTGGCTGCCTTCTTTCTCGAACTGATCTTCTCACAACCGGAGTTTGTGGCTCTTCATCTTCTGATTCCTATTTTGCTGTAGAGTTTGATTCTTCCTCCTTTAGCTCAAACTCTATCTTCTCAGGTTCCTTTGATGGGACTTGATGTTTAATAACATTTTTCACCTCTCTGAACACCACATCTCGGCTGTACACAACCTTCCTTGTTACTAGGTTCCAAAGTTTATAACCCTTTAAACCATCCTTATACCCAATAAAGATGCACTTTTCAGATTTACTATCCAACTTTGTTCTTTTCTCCTTTGGAACATGTACATATGCATCACATCCAAATACCCTCAGATGTGAAAGAGAGGGTTTCTTACCCATCCATACCTCTTGTGGAGTCTTATCCTCCAATGCTGATGAAGGTGATCTATTGACCAGGTAACATGTTGTCTCCACCGCCTCTGCCCATAATTCTTGTCCTAACCCAACACCACTGAGCATGCTTCTTTCCCTTTCCATCAACGTCTTGTTCATTCTTTCTGCGTCTCCATTTTGCTCAGGTGTGTATGGAGTAGTCTTCTATCATGCTATACCACACTTCTTACAGAATTCTTCAAATACCTTGCTGCAAAACTCTCCACCGTTATCTGTCCTCAACACCTTTATCTTCTTCTCTGTCTGGTTTTCCACTAGAGTCTTAAATTCTTTAAACCTGTTAAAGACTTCAGATTTCTTCTTGAGGGAATATATCCATGTATTCCTTGAGAATTCATCTATAAATTATACATAGTACACAGACTTACCTAGTGATGGAACCTTCATAGGTCCAAACACGTCACTATGCACAAGATCTAATATATGTTTCGCCCTCTTACCACCAGAGGGGAAGCTCACCCGATTATGCTTCCCATATAGACAATTTTACAGAAATAAAAAATCCATAGAGCTATTAGTCATACCTTCTACCATACCTTTACCATGAAGTATTCGTAGGCCCTTCTCTCCAATATGTCTAAGCCTTTGATGCCATAGCATAGTATTTTCTCCAGAGACCACTAGATTTTCTACTCCACTTTCAGGAACCACAGAACTGTTGCACCCATCAATAATAGTGCTACCTTGCAGCTTGTACATATTTCCAATGTGAACTCCCTGCATCAATACTAGTGCTCCCTGAACCATCTTGTAGGTATCTTTCTCGAACACTATTTTTACACCTTCATCATCCAGCTTGCTTACAGAAATCAGATTTCTGTCCAATGTAGGAATATGCAGAACACTCAGAAGTGTTCTAATCCTTCCACCTTGCAACTTCAACTTTACTTTTCCACGACTAACGATTCTAGCCTTCCTATCATCCCCTAAGAAGACATCACCACCATCATATTTCACATACTCACAAAACCACTCTCTATGGGGAGTGAAGTGAAAGGATGCACCTGAGTCAATCAACCATGCCTCATGATCTACATGTGTACTTGAAGAAGCCAAGTATACATCCCTACCTTCATCTAAGGTGGTTTTCGCCTCTCAGAAGGAGCATCATCAGATCCCTTTACTTTTTCAGGAGCTTTAGATTTACAGTCCCTTTTGTACTACCCTTCCATTCTGCATTTCTAGCTCACCTTTACAACTTTTCCTCAAGATTTAGATATCCCACTCAATGACTTATTTTTGTTTCTGTTCTGGGACCATCCTCGTACAGACAAGGCATCACCATTCTGGCTCTCCATATTTTTCCATCTCATCTCCTCCGTCAGCAAGGATGAGATTATTTCATCAAACTATAGGGTAGTTGCATTGCTACCTATTGCAATAACCAGAGTATCCCATGAATCTGGTAGAGAACACAACAAACGGATGCAATTATCTTCATCTGAAATTTTAATATCAACAGATAATAACTGACTGACCACGGTATTAAATGTGTTCAGATGCTTTGTCACTGAGTCTCCATCTTTCATCCTCAGGTTATACACCTTTTTCCGTAGGAACAGTTTATTCACTAGAGACTTAGATTGGTACAAAGTCCCTAACTTGACCCACAAAGCCTTAGCCGTAGCTTCCCTTGATACATTCAACAATACTGAATTTGAGACACACAATCGTATTGTGCTCTTTGCCTTCTGATCCAACTTCTTCCATTCTTCATCGGACACTCCTGTTGGTTTAGTACCCGGATCTACTGCGATCCACTGATCTTTATCTACCAACAGATCCTCCATCTTGAGTTTCCATAACTCAAAACTCTGACCATTAAATTTCTGGATCTCTATATTTCCAATTGTTTCCATCTTCTTTCACCACCGAAATTGATCCCGCAGATCTCCCACTGAACAGGGTCTACCACAAGCCCGAGCGAAACCCCTCAGCAGCAAAGGCGTCCCCTTGAAGCCAAAACAACTCTGATACCAAATGTAGGTTTTAACCCCATACAGAAATTACCTGCATACAAATTCTAAAACACAGAAAATAAGCAATGCGAGAGCATAACACATAAAACACATATACACAGAGATTTTCCCCTGGATCCCAAAACCGAGACTACTAGATTAATTTTTCATTATGTTCCTTTCAATGTTACAATACATATATATACATTCCAAAGCATCCAATACCATGGACCGAAAACCATCACGCCAAAAACCATGTGTGAATACCATGCACAAAACCATAGGTAGGTTTTCCCACCTAATATAGGGTCCAAATTTTTTTTCCCCGGGGCGCTGCCTCAAACCTCGTAGAGGGGAGCTACTCGCCCCCCCTCTAACCCCCGGTTTACTAGGGAGTCTAGTCATGGAAAGAATATAACACAACCCAACATAGAGATGGATCCACAATCCGTAAGGTATGATCCTACAAATCATGCTCATATTCTTGGCTTTCCAAATTGTATTCTTCACATCGATTGGCAGACTTGTCTACCAAATTTTAAGGATCAAGAAAGGGATGATGTTGGTTGACATTTGGTCAAATTTCATTTTCATATTCATAAGTTAGGAGTTTACTTGCCTAAATACTGCCTCATGAAGATGTTTATGTCTACCCTAGAAGAATATGCGAGATCATGGTCTGAAAGATTAAAACCTGGTAGCTTATATTCTATGAAGGATTTCCACACAACATTGTTTGAGCATTATAGAGAAAATTACCCTCCCATATTGTTTTTTGAATATTGTTGTGAAAACTATGAAAATTTCATTTAGTATCTAGAAGGGGTGCATGCTAATGAAGATTTAATGGATGAGGAATTCTATCAAACACTATGTGAATATTCATCCCAACAACAAATGGCATTTTCCTCCTTGGATGAAAGAGAATTAGATCAGGATCTTAAATTTGAAAATTATGATTCTTCCCTTGAAGTTGATGAAACTAATCAGACTTTAAGTGGCCAAGAAAGGGGTAATGATAGCCAGTCAGTAATTTCTATATATTATTTACCTCCTGTTTCAGTCATGGAAGAAGAGCAAGTTCTTATGGACTGTTTCCAAAATGGAGAGATCATTCAGGATCTCACATCTCTTGAAGATATAAAATTAGAAAATTCAGGAAATAAAGATGATGTTTTTGTTGAAACATATGAACAACCATCCTCAATCACTCATGTTTTGCAAGACATGGATTTTTCATTTTTCTCTAATGTACATGAAGATAATAAAAAATAAGTATTGCAGCCAATATTTTCTTGTCCAGAAAGGTTTTGTTTGCAGCATTATAACAGTCATAAGATGGAGGTATTTGAGAAAGAAAATGCAGCTGGAGTAGTTCCATATCATAGTGACAAATTTGGAAAAGCTGGAAAATCATTTTTGATTCTCATGAGGATCCTTTTGCAACAGGTTTGGAGTCACAAAATAGGCCCAAATTTTCAAATTTTGTAAATATCAAATTTATTTTCAGATCTACTTTTGAGTCACCATTAAATAGGATTTTCAGTTTACTCCAAAATAAAGACATACAAGCTTTTCAATCGATGGAAAAGATGCTTGCATAGTTGCACAGGGCCTTTGAGTTCACCTAACAACAGTTCATGGTTTAGCTTAGAGTAGGGAATGTCAAGCATGAATTTCAGTGTGGTTTTTCAACAGTGATTTTTTCAATTTCCATTTTCAGTTTGCAGTGTGGAGTAGGTGTGAATAAATTTTATAAAGGACTTGAAGCCCGAAGCGAAGGCCCTAAGGTTCTGCTGATATTCATCAGAAAAATAAGAAGTTTTTTTGAAACAATTGTATTTTCTACTTACAAGTTCAGAGTCTGTAAATTCATCTCTTAAAAAGATGAAGTTCTATTTCCGAGTCAGTTTTTCTTTTAGCTAAATTTTATAATGGATGAGGCAACTATTCTATGGGAGGTTTTTGTTGCCATCATTGATCGACAACATCCCCGTGGAGCTAGTTGTTATCATAATAAAAATTTCACTTTTTAAAATCTTTTTTGGAAAATGCTGACAATTATAGTGTCAGTATTTAAAATTGTAATAAATTGGGAAAATTTCTCGATAGCGAGGTTGTCAACATTTTTTGGAAATCCAAGAAAATAAGGAGAGAAGTTCACAGTCATCCTCCAAACAAAAAAATGACTCAAATCCTACTTCAGACCCTCTCCATTGGAAAGTGCAATGAACAAGCTTTCCAACAATTTGTGTAAGTTCAAAAATGGACTCCTCGATCAAAATATATGGCATGTTGAAGTTTAATGGTTTGAAGCCTTTGAAAGGAAGGAATATCGAAGGTCCAGAGTAGATCGCCGATCGCATATTGGAGGTCCAACAGATTAGTAAGTGCATGTCGGAAGGTCCTTCATATCGGAGAAATAAGAATATCAGTGCATCATAACATCAGAGGTTAGCGCATCGCAACATCGGAGAATCAAAACTTCTTAAGGTGACAACCTTAAGAAGTTGTGATATGCAAATATGTCGATAGTGTTAAAACCGCCGAGGAATGCCAATATCGTTAGAATCGTAAGGGAACGACGATACAGGTTAACAAAGGATTTCATCACAAAACTAAAGGTGGACAGGTCTTTTCTCTTTCCTCTAGTGGGACACGTGGCAGCATATGATTGGTCTCGACAAGCTACAGTGGCATCTGAATTCAGCATGATGTGGTAGTACGATAGGCCATGCAATAGGAAATTTTGGCATTTTGAGGGCACCTAAGGGGAAAAATAAGGGTGACATGCGTCACCACTCATGAGGTGCCACATGGAGTGATGACATCATAACGGAGGTCGGTATATTAGAGGTTGAGGATGTCGTTGCTTTGTAATACTTAATACTTCAAAAATTTCTGATTAGGGGGCTCCGATATTGGGTTGGCACCATGGTCGCAAAGACTCAAAGAACCAAAGGCACAAAGCTGGGGCCAAACACCAAGAGCTATCGGCATATCATAGTTTGAGGAATATCGCAACTCTAGAGTAAATCCCTTGATTGGAAACTTCTGATGAGAGGGGCTCCATTATTGAGTTGGCACATGGTCAAGAGGAATTTAAAGAAACTCAGGTGCTAAGAATGATCCGAATTGGATCCATGAAAATTATCAAAGTTCTATGACTGTATCAAATCAAGAGAGACTTCAAAAATTTGTGAACAAAGAGCTATCAGGAAGACCTCTGGACAGTGGCAGTTTGTAGCCAGCAAGGAACGACGAGGACCTCGGTCAAAGCACGCTGACCGAGGCTCATGGAGACCGCGCAGAATGCAAACCGGCAAATAGGAATCTCATATCAGAAAACAGAGGCCGTTTTTGATGTGCAATTAGCTGGGAAAAACCCCTCAAGAAGGAAAGGGCCCCGAGTGCTCAGTCGCATGGGAAGCTGGGAAACCGTAGGGAAAGCGCTAAGGCGAAAGGCGATTCCCACGCTCCCAAAACTGGTGGTATATTGGAGGAATTTCAGGTGGTAAGTGGATTTGGCAGGAGGACAAGCGATTCCATACATCGCACGACGCATGTCCAGCGGATGAGAGAGAAAACCACCTCCCATTGCGAGCTAACGGTCGAGCCTGTCAACCGCACGAAAAGAGAAAACACCGTAGGATTTGTGGGCTCCAGATCTGATGGCGGAGATTGCACCCGACGGAAAACCGAATGTGACGGGGGAATTAAGCCATGGCATGTAAAAGTCCGAAGTCCGATTTGACCACTCAGTTGGCGGATGAATCATTACACAGCGTAACCGAAATACCAAACCATTTGAGGAACAGCTGGTGCAGTTCACGAGAGGACAAGTGGCCACTTCCCTATGAGACATTACGCAGTGGCGACAACGCAGAGGCAGGGAACTCCAAGCGAACAACAGCAGGTGATCCGAAGGGGCGGAAGAGGAAGTGAACAGTCAAGGGAAAATTTGCTTTAAGCCATGAACAGACAGAGAATAGAAGAAGGAAGAACCAGAAAAGGGAACAGTGAAAAAAAGATGAAAGAGACAGTAAAGCAAGAGGTGGAAAAACAGAGAGCCGATCTGACCTGTAGCGTAAGGCAACATCGAGCAGATAGAAGGCTTGAGAGGTTCAAGCAATCCCTGTGAGGATCTATCGAGAATTGAGTACCACATTGGGCTCCTTCCATTAAAGACCAGAGAGATCGAGACTTGGTAAGGAAAGAGTCTGTGCACTCTAGTGGCTTGGGGATTCCAAGAACCACCCTACTAAGCATCCTTTGTTTCAGGAGACTCAAGTTGAGCTCCTCATTGTAAATCTCTGCTTTAAAGACACAATAAAAAGAAGGCCACCACGGAAAGCTGGACCGGAGACATAGCCCTGGAGAATAGGGTGAACTCCTTATTAATGTGTTGTGTTCTTGTATTTTCTCACTATGCTCTCTTACTGTTTTCCATTTTCCAGTGTCTGTGTATTTTGCAATCTGATCGATCCATTGCCTAAGATAACATAGACACACACCAGCACATGAGTCTGTAATACCTTCATTCATTAATTATTTAACTGAGATCACTCACGAGTGACTTTCAGATCAGGTGGTATCAGAGCTAAAGGCTGTCAAGGTTAGATAAGCTTGTGTTGGAATTAGCTATTGAATGCTAACTAGATCAAAGCTCAAATTAGGAGAAGGAGAGTTTGTCGAAACTAATCCTAAAATTGGGAGACTCTACCCTCGGAAGACAATGTCAGAAGAAGGTTCTGTAGGGCCAAACCCTCAATTCATAGATAGCTTCCTAGCCATAAAGTCCATGGTAGATGAAATGTATAGGGATTTTAGAAAACACAAGGACGAAGATTCATCAGGCTCCAAACAAGACAAAGGAGAAGATGAGTCTCACTTCCATGACCACTCAAAAGGCAAAGGGAAATAAGAAAGCTTTATGACACCTCCTAATAGCCCTGAACATAAAAAGAAGGCATCTTTTATTAAACTAGATGTTAAATTTGATTTACCTATATACGATGGAGAGTTGAATGAAAAAAAGCTGGACAATTGGATTAGAAAAATTGATGTTTATTGTAGAGTGTAGAGTATCGATTCAGACAAGAGCAAGATTCAGCTAGAAAGCCTACGCCTTGGAGGCACTGCCTTGGTTTGGTGGGAAGGCAGCACCCAAGCTAACATGAAGAGCCATGGTAAGACTATCTCTGTCTAGAGTGAATTTGTTTCTGCAATAAAAAAGCAGTTCTATCCATTGGCCTATATGCAGCAAGCCATGATGAGCTGGCAAACTCTTCAACAGTTGAAAGGGAAAAGTGTACAAGGATACACTCAAGAATTTAGAAAGAGAGCACTGATTCTAGGAATCTCATTAGACTCACCTGACACTCTTTTGAAGTACATTGGTGGTCTACACAGCTACATGAGGCACACTATCCTCATGTTTAATCCCACTAGTATAGATGAGGTATTTGTACAAGCTACTCATCTAGAAGCTAGAGGAAAGAATGGAAATCCAAAAGTTGGGGGATCATCCCAACGCACTGCAAGCAAGAATAAGGAGAAAAGAAAGCAGAAATGGAAAGCAAGGAAGGCTAACACTGCACAGAAAAGCAAGGCTTCATGCACTCACTGTAAAAAGGATGGGCATGATGATGAACACTGTTGGATTCTGCATCCAGAGCTGAGACCTAAGAAGTTTGAGGGAAAGAAGAAGAACACTGTTGCAGCTATTCAGAAAGATTTGGGGTCAGAGTCAGGAGATGAAACAATTATTGCAGCCACAGGTATAAACGGTTGTCCGCTTTAGAGAATGTTGAAATCAAGAAGTAGGTGTAGGAGTTGCTCGAGAAAGGGTTCATCAGACCTAGCACATCACCATGTGGGTCACCAATCATTTTGGTGAGAAAGAAAGATGGCTCATGGAGAATGTGCATTAATTACCGAGCACTGAATAAGATAACAATCAAAAATCGTTATCCCCTTCCTCACATAGATGATCTGTTAGATCAATTAAAAGAAGTTGTTTATTTTTCCAAGCTAGACTTGCACAGTGGATACCACCAGGTCAGGGTTGCAGAACAAGATGCATGGAAGATTGCTTTCAAAACAAAGCAGGGATTGTATGAGTGGCTGGTTATGCCTTTTGGCTTAACTAATGCTCTTGCTACTTTCATGAGATTAATGAATGATGTACTCATACCTTTTCTTGATGATTTTTTTATTGTTTATCTGGATGACATTCTGATATTTAGCAAAACATGGGAAGAACATTTAAAGCATGTTAAGAAGACATTGGATGTTTTGAAAAGAGAAAAACTTTATGTTAAACTCTCAAAATGTGAATTTGGCAAAACATCTTTGAATTATTTGGGACACATAGTAGGGGGTGGTGAATTGAATATAGATCCCTCTAAGGTGGCAGTCATTATGAACTGGCCTAAACCCAAATCTGCTACGGAAGTTAGAAGCTTCCTAGGAGCAACACAATATTGGAGAAAGTTCATTTCTAACTTTTGCTTAATTGCAGCTCCCTTACATGCTTTAACAGGATTGAACAAGGTGTTTCAGTGGGGAGGAAAACAGCAGAAAGCCTTCGACACCTTGAAAGAAAAGATTAGTAGAGCACCTATACTAGCACTGCCTAATCTTCAAAGACCATTTGAGATCCAAACAGATGCCAGTGACTATGCCATGGGAGCAGTGTTGACACAGCACGATAAACCCATATGTTATCATTCTGAGACATTTAATTCTGCAGTAGTTAACTATCCTACATATGATAAAGAATTGTATGCATTAGTACAGAGTGTGAAAAAGTGGAAACATTACCTAATTGGCAAAGAGACAGTAATGCATACTGATCATCAACCACTTCAAAATCTACACTCCTGTTGAAGCCCTGAAAATCAGGTCTACAACAAGGGGGATACCCACCCGGTCCGGACCTTGAAAGCAGCTCCTTTTCCATTTGGGATGGTGGGTCTGACTGGGGATAATGGGACCAATTTCCCAATTTGTGTGTGTGTGATGAGAATTGATATGTCCATTCTAATAATTCCTAAGTAAAATGCTTTGATTCTAAATCTAATTTAACAACATGCAATTGTATTCTAATGAATAGAAATATCTAATTCTAAAACTAACTTGGGATTTAATCTTTCAGTTATGCGATCTAAAATAATTTCTAACAGCAATTGGTAATAAAGATCATTCAATTGCTATGAGAAAATAATTCAATAAAGATGAACTGTTTCGTATAAAAAGTTAGCCGAAACAATTGTGAGAAGCATATCGCATAATAATTCATTCATATATTAAGCATAAATAGAATAGCCATCACCGTACAAAAGTGCCAAATGATAACTCAAACATTCAAGCATTCATATATAAATAATTGAACATAAATATCACCTTAACACATAAGCAGAAATCATTAAGAGATAAAAGTACCATTGATAACAAGTTCTACTCATGAGCTTCAGCAATAATGATTTATCTCCTCCTAATTCAACATCTACTAAGAGTACAAAAGTGCATTTCAGTAGCAGATATTAAACACAGATATCAATAAATCTTGTTCCATTCATTCATCAAAACCTCCTCCGAGGGTGCAGAAGTGCATGTTCTGAGGAAACGTTTTTGACAAATTTCAGGACCCTTCTCTAAATGCATGAGAAGGGTTGAAATACTACTAGCTAAATCTAAAAATAGTTTATTACAAAAATATAGGAGGAGGTTTAAATGACCGTCCTCATCTAAGGCAAAAATAAATCAAAACTAAAACTAAAACTGAATCTCGCAATTAACTATCTATGTATCTATTCTCTGTGGTCAAAAGCATTCAACATCGGCTTGAGGAGAGTTGGTTGGCCGACCTCTGACTTTAGTTGCCCTGCGAAAACAAAATCGACAAGTGTTGGCGCTATCTTCTCGGCAGAGTTAGTGAGGCATTTGAGAGTCATGCATTGACTGTGTGGTTTAACCAAGTACTGCCAGTAAGAATCCCAATTCAACTTGGTTAACCTCCTGATAGACTCTGCTCTTTTTCCAGCCTTTTGTCTCCAGCTTGTCTATAGATGTTGTGCATTTGGGAGAAATATCGGAGTGGTCTCTGATATGAGATTTGCTCTGTGCAAGTTTTCATTGACACAGTCAATGACAGTGTTTGTCGCTGTGGCTGCTTCTTCTGCTGCTTGTTCCGCTTTCCTGATCTGTGCATCCCATTTACTAAAGAGCATTTCTTTGTGGGCTTCATTGATACTGGGAGCGGCGTGAGTCCGTAGTTGCTGTAACCTCCATTACTCTGAAATTTTCTTCCTCGAGTAGACTATACATGCCGTCCCAAGTAGTTATGTCAGCGTCTCTGTTACAGGTGGTGTCTGTGTATAAGGGAGTCATTTCTTTGTCTTCAGAAATCAGAGCTTTTCCCTTCTTTCCCATTATATTCTGAACATTGCTACGTATACGTTTATACTTTCCGCTCCTGCAATTTACAAATAAGGAAAGAATAATGATAACAATAAGGTGACGGGAAAGCTTTAAATGCCGAAATCATATAAAATATACAAACCTACGTGAAATGACCTTTCGATCAGATCAAAACCTTATCTCATTAATGATCATCAACTAACTTACTAAATTAACATTAATGCACATAACTTGACATCAGATTATGAAAAATGTCCTGAACGATGTGACTTACAGATTTGCGATAAAGTGATTTTGCGATTTGCTTCGCAATATCGCAGATCGCAATATCGCTAATCCGTTATGTTTTGATGATCATTCATTACCATGTGTTTCTGCGAAATGTGATTTGTGAGACGTGTTATCGCATATCGTCGGTTTGAGGTATTTCACATTAAGTGATACTTGAGGCATATGAAAATTGCGATGCGCGATGAGTTTCTTCAGTGTGCGATCTTGCATCGTGATTTCGCAATCTTAGGAGTTTGCTTATATGATGTCATCCATTACCTTTTTTGCAATGCGGCACTTTATTTTTGAGAGAAATTTATCATAAAACTTAAGTCCTTTTGGATTTTTGCGGATATTCTCCTAAGTTTATGATAGTAAGATTTATTCAAAAAGGGAATACAAGTTCTAATTTATGTTTATTTTCTAGATAAGGGTCCCCACTTATTTAGTATTAGTAATAAAACTAAATAAGAAGGGGGGTTGTTGCTAGCCACAACAATTGGCGATTCACTTGGAAGAACCAGTTATCTCTAATTTTCTTTTGAATTTTCTAAACTTCCAAAACAGAAGGGTTTTTTGGAAAATCAAACTTTATTCTAGAAAAATAAAGTACACCATGCTTTTAGCTATTAATGATAGTTTGTTTCTTCTATGTTAACTTAATCATTTGCTTCCTAAAGCTATTCATTGTATTTACATTAGCCACTACTCGGTTTGTATAGATAAAAACAAAGTCTCCTCTGTAAATCAGTTTTAAATATGCTCATTTGTCGTAGGTAGAGCCTCTGCTGCCAGTAGGCGTTTATAGCCTCGACAGGGTTACCTGTTACCCAGCAATGATCATGTATCCTACTTGGAGAAATATACGATTTTCAAAGGGAAATCCATATCCACACTTATTGCTTTTATTTTCTTTTAATTCTTAAAGAACAATGCCTTGGTTTGGTAGCCAAATTATGACAGTGCCATTCACTTGATTTATAACTTTGCTGAACAAGCTAGCTGGTGATGAGACCACTTGTCTTTTGATTGCAACAATGTTGAGTCATTTCCCTGTTGTGGTATGCAGTTTTGGCAAAGTCAGCAAGCTATAATATCTATGATCATGATAAGTCGGCTCGTGATGAGACCTCTTATTCTTTAAGTTTAAAGTGTATCACAGGATTATTCCTTGAAGCTCATAATTCTCTAGTTAGGGAGGAAGTCATTGGTTCCTTAAGAATAGCTCTAGATGACAATGGTAGAGTTTTTGGAAAGAGCTTTTCTATAGAGAATCTTTGTTTTTTGTTATTGATGCTTTTCATTGACTGATATAAAACAAATTCCCACTAAAGGTTGCTTTTTATCAAAATTTGCAAGGTTGAAACTAGTATCATTTCCAAGCTTATAGCCTTTGAATGTAGCTTTCAATAGTAATGACCGATTTTCCAAATCAGTTCTATTTATACAAGTGAAAAAACAAAATCTAAAAGAAATACTAGTCTTTTTCGTGAATTCCAAACTTAACCATTTACAACTAGTTTTATTATTAAAATAAAGGAAAAAATTATTTACAAAAAATAGAACAAAATGATCTTCTATGGAAAGTATTTTTTGAGGATTTGCCCATTAACAGGTAAAGATTCTCTTTTCCATGCTAAATCCTGCAACATAAAAGTGGATGGACCTATGATTTCCGCAATTTGGAATGGGCCAAGCCACATTCGTTGGAATTTTGTATGTTTGCCTTTTTCTTCGTGAGCCTTATCCAATTTTAAAACTAAATCTTCAATTTGAAAGTCCTTTCTGGATACCATGTTTGAATCAAAAGAAGCCTTTACTAATGCTTGATGATGAGCATGAGTTATTTTAGCCTGTTCTCGTTGCTCTTCTAGCTTAAGGATTTGCATTTGCCTTAGCTGTAAGGATGAAGTTGGTATTTCGTCAATAAATTAAACTAAGGCCAAAGAGGGAATTGCTAGATGAGTTGGAAGAACCACTTCTTTCCCATAAAATAAATTAAAGGGAGAAGTGCCAATGGAGGCTTTCTGTGTTATTCGGTCTGCCCATAGAGCATACATCAAAGATTTGTGCCAATTCTTATGATTTTTGTCGATGGTTCGCTTAATGATTCTGATTAAGTTTTTATTTGTTGATTTGGCCAACCCATTTCCTTGTGGGTAATTATTGGCAGAGTATTTAAGCTTAAAACCTCTTTTGAGCGCAAATTCAGTCATAGCATTGCCAGAAAAATATGATGCATTATCAAACATTAAATCAGAGGGTAAACCATACCTGGTGATTATGAACTGATCTATGAAATCAATGATGTGTTCTGCATTAGCTGTCTTGAGAGGAATTGCTTCTACCCATTTAGTAAAATAATATGTAGCTGTAAGGATATACCTATGTTGTTTAGAAGAGTGAGGAACGATCTCACCTATTACATCCAATCCCCATTGATCAAAGGGTTGATTGATATTGACTGGTTGCAAAGGCAACGATGGTTTCTTTTGTCTTCCACCAGTACTTTGACAAACTTGACACTTCCTTACATAGCTATGCGCATATTTAAATAGTGTAGGCCAATAGTACCCTGTGCGCAAGATTTTATGTGCTGTAGCATCTCCAGCATAATTTCCACCTGTTGGTCCATCATGGAGTTCCTGCAACACTTTTTCAACTTCAGATTTCTCGAGACATTGAAGGAGAACAAAATCATAATTCATCCTAAAAAGTACATCGTTTACAAGTTGATATTGCTTAGCCTTCAATCTTAGGGCTCTTTTCTTTGTATAATCCAGGTTTGAAGGAGCATATCCGTTCTTTAGATAAAATATGATATCAGCATATAATGATTCAATATCGTTTAGGCTTACCTCATACATTTGTACTTCTGAAGATGGTATTTCGGAAATAAGCGATGCTCCAGCCAGCATTTTACAAAAGCCTTGACCTTTTACAATATTTGCTGGTTTAATTTCAGCGTCGTATTCTTGTAAGGTAGTAACCCAATTTGCTCTTTTCTCACCCACGTCTTTCTGTACTAAGAGATTTCTTACCGCTGGAAACGGTACTATGATTTTTGTATGGGTTTTAAGTAGGAAGGGTCTGAAGTGCTTGATCGCTTTGAAAACAACATAAGCTTGTTTCTCAACGTCAGAATAATTTAATTCGGCCCCTTGTAGATTTGAACTGAAAAAGGAAATTGGGGCTTCCGCCTTGTCTTGATTTGCTTGAGTGAGTATCACAACATATGATCTATCAGAGGCAAATGTATACAAAATGAAAGGATCGGAAAAAATTGGAGTTGCTAAGGATGGGGCGTTTACAATCGCTTGCTTAATCAGATTGAATGCTTCATATTCCTCTTGGCCCCATTTGAAGATTGAATTCTTTTTAATCATTTCTTGTAAGGGAGATACGATCCTTGAGAAGTCTAGAACAAATCTCTTAACAAAATTAATTTGGCCAAGGAAGGATTGCATGGCTTTCTTGTTGTGAGGCAAGGGTATTTCGGAAATCTCCTTGATTCTATCGGGATCAATATGGATTCCAGATTTTGACACTATAAATCCAAGAAGTTTTCCTTCACTTAATGCAAAAAAGGACTTTTTTGGATTAAGTGAAATCCCATACCTTTGGCAACGTTGGAAGATCTGCTTTAAGTCTCTGAGATGATTACCACATTTTTTAGAATATATAGTTATATCATCCAAGTAGATTACTACTGATTTGTTTACTAATCCCTTAAATGCGATGTCCATGGCCCTTTGAAATGTGGCGCCAGCGTTGATCAGACCAAAAGGCAACTTTCAATATGCGTAAGTACCCCATTTGGTTCTGAACGTGGTCTTTAATTGATTGTCAGGATGGACCAAATCTTGGTTATAGACAGAGAAACCATCCAAAAAGGACATTAATTCTGATCCTGCAACTGCTTGCAATATTTTCTCCATGGGAGGCAGGGGAAAATTATCCTTTTGGCAGGCTTTGTTAAGGTTTCGAAAGTCAATACAAATTCTAATGTCTCCATTTTTCTTTCTGACGGGAACCAGGTTGGAAACCCATCTAGAATTTCGAACGGGGAAAATAATTTTGGCTTTCAATAATTTATTGAGCTCAGACTTAATCTGGGTTTCTAGATTAGGATGGATCTTCCTCAGCTTTTGCTGGACAGGTTTTTCATCAGTCATCATTGGGATAGTATGCTGAATGATAGAAGTGTCGTAAGTCTTAAGGTCATCGTAGTTCCAGGCAAAGACACTGTTGTATTGTTTTAGGAGACGAACATACGCTAATCTTTCTTTAGGGGCTAGGCCAAGACCTAGATTGATATTCTGTGGCTTGGTATCAGTTCCTAGATTTACTAATTCATAATTCAGAGTTGAACTTTGAAGTTTTGAATTAGTAGATCTTTTGAATTGGTCTTTCAAATCATATAGGTCTTCCAACTTAACTATCGATTTTGGCATAGCATTATTAATGCTTTCTTGTTGCAACTGTTTGTCATGTTGATCCTCATCAATTATCTGATTAGTGTAAGATCCCTCTGATGTGAGGAAGCTTACAATATCAAGATCATCGTTGAAAATTCTCCAGTTTGTAACATTATCAGGAATCGAGGGTCTAAAGATCAATTCGATTGAGAATCTATCTGGGCTATAGTCTTCTGAGGGAATGAGCTTGGAAGCTACGTTTGCCAAGACGTCAGCATTAGCATTTTGGAGTCTGGGAATTGATGAAATATTGAATGCTATAAAATGTTCAGTCAGATCTTGTACTAAAGATTGATAATGCTTTAAATGACCTGATAGGCAATGTATAGTATTTTGTACCTGTCTAATAACAATTTCAGAATCTCCGAAGACTTGTAGATACTTGATATCTAATATGATTGCCTTGTATAATCCTTGGAATAAAACCTCGTATTCTGCAGTGTTATTGGTGCAATCGAACTCGAGTCTACAAGTTAGCATAGTTTTGTTTCCCTCTGGACTAACTAATACGCATCTTGCTCCTGCTCCATCGTTAGACTTAGAACCGTAAAAAAAATAACTTCCAAAATAAAGATTTATTTATAGGACTATCTATAAAATTAACACATTTAGAACTATCTATTTGAGAAAAGTTTTCTACTTGAGACAAAACATAATGTTCTAAGTAAGGGGAAGTATGAGCATTAAAATTTCCTAAGAAAGAGTCAACAGAATAGTTGCCAATTATGTTGTTGTTGTATGCTACAGGTTCATTTTCTCCTTCCAATCCGTCACTATGTATTTTTGATGTCTTTCTTGCTCAACCTTTATCTGATTCGGTTTACCATTTTAAGGGAGCCACATATGCGACCAATCGGTTGCAAAGAATCCATGAAGCTTTTCAGACCAATCTCTACTAAGAATTAAGCCATAAAATTATGGAATGTTTGTGACTAAAATATAAATAACTTGACATACATTTGGATTAGATGATAGCCTTATGGTAACCTGATTTAGTTCATCGATCACTTCAACCTACGACTGGTCCAGCCAAACTATGCGTATTGCAGATTTTTGAGGTTGAACGTTCAACTTTGCACATATTGATTTAGGTAAGATATTAAATGAAGCTCCTGAATCTACCAAACAATTATGCAAGTTTTTGTTGAAAACTTCGTAAGTAAGAAGAAATGGGGGAGTATGATATCTTGACCTTCCTCCAATTAATGCGATATCGTTTGGATCAACTTTATTAGTCACATTAGTTGGAGGTCTTCCCATCTCATGAGAAGCTTGCGAGATTACAGTGGTAGGCAGAGGTGCAACAGGTATTGCGTGTAACTCTTTCAAAAGTAGCTTTTGTTGATGTTTTAGTTTGCTCAATTCATGAAAAGTAATGTTTGCCCTAGTCTTCTTCATGTCTTCTACAATATTATACTCCATCTCATCAGAAACAATCAATGTTTTAGATGGAGTTGGTGAATCGGATTGGACTGGGCTTGTTTGAGTCGCTTTGGGTGATGTTTTCTTACCTGCGACTTTATCTTTAGATATTGAGCTTGCGCTCTTCTGTTTAGGAGTAGGTTGTGGAGGATTGAGTTGATTTCTACTTCTGGTACTGACTGGTGATGCCTCTTGATCCTCTTCGTCTGGGAGAATGAAGTCCCACATTCCCTGTACTTCTACAACTTCTTCTTCATCAGTAGGCTCCTCGTTAGAAACTTCCTCTTCTTCTTCTTCTGATTCTGCATTTGTAATGGCATTAAGAGGCTTTGAATCAATTGAAGGATTTTTTCTATAAGGCATGTAAGGATTTTTTGAAGAAGTCTCTGCTACTTGTTTCTTAATGTCAACCATTTCGTTAGACATGGTTTGCAAAACTTTCTGCAATCCTTCTAAATCAAATGGGTCTTTTGATTGTTTTTTCTTGGGATCTTCTTTAAAAGTGACCTTCTTAGATTTTCGTTAGTCAACAACGTTTTTCTTTTCTAAGGCTATGATACGTTTCTCTACCACTATTGCTTCCTTCATATTATCAGCCAATGTTTTTTTGGTGCCCTATCAACAAAGATTGCTATGTTTGATGGTAGAGCAGATATGTACCATTCACTTCGAACTTCTTTGGTAGGCTTGGAAGTGGTAGGAATTTTATTCAAAAGTTTATTGAAACATGAGTTAAAATCTTTCATAGGTTCCCTTGATTCAGTCTTAATATTCGACAGGTCATTGATCAATGTCACAGTAGACCTTTCATCACCGAACTTAGTCAAAAATTGCTCTTGGAAAATATCCCAACTAGTAATAGATCCGGATGGTAATGAAAAATACCACGATCCGGCTGCTCCTTGCAAAGTGTAAGGAAAGAGCTGGACAACAACGTCTTCATTAGTAACTCCATTAAGATTTATAGATAACATAAAGTTGTTTATGTGTTCTTCTGCTAGCATGCCTGCTTCAGGACTAAACTTAGGCAGCCATTTTTCAGGATGGGCCAGTAATTGACTCAAGGGCGTAGGCATTAAGACTACCCCTGGGTTATTCCATGGGGTTTGGGCCATCATTGAACTACTAACAGAGGAAAGCGCAGAAGATGTTCCTTGCAGTTGGGAAGATGAGGATATTACAGTTCCAGATGATTGTGAAGCAGATGTTGAAGTTCCAGTAGTCTGTTGGACAATAATTTGATGTGGAGGGATGGATGGTTGACTTCATAGTGGAGAGGTCAAGATGGACGATGATGATGAAAGAGTCTCACTATCATACCCTTTAGGTGATATCCTTGCTCTTTTCCTTTTAGGTAGAGGTAATTCAATTGGTTTGATACCAAACTTTTAACTCTACAATCTAGTAAGATGATGAGAAGGGTTATATTGCGAAGTCACAATATCTTGAGATATTTCAGATTTTTGGGGTGATATAGAAAATCCTTGAAGTTTATGGATCAAAGATTCAACTTCAGGAGGTTCAATAGTAGATTTTTCTGAAATGTTTGGGTTTGTGGCAGTGGTTGTTGTTTTATCGACTTCTCGCTCAAGATTTAAAGATTCTAGATGCAATGGAGAAGTTGGGGGAGATGTTGAGGGTGATTTACTCTCAAAATGGTATTTAGATTTAGATTTACTAGCCATTCATAGTTCAAGCCCTCCTTCTAGCGCCAAATATGTTGAAGCCCCAAAAATCGGGTCTACAACAAGGGGGATACCCACCTGGTCTGGACCTTGAAAGTAACTCCTTTTTCGTTTGGGATGGTGGGTCCAACTGGGGATAATGGGACCAGTTTCCCAATTTGTGTGTGTGTGATGAGAATTGATATTTCCTTTCTAATAATTCCTAAGTAAAATGCTTTTATTCTAAATCTAATTTAACAACATGCAATTGTATTCTAATGAATAGAAATATCTAATTCTAAAACTAACCTAGGATTTAATCTTTCAGTTATGCGATCTAAAATAATTTCTAACAGCAATTGGTAATAAAGATCATTCAATTGCTATGAGAAAAGAATTCAATAAAGATGAACCATTTCATATAAAAAGTTAGCCGAAACAATTGTGAGAAGCATATCGCATAATAAGTCATTCATATATTAAGCATAAATAGAATAGCCATCACCATACAAAAGTGCCAAATGATAACTCAAACATTCAGGAATTCATACATAAATAACTGAACATAAATATCACCTTAACACATAAGCAGAAATCATTAAGAGATAAAAGTACCATTGATAACAAGTTCTACTCATGAGCTTCAGCAATAATGATTTATCTCCTCCTAATTCAACATCTACTAGGAGTACAAAAGTGCATTTCAGTAGCAGATATTAAACACAGATATCAATAAATCTTGTTCCATTCATTCATCAAAACCTCCTTCGAGGGTGCAAAAGTGCATGTTCTGAGGAAACGTTTTTGAAAAATTTCAGGACCCTTCTCTAAATGCATGAGAAGGGTTGAAATACTACTAGCTAAATCTAAAAATAGTTTATTACAAAAATATAGGAGGAGGTTTAAATGACCGTCCTCATCTAAGGCAAAAATAAATCAAAACTAAAACTAAAACTGAATCTGGCAATTAACTATCTATGTATCTGTTCTCTGTGGTCGCAAGCATTTAGCATCGGCTTGAGGAGAGTTGGTTGGCCAACCTCCGACTTTAGTTGCCCTGCGAAAACAAAATCAGCAAGTGCTGGCGCTATCTTCTCGGCAGAGTTAGTGAGGCATTTGAGAGTCATGCATTGACTGTGTGGTTTAACCAAGTACTGCCAGTAAGAATCCCAATTCAACTTGGTTAACCTCTTGATGGACTCTGCTCTTTCTTCAGCCTTTTGTCTCCAACTTGTCTGTAGATGTTTTGCATTTGGGAGAAATCCCGGAGTGGTCTCTGATATGAGATTTGCTCTGTGCAAGTTTTCATTGACACAGTCAATGACATTGTTTGCAGCTGCGGCTGCTTCTTCTGTTGCTTGTTCCGCTTTCCTAATCTGTGCATCCCATTTACTAAAGAGCATTTCTTTATGGGCTTCATTGATATTGGGAGCGGCGTGAGTCTGTAGTTGTTGTAACCTCCATTACTCTGGGATTTTCTTCCTCGAGTAGACTATACATGCCTTCCAAAGTAGTTATGTTGGCATCTCTATTACAGGTGGTGTCTGTGTATAAGGGAGTCATTTCTTTGTCTTCAGAAATTAGAGCTTTTCCCTTCTTTCCCATTATATTTTGAACACTGCTACGTATACCTTTCTGCTTTTTGCTCTTGCAATTTACAAATAAGGAAAGAATAATGATAAGAATAAGGTGATGGGAAAGCTTTAAATTCCGAAATCATATAAAATATACCACCCTACGTGAAATGACCTTTCGATCAGATCGAAACCTTATCTCATTAATGATCATCAACTAACTTACTAAATTAACATTAATGCGCATAACTTGACATTGAATTACGAAAAACTTCTTGAATGATGTGACTTGCAGATCTGCGATAAAGCGATTTTGCGATTTGCTTCGCAATATCGCTAATCCGTTATGTTTTGATGATCATTCATTACCATGTGTTTTTGTGAAATGCGATTTGCGAGACGCGTTATCGCATATCGCCAGTTTGAGGTATTTCACATTAAGTGATACTTGAGGCACATGAAAACTGCGATGCACGATGAGTTTCTTCAGTGTGCGATCTCACATTGTGATTTCGCAATCTTAGGAGTTTGGTTATATGATGTCATCCATTACCTTTTTTGCGATGCGACACTTTATTTTTGAGAGAATTTTATCATAAAACTTAAGTCCTTTTGGATTTTTGTGGGTATTCTCCTAAGTTTATGATAGTAATATTTATTCAAAAAGGGAATACAAGTTCTAATTTATTTTTATTTTCTAAATAAGGGTCCCCACTTATTTAGTATTAGTAATAAAACTAAATAAGAAGGGGGGTTGTTGCTGGCCACAACAACTCCCAAACTAAGTTGCAACAATCAAGACACTATAGATGGATGGGTTTTCTACAACAGTTTCATTTAGTCATCAGATATAAAAGGGGCATACACAATAAAGTTGCAAATATGTTATCTAGACCCATTATAAATGCATCTACTATACTTAAGCATAATTCTGTGTTACATGAGAGTTACATTGAACAGTATGCTCAAGATATAGATTTCAAAGATGTATATGCAACTTTAAGTCAACACAAACGAGTAGAAGAACTAGATTATCATGTAAAGGACCGACTCCTATATCATTGTGGGAAGCTATGCATTCTACAAACTAAGAGAGTAAAGATAATTCGAGAAGCACACACTTCTCTAATATCAAGTCACTTTGGGGTAAGTAAAACAGTTGCACAGCTACAAAGATTTTGTTATTGGCCAAAAATGAACGAGACAGTTTCTAGATATGTAAGAGGGTGTACTATGTGTGCTAAAAGCAAGCCCAGCAATAGAAAACTAGGCTTGTACACTCCATTACCAATTCCTTCTCACCCTTGGGAAAGTGTTTCCATGGATTTTGTTGGAGGACTGCCTAAATCTAGGAAAGGTCATGATTATCTATATGTTGTTGTGGGTAGGTTCAGAAAAATGTGTCTTTTGATACCTTATAATAAACAGATTACAGTCGAACAAACTGCAAAACTGTTCTTTCAACATGTATGGGTTCATTTTGGATTACCCACTTCCATTGTATCTGATCGAGACACCCGATTTGTGGGGAAGTTTTGGTCAAGTCTATGGGAACTGATGGACACCAAACTGAAGAAAAGCACAACCTTTCATCCACAAACCGATGGCCAGACCGAAGTAGTCAACAGGACAGTGATCCAGTTGCTCAGGGGATATTGCAGCAAGCATCCTAAGATGTGGTATGTTATGTGCAACATGCTTACAACAGAGCAAAACATTCCTCTACACAGAGATCTCCTTTTGAGACTTGTTTTGGCTTCACACCAAGGTCTCCTTTGGATTTTGTCTTTGGTAAATACACCACAGTTGAGGGACACAGTGATGTGGACAGGGCAACTCGGTTCATTGAACAGATCCAAGAGATACACTAGGCAGTATAGGAATAGCTGGAAAAGAGCCAAGCCAAATACAAGGCAAGGCATGACAAGCATCAGATGGAGCATAGTTTCCAAGTGGTGACCAAGTCTGGTTGTACATCAGCAAGGACAGGATTCAAGGTGAAGGTAAAAAGCTAAAGCCTACAGGTATGGACCTTTCAATATACTTGAGAAGATTGGTGAGAATGCTTTTCACCTTGATCTACCAGCTTACATGCACATCTACTCAGTCATAAATGCAGATTGCTTGAGATTGTTTGAACCTTCAGTAATTGAGGATCCCGAAGAGCAAAGTCAATTGCCTTCTATTTATGACCTGTTACCTTAATATCTTAATGAATTGTATGAAGACACAGTTCTGGACAGGAAGGTGAGGACGATGCGTAGGGGAGATTTTGAGTACCTCAGAGTTGGGCTCAAGGGTTCAAAGCCGAGCAGTGCAAAGTGGATAGAGATTGGACAAGTGAGACAATTGTACCGTCACTTAGTCGATGCTTGAAAACCAACTTTTGGTGGTCCAAAAGATTTTTCAATGGGAAGGCCGTGATCGGAATTGGATCCATGAAAATTATCAAAGTTCTATGACTGTATCAAATCAAGACAGACTTCAAAAATTTGTGAACAAAGAGCTATCAGGAAGACCTCTAGACAATGGCAGTTTGTATCCAGCAAGGAATGATGAGGACCTCGGTTAAAGCGGGCTGACCGAGGCCCATGGAGATCGCACAGGACACAAACTGGCAAATAGGAAGCTCAGATCAGAAAATGGAGGTCGTTTCTGATGCGCAATTAGCGCAAAACCCCTCGAGAAGGAAAAGGCCCCTAGCGCTCGGTCGCATGGGAAGCCGGGAAACCATAAGGAAAGCGTTAAGGTGAAAGGCGGGTCCCGCGCTCCCAAAACCAGCAGTATATCAGAGGAATTTCAGGCGGTAAGCAGATTTGGTAGGAGGACGAGCAATTCCATACATCGCACAACGCGTGTCCAGTGGATGAGAGAGAAAACCACCTCTCATCATAGGCTAACAGTCAAGCAAGTCAACCGCACGAAAAGAGCGAACATCGTAGGATCTGTGGGCTCCAGATCTAACGGCGGAGATTGTGCCCGATGGAAAACTGGATGTGACCGGGGAATTAAGCTGCGACATCTAAAAGTCTGAAGTCTGATTTGACCGTTGAGTTGGCGGATGAATCATTACACAGTGTAATCGAAATACCGAACCATTTGAGGAAGAGCTGGTGCAGTTCGCGAGATGACAAGTGGCCACTTCCCTGTGAGACATTCCATAGTGGCGACGATGCAGAGGCAGGGAACTCCAAGCGAACAATAGCAGGTGATCCGAAGGGGCGGAAGAGGAAGCGAACAATCAAGGGAAAATTGGCTTTAAGCCATGAATAGACAGAGAACAGAAGAAGGAAGAACCAGAAAAGGGAACAGTGAAAAAAAGATGAAAGAGACAGTGAAGCAAGAGGTGGAAAAACAGAGAGCCGATCTGACCTGCTGCGTAAGGCAGCATCGAGCAGACAGAAGGCTTGAGAGGTTCAAGCAATCCCTATGAGGATTTGTCGAGAATTGAGTACCACATTGGGCTCCTCCCATTAAAGAACATAGAGGTCAAGACTTGGTAAGGAAAGAGTCTGTGCACTCTAGTGGCTTGGGGATTCCAAGAACCACCCTACTAAGCATCCTTTGCTTCAGGAGACTCAGTTGAGCTCCTCATTGTAAATCTCTGCTTTAAAGGCACAATAAAAAGAAGGCCACCACTGAAAGCTGGACCGGAGACGTAGCCCTGGAGAATAGGGTGAACTCCTTATTAATGTGTTGTGTTCTTGTATTTGCTCACTGTGCTCTCTTACTGTTTTCCATTTTCCAGTGTCTGTGTATTTTGCAATCTGATTGATCCGTTGCCTAAGATAACGTAGACACACACCAGCACATGAGTCTGTAATACCTTCATTCATTAATTATTTAACTGAGATCACTCACGAGTGACTTTCAGATCAAAGAAGTTAACAAAGGAAGGATGACCCTCGACAGGAGTCTAAATTCCCTAGCACCTTAAGGCTAAGAGACAAGTCACAGTGCCCGGTCTTATGCGATACACTTTTCAAGGGGCTAAAAAAAGGGGGCCAAGGAACATCGTAACCCTATTTTCATAACGTTTTTAAGAATAAAAGTCTTGATGAGTAAATGCTCTGATAGTGTAATAGAAAGAGCTAAAATAAGGATGAATCGACAGCCATTGAATCACAGGAAAAGATGGGTTGATAGTTTGAATGGACAGTCAACAAGTTTTTGTGAAAACAACTTCAACCACTCTAGATTCAAAGGCAGAGGATCAACATTAATGAACCAATTTCCATATTTGAAGGCTAAAGATTTTCTAGCAGAATTTAAGAATCACGAAGGAGAAGTTATGATGGATCGTTGCAGAGGGACCTGCTATGCTAGTAGAGATGTTAAACTACAATTTAGGGACCTGTTCTACTTTCAAGGGAAGCAATTGACCATATATTTCTTTCTGCCTAAATACAAGCATATTTCCTATAGTTATTCTAGGAAAGGCAAAATATTTTTAAGTTTATCTTTGCATACATGAACTTGAAAGATATTTAAAATATCTCAATTTCTATAATTATGTGATGACTATTATTTTGTAACTTGTTATGTAAGCACTATATAAACAGTTTATGAATATTGAAACGGGTGTGGGATTTGATTGGAAAAACACTTGTAGTCCAAATATATTTGAGAAAATATTGAATGTATTCACAGTGTTTAATGAGTAGTTAATAGCAAATTCATGTCTTACTTCTCCCTATCAGTATTTATCTGTTATATAATTGTTTTCTTAAATGTCTAAGAGTGTTGGTTTATGAGATTGGATTTCATCCTAGGTGTTCAGATGCTTTTGATTATACCCCCTCAAAAGTTGTACCAAATTCTTGTTGACTACTTATATTTTCCCATCTTTCTATGGATGCAATGTTGTAGACATCTTCAACTTTGTGTTCATCTTCTCCCACATTGTAGTCCAAAATGCATTGACAAATTTCATGTCCTTGTCTAAAATGATGCTCCTTGGTATCCTAAAGTGCACCCAGACTTGTCCAAAGAACAATTTTGTTGCTTCTTGCCCATTGATCATCTTTTTATTGGGAATCATAACACACATCTTGTTGAAACTGTGAACTGCCATGAACAGACAGTCATGTCCCTTCCTGGTCATTCGTAAACCTACCACAATGTCCATGGAAATGATTTCTCAAGGATGAGTGGGTACCGGTAAGGGATGATATAGACCTTGTTTCCTATTTCTAGGATTATTGGTACAACAAAGCATGGATCCTCTTATTAACTTAAATATATGTTATTTCAGCTTGTCCCAATACACATACTTTTACAAGTTGGCCACTGTCTTCCCTACACCAAAGTGCCCTACAACGTTGGAGGTGTGAGCCTCTCTAATGAGCTGCAATCACTAACCTTTAGGAACATATAACTTATCTATATGGTAGATTAACCCATCTTGGAGATGGTAGTCAATGATGTTTCCACCATCATGCACATGTCTTGAACTTTACAACTTCTCAAACACCTCCATGAAGTCCTCATCCTTTGAATATGCCTCTTTATATGCATCATGGGTGAATGGCTCCATGTGCATCAAAGTTCCCATAATTATGATCTTTGATGTGGGTGGCCTTGAAAGCATGTTGGCCAACTTGTTTTTTCTACCCTTGTTGTACTTGATCAACCATCCACTTGCAACCTAGTTTGTTGTAGCTTACTTTGGGCCTGAAGGTAGTGCAATGACTAGTGATCTATGTGAATTACTATCTTCATTGCCATCATATAGAGCTTCCACTTCTTCATAGTTTTTACCAGGGAATAAAGCTTGTTCTCATAGATAGGGTAGTTAAGAACTACCTCATGAAATACTTTAGAATGGTAGCAAACATGCCTTCCTCCTATAGCATACTCACTTGCATCTATCTCCACTACAAAGGGATGTTGTAATTTTGTTAATGCCAAAACTAGTGCTTGATTAATATTCTTCTTTAGCTCGTCAAAGGCCCTTTTCCAACCATTTCCCCTTTATAAACCCTTTCCTCTCGTTGTTATGGCATGGAGTGGCACTATTATCTCTAAAAACAATGCTATGAACTTTCCTCAGCTACTGTGCTTCCCCAATGAAACTCCCGACCTCAGGAAAATTAGTAGGCACTAGCCATTTCATGATGGCCTCCATCTTGGTAGGATCTCTCTTCATATCTCCCCCACCTATAACATACCCTAGATACACCAAACACTATTGTGAAAACTCACACTTCTTGAGATTTACTAGCACCTAGTTCTTCTTTAATCTCTACAAAACCTGTGTCAAATGTGATATGTGCTATTCCTAGGTAGAAATGTATACGGATATATCATCAGAGTATACAATAATAGATGAATTTATAAAAAAGTGCAATATATCATTTATTAACCTCATAAATGTTGTTGGTTCATTACTGATCTGAATTTCACTCATGAGTGATCTCAATTAATTAATTAATGAATGAAGGTATTACAGACTCATGTGTTGGTGTGTGTCTATGTTATCTTAGGCAACGGATCGATCAGATTGCAAAATACACAAACACTGGAAAATGGAAAACAGTAAGAGAACACCGTAAGCAAATACAAGAACACAATACATTAATAAAGAGTTCACCCTATTCTCCAGGGCTACGTCTCCGGTCTAGCTTTCAATGGTGGCCTTCTTTTAATGTGTCTTTATAGTAGAGATTTACAATGAGGAGCTCAGCTTGAGTCTCCTGAAACAGAGGATGCTTAGTAGGGTGGTTCTTGGATTCCCCAAGCCACTAGAGTGCACAGACTCTTTCCTTACCAAGTCTCGACCTCTCTAGTCTTTGATGGGAGGAGCCCAATGTGGTACTCAATTCCTAACAGATCCTCACAAGGATTGCTTGAACCTCTCAAGCCTTCTGTCTGCTCGATGCTGCCTTATGCTGTAGGTCAACTCAGCTATCTGTTTTTCTGCCTCTTACTTCACTGTCTCTTTCGTCCTTTTTCACTATTCCCCTCTCTGGTTCTCCCTTGTTCTGTTCTCTGTCTGTTCATGGCTTAAAGGCAATTTGCCCTTGACTGTTCGCTTCCTCTTCCACCCCTTCGGATCGCCTGCTGCTTTTTGCTTGGAGTTCCCTACCTCTACGTCGTCGCCACTGCGTAATGTCTCACAGGGAAGTGGCCACTTGTCCTCTTGCGAACTGCGCTAGCTCTTCTTCAAACGGTTTGGTATTTCGGTTATGTTGTGTAATGATTCATCCGCCAACTCAGCAGTCAAATCAGACTTCAGACTTTTACATGCCGCGGCTTAATTCCCCCGTTACATCCGGTTTTCCATCGGGCACAATCTCTGCCATCAGATTTGGAGCCCACAGATCCTATGGTGTTCGCTCTTTTCGCCCGGTTGACTTGCTCGACCGTTAGCCCGCGATGAGAGGTGGTTTTCTCTCTCATCCGCTGGACACGCATCGTGCAATGAATGGAATCGCTCGTTCTCTGCCCAAATCCGCTTACCCCCCAATATGCCTCCAATATTCCGTCGGTTTTGGAGCGCGAGACCCGCCTTTCACCTTAGCGCTTTCCCTACGGTTTCCCGGCTTCTCATGCGACTGAGCGCTCGGGGCCTTTCCTTCTCGAGGGGTTTTTCCCAGCGATGCGTGTAAGAAACGACCTCCGTTTTCTTATATGAGCTTCCTATTTTCCAGTATTCGTCCTGTGTGGTCTCCATGGGCCTTGGTCAGCGCGCTTTGACCGAGGTCCTCGTCGTTCCTTGCTGGCTGCAAACTGCCACTGTCCAGAGGTCTTCCTGATAGCTCTTTGTTCATAAATTCGAAGTCTGTCCTGATTTGATACGGTCATGGAACTTTGATAATTTTCATGGATCCAATTCGGATCATGGCCTTCCCATTGAAAAAGCTTTTGGACCACCAAAAGTTGGTTTTCAAGCATCGACTAAGTGAGGGTACAATTGTCTCACCTGTCCAATCTCTATCCACTTTGTACTGCTCGGCTTTGAACCCTTGAGCCCAACTCTGAGGTACTCAACATCTCCCATGCGTGTCTTCCTCACCTTCCTATCCAGAACTATGTCTTCCTGCAATTCATTAAGATATTCAGGTAACAGGTCATCAATAGAAGGCAATTGACTCTGCTCTTCGGGATCCTCAATTAGTGAAGGTTCAAACAATCTCAAGAAATCTGCATTTACGACTAAGTAGATGTGCATGTAAGCTGGTAGATCAAGGCGAAAAGCATTCTCACCAATCTTCTCAAGTATATTGAAAGGTCCATACCTGATAGGCTTTAGATTTTTACCTTCACCTTGCATCATGTCCTTGCTGATGTACAGCCAAACTTGGTCACCAACTTGGAAACTATGCCTATCCAATGCTTGTCATACCTTGCCTTGTATTTGGCTTGGCTCTTTTCCAGTTGTTCCTGTACTGCATGGTGGATCTCTTGGATCTGTTCAATGAACCTAGTTGCCCTGTCCACATCACTGTGTCCCTCAACTATGGTGTCTTTACCAAAGACAAAATCCAAAGGAGACCTTGGTGTGAAACCAAAACAGGTCTCAAAAGGAGATCTCTGTGTAGAGGAATGTTTCTTTCTGTTGTAAGCATGCTGCACATAACATAAATGTTCATCCCACAGCTTAGGATGTTTGCTGCAATATCCCCTGAGCAATTGGATCAATTTCCTGTTGACTACTTCGGTCTAGTCATCAGTTTGTGGATGGAAAGATGTGCTTTTCTTTAGTTTGGTGTCCATCAGTTCCCACAGACTTGACCAAAATTTCCCCACAAATCGGGTGTCTCAATTAGATAAAATGGAAGTGGGTAATCCAAAATGAACCCATACATGTTGAAAGAATAGTTTTTTAGTTTGTTCAGCTGTAATCTGTTTATTACAAGGTATCAAAATACACCTTTTGCTGAACCTATACACAACAACATACAGATAATCATGACCTTTCCTAGATTTAGGTAGTCCTCCAACAAATCCATGGAAACACTTTCCCATGGGTGAGAAGGAACTGGTAATGGAGTGTACAAGCCTAGTTTTCTATTGTTGGGCTTGCTTTTAGCACACATAGTACACCCTCTTACATATCTAGAAACTCTCTCATTCATTTTTGGCCAATAACAAAATCTTTGCAGCTGTGCAACTGTTTTACTTACCACAAAGTGACCTGAAATTAGAGAAGTGTGTGCTTCTCGAATTATCTTTACTCTCTCAGCTTGTGGAATGCATAGCTTCCCACAATGATATAGGAGTAAGTCCTTTACATGATAATCCAATTCTTCTACTCATTTGCCTTGACTTAAAGTTGCATTTACATCTTTGAAATCTATATCTTGAGAACATTGTTCAATGTAACTCTCATGTAATACAGAATTATGCTTAAGTATAGTAGATGCATTTATAATGGGTCTAGATAACATATCTGCAACTTTATTGTGTATGCCCTTTTTATATCTGATGACTAAATGAAACTGTTGTAGAAAAACCATCCATCTATAGTGTCTTGATTGCTGCTACTTAGTTTGGGAGTGTAGATATTGAAGTGGTTAATGATCAGTATGTATTACTGTCTCTTTGCCCATTAGGTAATGTTTCCACTTTTTCACACTCTGTACTAATGCATACAATTCTTTATCATATGTAGGATAGTTAACTACTGCAGAATTAAATGTCTCAGAATGATAAGATATGGGTTTACCGTGCTGTGTCAACATTTCTCCCATGGCATAGTCACTGGCATCCGTTTGGATCTCAAATGGTCTTTGAAGATCGGGCAGTGCTAGTACAGGTGTTGTACTAATCTTTTCTTTCAAGGTGTCAAAGGCTTTCTACTGTTTGCCTCCCCATTGAAGCACCTTGTTCAATCCTGTTAAAGCATGTAAGGGATTTGCAAGTAAGGAAAAGTTAGAAATGAACTTTCTCCAATATTGTGCTACTCCTAGGAAGCTTCTAACTTCCGTAGCAGATTTGGGTTTAGTCCAGTTTACAATGACTACCACCTTAGAGGGATCTATCTTCAATTCACCACCCCCTACTATGTGTCCCAAATAATTCAAATATGTTTTGCCAAATTCACATTTTGAGAGTTTAACATAAATTTTTTCTCTTTTCAAAACATCCAATGTCTGCTTAACATGCTTTAAATGTTCTTCCCATGTTTCGCTAAATATCAGAATGTCATCCAGATACACAATAACAAAATCATCAAGAAAAGGTCTGAGTACATCATTCATTAATCTCATGAAAGTAGTGGGAGCATTAGTTAATCCAAAATGCATAACCAACCACTCATACAATCCCTGCTATGTTTTGAAAGCAGTCTTCCATGCATCTTGTTCTGCAAGCCTGACCTGGTGGTATCCACTGTGCAAGTCTAGCTTGGAAAAATAAACAACTTCTTTTAATTGATCTAATAGATCATCTATGCGAGGAAGGGGATAACGATTTTTGATTGTTATATTATTCAGTGCTCGGTAATCTATGCACATTCTCCACGAGCCATCTTTATTTCTCACCAAAATGATTGGTCACCCACATGGTGATGTGCTAGGTCCGATGAACCCTTTCTCAAGCAACTCCTGCACCTGCTTCTTGATTTCAGCATTCTCTAAAGCGGACAACCTGTACATTCCAATGTTAGGCAATGGAGCATCTTGCTGCAAAATAATATCATGCACTATTTCCTTTTTGGGTGGCAGACCTTTAGGTTCTTGAAACAAGATATCATACTCTGAAACAACCTTTTCTAAATCATCTTGTTGTTCAGCATTACAGCCTTCAAATACATTGGTTTCGTCAGGTTTCTTTTCCTTTACAACCATCAGTAAGAATTGTTTACATGAATTTATCATTCATTTCATTTGCCCTGAGTTTATGAGAGTATAATTATTCTTGAGCTTATGAGCTCTTACAAAGTATTCGATTCCATCTTTAACAAGTAGATACTTGTTCTCAGCTCTATAGAAAATAGCTTTTCTATCATACAAGTAAGGACTTCCTAAAACAATTCCACATATATCCAAAGGAATTATGTCTAACTCAACCTCATCTACAAATGCTGACCCAAAAGAAAACTTGAGTTTGCATTGTCTAGTCACTTGTAGTTGTGCTTTATCATTCAACCATCCTAATGGGTATGGTTTCTTGTGAGGTGTAGTTTCTAATCCCAACTTATTTACAATTGCTTTAGAAATTAAATTTATTTGTGAGCCACTTGTTAGCTCTGCTATATAGCATCGATCTTCAAAAGCTGAAGGCAAGTTAGATCCTCGGCTGTGCTCAGAGAAAGACCTATAATAGTTGTCCTCCTTTCCTTTTCTGTTCCCCTCGCCCTCCTCTAATTTCTATTTCTCCTGCTTCTCAGTCTAAAAATCCCATAATAAGTGTCCTCGCTCTTAAGCCCGAACCCTCATGTAACTGCGGTAACATGACCGTGCGCCTTCTCCAACGGTTTCTCACTGAATAACCGCCGCCAAAGCCTTTTCCCCGCTCATTAAACCTAGTTTATTTCCCCCCACCGGCGATCGCGTTCACCACAATCTAACGACGTTCGCTCGTCCCGATGCCGTAAGCTGCCCACACGTTAGCTCGCGAGGAAAGCGGTTTTCCACCTGTCCCATCCGCCACGTGTCACAATTCTAATGGAATCGCTACCCCGCGTACCTTTACCATTTCACTCCGAAAAGTGGTGCGAGCATTACCGCTTACCACTTAAACCATTTCTCCTTGGCCATTAAGTCCCCGCGCAGCTTTCGCCCCGATCACCGTCAGATCTTCCCGTGTTTAATCCAATGGCCCTCGTCCATCCTGATCCCATATCTCCCCATACTCTCTGCAAAACAATCCCCACCATCGATCACTGCGATCCAACGGTTGATGTTCGTCCTCCGCCCACTCGTACATCTTCCATGAAGTCAACACACCCTGTTCATGTCGTGCACCTGAAGGACAACGTCAATCAACTACCAGTACCTTGTGCAGTTAATCCACAACAACCGCATTCAAGAAGCAAAGTGGCCGAGAACAAAAAGGACATGCCTCAAGTAGTTAAATTCATTCAGCATTTATGGAGCATTCTTTCATACAACATTCCACCTGATCAAGAAGTATAATAGAGTATCAGAAAATATCAATTTTGTTCATTAAAGCCAGCATATCATATCAGAGACTCCATCAAAGAATCAAAGCGGTTGGTGGTCAATTATGACCCCTCCACGCATAGAACAGCAAATCGTTTTTGTAATCAAACTCCATATATACCCAAAAAGACAATGTGATGAGGGTTGATGGTTGTAGTTTTGATGTAAGGTTCAACTTCTGGAGACTGTAACTACTTTGATACTTGCAGCGTCTGGTCTTCATTTTCAGCTAATACAAGCTTCTTTTGCCGTTAATTGCTCACTTTCCAGTTCTTCTCTGTTCTCAGCTGTGCTTGTTATGAATTTTTCATGTGCTCTTGATATTTAGCATTTGAGGGGCTGTCATCCCACCTCTATGTTAGAATCTAGTATGTATCATTGAATGTGTTATGCAGGTTTCTGTTATTTTAGTGCCAGAGAGCTGTCATCCTATCTGTGCATTAGGAAATAGATTTGCAGACCTTTTACTGGTTGCAGCCGGCCATCACATGGTCTTGTGCATCTGCTGGTGTGGTCAGTATTATCCATCTTCACCTACTCCTTAAACTGTGAGTGATTGGTGGTCTAAAGCCTTGTAGTGTGGGGGTGTTCACCCATGTCTAGAGTTAAGCATATTAGAAGTGGTTATCTGGATTGAATATGCATCATTCCTTCCATTCATCCATTTCGAACATTTTTGTTGAGTTTTTAATGTTCCCGAGCATCTCTGAGATACAACCTAGGAGAGTTTCTTGGGGTGATAACATTAATTGGCACCGTTGCTGGGGAGAGGAGATTGAAGCTCATCTTCCCTGGGAGACGACACGGTTCCAAATTTTGATGATAGACAAAGTCTGGGCACATTTTTGGTTGTAATCATCCATCTAGCAACTCCACTGGAGGAAGACCAACTTTTGGCGACTCCACGTTATAGTCCTGGCTCAATTCGTGAGACACACTCAAAGAAATCCTCAGGAATCACCAGCTGTTCCAGTGCCTGACCCTGAGAAGATTGTTAACCAAGGAAAACATTGCAGAAAGGAGCATCAGGATCAGGTAAGCCCAAAAAATCTCGTGTATCTTTGCTAGTGAAGAAGTCACCTTCAGAGATTCATAAAGCTCCTATTCGTTCATTTCCCTTTCGGATCTCAGTCCAAAGAAAGCAGCCATGTTGTCTGTCATATTCCTCTGTCTTTGTCATCCTTTTCATTGATCCATACCACCCAGTCTACCAGTATCCTTCCACCCGCCTCAGTCATGGCAGGCCAACAAGCTCCTACAAAGATAGAAAGAATCGTTACTGCTAGGTATGGACCCTTGGTCTTGCCTATCCCTTTGAATGCCATGCCTGCGGGAGATTATCAAGAATATATGCCTAAGTTTACTGGTACAAAAGGAGTAACAGCTGAAGAGCACCTTGAGTCTTTTTATAACTATGTTGATAATCTGGATATCAATGAAGATGATGTGTGGGTGAGGGTTTTTGTCCAAAGCCTAGATGGGGAGGCTAGAAAATGGTTCAGAGAATTACCCCCTAGGTCTATAGCAGACATTGAGGCTTTAGATGATGTGTTTTTAAAGCATTGGGGGGATAATAAAGATCTTCTCTACTATCATACTGAATTTGGGAACTTGCAGAGGGAGAATGGTGAGCTGCTGTCTGATTTCAACATCAGATTCAATCATATGTATAGTAGAATACCAGCTGAAGTGAAGCCTACCCCTACTTCTGCCATGATCACTTATGCCAATGCCTTCGATTCTCAGTTCTGCCTGCTGTTAAGAGAAAGAAGATGTGCTTCTTTGGTTGATATGAAAGATGCAGCCTTTGAAGTAGAATCGAACATTTTAGCTGCAGAGAGACTCGAAGGTGACGCTGAAAGGAGAAGACAAGGGGGTGAGTCCTCATCATCCTCAGATCTGAAGATCGATAATTTGGCCAGGATGGTAGAATCATTAACCTCTAGAGTTTCCCAATTAATGGCTGAGCAGCATTCTGAGGAAGCAGGAGCTCCTGGTACCTTTGCTCTTCCAAAGACAAATCTACATAGACGAGCACAGGAGCAGTGGCAGATTTTGCAAAGAAACAAAGATGCAAATGAAGACAAAAGGGTGAAGACCCTTTTTCAGAATATAGTCATGGAGGAAGAGCAGTCTGAAGAGGAGGAGGAGGTCCATGGTTTGGAAGATAAGGGCAATGCCCCTTTCTTAACAAGATTTGCATATGAAGAAGCATTATCCAAAGGCACTGCTCGTGAGTTTGTTATACCTGCAGAACAACAAGCTTATTAGCGGAAGCAACCAGCAGCAGGTCCTAGTATCCTCAAAGACCCTGAGCTTGAAGCTAGCCCAGCTTCCCATGACTACGCAAATCTACAAATTGAATAGCATGCTGTTATCCCAGGCCCAGTGATAAAAAAGGGAGAAGAAAACTCCCCATCATCTTATGTTTCTCTGACTGCTCGAGAGAAAATCCCTCATAGTTGCCTCTTGGGCACTGAGGCAGGCCATGATTCAAAGCCCAAGGCTGATACTGATCATCTCAGTCTTGATATTCTGATGCCTGCTCAGGTGGCCTCCACACAGAATGAAAAGGCAGCTAGCCAGATGACAGAGGAAGAGGATGCACAGTTTTGAGACTCCTCCTTGGATGAAGACTGTTCTAAGAAAAATGAAGGAGCAGATGATGTCTTTGTGTCCCCCGCACAAGAATACATCGATTCACCATTCATATTAGTTGTGCAGGCCACAATTGACACAGAGAAGTACACAGCAACCATGGTTATTCAGCAGGTGTACAAAGGCTCCCATGAAGAACACCCAAGGATGAGAGTATACAGAAAGGGGATGGAATTTGATCCATATCTACCAGATAAGGTCAAATTCCCTAAACTCTTTGAGGTAGAGGATCAAATCAACCCAATTTTGCAGATCTATGATGAACGGGCCAAGAGGCAGGGAAACAGTTTTGATGGTCCCGCGGATGGCCAGTTTTTGAATATTTATGTTGTTTAAGGCTCTCAGGCCTTAATGATTGTAAGCATTTTCTTTTACAGGTTTTAGTGTAGACTTAATTTGACTCCATGCCCAATAGATACTAGGCAATGTTTTTTAAGCTCGTTTTGTATGAAGGCATTGATCTGCAAGTTCTTGAGACCTCACAGGGAGGATCTCATCCCCAGAAGGAGCTAGTGTTAGCTCTACTATATAGCATCGATCTTCAAAAGCTGAAGGCAAGTTAGATCCTCGGTCGTGCTCAGAGAAAGACCTATAATGGCTGTCCTCCTTTCCTTTTCTATTTCCCTCGCACTCCTTTGATTTCTATTTCTCCTGCTTCTTGATCTAAAAAACCCATAATAAGTGTCCTCGCTCTTAAGCCCGAACCCTCATGTAACTGCGGTAACATGACCGCGCGCCTTATCCAACGGTTTCTCATTGAATAACCGCCGCCAAAGCCTTTTCCCCACTCATTAAACCCAATTTATTTCCCCCCACTGGCAATCGCATTCACCACAATCTAACGACGTTCGCTCCTCCTGATGTCGTAAGCTGCCCGCACGTTAGCTCACGGGGAAAGCGGTTTTACACCTGTCCCATCCGCCACACGTCATAATTCTAATGGAATCGCTACCCCGCATACCTTTACCACTTCACTCCGAAAAGCAATGCGAGCATTACCGCTTACCACTTAAACCATTTCTCCTTGGCCATTAAGTCCCCGCGCAGCTTCTGCCCCGATCACCATCGGATCTTCCCGTGTTTAATCCAACGGCCCTCGTCCATCTCGATCCCATATCTCCCCATACTCTCTGCAAAACAATCCCCGCCATCAATCACTGCGATCCAACTGTTGATGTTCGTCCTCCGCCCACTCGTACATCTTCCATGAGGTCAACACACCATGTTCATGTCATGCACCTGAAGGACAACGATGATCAACTACCAATACCTTGTGCATTTAATCCACAACAACCGCATTCAAGAAGCAGAGTGGTCGAGAACAAAAAGGACATGCCTCGAGTAGTTAAATTCATTCAGCAGTTATGGAGCATTCTTTCATACAACATTCCACCTGATCAAGAAGTACAACAGAGTATCGGAAAAGATCAATTTTGTTCATTAAAGCCAGCAGATCATATCAGAGACTACATCAGAGAATCAAAGCAGTTGGTGGTCAATTATGACCCCTCCACGCATAGAACAGTAGAGCGTTTTTGTAATCAAACTCCATATATACCCAAAAAGACAATGTGATGAGGGTTGATGGTTGTAGTTTTGATGTAAGGTTCAACTTCTGCAGACTGTAACTACTTTGATACTTGCAGCGTCTGGTCTTCATTTTCAGCTAATACAAGCTTCTTTTGTCGTTAATTGCTCACTTTCCACTTCTTCTCTGTTCTAGGCTATGCCTGTTATGCATTTTTCATGTGATCTTGATATTTAGCATTTGAGGGGCTGTCATCCCACCTCTGTGTTAGAATCTAGTATGTATCATTGAACGTGTTATGCAGGTTTCTGTTATTTTAGTGCCAGAGAGCTGTCATCCTGTCTATGCATTAGGAAATAGATTTGCAGACCTTTTTACTGGATGTAGCCGGCCATCACATGGTCTTGTGCATCTGCTGATGTGGTCAGTATTCTCCATCTTCACCTATTCCTTAAACTATGAGTGATTGGTGGTCTAAAGCCTTGTAGTCTGGGGGTGTTCACCCATGTCTGGAGTTAAGTATAGTAGAAGTGGTTATCTGGCTTGAATATGCATCATTCCTTCCATTCATCCATTTCCAACATTTTTGTTGAGTTTGTAATGTTCCCGAGCATCTCCGAGATACAACCTAGGAGAGTTTCTTGGGGTGATAACACCACTATCAAACAAAGTATCAATATTTTGATGTTTGGAAAAAACTAGAATATGGAAAATCTCATGTCTTTTTCTCTCATTTTCTTCATCAATAATAGTTTGTGCAGAATTACTAGTAGATGCTTCAGAATTCTTACCTTTTATACCTGTGGCTGCAATAGTTGTTTCATCTCCTGATTCTGACCCCAAATCTTTCTGAATAGCTGCAGCAGTCTTCTTATTCTTACCCTCAAACTTCTTAGGTCTCAGCTCCGGATGCAGAATCCAACAGTGCTCATCATCATGCCCATCCTTTTTACAGTGAGTGCATGAAACCTTGCTTTTCTGTGCAGTGTTAGCCTTCCTTGCTTTCCATTTCTGCTTTCTTTTCTCCATATTCTTGCTTGCAGTGGGTTGGGATGATCCCCCAACTTCTGGACTTCCATTTTTTCCTCTAGCTTCTAGATGAGTAGCTTGTACAGATACCTCATCTATACTAGTGGGATTAAACATGAGGATAGTGTGCCTCATGTAGTTGTGTAGACCACCAATGTACTTCAACAGAGTCTCAGGTGAGTCTAATGAGATTCCTAGAATCAATGCTCTCTTTCTAAATTCTTGAGTGTATCCTTGTACACTTTTCCCTTTCAACTGTCGAAGAGTTTGCCAGCTCATCATGGCTTGCTGCATGTAGGCCAATGGATAGAACTATTTTTTGATTGCAGAAACAAATTCACTCCAGACAGAGATAGTCTTACCATGTCTCTTCATGTCAGCTTGGGTCCTACCTTCCCACCAAACCAAGGCAGTGCCTCCAAGGCGTAGGCTTGCCAGCTGAATCTTGCTCTTGTCTGAGTCGATACTCTGCACTCTGCAATAAACATCAATTTGTCTAATCCAATTGTCTAGCTTTTCTACATTCAACTCTCCATCATATATAGGTAAATAAAATTTAACATCTAGTTTAATCAAAGATGCCTTCTTTTTATGTTCAGGGCTATTAGGAGGCGTGAGAAAGCTTTCTTCTTTCCCTCTGCCTTTTGAGTGGTCATGGAAGTGAGAATCATCTTCTCCTTTGTCTTGTTTAGAGCCTGAATCTTCATCCTTATGTTTTCTAAAGTCCCTATACATTTCTTCTACCATGGACCTTATGGCTAGGAAACTATCTATCAATTGAGGGTCTGGCCCTACAAAACCTTCTTCTAACATTGTCTTCTGAGGATAGACTCTCCCAATTTCAGGATTAGTTTCGACCAATTCTCCTTCTCCTAATTTGAGCTTTGATCTAGTTAGCATTCAACAGCTAAATCCAACACAAGCTTGTCTAACCTTAATAGCTTAAAGCTCCGATACCACTTGATCTGAATGTCACTCATGAGTGATCTCAGTTAATTAATTAATGAATGAAGGTATTACAGACTCATGTGCTGGTGTGTGTCTATGTTATCTTAGGCAACGGATCAATCAGATTGAAAAATACACAGACACTGGAAAATGGAAAACAGTAAGAGAACACAATAAGAAAATACAAGAACACAACACATTAATAAGGATTTCACCCTATTCTCCAAGGCTACATCTCCAGTCCAGCTTTTAGTGGTGGCCTTATTTTATTTTGTCTTTATAGCAGAGATTTACAATGAGGAGCTCAACTTGAGTCTCCTGAAACAGTGGATGCTTAGTAGGGTGGTTCTTGGATTCCCCAAGCCACTAGAGTGCACAGACTCTTTCCTTACCAAGTCTTGACCTCTCTAGTCTTTGATGGGAGGAGCCCAATGTGGTACTCAATTCCTGACATATCCTCATAGGGATTGCTTGAACCTCTCAAGCCTTCTGTCTGCTCGATGATGCCTTACACTGCAGGTCAGCTCGACTCTCTGTTTTTCTGCCTCTTGCTTCATTGTCTCTTTCGTCCTTTTTCACTGTTCCCCTCTCTGGTTCTCCCTTGTTCTGTTCTCTGTCTGTTCATGGATTAAAGCCAATTTTCCCTTGACTGTTCACTTCCTCTTCCACCCCTTCAGATCACCTGTTGTTGTTCACTTGGAGTTCCCTGCCTCTATGTCGTCGCCACCGCGTAACGTCTCACAGGGAAGTGGCCACTTGTCCTCTCACAAACTGCGCCATCTCTTCTTCAAACAGTTCAGTATTTCGGTTACGCTGTGTAATGATTCATCTACCAACTCAGCGGTCAAATCGGACTTCAGACTTTTACTGGTCGCGGCTTAATTCCCCCGTCACATCCGATTTTCCATCGGGCGCAATCTCTGCCATCCGATCTGGAGCCCACAGATCCTACAGTGTTCGCTATTTTCACGCGGTTGACTTGCTCGACCGTTAGCCCACGATGAGAGGTGGTTTTCTCTCTCATCCGCTAGACACGCACCGTGCGATGAATGGAATCGCTCGTTCTCTGCCCAAATCAGCTTACCACCCAATATGCCTCTGACATTCCAACGGTTTTGGAGCGTGGGACCCGCCTTTCACCTTAGTGATTTCCCCACGGTTTCCCGGCTTCTCATGCGACCAATCGCTCAGGGCCTTTCCTTCTTGAGGGGTTTTTCCTAGCGATGCGCACTAATCACGCATCAGAAATGGCCTCCATTTTCTGATCTGAGCTTCCTCTTTGCCAGTTTTCGTCCTGCGCGGTCTCCATGGGCCTCGGTCAGCACGCTTTGACTGAGGTCCTTGTTGTTCCTTGCTGGCTACAAACTGCCACTGTCCAGAGGTCTTCCTGATAGCTCTTTGTTCATAAATTCGAAGTCTGTCCTGATTTGATACGGTCATGGCACTTTGATAATTTTCATGGATCCAATTCGGATCAATTACATAGGCCGAATGGCATGACTAACCACTCATACAAACCTTGTACAGTTTTGAAGGCAATTTTCCGGGTATTTTCTTCTTTGACTCTAATGTAGTGATATCTAGACTTTAATTCCATCTTGGTGAATTACTTCGCTTGCTGCAACTGATCCAAGATATCATCTACCCTGAAGAGGGGGTAAATACTCTTGAACATGATTTTGTTTAATTCCATATATCAATACACATCCAACAAGTCCTATCCTTATTTAGCACAATGATTATGGGTGAACCACATGGTGATGTAATCGGTCGAATGACACATTTTTCCAGTAGTTGCTAAAATATTTTCTTCACCACACTTGCTTCTATAATAGACTACATGTACAACCCAATATTTTGAAATGTGGAGTCTAGTAATAATTGGATTCATGCTCCACTTCCCTCTTGGGTAGTACCCCTTTAGGCTCTTGCAACACATCCCTATATGCCTATAGAAAATCTTTCATTTGTTATTTATGTTTCTTGGTACACCCTTCCATGGATGCCTTGCCTCTTACAAACTCTTATCCTCACCGATTTTCTATTAAAAATAGTAAAACATACTTGTTGTTGGAACTAATCAATTTCTTCATTTGGTCGACACGTACTAGTGAAAAATTTTACTTTCCTTTGTGCATGTTGATGGTAAACGATTTTCCATCCTTAATGATTCAATATTGGTCGGCTATCTACATGAATATTTCATCTCACAAGTACATGTAGGAACTTCTAAACATGACTCCACAAATATCAAGGGGAACTACATCTAGTTCTACTTATTCAATAAAATAAACACTGATGGTAAATCTAATTTTGCACTATTGTGTTACCTTTAACTACGCATCCTTATTTACCCATCCCAATGGGTATGGAGTTGGATGATTGTGAACACCCAATCCCAATTTGTTGACCAAATTTTCTTCAATAAGATTCACCTGCGATCCTGAGTCATATAGAGCATCAATCTTTGTCTCCTTGACTTGTATCTTGATGTGGAATAGCTCAGTCATTTCATTCTCTTCTTGTTGCTAGAGGATACTCATATTCACCTCCTTTTACAGTGACATACATACAATGTTCTCATCCATGTTTGAGGTGCTTTAAACTTGGTTGCTCGAATTGGAAGCTATGAGATTCGTCTTCTTGTTATATTGATTTTTCTTCTTTAGGTTACATCAAGGTGAAACTTTTAACACTTCTCCTCTGTATGATCGTTAATGTTGTAGTGGTTGGTGGGATATTTTCACTGGTGTGCTATGGTTGTCACCTTTTTATATTTCCCCCTTTCATATTATTCTTCCGCTCCTTAGAAGCATCTTGTTGCTCCTTCTCCTTCGATCCACTTAATTGTCCTTTATTCAAACATATGTTCTCTAGGTACTATGCCTATACACAATTCTCATCCATGGAGATAGGCTTAAACAACATCAATTACTTCTTGAGATGGCGACATAGACCCCCCAAATACTATAGGAGTACATTTGAACTCTTTGGGGAGATACCCAACCTTATGGCCATCTTTCTAAACTTTTTGGTGTACTCTTGTACATTGTGCCCCTGCTTATGCCTGAAGTAGTGCCATCGGATCCAGTATTCCTTTACATACCCAATAGAGTAAAAATTGACTTTATGATGGTTTTGAAGTCCTCCCACTTAGTCACTAGAGGATCTCCCTCACACCTCAAGGTATGCATGTGGCTTTCCCACTAGGTCAAGGCATGACCCTCGAATTTTAGTCACACAAATGAAATATTTTGTTCCTCCTTTATATGATGAACACTAAAATACACTTCTTCTTGTTGCAACCAATTATTTAGATTTAGTGCATCGATATCAACTTTGTAAGGCCTTTTATCAACCTTCGCGTCCAGTTTGAATAGGGATTGTGAAGGATTCAGGAGACTCGAACTAGATTAATCTTTTTGGGTCCTTTCTTCGGCTAGTTCTCTATTTCTTCTCGATATTCTAATCTCCCTTCTGATTTATCCTCTACATTATAACACCCATCTTCTCTGGATAGCCTGAACTTACTATTCAGGTCCAACATTGTGAGATTCAAACTACCGCTTATATTTGAAACTTGTGCTTCCAATTGTGAAATGTGAAAATTTCATAATATAACAAATCAGAAATCCTATTGCAGTAAACTAATCTGCATTACCTACTTGTGTTCTTCATTTTAACAATTTATTTTCAAAATCATTCAGAAAATATTAATGCAAATACACTGCAGCCTACACCAATATACAGATCAAGTACTGAAAAAAATAAATGGGACAACCACATAAAGGACACACTTATTTTTGGACTAAATGTCCCCGAAAAAACCCATTGTGGGAAAACCGATGCAGCAGATATGAGGGTTTTATTATTATGAAGATTTCAAAATACAACTAGGCTGCCAAATCCGGCTCACCGAACAAATAATAAACCTGGCAGAAGTACCTCTATCTGGAGACAAATATTTTGGTGGATCCAGCAACTGGATGAACAAACCCCACAGATGGCTACGTTGTCCCCAGTGTTGTGCAGCGATGGCTGCTCCCATATTTATGTTGGGACTGTGTCACCTCCTCTAGGAGCTACGTCACCCTCTCGACTCAAAAATCAATCTGTTGAATTGATGCCCTATCTATCTCACAAAAACCCCAGCGATGCCTCTATGTGACTACATCAGCCCTCCAACCTCTGTGTCACCCTCCTAGAGCTGCACTATCTCTCCCTGGTGTTGTGTTTCCTCTCTGTTATGTATTCTCAGCCTTGGACTAAATTCCCACAACCGAACTTCCCCTCTTTTCATTAGAAGCTTACTTCAAAATTCTCAGTAAACCACACCCCAAAATTTCGATCTAGCTCAAGTGTTTCTCTATGTGTGTGTGTTTTCCAACTAACCCCAAGCCTTCCTTTATACGTTTCCTGTTGATAAATCGACGGTCATGATCTAATCTCTAATCAATGGATAAGATTAAATTAGACTTGATCCTCGTCACTTAGAAGCTTCTCATCCATATTTACATTAATTCACTTTAATTATTTTAATTTCCTAAGTTTTAACTTAGGCATCATTAAAAATAATTGATTATTTGAATAACATGTAATGTGGGTGGAATTTCTCCAAACGATTTCTAGGCCTTGGAGATCTCATGTGTTCTATCCCCTCTACAAAATTTTGGAGCTAGAGCACATCCAATGCTACCCAAAAATCAACACTCCCTCTTAGCGAGGAATGTGCTCTAGCAATACTTCCCACCAGAAGTATCACATTGATCCATGACATTGGTCCTCTGCGTTGTTGATGCTCAACATGCTGCCCTTCATCCACTACACTGCTACAATCTATATTTCTTCCCATGACAATGCCACTGTCACTACAGTATCTGTACTGCAGCTCCCTCTCAAAATGCTGCATCATGCTAACCATAGCACTGCCACTGATAACTGTTGCATTGCAACTCAGTTGTTGAGAAGTAAGAAATTGAAAAGGCACCCAAAAGCTAACATGTTGGTTAGTCTAGATGCCCCTTGATGCTGAAGCTACCTCTGCTGTAAATATATGTTGACCCTCTAATGCTACTGCACTGTTGTTGTATCTACTATGTGCCTTCCTCACTACTGCAACACTTCATTGCGTTGCTTCAGACTTTGGCGCTCTAGCTCTTCCACTGTTGCTCCATCATCCCTCGCACCAACTAACTCCCATCATTCTTCTACTATCATTAAGGGCTCCCGTAGCCATATGTGATCCAAGAGTTTGGGCACCTCAAGGATCCTGCCCCTTTTACTTCACTGTAGCTTCAACTACAGTTCTATATCGCCCCACTTCTTTTCTAGAGGTGCATGAGAACTCATCATGCAATCATCATTGTCTTCTCTGTCAGCTTGCACTAGAGCAACCTTTGAGTCAAACTGTAGGTTTTAACCCTATACAGAAACTACCTGCATACGAATTCTAAGAACAAAAAATAAAAAAAGTGAGAGCATAACACATAAAACACATATACACAAATATTTTCCCCTGGATCCCAAATCTGGGACTACCAGCGTTATTTTTCATTATATTCCTTTCAATGTTACAATACATATATATACATGTCGAAGCATCCAATACCATGGATCGAAAACCATTGCACACAAAACCATGTGTTAAAACCATGCACAAAACCATAGGTAGGTCCGCCCAACCTAATATAGGGTCCAAAAAAATTTCCCCGAGGTGCTACCCCCCTATAACCCCCAGTTAACTAGCAAATCTAGTCATGGAAAGAATATAACACAACCCAACATTCTCCCACTTGTTGTTTTCTTTCCATAGGGGCCACAGGAGGGATTAGTCATTTATCCAACCCTGCAACACCCATTGTTTCTTTACACCAAGAGAACTTCTCAAAGCTCACAAATTTTTTCAATGCATCTACAGTATTCTTCAAAATGTCCACCTTTACCAGCAACACCTTTTTGTCTTCTATCGTATCCCTCATAAAGTGATACTGAACATCAACGTGCTTTGTCTTTGAATGGTAAGAAGGTTTCTTTGCCAAGAAAATTGCACTTTGGCTATCACAGTCTATCCTTATAGCTCCCTATACTAACCCCATACTTGAACACAATCTCTGCAACCAAACCGCTTCCTTGCTTGCATGAGTGGCTACCATGTATTCTGCCTCTGTATTTGATAGTGCCACTACAGATTGTTTCTTATCCAACTGACTTCACCTCCAAATAGGTTAAACACATACCCACTTGTAGATCTTCTCTGATCCAAATCTCCAGCCTAGTCTGCATCAATAATGCCACGAATATCCAAAACTCTATCCAATCCTGGTCTTCCATGCTAGCACAAACCATAGTCACTAGTGCTACGCAAATATCTAAAAACCCGCTTCACTATTGTCCAATGCTCCTTCCCTGGTTTTGACATAAACCTGCTCAATACTCCCACTGCATGTGCAATGTATGGTCTAGTACAAACCATCGCATACATCAGGCTATCGATTGAACTTGCACATGGAACACGAGACATGTCTTCTTCCTCTTCTTGTGTCTTGGGACATTGTTCAACAGATAACTTTACACCTACAGACATAGGAACCTTCACCGGTTTACTATCCTGCATATTAAACCTATGCAATATTGTCTCAACATAGTTTCTCTGGTTTAACTAGAGCTTCTTCTTTTCCCGATCTCTTTTAATTTCCATGCCCAAAATATAGTTTGCAGCACCAAGATCTTTCATGTCGAATTTGGAGGACAATTGGGTCTTCAAATCCTGGATAATTTCTTTGGCATTTCCAACCAGCAACATATCATCCACATACAAGACCAGATAAATAACACAGGCACCAATTAATTTACAATACACACAGTGATCTGCTTTTCTTTTGGTGAAGCCAAGTCCCCATATAAATGTATCAAATTTCTGATACCACATCCTTGGTGACTGTTTTCACCAATACAGAGACTTCTTTAACTTGCATACCAGTTCTTTCTTACCCTTCACTGCAAAGCCTTTAGGTTTATTCATGTAGATCTCCTCTTCCAGATCCCTGTGGACAAATGTTGTCTTCACATCCATCTGTTCTACCTCAAAATCAAAAGCAACAACAACAGATAAAAGTAATCTAATAGAAGATACCTTGGCAACAGGATAAAAAATATCACCAAAATAAATTCCCGGCACCTGGGAATAACCTTTTGCTACCAACTGAGCTTTGTATTTCTCCACCTTTCCTTCTGCATTTGTCTTCTTCTTGAACACCCATTTGCTGCCAATGGGTTTCTTTCCATCCAGAAACTCCACCAGATCCCAAGCCTCATTTTTGTGCAAAGATTCCATTTCATCAACCATGGCCTCTTTCCAGAGTTCTCCATCCTTTATATCTACTGCTTCCTTCACAGTTCTGGGATCATCATCAGTAATAGATAAAGAAAAATTTGAATAGAAAGCAGATGGACTATACCTTTCTGGTTGCCTTCTTTCTCGAACTGATCTTCTCACAACCAGAGTTTGTGGCTCTTCATCTTCTGATTCCTCTTTTGCTGTAGAGTCTGATTCTTCCTCCTTTAGCTCAAACTCTATCTTCTTAGGTTCCTTTGATGGGACTTCATGTTTAATAACATCTTTCACCTCTCTGAACACCACATCTCGGCTGTACACAACCTTCCTTGTTACTGGGTTCCAAAGCTTATAACCCTTTAAACCATCGTTATAACCAATAAAGATGCACTTTTCAGATTTACTATCCAACTTTGTTCTTTTCTCCTTTGGAACATGTACATATGCATCACATCCAAATACCCTCAGATGTGAAAGAGAGGGTTTCTTACCAGTCCATACCTCTTATGGATTCTTATCCTTCAACTTGATGAAGGTGATCTATTGACCAGGTAACATGCTGTCTCCACTGCCTCTGCCCAGAATTCTTGTCCTAACCCGGCACCACTGAGCATGTTTCTTGACCTTTCCATCAACGTCTTGTTCATTATTTCTGCAACTCCATTTTTCTCATGTGTGTATGGAGTAGTCTTCTATCGTGCCATACCACACTTCTTACAGAATTCTTCAAATTCCTTGTTGCAAAACTCTCCACCGTTATCTGTCCTCAGCACCTTTATCTTCTTCTCTGTCTGGTTTTCCACCAGAGCCTTAAATTCTTTAAACTTGTCAAAGACTTTAGATTTATTCTTAAGGAAATATATCCATGTATTTCTTGAGAAGTCATATATGAATGATACATAGTACACAGACTTACCCAGTGATGGAACCTTTATAGGTCCAAACACATCACTGTGCACAAGCTCTAATATCTGTTTCGCCCTCTTACCACCAGAGGGTAAACTCACCCGATTTTTCTTCCCATATGCACAATTTTCATAGAAATCAAAATCCAGAGAGTTATTACACATACCTTCTACCATACCTTTACCATGAAGTATTCGAAGGTCCTTCTCTCCAATATGTCCAAGCCTTTGATGCCACAACATAGTCTTCTCTCCAGAGACCACTAGATTTTATGCTCCACTTTCTAGAACCACAGAAATGTTGCACCCATCAATAACAGTGCTACCTTACAGCTTGTATAGAGTTCCAATCCAAACTCCCCGCATCAATACCAGTGCTCCCCAAACCATCTTGTAGATATCCTTCTCGAGCACTATTTTTACACCTGCATCATCCAGCTTACTTACGGAAATAAGATTTATGGCCAATGCAGGAATATGCAGAACACTCGGAAGTGTTCTAATCCTTCCACCTTGCAACTTCAACTTGACTTTTCCGCGATCAGCAATTCTATCCTTCCTGTCATCCCCCAAGAAGACATCACCACCATTATATTTCTCATACTCACAGAACCACTCTCTATGGGGAGTGAAGTGAAAGGATGCACCTAAGTCAATCAACCATGCCTCATGATCTACATGTGTACTTGAAGAAGCCAAGTACACATCCCCACCTTCATCTAAGGTGGTGTTTGCCTCTGTAGAAGGAGCATCATCAAATCCATTTCCTTTTTCAGGAGCTTTAGATTTACAGTCCCTTTTGTAGTGCCCTTCCTTTCCGCATTTCTAGCACACCACCTTTACAGGTTTTCCTGGAGATTTAGATCTCCCTCTAGATTTAGATCTCCCACTCGATGACTTATGGAAGTTCAACTGAATGGAAGTTCCCTCATATAATGTGGTCAAGGCATCCCACATGTCCCTTGTTGTGTCCTTCTCAACAATATGTGGGATCACATGATCCTTGACCCCATCCAATATCATGCACTTTGCTTTTGCCTGAACCTCCTCATACTTTTTGAGAGGATCAACATCAATTAGAATAACAACCATCTTCAAGGCATAATCCTTGATGCGATGTTTATCCAAAACTTCCAGGATCCTGGCCTTCCAGATGACGAAGTTAGATGCTCCATCCAACTTGTCCTGATCCCTCAGTCCGTTAACGACCATCTCTACTCAAATGAATGTCAAACTGGTTCTCTTCTCCCTCTTTCACTGCTACCTAAAGAAAACTCAGATCTAGATTTCTTTGGTGCTAGAAATCCTCTAAGGAACAAGCTCCCTTTGAATTTTGATCTTCTTCACAAAAATCCTTCTGCCAACCACTGTCGAAGCACCCTTATCTGATCTCTCTTTGCTGCTACTTAGCATTGGATCTAGATTTCTTGTTAAGAAATATTCTAAGAAACTGATTCCCTCTACTTTGCTTCTACCCCACTGGGTACCGTTTTGCACCAATAGAATTGGCAACCCACCAGAAACTCTAGATAAAATATGTGTTGCACCCCTAGCCACAAAAACTGGAAAACCGAGACTCAAAAGTCTCTACACTAGCCCAGTAACCACTGTGTTTCCCTCGGTAGCAAGAATGTCACCCAATCAGGCTGACACAGGCTCTGTGTGAGCCTTCCTTGGTGACTGCGTCACCTCTCCTCTGCTCTCTTGGCTTGAAACTGAGCTGTCTTTCGGGACAACTGTCTTCACGAACATATTTTTCCTTTGTCCTTTCGTTGATGGCTTCAGTCTTCCTTGATCTACAATTGCTCTAATACCATGTGAAAATTTCTTAATCTAACAAATCATAAATCCTGCTGCAGTAAAATGATTTGCACTCAGAAATTATTAATGTAAATACACTACAGCCTACACCAATATACAAATCAAGTACTGAAAAAAATAAATGAGAAAACCACACAAAGGACAAACTTATTTTTGGACTAAATGTCCCCAAAAAAACCCAGTGCGGGAAAACCGGTGTAACAAATATGAGGGTTTTATTATTATGAAGATTTTTGAATACAAATAGGGTGCCAAATCCAGCTCACCCAACAGAGAATAAACCTGACAGAAGTACCTCCATCCGGAGACAGATATTTTGGCGGATCCATCAACTGGATGAACAAACCCCACAGGTGACTGTGATGTCCCCAGTGTTGTGCAGTGATGGTTGCTCCCAACTCTGCACTGGGACTATGTCACCTCCTGTAGGAGCTACTCACCCTCCCAGTGAGCCTTCTTGGCTCAAAAATCGATCTGCTGAATTCTGTAGAAATTCTCACTGTAGATTAAACTGATTATGTAATGTACTAAAACAAAATACTTAATCTACTTCTACAATCAAACTTGCGGAAGCTTAATCGATTTTGAGGAAGATCAAACAGAACACATATAACAAAGAAGAAGATTCAATCACACATGAAACACAGAAGAATACTCTGGGGAAATCCTCAACTAAAAACCCCGCTATCTGTATTATCATACAAGTGGATATATCTCAGGATTACATAAAGCTTTAGCTCAAAATCTATCCAGCTCTCAGTACAATCCCTCATTTCTGCTCATAGATAGAATAGACAACACTTATGCCTTCCCCTGTATCCTCCAAGCCTCCTATTTCCTTGCGCAGTTTCTTCTGGGTCCTCCAGTTGCCACCTGTGTGATTCTCACCTCACACACTTCTCTGACCTCTGTAGTAACTGCGCAATCCTCAAGGAATGAATTCCTTCTGCATGCAAGAGATATTCACATGGGAGTATTCTAGCAACTGACATTACATTGTCCCTACCTTTAATCTCAACTGGCTCTTTGTCTGAACTGACATGCATGAGTTATTTATGAGAGAATATTCAGTTATCTGGAGAACACTAGTTGCATACATGCATGCATTAACTGACTAAACTCACAATTAGTTCCACACACTGTTTGGAACTAATTTAACTGGACTTAACTCAGTTAACTGAGCTAACTAATTACAACTCAAATACAACTCATCCTTATCTCCTTAATTAAGGGATAACTTCCTCAATCAAAGGGATAACTATTGCATGTCTTCACAAAGACTTCATATTTGATTTTCACCAACTAATTAACTCAAGATGAATTAATTAATTATTTTTCAAACAGCTAGTGAGACTAAATTCGAATTTTAATTCAAGGACAAATTAAAATTTGAATATATCTTGAAATGCTATCTATAGCAATGCTATTTTTAGCATTTATTATTGCTATTTTCAACACTCCCTCTCCACAATAAAGGGATTATCTGTCACCCCGATCCTGTCTCTATGGAACTCGAATTTACACTTTGATAATGCCTTAATCAAAATGTCAGCATCTTGCTCCTCGGTCGAAATATACTGCAACAACATGATCCTCCTCGCCACACAATCTCTAAGATGATGATACTGAATGTCGATATGCTTGGACCTATCATGAAATATTGGATTCTCAGAGAGTTTGATACAACTATAATTATCACAATAGATCACAGTTGGATCCATCCTCTGACCAAACAAACCAACTAGAATTTTCCACATCCAAATGGCCTCACATGCTGCCTGACTTGCAGCCATGTATTCATCCTCTGCTGAGCTAAGTGCAACTGACCTTTGTTTCCTACTATACCAAGAAACTGCAGCTGAACTAAGGTTGAAAATTCCTCTTGATGTGCTCTTCCGATCTGATGGACTCCTTGCCCAATCTACATCTGTGAAGCCCTGTAGCTTCACTCCCTCTAACTATCTGTACCATAATCCATACTGAGATGTTCCTCTGATTTATCTCAAAACATGCTTCGTTGCCTTCCAAAACAGCTTGGTAGGCTGAACCATAACTTGACTCAGCTGGTTCACCGCATAGCACAAATCTGGTCATGTGTTCAGTAAGTACATCAGTGAACCCACAAGCATCCGGTACACAGTAGCTTCTACGACTTCTCCTGAAGTAGCATCCTCCTTCCTCCAGTTACCTGCTAGAGGAGTCTACATGGGCTTGCACTTCTCCATGTGGAATCTCCTGAGTATCTCATTGGCATACTTGCCTTGAGACACAAACACTTCCCCATCCTTCTGCCACACTTCCATGCCTAGAAAGTAGTGCATGAGACCCATGTCTTTCATCTCGAACTCGACCTTGCAAGACATGATCAACTGATCATCACCTGTCAATATCAGATCATCAACATAAAGAACAATGATCAACTACTTACCTTCCACCATGATGTGGTACAAGTTCGCATCCGCTTCACTCTTTCTGAAGCCCAACCCAGTGAAGTAGTTTTCGATCCTGGTGTACCAATCACGAGGTGCTTGCTTCAGCCCATACAAGGCTCTCTTGAGTTGACACACATGCAACTCACGATCGAAGGTCTCAAATCCTTCCGGCTGCTCTATGTACACCACTTCCTCAATCTTGCCATTGAGGAATGCAGTCTTCACATCCATCTGATGAATCTTCCAACCCATCTGTGCTAATAGTGCCAACATCGATCTGATAGATGAGTACCTTGCTACAGGAGAAAAAGTCTCATCATAGTTGATCCCCTCAACCTGTGAGAAACCACGGGCAACAATCCTTGCCTTATGTTTCTCCACACTACCATCAACAACATGCTTTACCTTGTAAAGCCAACAAAAAATCACAACTGACTTGTTCTCCAGTCTTGGAACAACATCCCAAACACTGTTCCAAACTATGGAGTCATACTCCTCCACCATAGCATCAACCCAAACTAGCTACTGCATTGCTTCCTCAAAGGAAGATGGTTCAGTCTCTACACATTCCCCAACAAGGGTCATGTAACTAGTGTATGGCTCAGGTGACCTCCTTTGTCTGTGCTGAGAAGATGGCTCTACAACATTCTCTCTTGCATCCATCAAAAATCTGTCAGCTTCTCTCGTGCGCTTCCGCCCATCTCTGGAAGACTTTTCTTGAGTGGATGTCTCCATTCCTGAAACCTCCGCATGTGGATGCTTCGCATCAGTCTGAGGCTCCTCCTCCTTAGGAACCAAAAGTTCCTCCTCTGCCTGCAACTTGAGCTCCCTCTCAAGGGAAACTCGCATGGCCTTCAGCTCATTGAACTTAAGATCTCTACAAACCAATGTCTTCTGACTGGTAAGAAAATACACCCGATAGTTGTGGGGAGTACCAGTGTACCCCACAAGTATCCCCAACTCTGCTGTCAGCTCTAGCCTCTTCCGGGAATCCTTGGTCACATGGAAATAAACCGATGAGCCAAATATCCTAAAGTGACCCACATCTGGTCTCTTCCCAGAGAAAGCTTCCTCTGGTGTCTTCATCCCAAGTATGCGATGCGTGCTTCTATTCTACAAGTAAATCGTTGTGTTGCATGCCTCAGCCCACAAATGAAGTGGTAGGCCTTGGTCATGCAGCATCGCCCGAGCTGCTCCCACAATCGTTCTGTTCTTCCTCTCAGCCACCCCATTCTGCTGTGGGTTATGAGGTGCCATCAACTCTCGTTTAATTCCTTCTGCAACACAGAAGTCCTTAAACTCTTGAGAGACATACTCTCCACCATTTTCACTTCGCAAGGCCCTGATCTTCTTTCCTGATTCTTTCTCAACCAAGGCTTTGAACTCACAAAACCTTGAGAAGGTTTGATCCTTCTTCTGCATGAAATAGATACAACAGTTACGAGAAAAATCATTAATGAAAATCACATAATACCTTTGTTTAGTGGTGGAGGCTGTCGAGAATGGTCCACACACATCTGTATGAACTCGCTCCAAGATTGCTTCAGCTCGACTGTCTCGATCATGAAAGGAAGATTTTGCATACTTACCCAAGGTACAACCTTTGCATGTGTCCACTTGCTCAAGTTTACCTTTGGGAAGTCTGGTAGAAATCTGCTGCATAATATTCAAGGCCACTTGATGCAAGTGGCCCAACCTTCTATGCCATAACTCGCCAACATCTTAGCTTTGCACCAATTCTGCTTTGGAACTCAATGCAGCACAGTCATCTACCTCCAACTTGTAGAGATTCTTCCCTCGAATCCCAATCCTCTTGGTCTGACCCGTGGCTATGTCTCAGGAACGCCTTTCCTTTACTGAAGACTACATCATAGCCTTTGTCTTCCAACATTGCGACCAATACCAAGTTTTTCTTCAGTCTAGGCACATACTTTACATCAGTCAAGGTGAGAGGAGCTCCATGCTCCCTCTAAAACACAACCGTACCTTCATTTGAAACACGGTACTTTCCATCATCGCCCATCTCGATGCGCATATGGAGGTCTTTCTCCTCCAAGGTACTAAATAAACTCTTATCGTCCGTCATGTGGAATGAGGCTCCACTGTCCAAGTACCAAACACAACCCACCATCGATGAAACCATGCATGCGATGAGGGTAAAATCCAATTCGAACTGTGAGGCCAATGCCTCACCATCTGATCCTTTTGAGGATCCCTTCTTGGATTTCTTCAATGGAAAATTTGTTGCATAATGGCCTACCACATGACAATTAAAGCATCGCACTTTAGATTTTTCAATCTTCTTCCCACCATGGGAAGAACTTGATACTTCTACAATCAAACTTGCGGAAGCTTAATCTATTTTGAGCAAGATCAAACAGAACACATATAACAGAGAAGAATATTCAATCACACATGTAACATAAAAGAATACTTTGGGGAAAGCCTCAGCTAAAATCCCCGCTATCTGTATTATCATACAAGTGGAAATATCTTAGGATTACACAAAGCTTTAGCTCACAAGCTATCCAACTCTCATTACAATCCCTCACTGCTGCTCATAGACAGAAATAGACAACACATATGACTTCCCCTCTGTCCTCCAAGCTTCCTATTTCCTTGCATAGTTTCTCCTGGGTCCTCCAACTACCACCTGTGTGATTCTCACCTCACACACTGCTCTGACCTCTATAGTAACTACGCAATCCTCAAGGAATTAATTCCTTCTGCAAGCAAGAGATATTCACATGGGAATATTCTAATAACTGATAGTACACTATCCCTGCCTTTAATCTCAATTGGGTCTTTGTCTGAACTGACATGCATGAGTTATTTATGAGACAATATTCAGTTATCTGGAGAACATTAGTTGCATGCATGCATGCATTAACTGACTGAACTCACAATTAGTTCCATAAACTGTTTGGAACTAATTTAACTGGACTTAACTCAGTTAACGGAGCTAACTAATTACAACTCATCCTTATCTCCTTAATTAAGGGATAACTTCCTCAATCAAAGGGATAATTGTTGCATGTCTTCACAAAGACTTCATGTTTGATTTTCACCAACTAATTAACTCAAGATGAGTTAATTAATTATTTTTCAAACAGCTAGTGAGACTAAATTCGAATTTTAATTCAAGGACAAATTAAAATTGGAATATATCATGAAATTCTATCTATAGCAATGATATTTTTATCATTTCTATTTTTAGCATTTCTTGTTTCTATTTTCAACAAATTCATGCCCAATCTGCCTCACAGAAACCCTAGCGTTGCCTCTATGTTACTGCGTCAACCCCCCAGCCTCTATGTCACCCTCCTGGAACTGCGTTGTGTCTCCCTGGTGTTGTGTTGCCTCTCTGCTATGTATTCTCAACCTTGGACGAAAGTCCCATTGCTAAACTGCCCCTCTCTACACTAGAAGCTTACTTCGAAATTCTCAGCAAACCACGCCCCAGAATTTCGATCTAGCTCAAGTGCTTCTCTATCTATGTGTGTTCTCCAACTGACCCCAAGCCTTCCTTTATACTTTTCCTGTTGAGAAATCAGCAACCGTTATCTAATCTCTAATTAATAGCTAAGATTAAATTAGTCTTGATCCTTGTCACTTAGAAGCCTCTCACACATATTTACATTAATTATTTTAATTTCCTAAGTTTTAACTTAGGCATCATTAAAAATAATTAATTATTTGAATAACAGGTATTGTGGGTGGAATTTATCCAAACGATTTATGGGTCTTAGAGATCTCATGTGTTCTAGCCCCTCCACAAAATTTTGGAGCTAGACCACATCCGATGCTACCCAAAAATAAACATGAAAACCTATCCTATGAAAGATCGAGAGGGTTATTTACATATTCGTCAGCAATGATTAGGTTTTTATGACTTATGGCTCAGCATATCTAGATCCCATACAAATCTCCACAATATACGCAAAGAAACTTGCTCTGATGCCAATATTATCTATAATCTGTCATAGATATTCCACTCAGCAATTCATCACAACATATTCCATAAAAATATATTTAAAAATATGAAATCTACACTTTTATGTTTTTATTTCTCTTTTTACTTATGGATTTTTAGACTACTATTATTTGCATATGCATGCAAATGAAAATTATGCAGAAAATAGAGAACAAAGAAATAAGAAATCACAAACACATTTGACACAAAATATGACTTGGGAAAATCTTGTTGGAGAAAGCCCAACTGGAAGGTGTGGCTGCTCTGCTCTCTTTCTCTAAATAGAAAATGGATTTGAGTACAAATAAGTATGGTCTGTGTCTTATAGGCTAATACAGTGCACAAACCCTCTCTTTGTCCTCTATCTCCTATCTCTCTCAACTATTTTTCTCCTCAATATGCACTTGGAAAAAAATGGAATCCCTATCCTTGTGGCTAGTTTGTGGTGAGTTTGTTTGGATGGTCACATAGTCGAAACCCTAGAGCATGCCAAGGGTGAAATGTTTGATTGGCTTGAGACTATGACTATGGTATTGTTCTAGCTCAGATGATTGGAACGATGTTGTAAACTTGATATGGTTCTGGTTTGGAGAGTTCCAAAGGCACACTTTTTACTGGCTCGATGCCATGACTATGATATTGTTCTGGCTCATTGGCTCAAATGTTCTGACATGTGGCTTTGATTTGGAATGTGTCGAGGGAAAAATAGTTGATTGGCTCATACATTGTGACATGTGGTTCCAATTTAGAATGTGTTGAGGGCACAATAATTAATTGGCTTAATGTTGTGACTATGATATTGTTCTGGCTCATCGTCTTGATGTTGTGACATGGATATGGTTCTGATGCTATGACTATGATATTGTAACATGGATATGGTTACGAATTGGGTGTGCTAAAGGCACAATTTGTGATTGGCTCAACGTCGTCACTGTACATTGAGACATGGATATGGTTATGAATCTAAGTGTGATGAGGGTACAATTTTTATTAGCTTAGGCATTGTGATATATGGTTCTAATTTGGAATGTGCCCAAGGTACAATAGTTGATTGAATCAGATGTGATGCATGGTTCTGATTTGGAATTCCAAGCACACAATAGTTGATTAGCTCGATCTTGTAACTATGATGTTTTTCTAACTCAATGCCATGATTATGATAATGTTCTAGCTCATTGACTCAATGCTTGATGTGGATACAATTGTAAATCGTAGTGTGACAAGGGCATAAATTTTGATTCGGTCAGATGTTGTCTCATGGACATTTTGAATAGCTCAACGTAATGATATGAATATTGCTATGAGTATGGCTTAGCACTAGTGATGTGGATAGGTCGTGCGCTTTGACAAATAGAACTGGCAATCCCTTCTTGCATGCGATATGTTGTAGCACAATTGGTTGGTGTATGATTTATCTCTTGTCAAGTCAAGGTTCGAACCCGATAGATTCTTCATCATTTTATCATTTATATTTTTCCAACAGAGATTCATTTCATTGAGTATTTAAGCCAACTAGTAGTAGCTCTTTTTTAGAATGCCCCATGTACCTTATCCATTTTGTAGACTGCATTTGGATTGTGTTATTTTGTTGAACCATTAATTTAATTTTCGGCTTCATTTGGTTTTTGGAGTCATTATGAAGCCAAATTGTCTAAAGAAGCATCATGACTAGAATTTTGGGGGACTTGAAGAGCCTTGATGATACATTTTTTATGCCCATAACCTATAATCTTGCTTTTTGGACGCTTGAGAGTTCATGAACAGATTGCAGTAGGTGGTGTGTGTGACCAAATCAAGATCAAGCAAAGATGTCACGGTGACAAATTGATGAAGAGATTATTGTAATGAGCGGAGCAGTTTATGAGCAGGTTATGACAACATTATGAAAACAACGACATGATCATTTTTTGAAGACCTATATTGTTTGAGGGGCATGTGGATCCAATTTGAAATATTATGAAAAAATTTCCACATGAAGTTGAAGAAGGAGGTGGGTGCGTCCATTGCATTTGGTAATTCAATTAGGTTGAAGCCTACAACAAGACGAATCTCAGACATTTCCAAGGTTGGTTCCTCAATTAGTTTTTGGCCTATTGTAAATGGGTGCTTGCACATTTTCAAGGTTGGTGCCTCAACCGGGTTGTAGCCTATTGCAAATTGTTTCTTGCACATCTTGGGGATTGATGACTCTAGTAAGTCGATGCTTGCAAATCTATGTAAATGAATTGAAGAAGAAGAAAAAAAAAATTTGTGGTTCTCCCACTAAAGTTTCCATGTAAAAGGTTGTGTCTTCTTGTGTTGATGTGATGATGACTTCTTGATAGATAGTTTCACTTATTGTTATGACGCAAATTGTTATAGTACACTACTACATAATTATACCTTGATGAAATTGTTTGTAATGATAATTTTCCATTACACCAGGTCATACCCCCTCTCAGTGTAATCTTTGATATAACACCTTTTTATTAGCTTCTATTTTTCCCTATAATCAAGAGAAAAACATAAATAATATTGATAATTTTGACAATAAATATTAAGGATATATCACTAAGAATTTATTAATAAAAAATTGATATATTTCTATTCAAAAAATTTCCTACTAAAAGGTATTTAATTTTTTATACTATCTTACTAATACAATTAACAATATTCATCGTTTATTTTAATTAAAACCGGTTTGGAAAAAAAAACTTAAAAATATATAAAATTGCATTTATTTTCTTTGTAAAAAAAAATAATACCATTACATCATTTTTTCATTATCCATAAAAACTAAAAATATAAAAAAATATATATAAAATAACAAATATACAAGGTCAAATCATTAAAAATTATCCATCCTGTAAAATTCTAAAGAACTTAGGATAATGCATCCATGTTCAAATTGATGTTTTTTTTCAATTTCTTTCTAAAGTGTTAACATAATTTTCTCATGATGTTAACACGTTTTTTTTTTCATTTTAATCATTACTTAATAGGTTTAATCATATAATTACATAAAATATTGCCAAAGAATGAAGAAAAAAAATGATTATTAACTAAAACTCGAAAATATCATAAAGCTTTTGAATTATATGATCGTTAAAACAAAACTAGATCACAAATCTGTATCACTAAATAAAATTAAAATATAAAATGCGTCAAGCTATGTCCATATTCTATGTTTAATTTTTCAATTATTATTTATACAAACATAAATTTTTTTTAGTACTGGTATAATTAATAAATAAATAAATAAACATATATATATATATAATTTACCTACTTAACAAAAAAACTATGTAAATTCATGCATATAATATGTTTTTTTTAAATGATTAATTTTATTTCAAAATATTATTCGCAAAAAGCACATGTTATACGAATAATAAATTCTAAATGTTTATTAAGGAAACCATATAAATTATGTGGTTAGTAAATGTAAATGTAAATATAGACAGAAATCAATCCATAAAATACTTAATTCTTTATATATCTAAAATTGTCAAAATTAAAAAAATCATAAGAATTATTTAAATTATAACTTTATTTAAAACAATTATTATTATTATTAATAAAAATATTTAATATATAAGTTAAACATATATACAGTAACAACAAAAAAAAGTTTAACACTATTCTTAACCATGGAGATACATCCTCACTTTATTACGGAGATTCTTAATTTGTAAATGAGTTTTGTTATAATTTCATGGGCCAATATCATAGTTTATCAATAAGGCATGCAAAGAAAACCATAACTCATTTCATTTGACACGTATCCATATGACATTTTTCTAAATAACAAATTTTAATAAAAATAAAACAAAAAGACATAACTACTTTGGAAATAAATGGCCCTACCCCGAACTCGAGTCTACCACTTGGACTTTCTCCCTCTAGTATCGCAAATATTGTCTTGGGTGCTACACCTTCATCGTCTATAGGTATCAGGGTTTCATTCATGAGTCATGTCCAGAAGTCTAAATCATTGAAACCCTTCTCTGCAAAACCTCTGTTATCTCTCGGTTGCGACATCGACATTAGTAGAGTGTTGACCTTGGAAACTCGTGCACTAATGGGATGGTTCTATTATGTATCCATTTCTCTCCCTCACTTAAAAGATTGGGTCCTAGAACACCGGAAACCTATTTTAGGTTACTTCCTGACTAGTACTAGTATATTGATAAATAAGTGGATTCATTTCCACTTCTTAAGTGAGGGAGCTCTCTTAAAAATCCTTAATCATGTGTGGGTGCTTGGAAGAGGGTATCTTTGGTTGCAGAGATGGTGTGTGGGTTTCAATCCATTGGTGGACAAGCCTAAGTCTCAATATTTATGGGGGAAGTTGGTTGGGTTCCCTCTAGAATTATGGACAAAGTATATGATCATTTAAGTGGCAAGCAATATCAGACATTTTATTTATTTTGACGAGAAGTCTTTAGTGGGTTTTGAGTAAGGGATCTCATAGCTCTATTATGGACTGATGGGAACGAAAGATGTCTATTTTAAATTCTCATGTGAAAATATGGACAAGATCCCTCCTACATGATTATAAAGTGGAATTGGATTATATTGAGAATATTATGAACTGGTGCCAGTATGTTTTCTTCTCGATAGATTTTCATGTGGGCCTCAAACAGGACCTATGCTCATTGGATGAAAGGCGATCTTTTCTACTTAAGGATGACAAGAACAAGTGGTGTTTGAAGAGTCATGCTACCTAGATTTAGGCAGGGGATGGTAAAAATATTTTTTTTCATAAGTATGCTTCCCAACAATGGGCCAAAAATGGCATCTTGGAATTGGAGTATTGTAATGGCACTAATATTTTTTCACATCAGGATTTGGGTAGGGTTGCGCATGTTCATTTTTCAAAGGTCTTCAAAGATGAGGGTAGGTGTTCTTTACATGACCATTTCAAGGTTTTGATGCATTTGCCTCATGTGTTTTCTTTGGAAGACTCGACTAGGATTGGTGCACTAGTCACGTTGGATAAATTAAAAATTGTTTTAAGGTCATTCGCCAAAGACTGAAGTCGTAGTCCGGATGGTTGGCTGGTTGAATTCTATCTTGATTTTGGTGACTTGGTGAGTCAAGATCTTCTTGATGTTGTTGAATATGCTCGCAAGTCTAATGTGATCTCAGGGGCTATAAATGCCACTTTTTTCACTTTAATTCAAAATTTCTCTAAGCCACATACTTTTAATTATTTTCACCAGATATCACTATGTAATTTGGTTTACAAGGTTATATCAAAGGTTATAGCGAACATGATTCAACCAATATTCTTTGTTGTGATATCCTCTAAACAATTCGAGTTTCTTCTTGACAAGGTCATCCATGATATAGTTGGTGTGGGTCAAGAATCTATACACACTATTCAATCTTAGAATCTTCATGCTATTGTATTGAAACTTAACTTGGAAAAGGCATATGATCATTTCAATTGGGACTATATTTGGCTATTGCTACTTCATTCTGGTCTCGTTTATAATGTGACTAACAGGGTTATTTCATGCATCTCCTCGACAAACTTTGATGTCCTCATAAATGGATCCCCGACATATTTTCTTAAGGCTTCTTGTGGCTTGAGAAAAGGATTCCCATTGTCACCACTATTATTTCTATTGGTTATTAAGGGATTTAATAGAATGTTAGATGTTGCAAAATATATTGGTGACATTTGTGGTATTAAGGTATCAAAGCATATATATTGTACTCATTTATTATTTGTTGATGATGTTTTGATCTTAGGGGATGGTACTGTGGAGGAATGGAAGGTTCCTTGCATTATTTTCAATATTTTTTGTAATGCTTCTAGGATGTCTATTAGCGAGGTAAATTTTTATTTTTATTTATTTTTTTATTTTTTTCAGAATAATGTTCTAGAGAATACTTGTGTGGCCATATCTTCACTTCTTCTGTATTCTATGGCCCATCTTAATTCAAGTTTCACCTACATGGGCTTCCATTTAAAGCCTAACTATTATCAGGTGAGATATTGGAAATGGTTATTGGATCATGTAGAAATTCCTTGTAGATTCAAACTGCTAATTGTAATTTACTAAAAAAAGAGACTTTAATCTAATCTACTCATTAGCAGAAACAATTTAACGATTGCGAAATCACGAAGAATACAAGAGAAAGAATTCAATCAACACATTACACAATGATTTCTTGGGGAAATCCATAGCTAAAAACTCCTGCTATTTATATATTGCACTAGTCATAAAATATGAGAAGATTACAATGCTTTGCTCAAGCCCGAGCAACCCTTGCACTATCTCTATCTGTCTCACAACTTCCTAGACAAGCTCTGGTCAATACTTAACCAAATTTTGGCCTTCCCAAGTCCCTATTTCCTTGTTTTTTTTCCTTGGGAATTAGCCCCTATTAATTAGCGAAATTCCTCATTTGGAATTGTGCAATCCTCATAGGCCTTCCTCTGACTGCATGCACCACCTGTACAATTTAGATGATTTTACAACTAATAGTACAATCTCCTTGAACTCTAATATCAACTGGGTAACTCTCAAATCTGGCATGCATGAGTTATTTATGAGTGAATCATCAGTTAACTGGTTGAACACATGAAGCAACACCCAACTGTCTCACCTCCTACTAGTTCCTCCATCAGTTGGAACTAGTTCAAGTGATTTTAACTCAGTTAAACTAAATTAATTAAATACAACTCAAAATAAACTCAACTAGGGCTCCTATAATGTAGGATACACTCTACATGACTCAAGTTAGACCCTCAACTCAAATTAACTGAGCCAACTAAGTCAATTTAACACCTACAAATGGTCTTGTGATGTGGAATTACAATTTTATTCCTAATTTAATTCAAGGATAAAATCAAATCAGGATTTTCTTGTTGCACTTTCAACACTCCCTCTCAACAAGAAAGGGATTATCTGCTACCCCGATCCTACCTATATGAAAATTGAATTTGCCTCTTGACAGTGCCTTAGTCAAGGTGTTTCCATCTTGTTCCTTTGTAGGAATGTACTCCAGCAACATGATTCTCCTCTGCACACAATCTCGTAGATGGTGATACCAGATGTCGATATGCTCGGAATGATCATGAAAAACTGGATTCTCGAAGAGTTTGATACAACTCTAATTATCATAGTAAATCATTGTAGGATCCATCTTCTAACCAAATAACCCAACCAGGATCTTCCTCATCGAGATAACCTCACAAGTTGCTTGACTAACAACCATGTACTCTACTTCTGTTGAACTGAGTGCAAGTAATATCTGCTTCTTGTTGTACCAAGAAACTTTTGCTGACTCAATCATGAAGATTCCCCTTGATGTGCTCTTCTTTTCTAATGGACTCCCTACCCAATATAAATATGTGAAGCCTTGAATCTTCACTCCCTCTGGCCGTCTGTACCAAAGACCAAACTGAGTGGTGCTTTTGAGGTAACTCAACACATGTTTGGTTTACTTTGACTAGAGTTTGGTTGGCTTGACCATTGCTTGACTAAGTTGGTTAACTACAAAACATATGTCCAGTCATGTGTCCACCAAATACATAAGTGAACCCACAAGCTGCTTGTAAATAGTAGCCTCTACTACTTCTCCTGGTGTAGAATCTTCCTTCCTCCAATTCCCTGCTAGAGTACTCTCCATCGGTTTGCTACTCTCCATGTGGAACTTCTTCAATATCTCATTGGCATACTTGTCATGCCTCCATACCAAGGAAATAATGCATGAGCCCCAGGTCATTCATCTCGAATTCTCTTACAAGATCCTCTTTGCAATATTTTACCAGCTTGTCATCATATGTTAGAATTAAATCATTGGCATATAATACTATAATAAACAAAGCCTTAAACCACAATATGGTAAAGGTTCACATATGCTTCACTTTTGGTGAAGCCCAACCTGGTGAAATAGTTATCAATCCCGGTGTACCAAGCATGGGGTGCTTGTTTCAATCCATACAACAATCGCTTGAGTCTGCACACATGCGACTCTCTATTGAAGGTCTCAAATCCTTCTGGCTGCTCAATATACACCTCTTCCTAAATCACTCCGCTGAGGAATGTTGTCTTCGGGTGTACCTTCATCAGTTTACTTTCATGTTACCAATCACTCAGTTGTTGGTTCTAGCTTCTTCCTTGCATCCTTGGTAACATGACAGTAAGTTGATGAACCAAAGATCCTGAAGTGTGCCACATTTGGTTTCTTACCTAAAAAGTTGATTATCATACAATCTGTTAAATTGGGAGGTACTATCAAGGCCAAAGGGCTCAAGTGGTTGCGGCTTCAAGAACCTCCAACATTTTTTCCACTGCTCTTGCCATGAAGACTTTATGGAGGCTTATGAATAGGGATGGTATTTGGAGTCGAGTAATTGTGGATAAATACTTAAGAAGCCAATCATGGATGTATTGGTTGTGGTCTAGTGGTGTATTTGCACATGAGGGAGGATCTAATATTTGGGAGGGCCTATTTTATTCCCTGAAGTGTATTAGAAAACTTATGTCACGGAAAGGTGGTAGGTGGGGCCAAATGAATTTAGGGATGGACCCCTTAATCGGTGGGGAATTTTTTTACAAACTATCCCCTGGACTTATTACCCAATTATCTTCTTGGAGTATTCATTGTTTACAATAGGCTTATGCATATGTGGATCATGACAACTTACAGGTTAGGTGGCACTCCTCCTTAGACTTGGGTCTTCGTTGGACGAAGGTTTTGAAGTGGGAGGGCTACATTAATAAACTAACTTGTTGTAAGATCCCAAACCTTAAAATTTTTAACAAATCAATCACACTTTAGTGTTCTATTTAAAATTAGACTTTCAACAGGAACAAGAACACGAAGGGATATGAAAACGCAATCACTTTATTTAATTAATAACTGCAAATAATACATGCCAGAATCATTAACATAGAAACCATTTCCAATGGCATGCAAGCTTGCTCATCAACAGACTCGACTAACTCAAATTTGAAGTGCACTTGTGGACCCTAAATGGATCCACCAAACAAAAGTATCCATGGGGTTTTCGTCGTGGGATCAAACTAGAAATGACCAAGCCAAGTTCTCAACAAAAATTAACAAATAGATAGACAACTCGGGATGATCCAAATGCCTAGCTCCTATCCCCTTTTATAGGCTTGATGGACTCTCTATAAACCTTATTTTATTATTTTCCCTCGGAAAATGAAGGCAAATACCCTGGGAAGATAGCATGGGCGAATACCATGATAAATACCATGGGAAAATTTTATCCATTTTGACTCTATCAAGGAAAGGGAATATTACAAATCCTCCCACCCAAAGATTTCTTACCCTCAAGAAATCCACTCATATCCACAACAAAGGAATCTATACATTGATAGCAGGATCCCATAAAAACTAGTGTGTTATCCCATGCCTCCATGCTAAATGATCTTGAATGGATCCTTCGATACCTCGATCCCAAACAATCCACTAGCCAATCCTGCCCTCAACAAACTCACCTAGATCCCAATTCCACTTAAGTCCTGAGATCCGTGGGTTATGATACCATCTCAACCCTCCATAACTTCCCGTGCCTAAGGGCCTAAGTTTCAATATGATTTTGGCTAAGGGTATCCTCCTAGGAATCATCCCATCAATAGAGTTCCAACTCATAATCTCTCGCCAATCCATCTCGTGGGAAGGATCTAATGCATGAATGCCTGCACATGGAATACTTCTACCATGTTGATGTTGACCGATGCTCAACTCATGTTGCTCCACCCTATTACCCAACATGATCCATTTGGAGAACTCTTCCCTGTATAAAGGTGGGTTGGTAGTGCTGCAAGCCCTATCCATGTCGTCTTGTAGAGGGTTGCTATGGAATTCCCAACTGTATTTCTCCTGCTTCCTTGTGAGGGACTTGAGATGTTCCTCTACACTAGACAACTTGGCTACTGACTTGGCACATACCCCTATGGGCTCCTCAATTTTTCTTTTCTCTCGCGGGATAGTGTTTTGGGCTATCCTGACTCTCTACTTCAACATCATAAGATTTGTCTTGAAATGTGTAATGTTTCCCCGAAATTACTCTACTAGAGATTATAGTTTCCTACTGAATATCTCTATACCTCTCTGCACCGGATGCCCCGCGACCAGAACTTCAACTTGACCTTTGACCAGATCTCAAGGAATGGTTCATCCTGCACATTATGTCTATCATGCTACTCCTCGTGATCATGCTCATCATGTCGGTTCACTACTATTGGCTCCTCACTCAATCTTTCCTGGCCTCCCCCATTTATGAAAATAATATGTTGTTCATCTTCTCCAGTTGTTGAACATAGATGCACTGATGGACTTCTATCTATATTTGATTTCTCACATTCTTTACCTACATCCCCCTAAAAACCTATGGAATCGGTTGTATGGGAGTCTACCTCATCAATACCATTAGGTAGAATTTCTTGATGCACTTCTGAATGCTTGTCATCCTGCAAATCTACTTGAATAATATCATGTCATTGCTCACCATCCTCAAAATTAATAAACCCAACTATAGAAGAATCCCCATGATTTGAAGGAATCTCCTCTTGTTTTGTCCTTGTTTCCTCCTTCCTATCACCTGAGCATGAATGGTTAGGTGCCTATGGTCCCTTGCAAATAAAGCATAGTCCTCTCCCTTAGTTCATTCTTGCTACACGTTTTACTTCCTTTGTTCTTGCTTCCTGCATCAATCCTCTTCAACTCCTTAGTCAACACCCTTCTAAGCAATTTTATGTTTTGCATGACCAAACTTTCAGCTAAATCATAGGTGACCAGTGATACAACTAGTTCCTTTCTCCAAATGGCCAACAATTTGGATCTTAGTATCTTGCAAATGCCAACTTCTCCTTCTAAGAACAAGGACACAATCTTTTGCATGCTTGTTTTGACCCGGTCAAGATGCGCTGAAGTAATGCCACTGAAAAAGGTCTGAAGCTGCTAAAAGATCAAGTCATCACATTCCAAATTCAACATAAAGGTGCCAAAGCTGAATTGTGCCATGAGGTCTAAAATTTTACATCATTTCTAAAAGGTATGAAGCCTTATGTTGTTCAACCCGTGAAGAGTTTAAACTATCAATTGCAATATCTCCCTCATGAGATCATTATTGTAAGGCAATATAGGCAATGTTAAAGCTATGATCTTGATAAGACAATAGGCAGATGTGAGCCTGAATTATTCACAAGGATGCTCCCATAGTTTGGGTTGTATCACCAAAAGCATGGATGACTTGAGAGCCCAACTGATTTTTTTCCATTTTGGCTGCCCCGCCTTGGATAAACACATGACTAGTTCCTCCAACTCACGAAGGTTTATGACTGAATTTGTTTGTTGCAATTCAAATCCAAGTGGGAAGAGACACTTGCTTTTTACATCATGCTTCCATATATCCTTTGACTGTTGAAGGATAGCATGGACCTTTAGAGAACATATGTCTGAATTGTCCTTTATTTAGACCTATGTTCTCTAGGTATTGTGCCTATACACAATCCTCATCCATTGTTATAGGCTTAAATAACATTGGTTACTTCTTCAAATGGCTACATAGACCCCGAAAACTATAGGAGTACATTTGAGATCTTTGGGAAGATACCCAACCTTATGGCCATCTTTCTAAACTTTTTGGTGTACTCTTGTACATTGTGCCCCTGCTTATGAATGAAGTAGTGTCACCAGATCCAATATTCCTTTACATACCCAATAGGGTAAAACTATGACTTTATGAGGGTTTTGAAGTCCTCCCACTAAGTCACTAGAGGATCTCCCTCACACCTCAAGGTATGCTTGTGGCTTTCCCACTTGGTCAAGGCATGACCCTCGAATTTTAGTCACACAAATGAAATATTTTCTTCCTCCTTTATATGATGAACACTGAAATACACTTCTTGTTGGAACCAATGATTTAGCCTCAGTGCATCGATATCACCTTTGTAAGGCTTGGTATCAACCTTTGCTTCCAGTTTGAATAGCGATTGTGAAGGATTCAGGACACTCCAACAAGGTTTATCTTTTCGGGTCCTCTCTTCGACTAGTTCTCTATTTCTTCCTGATCTTCTAATCTCCCTTATGTTATATCCTTTGCATTATAACGCCCATCTTCTCCGGGTAGACTGAACTTACTATTCAGGACTAACATTGTGAGATTCAAATTACGACTTATATCTGCAACTTGTGCTTCCAGCTACGAAAACATCTCCTATGCAAGATCAAGAGGGCTATTCACATATTCGTAAGCAATGATTAGGATTTTATGACTTATGACTCAATATATCTAGTTCCCATACAAATATGCACAGTATACTCAAAGAAACTTTCTCTGATGCCAATATTATCTGTAAACTATCATGGATATTCCACTCAACAATTCATCACAACATATTTGATAAACATATATTTAAAAATATGAAATCTACACTTTTATGTTTTTATTTCTCTTTAGACTTCTAGATTTTTAGACTACTATTATTTGCATATGCATGCAAATCAAAATTATGAAAAAAATAGAGAACAAAGAAATAAAAAATCACAAACACATTTGACACAACATATGACTTGGGAAACTCTTATTGGAGAAAGCCCAACTGGAAGGCGTGGCTACTACAAATAAGTATGGCCTGTAGGCTACTACAGTGCACAAACCCTCTCTTTATGCTCTATCTCCTATCCCTCTTGACTATTTTTCTCATCAATATGCACTTGAAAAAAAATGGAATCCCTATCCTTGTGGCTAGTTTGTGGTCACAGTTTGTTTGGATGGTCACACAGTCAAAACCTTACAGCATGCCAAGGGTGAAATGTTTGATTGTCTTGAGACTATGACTATGATATTATTCTAGCTCAGATGATTGGCACGATGTTGTAACATTGATATGGTTCTGATTTGGAGAGTGCCAAAGGCATAATTTTTTATTGGCTCGATGCCATGACTATGATATTATTCTAGCTCATTGGCTTAGATTTTGTGACATGTGGTTTTGATTTGGAATGTGCCGAGGGAACAATAGTTGATTGGCTCATATGTTGTGACATATGGTTCTAACTTAGAATGAGTTGAGGGCACAATAATTAATTGGCTTAATGTTGTGATTGTGATATTTTTCTAGCTCATGTTCTTGATGTTGTGACATGGATATGGTTCTGATGCTATGATTATGATAATGTGACATGGATATGGTTATGAATTGGGTGTGCTAAAGGCACAATTTGTGATTGGCTCAACATCATCACTGTACACTACATTGATATGGTTATGAATCGAAGTGTGATGAGGGTACAATTTTTATTAGCTTAGGCGCTGTGACATATGGTTCTAATTTCGAATGTGCCAAGGGTACAATAGTTGATTGAATCAGATGTGATGCATGATTCTGATTTGGAATGCCGAGCGCACAATAGTTGATTAGCTCAATGTTGTAACTATGATATTGTTCTAGCTCAATGACATGATTGTGACAATGTTCTAGCTCATTGACTCAACGCTCGATGTGGATACAACTGTAAATCGCAGTGTGACAAGGGCATAAATTTTGATTGGGTCAGATGTTGTGACATGGACATTTTGAATAGCTCAACGCAATGATATGAATATTGCTATGAATATGGCTTAGCCCTAGTGACGTGGATATGTCGTGCACTTTGACAAATAGAACTAGAAATCCCTTCTTGCATGCGATATGTTGTAGCACAGTTGGTTAGTGTATGATTTATCTCTTGTCAAGTCAAGGTTTCGAACCCAATAGATGGTCGATTATTTTATTATTTTTATTTTTCCAACAAAGATCCATTTCGTTGATTATTTAAGCCAAACTAGTGGTAGCCCTTTTGCAGAATGCCCCCTGTACCTTCTCCATTTTGTAGAGTGCATTTGGATTGTGTTATTTTGTCGAACCATTAATTTAATTTTTGGTTTCATTTTGTTTTTGGAGTCATTATGAAGCCAAATTGTCTAAAGAAGCATCATGACTAGAATTTTGGGGGACTTGAAGAGCCTTGATGATAAGTTTTTTATGCCTAGAACCTATAATCTTGTTTTTTGGATGCTTGAGAGTTCATGAACAGATTGCAGTAGGTGGTGTATGTGACCAAATCAAGATCAAGCAAAGTTGTTAGGGTGACAGATTGATGAAGACATTATTGTAATGAGCGGGGCGAGTTATGAGCAGTTTATGACAACATTATGAAAATAACGACATGGTCATTTTTTTAAGACCTATATTGTTTGAGGGGCATGTGGATCGAGTTTGAAATATTATGAAAAATTGTCCACACAAAGTTGAAGAAGGAGGTGGGTACCTCCACTGCGTTTGGTAGTTCAATAAGGTTGAAGCCTACAACAAGTCAAAGCTTGCACATTTCCAAGGTTGGTGCCTCAATTAGTTTTTGGCCTATTGTAAATGGTGCTTGCACATTTTCGAGGTTGGTGCCTCAACCGGGTTGTAGCCTATTGCAAGCAGTTTCTTGCACATCTTGGGGATTGGTGACGTTAGTAAGTCGATGCTTTCAAATCTATATAAATGAATTGTAGAAGAAGAAGAAAAAGAATTTGTGGTTCTCCCACAAAGGTTCCACATAAAAGGTTTTGTCTTTTTGTGTTGATGTGATAATGGCTTCTTGATGCATGGTTTCACTTATTGTTATGACGCAAATTGTTATGGTACACTACTACATAATTATATCTTGATGAAATGTTTTCTAATAATAAGTTTTCTATTACACTAGGTCACACCCCTTCTCAGTGTAATCTTTAATCTTTTATTAACTTTTAATTTTTTCTATAATAAAAAACAATAAAATTAATATTCATAGTTTTGACAATAAATATCAATCAAATATCAATAAAAATTTATTAATAAAAATTTTATATATTTCTATTAAAAAAATTTCATACTTAAAAGTATTTAATTTTTTATACTATGATACAATTAACCATATTTATCGTTTATTTTAATTAAAATAGGTTTGAAAAAAAAAATTAAAAATATATAAAATTGCTTTTAATTTCTTTGTAAAAAAAACTAATACCATTACATCATTTTTTACAATATCCATAAAAACGAAAAATATAAAAAAAAATATAAAATAACAAAATGTTAAGTATACAATATCAAATCATTAAAAATAATCCATCCTTCGAGTTAAAAAATAATACGTGTAAAATTCTAAAGTACCTAGGATAATGCATCCATATTCAAATTGATGTTCGTTTTTCAATTTCTTTCTAAAGTGTTAACATCAATTTTCTCATGGTGTTAACACATTTTTTTTTCATTTTAATCATTATTTAATATGTTTAACCATATAGTTACATAGAATATTGCAAAAGAATGAAGAAAAAAATGATTATTAACTAAAACTCGAAAAGATCATAAAGCTTTTGAATTATATGATCATTAAAACAAAACTAGATCACAAATCTGTATCACTAAATAAAATTAAAATATAAAATGCGTCTAAGCCAGGTCCATATTCTATGTTTAATTTTTCAATCATTATTTATACAAATATAAATTTTTAGTACTTGTAATATATATATATATATATATATATATATATATATATATATATATAACTATTTATTATTTACTTACTTTAAAAAATTAAGTCTATGTAAATTCATGTATCTAATATTTAATTTTATTAAAAGAAATATTAAATCAAAATATTATTCGCAAAAAGCACATGTTACACGTACAATAAATTCTAAATATTTACTAAGGAAACCATATAAATTATGTGGTTAGTAAATGTAAATGTAAATATAAATAGAAATCAATCCATAAAACACTTAATTCTTCATATATTTAAAATTGTTAAAATAAAAAAAAAAAAATCATAAGAATTATCTAAATTATAATTTTATTTAAAACAATTATTATTATTATATTATTATTAAAAAGAATTAATATATAAGTTAAACATATATACTACAACAACAACAAAAAGTTTAACAATATTTTTAACCATAGAGATACACCCTTACTTTATTATGGAGATTCTTAATTTGTAAGTGGGTTTTGTTATAATTCCATGGGCCAATATCATAGTTTATCAATAAGGAATGCAAAGAAAACCATAACTCATTTTATATGACACTTATTCATATGATATTTTTCTAAATAATGCATTTAAATAAAAATAAAATAACTACTTTGGAAATAAATGGCCCTACCTTGAACTCGAGTCTGCTACTTGGAATTTCTCCCTCTAGCACTGCAAATATTGTCTTGGGTGCTACACCTTCTTCGTTTATAGGTATCAGGGTTTCATTCGCAAGTAATGTTCAGAAGTCTAAACCATTGAAACCCTTCTATGCAAAACCTCTTTTATCTCTCGGTTGCGACATCGACATTAGTAGAGCGTCGACCTTGGAAACCCGTGCACTAATGGGACGGTTCTATTATGTATCCATTTCTCTCCCTCAATTAAAAGCTTGGGTCCTGGAACACCAGAAACCTGCTTTAGGTTACTTCCCGACTACTAGTATATTGATGAATAACTGGATTCATTTCCACTTCTTAAGTGAGGGGGCTCTCTTAAAAATCCTTAATCATGTGTGGGTGCTTGGAAGAGTGTATCTTTGGTTGAAGAGATGGTGTGTGGGTTTTAATCCATTGGTGGACAAGCCTAAGTCTCAATATTTATGGATGAAGTTGGTTGGGTTCCCTCTAGAATTATGGACAAAGTTTATGATCATTCAGGTGGCAGATTGTATCAGACATTTTATTTACTTTGACGAGAAGTCTTTAGTGGGTTTGGACTGAGGATTCTCTAGGTTTTAGTTGAAATGAACTTGGTGTTGGGTTTATTATAGGAATTGAATATCTCTTTTGGTACTTCCTCCTTCTGTCAATATCTGGATTACTGGAAGGTGTCATTTAGGTGCACTTTATTTCATGAAATCGGGCATCTTAAGGCCTTTTGTCATTCTAGGTATGCCATTGGGACAAAACCCTCATCTATAATTGGGTTTGGGGTCTCATATAACGATCCTAAGGAAGAAACTACTCCTATGGGGGGTGTTACGGAGGGTTCAAAACATACCCATGAGGTTTTTGAGGCTTTTTCAACGCTGCCCTTATTTCCTCCTCGCACTGAGGCTTCCCAGGGTTCGCTCAGTCTATGGTGGACTCTTACTAGTTGTTTATTTCAGGGTCCATCTGCATTTGGGTATGTGGCTTCATAGGTGAATGTTCTAGTAGGTGAAGGTTTGGTAGCCGGAAATTTGGTATGCTCCTCTTTGGATGCTTATGTGGTGGCACTGGGACTTGGTTCAATTCTTAATGCTATGGCTCCTACTTGTACCTTGCCACTACCTCTTTCAACATAGGAGATAATCAACTCCATGGTTGGTAAGCGCATTTCCTCAGTCTCTGAAGAAGACGTTAATATCTTAAATGGTTATGTTGCTTATGTATCTTCTTCATCGACGATGTGTTCGGTGGTGCCCACTTTTTTTGTTATCCCTATTCTTCATGAAAGGGGGGTGACTATTGCTACTATATTCAACCATTTTCATGGTGTTTCGTTGGACCAGAGCCCTAGTGTTGCTATTGAGCCCCCATGCCATGAGTCATCTCACCAACCGGGTGTGCCTATTATGAATTTTGACTCCAGGGTTTTAGATTCTACGACCATATCCTCTCTGGATGTCATTCATATTCCCTCATATGCTCTCTCTTTGACCTCTACTCCTCCTAATGACACCTTGATCCCCTCTTTTCAGTATGCTCCTTCCCGAATGGAAGAAAACTGCTCATAAAATCCTCATTTTGGATTCCCCCTTGCAATATGATCTCCTAACTAACATCCCTATCTCCCTGGAATCATTGAGGATGCTTAGATATTAGAAGCCCTCTTCTAAGGGTTTGAAATGATTATTTTGTTTTTAAACATCAGAGGAGTGGGAGGCCCTCCTAAGATGCATGGCCTCTGGAGATTGATTTCTGTGAACCAACCCTCTATTATCTTTCTTCAGGAGACTATGGTGTCTGCAGATAAGGCTAAGGAATACCTTCTTAAAGTCTATCTTGGTTAGCATGTATGAATTCTTGATGCTTTGGGGTCTTCGGGTGGAATAGTGATTATTTGGGATCCTAGTGGGGTTTCATTACAAACATTTTCTTCCCTGGCTAGTATCATTTCAATGGTTTCCTTAAGAGAATTTAGTGAACATTTGGTTTTGGTAAATTGTTATGGACCTTATTGTGATCACAAAAAGTTTTGGAGAAAATTATTTGATAGTGGTTTATTAAATGGTCCTAACCTCATTTTAGCGGGGGATCTAAATTTTACTACTTCGGCCACTAATATTTGAGGGAATGCGGCTTGGTTTGATTCCTTTTATGAGTTCATTTCGGGGATAATTTTGGATGCCTGTCTCATTATCCTTGTCTTATTCCCCTGAGACCTAGTAGGAGTAATGGTCGTGTCAGTTCATGTGGCTTTGTGAAGCAGTTGGATAGGTTCCTTGTTTCTTAACGTTTGATTTCTAGGATCCACAAGTGTTGATCCTGGATTTTTCCAACGGTATTATCTGACCATCGACCCATTTGTTTTCAACTCAATTTAGGTGTTCATCTTGGATGTTCTCATTTCAAATTATATCACACTTGGTTGAATGAGATTTCCCTGCATATGTTGATTAGATCAACATGGAGTGGTTGTATTGTACAATCTCATAGCTCTCCTATGGACTGATGGCAACGCAATATGTCTATTTTAAATTCATGTGAAAATATGGACAAGATCCCACCTACATGATTATAAAGTGAAATTGGATTATATTGAGAATATTATGAACCAGTGCCAGTATGTTTTCTTCTCGATATGCTTTCATGTGAACCTCAAACAGGACCTATGCTCATTGGCTGAAAGGAAAGCTTTTCTACTTAAGGATGACAAGAAAAAGTGGTGTTTGAAGAGTCATGCTACTTGGATTCAGGCAGGGATGGTAAACATATTTTTTTTCATAAGTATGCTTCCCAACAATGGGCCAAAAATGTCATATGGGAATTGGAGGATTGTAATGGCGCTAATATTTGTTTACCTTAGGATTTGGGTAGGGTTGCACATGTTCATTTTTCGAGGGTCTTCAAAAATCAGGGTAAGTGTTCTTTACATGACCAATTAAAGGTTTTGATGCATTTTCCTCATGCGTTTTATTTGGAAGACTCGACTAGGATTGGTGCATTGGTCACGTTGGATGAATTAAAAATCATTTTAAGGTCATTCGCCAAACACTGAAGTCGTAGTCTGGATGGTTGGCCGGTTGAATTCTATCTTGATTTTGTTGACTTGGTGGGTCAAGATCTTCTTGATGTTGTTGAAGAGGCTTGTAAGTTTGGTGTGATCTCAAGGGCTATAAATGCCACTTTTTTCACTTTAGTTCAAAATTTCTCTAAGCCACATACTTTTGATTATTTTCACCAAATATCACTATGCAATTTGGTTTACAAGGTTATCTCAAAGGTTATAGCGAACATGATTCAACCGATATTCTTTGTTGTGATGTCCTCTAACAATTAGAGTTTCTTCTTGACAAGGTCATCCAAGATGTAGTTGGTGCGAGTCAAGAATCTATACACACGATTAAGTCTTAGAATCATCGTGTTATGTTATGGAAACTTAACTTGGTAAAGGCATATGATCATTTTAATTAGGACTATATTTGGTTATTTCTACTTCATTCCGATCTCATTTAGAATGTGAGTAACAGGGCTATGGCATGCATCTCCTCAACAAACTTTGATGTCCTCATAAATGGATCCCTGACATATTTTTTTAAGGCTTCTCGTGGCTTGAGAAAAGGATGCACAATGTCACCACTATTATTTCTATTGGTTATTGAGGGATTTAGTAGAATGTTAGATGTTGCAAAATATATTGGTGACATTTGTGGTATTAATGTATCAAAGCATATATATTGTACTCACTTATTATTTGTTGATGATGTTTTGATCTTTGGGGATGGTATTGTGGAGGAATGGAAGGCTCTCTGCATTATTTTCAATATATTTTGTAATGCTTCTAGGATGTCTATTAGCCAGGTAAAATCATCCTTTTTTCAGAATAATGTTCTAGAGGATACTTGTGTGGCCATCTCTTCTCTTCTTCTGTATTCTATGGCCCATCTTAATTCAAGTTTCACCTACATGGGCTTCCATTTAAATCCTAATTACTATCAGGTGAGATATTGGAATTGGTTATTGGATCATGTAGAAATTCCTTGTAGATTCAAACTGTTAATTGCAATTTACTAAAAAAATAGACTTAAATTTAATCTACTCATCAGTAGAAACAATTAAACGATCACAAAATCACGAAGATTATAAGAGAAAGAATTCAATCAACAGAGTACACAATGTTTCCTGGGGAAATCCATAGCTAAAAAAACCTTCTATTTATATATTACATTAGTCAAAAAATATGAGAAGATTACAATGCTTTGCTCAAACCCGAGCAATCTCTGCACTATCTCTATCTGTCTCAAAACTTCCTAGACAAGCTCTGGTCAATACTTAACCAAATTTTGGCTATCCCAAGTCCCTGTTTTGTTGCATTGTTTCCTTTGGAATTAGCCCCTATTAATTAGGGAAATTCCTCATTTGGAATTGCACAATCCTCATAGGCCTTCCTCTGAATGCATGCACCACCTGTACAATTTAGATGATTATACAACTAATAGTACAATTTCCCTGAACTCCAATATCAACTAGGTAACTCTCAGATCTGACACACATGAGTTATTTATGAGTGAATCATCAGTTAATTGGTTGAACACATGAAGAAACACCCCACTGTCTGACCTCCTACTAGATCCTCCATCAGTTGGAACTAGTTTAACTGATTTTAACTTAGTTAAACTAAATTAATTAATTACAACTCAAAATAAACTCAACCAGGGCTCCTATAATGTAGGATACACTCTACATGACTCAAGTTAGACCCTCCACTCGAATTAACTGAGCCAAATAAGTCAATTTAACTTAAATTGTCTTGTGATGTGGAATTACAATTTTATTCCTAATTTAGTTCAAGGATAAAATTAAATCAGGTTTTTCTTGTTGCAATTTCAACACTCTCTCTCAACAAGAAATGGATTATCAGCTACCCCGATCCTGCCTATATGAAACTTGAATTTGCCTCTTGATAGTGCCTTAGTTAAGATGTTTGCATCCTGTTCCTTTGTAGGATTGTACTCTAGCAACATGATTCTCCTCTGCACACAATCTCGTAGATGGCGATATTAGATTTCGATATGCTTGGAACGATCATGAAAAATTGGATTCTCAGAGAGTTTGATACAACTCTAATTATCACAGTAAATCATTGTAGGATTCATCTGCTAACCAAATAACCCAACCATGATCTTCCTCATCAAGATAGCCTCACAATTTGCTTGACTAACAACCATGTACTCTACTTTTGTTGAACTGAGTGAAAGTAATATCTGCTTCATGTTGTACCAAGAAACTTTTTTTGACCCAATAATGAAGATTCCCCTTGATGTGCTCTTCTTGTCTGTTGGACTCCCTACCCAATCTACATATGTGAAGCCTTGAATCTTCACTCCCTCTGTCTGTTTGTACCAAAGAACAAACTGAGTGGTGCCTTTGAGGTAACTCAAGACATGTTTAGTTTGCTTCAACTAGAGTTTGGTTGGCTTAAGCATTGCTTGATTATGTTGGTTAACTGCAAAACATATGTCCGGTCGTGCGTTCACCAAATACATAAGTGAACCCACAAGTTTCTTGTAAATAGTAGCCTCTACTACTTCTCCTGAAGTAGAATATTCCTTCCTCCAATTCCCTGCTAGAGGAGTCTCCATGGGTTTGTTACTCACCATGTCGAACTTTTTCAGCATCTCATTGGCATACTTTCCATACTTCCATACCAACGAAATAATGCCTGAGCTCTAGGTCATTCATCTCAAATTATCTTACAAGATCCTCTTCGCAAGATTTTACCAGCTTGTCATGATATGTTAGAATTAAATCACTGACATATAATACTATAATCAACAATTTACCTTCAACAACAATATGGTAAAGGTTCACATCTGCTTCACTTTTGGTGAAGCCAAACCTGGTGAAATAACTGTCAATCATGGTGTACCAAGCACGGGGTGCTTGTTTCAATCCATATAGTACTCGCTTGAGTCTGCACACATGCGACTCCCTGTTGAAGGTCTCAAGTCCTTATGGCTGCTCAATGTACACCTATTCCTTAATCACTTCATTGAGGAATGTTGGCTTCGGGTGTACCTTCATCAATCTACTGTCATGTTACCAATCACTCAATTGTTGGTTCCATATTTTTCCTTGCATCCTTGGTAACATGACAATAAATTGATGAACCAAAGATCCCGAAGTGTGCCACATCTAGTTTCTTACTTGAAAAAGTTGATTCTCATACAATTTGTTAAATTGGGAGGTACTATTAAGGCCAAAGGGCTTAGGTGGTTGGGGCTTCAAGAACCTCTAACATTTTTTCCACTACTCTTGCCATGAAGAGTTTATGGAGGCTTATGAATGAGGATGGTATTTGGAGTAGAGTAATTGTAGATAAATACTTAAGAAGGAAATCATGGATGGATTGGTTGTGGTCTAGTAGTGTATTTGCGCAGGAGGGAGGATCTAATATTTGGAAGGGCCTATTTTATTCCTTGAAGTGTATTAGAAAACTTATGTCATGGAAAGGTGGTACGTGGGGCCAAATGAATTTGGGGATGGACCCCTTAATTGGTGGGGAAATGTTTTACAAACTGTCCCCTGAACTTATCACCCAGTTATCTCCTCGGAGTATTCATTTTTTACAATAGGCTTATGCATATGTGGATCATGACACCTTACGAACTAAGTGACACTCCTCTTTAGACCTCGGTCTTCGTGGGATGAAGGATTTGAAGTGGGAGGGCTACATTAATAAACTAACTTGTTGTAAGATCCCAAATGTTAGGTCCCTATACTACTAGTGTAACCCGTTATTGTTACTAGTGCAACCCCCTTATTATATTGTTGTGCCCATGTAGTCCCCATATTGTGATTATTGTGCCCCATAGAAGCCCACTATTGTTATTGTTGTGGCCTTACATTATTATTGTTATGTTGGCTCTGATTATATTATGACCCCTTAGACTCCTATATATAGAAAGGAGGTCTTGTAATTTGTATCATCCAAGAATTGTTCATTTGTGTAATGTAAAGGAGGTTTCCCCCTTGAAGAGGCTGATTTCTAAGTCGTTGATCTATCTTTTCTATCTTTTTATGAGCTAGTTTCATAACATTTGGTATCAGAGCTTTGGATTCTAGGGTTTCGTTGCTCCAAAACAGGACATCGTGGCATTTGCGCTATAATTTTTTTCTGCGATGTTTCAGAAGCTAAAAAAAAACCCATTTGAGCCGAAATCTCGATGATCCCTGGGTCTGAATTTAAGATCTTGTCTCGCTATATTTTCGGAGATATGATCCAAGAAAGTTAGGGTTTTTGCAGGCTCCCAAATTTCATCCCAAACAGATGGGCTGGGGAAAAGCATCATAACTTTCTTTCTGAGCATCAGATTGAAATTTCGTAAGATGTTACAGAAAGAGGACGACCTCTATTTTTCTTTGTATCCATTTTAGGTCTGGAGGTCGAAACAATGACACGTGGCACTTCATACAAGTTCGTTCTACTGAAAAAGTATATAATCAGGCCATTTCAATTTTTACCCAAAAAACTTTAATTAGAAATGGGTCCCCTTTTAATAAACTTAGTAAATTAGTGTTTCAATAAAATCACTTGCATGGAATTAACCATATAACACATGAAAGCCCTTATCAAAAGGCCCGATACAATAGAACTCCTATCTAAATTTTTTTTGATAAAATGTGAAATATCCTTTTGAAAAAGCATCATAAGAAACTCTCCGATGCGATAAAGCGATCGAAGATCGCATATCGCAATGACAGACAGATACACTAAAAAAGATCCTCATTAAAACCTCCGATCCGATAACGTAATCGCAATCGGCAATTGGAGGTATCACACAACACATAGCGAGAAGGACTTAAAATTCCTCGATTGCGATATTATAAAGAACGACGCTCATTTCAAAGAAACCTCATTAAGAGGTATTGGTTCCGAATATAAATTTTGAAAGTAATAAAACAAACCATTCGTTGAACATATCCCGCCTTATTATATTCCTTTATCGCAATCAGAGCTTTTGATCTGAAGCGCTAAGCCTGACCCATTGAATCTCCTGATTGCGATCCACGATTTATCGCTGATCGCTGATCGGGGAAATCTAAAGACACGCTTGAAAGGATCATTAAGCGTACGGCCGATGCGACAGGTAATTATGGGATTTATTTACTATGATTGGCCGATATGATGGTTAATAATTTCGCAGTTAAGGGTGAATCCTTCGAGGATTTCACCCGTGGTGATTCTTAATTACATTGGGTTTATCATATGCAAATTGCCTCAACTGTTTCCATTCCGTTTTAGCTTTCAGCACAAATATTTCTCTGTTACATTTTCCATCGTCTGTGCAGAGCAACTCTAAGCTTATGAATCTGGAAAAGATGGGAAAAAAGGTAAAGAAAGCCAAGGCCCCTATCATTGTTAAAGAACCAACCCAACCAAAGCCGAATAAAAAAGGATTGATATCATATACGACTTGCCTTGGTTTAGGAAAAGCAAGCTGGGAGAGCGTCTACAATTTACTAGAAGTGGAAGAACTTGAAGAACACGAGGAAGAAGCTGCTGCAGATTCTACAAGCAAATTAGAAAATACATTGAAAGAATTGGCTTGCTCATTCCTACACAGGATAGCAGCTCGATCCAAGGTTTTGCTGTATAATGACATGGTCAGATGGATTGTTGAAAGCATTGCAACTACAGACATGATGTTTAGTACAGTCGAAGGAAAAGTGTTCGGGTTGTTTAGATCAGAGGATCTCAGACAAATGTATCATTTACCTAAGCCAGAGAAGTATTATAATAAAGCATTCTTAGAAGCTTTTGCAAAGGAAAACGACATTGAATCAGATCCTATTCGGCAATGGAGACACTTCCCGGGCAAACACAAGCACGAGACATCGGGTATGTACTCTGTAGATTCATTAGCCTCTCCTTATTGTTATGTTGGCGCATTAATGTGCAGACTCTTCAGGGTCCATAATTTTGCTAAGTTCTCTATAGATATGGTTCCTTTAATGGAAGCTGCAGTTCATGGCTATATTATGGATTGGGTGTTGAAAAATGGCAACAAGAAATTGCTAAAAATAGAAGTGCTAAAAATAGCACTGCTAAACATAGCAGTTTGGGTACCAGTGCTGGATTGGGCAACAAGGAATGAAAAATGGAAGTGCTAAAAATAGAAGTTCTATTTTTAGCAGTTCTGTGTGGATTCCTATTTTAGTAAATCCCTGGACTAGAAATAGGAAGTAAAATTCGAATTTGATATTAACAGCAGTTTGTAAATTAATTAATTAATTCAGTTTGAGTTAATTAGTTAAGGAATTATGAACTTGAAGTCTATGTGAGGACATGCAACAGTTTCTCCTTTGATTGAGGGATTTAACCATTAGTTAAAGGATGAGGATGAGTTGTAATTATGAGTTGTAATTAGTTGGCTCAGTTAACTGAGTCAAGTCCAGTTAGATTAATTTAACAAGTTGTTAAATTAATGAGATTCAGTTTGTTAATGCTTGCATGCATGTAACAACTGGTATTTTCAGATAACTGAATATTATAGCTTAAATAACTCATGCATGTCAGTTCAGACAGAGACCCAGTTGAGATCAGAGAAGGGACAATGTACTATCAGTTGGATGAATATTTTTCCTATAAAGGAAGCTCATCCATGATGAGGATTTATCTCCTTCAGGTTTGTGCAGTTATTTCAGAGGTCAATGTTGTGTGTGAGGTGAGAATCACATAGGTTGCAGCTGGAGGACCCAGGAAAAACTGTGCATAGAAATAGGAGGCTTGGAGGGCAGAGGAGAAGGTTTGTGAGAAGCCTTTGACTATCTATGAGCAGTAGAGGGATTGTACTGAGAGCTGGATAGCTTCCGAGCTAAGGCTTTGTGTAATCCGGACTATATTTCCACTTGTATGATAATACAGAGATGGGGTTTTAGGCAGGTGCTTTCCCCGGGTAAATTCTTCTGTGTTATGTGTGATTGATTCCTTCTTATCAGTTATATGTGTTCTTATTGATGTTGCTCATGGTTGATTAAGCTTCCACTAAATTGTTTGTAGAAGTAGATCAAGTGTTATGCTTTATTACATTGCATTACAAGCTTGATCTCCGGGTGGGAAATTTCTACATGGTATCGGAGCTAGCTGATTTGTAGAAAAAGTTCTACATGGTATCAAAGCTAGCTGATTTGTAGGAAAAAATCTATAAACTTCTACACTGGGAAAACATTCTATCCGATAAAATGGCCATTGAGATACTTGAATATAGAAGAAAGAGGTTTGTGGTTTCCCGGGTGATACCTTCTTTTTACTACAGTGCCTATATTATGGATACCATCTGTTTTAATTCCAAATACCCTGTCCTCGGATGGAAATGGACTCCCCAGGATCCCAATCCCATTCATGTCTATCACAAAGAGCTGTGGAAGGCCCATTATAAGAACCATTTGTATAGAATTTGTAATGGTTTTATTCTTCCTGTACATTACTCCTTATTTAATAAGCTTGCCCCTAGGATATCCCAGGGAGCAGCAATTGACCTAACAGCAGTGGGTAGTTGGTTTGGAGAAGAGAAATTCACCTATATAAGGCTTTTCGGTAGTCTCACTGATCCTCATGTTGTTCCTCTGTACATCCCCGATAAACCATTGGCCTGGGAATTATCATATCAGATAACAGTTGCAGGAACGTCAAAGACCCTTAGGGATTCCAAGAAACACATGTGGCCTACATTTCCCCTTCGGTGTGGCGCCTTTACTCTGCATGATTATAAACATGCAGAGAAAGAGGCCGAGAAAATCAAGTTGTTAAATCTTGCGACTATTCCAACCAGGCAGTATGACCCAAAAAAGGTTGTTTATAATGTTACCTCACAGGCTAAAATTGCCAGATTTAATCATGAAGAGGATAGCTTTGACGACTTGTTTTCTTCAGCAGAACTATTTTTCCAGGTCAAAGGGTTGGCTAAGACTAAATTGGGACCAGGAGGATTGGAAAAATTCAGCAGGCTCAGGGCCTAGAGATTGGAAACCCTGCCTTTAGATTTATTAGCTACAACCTCAACGGTTCAATCAGAAGGCCACAGTGAACAGAAGATCACTAAGAATGCTCCCAAAATGGTGAAGGTTCCTGAGAAGAAGAAGACACCAGAACAGGAGCAGAAGCAGGTAACAGTTAGTGAACCCCTTGATACACACATTAATGTTGACCCTAAGTTGATAAAGGAATGGGAACAATTCGATTCTATCATCGGTAATCCAGAGAATACCCAAGGGTTCACTACAACAGAGGTGTTTACAACACAGAAATCAGTGTTCGACACAGTTCTGATTGCAGGAACAAGCGGCCCACCCAAGTTCCATAAAGAAATTGAGATCATCCCTGAAAACCCCACTGATGAAATTGTTTTGCATGTAGAACAGATACCACCATTAGATGTCTTCTACAGCCCTAAACGTAGGGTTGTAGTTAAAAGATAAAGGAAAAAGAGGAAAATTGATCACTCTCCTCTTTTGACTCCTCAGATGGAAATGATGAATGTGGTATGGAGAGAGGAAGTAAATCCCTTCGAAGATTTAACCAAACTTTCTCAATATGCCAGAGCATATACAACAACAAAAATAGATAAGGTTTCAGAGGTTAATCATTTATTGAAGGAAAAAGATCAGGAGATCACTCAGCTAGAGGCACAATCGGTAGAGCAGCAACAAAAAATTGAGCAGCTTGAACAGCAGTTGGCGGAATAGAGACAGCTTAATGAGCAGTTGAATGAGAAATTAGTTAATGAAAAGCAGAGAATTGATGAACAGGCCATCCTTAAGCAACAAGAGTTATCCCAAGCATTGAGCAAACTGAAGTTATTGAATGAGCAAGTGAATAAATCAAAAGAAGAGAAAATCGCTTAAATGAAGGATCAAATAGATCAATTCAAAGGATACCCCAAGGTAGAAGAATTTAGAACTGAAGCCCTGGAGATGACCAAGGCTCTATCGCGGCAGTTGGACCTTTTATGTTATAATATCTCGTTGGCTGTTCTTTTATGTGATATCTCAGCAGCTATGATCGATAAATCAGTAGATGCAAGGCTTGAGCTAGAGAAGGCAGATGAAAGCTTAACTAAGTTTCTATCTTGGCAAGATTCAAATGAAGGAAAAGCTACCAACCTGCCAAAGATACAGGAATCACATAAAGAAATTCTATTCTCTGAATGGGAGTCTCAGTTAATGAAAGTTGAGAGAGCTACATCCAGATGCAGATCAACGACAAATAATTTGATTGAATTAATCAATAATAGTCTGTATTTATGTAATCTAATAATAGAATGCTCTCAAGGCAAACTCCCACAGGTGAAAGCATTAGAACAACAGTGGAAACATGAGCTAACGCATAGAGAAAAACTGATTGAAGGCATTCACAACTTAACATGGGAAACGTTTTGGTTTTTCCTTGTAAAACCACATAGTTAGCGAATGTCGATGAAGTGTCTCACTGATGCGATCAATCACATGATCCATGAACTCGTCGATGCCACATTTGCAGCTCAGTTACACTCTCGTATGAGTCAGCCACCAAAGGTCCAACCAATGCTTGCCATTTGTCAACTCCGGTCAGAAGAAGATCAACCGATTCAATGAATCCCTTCAACTGACTGTAGCACTACTATTTCAAGATGATCTCCACATTTTTATGTTTTGGTTATACCAACGCATAGCATATTTCTTTCATAGTTTGTTATTTTTGTAGTATTTATAGACCCTTTCATGTTTTTAGAAAAGGTCCTCATTTTTTGTATTAAGACTTAAGTCGGGAGTTGCACTACTGTGCTTCCAATATATTTATTTTTATAAAAGACTGGACCTGAATTCTGAATTTTGACAAAGAAGGCTTTTATGAGATATGCACTTTTGCTTCCTATGAAAGTATTCTCAAATTAGAAGACAAAATTTGAATGTGATTCACATCGAAGGAGATCCAAATGCATACGGTACTACTATCTATGTTTTTTCTTTATGTTTCTGTGTGAATTAAGCATTTATCAACTTTTCTATTATTGATGTGTATATGTTTCTACAAAAATTCTTTAACCTTTTACTATTGAATGTTTCTGAATTGTCATCTTTCATATATATATGTCAGTGATATATTATGGTTAGTGTGATAATGTTTTAATTATTACTTTGTTCAATTAATTGAATGAAGTAATTATCATATGAATGCATATTTTTATTTATGAGTATGTCATCTTCATGTTTACTTGTCAATAAGAACAATCAAGAATTGTACTAAGAGAAAGAATTCCCAGGATAGATTAGTTATTTTTGTATGTTTTTGCACTTTAGAATAGAGAATTTATCATTCTCGTTATATATTACCAACCAATCATCCATCCACCCATATATCACTAGGAAACTGGTCCCATTACATCCAGTTAGAGCCACCACACCAAACAGAAAAGGAGTTTCTTTAAGGTCTGGACCGGGTGGTTTTCCCCGATGTTGATGCAGCGATTTTAGAGGCATCAACATTTTTGGTGCTAGAAGGAGGGCATGAACTGTGAATGTTGAGCAAATCCAAATCCATAGCCCATTCTGAGAGTAAATCTCCCTCCACCTATCCGACTTCTCCCTCACGTTCTCAATATCCAATTGCTAAGCGAGAAGTAGAGAAAACAACAACTACTGCTGAACCCCAAAATATCTCAGATAAATCCACTCTTGAACCTCCTGAAGTTCAGTCCCTGATTCATAAACTTCAAGGATTCTCAATATCACCACAGAAATCTGAGTTATCTCAAGGCAATGTGACTTCGCAATACATTCCTTCCCATCCTATTATCAGACTATAGAGTGAAAAGCTTGGTATTGAACCTACAGAATTTCCTTTGCCTAAAAGGAAAAGAGCAAGGAAGACACCTGAAGGGTCTGATAGTGAGACTCTTTCATCATCATCATCCATTTCATCTTCTCCATTGCAAAGTCAACCATCCACTCCTCCACTCCATATTGTTGTTCAACAAGGTACTGGAACTTCAACATCTTCTTCTCAACCACTAGGAACTTCATCTGCGCTTTCCTCTATTAGTAGCTCAACAATGGCTCAAAGACCATGGAACAATCCAGGGGCAGTCACAATGCCTGCACCCTTGAGTCAGTTGCCAGCTCATCCCAAAAAATGGCTGCCAAAGTTTAACCCAGAAACAGGCATGCTAGCAGAAGAACATATAAACAACTTTATGTTGTCAGTAAACTTAAAAGGAGTAACAGAAGAAGATGCGGTTGTTAGGCTTTTCCCATATACTTTCCAAGGAGTAGCTGGGTCTTGGTATTTTTCATTACCATCAGGATCCATTACTAGTTGGAACATTTTTCAAGAGCAGTTCTTAACTAAATTTGGAGATGATAGGTCAACAACGACATTAATCAACGATCTCTCAAATCTCAAAACTGAGCAAAGAGAACCAGTCAAAGATTTTAACTCACGGTTTAATAAGATCTTAAATAAAATTCCTACTGCATCTAAACCTAGTGAAGAGGTTCGAAGTGAATGGTACATATCGGCCTTACCTTCAAACATAGCAATCTTCGTTGACAGAGCTGCAAATCCCACTTTAGCGGAGAATATGAAAGAAGCAATCGCTGTCGAAAAACGTATCATTGCCTTAGAGAAGAAAACTGCCCTTGAAGAGAAAAAATCCAAAAAAGTTACTTTTAAAGATGATTGAAAGAAAAAAATGGCTAAAGATCCATATGATATGGAAGGTCTACAAAAGGTTTTAAAGACTATGTCAAATGAGATGGTAGAAATTAAAAAACAAGTAGCCGAGACCTCCACTAAGAAGCCATTTAGAAACTTCAAAAAACCAGAATCAAAACCACCTAATGCTATATCTAATGCAGAATCAGATCTGGAGAACGATGAAGAGGAAGATACAGTCTTATCATCTGAGGAAATTGAGGAAGAAGAGGTTGTAGAATGTCATGGTATGTGGGACTTCATCTTGCCTAATTCAGATACTGAAAATGAACAGGAAGCTTTCCCAGTAAGTACCAGGAGTAAAGGAACTGCTGAGCCTATTCAACTAACTCAAAAGAAGAAAAATATAGGTCCTACTACCAAAGATAAGGTTCCCACAAAGAAGTCTACAGCAGTGCCTACTCAAAATCAGCCATCATCTTCTAATCCACCCTCATCATCTAATACATTAGTAGTTGCTGACTCTATGGATTACAACATCATTGAAGACATGAAGAAAATTAGAGCAAACATCTCTATATTTGAGCTTAGCAAACTCAAACATCAATAGAAATTGCTACTTAAAGAATTAAATGCAATACCTTCTTCACCTCTTCCAATTGCTAATGGAATAGGTAAGCCACCATCCAATAGAGTAGAAGCTACTAATGTTGTGTTGATCAGAGACAGATCTAATTCTCATACTCCTCCTTTTCTCTTGACCTATGAAATCTACAATAGAAACTTGCATAATTGCTTGATAGATTCAGGGGCTTCATCGAATATAATGCCAGCTTCAGTCTGTTCAAAATTGAATATTGAGCCTCAAAAATCTGCAGTGCATATTGTTCAGTTGGATAGAACTAAGGTCCAAGTATTGGGGGAAATCAATTCAGTTACCATTAGGTTATCAGCTGATCCAAGAGTAGTCCAGAGAATTGATATATTGATTGCTGACATCCCTGAGTTTTATGGTTTAATCCTAAGCAGGGATTGGTCTGAGAAACTCCATGGTTACATTTCTACCGATTGGTCTCATATGTGGCTTCCCTACAAAGGGAAGCCAAATCAGATCAAGATTGATCGGGAGAAGCATATGACTCATACTGTAATAGAATTTGAGCAAGAAAACCAGCCCATAGCATTCAATAACAACATCCTTGGTAACTACTCATCTGAATCATTTTTTGGTAATTTTAATGCTCAATCATCACCATTATCAGTTAATAGTTTCACATCTCAAACAGAAAATTTTTCCCATACAAATACATCAAGGTTTGTTAATATTGTTGAGGAAATTGTAAATAAAACTATAGATAAACCTGTATTTTGGTCTTTATATTTTGATGGGTCAAAATCTAATGACGGTGCAAGTGCAGGATGTATTTTAGTTAGTCCCGAAGGAGAAAAAACTATGTTATCCTATAGACTAGAATTTGAGTGTACAAATAATACTGCTGAATATGAGGCATTGATTCAAGGACTTTATAAAGCAATAGGCCTGAAAGTGCAATATCTTAAAGTATTTGGTGACTCTGAAATTGTTATTAAACAAGTAAGAAATACTATACATTGCCTTTCTGGTCATCTTAAACATTATCAGTCCTTGGTTCAAGATCTTATATCTCATTTTCTAGCATTTAATATTTCTCCTATTCCTAGATCTCAGAATGCAGTAGCTAATTTACTAGCCAATGTTGCTTCTAAGCTCCTACCATCTGAGGATTACAGCCCTGATAGATTTTCAGTAGAATTAATTTTCAGACCATCGGTTCCAGACAATGTCACTAACTAGCGTGTATTCAATCATGACGACGACATTTTAAATTTCTTAACTTCTGATAAATCCTATGATGACCAGATTATTGATGAGAGTGACCATGATCTCCAAATGAAGCAAAGACTTGAGGAAAATTCTGTACCTAAATCAGTAGTTAAGCTTGAGGATCTATATGATATCAAGGATAGGGTTAAACAAGTTACCAATTCAAAACTTCAAAGTTCTACTTTGAGATTCGAATTAATAAATCTTGGCATTGAGGCCAAACCACAAAATATTAATCTAGGATTAGGACTTACTTCAGAAGAAAGACTTGCTTTTATAAGACTTTTGAGTAGATATAAAAATGTTTTCGCTTGGAATTATGATGACTTAAAAACATATGATACTTCTATCATACAACATACAATTCCAATGATATCTGAAGAGAAACCAGTATAGCAAAAATTGAGGAAAATTCATCCAAACCTAGAAAGTCAGATTAAAGCAGAGTTAAACAAACTCTTGAAGGCTAAGATAATTTTTCCTGTTAGACATTCAAAGTGGGTTTCTAACTTAGTGCCTGTTAGGAAGAAGAATGGTGACATTAGAATTTGCATTGATTTCAGAAATCTTAATAAAGCTAGTCAAAAGGATAACTTCCCACTACCAACAATGGAACAAACTCTTCATTCAGTAGCTGGTTCTGAATTAATGTCTTTCTTAGATGGCTTTTCTGGATATAACCAAATATTGGTGCACCCAGATGACAGACTCAAGACTACTTTCAGGACTAAGTGGGGAACATATGCCTACCAAAAAATGCCTTTTGGATTGATTAATGCTGGGGTACATTCCAGAGAGCAATGAATATAACATTCAAAGGTTTAATTAATAAGTCAGTTGTTGTCTATTTAGATGACATTACTGTCTTCTCTAAGAAAAAGCAAATCATTTACATGATTTGAAACAAATCTTTGAACGCTATAAAAGGTATGGGATTTCATTGAATTCTAAGATGTCATTTTTTTCTCTTGACCAAGGTAAACTCTTGGGGTTCATTGTCTCAAAAGATGGTATTTATATCGATCCAGATAGAATCAAAGAGATCTCTGATATTCCACTTCCACATAATAAAAAGTTGATGCAACCATTTTTAGGTCAAATAAATTTTGTAAAAAGGTTTGTTCCATATTTCTCACAGATTGTTCTACCATTACAGACCATGATCAAGAAAAATTCAGTGTTCAAATGGGGGCATAAAGAGAAGGAAGCTTTTGATTCAATCAAACAGGCAATCATAAATTCTCCTGCATTAAACACTCCCAATTTTTCAAATCATTTCATTTTATACACTTTGGCATCCGATACTTCCTATGCAGATGTGTTGACACAAATCAATTATCAAAACATGGAAGCACCCATATCATTTTTTAGTTCAAATCTTCAGGGTGCTGAGCTTAATTACTCCGATTTGGAAAAGCAAGCCTTCGCTGTGTTCAAATATATTAAACACTTTAGGCCCTTCCTCTTCAAGATTCATACAAAATTAATAGTCCCTTTTTCAGCGGTAAGACAATTTCTAGTCCAAAGGGAATTGGGAGAGAAGAGGGAAAACTGGGTCACAGCATTACAAGAATATGATTTGGACATTAAACCAGCAAAGATTTTCAAAGGCCAAGGTTTTTGCAGGTTGTTAGCAGGAGCTTCTAATATTCAGGAACATGAAGGTTCTAACAATATTGAAGAGATCAATGAGATAAGTACCATCAATCTTGAATCTCAATATGCAGATTTGATATTTTATTTGAAAAATGGATATGCTCCTTCTAATATTTCCTATAAAAATAAACGTGCCATAAGACTGAAAGCTAAAAAATTCGAGATTATTGATGATGTGTTATTTAGAAGGAATTATGATTCGGTTTTGTTAAGATTCCTTGAAAAAACTGAGGCACAAAAGGTCTTGCAAGAATTACATGATGGTCCAACATGAGGACATTTTGGAGGTGTTACAACAGCTCACAAAATTATACATGCTGGTTATTATTGGCCCATGTTGTTCAAAGATTCCCATGAATACGTAAGGAAATGCAGAATGTGTCAGACTGCTAGTGGAAGACAAAGGAAGCCAACCTTTCCTTTGCAACCAGTCAACATCGAACAACCTTTTGAACAATGGGGACTGGATATCATCGGAGAAATTATTCCACATTCATCCAAACAACATAGATATATCCTTATAGCCACGGATTACTTTACAAAGTGGGTAGAAGCAATTCCTTTGAAGGTAGCCAATTCTGAGGCAATTATCAACTTCATAGATCAGTTCATCATTACTAGGTTTGGAGTACCTAATGCTCTCATTTTCGATAATGCATCTTATTTCTCTAGAAATACCATACTTGAATTTGCTATTAAAAGAGGGTTTAAATTGAAATACTCTGCAAACTACTACCCTCAGGGTAATGGTTTAGCAGAATCAACCAATAAAAATCTTATCAAAATCATTAAGAGAACTGTTGATTAGAATCAAAAGAATTGGCACAAGTCTTTAGTATTTGCACTATGGGAAGATCGCATAACGCAGAAAGCCTCAATAGGCACTTCTCCATTCAATTTAGTGTATGGAAAGGAAGTTGTCATACTAGCCAACTTAGCACTCCCATCACTAGCCTTAGTGCAGTTTATTGAAGAAAATCCCTCATCTTCTATTCAATTAAGACATAATCAAATCCTTAAATTAGAAGAAGAAAGGGAAAAAGCTAAAATTACACATGCAAAGCATCAACAGGTTGTTAAGTCCTATTTTGATACAACTTCCACCGACTCAAAATTTTACAGATTGGTGATCTTGTTTTGAAATGGGACAAAGCCCACGAAGATAAAGGTAAACACACTAAGTTTTAGAAAATGTGGCTAGGACCGTTTCAAATCATCGAGAAGATAGGTCCATCAACATTTATATTGCAAGATCTATCAGGAAAGAGAGATTCTCTTCCTGTCAACGGGCTTATCTTGAAGAAATTCTTTACTTAAGAAGGTAACCCCTTTTTATTTGTAAATATTCAATTTGTGTGAATTTGTGTAGATTTGCAGTTTTGTTTGTTTGCTAGAAAATAAGGTTGGAAATAGCCTTCTATTGGTCTTTACTGATTTGAAAGTTGCTTAAAGAAAATAGTATTAATATTTACTTTTGATAGATGAAAGCCTTAAAGGAAAAGAAGGAAGTACAAGGGAATTAGATAACAGTTGAACTCTGAAAACCTCTTTTATTTTTGTAGGATCTTTTTAAATCTTAAAAAATACTATAAATCATTCCAAGTTGTTAGAGCCCGAATGAGGTTATCTATAAAAAACAAAGGCCTATCCAAACTTAGCATCTTCAACTCTTACATTGTCATCCATATTCTCTTAAGGAGTAAATCATTCACCCCATCCACAAAGATTGTGATTTTTCAGAGTGTAATTCTAAAATATGTTTGATATAAAAGATAAGGGGTCTCATTACGACCCTGCTTACCATGATCATAGGGAACTAATTAAACTGACATTACCAATACTGCATATCAAAACAGGGTAATGGCTTATAATTATAAGACAAAGGGTCTCATCACGAGCCAGCTTGTTCAGTTTAATTACAACCAGTGAATGGCATTGTCAATAGCTGGCCACCAAACCAAGACAATGGCTTTTTATCTTTTAAAATAAAAAATTAAAGAAAAATGCAATAAAGAAAATATGTGGAAACATATCTTTTTTGGATTTACTTTTAGAAATTATACTCTAAAATGGATGGGACAATGAATGATTGAATGGTTAAAAGGTAACCCTGTCGAGACTATAAACGTTTGCTGGCAGCAGAGGCTCTACCTGTGACAATGGAGTCATTTTATAAGCTAAGTTGGAGAAATCTTCTTGTTTTATCTTTGTCAACCAATCAAGGCTTAAATAAACTTAGAATGTTTTACTTTTTCAAGATGAGAAAGAGATTGCAGAAACATTTTTTATTATTCAGAGTTCATGATTATCAAGTTCTCCTTAGATTTTCTCTATACTCAAAGGTTTTCAAATAAAGAAAGTTAGAATATTGCATTATTTTCTCAGAGATAACTGTTTCTTCCAGTGAATCGCCAATTGTTGTGTTGTACAACAACCCCCCCATTTCTTAATTTTTACCCAAAAAACTTTAATTAGAAATGGGTCCCCTTTTAATAAACTTAGTAAATTAGTGTTTCAATAAAATCGCTTGCATGGCATTAACCATATAACACATGAAAGCCCTTATCAAAAGGCCCAATACAATAGAACTCCTATCTAAAAAACTTTTGATAAAATGTGAAATATCCTTTTGAAAAGGCATCATAAGAAACTCTCTGATGCGATAAAGTGATCGAAGATCGCATATCGCAATGACAAACGGATACACTCAAAAAGGTCCTCATTAAAACCTCCGATCCGATAACGTAATCACAATCGGCAATCGGAGGTATCACACAACACATAGCGACAAGGACTTAAAATTCCCCGATTATGATATTATAAAGAAAGGCGCTCATTTCAAAGAAACCTCGTTAAGAGGTATTGGTTCCGAATATAAATTTTAAAAGTAATAAAACAAACCATTCATTGAACATATCTTGCCCTATTATATTCCTTGATCACAATCGGAGCTTTTGATCTGAAGCGCTAAGCCTGACCCATTGAATCTCCCGATCGCGATCCGCGATTTATCGATGATCACTAATCGGGGAAATCTAAAGACACGCTTGAAAGGATCATTAAGCGTATGGCCGATGCAATGGGTAATTATGGCATTTATTTACTATGATTGGCCGTTATGATGGTTAATAATTTTGCAGTTAAGGGTGAATCCTTCGAGGATTTCACCTGTGGTGATTCTTAATTACATTGGGTTTATCATATGCGAATTGCCTCAACTGTTTCCATTCCGTTTTAGCTTTCAGCACAAATATTTCTCTGTTACGTTTTCCATCGTCTGTGCAGAGCAACTCTAAGCTTATGAATCTGGAAAAGATCGGAAAAAAGGTGAAGAAAGCGAAGGCCCCTATCGTTGTTAAAGAACCAACCCAACCAGAGCCGAATAAGAAAGGATTGATATCAGGTATGACTTGCCTTGGTTTAGCAAAAGCAAGCTGGGAGAGCGTCTACAATTTACTAGAAGCAGAAGAACTTGAAGAACTCGAGGAAGAAGCTACTACAGATTCTACAAGCAAATTAGAAAATACATTGAAAGAATTGGCCTGCTCATTCCTACATAGGATAGCAGCCCGAGCCAAGGTTTTTCCATATAATGACATGGTCAGATGGATTGTTGTAAGCGTTCCAACTACAGACAGGATGTTTAGTACATCCGAAGGAAAAGTGTTCGGGTCATTTAGAGCGGAGGATCTCAAACAAATGTATCATTTACCTAAGCCAGAGAAGTATTATAATAAAGCATTCTTAGAAGCTTTTGCAAAGGGAAACGACATTGAATCAGATCCTATCCGACAATGGAGACACTTCACGGGCAAACACAAGCACGAGACATCGGGTATGTACTCTGTAGATTCATTAGCCTCTCCTTATTGTTATGTTGGCGCATTAATGTGCAGACTCTTCGAGGTCCATAATTCTGCTAAGTTCTCTATAGATATGGTTCCTTTAATGGAAGCTACACTTCATGGCTATATTATGGATTGGGCAAACATTCTTTCCGATAAAATGGCCACTGAGATACTTGAATATAGAAGAAAGAGATCTGTGGTTTCTCGGGTGATACCTCCTTTTTACTACAGTGACTATATTATGGATACCATCTGTTTTAATTCCAAATACCCTGTCCTCGGATGGAAATGGACTCCCCAAGATCCCAATCCCATTCATAACTATCACAAAGAGCTATGGAAGGCCCATTATAAGAACCATTTGTATAGAATTTGTAATGGTTTTATTCTTCCTATACATTACTCCTTATTTAATAAGCCTGCCCCTAGGATATCCCAGGAAGCAGCAATTGACCTAACAACAGTGGGTAGTTGGTTTGGAGAAGAGAAATTCACATATATAGGGCTTTTTGGCAGTCTCACTGATCCTCATGTTCTTCCTCTGTACATCCCCGATAAACTATTAGCCCGGGAATTAACATATCAGATAACAGTTGCAGGAACGTCAAAGACCCTTAGGGATTCCAAGAAACACATGTGGCCTACATTTCCCCTTCGGTGTGGTGCCTTTACTCTGCATGATTATAAACATGCAGAGAAAGAGGCCGAGAAAATCAAGTTGTTAAATCTTGCGACAATTCCAACCAGGCAGTATGACCCAAAAAAGGTTGTTTATAATGTTACCTCACAGGCTAAAATCGCCAGATTTAATCATGAAGAGGATAGCTTGGACGACTTGTTTTCTTCAGTAGAACTATTTTTCCAGGTCAAAGGGTTGGCCAAGACTAAATTAGGACCAGGAGGATTAGAAAAATTCAGCAGGCTCAGGGCCTAGAGATTGGAAACCCTGCCTTTAGATTTATTAGCTAAAACCTCAACGGTTCAATCAGAAGGCCACAGTGAACAGAAAATCACTAAGAATGCTCCTGAAATGGAGAAGGTTCCTGAGAAGAAGAAGACACCAGAACAGGAGCAGAAGTAGGTAACAGTTAGTGAACCCCTTGATACACACATTAATGTTGACCCTAACTTGATCGAGGAATGGGAACAATTCGATTCTATCATCAGTAATCCAGAGAATACCCAAGGGTACACTACAACAGAGGTGTCTACAACACAGAAATTAGTGGTCGACACAGTTCTGATTGCAGGAACATGAAGCCCACCCAAGTTCCATAAATAAATTGAGATCATCCCTGAAAACCCCACTGATGAAATTGTTTTGCATGTAGAACATATACCACCATTAGATGTCTTCTACAGCCCTAAACATAGGGCTGTAGTTAAAAGACAGAGGAAAAAGAGGAAAATTGATCACTCTCCTCTTTTGACTCAGATGGAAATGATGAATGTGGTATGGAGAGAGGAAGTAAATCCCTTCGAAGATTTAACCAAACTTTCTCGATATGCCGGAGCATATACAGCAGCAACAATAGATAAGGTTTCAGAGGTTAATCATTTATTGAAGGAAAAAGATCAGGCGATCACTCAGCTAGAGGTATAATCGGTAGAGCGGCAATAAAAAATTGAGCAGCTTGAACAATAGTTGGCAGAACAAAGACAGCTTAATGAGCAGTTGAATGAGCAATTAGTTAATGAAAAGCAGAGAATTGATGAACAAGCCATCCTTAAGCAGCAGGAGTTATCCCAAGCATTGAGCAAACTGCAGCTATTGAATGAGCAAGTGAATAAATCAAAATAAGAGAAAATCGCTCAAATGAAGGATCAAATAGAGCAATTCAAAGGATATCCCAAGGTAGAAGAATTCAGAACTAAAGCCCTAGAGATGACCAAGGCTCTATCACGGCAGTTAGACCTTCTGTGTTATAATATCTCATTGGTTGTTCCTTTATGTGATATCTTAGCAGTTATGATCGATAAATCAGTAGATGTAAGGCTTGAGCTAGAGAAGGCAGATGAAAGCTTAACTAAGTTTCTATCTTGGCAAGATTCAAATGAAGGAAAAGCTGCCAACCTGCCAAAGATACAAGAATCACATAAATAAATTCTATTCTCCGAATGGGAGTCTCAGTTAATGAAATTTGAGAGAGCTACATCCAGATGCAGATCAGCGACAAATAATTTGATTGAATTAATCAATAACAGTTTGTATTTATGTAATCTAATAACAAAATGCTCTCAAGGCAAACTCCCACAGGTGAAAGCATTAGAACAACAGTGGAAACAGGAGCTAACGCATAGAGAAAAACTGATCGGAGGCATTCACAGCTTAACATGGGAAACGTTTTGGTTTTTCCTTGTAAAACCACATAGTCAACGAATGGCGATGAAGTGTCTCACAGATGCGATCAATCATATGATCCACGAACTTGCCGATGCCACATTTGCAGCTCAGTTACACTCTCGTATGAGTCAGCCACCAGAGGTTCAACCAATGCTTGCCATTTGTCAACTCCGATCACAAGAAGATCAGTCGATTCAATGAATCCCTTCAACTGACTGCAGCACTGCTATTTCAAGATGATCTCCACATTTTTATGTTTTGGTTATACCAGCGCATAGCATTTTTCTTTCATAGTTTGTTATTTTTGTAGTATTTATAGACCCTTTCATGTTTTTAGAAAAGGTCCTCATTTTTTGTATTAAGACTTAAGTCAGGAGTTGCACTACTGTGCTTCCGATATATTTATTTTTATAAAAGGCTGGACCTAAATTCTGGATTTTGACAAAGAAGGCTTTTATGAGATATGCACTTTTGCTTCCTATGAAAGTATTCTCAAATTAGAAGACACAATTTGCATGTGATTCACATCGGAGGAGATCCAAATGCATACGGTACTACTATTTATGTTTTTGCTTTATGTTTCTGTGTGAATTAAGCATTTATCAACTTTTCTATTATTGATGTGTATATGTTTCTACAACAATTCTTTAACCTTTCATTATTGAATGTTTCTGAATTGTCATCTTTCATATATATATATATATATGTAAGTGATATATTATGGTTAGTGCGATAATGTTTTAATTATGACTTTGTTCAATTAATTGAACAAAGTAATTATCATATGAATACATATTTTTATTTATGAGTATGTCATCTTCATGTTTACTTGTTAATAAGAACAATCAAGAATCGTACTAAGAGAAAGAATTCTCGAGATAGATTAGTTATTTTTGTATGTTTTTGCACTTTAGAATAGAGAATTTATCCTTCCCGTTATATATTACCAACCAATCATCCATCCACCCATATATCACTAGGAAACTGGTCCCATTACATCCAATTGGAGCCACCACACCAAACGGAAAAGGAGCTGCTTTAAGGTCCGGACTGGGTGGTTTTCCCCGATGTTGATGCAGCAATTTTAGAGGCATCAACAGGACTTTAAAGGATAAAATTCAACATGAGGTTCGTCTTTGGGAACCTGATTCATTGGAGAAGGGATTTAGGTTGGCAAGAAAATTGGAAGCGGAATTATGGAAACAAGGAATCCTACCACTCACAACTATAAATATGGAAGTGTTTTTGCTCCTAGCCTTCCACAACTTACAAGGTTTACACCACAACAATTGGAAGAAAAAAGAGAAAAAGGGCTTTGTTACGGTTGCGATAGAAAATACACTAAAGGTCATAACTGTGCTAAGAAGAAATTATTTTACATAGATTGTGAAGAGGAGGAAGAAAAGGATCAAGAAACATCAAAAGAAGAGGATATACACCAGGAACCAACCATAGAGAAAGAAGAAATGAATCCGACCATATCTTGTAAAGCATTGACAAGAATTACCACTCCTCAAACTCTCAAGATAGAAGGACATATCAAGAAGAAAAAGGTTCAAGAAGTGAAAGATCACATCGAGCATCAAGAAATGAATCTGACCATATCTTGTAATGCATTGGAAAGAATTACCACTCCTCAAACTCTCAAGATAGAAGGACATATCAAGAAGAAAAAGGTTCAAGCAGTGAAAGATCACATCGAGCATCAACAACAAGTTCTCCAACTTTTAAAGGATAGCCCCACTTTGGTGTAGAATCGAATGAAACAACAGGTAGATCAACATTGCAGTGAAAGAAGTTTTGATGTAGGTGAATGGGTATTTTTACAAATACAACCATACAAAAAAATGTCCCTCAAGCAAGCTAAAAAGGATAATAAATTATCACCAAAGTACTATGGTCTTTACAAGGTGCTGTAAAAGATTGGTACTATGTCATACAAATTGGAGCTTCCTGCATCTTCCCAAGTGCCCCCAGTTTTCCATGTTTCATTCTTAAATAAGGTTATAGGTGACAAGATCCCAGTTCAAACAATATTGTCAGAACTTGACGAGGAAGGAAAAATCATATTGGAACCTGAAGCAGTCACGGAAACAAGAACTCGATGGCTACGAAATCGATTAATTTGAGAGTATCTGATCAAGTGGAAGAACTTACCCACTGAAGATTCCACATGGGAGGACGAGAATTTTATACAGAAGCATCCAAAGCTACTCAAGCATTGAGGACAACACTTTTTGAAGGAGAGGGGCATGTTAGCTCCCTATACTGCTAGTGTAACCCCTTATTTTTATTAGTGCAACCCCCTTATTATATCGTTGTGCCCATGTAGTCCCCATATTGTTATTATTGTGCCCCATAGAAGCCCACTATTGTTCTTGTTGTGCCCTTACATTATTATTGTTCTGTCGGCTCTGATTATATTATGACCCCTTAGACTCCTATATATAGAAAGGAGGTCTTGTCATTTGTATCATTCAAGAATTGTTCATTTGTGTAATGTAAAGGAGGTTTCCCCCTCGAAGAGGCTGATTTCTAGGTCGTTGATCTATCTTTTCTATATTTTTGTGAGCTGGTTTCATAACACCAAATCTTAAAATTTTTAACAAATCAAGCACACTTTAGCATTCTAATTAAAATTAGACTTTCAATAGGAACAAGAACACGAAGGGATATGAAAACACAACCACTTTATTTAATTAATAACTGCAAATAATACATGTCAGAATGATTAACATATAAACCTTTTCCAATGGTATGCAAGGTTGCTCATCAATAGACTCGACTAACTCAAATTTGAAGTGCACTTGTGGACCCTGAATGGATCCACCAAACAAAAGTCTCCATGGGGTTTTTGTCTCAGGATCAAATTAGAAATAGCCAAGCCGAGTTCTCAACAAAAAAAAAATAGATAGAAAACTCAAGATGATCCAAATGCCAAGGTTTCTATTCCCTTTTATAGGCTTGATGGACTCTCTAGAAACTTTATTTTATTATTTTCCCTCAAAAAATGAATGCAAATACACTAGGAAGATACCATGGGCGAATACCATGATAAATACCATGGGAAAATTATGTCCATTTTGACTCTATCAAGCAAAGGGAATATTACAAATCCTCTCGCCCAAATATTTCTTGCCCTCAAGAAATACACTCATATCCACAACAAAGGAATCGGTATATTGATACCAGGATCCCATAAAAGCTAGTGTGGTATCCCATACCTCCATGCTAAATGATCCTGAATGGATACTTTTGTACATGGATCCCAAGAAATCCACTGGCCAATCCTACCCTCAACAGACTCACTTGGATCTCAATTCCACTTAAGTATTGAGACCAGTGCATTATGATACCATCTCATCCCTCCATAACTTCCTATGCCTAAGGGCCTAAGCTGTAGTATGATTTTGGCTAAGGGTGTCCTCCTAGGAATCATCCCATCAATAGAGTTCCAACTCATAATCTCTCGCCAATCCATCTCATGGGAAGGATCTAATGCATGAATGCCTGCACATGGAATAATTCTACCATGTTGATGTTTCCTGATGCTCAACTCATGTTGCTTCTCTCGCCAATCCATCTCATGGGAAGGATCTAATGCATGAATGCCTGCACATGGAATAATTCTACCATGTTGATGTTTCCTGATGCTCAACTCATGTTGCTTCACCCTGTTACCCAACATGATCCATGTGGAGAACTCTTCCCTGTATAAAGTTGGGTTGGTAGTGTTGCAACCCTATCTATGTAGTCTTGTAGAGGGTTGCTCTAGAATTCCCAACTATATTTCTCCTACTTCCTTGTGAGGGACTTGAGACGTTCCTCTACACTAGATAGCTTCGCTGCTGACTCAGCACATACCCCTATGAGCTACTCTAGTTTTTTGTTATCCTGCAGGATAGTGTTTTGAGCTATCTTGATTCTCTGCTTCAAAATCATAAGATTTGTCTTGAAATGTGTGATATTTCCCCAAAAGTCCTCTACTGGCGATTCTAGTGTCCTACTAAATATCTTTGTACCTGTCTGCACCAGATGCCCCACGACCACAACTTCAACTTGAGCCTTTAACCAGATCTCTAGGAACGGTTCATCCTATAGATTATGTCTATCACGCTCCTCCTCATGATCATGCTCATCATGTTGGTTCACTACTATTGGCTCCTCACTCAATTTTTCCTGGCCTCCTCCATTTATGAAAACAATATGTTGTTCATCTTCTCTAGTTGTTGAACATAGATGCAATGGTGGACTTCTATCTATATTTGACTTCTCACATTCTTTACTGACATCCCCCTGGAAACATATGCACTCAGTTGTATAGGAGCCTACCTCATCAATACCATTAGGTAGAATTTCCTGATGCACTTCCGAATGCTTGTCATCCTGCAAATCTACCTGAATAATATCATGTTGTTTCTCACCATCCTAAAAATTAATAGACCCAACTATAAAAGACTCCCCATGATCTAAAGGAAACTCCTATTGTTCTGTCATTGTTTCCTCCTTCCTATTACCTGAGCATGAATGGTTAGGTGCCTACGGTCCCTTTCAAATAAATCGTAGTCCTCTCCTTCTTAGTTCATTCTTGCTACATGTTTTACTTCCTTTTTCTTGCTTCCTCCATCAATACTCTTCAACTCCTTCTTAGTCAACACCCTTCTGAGCAATTTTATGTTTTGCATGACCAACTTTTCAATAAATCATAGGTGACCAGTGATACAACTATTTCCTTTCTCCAAATGGCCAACAATTTGGATCTTATTATCTTGCAGATGTCAGCATCTCCTTCTAAGAACGAGGACACAATCTTTTGCATGCTTGTTTTGACCCGGTTAGGATAAGGTCTGAAGGAGCTGAAAGATCAAGTCGTCACATTCCAAATTCGGCATAAACGTGCCAAAGCTGAATTGTACCATGAATTCTAAAATTTTACATTACTTCTGAAAGGTAGGAAGCCTCATGTTCTTCAACCTGTAAAAAGTTTCCACTATCAATTGCAATATCTCCCTCATGAGATCATTGTTGTAAGGCAATAGAGGTGATGTTAAAGCTATGATCTTGATAAGGCAATAAGCAAATGTGAGCCTGAATTATTCACAAGGATGCTCCCATAGTTTGGGTTGTATCACCAAAAGCATGGATGACTTGAGAGCCCAACTGATTTTCTTTCATTATGGCTGCCCCACCTTGGGTAAACACATGTCTAGTTCCTCCAACTCATGAAGGTTTATCGCTGAATTTGTTTGTTGCAATTCAGATCCAAGTGGGAAGAGACACTTGCCTTTTACATCATGCTTCTAGATATCCTTTGATTGTTGAAAGATAGCATAGACCTTTAGAGAGGAAGATCTATTGTTCTGCTCTTACTTCTGATATGTAAATTGTAAGTTGTTGCTATTTTTAATCCACAAAAGTATTATAGTCCACAAAGCCAGCTAATGTATTACCATATTAATTTCTGAAGTATTTCCAAACGTAAAATGATAACATTATAGCTTAGACTTAACCTTCCTTTTCTGCGCTCATATTTCTTCCCTCCTCTTTTACTTCTTCTTTTTCTTTTTTTTTCTACTAACAAGAAAATATAAAAAGTCATTTTAAAGCGTTCTGACTTTCAAATCACCAACTGCTTTTATTTTTATTAAATGCAGCGTGCTTTCTGTTAGTGAAAAAAGCCTACAACTGGCGTGCTTCGAACATTTAATTCATAAACCTTTGTCTGAGCCACAAGCCATTTGGAAGGGGGCAATAAAGTCTAAGCACAATGAGTCATACTGTGACATTTGAAAACCATATGAGGAGGTTGGGTGTCCCACACTGCTAACCCATTTCCTGAGCTAAGTTGTTGTAAGATTTTTGAGATACACAGATCTAGATCTGCAAAACAATAAACAAGCTTGCAAGAGAAGGAAGGAAGCGAGCAAGAATTGAGAAAAGAATGAAATTTTATTCTACAATATTAGTTTTAGAATAAATACATAAAAGCAACTAAGTTAAGCTTAGTTGTACATGCAATAACTAAAGCTAACTAAAGCTAAGTGTGCTTTATCTTATGTTAATGTGTACATGTGCCACATGCAAGCAATAAGTTAACTGGAGCTAATCTAGGTGCATGTACACCAACACAGCTAGAGTAAGTGCATGTACACCAACACCCCCACTTAAGCATAACTTAGGTGAGTGTGATGCAAAATGAATGAGTCCCGGCAACATGACCATTTTAGGTACCCATATACAATGCATAAAAAGGAGGAAAGATATCCAAATTAAAATCCCCAAGGGCTGAGCCCGTAGCACTATGAGAAAGAAGATATGGATAATTGAATGATGTGACCTGATCAGAAGCTGCACACCTTGTATGGTTCAATTTATCATAGGTGCCCTCCTCAGAAGGATGCGCTATGAAAGAATGGTGGGGATCCATTTCCAAAGCTTGTGAGTTCTGAGACATCTAATGTTTTTCATTGAGCGATGCATTGCCTGATATAAAAACACGCTTTGAATCGAATTGTCCCACAAAAGGTGTAGTTTGTAAAGCGGAGCTTAATCTCACAGGGGACGCTATCAGATCATTGTTGTTAGTAACAAGATTCTTCATCAAATATTGGTCGAGATAGTCACCAGCTACCCCTTGTGCCGAACTATTAAAACATGCAGTATTTGAGAGAGGAAAAGGAACTTGCTTACTTCCCTTATTATGATTAACATCAACTGAATCTGACACGCCTCCGGGAACACTTGAAGTTGTGCTCTGTTGAAATGAATAAGCCGTGGAAGGTATCGAGGAAGCCTGAGGCACGAAATCAGTAGCGACAGACAGGCACTGAGAATTTCTTGTTTCAAGAAGCTGATTCTCAGGCAATTGAGCAGATGTCTGATCTTCTGTGATTTCTTCTTCCTTATCTTGAATATCAACTGCGCCATCGGCAACTTTTCTTGGTATTTCAGCGTTATTTTCCCGTTGAGACTTGCGGCTCACTTCGCTATTCCCGGGACTCGAACATATGTCTTTGGATTCTCACAAGGGTTTGTGCGTCCGCGGGTCGATACCCTGACTGATAAGCTTTTTGCTGAGGTGGGTATTCCAATAGTTCTTGACCTCATTATCCATTCTGCCTGGCATACGTGCAGCGATCAAAGACCACCTGTTTCCAAGAAGCCGATGCAACCTGAGTATTAAATCTTCCTCCTCGGGTGTTATTTGTTCGCCAAATGTGATTGTGCTCGTCTCGCCAGCAGGCTGGTGCATACGTATGGTTGGCCGACCGACAGGAGACGCATTTGCAGTTTGATCAAAGGCATTGCTATCTGTGCTCACGGAAGGCCTCGCGAGGGTTCGAACCTGCACACTGTCGGGTGGCCCCTCCGACCAGCTGAAGAGATCGAATGTTGACGGCCCACTAGGAGGCGCATGCGCTCTCCTGTTGTTCCCACTCGCAGCTGCTGGGATGCCGCTGCTGTTTTCCGTGGACATTTTGGCTATCAAACCTGCTTGCGCCACCGGAACACCACCGCTGCTCCTCTTCTTTTCCTTGGTCGCCAAATTCCTCCTTTCTTCATTTGCATGCGTAAGTAGCAAAATAGAATCTGATTGATGAACAAAATCAGAAAATGTATACAGACGAGATTGATCATTTACCTTGCCAAATGAAATCTTCAAATTGGTTTGCATGTCATAAATGCTCACGGAATCTGGGGTAAATTCCACTTTCCTTCCGCTGCCTGTGTGTGTCATCTGATACACTGAGAGAAGATTCACAGAAAGCCTTGGAGTATGCAAGACATTTTCAAAACTTCCATCTTCGAATTGCACTCTTCCTTGTCCAGTTGCTGCAACTGCAGAATTATCCCCCATGAGAATGGGAGGACCTGAGTATGCATGTAGTGAAGAAAAGGATTCCTTTGAAGAAGCCATATGATGTGAAGCTCCTGAATCGATGATCCATTCTTGTGGTGCAGAATGAAGAGCAATCAAAGCATGCCCGTTACCTCTTGGATCTGGTGCTTTTTCTCCAGACTTCTTCTTAGCATTCTCAGGAATGTGATCTCCAAGATTGTGTTGCTGGAGTGTCTGCGCCATAAGATCTATAGTCTTCTTCATGCATGCAGATTCAGGATGAAAACCACAGTGGAAATTGCACATTGATTGCCCTTTCGTTCCTTTCCTTTCCTTTGAGCTAGATGATCCATCAGGGGGTTTGGGATGCCCTCCCTTTCTTGGATCAGGATCCTTCTTCCCTTTTCCTTTCTGATGGTCTTTGGAATTTGCCTTTCCTTTTGCATGCACAATAAGTGCATGCGCTTTGGAATTTTTAAGTGTGCCCATTTTGATGAGCTTATCTTGCTCATGCATCAAAGACTGAATAAAAGAATCCAGTGAGGGCATCTTCCAAGCTGCACCAGTTGCAGATCTGACTGTGTGGAATGTAGAGATGAATATTGCATACTCTAGACCAAGTTTTGATAAAATGGAAAGAATCAACTGCTTTTCTTGCTTGGATTTGTCGATCCCGCATCCTTTCAGCTGCACCAACAAGGCTTTATACCTTGTGAAAAAATCTTGAATGTTCTCAAAGTTTCTCGGATCTAATGAGTTTAACTCATTTTCGAGAATGTGACCTTGCATTTCATCCTGTTTTCCAAACAATTCTTCCAAAATTTTCCATACTTCATTTGGAGTTGAACATGATTCAACATGAAATAGCAGTTCCAGAAAAATAGATAAACATAGGATGCCGAAGGCCTCGTCCATGCGATTGAAATATCTTGTTTTCTCCATTGCCGATGTTGGTTCAACTTCCATTCCCATGGTTATTCGAAATAAGCCTCTACTTCTGAGATGAAGTTGAATCTTTGGCTTCCATTCGAAATAATTATATGGAGTGAGAATTGCCGATTGTGGAAACTCCAATTTAGACTCCATTCTTTGTTGTTGCTTCAATCTTTTGAACCTGCAAATAAAATTGCTTGTGCACTGATTACAAATCCCTGTGCTCTGATACCATGTAAGATTTTTCAGATACACAGATCTAGATCTGCAAAACAATAAACAAGCTTGCAAGAGAAGGAAGGAAGCGAGCAAGAATTGAGAAAAGAATGAAATTTTATTCTACAATATTAGTTTTAGAATAAATACATAAAAGCAACTAAGTTAAGCTTAGTTGTACATGCAATAACTAAAGCTAACTAAAGCTAAGTGTGCTTTATCTTATATGTTAATGTGTACATGTGCCACATGCAAGCAATAAGTTAACTGGAGCTAATCGCATGTACACCAACACAGCTAGTCTAAGTGCATGTACACCAAGAGTCGTGGATAATGGATACTTATCCTTCAATGTCTATCCGATCTTATACTGATAATAATTGAATGTTAATTAATTCCTTTTCATTAAAACACGACTCCTTCCGTTCGCCTTATATAACACACATGCGCCCATTCTATTCACAGCATTCGAGATTTCTGCATAAAGTGCTTATCATCATCAACATACAAACTCTCTGTACATACAAACTCTTGACAATGCAGATGCTACGAGTATTGCCTTATTTTCAAGAAAACCATGAGGATCCATAACTAGAGCTTTGTAAGATCCCAAATTTGCTGTTGACAATGTCCGAGCCCCCGTTGATTCGGTTTGTGCACCTAGCGCCTCGACCACAATGTGTTGTTGTTAAGGCTGACACCCATAATTATGTCGATTTTGGCTTCTCTATGACGTTGAAAGAGGCCTCTCGACCTTCTAACCCCGATGCGCCCACAAAATTCGACTCCAAAAACCCAAGTGCTCCGACCCAGCTTACACTTAAAACTCAAACTCATGCTCTTGCTTGAATCAGTGGTTTCCGCAGTTGAAGAAGAACTTGAAGATTCATCAGAGGAATGTGGAGCAGGGGAGGTCCTGATCTCTGCGGTTGTTAAAATGCTTTCACGAATGCCTGAAGATCCATGGCTTGTGAGATCTAGCCATCGTTCCCTCTGCTGCGTATAGATCATACATCTTTCGACTTATTTAACAGTGATACCGTAGCTCCGCCCTTCTCTGGAACCCATGGTGTTGTCGCGCTAGCTTTCGGCACTCACCGCCTCTGCCCCAAACCACCGGCTTAGAACGTCGTTTCTTGACCCTTGCAATCATAGTTTCGTTAACCCTGCAGCTCTTCAATGACCGACTCTAAACTTCACGCGACAGAATATGACCAGTTGGCCGTTGTAATATGGAATGGATCAAACATTGTGCACATGAGTATGGTTTATTGGCCTATCGATCTGGTGATGAATGGCTCCGGTGAACGTTGAATTCAATTTAGTGGCCCAACCCTAGAGATATGCACTTGTAGTTTATGGTGTCACAACCCACCGCACCTTGTCCGACGACGTGATCACAATCTCCAGCCCACTGCTCACGGCCCACGGAATCCCTGCAACCTCCGAGTTTCGGCGCATAACACACAGAATGTCTGCACCCTCCGTTCCACGGCCCACGCTATCTACGCGGTGCTCTGCTACAGCCACAGTACGCCGTCTTTCATGTCGATTCCAATTTGCAGTGTGGTCCTTCGATCCCCAGACTCCATGTGATTTATAATGGCCTGGCGCCTTTCAGGGAATTCGATCACTTATGGTGGACTGTTGGCACTCCAGTGACAACCAAGATCCGCTCAACCCTACCCGTTGCATAAACCTGATATTCTTCAGGAGTTCACTTTGCTCTGCCAAGCACAAACACGCTCAACCAGGAAAGATGTCGGCCAACAAAAATAAGAAGGAATTTGTGGGTGTGGTGGTTTGATTATGATGCATGGGGATTTAAGTGTACAATATTGGTTAAATGTTGGTAGAAGCACTAATACGTAGGTTGAAGTTATAATGGTGTGGGCATTTTGTTCATTGTTACCTCTTTGAAACTGCCCTCTCTACAGATCTTCAAGAACTAAAAAGGTGTTATTGAATGGTTGAAGGGTAAGGGCAACTTTTAGGTACTACAACTTCTTCATTGGATGGCCAAAACTCGGATGTTGATCCAATTTTGCCATGAATTGTTTTATGAGCATATCTATAGGGAGAGGAGTGAGGAGTGTTGAGGCTGATTTTCTTTCGAAGAAAAGATTATGGGGGTGGAGGTCTTTATCTATTTGGAGAAATTCATGGCAGGTTCCATGTCTAAATATCGCAGGATCAAACTTCCATCAGACCTCAGGCCTCTACATATTCAGATATGAACACTTCATCATGGCAGTTTTTGTGATTATATATCTTTGGATTTATTTTTTGTTGTTCAGAATTGGACCTTTGTCTTATCCTATAAATCACATACATTGGTAAACTCTATAGTTTTTTTTATATGTTTTCCTCTTTGATAACAAGTATGCTTCTTGATACTTGGGTATCATAAGTTTTTGATAAAGATTTTTTATTTATATAATTTTATCTGGAATATTTGACCATTTGACTATTAGATGAATTACTATACAGTTATATGTTACTTTTTCTGCAATATTGACTCTTTTAATATAGGAATCCCTTTTAAAAAAAAAAAAAACATTAGAAATTGGAAATATATATAGATAATTAGATTAAAATTCTTAAAAGTCAATTCCACAATTAACATGTATCAACATAATTAAATTAAAATCGCGTAGTCTAATTGCGTAATTAAAATTGTTAAATGCCAACATGTTTATAAACCTAAGAGATAATCAACCTGACAGACGTCCTACTACTTTCATAGCGACATTCAAGTACCGTGCATCAAACTTCACCACGAAAATGCTATTTACATTTTGTTTTGAATATGCTACATGTTGGGTATTTTTCAATGGGAGAAAATACCAAAAACCAAATAAAATTCACCACAGAGACAATGCTCTGTTTACTCTGTCCAGGATCTTTTGACAGGGATCCTCTTAAAACCAAAATGACTCACAAGACAGCATTACACAGTCACAAAGCATTTCCATTAATTAAAAACAAACATTCTGTTACATATTTCTTCCTCTGTTCAAAGAGGGAATCACAAAAGCTCTGCTGCACTCACAGATTTTCCACTGCTGTGGATTTTACAAAACAGCTCTGTGTTCTTCAATGGCAGAAATCAAAATATTACAGTTCCATTTCTATAACGCACTGCTGTGCAATTACAAAATAAAAAAACGCTCTCATGCGTAGCCACTCCACTCACTACATTTAAAAAAAAAAAACATATATACTACTACAGCACGTAGGCTTGTTTTTAACATATGACAACATATACAAAAAATTATAAAAAAATCGTATGTCATATGGGACAATGCCCATAACCAAAATTAAAAGCATGCCCATAACAACATTAAATACGTGCCCATAACAATATTGAAGCCTCCACCAAAGAAAATACGACGGGCATTAAAAAGCCATGACTTTTCTTACATGGCGGTCAAACCATAGTCTTCCACTCCACGCAAAATTAAATTGACTTGACGCGGACGGGCTGCAACTTCGGAGATCGACGGTGGAGTACACAGAACCAGATCGGACGATGGAGAGGATATCGGAAGGCACTTAACTGCTGAGCTTTACCTCCCGATGGGTCAAAGTTGCCTACGTCAGGCAAGAGCCACGTGCCAGCACCAAATTGCATCGGAGCAGATAGTACGGAAACAGCTTTTCGTTTGATAGCGGTGCGATATGCCCTGGCCGGTTTGTGGTTTCATGCTGGCGGTTTTGGGCTGCGTACGTAGGGCGTTGAAATTACATTTTCAACACTCCCCTTTAATTTCAACTGCTGGGCATTCGGTCATACCCAAACACTTCCTCAAAAATTCAAAGCTTTTCTGATCCAGCGGCTTTGTCAAGATGTCCGCAACCTGTTCTTGAGTCCTGCAGTGTTCTAGGACAATTTCTCCATTGTTCACCAATTCTCTGATGTAGTGAAACCTTGTATCAATGTGTTTCGTTCTCTTATGAAACACTGAATTCTTTGACAATGCAATAGCTGAGCTATTGTCACAAAAGATGACTGTCGCTTTTGCCTGCTCTTGGCCTAAGCTTCTCAACATTCTTCTCATCCACACTGCCTGACATGCTGCTGCTGTAGCTGCCACATATTCAGCCTCTGCTGTAGACAATGCTACAATGGACTGCTTCTTAGAAGCCCATGAAATGGCTCCTGAACCCATATTAAAAACATAACCGGAAGTGCTTTTCCGATCATCTACACTTCCAGCCCAATCGCTATCAGTGTAACCAATTAAATCTGAACTTTCTGAGACACTATATAATATGCCAAACATCTTGGTACCTTTGACATACCTCAAAATTCTCTTTGCTGCCTGCCAATGTGCCTCCTTTGGTCTCTCCATGAACCTGGAAATTAAACTAACAGCATACATTAAATCAGGCCTAGTTGCTGTTAAATACATAAGGCTGCCTACAATACTTTTGTACAAGCTAGGGTCAAAGTCCTTGCTGCTGTCCTCTCTGCTGAGCTTTAATCCCATCACTGTGGGAGTGATTGCTGCCTTGCATTCTTCCATCTTAAATCTGCTCAAAATTTGATTTACATATCTTGCTTGAGATATAAAAATTCCTTTTTCATTTTGCTCTACTTCTATGCCTAAGAAGTATCTCAAGAAACCCATATCAGTCATTTCAAATTCATCCTTCATGACTGATTTAAAATTCTGAATGAGCTGATCATCATTACCTGTGAAAATAACATCATCAACATATAAGACCACAATCAAAATCTTACCATCCTTTTCTTTGATGTAGACGGTGGGTTCTCCTTCACATTTGTCAAATTCATTATCCAATAGATAAGAATCTATCCTGCTGTACCATGCTCTTGGCGCTTGCTTCAGCCCATAAAGAGCTTTCTTCAACTTGCACACTTTGTGCTCTTCACCTTTCTTCTCATATCCGAGAGGCTGTTCCACATAGACCTCTTCCATTAACACTCCATTTAGGAATGCTGATTTCACATCCATTTGGTAGACTTTCCATTTGTTTTGTGCTGCTATGGACAACACTGCTCTCACGGTTTCCATCCTTGCAACCGGTGCGAAAGTCTCCTCATAATCTCTCCCATACTGCTGCTTGTAGCCTTTGACAACCAGCCTTGCCTTGTGCCTTTCAATCTTGCCTTCAGCATTGCTTTTGGTCTTGTAGACCCATTTCACACCAATGACTTCTTTGCCTTTTGGTAGCTCAACCAAATCCCATGTTTTGTTTCTCTCTATGGCATTCATCTCCTCATCCATAGCTTCTATCCATTTCCTATCTTTAATCGCTTCCTCGAAATGAATAGGATCATCAACATGACAATATAATGCAAACAAGGAATTCATTCCTTCATCATAAATGTCACTTAGATTTCTAAACTTCTTACCTCGTTCACTTGGTGTGCAAGTGCTTGAAGATGCACTTGAATTTCCTCCTTGTGGTGTGCTTGGAGAAGCACTCTCATTGATCCTCAATGGTGTCCCTTGCTGTCCTTGTGTTGGCCTCAATGGTGTTCCTTGCTGTCCTTGTGTTGGCGCTGCTGTTTGGGGATGTACTTCAGCCACTTCCTCTTCATCTTCATCATGAGACAAACAGTTCTTGACATTAACTGTTTTCTCTATGCTTCCATCCCAAGCTTCTTCTTCAATAAATTGAACATCCCTGCTGACAAAGAACTTCTTGGTAGATGGAATGTACAGCCTGTAGGCTTTGGATTCCTCACTGTATCCAATGAAGATGCATTTCTCCCCTTTGCTGTCCAACTTCCTCCTTAGCTGATCTGGAATGTGTGCATAGGCCACACACCCAAAAACTCTCATGTGGGTGACTCCTTGCTTTCTCCCACTCCATGCCTCTTCTGGCACCTTGTTCATGACTGCTTTTGTAGGACACCTGTTCAATATATAAACTGCACAATGTACAGCTTCAGCCCAATACTCATTTGGCAAATGCTTTGCCTTTAGCATGCTCCTCGCCATATCCATGATGGTCCTGTTCTTCCTTTCAGCAACTCCATTTTGCTGTGGGGTGTACCGAGTTGTAAACTGTTTATGAATTCCATTTTCTCTACAAAATCTTAGGAATTCCTTGGAGATATACTCACCTCCTCTATCAGTTCTCAAAACTTTAATGTGCAGCCCGCTTTGGTTTTCAACAAATGCCTTGAAGTTTTGGAATTTCTCGAACACTTCACTTTTGTTTTTAAGGAAATATATCCAAGTCTTTCTTGTACAGTCATCAATGAATGTTAGGAAATATTGGCTGCCAGCTAATGATGGAGCTTGCATTGGTCCACACAAATCTGAGTGGATAATCTCTAAGGGTGTCTTTGCCCTTATGCTTTTCCCTGATGGAAAACTTTCTCTGTGTTGTTTTCCCAAAATACAACCTTCACAAAGGCTGTCCGGCTTCTCTATCAATGGTAATCCCTTTACCATTCCTTTCCTGCTCAATAAGTTTAGACCTCCAAAGTTTAGATGCCCGAATCTCAAGTGCCATAACCAGTTTTCATCCTTTGGCACGCTTTGGAAGGCCTCTTGGGTGACTGCTGCAATTTCCTTCTTGTTCTTCAAGTCTGCCCGGATCCAGAGAGGGAACATCCTGTTCCTTGTCATCTTTACTTCAGCAATGCATCTTTTGTTGGGTGGTATATCCATGATGGTGCATACATCATTCACAAAATAAACATTGTAACCCTTTTGGATAAGCTGTCCAACACTCAATAGGTTACATCTCATTCCGGGGACATAGTAGACATCTGCTATGGTTTTCCTTTCTCCTTGTTTTGTAAATATTTTTATCTCCCCTTTTCCCATAACAGACACTTTACTATCAGTCCCTAGTGTGACCTCTGATTTCACATTTTTATCTAGGGCAGAAAAGAAGGCTATGTTTCCGGTCATATGGTTGCTGCAACCTGAGTCTAAAAACCATATGTCCTCACTATGTGTTTCAGCCATGTTACAAGCTAATAGGACATTTTCTTGACTGTTGTTTTCTCTTGTAACATTTGCATTTTGTCTGCTGTTCATATCATATTGTTTCTTTCTACAATCACTAGCATAATGTCCATACTTTTTGCAATAATAGCATTGAACATTAGATTTATCATACCTTTGTCCTTGAGCATGATGTTGATCTCTTTGTTGGCTGTTGCCTTGACCTTGGTTCTGATTTGGATTGCTGCCTCTTCCTTGTGCATTTGATGAGCTGTTCCTTCCTCCTCTGTTCTGGCTTCTGCCTCTTCCTCTTCTGTTTCCTCTTCCTTGACCTCTTCCTCTTCCAAAGGACATCTGGGTCTTGAAGGCTTGCTCTAGAGATGAGTTTTCATTCCTACTCAACCTCTGCTCATGTGTTATCAGTGATGCATGTAGCTCATCAACTGAATATTTTGAGAGATCCTTTGTCTCTTCAATGGTTGTGACTATGGCATCGAACCTTGAGGGTAAGACTCTCAATATTTTCTCCACTATTCTTCTATCTTCAATTGTTTCTCCATGAGTTCTCATTTGTGTGACTACTCCAATCATATGAGTGAAGAATGAGTCAATGTTATCTGACTCCTTCATGTTCAAGTTTTCAAAATCCTTTCTCAGCATTTGCAATTTTGCTGTCTTCACTCTCTCCATGCCTTGATAGGCTGTCTTGAGCGTTTGCCATGCTTCATGTGATGTTGTAGCTGCTGCTATCCTTGGGAATATACTCTGGTCCACTCCTTGATACAACAAGACAATGGCCTTTGCATCCTTCTTCCTATTGAGCTTCAACTGATCCTTCTCTCCCTGAGTTAATGCATTGAACTCAGTTTCATCTGCTGGTTCCTCAAACCCATATTCTACTAGTTCCCATATATCTTGAGCGATGAACAAAGCTCTCATGTTTATAGACCAGTAGTCATAGTTCTTCCCATTAAAGTGTGGGAGCTGGGTGTTGAACATACCCATGCTTGTGCTTGCCATTCCTTGCATCTTGAACTATGGTTTTAAATCCTTGACTGTGATTTTTTTTAAAACTGACTGTCTTCAGCAATAACAAGAGAAATGCTTTTGGGGAATACCTGAATCCTTCGCTGTCTGAGTCTTCTGTCTGCCTGAGAAGTTTTGACTGCTGCAACCACACCTTCCTTCAGCTTCTTTGAGTCTTCAAAGAGCCTGAACTAGCTCTGATACCACTGTTGGATATTTTTCAATGGGAGAAAATACCAAAAACCAAATAAAATTCACCACAGAGACAATGCTCTGTTTACTCTGTCCAGGATCTTTTGACAGGGATCCTCTTAAAACCAAAATGACTCACAAGACAGCATTACACAGTCACAAAGCATTTCCATTAATTAAAAACAAACATTCTGTTACATATTTCTTCCTCTGTTCAAAGAGGGAATCACAAAAGCTCTGCTGCACTCACAGATTTTCCACTGCTGTGGATTTTACAAAACAGCTCTGTGTTCTTCAATGGCAGAAATCAAAATATTACAGTTCCATTTCTATAACGCACTGCTGTGCAATTACAAAATAAAAAAACGCTCTCATGCGTAGCCACTCCACTCACTACATTTAAAAAAAAAAAAACATATATACTACTACAGCACGTAGGCTTGTTTTTAACATATGACAACATATACAAAAAATTATAAAAAAATCGTATGTCATATGGGACAATGCCCATAACCAAAATTAAAAGCATGCCCATAACAACATTAAATACGTGCCCATAACAATATTGAAGCCTCCACCAAAGAAAATACGACGGGCATTAAAAAGCCATGACTTTTCTTACATGGCGGTCAAACCATAGTCTTCCACTCCACGCAAAATTAAATTGACTTGACGCGGACGGGCTGCAACTTCGGAGATCGACGGTGGAGTACACAGAACCAGATCGGACGATGGAGAGGATATCGGAAGGCACTTAACTGCTGAGCTTTACCTCCCGATGGGTCAAAGTTGCCTACGTCAGGCAAGAGCCACGTGCCAGCACCAAATTGCATCGGAGCAGATAGTACGGAAACAGCTTTTCGTTTGATAGCGGTGCGATATGCCCTGGCCGGTTTGTGGTTTCATGCTGGCGGTTTTGGGCTGCGTACGTAGGGCGTTGAAATTACATTTTCAACACTACATCGAAACTTTTCCAACCAAAGCCCTATCCATATATTACACGCCATTATTAAGGCGATGACAGAAGACAACCCATAAGCTTGTTGTACCACGGCTCTGTAATTCTCGAGATGCTCTGAATCTCTCTTCCACATGAAGATATCGATGAACGGGCTGTAACTGCGGTATCTCCGCCAAGGACGCTCTTATTCGCTGCCTCCTTCGAACAGAGGAAGAATGTGCGGGAACCCAAATCCTTGACCTTATCACCTGGATTTAAACCTGCCAACAAAACTGACAGCCCATTAACAACGGTTCGCATATCAAACACGACAACCTAGATTCCAGCTGTATCTAAAATTCAACGTAGTTTTGCAGGACTAAAACAAATTAAGGTACTTACAGTTGATGCAGAATTGTGAATAATGGAGTCCAAAGGAAGCGGGATCATTGCTGAGAAGTGGCTTACGTCCTTCCTTGGCATAGAGAACAAGGGTGGCTTTAATCGCATCCTCCACCGTGGCATCTTTGGAGAGTAATTCACGCAGGGGACCAAGGCTCCTTGCAACTGTCACGTTCACCAGCAACTTATTAGCGCCTAATGCCTCATCATTCACTCGGTTATTCGTCCAAGCCGTGCGTTTCCACTGATCCCGATTGAGAAGCTCAGGCTGTGTCTTTGGCCTTCTCATTGTCACACTCGTATTGTTCTTCAATTTCGATGATGCCTCCCAGTCCCAAGTCTTTTGGGTTTGTGAAGAGCGCCCATGGTAGGTGGGGGACCTACGGAAGCTTTTTTCATTTTCGAGATTGGAATTTCGAGGTACTGGTCTTCGAGCTGTTGCAGAGCTGCTCATGTGGCCATGTGTAGGCACTGATCCATTTCTTGGATTCGGCCTGCTCCCTGACGTCTTCGCCGCCCTTTTCTCCATGTGACCTTTTATTATAACTCCAGAAGACAACGTCTGACTTCACCTCAATCTCCTGTATCTGTAATACTGAGCCTTCAAAAATGTTAGACGTGGGACTGGGTGAAGCAGAAGAACCCAAGACACGACTTCATAGCCGCAGAAAAAATAATGGCAAGCCCCGGTGCTTGTGCTCAGCGTATTGGCTGCAACAGACGCCCATATATCAATCAAAATCTCTGCAAGAGATTCTAATCCAAATCAGAAATTAGTGATACCATATGCCACTAACCCCTTTTTCTGAAACAGTAGTAGTCATCATTACAGCTTGTTGCCACAAATTTAGACAGAGCAAGTCAGGCCGCAGGGAAGCTTCAGCAAATAACTTGGTACTGGTACTACTCTGAGCCATGTATTAATAGGATGGAATGAGCCTATGGGTATGACAACTTGCAATCCTCCTTGTCATTCACTTGGCCTTTTCTCAAAACAACAAAATATCTTCTTCTGCCATCGACTGTCGACCCACTTGAACGAATTGTGAATGAAGAAGGGCGTGGGGAACTAAATACATGTTGATGCTATAAAGGGCCCGCTCTCCAACTCTGGAGACCCACCAAGTGGCGGGAGGTTGAGTAGAAGGGTGAAGGAAAGTGGCGACACCCACCCACGTTGTGAGTGATGGAGAATATAATACAACAAATGCCCACAGGGCGGCCTTGCTTCCACCACACATCAATTGAAATCTCGGCAAGAGATTCTAATCCAAATCATAAATTATACATGCAAAAGATTTTTGATAACACGCAGGGCATCGCTGACCCCTTTTTGAAACGGCATTATCCATCATTGGCAGAAACTTAAAGAGACCAAGCCAGGCTGCAAAGAAGGGTCAGCAGAAAACTTGGTACTACTCTGAGCCATGTATTAATAGGGTGGAATGAGCCCATGGGTATGACAACTTAATCCTCCTTGTCATTCACTTGGCCTTTTTTCAAAACAAAAAATATATCTTCTTCTGCCATCGACCCACTTGAAGGAATTGGGAATGAAGTATCATGGCCCGGAGACCCACCAAGTGGCCAGAGGTTGTGAGTGATGGAGAATATAAAACGAACGGTCGCACCAACCAGAGTCGGCAACTTCCTGTTTTCAAATTCCAAATCTACCTTATCGCTTCAATTTAACCTCAAAATCTTCACTGGAACCTTCTGAAATTTCAACAACTATGATATGGCATGAAATATTCATATACTCAAATTGGTTTAACATTCTATTACTGCGGTAGAATTTAATTTAATTATATTTTGAATTCTTGTAAACGATAATGAATTTAATTGCTTACCTTTGTTCCTGAGGTGATGTCTTTAAAATTTAAAATATTTCTCAAATCCATTTGTTGAGATAAGAATAACGTCGTATCCCCTCGACGCTGTCAAGGTAATCTAGAAAACCCAATCTACATTTCAGATCTGCCCTTCTATGCTGTTCATATGACGGCCAGATAACCACACCAAATTCTTCAAAAAAATAGAAAAAATATTTCACTTGAAGGAATTCGTTTGTTAAATAACTGGGGGCAGTCATGGCTAGTGAAGGTAGAAGCTCATTTTTGGAAATTTTTGTAATGATTCGTTGTGATTTAAATTTATATTTAGCGGTGAAGGCATTATCCAGTGGAATTATTGGAGCGTGCGGGAAGGTCCTTTACTTTGGATGTTTTGTTTATGTATAGTATTATCACATGGATAAATTATATTTCCATCTTAATTGGGGAATTTCCCAAGTCATTCCCAGTGGAAACCTAATTCTTGTTTGATTCTATGATTCAGGAAAACAGAGCGACCGCCTCCGCCTGCAAACAGACAAACATAGCGTTAAAGGATTATGAATGATTATTTAATCTACAAGTTGTTGTAAAATGTTTAACAAATGACTTGAAACGCTAAAAATAAAAATCCAAATGACTTTACAGCTCAAAAATAAAACTGTAACATCACGAAGGTTTGAACTTGAACGCAAGTGTTGGCATGGTTATCATGGTTGCACAGTTTTGATATTTTACTTTTGCATTTGTCAATTAAGAAATAAATATATTCTTCACACCCATTTTGATTTATGCTAATCTTATTTTGGCATTTCTCAAAGGATTATATGATATATTTTAATTTTTTAAATTAGAAATGCGGAGAATGTTTATATTATGTTATTAATATTAATATTAATAATATATTATTTATATTTTTAATAATTATTATATATTATTTATTAATTTAGTTATGTTAATAATAATTATAATCTCAAATGAAATATTAAATTGTTGTATGAGATTCTTTGTTTATAAAATAAAGATGTAGGGATGTATAATTTCATTGTTAAAGTTTATAGAGTCGTACAAACTCTACTCTATTTCATCTATTTCACCTCTCGATAATAAACTAGCCTAGATCCATCTTAACTCAGGATTGCACTTCAAAAGATTTGATCCCTCTTGGAATGTGATAGATCAGAAGTTAAGATGGATCTAAGTTGGTTTAATTATTAATTTTATTTTTTTATCTCACTTTTGGATTATAAACTAGCTTAGATCCATCTTAACTCAAGATCGCACCTTAGGAGATTTGATGCAGTTTGATAGATCTGAAGTTAAGATGGATCTAGACTCATTTAATTATTTATTTTATTTTCAATAAAATAAAATTATAAAATATTTTGATTGTGAAATGAGAGATGGTTTTTGAGCATGTGATATTGATGAGGCATGGTATGTTATGGTTAATAATATCCATGGTAAAGTAAGCTGAGTATCCATGATTAAAAATCTTGTTTTTTTTTCCCGAAGGTGGCAAAACCTATCAAACTCAGGTGTCAAACCAACAGTGAGGACAACCATCTCTGCTGCTATCCGCGAATGTCGATTTGACTCATCACCCTTATCAAGGAAAACCACGCCACCTGTAATAACCCGCTGGTGGTCCGTAAGGGAGTAGGCTTTCACTCCTGCCAGATGCCTCTGGGTCTTGGGCCATTAACCTGTTTTCTTACGTCCGAGGAAGATGAGCTCTTAGCCAAGCAGAAGCAGTTTTACGGCATACTCCAGGGCGAATTAAAAATCTTGTTATATTGGAAGTATTATTTTGATTGTGAAATATAAGATAATTTTTTTACAAAGTAAATTTTTTTAATAAAAATCACATAAAATAATTTTTTAACCATCTACTAATACCTTTGCCATTCTATTTGCATCTTAATTAAAAAAAAATCCATCACGGGAAAGTTTCCCAAGTCATACCAGCGGAAACCTAATTCTTGATGCTATGATTCAGGAAAATAGACCGACTGCCTAAAAACAGACCGTTAAAGGATTATGAATGATTATTCAGTCTACAAATAGTTGTAAAATGTGTCACCAAATGACTTAAAACGCTAAAAATAAAAATCCAAACAACTTTACAACTAAAAAATAAAACCGTAACACCACGAAAGTTTGAACCTGAACGCAACTGTTGCCTTGGTTATCATGGTTGTTTTGATATTTTACTTGTGCATTTGTCAATTAAGAAATAAATATATCTTTCACACCAATTTGGATTTACGAATCTACATTATAGTATGCCAATCTTATTTTGGTATTTATCAAAGGATTATTTGATATATTCTAATTATTTAACTTAGAAATGCTGAGAATGTTTATATTATGTTATTAATATCAATAATAATAATGTATTATTTATATCTTTAATAATAATTATATGTTATTTGTTAATTTGGTTAGGTTAATAATGGTTATAATCTCAAGTGAAATGCTAAATTGTAGTATGAGATTTTTTGTTTATAAGATAAAGATGTAGTTTTATTGTTAAAGTCCATAGCTGTGTATAAATTATATTCTATTTCACTTCTGGATTATAAACTAGCCTAGATCCATCTTAATTCAGGATTGCACCTCAAGAGATTTGATCCCTCTCGGAGCTTGATAGATCCCAAGTTAAGATGGATCTATGGTGGTTTAATTATTAATTTTATTTTTTTATCTCACTTTTGGATTATAAACCAGCCCAGATCCATCTTAATTCGGATCGCACCTCAAGAGATTTGATCCCTCTCGGAGCTTGATAGATATGAAGTTAACCTGGATCTAGGCTGATTTATTTTATTTCATTTTTATTTTTTTTTGAGATTTCACTGAGTCAAAAATGATGAGCCATGGTACTGGCCTATGGTATGGTATGATTAATAATATCCATTATTAAAAATGGATATATTGTAAGTGTTAAGTTTTTATGTGCTTAATATTATTGAAATTTAAATATGGTAACAAAATTATTGTTTTAATTTATATGGTAAAATGGATATTAATTTATAGCTACTATTTATATCTTATTTTAATGTGATCTAGAGTGTAGATAGATGTCAAAAGTTATTATAATATTTTTTCTTTTAAATTTAATAAAAAAATGTTCAAAATAAATTCAAAATAAAATATTTATAAAATATTTTGATTGTGAAATGAGAGAGGTTTTTGGGCATGTCCTATTATGGAGCCATGGTATTGTAACAAAACCTATTTAAAAGTTAATAATATCTATGACAAAGTGATATTGTAGATTTATTGTAGGTATTCAAGTTTTTATGTGCTTATTATTTAAATTTAAATTTGCTTTCAAAATCATTATTCTAATTTATAAGGTAAAATGGATCTTAAGATATATATATATATATATATATATATATATATATATATATATATCGAGAGAGAGAGAGAGAATTACTTTGCTTAATCGTAATTAAATTACTAAAAACAAAATTACAATGTAACAAATTGATTTTTTTTATATTTTATTTTTGTTAATGTTAACCAACTTGTAAATGTTTACCAATCCTTTACATATTATAAATTGTAATATTAATATAACTTCTATATATCAAGCCAACATGTAAAAATGTTTGCACTTTTCTTACGTTACACCTACACATCACCCCATACTCGCGCCTCTTAGTGCAATGATTATTCAAAAACTTTTACCTACAATGCTATATATAGTATAATAGTATAAAATATAGAAATTTCTCATTTCCCACCCTGGTTTTCAATTTCACCTTATTTCTCCAAAATAGATAAATGCCCTTTCCCATATCCATACATTCAACAACTGGAAAATAAATTTTGCTGAAAACACAAATTCTGGAAATATTACAGAACGCTGAAAATGCAGAAATAAATATCAGCACATACAAACAGCCATTCAACACATTTAAACACAGTGATTTCTTGTCAAGGTGACCCTGGAAAAACCCCCTACAGCTCTTAGGGAAAACCAGTTCGAAAGCTCCTTCTTATTTCTGGAAAATGCTTTTTACAGTGAGAGAAATATTCTGCAAAAAATCAGCAAGCAAAATTTTACAACTTATCTCGTTTTCCGTGCCTCGCAGCCAACTGGAAAAAACTTGCAAACAACAAAACAGAACAACAATAAATGTTGTATGGCCTCCTCAATTTTTGTGCCCAAATTTCAGCCTTAAAATGCTGCTGTACGGACTGCCTAGAAAAGTGTGCAAGCTGCCATAAACGCTGCTTTACGGTTTTTCTCGATTTCTGTGCAGAAAAACAGCAGTACAACTATACGAATTTCTACCTAGAAAAGCGTGCCAAGGTACAACCACTTGCTGTACGACTTCCCTTGAAAAATGTTCCAACAAACTTTAGATTTTCTGCTCCTCGATTTCTGTGCTAACTTGTTGTACGGCCTTTCTAGAAAATCGTGCCCAAAATCTGCCTTTCACTGTGTGCTAACTCAGCTGTACGGACTTGCTGAAACGCTGCCTTGGAATGTGTGCCAAGCTGCTGCCTCCTTCTCCTCACTGTCCAAAAATCTCCCTTGCTCTCTTGCTCTCCTTCTCTCAATCTGCTCATGAAAGAATTAATGACCTTTTCCTCCTTTTCCTTCTTTAATCTAACCCTAAGTGACTTTTGGGGAATCCCTAAGTCCAATGGCTGAAATAGATTGAGATCTAGGGCTGAGATTAAATGCTCATTTAAATCTCACTTTCTATTTTTTAATTCACCCCACTTTAATAAAGACCCACTTTGTCATTTATGTCCAAAGTCAATTTTCCTTTCTAATTTTTACATTGACTTTATTAAAGTCACTTTAAAATTAGACTTTAGTAACTTTATCACTTAAAGTCACTTTTAAAGTAGAATTGACTTTATAAAAATTATAAAGTCACTTAAGGAGAAAAATTAAATTCTTTTGGACACTTTTCCCTAGGCCAAAGATCAAAGCCTTAGGGAACCACCTGTCCTCCAGTACGAAATTTCAACATAAAGTATGTATTTAATACATTAATATATTTCTTCTATAAACATATATTAAATATATGCCTATTGATGTATATTTATTAATGTGATTGTGATGGCTTTGCCGTAAAATCAGCTGGCTTCGGCCGTATTTCTGACTGGCTTCGGCCATATTGTAATCTGGCTTCGGCCGTATTCTGACTGGCTTCGGCCATATTGTATTCTGAGGGCTTCGGCCATATATAAGGATTTCTCTCTGAAAAAAAAAATAGAGGAGGACCATATATTGTTATTAAAAATATTTCTATTAAGGGTTAATTTATGGAGGAATGATTATTATCCACTCCATCTTAGTTCAATTACTAGAAGTGTGTTAGGCCCCTATACTACTAGTGTAACCCCTTATTGTTACTAGTATAACCCACTTCTTATATTGATGTACCCATGTAGTGTCCATATTGTTACTATTGTGCCCCATAGAAGCCCACTATTGTTATTATTGTGGCTTTATATTATTATTGTTAGGTCGGTTGGATTATATTGTGACTCCTTAGACTCCTATATATAGAAAGGAGGTTTTGTCATTTGATTCATCCAAGAATTGTTCATTTATGTAATGTAAAGGAGGTTGCCCCCTTGAAGAGGCTGAATTCTAAGGCGTTGATATATCTTTTCTATCTTTTCTTGAGCTGGTTTCATAACAAAGTGACATGTTGATCTCTTTGTGAAATACTAAATGAGGATGTTGTGCTTTTGAAAGAAGAATTGGAGCAACTCAAACACAATTTAAAGATTCTCAAAGGGGTTGAGTCCCTAGATCAAATTCTCAAAATTCAAAGATTTCCTCTCATCAAAATAGGTCTTGATTGTCAAGAAGGTTGTGATTCATAAAGTTATTTCAAACAAATAAAGATCATTCTAAGAAGCTTGATCAAATATTCATTGCATCCAACAATAACTCATTTCAAGATCCTAAGAAAGTGAAGAATTAACCCAAGCATATTCATTTAACATTTCTATTTATCCTCATAATGTTGTCAATTATTAACACTGTACACATAGGTCACAAAAGAGAAGGAACAAGAACAAAATTATTCAACCTTCCATGACAGAAAACCTTCACAAAGGATCCACAAGTAGCAACAGAGCAAGAGTAAAAAATCAATAAGGGGATGAGGCTCTTTCAAGGAAAAACTTTAGAATAAATGTCACATCAAGACCTTGATCTTATGCTGCCAGGAATCAAAATAAGTTCTTTGGTTATTGTTTTTCATATGCAAAATTTGGCCATAAAGCATAGGATTATAGAACCTATGATGTTATCAGGTATAGAGGATATGATCAAGTACCCAAGCTTAGGAAAATGAATCAAATAAGAAATGAATCATATTAGTTATTTTTTCTAATGGGAAAGCCCAATATTGAATGTCATGTATGTCAAAATAAAGGACACACAACACGTGATGGTAGGCTCACCTTGAGATGGCATAAGAGAGAATGAATTTCTATTAACCCAAGAATGAGCACTATGGGATGAAGAATGAAATATAAATAACCAAGGTTAGATTTGACCCCTCAAATATAAACCTTTTGTGAAAGCGTATTCAAAATTATAATTATTTGAATTAAGACTTGAAGACACAGTATTATGTAGGAAGGATGTAGGAAAGTAGTTATTGGTACGAGGGAAACAACATGAGAATGGGAGGAAGATTTATCTAAGTAAGTCTTTTTACAAATATGGAAGCATATTGAAAACAAGATATTCACACAAGAGGAAGTATGCTCTTAGGCAGATATTTCAAAGATCAAGTCCACACGTAAGTTCAAAAATAGTTGTAAAGTGTTTGTATACACTTAAAGATGAAGAGCCTATGGAGAAAGGAAGCATGGTCTCAGGATCCTTGCCATCAAACTTCCTCATATCAATTTTTCTTGATTTTAAAAGCTCGATCTCGAAACTACTGTAGCTCTGTACTTTTGAATCTTTAAGTTCTGAAATTGCAACTTGCAGTAACCCTCTATGTCCTCTTTCTAATGCCAATAGTTTTATCGAATTTAGATTCTCCAAGAAAGAGCTATGCAAAATCTCCCAAGATGACCTGATTATAGGCCTTTTCAGAAGAGCGAACTTGTATGAAGTGCCACGTGTCACTGCTTTGACCTTCGGATCTAAAAAATATACATAGGAAACCACAGTTTGTCCTCTTTTTGTAACTTCTTACGAAATTTCTATCTGATTCTCAAAACAAAAGTTATGATTATTTTCCCCAGGTCACCTGTTTGGAATATAATTCGGGGGTCTTCAAAAAGGCCAACTTCCTCAGATCATATCTTCGTAAATATAGCGCGAAAAGCTCTGAAATTTGGACCCGAGCTTCAGAATGATTGCAAGCCAAATGGGTTTTTTTTTAGCGTCTAAAACGTCGCAGAAAAAGCGTTATAGCGCAAATGCCACGATGACCTGTTTGGAGAAGCGAAACCCTAGAATCCAAAGCTTTGATACCAAATGTTATGAAACCAGCTCACAAAAAGATAGAAAAGAGAGATAAACGCCTTAGAATTTAGCCTCTTCGAAGGGGAAACCTCCTTTACATTACACAAATGAACAATTCTTCGATGATACAAATGACAAGACCTCCTTTCTATATATAGGAGTCTAAGAGGTCATAATATAATCAGAGCTGACATACCAATAATAATGTAAGGGCACAATAATAACAATAGTGGGCTTCTATGGGGCACAATAGTAACAATATGGGGACTACATGGGTACAGCAATATAATAATGGGGTTGTGCTAATAACAATAACGGGTTACACTAGTAGTATAGGGGCCTAACAGGGAGACTTCATTTAAAACTCAATCAGGTTCGCAGGAAAGTTTAGTAACAGTTGGAGAGCATTGGTAGGAACTTACAAATGAATAGCTTATGCATAAAGAAATCATGGTATCATGTGGAGATTCCATTTATAACAAGATTAGGACTATAGGAAGGCTCACGAATAGTCATGGAGCATTGGTATGCAACTATGTTCCCTTCCATTGATGTCAAAGAAGGAGCGAATGTATATATTAATAAGGAAGACACTAAAGAAACAAAAGGTCAAAGCGAATATTGAAGGAGAGAAAGAAAAAAGAATCTTCACAACTAGTCAGGGGAAGTTTGGTCCATTGCCTTTAGTGACCATTAAAGTTTGGTGATGTTGCAATCAATCTTAGTTGGGGAGACAATTTCATATAATGGTTTTATAGATGGAAAAAAGTGTCATTGATGTCAAAGGAAATTCCTAAGTCTATGGGAGTGTCATTCATGAATCAAAGGAAGTGGTATGCAAGCTGGATATCTTGCATGCACTCATCAAGTGAAGTCAAACATGTTTGAATTTTATTGACTTTTTCGTCAAATTTATGATGTACTAATGAGACTATTAATGGTATGATTGGATAATCCTTTATGATACCTTTCTAATGTTATAACACACTTGGAAAAACTCCTCCCACATGAGAAGTTATGACTGTTTAAAGTTGGCAGCTGGAATGAGAACAAAAAACACTAAATTTATGTAAAGTCACCAAATTTGTTAAAGATCACACATGTTGAGGGTGGATCCATACACTGGAAAATCAACCAACATATTTGAGTGTGTAAAATTTTGCATTGTTTAACGTATTTAAATAGCACGCACCCTTTAATTAATCTTACGATTGTTAAAAAAATGAATGATGGATGATGAGTAGAGATGCACGACATTTAACATACCCCAATAGGCTAATGAGATGTTGACACATGGTGGGCATCTAGTTGGTGTATAAGTGGCACATCCAACTAGCAGTACTAAGAAATGTGGTGTCCCATCATAGGTTTGCATGGCAGTGTAGGATGACATGGCATCCCACCACGTGGCATGCCAACAAGGCTCTCTTGATCAACCGATAAGAGTAAATCTTGATGACACATGTCACACTCAAAATAAGCCACATGGTGAGTATGATTTCATGATGACATCAACAAATGAACATCCAATAACTCTTAGCTTGAGGGTTTTATGGCCTGGTTCTATGAGTTGGCTAATTCCTTGAATCAAAGACCACATTGTGTATATATTATGGCACAAGTTGTGGTTCAAGGGAATCGATTGTGAATTAAGAGTATAACATGAGAGCCTCATCCTTGTGGCTAGTTTACAATGATTTTGTTTAACTAGTTGTAGGGTTGAAACCTTAGAGTATGTTGAGGGCATAATGTTTTATTAGCTTGAAATGGTGATTGTGATATTGTTCCAGCTCAGATGATTGGCTTCATGCTATGATGTGGATATGGTTCAAATTTGGATAGTCCCAAAGGCATAATTTTTTACGAGCTCAACACTCTGACTGTGATATTATTCTGGCTCATTAGCTTAGGTTCTCTGACATAAGGCTATGATTTGGAATGTGGTGAGGGCACAATAATTGATTAGCTAAGGCGTTGTAATGTATGGTTCTGATTTGGAAAATGTCAAGGGAATAATAGTTGATTAGATTGACAATGTGGTTGTGATATTGTTCTAGCTCATTGGCTCAACACTGCGATGTGGATATGATTCTAACGATGTGACTATGATATTGTGGCATGAATATGGTTCTAGACTGGGTGTGTTGAAGGCACAACTTATGATTGGATTGATGTAATGATTGTATGTTGTGATATGGATATAATTCTGAATCGGAGAATGCCAGAGGCACAATTTCTTATTGGCTCAGACATTGTGATATATTCATCTAATTAGGAATGTGTTAAGGACACAATTGTGGATTGGCCCAGACATTGTGACATATGGTTTTGATTCGGAATGTGTTGAGGCAACAATAGTTGATTAGATTGATGTTGTCACTGTGATATTGTTTTGTGTAACGAACAAAGTTCATATACTTAGAGGAATGATCTGATACCAATGCAACGAACAGAATCCATATACATAGCATAATATCTTCAAAATACTTTGAAGAAAACAATATTCATTGTAGGACAAGTAATTGTATATTGAATATTATATTAAATAATTAATATGAGATGATTACAATGAGGGTGAGGGCCTGCTTAGATACCCTGGGTAGGTACCTCTTCACCAATGGTTATGTCCTTAGGGACACACTTTTTCATTAACTATTTACTAATTAATCATTATTTATTGTTATTGTTGTTTTACATTATTTGTATTATTATATATATATATATATATATATATATATATATATATATATATATATATATATATATATATATTCATAACAATGTCTCCCTCTTCAAAAATCTTTGTCCTCAAAGCTTACTGATGAAAGGTCTTGATCTCCTTCCCCATTTCAAATATCTTCTCACCTTTGAACTTTCATCTTCGTTGATACAATAATATATGATGCTCTGAGTGATAAACAAAATTTACAGACTGAGAACAGATCAAACCATCCTAGATTAATCTTCAGTGGAACTTTATAGTGAGTGGAAATTTGTTGTGAATTGTTATCATAGGATTGGATTATGAAAATTTCAATATTCCTTGGAACATAAATTTGTTGCTTTAATTCTAAATGGTTTAAATATGTAGTTTGAATTAGTTATCTTCTCTTTCGATTCAAATGTCGATGAGTTCTTTTGGTTGTTCTTTCCCTTATCAGGTGTGTGTCAATTCCATCATTTACTTTCCGTACTATTGTTATTGATTTGACTATGGAATCATTACTATGAATTTCCATTGTTTGAACTGCAACATCTGAATATGTTTTAACTTTTGTTGGTTTCTCGTCTTCTTGAGTTATGATATTGACTATATCGGTATTTGTTCCTTTATCTTCAGCTTGTACTGTTATGAATGGAGACTTCAATACTTCTTCTTGATTAAGTTCTATTTTTTTATTTAGTGACTTCTTGTCACTTTTAAGCTTCTTTATCTATATAAGAAGGTTTTGGTAATGATTCCTTAGACGTAAAATCTCTTCGCTTCCTGAATTGTTGACTTTATTCTTAATATCCTCATCATCTTTTAAACTTTGGATTTATTCTAATAATGTTTGATTAAGTTTCTTTAAATGTAAATTTTCCACTTCTTGTTTTGATAAGTGCTTCTTGAGTTCCTTCTTTATGGCCTTATCTTTCTTGACTTGTTCGAGTAGTTTTTCATTGTGTTCCATGAGGCGTGAAATTTCCTTGTCTTTACTTGAGATTACTTCTTCAAGATCTTTTTGTTTCTTCGGTATAGTTTTTATTATTATCTTGAAACATTAATTCCGAAATATCCTTAAAGTCTTATGATGAAGGATTTATCAGTTTTGACTTCATTGTCACATCCTAGAAGGTGGTCATCTTTCTCTTGTAAGGAAACATCAAAATCTTTTTTTCTAAGTTTAACATGAACATACCCAATTCTTTTAACCATTGTTGACCCAAAATGATGTCAATTTTTGGGTTAAACATAGTTACGACACATAATTGAGAGGTGCATTCATAGTGGCCAATTATTACTTGGAAGTCATTAATTTCATACTCTTTTTTGTCAAATATATTTGTTCTTTCTCTTATGCTTGACTCTGGAATTAATAGTTGATTTGCTAGATTAACATTGATATAATTTTCCTTGTCACTTGTGTTGATAGCAATATTAATCGCCTCCCCTTGGGTATTCCCTTTTAATGTAATGAATCTACAATCTGCAATTAAAAGACCTTTTTAGGAAAATTTTCCTTCTTTTACCTCTAATTTAGACTTCATTTTTTAAAATTAAATTAAATTAAATTTATTAACCCTCTTTACTTTTATAAAAACTACTCTTTTCCTCCACAATAATACCTTCCTCCTTTTTTTTTTTCCTTCAAAAATACCTCATGTTACTTTTTTTATAAATAACTCTTTCCTTTTACAATAATACCCCTTTGTAGATATATATAAATATATATTTTTAATAATTTTATAACTTAAGCTTTCTATAAAACTAACTTTTATAGGTTAAACTTTATAATATGTTCCATTAATTTTACTTAAATATAAGGTTTATAACTTTTACCTTGTCATTTTAAAACTATCTCAAAATGTTACTTGACTAGTCACAGCCCTTGGGGAGATGAGCAAATGGATATGAACATTACGATATCGTACGGAAAGTATACGTGGCAGAATAGCCAACAACGACAACAACTATGTCTAAGGCAGCATGAGATTCTAGTGGTCGTAATAGGTGGAGGTGTTTATAAATGGTGTCTACTGCTGGAGATAAGCTATGGTGCAGGTGGAAAGTTGTGGCGACATGGTGGTTGCGGCTACCAAGTGCTCACGGTGGAAGTTGTTGTATCCGACAGCTGGATTATATAGCATGGCAGCACCAAAGGATGCAGTGGTTGTTGTGAGATGGTGGCAGTGGAAAAGGAATACAAAATGATTTGTATGTGTGGCTTTCGAGTAGCGACAATGATGCAACTAGGGTTTATCGAATGGTGGAAAAAGACTATTGCGTGGAGCAGGGAACCTATGTCATTTGTTGGTCGTGTTGCATATGGGCAAGCGTGGCAGTGTTCATGAATGAAGCGGTGGGATGAATCAATGGAATGGGATGGCGTGACCACTAATGGCATGGGGTTGCGACTGCTTGGGATGGATCCTTCCACAGTGCTGGCAGTAGTGTAGGGCTACCGATAGTTAGGCTGACCACATGTGAATTGCGAATGAGGTTTAGATGAGGACAGGTAAGCTCCTTCTCTTTTATTTTATATATATAATTTTTTATTTATTTTTAATATAATTTTCTTTTTATTTGATTTTTTTGTGAATTATTATTTTTTTATATAACTTTTTTTCAATTGTTTTTACTATTGTTTTATTTTTATTTTTCTATTTTTTCTTATATATATCCCTTTCTTATTAGTTTTTTTTTTTTTTTTTTATTTAATTATTTTATATATACTCTCTTTCTCTTTTTTTTAAAGCTCTTTTTTTCTATTTATTTTCAATCTTGTGTTTTTTCTTAGCTCCTTTCTTTTTCTTTTATTTATTTACTTCTTTTAATTTTAATGGCCAAAGATCTCGTGAAACGGGGAAACTCCAAATATGGTGTAGCAAATGCTTCAATTGTGATGAAAACAAGGTTGACAAAGAGTTGATGGCCAAAATCCTCGATCTGCCAATGTGGCTCTGATACCAATGTAACGAAAAAAGTTCATATACTCAAAGGAATGCTCTGATACCAATGTAATGAACAAAGTTCGTATACGCAATAGAAAATATTTAGAATACTTCGAAGGCAACAACATTCATAGTAGGACAAGTAATTGTATATTAAATATTATATTAAATAATTGATATGAGATGATTACAACGATGGTGAGGGTCTGCTTATATACCCTAGGCAGGTACCTCTTCACCAATAGTTATGTCCTTAAGGACATACCTTTTCATTAACTATTTACTAATTAATCATGATTTATTATTATTATTATTGTATTACATTATATATATATATATATATATATATATATATATATATATATATATATATATATATATAACATTTTGGGTTGACATCATGATTGTGAAATTGTTCTCACTCATTGGTTCAACATAATGACGTTGATACAACTCTAAATTGGAATGTGTCGAGGGTACAAATTTTGATTGGCTTAGATGTTGTGACACAGGCATTTTGACTAGCTCAACGTTGTGATATGGATATTGTTCTAAGTATGTCTCAACCTTGATGATGTGGATAGTTAGTGCACATTGACAAATAGAATTGATGATCCTTTCTTGCATGTGGTATGTTCTAGCACAATTGGTTGGTACATGGTTTGACTTTTGTGAGGTCAAGATTTTGAACCTGGCCAATGGTTAAATATTCTATTGTTTTTTATTTTTCCAACAGAGATCAATTTTATCGAATAATTGAGCCAAATGGAAATAGTCCTTTTTTATAATGCCCCCTCGACCCTGTCCATTTTGTAGAGCATGTCGGAATTGTGCTATTTTGTTAAACCATTAATTTAATATTTGGTTTTATATGGTTTTGGAGTCATTATGAAGCCAAATTGAATTTCAGAAGAAGCATCATGACTAAATATTTGGGGGGCCTTGAATATCCTTACTGATATGTTTTTGTTGTCCATAACCTACAATATTACTTTTGGGATGCTTGAGAGTTCATGAACAGGTTGTAGCAGGTGGTGTCTGTATGAGCAAATCAAGATCAAGGAAAGTTGTCATGGTGACATATTGTGAAGAGATTGTTGTAATGAGTGAATTAGGTTATGTGTAGGTTATGACAACATTATGAATTTAGTAGCATGATAAGTGTTTGAAGACCTATATTGTTTGAGGGGCATGTCGATCTAGTTTGAATATTATGAAAAATTGTCCACATGAATTTGAGGAAGGATGTGGATGCCTTAATCAAGTTGAAGCCTAAAGCAAGCCAAATCTTACACATTATTAGGTTGTTGCCTCAATCAAGTTGTAGCGTATTGCAACTCGATGCTTGCACATTTTTGATGTTGGTGCCTCAACTAGGTTGTAGCCTATTGTAAGTAGTTTCTTACACATCTTAGGGTTGGGTGCCTCCAACAGGTCACTTCTTACAAATATATGTAAATCAATTGAATAAGAAGAAGAAGAAGTATATGTGGTTTTCTCTCGCAAGGGTTTTTGCATAAAATCTTGTGTCCTTGAGTTTTGATGTGAAGATGGCTTCTTGATGCATGGTTTTGGTTATTGTTATGATGAAAATGGTTTCATTCATAAGAGCTTACTTTTACTATTAGGAGTGTTTTCACACCAACCTTAATCTACCAACCCAAAAGTTATAGGGTTTCATTATATAACCCAAACATTAACACCAAACCGTAATAGGCTATGGTTTCATCATTAACATACCCTAAGCACCAAAATGCTAGGGATTTGTAGCGAACCCTAAAGGTTAGGGTTTTACCAAATTAAAAAAAAGGATAGAGAGTTTGACAAAGGTTGATTTAATCTAAATATTAATCACCCTAAACAATAATATTGATGATTCAAAACCCTAGACATGAGAGAGTTAGTAATACAAAACAAATTTCAAAATGATGATACCTTTTAGTATGAAGAAGACCTACTACAAATCTTTATACATACCTTGAGATTCTTCCTTGATAAACCTTGTAGGATTTTAATTGAAGGGCTCCCTCTTAGCTTCTTCATGGTTCATTGCCATGTAAGTCCACTTATATTAAAGTGTCCAAGGATTCAACTCAATTTACCATGTCTCCATTCTTAAGATCAACAATTCTATCTGCAATATTGATAACATGGAAAATTTTAGGGGCGAATGTTCGCCCTTTGGCGAAATTAAGGGGTTTTAAATTTTTCGTGGGCGAATATTTTGTATCATAGTACATTTTCACAAATCACCTCAAATAGCCCTTGAAATTAAGAGTTACAACCTTCCTTTTGCCCTAATTTTCAAGAATAGGTTTTATTTAAGTGAATCCTATGGGCCAAATACCATATTTATAAAAGAGTTATGGTAAATTAATAAAAATATAAACAAATGAGAGGTATGGTAAATAAATAAAACATTTTTTATATTTACTCCATAAGTCACCTTATATACATGCAAGGGTGTAAACAAATAAAAATATAAGTAAAGTGGAGGTATGGTAAATAAATAAAATGTCTTTTTACACTTACTCAAAAGGTATGGTAAATAAATAAAAATATAAATTAACTAGATGTATGGTAAATAAATAAAACCTCTTTTTATATTTAGTCCATAACCCTCGTTCTATTTATGAATGCTCAAAAAAGAGGTTTTATTTAAGGGAATCCTATGGGCCAAATACCATATTTGTAAAAGAGGTATGGTAAATTAATAAAAATATAAATAAACGAGAGGTATGGTAAACAAATAAAACATTTTTTTATATTTACTCCATAAGTCACCTTATATTTACGAACACTCAAAAAATGCGTTATATTTAGGTGAAACCTATGGGCAAAATACTATGGGACAAATACCATGGGCTAGATTATTATTAATACCATGCAAAAAAACATTATTAACCCTAATATTAGTATTAATAAAAATAAAAATGGCACATGGTATTGACCCATGGTATTCATCTGGAATGTAGCCTATTTAAATGGGTGAATTAAACCAACATAGATCCATCTATACTCTGGATATACTAACCCCCGAGAGGTATCAAATATAGTGATATGCAAACTAGCATAGAGTGAAAAAATATTTGATCCCTCTCGGGGCCTAGTGGATCAAGAGTAAAAATGGATGTTGTAATTTAATGTATGTTAAACATTTTAGCTTGGTTAAAATAAAAAATAAAATAAAAATCAACATTTAATTTTATTAATTTTTATAAATTACTAATAGTAATTTTTAAGCTCTATGTTTATGATAACCCATGGTATTGACCCATGGTAATACCATGGTATTCATGTGAGCATAGACTATTTAAAGGGGAAATTCTATCATCTTAGATCCATCTTAATTCTGGGTCTACCAAGTGCTCAGAGGGATAAATAGATTTCATCCGCCTAAAAGTGGTAGATGTGGAGTTAAGATGGATATAGGTTGGTTTTTATGATAATGAAGATATTAAATAGACTTAGGAAATTATATTGTAAAAACATCTTAAGGTGAATGGTTAAATCATAGACATTGGACACGTATATTTGTATACTTCTGTTTTAAACTGAAACAAATCCAGGGCTAAAAGGAATGGATTGATTGCACTAGTCATCCTTCTATAACTTTCCAACATAGGATGGAGTAAACAGATTGTAATTTGGGTAATTTTTCTAATTGCAAACAGGAACATACTTGTGTAATGGCAGGGTGGTTACAAGGTCCCTAGAAGTGATGAATTTGAATTTTTCTTGGTTTTATATATACTATTAGGTTTTTTCTCATGCTTTCTGTGAATGACCATGGGTGAATTTTATCCTACACCCACTAGGTTATCGATATGTAATTTTGGTAATTTTGATTTCAAAAGATATTTTAAAGAAATGCAATGATTTCGTTTGTGTATTCGATAAACACAATATTCTAATGGAATTCTGCATTTTTGGTTTACCTATACAGATTCCATGGAGAAGTACTAGTGGTGTGAAATCAATTGTCCTCAAGCAAAGGCTTTAGTTTTACTCTTTTCTAGAAGCAAATACTTTCTTCCAACATTTTTGAGTTCCATGAAAAATTTGAAAGTCTTAATAGTATTCAATTATGGGTTGAAGAGAGACATAGTATTTAATTATGGGGCCTTATCTTCACTTAGTTTAAGACTATTCACTTGGAGAGGTTGCATGTGCCCCCACTTCAAGAGCATAGTAAATTCATGTAGAACTTAGAGAAGCTATCCTTAAGCTTTTAGTGAAGATTGGAAAAATGTCTAGGTTCAATAACACCCAGTTGAGCATTAACCTTCCAATAATGCTAGATTTTAACCTGGAGCACTTCTGTGATTTGGAGGAGGTGCCCCCTCGTATTTGTGACACATCTTCAGTTGTGAATTGGACTATTACTCACTGTAATTTCCTTCAAAAGTTACCTGATGACTTGGGGAACCTCAACTCTTTAAGAATGTTAAGGAAGGAAAGAAAGTACATTATGCTAAGTTCTCTTATGCTTTTCAAGTTTTTCTTGGATATCTACAACATTTCAGGTAGGAAAGTACATTCTATTAATGAAAATTTGTCTTGATAGAAAGGCCCAATTTCAAATTCTAATGCTTTCAAAAAACATTGTATAACTGTAATGTTTCTAAAAGGAAAGCATATTTTTTCAATTTAAGTATCATGATCTCATATTCCAAGTTATTTTTCAGTAACCCATTAGGCTTTGTAGCTTTGAATATATCCATGTCTTTTGATAATATCCTCTTCCAAATTAGAACGTAGTTTCCTTTTGGCAATAACCACATACAATATCTTGATTTTGTTATTGGGAAAATAGAGGTTGTGAAACAAGCCTGTGCCATACAAGGACTTGATTCATTGATTATGTATCAATTATGGCTCTTGATGTAACAATGTCTTGATTTTGTTGCTTGAAAATAGAGGTTATGCTTTACTATTTCACAAAATTTCTTACAATCTTTCCATAAGTATTGATTTGTAATCTCAGTCACTAAGGGATGATGGTAATGACAAAGGTAATATTCCATGGTTTGAAGTTCCCCTCTTACTAAATATTTAAATATATCACCACAATTTAACTGTTAGTTAAAGGAATTATATTTGATTTGTAAACAATTCATTGCTTGATTTATAGATTTTGATTTTTTTTCTCAGATTTGGTATGAGATATTTTCCAAGATTTGAGTTCCCTAGTTTCCCCACCATAGCTATGAGGTTTAGATGCTATCATTAAATACTCTTAGAACATTACAACTTTTCTAGTAAGTGTGCTTTGAAACATTGTTGTTGCTTTTCCATGGTGTTAATGCAAATAAGCACTGCAACTAGTGCCATTATTTAGATTAAGTGTCGAAATCTAGGTGGTCTTGTAATGATGGAGTGATTGTTTTCTAGCTACTAAGGCCATATGCATTTTTATCTCTTATGTTGTCCTGAGATATTCAAATTCAGAATAAGAATTGAGGTCTCGTTTCCACTGTAGATTGTAGTCAGTTTCTTGAACATAATATATAGTAGATTATCTTTTACTAATCAACTGTGGATGTGATCCCTCGCAGGAAAGGAAATTCAAAGTGACTTTGATTTCACATTGATTTTTCAAAACATCCACATAGGAAAGGAGATTCAAAGTGACACTGATTTCACACTGATTTGTCAAAATGGAGGCAAGAGAAAAGGAAACTTTGTATTCAACAATGCTCTTAATTTCATATGTACATGCATAGACATATTAGTAGAAAATATTGAAGGATTGCCTAAGTAATATTTTCCATTCCACTACATTCTTTATAGCCTGTAAATAAATAACTTGGAACAATTCATTACACTACTTGTTATTCTTTATTAATCAGTGGTTAATATTTTGATATTGAATTGGCTAAGATTTTTCTTCCTTCTGTGAAATTGTGTGTTCTATAATGCTTCTTTTCCATTCACTATGTATAGCATATAAAGTGTGTCTAATGGAGTAGGAAGATTGGAAAGTCTTGTGATCCTTGAACTATGTTACAAGGCATAAACCCAACGGGGTAGGGTAGGTGCATCCCCACAAAGGGGTCACAAATACCAAAGTTGGTATTGGCTAGTGCCTTGAGCCAGAAAATTTCCTTTACCCTTGCATTAACAGTGAATCCGAAAAGGATTCTAATATTATCTTTATAAGATTTATATCAGTTAAGATTGATGAATAAAATTCATGAGACATGAGCTAGGATGTCCTTGCAAAGTGGTTGTTGATTATTGGAAGCTATGATGGCCATTATGTCAGGCCAGGTGGTCGCACTCCCTTGATTGTGAGCACGATTGTGATCAAGATGGAAGACTTCATAGTCTAGATTGATTGTTTAGTAGTGATAGTTAGTGGGCTCATTCACAAAAGCTTCTATTTCACTAATCCTTTTTATAGAGTTGTCATATTCAATTTCCAAAGGTTTTAATTACACTAGAGAGTTGAGTTTCGAGAGAGTTGTGATTCACAGTGTTAAGTATAGTAGCTATGACACTTGAATGAAGACAAGCATAGTAGAGGTATTGGACTCTGTTATAAGCTTACCTGCATATTATAAGGGACTTGGTTGGCTTTTCTATAATTTTATAAACAAGTTCCATGTCGTGGAAATGTGAAAAAAAAACAGTGATATTGCCACCATGTGGCTCTTGTCATATATGGTTTTATACTTTTTCAAAAAATTCTCTAAGAGTTCGCAATGCTAAGATTCATTAGGACTTTACAAAGTTTTATTATTTAGTAAAAGACTTGCCAAGATCTTACAAGATTTTATAATTGAGTAAAATATTCGCCATGCCTGGTGAGATATTCGCAAAAAAAATATATATACATATTATATTATTGATAAAATCGCCTTCCATTTTTCCTATATACCATGGAGATTCGCCCATTTATTATACATATAAATTTGGGGGGGTTCTTAAAATTTTCCCTGATTGATAAGCACAACCAAAATATACAAGTACAATAGTTTGATGATTATTTGGGGTTTTTCATTATCCTTTTGGAGAATGGATTCCAAGGGATATTAAGTACAAACCCTTACTAGGTCTAAAGAGGAACATGTCAAGAAAACTAAACACCATTCAATTCTTGTTTTGTAAGGGATTGTCATATGCCTTGTATTGTTTACAAGCCCTAGGAAAAACTAATTTTTTTTTTCATATATATGCTTATCAAGGGTTTACAATCCTAGATATTAATAACCTTTAACACAATAACAACTTGGCAACTTTAGAACCATACAAGCAATCAACCCTAAAATATTTCATGCTAGATGAATATGCTATATGTACCTCAAGATTGCATACCTCTATCTTCTATGACTGAAAGTTTGATGTTCCATTATTTCTCTTCTTGCAAATTGAAGGTGTATTCTTATTGTTACCGCTCAAACTAGCAGGGGGCCTAAAAGGGACTCCTAAACGGACAACTGCTAGATCAAGGGAAACAATGGAGACTTAGCCCAATGTCACCTCAGTTAAGACTCCCTACTCTTTATGGACTTTCACCGATAGGAGGAGACCCGGTATATGTAGAAGGTCACTTATAAAGGATAAATCGACCAATGAATATGGAGTGACCCTTGTAATCCTTTTCCTAGATGGGGTTTTAAGAATAGATCTGTCTTTCTTATCAAGCAAGGTACAAATATTTTCAGGAGAAGGAAGTGAGGACTTGAGGGTTAGCTTTAGAGGAATATGCATTATGAAAGAGTTTCCCAATCCTAAAATTCTTATTAAAATTGACTTCCTGAATGGTTCTTGAAGGTCTTCTTTTCAAAGATGCGAGACCACATGGGACCAAGTGAACCCAACTTAGGTTAAGGGGCAAGAATTTAGAAACCAATGATGTTCTTAACCCAGATAAGGAGGCGGAAATGACCAAAGCAATAATTTTCACTTAAATATGTCAAATTGATCTCAGAGCTAGGGCTTGGGTTATCTCACAACTCCACCGCTAGAATGGCTTCAAAATTGGAGGAGGCCTTGAGGACACACAAGCGTAAGAGAGGCCAGGAGATCAAACTTTTTAGAGGGCCTTTGTGGGGAAAGTGATTCCCTAGGTGACCCAACTTGGCTAGACCTAGAATAAGGTGAAAACGAGTTGATTTTTGAGAGACTACCTCTTGGTAGATTAGTGCCTTAGTCTCAAGGGAATGAAGTCTAGGAAAAATATGAATGAGAACCTTGTTTCTTGATCAAGGAGGCCTTAAGACTACTTCGCTTGTCTTCTAGGGCAAAGGGAAGAAACCTTACAACTTTATACTTCAACTTGCAAAAGGTGATGGATTATCAAGATGAATTCATTAATGGAATTATCCCTAGGAATTTTCATTCAAAATTACATGGCCCATACATTGAGAGATGCTATATAGAGACAAATTTCCACAGTTTAAGTAGTAAATGCATACAACAATTAGCCCTAAAAATAATGAAATTCCCAATCCAATGTATATGACAAAGTAAAATAAGAATAGCATTGAAAGCATGTACGTACATGTAATAGAACATATCCAAACAACTAAAATTTGACAATAGAGAAGCTCCAAGATAAGATAAACCAAATCCAGACATCAAAATTCATCTATAAAGCTCCAATTCATCCTCCGAGAAAAAGTGCGAAATTCTCAAGAGAGAAAAGTGATCCAATTCTCACTTGTATTTATACACTAATTAGGAGTTCAAATTAGTCTCCTAGGCCTACATAAACCCCAAAAATAAAATAATGTGTTAATAACCTAACTTTTAGTGACAAGCCCACTAAACTAGCTCACAAATGAAATAATAAGCCTCTTAAGAGGTCAAATGATAAATAATACATGTCGTAGTGCCCTCCAAGAGGCCTAATGAGGTCCATAGGTGCCATAAAGAATAATATGACCCTCAAAACGGATGGACAAGGGGTTGGCCCCTTGTTCTCCAAACAATAAAACTGTGATGCTCCCAATGGGTGTGGGGGCACAATAATAACCTCATGGGTCTCCAAATGAGTTGAAGAGTCATGGAGATCATGTATAAGGGATTTAATGATGGTGTTGTAGGTGATGCTACATCATCCTAGAAGTCTTGGGTCAACTTCCAAGTGGATGGTACATCTTTGGGGCTGTCTAGGCAAAGGTGAACCAGGTGCATCTTCCTCGTCCAATAGGTGAATCTCTAGCAATCTCTGAACATCCTCAGGCATCCATAGAGTTCTGTCTATTGCTGTGGAGGCCCATGGCTCTCAACACACCCTACATGTGCCAGTGTATCCCTCTGGAGGGTTAGGAGCCCATATAGGAAGACCAAACCCAAGATGGAGACCATTTGCAACCCTTCATAAGATCAAATGCGTCCGCTAGCCTTCTAGTATAACAAGTCATTAGAGAAATTGAGTAAAATAAATTACCAACCATTATGGTACACAACTACATGATTATTATTGATGAAATGTTTTGAAATAGTAAGTTTTCTATTACACTAATTGAACCCCCTCTTTAGTGTGATTATTGGTATAACAAGTGGTATTAGAGTGGGTTCCTTCAAGAACAATTAACAATTGGAAGGTTAAGTTCAAGAAAAATGGTTAGTATTAGATCGTTTAGCAAGCCTCCTCATTTTGATGGATCTAAATATGCTTTCTGGAGGATAAGAATGGAGAACTATCTCATCTCCTTGGGAGCTATTGCTTAGAAAAGTGTAGAGACTGATTATAAAGTTCCTGATACTCCTACAAATACAACTACTAAGGTACTCGATACTTATAATGCAATAGTTAAGAATATCATTTTGATTGATTTGTGAAATTCATAATTTATCAAAGTAATGCACTAGAAGTCAACTTATGACATATGGAACAGGATTAGAACATGTTATGAAGGATAAAACAAGGTAAGAGAATCCAAGCTACTATCTTATGAGGTTGAAATCAAAGGTTTGAAAATGTAAGAAGATGAAGATATTGCTTCATATTTTATTCAAGTAGACAATGTTTTCAACTCTATTATAGGTATAGGTGAAGAAATCAAGGATGATGTTGTTATTCAAAAAATATTGAGATCTCTTCCATCAAGATTCAATCCCAAAGTATCAACCCTTGAAGAGTTCTCAAATATGAATAAAATTAACATGGATGTACTTTATGGAACACTCTCAGCATATGAGATAACAATAAAGAACTACAAATAATAACCCAAGGAAGCAACATTCCAAGAAGCCAAAGAAGAAAGAAAGCACACAAATCAAGAAAAATCCATTCATAATTCTAATGAAGAAGAAACCAAGTTCATCAGAATGCCACAGGGGAACCATAAAATTCAAAGGTAAAATCCCATTCAAGTGTTTTGAATGTGGAAGAATATGTCATTATGATTCCAAGTGTCCTTATGAAAAAATGAATGATAGTGATTATGAAGAAAGATTTAGGCTCAAGAAATGAAATAAGAAACGAGATAGAAAAAATAAGAATTTCATCTCAAAAGAAGAAAGCGATTACGAAAGAAATGAAAACATGATTGATGATGACAAAGGTGAAATATTTTTCAATGCTGAAATAGAATAAATTGATGTAGAAATAGATTATGAATGATAACTTAGAAGTGAATTAAAATAAATAAGAACCCTTAGAAAGAGGGTGGTTCAACTAGAGAAACAACTCCAAGACAAATATCTAAGTAAAGAATCCATTCCCGCTCTCAAGGTTGAGCTACAAGAAGCCAAAAGTGTTGACTTTACATGACCCTGGTGTCTAGGATAGAATCTTAAAATCTCTAACTTTACCAAACCAAGAATCTCAACAAAGCTACTTCGCACAACGAAATATAAATAACAGTAAATCACACATGCAAAAATATAGAAAACATTTTACAAAATATTGTATAAATATGTACAACAACCCAATCTTCATTATATTACACCAACTAAAAAATACAACTGTTTAGGGCTCTCGTCCCAAAGATAGTGTTGTTGGAAATAATACTGAGGGGAGGGGGGCGGAATCAGTATTATCAAATCAATAATACTTTTTCATTTCCATACTTAGATACATGTACGCTACTTCAATTAAGGGAACCCGCATGTATACGCAACTGTGTCTAATGCAACTAGCATATATCCAGAATACTTATGATTCAGTTAATCCATTAAATGTTGATCTTTAGTTAGTGCATCAAAACTTCATTAACCATATGTACAGTAAGCAGGTGCAGTAAAACAGAACAGATCATCACACACAAGAAGCAGACATGAACACCATGATATAAGGTGGAAACCCAATGTGGGTGAAAACCACCTGCTGCAAGTCGTCTCTATCTTCTTTTAATAAGAAACTTCATTTTACAATAGTTCTGTACTGGTGCAGTCTTATACCAGTACGCAGGCTTCTACCTGTAGAGGGCTACAACCCTCTCTCATTTTCCAGACTCTCCTGGATGGGAGCTACAACCCCCTTAGCTCTTGTACTAGCTGATCCATTTACTAGTACATAGGTGCCTGCCTACTGAATGCTCCAATCTTCACTCGTTCTCTAGCTGCTACTAGAAGGGAGCTACCACCCCCTTTGCTCTTGTACTAGCTGATGTACTAGTACGTAGGCACTAGCCTACAATCTCCTTTCATCCTCCAGGGACCACATTTCATACGTTTTTAGACTGGATACTCCTGAAGCACAACACTATAATTTGAAGGCCACGTTTCATCCAATTTTCATACTGGACCCATCAATATCATTGAAGCACAAAACAATCAATACTAGCATCATCAATTTCTGAATCACTGAAACACTGAAACCTTGTCAACAACACAGTCACTAGAACACAGAGCAGTCAACAGACCTCTGCAATAACAATAAGACCCAACTGCAACTTCAAACATCATACTTCATAATGTATATGCCACTACGATGCATCAAACCTGCGTACATACGCGCTTTCGCCAAAGCCAACCCGCGTACAGATCTACAAATATTTTCTCATAACTTTGCAGCTGTACCAGACATCTATCATACCCATAACATTTATAGAACATTACATGCGTTAGTATACAGATCTAGAATAAACATAATCAACCATATACAGATAGTTCATTTCAAATCATTTGATCCCGATCTATCCTTAGATCGTGTTCTCCATCAACTGGTGAGATCCCTCCTTAGCTCAGATCAAGCAATGCATCATAACCCATATCCTGCATACTAGATCTCATACTTCATTAGATATTCAAGACTTTCTCCATGCCTTTGAGTAATGATCTTCTTCTCCTTTTATAGTCTTAGGCCTTACTCAATACCATGGTCCAAAACCATTGAGAACCAATACTAGGGACCCAATACCTAGGTTCAACACTTCGGACGCAATACTAAGGACCAAAACCATAGGTCTAAATACCATGGACCCAAAAATAAGCTTTCCCACATGTACGCACTTTTCCGTGCATGAAAGTGCTTGCATACACATACGCGACTTTTGATCGGCAATCCCGCGTGTATACGCGCCTTTGTATTAGTGAAGCTGCGTGTATAACTTGCGTGTATACCCTACTTGGTATATGTCGAACCTGTGTATATACGTGACTTGGTACATAGTGAACCTGCGTATAACCTGCTTGTATACCCTACTTGGTATATAGTGAACCTGCGTATGTACTCTGAACCTGCATATATACTCTTCTTTCATCATTCTTTGTGGTCTGATCATCAAATCTTTGCTACTAATCTGCTGCAATATGATCTGTCATCTGTGTGAGTTGCCATCAAGGACAACACTTGTATCATAATGCCAACAATCTCCCCCTTTGGACTTGATGGAAAAACTAATTTGTCATTCTGAGAACTGTCATCTGATTCCTTTGAGCTGTCTTGCTTCCCATGTATTCTGTCACATCTAATATCTCTTCTGTAGATTCATCTAGTTATATATATAAGTGAGTTTTTCTTCTATGAGTAGGTTGCCATCAAGTACAACACATGCATCATAATGCCAACAATCTCCCCCTTTGGACTTGATGGCAACAACACCAAAACACTCTCCCCCTTTGACATCAAGGGCAAAGGGCGGACCAAGATATTCTCTTTCCTTGATAAACATTCCGCTGTCCATACTCCCCCTGAGTACCTGCTGAAATCTATGAATGAGCTCCCCCTTTGTATATGCCAAGATGTACCAATCTGTCCATGCTCCCTTTGAGTACAAGCTGAAGTCTCTGTTCTGTTGAAGTGTGTTGTTCATGCTCCCCCTGACTATAAGCAAGGTATGCAAAAAGATGTTCTACAAGAACATGACTCTATACATCATAAGTGACCTTCCTAGCACCAAAGACTCATACATACATCCATCTCCAAACCAAGTGGGGATATATTAGAATTGACTCATCTACCCAACCAAGTGGGGATACACCAGAAGTTTACATGTGACAAATAAGTACATTACATTATTCATCCCAGGCATAATGGGGAAACCAACATAGGCCGTTACATGACCTTGATAAGAAAAGATATACATGACATAGAGACGAAATATTTAAAACAATTCTATGAAAGTCATCAGCAGCATCTGTCAATCATCATTCATATCAGCAACCATGTTCACCTTCTGCACCTGTTCCACCTGAAATCAAATCATATACGTGACTGTATCCACAGGAACAAGCGTATATACGCGGATGTTCTTCATAAAACTCGCGTACAACCACTTCCAGATTAGCAACCTGTAAATGTCCTGTAATAAGGTATGTCTGCATATAGATATCAACTCATCCTTTTGATCATCATCATAAAATTATTCACATTATATCATATGTGAAAAACACCATAGTCATCTCATCATCATCAAGATCTGCATGATACCATCCATGTAACATTACACGGGAATATCCCTTATCTGAAAATCATCAATCAACATATGTGAGAACTCATCATCATCATATCTCCAACAATGCAATTCCATGTATCTAGCACTATGTATCAACATCCACAATCCTTATCCATGTGAGTACCAAGAACTATAGGAAACCTGCATCATAACTGTATTATATGATCTTTATGATGACAACAACATATCATCAGGTAAAGAAGATGTGTATTCAAGCTTTGTACTTCTCCTTATCCTTATGAATATCACCATGTAAACACCATGTATGCATCATTAGAGAATCAACCACAAATCTGATCTGAACATCAACTATGTAACCCCAAGAATCATATGAGATTTTGTCATGGATAACTCATAACCATATCATAGCAAGATATATCATTTAGCCATATAAGCATCATCACCAAGGACATAATGCCAACAATGCATTATTAAAAACATAAACTCCTCCTGAACCTGTGTCATCTGTTTAATGTCAGATTTGATCATATATATCAGCAAGAAGTATCACGGCATCATCATTATCAATTTGGGGTCAAAAGCAATTCTAAACATCTTACAAGTATCAAGGCATTTCCACACATCATCAGCAGATTGTAACCATTATCAAATAGAGCAAATAATGCACTGAATCATATCAGACCCCTTTTCTAAGCCTGTCCCCACTGCTTTTCCTCAAATTGACATATACACGACTGTGCAGTGTCAAACTCGCGTATATATGCAACTTCCCTTTATGCAACTTGCGTATGAGATTTAGGACACTGAAGTTTTACACTTTAAGCTCCCCTTGAGTCTGTTATGTCTATATATGGTGCTGTGCCACATCTTCCTAACTGTACTTCCTTCTTCTTCCATATCTTCAAGTGTGATGATGTTTTCTCCTTTTGGTGTGGTGCCCATACCTTGTTCCTACATTCATTTGCTATATGTCCAAGCTTGTTACATGCATAACATCTCATATGTTTCATATTCCTCCTGTAGCATTCAGCAGCTTTGTGACCAAACATATTGCAAGAAAAACAATATCCCTTAAAGTACCTGGAATGTGATGATCTTTCTGCATGACGGTCTTGAACCACTCTTCTTCTACATCTGGCTGCAACATGTCCAAGATTATGACATACATAACATTCAACATTATTCATCGGAGGAGTAAAAGATTTTCTTTGAAGAATTTCTTTCCTTGGCTGTTGATGGGGTTGACCTCTCATCTCCTTGTTGAGCATTTCAGATTTATCATTAGATTCCCTTGTCTTACTTTGTGAACTAGATTCTTCTTCAACAGATTCATGAAAACCAAGACCAGCTTTGATAGTAGGAGATCTTTGACTACTAAGAATATCATCCAAGATCTTAGTACTATCTTGAAATCATAAGAGCTTATCCTTTTCTTCTAATTTATCATTTAGAATATTTACCTCAACCTGATGTTGCTCTTCCTTTTCAAGATATTGCTTCTTCATGTTTTCTTCAACATTTCTTCCTTCTTCCAACTGATGTCTTAGATCAAGAACTTCATTTTCTTGTTTTTCATGAGCTTGGAGTAGTTCTTTATTCTGCTTCTTTGATTCTTCAAGATCTTCCTTTAGCGAGAGGATCGTATCTTCAAGCCGTTCATAGTAACTGGATCTATCTCTGATTTTCTTGATTGTTGTGCTTCTTTCATTTACTTCATTTCTTAATGATGTCACTTCATCCTGCAACTTTTGATATTTTTCCTTGAATAGCTTCCTTACCTTGTTACCTTCCTCTAGTTGAGCTTTTAGTCTGGTAGCTACTTCCTTGAAGGCACATTCCCTTTTGTTCAATAGATCTTGTTGATCTCTAATTTTGACTGTTAGCCTTTTAAATTCTGCCTCTATTTGATATCTTTCGTGCTCACCCATAAGAGAAAATTCAGTTGTTTCGCTATCGCTTTCATCATCTTCAAATGGATAAATAGATGTATCACCAGAGGATAACAATTTCATACCTGATAGATCTTGTTCATCTTCATTCTGAAGTGATTCTGAATCTGAAGTGCTTCTTCCACATAATCCCCAATCAATGCTCCCACTGTCATATTTCTTTAGAGATGTCTTCTTCTTCTTAGGCACTTTCTTCTTAAGCTTCTTTCCCATTGATCTACGGATCTCCTTCAAGCGATCAAGCTTCTACCAAAGGACCCACTCTGATACCAATTGTTGGAAATAATACTGAGAGGGGGGTGAATCAGTATTATCAAATCAATAAAACTTTTTCATTTCCATACTTAGATACATATACGCTACTTCAATTAAGGGAACCCACATGTATACGCAACTGTGTCTAATGCAACTAGCATATATCCAGAATACTTATGATTCAGTTAATCCATTAAATGTTGATCTTTAGTTAGTGCATCAGAACTTCATTAACCATATGTATAGTAAGCAGGTGCAGTAAAACAGAACAGATCATGACACACAAGAAGCACACATGAACAGCATGATATAAGGTGGAAACCCAATGTGGGTGAAAACCACCTGCTGCAAGTCATCTCTATCTTCTTTTAATAATAAACTTCATTTTACAATAGTTCTGTACTGGTGCAGTGTTATACCAGTACACAGGCTTCTACCTGCAGAGGGCTACAACCCTCTCTCGTTTTCCAGACTCTCCTGGATGGGAGCTACAACCTCCTGAGCTCTTGTACTAGCTGATCCATTTACTAGTACATAGGTGCCTGCCTACTGAATGCTCTAATCTTCACTCATTCTCTAGCTGCTACTAGAAGGGAGCTACCACCCCCTTTGCTCTTGTACTAGCTGATGTACTAGTACGTAGGCACCGGCCTACAATCTCCTTTCATCCTCCAGGGACCATATTTCATACATTTTCAGACTGGATACTCCTGAAGCACGACACTATAATATGAAGGCCACGTTTCATCCAATTTTCATACTGGACCCATCAATATCATTGAAGCACAAAACAATCAATACTAGCATCATCAATTTATGAATCACTGAAACACTGATACCCTGTCAACAACACAGTCACCAGAACACAGAGCAGTCAACAAACCTCTGCAATAACAATCAGAGCCAATTGCAACTTCAAACATCATACTTCATAATGTATATGCTACTATGATGAATCAAACTCGCGTACATATGCGCTTTCGCCAAAGCCAACCCGTGTACAGATCTACAAATATTTTCTCATAACTTTGTAGCTGTACCAGACATTAGTCATACCCATAACATTTACAGAACATTACATGTGTCAGTATACAGATCTAGAATAAACATAATCAACCATATAGAGATAGTTCATTTCAAATCATTTGATCCCGATCTATCCTTAGATTTTGTTCACCATCAACCGGTGAGATCCCTCCGTAGCTCAGATCAAGCAATGCATCATAACCCATATCCTGCATACTGGATCTCATACTTCATCAAATATTCAAGACTTTCTCCATGCCTTTTCCTAATGATCTTCTTCTCCTTTTATAGTCTTAGGCCTTACTCAATACCATGGTCCAAAACCATTGAGAACTAATACTAGGGACCCAATACTTGGGTTCAACACTTCGGACGCAATACTAAGGACCAAAACCATAGGTCTAAAACCACAGACCCAAAAATAAGCTCTCCCACATGTACGTGCTCTTCCATGCATGAAAGTGCGTGCATACGCATACACGACTTTTGATCGGAAATCCCGCGTGTATACGCGCCTTTGTATTAGTGAAGCTGCGTGTATAACCTGCGTGTATACCCTACTTGGTATATAGAGAACCTGCGTATATACACGACTTGGTACATAGTGAACCTGCGTATAACCTGCTTGTATACCCTACTTGGTATATAGTGAACCTGCGTATGTACTCTGAACCTGCATATATACTCTTCTTTCATCATTCTTTGTGGTCTGATCATCAAATCTTTGCTACTGATCTGCTGCAATATGATCTGTCATTTGTGTGAGTTGCCATCAAGGACAACACTTGTATCATAATGTCAACAAGTGTCCCTAAAATATCCAAGGGTAAAAGAATATAGATACAATAAAAATCTTGTTGATCTAGTGCACAATCACAACCTCTATGTTGTATATCATCCTACCGCTCCTTCGCTCCCAATATGTAGCAACACAACTCAACCTCTATCAATGAATCAAGTACAACTTCTCACTAAATATGGCTCCATATACTCTCACGTTGATTGTAAGTCCATCTAAAAATCAACACATCAAGACTCCACTTGAGTTGTTCACAACTATGTTTGTGAACAACTCCCTCTGCCCAAGTCTATTGCTCCTCAGCTACTCATGGTCTTCTTCCCACTATAGCTTTCCATTTCTACTATATGAAGGCTAACATAGGGTAGGAGGGATGCCACCTATCACTAGAGTAAGTCTCGTCTTCAACAATGAACATGGGTTAATCCAATCTGCTTCTCTCAGTTGGCCAATCCTTGAGCTCTCAAAATTCCTCCTTCTATTAGCTTCTTTTGTCCATCAAATAGATACACATAGGCTCAATGCTTCAACCAACTCATAGTTTTCCAAGCCTTATATTCTAGGGCTACCTTGGACACTTTCTTGTTGCCCTCCACCAACCACTAAGTGCCCAATACTTCTGTCCACACTAGCACTCCATCCCTGGCATCAAATCAACACATAATTTATCAATATATACCTTGTTTGTAGGTCTATTCACTATTGCAAGTTCTACTCCTAGTTAGGGCTTGTGACCCTCTACTACAACCCTCTTTCCTTCCCCCATAACCACCTCAAAAGTTATGGTCTTGCCTTTCTTTGACCCTGCAATTTAAAATTTCTTCCTAGGAAGAGTCTAGCCTTAGATTAGGCCTCCCAGCCCTTTCCTAACTTCCCAGAACCCTTCCATCTCCTTGTGACACTGTACAAAATCCCTAAACAACCTATAATTAGGCATTTCAACCCCCTACAAAGAGACTTCCCTCTCTGATCCTCAAACTGAGGCACTCTTACACAAAAACGCACCTCAAAACAACCTTGTAATCCTCTCCTATAATTCAACCTCCTCCTATAATGAAATTGGGTCCACAATGAGGGGAAACATGCCCATAACAACCCTCTTCCTCCAAGCATTGTGCTCCTTTTCTTGCAGCCAACTTTAGAGATGTATTGATAATGATTTGATGCACTTGGATGGTAAAAATAGCATCAACTCACCTCCTTTTTATACACTAAAGGAGGGCTCCATGAATTCTTAAAGAGACATATATTTTGGACATGTTTACCTCAATGCTACATGGCTTGCATGTCTAAAACCTCAATGTTATCTTCAAAAATTTGTATCTCATTAAGGTTATTCGAGATTTTGATGATTCTCAATGTGCTAGATTCTCCTCACCATCCTCTATCATCTCCACCCACCACATGTCTAAAATGCCTCATGGTTTTGGCCCAAATATAAATGGGTACAAAACCCCAACCTTGGGTTCCAAGCCCAAAAAATACTTTTGTGGCTCTCCAACCTCCAAACCCCAAACCCTAGGGCTTGGAGTACCTCCCAAGCTATATAAAATTAACACTCGCTCTTAGCAAGGGAGGTACTTCCAAGACTATGAAGTAGCTCATCATCAGCATCACTACCTTCAACACTCGCCCAACTCCTCACACTCACAACTCCTCACGCTCACAACTACAACAATCCCTGTGGTATGAACTACGCCTCTCTTGGAAGTGTCGTTGTCACTAGAAGCTTCTTGCTTCTTCTTCCTCTCTTGTAATTTCTTCCACCATCTCCATGGTTCCTTCTTGGAAGTTGTAGGAGAACCCTTGACCCCCACTAACCATGCACTCTTCTTGGGCTGCAAAGTCTCCCTCTGAACCTGCAAGCTCCCTCTAGAACTTGACTCCCTCTAATCCTCTGGATTCTAGAACTTGTTTTATAGAACCTACACTTGCCCCTTTGAAGCCTTCACCTGTGTCTACTTCTATGGAACCTGCACAGTCCTCCTCCTCCAACCTCCCGGTGAGAGCATCTATCTCAGTAGAGGTGGAAATACTGACGACCTACTTCCCTTTATTCTTCTCATCATCTCTTGTCTTTTTCTTCATCATAGATATTGACAAAAAATAACCTATCTCGCCATAGTTGAAACACTTGACTTTACTCAAGTCTTTCTTTTGCTTACTCTTCATTCGTGCTGCAATTGCCACATCATCATCTGAAGCTTTCTTCCTTAGATGTAGATCCTTGTCTCACATATCTTCCTGAATTAAGTCATCCCACAACCTATTCCAGCCTAGAAATGTCTCTTTGGAAACAACCCCCTTGATGAATGGCTTCCATTCCTTGGTGAATCCTTTTAAAGAAATCCTCACCATATCAAAATCTAAAATAGTCACACTGATGACAACAAGCTCATCTCTGAACTGATACAACCTCATCAGATACAAAGTCACTCCTTCACCCTGCAACATCATGGTGGACTTCAACTTATCCTCCAATACCAGTACCCAGTTCTTGTTCTTATTCTCAAACAAATTTTGAAGATTCATCCACATCTCATGTTGGGTCCCTATAATACTAGTGATTACCCCATTACTATTGTAGTTGTACCCCTTATTAATATTGTTGTGCCCCTATTGTCCCCATATTGTTATTACTGTGCCCCATAGAATCCCTCTATTGTTATTTTTGTGGCTTTATATTATTATTGTTAGGTCGGCTGGGTTATATTGTGACTCCTTAGACTCCTATATATAGAAAGGAGGTTTTGTCATTTGAATCATCCAAGAATTGTTCATTTATGTAATGTAAAGGAGGTTGCCCCCTTGAAGAGGCTGAATTTTAAGGCGTTGATTTATCTTTTCTATCTTTTTCTTGAGCTGGTTTCATAACATTTGGTATCAGAGCTTTGGATTCTAGGGTTTTGCTACTCCAAACAGGTCATCGGGCATTTTTGCTATAATTGTTTTCTGTGATGTTTCATAAGCTAAAAAAAACCCAATTGAGAAGACATCACGTTGAAGCTCGGGTCCGAATTTCAGAGTTTTTCGCGCTGTATTTGTGGAGATATGATCTGAGGAAGTTGGTCTTTTTGCAGACTCTTGAATTACATTCCAAACAGGTGACCTAGGGAAAGTCATCATAACTTTCTCTTTGAGCATCGGATTGAAATTTTGTAAGAACGTACAGAAAGAGGACGGACTGTAGTTTCTTGTATATATTTTTCAGAGCCAAAGGTCAAAACAGGGACACATGGCATGTCGTACAATTTCACTCTACTGAGTTAGTCTATAATCAGGTCATTGTGGGAGATTTGGCATAACTCTTTATTGGAGAATCCAATTGGGGTCAGGATGGTGGCATTGGAAAGAGGAAACAGAGGGCTACCACAGGTCACAATTTCAGAATTGGATGATCCGAAATTACAGAGATACATCAGAGGAAATATCGAGCTCCTAAAAAGTGAAAAAAGGTGTGTAGATTTTTTAAATTTTTGCTTAAAGATTGGTTTGAAAAATTATTTTGAAGGAATTCAAAGGGCATAGTACAGAATTAGTATCGGTAACTGATGCCCCGAGGAAGGAAAATGCAAACACCTAGTAAGCAATCTGAAAGCTCTAGCATGACTCATGAAGAAGAGGAAGAAATGCTACATGATATATCAAAATTACAAGACCAAGTGCAACAAACTTCGCTCTCACAAAAGCTAACAGAAGCTAAGATAAATGGAGTGGAATCTAAGATAAAGGGCGTGGAAGCCAAGATTGACGATTTGAAGATAGATTTGAAGGCAAATTTGAAAAATTTTCTACAAGAAATACTTACTAATGGTGAAAGGGGAGGAAAGGAAACTCATGATGCAAACAAAGGAAATGTTAATCATGATTTCATAGACTCTAATGTTGGATCGAAGATGCACCATATTCCAAAAATCGATATGAGGAAGTTTGATGGCAAGGATCCCGCAACATGGATATTACAGATGGAGCAATTTTTCGATCTCAATAATGTGCAAAACACACAAAAGGTACGTATCGCAACTTTATATTTGGAACCAAATCAGTTTGTATGGCATCAATGGCTTTGCTCTCGTAAACAATTTATCACTTGGGCAATTTTTACGGAAGAATTGATAGCACATTATGAGGATACAAAAAGCAACACTTTTTTTAGCCAATTGATAAGTCTCAAACAAAAGGGTTCAATAATGGAGCACATTAAGGAGTTCCAAAAATTGAACATAAGGGTAAAAAATATTCCAGAGGAGCATAGGATTGATGTGTTCATAGGGTCTTTAAAGGATAATATCCAACATGATGTTCACCTTTGGGAACCTGATTCATTAGAGAAGGCATTCAGGTTAGCAAGAAAAATGGAAAGAAAAATTATGGCAACCAGGAAGCATACCACTCACAACTATAAATACAAAAGTGTTGTTGCCGCTAGTCTTTCACAACCTATAAGGTTGACACCACAACAATTGGAAGAAAAAAGAGCAAAAGGGCTTTGTTACAGTTGTGATAGCAAATACACTAAAGGTCATAAGTGTGCTGAGAAGAAATTATTCTACATAGATTGTGAAGAGGAAGAAGAAAGGAGCAAGAAAGGTCAAAAGAAGAGGATATACTCCAGGAACAAAGCCTAGATGAAGAACAAATGAATCCGACCATATCTTGTAATGCATTGGCGGGAATTACCACTCCTCAAACCATCAAGATAGAAGGACAAATCAAGAAGAAAAAGGTGATAGTGTTGATTGATTCAGGAAGTACCCACAATTTTATTCATTGTAAGGTAGCAAAAGAATTGAATTGCTTCTTATATCCAGCACCAGAGTGTCAAGTGATGGTTGCAAATGGAGGAACAATAAATTGCTCTGGAAAGTGCCATAATACCAAGTTATCCATGGGAGAATATGTATTGACAAGCCCAATGCTTTCCATTCCAATGGGAGGTGCTGATGTTGTATTAGGAGTCCAATGGCTACAATCCTTGGGTACAATAGCTTTTAATTTTTAGGAACTTTTCATGAAATTTTCTGTGGAAGGAAAGGAAGTTGAATTAAGGGGTATTGCAGGGAAACCGGGAAAGATAATCAGCTCTAACGGTATGACAAAGCTTCTAAAAAAGGAACGAAAAGGTGTAATTGCACAATTATGTTCGAGAGATGTTCCACATTGGAATCATCTATTTCTCCAGATCTCCAAAAAGTCTTGGACAATCATTCCAAGGTATTTGAGACTCCCAAAGGTCTCCCACCTATTCGTGATCATGATCATGCTATTCGTATGATCCTAGGAAGTGTTCCTCCAAACATAAGGCCGTATAGATATCCCTATGCCCAAAAGAGTGAAATTGAATGTATGGTTGCATAAATGCTAGAGGTTGGTATAATTCAACCGAGTCAAAGTTCTTTCTCTGCTCTAGTAGTATTGGTGCACAAGAAGGATGGATCATGGCGCATGTGTTCGGATTATAGGGAGCTCAACAAGCTCACTACTAAAGATAAGTTTCCCATTCCTGTCATTGATGAATTACTGGATGAATTGCATGGATCAATTTACTTCACCAAGTTGGATCTTCGTTCAGGATATCATCAAATCAGAATGAAGACTGAAGACATTCCGAAAACAACATTTAGAACTCATGAGGGTCATTATGAATTTTTGGTCATGCCTTTTGGCCTTACCAATGCACCCTCAACATTTCAAGGTTTGATGAATTCAATTTTCAAACCATTCCTTAGAAAATTTGTGTTAGTATTTTTTGATGATATACCAATCTACAACAAGTCTTGGAAGGATCATGTTGAACATGTTGACAGGGTGCTACAACTATTAGAGGAGAAACAATTATATGCAAAAAGATCCAAATGTTTCTTTGGAGTACAAGAGGTGGAATATCTGGGTCATATTGTATCTCATGAAGGAGTTAAGGTAGACCCTAGCAAAATTAAAGCCATTAAGGAATGGAAAATCCCCACATCCATAAAGCATTTGCGAGGATTTCTCGGGTTGACAGGGTATTATTGCAAGTTTGTTAAGAATTATGGGAGAATAGCAGCACCTCTAACAACACTATTGAAGAAAGATGTATTTTCATGGACTTCAGAAGCAACAAAGGCCTTCGAACATCTTAAAGAGGCAATGTGCCAAGCACCTGTCTTAGCTACACCAGACTTCACAAAAACCTTTATTGTGGAATGTGATGCTTCAGGAAATGGAATTGGTGTTGTTTTAATGCAAGATGGAAGACCCATTGCTTTTGAAAGTCGTCCAATCAAGGGAAAGTTTTTACACAAAGCTATTTATGAGAAGGAAATGTTGGCAATACTCCATGCACTTAAGAAATGGCGACCCTACCTAATGGGAAGACACTTCAAGGTAAAAACAGATCATGATAGCCTTAAATACTTTTTAGAACAAAGATTATCCTTTGAAGAGCAACAAAAGTGGGTCACAAAGATGTTGGGTTATGACTTTGAAATCATCTACAAAAAAGGGAAGCAAAATGTGGTGGCAGATGCACTCTCAAGAAAGGATGAGGATGTGGAAGCATTGTTGTGTGCCATTTCTATTATCCAACCGGATTGGATAAACGAAGCAAGGGAGGAATGGAAGAATGGCGAAGAAGTGTGGGCACTTATTCGAAAGTTACAACAAGATTCCAGTATGTCAGATACATTTAGCTGGAAAAATGATTCGTTATGGTACAAAGATCGCTTATACCTCTCTAAGAATTCCCAGCTAAAACAAAAGATTCTTATGGAATTGTACATTTCTCCCTTAGGAGGGCACTCGGGATTTAAAAAAACTTACCATAGGGTTAAGAAGGAATTTTTTGGGATGGCCTTAAATCAGATATTCAGAAGTTTGTGGCGGAATGTTTGGTTTGCCAACAAAATAAAGTTGAAACAATTAAGACACCTGGTCTATTACAACCTTTATCCATTCCAAGCCAACGTTGGGAGGGGGTTTCAATGGATTTTATCACAGGTTTACCCAAGTCTGACTGAAAGAGTGTCATCATGGTCGTAATTGACAAACTTACCAAGTATGCACACTTTTGTGCATTATCACATCCATTTAAAGCCAATACAATTTCTACTACATTTATGGAAATAATTCAAAAGCTACATGGAAACCCAAAGATTATTGTAAGTGACAGAGATCCCATTTTCACTGGAAATTTTTGGAGAGAATTATTTTCTTGTCTTGGTACTTAGTTAGCTCATAGTTCATCTTATCATCCTCAATCTGATGGGCAAACTGAGATAGTAAACAAATGTTTGGAAGGATATCTTCGTTGCTTTGTATCTGACAAACAAACACAATGGATCAAATGGTTGCCTCTGGCTGAATGGTGGTATAGCACTTCCTTCCATACAACAACAAAAATGACCCCATTTATGACACTTTATGGGTATCAGCCACCATCCATCACATCATATTTAAGAGAAACTTCTAAGGTTCAAGCAGTGGAACATCACATCGAACATCAACAACAAGTCCTCCAACTCTTAAAGGATAACCTCATGTTGGCACAGAATAGAATGAAATAGTAGGCAGATCAACATCGCAGTGAAAGAAGTTTTGATGTAGGTGATTGGGTATTCCTACGGCTACAACCATATAAGTAAATGTCCCTCAAGCAAGCTAAGAAGGATAATAAATTATCACCAAAGTATTATGGTCCGTACAAGGTGTTGCAAAAGATTGGTACTATGGCATACAAATTGGAGCTTCCTGCAGCTTCTCGATTGCACCCAGTTTTCCATGTTTCATGTTTAAAGAAGGTTATAGGTGATAAGCTCCCAGTTCAAACAATATTGCCAGAACTTGACGAGGAAGGAAAAATTATATTGGAACCAAAAGCATTCACGGAAACAAGAACTCGACAGCTACAAAATCGATCAATTCCAGAGTATCTTATCAAGTGGAAGAACTTATCTGTTGATGATTCCACATGGGAGGATGAGAATTTTATACAGAAGCATCCAAAACTACTCAAGCATTGAGGAAAACACTTTTTTTGAAGGAGAGGGGCATGTTGGGTCCCTATAATACTAGTGATTACCCCATTACTATTGTAGTTGTACCCCTTATTAATATTGTTGTGCCCTTATTGTCCCCATATTGTTATTAATGTGCCCCATAGAATCCCTCTATTGTTATTTTTGTGGCTTTATATTATTATTGTTAGGTCAGCTAGGTTATATTGTGACTCCTTAGACTCCTATATATAGAAAGGAGGTTTTTTCATTTGAATCATCCAAGAATTGTTCATTTATGTAATGTAAAGGAGGTTGCCCCCTCGAAGAGGCTGAATTTTAAGGCATTGATCTATCTTTTCTATCTTTTTCTTGAGCTGGTTTCATAACATCTCATGTGCAGTGTTCTTCTCGAATAAATGAGGTATTAGGTAGTCGTTCACACCATTTAGGATGATCAATCTCACCCTCGTATCCAATTCCTCAATACACATCTAGCTCCTTAGGGCTAGTCAACTTCTTGATCTCTTTCTCAGTAAACTCCCAGATCCTATTGACCTGCAAGACCAACTTCATCCTTTCCTTCCAAGGTCTTGTTGTAGTAGCTACAACCACCCTCCAAAATTTTTCCTTAGCTTAGTTTTGGAGCCTCCCTTCCAACCTTCATAGTAGCTTGCCTTGCTTCATCAAGTTCACAAGCTTCATTGTTTTTCTTGCACAAAGGCAGCCTGTTAATCACATCTCGATGCATTCCCCTCACAAGCTAATCACCTAGACATGGTCCAACTGCATGATGAGAAGCTCCCCAAGAAATCGCACAATTCTGGAGGGCAACCAACCTTCTCTCTAGAAATTGCACAATCCTAACTAGTAGCCTACTGGGCTCCAGAATTGCGCAATTCTGGCAGTCAACACTCACAACAAAAATTGCGCAATTTTTCCCAGCAGGGCTGCTCAACCCAAAATTTGCGCAAATATGGGTAGCAGTCAGCTGCTCTGCCCAAAAATTGCGCAAATCTCCTAGGCAGCCAGCCTAGCTCCCAGCCAAAAATGTGCATTTTCTCCTAGTAGTCGAACAACCTCTTGCATGTGCAGTTGAATTGACTGGTTCCCTCCGGGACTGAGAAAAACAGACTTGCATGCATGGGTTTCTTCTCCCAAATCAGCATGCAAAGGCATACTTGTTTTAGGGATCTATTTTTAGCAGTAGGAGGTTACATGAAAGGATCATTTCAAAAACCTCCCACTAAGCATCACTTTCCCTAGATTTGTGGCATGCGCATCACAACCTCGATGTTATCAAAACTCATCAACTAGACACTGCAGGGTTCACTCCTCACATCAACCTTGCAGCTCTGAGATCCCACATGACATCTAGGAGTAGTTGGCATATTCAACTCAACTGTTTTGGGGTAAGATCACTTTCCATGAATTGCATTGCATTTCTAACACTTTTTGTGTTTCGCTTTGTATGAACGTTGTCTGCTTGATTTCAGTGAGCACTTGTTGTCATTTTGATACTTACTAGCTTGTCCTAGCACTGTTTCAATTTTCGTTGCTATCTTACTACTATCGCATGCATGAAATTGTTTTTCATGAATGGTAGCCCATTTCGCGACTTGCCTCACCCACATGCACGTTGTTCCATTTTTTGAATCTGTCATTCTTTGTTTGCATGCCTGATCATTCACTTATGCTTACACAAGGTATCACCATGCATTCACACTCACATTCACTTTCAGTTGCCCGTCGGCGAGTCGGGGCAGCCTTGGCTTGGACTCTGCCTCACCAAGAGCTTCACCGAAATAACATTGTGTAATCTTGAGAGGGAAGGCTCTGTCTTCCTCTTAGGAAATGTGCATTTCTGTACAGGCACTGTCCTCTAGGATTGTTTTGTGCATTTCTGAGGGACAATCACTTATGGCTCAGAAAATTGCGCAATGAAGTCACTAAGCCTACAGCCATTGCCAGCTGAGATTGCACATTGCTCAATTCTAGTAGTCAACAGCTAGACTGGATTGTGCATTATACAGATCCAATAGTCAACCAGTCTCCCAGTAACCCAAACTGTGCATTGCACAGTCCTGGTAGTTAGTCTCCCAACCTCCCATCCGAAATTACGGAACCTTGATGATCAGTCATATAGGTATGTTGCAAGTCAGTTCTCAAGTTCATTTTGGTTTTCAATTGACAGATTGCTTTCCATGAGCGTTTCATGTCTCCAAGTATTGTAGGTGTTCATCTGCCTCTCAGCAATGCAAGTACAATGGTTTCCAAGAGAGCAAAGTCAAAGACACCATTCAGAGCACACTTGGAGATGCAGTCGATCAAATGTCTATGAGCTTGCCTACTCACGAGGATATCAAGTTTTTCATAGATAAGAACATCAAGATATCACAGCAAGCAGCATCATGAATAACAACTGAAGGCAACATACCGAATACAACAAATGCAGTGAACGTAGTGAATGCAATGAATGCAAGAGGAAGGTTGTTGACAACATAGAGGTAGAACAAAGTTGTAAGAACAAGTAGATTCACCGATAATGAAAGAAACTTTGGAGACTCAAGCTATGAGGTGACAACGCGACATGAAAATCGTGCGAAGATAGAGAAGGAGTCGCATGTACTGAAGAAGCAACCCAAGAAGAACATGAAGCTGCATAGATAGACGAATGATTTGCAGCGGGAACATGAATAGCAGTGGGTGCAACATGCACTCACGGATGAAACTATGCCCGTACAAGTGAAAGATCCATCATAGTAGCTAGCATAGAGCAGACATGGTGAGCAGTGTTGTTGATTGCATGCAAGGGATTTAGCAGCATGCATGTCATTGTGCAAACACATGTGATCCAACCCATTCAGAACACTCACCAAGGTGAAGACAAAAAGCAAGTCCAACTAGAGTTGAACATGTACTTCGACAAGTTGATGCGCATGACCGCCAACACACACTTGAAGATCAACATAGAAACTATGCATCAGTGTGTTGCCGGTTCAGCCGCACCCAAGAAGACCATGCGCATGTTAGCAGACGAGTTGGATGAAGGAGCTGAACTAATGTAGCAGTTGCAATAGAGGCAAGAGTTCGCTTCAGTAAGATGTCACCATGGGGTGCATGAACACCATCACGAATGACCAAGATTGGCATCATCTCACCACCTTCACCATCATAAGCATGTCAAAGAGTTGGGCTCATCACAACAGATTGAGTGCCAGTGATGTCTTGCATAGCTTGTTCAAGCCATTTTGTCTCACATGGGAACATGTGCATTGTAATTTTAAGTCATGTCAAGTGTAAGTCAAGTGTCAATAGTTGGATGTAATAGTCATAGAGTAGGTGAAGAGTCATGAGGATAGTTGAACAGTCACAAAGGGGAATGTCAAGGGTCACCCTACCCTTTGCTATAAATAGAGCCTGATAACTCATTGTAAGGGCTTTTGGTCAGCCAAGCTTCTGATAAGACTATCTTGGAAAGAGCTTGGAAAATATTGTAACGCACTTTGGCTTCTCCACTGCACAAAGCTAGTACATCTCTGTGGAGGAGCAGGTGGATGTGGTTGTAACATTCCACTGTTGGGGCTAGCAGGTTTACATGGATTTATTATATGATTGGAACTTACACTTCTTTATATATAATAAGAGCCAACTCATTTTCATGCATATGTTTTTATTGTAGTTGGACTGTTCCGGTTGCTGTAGCAATGTTTGTTGTTTAACTTAGGTAGTTGTGTATGAACAGTTTTGTATGCAATTATATGAATCTTGTTGCAGATGTGTTATTGGTTTAACCATCACTTTGGATTGCCGAACTGACCTACTTTCCAGCTTATGATGCATCTTCACTCATGTGTTTCCTTCCCAGCTGAGTACACTTACAGGTTGTCAAGGGGTGCACACATCTCAGCCCACCTGTGTTAGAACCTCTCATGCACCTTCCTTGACTCACTGTAGTGGGCACACCCTTGCTACGAACAAAGTTAGATTAATTGCCTCTGTGCAACATCGCAGTCAAGGCATTGGTATACGACCCACTGCTGGGACCCCTACACAAAATGGTCTGAGGTCTAATTGGGACTTCTTACTGGGGATATCCCCTTACATGTTGACGGGTCCAACACCGTCAACATTTTGGCACTAGAAGGAGGGCCAAATGACAAGCTGAGTTCTCACATCTGTTTTGAATCTCTACACATCTATCATGACTCACTACTAAGCTACTCTTCTGGAATGTATGTCTTATGGAAACGATTTCATAATCCCGAAAAGGATCTCAGATAACTTGTCTCATAAAACATTTGATGTTGGAGCCTATGTAGCCTTAGTAAGGCACGTGGTCAGTGTTTTAGGCTCATGCGAAAGACATGGATTCTTTGAAGAATACATGAGCTGTGCGCTGTTCATCTACACACTTCGAGGGCACCCAATGCACTAGTGTGACATGTTGCCTGAAAAATATATTCATTATCTTGCTCATTTGGTCGCAAAGATAGACTGTGCTTTCAATCACTTTAAGTGGAAAGAACTTGATCAAGAAATTTTGAAATTACGAAAAGCACCCGATGAATCCGTTGATCAGTTTTACATACGCTTTTGTAATCTTTGATACCGATTCCCTAAAGATGAAATTGACTGGGAATTTATTTATGGAAGATTTTAGTATCTTCTTCACATATCCAAACCCCGCTCAGCACACTTCGGTGATGGAGCTATGCAATCACAGGTAGACACAGTTGCTGTCACAAGTGACTATCTGCCTTCACCTCATCAAACAACTCCACCACCACAGAGTGATGTGGGAGATCATGCACGCACCTCTGTCAAACTGTCACATCCTCCCACGGCGCACCCCCCGGCCACCCGTGGTGGCACTGCCGTGGGCGGAGGGGCCTGCATGCTGGCTCCTCCACCCATGGCAGCGCCACCACGGGCAGCCGAGGAGCGGGCCAGCGATTCCGGGAATCGACGGCCCGCCCCCCGACCGCCCATGGTGGCGCTGCCATGGGCGGAGGGCTTGCCTGCACAGGGGTGGGTCGTGGGTGCGCCGTGGGGGTGCGGGTGGTGGGTCGTTGGTGCGCCGTGGGGTCGTGGGTGCGCCGTGGTGGGTCGTTTTTTTAGTTTTTTTTAAACCAATTTAATTTTTTTTAATTTAAAATTTAGAAAATTATTAAAAAAAAAAAACATTAAAAAATTTAAAAATTAACATTGTGGTTTTTTTTACTATTAAGAAAAAAATTGCGGTGGCCCTCTGCCCCCGGCTGCCCGTGGTGGCGCTACCGTGGGCGGAGTGGCCTGCGTGCAGGCCCTTTGCCTACGGCCGCGCCACCACAGGTGGCTAGGGGGTGGGCCGTCGATTCCGGCGGGGCCTGCGTGCAGGCCCTTCACCCATGGCCGCACCGCCACGGGCGGCCGGGGGCAGAGGGCCACCGCAATTTTTTTTTTAATAGTAAAAAAAAACACAATGTTAATTTTTAAATTTTTAAATTTTTTAATGTTTTTTTTTTAATAATTTTCTAAATTTTAAATTAAAAAAATTTAAATTGGTTTAAAAAAAACTAAAATATTTTTTATTATTTATATTTTTAAATAAAAACAAAAAAAAGGTTTTAAAACAAAAAATTATAACTTTTTTTGATAAAAAAAAAGTTTAAAAAAGAAATGTAAATTTTTATTTTTTTATTTTAATAAAAAAAATTGTTTAAAAAAAAAATGTAAATTTATTTATGATTTTTTTTTAAATATAAAATGTAGGTTTAATTTTTAATTTTTTATTTTCAATATAAAAGGTAGGTTTAATAATTTTTATTTTTAAAGAAAAAAATAAAAATAAGAATAAAAATTGTTTAAAAAAATATTTATAATTTTTTTTAATAAAAAAAAGATTGTTTAAAAAAAACAAAATTAAATTTTATTTTTTATTTTTAAATAAAATATATATGTTTAATAAAAAATAATTATTATTATTTTTTTTTAATAAAAAATACGCATTTTTTGGCTTTTTTTATGATTTGAATTTATTTTTGTTTTTTTTAGTATTAATTTTTTTAGTTTTTAAATTTTTTTCCTTAATTTATTTATTTATTTATTTTTAACTAGGTTTTTTATTTGTTGATTTATTTTTTTTCCTAGCTTTTGTTTTTTTTTTCTCTCTCTATTTTTACTTACTTATATCTATATATATAGTTTTTTTTTCCAAATTCTTTTATGATTTGTGAGATAAATTTTTTTTAACATTTTTTTATTTTTTTATTTTTGTTTTTTATATATATTTTTATATTTGCTTTTTAAGTAATCAACATTTTAATCTTAATTTTAGTAGTTTTTAATTTTTTTTGTTAATTTTCTATTTTTTTAAGATCTAGTTTGTTTTTAATTTTAATTTTTTTTTCTTAATTAATTATTATTATTTTTTGTTGTATTTTCACCTACTTAATTTTTTGTTTATTTTAAATGCTTTTTTTTTCTTTTCCATATATATCTATATATTTTGGTTTAGAGGATAACTCTTTTTTCCCCCATTTTTTTAAAATATTTTTTTTACTAATTAATTGTTTATAATTTTTTTTTTTTAGTTTTTTAATTCTTATCATTAATTTTGTTTTTTTTTACATTTTTATTATTGATTTTTTTTTTGTTTTTTATTTTTATTTAATGTTTTGCTTTTAGTATATATTTTAATCTATGTTTTGTTTTGTTTTTGTTTGTTTTTTTTTTTTTTTTCATTGTTGTTTTTTTTTTTTTTTATGTTTTCATTATTTTTTTTAAATTTAATGTTTTTCGGGGTCATGATAAAATATTTTATGCCATTATTTCGAAATGTTGAAATTTTACTTTTGAAAAAAAAAAGTGTTCTCCCAGAATTAACCCTTTTCGTTTTGAGGGTGTTTTTTGGATAATTTTTGCGCAAAAAATTGGTTTTCATCGCCATTTTTAAAACATGTTGAAAATTTACCCAAGAAAAGAAAAGGTGTTATTCTAGCATCAACACTTTTCATTTTTAGCACTGTTTTTTATGTTTTTCAGGGTTTTTTTGCTAGAGTTCTCGTTTTGAGTTTATAGTTCCCGTTTTAAAGTTTACATTGTTTTCCGATCATTCACAAGACAACTCGGATGTCAGTGTATCATTACAGTGTGGAGAGGACACATATTCCTCAGTAAATTCATTCAATATATCATTTATCTTTCTTGAAAACATAGAGCGTGAACATCTTTGCTTTTCATCTACCCCTCTGCCTGATTCATCAAATGATGAGGATGCCAACAAACATCCTGAATTTTCTGATCTTGTTTGTCGTGATCTATTCACTTCCTCATCCAATCATGATGTTGATTCAAACATTGTTAATCTATCCAAGACACTGGTCTACGATGATCTATCTGTGAATGAGGTCTAAAACCCCAAGATTGTCGAGGCACTTTAGCCCGAGATGATGGTTATGTCAGGTCCTTGCTGTACTGAGGTTAGTTTCACTTCCGGTCAGGAAATTGTTGAAACTCTCAAGGCTCCTTATCACTCTCTGCTTTGCATTGAAGATCAACCAAACACCCAAATTTCACTTCCTCCACTCGAACTACACGATCCCATCGCTCATGCATTGGAGGAATCTTACACAGCAAGCACACATGCGCAACACAAGTGGTCTACCTTTCTCACGTTTTCTTGCATGTCACAGTCAAGAGAATTGGTACACTCAACATCTACACGCAGTGTAGCACAACATTAAGGCAACACCACAGAATGCATGTCATGCACTTTCACTCATCTTTGTTCTATGGTCACTTGTAAGATCGGAGTGTGTTTGTGTTCACTGTTACATCTTTCTTGTTTGCTGGTTCACACAACTGTCTTGTTTGAAAACCATGCCTTCACCAACATGGGTCAACCAATGCGCTGATGGTTGCATTGGAAGTATCACTTCACGTGAGATGACCTATGCACTGTTGACGTAGGAGTAGTGTTTGCTTGCATGTTGTTTGCTTACTTGCTTTGTTTGTTTGTTTGTCTGCTTTCTTGATTGCTTACTTTCTTTGCTCTCACTTTTTCTTCTACTCTTGCTTTGCTTTGTTGTTTGTTAGTTCGCTTGTTTTGTTTCGTAGGATAGTTTCACATGAAACCATGTATGACACTTGAAGTGAGCTGGGTAATGTACAAGAGGCCTTGTGCTAATATCACTACTTGGTTATCTGTCATCCTGCCTTTGTATGAAGAACTTGTTACTTTTAGTCCATAATACATAGAAGGAAGATATGTACTGTTCGAAGTGAACCTTGGTGAAAACACAAGGCTTGCGCGCTTACTAGTATCACCTACTCTAGTCGGTTGTTTTTGGGTTAATCCTTGTCATCTCAGTCAAGTAGAGTAAGGTGAGGGGGAAAACCTTAATAGCCACGTCAGAGGTATAATAAACTACTTCTCTACTGGAACAACCTGTTCTTCTCTCAATAAGTCGAGATCCCTCTTCTGCCTCTGAAATGAATAAGTGTTATGCATAGTTATGAAAATGAAAAAATGATTTTTTTTTGAAAAAAATAAAAAAAATGGATAAGGAGAAAGAAGAGAAAGGCTTCCTATGCAGAGAGGTGATGCATGTAACTCCACCAGGGTATTGACTAGGCTCACTGGCAGCAGAGCCATGCTTGTGTCCCTATGAGACTCTGCCGGGGTACTGTCCAGGCCTGCTAGTAGTGGAGAAACACCAGAGATAAAACTAAGACTCTGACGACTATACTATTTGTGCACCAATATATCCCTCAACCCCAATCAAAACAACTGTGTTTCCTTGGCTTGGAATGTGTTTCAATCAACCAAGATCTTGGCGGATGCTACATCTTACAATCAAGCTAGTGCGGAAACCAAGAGGAGCTGAGAACTGAAAAATACTTCCAAGTTGTTAGAATTGATTTTCATGAACAAGGTCCATTCGGAGAGTTGGAGTTCTACCAGTTTGTTGCCAAGTGTTGTAGCAGCTACAACCACCCTCCAAAATTTTTCCTTAGCTTCATTTTGGAGCCTCCCTTCCAACCTTCATAGCAGCCTTCCATACTTTGTAAATTTCACAAGCTTCAGTGTTTTGCTTGCACAAACGCAGCCTGTCAATCACATCTCGATGCATTCCCCTCACAAGATGATCACCCAGACTTGGTCCAACTGCAGGTTGAGCAGCTCCGCCGAGAAATTGTGAAATTTTGGAGGGCAACCAGCCTTCCCTCCAAACATTGCGCAATCTTGAGTGGCAACCTCCCAAGCTCCAGAATTGCGCCATTCTGGCAATCAACACTCACAGTGAAAATTGTACAATTTTCCCTAGCAGGGCTACTCAATCCAGAATTTGCACAAATCTAGGCAGTAGTTAGCTACTTTGCCCAAAAATTGTGCAAATCTCCTGGGCAGTCAGCCTAGCTCCCAGCCAGAAATGCGCATTTTCTTCGAGCAGTTGAACAACCTCTTGCATGTGCAACTGAGTTGATCGGTTCCCTCCGAGACGAGAAAAAAAGAATTGCATGCATGGGTTGATTCTCCCAAGGCAACATGCAAAGGCATCCCTTGTTTGATGGATCTATTTTTAGCAGTTGGAGGTTACATGCAAGGATCATTTCAGAAAACCCCCACCAAGTGTCACTTTCCCTATATTTGTGGCATGCGCGTCAGAACCTCGCTGTTATCAAAACTCATCAACTAGACACTGCAGGGCTAATTCCTCACATCAACCTTGTATCTCTGACATCCCACATCACATCTAAGAGTAGTCGACACATTCAACTTAGCTATTTTGGGGTAATATCGCTTTCCATGACTTGTGTTGCATTTCTGAAGATTTTTGTGTTTCTCTTCGTATGAACGTTGTCTGCTTGATTTCAGTGAGAACTTGTTGTTGTTTCGATACTTACTAGCTTTTCCTAGCATAATTTTAGTTTCCATTGCTATCTCACTGCTATCACATGCATGAAACTGTTTTTCATGAACAGTCACCGATTTGGCGATTTGCCTCACTCACATGCATGTTGTTCCGTTTTCTGAATCTGTCATTTGTCGTTTGCATGCATGATCATTCGCTTGTGCTTATACTTAGTATCACCATGCATTCAAACTAACTTTCAATTTCAGTTTCCCGTCGGCGAGTCTGGGCAGTCTTTGTCTGGACTCTGCCTCACCAAGACAGAATTGCACAATCTTGAGAGGGAAGGCTCTGTCTTCCTCTCAAGAAATGCGCATTTCTACCCAGGTACTGTCCTCCAAGACTATTTTGCACATTTTTGAGGTATAGTGACTGCTGGACCAGAAAATTATGCAATGCAGTCACTGAGCCTACAACCATTGCCAGCTGAGATTGCACATTGCGTAATTCCAGCAATCAACAGCCAGACTAGACTTTGCATTACGTAGTTCCTGCAGCTAGCTAGTCTCCCAGAAGCCCAGACTATGCCTTGCATAGTCTTGGCAGTCAGTCTCCTGACCTCCCGGCTGAAATTGTACAACCTTCATGATCAGTCACACAGGTATGTTTCAAGTCAGTTCTCAAGTTCATTTTCGTTTTCGACTAACAGATTTCTTTCCATGAGTGTTTCCATGTCTCCAAGTATTGTAGGTGTTCATTTTCCTCTCAACAATGCAGGTATAATGGTTTCCAAGAGAGCAGAGTTGAAGACACCGTTCAAAGCACACCTGGAGATGTAGTCGATCAAATGTCTAGGAGATTTCCTACTCACAAGGATATCAACTTGTTCGTAGACAAGAACATCAAGATATCAGAGTAAGCAACATCATGAATAGCACCTGAAGGCAGCATACTAAATACAAGGAATGAAACGAACACAACGAATGCAATGAATGCAAGAGGAAGGTTGTTGACAACACAGAGGCCAAACAAAGTTGCAAGAAAAAGTAGATCCATCGATAATGAAAGCAACTTTGGAGATTCAGGCTATGAGGTGATGACGCGACATAAAGATCGCGCGAAGACAGAGAACGGAGTAGAGAAGGAGTTGCATGTGTTGAAGTAGCAACCTAGGAAGAACATGAAATTGCATAGACAGATGAATGTGTTGCAGCATGAATAGGAACAACAATGGGTGCAACATGCACTCATAGATGAAACTGCATCCGTACAAGTTAAAGATCCATCCCAGCATCTGGCACGGAGTAGGCATGGTGAGCAATGTTTTTGATCACATGCAAGGGATTCAACAACATGCATGTCATTGTGTGCACACATGCGATCCAACCCATTCAACACACTCACCAAGGTGAAGACAAAAAGCAAGTCCAACTAGAGCAGAAGATGTACTTTGGCAAGTTGATGCGCATGAACTCTAGTACACACATGAAGATCAAAACAAACACTATGTATCAGTGTGTTGTCGGTTCAGTCACACCCAAGAAGACCATGTGCATGTTAGTAGATGAGTTGGATGAAGGAGCTGAACCAATGCACCAGTTGCAACAGAGGGAAGAGTTCGCTTCAAAAATATGTCACCATGGGGTGCATGCACACCATCACAGACGAGCAAGATTGGCATTAGCTTACCACCTTCACCATCACAAGCATGTCAAAGAGTTGGTCTCATCACAACAGACCGAGTGTCAATGATTTCTTGCATGGCTTGATCATGCCATTTTGTCTCATATGGGAACATTTGCATTGTCATGTTAAGTCATGTCAAGTGTAAATAGTTGGATGTAATAGTCATAGAGTAGGTGAAGAGTCATGAGGGTAGTTGAATGGTCAGAAAGGGGAATGTCAAGGGTCACCCCACCCTTTGCTATAAATAGAACCTCATAACTCATTGTAAGGGCTTTTGGTCAGCCAAGCTTCTGATAAGACTATCTTGGAAGAGCTTGGAAAGTATTGTAACATGCCTTGGCTTCTCCATTGGATGAAGCTAGTACATATCTTTGGAGAAGCAGGTGGATGTGGTTGTAACATTCCACTATTGGGGCTAGTGGGTTTACATGGATGTATTGTATGATTGGAACTTACACTTCTTTATATATAATAAGAGCCAACATGTTTTCATGTATATGTGTTATTGTAGTTGGACTGTTCCGGTTGTTGTAGCATTGTGTATGAACACTTTTATATGAAATTAGATGAATCTTGTTGCAGATGTGTTGTTGGTTTAACCATCTCTTTGGATTTCTGGACTGACCTGCTTTCCAGCTTGGGATGCATCTTTGCTCTTGTGTTCCCTTCCTAGCTGAGTACACTTACAGGTTGTCAAGGGGTGCACTCATCTCAACCCACCTATGTTAGAACCTCTCATGCACCTTCCTTGACTCACTGTAGCGGTCACACCCTTGCTACAGACAAAGTTATCTTACTTTCCTCTATGCAACATCATAGTCAACACATTGCTATACGACGCACTGCTAGGAATCCTACACCAAACGACTTGATGTCTAATTGGGACTTCTTACTGGGGAGATCCCCTTACATGTTGGTAGGTCTAGCACCATCAACAGGTCTATAGTTGGACAACCCTTCCAACCTATCCTCATACCATCTAGACCAACTGACAACTTTGACATTGTAGTGATCCCTTCACCTACAATGTGACCAAATCCCTCTTAAGTTGTACTTTGCTTTGCACACTCTGATTCACTATCTCCCAAAGTACCTTAGACATGCTCTAAAACCAGGTTGAATTTCCACGAACCTGGTTTCTAGAATAGAATCTTAAAATATTTGATGCTACCAAACCAAGAATATCAACAAAGATACTTTGCACAATGGAATATAAATAGAAGTAAATCACACATGCACAAATATAGACAACTCTTTACAAAATATTGTACAAATATGTACAACAACCAATCTTTGTTATATTACACCAACTAGATAACACAACTGTCTAGGGATTTCGTACCAGGGATAATGGCCCTCAAATATCCAATGGTACAAGAATACAAGATACAATGACAATATTGATGCTTTAGTGCACAATCACAGCCTCTATATCGTATCTCATCCTGTCAGTCCTTCACTCACAATCTGTAGCAACACAAATCTACCTCTATCAATGAAACAAGTCCATCTTCTTACTGAACATGACTCCATCTTCTCTCACATTGATCATAATTCCATCTACACATCAACACATTGAGACTCCGCTTGATTTTTGAACAACTCCATTTGTGGACAAACTCTCTTTGCCCACTACTGCTCCTCAGCTGCTCAGGGTCTTCTTCCCATTATAGCCTTCCATTGCTACTATATGAAGGCTAACATAGGGAAGGAGGGCTATCACCTATCACTGCTACAAATCTCTTCTCCAATAATGAACATGGGTTAATCCAATCTACTCCTCTAGGCTAGCCAATCCTTGAGCTCTTAGATTGCCTCCTTCTAGTACCTTCTTTCTTCCATAAAAGAGCTACACATAGGTTGAAAGATTCATCCAACTCACAATTATCCAAGTTTGTTATTCTATGGATACCTTGGACATTTTCTTGTTGCCCTCCACCAACCACTAAGTGCCCAATACTTCTATCCACACCAAGGCTCCATCCCTAGCATCAAATAAAAACATACTTCAACAATACATACCTTTTTTATAGGTACTTTCACAACTACAAGTTCTTCTCTTGGTTAGGGCTCATGACCCACTGTTACAACCCTTCTTTATTCCTCCAAAACCACCTCAAAAGTTGCGGTCTTGTCTTTCTTTTCTCCTATTGTTTAAAACTACTTCCTAGGAAGTGTTTAGCCTTAGATTAGGCCTACCAACCCTCCCCTAACCACCCAAAACTATTCCATATCCCTATATCACCCTATAGTAGCCCTAAAAAACCTCAAATTAGGATCCCCCCCCAACAAAGAGACTACCATCTGCAGTCCTCAAACAAAGGCACTCCTAAACAAAACTGCACCTCAAAAGAGCCCTGCAACCCTCTCGTATAATGACGAGTCCTCCTGCAATGAACTCAAACCTACAATGAGGGAAAACATGCCCAAAACAACCCCCTTCCTCCATGTCATGTCCTCCTATTCCTCCGGCCAACTTCAAAGATGTATTGATGATGATTTGATGCACTTGGATGGTAAATACAACATCAACTCACCTCCTTTTTATATGCTAAAGGAGGGCTCCACAAATTATTAAAGAGATATGTCTTTTGGACATGTTTACTGCAAGCCTACATGACTTATATGTTGAAAAATCCAATGTTATCTTCAAAACTTCATATCTCATCAAACGCATCTCGGATTTTGATTATTCATGATGTGTTGAATTCTCCTTGCCATCCTCTATCATTTACATCCATCAGATGTCCAAAATTATTAATAGTTTTGGCCCAAACATCATTGGGTACAAAACACGAACCTCAAAGCCAACAAGATACTTTTTTGGCTCTCCAACCTATAAACCCCAAACCATAGGGCTTGGAGTACCTCCCGAGCTATAAAAATCAACAAAAAGGATAAAGGAGTTTTAGCCAGAAAAAACTAAATAATAAGGAAGAACTTTGTGAAATATTAGAAGAGGACATTGTGCCTTTGAAAGAAGAATTAGAGAAATTCAAACACATATTAAAGCTTCTTAAAGGGGCTAAATATTTGGATCACATTCTTAGCATTAAAAGATCTCCTATCATCAAAATAAGTCTTGGTTATTAGGAAGGCTGCGAGACATACAAAGATAAGTCTCTTTCAAGAACATAACATGACGATCATTCCAAGAAACTTGATCAAACATTCATTGCATCCAACAAAAACTCATTTGAAGACCCTAAGAAAGTGATTAATCAACCCAAGCATGTTCATTTCAACATTTCTAATGATCCTCAGAATATGCCAAGAATTTGCAGGGTACACATAGGTCACAAAAAATAAGGAGCCATAAGTGGAACCTTCCATGACATAAAACCTTCACAAAGTATCCACAAGTAGAGATGGAGAAAGAGTCAGAAATTAGCAAGCGTATGAGGCTCTTCCAAGAAAAAACTTTAGTAGACATGTCAAATCAAGATCATCTTATGCCACTAGGTATCAAAATAAGTTCTTTGTTTATTTTTTTTCATGTAAAACATTTGGCCACAAAGCATAGGATTGCAGAACCTATGATGTTATCAGGTATAGATGATGTAATCAAGTACCCAAGCTCTTGCATATGAATTAAATTAGAAAAATATCATATTATTCATGTCTGCCAATGTTGAAGCCCAATATTGAGTGTTACACATGTCACAATGAAGGACATAACTTGTGATTGCATACTCAACTTGAGATGACACAAGAGAGGACTTCCTATTAACCAAAGAATGAAAACTATTTAATGGAGAATGAAATAGGAAGAAGAAAGGTTAGCTTTGAGGGATCTAACCTCTCACATCCAATCCCTTGGTAAATGCTTCTTCAAGATTATACTTGTTTGAATTGAATATTGAAGAAGCAATATTATGTAGGAAGGATGTAAGAAAGTTGTCATTGGTATGAGAGAAAAAAATGAGAAAAAGAGGAATATGTATATAAGGAAGTCTTTGATGATGACGGAAGCATATTGATAGGAGGAGATTCTCAAATATCAAGTATGCTCTCAAGGGGAGATTCCATTTTTCAAGTCAATAGATAAGTTCAAAAACAATTGTAAAGCGTTGGTAGGCACTTATATATGAAGAGCCTATGCATAAAGGAAGTACGATCTTAGGAGGAGGCTTCATTTACAACTCGATCAGGGCCATAGGAAAGTTCATGAAGAGTTGGATAGCATTGGCAAGAACTTACAAATGAAGAGCTTATGGACAAAGAAAACATGGTCTTAAAGGGAGACTCCATTTATAATAGGATTAGGACCATAGGAAGGTTCATGAAAAATCATGGAATATTTCTAGGAAACCATGTCACTTTTGCATTGATGTCAAAGTGGGAGATAATGTAGACATTAACAAGGAAGACATTGAAGCAACAGAAGGACACACCATATATTGAAGGAGAGAAAGAAGGAAGAATATTCGCACCTAGTTAGGGGAAGTCCCCAACAACGTGTAAGGGGGAGTATGGTCCATTGTATTCAATGACCATGTTATGTATCCATATCAAAATAACATAGAAACATAAGAAAATATAGATCGACAACTAGATAATAAGCTACTTTGAGGGGGAAACCTCCCTTTGTATAACATAAATGAAGAATTCTTGGATTATCCAAATGATAAAACCTCATTGGTATATAGAGGAGTCTAAGGGGTCCAAATATAATTAGGTTATACATAACAATAATAATGTAAGTGAACAATAATAAAAATAATGGGCTTCTTTGGGGCACAACAATAAAAATACGAGGACTAAACTAGTATTATAGGGACTTAAGATGCCCCTCTCCTTAAAAAAATTGTCATCCTCAACACTTGAGTAGTTATAGATGCTTCTATATAGAATAATCATCCTCCCATGTGGAATATTCAACAAGTAAGTGATTCCACTTATTGAGATAATCTAAAATTGATTGATTATGTAGCTACTGAAGTCTTGTTTCTATGGTTTCTTCAAGCCCCAATATGGCTTTTCCTTCCTCATAAAGTTTTGGAAATGAAGTTTGAACTAGGATCTTGTAAACAATAACCTTATTTAAGCATGAAACATGAACAACTAGGTGTCCTAGTGAATATGTAGGAAACTCCAATTTGTATGACATAGTACCAATATTTTGCAACACCTTGTAAGGGCCATAATACTTGGATGATAATTTATTATCCTTCTTAGCTTTCTTGAGGGACATTTGTTTGGATGGTTTTATCCATAAAAATACACAATCATCCATGTCGAAAATTATTTCACTGTGATGTTGATATACCTCTTGCATCATTTGATTCTACACCAGAGTCAGGTTATTCTTTACGATTTGGAGAACTTGTTGTTGATACTCGATGTGATCTTCCACTCCATGAACCTTAGAATTATCTCTTAAGGACAATGTGATGGATGGTGGATGATATACATAAAGCATCATAAATGGGGCCATTTTTGATGTGGTATGGAATAAGGTGTTATACCAATCTTCTGCCAAAGGTAACTACTTGACCTATTATGTTTGTTAAATCATCCCAAAGTGGTGTAAACATAGAATCAACATTAGCTACTGTATCAGCTGCAACATTATTAATTCTTAGAACTGATTTGACACCGAAAGTTTTGAATGCAAAATTTAATCACCATACCTTTTGTTGGTAATTCTTCAAATGTGGTGAAATATAGTGAATTGTATCGCGTACCTATCTAGTGATGATCACAGAATCACCATTTACCTTTAGAAATCCAACTTCATGTGAATGGATTTCTTTAGTCCAAGAATCAACACCTCATACTTTGCAACATTGTTAGTACATTGAAATTCTAAATGAAAATAAATAAAAAATGTATTCTTTTAGGGGTCCATCAAGATGTAGTCTGCACCATTTCCATCCTCTATTTCTGATCCATCATAGTACAACACACACATGTCAGTATAACTAGAATCTAAACTAAAACTATTTATATCTATAGCAAAAAGTTCATTACCACTAGCTGGAAGGTAGGGAAGGAGTTCCAATTGTGTATCTAATGGGATAGGTGACAACATGGCTTGGTAAAAGCCAGCGTAAAACTCTTAAAATAAGTACGCCAATTCTTCTTGAGTGATGCTGATTGATTCATTAGGTGCTTCAAGATCAGTAATTGTATACTTCATGTATGGATCACTATTGACCCTAATCTCATTGTTATTTCCTTTATAGAGGAGCCATAAATGAGACCAATATGTGGTGAAATACCCTTGAATTTTACTAGACCATTATTTTCTTATTAAAAACCCATATGCTTCAGGAATATCAACGACCACAATATGAATGAACTGGCTCAAGTCAGAAGGCAGACTTATCAGTACATTATTTCATTTTTTTTCTTTTTTTAGTTTAAACATTGTTTAATATGTTTAACCATGCAATTACATAATATGTTGCAAAATAATGAAGACAATATTTCGAAAAGATCTCTTTTAATGAAGAAAATTTTGATTATTAAATGAAACTTGAAAATATCTCAAAGCTTTTTAATTATAGATAGAAAGAAAGAAAGAAAATTATTTTAACATCCATGAGGCTAAAGATAGCCTATGGGACATATTGCTTCTTTATTTGGTTATTGTATTCGACACTTTTCCTATGAATGCTCACAATAAATGCTCCATCTTCTCGATAAACCCATCGCAAAATAGATTATCCCAAGACCCAACTGCCAGAATATCTGCATAACTTTCTGAAGACCTCACATTCTAAAATGAAATGATTTTATGTTTCCACTTTTCTGGAAGGACAATACACACTATTTCCTCCAACACTTCTTTTGGCCTTTTACAACACCCTCTTTCACAACAGAGTTGATGAGAATTAGTCCTTAACTGAGAATAATAATTTTGGCTCTCCAAAAAATATTGGCCTCTATGTATGCTTTTTGTTGATGATTATGAGTGGGATTAAACACTTTAATATAGTAATTTTTCTTTCTCCCTAGCCCCTTATCCCAAGTATGCTCGTGAAACTTATACATAACAAAATATTTTATCTATTTACTATTTATGGGATATGTTCAAGCAAATACCCCATTTACTAAAACATTTGTTATTTTGCTACATCAAAGTCTTTTATCTTTTTCACAATATGTCATTAAGGACAACCTCAGGCTATCTACCCTCTTCCATTTGCTCAATTTGTTTTAAATACCTTATGAATCGCACCATAGCAAATTCTTCAATAGGAGAAGCCCTTGTTTCACTTAACAAGATAGCATAAGGAACTGAAATTTTAATTTTGAAATTGTTTGTAATCAAACACTTCTGAATTTTATCAATTTGTTTCCACTGTATGTTGAAAGTACTGCTGGCCCATAGTTCACAACCATACAGAATCAATAGAATCCCAAAAAGAGTTTGAGTGGTTTTCCAGTCCCATAACTCTGCCTCTCTACACCTATTTTGAAAAGTATAAAATTCTTTCCAACCCCCCAAACTTCTTTTCTTTCTACAACCATCCTAGCTTAAATTTTGTTGAAATCAATTTCGATGTATCTGTAATCTGTAAGTTCTTCCAGAATGTTTCCTTCAAAGTAGAACTTATGCTGGTTATGTTTTATTTTTTAAGAGAAAACCATTACTTTAATTTTGCTAATATTGACTTGCATCCCCACCCTTCTACAAAAATTCTCAAGGGATAGTAAGTTCTCTTGCAAACCCAGAGAAGATTTAGCAATCAAAATAAGTTCATTTGCATACAAAAGAAGCCTTATAAAAAACTTTACAAAATAGATATCATCATCCCCTTGTGAATTTAACCACAACTCAAGCTTGTCAATATACAAACCAAAAAGGGTAGGATACAGTGGGAAACATTGCATCACCCCAATATCACTTCTAAAACTTTTAGAAATGCCTGCTGAAGTTCTAATTTTGACTTTCACCTCTTCATACAACCTATGCACAACTACTCTAAAATGTTTAGGAACCCCAAGTTCCTCCATTCCATCCCAAAGCTTATCCCTAGGAACCGTGTCAAAAACTTTTCTCAAATCAACAAAGCAACAAAATACTTTTTCCTTTTTCTTCTAAACTTTTTTAATGATGTGCCTTAAAGTTATACAATGATCAACTGTGGAATGTTTAGGTATAAAACATGCTTTCCCTTTAGCATGCTTGTGTATTTCTTCTGACCACAAGCTAATTTTATTTTCTAGAATGCTTCCAAATAACTTTGCAAACAAAGCGTTTATCATTATGGTCCTATAATTGGTGGGATTATTGACGTCACCACTCTTGAAAAGAGGTATTTCGAGACTAGTTGTCCAATCTGTGGGGAACCCCTATTGTATGATGTTGAAAATTTATGTAATGTGAGGTGTAAGAATCATCGAGCCCCACTTTAGATACTTTGCTTGGAGTTCATATAAGTGTTTTTCTTTTCCAACACCCAACTTCTTGATACCCATCTTGTTGTAGTGACTGCAACACCCTCCAAAATTTTAGCCTGCATCCAATTTCAGAGCCTTCCTTGGGTTTTTCCTTGATGTTTACAAGCACTTGGGCTCATCCCATGAGCTTGTAGTGAGTCTTTTCACCCTCCTCACTTGACCATTCAATGGACATCTTTTTGCATGTTCTGGCCACACACAAGGTCTCGCTTCGTGTGCACAAGTTGTATTCGCTACGTAAACATTCGTCGAACTTACACACGAAGTTGTATGCACTGTCACACAAGATTCGTCACGGTTGTTCAATGATCTATCACAAGCACCATGATTGTCGCTCGCACCATCGGTCAGTCACATTGAGTATATGTTGTCTTTATGGTTTGAGGCTTCTTGTCGTCAAGTCATGTTGAGTGTGTGTTCGCAAGGTCGCGTATGCACAAATTCACTCGCTCACATACTTAGTCATTTTTATGAAGTTTTAACGACCAGATCACCCTCCAATAGGCGAACCTCCACCCTATAATTGACTCGAACGACTGTCACCAGAACAACGTAGAAGTGTCCAGTAAGGCATTTCAATTTGCGCTACCCACAAGCACACTGACCTAGCCTCCAGCTGGTCAATTGGAGAGTTTGACTAGGCAGTGACTCCGGGATGTTGGGCGTGGAGCCTGATTATCTTCTTTATTCAGAGGTATCACTGCATTGGACCCTAGTTCGTAATGTGGCGACAACGCCGCCCGTAATATTTGTGCTGCAAGGGGGGTCCAAGGGGTGACAACGATCTTTAGGAGCCCCCCCCCCCATCCCCCCGGCGAGGGATCTGGGGCAGCGCCCTCGAAGCTAAAAATAGATGTAAAATTACCTTTTTGTAATTCCGTAGTCAATATCAGCTGTTCATTAGGTGGAGATCTAACAATAGAAGTTATGTTTAATTTAGTTTTTTTGCCATAGAAGGAAACCCCTCGCTATATATGAGGGAATTGTATTGCGTCTATGTAGATCTATATTTTGAGTGAGAAAGAGAGAGGAGATTGTGTGAGAGAGAATAGGGAATTACAACGGATGTAGTATAGGTTGTATCTCTTCAGTTTGATGGATAATATAAAAGGAAGGACTAGCTGTTTCTCCATGGACGTAGCCCAAATTGGGTGTACCATGTATATATGTGTCTCTCTTGTTTTATGTGTTTTTCTGTGTTTATATTTTTGCAATATATTTTATGTGTTCCATTGCTCTGTAATATATAATTTTCTAACAACTGGTATCAAAGCCAAACGTCTATTTGGCTGATAAACTCACAGGAGAGAAGGGTTCCTGGTTCGAGTGGGAGCAATGGCGGAAGATGGTAGGTTTAGGGTTGAAAAATTTAACGACCAAAACTACGAGATGTGGAAGATGGAGATGGAATATTATTTTTACCAGAGAAATCTGTACCTACCATTGAGTGGAAAGACAAATAAGACGACGAGTATGACAGACACAAAATGGGATATTCTCAACAGAAAGGCACTTAGAACAATATAGTTGTGCCTAGTGACATCAGTAGCATTTAATATTTCAAAGGAAACGGAAACATAGGGTTTAATGAAGGCACTGGAAAAACTATATGAAAAACCCTTGGCCCCAAATAAGGTATTTCTTATGAAGCATTTATTTAATATGAAGATGTCAGAAGGTGGATCTATTTCTGATCATTTAAATGAATTTAATATAGTTACCAGTTAGTTAAGTTCTGTAGGGGTAAGGTTTGATGATGAAGTTAGGGCTCTGTTATTCCTATGCTCATTACCAGAAAGTTGGAATGTTTTAGTTGTGGCCATTAGTAATTCTGTCTATGGATCTAGTACTTTAAAGTTTGATGATGTTGTCGGTGCAATTCTTAGTGAGGAAATGTGACAGAAAAGATTCTGTGAGACATTAGGTAATGCTTTGATTACAGAGACTAGGGGAAGAAAAATGGAAAGAGGAAAGACCCCAAGATATCACAGTAAGTCAAGGAAAGGAAGATCCAAGTCTAGATCGGGGATAATGTGCTAGAAATGCAATAATAAAGGACACTTGAAGAAAGACTGCAAGTCTCAAAAGGGAAATGAAGGAGACACACAACAAGAAAACAATCATGAAGCAAATGTGACAGGTGATGTGTTGCAAGATGCTTTGATTCTTTCATTAGAAAATATTATTGATGCCTGGGTGGTAGATTTAGGGGCTTCATTCCATGCCACACTTGATAAGAAATGTTTTCATGATTATGTTCAAGGAGATTTTGGACAGGTTCGATTGGGTGATGATAAACTGTGTAAAATCATTGGAATGGGTACAGTTTTCATAAAACAGTGGAATGAAAATCAATGGCTATTGAAGGAGGTAAGGCATGTTCCAGATTTGAAGAAAAATCTTATTTCAACTGGGCAGTTGGGAGGTGAAGGTTGTGTAACTACTTTTACAGATAAAACTTGGAAGGTCACTAAAGGAGCCCTGGTAATAGCAAAAGGAGAAAAGGTTGGTACATTGTATTTATGCAATGGTATTTCTAATTATGTTAATGCTTTAACCTCTACAGGAGCAGATACAACATTGTGGCATCATAGACTTGGGCACATGAGTGAGAAGGGGACGCAGATTCGTCACTCAAGAAACTTGTTGTCAGGTTTGAAGCATGTTGATCTAAAATTATGTGAGAATTGTGTTTATGGAAAACGGAAGAGAGTTAGATTCCTCAAAGTTGGGAAAGAAAAGAAGAGCGAAAAATTAGAGCTTGTGCATACAGATGTATGGGGAATTTCTCAGGTATCATCTCTTAGTGGATCTCACTATTATGTTACTTTTATTGATGATGCAACTAGAAAGACCTAGATTTATTGTATTCGAAATAAATTTGATATGTTTGATACTTTCAAGAAATGGAAAGCTTTGGTTGAAAATGAGACAGGAAAAATGTTGAAGTGTCTCAGATCAGACAATGGAGATGAATATTGCAGAAAAGTGTTTGATAGGTACTATTCAGAGAATGGAATTCGTAGAGAGAAGACAGTTCCAAGAACACCACAATAAAATTGTGTGTCAAAATGAATGAATAGGACAATCATGGAGCGTGCAAGGTGCATGAGATTGCATGCAGGATTTCCTTTACAATTTTGGGCAAATGTTGTAGATACTGTTGTTTATCTAATAAACATAGGGCCTTCAAGTTCCTTGGATGGTGGTATTCCAGAGGAGGCATGGATAGGTAAGAAGGTAAACTACTCATTTTTAAAGACTTTTGGTTGTGAAGCCTTTGTCCACATTAATAAAGAAAATATAACAAATCTTGAGGCAAAATCAAATAAATGTACCTTTATTAGATATTGTGTTAATGATTTTGGTTATCGCTTTTATGATTATGAAGAACACAAAATCATTAGGAGTAGAGATGTCATATTCAATGAAAATGTTTTGTATAAGGATCAGCTGCAGGAAAAGAAACATGAAAAAGAAAACAGAGAATACGTAGTGCTTGATGAGATCGCAAAAAAAGTGAAGGTGCTTGAAAATCATAATGATCAACAACCAAAACAACAACAACAGCCACAACAACAAAAATCACCTCAAACGCCTAAAAGTGGTGTTAGAAGATCTACCAGGATAAGTAGACCCCCTAAACGATACTCTCCTTCATTATATTATGTATTGTTGACTGATTTTGGTGAACCAGAATGTTATGAAGAAGTAGTGAAAGACGAAACCAGGAAGAAGGGGGAGCAAGCCATGAAAGGAGAGATGGACTCCTTAGCACATAACTAGACTTGGGACTTAGTCAAGTTGCCTACATGTAAAAAAACATTGCAGAATAAATGGTTTATAAGTTTAAGGAAGAATATGGAGGTAGAAAAAGGTATAAAGCTAGAATTGTGGTGAAGGGGTTAACACAAAAAAGGGTATATACTTTGATGAGATATTTTCTCTTGTTGTTAAAATGACTTTAATCAGAACTATTTTAAGTCTAGTAGCAGTTGAAGATTTCCATCTTGAGCAGTTAGATGTAAAGACAACCTTTCTCCTTGGGGATTTGGAGAAATAAATATATATGCAGAAGCCACAAGGATATGAGCTAAACGGGAAGGAGAAACTAGTGTGTAGGTTGAAGAAGAGCTTGTATGGCTTAAAATAGGCTACAAGGCAGTGGTATCTAAAATTTGACAGGCTTATGTCTGAACAAGGTTATACTAGATGTCACTATGATCATTGTGTTTATTTCAAAAGGAAAAATGATGGGAGTTATATTATATTGTTATATGTAGATGACAGGCTTGTTGCATGTTCTAACATGCAGGAAATAAATGTGCTCAAAAGAAAACTAGCGAACTCATTTGCAATGAAGGATTTGGGTGCTGCAAAACAAATTTTTGGTGTGAGAATAACTAGAGATAGGAAGAATCAAAAATTAACATTGTCTTAGAGTGAGTACATAGAAAAGGTGTTGAAAAGATTTAATATGCAGAATGCAAAACCAGTTAGTATACCTTTGGCTAGCCATTTCAAACTAAGTAGGGAGGTGTGTCCCAAGACTCAGGAAGAAATGGATTATATGTCTAAAGTTCCATATGCATCAACAATTGGAAGCTTAATGTATGCAATGGTCTGCACAAGGCTTGATATTGCACATGCAGTGGGAGTTGTAAGCAGGTACATGAACAATCCAGGAAAAGAACATTGGATGGCAGTGAAGTGTATTCTCAGGTATTTGAGAGGTACCACAAATCAAGCATTATGCTTCGGTGGTTCAAACATTTCGCTACAGGGATATGTTGATGCAGATATGGTGGGTGATGGAGATAATAGGAGGAGAAAAATGGGGTATGTGTTTACTGTAGGTGGAACATCTGTCACTTGTGTTTCAAAACTGCAAAGTGTTGTTTCACTCTCAACAACGGAAGTAGAGTATGTTGCTACTATAAAGGCTAGTAAAGGAATGATTTGGTTACAAAGATTTCTAGATGACTTGGGTAAGAAGAAGGAGTTGGGCAGGTTATATAGTGACAACCAAAGTGCCATACATCTTGCAAAGAACTATGCATTTCATTCCAAGAAAAAACATATACAGCTCAAGTAACATTTCATAGAGTTAGTGTTGGAAGATGGACATTTGAAGCTGGAAAAGATACACACTAGCCATAATCTTGCAGATATGTTAAAAAAAGTTGCGACCAGGGAGAAACTGAGATATTTCTCGGTTTCAATTGGTCTTCAAATATGATGATGAAGATGAGAAAGATCCAGGTCCAAAGTGGAGTCATTGTCCAGCAAATGAAGCAGTGGTGGAGTTTCTATAATCAGTCTCCAAGTGGGAGATTGTTGGGTGTGGAGCCTAATTATCTTCTTTATTCAGAGGTATCACTGCATTGGACCCCAGTTTGTAATGTGGCACCAACACTGCCTGTAATATTTGCACTACAAGGGGGGTCCAGGGGGGGCCAAAGCGATCTTTAGGAGGCCCCCCCCCCCCCCCCCCTCCCCTTGGCATGGGATCGGGGGCAACACCCCTAAAGCTAAAAATAGATGTAAAATTGCCTTGTAAAATGTTGTAATTTCATAGTCAACCTGGTCCGTTCATTAGGCGGAGATCTGATGGTAGAAGTTATGTTTAATTTAGGGTTTTTTACCCTAGAATGCAACCCCTTGCTATATATGAGGGAATTGTATTGCGATATGTAGATCTGTATTCTAAGTGAGAAAGAGAGAGGAGATAGTGTGAGTGTGAAGAGGGAATTACAACAGATCTACTATAGGTTGTACTTCTTCAGTTTGTTGGATAATATAAAAGGAAGGACTGGCTATTTCTCCATGGATATAACCCAAATTGGGTGAACCATGTATATCTGTGTCTCTCTTGTTTTATGTGTTTTTGTGTGTTTATATTTATGCAATATATTTTATGTGTTCCATTGTTCTGTAATATATAATTTTCTAACATGGGACTCACTCCCTTAAAAAAATGTGCAAAATCTGCCAAGCATGCCTGCTCCGTTGACTGGAGAAACTGCACAGACATGCTGGATAGACACCCAGTGTCTGTCACTGTCTCCCTCAAGAAATTGTGCCTTTTTTCTAACCAGTCACCAAGTAAGCCGACCTGATGCTCACCTAGAAAACTGTGCAGATTTCATGAGTAGTCCCTCAAGTGCCCAACATCCTGATCATGTCAAAAAATATGCAGAGATGTTCAGCAGGCCAACCTCCCAGCAATTGCGTATTTGTTTTCACCAGCAATCCCATAGCCCGTTGCCAGCTCCCTGAAAAAATGCACATTTTTTCCCGACAAGCCTTTCACAGCCCACTCCTATCTCCCCTAAGGAATTGCACAATTCTTGCTACCAACTCCTCCTCTGCTGCATGCACTTCTTCCCTCAAGAAATTGTGTAGATCTACCCTCCAACTGAACCAGATCCTGAGGACAGTCACTACTGATCCGAATTGTCCATCTCAGTCTCCCAATGACTTCTGTGCAATTTTCGCCAGTAGTGCTCGCAGCCCGCATCCGAGCTTGAAACCTACCTTGTGTAGTTTCATAGTCTTCTCCTCTGTCTCAGTCACCTGCATCCGAAAGTGAAAGATAATGCATCATGGTAGACTAGGAGTTTTATGGATTTGATGTCATCTCATCATGAGTGATTGTAGATATAGGTACATGGACGAGACACGATGCGACGACGAATGGGATGAACAAGGAGAGCACATGCGAGGATATTTGTTCACGAATAGACAAATGGACAATGCATGAAAGGAGATTTTTTTGTGAACAGATGATGAATGCAAGGAGATGTTTTCACGAACGGATGAACATGTGAAGCATGCTAAAGTGCAAGCAAAGAAGCAATCTGCACATGTGACATCAAGCAAACAAAAATACCATCGAAGACTCCACACACCTTGCCATGCGAAGGAGAAGCTACAATACACCAAGAACATATCCATCACTTAGCAACATTGTAACTTGACATGCACATCAGCAGCAACATGGACATACTAGCATTGTCATGTCATGAGTCATGTCAGTGACATCGCTACTATGGGCCATACTGTGTAAATCAATGTAATGTAACGTGGAAGTCTAAGAGACCCACATGTCATATGAAGGGTCATGTAAAGATGAAGAGTCAAATAAGTTAAACAGTCATGAGGGAAGCTTAATTCAGAAGCTTGATAACAGGGCAACACATTTTCACACATGTATTGTAATTGTTTATAAGACTAATCTTGGAACATTTGTAATGCATGTTGCTTTAACCTATGTTAAAACATTTGAACTTTTACGGTTGTTCTAATACATAGGTTTATGAAAATGTGTTATATAAGTTGTTTATGCTATCCTATCCATGTGGGCTACCTCACCGGACATCAGACATAACCTTTCCCATAAACTTGTTATAGTGACCATCGCACTCACCTGGACTACTCCATTGAGTGTTGTATGTTCTATTCCTTCTTGTGTGTGTGACTACTGCATTCGTGTGGACTTCTCTGCCAGAATCTGCGCATGTCTTTTCATGTTGTGTGTCTCTGACAGAGTTGGGACTCTTCCCGTTTGACTGGAGACTCAGTTCCACCCTCTCTCTCTACGTTGAAAGAACCTTGACACAAGTAACACTAGCACTCATCAGGCACGTGAACCTCGAAGAAAAAACATACCACTCTCATGTGTTGACAAGCAATTACTAAGGAAAAAATTTAAGATAATGGAAACTAGGCCATCATACCGGATGGTACTCCTACACCAAATGGTGTGAGGTCTAGTTGGGACTTCATATTGGGTAAATCCCTTGAATGTTGGTGGGTTCAACACCGTCAACATTTCTAGTGCTAGGAGGGCTATCGTTGTTTATGGCTAAATGTCCTCTCACTCCCACTCATCAATCATCTGGTCAAGGTAGTAAATCGAACTCCCTCTCACCTACGCATGACTCTAAATTTGGTTACTCCTCACCTCCCAGACGTGAACAAGAAGTTTCGTATCAGCACCTTTTCTCCATTCGTCCCATTAGCTGACAGTTTGTGAAAGCAGTCAGAGTGATCCTAGGAGTACAACATCTTCCATATGCATCAAGAAAGCCAAGAACCACTCTCATAGGTGTTGTTTTATCTTTGGTGGAAGAAGAAATTCTTGCCACACTTGAAGGTATAGCAAAAGCTGTTGAGAACGCAGAGGAACCTTCAATCTTCCAACAGGCAGAATGAGACACCCTTGTGATCTTGGGCTCAGATTCTGGTACAGGAGGTAGAGGGGAAGGTAGCAGAGGAGGCTGAGGTAGAGACGAACCAATAGAATCAGAGCCGAAATCGTTAGATTCTAAAGAAGAGGAGGAGGACGAAGAATAAGAAGACACGACTGACCAAAATATGGAATGGATGACTCAGGGACCATTGGCTCTCTTGGGTGCTTTGCACAAGATGCTGAAGTGGTCGGAGAGAATGGTTACAAAGTACGGCCCTGATAGAGTATTGAAGGTAGAAGATCACTTGGACAACATCTACCTACAATTGTAAACACTTGAGGTATGGTACGATGACATTGCATGCAGATTGTTTCCATGTACCTTGGATGGTCGTGCAATAGTATGGTGTCACAGCCTTCCTGCCAACTCCATCTATAACTTGGGTACGTTCAAACACATGTTTCTAGAAAAGTTTGCTGGTGACAAGACCCCAACCATGTTAATCAAAGAATTGGGAAGCCTGAAGATGGAGGGGAAAGAAAAGGTAAAAGATTTCAATATTATGACTCCATCATTGTAAATTACTACACATCTGCACTGCCAACCAGCATTGTGTATTTCTTCAAATGAGCTGTGAAACCAAAACTATTAGAAAAATTTGAAGAGGTGTTTCTAGGAAATCTAGTGTCTTTTCGATTGACTGGCCCTCTAGGTTTGGCAACTACCCTAGAAACAAAAATTTAAAGAAATTTGTGATTTCTTTTATGTATAATAGATAAGAGAAAGACAAAGGAACCAACCTGGATCTTCCGCTTAACTCCTTGCTTGATCTCTCTCCCCCTTGACAGAGCTTGAAACTCCTCTCCGTACTTATCCCGCTTGGAGAGTACCTATAGAAACATAGTAACAAAGAATCGTCAAAGCATCTTGATCTATTATATCATAAACATTACAGAATCAGAAATATAATGAACATACAATGGCATTCACAATTGCATAGTTATATGGAAGAAAACTCGAAGAACTTTATTAAATAGAAGGGAGAATTACAACCTAGTTGTCTGATCCAACATCATCCTCCCAGCATCAAAGCCCTCTTGAAATAGAAAGATCACACCAACAATACAATGCTCTTTCTGAAATACAAACTATCAGCACTTCCCTGCTATTCACAAAATTCCAGCCTCCAGATCTCTCAGATGAGGGAACCATTTACAGATGTGTGCAAGGGTGTGAGTCATATCTGGGTTTTTGATTAGTGTCATTCCACTTGTTTTATTTGGTTCCAATTGGAGATTTCTTGGATCTCTTACTCATCCTTGGGTGAATTCAGAGAGGCAAGTGTCATAGGAGAAGTTTCTAGAAGATTCCATGAGCATCCACTTAGCAAACTGTCTCGGACATTTGTCCATACTCGCTCATCGCACCCTATAAAAGGCCTCATCAGTGTGCATCGCACCTGGCTAGTGTAGAAGTTAGTATGCATTGCACCCTGACAGTGGGGCAGTCAGTATGGTCAAGTTTAGGCCAATTCTAGATGGTTTTTTAAGGTGGAACTTTTTGGGAATGATGTAATCAGATGACCATGTTACTTTAGGGTATGAAACAACACTTTTAGGGGTTAAAGAGCCCTAGTTTATCGACATATAATATTGGGGTTGAAGTGCCAAAATATGTCTATAATAGTTGCCCCCTAAAGCATGAAGTCATAAATCTTTGATGTCGGGTGAAATGATTTATCATGAGGATCTGAGGTTTCGAACTAGAAGGTGACCTATATAAGATACAATACAATACATCATCATAATATAATTTTCATGATCTAGCTGAGGCAAGCATTCCCATGCTCAACTTTATAAATTCATTTCATGCACATAGAACAAATAATCGTCTGCAGTTGCAGACTGGTGATTCTTCATATGTAGAGTCATCATCCCTAGCTTGGATGACCATCTGTGCAGCTTCTGTGTACATTTGATGTCTTTATATCCCTGAATATATCATAGCCCAGATGGATGAAACTAGATCCGGGGTCTTCAAACTTGTTCAACCTTCGCCCGATGTACAAGTCGATCCATGTGAAGAGATGTTCTGAAGTCGAACATGGAAAGACATCGCCTGATTACCAGCCAATGATGTAAGTTGTTACCAGATGAAAGAGGAATCACCGATAATGATAATGACCCTCAAGGTACTACAATACAATTCACGTGGTGTGAATATATGATCCGATGTTGAACACCACGCAAAATCTTTTAGTCGAAGGCCATTGATGTCAACCTGTCGCAGGAAGTGAGAAACTTGCCATTGAGGCATGCAAGCTTGAAAGTATTGAAAGGGTTGTTTCTAAGTCAACTTCTTGGATAATGAGCTGACGTCGACAAGAAGTGACTCATCGTATGAGGGCCTTAATGTATCCCACACCTATGACACGAAATGAAGCAAATGATTTTTTGGAGGTGAAAACGATCTGACGACACAAGGTTCAGGAATGGCGGTCATGGAAAATGGAGGTTGAAGGTATTGCAGTGGATGAGGCATTAATTGGATGGTGAATTCTCGACTGAATGACTTCTCTTGAACATATCGACGACACTGGGATGGATTGGTATCATTAACCCCAAAATATGGATGGTGTGGAGGACCAATGGTGATATGACCGGTGAACGGAATGACCCAACCCGACTCAATAATAGTGATGGAGTGAAAGTGTCATGTTCAAGAGCGACCTGCTACCATAAAATTCTTCAAGTTTTCTTCCCTTTTTCCCCAGCCATTGCTAACCAGTACCTCTTTATTTTTATCAAGCTTGAGGAGGATAACATATGCTTGTTCTATAATTTGCCCTTCAGGGAAACCTGTCGCTATGTTTTAACGAGTCTAGCGACAATGAAACTCGTTATCGTCTAGGTGGACAAGTTTGTCGCTATTGTTTTAACGAGTTTAACGAAAAAGATAACTCAGTCCTTTTCATGTTTAGAGAGTTTGAAAAGGGATGAAAAGGGGACTCTTTCTCGTTTCGGGTGGACGAGTTTGTTGCTATTTTTTTAACGAGTTTAAAGACAAGGATAACTCGGTCCTTTTCATGTTTAGAGAGTTTGAAAAGGGATGAAAAGGAAACTTTAGCAGTTTTTTTCGTAGCATAATCCATTAAGTCCAAAAAAGGATAAAATAATACGAAAGGAATGACTTTTCCGATCAGTTTAATGAGCCGAAAAAGACAAGTGCTCGAACTTTTTCATGAGATAATCCCTTAGGTCCAAAAAAATTAAAATATATAGGAGGGATGGCACTTCCAATCACTTTAAAAAGCTGGAAAAGCCAATTGATCGACAATCTTTTCATATTTAATGAGTCTAAAAACAGTTTAAAGGGACTCGAATTTGAGGAATGAGTGGTGTTTAGGGTAGCAAACTGGTTCTGGGTAATCTTGGAACTTCTTAAAACATGGTGATGTGAAGAGGTTGGCTAATAAGACCACTCAACGTAGCTATTCCTAAAAAAGGGTAAACAATCAAGTGGAAGCGTATGATCAGCCAAAAGAATGGAGGTGATGGGAGGAACACAACCAAGGCTCAAAAGGCTGATAGCATGGTAATCACAAAGGCTAATTACCCAAGGTGGGTTCATTTTTTAATGAGCTTGAACCATGGGAGAACTATGCTCGGTGTGGGTTTCATTGTTTTTACAAGCTTGAAACAAACAAACATATGCTTGGTGGTGGGTATATTTTTTAGCGAGCTTAAACCATGGGGGAAATATGCTCGGACTTTTAGTTTTCTTTTTATGCAAGCTAGAAATGACAAAACTAAAAAACTAGAAAACAAAACCAAAAAGCTAGAAAGCTAAAAAGCTAAAAAATGAAAATGAAAAAGGTTTGCATGCCCCTAGCATGATGAAAAGGAGAGTATTCTATAAACATACGGGAATTACTGTGGTTATGTAGGATGGTTTCATCCACAGAATAGACAGAACACTTCCTTGGCTTCGTCCGCAAAATAGAAAAAGGTGAATGGTGTGTCAAACCAATCACATAACCAATAGGGAAACTCATATGGTAGGATGGTTTCGTCTGCAGAATAGACAAAACACTTCCTTGGCTTCGTCCGCAGAATAGACAAAGGTGAATGGTGTCTCAGACCAATCACATAACCTATAGGGAAACCTATCTTTTCAGCTGGGTTCGTCTGTCGAATAGACAAGGGTGCATGCCCCCTAAGCTTTGTTACATTCACCAGACTACCCATGGCAATCAGGTGGATGGAATGAAGGTTGAAGAGATATCGCTGATGTACAAGGACCATTTTGGGATGATGATCGACTTGGAGCTATGTTTGAACCAGGAAATGAAAGCTGGTCAATAATGACAATTTTGCCTTCATGTGGGAAACACATCACTTGAAAGAGTGTTGAAACAATAGCCTCCATGTTGTAAACATAGTCACGTCCAAGGAGTAGATTGTAATCTAACGGTCCTGGGACTACCATCACATTCAGGTGAATAGTTTTCTGTCCCAAAGTTATCGGTAACTTAGGAAGGATCCCTAACAGTCAACTAGTTCCTTTGTTAAAGCCTGAGAAATTCTATGTAACAGGCATAAGTGATGGCAAACCAAGTGCTTGCCAAGCAGTTGAGGAAAGGATACTCACTGATGCACCCTCATCTATGATAGTGCCTGACACGATAATTTTGTAAATTTGTACTATGATCTGGAAAGGTACATAAGAAGGAAGGCAAGATCTTGCTAGTCGATTCCAATCAAAGGAAGTGACTAGACTACTTGGAGGGGGTACCGAATAAATGGGAGAAATAACCCCTTGAGTAGCGGGAACTGGGGGATTTTCTTCTTGTTGTGAAGGAACGGGTGGATTGCCCCCAAGTTCATCGGACTCTGAAGTAACAAAAAGAATTTGAATGGTATCGTTCTCACTCTCTTTGGGAAGGGTATGATCTGCTGAACGTAAAACTAGGTCAACTGTCACCTCGACCTGTTGACTTTCGTCGGGTATAGACTCAGAAGATTCACTTTCAGTGATAGGTGTTTCAACCGACAGTTGAGTTAAGTCAGTTGGTTTTTCAACTGGTAAAGGACTTGGGGAGATTTTCCTGTATCCAGATGGAGGTCACTATGGTGAAGTAGGATGGTTATCCAAGACTCTTTTGGCTTCAGCCAAAAAAGGACAACAGTGAAGGGTATGGTTCCCTTCACATAATCTACATGGAACTTTGACCTTTCCTTTCTGTCCATGAACTTCACTATTACTAGTTGATGGTGTGCTGTCAACATGATCCCCAGTGGTTGATGACACCTGTTGGTGTGAACGGGGAGACCATTCTCTCAAGATCCGAGGAAGGCAGGGACAATCTTGATGAAAGTGGTCTCCTCTACAAATTATGCAAGGAAATTTGGGTTTAGGAGATTTAATGTGTGGATTTTCACCAGATGATTCATGGTTTCCCCCTCGCTGAATCGACTTCTTCTTCTTCTTCTGCTTCCCTTTCTTCTTCTTCTTAGCCACCTGGTTACTAGCATCACTATTTTCACCAAGCGAAGAGGAAGAAGGGGAGGGAGAAACAAACGAAGAAGAAGGTGAAGGGTCAACTTCAGTATCAACTGGATGTTGATTTGATTGCAGAGGAATCATGGTATTTTGAACCACAGAGGTTGAGAAAAGCCATACTGGCAGGCCAATTGTAATTCCCGGAAGGGACAATGTGGCCATATACGGAGCACCAATATTTCCCCAAGAGGAAAATGGACTAGGATTCCCCTCAAAAGGGATTCCTTGATTGGTGGATCCTGGATTTGTCTCCATATATCTCAACCTAAGATCAACTAAGGAATAGGGATGTTATTTCAAATTTAATAAATTTTAATGATGCATTGACACAACTTCGCTTTTTCAATTTTTAAGAGTCGAGAAAAAGCTAAAGATGACTCTAGTCCCCTTCGATTTTTAATGAGCCTGAAGTGAAAAGTGCTCAGATGGACCTTTTCTTTTAAAGAGTCGAAAAGGAACGAAAGTGACTACTCTGGAAAATCTAGACAGAGGGATTACCAAACCAATCGCAAAACTGCAATATACACCTTGGTGATAAATTAAAGAGAAATTACCAAGGACTTATGTATGATAGTCAATCTTCCTGAATGCTGTGTTCAGTGCATTGTGATCGATAGGGCGACAGACTCGGCTTCCTATGGATAAAGGATATAAGCCTATTGTGGTCTCCCAATATATACGCAACGGTACGGGGAGCATAAGTCCGTGCTAGCACTTGTCGTATCAAAGAGGAGGAATCACTCAACCTTTAATGAAAATGATAGCTACTAGTTTTTAGGACGCCAGAACACGTCTCTAGCCTAGACCTCTAGATGTGTTGCGTTAAGTTCCAAAGCATTGTTAAGTTCATTGAAATTCATTTTAGAGTTGATCTTGTTTAAAAGTTTGTCTTTCAATGGTTCACCGCGTGATGTTGACTTGAAATTCCTAAAAATGCAATCTACAATGATAAACAATCGTTGTTTATTTTGATCAATGAAAATCCTAGCTACTAGGGAAATAAAATTACAATTCTTTCAAACAAAGAGCAAAGAGCACACACTAGTGCATTTTTCCTAAATCATATTTCACACACAAACTGAATGCAAATGCAAATGCATGTATTTGTTTTTCGTTCCCCTTAATGTGAAAAATGCCAAAAAGGAAAACTAAGTGTAGCAAAGATCTGAAATACTTTAATCAAAGTGACATTTCGACAATTTCTTTTTCAAAATAGAAAGAAAGACTAAACGACACTTTTCAATTTCGAATAAAAAATGCTTTCAACACTTCGAATAAAAACAAATCAAACCAAATACTTGAAGAAAAGTTAAATCTACTATTCATAGAAGGAAGACTCAACGACACTTCTCTTTTTGACACAAAATGACAGTTACGACACTTTTTGTACCAAAACGACAGATCGATTCAAGCAAGTTTTTCGACAAGGGATTGTAAAAGTTGGACAAATACATAAAAACATTCACTAATCCTAATCAATGGAGGCTGATCTATGTGATGCAAGAAGGCTTCAATAAGGAGGCACTGTTCATAAGCAACAAATCAATTAAACAGAACTGAAAACAAATACAAAAAGCCCCAAATTTCAAGAATGGAAATAGGTTCAGTCAGTCATCACACTTGGGCTTCACAGAAACAGGTATGCATCACACCTACTACACTCAGGAAGTGTGATGCATACTGGTTTACAGTGACAGACAATGCGATGGACCAGGGAGTGCAACTAAAGTGGGTTTTGGCTCAAATTTGCAGCTAATTTAAGTGAGTTAAGCTGAGCTATGATGGACAGTAAAGAGAAAAGTATAGAGGAATGATATTGAGAGGTTACTGAGCTACCAAAAGGGCATCTAGAATGCTTGTAAGTCAAATGTTTAATTCATAAACTAAACCGGAGATTGACTGAAGCAGCATTCATCTACTATGCAATTGCAGAGCAAGAGTAGTTCAAAGGCTACCTGGTTGACTTCAGGCTCTGTCTATAGTTTATAAAACAAAAAATAACAACAAACAAACATCTATTCGATCACCAGTGGAGTCACCATTTTTTTTTCTGGTAAAACTACTGTCTTTTCGATCGACTAGCCCTCTAGGTTTGGTAGCAACCCTAGAAACAATAGTTTAAAACAATTCAGGATTTCTTCTATGTATAATAGATAAGAGAACGACAAAGGAACCAACCTGGATCTTCTGCTTAACTCCTTGCTTGATCTCTCTCCCCCTTGATAGAGCTTGCAACTCCTCTCCATACTTATCTCGCTTGGAGAGTACTTGTAGAAACACAGTAACAAAGAACCATCAAATCATCTTGATCTATTATATCATAATCATTATAGAATTAGAAATATAATGAACATACAATGGCATTCACAAATGATAACATTCACAATTGCATAGTTATATGGAAGAAAACTCGAAGAACTTTATTAAATAGAAGGGAGAATTACAACCTAGTTGTCTGATCGAGCATCATCCTCCCAGCATCAAAGCCCTCTTCACCTCATGAAATAGCAAGATCACACTAACAATAAAATGCTCTTTCTCAAATACAAACTATCAGCACTTCCTTGCAATTCACGAAATTCCAGCCTCCAGGTCTCTCAGATGAGGGAACCATTTACAGATGTGTTCAAGGGTGTGAGTCATCTCTGGGTTTTTGATTAGTGTCATTCCACTTGTTGTATTTGGTTCCAATTGGAGATTTCTTGGATCTCTTACTCATCCCTGGGCCAATTTAGAGAGGCAAGTGTCATAGGAGATGTTTCTAGAAGATTCCATGAGCATCCACTTAGCAAATTGTCTCGGACATTTGTCCATCCTCGCTCATCACACCCTACATAAGGCCTCATCAGTATGCATCACACCTAGCTAGTGTAGAAGTTAGTATGCATCACACCCTGATAGTGGGGCAGTCAATATGGTCTAGTTTAGGCCAATTCTAGATGGTTTTTTTAAGGTGGAACTTTTGGGGAATGATGTAATCAGATGACCATGTTACCTTAGGGTATGAAACAACACTTTTAGGGGTTAAAGAGCCCTAGTTTACCGACATATAAGATTGGGGTTCAAGTGCCCAAATATGTCTATAAGAAGAGGCAATCGTTGTTGAGAAAGACCTACACGGAATTGGAGTGGTCATGGATGATGAACTAATGAAGGACTCTAGAGACATGAGCAGGAAGCCCCAGGCTTCGGCGAGCAAGGGTAGGACATGGAAACAAGTGATATTGAAACCCTTACTCGTCTGGTCAAGAACTTGACAATAGAAGTGTCCAAGCTCAAACAACAAACATTTGACAGATCTGCGAGCAGCCCACCGCACAGCCAAAGACAAGGAAGCATGTCATCAGGAAGCCATCGTTCCTGACTAAAATTGCGTAGAGCTCTAGCTCAATGTTCCAGCTCGAACAACGCGCGAACAATGAATTTTTTTCATTTCATGAAGATGAACACTTGAAAGGTTCTTGTTTGGACTGGAAGTGAGTTGCAGGCTTAGTATGCGATCACATGCCAAACATGATGAGCAGTGCACACAGAAAGCTAGCATACGTGGATGGTGATGAAGATGTTGTTCCTGATGAGGCATCAAGCACTGGGTAGGCGGTGAACATGTATCAGTGCTCGCAAGCAACACAAAAGGAAAACATCGAGAAGAAAACCCAAAAGAAAAATGGTCGTTACAATCTCAGAAGTCAAAGTGCTCCCCCCACACTTCTGGAAATGAAACAAAGGCTCGAGCTGCTAAGGAAGGTTGATCCACTAGCTGTCCAAAATAAGAAAATATAAAGCAAGCCCGGAAAGACAGCGACAGACAAGAGTACGTCCATGAGCAACAAATTGTAGAGCACTTCGCCAGACAACTCGAACACTAGTCTTACCCTGAACATCTCAGCGAGTCTACTTGCTTCGGATTACAATATCGTGGAAGACATGAAGAAGACTTGTGCAAACATTAGTTTATTTGAGTTGGCTAATATTTAGAGTTAGTGGGACATCTTGCTGTGCACACTAGGGAAGACATCAACAAACAATGTATCCTCTACCAGCAAGGGAGACAAGCACACCTCTAGGATCACTTTCAACTGTTCTAAACACACTCTCGATGGAAGAAGAAAACTTTGTTTGCCCTCCATTCCTGCTTTTATTTGAAATATTTAACTGTAATGTTCACAACTGTTTGGTTGATTTTGGCCTAGCAGCCAACATCATGCCACTCTCAATTGCCAAAAATATCAATGCACAATGGAGAAAGACATTTGCGTAGATGATCCAACTCGATCGGACATTCATACCAGCCATTGGTGAAGTTTGGGATGTGATCATCCGACTATCTCATGACAGTCAAGTTCGCAAATGCATAAATATTGTTGTTGTGGACATAGTGGAAGTGTATGACTTACCACTCAACAAAGACTAGTCTAGCAAGTGGAATAGGTATTTTGCTATACATTGGTCACACATGTGGCTTCTGTACAAGGGAAAAAAGTTCAAATCTGGGTGTTATATGAGAGATACATGAGGCACAATGTCACTCCCATCAATGGAAAAAATGAACTGTTGGACTTTGTAGAGCTCATGTTCAGCAACTGCGTCTTGGAAACAATGTTAGGGTTTTATTCTGCACGGCTAGCTCCAACCCCACCAAACACGGAGTTGGGTCTCCTTCCTTACCCAACTGATGCAAATGAAACCTATAAAGTGCATTGTAACATTAGTAGAAGTAGTGCAATTGCATTGAACGGTCGGTGTATAGACGAGTTGTGGACCATGTACTTCAATGGATCAAGGACACAAGATGGCTCAGGAGCCGGGTGTGTCTTGATTGACCCAAAAAATAGGGAAATTTAAATTTGAAGTTGCTTGGAGTTCGATTGCACAAAAAACATTTATGAATATGAGGCACTCATGTTGGGCTTGTAGAAATCCATTAGTCTCAACGTGGTCACACTCAAAGTGGTAGGTGATTCAGAAATATTGGTACAACAAGAACGTAACACCATTCACTGTTTACCACCTCATCTCAAAAGTTACCAGCGAGAGGTATGGTGACTAATCTCTAACTTCCAAGAATTTAATTTCACTATTGTACCAAGAATGTGTAATGTAGCTGCCAATGCTTTGGCAAACACAACTTGTAGAATGTCACTGCTTAGGGATAGATTTACTGTTAAAATTTTGTATAGACCTTCTACCCTAGATAACATAACTAATTTACGCATGTTTTATGATGATCAAAAAATACTACATTTCATGACCAATGTTGATATCTTCAAGGATGCAGCGATAGATGAAGACGAGCGCGAGAAATCTTTGCAAGCTAGGGTGGATAACAAGAAAGGCCACCTCATCCCCAAGGGTGTGGTATCTTTGGAAAATATCTATGACTTAAAAGAACACTTTTAGGGGCCAAGGAAAAAACAAAACCCACATCTCTACATTGATGCATGAATTGATTAACTTGGGGATAGAACAAGATCTGAAGTTCGTCAATCACGATACGTGTTACACATAGCAGGAGTGGCAAGCCTTTGTCCGCTTGTTCAAATAGTACCAGGATGTGTTCGTGTGGACATATGATGATCGAAAAACTTATGACACGTGAATAATCCAACATATCATTCCAATAAAAGAAGGGGTCAAGCCATATCAGTAGAAGTTGAGGAAATACATCCATCACTTGAACCCGTCATATAGAAAGAGATCACTAAGTTGTTGGATGTACGGATCACATATAGAGTTCGTCATTCCACATGGGTTTCAAACCTTGTTCCTATATGTAAGAAGTCCAGGGAAATACACTTGTGTGTTGATTTCTGGAACTTGAATTGCGCCTTGGAAAAAGACAATTACCTCGTGCTGTCTATGGATCACATTTTACAGATAGTATCTAGGGCACAAATGTTTTCCTTACTTGACGGGTTTTCAGGATATAATCAGGTCTTGGTAATGGAACCTGATATAATCAAAACTACCTTCGGTACCAAGTGGGGTACGTTCACATATAGACGAATGCCATTTGGGCTTATGAATGCAGGTGCAACCTTTCATCATGCCATGGACATCACCTTTCATGAACTCATCGGATAGAGTGTAGTGGTGTACCTTGATGATGTGACTATGTTTTCAAGAAAACAGGATGACCACATATTCCATTTGAAGAAAAATTTTGAGCGATGCTGGAAATACGAGATTTCTTTGAATCCCAAAAAGAACATATTTGCAGTGGCTAAGGTGAACCTCCTTAGACGCACCGTTGCCAAAAGCGGAATCAAGGTTGATCCGGACCGAGTCTGGACTATTACATAGATCCCTCATCCAACGAACAAGAAAGCAATATAGTCCTTCTTGGAAAAGATAAAATTCCTCTGGAAGCTCATCTCAGAATATGCGCAGATAGTAAAACCAATGCATGACATGATCAAGAAGGATGTAGTCTATAATTGGGGCAAGAGGAAAAAGTTCACATTTACCCGTATCAAGCAGGATATTGCAGAAGTGCCTGCACTCTACAACCCAAATTTCAACAAAGACTTCGTGCTATACACTTTCGCCTTCGACAATTCACTCACTACAGTACTCACTCAGAAGGCTGAGCTGAATGACGAACGTCCCATCTCCTTCATGAGCGCAAGCATGCAGGTACCCGAACTCAACTACCTCACCATTGAAAAACAAGCATATGCAATATACAAGGTGGTGAAACACTTCATACCCTATTTGTTGAAGAACCATTGCATAGTGTATGTGCCTCACCGCTCACTTCTCGTATATAAAGAGCTGAGTGAACGACGTGCAAACTGGATGACAGGCTTACAAGAGTATGATCTTCACATCAAGCCAGTTCACATTGTCAAGGGTCATGGTCTCTACAGACTTGCAGCTGAGGCAGTACACGCATAGGAGGAAGAAGCAGAGCTCATTGGCTCGGAGCAGGAAATTGAAATGTATGATGTAGTGCGAGCACCACCCACTACATGTGAAAAATCTTGCTACAAAGATGTGCGCCAATACCTTGAGCACGGAACAATACCCTCTCACTTCTCCATCGGACAGAAGAGGGAACTATGCCTAAAAGCTTTAGCTATCAATTGGTGCATGGAATGCTTTACAGAAATCACAATAATGGAATCTTGCTCAGGTGCCTCAAGCCAGATGAATCAGAGAAGGTTCTGCAATATCTAAATGACGGACAAGCCAGGTGTCACTTTGTAGGAAATACCACTACACATAAAGTTATGTGAGTTGGTTTCTACTGGCCCACATTAGTTAAGGAATCACATTACTATGCCTGCAAGTGCATGGTTCGTTAGCGATGTGCCAGAAAAACATGAAGGTTAGTAGCCCCACTGCACCCTGTTGCTGTAACTGAACCGTTCCAACAATGGGGTCTGGATATCATCAAGGATATTTTCCTAGATTCGTCAAAACAACACTGATACATTTTGACAGCAACATATTACTTCACGTGGTGGATAGAAGCAGTTCTACTCAATCAAGTGAATGACCAGGAAGTCATCATCTTCCTCCAACATAACATCATGTCATGCTTTGGCGCCCCGGTATCACTTGTGTTTGAAAATGGAACGTACTTTTCATCTTTAAAGCTTTATGATTTTTAATTGCAAAATGGTATTGTGCTTAAACACTCATCTAACTACTACCCATAGGGAAATGGTTTCGTAGAATCCACGAACAAAATCCTTATCCATATAATCAAAAAGACCATTTACTCTATGCAGCATAACTGATACTCTGCCTTGACGAATGCTTTATGGGATGACCACATAAGACCCAAACCTTCTCTAAATACCTCACCATACTTCTTGGTCTATGGTAAAGATGCCATCCTATCGCCCAACATCTACTTGTCTGCGCTTCAGTTGTCTCAAGAATCCCAAGGCAAGCCTTGTCTGCTAGTTCAACGTAGGATGGATACACTTCACGAACTACATGAAGAAAGGATGAAAGAAAAAAAAGAAGTTTACAGTCCACCAAAACCATATCAAGAGACGGTTTGACAAGAATTCTTGAGGGAACGCTAACTTCAATGTTTGTGACTTAGTCTTGAAATGGAGAAAACCACATGAAGACAAAGGCAAGCATACAAAGTTCCAGTCCTCGTGCATTGGTCCATACATAGTCCATGAGAAGCTTGGCCCACACACATATCGTCTTCAATCACTTGACGGGAGGATTGAAAACCTCCATGTCAATGACCAAGGTCTCAAGCATTATTTTCAGTAAGTCGGGGCCTCGCCTCGTGCCATGTACTTAGTCTATTTACTGCTTATTGTTTTGTTTTTTCACTTTTCTTACTATTTTTGTTTCATTTTTTTTTGTTTGTTTAGTATCCTTCTATTTTGGTTTTTTGTAAATAAGTGCTTCCCTTTACTAAGTTTTGGCTTTTGAATGAGTATGTGGCTGGGATCTAAAGAGTCTTGCGACACTGCAACACTTGGCGTATCCTATATCCGTCTTCTCTGTGCTTAGTTGTAACCTTCGGTTGATGAAGTCTTAACAGAAAATACAAGTCATCTCCAAGGGAAGCGTGGTTTTAACCATGAACCTATTTCCACACTAGGAAGTCCCATGCGTGTACTCAGCCTTTTTCTCTGTGTGATCAACCTCATCCAACTAGTAGAAACGGAGAAGGAGAAAATCTAAACAAGCAAACCTATGTCAGAGGTATTACATGTTTCTCTAAAGGAACAACCTCTTCTTCTCTTAATAAGTTGGGATCCCTAATCCACCCAAAAAATAAATAAGTGCTTATGCATAGTCCTCTTTAAAAAATACAAAGGCAAAAGAAGAGAAAGACTTCCTCTGCAGAGAGGTGAAGCATGCAACTCCACCGGGGTACTGACCAGGCTTGATGGTAGTGGAGCAATGCATGTATTCCTGCATGTCTCCACTGGGGTACTTTCTAGGACTATTGGCAGTGGAGCAACACCAGAGATGAAAACTTGTATTTTGAAAATTTCAACTCTTGAGGCAAACTACCCTTCCCGATTTCAAAACACTGTGATCAAGCTAAAACCTATTGTTGTGTTTGACTAAGTTGGTGAAAGGTGAACCATTTCTATCCATGGGGTAAGTGGGGAAGCCAAATTAACACGCACAATGATTCAATACTCCCTGAAGGACCAAGGCCCTGTGTTGTAAATGGACCAAAACAGAGAAACTGGAATTCAACCTGTGTGTCGTCAAGTGTTGTAGCGACTGCAACACCCTCCAAAATTTTGGTCTGTATCCAATTTCAGAGCCTTCCTTGGGTTTTTCCTTGATGTTTTCAAGCACTTGGGCTCATCCCGTGAGCTTGTAGTGAGTCATTGCACCCGCCTCACTTGACCATTCAACAAACATCTTTTTTCATGTTGGTTACAATGTCATGCTTGCAGTCATGTTCAGGCCACACACAAGGTCCCATTTCATGTGCACAAGTTGTATTCGCTATGTAAACATTTGTCGCACTCACACACAAAGTTGTATGAATTGTCACACAAGCATCATCATGGTCATTCAATGATCTATCACAAGCGTCACACTTTTCGCTCGCACCATTGGTCAGTCACGTTGAGTATATGTTGTCTTGATGGTTTGAGGTGTCTTGTCATCAAGTCATGTTGAGAGTGTGTTCACAATGTTGCATATGCACAAATTCACTCACTCACATACTTAGTAATTTTGTTGAAGTTCTGATGACCGGATCTCCCTCCAACAACCGAACCTCCACCCTAGAATCGACTCCACCGACTGTCACTAGAACAACAAAAAAGTGTCCAGCAAGCCATTTCAATCTGCATTGCCTGCAAGCACATCAAGCTAGCCTCTAGCTGGTCAATCGGTGAGTTTGACCGGGCAGTGACTCCAGGACTCACTCCCCTGAAAATTTGTGCAAAAACTGCCAAGCATGCCCACTCCACTGACTAGAGAAACTGTGCAGATATGCCGGATAGACACCCAGTGTCTGTCACTGTCTCCTTCAATAAATTATGCAATTTTTCTAGCCAATCACCGAGTCAGCGAACCTGCTGCTCACTCAGAAATCTGCGTAGATTTCATGAGCATTCCCTTAGCTACCCAACATCCCTCTTAGCCCAGAAACTGCACAGAGATGTTCAATAGGCCAGCCTCCCAGCAACTACACAGTTTTTGTCACCAGCAATTCTACAACTCACAGCCAGCTCCCTGAAAAAAATGTGCAATTTTTCTTGGCAAGCCTCTCGCAGCCCACTACCAGCTCCCATGAGGAATTGCGTAGTTCTTGCTGCCAACCCCTCCTCTACTTTTTGCACTGCTACCCTCAAGAAATTGCATAGATCTGCCCTCTAGCCAAGCAGGATCCTACAAACAATCACTTCTGATCCGGATTGTCCAGCTCAATCTCCTAGTGACTTCTGTGCAATTTTCATCAGCAGTGCTCGAAGCTCGCATCCTAGCTTGAAACCTTCCTTGTGCAGTTTCATAGCCTTGTCTTCTCTCCTGGTCACTTACATCTGAAAGCAAACGACAATGCATCATGGTAGACGAGGAGGTTTATGGATTTGATGTGGTCTTGTCATGAGTGATTGCAAATACAGGTACATGGATGAGACATGAAGTGATGACGAACACGATGAACAAGGAGAGCACAAGTGATGATATTTGTTCGTGAACGACGAATGAACGATGCATGTGGGGAGATTTTTCACCAACAGAAGAAGCATGTGAGGAGATTTTTTCACGAACGGACGAACATGTGAAGCATGCCAAAGTACAAGCAAAGGAGCAACATGAACATGTGACATCAAGTGAATACCAAGACCATTTAGGACTCCACACACCTTGCTACCTGGAGGAGAAGCTACAATACACCAGGAGCATATCCATCACTCAATAGAACTACAACTCGACATGTGCATTAGCATCAACATGGACATACCAGCACTATCGTGTCGAGTCATGTCGGCCACATCACTACTCTGGGCCATACTATGTAAATTAATGTAATGTAACGTGCAAGTAAGAGACCTGCATGTCATACAAAGAGTCATGTAAAACTGAAGAGTCAAATAAGTCAAACAATCATGAGGGAAGTCAAATAATCACAAGAGCCAATTTTACCCTTTGCTATAAATACCCCATCATTTGTACATGCAAAGGACTTTTCACATTAGCTCCTCCCACATAGCCTTGAGAGTCTGTAATATTTTCTTTGAGGAGCGAGCAGTGGCTCCAACATCCCCTTTATGGGTGTTGTGTCAAGAAAAAAGTATGTTTTCTCCTTGGTAATTGCTTTATTTACTCATCCTCACATGATTATATCTATCTATGAATAAAAGTAGAGGAAATAATAGCTAAAGTCGAGTAAAAGTAATCAATAACAAATTAGACGAATCTAAGCAGGAAAAATTGGTTTTTACTATCTTTATGTGCAGAGGTCACGGATTGAGTGATGGCTGCCCAATCGATAGAACGACAAATCTCTAAATGGAAAGTGACAACATCAGAGGCAAGGTAGGACAGCAGAAGACCGGGCAAACCAATGGCTATTTTATGACAGAGTCAGATCAAGCATAGCGAAATCCTCAAGATCCCTTGATACTAAGGATTCACTTTTATCTATTTACTTTCTAAATGTAATATATAAGGCCGAAAGGCAAAACTGCACGGAGTTTAGAATTTCATAGTTTGTAATTATTATTTTTGACATTTAATACTGTTATTTTGGATGCTATAACTTGGTTACTTATATTAATGAAGAAATGTTGCATTTAATTCATACTTATATTCTGATTATCTCTTAGCGGAGACTTCTGGTGACTTTGGGCCCTATCAAGAGAAGATCTACTGCTTCACATGTGTCATAATCTTTTGTATTTCATTCTTGATTGCTTGTTAATTTTTAGTTAATATTACTTTTGATTATTGTAAGGATTGTCGATTTAGTTTGCGTTTGCTATTCATTTGAGATTTAGATTGATCCAAGTGTTATATGTGAGTAATACCTTTGATTGAATTGGTTGTGATAGTTCCAGCTTGGATCGATGTTCCTTTCAAGTAATGTTATCATAGATTTCAAAGATGGAATTAATCGCTTGATGCTTCTACAGTCATTTGCTATTTAGATAACATAAGATATTCCTGTATCATTTGTTGTTCAATTCGAAATTTCTATTCAATTCAGATTTGATGTTCAATCCAGATTGTTGTTCAATTCGGAATTGTTGTTTAATCTTGAATTGCCGTTCAATTCGGAATTGTTGTTCAATTTGGATTTTTTGTTCAATTTAAATTGTTTCTTAATTAGGATCTGCTATTTATTTAGGAATTTTTGTTCAATTACCATTGTTCTTAATTTTTACAATTCTCTTTCATGAGAGAGCGATTTAGCTTCAATTCTAGTTAAAACTGCTAAGTGTGTTTCTTTACAAGTTGTATTCAGATTTATTTTGCTTCCATGATAGGTTAAGTAGAATTATATAGCACGTTATGAATTTATTTCAGAATTACTTCTTTTAGAGTTGATTGGATTGAGTTTGAAGAAGATAGTCATTAGCAATTGCAACTATTTGTTATTAGTTAACCTCTGAATTCACTGCATATATAGTGCTGGCACTCTTGAAATAAAAAGACTTGCCTCGGGTTGACAATTAATGTAGGAATTAAGATTGTTTGTAAAAATACATCTTAGTGCACCAACATTTTGGTGCCGTTGCCGGGGAGAGTGTTCCTAAGTGATTTTCTTTTTATCTTGCTGTAAAAGAATTAGGTTTTAAAAATGGGAGGTAAGAACCTGCATGCCTAGCAAGTAAAGTTCTTGCTTACCATCCTGCTTTTAAGCAAAAGATGAGAGGTTAAATAAGAATTGGTTTTTATGAATGACTAGGAATAGAAAGATAGAAAAAGAATCGCCCGCCCTCAAAAATCCACAAAACCCAAGGGATCAGTGAAACTTGGGAGAGCGACATTTATAAACGAAATTGTGAGAAAAGCAGAGTCTCAAGCATCAGTAGGATTCCGGGCTGTAACTAGAAAAGGTCCTACTATAATCCCTCAAGCAGCAGGTTCACCATATGTAGCTAATGCTGAGATTCAAAGCCAAATTGGAGGATTTTAATAGAGTCTTCAAGCTACGGTAAGCTTACATTATGATCCTCTACAAGAGGGAAAATCCTGTAACTTAAAAGAAGGAGAAGGAGAAACTAGTGGAACTGTTAAGACAAGACCTTAGCTATCTGAACAAGCATCTCCTATGATCCCAGATCTAGGTAGTGCGGAAAAGCCATCTTGGGTTGTTAATCCTCCTCTTACTTGAAAAACACCCCTTGAAATCCCTAAAGAGTATTGGCACATCTTTGACCAAATGGAAAACCAACCACATCAAGGTCAAACCTTGACATTGGAATACCCCATAGTCGACCAAGTGGCCAATGCCCCCATGAAGGCTATTCCTCTATAGAGCATTCCAACTTGCCATGGGATGATCACAGAGGATCCTAATGCCCTCCTGTTCGAATTTGACGTCCTCTGTAGAGGGTATGACTACACCACTGACCTCGAAAAGATAAAACTATTCCCTTCTACTCTGAAAGGAGCATCTTTAAGATGGTTCATGGGTCTGGGTGGACGTACTATTAATTCTTGGGACGATATGAAAATTTCCTTCCTCACCAGATACAAGGACTTTTGTAAGACTAGGGAGTTGAAGAATGAAATATTTAACATGGCTGCAAAGGATAATGAAACTTTTGAAGAGTACGTCGAACGGTTTCATTAGAAATTGTAGAGATATCCACACACCACCCTACCAAAAGAAGTCCTAAGAGCTATCTTAATTAAAGGAATGAAAGAGGAATGGTTAGAAACTCTAAACTTAATGGGCAAAGGAGATATTTCTTAGGAAGATTATGATGAAATCGTTTGCTTGTGTATTAGGTGTTCGTGAGGGAGCTCACGCACAAGAGCAACAAGTCGAGATCCCATGAGTAGGGGAAGCAAGCCATACAGTTGTAGTATACCTAGGGGGGATAAGATGGGGTACAAAGGGAGGTACCTAAGGGAATAATGTAATAATGGGATGGGCCATAGTAATAAATAAGGTGGCTAACCCGTATCATGTAAGGGACCACAAGTAGTTAGCAATAATGTAATAAGCCCATGGTATTAGATAGATGGTATTGAGGGAACCATGGTAATGACCCATGGTATTATATGTATGAGGACTATATAGAGGCTAGAGACTCCCCATTGAGAGATGTCAAGGATTATTGTATGAACAGGCATATGGCTTGTGGAATGTTCTTGATTCGGATTTAAGCAGGAACGCAATAGATTACATAGATAACCATAAATACAGAGATGCGATAACCATAAAAACGGAGATGCAACAGAAATAATAATATGCGATAACCGTAAAAACAGAGATGCCGCGGAAGTAATACTTCATTTCATTAATGGAGAATACTGAAATATGCTTACAAATAGAAATAACCCAGCTAGGGCGATGGTAGCTTATCTCTGAGAAGAGATGTGTCGGCTACATGCCTTTGAACTGTTTTGAACTGTCTTTACAATGAGGCTCGAAGGCCTATTTATTATTGAGAAACAATGGAAAACCCTTAACATTCCAAAACCTAACCCTAGAAGATGAAAACGCCAAACTATGGGCCCCGTTTGGGTAAATTGGTACATCAACTTCCCGGGGTCGTAACTTTGGCATATGATCTCCGTTTTACGCGCATGATAGCCCGTTGAAAAGATCTTTCTGAGGACTATAACGCAAACAATGATTTTTTACCTAAAAAATCGCAGAGCGGGATTTCCCAAAAAACGTCGTTTAGGGCCTCAAAACGGCTCCGGAAGTTTAGGACCCGAAAACTGCTAAAAATAGTAAATTGTGCTATAATTAAGGAAACTGAAAATGTCAAGAGGGACAATGGTGGGGGTCTAGGTGGACTTGGCAGGTGGCCACCAATATCCACCTGGATCAGTTCTCCTTCCTTAAGGAGTGAATGTATGGTGTTGCCCTACCTTAAGGGTTTGATCAATAAAGTGAATCATTTCTATCTATATTCACACCTTGCTTTTCTTGGGTTTATTTGCAATATCATATATTTTCAGATCAGATCTATAACAAGTGGAAACAGAGTTATAACAAGTGGTATCGGAGCATTTCTATCTATTTCGATTTTGTTATTTATTGGGTTTATTTTATTATCTTATATTTTTAGATCAGATCCATAACAAGTGGTATCAGAGCTATAACAAGTGGTATCGGAGCACTTTCTTGGGAGAAAGTGGGGAATTTTTATTTTTTATTTTTGTAGAAACTTTCTAGGGCAGCGAGTTTGTAGATCAGATCTGTATGTTTTGGGGAAAAATCTGCAAAATTTAATTGTGGATCTAGATTCTTTGTGAAAAAATACCCAAGTTTAAAAAAAAAAAAATCGGCCAAATCGAAGTCCGAATGAAGGAGATATCCTGATCTAAAAATCAGTGGTGTTGCAGACATTTTTCGGGGTGGCGAATTTGCAGATCAAATCTGTATGATTTGGGGCAAAATATGTAAAATATAATTGCAGATCTAGGTTTTTGATGAAAAATTACCCAAGTTTAAAAAAAAAACAGCCGAATCGGAGTTGGGATGAAGGAGATCTTGCTGATTTAAAAATCAGTGCTGTTGCAGACATTTTGTCGGGTCGGCAGGTTTGCGACGCAAATTTGTACGTTTTGGTGCACAATCTAAAAAATCTAATTGTAGATCTGGATTTCTTGTGAAAAAATACTCAAATTCAAAAAAAAATATCAGTCGAATCGGAGTTCGGATGAGGAAGATATCGCTGATTTAAAATCAGCTCTTTTTTCCAAATTTTTGGTGACGACGGGAGAGTTGCAGCACAGATCTGAAATTCTAGTGCCTAGATAGGGATTTATATCACATGGGAAGATGCAAAATGGTCATTCCATTTCTGAAAACAGGTCATAATAAAGATTCTAAGCAATATTGACTAAACTGCGACCACTCTAAATTTTCACCAAGTAAGTGATTTGTTTTTTGTGCCGTCTAGCAAGATGTTTTTTACAGGAAAAGATAATGGCCCTACTATTGAAGAATTCATACATAGACAAAAGTTCACATATGGGGAACATTGGAAGGATTTAGTGTGGCTTGGTTTCAAAGATGAGGCTGCCAAATGGTGGTTCTCAATTGACAACAAGCAGTTGACCAAACTTTCAGATGCAAAATTTGAAAGAGTCCTTTTAAACAAATGGTCTCAGGCTAGAAAACAAGATAAGGGGAAACATGTGGGGTTATTTCCTACTAGTATATCCCTATTTCAGGTTCATGGAGTGATTCAGAAGGAGAAAATCATTGTGCCTATAAATCTAAGTTTCAAGTAAAATCTCATAAATGTCAACTTGGCAAAAAAATTACAAATGCCAACGAAACACATGGAGCACACACAGGTTAATAATGAGCAGGTGCAAGTTTATAAAGATTTGAAGATTTCTATGGACAAGTATGTATTGCATTTTGATTTTTATGCTTCAGATATGGCTAATGAGGATGTTGTTTTGGTATACCCATGGATGGAATCGGTGGGTACGATAAATATTAATGTGCAGAAGAAATTCCTGAAGCTTTGGTATAAAAAGAAGAAAATTACATTACAAGATATTTCCATCAATAAATAGGTAGAGTCCACGGAGGTTGAAGCAGAAGATGTTCCAGGGACTGACATATCAGATGATGAGCCATTGATGGTCGACAACCAAACACAAACGTCAAACTAGGTACCAGAAAAACAGGTAGAGTCCAAGGAGGCTACAACAGAAAATGTTACATCAGATGAGGATTCAGTGGTTGAAGTAATATTGGAAGATAAGAAACCACAACAGGAACCACAACATGTACTAGATAACAATCAGGCTCCATTAGGTGGTAAATTAAAGAAAGATACACTGTTGGTTAAACCTTCAGCATATCACCACCCACATCACCCAGCAAGAAAACAAACAACAAGATGGCAACAAATTAGTTGCAAGGACAACAACCCCCGCATGGCATATAGAGAGCGACGACGATCCACCTACTATAAATCAACAAAAAAGAGCTACAAGGATCAACTTCCATCTTAAGCGACCAAGGCACCAGGGAGATCGAGAGTTCACCTTTCTCTTGGATGGCTAGATGCAAGTGCATGGTACTAGTGGACCACTCTTTTGAGTAGATCTTATTATTTCTGTTCTTCCCATGTTTCGGGGATGAAACATGTTAAGGGGGGTGGACTGTAGTATACCTAGGGGGGATAATATGGGGTACAAAGGGAGGTACCCAAGGGAATAATGTAATAATGGGATGGACCACAATAATAAATAAGGTGGTTAACCCATATCATGTAAGGGACCACAAGTAGTTAGCAATAATGTAATAAGCCCATGGTATTAGATAGATGGTATTGAGGGAACCATGGTATTGACCAATGGTATTGTATGTATGAGGCCTATATAGAGGCTAGAGACTCCCCATTAAGAGATGTCAAGTATTATTGTATGAACATGCATATGGCTTATGGAATGTTCTCCTTCCTGAAGGAGTGAATGTATGGTGTTGCCCTACCTTAAAGGTTTGATGAATAAAGTGAATCATTTCTATCTATATTCATATCTTGTTTTTCTTGGGTTTATTTTCAATATCATATATTTTCAGATCAGATCTATAACAAGTGGAAACAAAGTTATAACAACAGTGGAGGACTAACACGAATGGAAATCGGTAACCTCCTAGAAAATTTCAAAATAGACATCCTAGGCACCCTCACGATGCAACTAGACGTCCTAAAGGCTAAACAAAAACAAGATTTAGCAGAACAAAACTTGGCCATTTTCTGTCCATGTTGTCAGAAGAAGAAAAAACAATGAGAGTGTCCACTAGACATGGCTCATACATATGCTATTTGTACCAAGGATCACGCCACTGAATAGTGTCCATCGCTCCCAAGATTGACAACAGTGTTCAAGGAAGAAAAAGAAGAGACATAGCCAGTATATCTAATGAACCAATGTCGATAGTGGCAGGCCAAATCTCCAGGTATGTCACAAGATGCATCCCAGTTCTTTCCTTCTTCATAGTTTAATCAGCAACAAAACCCTGGGGCAGCATGGTAAGGCCAATCACCCTACTTGAATTGGAAATCTTAACCATTCCCTTTGACACCATGGTCAACTCAATACTTTCTGGGTAATGGCTGACCAAATTCTCCTTTTACTCCTGTTTGGCAAGGTAATCCCTATCAATCCTAGTGGTCTGCCTCCACTTCTCAAAACCCGAATTGGTCTACAAATTTTCAGCGACCTTTGGGAATATCTAACACTCATATGGGGACAAGTCCTCAACCTCAACCCACATTGTCATCTCCTTATCCATTACAACAAAATCCTCATCCTCTTCTACGCCCTCAACTGCCAGCCCAATCAAATCCAAATCCCACTAACAGACCGGTCCAGCTGGTGCAAATTGTAGAAAGCTCAGACTATGAGATTGATAAAAAAGAATTTAATGAACTTAGATTGAGGTCAGGACGTATCATCATCCCCGAGGAAAATAGGGATCAACCATAAATTGAGATTGAAACACCACCTGTACATATATCAATACCTATAATTGATACTGAGATGAAATGAGGAGAAGAGACAGATCAATAGAAAGATCTAGTGGAACACATAGTCACTTCTTCCCTGTTCCCCGAAAGGTTAACGATACCTAAGCCAATTGTGTACCCAGATTTTGATCTTGTAGGGGAACTAAAAAATGTTTGTATAAAAATTCTGCTCCTTCGTGCCATTCAGGAAATTCCCATCTATGCTAAAACAATTAAAGAGTTATGTGTAAACAAGCCTGTGAGGAAAGCAAAAACTTCACCCACAATTCATGTTGTAGGAACCTTATCCGATTTACTCTTGGGAGAGGAAACTCCAGTAAAGTATGAAGATCCTGGAAATCCCATTGTGACAGTTTTGATATATGGCCGCTCTTTTCCCAATATGCTAGTTGATCTGGGTGCGGCCTTTAATATTTTAACAGTAGAAACCTGTCAAGCACTTGGTATTATAGCCTTGGAATGAACCACCACCTTACTAGAACTTGTTGATTGTTCGGTGGTAAGGATAGAAGGAACTCTACAATATACCACAGTCTCTGTTGATTCATGGGAATATCCAGTAGATTTTCTTGTTATAAACCCAAAGAGTCGATTGGATGGGCACCCTCTGATATTGGGCTGACCTTGGCTGGCGACAGCTGATGCATATATAGGCTTCCGGAGGGGCAGCATGACTATTACAAAGGGGAATGTTGTAAATTTTTATTTTTTATATCCCCCTGCTAGACCAAGTCTACCCATTGTAAAAATATGTAAACAAGCACCATCATACCTAGAAGAAATCATCCGTTCACCACTCACAGTAGCAAAGGCACTATAATTCAAAGATTAGACTAAATATGACGTTATCAACAATTTCATCAATCAACCAACTGATGTGAGCAATGTAAAGTGTCAAATGCTAAAATAAATCCTTGATAACGAAGCATTGGAAGATCCCTTGAAGGATACTGATGATCAACACATCCAGACAACTATTGTTCATAACAGCAAGCCAGTGGAAATTGAACCAGGCAAAGTTTTAAACATTAATGATAGCTTGGACAGTGATCAGTAGCAAAAGCTCATTCAGATCCTGCAAAAATATAAAGGGGCTTTTGCTTGGGATTATCCCGATATGAAGGGTATAGACCCACAGTTGTGTACTCATCACATCTATACCGAGAAGGATGCTCGACCTATCCGGCAGCCTCAACGGAGATTGAATCCACACCTTAAGGATATTTTGAAAGAAGAATTACAGAAGCTGTTGGATGTGAATTTCATTTATCCTATTTTGGATAGAAAATGGGTCTCTCCATTGGTGGTCGTCCCCAAGAAAAATGGGAAATGGTGTATCTATGTAGATTAATGGGAACTAAACAAGGAAACACAGAAAGATAATTTCCCTCTCCCATTTATCAACCAAGTCCTAGATACCTTGGCAGGGAAGCAATTACTTTCCTTCCTAGACGGCTTCAATGGCTACAATCAGATTTATATCGCCCCTAAAGACCAAGATAAAACAATCTTAATCTGTCCTTGAGGTACGTTCACTTACAGAGTATTACCATTTGGCTTATGCAATGCCCTAGCCACGTTTCAAAGAGATATACTTAGCATTTTTGTTGACTTGATAAACAAAGGACTTGAGGTATATATGGATGACTTTATTCCATACGGGGATGAATTTGATCAAGCACTGAAAACATTAGAAAAGGTTTTAGAACGATGCATTTCTACCAGGTTATGCTTAAGCAATGTCGAGTGTCACATGATGATGACCGAAGGTGTAATCTTGGGACATTATATTTCTGCAGCAGGGATAGAGGTAGACCCAACAAACAGGTAATTATTTTACTGCCTACTCCCTGTACTGAGACAGAGGTACGTAGCTTCTTGGGATATGCAGGCTATTATCCCAGGTTTATTAAAAAAAATTCACAAATTGCTGCACCTTTGTATGCTTTAACTGGAAATGTTGATTTCAAATGGTTTGACAAATGTGACACAACTTTTAAAGGTTTAAAGAAGCTAGTCTCGATGGCACGAGTATTGCATGGACCAAACTGGGAGTTGCCTTTTCACATATCCATGGACGCATCATATGTAGCTATAGGTGCTTTCCTCAGTCACGAAGAGGACATGAAGCCTTATTCTATATATTATTAGCAAAAATCTCACTCTTGTAGAACCTAATTATACAGTAACAAAAAAATAATTCTTAGCCGTTATTTATGCAATAAACAAATTTAGACATTACATAACTGAATACCAAGTTTTTCTGTATATTGTGTAGGTTTTAACCCCATACAGAAATTACATGCATACGAGTTCTAAAACACAAAAAATAAACAATGCGAGAGCATAACACATAAAACACATATACACAGAGATTTTCCCCTGGATCCCAAAACTGGGACTACCAGCTTGATTTTTCATTATGTTCCTTTCAATTTTACAATACATATTTATACATGCCAAAGCATCCAATACCATGGATCGAAAACTATTGCGTCCAAAACCATGGACCAAAAAACCATCGCGTCCAAAACCATGGACCAAAAAGCATCGCGTCCAAAACCATGTGTGAAAACCATGCACAAAACCATAGGTAGGTCCACCCAACCTAACATAGGGTCCAAAACCAAAATTTTTGGGGGCGGTGCCCCGGACCCCATATAGTGGGGTTACCTGCACCCCTCAAACCCCTATGACCCCCCAGCTACGCAATCAGCACAACGAGGGGGGGGGCTCCACACCCATTCTAACCCCCCGGTTAACTACGTGGGCTAGTCGTGGAAAGAATATAACACAACCCAACATTCTCCCACTTGTTGTTTTCTTTCCATAGGGGGCCACAAGAGAGCTTAGTCATTTATCTAGCATTGCAACGCCCATTGTTTCTCTACACCAAGAGAACTTCTCAGAACTCACAAATTTTTTCAATGCATCTGTAGTATTCTTCAAAGTGTCCACCTTTACCAGCAACACCATTTTGTCTTCTATCATATCCCTCATAAAGTGATACTGAACATCAATGTGCTTTGTCTTTGAATGATATGCACGGTTCTTTGCCAAGAAAATTGCACTTTGGCTATCATAGTCTATCCTTATAGCTCCCTGTACTAACCCCATATTTGAACACAATCTCTGCAACCAAACTGCTTCCTTGCTTGCATGAGTGGCTCCCATGTATTCTTCCTCTGTAGTTGATAGTGCCACTATATATTGTTTCTTACTCATCCAACTAACTGCACTTCCAAATAGGTTAAACACACCCACTTGTAGATCTTCTCTGATCCAGATCTCCATCCCAGTCTGCATCAACAAAGCCATGAATATCCAACACTCTATCCAATCCTGGTCTTTCTTGGTAGCACAAACCATAATCACTAGTGCCACGAAAATACCTGAAAACCCACTTCACTACTGTCTAGTGCTCCTTCCCTAGTTTTGACATAAACCTGCCCAATACTCCCACTGCATGTGCAATGTCTGGTCTAGTACAGACCATCACATACATCAGGCTACCAACTACACTTGCATATGGAACATGGGACATGTCCTCTTCCTCTTCTTGCATCTTGGGACACTGTTCAGCAGATAACTTTACACCTATAAGAATAGGAACCTTCATCAGTTTACTATCCTACATATTAAACCTCTGCAATATTGTCTCAACGTACTTCCTCTGGATTAACCAGAGCTTCCTCTTTTCCCGATCTCTTTTAATTTCCATGCCAAAAATATAGTTTGCAGCACCAAGATCTTTCATGTCGAATTTGGAGTACAATTGGGTCTTCAAATCCTGGATAATTTCTTTGTTATTTCCAACCAGCAACATATCATCCACATACAATACCAGATAAATAACATGGTCACCAATTAATTTAAAATACACAAAGTGATCTTCTTTGCTTCTGGCGAAGCCAAGTCCCCGTATAAATGTATAAAATTTCTGATACTACATCCTTGGTGACTGTTTTAACCCATCAGAGACTTCTTTAACTTGCATACCAGTTCTTTCTTACCCTTCATCGCAAAGCCTTCAGGTTGCTTCAGGTAGATCTCCTCTTCCAGATCCCTGTGAAGAAATGTTGTCTTCACATCCATCTGTTCTACCTCAAAATCAAAAGCAACAGCAACAGATAAAAGTAATCTAATAGAAGTTACCTTGGCAACAGGAGAAAAAAAATATCACCAAAATCAATTCCCGACACCTGGGAATAACCTTTTGCTACTAATCAAGTTTTGTATTTCTCCACCTTTCCTTCTGCATTTGTCTTCTTCTTGAACACCCATTTGCTACCAATGGGTTTCCTTCCAGCCAACAACTCCACCAGATCCCAAGCCTCATTTTTGTGCAAAGATGATATTTCATCAACCATGACCTCTTTCCAGAGTTTTCCATCCTCTGAATTTACTGCTTCCTTCACAGTTCTAGGATCATCATCAGTGATAGATAAAACAAAATTTGAACAGAAATTAGTTGGACTATACCTTTCTGGCTTCCTTCTTTCTCGAACTGGTCTTCTCACACCCAGAGTTTGTGGCTCTTCATCTTCTGATTCCTCCTCTGCTGTAGGGTCTTATTCTTCCTCCTTTAGCTCAATCTCTATCTTCTCAGGTTCCTTTGGTTGGAATTCATATTTAATAACATCTTTCACCTCTCTTAACACCACATCTCGGCTGTACACAACCTTCCTTGTTACTGGGTTCCAAAGCTTATAACCCTTTAAACCATCCTTATACCTAATAAAGATGCACTTTTTAGATTTAATATCCAACTTGGTTCATTTCTCCTCTAGAACATGTACATATGCATCACATCAAAATACCTTCAGATGTGAAAGAGATGGTTTCTTACCATTCCACACCTCTTGTGGAATATTATCCTCCAACACTGATGAAGGTGATCTGTTGACCAGGGAACATGTTGTCTCCACCGCCTCTGCCCAGAATTTCCGTCCTAACCCAGCAACACTAAGCATGCTTCTTTCCTTTTCCATCAATGTCTTGTTCATTCTTTCTGCAACTCCATTTTGCTGAAGTGTATATGGAGTAGTCTTCTACTGCGCTATACCACACTTCTTACAAAATTCTTCAAATTCCTTGTTGCAAAAATCTCCACCATTATCTGTCCTTAGCACCTTTATCTTCTTGTCTGTCCAATTTTCCACGAGAGCCTTAAATTCTTTAAACCTGTGAAAGAATTTAGATTTCTTCTTAAGGAAATATATCCATGTATTCCTTGAGAAGTCATCTATAAATGATACATAGTACATAGACTTACCCAATGATGAAACCTTCACAGGTCCAAGCATATCACTGTGCACAAGCTCTAATATTTGTTTCACCCTCTTACTACCAGAGGGGAAACTCACCCGATTCTGCTTCCCATATACACAATTTTCACAGAAATCAAAATCTAGAGAGCTATTACTCATACCTTCTACCATACATTTACCATGAAGTATTCGAAGGCCCTTCTCTCCAATATGTCCAAGCCTTTGATGCCACAACATGGTCTTCTCTTCAGAGACCACTAGATTTTCTGCTCCACTTTCAGGAATCACAGAACTGTTGCACCCATCAAAAACAATGCTACCTTGCAGCTTGCACAGAGTTCCAATCCGAACTCCCCGCATCAATACCAATGCTCCCCGAACCATTTTACAGGTATCCTTCTCAAACACTATTTTTACACCTACATCATCCAGCTTGCTTATAGAAATTAGATTTCTGGCTAATGCAGGAATATGCAAAACACCCGGAAGTGTTCTAACCCTTCCACCTTGCAACTTCAACTTTAATTTTTTCCGACCAATGATTCTAGCCTTTCTGTCATCCCCTAAGAAGACATCACCACCATCATATTTCTCATACTTGCAAAACCACTCTCTATGGGGAGTGAAGTGAAAGGATGCACCTGAGTCAATCAACCATGCCTCATGATCTACATGTGTACTTGAAGAAGCCAAGTACACATCCCCACCTTCAACTGAGGTGGTTTTCGCCTCTGCAGAAGGAGTATCATCAAATCCCTTTCCTTTATCAGGAGCTTTAGATTTATAGTACCTTTTGTAGTGCCCTTCCTTTCTGCATTTCTAGCACACCACCTTTATAAGTTTTCTCGGAGATTTAGATCTCCCACTCGATGACTTATTTTTGTTTCTGTTCTACAACTATCCTCGTACAGACAAGGCATCACCATTCTGGCTCTCCATATTTTTCCGTCTCATTTCCTCCGTCAGTAAGGATGAGATTGTTTCATCAAACTGCAAGGCAGTTGTATTGCTGCCTATTGCAATAACTACATTATCACATGAATATGGTAGAGAAGACAACAAACTAATTCACTTACCTTCATATAAAATTTTAATATCAACAAATAATAACTGACTTACCACAGTATTAAATGCATTCAGATGCTCTGTCACCAAGTCTCCATCTTTCATCCTCAGGTTATATAGCTTTTTCCACAGGAACAGTTTATTCACCAGAGACTTAGATTGGTACAAAGTACCTAACTTGTGCCACAAAGCCCCCACTATAGCTTCCCCTGATACATTCAACAATACTGAATCTGAGATGCACAATCGTATTGTGCTCTTTGCCTTTCAATCAAACTTCTTCCATTCTTCGTCGGACACTCCTGTTGGTTTAATACCCGGATCTATGACGATCCATTGATCTTTATCCACCAACAGATCCTCCATCTTGAGTTTCCACAACTCAAAACTCTGACCATTAAATTTCTCGATCTCTATCTTTCCACTGCTTGACATCTTCTTTCACCACCAGAATCGACTTCACAAATCTCCCACTGAATAGGGTCTACCACAGGCTCGAGCGAAACCCCTCGGAAACAAAGGTGTCCCCTTGAAGCCAAAACAACTCTGATACCAAATGTAGGTTTTAACCCTGTACAAAAATTACCTGCATACAAATTCTAAAACAAAGAAAATAAACAATGCAAGAGCATAACACATAAAACACATATACACAGAGATTTTCCCCTGGATCCCAAAACTGGGACTACCAGCTTGATTTTTCATTATGTTCCTTTCAATGTTACAATACATATTTATACATGCAGAAGCATCCAGTACCATGGATCAAAAACCATCGTGTCTAAAACCATGGACCAAAAAACCATCGCATCCAAAACCATGGATTGAAAACCATCACGTCCAAAACCATGTGCGAAAATCATGCACAAAACCATAGATAGGTATGCCCAACCTAACGTAGGGTCGAAAACCAAAATTTTTTAGGGCGCTGCCCCGGACCCCGTAGAGTGAGGTTACCTGCACCCCTCAAAGCCCCTGTGACTTCCTCCCGCTACAGAATCGGCACAATGAAGGGGGGGCTCTGCCCCCCTTCTAACCCCCCAGTTAACTACGTGGGCTAGTCGTGGAAAGAATATAACACAACCCAACATATTGATCACTCTGCCATTTGGTATTTAGCTAACAAACCTATCACAAACGATTGAGTGACTCATTGGTTATTTCTTTTGCAGGAATTTGACATTACTATCAAGGATCGTTCGGGGAAGGAAAACCTAGTTGCTGATTTTCTATCTCAAATCCCAAGGGTAAATGATCCACTGGTATGGACGACCAATTCCCAAATGAATATTTATTTGTCGTGGCACTCAAGATGCCATGGTACGCATATGTGGCAAATTATCTAGTATTAGGGAAGCTGCCCAGACATTTGACAACGAGGGAGAGGAAATAGATCATTCAGCGCAGTGCCGAATTCTCTTGGAATGGCAGATATCATTTTCACACAGGGTCCGACATGTGTATACGGAGATGCATTCACGAGGATGAGATTTGTGACATCTTGAAATCTTTCCATGATGATCCCTGCAGAGGTCACTTCGCAGATCAAAGGATAGGGTATAAGGTACTATAGATGGGCTATTATTGGCCCACTATTTTTAAAGATGCTAAGAAATATGCCCAAGCTTGTGATAGCTGCCAAAGGATAGACCAACTTGGCCGATCTGATGAAATGCTGCTGCAACCCTGACTAGTCATAGAACCCTTCGAACGATGGGCGTTGGACTTTGTTGGCCCATTCCATCTGCCATCGAATCAGAAAGCCTACATATTGGTTGCCATAGATTAAGTGATGAAATGGGTGGAAACAGTAGATTTACCAAGAGGCATAGAGGAAGCCATGATTAAGTTCCTCTTTGGGCTATTCATGTGGTATGGTTTACCGTGGGAAGTGATTACAGATGGGGGAGGGAAATTCGTAGGACACAAGATTACTGCTACTCTCAGAAACCCTCATATCACACATAGGATCACTTCCTCGTATCACTTGTAGGTGAATGGGCAGGTCGAAAGAACCAGTAAGGTCATTGAAGCGATTCTAACCAAAACAGTCTTGACACATTGGCAAGACTAGGCTTTTAGACTACTAGAGGCCTTGTGGGCCTTTCGCATGACTTGGAGGAATACTACTGGATACTCTTCATACCAACTCGTGTTCAGCAAAGAACTAATTTTTCCAATCAAATTCAAAATAAAGACTCTAAGAACGACTCAGGAAGTGGGGCTGGATTTAACAGAAGCCCAAACCAAGCGACTACAACAAATCAATGAATTAGATGAAGCTCGACTGCTAGCTTTGCAATGGACTGCAGTTATTCAACAAAAAAGGGAAATGTGGCATGACAACCTGCTCAAGAAGAAGACATTTCAAAATGGGGATTGGACACTCCTTTACAACTCCATATTCCAGGAATTTCTGGGCAAGTTGCAAACAAGATGGCTCAACCCTTATGAGATTCAAGAAGTACATAACAATGACACTCTTACTTTGACTACCATTGACAGTTCTAGCCATTCTTTTAAGGTGAATGGGCATCGAGTGCGTCTCAACCACAAACCACTCACCAAGGAGTCTTTCTGCTGGAAGGTATGGGAGGACCCCTCCATGCAAATCTTAGCTGCAGAGAGTGATCACCCTGCAACTTTTCTTTCAAAAATTCTGTTTTTTTTTAATTGTAAATAATGTATATATTCTTTTTGATTGATTGCAAATCTGTTAGGTACCACCATGTAAATATTAGGATTTTTCTTGTTTTTAGTGCTTGGTAAGTGTTATTCAATCGATTAAACGATTCCAGTTCAATCAATTGAACATCAATTATGTTTATGTGTGCGTCATTGTTCAGTCGATTGAACAATTGATGTTCAATCTATTGAACAACACTTATTTTTATGTGTGGAAATTGTTGTTCAATCAATTGAACAATATTTTTGCATTTTTTATTTTGTTGTTCAAACGTTTGAATGATTGTTGTTCAAACGATTGAACAATTGTTGTTCAATCGATTGAAAATACTTCTATTTTCTTGTTGACATTTTCTGTTCAAACGATTCAACGATTGTTGTTCAATCGATTGAACAACACTTTTTGTATTTTTATATTTTCGATGTTCAAACGATTAAACGATTATTGTTCAATCGATTGAACAACACTAATTATGTTTTTATATTTTCGCTGTTCAAACGATTGAACGACTGTTGTTCAATCGATTGAACAACATTTTTTGTGTTTTGAAATTTTCGTTGTTCAAACGATTGAACGATTGTTGTTCAATCGATTCAACAACACTTTTTGTGTGTGTGTTTTTTTTGTTTTTCAAACGATTGAACGATTATTGTTCAATTGATTGAACAACACTTTTGCGTTTTTCTTTACTAATATTTGTTGTTCAAACGATGGAACGATTACTGTTCAATCGATTGAACAACACTTTTGCGCTTGTTATTTTTCAATTTTCGTTGTTCAATCGATTGAACAACACTCTTGAGTTTTATTTTCAATTTTTTTGCTATTAATAGATTGAACGATTATTGTTCAATCGATTGAACAACACTTTTGTGTTTTTTTCTTATTGATATTTGTCATTCAAATGATTGAATGATTGATATTCAATCATTTGAACAACAGTCTTGCATGTTTTACATTCGATTTTGTTGTTCAATCGATTGAACGATTGTTGTTCAATCAATTGAACAACAATTTTGTTTTGTTCTCGATTTTTGCTGTTCAAATGATTGAACAATTATTCTTCAAACAATTGAACAACATTTTTATGTTTATTTTAGGATGATTTGTGATTTCTTTTGTTTTGATTCATTTCCAATCATTGTGCCATCTTCTTTTTCTTTTATGTTTCTAATAAACACCATCTGAGTGGATTTGTGCTTGACATAGAGAAAAATAGTAATATCAACACTATTATGATTTATGAAATCTCTTGATGGTTATCTTTATCCAAAAGCTGATATGGTGCATCTCTATAATGACTGGCTAGACATCTTTTTTCGACATATCATAAAATGATTCATTATTTCAAACCATGATGGCTTATTTAGAACGCTTTCAAATGGACAAATCCCTTCGAAATAATGAGATGGGGGTAAGAGTATAACCTTTCTTTGGCATATTTTTTACTTCTTACACAATCCCTTAATCTTAAGGAGCAAATGAGCTTCCCTCTTTTTATAAAAACATCAAAAGACGAGACAAATAAAACTAAAGAAATATGCAAATGCAATGAATACTATCTTAAAGAGGATAGGGGGTCTCATCATGAACCAACCTACCATGATCATAAATATGTAACAAGTGACATTCCATTTTTGGCTACCAAACGAAGGTAATGACTTTCTTAATGATTACAAACTGTCAAAAGGATTGGGGGTCTCATTACGAGCCAACCTGATTATTTTGTTATATCTTGGTGAATGGCATTATGATCATTTGATCACCATGCCAGAATAGTGGTCTCTTTATGTCAGAAAAAGAAGAAACAACTACATATTAAAAGGAGGATTCTGACTCATTTGTGGGGTTAAAAAGAAACCCTGTTGAGGCTATAAACGCTTGCTCACAGTGGTGGCTCTGCTTATGGTATTGGTGTATTATCTTACACTACCAAATGCTCTCTACTCTATTGCCACTTATGGATTCATTTCTAAGAATATTTTCCATTTGAACAACACTCTTACAAGCCAATATGCATGGTAACTTATGTCACATATTCATTATGTTATATATTTTTCCAATGAATTCATGACAAACATTACTGCTTACCGCCAATTATGCATCCATTACTAATACGCTTGCGGTGAACATATTTTCACATAATAATGTAGATATATTGATCCAGGTGGATGTTGGTGGCCACCCACCTATCCCATTTGGACACCCACAACTGTCTCTTTCAGTTTTTCAGTTTCCTTAATTATAGCATAGTTTACTATTTTTAGCAGTTTTTTGGGTCCTAAACTTCCGGAGCCGTTTTGAAGCCCAGCGATTTTTCTGATAAAAATCGTCTTTTCCGTCGTAGTCCTTGGAGAGATCTTTCCAACGGGCTATCATGTGCGTCAAACGGAGATAGTACGACCAATTCGCGACCCCGGGAAGTTGATGTACCAACTTACCCAAAAACGGGGCCCACAATTTGGCGTTTCATCTTCTAGGGTTAGGTTTTGGAATGTGAAGGGTTTTCCATTGTTTCTCAACAATAAATAGGCCCTCGAGCCTCATTGTAATACAGTTCGAAACAGTTCAGAGGCATGTAGCCGACACATCTCTTCTAAGAGATAAGCTACCATTGCCCTAGCTGGGTTATTTCTATTTGTAAGCATATTTCAGTATTCTCCATTAATGAAATGAAGTATTATTTCCGCTTCATCTCTGTTTTTATGGTTATCGCATCTTTGTATTTATGGTTATCTCTGTAATCTATTGCGTTCCTGCTTAAATCCAGATCATATATGTTTTTTATATTTTTCAGCCATTTTTACCTCTGATACGTGTCTTGCTTTAATTGCTTTGTCTTTAATTGAAACGCTTTTCTAGATTGGTTGTCTGCATTTATGAATCCTCAATTCATGCGCTTGCTTTTCACATGCTTGGCAAATGTGGACGTCCTTTTTCCCACTAGAGGGGGGATGGTTTGCGTGTGAATAGAGTGCGAAACAATTATGGATAATTGAATGCTAATTATTAAATTGATTTTCGGGTAAAGGTTGCATGTTGTTGGATATATGTAGTAATTATCAAGGTATTCTGATTGGAGAAAAGACGGCAACCATTATGGATGGCATGCGAATTAATTATGGGCCTGCATAAAAAATTGTTGATGAGACAAATGACTTGACTGTATATGTTGTTAATTCTCAAATCAACGTAATTTTTCCTATTAATTGCTTTAAGGATCAACAATGTAAACTTTGAAATTGAAACTATAAACTCAAAATGAAAACTTTTCCCAAAAAACCCCGAAAAAACATGAAAAACAGTGCTAAAAACGAAAAGTGTGTATACTAGAATGATGGTTTTTTTTTTAGGGTCAATTTTGAACATGTTTTAAAAATGGCAGTGAGAATGAATTTTTTGTGCAAAAAACAGCCTAAAAATGAAAAGTGCTAATAATGGAATGATGGATTTTTTTTAAGGGTCAATATCCAACATTTTAAAAAAATGCCAGTCAAAACCAAATTTTTATGTGAAAAAATTGTGCGAAAAACAACCTCAAAACGAAAAGTATTGATGCTGGAATAACACATTTTTTTTGGGTAAATTTTCAACATTTTAAAATAATTGTGTAAAGATTTTGTTATGACTCCGGAAATCCTTAAAATTTAAAAAAAAATAATGAAAACTTAAAATTAAAAATAAAAACAATGAAAAAAACACAAAAAAAAAGTTAAAAAAAAAAAACCAAATCGTAAATAAAAATATATATTAAAAATAGAACATAAAATTAAAAAAAAAATCAATCATAAAAATGTAAAAAAAAAAAAAAACAAAACAAAACAAAATGGACCTATAAAATATAAGAATTAAAAAATTAAAAAAATTTAAAGAAATAAATAATAAGAAAAACATATTTTCAAAAAAACAACATTTTTTAATGTGGTAAACAATAAAAAAAATAAAAAATAAAAAAATTTAAAAATACTATAAAATTAAGTAAAAATAGGAAATTTTAGAAAAGCATCAAGAAAAACTAAAAAAATAAAATAAAATTAAAAACAAGCTAGATTAAAAAAATAGAAAAAATAAAAAAAAAACACGAAAAAAAAATAAAATAAAAAAATTAAGATTAAAAACATTTTCAAAAAACCCTAAAAAACAAAAATATGCTGAAATTAACAATAAAATTAAAACCAGAAAACAATTAAAAAAAAAAAAAAACATATTTTCAAATTAATAAAATAAAAAATGTTCAAAATATATATATATATATATAGATATAGATTAAAAAAAAAACATTTCAAATTTTATATTAAAAAATTTTAAATTTGGATTTGACAATGATTTAAAATTTAGATTTAAAAAAAATAAAAGCAAAACAAACATTAAAATTAAAAAAAGCTAAATATATTTTTGATACTTTTTAAAATAATATTTAAAATATATATATTTTACAAACAGATATAAAATTAAAAAAAACAAACATTTAATATATATATATATATATATATATATAAATAAACATATTTAACAAAATTTATTTTTTATTTAAAAAAAAACAATTTTATCGGCCACCGCCCCTACGAGTAGCCGGATGGTGGCTATTTGATTTTGAGAATCGAATAGCCACTTCCTGGCCACCCCGACGGGCGGTTGGGCGGTGGCTATCCGATTCTCGGAATTGCATAACCACCCCCTGACCGCCCTTGAGGTGGATATCCGATTCTCAGAATCAGAGAGCCACCGCTCGGCCGCCCCCACGGGCGGCCGAGCGGTGGCTCTCTGATTCTGAGAATCGGATATCCACCTCAAGGGTGGTCAGGGGGTGGTTATTCAATTCCGAGAATTAGATAGCCACTGCCTGACGGCTGGTGGGGGTGGTTATCCGATTCTCGGAATCGAATAGCCATCGCCCAACCGCCCATGGGGGTGGCTATCCGATTCTCAGAATCAAATAGCTATCACCCGGATGCTCGTGGGGGTGGCTATCCAACTCTCGGAATCAAATAGCCATCGTCCGATTGCCCATGGGGGTGGCCACCCAGCCACCCGTGGGGGTGGCCGAGCGGTGGCTATCTGATTCTCAGAATTAGATGGCCACCGCTTGGCCACCCATGGGAGTGGCTTGGCGGTGGCTATCCAATTTCAAGAATCAAATACCACCCCCATGGGCGGTCAGGTGGTGGCTATTCGATTATCAGAATCGGATAGCCACCGCCTGACCGCCCATGGGGGCGTGGCCCTGGGTGACGGAGCTGCATATAAATATATTTTTTAAAGTTTTAATCGTAAATATATGTTTTTTAAGTTTTAAATGTTTTCTATATTTTAAAAATTGAAAATATATGATTTTTTTTTTTAATGTTTTTTTTTTTTAATCATTCATTCATATATATATATATATATATATATATTAAATTCATTCATATATATATATATATATATATATATTTTAAATTTAAAATGTTTTTAGGTTTTTTTTTTAATATATATATATATATATATATATATATTTTAAATTTAAAATGTTTTTAGGTTTTTTTCTCATATATATATATATATATATAATTTTAATTATTTTTTTTCGAGTATATTTTGTTTTTTAGGTTTTTTTTTTAATGTTTTTAATCTTGATTTTAATAGTTTTTTAGATTTTTATTGGCTTTTGTTTTTCTATTTTATTTTTTTAATATAATTTGTTTTTTTTTTTTTTAGTTTTTTTAATGCTTTTTAATTATTTTTTTAATTTTTAGTTACTTAATTTTATAGTTTTTTTAAATTTTTTTGGTTTTTTTGCCAATTCTTTTTTTTCCATATATATTTTTATATTTATTTGTTTGTTTGTTTGTTTGTTTTTTTTTTTTTTTTTTTTTAAATTGACATAAAAAATTTAAAGTGTCAAAATTTGTTAAATTGAGAAAATAACTATTTACATTTCATACATTAGAAAATTTAAAGTCAAAAAATAGGTCTTTTAAAAAAAAGGCCTGATGCAAAATCACCACTTTTTTAAATCAGCATGCATATTACTAACATTCTAAAACGTAATGTTCATAAAAAAATTTAAAGTGCCAAAAACTATGCTCTAAAAAAAATATGTGTGTTTTGTATCCCCGCTTTTCAAAATTGGGTCACTCTTTTGCTATCTCTACGAAACGGGTAATAGTATCAGTTCCCATTTCAAAGTTTACATTGTTGATCTTTGCTGTTGTTCTAATTCGTGAAAGAGCAGGAGAAGTCCATGTAGGAGTACTAGTCACAAGAACATAGCAGCCATGGGAGGTAGCGTTATCCAAAATGAGCCCTCAGTACTCAAGGTATCGGACCAGGCTTGTGCAATTCTCGAGCATGCAGGATGGCTACAATATTTAAATAAACTGCAGGGATTTCATGAAGAAATGACACTTGAATTCTTGCAGAATTTGCAGAATGGCAGCACCATAGTACGAGGCAGGGATATAATAGTCTCTAAGGCAGTCATAGACGAAGTCATTAGACTTATGGCTAAGGGAACAAAGTGGAAAAAAAGCACGTCCTTCTGCACAATGCGGTTGCAGTGTTCCTGGACTCGGATGAGCAATTAGCACAAATAGGGAAAGGGACTCACCCTTTAGCATTAAGACAACCTTGGTAGGAGTTGGCAGTCATTGTGTAACGGTACATCACTTGCTATGGTCACCAGGATGTGGTAAATTCCCATCAACTCAAATTTCTAGCCATCCTAAAACAAAAAATTTCCGTTAATTTGTCGTTTTTTTGAATTCTCTATTGCATGATGTCACTCGAAAAGTTAGGAAAGATAAGGACCCACGCACTGTCATCAATCATCATGGACTGATTAAATTTCTTATCATAAATGGATTGGCCCAACAACAGTTAACCTGGGACAATATTGTAAATCCTATTCTGGCCCCACCTCTGGAAAACCCAGTAATAGTATAGCAAGGGCCTAGAACCCCAGGTCCGGGAAGGACACTGAAGAGGAAAAATTCCTCTGTGCCTTTGAACCTAGAAAAACGCAGACATTCTACATGGGTGAAGTCCCAGTGGAATACCCCAATTCAAACAAATCAGGCCAGCCCATCACTCACACCACCTTTAAGTTTGCAGAATACCCCTTTGCAAGACTATGAAGAAGAGGTGGCTAGGGTATTGGAAAACATGGGGATGTTTGGCGAGGGAAGAGAACAATCTTAGAATGTTAAATGACAAAATTGTACCCCCAACTAGTCTGCCTTTGTTGATAGCCCTGGTTGTGATCAAACCCTCCCATTTATGGATTTATTGGAAGAACAGAAGGAACTAGTCCTTTCTATGGAAAAACCCCTTGAAGTCGAGATGCATGAAGAGGAATCTATTAAAGAGGAAAATCAAACAATATATGTCGGTCCAGTGGACCCCCCAGCTGAAGAAAATCTTACAGATGAGAACCCTGAGAGACGAAAATTAACCAGGTAATACTATTTTTTCTAAGTCCCCTAAGGACAAGGGCTACCCAAAACAAAATACAGAGAATGATAACTGCTCAGGAGACACCATTGTATTGGGGTCTCTTGAGAGAAAAATTCATGTCGAAAAATAATTAGAAGGTGAAGCTCCATCAGGAGATATAGTTCCAGTTGAAACCCTCCCTGATGCTGACATAATTCCACTCGAGCATGAACCTGAGGAAAATGTAGTTGCACCACCACTGGTTGGAAGTCCTAGAATAAAGAAGTCCTAGAAGGAGAGGGTCAGAAAAATTCTAAAAAATTATAGGAAACAAAAGCGAATAATTAGGCATCTAAGACAGTGGTTAAAAGAGGCCATCAGAGCCGGGAATTTGAAAGTAGAAAAAAAGACCACAGGAACACAGACAGAACATTGTTCTGGAAAGGATGTTGAAACCCAAACTGAGGTTCTTTTGATCTGTTCAAAGGAAACTCAGACAGAACCATGTCTTGTAGAGGACACTAAAATGCAAATTGAAGACCCCTGTGTTTTTACACAGGAGACCCAAACAAACTACCCTACTGTGAGCATTGTTGTTTAGACTGATGCTGAATAAATCATCCCAATTGATTGTTACGTAACTTAAGAAGAAACCGAGGCTGTTATCCAAACTGAGCCTATAGAGACACAAGATAATGATTCCCAAACAGAGGAGACACCTGCTTATATTCCTTAGTAAGGGAGGCATTTATTAACAGACTGCAGAATGAACTACTAATGGTTCAACAAGAATTAACCCAACCCATGGAGAAGGTAGTGCCCCTATGGATACATCAAGAATTAAAGAAAAAGTTTGAGGCACTCACAGCGACTGAGGATGAGACCTTTGCTCAGTACAAGAATGAACAGAAAAAGGTTGAGAAAGCATGGGACAAATTACAGAAGGCTAAAGAGAAGTTGGGAACTGTCCTCTCTCTTTATTCAGACACATTGTCATGTAGAGCCCTTGCTACAAACTATGCCCTATTCCTCCTGGAAAGATACCTCCTACGAAAAGTCAAAACTGTTAAGGTTGGGAAGTCTGTGGAAATCAAAACTACTCCAGACTTTGTCAAGTGCTTTAGAGAACAAGACGAGTAGGTACAATGCCTCCTTTGTGAGCTTTATATGCACAATTTCTTTCTGGAAGATGACAGAGACAACAACCTTGACCCCTTTATACGGGATGTACAATTCCAGGAATTTGTATCTTTTGCTACTAATCAACTCAAGTGGGCCAAGGCTCACAATACTTTTAGAAAGCGTGAAGAAGGAATTGACCTATGGGTCAGAGGGGAACCTACCAAACCCCTGCATCTCTCGGTTAGACACAAGCAATTCATGAAGTGAGATGGTGTTGTGGGCCAATTGGGGCCATTTCACACGGATATTATACAAGCTAGAAAGGAATACTTCTAGGACATCAAGGAGGAAGCCTTGTATGCAAACAGAAAAAGGTAGGAGGTATCTAGCATTACTGTTAGAAACCGAGAACCATTTGGACACTAGAACTTTAAAGCTGCCTCCTCTCATTTCCATAAGTACAGTAACATGGTCTTAACCATCGAGCGTGAATGGATATGATGTCGGTATAGAACTCCAATCATATGGTATCTTCTAGAGAAGTATCGCTGTGACTATAGCTTGAAGGATCAAGAAGTTAACCAGGATTTTGCTATACTAAAGAAGAGAAATGGCTTTAGAAATTATAAGGAGGAGGTATATCCTTCCTATTCCCGAACTCAGCGACATCTGAACTATTTAATTGCATGAGTTCATGCAACAAGGTAAGCTGGGGAGTATGTTTGGTCAAGAAAAACGTATGTTTTCTCCTTGGTAATCGCTTTATTTAGCACTCATTCTCACATGATTATCTTTGTTTATGAATAAAAGTAGAGGAAATAATAACTAAAGTCAAGTAAAAGTAATCAATAACAAATTAGACGAATCTAAGTAGGAAAAACTGATTTTTACTATCTTTATGTGTAGAAGTCACGAATTGAGCGATGGCTACCGAATCAACAGAACGACATCATCTCACAATGGAAAGAGACAGTGTCAGACGCAAGGCAGGACAATGAAAGACTAGGCAAACCAATGACTATTTTATAACAGAATCAAATCAAGCATAGCGAAATCCTCAGGATCCCCTGATCCCGAGGACTCACTTTTATCTATTTACTTTCTAAATGTAATATATAAGGCCGAAAGGAAAAATTGCACGGAGTTCAAAATTTCACAATTTGTAATTATTCTTTTTGACATATAATATTGTTATTTTGGATGTTGTAACTTGGTTACTTACATTAATGAAGAAAGGTTGTGTTTAATTCGTACTTATATTCTGAGTATCTCTTAGCGGAGACTTCTGGCGAATTTGGGCCCAGTGAAGAGAAGATCTACTGCTTCACCTGTGTCATAATCTTTTCTATTTCATTCTTGATTGCTTGTTAATGTTAAGTTAATATTACTTTTGATTATTGTAAGGATTGTCGATTCAGTTTATGTTTGTTGTTCATTTGAGATTTATATTGATCCATGTGTTATATGCAAGTAATACCTTTGATTGAATTGGTTGTGATAGTTCCAGCTTGGATCGTCGTTCCTTTCAAGTAATATTATCATTGATTTTAGAGATATAATTAATCACTTTATGCTTCTACAGTCATTTGCTATTTATATAGCATTAGATATTCTTGTATCGTTTTCTATTCAATTCATAATTGTTGTTCAATTCAAAATTTATGTTCAATTCAAATTTGTTGTTCAATCCAGAATTGTTGTTCAATTCAGAATTATTATTCAATCTGGAATTGTTGTTCAATTACCATTGCTATTAATTTTACAATTCTCTTTCATGAGTGAGTGAGTTAGCTTTAATTCTAGTTTTAAGTGTGATTCTTTACAAGTATTTAGATCTATTTTTCTTCAATGATAAGTTAAGTAGAATTATAGAGTGTGTTATGAATTTCTTTCAGAATTACTTATTTCAGAGTTGATTGGATTGAGTTTGAAGAAGAGTCATTAGAAATTGCAATGATCTGTTATTAGTTAACCTCTGCATTCACTACATTCATAGTGCTCACACTCTTGAAATAAAAATACTTGCTTCGGGTTGACAATTAATGTAGGAATTAAGATTGTTTGGAAAAAGACATCTTAGTGCACCAACAACGGGATTAGTGATGTACGATGTACCAATGTGTGTTGGAACTTTCGCTTAATTTAGAAGCCTGATAACATGCCAACACATTTTCACACATGTATTGTAATTGTTTGTAAGAATAATCTTGGAACACTTGTAATGCATGTTGCTTTAACCTATGTTAAAACATTTGAACTCTTTCAATTTCTCTAATACATATGTTTATGAAAATGTTTTGTATAAGTTGTTAACATTGTCCTTCTCGTGTGGGTTACCTCACCGAACATCAGACAAAACCTTTCCCATAATCTTGTTATAACAACCGTTGCACTCATGCGCACTGCTCTATTGAGTGTTGTATGTGCTATTCGTTCTTGCGTGTGCGATTGCCGCATCTATATGGAATGGTCCACCGGAAGCTGCACATGTCCTGTCGTGTTGTGTGTCTCTGACAGAGTTGGGACTCTTCCCATTCGACAAGAGACTCACTTCCACCCTCCCTCTCTACGGTGAAAAAACCTTGACACAAGTAACATTAGCACTCACCAGGCACGTGAACCTAAAAGACAAAGCAGAACACTCTCATGTGCTCACAAGCAAGAGCTAAGGCAAAAATTTAAGATAATGGCAAACGGGCTATCATATCAGATGGGACTCCTACACCAATGGTGTGAGGTCTAGTTGGGACTTCATACCGAGGAGATTGCTTGAATGTTGGTGGGTCCAGCACCGTGAACACATCTCTACCTCTTGCAACATGAAGAGTTCAATATTTTTGTTGACCAAGGGGGGAGGGTCAACCTTGGGATCCTGTTCATAAAGTTTCCTTGCATAGTCAAACTAGCTAGAAGTTGTAATACTATTTTCAGTTTACATCTTTCTCGGTTGAAGCTCCTTCCAAAATAATTTGGGATTATTTTTCCCAAGGAAGATTAGTTCTTCCCTCTAAACCATGAAATCGACCTTTTTGTTTCTTAATATCTACTAGTAATCTTTGAGCTTTATGTTATCCTTGTTTGACTCTCTCCACATTCTCCTTCCCTTTTTTCTTCCTTGTCAAACCAATCATTAACTAGAAACCAATTTGTTCCAGACTTAATTTTTTTCTCTTTTGCACTTTGCAAGTGCGCTTTGAATGAAATGTGTTAATTCACGACTATGAAGGTCGTGAATTTGGATTTTCTCCTTCTATAAGAGCCTCTCTTGCATCATTTTGAAGTTATTAAAATTTTCTGGAGTCAAAAGAATTATTCCCATTTGGAGATTTTGTTGAACACACTGATTTTTTGACTCTAATTTCTTCTTTCTAGTCCAAGAGAAACTTAAATAAAATGGCTTGTGATATGATTTTAAGTCCCAAAGTTGATCTCCTATCAAAAGTTCCTCCATTTTATCACACAAACCATGTAGGCAAATTACATAATCTACTACATTTGCTCCATTGTAGGTATTGCAAGTGACAATACCAGACTTTGCCCATCTAGTTAAACCATTAAAAATGACTAAATCGAAGGCCCCACATAGAGTAAGCAATTTTTCACCAAAGAGATTGCATCCCTTGTCATCCCCCAAGAAGACATCACCGCCATCATATTTCTCATACTTGCAGAATCACTCTCTATGGGGAGTGAAGTGAAAGGATGCACCTAAGTCAATCAACCATGCCTCATGATCTACATGTGTACTTGAAGAAGCCAAGTACACATCCCCACCTTCATCTAAGGTGGTCTTCGCCTCTGCAGAAGGATCATCATCATATCCCTTTCCTTTAGTAGGAGCTTTAGATTTATAGTACCTTTTGTAGTGCCCTTCCTTTCCGCATTTCCAGCACACCACCTTTACAAGTTTTCCTGGAGATTTAGATCTCCCACTCGATGACTTATTTTTGTTTCTATTCTGGGACCATCCTCGTATAGACAAGGCATCATCATTCTGGCTCTCCATATTTTTCCGTCTCATTTCCTCCGTCAGCAAGGATGAGACTATTTCATCAAACTGTAAGGCATTTGTATTGCTACCTATTGCAATAACCAGGCTATCCCACGAATCTGGTAGAGAACACAACAAACTGATGCACTTACCTTCATCTAAAATTTTAATATCAACAGATAATAACTGACTTACCACAGTATTAAATTCATTCAGATGCTCTGTCACCGAGTCTTCATCTTTCATCCTAAGGTTATACAGTTTTTTCCGCAGGAACAGTTTATTCACCAGAGACTTAGATTAGTACAAAGTCCTTAACTTGTCCCACAAATCCTTCACCATAGCTTCCCTTGATACATTCAACAATACTGAATCTGAGACACACAATCGTATTGTGCTCTTTGCCTTTCGATCCAACTTCTTCCATTTTTCATCGGACACTCCCATTGGTTTAGTACCTGGACCTACCACGATCCATTGATATTTATCCACCAAGAGATCCTCCATCTTGAGTTTCCACAACTCAAAACTCTGACCATTAAATTTCTCGATCTCTATCTTTCCAATCCTCGCCATCTTCTTTCACCACCAGAATCGATCTCATAGATCTTCCACTGAACAGGGTCTACCACATGCCTGAGCGAAACCCCTCAGCAACAAAGGCATCCCCTTGAAGCCAAAACAACTTTGATACCAAATGTAGGTTTTAACCCTATACAGAAATTACCTACTTACGAATTCTAAAACACAGAAAATAAACAATGCGAGAGCATAACACATAAAACACATATACACAAAGATTTTCCCTGGATCCCAAAACCAAGACTACCAGCTTGATTTTTCATTATGTTCCTTTCAATGTTACAATACATATTTATACATGCAGAAGCATCCAATACCATGGACCGAAAACCATCGCGTCCAAAACCATGGACCGAAAAACCATCATGTCCAAAACCATGGACCGAAAACCATCACGTCCAAAACCATGTGCGAAAATCATGCACAAAACCATAGGTAGGTCTGCCCAACCTAACATAGGGTCCAAAACCAAAAATTTTCGAGGCGCTGCCCTGGACCCCATAGGGTGGAGTTACCTGCACCCCTCAAACCCCCTGTGACTCACCCTGCTACGCAATCGGCACAACGAAGGGGGGGCTCCGCCCCCCTTCTAACCCCATGGTTAACTACGTGGGCCAGTCATGGAAAGAATATAAAACAACCCAACATATTGATCACTTTGCCATTCGGTATTTAGCTAACAAACCTACCACAAATGGTCGAGTGACTCGTTGGCTATTTCTTTTGCAGGAATTTGACATTACTATCAAGGATCGTCCGAGGAAGGAAAACCTAGTTACTGATTTTCTATATCGAATCCCAAAGGAAAATGATCCACTGGTATGGAAGACCAATTCCCAGATGAATATTTGTTTGTCGTGGCACTCAAGATGCCATGGTATGCAGATGTGGAAAATTATCTAGCAGTAGGGAAGTTGCCCAGGCATTTAACAGTGAGGGAGAGGAAACAAATCGTTCAGCACAGTGCCCAATTCTCTTGGAATGGCAAATATCGTTTTCACATAGGGTTCGAAATGTGTATACGCAGATGGATTCGAAATAATGACATTTGTGACATCCTGAAAGCTTGCCATGATGATCCCTGCGGAGGTCACTTCGCAGATCAAAGGATAGGGCATAAGGTATTACAGATGGGCTATTATTGGCCCACTATTTTTAAAGATGCTAAATAATATGCCCAGGCTTATGATAGCTGCCAAAGGATGGGCCATGTTGGCCTATTGGGACCTAACCTAGGTTCGAAAGAGTTATTAGCCAAATAAATCCCACAACTACTGGCCCTTTCGGCAATAGTCTATGGAGCATGGACTGAGGTCCACCCGAGGTAGCAGGGGAGGGCGCTGGAACCAGGTTTCCACACCCTTGGGATGTCTTGATGTGGTGTGGAGGGGTCACGAAGCATTCTAGAGCCTCGCACCGCTCAAGAGAATTATTGTGCTTTCGCGTAGATCCATGCAGACTCACTTCTTATGCATCAAAATTATTATAGATCTGAGCTTGTTATTACGGTCTTTAAGTAAACATTTAAACTTAGAACCTAGTGCGCATAGTTATAACAAACAATGCATAAAATAAACAATAAACAGATCCGCAAGAAAACACAATGATTAAGAAATTCTTCTTTTTATTGATCTTCTCTTCAGTACAACCAGATCCACCCTATGCACACAGCTGCAAGGGTCCGCGCACATAACTACGGACTCTACCAGGCCTCTGTGCACACAGCCGCAAAGCCTCTATCTATCTACCAACACCCTTGACTCTAACTTACAGATGCTCCAAGAATTCTTTTCTCAGAAACCCATTACATTCAAGATCCAAGATTTCATCCCAAAAACTGACTTCTAACCATAGAGCCTTGCTCTATTTATACATTTCCATGGTCCGCAGACCATGGGTAGGCCGACTCATTTTACATTATTTTTTGGCAGACAACCCTTTCACTTGACTCATTATACTTTGTGCTCCGCGCATCTCGTAGAGTCTTTACCATCTCTGTACCCAAAATTGTGGGCTTTGAGCCCCAAAACCTTTATGCGGGGCCTTTTCTACCCAACAGGCCCCTAACACAATCATTGTGACTCGTCCCGAGTCACTCGGCTGGTGCGAAAATCTTCGTGCGGAGGTCGGTCAACAACTTCTGTACTTCGCTGGTACTTGTAGCAAACTCTTACGGCATCCGTTGTACGTGTTCAACATGGGCCACCGACACATCAGTCTCTATTTCAGCTGCTTCGCCGGGTGCATATTCTGCCTGCATGTGTGCCACCTTGTGCTCGATGGCGGTGGAAACCACGAATGCCTCATCAAGCCATGGCTCGAGTCGTTCTTTAAGCATAGCTTCCTTCTGTCGGGAAGCATCAGCTTGGAGCTTCAAGGCCTAGGCCTCCCTCATCTTGGCCAAGCACTGCGTAATAGCAACCATCTGTGTGGTCCCTCTAACATTGTCATAGGCTTGTTGGAGCTACCTTGCCTCTGTTTCCAGTAGCTGTAAGGTTCGCTGTTCCTGGTGTGAAGTAAGCGTAACAAGTGACTGATCCAACAAGTCGACGCACTCCTTCATGCCACGTGTGATCGTTTCCTGCCCGGAGGGAATGATGCCTTTGCACTACTCGATGACCTCTGGTGGTTTCAAAGGTTGTACTTGAAGTTTCAACTCTGCAAACTACAAGTTGAGAGCCAACTGAATCCTCGCGGCCTCCTCCTTTGCTTCGCAGAACCCACTACCTAGCTTGTGGATTCGTATGCCAATAGGAAACTCGGCCACAATCTCCAGTTCAGGGGCACGCGAACATGCTTCCCCTACCAATTGCTCCAACTGTTGACTCTGTGCGACCGCTTCGTCCCGTTGGAGGTGCAACTGTTCTATATTAATTCTCTGTTCGCTGAGTACTTGTTCCATGCGTCCTTCCCTAGCGTGGAGCTCCATCGTTGTGCTGTCCTAGAGCTAGTACAAGATTTCGCGCAGGAGGCAAGCCAAATTCAATCTAAGCCTCATAAGCCAACCCACCGTAGCTCTATCTGCTGCATTTTCTGTTATCAGTGCTCCTGTTGGGATCGCGATAGTATTAGCCATTTGGGCCTTTATTAGCGTCTCAATGGATGGCAGACCCGAACTTCCATGAGTAGCGATGGTTTCGGGTGGCGAGGTCCATTGTCCCAGTTCCTGTATCTGTGCGTGGAGCACCCCCAACACAATCTGTTGCTCCGACATGGCCTCATCGATTTCTTCGTGAGTGACTTTGCGAACTGTGTCCCCTATGTCACCTAGGTCATCCTCAGTCAATGTGGTCAGTTCTCTGTCCAATTTAGATGCCTTGGCCTTCTTCCGCGGCTTCATCTTTTCTGTCCACTGTGGCCATTTTAAGGGCGCACCCGTGGTGGTTGGTGGCATTCCCTCAGTTCCTGTATTCGCGGCCGTCTCGGTGGGCATCTTCAGATGCTTTCATCTTTTGTCGTCATAGCCCCTCCTGTTGGTGCCTTGCTTTGCAAAGTCTGGGCCGCCTCCCGTACCTCTGCCGCGTGATGTTCGTTCTGCTTTTGCTGTGCTACGCGCTTAGCTTCATCCTTTTGTTTTTGGATAGTGGCTGCATTGTGCCCCACCGCATCTGGTCCGCGCCATTCTGGTGGCTAGGTATCCAATACTGCATAGACAACTTCGTCAATGGCAATGAAAGGGAGTGTGGTCCATGTCTGGTCGGGGTCCTTGCGCGCCCGAATGTAGACAAAGTGCATGTCTGCTTTAATCTCAGCGATGTTCTTCACATTGTCATATATCTCGGTGGACAGATAGGGTTGCTGGGTGATCCATTCTCAGACATTTACGTCCATCAATATCCAAAAAATCTTGATGCCCCAGATTCTTGCAGTGTCCCTCATTGCCTAGAGTGACACATATTTGGCAGTTTTTGGCCAATCTTGGTCCACAGAAGGGAACTGGCTGTCTTCGGGTAGTTCACTGGTAACCAACATGATGGATAACAACAGGCATGCATAGTGGAAGGTCTTACCCTCCTCTTGGGCCTCCTGATAGTTGGTCAGGAATTCGTCCCAGAGGAACTGTGCCCAATTGAACCGTTCCCCTTCTGTGCACTTTTCTGCTAACACGATGACTATTGTCGGGACTTTGTTGGCGCGGCATTTCCACATCACTTTTCCTGCCAGCAGCTAGGTAGCAATGTGAACCCCTTTGTTCGGAATACTATCAATAGCATACCCTCGTTGCTTATTCTCCAAATAATATTTCTTCTTCAAGGTTTCCGTCATCGTCACATCGCCACTCATAGCAACTATTTCCATGGGGTCCCTACCTTCATACGGAAGCTGTGTGATCTTGTGAATAAGTTTGACCGTGATATGAATGGGGTTATTTATCCATAAGTATTCATTGTGTACCAAATAGAGCAATTGTCGAATGACAAATATTATTATGGGGGTCCGGTGAAAATGTGGGACGGACAGGAGACAGAGTAACCCAGCTTCCTCCACCTTTCGCGGCCGCTTCCTCGGCTAGAGTGTCGTGAAAGTTCCCTCCACACTTTGCTTCATTAGTTCACTGGTCGCCAAATGGGGAAACTTAATGGTATCTGCAAGGTCCCAGCCTTCAAACTTCATAGTCGAGATGAGGCCGGTCACCGTTCCTTCGCACGACACTTCTTTAGGAAGGGATGGGGTGATGAGTATGTTGTCAATGTAATCCAGATTTGTAGGGACCTTAGCCTTCCCTTTGCTTGGAGTAACATACTTGGGGCGCCTTACGAGCTGGGGGTCTTCGTCCCTTTCCTCATCTGGTTCTATTTCTTCGATATAGGTCAGAGGATCCTCGACCTCTTCATCGCTCTCAATTGTAATAGTTTTGCCTTTTTCCTCCATTGTCAATTTACTGACTCGCGGATTTTGTGGAGATGTCCGGACCGGTCCTACTACTTGGGGGTTTTACTTAGATCGTGACTTCCTAGGAGATTTAGGGACTTCAGCTGCCTGCGGCAGAGGATTATGTGTAACGTCCTTGGTGGTGGCTATTGATCTAAGTAATGACTCTCGCAATTCTTTCGGCATTTCTTAAAACCAAGAGCATTCTTTTAGTAGTGGTTCATTCATCTTGCTCCTCTCGGTTTGACCTAGGGCATCTGATTCTTCGAATGATCAAGCTTTGTTGTGTGCCCCTTTTCTTCTTTGTTATATACAATTTCAAATTCAAAGTCGGCCTTTCACTCTATTTGTGGCTTATTAATGTGATCTTGGCAGTTACCCCTATGCATTAATTGTCCGTCGCCCACTCCTATGTGTCTTAAATGAGGTATCTTGCCATGAAAAGTAACCACAATGGTCGTCTTCCATTCCTCCCTCGCGGTCGCGCAGCCCCTGGTACGTGGGTGCATACTATTCTTTCTATTGGTCCTGCATGCCACGGCCGAATCACACACCCTTCCTGTAGGTTGTTTTATAGTCTCGTGCCCTCTTTCAACTGCGTGGAGCACTGAGACTGGGCCTCCTACAGATAGTCAGGTGGTCGCACCCTTCGTGCGAGCCTTACTCTTTCCTACTAGCCTGGTGTGTGGGCACTCTTCATGTTCCTTTGAGTCTGGTAGCGTATTGCAGTCGTTGCTCCCTTGTGCCCTAGGGTGCAGTCACAACCATGATAGCAGTGTCATGGCTTGTGCTAGGATTGTAGGAGGGTCATCCAGGTCCAGTTCCTTTCCTCATGTGCTCACATGGCCTGGTTGTGTGTCTCCTATTTTATCAATTGCTTCATCCAGCCTCGCGCTTTTCCTTCTTAGCCTTGCCACTCTTTCCTCTATTTCGCAATGTCTAAGGTTACCTCGCCGAATGGCTTCCTGCAACCGTCGGATCCCTTCGACTAGGTTTGTTCATTCAAGGTGAATGGCAGGGACAATGGTCGGGGAAATTCCCTATATTTCCCATCCGACCATGGAGAGAGTTTCCCTGGCATACCCTGCTCTGTTCATAGTCTTATCGGCCCAGCAAACCCTTGTTACACACATATTTAGTTGGGTCGATGGTTGCGCAGCATAAAACCATGCCCTTTTTTGTAGATGGATGGCCGCCCTGCTCCACCGTGGCTACCGCGCACATCCTCTAATCCATACCTAGAACCGCCTTCTTCCTCTCAACTTCCTTTGTGCACACCACCTTGGTGCGCGCGGTACTTCTTCCATTGCACCATGTCGCTTCTGGTCTACGATTGAAGTGCTAGTGTTGACGAACTTCTCCTCATTTGTTGTGTCGTTATCCACTAACTGTTGTCTTACTTCAGTGGTCATGCATTGCAATGATCTAATCATCATATTACAGTTGAGTGTTGTGACTTAATGCAATCAGTTCTACCATCGTTTAGTCTCCTCATCTGAATCCAATGTGTAGGAACTATCACACTCCCATGAGAGCCTCCCGTCCGCTGAGGGATTCACCTGATCCTGGTCTTGCGTTGTTATCTGATAGATGCAATATAGTTCATCATCACTGTCCTCGTCGTGCACTAGCTCAGTATAGCGCACCCCTTCAGCTGGGTTCAGTGGAACGATGACGCGGAGTGGCTTTTTTTTTAATGTCATTTTTCATCTCTTTAAATTGATTATCCCATTCATGTCCGTGGCCCAATCTATTCCTAGTAATGCAGGGTATGGATTACTGTCATCAACAATTTTTGTTACCTCAAAGTCGGTCTGCATACTCACTCCTTCAATGTCCACTATCACCCCTTGTAGTCGTCCCATCGGTAAGATCTTTTGCTGGTTGGCCATTCGTAGCTGAATAGGAGATCACTGTAGTGTAGGCCTACCCATGCATTCCCATGTTTGTTTAGGTAACAAAGTAGCATCCGAACCTAGATCTAGAATGACCTGATCCATCTCGTATTCCCTAATTTGTGCCATCATTTGCATCTCCCACCTAGTGTGCAGTGCATGCTTCCCCAGTTTCCAAACTACACGTGGCTCCCCTGATCCCGCGCACCTAGTGATCATTTCTTGCAGTCCTTTAATCACTCTATTGTAACGTAACAACTTCATACATGTCTCTAAAAAGGTGGTAAGCATAGAGGGATCCATTCCCAACCCAATTGGATCCTTATTACCTAGATTAGACTTCCGTGAAGCTCTTCTGAGCTTCTTTAGATGCCCCTTTCGCCTGTTCTGTCTCCACGTCAGGTCCCTTTGTAGGAGCATCACGACCCTTCCCATCTTCTCTAGGCTATTTCCTCACATCTCCTCTAGTGGTTGAGCCGCTCCTTAGCACCATGTTTACGTTGGGGTCCTCTTTGTCGGGTTTTGACCTCATCATTTGGACATTTTGAGTCAGAGTAGGCTGCAATACCCCATTTTCGTGCATCTGAGTAATAAGCATAGGAAAATCTACCATTTCATGGTCAAACTACTCACAGTATGGACAATATACCCTCGTTGGATTAGTACAGTCGCGAGCATAGTGCCTCGGCCCTCTGTAGTTATAACAAATCAGCTGGCCACACCCTCTTCCAGGCCCCATTCCTCTTCCTCATCCACATCCTTGAAATACCCCACGTGCCCCCCCCCCCCGACTGGGTCAAACTCTCACGCTTCAGTCTGTACTCGATAGGCTGGGGTTCCTTCCATCATTAGATCGTAACTTTGACATGTCTGCTCATCGTGACCCACAGATCTACAAAAGTTGCAATACAATTGCTGCGGGGTCCGGGTATACTTCTGCAACAGGTGGCAGTTGTCTGTTGCGTGCTTTCCCCCCATTTGACAAATCGCACACTAGAGCGTGGGTGCCACACTTGGCCCTGCTTGTACCTCCAGCTTTAATGGCATTAGGCCCCCTCTTGCTGAATACTTCACGAAGACAGGGCAGTGGTCCTTATCGTGTCCTTGACTTTTGCATTTAATGCATCCTACCTCTGTACACGCCTCCGGTTAGGACGCCCTTTCTTGCTTCAAGCTTTGCATTTCTAAGAACAGATTTTGTAGTTGCACATGGATTCTCTGAACTTCCAACCCCGGATCCTGTATTGGAGTTTCGTGCAACCTCATTTTTGTTTATAATGCTTCAACTTGGGTTGAGATCTTTTGCTGTGATAGCACCGTCCTCAGATGCGGTGTCAATGATGCCACAAACCACACACAGTACTGTGCATCTGTTAATGTCATGTTAGCTTCGTGAATTGTGCTTTTCAATCTATGATCCAGATCCCACGAGGTTTCACCAGGTAACATTGCCATCTCCTTAAACCCAATGACTGATTGCATTTCTGATTTTGGCCGACTAAATTCTTAGGTTCATGCATCCTAGATCGTCGCTATTCTTCCATTCGGATGGTCGCTCGAGTACTTTATAAACCATGTCAACACGCAGTGCTACAGTGTGCTAACCAGAATAGCCTTTTTGATGTTTTCATCCGTTATGCCTTGAGCTTCCCAGACAACCTTTATTACAAACCAGAACTGACCTGGTTCCTAATTTCTTACACCTCTAAATACCGGCAACTTGACTACACTTGCCATCCCAACCTTTGGCAGTGGCTAGGGAGCGGTTAGTGAAGATGGATTTGATGTAGGTGAAGTAGGTGATGGCATGGATAGTGGTGGTGGTATCAGTGGAATGTGCTGCTTAATCAAACAGACTACACTTCTCACGGAGAACCCTGTGAGCTCCTCCTCGCTTTCTCGTGAAATAGAAATTAGAGGATTGTTCTCTAATCCTTTGGTCCCTTGGTAACCTCTTCCACTACGTGTTACACTGGAAATTAATGAATGCGCATAATCTGTTTTTCACATAACAACATTTCAATCCAAGTATTCAACGATTTGATGTACTTACCCTACGGTCCTTGGAGAAATTGCCTTTCTGCTTCACTATAACTCACAGTTGTGTCTATCGCGAACTTAGTGATAAACCCTCCTATTATCCAATCCAACCAGTGGTATACTGCGCATGTGATTTTGTTTTCAGATGCTTCCAACCTGCGCACCAATTCCAAAGTCCATACAATGGGTTGATCTAGTCTACACCTTCCCACGTTGTCAACTAGCCTCGTGATCCACTTGTAAAATTCTGTCAAGAATTTCGCAAAGAAGATTTCGTGGATCTCTGTATATATGTAACGATCCAACCACCTATCTTCTGATATCCGCGGATTTCTGTTTTCCTGAACCACAAATTCGTGAAGCTCCCGATCCAACCAATCCTTAAGCTCTTTCTTTGTAGGGTTCCAATGTTCCAACATCATACATCCCTTAGACAGATCCTGGTCTTGGCAATAGAACCATTTTTTGGCTTATTAGGGCCTAACCCAAGTTCAGAAGAGTTATTAGACAAACAAATCCTGCAACTACCGGACCTTTCGGCAATAGCCCGCGGAGCGCATACTGAGGTCTCACCCGAGGTAGCAGGGGAGGGTGCTGGAACTAGGTTTATGCACCCTTGGGATGTCTTGATGTGGTTTGGAGGGGTCAAGAACCGTTATAGAGCCTCACGCCGCTCAGGAGAATTATTGGGCTTTCACGTAGATCCGCGTAGACTCACTTCTTATGCATAAAATTATTACAGATCTGAGCTTGTTATTACAGTCTTTAAGCAAACATTTAAACTTAGAACCCAGTGCGCATAGTTATAATAGACAATGCATAAAATAAACAATAAACAGATCTGCAAGAAAACACAATGATTCAGAAATTCTTCTTTTTATTGATCTTCTCTTCAGTACAACCAGATCCGCCCTGCGCACATAGCTGCAGGGGTCCACGCACACAGCTGCGGACTCTACCAGACCTCTACGCACATAGCCGCAAAGCCTCTATCTATCTACCAACACCCTTGACTTTGACTTATAGATGCTCCAAGACTTCTTTTCTCAGAAACCCATTACATTCAAGATCCAAGATTTCATACCAAAAACTGACTTCTAACCATATAACCTTGCTCTATTTATACATTTCAATGGTTCGCGGACCATGGGCAGACTGACTCATTTTACATTATTTTTGGGCGGACAACCCTTTGACTTGACTCATTATACTTGGCGCTCCGCGCATCTCGCGGAGTGTTTACCATCTCTGTACCCAAAACTGCGGGCTTTGAGCCCCAAAACCGTTATGCGGGGCCTTTGCTACCCAACAGGCCGACCTGGCCAATCTGATGAAATGCTGCTGCAACCTCGACTAGTCATAGAACCCTTCGAACGATGGGCGTTGGACTTTGTTGGCCCATTCCATCCGCCATCGAATCAGAAAGCCTACATATTGGTTGCCACAGATTATGTGATGAAATGGGTGGAAACAGTAGATTTACCAAGAGCCATAGAGGAAGCTGTGATTAAGTTCCTCTTTGGGCTATTCATGTGGTATAGTTTACTGTGGGAAGTGATAACAGATGGGGGAGGGAAATTCGTAGGACACAAGATTACTGCCACTCTCAGAAACCATCACATTACACATAGGATCACTTCCCCATATCACCAATAGGTGAATGGGTAGGTTGAAAGAACCAATAAGGTCATTGAAGTGATTTTGACCAAAATAGTCTCGACACATTGGCGAGACTGGGCTGCTAGACTGCTAGAGGCCTTGTGGGCCTTTCGCATGACTTGGAGGAATGCTACTAGATACTCTATGCACCAGCTCGTGTTCAGCAAAGAGCCATTTTTTCCAATCTAATTCAAAATAAAGACTCTAAGAACGACTCAGGAAGTGGGGTTGGATTTAACACAAGCCCAAACTAAGTGACTACAACAAATCAATGAATTAGATGAAGCTCGACTGCTACCTTTGCAACGGATTGTAATTATTCAACAAAAAAGGGCGAAGTGGCACAATAACCTCATCAAGAAGAAGACATTTCAAAACGGGGATTGGGCACTCCTTTACCACTCCAAATTCTAGGAATTTCTAGGCAAGTTGCAAACAAGCTGGCTCGACCCTTATGATATTCAAGAAGTACATAACAATGGCACTCTTACTTTGACTACCATTAACAGGTCTAGCCATTCTTTTAAGTTGAATGGGCATCGAGTGCGTCTCTACCATAAACCACTCAGCAAGGAGTCTTTCTGCTAACAGGTATGGGAGGACCCCTCCATGCAAATCTTAGCTGTAGAGAGTGATGACCCTACAACTTTTCCTTCAAAAAAAAGAGTTTTTTTTTTTTTTTAATTGTAAATAATGTATATATTCTTTTTGATTGATTGCAAATTAGTTAGGTACCACCATGTAAATATTAGGATTTTCTTTTTTATAGTGCTTGGTAAGTGTTATTCAATCGATTAAATGATTCCAGTTCAATCAATTGAACATCACTTATGTTTATGTGTGCGTCGTTGTTCAGTCGATTGAACAATTGATGTTCAATCTATTGAATAACACTTATTTTTATATGTGGAAATTGTTGTTCAATCGATTGAACAGCATTTTTGCGTTTTTGATTTTGTTGTTCAAACGTTTGAACGACTGTTATTCAAACGATTGAACGATTGTTGTTCAATCGATTGAACAACACTTCTGTGCTCTTGTTGACATTTTCTGTTCAAACGATTGAATGATTATTGTTCAATCGATTGAACAACACTTTTTGCGTTTTTATATTTTCGATGTTCAAACGATTGAACAATTATTGTTCAATCGATTGAACAACACTTTTTGTGTTTTTATATTTTCGTTGTTCAAATGATTGAACGATTGTTGTTCAATCGATTGAACGACTGTTGTTCAATCGATTGAACAACACTTTTTGCATTTTTAAATTTTCGTTGTTCAAACGATTGAATGATTGTTGTTCAATCAATTGAACAACTTTTTTGTGTTTTTATTGTTTAATTTTCATTGTTCAAATGATTGAACAACTCTTTTTGTTTTTGTTCAAACGATTGAGTGATTTTTGTTCAATCAATTAAACAACACTTTTGCATTTTTCTTTACTAATATTTGTTGTTCAAACGATGCAACAATTACTGTTCAATTGATTGAACAACACTTTTGCGCTTGTTATTTTTCAATTTTTGTTGTTCAATCAATTGAACAACACTCTTGAGTTTTATTTTCAATTTTTTTGCTATTCATATGATTGAACGATTATTGTTCAATCGATTGAACAACACTTTTGTGTTTTTTTCTTATTGATATTTGTCGTTCAAATGATTGAACGATTGATGTTCAATCATTTGAACAACAATCTTGCATGTTTTCCTTTCAATTTTTCTGTTCAATCGATTGAATGATTGTTGTTCAATCAATTGAACAACAATTTTGTTTTATTTTCTATTTTTACTGTTCAAATGATTGAACGATTGTCGTTCAAATAATTGAACAAATTTTTTATGTTTATTTTAGGATGATTTGCGATTTTTTTATTTTGATTCATTGCCAATCATTGTTCTATCTTCTTTTTCTTTTATGTTTTGAATAAACACCATCTAAGTGGATTTGTGCCTCACATAGGGAAAAACAGTAATATCAACACTATTACGATTTATGAAATCTCTTGATGGTTATCTTTATCTAAAAGCTGATATGGTGCATCTCTATAATGACTATCTAGACATCTTTTTTGGATATCATAAAATGATTCATTATTTCAAACCATGTTGGCTTATTTACAACACTTTCAAATGGACAAATCCCTTCGAAATAATGAGATGGGGGTAAGAGTATAACCTTTCTTTGGCATATTTTTTACTTCTTACACAATCCCTTACTCTTAAGGAGCAAATGAGCTTCCCTCTTTTTATAAAAACATCAAAAGATGAGACAAATAAAACTAAAGAAATATGCAAATGCAATGAATACTATCTTAAAGAGGATAGGGGGTCTCATCATGAGCCAACCTACCATGATCATAAAGATGTAACAAGTGACATGCCATTTCTGGCTACCAAACGAAGGTAATGACCTTTTTGATGATTACAAACTATCAAAAGGATAGGGGGTCTCATTACGAGCCAACCTGATCATTTTGTTATATCTTGGTGAATGGCACTATGATCATTTGGTCACCATGCCAGCATAGTGGTCTATTTATGTCAGAAAAAGAAGACTCAACTACATATTAAAAGGAGGATTCTGGCTCATTTGTGGGGTTAAAAAGCAACCCTGTCGAGGCTATGAATGCCTGCTCGCAGTAGTGGCTCTACTTATAGTATTGGAGTATTGTCTTACACTTCCAAATGCTCTCTACTCTATTGCCACCGATGGATTCATTTCTAAGAATATTTTCCATTTGAACAACACTCTTACAAGCCAATATGCATGGTAACTTACGTCACATATTCATTATGTTATATATTTTTCCAATGAATTCATGACAGACATTACTGCTTACCGCCAATTATGCGTACATTAGTAATACCGCTTGCGGTGTACATCTTTTCACATAATAATGTAGATATCTGTTTTTATATTTTTCGGCCATTTTTACCTCTGACACGTGTCTTGGTTTAATTTATTTGTCTTTAATTGCACCGCTTTTCTAGATTGGTTGTCTACATTTATGAATCCTCAATTCATGCACTTGCTTTCCATATGCTTGGTGGATGTGGACGTCCTTTTTCCCATTAGAGGGGGGATGGTTTTCATGTGAATAGAGTGTGAAACAGTTATGGATAATTGAATGCTAATTATTAAATTGATTTTCGGGTAAAGGTTGCATGTTGTTGGATATTTGTAATAATTAGCAAGGTATTTCCGCTTGGAGAAAAGACGGCAACCATTATGGATGGCATGCGAATTAATTATGGGCCTATGTAAAAAACTGGTTGATGAGACAAATGACTTGACTGTATATGTTGTTAATTCCCAAATCAACGTAATTTTTCCTATTAATTGCTTTAACGATCTTTTTTGTTGTTCTAATTTGTGAAAGAGGAGGAGAAGTCCATGCAAGAGTACCAGTCACAAGAACATAGCAGCCATGGGAGGTAGAGCTATCCAAAATGAGCCCTCAGTACTCAAGGTATCAGACTAGACTCGTGCAATTCTTGAGCGTGCAGGATGGCTACAATATCTAAATAAACTGCAGGGATTTCACGAAGAAATGACACTTGAATTCTTGCAGAATTTGCAGAAAGGCAACGCCACAGTAAGAGGAAGGGATATAATAGTCTCTAAGTTGGTCATAGACGAAGTCACTAGACTTCTGGCTGAGGGAACAAAGTGGACAGAAAAGCACATCCTTCTGCACAATGCGGTTGCAATGTTCCTAGACTCGGATGAGCAATTAGCACAAACAAGGAAAGGGACTCACCCTTCAGCATTAAGACAAACTTGGCAGGAGTTGGCAGTCATTGTGTAACGATACATCACATGCGATGGTCACCAAGATGTGGTAAATTCCCATCAACTCAAATTTCTAGCCATCCTAAAACAAAAAATTTCAGTTAATTTGTCATTTTATTTGAATTCTCTATTGCATGATGTCGCTCGAAGAGTTAGGAAAGATAAGGACCTACACACTGTCATCATTCATCATGGACTGATTAAATTGCTTATCATACATGGATTGGCCCAACAGCAGTTAACCTGGGACAATATTGTAAATCCTACTCTGGCCCCACCTCCAGAAAACCCAGTAATAGAACAGCAAGGGCCTAGAACCCCAGGTCCGAGAAGGACGCTGAAGAGGAAAAATTCCTTTGTGCCTTTGAACCCAGAAAAACGTAGACATTCTGCGTGGGTGAAGTCCCAACGAAATACCCCAATTCAAACAAATTAGGCCAGCCCATCACTCACACCACCTTTAAGTTCGCAGAATACCCCTTTGCAAGACTATGAAGAAGAGGTGGCCAGGGTATTGGAAAACATGGGGATGTTTAGCGAGGGAAGAGAACAATCTGAGAATGTTAAATGACAGAATTGTACCCCCAACCAGTCTACCTCTTTTGATAGCCCTAGTTGGGATCAACCCTGCCATTTATGGGTTTATTGGAAGAACAGAAGGAACTAGTCCCTTCTATGGAAAAACCCCTTGAAACTGAGATGCATGAAGAGGAATCTATTAGAGAGGAGAATTAGACAATATATATCGGTCCAGTGGACCCCCCAGCTAAATGAAATCCTGTAGATGAGACCCTGAGAGATGAAAATTAACCAGGTAATACTATTTTTTCTAAGTCCCCTAAGGACAGGGCCTACCCAAAAGAAAATACGGAGAATGATAACTGCTTAGGAGACATCATTGTATTGGGGTCTCCTGAGAGAAAAATTCATGTCGAAAAATAATTAGAAGGTGAAGCTCCATTAGGAGATACAGTTCTAGTTGAAACCCTCCCTGATGCTGACACAATTCCACTCGAGCATGAACCTGAGGAAAATGTAGTTGCACCACCACCAGTTGGAAGTCCTAGAATAAAGAAGTACTAGAAGGATAGGCTCAAAAAAATGCTAAAAAATTATAGGAAACAAAAGCGAATAATTGGGCATCTAAGACAGTGGTTAAAAGAGGCCATTAGAGCCGGGAATTTGAAAGTAGAAAAAGAGACCACAGGAACACAGACAAAACATTGTTCTGGAAAGGATGATGAAACCCAATATGAGGTTCTTTTGCTCTGCTCAAAGGAAACTCAGATAGAACCATGTCTTGTAGAGGACACTGAAATGCAAATTGAATGCCCCTGTGTTTTTACGTAGGAGACCCAAACAGACTACCCTACTGTGAACATTGTTGTTTAGACTAATGCTGAATAAATCATCCCAATTGATTGTTACATAACCTAAGAAGCAACCAAGGCTGTTATCCAAACTGAGCCTATAGAGACACAAGATAATGATTCCCAAACAGCGGAGACACCTGCTTATATTTCTTAGTAAGAGAGGCATTTATTAACAGATTGCATAATGAACTACTAAAGGTTCAACAGGAATTAACCCAACACAAGGAGGAGGTAGTGCCCTTATGGATACATCAAGAATTAAAGAAACATTTTGAGGCACTCACATCGACTGAGGATGAGACCTTTGCTCAATACAAGGATGAACAGAAAAAGGTTGAGAAAGCATGGGACAAATTACAGAAGGCTAAAGAGAAGTTGGAAATTGTCTGCTCTCTTTATTCAGACACACTGTCATGCAGAGCCCTTGCTACAAATTATGCCCTATTCCTCCTGGAAAGATACCTCCTACTGAAAGTCAAAGCTGTTAAGGCTGGGAAGTCTGTGGAAATCAAAACTACCCTGGACTTTGTCAAGTGCTTCAGAGAATAGGACGAGCGGGTACAATGCCTCCTTTGTGAACTTTATATGCACAATTTCTTTCTGGAAGATGACAGAGACAACAACCTTGACCCCTTTATAGGGGATGTACAATTCCAGGCATTTCTACCTTTTGCTACTAATCAACTCAAGTGGGCCAAGGCTCACAATACTTTTAGAAAGCGTGAAGAGGGAATTGACCTATGGGTGAGAGGGGAACCTACCAAACACCTGCATCTCTCGGTAAGACACAAGCAATTCATGAAGAGAGATGGTGTTGTGGGCCAATTGGGGCCATTTCACGCAGATATTATACAAGCTGGAAAGAAGTACTTGTAGGAAATTAAGGAGGAAGCCTTGTATGCAACCAAACAAAGGTGGGAGGTCTCCAGCATTACTGTTAGAAACCAAGAACCATTTGGATACCAGAACTTTAAAGCTGCCTCCTCTCATTTCCATAAGTATAGTAACATGGTCTTAACCATGGGGCGTGAATGGATATGATGTCGGTATAGAACTCCAATCATATGGTATCTTCTAGAGTAGTATCACTGTGACTACAACTTGAAGGATCAAGACGTTAACCAGGCTTTTGCTATACTAAAGAAGAAAAATGGCTTTAGAAATTATAAGGGAGAGGTATATCCTTCCTATTCCTAACTCAGATACACCTCAACTATTTAATTGCATGAGTTCATGCAACCAGGTAAGCTGGGGAGTATGTTAGGTCAAGAAAACGATATGTTTTCTCCTTGGTAATCTCTTTATTTAGCACTCATCCTCACATGATTATCTATGTTTATGAATAAAAGTATGTTGGCATTATGATTCAAGTGTTGTCCTTGATGGCAACTCACTCAGTGGATGGTACAGGTGCTCAGAGGTTAGTACAGGTGATGGCAACTTAATCAGAAGACAGATCTCAGTACAACATGCCAAGGAAGCTCATACACGCTGTTTCGTTAAGCCCAAGTCGCGTGTACACGCTAGTTCGATTCAGAAAAAGCGCGTGTATGTGGAAAGGTTCCTTTGGTTCATGGTGGTTAGTCCTTGGAAGTTGTGCCTATGATTTCGGACCATTATGTCTCGACGGGCGTGTCGATCCCTAGTTTTAAAGTTGATGGTATTGTGTTACTATGGTTTTGGCTCTTGGTATTGAGAAAGGCCTAAGGCTATATAAGGAGAAGAAGATCATTAGGCAAGATCATCTTTCGACAAGGCATGAATATCTAAGAGAGAAAGAGATCTGATATGCAGGTTCTGAGTTGCATGATCTAAGCCAAGGAGAGATCACATCGGTTAATGGAAGACTAGATCTAAGGATAGATCGGGATCTAATGCTGCAAATTGAGAAAGTTTATTTTTAGATCTGTACGCAGGTTGGCTTCGGTAAAAGAGCGTGTATACGCGGGTTCTGCTCATTAAAGTAGCGTATATCTTTTGAAGCTTGATTTGGGTTTACAGTGGGGTCTGACTGTTATTGCAGAGTTCTGTAGTCTGCTCTGTGTTCTGGTAACTGGTGATTGACAGGGTTCAGTGGTTCAGTGATTCAAAGTTTGGTTGTTTTATGCTTCAATGATCTGTTGTGGAAATTGAATGAATTGTGGTCTTCAGATTGTAATGTTGTGCTTCAGGAATATCCAAGTCTGAAAATGTATGAAAAGTGATACCTGGAAGAAGGAAGATTGTAGGTCAGCACCTACGTACTAGTATCTTGGCTAGTACAAGAGCAAAGGGGGTTGGAGCTCCCTTCCAAGGAAGTTTGGAGAACGAGAGAAGGTTGAAGCCTTCTGCAGGTTGTAGCCTGCGTACTGGTATAAGGCTGCACCAGTACAAAAGATTGTAAACTGAAGTTTCATATTAAGAAAGATAGAGACAACTTGCAGCAGTAGCGTGTACACGCTGGTTCACTTAACTGAAGTAGCGTATATGTTTCTGGGCATTTGAAAAGTTTGATTAATCTGATAATACTGATTCACCCCCCCTCTCAGTATTATTTCCAACAATTGGTATCAGAGCAGGTCCTTCAGAGAAGCTTGATCGCTTGAAGGAAGATCATTCATCATGAGCAACTACGAGAAAGAAGCATCAATCAGGCCACCGGTTTTTGATGGAACAAATTTCAATTATTGGAAGGTAAGAGTTACTGCATATCTTCAATCTCTTGGTACAGAAGTTTGGGACATTGTAGAAACAGGCTATGCTTTTCCTTCAGCTACTCCTACAGATCCAGCTGAGAAAAAGGCATATGAAACAAATGCAAAAGCAGTCAGTACTCTATTAGGAAGTATATCTCAAACAGAATTCATGAAGGTCATGCACTTCAAATCAGCAAAAGAAATATGGGACAAAATGATCACTAGCTATGAAGGAGATGAACAGGTAAAGCAAGCTAAACTTCAAACACTCAGGATTCAATATGAGACTCTCAAGATGTATAATGATGAAAGTGTGGCTAATTATTTTCTTCGGGTAGATGAGATTGTTAATTGTATGAAAAATTTGGGTGAAGAAATAAGAGAAACTATAGTAGTTCAAAAGATTCTAAGATCTTTATCCCCCAAGTTTGAATCTAAAGTATCTGCAATAGAAGAAAAAGAAAATCTCCGTGTTCTCACTATGTCTCAGCTACATGGAATTCTAACCGCTTATGAAATGAGAAAGGGAGGTCCATCTGACAGAAGGGAAGCTGCTTTTAAGGCATCAGGAAAAGAAGATTACTATGAAGCAAGCCATGTTCCAGAAGAAGAGGAAGAAGAATCAAATTTTGTCAGAAATCTTCAAAGGGGTTCTGGAAGGTTCAGAGGTAAGCTACCTTTCAAATGCTTTGCTTGTGGGAAAGTAGGTCATTATGCTGCAAAATGTCCTTATAAGGATAAAGGAAAAGAACCTGCTAGATGGAACAAGAAACAAAGTGCAAATAGGAAAAGCTACTACACCCATGAAGATAGTGATGGCTTATCAAACAGTGATGAAGATGAACAAGGTAATAAATATAAGCTGTTAATGGCATTTGAAGATGATGATTATGAGGATGCTATAGATGTGGATAATCTCTATAATGAAATCACTAGACTCAAGAGAGGCATAGAAGAAAAGAATGTGATCATTGATACTTTGCAATTTCAGATTGATGAAAAGGAAAAACATCTTGAAAAACTAGAAGGTGAAATTGTTGGTCTCAGAAAAGAAATTGAGAAAACAAAAGCTATTAATCTTAAATTTGTCAAAGGATCTGAAACTTTGGATGAGATTATCAGTGTGCAGCGGTCTCCTCTAAACAAGACAGGTTTGGGCTATAATGGAGAAACCTCTCAAGCATCCACCTCAAAAAGTTATCTTGATGCAGCAAGAGGAAATGAGCGGAAGAACAATGAAGATAATCAGGTAAAGCAGGGACGAGTTACAAACAGAAACTATCAGGGACAATCCTCCTTAAGGATGAACAAAAGCTACAACCAACCACAGGTAAAATCTTCTCAGTTTGGCTCAAGAATAGATGAAAATAGAAATTACAATCAGTTGGCTGGTAGATTCAATAACCGCAGAAGCTTCTTCAATGGACAATGCTTTTCTTGCCACAACTTTGGTCACAGAGCAGCTCAATGTGTTGCATATAAAACAATCATGACTAGGGAAGCTCAAAAACAAAGAAGTATGACAGGGATTACAAAAAGGACCTATAACAACTTTTCGGTGCTTGAAAATGAAGTTGAATGTTCTATTTGCAATAATTTTGGTCATAAAGACTCTGAATGCAGGAGCAGGTTTCAGGAGAAAAAGGAACAAGCCACAAGCACCAAAACATGGAGAATAAAGGAACCTCAAACAGAAAGATGTGGGATAGCATTTTATGCAGAAGGACAGGAAAATCTATGGTACATTGACAGTGGATGTTCGAAACATATGACAGGTGATAAAGAAAAACTTGAATCTTATTCTACTTTAGAAAAGGGAAAGAAAGTTTCTTTTGGAAATGATACTCCTGCAACTATAAAAGGAAAAGGTATTGCTCCTTTGAAAGAAAAGGTCAAGGCTGGAAATGTTTTGTATGTTGATGGATTGAAGCATAATCTTCTAAGTGTCAGCCAGATGTGTGATCAAAAAACAGAGGTTATTTTCAGATCGAATGGATGTCTTGTTCGTGATCTTGATACAGGTAAAACAGTTCTCAAAGGCAAAAGAACTCCAAATAATCTGTACATATTTGAAGAAGGACAACAACAATGCTATCTTAGCAAGGATGAAGAGCACTGGTTATGGCATCGAAGGTTGGGACATCTAAGCTTCTCACAAATAAGGAAAGCATGCAAATATCAGGCAGTTCGCGATCTTCCAGATATCAAAATTCCAGACAACACCATATGCAAATCTTGTCAGTTTGGAAAGCAGACCAGAACTAACTTTCCAGAGAAGGAAGGATCAGCTAGCTTGCCTCTTGAGCTAGTCCATACAGATGTATGTGGTCCATTTAGGAAAAGGACACCTCGAGGAGAAGAATATCTGATATTATTCATTGATGATTTCTCAAGGTTTGTTTGGTTAGGGCTTATGAAGCACAAAGATGAAGCATTCGAAAAATTCAAATCCTTCAAAGCATTGGCTGAAAATGAATCAGGACACAAAATCAAGTGCCTCAGATCTGACAGAGGTGGGGAGTTCACATCAAATGAATTTTTTGATTTCTGCGATGAACATGGGATAAGAAGAGAATTCTCTACAGCTAGAACTCCTCAGCAAAATGGGGTTGTGGAAAGAATGAACAGAACTATCCAACAAATGGCTCGTGCTATGCTCGATGAATCAGGTACTCCTGCAACCTTCTGGGGAGAAGCCGCACATGCTGCTGTTATCATTCTTAACAAAACAAATGTCCGAGTAAACAGCACTCAAACACCTCATGAGCTTTGGAGTGGTAAAACTCCTTCCGTGAAGCATTTCAAAATCTTTGGGAGCAAATGTTATATTAAGAATACTGATGAGCAACTTGGCAAACTTGAACCTAGAGCAGATGAGGGCATTCTTCTTGGTTATTCTCCACATAGCAAAGCATACAAGTGCTACAATAAAAGACTTGGCAGAATTGTTGACAGTATTGATATAGTGGTTGATGAGAAGGGATATATTCCTAGGCAAGTTCATCATGAAGAAGATGAAGGTTACTCTCAAAGGCGAAATGATGAAGAAGAAGAACCTCAAGAAGAAGAAGAATCTCAAGAAGAACCAGAGGAGCAGACAAGAATAGAAGAGAAGACTCCATCCAGATATGTCCAAAAGAATCATCCAGAAACTCAGATTGTGGGGCAGAAAGAAGCAGGAGTACAAACAAGAAGGACACTTGCAGAAGCTTCAAGCTACTTGGCTCTACTCTCCTCCATTGAACCACAAAATGTGAAAGAAGCATGCAAAGATGAATGTTGGGTCAAAGCAATGGATGAAGAACTTGAGCAAATCGAAAGGAACAACACTTGGGAATTAGTTCCTAGACCAAAAGATAAGAATGTAATAGGAACAAAATGGGTCTTCAAGAATAAGTTAAATGAAAATGGAGAAGTAATTAGAAACAAGGCCAGACTTGTTTGTAAAGGGTATGCACAGCAAGAAGGAATAGATTTTGAAGAGACCTTTGCTCCTGTGGCAAGACTAGAGGCCATCCGAATGTTCCTTGCTCTCTCAAGCTTTCAAAACTTCAAGGTATTTCAAATGGACGTGAAATCAGCCTTCCTGAATGGAGACTTAGAAGAAGAAGTATATATTGAGCAGCCAGATGGGTTCATTCTTGGGAATGATCCAAACCTTGTATGCAGATTGAAAAAGGCTCTCTATGGGCTCAAACAAGCTCCAAGGGCTTGGTACTATCGGTTGGACAAATATCTTCACCAACAAGGCTTTTCAAAAGGATCAGCAGATAGCAATCTCTATATAAAAGTTGAAAATAACAAATTGCTAATTCTTGTTGTTTATGTAGATGATATTATTTTTGGCAGCAATGAAGAGACTATGAGTCAAAACTTTGCCTTGGTTATGCAGAAAGAATTCGAAATGTCACTTCTTGGAGAATTGACATATTTTCTTGGATTGCAAATCCAACAAAATGAAGGAGGTATCTTCTTGTCTCAAACCAAATACCTCAAGCAGATCTTGAAGAAGTATGGCATGGAAGAGTCAAAACCAGTATGTACACCCATGGTTACAGGATGCAGCCTCAGTGCAAATGATGAATCAGCAGCAGTCCACCAACCCACTTATAGATCCATGATTGGGAGTTTGCTTTATTTGACAGGTACTCGACCAGATATTACACATGCAGTAGGAATGGTTGGAAGATTTCAAGCCAACCCAAAGGAAACTCATCTTCAGGCAGTCAAAAGAATCTTCAAATATCTTCAAGGGACCCAAAACTATGGCTTATGGTATCCTAGAAATACAGATCTCACTCTTCATGCTTACACAGATGCAGATTGGGCTGGAAGTGTGGATGATAGGAAAAGCACAAGTGGAGGTGCTTTCTTCATGGGTTCCAGATTAGTATCTTGGTTCAGCAAGAAACAAAGTTCGATTGCCTTATCTACAGCTGAAGCAGAATATGTGGCTGCAGCATCTTGTTGCACACAACTTCTTTGGATGATGCAGACCTTGCAGGACTTTCAAATCACTTGCACTCCACCTGTCTCTATCTTATGTGATAATACAAGTGCAATCAGCATTTCAAAGAATCCAGTCATGCACTCAAAGACCAAGCACATACCAATCAAGTACCATTTTCTTCGGGAACAAGTGCTTGAGCAGAAGGTCAAGTTGGAGTATGTTCCTTCTAAGGAGCAAGTTGCTGATATTCTCACAAAACCACTGCCCAGGGAAACTTTTGAATATCTCAGACAAAAGCTGGGAGTAGTTAATGCTTCATCCTGTTGTTGAAATTTGTTTGTTCTACAGAAAAGTTGGTATACGCAGGTTACGGAAGGGATATGAGCGTATACACGCGGATTCATGCTGGGTAAGTCGCGTGTATGCTGGACGCTTGTTGCAGAAAGAATATCCGCGTACATACGCTGTTTTATACAGGATAAAACGCGTATATGAAGTTCTGAACAGCAAGGGAAAACTCTGAAGTTCTGAACAGCAATAGGAATGTCAGAATTATTCAGGCACAGTTTCAGGGAGTGCAACAGGCACAGGTTCAGGGGGAGCAGCTCAAAAGTCTCATAAAGCATTGTTGGCATTCAGATGTTTTTGGTTGTTGGTTTCAGGAGAAGGAGCTCAGAAAGAAATTCTAGTTGCTGATCTAACAAGATGTTTATCAGATGCTGCTGATGTCTTTCCTAAGTCTTGGTCTAGATCTGTTGTCTCTATGTCATGTATCTCTCTTGTCTCTTTTATGGTGTCAAGGTCATGTAACGGCCTTTGTTGGTTTCCCCACTATGCCTGGGATGAATGCTGTAATATAATTGGTTGTTTCTGATATGTTATGGTTATATGTATTGAGTCCTTTGGTGATAGAAAGGTCCCATATGGCGTATAAGTCTTGGTTCTTGTTGAAGAACATCTTTTGCAGATCTGGCCTACTGTCAGGGGGAGCACGAGTCAGCACAGCCAAGCAGAGGTATCAGCATGTCCTCAGGGGGAGCATAGCCCTTTGCCCTTGATGTCAAAGGGGGAGAGTGACTTGGTGTGGTGGTTGCCATCAAGTTCAAAGGGGGAGATTGTTGGCATTATGATTCAAGTGTTGTCCTTGATGGCAACTCACTCAGTGGATGGTACAGGTGCTCAGAGGTTAGTACAGGTGATGGCAACTTAATCAGAAGACAGATCTCAGTACAGCATGCCAAGGAAGCTCATACACGCTGTTTCGTTAAGCCCAAGTCGCGTGTACACGCTAGTTCGATTCAGAAAAAGCGCGTGTATGTGGAAAGGTTCCTTTGGTTCATGGTGGTTAGTCCTTGGAAGTTGTGCCTATGATTTCGGACCATTATGTCTCGACGGGCGTGTCGATCCCTAGTTTTAAAGTTGATGGTATTGTGTTACTATGGTTTTGGCTCTTGGTATTGAGAAAGGCCTAAGGCTATATAAGGAGAAGAAGATCATTAGGCAAGATCATCTTTCGACAAGGCATGAATATCTAAGAGAGAAAGAGATCTGATATGCAGGTTCTGAGTTGCATGATCTAAGCCAAGGAGAGATCACATCGGTTAATGGAAGACTAGATCTAAGGATAGATCGGGATCTAATGCTGCAAATTGAGAAAGTTTATTTTTAGATCTGTACGCAGGTTGGCTTCGGTAAAAGAGCGTGTATACGCGGGTTCTGCTCATTAAAGTAGCGTATATCTTTTGAAGCTTGATTTGGGTTTACAGTGGGGTCTGACTGTTATTGCAGAGTTCTGTAGTCTGCTCTGTGTTCTGGTAACTGGTGATTGACAGGGTTCAGTGGTTCAGTGATTCAAAGTTTGGTTGTTTTATGCTTCAATGATCTGTTGTGGAAATTGAATGAATTGTGGTCTTCAGATTGTAATGTTGTGCTTCAGGAATATCCAAGTCTGAAAATGTATGAAAAGTGATACCTGGAAGAAGGAAGATTGTAGGTCAGCACCTACGTACTAGTATCTTGGCTAGTACAAGAGCAAAGGGGGTTGGAGCTCCCTTCCAAGGAAGTTTGGAGAACGAGAGAAGGTTGAAGCCTTCTGCAGGTTGTAGCCTGCGTACTGGTATAAGGCTGCACCAGTACAAAAGATTGTAAACTGAAGTTTCATATTAAGAAAGATAGAGACAACTTGCAGCAGTAGCGTGTACACGCTGGTTCACTTAACTGAAGTAGCGTATATGTTTCTGGGCATTTGAAAAGTTTGATTAATCTGATAATACTGATTCACCCCCCCTCTCAGTATTATTTCCAACAAAGTATAGGAAATAATAGCTAAAGTCAAGTAAAAGTAATCAATAACAAATTAGACGAATCTAAGCAGGAAAAACTGATTTTAACTATCTTTATGTGCAGAAGTCATGGATTGAGCGATGGCTACCGAATCGACAGAACGACATCATCTCACAATGGCAAGAGACAACGTCAGACACAAGGCAGGACAACGAAAGACCAGGCAAACCAATGACTATTTTATAATAGAATCAAATCAAGCATAGTGAAATCCTCAGGATCCCCTAATCCTGAGGATTCACTTTTATCTATTTACTTTCTAAATGTAATATATAAGGCTGAATGGAAAAACTGCACGAAGTTCAGAATTTCACAATTTGCAATTATTCTTTTTGACATTTAATATTGTTATTTTGGACGTTGTAACTTGGTTACTTACATTAATGAAGAAAGATTGTGTTTAATTCATACTTATATTCTAAGTATCTCTTAGTGGAGACTTCTGGCAAATTTGGTCCCAGTCAAGAGAAGATCTACTACTTCACCTGTGTCATAATATTTTCTATTTTATTCTTGATTACTTGTTAATGTTAAGTTCATATTACTTTTGATTATTGTAAGGATTGTCGATTCAGTTTACGTTTGTTGTTCATTTGAGATTTAGATTGATCAGTGTGGTATATGCGAGTAATACCTTTGATTGAATTGGTTGTGATAGTTACATCTCAGATCATCGTTCCTTTCAAGTAATATTATCATTGATTTCAGAGATAGAATTAATCACTTTATGTTTCTACAATCATTTGCTATTTAGATAGTGTTATATATTCCTGTATCATTTTCTATTCAATTCATAATTGTTGTTCAATTCAAAATTTCTGTTCAATTCAGATTTTTTGTTCAATCTAGAATTGTTGTTCAATTCGAATTTGTTGTTCAATTCAGAATTGCTGTTCAATTTAGAATTGTTGTTCAATTCAGATTTGTTGTTCAATTCGGAATTGTTTCTTAATTAGGATTTGTTGTTTATTTAGGATTTGTTGTTCAATTACCATTGTTGTTAATTGTTACAATTCTCTTTCATGAGTGAGTGAGTTAGCTTCAATTCTAGTTAAAACTGCCAAGTGTGATTCTTTACAAGTTGTATTCAGATCTATTTTGCTTCCATGATAGGTTAAGTAGAATTATAGAGTGCGTTATGAATTTCTTTCAGAATTACTTCTTTCAAAGTTGATTGGATTGAGTTTGAAGAAGATAGTCATTAGAAATTGCAACGATTTGTTATTAGTTAACCTCTGAATTCACTGCATATATAGTGCTGACACTCTTGAAATAAAAATACTTGCCTCGAGTTGACAATTAATGTAGGAATTAAGATTGTTTGTAAAAAGACATCTTAGTGCACCAACAACGGGATTAGTGATGTATGATGTACCAATGTGTGTTGGAAATTTCGCTTAATTTAGAAGCCCGATAACATGGCAACACATTTTCACACATTTATTGTAATTGTTTGTATGACTAATCTTCGAACACTTGTAATGCATGTTGCTTTAACCTGTGTTAAAACATTTGAACTCTTTCAGTTTTTCTAATACATATGTTTATGAAAATGTTTTGTATAAGTTGTTAACATTGTCTTTCCGCGTGGGTTGCCTCATCGAACATCAGACAAAACCTTTCCGATAATATTGTTATAATGACTGTCACACTCTTGCAGACTGCTCTGTTGAGTTTTGTACGTGTTATTCCTTCTTGCGTGATTGACTGCCGCATCTATATGGAATGCTCCGTCGGAAGCTGTGCATGTCCTATCGTGTTGTGTGTCTCTGACAGAGTTGGGACTCTTCCCGTTCGACTAGAGACTCACTTCCACCCTCTCTCTCTGCGATGAAATAACCTTGACACAAGTAACATTAGCACTCAGTAGGCACGTGAACCTTGAAGACAAAGTAGACCACTCTCATGTGCTCATAGGCAAGAGCTAAGGCAAACATTTAAGATAATGGCAACCGTGCCATCATATCAGATGGGACTCCTACACCAATGGTGTGAGGTCTAGTTGGGACTTCATACCCGGGAGATCCCTTGAATGTTGGCGGGTCCAACACCATCAACACATCTCTACCTCTTGCACCGTGAAGAGTTCAATATTTTTGTTGACCAAGGAGGGAGGGTCAACCTTGGGATCATGTTCATAAAGTTTCCTTGCATAGTCAAACCAGTTAGAAGTTGTAATAGTATTTTCAGTTTACATCTTTCTCAGTTGAAGCTCCTTCCAAAATAACTTGGGATTATTTTTCCCAAGGAAGATTAGTTCTTCCCTATAAACCATGAAATCGACCTTTTTATTTCTTAATATCTACTAGTAAGCTTTGAGCTTTATGTTATCCTTGTTTGACTCTCTCCACATTCTCCTTGCCTTTTTGCATTCCTTGTCAAACCACGCATTAACTGGAAACCAATTTGTTTCAGACTTCTTAATTTTTTCTCTTTTGCACTTTGTAAGTGCGCTTTGGATGAAATGTGTTAATTCATGACAATGAAGGTCGTGAATTTGGATTTTCTCCTTCTAGAAGAGCCTCTCTTGCATCATTTTGAAGTTATTAAAATTTTCTGGAGTCAAAAGAATTATGCCCATTGAGAGATTTTTTTGAACATACTGAGTTTTTGACTCTAGTTTCTTCTTTCCGGTCGAAGATAAACTTAAATAAACTAACTTGTGATCTGATTTTAAGTCCCAAAGTTGATCTCCTATCAAAACTTCCTCCATTTTATCACACAAACCATGCAGACAAATTACATAATCTACTACATTTGCTCCATCGTAGGTATTGCAAGTGACAATACCAAACTTTGACCATCTAGTTAAACCATTACAAGTGACTAAATCGAAGGCCCCACATAGAGTAAGAAATTTTTCACCAAAGAGATTGCATCCCTTGTCCTCTGAAATTCTTTCTTACTGATGATTACTCTCTTCTATAAGCCAAATAAGGTAGCAATATTCTTTACAACAAAGAATGTTAGCTTGCTCACTTACAGTCCTAGCATTGAAATCACCCACTATAAGGACTTCATCTAGATGAGAATATGTTGCAATATCTATTTTTAATGTTGCAAAGGGATCCTTGTGGTCAAGACCTCTACTATTGTAGATTTAAGTAACTTGTGGTGAAAAATAACATGTTGCAATTCTGATGCGATTTTCATTTTCTGATATTTTAAACTAAATGATTTGTTTATTTGATTCTTCTTTTTCTAACTGAATGAGACAACCTTATTTTTACCTCACTAATAATGATTATTAAAACAAAACTACATTACAAATTTCTTTTATTAAATAAAGTTAAAATATAAAATGCGTAAGTCTAATATTTTATGTTTAATTTATTATTATTAATTTGTTTATTAGGTAATGTGAGTCCCGAGATGGTTGTCAGGTCTAACATGTGACTTTAGTAACCTTGACCCAGGGCCATCTAAGCAATAAGAATCACCCAAGGATTGCACCAAGCCTTGATCACATCAACCCTTAGTATGTCTGGATTTTTTCCCATTTCCCATGGAATTTTGGTGACCTTTCAATGTGAAGTGTGTCACCATCTATTATATTCCCTATGGGATAATTTTTATTACTATTTATATGAATATAATTTTTTTATTTAGAATTTTAAAAGAATAAATATAAGCCAAGATCTTCTGGAGAAATCACATAGAAAATTTAGGGTCGACGCGTTTCGAACCTCTAACTACGTTCATCATCGGGACAAGGATGAGGAGCAAGATCAACAAACAATTCATTAATACCAGAGATGCAACCATAAAGGTTCGAAACACGTCGACCTTAAGTTATCTATGGGATTTTTTCCAGAAGATCAAGTTTTCTATGTGATTTCTCCAGAAGATCTTGGCAATGCGTCTACCCTAAGTTCTCTATGTGATTTCTTGAGAAGATCTTGGATTATATCATGAATCGCAGAAGCATCCAATCTAAGAATAAATATATTTAAACTTAATTGTAAATACTTTTCATAAAAACTATTTATTTTTTATAATCTTTTTAAAAACTAAGTCTAGTAAATTCATGTATTTAATATGAATTTTCTTGATCATTTCATTAAAAGAAGGAATGAATGGAATTTTTGTTTGTAAAAAGCTAAATTCACAGTAAAGCAAATATTTACTTAGGCTATAACAATATAAGACATACCAAAGAAAAAACATGCAACAAGATTATCAAACATGGAGATACATCTTAATCTATCAACGATATTCTTAATTTATAATAACTTTGTCATAATACCATGAACCAAAACCAAACCATAACTCATTTCATATAATATTTTTTAATTAATAAAGTTAAATAAAATAAAAATAAAAAATAAAAAAACACATAACTATACAAATAAATTTTACTATTTAATTTATATATTTAAAAAAATACTATAAAATATTTCCATACCATCTCCTTTGTAACTCTTTATAATTAAAATAAAATTCTTCAAACTGAAAGTCAAAATAAATATCCTATCAACATAGCTATTAAATTCTGCAAACCAATTCCAAAATAAAGAAGAATATGGACATGATAAATAAATACGTCTACTTTCATAGCGACAAATTGAAGAAGCGTGCATCAAATTTCAGCAGGAAAATCCTATTTTCATTTTGTTTTTGATTTGCTACTTCGAAAGCTTTCCAACCAATCCCGATCCATATCAATCTTGGATCGAACAAATTGTGAATGGAGTATCAATCTTGCTGGGGCCCGCTCTCCAACTCTGTAGACCCACCAAGCAGCCAGAGGTTGTTGAGTAGAAGGGCGAAGGAAAGTAGCGACACCCACGTAACATTCTTCAACTCTGCAGACCCACCAAGCAGCCAGAGGTTTTTGAGTAGAAGGGCGAAGGAAAGTAGCGACACCCACGTAATATTCTTCAATGAGAGTCGGCAAACTCCTGTCTTCAAACTCGAACTCTACCTTATCCCTTCAATTTACGCTGAAAGTCTTGATTGAAACTTTTTGAAATTTGAAGGTAATCTAGATTCTTATCCCATCGGGGATGTCAAGCTAATCTAGATTCTCTTTGCGAATAAAAGCCATTTTATAATTGGCACACCATTTCAGATCGGAGTCATCTAACGAGGCGTAGGAATTTTATGGATGGCCAAAAGTGGCCGGAATTTCGTTTAAAAAAATTTCAAAAAATCTTGTACACACAGTGTTTGAATGATGTTTTTGATGGTGGAAATGGATTCAGCACCATCAAAAACGTCTAGGACACCTAAAATTGTGAAGTTTAACAATTATAACTTGAATTTACAAAAATCCTTACCAGATTTTCTCTAAATATAACCGGAATTTCCATAACATTCTGGGCAATTCCTCTGGCTAGTTAGACTAGGACTTTCAGATCTGCCCCTCTGATGGCCAGATAACCACACCACATCCTTTAAATACATAGAAAAAAAACTTTACTCCCCTCTCACCACTAGATTATAAATGATTATTTATAACCTTTTACCTACAATGTTATATATAGTATAGTAATATAAAACTATATATTTAACACATTATTAATTCTTTTTCTATAAAAATATATTAAATATAGGCCAATTAACGTATTAATGTGATTGTTATTAATAACTAGTTATCAAGGATGGCTATATATAATTATTAAAAATATTTTTGTTAAGGGTTAATTTATGGAGGAATGATTGTTACCCACTCCATTTAAGTTCAATTGCTAGAAGTGACATGTTGATTTCTTTGTGGAAGATTAGAAGATGAAGTTGTGCTTTTGAAAGAAGAATTGGAGCAGCTCAATCACAATTTAAAGGTTCTCAAAGGGGTTGAGTCTCTAGATGATATTCTCAACATTCAAGGATTTCCTCTCATCAAAATAAGTCATAGTTATCAGGAAGGTTGCGAGACATCCAAAGATAAAGCTATTTCAAGCAAATAAATATCATTCTAAGAAGTTTGATCAAACATTCATTGCATCCATCAATAACTCATTTGAAGATCCTAAGCAAGTGAAGAACTAGCCCAAGCATATTCATTTCAACATTTTTAATGATCCTCATAATGTTTCCAGAATCAACAAGGTACACCTAGGTCAGAAAACAGAAGGAACAAGAACAAAAGTATGCAACCATCCATAAAAGAAAACCTTCACAAAAGATCCACAAGTAGCAACAGAGCAAGAGTATGAAATCAATAAGGGGATGAGGCTCTTCCAAGGAACAAATTTAGAAGACATCTCACATCAAGACCCTCTTATGCCACGAGGAATCAAAATAAGCTCTTTGGTTATTGTTTTTCATGCACAAAATTTGGCCACAAAGCATAAGATTGCAAAACCTATGATGTTATCAGGTATAGAGGATATGCTCAAGTACCCAAGCTCAAACAAATGAATCAAATAAGAAACGAATCATATTGGTTATTTTCACTAATGGGCAAGCCCAATATTGAATGTCACATATAAGTTAAAATGAAGGATAGACAACAATGACGACATACTCAACTTGAGATGACATAAGAGAGAATGAATTCCTATTAAACCAAGAATGAACATTATGGGATGGAGAATGAAATAGAAAGAACCAAGGTTAGATTTGACCCCTCAGATCTAATCACCATGTGAAATATTATTCAAAATTATAATTATTTGAATTGAAACTTGAAGCCACAATATTATATAGGAAGGATGCATGAAAGCAGTTATTGGGATGAGGGAAACAATGCGAGAATGGGAGGAAGATGTATATAAGTAAGTCTTCACATGAATATGGAAGCATATTGACAATAGGAGATTATCACAATAGGAAGTATGTTCTCAGGGGGATATTTCAATTATCAAGTCCATAGGTAAGTTCAAAAATAGTTGTAGAGTGTTGGCAGGAACCTATAAATGAAGAGACTTATGGAGAAAGAAAGCATGGTCTCAAGGGGAGACTTCATTTACAACTCAATCAGGTCCAAAGGAAAGTTTAGTAGAAGTTGGAGAGCATTGACATAAAATTACAAATGAATATCTTATGCATAAATAAAGCATGGTGTCACGTGGAGACTCCATTTATAACAAGATTAGGACCATAGGAAGGTTCAAGAATAGTCATGGAAAATTGGTATGAAATAATGTTCCTTTTCCATTGATGTCAAAGGAGGAGAGAATATAGATATTAACAAGAAAGACATTTAAGCAACAAAAGGACAAATCAAGTATTCAAGGAGAGAAAGCAATAAGAATCTTCACGGCTAGTCATGGGGAGTTTGGTCCATTGCCTTCAATGACCATGAATGTCTAGTGGTGTTTCCATCAATGGTAAAGGGGTGACTGTTGCATGTAGTATTTTCATAGATGGCAACAAGTGTCATTGATGGAAAAGGTGATGCCTAATTCTATAGCAGTGTCATTCACAAATCAAAGGAAGTGGTATGAGAGTTAGATCTCTTGCATGCCCTCATCAAGTGAAGTTAAAGAGGTTTGAACTTTATTGAGTTCTTCATCAAATTTATGGTGTCCTAATGAGTTTATGGATGGTATGATTGGATAGTCCTCTCCGAGACCTTTCTAATGTTATACCACACTTGGAAAAAATCCCCCCACATGAGAAGTTATGACAGTTTAAAGTTGATAGCTATAATGAGAACCAAAAACACCAAATGTATGTAAAGTCACCAAATTTGTTACTAATCAAGCATGTTGAGGGCAGATCCATACATTGGAAAATCAATCAACGGATTTTAGTGCATGACTTATGCATTTTTTAACATAGCTAAATAACATGCATCCTTCAATTGATCTAACGATGGTCAGAAGAATGAACAATGGATGATTAGTAGAGATGCACAAAATTTAACATCCCCTAGTAGACAAATGAGATATTGACACATAACAGGCATCTAGTTGGTTGACAAGTGGCAGATCCAACTAGCAGTACTAGGACAAGTGGTGTTTCGTCATATGTTGGATTAGTAGTGTACGATCACATGGAACCCCACCACGTGGCATGCCAACAAGGATTTCTTGGTCAACCAATAAGAGTGAATTTTAATGACATGTGGCCCACTCAAAAGAAGCTATAGGATGATTATGATGTCATGATGACATCAAAATTGAATGTCCAATAACTCTTAGCCCTAGGGTTTTATGGCATGGTTCAATGAGTTGGCTCATTCCTTGAATAAAAGGCCTCATTGTGTATATATTATGGCATGAGTTGTGGTTCAAGGGCATCGACTGTGAACTAAGGCTATAACATGAGAGCCTCATCGTCGTGGCTAGTCTGTGGTGAGTTTCTTTGGCTGGTTGCAAGGTCAAAACCATGGAGTCTCTTGAGGGCACAATGTTTGATTAGCTTGAAACTGTAACTGTGGTATTTTTCTAGCTCATATGATTAGCTTGTTGCTATGATGTGGATATGGTTATGATTTAGAGAGTGCTAAAGGCATAATTTTTTACTAGCTTGACATTGTGATCATGATATTATTTTGGCTCATTGGCTTAGGTTATCTAACATATGGTTGTGATTTGGAATGTGTCAAGGGAACAATAATTGATTGGCTGACACATTGTGATGCATGGTTCTGATCTAGAATGTGTCAAGGGAATAATAGTTGATTAGATTGGTAATGTGACTATGATATTGTTCTAGCTCATTGGCTCAACACTGTGATGTCGATATGATTCTAAAGATGTGACTATGATATTGTGACATGTATATGGTTCTAAACTGGGTGCTGAAGGCACATATTATGATTGGATCGATGCCACAACTGTATGTTGTGACATGGATACAATTATGAATCAGAGTGTGCCACGGGCATAACTTTTTATTGGCTCAGACACTATGATATATGGTTCTAATTAGGAATGTGTCAAGGAAACAATGGTTGATTGGATGATATGTTGTGAAGTATGGTTTTCATTTGGAATGTGTTGAGGGCACAATAGTTGATTAGCTCGATGTCGTGACTATAATATTGTTCTAGCTCAATGTCGTGACTATGATATTTTTCTCTCTCATTGGCTCAACATAATGACATGGATACAACTCTAAATTAGAGTGTACCAATGGTACACATTTTTTATTAGCTTAGATGTTGTGACGTGGACATTTTGACTAGCTCAACGTTGTGATATGGATATTGCTCTAAGTATGGCTCAACCTTGATGATATGAATAGGTAGTTCACTTTGAAAAATATAATCAGTGACCCTTTCTTGCACATGGTATGTTGTAGGATAGTTGTTGGCACATGGTTTGCCTATGGTGAGATAAATGTTTAGAACCTGGAAGGTCATCGATTATTTTATTGTTTTTATTTTTCCAACAGAGATGAATTTTGTCGAATAATTAAGCCAACTAGCAATAACCCTTTTGTCGAATGCTCCCTGGACCTTGTCTATTTTGTATAGCATGCTAGTATTATGCTATTTTGTGAGGCCATTAATTTAATATTTGTTTTTATATGGTTTTTGGATTCATTATGAAGCCAAATTGAATTTCAGAAGAAGCATCATGACTAGAATACTAGGGGGCTTGAAGATCCTTAATGATATATTTTTGATATCCAAAACCTATAATCATACTTTTGGGATGCTTGAGAGTTCATGAATAGGTTGTAGCAGGTGGTGTGTGTATGACCAAACCATGATCATGGAAAGTTGTCATGGTGACAAATTGATGAAGATATTGTTGTAATGAGTGAATCAGGTTTTGACAACATCATGAATGTAGCAACATGATTATTTTTTTAAGACCTATATTGTTTGAGGGGCATATGCATCCAGTTTGAAATAGTATGAAAATTTGTCCACATGAATTTGAATAAGGAGGTTGGTGCATCAATCAAGTTGAAGCCTACAACAAGTCAAAGCTTACACATTCTGAGGTCGGTGACTCAATTAATTTGTAGCCTATTTCAAGTGGGTGATTGCACATTTTCAAGTTTGGTGCCTCAATTAGGTTGTGGCCTATTGCAAGTAGTTTCTTTCACATCTTAGGGGTGGGTGCCTCCAACAAATTAGTGCTTGCAAATATATGTAAATGAATTGAAGAAGAAGAAGAAGAAGAAGAAGAAGAAGATGTGGTTTTCTCTCGCAACGGTTTTCACATAAAAGCTTGTGTCCTCATGTTTTGATGTGAAGATGGCTTCTTGATGCATGGTTTCACTTATCCTTATGATGCAATTTTGTATGGTACACTACTACATGACTATTTATTGATGAAATGTTTTGAAATGGTAATTTTTCCATCACACTGATTCACCCCACTCTTAGTGTGACCTTTGGTATAACAAGTGGTATTAGAGTAGGTGCCTTTAGGAACAATTAACATTTGGAAGGTTACGTTTAAGAAAAATGGCTAGTATTAGATCATCTTGAAAACCTCCTCAATTTTATGGATCTAACTATGCTTTCTAGAGGATAAGAATGGATACCTATCTAATTTTCTTGGGAGCTAATGCTTAGACAATTGTAGAGACTAGTTATAAAGTTCCTAATACTCCTAAAAACACAACTAGTAACATACTCTATACATACAATGCAATAGTTAAGCATACCATTTTGAGTGATTTGTCAAATTCAGAATTTGTCGAAGTAATGCATTGTAAGTCAACTCATGACATATGGAACAAGAGTAAAACTTTTTATGAAGGAGATACTAAGGTAAAAGAATCCAATCTACTATCTTATGAGGCTTAATTCGAAAGTTTGAAAATGGAAGAAGATGAGGATATTGCTTCATATTTTCTTCGAGTAGAAAAGATTGCCAACTCTATTACAGGTCTCGATGAAGAAATCAAGGATGATTTTGTTGTTCAAAAAGTATTTATATTTCTTCCATCACAATTCAATCCAAAGTATCAACCCTTGAATAATTTTCAAATACGAATAATATGAACATGGATGTACTTTATGGAACACTCTGAGCATATGAGATAATAATAGAGAAGTACAAATAAGGAACCAAGGAAGCAACATTCAATGAAGCCAAATAAGGAAGAAAGCACAAAAATCAAACAAACTCCAATCATAATTCTAATGAAGAAGAATCTAATTTCATCATAAAGCTAGAGAGGGGAACCATAAAATTCAAAGGAAAACTTCCTTTCAAGTGTTTTGAATGTCAAAGAATATGTCATTATGCTTCCAAGTGTCCTTATGAAAAAATGAATGATAGTGATGAAAAATCAAGATTTTAGCCTAAGAATCAAAAGAAGAAACAAGATAGAAAAAAATGTTATGAAAAGAAGAAAATGATTACAAAATCAATGAAAGTATGATTGATGATTAAAAACATGAAATCTTGTTCATTTTTGAAATATAAGAAACTGAAGCAAAAACAGATTATGAATGAGAAATTAGAAGTGCATTAAAGGAAATAAGAACACTTATAAAGAGGGTGGGTCAACTAAAGTAACAACTCCAAGAAAAATATCTAAATAAATAATCTATTCTCGCTCTCAATGTTGAGCTAGAAGAAGCCAAAAGGATAAAGGAGTTTTTGTAAGAAAAAATAGATAAGAAGGAAGAAATTTGTGAAATATTAGAAGAGTAAGTTGAGCCTTTGAAATAAGAATTAAAGCAACTCAAACACATCTTAAAGCTTCTCAAAGGGACTAAGTATCTGGATCATATTCTTATCATTCAAAGATCTCCTCTCATCAAAATAGGTCTTGGTCATTAGGAAGGTTGTGAGACATTCAAAGATAAAACTCTTTCAAGAACATCAAATGAAGATCATTGCAAGAAGCTTGATTAGAAATTCATTTCATCCAACAAAAACTCATTTGAAGACCCTATGTAAGTGATTAATCAGCCCAAGCATGTTCATTTCAACATTTCTAATGATCCCCATAGTGATGCTAGGAATTTGCAGAGTACACTTAGGTCACAAAAAAGAAAGAACCATAATTAAAGTATGAAACCTTCAATGACTTAACACCTTCACAAAGTATCCACAAGTAGAAATGGAGCAAGAGTTAGAAATTATCAAGGGTATGAGGCTCTTCCAAGAAACAACTTTACAAGACATGCCAAATCAAGACCCTCTTATGCCACTAGGTATCAAAATAATTTCTTTGGTTATTGTTTTTCATGCATAACATTTGGCCACAAAGCATAAGATTGTATAACCTATGATATTATTAGGTATAGAGGATATGATCAAGTACCCAGGCTCATGCATATGAATCAAATCAGAAACAAATCATATTGGTCATTTCTTCCAATGTTGAATCCCAATATTGAATGCTATATATGTCACAGTGAAGGACACACAACACGTGACTGTAGACTCAACTTGAGATGGCACAAGGGAGGACTTCCTATTAACCGAAGAATGAACACTATGGAACAGAGAATGAGATAGGAAGAATAAAGGTTAGATTTGAGGATCTTACCTCTCACATTTAAGTCCTTGGTGAATGCTTCTTCAAGATTATACTTATTTTAATTGAATGTTGAAGAAGAAATATTATGTAGGGAGGGTGCAAGAAAGTAGTTATTGGTATGAGAGAAGCAACATGATAACAAGAGGAATATGTATATAAGGAAGTCTTTGGATGACAATGGAAGCATATTGATAGGAGGATATTCTCAAATAGGAAGTATGCTCTCAAGGGGAGATTCCATTTTTCAGGTCAATAGGTAAGTTCAAAAACAATTGTAGAGAATTGGTAGAACTTACTGTTATAGACATTTTTGGGCACTGCAACCCCAATCATAAATGTCCATAAACCAAGGTCTCTTAAGTCCCTAAAAGTGTTGTTCTAACCTCTAAAAGAACAAGGTCAATTGATTACATCTTCTCCCATAAGTTCTCCATGAAAAACTGCTCAGAACTGGTCAAAATTGGACCATCTCACCTGCTCCATGGTTAAAGTGCGCTGCATCCCACCTAAATACACTCGGGAGGTGTGATGCATCTTGAAAAGCCCTTCTATGGGGTGCGATGGGCGAGAGTGGACAAATGGCAGGGTCAATCTGCAAGGTGGAGGATCATGGAATCTTCTAGAAACTTCTCTTGTGACACTTGCCTCTCTGCATTCGCCTAGGGATGAGTAAGAGATCATCAATATCCAAGTGGAATCAAGAACTATCAGAGAGAGGACACTAATCAAATCTCAAAAGCTGACTCACCCCCCTTGCAAACATATATATATGGATCCCTCATCACAGAGATCCAGGGGGCTGGAATTTTGTATCTTGTAAGGAAGTGCTGCTGGTTTCTTGGTGCAATATCATAGTGTTGGGTGATCTAAGCTTTTCATGAGGTGAAGAAGGGCTTTCCTGCTGAGAGGATGATGCTGGGTCAGAACAATTGGTGGTAATCCTCTTTGCTATTTCTTGATTATCAATAAAGCTATTCAAGTTTTCCTCCACATTCTTGTATGATTGATGTTATATGCATTTGTGTGGTCAATATATATCTGGTGCTATATTGTTTGTGATAATAGATCTATGTTCTTGGATAGTGTTATGCTTCTTTGATTCTACAAGTGCTCTTTGAAGCTGGGTAGACGAGGAAGCGAGTGGCAAAGATCCATCAGAAGGGAGAGGAATCAAGCAAGGAACCAAGCGCAAGATAGAGGTTGGTCTCCTTTATTCCCCTCTTATCTATTTCTCATAAAGGAAAATGAAAGTAGTTTTAGTTTGTTTGTTTCTAAGGTAGCTACCAGCCTTAGTGGGATTAGCAGCTCTACATAAACACTAGATTTCTTGATAAAAAAATGGCGACTCCGCTAGGGAGCGAATAGATTGTTTGTTTATCTACATTTGTTTACTTTATAAACTTACAGACGGAGCCTGAAGTTAAGCCAGCTAGCCTTCGAACTACATTTGCTATGCAAGTGAAAAGTAGATCAATGTTGCTTCAGTCTATCTCTGGGTTTTGTTTATGAACTAAACAATTGATTTAGAAGCCCTCTAATTGCCCTTGTGTTGGCTCTAGTAACCTCTTTAGATCTACCCCTATGATTGATTTACTGATTACCACTTGCTCAACATAAATCCTTGAACTGAACTGTAAACTGTGACCCGGAACCCAGTTAAAGTCTCATCCCTGGTCCAGCGCACTGTCTCTTCTGTGAATTCTGGATGCATCGCACTTCCCTAGTGTAGTAGGTGCGCTGCATCTCTTTTTCACTGTGTTACAGGTGCGCTGATCAGACAAGGCCTTTCCTGCTCCTAGATTTTGGTTTCTGTGTTCACTCTTTTGAGCTCTATTCAAGAGTTTTGCTGCCTATAGTCAGTACACCTCTGTTGAAACCCCCTTCCTTGCCATTATTCCACCTCCATTGTGCAAAGGACTGTAAATGTTTTTATGTATTTTGAGCCATTTTCAGTTCTCTTTTACAAAGAAGTAGTGTAATCGTACTGTTGTTTCTTGATTTGAAAGTGTCGCAAGTGTCGTTTTCAGTCATAGAAGAGAATCTGATTGTTCTTGATAGTCGATTACACTGTTACTCTTGTATTTGATTTGAATTATTATTTTTTCAAGTGTCGAAAGCAAGTTTTCAATTCCAAATCGCAAAGTTTCGTCATTGTCCTCATTTTGTCTTGAAAAGAAACTTGCTAGTAAGGTCACTTTGAGAAATAATTCAGATTTGCGCTTAGCTTTCTTTTTATCATTCACACATTAAGAAGGATAAAAACAAATACATGCATGTGCATTTGCATTTAGACTGTTTGTTGGTTTGATTTAGGACAGTGCATATAGTGTGTTCTCCCTGCTCTATGTTGAAATAACATCATCTCTCTTTCCTTAGTAGCTAGGATTTTCATTGCAAAAATAAGATTAAACGACTGTTTATCATCTTAGATTGCATTTTTAGGAATTGTACATCTACATCACGCGGTGAAACTAAAAGGAAAATTTCTTAAGCAAGATCAACTGTAAAATAAATTTAATGAATCTAAAAACGCTTTGGAACCTAATGCACAACATTTAGAATCTAGGCTAGAGACATATTCTGGCGTCGTAAAGCCTGGTAACTGTTGTTTTCATTGATGGTTGGGTGATTCCTCCGCTTTGAGACGATAAGTGCCAGTACAGACTTGTGCTCCCACGTACCGTCGAGTATATATTGGGAGACCACAATAGGATTTATCCTTTATCCATAGGAAGCCGTGTCTGTCGCCCTATCGATCGCAATGCACTGAACACAGCATTCGAAAAGATTGACTGCCGTACCGTTAAAAGTATTATGTAGTTTTGCGATTGGTTTGGTAATCCCTCTGTCTAGATTTCCAGAGCAGTCTCTTTCGTTCCTTTTCAGACTCCTTAAAGGAAAATCGAAGGCGACTAGAGTCATCTTTTGTTTTTTCTCGACTCTTAAAAATTGAAAAAACAAGTTGTGTCAAAGCGTCTAAAAATTTATTTTAATCGGAATAAATATCACCTTTCCTACGTTGGTCTTAGGTTGAGAAAAATGGAGCCCACCAACCAAGGAGTTCCCCTTGGGGGAAATCCTAGTCCCTTCTCCTCTTGGGGAGATGTTGGTGCGCCCCTTATGGCCACATTGTCGCTTCCATGATTGACAATCAGCTTGCCCATATGGCTCTTCTCGACCTCTGTCATTCAGAACACCGTGATTCCTGAACAATCAAGTCAGCAACTAAACGATACTAGAGTTACCCCCCAACCTTCTACTTCATCCAATTCTTCCTCTCCTCCTTCCTCTTTGCTTGATGAAGCTGGTAAAGCCAAAAATCAAGTAACCGAGAAGAAGAAGAAGGAGCAAAAGGCGAAAAGGGGTGAACAGGCATCGTCTAGCGAAAATCCACACACTGCACCATACAGGCCTAAATCGCCATGTGTCATTTGCAAAGGAGACCACTATAATCGAGATTGTCCTTGCATCCATTGGATCTTAAGGGACTGGTCTCCTCATTTGCACAATCTGGTGTCGTCAACCTCTGATGATCATGTTGAAGGTACACCGTCAACTAGTGAAAGTGAAGCCCCTAGACAAAAAGGAAGATGTAAATTTCCTTATAAATTGTGTGAAGGCGATCACGCCATCCATCGTTGTCCCTTCTTAGACGAGGCTAAAAGATTTTTGGACGACCGTCCGGTTTCACCGTTACGACTTCCTCCTAGATATAAGAAGCTCTTGCCGAGTCCGTCACTAGTTGAAAATCTAGCTGACACGCCCTTGTGGTTGGCTGAAGCATCTATCATTGAAGATAAACCATCTGAATCCACACCAGACGAAATTCAAAAGGTCGAGGTGGCAGTTGACCCGGTCTTGCCTTCAGAGGAGCCATCTTCAGATGATACAGTCACCGAAGAAAACAAGAACGACACCGTTCAAATTCTCTTCATAATCACAGACTCCTATGAACATGGGGGCAGTCTACCCGTTCCTTTACCGTAGGAAGGAAGTTCGTCAGAGTCATACCCGGCCGTCTATTTGGTCCCACCTCCAAGCAACCTGGTTGTTTCCTTTGATTGGAATCTACTAGGCAGACCCCGCTTACCGGCTAGTGTACCATTTCGAATCATTGCTCAAATATATAGAATGGTCATGGCCGGTACCATCATAGATGAAGGGGCTTCTGTGAGTATCCTTTCCTCAACTGCTTGGAAAGCGCTTGGTTCGCCATCGCTTTTGCCTGAGATGAGAAATCTAACAGGCTTTGACAAAGGAACTAGTCAACCGTTAGGGATCCTTCCCAATGTGCCGATAACGTTGAGAAGGAAAACCGTTCGCATGAACATAATGGTAGTCCAAGGACCCCTGGATTATAATCTACTCCTTGGATGAGACTATATTTATTGCATGGGAGCCATTGTCTCCTCACTCTTTAGAGTAATGTGTTTTTCGCATGAAGGAAGAGTGGTCAAGCTCGTAGACCAGCTTTCATTCCCTGGGTCACACATAGCAAATAGTGATATACCAACCCTGAATGGTCTTTTCATGCAAGGAATGTCTCATCAATCCCCAGTGCGTCCTCCTGATGAGCGCGAGTGATTCAGAGGATATGACTAAAACCCAGGGGGCATGCACCCTGGCCTGTTTCGACAGGAGAACCTTGGGTATAGGGTAGGTTTCCGTGGAGTATATATGACTGGCCGACACACCCGTCCATTTTGGAAAATGGGATTAGACCGGAATAAGATACTTTTGTTAAGGTAGGCCTTTCCCGATAGAACAAATGTTTTGTCTGCAAATTGAGGGGTAACCTCGAAAAGGTAGGCCTTTCCTGATAAAACAAGTGTTTTGTTTGCAAATTGAGGTGTAACCTGGAAACTCTACTTCGCTATACCTGGGGGCATGCAAACCTTTTGGCATGCAAGCGAAGAGCGACCATTTATTTTTTTAAATTTATAGGTCCTCTAACCCTTTAAACTCGTAGGATTGGTCGTTTCCTAACTTGCATAAAGAAAGGATGCAGGGCAAAGCTTTGAAAAAATGTCGTTTTTATATGAGACATCCTTATTATACGACTGGATCGAGTAGTTTTAACGTGAAATTCAATCTTGTTAAAAAATAAACATAAGCAATGAGCAAATGTTCCCCTAGAGTTTAAGCTCATTAAAAAATGAACCAATTTCCGGTAAATAACCATCGTGAATGTATTATCATCAGCCTTTGAAGCCTTGGTCGTGTTCTCATCATCACCTCCACTCTATATTGGCCGATCATTCACCTCCATTTGATTGTTTACCCTTTTTGAGGAACAACTGCGAAGAGTGATCTTGTTAGCCATCCTTGTGACACTGCCATGATTGGAAAATTCCAAGCCTTACCTGGAATCAGTTGCTACCCGAATTTATCACTCGTTCCTCAAAAAACGAGTCTCATTTAAGCTCTTTTCAACTAACTCATAAAATATGAAAAGATTGCTGAGCCATTGGCCTCTCCAACTCGTTAAAGGGACCGGAAGTGCTATCCCTCCTTTAGATTTTAATATTTTTGGACTTAAGGGATTATTACACAAAAAGATCGGGCGCTTGTTTTGTTCGGCTCGTTAAAAGTACCGAAAATTCATCCCTTTTGTAATGTTTTATACTTTTTCGGACTCAATGGATTATATGACGAAAAATGATTATTGGAGTTTTCTTTACGTCTCTTTTTCAGACTCTCTAAAATTGAAAAGGACCGAGTTATCCTTGTCATTAAACGCGTTAAAACCGAAATAGCGACAAACTTGTCCATACAGACAAGAACGAGTTTCACTATCGCTAGGCTCGTTAAAACATAGCGATGGGTTTGCCAGAAGGGCAAATTATAGAACAAGCATATGTTATCCTCCTCAAGCTTGACAAAAATAAAGAGGTACTGGTCAGCAATGATTGGGGAAAAATTGGGAAGAAAACTTGAAGAAACTTTATCAGTAGCAAGTCGCTCTTGAACATGACACTTTCACTCCGCATCCGAGACGGGTTGGGTTGTTCCATTCACTGGTCACATCACCATGGTTCCGTCACACCATCCATATTTGGGGTTAATGCTACCAATCCATCATGTCAGTGTCACCGATATGTTCAAGAGAAGTCGCTCAGAGAATTCACCTGTGTCTCACCCACTGCAATACATTTACGCTCCATTCTTTCATGGCCGCCACCCTGAACCTTATATCACCAAATCGTTTTCACCTCCATTAAAATCATTTGCTCCATTCCGTGTCATTGATGTGGGATTCACTAAGGCCATCCTATGATGGATCGCTTCTTGTCGACATCAGCTCATTATCCAAGAAGTCGATCTAGGAATACCCCTTTTAGTACTTTGAAGCTTGCATGCCTCAATGGCAAGTTTCTCACTTTCGGTGACAGGTTTACATCAATGGCCTTCGACCGAAAGATTTTGCGTGGTGTTCGACGCCAAGTCCCTTATTCACACCACGTGAATTGTACTGTAGTACCTTGAGGGTCATCATCATTATCGGTGATTCCTCTCGTGCCTGTTAACAGCTTACATCATTGGCTGGTAATTAGGCGATGTCTTTCCATGTTTGACTCCAGGACATCTCTCACATGGATCAACTTGTACTTTGAGTGAAGATAGAACGAGATTGAAGACCCCGGATATAGTTTCATCCATTCGGGCTGCGATATATATTCAGGAAAATAAAGACATCAAATGTACATCATTACTGCACAGATAATCATCCAACCTAAGGGATGATGGCTCTACTAGAATCATCAGTCTACACTCAGACGATTGTTTGTCTTATGTACATGAAAATGAATTTATAAAGCTGAGCATGGGAATGCCCACCTCAGCTAGATCATGAAAATATTATGAAGATAATGTATTGTATTGTATCTTATTACAGGTCACCTTCCAGCTTGAAGGAACTTCAGATCCTCATGATAAAGAATTTCACCCGAGATTAACAGATTAACGACCTCATGCTTTAGGGGGCAACTGTTATAGACATTTTTGGGCACTGCAACCCCTATCATAAATGTCCATAAACAAAGGGCTCTTAAGTCCCTAAAAGTGTTGTTCCAACCTCTAAAAGAACAAGGTCAACTGATTACATCTTCTCCTAGAAGTTCTCCATGAAAAACTACTCAGAACTGGTCAAAACTAGACCATCTCACCTACTCCATGGTCAAAGTGCACTGCATCCCACCTAAATACACTCGGGAGGTACGATACATCTTGAAAAGCCCTTCTATGGGGTGCGATGGGCGAGAGTGGACAAATGGCAGGGTCAATCTGCAAGGTGGAGGATCATGGAATCTTCTAGAAACTTCTCCCGTGACACTTGCCTCTCTGCATTCGCCCAGGGATGAGTAAGAGATCATCAATCTCCAAGTGGAATCAAGAACTGTCATAGAGAGGACACTAATCAAATCTCAAAAGCTGACTCACCCCCCTTGCAAACATCTATATATGGATCCCTCATCCCAGAGATCCAGGGGGCTAGAATTTTGTATCTTGTAAGGAAGTGCTGCTAGTTTCTTGGTGCAATATCATAGTGTTGGGTGATCTAAGCTTTTCATGAGGTGAAGAAGGGCTTTCTCGCTGAGAGGATGATGTGGGGTCAGAACAATTAGTGGTAATCCTCTTTGCTATTTCTTGATTATCAATAAAGCTATTCAAGTTTTCCTCCACATTCTTTTCTGATTGATGTTATATGCATTTGTGTGGTCAATATGTATCTGGTGCTATATTGTTTGTGATAATAGATCTATGTTCTTGGATAGTGTTATGCTGCTTTGATTCTACAGGTGCTCTTTGAAGCTGGGTAGACGAGGAAGTGAGTGGCAAAGATCCATTAGAAGGGAGAGGAACCAAGCGCAAGACAGAGGTTGGTCTCCTTTATTCCCCTCTTATCTATTTCTCATAAAGGAAAATGAAAGTAGTTTTAGTTTGTTTGTTTCTAAGGTAGCTACCAGCCTTAGTGGGACTAGCAGCTCTGCATAGACACTAGATTTCCCGATAACACTTACAGATGAAGAGCCTAGATGCATAAAGGAAGTATGGTATTAGTGGGAGACTTCATTTACAACTCGACCATGGACATATGAAAGATCATGAAGAGTTGGAGAGAATTGGAAGACACTTACAAATGAAGATCTTATGAACAAAGGAAACATCGTATTAGGGGGAGAGTCCATTTATAACATGATCAAGACCAAATGAAGGTTCAAGAAAAGTCATGGAGTATTGGTAGGGAACCATGTCACTTTTCGATTGATTTCAAAGTGGGAGATAATGCAGACATTAATAAGGAAGACATTGAAGTAGCAGAAGGACACAATAGATATTGAAGGAGAGAAAGCATGAAGAATCTTCGTAGTTAGTTAGGGGAAGTCCCCAACAACATGTAAGGGGTAGTATGGTCCATTGTATTCAATGAACATGTTAAGTATCCGAATAAAAATAACATAGAAACATAAGAAAAGATAAATCAATGACCAGATAATAAGCCACTTCGAGGAGGAAACCTCCATTTACATCACATAAATGAACAATTCTTGGATAATTGAAATGAAAAAACCTCCTTGGTATATATAGGAGTATAAAGGGTCAAAATATAATTAGGGTCTACATTACAATAATAATGTAAGGACACAATAATAATAATAGTGGGCTTCTATGGGGCACAACAATAACAATATGGGGACTGAACTAGTATTATAGGGACTTAACATGCCCCTCTCCTGCAAAAAAGTGTTGTCCTCAATGCTTGAGTAGTTATGTATGCTTATGTATAAAATAATCATCAATCCATATGGAATATTGAACAAGTCCTTCCAGTTAATGAGATATTATGAAATTGATCGATTATGTAGTTACTGAATTCTTATTTTGTTGATTTCTTCAAGATCCAATATGATTTTTCCTTCCTTGTCAAGTTCTAGAAATGAAGCTTGAACTGGGATATTGTAAACAATAACCTTATTTAAGCATGAAACATGGTAAAATGGGTGTACTCATGAATAAGTAGGCAACTCCAATTTGTATGCCATAGTACCAATCTTTTGCAACATCCTGTAAGGGCCATAGTACTTGGGTAATAATTTAATATCTTTCTTAGCTTGCTTGAGGGACATTTATTTTTATCGTTGTAGCCATAAAAATACCCAATCATGCACATCTAAACTTCTTTCATTGCGATGTTGATCTACCTCTTGCTTCATTCGATTCGACACCATAGTCATGTTATTGTTTAAGAGTTGGAAAACTTTTTGTTGATGCTCGATCTGATCTTCCACTACATGAACATTGGAATTCTCTCTTAAAGATGATGTGATGGACAGTGGATGATATCCATAAAGATTCATAAATGGGGTAATTTTTTGTGATATGGAAGGAAGGGTTATACCACCATTTTTCCAGAGGTAACCACTTGACCCAATATGTTTCTTAAATTGTCCCTAAGTGGCGTAAAGCTAGCAGTAACATTAGATAAGGTATCAAATGCAACATTATTAATTCTTGGAACTCATTTAACACCAAAATATTTGAATGCAAAATTTAATCACCATACCTCTCGTTGGTAGTTCTTCAAATGTGGTGTACTATAGTGAATAGTATTGCATACGTGTCTAGCGATGATCTTAGAATCACCAATTACCTTTAGACATTCCATCTTCAAGTCAATGGATTTATTTAGTCTAAGAAGCAACACCTTATACTTTGCATTATTGTTAGTACATTGGAATTATAAATAAAAAGAAATAAAAAATTTATTCTTTCGGAGGTCCATGAGGATGCAGGCTTGCACCAACTCCATCCTTTATTTTTTATCCATCATAGTACAACATCCACATGTCAGTATAACTAGAATTTAAACTAAAATAATTTACATCTATAGTAAAAAGTTCAATACCACCAGCTGGAAGGTAGACAAGGATTTCCAGTTGTGTATCTAATGGGACAAGTGACAACATGGCTTGGTAATAACCATTGTCAAACTCCAAAATTAAGTTCCCCAATTCTTCCCGAGCAACGCTAATTCATTCATTAGGAACTTCAAGCTTAGTACTATATACTTCATGTATGACTCACTATTAACCCTAATTTGATTGTTCTTTCCTTTATACAGGAGCCATAAATGAGACCAATATGTGGCGAAATACCCTTGAAGTTTATTGGAATAGTCTCTACTTAGTAAAAACCCATATGCTTCAGGATTATCAACATTACCACAATACCAATGAATTGATGAACTCTCAACTCAGAAGACAGTCTTATCTGTACATTGTTTCATTTTTTTTCATTTTAACAATTGTTTAATATGTTTAACTATGTAATTACATAAGATATTGCAAAACAATGAAGGCAAAATATTGAAAACTTCTCTTTTAATGAAGAAAAAATTGATTATTAAATAAAGCTCAAAAATATCTCAAATGTTTTTAATTATATGATTTTTAAAACAAAACTACATCACAAATTTCATTTACTAAATAAAGTTAAAACATAAAATGCATAAATCTAGTATTTTATGTTTAATTTTATTATTATTAGTAGTAGTAGTAGTAATAGTAGTAGGAGGTAATGTGAGTCTTGAGATGGTTCACAGGTCTAATATGTGGCTTGAGCAACTGTGACCTAGGGGCATCTAAGATATCAAAATTACCCAAGGATATATATTTTTAAAACTAAGTCTACTAAATTCATGTATTTAATATGAATTTTATTGAAATAAATAATGAATCGTATTCTTGTTTGTAAAAAATCTAAATTCACAATAAAACCCAAATATTTACTATGGTGACCAACAATAGTAAAAAAGCTAAATTCACAATAAAACCCAAATATTTACTAGGGTGACCAACAATAGAATACGTAAAAAAAAAATGTAACAAGAATATTAATTATGGAGATACATCCTCATTTTATTATGGAGATTCTTGATTTGTAAATAAACTTTGTTGTAACACGATGGACCAATACTAAACCATATCTCATTTCACATGAAATTTGTTCCTATGATATTTTTTTAATTAATGAAGTTAAATAAAAATGAAAAAAAAATACATAAAAATAAGAAACATATAACTACTTTAAAAATAAATTGTATTATTTGATTTTGTGTTTACTAAAAATACTATAAAATATTTCCCTACCATATCTTTAGTAACTATTAACTATTGATAATTAAATTAAAATTCTTCAACTCCAATTTTAAAATAAATATCCTATCAATATAGTTATTAAATTTTATAAACCAATTCCAAAATATAGATGCTTATAGCCATAATAAATAAATCCATTCAAAGCGACAGAGTCAAGAAGTGTGCATGAAATTTCACCAAGAAATTCCTATTTTCATTTTGCTTTTTATTTTCTACTTGGGAGCAGGGTTGGAATTTGGATTTCTATTTACCCATCATACAATTTTTTAGTTACATTTTGGGTCTTTACTATGTTTAAGATTTTTCCCTTCAAGAGTAATGCTTTGATAATAAATCAACCCTTCACCAAGATTAAAAAATTACCATTCAATAACATAGTTATGTCAAAAAAAATCTCATAAGTAAATTTGTGACCTCGGTAGAAAAAGCCTTTTTTTAATTACCTCGTATAAATTTAACTTATACACTGAAATTTTGGTTTTTTAATAAGTGTCTCAATATTGTGATGACAGAAGGGATCACAAAAAGAATCCCTTCATTCAAAAAAACGATTCATTTTATGCAGTAGAATCTCAGTATCGTAACCATGAGTATACTGATAATACACATATCTTCCTTTTGTTTTAAGAGGCACACGTTAATTTACATATAGAATTAGTTGATGAGATCATCGACAATGCAATTATTGAAGTAGCAGAAGCAACCTGAGGCATGACACTTACCATTGTTGGCATTTTCTTTATTTATGCGGGTATTAACATAGTCACCTTCATCATCTGTGCCCCGCTTTCTGCTTGCATTCTCGTAAACAAAAGCAGAAGTTGTAAGATTTTTGAGAAACACAGATAGATCTAGATCTGCAAAAACAATAACAAGCTTGCAAGAGAAAGAAGAAAGCGAGCAAGAATTGAGAAAAGAATGAAAGTGAATTTACAATATGAGGTTTTAGAATAAATACACAAAAGCAACTAAGTTAAGCTTAGTTGTGCATGCAATAACTAAAGCTAAGGCTAAGTGTACATGTGCCACATGCAAGCAATAAGTTAACTGGAGCTAATCTAGGTGCATGTACACCAACACAGCTAGTCTAAGTGCATGTACACCAACACCCCCCCTTAAGCATAACTTAGGTGAGTGTGATGCAAAATGAATGAGTCGCGGCAACATGGCCATTTTAGGTACCCATATACAATGCATAAAAAGGAGGAAAGAGGGAAAACCCAGTGGGAAGAAAACCCCCCCTCAAAATATAATGCAAAAATAGAGAAAAGACAACTGCTAGACAGTCGTGTCCTTCACCCCGAGTCGATCTCGCAGGAATCGAAACTTTTGCTGAGTGAAAGTCTTGGTGAAGATGTCAGCAATCTGCTCTTTCGCCGCACATTGTTTCTCCGTCTGCTTCGGGTTGTCTCATCTTCTTCCTCTGCAATTTTTTTGAAGAGGCCTTCAAGCGCTAGGTCGAAAGAATCTGTGTAGCCTACATTTGAGTGACGAGGATCTGCATATGTAAGGGAAGGAATCAACCCAATTACTTCCCTTCGCATCTTCTCTACTTCATCAGTACTCAACGACAGTAGATGTTGCTCGATGCTCAGATTGGCAGTGGCCTGCACGCTCTCTTCTGGAATATATACCGAATACGAGCTTCGATTGTGGGGCAAATGCCATTTGTACTGCGTGTACGCCGAATGCTCTGTGAAAAAAACCGGTATGCAACCTGCAAGCATAGAGTCAAAAATAGAACGCCGCGTGAAGGAATCCCCCTGGGGTTGTAGGCAGAAAACGGAGTCGGTGAAGAGTCGCATCACTTCGTTGGGGTTGTGGCAGATGCTTGGCCCTTGCTGGCATCTCAGCATCTTACAGCGTTGAGACAAAGAGCATTGGTTCAAGATGTTGCCTCTGATTGACGCCTTATCGAGTCCGGGGCGAGGGGCGCCTGCGAAGGAGAAGAGGATTCGTCTTCTCTTCGATTTCATTCTCTTCTGCCACCGCTCCATCTCTGACCGCGTCCCGGGATGGAAATAGGAAGGATATGGGATCCCGTACTGGTTCTTGCGCCACGGGTGGCCTTCGATTACAAGACTCGACATGTTCTTCACCTCAGGGAGAAGCAAAAGCTTATTGCCCCACGCACTCGGGCTATCTCGCTCTCTCAGAAAATCCCAAGCAATTCGTCCCATTACCATAAAATGATCTCTTCCCCCTCTTTTCTTCCACTGCTCTTTCCTTCTCAGAAACTCCACTAGTTCGATCCCGGCGCGATCCCTCACCATCAAATTCTGATCTCCAGCGTGCGTGGACATATCGAACCCTGCGTAGAAAGGAACGTAAAACAGCGTTGCTTTAGAAGGATCCGGAGTGAGGCATCGGTAGCGCCTCATTCTCTCGTGAAAAATCACTTCCGCCGTAAACTGATTGGTAGCAAACCATGATGATCCTGCAGCCTCAGCGTCTGCCTGACGGCCGCCTAGCTCCTCCCCCAGCTGCAATAATGGCTGGCCGAGCCCTGAATTGGCTATATGCGGGCACATATTCGTCCACATGCTCAAATTCTGGCATTCTCTCAACAAAAGTTTATTCTGTTTCTTGGAAGCTTCGCTGGCCGGTGGAGCCTTAACATGCACCATCACTGTAAAATTCTCCGAAGCTTCAGTGGCCGCAACGGCTTCGACCTCATGCAAGTTGTCCACATCATAGGTCGTGTAATGTTTGCAGCAGGCCGCCACCTCCAACTGGTTAGGGTCACCACCGTCTATTTCTTGGAGACCTTGGACATAGTTGGTGGCGTACAGGCTGGCGACATGCGGGTCCTCCGGTTCTAAGCTAAAGCTTTCACGATGATTTCTATAGATTGCGATCGAATCGTTTATCATTCTAAGCATTTCATCCTGTTTTCCAAACAATTCTTCCAAAATTTTCCATACTTCATTTGGAGTTGAACATGATTCAACATGAAATAGCAGTTCTGGAGAAATAGATAAACATAGGATGCCGAAGGCCTCGTCCATGCGATTGAAATATCTTGATTTCTCCACTGCCGATGTTGGTTCAACTTCCGTTCCCATGGTTATTCGAAATAAGCCTCTACTTCTCAGATGAAGTTGAATCTTTGGCTTCCATTCGAAATAATTATATGGAGTGAGAATTGCCGATCGTGGAAACTCCAATTTAGACTCCATTCTTTGTTGCTGCTTCAATCTTCTGAACCTGCAAATAAAATTGCTTGTGCACTGATTACAAATCCCTGTGCTCTGATACCATGTAAGATTTTTGAGAAACACAGATAGATCTAGATCTGCAAAAACAATAACAAGCTTGCAAGAGAAAGAAGAAAGCGAGCAAGAATTGAGAAAAGAATGAAAGTGAATTTACAATATGAGGTTTTAGAATAAATACACAAAAGCAACTAAGTTAAGCTTAGTTGTGCATGCAATAACTAAAGCTAACTAAGGCTAAGTGTACATGTGCCACATGCAAGCAATAAGTTAACTGGAGCTAATCTAGGTGCATGTACACCAACACAGCTAGTCTAAGTGCATGTACACCAACAGAAGTCCCACTCCGAAATTCTACCAAATATATTGCATTAACAAACAAACACTCCCACAAAATTCAAATGTCAACAACAAACATTCATTTTCATTTAGGTACCGCTTGAAGCCATCAGCAACAGCACCAACACAAAAGTTGCTCTGGCCATGGTAGCTGGCCACAGCAAGCTTTCATTCTTATCTGTTCACATTGTTTAAAAAATGGAAGAACCAAATTGATTAAAAAACCATCCAAAAGGAAACGGATTATTCAGAGTGTTGGTAATCATGAACGGAGTTTAAAAAAGAACCAATTCGATTTTTCAAAGTGTGCTTAAATGTGAATAGGCGGAAGCATTGAAATAAAGTTAGAATCTGAAATATAGGTACACATTCAAACTGGACATTTCTGGGAGAGTGTACATCATTATCCCGCACAAACCATTGTAGCGTTTTCCCAAAATTTTCAATGTCAATGTGTCTAAAAAGTCGCATGGTTAGCAACTGAAAACACATAAAGTGCATATTAAATTATTTAGGTCAACAATTTCCAGTTATTAGCGATGTTTTCCCAAGAAAGTAAACTATCAAACAGACGTTCTAGACAATTCTAATCACGTTGAGAAACACTGGCATTACACAATTTTAAATGCTAAATACAAGCAAAATTCCCGTCAAATTCCATCCTTGCTTGGGAAATTTTCTAACCAAATCCTTATCCATAACTTACATGCCATTATTATTAAGGTGATGACAACCCATAAGATTGGTGTACCACAGCTCTGTTATTATTGATATGCTCTTAATCTCTCTTCCACATGAAGATATGGATGAATAGGTTGAGCAGTGCTTTCCCTGCCATTGAAGCTCTCATTGGTGGTAAGACTTATCCAACTTGCTATGTGGCAGTTAATGTGCAAGAGTTGTATATGCCCCACATTGGATTTAAGCAGGTAGATAATCCAACAGATGACATATACATCTCTTGCTTATTAACTCTAGCCTAATAGGTTGCACAACACTTTCCCTCATTGGTTGCCTCCTTTGAACAGAGGAAGAATGTGCGGGAACCTAACTCAGTGTTGATGGCGTTGGACCTGCCAACATTCAGGGTATCTCCCCGGTATGAAGTCCCAACTAGAGTTCACACCGTTTGGTGTAGGAGTCCCATCTGGTATGATGGCCCGATTGCCATTATCTTAAATGTTTGCCTTAGCTCTTAATTGTGAGCACGAGAGAGTGGTCTTCTTTATCTTTGAACATTGAGGTTCGCATGCCTCGTGAATGCCAATGTTAGTTGTGTCAAGATTATTTCATGGTAGAGAGAGGGGGATGTGGGAGTGAGTCTCAGGCTAGATGGGAGCAAGTCCCAACTTTGTCAGAGAAACACAACACAACAAGACATGTATAGCTTCCGAAAGAGAAATCCACAAGGATGCCGCAATCACAACACACAAAGGAAGATAGCACGTACAAGACCCAGTGGGTAGTCCACGCAAGTGTAGCAGTCGTTATAGCAAGTTTTGTAAAATATTACGTCTGATGTTCAGGAGGTAACCAATTCAAGCATGACAACGTTAAAAACTTATACAAGACATTTTCATAAATATATGTATTAGAACAACTGAATGAGTTCAATTGTTTAACATGGGTTAAAGAAACATGTATTACAAGTGTTCAATATTAATTCTTACAAATAGTTACAACACATGAGAAAACGTGCTGGCCTGTGAGCAAGATTTTAAATTAAGCGAAAGTTCAAAGACAGATCGATAGACCATATATCACTAACCCCATGGGCCAGGCATTGGAGCCACTACTCACTACTCAAAGAAAGGATTATAGACTTACAAGACTATGTGGGAGGAGTCAAGGTGAAAAGACCTTTGCATGTACAAATAAGGGGGTATTTATAGCCAAGGGTGAAACTGGCCCTTGTGATTGTTCGATTTCCCTCATGAATGTATGACTTCCATGACTTTTAATATTACATGACTCTTCAATTACAAGTGGGTCCCTTGGACTTCGACGTTACATTAGATTGATTGAAAACAATATGTCCCACAATAGTGATGTGGCCAGCACGACTCATGATGCGACTCGACATGAAAGTGTTGGTATGTTCATGCAGTTGCTGGTGTGCATGTCGAGTTGCAGTGTTGATAAGTGATGGATGTCCTTCTTGGTGTATCACATTTTCACCTCCACAAGGAAAAGTGTGAGGAGCTCTTGATGGTCATTGGGTTTACTTGATGTTGCATGTGCGCTTTGGTCCTTTGCTTGTACTTTGGCATGCTTCATATGTTCGTCCATTCACGAAAATATCTTCTCACATGTTCACTTGTTCGTTCATCTGCGCATGTCATCATTCGTCTGTTCGCGAACACATCTCTTCGCATGCATCATTTTTTCATCTGTTCGTGAACATGTCCTTTTGCATGTACTCTCCTTGTTCATCCCATTTGTCGTCATGTCATGTTTGTTCATGTACTTGTATCTGCATTCACTCATGAAGAGACGACATCAAATCCATAAACCTCCTAGTCTACCATGATGCATGGTCGTTTTCTTTTGGATGCAGGTGACCGGGAGAGAGGGTAAGGCTGCAATACTGCACAAGGAAAGTTTCAAGCTGGGATGCGAGCTTCGCGCACTGCTTGTGAAAATTGTGCAGAGCTCACTGGGAGACTGAGATAGAAAATCCAAATCAGCAGTGACTTTCCACGGGATCTAGCTCAGTTGGAGGGCATATTTTCTCAATTTATGGGGTGAAGCAGTTCAGGTAGCAGTGGGCCTTGGCAGCAAAACTACACAATTCCTAAAGGGAGCTGGCAACGGGCTGCGAGGTTTGCTGGAGACGAAAACTGCGCAAATGCTGGGAGGCTGACCTGTTGGGTACCTTTGCGTAGTTTCTGAGCTAAGTAGGATGTTGGGCTGCTAAGGGGCTTGCTAAAAAATCTACGTAGTTTTCTAGGTGAGTAGCTTGTCGACTTACTGGTGACTGGCTGGAAAAACAATGTAATCCTGTAGGAAGACAGGGACGGACACTCGGTGACTGTCCAACCTATCTGCACAATTTTATCAGTCAGCAGAGTAGACAAGGTCTACAAATTCTGCGCAATTTTTGAGGGGAGTGAGTCCCAAGGTTACTGCCCTGTCAAGCTCTCCAATTGACTAGCAGGAGGGTTGATTGATCAACTTGCGGGAAGCACAAATTGAAAATTCTTGTTGAACACTTCTGCACTGTTCTAGGTGACAGTCAGTCAAGTCAATTGCAGGGTGAAGGTCTGAATGTTAGAGGGTCATCTAGTCATTAGAACATCAACAGAATAACTAAGTGTGTGAGTGATTTATTTTGTGCATACATGACTTTTGTGACCACACACTCAACATAACTTGACAACAAGACACCTCAAACCATCAAGACAACATATGCTCAACATGACTGACAGACGGTGCGAGCGATAAGTGCGATGCTTGTGATGGATCATTGAAGGATCGCGACAACGCTTGCATGGCAGTGCATACAACTTTGTGTGTGAGTGCAATGGGTGTTTACATAGTGAATACAACATATACACGTGAAGTGCAGACCTCGTGCACGACTAGGACATGGTTGCAAGCATGACATTGTGACCAACATGCGAAAAAATTGTCCATTGAACAGTCAAGCAAAGAGGGTGCAAAGACTCACACGAGCCCAGGGGTGAGCCCGAGTGATTGCAAACATCAAATAAAATTCAAGGGAGGATTTGAAATTGGATTAGGGCCAAAATTGTGGAGGGTGTTGCAGTTGCTACAACACTTGGCGATACACTGGTAGAATTCCAGCTTCTCTATTTTGGTTCTTTGATAGCACAGGGCCTTGGTATTTCAGGGAGTATTGAATCATTGTGCATGATACTTTGGCTTACCCACTTACCCCATGGACAGACATGGTTCACCTTTTCCCAATTTAGTCAAACACAACAAAAATTTTAGCTCTATCATAGTGTTTCGAAATTGGGAAGGGTAGTTTGGCTCACGAGTTAAAAATTTTCAGAGTAAAAGTTTTCATCTCTGGTGTTGCTCCATTTCCAGTAGGCCTAGACAGTACCCCGATGGAGTCACGTAGGAACACACACATTTCTCCATTTCCAGCGAGTCTGGTCAATACCCCGGTAGAGTTGCATGCTTCACCTCTCTGAGTAAGAAGCCTTTCTCTTCTTTCTCCTTTATATTTTTTAAAGAGGACTGTGCATAGGCACTTATTTATCTTTTGGTTGGAAGAGGGATCCTGACTTATTGAGAGCAGAAGAGGTTGTTCCTTCATAGAAGCATGTAAGACCTCTCACATAGGTTTGCTCATTTAGATTTTCCCCTTCTCCATTTCTACTAGTTGGATGAGCTTGATCACACAGAGCAGAAGACTGAGTACAAGCATCAGGTTTCCCAGTGTGGAAACAAGTTCCTGGTTGGACCTAGGTTTCCCTTGCAGAAGGTTCGTATTTTCCGTCAATACTTCATCGGCTAAAGGTTACAACCAAGCATAGAGAAGATGAACATAAGACTAGCCAAGTGCTACAGTGTCACAAGTCTCTTCAAATTTCAGCCACATACTCATTTAAAAGCCAAAAATCGGTAGAGGGAAGAGCTTATTTCTGGAAAACAAAAATAGCAAGGTAGCAAGCAAACAAAAAAAAAACAAAACAAAAATAGTAAGAAAAGAAAATAAAGCAAAAACAACAAGCAAGTAAGCAGACTATGTACATGGCACAAGGCGTGGCCTGACCTTCTGAAAATAGTGTTTGAGATCTTGGCCATTGACAAGAAGGTTGTCAATCCTCCCATCAAGTGATTGCAAATGGTATGTGTGTGGGCCAAGATTCACATGCACTGTGTACGGACCAATCCATAGGGATTGGAACTTCGTATGCTTGCCTTTTTCTTCATGGGGTTTATCCCATTTCAAGGCTAAGCCACCAACATCAAAGTTAGCTTTTCCTGCAAAATTCTTGTCGAACCATCTCTTGATACAGTTCTAGTGGAGTGTAAACTTTTCTTTTGCTTTCATCCTTTCTTCTTGCAGTTTGTGAAGTGTGTCCATCCTACGCTGAACTGTCATGAAATGCTTGCCTTGGGATTCTTGAGACAACTGAAGTGCAAGCAAGTAGATGTTGGGTAGTAAGATGGCTTCTTTACCATAGAGCATGAAGTACAGTGAGGTATTCAGAGAGGCTTTGGGTGTTACATGATCATCCCATAAGGAGTTCGTCAAGGCGGAGTGCCAGTTACGCTGCTAAGAGTAAATGGTCTTTTTGATTATACAGATGAGGTTTTTGTTTGTAGATTTTGTGAGACCGTTTCCCTGTAGGTAGTAGTTAGATGAGTGTTTAAGCAAAATACCATTTTTTAATGAAAAATCATAAATCTTTAAAGATTAAAAATACGTTGAATTATCAAACACAAGTGATACTGGAACACCAAAGCGTGATATGATATTCTGCTGGAGGAAGTTGAAGACTTCCTGGTCATTCACTTGCTTGAGCAGAACTGCTTCTGTCCACTGCGTGAAGTAATCAGTAGCTGTCAGAATGTAGCAGTGCTATTTCGAAGAATGTGGGAATATTTCCCCAATGATGTCTAGGCCCCATTGTTGGAATGGTTAAGTTACTGCAATAGGATGCAGTGGGGTTGCTGACCTTTGCGTTCTGTCGGTGCATTACTAATAGATCGGGCACTTGCGGGCATAAGCGTGTGCATCCTTGAATAATGTGGGCCAGTAAAAATGGCCTGCATAACTTTGTGCGTAGTGGTATTTCCCGGAAAGTGACCCCTGGCTGGTCCATCATGTAGATCTTGCAAAACCTCCTCTGATTCATGTGACTCCAGGCACCTGAGCAATATTTCATTGTTGTACTTTATGTAAAGCACTTTGTGCATCAACTAATAAGCTAAAGCTTTGAGACACAATTCCCACTTATGTTGGATGGAAAAGTGAGAGGGTATGGTGCCCTAGTCAAGGTATGGATGCACATCTACATACCAAGAGTTTCTATTTATAGTGGGTGGTGCTTGCACTACATCATACATTTCAACATCCTGCTCCCAACGAACGAGCTCTGCTTCTTCCTCCTGTTCATGTACTGCCTCTGCTGCGAGTATGTAGAGACCATGACCCTTGACAGTGTGAACTGGCTTGATGTCAAGGTCATATTCTTGCAAGCCTATCATCCATTTCACACGTTGTTCACACAGTTCTTGTTGTACAAGCAATGAGCGGACTGCTAGGTGAGGCACATAGACTATGCAATTCTTTTTCAAAAGGTAGGGTCTGAAATGTTTCAGCTCCTTGTCAAATGCATATGCTTGTTTGTCAATAGCAGGGTATTTGAGTTCGGTTCCCTGCATGCTTGCGCTCATGAAGGATATGGGACGTTCGTCATTCATCTCATTCTTCTGACTGAGTATTGCAGCGAGCAGGGCTATAGAGTGCAGGTGCTTTTGTAATAGCTTGCTTTATATGGGTGAATGTGTACTTTTCCCTCTTGCCCCAGCTGTAAACCACATCCTTCTTGATCATGACTTTCATTGGTTTGGCTATCTACGCATAATCTGAGATGAACTTCCAAAGGAAGTTTATCTTTCCCAAGAAATACTGGACTGCTTTCTTATTACCTAGGTGAGGGATTTATGTGATAGTTCAGACCTGGTCTGGATCAAACTTGATTTCGCTGTTGGTAATGATGTGTCCAAGGATGTTCCCCTCAGACACTGCAAATATGCACTTTTTAGGATTCAAGGAAATACCGTATTTTCAGCATCGCTCAAAAAATTTCTTTAGATGGTGTATGTGGTCTTCCCATTTTCGCAAAAACAAAGTCACATCATCGAGGTACACCACTACACTCTGTCTGATGAGTCTGCGAAAGGCGATGTCCATGGTGTGTTGAAAGGTCGCGCTTGAATTCACAAGCCTCAATGGAATTCGTTTGTATGCAAACATACCCCACTTGGTATGGAAGGTAGTTTTGAGTCTCTCAGGTTCAGCTACCAGAAACTGATTATATCCTGAAAACTCGTCAAGCAAAGAAAACAACTATGCCCCATATACTATTTGTACAATGTGCTCCATAGACGGCACAGGGTAATTGTCTTTGTCTAAGGCTTAGTTCAAGTTCCGTAAATCAACACATAAGTGGATTTCCCCAAACCTCTTTCATACAGGAACAAGGTTCGAAACCCAAGTGGAATGATGAACTCTGTATATGATCCATGCATCCAACAACTTGGTGAGCTCTTTTTGTATGAGGGGTTCAAGTGACAGATGTACTTTCCCCATCTTCTGCTTATATGGCTTGACCCCTTCTTTGATCAAAATGACGTGTTAGATTATTCGCGTGTCAAGTTTTCAGATCATCATATGTCCACGTGAACATATCCTAGTATTGTTTGAAAAAGCAGACAAAGGCTTGTCGCTCTTGTTGCGTGCAACATGTACCGAGATTGAGGAACTTCGGATCTTTCTCTATTCCCAAGTTAATGAGTTCATGCATCATAGTGGAGCTACAAGTTTTGTTGTTCCACGGCCCTAGAAGCGTTCTTATAGGTCATAGAGCTTTTCCAAATTTTCCACACCTTTGGGAATGAGGTGGATTTTCTTGATATCTGTACCAGCTTGCAAATATCGTTCATTCTCGTCTTTGTCTATTTCTTCATCCTTGAAGGTGTCAACATTGGCCATGAAATGAAGTATCTGTTGATCATCATCAAATACGTGTAAATTAGTTATGTTATCTCATATAGATGGTCTACACAAAATTTCAATAGTAAATCTATCCCTAAGAGGTGACATTCTAGAAGCTACGTTTTCCAAAGCATTCGTAGTTTCATTATGCGTTCTTAGTACATCAGTGATATTGAATGCTTGGAAGTTAGAGATCAGCTGCCATACCTCTTGCTAGTAACTTTAGAGATGCAGTGCTAAATAGTGAATGGTGTTATGTACTTGCCATACCACTATTTCCGAATCACCTACCACTTTGAGTGCGACCACGTTGAGGCTAATGGCTTTTTGCAAGCCCAACACGAGTGCTCCGTATTCAACAATGTCGTTCATGCACTCGAACTCCAAGCGACTCGAGATCAGATGCTTCTTGTTTTTTGGGTCGATCAAGACACACCCAGCTCTTGAGCCATCTTGTGTCTTTGATTCGTTGAAATACATGGTCTACAACTCGTCTGTACATGGATCGTTCGTCGCGCTTGCACTACTTCTACTATTGTTGCTACTGCTACTATTACTAATGTTACAATGTACTCTACATGTTTCATTTCCATCTATTGGGAAAGGAAGGAGACCCAACTGTGTGTTTGGTGGGGTTGGGGTTGGCTGTGCAGGATAACACCCTAGCATTGTTTCCAAGAGGCAATTTCCAAACATGAGCTCCGCGAAGGCCAACGGTTCATTTTCTCCATTCACGGGAGTGACATTGTGCCTCATATAAATCTTGGATACACCCGATTTGATTGTTTTTTCCCTTGTACGAAAGCTACAAGTGCGACCAATCTGTAGCAAAGTATCTATTCAGCTTGCTAGACTAGTGTTTGCTGAGCAGTAAGCCATACGCTTATGGTATGTCCACAACATCAATGTTTTTGCACTAGTGAACTCGTCCGTCGTGATATAGTTTGATGATCACATCGCAAAGTTCACCAATGGCTAGTACAGATGTTCGATCAAGTTGGATGGTCTTAGTGGATGTCTTGCTCCATTATGCATTGATCCTTTTAGCAATGGAGAGTGGCATGACATTGGATGCCGCACCAGAATCAACCAAATAGTTGTGAATGTTACAGTTGAATATTTCGAATGAAAGCAGGAATGGAGGGCAAACTGAGTTTTCTTCTTCCATCCAGAGTGTTTTTAGCATAGTTGAAAGTGATACAGGAGGTGTTCTTTCTCCCTTGATGGTAGAGGCTATGCTATCTATAGATGACTACCCCAGTGCGTGCAACAAGATGTCCCGCTGACTCTGGATCTTAGCCAACTCGAACAAATTGATGTCCGCGTGAGTTTTCTTCTTGTCTTCCACAATGTTGTAATCTAGAGAGGGTGGAATCACCGAGGTGTCCAGGATAAGTCTGGTATTCGTGTTATCCGGAGGAGTGTTCTACAGTTTGCTACTCATGAATGTACTCTTTTCTGCCACTATCTTCTCATACTTACTTTGCATTTTATTCTTTGGGATAGCTGGTGTATCAACCTTCCTCATAAAAAATTTCAACTTTTCTTGCATTTCCCCAACTGTAGGGGGAGCCCCCTTACTTCTGAGATTGTAACGATCATTTTTCTTTTGGGGCTATTTCTCGGCGTTCATCTTCTGCATTTCTTGTGAGCACTAGTACATGCTTACCACATGCCCAGACCTTAATGCCTAATCCAGTGCAACATCTTTGTCATTATCTGTATCTCCCGATTGTTCCTGCGTACTATTTTCTACGTCAAGTGCACGGCTGTATACTGAGTCTGCAACTCACTTCCAATTCGAAAAATTCCTTTTTGAGTGATCATGTTCATGAAATGAACATAATTCGTCGTTCGTGCACTGTTCAAGTTGGAACACAGAGCTTTGCATAGGTTTAGTTGGGTGATAGTTGTTGAATGATGACATTCTCCCTTGTATTTGTCTAGGCAGTTGGTTGCTCACAGATGTGTCTGTTGTTCATTGTTTAATCTCAAACACTTTTTTTGTCAAGCTCTTGATAAGGTGAGTAAGGGTTTCAATATCACTAGTTTCCCTATCCTTATCCTTGCTCACCGCAGCCTACAGCTTCTTGCTTGCCTCTCTCACGTACTTCACTGGTTCATCATCCTTGATAACTCTAATCTTGTGCAGGTCCTTTTCAACAACGATTTCCGCTTCGCAATTTTCCAAGGGTATTGGTTTTGTAGCTCGCTTGATGAACTATGTAATGCTAGTCAGCAGTGCAAACGTGTAGTAATCGACGGTGATGGAATCATGAGGTTTCATGTCTACTGCAAACATGTTCAATATGCATAGAAACCTCTGATTGAAATCTTCTTTTACCTTTTCTTTTCCCACCACCTTCAGGCTTCCGAATTCTTTGAGTAACATGGCTGGGGTCTTGTCATCAGCAAATGTTTCCAAAAACATACGTTTGAGAATACCCCAGTTCTATATGGAGTTGACAGGAAGGTTGTGAAACCATGTAGCTGCACGAACATCCAAGGTACATGGGAACAATATACATGCAACATCATTGTAGCATACCTCAAGAGTCTGCAACTATAGGTAGAAGCTTTCTAAGTGATCTTCTGCCTTCACTGTGTTTTCAGGGTCGAACTTTGTGATCATCCTCTCCAAGCGCTTCGGCATCTTGTGCAAAGCACCCAAGAGGGTCAATGGTCCCTGAGTCATCCATTCCATATTTTGGTCAGCCATGTCTTCTTTCTCTTCGTCCTCCTGCTCTTCTTCAGAATCTGACTATTCCAGATCTAAGTCTATTGGTTCATCTCTACCTCCGCCTCCTCTGCTACCTTCCTCTCTGCCTCCTATGCCAGAGTCTAAGCCCAAGATCACGAGGGTGTCTCGTTCTCCCTATCGAAAGACCATAGGTTACTCTCTGTCTTCAACAGCTTCTGCTAGACGTTCAAGTGTGGAAAAAACTGAGTCTTCCATTGATAATACAACAACCCCTATGGGAGTGGTTTTTGGCTTTCTTGATGTGTATGGAAGATGTTGAATTCATGGGATCAATCCAATGGCTTTCGCAAACTGGCAAGTGATGGGGTGGACAGAGCGAAGGGGCTGATATGAAATTTCGTGTTCAGTCCTGGGAGGTGAGGAGTAACCAATTGCAGAGTCACGTGCAAGTGATAGGGAGTACAAGTTATTGCCTTGACCAGATGATTGATGAGTGAGTGTGAGAGGACATTCATCCATAAATAAATGGCAACCCTCCTTCTAGCGCCAGAAACGTTGATGGCACTGGACCCACCAACATTCAGGGGATCTCCCTGGTATGAAGTCCCAACTAGACCTCACACTGTTTGGTGTAGGATTCCCATCCAATATGATGGCCCGGTTGCCATTATCTTAAATGGTTGCATAAGCTTTTGCTTGTCAGTGCGAGAGAGTGGTCTGCTTTATCTTCGAACAACGAGGTTCGCGTGCCTGGTGAATGCTAGTGTTACTTATGTCAAGGATCTTTCACAGTAGAGAGAGGGTGGGAGTGAGTCTCAGGTTGGATGGGAGGAAGTCCCAATTCACAGACACACAACACAACAAGACATGCATAGCTTCTGAAAGAGAAATCCACGTACAACACCTAGCGGGGAGTCCGCGCGAGTGCAACGGTCATTATAGCAAGTTTTGTAAAAGGTTATGTCTGATGTCTGGGAGGTAACCAGCACGAGCAGGACAACGTTAACAACTTATACAACACATTTTCATAAATATATGTATTCAAACAGTTGAATGATTTCATTTTTTTAACACAGGTTAAAGCAACATGTATTACAAGTGTTCAAGATTAATTCTTACAAACAGTTACAACACATGTGAGAAAATGTGTTGGCCTGTGAGCAGGCTTCTGAATTAAGCGAAAGTTCCAAGACACATCGATACACCATACATCACTAACCCCATGGGTGGGGCATTGGAGCCACTACTCGCTCCTCAAAGAAAAGATTACAGACTCTCAAGGCTATGTGGGAGGAGCCAAGGTGAAAAGTCCTTTGCATGTACAAATGAGGGGGTATTTATAGCCAAGGGTTAAAATGGTCCTTGTGACTGTTCGACTTCCCTCATGACTATTTAACTTCCATGAATTTTAAGATTACATGAATCTTTAGATTATAAGTGGGTCTCTTGGACTTCCACGTTACATTACATTGATTGACAACAATATGGTCCACAATAGTGATGTGGCTGACAAAATTCATGACACGACTCGACATGACAGTGATGGTATGTTCATGCTCTTGCTGGTGCGCATGTTGAGCTGCAGTGTTGTTGAGTGATGGATGTCCTTCTTGGTGTATCACAACTTCCCCTCTGCATGGCGAAGTGTGCGGAGTCCTCAATGGTGACTGGGTTCACTTGATGTTGCATGTGCATGTTTCTCCTTTGCTTCTACTTTGGCATGCTTGACATGTTCATCCGTTCACGGAAATATCTCCTCACATGTTCGCTCATCTATCCGTCCACGCATGTCGTTCGTTTCTCTACTCGCAAAAACATCTCGCATGGTGGTCTATTCGTGAACGCATCTCTTTGCATGCATCGTTTGTTCATCCATTCGTGAACATGTCCTTTTGCATGTACTCTCCTTTGTTCATCCCATTTTTCATCACATCATGTTTGTTCATGTACCTATATCTGCAGTCACTCATGACGAGACGACATCAAATCCATAAGCCTCCTAGTCTACCATGATGCATGGTAATTTGCTTTCAAATGCAAGTGACTGGGAGAGAGGGCAAGGCTACGAAACTGTGCAAGGAAAGTTTCAAGATGGGATGCGAGCTTCGGGCACTACTGGTGAAAACTGTGCAGAGGTCATTGGGAGAATAAGATGGACAATCTGAATCGGAAGTGACTATCCACGGGATTTGGCTCAGCTGGAGGGCAGATTTGTGTAATATATGGGGTGAAGCAAATCTGGCAGTAGTGGGCCTTGGTAGAAAAAAATGCACAATTCCTCGAGGGAGATGGCAGCGGGTAGCGGGAAGGCTTGGCAACAAAAACTGCACAATTCCTGGAGGGCGCTGGCTGCAGGAAGGCTTGGCAACAAAAACTGTGCAATTCCTAGAGGTAGCTGGTAGTGAGCAGCGAGGTTTGCTAGAGATAAAAACTATGCAAATGCTAGGAGGCTAACCTGCTGGGAACCTCTACATAGTTTTTGAGCTGAGCGGGATGCTGGGCTTCTAAGGGGCTTGCTCAGAAATCTATGTAGTTTTCTGGGTGAGCAACCAATCGACTTGCTAGTGACTGGCTGGAAAAACTATGCAATCCTGGAAGGGAGAAAGGAACGGACACTTAGTGATTGTCCAACCTGTTTGCGCAATTTTCTCAGTCAGGGGAGAGGGCAAGGTCCGCATATTTTACGCAATTTTTGAGGGAGTGAGTCCCGGGGTCACTACTTCGTCAAACTCTCCAGTTGACTAGTAGGAGGGTTGCTTGATCATCTCGCAGGAAACGCAGATTGAAAAGGCTTGTTGAACACTTTTGTGATGTTTTGGGTGACAGTCAATCAAGTCGATTATAGGGTGAAGGTCCAATTGTTATATGGTGATCTAATGGTCAGAACATCAGTAAAATAACTAAGTGTGCGAGCAAGTGAATTTGTGCATACGCAACTTTTGCAAACACACACTCAACATAACTCTATGATAAGATGCCTCAAACCATGAAGACAACATATGCTCAACATGATTGACCGACAGTGCGAGCAATAAACGCTACGCTTGTGATGGATCATTGAATGACCGCGACAACTCTTGCACGAAAGTGCATACAAATTCGTATGTGAGTGGGACGGGTGTTTACATAGCGAATATAACATATGCACACGAAGCGTGGACCTTGTGCATGACCAAAACATGGTTGCAAGCATGACATTGTGACCAACATGTGAAAAATTTGTCTATTGAATGGTCAAGCAAAGAGGGTGCAAAGACTCACACAAGCCCAGGGGTGAGCCCGAGTGATTGCAAACATCAAGTAAAATTCAAGGGAGGCTCTGAAGTTGGATGCAGGCCAAAGGTTTGGAGGGTGTTGCAGTAGCTACAACACTCGGCCTTATCACGTGGATTTAAACCTTCCAATCATGAAATCCAATTGATGAATTATAGTATTTAAAATACTACAAATTGTTCATTTATTCTAATCAAATTGAATGGAATTGACTAGTAATCTCACAACCCATCAAGCACGATGTGTATACCAAATGTACATCAACCTAGGTTTTATGTACATCCATAATTTCTCTGAAATGGGGATATTAAGTTGAAGTTGCATCTAAAATACAGTGCAGTTTACAAGACTAAAACAAATAAGGTACTTACAATTGATCCTGAATTGTGAATAATGGAGTCGAAACAAGGGAGGATCATTATTGATAAGAGGCTTATGCCCTTCCTTGGCATAGATAATAAGGGCGACTTTAATCACATCCTCCATGGTGGTATCTTTGGAGAGTAATGCACGCAGGGGACTAATGCTCCATGCAATGGTCACGTTTACTAGTAATTTATTAGCTCTTAAATCCTCATCCACTCTATTATTCGTCCAAGCCATGTGTTTCCACTGATCCCGAGTGAGAAGTGGCAAAGAATGAAACTGAAAAGTGGAGCAAAAATTTCTCTTATGTGTATTACAAATCAATTAAATAATATTACATTGGAAACATCACAAATAAATGACTGAAGTGAAACTCGACTTAAATTGGACTAAGTGAAACTAAACTAGGACACTTGGAGGGACGGTTTTGACACCTAGCAGGTGGTTGGAATTAGATTCTCCAACACTCCCCTTTAATTAAAACCACATAAAAATTCAATTAAAAATCATGCCGGTCTATGTCTCAGCTAGGCTTACAATTTAAAAAATTCTTCATCATGCATGTTGCCTTCAACATTTATTTATGTAGTTTCTATGCAGACTTCATCTAGGCATGGTGTTGCAAGCCATGCTTCAAGGAAATTTAATTGTTCTTCAACGTCATTATTTGTACTTGCACATTGGGAATCAACAGTAAGTTTAAAAACATCTGCAGAGCCACATTTGTTATGTTTGTTCTGCTCTACAATGAGAACTTTCTCTTGTTTCGCTTCTTTTTCTGCCTCTTCCTCTGTCTTTTTTTTCTCTTTGTGGGTTGTCTTTGTCTTTGTCTCTGTCTCTTCCACTTCTGTACTAACCTATGCTAGGTTGTCTTCCACTTGGTTTTCCGATTCAAGTGGGATTATCTCACCAAATGGCATCATGTCAATATGATGTTTTTGTTGCATCACCTGCAACCATTCATCATTAGCCAACAATTGTTCATCAAAATATAAATTAGCAATATTATTTGTTGGATTCACCATAGTGTCAATTGCTCCAATGGCAGCTTCGCTTTCATCAACAAGCTCTGTTGCTAGATTCAACAAACTTTCATCAGCAAGCTTTGTTGTTGGATTCATCAAAATTTCATCAGCAAGCTCTATTGCTCGATTCATCAAATTCTCATCAACAAGCTCTATTGCTAGATTCACCAAATTCTCATAAACAAGCTCTGTTGCTGGATTCATCAGATTTTCATCGGTAAGCTATGTTGTTGGAATCGCCAAATTTTCATCCACTTGTGGTTGTGCACAGTGGGGTTTATGAGCATCTACGTGCTCCTTCTCTCTTGGTTTTGTGACTTCTTCAAAGACATCGTCCACTTGTCGCTGAGCATAATGGGATTCAACAACATTTTCATCTCATTGTAGATCTCATGCTATAGATCCACCTTTCAACTTCAATACTCCCCCTTACACCTAAACTCCTCTCAAGGGTATCTGAGGCCTCCTTGGTTGTCTTGGCTTCTGAAATCTGTGGAAGCCTCTTGGATTTTCCCATTTGTTGAGTGCTTGCTCATTACAACTCAACAAACAAAACAAACTATAGACATTGCATCTAACTGCAATAAAAAAACACCTGCTTCTTGGCTTCCACAAACAAATAATTCTACAAATTTTCACAAAAACGACTCTTTCATAAAAGCTTAAAAAAAAAATCACAATTCCCAAAATCAATTGGAATAATACACCTCTTTTAAATCTCTTTTTCCAAAAAAAAAAAAAAAAAAAAACATTTTTTTCAAATTCCCTCTTTCAAACAATATAATGTCTTTTAAAAAGCATTACATGGACCTCTTTAAAAAAAAACATTTTTTTCAAATTCCCTCTTTCAAAATGCCTTTTAAAAAACATTACATGGACCTCTTTAAAAAAAAAAAAAACCATTTTCGTGACTATAAAATCCCATTTTCTTAAAATGGGCTTGCAACCTTTTATGATCGCTTTAAAAAAGCTTCTCATTCCATTACGTTTGAATACTTTCAAGCGAAATAAGAAATGTTTAATTTCTTTAAAAAAAAATACCTTCGTGAATCTTTGGCACATCTTTTTCGTAAATCACATTAAAGCAGGTGCTGCTATTAGAAGCCGCTGAGTGGTGAAGAAGTGATGTGCACTAACGCGACTTCTCCTTTAGTTGTTCAACGTTAGTAACGCTTTGGAATAACATGGATCTCTTTGGACTAACGAGGTTTTGATGAGTTGTGCATGCGTGAACAGCTTTGCTTTTGATTAGTTGTGCATGCGTTAACAACGCTGCTTTCCGGGCTGTAGGGTGTTGTCGGGTGTGTTACTTATTTTTTTTCGAGAGTTATGTAATCTAGTCTATTTCTCTTATGCTGCTCTCTAAGAGTTTTTAAGCAGGCTAAGATCGGATAACATGACAAATAATGAAACTGAAAAGGTGTGTTACTTATTTTTTTTCGAGAGTTATGTAATCTAGTCTATTTCTCTTATGCTGCTCTCTAAGAGTTTTTAAGCAGGCTAAGATCGGATAACATGACAAATAATGAAACTGAAAAGTGGAGCAGAGATTATTCTTCTTTTGAGTGTTACGAATGAATTAAATAAAATTACATTGGAAATCTCACTAATAAATTATTGGAGTGAAATTTGACTTAAACTGGACTATATGAAACTGAACTAAGACACTTGGAGAGATGATTTTGACATGTAGCAGGTGGTTAGATTTAGATTCTCCAACAAAAATATCAAGATGTGTCTTCCACATTTTGTTAAAATCTTATTGTTCTTCGATTTGGATAATGAAAATAAAGATAAAGCCTCCCAAGTCTTCTAGGTTTGGGAAGAGCGCCTGGACCTACAACGGATTTTTTCATGTTGGAGATTGAAATTGCAAGGCACTAGTCTTTGACCTGTTACAGATATGCTCATGTGGCCATGTCTTTGCAGTGATCCATTTCTCAGACTCTACATGCTCGCTGACTCAGAAATGTTAGTGCGACTGGGTGAAAAACAAGAACCTAAGACATGACTGCATTGCTAGAGTAAAAATAATCGCAATGCCCAGTGCCTGTGCTCAGCGAATTCACTACAATAGATGCCCAGAGGGAAGCCTTACTTCCACCAAACATCAATTGAAATCTTTGCAAGAGATTCTAATCTAAATCAGAAATTATACTTGCAAAACATTTTAGTACCACCTAGGGCATCACTGAGCCCATTTTGAAATGGTCGTAGCCATCATTACAGCTTGTTGCCACAAACTTAAACAAATTCAGGTTCGCTGTAGGAAAGGGTATTGGTACTACATTGACCCATGGATTTATAGGATGGAATGAGCCTACAACTATGTCAACTTGCGATTCTCCTTGTCCTTCAATTGGCTTTCTCAAAACAACAAAAATATCTTCTTCTGCCATGGAATATCGACCCACTTAACAAATTGTGAATGAAGAAGGGTGTGGTGAACTAAATACATCTTATTGTTATAAAGGGTCCATGTTTTTTCAGAGCATACATAACACACAACGGATTTATACTCAGAGACTTAGACAGCAATAGCAAAGAATAATTCACAGAGACAGACAAATGGAGAAACAACAAGATTACTTAGCCAGAAACAGTGGAATAGATAAAACAATCACTGGAGAACAGAAATCACTTTGCATTACATAATAGGCTTGCACCTTAGCTTGCTTTCCTTGGCTAGAGAAATTACAAATTTATAGAGGTAGAAGAAGGATCTAGAATCCTTTATGTGATTCAGATGGAGATCTGGAATGACCTAGAAATCACTGGTGGTGTAGGAGGATCTAGAATACTGCATGTGATTCTAGAAACTGCTGGCAATGTAGAAGGATCTAGAATCCTGCATGAATTTGGCTTCACACTTAACATTCTCCCACTTGAAGCCAAATAAGAGTGATCAAGTCACACCGAGTCCTACCATGCCTCTACATAACTCATGTTTATTTCATGGTAGAATCTTAGTGAGCATATCAGCAGGGTTCCTATCTGTATGGATCTTTTCCAAGGATAATTGTTCTTCCTCCAACACACACCAGATCCAATGGTACCTTAAGTCAATGTGCTTGGTTTTTCAATGAAATGTTGGGTTTTTCGCCAAGTGAATGCCACTCTAAATATCACAATATAACACATACTTGTCCTGATTTATTCCTATCTCTCCTAAGAATCGCTGCATCTACAACATCTCTTTACAAGCTTCTGTTGCAGCTATGTACTCTGCTTCTGTTGTAGAGAGGGATACTATTCTTTGTAGCCTTAACACTCAGGATACTGCTGCACCTACAAATGTATACAAATAACTTGTAGTGGACTTTCTGGTATCCATATCTCCAGCGATATCCACATTTGTAAATCCTTCAAGCACAGTCTCATCATGACCAAAACATAAACAATAATGACTAGTACCCTTGAGATACCTCAAAATCCATTTTACTACTTGTCAATGTTGTTTGCCTGGATTGGTAAGGAACCTGCTCGCTACTCCCACTGAATATGCAATGTCTGTTCGTGTGCATATCATGGCATACATCAAACTGCCAACCACTGAAGCATAAGGAATTCTGCTCATCTCTTCTTTCTCTTTGTCCTTACTAGGACATAATTCAGTACTCAGCTTGAAGTGGGCTGCAAGAGGTGTACCAACTGGCTTGGCATCCTTCATATTAAACCTGTCAAGCACCTTCTTGATATATTTTTCTTGAGACAGCCACAACCTTTTGTTTTTCCTATCATGCATAATTTGCATGCCTAATATCTGTTGTGCTGGTCCCAAATCCTTCATTGCAAATTTGCTACCCAAATCTTTCTTCAACCTATTGATCTTATTCTTATCATGCCCAACAATCAACATGTCATCCACATATAACAATAATATGATATACTTTCCTTGATCATACCTCTTGATATAGACACAATGGTCAGCTTCCAACCTCTGAAAACCATGTTCCAACATGAATGAATCAAATTTCTTGTACCATTGTCGAGGTGCCTGTTTCAACCCGTAGAGACTCTTCATCAACCTACAAACAAGGCCTTCTTTTCCTTTTTCTATGAAGCCTTATGGCTGCTCCATATAAATTTCTTCCTCCAATCCACCATGAAGGAAAGCAATTTTTACATCTAACTGTTCACATTCTAGGTCTAAAGCAGCAACTAGACCAAGAATGACTCTAATGGATGACATTTTAAGAACAGGTGAGAAAATTTCAGTGAAGTCAATACCTTCCTTTTGGGCAAAACCTTTCACCATCGGCCTTGCTTTATACCTCTCCTTCTTTTCATCACCTTCATGCTTAACCCTGTACACCCATTTGTTTTGTAGAGCCTTTCTACCTTTTGGGAGGTTTACCAGCTCCCAAGTTCTATTTTCTAGCATTTCTTCTTCCATTGCTTTCTTCCATTATTTACTGTGCTCGACTTTACAAGCTTCTTGAAAACAATTAGGTTCACCTTCATCAGTCAACAAAATATAGTTTGAAGGAGGATACCTTTGTGAAGGCTTATGAGGCCTAGAAGATCTGCGAACCAACTGTGGTGGTGCATTAACAGGTTGAATCTCCTGTAAAGGTTCCTGTAAGATTCCTTCTTGTTGTTGTTCATTATTTTCCACTTGTTGTTCTTCATGCTCCTGAATTTGCTGTTCATTTTCTTGTATTGGTGGTATGTTTTCTTGTTGCTCTTCAAACCTGTCAATAACCTTCTTAACCTCCAACTCACCTACAGTCCTCTTGAACATTTCTGACTCATTAAATATAACATCCCTGCTTCTAATAATTTTATGTTTGACTGGATCCCATAGACGATAACCAAGATCTTCATCCGCATATCCCAAAAAAATGCATTTCATAGATTTATCATCTAGCTTAGTTCTATTTTCTTTGGGAATATGTACGAATGATTCACATCCAAAGATTTTCAAGTGAGAATAATTCAAATTCTTACTAGTCCGAACTTCTTCAGGGATACCGCCATCAAAGGCTGTAGTTGGAGATCTATTTATGAGGTAGCAAGCGGTCCTGACTGCTTCAACCCAAAATTTCTTCTCCAAACCGGAATTGGACAACATACTTCGCACCTTTTCCATAATGGTGTGATTCATCCTTTCTACGACACCATTTTTTTGAGGAGTACCAGGCACAGCCTTCTCATGCTTTATGCCAAAACTATTACAATATTCCTTAAATGCATTTGAGCAATATTCTCCACCATTATCTATGCTTAAACACTTCAGCAATTTGTTAGTCTCTCTTTCAACAACAACATGGAATTTTTGAAATATTCCAAACACTTCACTTTTATTTTTCATAGGATATGCCCAAACTTTCCTGGATGCATCATCTATAAATGTTACAAAATATGATGCTCCTCCTAATGATTTGATGTTAACAGGCCCAAACACATCCGAGTGTACCAATTCTAACACATTTTTCTTTCTGTCATGGCCACCTCTAAGGAATGAAACCCTTCTTTGTCTACCATATATACAATGCTCACAAAGATCAAGATTGTAGGATTTCAAACCTGGCAATAAATTTTTACCAACAAGGATTTTTAAGCCCTTCTCGCTCATGTGACCCAAACGCTTATGCCACAGATCTGCTGAATTTCCTTCTTTTGTGACAATAGCCAAATCTGATTTTCCTATCAGTGTCTTCAATGTGTATAATGTTCCTGTCTTGGGTCCTTTGGCCACGACCAATGCACCTTTGCTAATTTTCCAGCCTCCTTTTCCAAAGCTTGTCGAATAGCCTTCATCATCCAATCGTCCCATAGAGATTAAAATCATGCGCATTTCTGGTACATGCCTGACTTGTTTCAACAATATATCTTGTCCATCTTTCATCTTGATCTGGACATCTCCCACTCCAACAATACTGCAAAAATGATTATTCCCCAAATGCACTCTACCATAATCATTGGGATTATATGAAACAAAACTATCTTTGCATGGGGTTACATGGTGAGATGCCCCAGAGTCAAGGATCCAATCAAAGCTACTGCTAGATGTATATACACATGCATCCTCTACTGAAACAGTAAACAACACATCACCATCTGTGGCTACAGCAGTAGTCTCACCTTCATTTGTGTTGGATGACTTGTGATTTGTACTAGACGGTCTCTGATCCTTTTGTCCTTTCTTCCAGAATCGACATTCTTTCTTCATGTGCCTGGGTTTGCCACAATGAAAGCAGATGATCCTTCCTCTCCTTGATTTTGATCGGCCTCTCAATCTTGATCACCCTTGCCAGCCTCGATCCATTCTCCTACCACAATCAGCTAGAGCTAGAGCCTCTCCTCCCTGGTTTTCTGCAATTGACTTGTGTCGAAGCTCCTCATTTGCTACCAACATCATCAAACTTCAGGGTCCCTGTAGTTGTTGAAGTGCTCATAGCTACAATTAAATTTTCCCAGCTGTCTGGCATAGAACACATTAGCAAAATAACTCTAATTTAATCATCTAAAATGATTTTAACAAAGGCAAGTTGATTAGTAATAATATTAAATGCATTCAAGTGCTCAGCAACTGAAGCACCCTCCTTCATTTTGAGATTATAAAGCTTCTTCGTCAAGAACACTTTGTTTGATGATGTGTTCTTCTCATATAGATCATGGAGCTTCTTCCATAATCCTTCAACCGTCTTTTCTTCGAACACATTGAAATAAACATTCTTTGCTAAATATTGGCGGATTGTTGCAATCGCCTTTCTATCTAGCTTATTCCATTATTCATTTGCCATCGATGAGGGTTTCTTTGTTGTGCCCTCAATCGGCAAATACTGATCCTTTAAAATCAATATATCCTCCATCTGTGATTTCCATGGGGCAAAATTAGCCCTTCTCAACTTCTCCATATCTGTAAGTGTTGTCTCCATTTTCAATCAAATTCACACCCCAAAACACAAAAACTCCACTTAAAAATAAAACTTTAATTATTACTCTTTAAAATTTAGTAATAATGACCTTCCTCCTTTTAAAATACCCTTCTCAAAATTCCTGCTCCTTTTTAAAATATTCTTTTCAAAATTCTAACATATAATTATATATGTTTCGTAATAAATATAAAAACATATATAATGTTTTAACCTTTTCACATTTCACACATACACATGTTGGTTTGAGGAAAAAAACTTGACGCATGCGTGCAAGCTTGATGTAAAAAAAAACTTACGAACACCATGTTTCAACTCCAAACTCCATGGATCTCCACTTTTCAAACTCCAGCAACACGTTTCAACATAGATCCACGACCTTGTTTTTCATGCAGCAACTATCTTTTAGTTCTAGCGTTCCTCAGCTATTTCCTGGACAGATCCTTCAACAGCGCCAGGGGTAACAACCAACATTTTAAAGAACACTGCCAGAGCAAGGCGATGACACTAAGTGGCTTGCATGGTGGATATTCGAACCTAGCTCTGATACCAGTTGTTAGATCAGAGCATACATAACACACAACGGATTTATACTCAGAGACTTAGATGGCAATAATAGAGAATAATTCACAGAGACAGACAAATGGAGAAACAACAAGATTACTTAGTCAGAAACAACGGAATAGATAAAACAATCACTGGAGAATAGAAATCACTTTGCATTACATAACAGGCTTGGGCCTTGGCTTGCTTTCCTTGGCCAGAGAAATTACAAATTTATAGAGGCAGAAGAAGGATCTAGAATCCTGTATGTGATTTAGATAAAGATCTGCAATGACCTAGAAACCACTAGCGGTGTAGGAGGATCTAGAATCCTACATGTGATTCTAGAAACTACTGGTAGTGTAGAAGGATCTAGAATCTTGCATGAATTTGGCTTCACACTTAATAGCCCGCTCTCCAACTTTGGAGACCCACCAAGTGGGATGGAGAATATAATACGAACGGTCACACCAATTAGACTGGACAACCTCTTGTTCTTAAATTCCAACTCTACTCTGTTGCTTCAATTTAACCTAAAATTCTAGGTTGAAACTTTTTGAAATATTAACAACTATGACATGACATAACTTATTTATATGTATTATTGTTTTCAGATTTAATTCAATTACTTCCCTGTACGGAGGGGATACATGGAATGACATCTGTGTTCTCGAAATCTCAAGGATAAAGATTGAAAGAAGAACTGTCAACCTACAATTCTATTTAGGATTAATTAGGTTTATATATACGTTGGTCGGAGGATTCTTCTCTCAAAAAACGATCATTCATAATCTACCATTTTTTGGTCTTGATGATGGACCCCCTTTTGGGTTCAAATGTCGTCATGATGAATATAATACTGTGGATAATCCGGATCATACTACACCAATTCAATTACAATTTTTTCTCCCCTAAGTAGGTAAATTCGCAAGGTTGAAAATGAACTGCTATATATGAATAGATTGGATGTTCAATCCTCCAATTTATTCTTAAGGGGTATAATGAGTATATTTAGGTATTTAGGGATTATGGTTAAATCCGCCGAAAAGAAAAGGTAGTTGCGTCAGGGTGGGTTGGTCTGTTTTGCTTTCGACGAGTGGCATTGAAAAGATTTTATACTCTTGACCTGGGCTGGCCTTCGTTCAATAGTTAATGGCCGTGGACATGCAGGCAGTCCGCATTTAAATATAGAAAATGACTCAGTGAACCTATCGTTGTATACTAGATGTTAAAATTTTCCAGGTATGTTTGATTGGTCTATGGGATGATATGTGTTGTGGATTGTTTCCACTGTATGTTGATATGTTGATATTGGCCCTTTCTTGTCTCTAGCGGTCATATTTGGAATGGTTTTCTACAATGTGTGGGGGGATATGGTTTTGTGATGATACCATTCTCACACTTCGTTTGAGGATTTCTTCAGATTATGGTAGTCACCATTGGTTTCCTTTAGGGTATCAGTAGCATGTTTTTTCTTAGGTTCATCCATTCGGAACTCTGTCATATTCTGTTGTTATTTGCTCTTGCGGTTTATATTCTTTACTATATCTTCTCTACACACTCCCATCCTCAGCCTAAGCGTATAAATGCCTTCTGGGACTGAATCATATAGGGAAACCTGTTCTCTCATCTCTTTTGGGGAGGACTCTTGTCTGAATACAAACAATTTTCCCTTGCTCTAGCACCAGTGGACTAGCTCTTTCATTATTTCCAGGCCCTGCAAATATTTTGGATTTCGTATCTGCAATTTCTGGTTGACTTGCATGGGATGCTATTGTTGTTGTTGTTGTGAAGGTCTTTAGTTTCTCTTCTCCTGCATGTTCTGTGGTTGATTTCCACTTTGTTTGCCTTCTGGCACTCTAGTTTCTGTAGGCCTTTGTCTCTAGTTCTGGATTGTTTTCCCAGTGCCAGAATCTAGTACTCTTGGCTAATATTAATTTTTCTGGGGTGGTGGGTGGCATAATCTCCCTGCATCAATCTTGTATCGCATGCCATTTATTTCCAGATGCCATCCAGACAATTTTCCATGTGATCTGGGGTCATCGTACTCCGCTCCTTATCTGGCTCTTTATTACTATATTCTACTCTCCACCTTTTTTCTGGTTTTGGATGTTTAACTAGCGGTGATCTTTTCTTTGGCTGGATGTGGGCATTATTCCCCGCACGCTTCTCTTTCTCGTAATCTGAGATTGTCTCAATCCCTAGATTTGGGTGGGTACATCTGGTACATTCTACCTTATTGTTCTTATCTACCACTCTGTCATATCCATTAATTCTGACAAGGTACCCCACTCATGATTTTTCTCTAGGGGTATGGACGCCCTTGACTCTGACACGTCAGCCCATGAGGCTTTCATCTAGGCTACCATGGATGTTGAGTCACACCTACTTCAATCATCAGGGGTAGATCGTTGAGGTGGCACACGGTCCCTGGATGCTTGGCACACTATCCTAGGTGATGCATAGGTGCCAGATGGTAGTCATGCATCCCTTAATCTGCAGGGTGGCGAACATGAAGGTTATGAACGTCGATCCAAGCATTGACATTGCTCTATGAAGAACACCATCCCGCCTCATCCACTGGTTTTCGACAATGAGGTTTTGATTGACCATATTTCCAGTTTACAGAAGCGTGCTCTTGTCAGTCGGTGGCATTTTACAGAACTTAGTGATTCTGAGATGAGAATTTGGGTGGATAAAAAATGGAAATCCTTACTGGGGTATATGCCGACTGTCGTGCGGCTGCTTCGGGGTTGGTATAGCTTTCATTTTCTCAGCAAGGAGGATTTGGTAAAAATCAAAGCAATTCCATGGATAAATGGCAGGAGCTTCTTGGCGCTCCACTCCTGGTACATTGGGTTCAACCCACTCAACAACACATTGCAGAACAAGCTTATTTGGGTGAAATTGCCTGGGTTGCCTATTGAACTTTGGACAAAGCAGGTTCTTATGGACATCGGTAATTTGATTGGAAAGTTTGTTTATGTTGATCCATAGTGTTTGGGGGCACCTGATAAGAGAGTCACTTGGATTTTGATTGAGAAGGAGTATCGGGGTGGCTTTCCGGATCACATTGAATTGCACTAGGGGGAGACTCAAATATCTAAGTGTCTCGATTTTCGGGGTGTTCCATTCAGATGTTCAAATTGTCATCATACTGGGCACCTCTTGGCTCACTGCCCTCGTCGGCCGGGAGGTCGTTTCCATAGATGGAACTGTTTGGGCGGGTCATCGAAATCTTAGTATGGCGGGGTTCAAACTGGGGTGGCCCAACATCATGGCGTTGTTGCATGACATAACACAGGTATTTTTCATGGCTCATATTCTTTTCGTCCCCCTGTTAACAGTTCCTCGAAATATGGCTCCTTACCCATCACTATTCCATCATCCCCTTTGTCCTCTGCGAAGTCAGACATCCCTGTCTCAACTTGTCCTGACCAGAATATTTGAAAATACCCCCCAAGAACCACTCATCCCTATCATGACATCCTGACATCTTATACATCACATGACGCTCCATCTACATCTCATACTACATACGTACCTACTCTGTCACCCTCTTGTTTTACTAATCAGGCTAAGGGGCCAGGAATAGTCGTACTTCGCCAAATTCACCACTTGCCTCCCCCACAAACTCTATCGGCAGTGACCTGGATTTCCTTCTTCAAAGGAAGACTTTGGACTTACGCACGCTCACTATCCATAAGCCATCTGGCTCCTCATCTCCCCACATAAGCCCTACCTCCGCTGGAAATATTATTGTCCGACGTAAACAGAATCGTGGCAGTTGTCATTTCCAGGGAAGACCCAAACATATCCCTCTTAAGTCTCCTATTGATTTCTTTCTGGTTGATGTTCCTATCGCTGATATTCCTTCCTCACAGGCCCTTAGGGCATGGATGCCCGAATAGGGTTTATCATGACTTTTATTATCTCTCTCAACATTAGGGGTTTGGGGGTTGCCCTGAAATTTCTAGCTCTCAAGCGACTCTTCCACACTGCACAACCTTACATTATTCTCCTTTAGGAAACCATGCATTTTGTCCCTCAAGTTATTCAATACTTACAGAAAATGTTCCCGAATTGGCACATTGCAGCCACGGCTACTGCTGGTGTTTCTAGTGGTCTCGTGGCCTTATGGGACCCTTAGTGGGTTAAGGTCAAGGCCTACAAATATTTTGTTGGGATTCTACTTGAAGGTTATATCCGTGGACTAGGTGGTCATGTCCACATTCTAAATATGTATGCCCCCTATAGGGATAGGCTTCTATTTTGGGACAAGTTGATCTCATCTCGGATCATGGAGCTAGTTTCTCTCATCATTTCTAGGGACTTAAACTACACTATTGTACTAGACAAAGTTTGGGACTCGTCCAGAAAAATTGACCCGCTGGCGGGGAAAATTCGTGACGTGATAATGCAACACAATTTTGTTGACATATGTCTAGCAACAATGGCTCCTACATGGGATAACGGTAGAGTTCGGATGGAGTATGTTGCAAAGCGGCAAGATCAGTTCTTAATGCATGAGCAGATGGTGGAGCGTCTAGGCGACGTTCATGCTCGGGTTATGAGTAACTTTCTTTCTAATCATCGACCCATTACTTTACAATGGAGGAGGGTAGATTTTAGACAAGGCATGCCTTTTAAATTCAACTGGACTTGGTTGGATGTCTGGGATTTCAACTCATTGGTGCATTCTATATGGAAATGTGATTTTGATCGAGGGCCATCTCCTATGGTTCACATCCTCAACAAGCTGGATATCCTTCATCGGGAGGTTCAAATATGGCAGAAGCAGAAGACTAAGACATTACATAAGGAATTAAATGACATACAACACAAACTAGATTCTCTTCACCCCCAGATGACTTCTAATTGTCTACTTGAATCAACTCGGAATCACATTCAGGCATTAGAGCTCAAGAAGAAACATATTCTATCTATTGAAGAAGCCACCTAGTGCTTGAAGAGAAGGGCTTTATGGATCAATAAAGGGGACTGAAACACAAAAAAATTCATCAGTATGAAAATTGTAGATGCAAAATAAATTCTATCTGGGACATAAAGGACGTTGATGGTTATGTATACAACTGCAGGAGGATATTTGTAAAGCTGTTGTCTCCCATTTCTAGATGGCCTATGGCTGTAATGAGGGGATTGAAGTGGAGGATATTATATGGGGGGTTGATCCATATCCCTCAATGTATGATGATGAATCAAATGCTTCACTATATAAGATGGTCACTGAAGATGAACTCCATGAGGTTCTTAAATCCTTCAAAGATGATAAAAGTCCAGGGCTGGACGGGTGGATGGTGGAACTTTTTACATACTTCTTTGATCTTCTTAAACGTGACCTGCTAGATATGGTGGAGGAGTTGAGGGTCATGGGGGCCATTCACCAGCATATAAACTCCACTTATATTGCTCTTATTTTGAAGCATGTTCCATCTTCTAGCTTCTCAGATTATAGGCCTATATCACTTTGTAATCTCATCTACAAAGTCGTATCAAAAAATATTGCAAGTCATATGTGGAGTACATTATCTCACTATATCTCACCAAAATAGTATGACTTCCTTCATGACAGACAAATTCATGATGCGGTCGCTATTGTGAAAGAATGTATGCATTCAATTCATACAAAACATTTAAATGCCACCATTATGAAGGTGGATTTACAGAAGTCATACGATTGCCTAGACTAGGGATACCTCAGACTGGTTCTTCATAAGATTGGTTTACAACCTAGATGCGTAGCTTGGATTATGGCATGTGTTACAAATGTAAATTATGCAGTGATTATAAATGGATATCCAACACATTTCTTCAGGGTTGGTCGGGGACTTCGTCAAGGATGCTCACTTTCCCCACTGTTATTTATTTTGGCGATGGATGGGCTGAGTCTGCATATCAAAAATGCGGTGGTGAATGATCAGTTCCAGGCTTTGCACATGGGAAACAACATCAAAATTTCTCATGGTTTCTTCATCGATGATGTGCTTATCATGGGTATGTTAAATCGATTTGCATGGCTGACTCTTTTTCATATTTTCAAAAAATTTGCTAATGCCACTGGTTTGCATATGAATATTCAAAAGTCTATTATTTATCATGGATTGTGTGATATGGAGACTATTGCATATATAAAAATCCTATTTGGTATAGAGGTGGAGATGATGAAAAATGGTATGAAGTACCTTGGGTATCATATCAAACCATGCAGTTACAGGATTGCCGATTGGCAATGGCTCGTGGACCATTTTTACAAAAGGATATCCGGATGGGAATTTAGATGTCTGTCACTGGGAGGTCGCATCATCCTTACCCAAGCTATTCTCATGCAACTGGGGCTATATTGGGTTCACCTTTTTCATACCCCTATCACCATTATTAACTGTCTTAATCGAATCATGGAAAACTTCATATGGGGGGGAGTAATGGTCAAAATAAATTTCATTTGGTTAAGATGTCCCACATTACCTTTCCAAAGCCCATGGGTGGATGGGGGATTATGAATCTTCGACATTTTGGATGGTCTTTACTAATCAAATGTTTATGGAGGGGTATATTTGGGGCAGGTACTTGGAGTAGGTTGATCAGACATAAATATTGAAAGGGACATGAATTTCTGTTCTGGTATCAGAAAGGCACTATTGGTTCCCCAAATGGATTGACAATTTGGTTTACCTTCCATAAAATTGGTAAAAAATTTCTACAACATCTTGCATGGTCTATGGGGTCGGGCCATAGAATCCTCATTGGCGTTGACCATATTCTGGGTGCTGGTATTGAATGCAACATCTTTGTGGCGCTCATCCATTGTTTAAATGGATGCGGTATATATTTCTGGAGTCAAGTTATATCATATTGGCAGGGTCCTTGTCCTGTTTGGAAAAGCGCACATGAGATGGGACTGGTGGGGCAAATGGAGCTGGAGTGGAACCGGATTGTTGCTGGCATGAAACTTCTCGGTATATGCTGAGAGGGGCAATATGACAATCTTGTATGGACAGGGAAGATGAAGGCGGGGAATATCATAGTTGTTGATATTTATAATACTCTATGTGGTAGGGAGGCTCAACATGGGGAAAATCCTGTATTATATGCCCTTTGGAGGACCAAAATTCCTATCAAAATTATCCTATTCTCCTGGTTTATCAAAACAAAAATCTCACTTGGGAAAATTTGCAAAAGCGACAGTGGCATGGTCCTAGCATCTTTACAATCTGTAAAATGGACGAGGTAAATAACAATCATATGTTTCTCAAGTGCCATCATACGAAAGGTATGGTAAAAATTCTCATCTCTAATCGGTATTTCTTATATTCAATATGAATTCATTATGGATTGTATGACGTGGTGGAATACATAGAAGTTAACATGGAGGATCATTCCACTTTTTCTATTCCGGGCTATATGGAAATGGCGGAACAAGAGAATTTTTTAGAATTCCAATGAAGACTTCATATTGGTTTATGAGCGCATAGTATCTAATCTCTCTATAATCACTTCTCTTGACTCTTGCAATAAAAAAACACAACACAAGCGAACTGAGCCCCAGCTGGAGTATCTAGTGGGATTTTTGATGGTGCAGTGCAAAGGAATATTTGTGGATGTGGATTTTGGATAGCCATATCAAAAGAATTGGAATACAAGATTTACTGGAATGCGGGAAGCGGCACAAATACCAGGGCGGAAGCAATGGCCTTGTGGGGTCTTTTATGGTTCACAAACTTCCTCAATATTCCTGATATACATATTTTTGGGGATTCTAAGATTATCATTGATCAGGTAAATGGTTGTGCAAACATCAACAATCCACTGCTCCTTGGATGGTTAGGGAGAATTGACCATCTATGGAATTAGTTTAATAACTCAACAATTATGCACATAGGCAGAGAACATAACAAAGTAGTTGATGATCTTTCAAAGAGAGGCCTACAAGGTAATCTTGGTAATATGCACATTGAAATTATTTTGGGCCACAATGTTCTAGATGTTGGGGAATTTCCTTTCCCTGGGTAATTTCTACTTCCCCTCTTCCTTTTTTTGTATAATTTTGTGTATGTTTTCATTTTCTAAATCTGCCGGCTTCCTAGATTGGAAGGATGGATATGAGGAGGTATTTTGATACATCATGTGTATTCTCATTAGCCGTATTTCTGCTTGATTTTCTTTTGTCTATCTTCTACAAAATTTGTGAATAGTTCTATTGACATTTGGCAGTTCATATGATGTATTAGTGTTATATGGTTTTTTGGATTAAGAAACATGATATACTTTCCTAGATGATTTGGTTTGTATGCTGTAAATAGATAAGGATGAATGATGTCAATATCTGTATTTTGATCTTATATTATAATACATTATGCTTTTTTCATAAAAAAAAAGTTTAAATCTGTTCCTAATGCCCCTAATTAAAAAAAAAAAAAAAACTGAGAGTATAACAAAATCTAAATAACAAAAAATTATAAATTTTGAGAATATATTACCATCTAAGTAACAGAAAAATTATAAGTTTTGAGAGTATCACAAAATCTAAGTAACAAAAAAATTGAAGTTTTGAGAATATCATAAAAATCTAAGTAACCAAAATGAAGTTAATTGTTTAAATTTCTTTTTCACCCATTCTAAAATATTCCTAAAATGAGATTGACTAAAAACCCATTTTCTTATCCGTCGACGTGTAAAACCCACTCTGCGCATAAAACCCATTTTTAATCGGCAATGCATTGGAGATGCGTCCTATGTTGTTCATATGATGCCTTTAAATCCTTTCCATAAATAAATAAATCCTCAGTTGATGGAATTTATTTGTAAAATAATTGGGGGCAGTCATGCTGGTGAAGGTAGAAGCTCCTTTGGAAATTTCTGTGTGGCTGAAGATTGAATTGGTTTGTTGTGATTTAAATTTATATTTAGCGGTGAAGGCACTGGAACGTGATTTATATTATTGGAACGTGATTTATATTATTGGTTTGTTGTGATTTATATTATTGGAACGTGCTGGAAGGTATTATCACATGGATAGCTTCTATTTCCACCTTAATGGGGGGAATATGTCAGTGGAATGTTTCCCAAGTGGAAATCAAACTGTAGTTTGATCGATTGCCTATAATATAGATAAATAGAGCGATTGAGTAACAACGATCAAACATCACTTTCAGGAATATATATATATATATATATATATATATATATATATATATATATATATATATATGTTTGGTATAAATCAAGTCATCAAATAGTTGTATAATGTAGCACTAAATAAAGCTTTAGATGAACACGGATCTTAAGAAAGTTTGTTAGCCAAATTTACTTAAGATACATGGATTAAGAAATGGATTCTTTACCAATGGTGAATTAGTTTTCAATCAATTTTATATAAGATGTAAGTTTCAAATTAATAAAATAATTTTCAATTCTCAATACATAAATAACAATCACATATCAATAACTATTACAAAAATAGTATTACGATGATCAACACTATGTGACTCAATGATTCTTAAACTACCATTTATATTTTACTAAATAGTTCATCACAATAGATTTGATGAAGTTATATTTAAAAATTCAAAGTCTACACTTTTATGGTTTTATTCTCTTTGAACTTATGGATCTATAGATTACTATTATTTACGAATGCATGCAATCAAAACTATGCAAAAAATAGAGAACAATGAAATAAAAACTCACGAACACATTTGACACGAGATATCAATTAGGAAATCCTTTCGGGTGAAAACCAACCCGGAAGGTAAGGTCGCTCTGCTCTTTTTCTCTGAATAGAAAATGACCGTGAATATAAAGAAGTATGGGTTGTGGTTCGATGCGCAAATCCTTTATATGTGATCTATCTCATATCCTTCTTGGCTATTTTACTCATCTATGAAACAAATGCACTAAAAAGAATGAAATCCCTTTTCCTCCTAGTGTTTAGTTATAACACAACCCAGTAGCATACTAGTGCTTAGGTTTGACTACTTCAACTCTTAACCAAAGTTACAATATGGATTCTTCTAGAGTCTTATTCATCATATCCATGTGGCTAGCCCCTTTTCTATGAATAATTGGGGCTAGCGTGACATCATCTCAAACTATGGTGGTGAAAATAGGAAGGTCAACTTCTAAGTGGTATAAATTTTGCATATTGACTCTGGTTGACACGATTCTTGCATTGTTAGAAATATCTCTATGTGTAGGATATGAAAAAGAGGTGTTGTAATGAAATAATAACGTTTTAGCCTCCAAAAATATCATCTGATGTCTCAAAATGCTCCCAAAAGGTTTAAGACCCTAATTTGTAAAACTAGGTCCTGCCAATAAAAATTGTCCTATGAACTTATTCCTCCACTTTTTCCACTCTAAATCATTGACATGGATGACAAAAAATATAATGATGGAATCTAGATCAAACCTACCCATTTTGAGAGGATTTTAGTCCCCCAAAGGTTCTACTGAATGAGCTGAGGAAATTTTTCCTCCACCTTCTCTCAAGTGCACCATTTATATTTTCTTAGAAATTGTCCTTTCAAACCAATCTTCCAAAGGTCATGTTGCCCTAATGTCATTATTCTAGACATCTTCTACAAAATGGTTTCTTCTATCACTTTGCCTCAACATTTGGTGCCAAATCCTCCATAAAAGATAGGACCTATTCCTTTTCTTGAACTAGCATGGAAAGCTCATAGAGTTTCAGATTCTCTACATTAATAATTGTTGAGTAAATGTGCATGTGTAGTATCAAACTGAGTCAATAGGAATTATCACCCACCCTTTCTAGTATCTCGAAGGGAACATACCACAAAGACTTGATTTTCTTACCAGAACCTTGTAGCCTCTTCTTGTTCAACTATAGCCATACTCTTTCTCCCACCTTGAATGATTTCTCCATTTTGTATTGATCATGCCTGGCCTTATATTTTTATTGTGAATTTTTCGATGTCTCTTATACTTGTATATGGATCTTCTTGATTTTATCTACAAAATTTTAATCCCACAAGACATCCCCTGTAAGATCCTCCCTCACTCCTCCTTGGTTGTCGTATGTAATACCCAAAGGTGAAGGTGGTAAGTATCCAAAACATGTTTCAAATGGACATTTACAAATAGAAGTGTGGATTGTTCTATTATAAGAGTGTTGTATATATACTAGATTTTCATCCCAAGTATTCAAATGCTTTTAATTATGTTAGCACTATGTAATCTCCTTTGGTTGTAGGAAGGAAACCCAGAGGTAATCACAAGCCACTTGTGGAATTGTAAACTAGCCCTTTCAACCCCAGAGAGGGGTCTCTCTTTCAAATCAATCACTAAATACCAGTTTCAATGAAGAACATTGGCTTGAACTTTGGAAAATAGAAAATTTTATAGGTGTGCTGACATGGTAGAGACAGATCCAATGGGCATGGAGTCATGCCAAATTTATTATTTGTTCAGTGATAGGATGAAAAGGGAAAAGGGTCTTCTGCAAGGGAAAGGTAGGCAATCTTGGTGATGAAATCAAGCTAAATTGCTGTAGGAGGGTGAGTGTAAAAAAGGTGAAAACAACACATAGAGCATCAAAATTGTAGATGAATTCTAAATGCTATTTTAAGAAGAAAACATAGATTTGCTTGGCAAACTAAATCAAAGCAACATTTAGATGAATTCTGAATTAAGCTTTTGGTTCATCCAAGAATGAAGAGATACATTTAAGGCATGTAAATAACATAAGTAAAACTTACAACACGAAGGAAACATACCCCAGTCACTGATAAATTTAAAAAAAACTACAACATACCCCAGTCCATTCCTCTTCAATCTGACCCACCTTTTGCTTATGAAATTTACTAAAATATATACAATACATAACTCCTTTTCTCAAGGGATCGAAGCCATCAAATATTAATTACAATATGAAATTAAATTTTCAAACAATGACTAATATCCTAAAAACTAGGATATAATAATTATGAAATTTACAAAAATATATACAATACATAACTCCTTTTCTCAAGGGATCGAAGCCATCAAATATTAATTACAATATGAAATTAAATTTTCAAACAATGACTAATATCCTAAAAACTAGGATATAATAATTGATTAAGATCTTGATACAATCAAATTACAAAAAGAATTAGGAAGCATATTGATCTTCACATCTGTGAACTAGAAGATATGTTGGCACTCAAAATAGGATGGAGCTGCTTAGCACGATGATCTTAGACTCATTTATGGTTTGCACGACAACTACAGGTTTTTAGCTTGATACATCATCATAATATTTCATTTTCATCATAGTGCATAAGTTCATCATCTAAGACACATGTCATCAAGATAAAAATGGTTTTGGAAGCATGGTAGTCTAATCTGCAAGTCAAAAAATACTGGTAGAAAGTCTGTTTGGAAACGTAGTGCCTCGTACTGCGCAACCTCTTAAATTTCCAGAAATATAGAAACACAGCAAAAAAGTGCAGTGCTTGATGGTTGTGATGCCTCTGGTCATCTCATGAGTTGAATGATACCTCCATCACGTGTAAACAAGCCTACATATGGATACTTTCCCCTTTGGAAGTCTTCCCTTACCGTATAAAAACTCAAACTTCAACAAACTCTTCTATAGTAAAAAACGTAGCGCTGGCAAAAGTGCAGCAATGACAAAAACACAACGATGGCATAATTAGGTATCTAGCAGGATTTCGATGCTATTTCTCAGCTCATGAAAGTAACTGGGTAACCATTGAAAACAAGGAAACCAAAGGAAACCTGAATTTTCACCTGTGAGAGAGATTTGATCACCGAGTTAGGAGAAACGCAGTACTATGTGGAAATGTAGCGCCCCTGCCTCCTTTGCACAGTAACCAAACATATAACACCACAAGCTTCTAATGAGAATGATAAAGAGATGAGAGATTTTGGATGAAGGTAACCGTGTAAATAACCTCCCACAATGATCAAGAGCATAGTTGATGGTGATAATCACAATTTTGAGTTTGGAAAACAAGAGGGCAACACTTGGACTCCTAACCATTGTACTCTTGTTGATGTCATGACCAATCATGATTTGACACATAAACTAGCTCAAAACACTTATAATTGTGTCCAAGATGAAAAATCATGGCAACATAATATTTTTCATGATTACTTGATGCAATTTGACCAATATACCTATTTAACTTGACCCCTTAACATTACCCTTTCAATGATGATGCTTCATGAAATTACACTTTGAATTATGACAAATAGACCTCTCCAAACCATATCACTCATGAAGCCAAGACTGATATTTACAAAAATGACCTCAAATGGATAGTAAGACAGAAATGAATGAGATTCTTATAATATAGGACCCTAACATTAGCTCCAATGGGGATGACATCCTCCCTATGAGGTTCCAATAACACAGTAGACTAGTAGCCTTATCCATTGGGTTGCTCCCAACTGCAATCTGCTATGACCTGTGACCATATCCAACTGAATCCAAATGCAAACTGAAACTCAAATTTAAATTACTTCCTTGGATAAGGCTGGGAGTGAAAACCAAATTCTAACCAAACCCATTCTTCAAGCTGAAGACTAAACTATACAATGAGATATGAAAACTTTGTTGCAAACTAAAAATGAAAAGAATGCTTAGGATGCTAAGATTTTTCATCAAACCTATTCGCTCTAACTGATCTATAAGTTACTTGATTTAGTGAATTCAAACAACCAATGTAACCACACAAACACTTTATCCATTGGTTGAATTCTCTACATGTACTTGTTCACGAGCAAAATATAAAACCTACTGAATGACAACTCCAGTAAAAAATTTCAAACAAATTCAACTTTGACAGAATTTAAGAACTTAGGCCCACTTTCTGACTCCAAGAACGCTACAAAAGGATCCTTAAATGAATGAACAATGAATTCCATCTCATCCAACAGATTACAATTCTACTCCAGGTGGCCTACATACCATGAATACAAACCTTTATATGCATCCTTGCTTTCATGCAATTTCATCTTATATCTGCCATGATACGACTACAAACCTTCATTTGACTTTTGTAATGGAAGCCTTTTTGGACAAAACAATGATACTGGTTTTTGAACTAAGTCTTCACCACCCACGTTTTTCAGGCTCACAGCTAGCTAAAGGAGGAGAGTTTTGACTGTAGAAACCATACAAATAACTAGTTATTGGATCATTGAAAACCTGAGAAGATTGCTGCAATTTATTGTGTATTGTTTCCAATGAGACTATATGATCTTTCATAGGCTCACCATCCTTTGCTTCAGTGATAGTTTTAAAAAATTTCTTGAGGAAATCAAAAGAAGAACAACTAAATCACACAAAACTACCTTGAATTAATTCACAATGTTCTTCTTGTTTCAAAACTCCAACTGCATCTTCAATGTCATGGTTACTCATCAACTATGATTTTGAATTGAAAAAGTCTTCCACATAACAAGTAACAAGGTCATCAAATCCATGAGAAGGATGCTACCAATTTATGATTTTAATTTTCTTCCTTGATTCATTAGTAATCTTATAATTTTCTTTCAACAGTTCAAGTGAAGAAAAATATAAGGGTAGAAGGTTTCCATCAGAAAACTCATTGTTTTCCTGATGTTCGATGTGAAGGCTATGAGATTTCTAACCAATAACACTATGATATTTCTCCTTCGGTAATTGAAATGAAGCAAAAGACAAGGGAAAAGCGTCTTCCCCTCATTCAATATTTTCTTCATGTTCTTCATTGTTGTCATAACTGACACAGGCAAGCTAACTTCTTTCTATAAGTTGTTGTAATTGAACATTCTCTTGTTAAGAACATGTTGCTAGTTTCTCTTCATTACTATCTTCAAGTGAATAATACATAAAACAATTAGTTTCTAGCTCATGGTGATATGAATCAACAACAAAATTGTTTGAGCCAACAACCTCTCCTCCTTTTGCAAAATTTGCTTGGAAATGATTTCTTATCTCCTACTAATTTCCTAGGTTCTTTTTTTCTCCAACAATATCTTTGTCTCCCAAATTCATCCTTTCCATCATCTTTTCTATTGTTTTCACCAAAGTATCCAACTTGATATTTGATGATGTTGATGGCTCCTCCTTTACACCTCCCCTCCTTTCAGCCTTCATCTTGGACTTTTTGGCCAGCAGGTTTGCTTCCACACTAACAACATTTTTCTACATATCCTCCAAAGTGGATGGATTCCTCTTTGTGAGTTGATAAGCAAGCTCAGCATCAAAGCATAGCCAACCCTGGGGGGTTTATATCAACAGGTATTGAGTTATAGACATTATTAAAAATGACTATAAACTCATGAAATGTCTTGCCCAAATGCCTCTTTAGACTCATATTCAACTAAAATATGGAAAGGATTTTTCTTAACCTCCCATATGTCAAGGAAAGTGTGCTCAAACTGCTGGAAATTAGGAATACTCCTAGTTGAAAGACTTCTAAACCATCTCTTAGCCTGTCCTTGCAATGATTGAGAAAAAAATCTCATACATACATCATCTTGTTCAACTTCAAAAAGGTCAAGGAAATGTTCAAAATCCTGGATGTGTTTTTCAGTTGAAATCTTGTCAAATCCTCCATCAAACATAGGCAGATACTTATAGTGATTTACTGGAAATTCATGGAGGACAGGAGGTAATTTGAGGGGTTTATATCTCTCTTGAAACTTGGAAGGTATAGGATTTGATACAAGGGGTATGACAATGGCTTGGGTCACATGAGGTTCATAAAACTGATCATATTCATCATTGGAATCCTTTTCAACATCAAAAGTGAAAGGAAAAGAAGATGTCTTTACAATTTTAAAAGAGGGAGGATCAATGTAGAATTATGGTCATCATTAGAATATGACAAGTAAAGGAAAATTATTTTAACATGTTCAGGAAAGGACAAGAGGTATCTGATGAAAAAGAATAAGATTTCTTGCAAAAACTGAAGCTTTGATACCTGGTCTTTCTGAAATATCCCTCCATTTCTCTGTCAACTAAGCTTTGAATCTGAATGTAACATTGATTGGAATCGCTAGGTGAATGATACATCCTCCTTGTGTCTAAATGTTTTCCACCATCAACAATTAAATTTGAATTTTTGATGATATTTCCTAGAGAAGATGAAACCTTTCATTCCCCGGCAACAACGCTAGAACGTTAGCACTTTGTAATTTCCTTTAGATATAGCAAGGAAACCCAAAGGTAACCAAAAACCACTTGTGGAATTGTAAACTAGCTCTTCCGACCCCAGAGAGGGCTCTCTCTTTCAACTCAGTCACTAAATACTGGTTTCAATGAATAATAGTGGCTAGATATTTGGGAAATAGCAAAGTTTATAGGTGTGATGGAATGACAGAGAGATATCCATCGGGCATGGAGTCATGTCAAATTTATTATTTGTTCAGTGATAGGATGAAAAGAGAAAAGGGTCTTCTGCAAGGGTAAGGTAGGTAGTCTTGGTGATGATATCAAGTTAAATTGTTGTAGGAGGGTGAGTGTAAGAAAGGTGAAAACAACACATAGAGAACCAAAATTATAGATGAATTCTAAATGTTGTTTTAAGTAGAAAACATAGATTTGGTTGGCAAAATAAATCAGAGCAACTTTTAGATGAATTATAAATTAAGCTTCTAGTTCATCCAAGCATGAAGACATACAATTAAGGAATGCAAATAACATAAGGTAAACTTAAAACATGAAGGAAGCACAACACCATTAAGATCTGACACAAGAATCCTTGCAAATCACCTTTTGTCTTTCATTCACTCATAAATTTTAGAAAAAAATACAACATACCCTAGTTTGTTCCTCTCCAATCCGACCCACCTTTTCTTATGAAATTTATTAAAATATATACAATACATAACTCCTTTTTTCAAGGGATCGAATTCCTTCAAATATTGATTACAATATCAAATTAGATTTTCAAACTATGGCTGATCTAGAAATGAAACTACTTGTATTTGCTGTTCAAGGTATTCATTTCCATTAAATTATATGTGAAAACTGTTACTCATGTATTGCAATTGAAACAAAGTGTTTTTGGTAAATTTCTGGGTCTTATGTGTGAAGGAGTATGATTTGTATTTATGTTTTTAACATTTGTTGTTTGGGGGCTAGACCGCCAGAGGTCCCAAGAAGAGGGGTGCATGCCAACAAAACTGCAGCGGTGAATGTAACGGTTCTCCCTAACCGCCAGCCTTAACAAACATTAACCACCCGAAGATTGCAGACACATGCATACCAATCTGCCAACGGTTATGGTCAGCCCAACGGTCAGGCCTAGCGAACCTCCGAAATTGGCGGGAATTGCCAAATTTAACTCCAGTTAAGTGGAGTTAGCCAGATTTAGTGGAGGATCTCTAGGAGAAATTGATTAAATGAACTGAAGAGTCAATTTTCGACCTAAGGGAGTGAAACAAGAGTCTACATAGGCTAATTTGGGACTTCTGAAGCCATTGGAATAGTGCAGAGAAGCTGAAGAAGCTATCTTCAAGGAGATTTTTGTCCAGGGAGATTTTGGAGCTCAGGGCCACCAGGTATTGGAGGTTGTTGCAGGAACTACCGGTATCCATTCTCAAAAAAACAAAAAGTCATTCCTAACTGTAATGAACCTTCTGAATCTAATGAATGTTTTCTTAGAAGCATTTGGAGGCTTCTAAAGGCCGAGATTCTAAAGGGAAGTTTCAGGCATCCTAGAGCCAACCATGGAGGAAGGCCTAGATCGGGGATGCAATGCTCATTTTGAGCAAATGAAGAGTCATTTGTTGATGTCAAATATGTGCTAGAGATAGTAGCAGAGGTTTCAGAGACATTTGAAGCATTTTGAAGGAGTTTTTGCCATTAAGAAGATCAAGGAAGCTCAGTGCACTTGTTGAAGGAATCAAGTCCAAGAGAGCCTAGATCTGCTTGCACAATGAGGACAACCATGATAGGGGTGTAGATCGTTTTCTAAGCCCATTGGTTCAGTTTAGTAACCTCTGGAGTTGAGCGTGCAATTTGTAAAAGAATTCAAGCCATAATCCCAAAGAGCCAAGTCAAGTTGACAAGAGCTCACAGAGACGTAGCCCACGAGATCGGAGTAAACTCTTTATTAAATTTGTTGTTATGTGTGATGTTTATTTGATGCATTATATGTTTGATATATGTGTTTAATATCAGAAGAAAAAAATCAAGTTAAATCACTTAAACATATAAAAATAAACGAACACATACACCTGTTTGAAGTACATAATTCTGCAATTGTCAACATAAGCTAGATCATGTTTGTTTAAGCTTTGGAGTGGGAGGTTCTTGTAAGAATGACAATTTGCTCAAACCCTCCTTTCAGATCATGTGGTATCCGAGCAAGATGATTTATTGATAGAGAAATCTATTTTCTTGTTTGACTTGAAAGGTGTTTAAGCAGGACAATCAAATTCTATTGATTGATTATTTGTAAACTGACTATTGTTTTAGTTTGCAAAGGTGAAGGGAAAGCTATTGTTAGATAAGTCTAGTTGAGGACAAGAAGGAAAAAGGTTTGAAGGCATTCTCCTTACCCCAAGGACCTCAAGGCAATCCTTGAAGCATAAGAGGTTTGATGCAAAATAGGTTGTTTGAATAAGGGATTGACTGTGCAATCATATGGTTCAGAAATTTGTTAATAGATTCTGAATTTTGTTGAAGTTCTTTTGTTCATTTTGATAATGACAACTTCCACAAGTGAGTTTTCAAAATCATCCTCCTTCACAAGATTCTTTGATGAAGGCTTGAAGCAAGAATTTTTCATCATGATGAATATGGTGAGAGAAATGTATGAGGATGAAAGGAAGAGCACTAAACTTTGAGAGCAGTTGAATTCCATGAAGGAAGAGAAGCAGTTGCTTTCTGACCAATTGCAGGAAATGGAAAGCCAACTTCATATTGCAAATATGAATCTGGAAAGGATGCATGAGTTGGAGACACAACTCCTTGTTGCTAAAGAAGCCTTAGCCAAGTATCAACTTGAAGAAGAGGTAAACAATTGTAGTTTTTCTTCAAATTCTTCTAAGAATGTTTATGTTGGTTCTTTTGAGAAACATACCAGAGGCATAGGGTCCAAGTTGATGTCCAAAATGGGATATGAAGGAAAAGGATTGGGCAAACATGCACAAGGTATTGTTGAGCCAATAATGATTAAAGAAAGGCCTAAGTATTTGGGTCTTGGCTATGGAAAATCTTATGGAGAAAGTTCCAAACTAGCCATGAAGGCAATTGAAACAATTCCTAGAAGGGGTTTCATTTTAGGTTCTCTACCTCAAGGTTGTAAAGATTGTATTCTTGGGGAATGCAATAGTTTGAAACATACTTTGCAGGAAGAAGGTGTGCATAAGCATGCACTTGAACCCGAAAGTTCTGAAAGCTATAAAACCATTGAAGGGATTGATAGTGTTCCAAAGCGAGCTTCTTCTTCATTCAATTCACCTCCTCATGAAGGTAATGAAGATGAAAGAGAAAGGTATAAATCTGATTTAAATCATATTTCCTTTGATCATGTAAAGCATGGTAAATTTCCACATAAGCATTGGAAAATAATTGCATGTTCTTTTTTTGGTTTGGTTAACCATAGCGTTTCTAGATGTTGGAAAAAGCTGGCCACATACAGGAAACTTTTGAAGGAAAGGAGGCAAGAAGCCAAAGTTCCATTGAAAAATTCAAATCATTCTATCAAGAAGATGCACATGCATTGTAGTTATTGCCATAAGCAAGGACATACTACTAAAAGGTGTTGGACTCTGAATCCAACAATGCTTCCATGAAATTTGCAGAAGGTGGAGAAAGAGTATGACAAGAATGAGAAGGAAGCTTCCATCATTGATATGTGTTAGGATGATCCACATGTTGATGTTGATGTGCAGTTAAAGTAAGCACCTTTGAAATGGATTGGTAAGAAGTGGTTAGAATTCTTATCCAATTAAAGTTGCATGTCTTTTGATGTGGAAAGAAATGTATCAAATCTATTTGTATTTTCTTTGCTAATGGAATGCAAGTTGCAGGATGGAAAAGTAAAGTATGAGACTCACTTTATTGCAGCGAAAGTATATTCATTTCAGCTTTGAAAGTACATGTACATGTGATCGAGGATCTTGTACTTATGATTGTAATTAAGAGAAAGTTGAGAATGAAATGCATGCATGAGAATGATATGCATGAGCACATGGATGATGATTTCCTAGTATTTTGAACTTGTATGTGTGATTAACTTGAAGGGTTGAATACTTTGTTTTAAACATGCATGTAATGTAATATTGACTGGGAAAGTTTGATTTGATCTCCAAGATTGTAAAAGGGAGATAAAGATGAAGTGTTTCATCTTTGTAAAAGCATCGTTTACATTCTTTTTGTACATGCTTGACTTGAAGGGTCAAATGTTTGAAAGGCATGATTTTTGTCGACTTGTGATTTAGTTGATCATTTGTAAACAAGATGTAAAGACATGATGATGATTCACATGATGTGAAAATTGTTTATTTTGTTGAAACAAAAATTTATTTCATCAAGTTATTTTCTTCATTCGAGATCGTCTGCAGAAGAAGATTTACAGTAGCAAAAGTCGCCATGGTTATCTTTGTGACTTTTTTATAGAAGAGGCTTGGAAGAGGCTTGAATGAGTTCAAGGAAGATAGTTCTTAATAGAGGACAAGCGCATCCAGGAAGGGAAGTGTCGACTACCTTTGAGTTTTTGTTCAAAAGGCACTAGCCATGCAGACAAGTGTATGGAGGCTGAAAGAAGAGGGTTTTGTACTCTCATCTACTATTCAGATCAGTATATTAGTCTTTTGGGGTCCGAAAGATTCCCAATGGGGAGGAGTGATCAGATATTGATCCAATACTTCAATGATAGCTCAAATTTCAAAGTGTTCGAAACTATGTTGAACTTGAACAACTGGATAGATCTCATCGACCTGATTCTTGCGCCGTGAACGGTTCGAAAAACCAACACCATATGAAGGAGTTATCACATTTTGAAAAGTTTAGTAAAACTGCAACTTTCAAGAAATTTTTGATTTTGGGAAATATTAAAAAAGAATATTTTGAGGAATATTCCCTAGAATATTATCTAAAGTATTCGCTAGAATATTCCTTCTGGGTGGACCAATCAGGAGTTGACATGTGGCAAGCCTGGAGGCTGCCATGTGGCCCTGAATTGGTATGGTAAAATAAGGTTGAGGTCGAGCGGGATCGAACCTGTGACCTCCCACGGGCAAACTACGAGCTTTGACCGTCTCCGCTATGCTTTGTATTGGATTACGGTTTGTATTTATGTTGTTAACAATTGCTATTTGGGGGATAGACCGCCAGCAGTCCCAGGAAGAGGGGTCAAATGCCAACAAAACCACAACAGTGAAGGTAATGGTTCTCCCTAACCGCCAGCCTTAACAAACGTTAATCGCTCGGAGATTGCGGTCACATGTGCGGTTTTGTTGGCATGTGACCCCTCTTCCCGGGACTACTGCGCAAGCCTTCCTTGTCATTAGGTAGGGAATTCCTCACATGGTGACGTAGGTGATCCTACCTCCATCATCTACCAAAGGGTTGGCGTGAGATTCAGGATGGCTCCACCTCTCTTACTACATGCCAACAAACCTAGATTTCATCTGAAACCTTTAAGAAACTCCTTTGTGCCACTCATTCTTTACCAGGACATTTGGCTATTGGCAAGGACTCATGGTCCTCTTCGCCAAAATCCCCATGGTAGGAATTGAGGCTTCCGTACCATCAAGGCTAAAGACTATGGAAATAGGATTGTTGGGCTTAACCATCCTTGATAACACTCCCTTAATTCTTCACACACTGATTTGTTGTTGAATGTTAGTTTTGTTGTGCTAATTTCAACTCTAGATTTATAAACAAATGTTTGTCATTTCCTTCATGCGCATAGGTTTCCTTATGGTGTTTGTGAATGTAAACAGTTAAATTTTATCAACCAAACCATCAAAATGAACACTTAACATAGTGTTTTGATGAAGGAGTTCACCCCTCCTGGGCTACATCTCCTTGGTCCAACTTCCATGGCTTGGGCCTCTGTATTAGCTCAAAAATGGAAACAATGTCGTTTACAGTGCTCTACTACTCTTGAAACATGCTTTAATGTGCTCAAAACATCCAACTTAGCTAGGAACACCTTTTCCTTATCTCAATTATGTCGAATGTTTCTCGAGTTATGGTCAAAACTGTTTTCCCTAGTAAACCTCCTCTAACAATGGAGGAACTCCAATTAGTCTCACTAATTTTGGAGGAATCTTTGAATTTGGTCACTCCATCGATCTACCTTGATTCTAACTGCAGTTTAATTAATTTTTTAACTACGGATTAATTAACATTAATCTAGATTTAACTCAAATACGGTGGAGTTAGGATAAGCTGTTGGATTGGTGGTTATGCAGAGGAGGTCCCATGTTGTGGTGTAATGGTGGTTATAGTTTTATGTTGCAGTTTATGGTTAATTGTTAATCGTAGCTGCCTGTTGAATGGAGTGTTCATGTGGGAGGGAGCTGGCCCGCAAGCTGGCTCCCTCCTAATCTCCAAACCCCAAACCGTTACACAACAATTACAATCATAATTCGTTATATAATAAGAAACATAGCGTGGGTGCAATGTTGGAATGTGGAATTTGTTGGGAGCAAGTCGCGGGTTCAACTCCGCTGACCTACCCATTATTTTTTCATACTGCACACCGATAACTGATCTTTAGGGAGGGACACGTGGCAGCCTTCGAACTTTCCACTTGTCCCCTCCTCATTGGACCACCTTCAACCAATAGAAATATGCCATATCACCACACTTGCAACCAACCACAATATGCCACCTGCCAAATCTAGATTGGATGTTGACCAACCTGTTGATCCTGCACAGTCACCTGCCATGTCAGTAGTACAAAATGCTGATTGTGTAATGATTGTACATTTTTTTCAAAAATTCCACTGTTTGGCATAGAGGATAGAACATGATATCTTCCTCATACGAACTCAGTTTTCATTGAAACAAGTTGAATTGGGATCGTTTCACCGAGATAGATGCATTTGTTTAGGTTTCAAGTGATTCTGAAAACTTTTATTTTTGAGCTAAATACTGAGCACCTACTCAATCCTCCCCGTTGGAATCCTTTTGGACCCCAAAATATACTATCAATTGTTCAGTAGGTGAGGGTACAACTCCCTCACCTTCTCGATCTACAACCATTTGGCTTTAGAAGGATTTTTTTCCCTTGAGTCCCACTTTAAGGTATTCGACATTCCTTCTCTTCAAAGTTCTGGTTCTTCTGTCAAGTATGAGATCTTGTTGAAGTTCATCAAGATATTCTGGAGAGAAATATCTAATGATGACAGTTGAACATGCTCTCCTTGATCATCAATCGAAGGAGGCTCAAACAATCTCAAATTCTCAACATTAACAAAAAAGTATATTTTCATATAAGGAGGAAAATATAGCTTAAATGCATTGTTACCAGTCTTTTCTAGAATTTTAAAAGGACCATAATGGATTGGCTTAAGCTTTTTACCTTCCTAATGAAGTCTCCCTTTGCTAATATATAACTAATATTCAAGCCAACTTGAAATTTATGATCGACATAGTGTTTGTCATGCCTTTCCTTGTAGTTTCTCTGACTTCTTTCATTTTGTTCTTTCATTGTGTGATGTATCAACTGAATTTGCTCTATGAACTTTCTTGCCTTATCGAAGTCGCTATGACCATCAATGGTGACATATTTCCCAAAGATGAAGTCTAATGGCAATATTGGCAAGTACCAAAAACATGCCTCAAATGGTGATGTATTTGTGGAAGAATGCTTTGCCCTGTTGTATGCAATGCAAATGTTCATTCCACAACTTGGGATGTTTTTTGCAATACCCTCTAAGAAGATGAATGACTGTCATGTTGACCACCTCATTTTGTCCATATATTTGTGGATGAAAGGTTGTACACTTCTTCAACTTAGTGTCCATCATGTCCCACAAATTTGACCAAAAATTCCCAACAAATTGAGAATCTCGATCACTTATAATGGAAGTAGGAAGACCAAAATGAACCCAAATATTTTGAAAGAAAAAATGAGTTGTTTGTTCAGTTGTAATTTTATTTTTACATGGTGTTAGTATACACATTTTGTTGAACCTGTCTACAATGACATACAGGTAATCACAACCTCTCCTTGACAATGGAATACCTCCTACAAAATTCATTGAGATACTCTCCCATAGACGTGAAGATACTGAAAGTGGAGTGTACAATCCTAGTTTCCTATTGCTAGGCTTACTTGTTACACAGAAATAACATCCTCTAATGAAACAAGATACATTATCAAACATGTGTGGCCAATAACAATACCTTTGGATATTCGCTACTGTCTTGCCTACACCAAATTATCCAACAATCAATGAAGTGTGTGCTTCTATTATGATATTGTTTATTTCTCCCTGTGGAATACATAAGTTTCCTAAGTGATACAACAAACTGTTATGTATATGGTAATCAACTCTTCAATTTGGTTTCCTTGCCTCAAGCTTGCATACACATATTGAAAGTCATTATCATATGCATATTGCTCAATGTAACTTTCATGTAAAACATAATTGTGCTTGAGTAAAATAGATGAATTTACAATAGGCCTAGAAGTCATATCAGCTACCTTATTTTAGATTACCTTTTTGTACTTGATAACCAAATGAAATTGTTGTAGAAAACCCATCCATCTGAAGTGTCATGACATCTTGCAAATTTCACTATGATTGTAAGTACTGCAATTGCTAATGGTCGGTATGGATAATGGTGTCCTTCCCCATCAAGTAGTGTTTCATTTTTTTGACACTTTTTATCAATGCGTAAAGTTATTTGTCATAATCGGGATAGTTAGTCACAACTCGATTAAAATTTTTAGAATGAAATGAAATAGGCTTACCATGATGCATAAGAACTTCTCCCATGAAGTAATCACTAACATCCGTTTAAATCTCAAATTGTTGTCTAAGATCCATAAGATCCAATATCGGTGTTGAACTGATCTTTTGCTTTAAAGCATCAAATTATTTCTACTGTACATCTCCCCAATGGAATACTTTCTTGACACTAGTCAATGCATGTAGTGGAGTTGCACTGGAAGAAAAATTAGCAATAAATTTCCTCTAATATTGTGTTGCCCCAAGAAAGCTTCTTACCTCTATAACTATATTGGGCTTGGGCCAATTCAGAATGACCTCAAACTTAGAGGGGTCTATCTTCAGCTCACCTCCTCCAACAATGTGTCCCAAATACACTAAAGAAGTCTTGCCAAATTCACACTTCGACATATTTAAAAAAAACCGTTCATTTCTCAAGAGATCAGGTACTTTGTTCACATGCATGACATGTTCATCTCTAGATTTGTTGAATACAAGAATATCATCTAAGTAAGCAATGAAAAATTCATCTAGAAATGGTCTCTATTCATCATTCATAACTCTCATGAAAGTAGCTAGAGCATTTGTAAGAGCGAAAGGCATAACAATCCACTCAAACAATCCTTGTTTAGTTTTAAATGCGGTTTTCCAAATGTCCTCTTCAGCTATTCTAACTTGATGATAACTTCTTCGTAAGTCTAACTTAGTGAAATACTTTTCATACCTCAATTGATCAAGAAAATCATCAATTCTTGGTAGTGGATAATGATTCTTTACCGTTATTTTGTTTAGTGCATGGAAATCCACACACATGTTCCAAGTCCTATCCTCCTTTGGCACCAAGAGAATGGGTGAACCACATGGCGAAGTAGATGGGCGTATGATACCTTTGTTCAGAAATTATTGAATTTTCTTCTTGATTTCCATGCTCTCCATAATCGACATGTGATACATGCCAATGTTTGGAAGTGGAACATCCTACTGCAACTGTATCTCATGCTGAATTCCCCTCTTGGGAGGTAACCCATTTGGTTCCTAAAACATCTCGCCATGATTTCTTACCACAGAAAACAAATCAAACTTTAATTTGTCTTTAGAACCTTCAAAAAAATCATAATCAATATCATTATTTTTCTTGATAATGAGAAGCACACAATTTTTACTTTCATTTACAAGTCTCTTCATCTACCCTACATTAACCAAAGAAACTTTTAAATCTTTGTGATGGGCTCTCACAATGTACTCCACCCCATTCTTGAGAAACAAATATTTGTTTTCATGGTGATAAAATACTTCTTTCCTATCATACAAATAAGGACTTCCCAAAATGATTCCTGATATGTCAAGTGGAACTACATCTAACTCAACTTCATCAATAAACTTTTCAGCAATGGCAAAATTGAATAAGAATTTCTTTGTAACCTGTAAATTTGTATTATTGACTATCCAACCCAATGGATATGGCTTATGATGAGGTACAATTTCAAGGTTAAGATTTTTTACAAAGTCTTCTGAAATTAAGTTTGATTGTGACCCACTATCAAATAATGCATCAATTACATGGAACAACTCTATTCTTGATTCTTCATTTGGAGTGTTGTTGTGACTATGTGAGGAACTAATACTTGCAACAACTTATTTTCCTTTTGTATCCATGGCTGAAATATTGGTCTCATCACCAGAATCTGATCCAAGATCATGTTGTGTTGTAGAGGTCATCTTTTTTCTCCCCTTATTGTTTGCTTTCTTAGGCCTTAGTTCGGGATGTAATTTCCAACAATGGATTTCATCATGCCTAGATTTGGAACAATGTTGGCATATAGTTTTCTCCCCTTCTTTCTTCACACTTGCATTCTTCTTTCCCTTCCATTTTCCACCCTTCTCTTTTTCCTTACCCTTGAATGGCTTCTTCTTACTACCCTCTTCTTGAATTTTCTTTTCTCTTGCTTCAAGGTGCGTGGCTTGCACACATACCTCATCCAAATTGCTTGTATTAAACAAAAGGATAGTATGTTTTAAGTAGGAATGTGAACCCCCAATATATTTCAACAATGTATCTTGGGAATTCAAGTTTACTCCTAACAAAAAAAGCCCTCTTTCTAAACTCTTGGGTATTGTCTTGAACCGTTTTCCCCTTTGAGTTGCCTAAAAATTTTCCAACTCATAATGGATTTCTGCATATAGGCTAAAGGATAAAATTGTCTTTTATTTGCATAAAAAAATTCAACCTAGGAAATGGATATCTTACAATGAATTCACATTTCCTCTTGAGTCTTTTATTCCCACCAGACTAATGCTGCTCCTTCTAGCCTTAATGAAGCCAACAAGATCTTTATGTCATCTTCGTGAAGGTTCTAAATTCTGTAATAAACCTCCAATTGTCAAATCCAATTGTCTAACTTTTTTGCATTCGCTTCACCATTGTACATGGGAAGTTCAAACTTAATGTCCAATTTGAGTAAGATATTTTTTTCCTTTGGGGTTTTTGAATGAGTATGAACAATTTTTGTGGTGGAAGTGGAAGATGATGTTGTTTGAGATGTTGAGGATGATGAAGATGATGAGGAAGATGAAGAATATGGTGGAGATGGAGGAGGCTTTCCTCCATTACCCTTTGAGTCCTTATTTTCATCTTTCTTATCTCCTAAGCTTCCTTCCCCAAGTGGAGGCTTATAACTCTCTCCATCCATTCTAGTATTCCTCTCTTCATAGAGGACTCTAACCATGTCAGTTAAGTCATAGAAAGATTTCTTGAATGCTTCCTCTTCTGAAAGACCTTCAGCCTCTCTTTCTCCATACATGATGGCTTTGGATTCAAGATCAACTTCTGATACTTCCTGTAGCTCCTTAATCTCAATTGAAATTAAAACTTGAGGTGTTTCAAGTATAGCTGGAATTGGAACTTTTGGTGGAGATTGTGGCCTTGTGGCTCTCCTTCTTCTGGGCATTACCTCAGGAGTTGCAACCAATAGTTTTTGTTCTCCTCCCTGCAACTTTAACCTTGTAATCATCAAAATTTTGCAACCATTAAAATCCTACTTGCACAAAACTCAAGAAATCAATCAAGTATCCTTTCCTTTGATACCAACTTGATATGTTGTTGAATGTTATTTTTTTTGTGCTAATTTCAACTTCATATTTATAAAAAAATGCTTGTCAATTGCTTCATGTTCATATGTCTCCTAATGGTGTTTGCGAATGTAAACAGGTAAATTTTATCAAGAAAACCATCAAAATGAACACTTAACACAGTGTTTTGATGAAGGAGTTCACCCCTTCTGGGCTACATCTCCTTGGTCTAGCTTCCATGGCTTGGGCCTTTGTATTAGCTCAATAGTGGGAATATTATTGTTTAAAATGCTCTAATGCTCCTGAAACCTATTTCAATGTGCTCAGAACATCCAAATTAGCTAGGAACACCTTTTCCTGATCTCAATTTGGTCAAATTTTGCTCCAGTTATGGTCAAAATTGTTTTCCATAGTAAACCTCCTCTAAAACTGGAGGAACTATAGTTAGTCACGCTAATTTTGGAGGAATCTACAAATTTGGTTGCTTCGTCGAATATGGCACCATTCTAACTACAGTTTAATTTTTTTAAATATGTATTAATTAACGTTAATCTAGATTTAATGCAAATATCATGCAATTAGGATAAGCCGTTGGATTGGCGGTTATGCGAAGGAGGTCACATGTCGTGGTTTAATGGTGGTTATGGTTTTATGTTGCAGTTTATGGTTAACCATTAACTGTAACCACCCACCGGATGGAGTGTGCACATGGGAGGGAGCTGGCCCGAGGACTGGCTCCCTCCTAACCCCCAAACCTCAAACTGTTACATAACAATTATAATCGGAATTCGTTATATAATAAGAAACCTAGCATAGGTGCAACAGTTGAACGTGGAGTTTGTTGGGGCTAGGTAACATGTTTGAATTCACTGACCTGCACATTATTTTGTGACACTACACACTGATAACTAACCTTTGGGGAGGGACACGTGGTGGCCTTTAGGCTTTCCACTTGTCCCTCCTCATTGCACCACCTTCAACCAATTGAAATATGACATGTCACCACACCTGCAACCAACCACAGTATGCCACTTGGTGAATCCATATTAGACATTTACCAACTTTTTGACCTTGCCTAGTCACCTGCCACGTCAATAGTACGGACTACTGACTGTACATCTTTTTTCAAAAATTCCACTGTTTGGAAAAGCGAATAGAACACGATATATTCCTCATATGAACTTGGTTTTCAGTGAAACAAGTTGCATTGGGATCATTTCGCCGAGACAGACACAATCATTCAGGTTTCAAGTGATTCTGAGAACTTTGATTTTTGAGCTAAATACTAAGCACCTGATCACATACTGCTTCCCCATAAGCACAACAACTTGTAAGCCATTATTCAAATGTATTCATTAATTTGACTTTGTTCATCATAAGGTCTTTCTTATAGATTGTACATTAATAAAAAGGGTCTCAAAACCCATTTCCTTTAACTATTCATTGTTTGGCCCAAAATAGATTATGGAGTTCATTCATTTTACTACACATCTATTTTTGTCACCTATAAGAATTTCATTCAGAGTAAGAATCTACCCCAGCCCTATTTCTTAGGCACTACTGTTACGAGCTCCTTTTTCTACTTTGTAACTTCATATACTCTGTGATTTCCATTATTTAGGTTATTATCTTACTCACTGTTACATGTAAGCACGACACACATGCACACATACATATTCATAAAAATATTTGACATACAAGTGAGAGGAATATCTCTTCATAGTTCCTCCACAATCATTCACACTACAACACATTTGTAATCCCTGTCTTTCTAAGTCTATTACAAATGACAATATAGCATAATGCATTAATTGCAACATTATTCATAAATACTTATCTTCTAGTATACAGGGAAACTGAGTCTGGGACTTCGACTCTCCACCCAACCATAGACTGTTGTAGCCATTGTTCCTTGCCGTTATCACCCTTGAGCCAAATTCCAGAATTTGGGAGGATTTTTGTTGTTTGGACCGCACTTAAGAGGCCAAAGCTTCGAGGGACTCTAGAGGACCTCCTGCCTATCTCCCCACAACTATTCATCTCTTTCTTTCTTGCATGGAGAGTCTAGAGGCGCCCAACCTCACCCCCTCATGCATATACAAGGTTTTGATCTCGCCTAGGGCGTCTAGAAGCCACTGCACTAATCAGGTTAGTAACCAGGAACTTATATTTGTCTTGGCTTCAGGATGATCTCGTCCCAAGTTGTTACATGGCTTCAAAGTAGCTAAATCAACCCATCACCTCCAAGGGATCCCAAGTTATTATAGGGCCCTACATATTTCATTCCACCCATAGCCTCTAGGGACCCAAGCTGTTATAGGGCTCCAGAGACCTCTTGTCTCAACCCATAGCCTCTAGGGACCGAAGCTATTACAGGATTTCAGGAATCCTGACCCAAGCTGCTATAGGGTTTCAGGAATCCTATCTCAACCCACAACCTCCAAGGAACCCAAATTGTTGCCACGGGGGCTTCACTCAATGAAACCCTGACATAGCACGTGCATTCACAACATACTAAAAAATACCCTTAAGTTCAGTACATATTGCAAAATACTTCTAAAAAACACTTATTTAACTCCCTACCAATACAAACCCAATACATCTTCCCAATTTAAAAAATCCCTACTTTCACTAGATATTTATGTATCCATTTTTCATTAACATTTTTTATACATCTTTATATTTACATCCCTACTATAGTGACATGATGTCTCTCTTATGACCCCACATTCATTCTACAATTCACCTTTCTTCTTTTGATATACATTGTAGATGCATATTAGTTCTCCCACAATACAATTACTCAACCCACACTCAAGCACATCTCACTATGATTTATGGAATTTAATGGTCTAAGGCACACAAATATCAACCAAGTTTTAGGAAGATTGGTTATGTGGATGTTTATAAAATAACATATAAATTGATCTATATGATTATGAAAAATCAATTGATGAATATTTATGAATAGGTTTACACCAAATAAGGTGTTCAAGCACAAGTCTAGACCCTCTAGATGCAAGACCACTATCTACAACCAAGATCGTGGCCCAAAATCTCAAATCAAGAGTGAAATCCCAACCTAGACATGCTTAGAAGAAGAGGATGGACAAGTCCCAACACATGCACCCTTAAGGGAATAACACGAAAGCATGAAATCACCTTTTGATTCATTGTCATATCACCAATCAGATATGGGCTATCACTCATAGAATATGTAAAATCCAACAACAATGGATTGGAGATAATATTGAGGAATTAAATGAATGGACTACAACTAGAACTTAAGAGGATAAAATTTTGGTTCTAGAGGTGATCTGCTCCATTTGGCTAGCTCAAAACAATGGTGTATTCCAAAACAATCTTCCAAACATCTACCAGATTTTATACATGTTGAAGGGAAGCACTAACTTATCGTGCACCTCACCAAAGACAAGGTTTCCTTGCATTATCATACCTTCAAAATACAATTCTAAAATTTCTAGAAGATATTTTGATGGTGCCTCTCAAGGGAACATGAGACTCAACGACACTAGAGTATGGCTCTTAATACCCTATACTGAGACATTATCTTTCAAACACGGACTTGGAAGTTCCACCAACAATAGACAATACCTCATCATACTGTGCACACTTCTTGATATTTATTAGTATATCACAATAGAGATTTGGCAATCTATGGGCACTCATAAGTGGTTCTAGGTTAGATTTTGGGTGAATCCGCATTTTTTGATATTTTCCATCAAGCAAGAGTAAAAACTACATGCGATATTGTTTCCAAATTCCATCGTAATATCTTCCTCATATATACAAGGAGATTAACAACGAAGCATAACAACTAGCAGTTCACATTGTGACAGTTCTACTAGGTTACAAATCGAGAGCACATTGGATGGTATCTCCCTTCCATGTACCATACTCCTATTTTGAATTTAAGAATAGAAGTGAATCTATTTATTTAAGAAACCCCTCCCAAATACAACTATGACCATGGTCTCTTGTTGCCTATTTCAGCGTAGGAGGTGTTATTTTCACTAAATAAACATCCTTTTTAGCACAAATATGGCTTAAATACTTCATGTAATCTACGTCTACTATGAACTAAGCTCTGGAAAATATGGGACCAATGAAAAGTTACTATTTTACACTCATACAAGCTAAAGAAAAATATATAAGTACTCCCTCTATAAATAAGATGATTAGGTTGTTTTCTTTGGGAAACAAGAGTCACGTGGTGGCAATGTCATTGTGCTTATTTTTATTTGCAAGTGTTTTTTTTAGCGTTGTTCATGGAGAACCAACGATGATGGCTAATAGAAAACATATATTTCCTGGTGCTGGTATATTTCGGATTGGAATTTCAATTGCAAAAAAATGTTTAATTAGAAATGAAAACATTAAAAAAATACTACAATTACATAACATGAATTTCAATTGCTATATATATCTATATATATATATATATGGAATTTTTGTAGTTAAAATTTATTTGATTAAGAAAAAAAAAAATTAAAATCAACTTTAGCGAATTCATTGTTTGCAATAAAAATGGAATTACGTAATTAATGAAATTACAAGGTTTTTAAATTGCTAATCACTTAAGGACATGGAGCATTATCATTCAAATAATACAAGTTCAATCCCAAACAAATTTAAATCCCTTGTGCAAAATAAAGTGTGTAACCTTCCAAAAATACGCAAAAAACCTCTCCCTATACATAATATCTTTAATAATTACATCCACATAAAGATAGAATGAAAATATTTTGAAAAAAAAATAAAAATGACAAAATTTCATTTGTTTTCCTGCTTAACAATGTCGTATTAAAGCTTTGACTATAATTTCATTTCAACAAGAATGTATGGCACAGTACATAATAAGATTGCATTCGTTTAGAGTGCTCCAGAATAACACTCGTGAAATTTATTCTCCATAATTGGTCAAAAATAAAACTAAACTACCCTTCGACAGTAGCAGGAGTTACTATTAGAAGTAACAACCCCTATAGATCAAGGGTAGGGCTTGAAATAGTAGCACTTTCTGCTAGCCACATGTAAATCACAACTTCTCATTGGAAATCCCTCAGTTCAGCAAACATTTTTGCAGTTGGTGTTGTTCACACAATACCCTTTGATCTTACCACTTGGGGTTTTGCACATTCGACCCTCTGCCACTTGAACCTCCATCATCCCTGCATCACATCACACATTTTCATTCACATGATTCACCCAACATTTCAACAACAAATGTTACAACATTATATATATATATATATATATATATATATATATTAACCCAAAATTTCAACAACAAATGTTACAACATTATATATATATAATAATAATAATAATTCCATCCAAATGATCAAGGAGAAAAATATTTACCAATGCTTATAATGAGTAGCACAAGAAGGAAAATATCACTCAGTCAAGAGCCAACTCCCTTGTCAACCATTATTGATCTTTTGTCTCTTTATTGCACACCACAAAATTGAAAGTTTCAATGAAGAGCCAATAAAAACCTACCAACAAGCTGAAGAAAATTATGTATTTATAATATGTCGAGGCAAATCAAAATATTTTTGTCTACTATCAAAACAAAAGTTATCATGCTCAAACTAGAAAAAGTATGAAGGAACTAAAAACAACACCCATAAAAACAATCAACAAAATGTGCATGGAAAGTAAAATGAGACAACAGATTCTAATGGTGGCTTTAGAACTTACCTTGGATAGTAGCATATTTATTTTCAAATCTTGGAGTGTCCTCAAAAGGGGAGTCCAAGACAAAAACTGAACTAATTTGTTCAGCCTCTTCAAGAAAACAACTCTATAATACTTCACAATTATCATTCTCACTGTAGTCATCTCCAGTTCTATCTAAAAAATAATCATCTATGGGAGATATTTCTTCATTTTCTTCCTTCTTACAAGATCCATGCAATGCCATCAATATTAACTCAGATACTTAGGACTAGTGGTATCTCGTCATAGGTCCATATGGAAGCATTGGATGTCATGGCATAATGTTGATGATGGGTTACCCCACCACATGATATGTTAACAAGGATCTCTTGGTCGACCAATAAGTGATAATCTTGATGACATGTGGCCCACTCAAAATCAGTCATGTGGCGAGAATGACATCATGATGACATCAACAAATTAATATGCAATAACTCTTAGCCCTACAGTTTTATAGCATGGTTCTACGAGTCAGCTCTTTCCTTGAATAAAGGTCTCATTGTGTTTATATTATGGCATGGGCTCTAATTCAAGGGCATCAGCGTACTGCCAATAACATTCAATAAACAATGCTCAATGTAATAAATGGGAGCGGAAGTGTATCAGAGGCACTACAATGATATCAAGTGATATATATATGGGTGGTATGTAACATAAAACACAACATGGAGTGGTATCGCAATGGCACTACAAAGGATATCAAGCGATATATATATATGGGCGTTATGTAACATAAAACGCAACATGTAATACGACCAACCAAACTGGGAGCGGGATATGGATGCAGAGTATGGGATAAACCCCACGGTAACCATAGTCAATGCAACAGAGAGGTGTGGTGTAAACCATTCAAAAATGTAACCACGACTGAACTCAATGAAATACAAGCCCATTCAAAACAGTAACACACCAGCATATCATTCCAGCGTATCACTAACATAGTCACCTTCACGCTTGCACCATTCTATCAATTAGAAACAAAATGAAATCCAGGCTTACCACTCTTCCACTTCACCCCTCTGATCCAATTCGCTAGTCTCCTGGAACAGTGAAGACAACCCTTCACCAACCACTCTTCGAGTTCTTTTCTTCTTGGATTTACAGTCGCCGGAACACTCTCCGCGTTTCTACTCGCGATCAACTCGCCATCTCACACCTTGAGCAGTAGAGGATGTTGCGGCTAGTGGCTTCCAACAACGGATTCCTCTGTTTCTATGGTTGCCGAGGAAAATACAGCGACAAAACGATATGTGTGTACAATCCTATGACTCCCAACATCTGGAATATCTTGACGTTGCCAGAGGCATTGGAGGATTTTTTAGTCAATATCACGTTTGACAGAAAACTTGGCACATGCAAGGAAGATTATATGTCAGAGCAGAGCAACGCATTATATGCAGGTGAATATGAATAAAAGACTGTCAAAGAAGAGTAGAGGAGCAGTGCTTTGTATGCAAGGCAGAACATAGCCAGAATAGGGAGTTACAAGACAGAGGGAAGCCAAAAATGGCACTGGCTCTGATACCATGTTAGATCAGGCAGTAACTCCTTGAAAATAATTCATTGATTTCATTTAGGTTGGTGTTTATTATATACATGAGGGAGAGACTGTTCATTTCATCTCCCAATGACTATTCATATTCTCTATTATTTATTTACATCAATTTCAGTTATTCACCCAATCATGATGATTAGGTGTCAACACTTTGTTCCTCCTCTATGTTGTCAACAACCTTCCTCTTGCATTCGCTGCATTCGGTATGCTATCTTCAGCTGTTGTTCATGATGTTTCTCGCTATGATGCGGCTGCTTGATGTCCTTGTCCATGAACAACTTATTATCTTCATGAGTAGGTAAGCCCATGGACACTTGATCCATTGCATCCCCAAGCATGCTCTGAATGGTGTCTTTGTCTCTGCTCTCTTGGAAACCATTGTACCTGTACTACTGAGAGGGATATGAGCACCTGTGATACTTGGAGACATGGAAACACTCATAGAAAGCAATCTATTAGTTGAAAACCAAAATGAACATGAGAACTGACTTGCAACAAAACTGGGTGAATGATCATGAAGGTTGTGCAGTTTCAGCCAGGAGGTTAGGAGACCAACTGCCAAGATTGCACAAGGCACAATCTGGGTTGCTGGGAGACCGACTGACTATTGGAACTGTGAAATGTGCAATCCAATTGGGTAGTTGGTTGTGGGATTTGGAAATGCGTGATTCCAGCTGGGAAAGATTGTTGGCCTAGGGACAAGTTTACGTAAATTTTTGGGCCAAGTAGCCACTGTCCTCTAGAAATGCACAATTCAATCTAGGAGGCCAATGCTAGGATAGAATGCACAAATATAGGGAGGAAGGTGAGCCTTCCTTCTCCAGATTGCGCAATACAGCCTTGGTGAAGGCAGTGACTGGGACAAGGTTGGTCCGACTCGCCGACGGGAAACTAAAAGCAAGTCAATGAAATGCATGGCGACACTAAGTGATAGCAGAAGTGATAAACAGTGCATGAAAAACATAAATGGAAGATTCAGCAAACAAATCAACATGCATGTGGGTGAGGTTGTTTGCCGATTGGGCGAACATCCATGCAAAACAGTTTCATGCATATTACAACAGTGAGATAGCAACAAAAATTGAAACAGAGCTAGGACAAGCTAGAATATATGTAAATGATAGAAGGCATTCAAATAAATCAAGAAAACAACACTCGCACAAGAGAATACACAAAAAGCGACAGAAATGCAGCATAAGGCATGGGAAGCGGCTTACCCCGAAATAGTTGATTTGAATGTGCAGACTGCTCCTAGATGTGATGTGGGATGTTAGAGCTACAAGGTTGATGTGAAGAATGAGCTCTTCAACGTCTGGTTGATTAATTTTGATAACATTGAGGTTGTGCCGCACAAGCCACAAATCTAGGGTAAGTGACACTTGGAGGGAGGTTTCTGAATTGTTCCTTGCATGTAACCTCCAACTGCTAAACATAGATCCCTAAAACAAGGGATGCCTTGGGAGAAGTAGCCCATGCATGCAAGTTTTTTTTGCTTAGTCTCGAAGGGAACCGATCAACTTAGCTGCTCATGCAAGAGACTGCATGACTACTGGAGAAAAATGTGCATTTCTGGCTGGGAGCTGAGTTGGCTGCCCAAGGGGATTGCGCAATTTCAAGGCAGAGGAACTAACTACTGCCCAGATTTGCACAAATCTTGGGCTAAACAACATGTTGATGGGAAAAAATGCACAAATCCTGTTGGGAGGGTTGGCTAGTAGGATTGCGCAATCTTGAAGCCCAGCAGGCTGTCAGAGGGAATTGCGCAATTCCTGGAGGGAAGGCTGGTTGCCCTCCAGAAAAGCGCAAATTTCACTGGGAAGTTTCTCAGCTTGCAGCTGGACCAAGTCTGGGTGAGCAGCCTGTGAAGGGAAAAAATCAAATTGTGATCGACAGGTTGACTTTTAGCAAGAAAGACACTGAAGCTAGAGGACTTGACGAAGCAAGGCAAACTATTGTTAAGGTTGGTAGGGAGGCTCCAAAAGAGGCTAAGGAAAAATTTTGGAGGGTGGTTGTAGTCGCTACAATAGGTCCCTTGGATGAAAGGGAGATGTACCTCTAAAATCCAATCATTGGGCTCTTTCTTAACCTTAAGACCTTTGCTAGGTTTAAGGAAAGCTTTAAGACCTTGGTGCCTACTATATCCATTATTAACTTTTCTTGACTGTGTGGCCATATGACGTAGGTTTCATCCACAAATATTTTCCAAAGCTTGGGCTTAAATCGAGTATAGGCCAAATCTTTGGATTCAAAGTCTTCCATAAATAGATTAGCTACAATAGGGGATAGAGGGAAGCTCATGGCCACACCACAAGTCTGTTCATAGAATTCCCCTTCGACGTAGATAAAAGTAGAAGTAAGGAAAATCTTGACTAATTTTTCACTGTCAGGATCAGTGAGCCGATTGATGACCCCAATTGCCTCCTTAATAGGTATGTTAGTGTAAAGGGAAACTACATTGAAACTAACAAGATTGTCTCCACGACCAAAGTTCATGTCCCTTAACTCATTGACAAATGATGAGGAGTCTTTGACAAAAGACTTTGTAAAGCCAACAAGGGATTTAAGCTTCAAGGCTAAATATTTTTCTAGAAGATCCCTCATATGGTGTTGACAATGGGTCTCGAGGGGGGCATCCTTATGGATCTTCGGAAGCCCATAGATCCTAGGAGTGATAGGGCTACTCTCAATAAGTTTGTGCCAGAAGGTGCCTGTTAGCTCTGCTACAAACTTCAGTGTTTGAAGGTCAAATTCGGATCTGGTGGTGGGTTTATGCCGAAAATGAGCTTGCAGCAGTCATTCCCCTTCATCTCCTTTAGTTTCTTCATACCCCGTAGCCCCACCTTCTCTGTTTCTTTGTCTCCAAAACCTCTTTGTTCCCTGTTCAAACACTCTATTCCACCTTTACTTCACTACGAAAGCCTATGTTATTTCGGCCCTGAGTGGTAATTCTGAATCGCCATATGACTCGGCGCTTTCGTATAGTCCTCCGCCTTGTTCCCCACTATCGATCACATCACAATCCGACGGTCTCCGCTATTTTATTCGCACGCTAAAACCTGTTCATATCCCTGCCATTGATTACATTCACTGCGAGATCTAACAGTGATCACGCCTCCCGCTTTCGTTAACTGCCCACGCGTTAACTCGCGATCGTGGTGGTTTTGTTCACATCCCATCGGCCACGTGTCGCGAAAAGACTGGATCGCTAGCTATTGTACGTATACCACCGAGCCCCGGTAGGCGATGCGGGGAATACCTCTTACCACCTATCCATACGTCTCTCGCACGTTATTGCCCACGCACTTTCACCTCCCAATGACCGTTAGATCTACCGCATCTAGATCCAACGGCCCTCATCTTTCCATCCATATTTCCTCCCGATAGCTCCTTCTGATTTGATCTCCGCCGTTTATTTGTTGGATCCAACGGCTATTATTTGTTCTCGTCCTATGTATGCCTCCGCTATACTATCTGTACCACTCCCGACTACTCTCTGCTGCCAAAGAATGGAAGCGACCACCTACATGTACATGGCGTAGTTATTCCTCAGCGATTGCATTTAACAGAAAGGATGGCCGAAGAAGGAGAGGACATGTCTCGAGCAGATCAAGCATTTATCAGTTATGGAGCGTGCTCCATATGGCACTCCACCTGCTCTAAAAAGGACTATAGAACACCAGAGAAAGGTCGATTTGTTCATTAAGAAAATCAAATTGTAGCAGAGGCCCATTTCAAACAGTGAATGTGGTTGGTGGTCCATTATGACCCCTACAGGCATAGGATAGCAGATATTGTTGTAATCAACCTCCAGATATACCCAGAAACAAGATGTAATGAGGGTTGATGAATGTTATTTTGATGTAAAGTTCAACTTCCGGAGACTGTAACTATTGTGATACCTACAGCGTCTGGTCTTCATTTTCAGCTAATGCAAGCTTCTTTTGCTGTTAATTGCTCACTTTCCACTTCTTCTTTGTTTTAGGTTGTGCCTGTTATGCATTTTTCATGTGATTTTGATGTTTAGCATTATAGGGGCTGTCAGCCCACTTCTGTGTTAGAATCTGGTATGTATCATTGAGTGTGTATGCAGGTTTCTATTGTTTTTAATGCCAGAGAGTTGTCATCCTGTCTGGGCATTAGGAAATAGATTTGCAGACCTCTTTTACTAGTTGCAGTAGGCCATCACATGGTCTTGTTCATCTGCTGGTGTGGTCAGTATTCTCCATGTTCACCGTATTCTCAAACTGTGAGTAATTGGTGGTCTAAAGCCTTGTAGTCTAGGGGTGTTCACCCATGTCTGGGGTTAAACATAGTAGAAGTGGTTATCTGGCTTGAATATGCATCATTCCTTCCATTCATCCACCATTTACCAACATTTTTGTTGAGTTTGTAATGTTCACAAGCATCTCTGAGATACAACCTAGGAGGGTTTCTTGGGGTGATAACATTAATTGGCGTCGTTGCCGAGGAGAGGAGATTGAAGCTCAGCTTCCCTGGGAAAATGACACAGTTCCAAGCTTTGATGATAGACAAGGTTTGGACACATATTTTGGTTGTAATCATCTATCTGGCGACTCCATTGGAGGAAGACCAACCTTTGGCGACTCCACATTGAAGTTCTGGCTCAGTTTGTGAAGCATGCTCGGAGAAATCTTCGGAAACCACCAGCTGAACTAGTGCCTGACCCTGAAAAGATCGTTGAGTAGAAGAAAACATTGCAGAAAGGAGCATCAGGACCAGGTAAGCCTTAGAATTCCCATGTATCTCTGCTAGTGAATAAGTCACCTTCAGAGATTCATAAAGCTCCTTAGTCATTCATTTCCTTTTCGGATCTTAGTCTAAAGAAAGTGGCCATGTTGTCTATCATATTCTTCGGTCTCTGTCATCCTTTTCATTGATTCATACCACTCAATCTACCAGTATCCTTTCATATACCCTAGTCATGGCAGGCCAGCAAGCTCTTACAAAGATAGAAAGAATTGTCGCTGCTAGATATGGACCTTTGGTCTTGCTTGTTCCTTTGAATCCCATGCTTGTGGGAGATTATCAAGAATATATGTCTGAGTTTACTGGTACAGAAGGAGTAACAGCTGAAGAGCACCTTGAGGCCTTTTTATAGCTATGCTGATAACCTGGATATCAACGAAGAGGATGTGTGGATGAGGGTTTTTGTCCAAAGCCTAGATGGGGAAGCTAGAAAATGGTTTAGAGAATTACCCCCTAGGTCTATTGCAAACATTGAGGCCTTAGATGATGTGTTCCTAAAGCACTGGGGGAATAATACAGATCTGCTCTTGTATCATACTGAATTTGGGAACTTGCAGAGAGAAGATAGTGAGCTGCTGGCTGAATTTAACATCAGATTCAATCATATGTATAGCAGAATGCCAGCTGAAGTAAGACCCACCCCTGCTTCTGCTATGATCACTTATGCCCATGCCTTTGATTCTCAGTTCTACCTGCTATTAACAGAAAGAAGATGTGCTTCTTTGGCTAAGATCCAAACTGCAGCCTTTGAAGTAGAAGCAAACATCATTGTTGCAGAAGACTCGAAGGTGATGCTGAAAGGAGAAGGCAGGGAGATGAATCCTCATCATCCTATGATCCTGAGATCGATGAATTAGCCAGGATGATAGAGTTATTAGCCTCTGAAGTTTCCAAACTAAAAGCTGAGCAGCATTCTGAAGAAGCAGGAGCTCATTGTTCCTTTTCTCTTCCAACTCCAAATCCATATAGAGGAGCAGGTGAGCATTTGCATATTTTGCAAAGAAATAAAGTTACAAACGAAGATCAAAGGGTGAAGACCCTTTTACAAAATATAGTCATGGAAGAAGTGAAGTATGGAGAAGAGGAGGTCGATGGTTTGGAAGATAAGGGCAGTGCCCCTTTCCTAACCAGAGCTACCTATGAAGAAGCATTATCCAGAGGCACTGCTTGTTAGTTTGTTGTACCTACAGAACAACAAGCTTATCAGCAGCTGATACCTTCATCCTCCAAGAATCTGTGCCCAAATCCAGCTCATCTTCTCATGGCTATACAGATCTGCAAAATATCCAGCCTGCTTTTGTCCCCTGCACAGTGATAAACAAGGGAGAAGAAAGCTCCCCATCATCTTTTGTCCCTGAGTCTGTCTGTTCAAGTGAAAATCCCTCAAAGTTGTCCCCTGAACACTGAGTTAGGACAAAATTCAAAGCCCAAGACTGATACTGATCATCTTAGTCTTGATATTCTCATGCCTGCTCAGATGCCCCCCACACAGATTGAAAAGGTAGCTTATCAAATAACAGAAGAAGAGGATGCACAATTTTGGGACTCTTCATTCGATGTAGATTGTTCTAAAGATGATGAACGAGTAGATAATGTCTTTGTGTCCCCTGCATAAGAATACAATGGTTCATCATTCATATTGGTTGTGCATGCCACAGATGACAAATACAAGTACACAACAACCATGATTACTCAGCAGGTGTACAAAGGCTCCCATGAAGAACATCCAAGGAGGAGAGCACATAGAAAGGGGATGAAAGTTGATCCATATCTACCTATTAAGCTCAAATGTCCTAAACTGTTTGAGGTAGAGGATCAAATCAATCCAGTTTTATAGCTCTATGATGAGTGAGCCGAGAAGAAGAGAAACAATTTTGATGGCCCATCAGTTGGCCAGTTTTTGAATATTTATGTTGTTTAAGGTCCTTAGGCCCTAATGATTGTAAGAAGTTTCATCTTCAGGTTTTAGTGTAAACTAGGTTTGACTCCATGCCCAATGGATACTAGGCAATGTTTTTTAAGCTGGGTTTTGTATGAAGGCATTGGTCTGCAGTTCTTGAGATCTCACAGGGAGGATCACATCCCCAAAAGGAGCCAGTGTTAGCTCTACTACAAACATCAGCGTTTGAGGGTCAAATTCAGATGTAGTGGTGGGTTTATGTCGAAAAGGAGCTTGCAGCAGTCATTCCCCTTCTTCTCCTTCAGTTTCTTCATACCCCATAGCCCTGCCTTCTCTGTTTCTTTGTCTCTGAAACCTCTTTGTTCCCTGTTCAAACACTCTATTCCACCTTTACTTCACTACGAAATACTATGTTATTTCGGCCCTGAGCGCTAATTCTGAATCGCCATATGACTTGGTGCTTTCGTATAGTCCTCCACCTTGTTCCCCACCGTCGATCGCATCACGATCCGACGGTCTCTGCTATTTTATTCACACGCTAAACCCTGTTCATATCCCTACTGTTGATTACATTCACCGTGAGATCTAACGGTGATCGCGCCTCCCGCTTTCGTTAACTGCCCACGCGTTAACTCGCGATCGCGGTGGTTTTGTTCATGTCCCATCGGCCACGTGTCGCGGAAAGACTGGATCGCTGGCCGTTGTACATATACCACCGAGCCCAGGTAAGCGGTGCGGAGAATACCGGTTATCGCCTACCCGTACGTATCTCGCGCATTATCACCCGCACACTTTCGCCTCCCAATGACCGTCGAATCCGCCGTGTCCAAATCCAACGGCCCTCATATTTCCATCCATATTTCCTCTCGATAGCTCCTTCCGATTTGATCTCTGTCGTTCATTTGTTGGATCCGATGGCCATTATTTATTCTCGTCCTGTGTACGCCTCCGCTATACTATCTGTACCACTCCCGACTGCTCTCTACTGCCAAAGAATGGAGGCGATCACCTACCTGTACATGGCGCAGTTATTCCTCAGTGATTGCTTTTAACAGAAAGGATGGCCGAAGAATGAGAGGACATGTCTTGAGCAGAGCAAGCATTTATCAGTTATGGAGCGTGCTCCATATTGCACTCCACCTGCTCTAAAAAGGTCTGCAGAACACCAGAGAAAGGTCAATTTGTTCATTAAGACAATCAGATTGTAGTAGAGGCCCATTTCAAACAGTTAATGTGGTTGGTGGTCCATTATGACCCCTACACGCATAGGATAGCAGATATTGTTGTAATCAACCTCCATATATACCCAGAAACAAGATGTAATGAGGGTTGATGAATGTTGTTTTGATGTAAAGTTCAACTTCTGGAGACTGTAACTACTGTGATACCTGCAACGTCTGGTCTTCATTTCAGCTAATGCAAGCTTATTTTGCTGTTAATTGCTCACTTTCCACTTCTTCTTTGTTCCAGGTTGTGCCTGTTGTGCATTTTTCATGTGCTCTTGATGTTTAGCATTAGAGGGGCTATCATCCCACCTCTGTGTTAGAATCTGGTATAAATCATTGAGTGTGTATGCAGGTTTCTATTGTTTTTAATGCCAGAGAGCTGTCATCCTGTCTGTGCATTAGGAAATAGATTTGCAGACCTCTTTTACTGGTTGCAGCAGGCCATCACATGGTCTTGTTCATCTGCTGGTGTGGTCAGTATTCTCCATGTTCACCTTATTCTCAAACTGTGAGTAATTGGTGGTCTAAACACTTGTAGTTTGGAGGTGTTCACACATGTCTAGGATTAAACATAGTAGAAGTGGTTATCTGGCTTGAATATGCATCATTCCTTCCATTCATCCACCATTTTCCAACATTTTTGTTAAGTTTGTAATATTCCCGAGCATCTCTGAGATACAACCTAGGAGAGTTTCTTGGGGTGATAACAGTACCAGCAATGCTATTGAACTTTATAGCTAGAGCAACAATTTTGGAGATCCTCTCCAAAAGATTCTTGTTAAATTTTCTATAGCTCCCGCTATTACGAAAGCAATCGAACATCTTCTCCCGTTATCCTCATCAAAAATTACAACATATTTATTATTTATAAATAAAAAATAAATATATATAAATTAACACTGAATTTTCTTTTTATTATATCCACGATTACATTCACTTGAACAAATAATGAGCCAAGATATCGTCTACAAAAAGCACATACTACACCCACTTAAACCCCTACATCCAGTTAAACCCCAAATATTTACAAATATAAGTCCCACTTTAATTGCGACAAATTCAAGAACCGTGCATCAACTTTCACCGTGAGAATCCCATCTACATTTTATTTTCGATATGCTACTTGGAAACTTTTCCAGCCAAATCCCTATCCATATCTTACATGTTATTATTACTAAGGCGATGACAGAAGACAGCCCATAAGCTTGTTGTACCACGGCTCCGTTATTATCGAGATGCTCTGAATATCTTTTCCACATGAAGATAACGATGAACGGGCTGTAACTGTGGTATCTCCGCCATGGACGCTCTTATTCGCTGCCTCCTTCGAACAGAGGAAGAATGTGCGGGAACCCAAGTCCTCGACCTTATCACCTGGATTTAAACCTGCCAACAAAACTGACAGACCATTAACCACGGTTTGCATGCCAACAAAACTGATAGACCATTAACCATGGTTTCCATATCAAACACAACAACCTATATTCTAGGTACATCCACCATTTCTCCGAAATTGCAACATAATTAGGTTCAAGGTATATCTATTAAAATTCAACGCAGTTTACACGACTAAAACAAATCAGGGTTCTTACAGTTGATGGTGAATTGTGAATAATGGAGTCCAAAGGAGGCAGGATCATTACTGAGAAGAGGCTTACGCCCTTCCTTGGCATAGAGAACAAGGGTGGCTTTAATTGCATCCTCCACTGTGGCATCTTTGGAGAGTAATGCACGCAGGGGACCAATGCTCCGTGCAACTGTCACGTTCACCAGTAATTTAGTAGCGCCTAATGCCTTATCATTCACTCGGTTATTCGTCCAAGCCGTGTGTTTCCACTGATCCCGATTGAGAAGCTCAGGATGTGTCTTTGGCCTTTTCATTGTCACACCCGCATTGTTCTTCAATTTCGAGGATGCCTCCCAAGTCTTTTGGGGTTGGGAAGAGCGCCCAGAGTAGGTGGAGGACCTACGGAAATCTTTTTCATGGAGGAGGTTGAAATTGCGAGGTAATGGTCGTCGAGCTGTTACAGAGCTGCTCATATGGTCATCTCTTTGCACTGATCCATTTCTCGGATTCGACCTGCTTCCTGACATCTTGGCCGCTCTTTTCTCCATGTGATCTTTGATTATAATTCCAGAAGACAACATCTAACTTCCCCTCAACCTCCTGTATCTGTAATTCCGAGCCTTCAGAAATGTTAGTGGGAGTGGGTGAAAAACAAGAACTGCATCACCGGAGCAAAAATAATGGCAAGCAGGCCTGGAATTTGACGTTCCACAGAACGTTTTTTCCATTTTTAAACGTATTTGACGGCACATTTTTTTTTTCAAACGTATAAAATGACGGTTAAAGAAAATCTCAAACCATAAATTTGACGTTCAGGTATCTCGATTGCCCGTCATAAATTTTAGGGGGGAGTAAGGGAGTACAGGCTCAGTCAACCTCACCTCGGCGGCTCCGTAGATTATTCCAGATGGAGAAGAGAGGACGAATTTGGTCTAATGATTTTTTTTGTAAAATTAAATAATGGTCGGTAATTCAATTTTAAGGGCAAGGCACATATTTCTTATTTTCCAGGGCGATACATATTTTTTTTAGCAGAGGAAGAACTGCCTAAGCAGAGGACTATTTTGCCCCATTTTTTTGATTTGCAGACTCAATCTCCTCCTCTCCTCTGATCTTCGAAACAGTGTCCTCGTCTCCTGATCTTCGAAAACAGCAGAGGTGAGTTTTTTGTTGTTTTTATCGTTAGTTTTACTTTTGAATCTTGCGAAGTGTGGGTATGAATTTATTAGCTCTTTGAAATGTGTGGATTAAGATTTAATTTAAACGTTAGCAAAGTGCGGATTTAAATTAATTTTATAATTTGGCCAATTTTTTATTTAAATTTAATTTAAAGTTTCATAGGCTGGATTTTGTTTCATGTCTGCCTGAGTGGCATTCAAGTATGAACACTTGCATTTAAATTTACATTTTCATTGTATTTTTTTAGTCTTTTTGACAATGTATTTGAATTGAATCATTTGGTGTCTTTTAGTTTTCAAATGATACAGTACACAAACTTTCTACTTTTAAATGTGTTTACATTGTTCACTTTCCTGTCTTTAGAGATGTACAAAGGCCATGTTCAGTTTCATGTGGGAGTTATTTATGAGAGGAACCTGATTTCACTAGTCAGATCATATGCATTGTCTCTGGTTTGAAGCTTCTTTGGTTTGAAGCTTGTGTTTCTGCATAAATTGATTTCCACTGTAGTCTAAGATTTTGATCCCTGCTGTTTTCCAGCCAAAATTGTGGCTTTGATATAGGACAATCCTTAGTACTGTCCCTTCGGCCCATCCCATTATTGTGCCATCTCAACATATTGAAGAAGAAATAGAAATTAAGTGCGCTCTTGCCACTAGATCCAGTGAGTGATATTTACTCACTATCCTATTTGTGGTATAAGGAGATTTTGACTCACCATCCTATTTGTGGTATAAGGAGATTTAGAGTATTTGAAAGAGAGTTTTCCTATAAGAGGAAGTTGACACTCACAAATTTACATAGAACGTATAATGAAAGGCATGAAAAATATAAAACCGTCATTAAATTTTCATTTGACAGGCATTTGAAATTCCAGGCCTGAAGGCCTGATGGCAAGCCCCAATTCCTGTACTCAGCGTTTTGGCTGCAACAGATGCCCACAGGGCGGCCTTACTTCCACTACACATCAATCGAAATATCTGCAAGAGATTCTAATCCAATCCAATCCAGAAATTATACATGCAAAACAATTTAATAGCACCTAGGGTATCACTGACCCGTTCTTGAAACGGTACCAGCCATTGTTACAGCAGACAAGTTGGTACTGGTATTACAATAAGCCATGGATTAATAGGTTGGAATGAGCCTTTGCCTAGGGCAACTTGACTCCTCCTTATCCAGTCCTTCACTTTGCCTTTCTCAAAACACTCGAATGAATTGTGAGTGAAGAAGGGCATGGGGGACTAAATACATCTTAATGCTAAAAAGGGCCCGCTTCCAAACTACTCTAGAGACCCACCAAGGGGCGGGAGGTTGAGTAGAAGCGTGAAGGAAAGTAGCGACACCAACCCACGTTGTGAGTGATGGAGAATATAATACGAACGGTCTTATCAATGAGAGTCGTTAACCTCCTGTTTTCAATTTCCAACTCTACCTTATGAGTGATTGAAACCTCTTGAAATTTGAACAACTATGACATGGCGTAACTTATTCACGTGTTATTGTTTCCAGATTGAATTCAATTACAGTTTTTTCTCCCGGTGTTAGTTAAATTGACAAGCTTGAAAAGAAAGTTAATTGCTTATATTTATTTTAAATTTCATTCACTCAAATTCTCAAATATAAATTTCCCAAAAAAACCATTTTCTTATCGGTGACGCTGTGAACGGGACCCATTTTTTATTGGCACTGCATTTCAGATCTGTCCTCCTATGCTGTTCATATGTTGGCCAGTTAACCGCACCAAATCCTTTAAATAAATAAATAAGCCTTCAGTTGATGAAATTAATTTGTAAAATAGCTGGGGGAAGTCGAGGCTGGTGAAGGTAGAACCTCATCTGGAGATTTCTGTGGTGCTGAAGATTGAATCGGTTCGTTGTGTTTTAAATTTATTTTTAGCGGTGAAGGCATTATCCAGTGAAATTATTGGAGCGTGCGGGAAGGTCCTTTACGGATGCATTTACTTTGGCTGTTTTGTTTATGTATAGTATTATCACATGGATAAATTATATTTCCATCTTAATGGGGGAATCTATCAGTGAAACGTTTGTCAAGTCATACCTATTGATGGATTACCTATTGATACACGGAATTAGAGCGACTGCGTGCCAACGGACAAACATCACGTTAAAAACCTATTTTTCAGATAATTCTAGTATACAAATAATTGTAAAATGTCGCACCAAATGACTTAAAACATGAAAATAAAACTTTGAATGACTTTAAACACTAAAAATAAAACTGTAACGTCAAGAAGGTTTGAACCTGAACACAAATGTTGGCTTTCTTATTAAGATTGGACTGTTTTGATGTTTTACTTGTGAGTTGAAATATAACCTTCACACCAATTTTGATTTAAGAATCTACATTATATTATTCCAATCTTACTTGGGTATTGATGATAGGACTATATAACATTTTCTTATTATTTAATGGTCTAAATAATATTAAAATATTAAAATATTTTTTATTATTTTTATTATGATGTTGATAATAATATACTATAATTATATTAAAAATATCAATGTTGTTGATATTGCTGAAGGCTTTATAAATATACAAAAATGTTGCAACAAAAAATTATTGCAATATGAAAAATGTCTTACGATTGCATCCATTTACTTGATTAACCATGTATAAAAATGTTATGGGTTAACTTTAACTTGAGAAAAAAAAAAAAATTATACATCTTATTGTAAAATGAACCATTTTGCTAAATAAAACTTGTTTATATATAAATTAATGTTATAAATAATAATGAGGAACTTATTAGAATTGGAATAATCTCAAATCCCTAGGAAATTTGTGGGCAGGAGGAGCCACGTGGCACAAATAATATTATTTAAATTGATTAAAAGCAATGGACGATTTTGCTAAATAAAATTTCCTTATATATAAATGAATTTTATAAATAATAATGACGAACTTATCGTGGAGGAACTTATTAGAATTGGAATAATTGAAATCCCTAAGAAAATTAGTGGGCGGTGAGCCACGTCAATTAAAAAATAAAAATAGAAAAAAGTCAACATATCCTCATCCACCTTAAGTTGAAAGAAGAAGCCTTAGACAAATATATTATTTACATGAAAGGTGGAAAATGAAGTTGATCATATCAATCAAAATCAAGTTAGATACCAAATTGTTATATGAGACTTCCTTGTTTGTGGGACAAGGGAGTGATTTTGTTGTTAAAGTTTAGCTTAAGTTGAAATAAGAGCCTTCCGCATATATATTATTCACATGAAAGGTGGAAAATGAAGTTGATCATATCAATCGATGGGTCTAATGCCATATTGAAAGAACAAGAAGGTGGGGAGCGGAAAAAAAAAAGATTGGAACTGTGGCGCTAGGGTTTTGGAGTTTGGCACCATGGCGGATCGCGCAGGGGGGAGTGCAGCTCCCTCCTACAGTCAGGTTGTTACAAATCAAAGTAAGGATAAAGGAAAGTAGAATTTTAAAAAACCTCTGGAACAGGTTTCAGAAGCAAGAAGCAAGGGAACTCTGCGAAGAAACGGACTTCAGGAACAGGAAGGAGATCAAATGGACACAAACAAGGAGGAGGAGAATGGAGGCAGTAGTGAAAAATCTACTTCCACAAGAAATAATGGGGTCTGCAGACCCAAGTCGAGCACCATCCCTCGGGTCATATTGAGTGATCCGGCGCTTCAAGCGCACAGAGATCATATGACCGAACATGCGATCATATGCAAATTTATGGGGTTATGGCCGATGGAGAGGGCGTTACACATCTGGATAAGAAATCATTAGAAGCCAGAGGGGGATATACACCTTCATCTGGGATCTAAGGGCTTTTTCACAGTGGTGTTTGCAAGCCTGGAGGTTAAGGACAGAGTAATCGAAGGAGGACCATATTTCTATGTTGCTGTTGGACTCTACATGCGGCCATGGATGATGAAATTTGTCCCGGAACGTGAAACTTTCACATCAGCACTGGTATGGATTAGATTATACTCCCTTCCTCTAGATTATTGGCTACCAAAATCTGTGAAAGTAATAGGCAACAAGCTGGGACACTTTCTAAAGATCTCAGAGGCAACTCTGAAAGGAAAATACACATCCTTTGCCCAAATATGTGTGGAGATGGACTTATCTGGATCCCTTCCGGAAGCAATAATATTAGAAGTATATGATGAGGAGTGGGTGCAAACTGTGGACTATGAGCAAATCCCATTCAGGTGCCGCAAATTCCATGAGCATGGGCATTTAATCAAGGATTGCCCAAAAAATAATATGGAAGGTAATACGAAAACTATTATGGATAAAAATCATGAGGGTTTCACCAAGGTTGGGAGTAAAGGCATGGGTGGGAGATGTACACAAAAAAGATGAATGCAAACATATATTCAAGGCACAATCGGATCCAAATCTTAGAGGAAGAAGAAGGGATCAAGGAAATAGTCCAAGACAAGGAGAAAATAATAAATGAGAAGGAAAAGGAAGATGACATGGAAGGTATCACAGTAAACAGCCAGCAAAAGGAGGATCGACCAAGTTCCATGGAAATAAGTAGGGATCTAGAGATGACTCCAAGTGAAGCGGGTACGGAGGATCATGAACTACAGGAAATTCTAGATAGGGAAAATCTAGATCTAGAAAAAATTTTGGAACAAGGGACGACCACAGGAGTGGAATCTTTGCCAAAAGAGGACTATGACAGAGTACAACAACTCTTTCTATGGAGATCACAATCAAAGGTAGCTGGAATCAAAAGAATTCATGATAACCAGGAACACAATGGGGTCAAAGTGATGGAGAATATACAGGCACAATCTTCAAAGAACTCAGGTAGGGAAAGAGGAAGAAAAAAGCAAAGTGAGTTGTTGAACAAATGTGGAAAATTATTGATTAACTCAGCTAAGATGAAAGATTTTACCAATTATTCTTTTACTAACCTTTATTAATGAAGCTCACAACCTGGAATATTAGAGGCCTAGGTAATAGAACGAAACAAAGAAATCTCAGCAATAGAGTTAGAGAAGAAAAACATGATATGATTTTTATTCAAGAGACAAAATGCTCAATGGATAATATTAGAGAGATTCATAGTAAGTGGCTAATCAAGTATGTGTATCTAGAGGTTAAAGCAGACAACTCGGTGGGGGGGATTCTCACATTGTGGGATCCTCAGAAATTTACTATCCTGGATGCTGAAGCATCCAGGAACTATCTTTCTATGATATGTCAACCTATAGGTGATAAGGTAACATATATGATCACAAATGTTTATGGACCTCAAAAGCAAGCAGATAAACTCCAATTTCTGATCTCCCTTGAGGATCTTAGAGCAAGACACCCAATTAAGCCTTGGATCGTTGCAGGGGATTTCAATATGATAAAATCTCTTTCAGAGAAGAAAGGTGGTACTAGACAATTAGGAAGAGACTCCATGGCCTTCCAGAACTTCATAATGAACATGAGGCTAGTGGACACAGAAACTTTAAATGGAATCTTCACCTGGAACAACAAGAGGGGAGGGGCTTCCCAGGTTGCCTCCAAACTTGACAGATTTATTATTTCAGAGGACCTCATTCTGACAGGCCCTGCCATGACAGCTTCCATTCTTCCCTTTGGAGGTTTGGATCACTGGCCAGTTCAGTTGGAGGCTACCTTTATGGGTACACCAAGAAATAGACCTTTCAGGTTTGAAAATGCCTGGCTCTCCCACCCTAAATTCACCAGTAACATTGACAAATGGTGGAAAGAGGATTTGAACATTCAAGGCACTAGAATGTTCATGCTCCAGCAGAAACTCAAACACATTAAGTCTCGACTCAAAGAGTGGAACAAAAAGGAATTTGGTGATATCTTCCAAGCCAAAAGAGAGGCTGAGCTGAAACTCCAGGAGATCAATCAGATCAGTATCACTGAGGGCTTTACCGAGGAGAGGCAAAAGCTCATGGACTCTTTGCAAAGAGAATGGGAAGAACGATGCTTGCAAGAGGAAATTTTCTGGAGACAAAAATCAAGAATACAGTGGATCAGAGAGGGAGAAAGGAATACAAAATTCTTTCACAAATCCACCATGGCTCACAGGGCTCATAACAGAATCACAAAGCTCAAAGACCCTCAAGGGATAGAGCTTGTTGCTCACAATGATATGGAATCAATCCTTGTACAACATTTCCTCAGAATAGCAGAGGAGCCTTCGAAGGATAGATCCAGGTTCATCAACCTTTTCACTCAGTATATACCTCAGTTTGTCACCAGAGAGGACAACCATAATCTTAACAAGCCAGTTTCGGAAGAGGAGGTCAGTGAAGTGATCAATGAGATGCAAAATGGAAAAGCCCCAGGCCCGGATGGTTTCAATGTAGATTTCTTTAAAGCTTGTTGGGAAACTGTTAAACGGGATATACTTGAGTTTGTGGAAGACTCAAGAAAATCCAAAAAGATTCTGAGGGCTCTTAATGCTTCTTTCATAGCTTTGATCCCAAAACAGGAAAATGCCATGACTCCAGAGGGTTTCATACCCATTGCCTTAAGTAATGTTGTGTACAAAATTATCTCCAAAGTGATAACCAATAGACTCAAGCCCCTTCTACCATCTCTTATCTTGGAGGAGCAAACCAGCTATGTAGAAGGAAGACAAATCCATAACAACATCATTCAAGCTCATGAGGTAATACACTCTCTTAAAAGAAATGAACAAGTTGGCATGATCATTTAGCTGGATCTTGCAAAAGCTTATGATATGTTGAGTTGGTCCTATGTCAGGGTAATCCTAAAAGCCTTTGGCTTCAACCAAAATTGGATAAGATGGGTCATGGCACTCGTAACCACGACCACCCTTTCTATCTTGCTTAATGGTGCTCCATCAAGAACCTTCACACCTTCTAGAGGTCTCAGACAGGGAGATCCGCTCTCTCCTTTCCTCTTCGTCCTCATGATGGAAGGGCTCGGCAAAGCAATCAAAATGGAAAATGTTGAAGGTCGGATACAAGGAATCAAACTCACCTTCGATGGAGCAGCAAACACTCATCAACAATTTGTGGATGACACAATGCTACAAGGCATCCCCACAATTAGAGAAGCCCAGGTGATCAAACACATCTTAAACAACTTTGCTATGGCAGCAGGCACTGAGGTAAGCCTCCTCAAATCCAAGGTTTTCTTCTTTAATACTAACATTGCTATCCAAAGGAATATCACCAGAATTCTTGGGTTTCAAAGGGAACTTCTTCCTTCAAAGTACCTAGGCATTCCTCTCACTGATAAACCTCTAAGCAAGATAGTGTGGGAGCCATTAATAAATAAATTGCAGGACAAGGTCAGAAAGTGGACATACAGGACTCTGAATTTGGCAGGACGCCTTGTGCTCACACAGGCTGTCTTACAGGCAATTCCCGTTTTCATGTTCTCAGCCCTTCCTGCTCCCGAAGGCATTAAACAACAAATTAGGAACATACAGAGAGATTTTCTGTGGGGCAGAGGAGAGGAAAAAAAGAAGTGGGCCTTAGTGGCTTGGGACAAGATATGTAAGCCCAAAAACCATGGTGGTTTGGGGCTTCATGACCCTGATACTCTCAGTAAAGTCTCAGGGGCCAAACTTTGGTGGAGATGGATTAAGGAGACGACAACTCAATGGGCTAAGTTGTGGAAACAAAAATATGCTAGGCATTGGCAGGAGAAGGATCACATTAGAATATCAGGGAAAATCAAGGGCTCTCAGATTTAGAACCTTGCATGGGAAAATAAAAGTATTGTTCAGCAACACAACTTCTGGGAAATTCGAGTAGGGAACCTTGCTCATTTCTAGGAGGATAACTGGCAATAAGAACCAAACCTTTATAAAGAGGAATTAGTAGATCTAAAAAGTGACACAGACAACAAAGGCTTACTCATGGTCAAAGACTTCTGGGACCAGGAAAGAAATGATGGAAAATGGAGGAAGTGGAAGGATCTAGGCCACAGTAATGAGAGTCCCATGAAAGCTCAGGCAGATGCTCTCTCCCATGAACTTCAGAATAGAAGGATTCTGGTTTCCTCCTTACCTGACCAATTAAGGTGGGGAAACAACAACGAAGGCGACTTCAAACTCAAAGAAGCTAAACTGGAAATATCAGGATTTAACTACTTAAATCCGGATCAAGTATGGAAAAATCTATGGCAGAGCCCTCACTGGATGAAAATAAAGCTTTTCATCTGGCTTGTGCATCAAAGGAAAATCCTAACTTGGGAGAATCTCCTAAAAAAGGCCTTATAGGTCCCTCCAAATGTTACCTCTGCAACCTACAGGAGGAGACAATGGAGCACCTTCTCAACCTTTGTCCTTTCACATCCCATGTGTGGGATTGGGTGGCCTCAATTTTTAGACATACAGATCGGGACAATCTCAGCATTTCCAACACTTTGAGGAACTGGAGGAAGAATTTCTCAGGGAATGAAATCATCAATAAAGCCTGGACTCTGGTTCCAGGCTTTGTTATCTGGAATGTTTGGAAAGAGCGCAACAGTAGGATCTTCAAAAAAAAGGCAAGCATGCCACACCACATAGCTGATCAAATTTTAAAGCAGCTCAAAGATACAGTAGGAAGTTTGGTGAGAACACTTCCCAAGGAACCTCCTCAGCCCCAAGAGGAAAGTATCATACTTCAGTTGGGTCTTCAGTCCATAATCCCTCAGGGCCTGACCCAGGGAATAGGACAACTAAATGTATTTAGTATAATTTGGAAACCTCCTCCTCATGGCTTCTTAAAGGTTAACATTGATGTCACTTCCAAGGGCAACCCAGGATTAGCTGGCTTTGGAGGGGCTATAAGAAATGAACAGGGTCAGATAAAGAAGATCTTCCATGGACATCTAGGAAAAGCCACTAACAATATGGTGGAGCTTATGGCATTAGAACAGTGCTTAGAAATCTTGTTGGACTTGAATTCTCATAATATTATCATCGAAGCTGATTCAGAATTAATTATCCAAGTGGCCAAGAAAATTTGCAATGGTTCTTCTCCAGAAAAAGTTTCGAAGAATTGGAGGCTTCTGCAAATCTTTCATCGGATCCAATCCCACCTGCAAACCTTAAAAGCTATTCACTTTGTTCATGTGAAAAGGAAACCTAACATGTTAGCAGACTATTTGGCGAACGAAGGTGTATCCAATAGGAACAGGGATTCGAGATTCATTTGGGAGTCGCTTCCCATAGGCAAATTGATGGAGGACTGTCTCTGTTAGGCAGACAGAGATATGGAGCTATGGACTAACAGGTTGTAGAGACACATTTCAGGAGATAAAGATTTCGGGAGGGCGGCACAAGTTTCCTCTGTTGCACCTAATTAATGGCCAGCGCGAGGCACATGAACGTGCAGGTCTGTCAGCGTTGCGTCCTTTGCTAATACCATTCAGCGGTTTATCGGACAAAGTATATCTAGTTTGTGGTTTTTTGGGTTAAGGCTCTGATTCCTTTCAGCATGCGACACATGGCAGTGTTAGGTGAGAGAATACCACCCTCATCGGGCAGTTATTCTTCGAGCTTTTTGTTTACCCGATATCCATGTAGACCATTGGATCTGTGTAAAGGGATCAACAGTGTAGATTGATCGTGCATGTTTGTTTGGCGTCGGTAGTTTTTCGGGCGGGATTTTTACGGTTTGTGGTTTTTCAGGACAAGGCTCCGATTCCATTCCGAGGGTGACACATTGCTTCGTCAGGTGAGAGAAAAACCACCCTCATCGGGCGGTTATTCTCAGTGCTTTTTATCCACCCGATATCTGCGTAGACCGTTGGATTCGGGTTGGGGGATCAACGGTTTGGATTGATCGTGCAAGTTCGTTCGGCGGTATGGATCCGAATTAAGTTTTATAGCTAGCCTAATGTTTTCTTCGGCTCCATGCTTAACAGTTTTTTGGGCGGGGCCCATTTGACTTGATCGGCCGGTGGTCATTCATGCTTACTATAGTTTTTACATTAAAACTTTTATGGTTGTTGGTAGGCCATTTTGACAAATTTGTGTTCTGTTTTCTACTCTCTTTTGTCCAAGAGTGCTCGTTTTCTACAATTTTAAGCGAAGGTGGAAAGGTACACAATAAATTCCTTATCAAAGTTAGGTGGACTAATCAGAGAAGTACAGGTGAGAGCACACTTAACCTGAAGAAACTAATGAACAATGGTCGTATACTCAAGAATGAATCTACGTAAGAAAATTTCTTTCTCTTGAATTCTCAACAATTGGTGTAGGTTATCAGGGTGAGGTACCTCAATGGTAGCTCAAACTTTGAGAGGTTCAAAGGTAACTCTACCTTTGGGGATTATGAAACCAAAAGTCTATTTCATAGGAGTGAAAAAGATGAACTTAAGAGGGTTAAGACATATATTATACTTGCGACATCAAATGAAGATGATACACAAATCTTCCAAATGTTGCAACCATTATTTCAAATGAGTAGTGAGATCATCAAGGTAAGAAAGGATGGCTCTAGCATTTTTTAACCCAAAAGGTGATCCGTAAATTTCCGTGGATATTCCACTAGACAGTTCTTCACAACAAATATGATAATAATGTATTAAAATACTGAAATTTTACTCTATTATAGTTCTATTAAACTTTAATATCTGTAGATTTAATTGTAATTAGTGCATGCATGTGAATGGAAATAATGTAGAAATGTAGAAAACGATAAAATAAGCTTAGATGCACATAAGACAAAAGATATGATCTATGGGAAACCCTTTCAAGAGAAAACCCAGCTGGAAGGTGAGGTTGTTGGGCTCTCTTTCTCTATTTGGAAATATGGCTGCAGGTACAAAGAAGTAATGCCTATGGCTCATGGGATGCTACAGTGCACTGATATTATCTATGTGCTCTACCTCCTATCTCTCCAGGCTATCTTTGCTAAGCTATCGAACAAAATTCTCTCGAAAGAATGGAATGCCTCTTCCTCCTAGTGGCCTGATTATAACACAACCAAATAGCCTACTAGTGGTTAAGTTTAACTACATCAAATCTTAACTAGAGTTACAAAATATACTCTTTTAGAGTCTTTTACATCAAAAACATGTGACTAGGCCACTTTCCATGAATAATGGGGGCTGACGCGACATCCTCTTGAACTATAGGTGTGAAAACAGGAAGGTCAACTTCTAAATGGCATAACTTTTGCATACAAACTCCGATTGACGTGCTTCTTGTGTTGTTGGAAAGGTATCTATGTGTAGAATATTATGAGAAGGCATTGGGCTAAAGCAGCCAATTTTTACCCCAAGAAATGTCTTTTGATGCCTCAAAACACTCCCATAAGGTTTTAGACTTTATTTCACCAAACTGGGTCCTACTTGTAAAAACGGTCTCGTGAGTTGATTCCTCCACTTTTTCCACTGCAAACACATCAAGATGGATGACAAACAATATAATGATCCAATTCAGATCACACCTCCCCATTTTGGGAGGCTTTTAGTCCCCAAAATATTTTATTGAATGAGGTGAGGAAATTTTTCCTCCACCTTCTCTCTGGTTTACCATTTAGCTTTGCTTGGAAGTTGTCCCTTCAACCCAATCTTCCAAAGGTCATGTTGCCCCTGTCTTGTAGTTCTAGACCTCTTTTGCAAAACTGTATCTTCTGTCAACTCTACGTGATGGTTTGGTGCCAAATCCTCCACAGAAGGTAGGACCTGTTCCTCCTCATGATCTAGCATGGAAGGCTCATAGAGTTTTAAATTCTCTACATTCACAGCTGAATAAATGTGCATATATGGTCATAAATTGAGTTGATAGGAATTATCACCCACCTTTTCCAGTATCTCAAAGGGACCATACCTTAGAGCCTTGATTTTCATAGCAGGCCCCTGCAACCTCTCCTTGTTCAACTATATCCATACTCTATGATTTCTATGTTTTGTGCTGATCATGCCTGGCCTTATACTTCTTCTGTGACTTTTGTAGTGTTTCATGTACCTTTAGATTGATCTGTCTGATCCTCTCTATACATTTTTCAGCCCTCAAAGCATCTCATGTAAGATCTTCCCTGACTCCTCCTTGTTGCCCATATGAAATATCCAAAACAAGTCTCAAACGGAGACTTTCCTGTAGAAGTGTGGACAACTTCTTTTACAAGAATGGTGTATATATATTAGATTTTCATCCTAGGTATTCAGATGCTTCTCATTGTATCCCCCCATAAGCTACACTAAAGTCTTGTTGACTACTTTTGTCTACCCATCTATCTATGGATGGAAAGTTGTAGACATCTTCAACTTTGTGTCCATCTTCTCCCACAATGTAGTCCAGAATGCATTAAGAAATCTTGTGCCCCTATCTGAAATGATGCTCGTTGGTATCCAAAGTGCACCCAAACCTATCTAATTTTTTTTTACTACTTATTATCCATTTATTGTCTTTTTCCAAAGCATCAGAACACACATTTTGCTGAAATTGTCAATTACCATGAAGAGGTATTCATGTCCCTTCCTTGTGAGTAAACCTATCACAAAATCTATGGAAATTCTTTCCCAAGGACGAGTAGGCATAGGTAAGGGATGATATAGAACTTGTTTCCTATTGTTAGGCTTGTTGGTGTTGGGTCTTGAAAATGTCATTCATTTCCATTACACTTTCACTATTATGTCCATTATATCACTTCCATTTCATTTCCATTTTACTACTATGTCACCACATTCATCCCACTTTCATTATCATTGGGCCACATTTATGTTTTTAAAAAATTTATTAATTCTAAGCCTTTTTAAGTGAATTTTTGGTTAAAAATTAGAAAATAATGTGCATATGCTTATACCTAACAAGTAGGTTGAGATTGTTGACATGTGTAGGTCAAAAGGAGACTTCTAGAAGACACTTATGTGGCACTCTAAGCCCAAATTCGAATTTGAGTGGAAAGAATCATGGAATCATGAGGATATGTGTCACATCTACTAATTGTATTGAAACTCTAAGAAGACATGTGTCTTATCAGTTCCTATTTTAATTAGGACTCTAGAGGTAGATGGAGAGATTCATGGACTTTCATTAATGAGATGGCTTCTCATATTTTTGTATAAATAGGAGATCTCTCTCCTTCATTTGTTAGTTTACAGCTTGTTAGCTTGTTAGCTTGTTAGTCTTAGCTTAGCTTGGCTTTTAGTTCTTTAGCTTGGAGTGTGCAGTTCTTCTTTGATGGCTTTGGAAAGCTTTGGAGAGCTCTGTTGTACTTTGTAATTTTGAAGAATTTGAATAAAGCTTTGATATTCTCAACATGGAAGGAGATGTGAAGTAGATGTCATGGAGCATATTAGAATGTAAGGTAGAGTAGATTTCATTTTGTAATTTTTCTTTAATTTCATTTATGTATGTCATTTTATTGCTTTCAAGTTTGATAGTCTAGATTTTCCATTCATACAATTTTAATTCATGCAAGTGTGTTCAACCGGTTGATTGTAGATTAGTTTTTCTTTACCTGTTTTTGCATCAAATAGTGACATAAGATTTGCCTCTCTGCTGAACTTTTTCTTAAGCTTTTCAATTTCAGTTATGATTTGATTTCAGTCTTATTTATTCGTTGTTGTTAGTTAGTTTAGATATCAAATTCTTCATGTCATTTGACGTTATCTCCACAGCCATGGCTTAACCCCGAAAAGCTACTTGGCGAGCTATTGGATTATGAGTGAAGCGATTTGATTTTACTTTCATCTCTGCAATTAGATATCAGGTTCTTCATATTATTGATGTTATCTCCAGAGCCATGGCTTAAACCTGAAAAGCTACTTGGCGAGCTATCAAATTATAAGTGAAGTGACTTGATTTTACTTTTATTTGCAAGTAAGTAATTTAGATATCAATTCTTCATGTTATTCACGTTATCTCCATAGCCATGGCTTAACCCGGAAAAGCTACTTGGCAAACTATTGGATTATAAGTGAAGTAAATTGATCATTCTTTTGTCAGTCTACAATTTTTGGTTTGTTTGAGTGCAATAGTTTAGCTTTTATTTCTGTAATTAGATGGGCAGCAGAGATAGTGATTTCATGATCAGTATTTCATTTTTTTTTTTTAATTTAAGTAGTTGCATATTTACATTCCTGTTCCAGTATTAATTTTATGAATAGCATGTTTTGAGATCTTTCGAAGTGCTAAGTTTTGGAAGTTACCATAAGGGACATAATCCTTGTCTTGAAATCTACATCCATACTTGACCTTTAAAAGTATTCTTAAAACCTTAGAATAGGATTTCCATTTGCATTTAACACTTTAGAAACCCAACAAGAACAAAACCCCAAAACAAGATAAAAACTATAAAACAACGAAGTAAGAAAAAGGTTAATTAAGCATATATGGTGCACCACACTTCATCGGTTTACAATACCCGGATTGATAATTTATGTAGAACAATTTAAGACATTAAATTGACTAGACATTTTGACACCATTGCAAGGGAAGTGTAATTAGGAGACCTTATTTCTTACATCTAAAAAAAAAAAATTAATAATTCTTGAGTATGCTCTCCTCCTGCACTTTGTATGATCTAGAGGATCAAAAAAAGAATTGTTATAAAAAATAATAATTAATAATTCTTGAGTATGCTCTCCTCCTGCATTTTGTGTGATTTAGAGGATCAAAAAAAGAATTGTTATGTTAAAAAAAAAAGGAGACAAAATAAACTTCATCATTTCAATTGATTCAATAAAAAAAATAATAATGAAACCCAACTGCTTTGAAAGGTTCAGCTGTCCAAGATTGACTGGTCATGGTTTATAGTGGTCCTCAAAACACTGTATCCTATTTTAATAATATTTTGCAACTTAGTTGCCGAATGTAGCCTGATTCCGTAGCTAATTGTGAATTCCACGGCTAATTTCAAGGTTTAGCAGGTTACATGCATCCAATGAAGAAACTGACCATATGGGCATCTCCGGAATTGTCCTGACATGGATCCTATCCTAGTCACCCAGCCCAGATTGATAAAAAAATCAGCTTAAGACCTCAATCAAAGCCTTGTTTTCAATACATTTACCTTGAAGTTTTTGCTGCCTGAAATCGAAAATCATTAATCCTTCTTATAAAATTTCACAATTTCAGAGGAAAAAGGAAAACAATCTATGGCTATCTTGAATCCTAGCTTTCACTGTGGCCTCAATAAGAAAATCTGCATCCCTGTTCAAGTTTTGGCCTTAAAACGAACTTGCAAAAACATTTTAAAAAAAATAATAATAATAAATAAAATAAAATCTGCAAAAGCCTCCTCTAGTTTTTTTTCTGACTCTTGTAATTAATAGCAGCAGGCCAATGTTAGTAAAAATATTCAACACTCATCCATATTCCATCCATTGCTGAAGTATCATCAGCATTGTTACTGCTTCTATTTGTCATCTCAATTATTTCTCCTCTCCGATCCAATAAGACTATACCTATATGGAGATACCTGCCAACATTTATGAGTAAATCAGCAACTTTCCAATGCGATGCAAGGATCATAATATAGGATTATATTGTGTTACACTATCGATTCAAGAGAACATACCATATACAATATCAATTGAGCGGAGGTTCATTATAACGTAGTTATACAAAGAGCAGGGAGCACGAGCCAGGAAGCGAGAACATATGACCGAGAGAAAAATACCTGTTCAGGATGTCCTTGAAAAATTCTAGCACCATTTATTTTCTATTTCCTGTGTTCAAATTGCAAATCAAACCAGAAGGTCGAATGCAACAATTCGTGAAAATGCAGAACAGTAAAAATGTTAATTAAGGAAAAACGCAAAACACTGAAAATTGTCAAACTTCAAATGCACGATTTGGCCAAACAGAGACAAAATTTGGAAAAATAAAACATGAGTTTTTTTGACAGTAGGGTCAATTAGATAACCCAGAAACGGTTTTAAGAAATTCATGGCGGTTTGAGAGAATTTCTTGGTTCTCTGAAGCCTCTTTTTGCATGCCGCGTGAGGAAAAACAATGCTTTTTGAACAGTTGTGGCCATATTTCGATTTCTTTGAGAAATCTGCCCAAATCCAATTTCCTTGGCTGCCAGGTCATCCACCGTGTCACTGAATGCGTGAAAAAAATGATTTCAATTAAATGAACAAGGAATAGTTTGAACACAGCACGCCGTAGTTGTTTCAAGAAACATGACTCTCTGTCATTAAAACCCATGAAGTTGCTGCCACCCATCTGTACCTGTTCTGTTACTTCCAGTTAAATGTTGGGAGAAAATGGAACAGGGAAGACAACGTTTATACCCATGCTGGCTAGTTTATTGAAACCAGATCTTGTAGATATGGAGAATCCTGAATCCAATGTGTCATACAAACTGCAGAAGATCAACTAAAGCTCCAGTCCACTGTTAGGCACTTATTGCACAAAAACAAAAACAAAAAAAATAAAAATCCATGATTCATATACGCACCCTCAATTCACATATGATGTCATGAAACCACTTCAGATTGAACAATTAATGTAGTAAATCTTTCTGGTAGAGAATTACATAGAGTTGCAAATGCATACCTGGATTCAAAACAGTGTATTGTTGCAGCATGAAATTGCACAAATAGTCCAGTCCTTGCTCAGGCCAAACATCTATGTTATTATCAAGCATGACCTTAGTATCCTTAATTATTTATCGGACTTTATCTGTTGTTTGTATGGGAAGCCTAGGGCTTATTGTGTAGTAACACTAGCATTTTCAGTTAGAGAAGGGATCAATATCATTTTGGTTGGTTTTGTTTCAACTGAAAATCTCTGTTTTAAAGATGAATCACTTACTTTTAAGGTTGTAGAAACTCCACAGGAAAGTGTGGAAGAGATAAAAAGCTATGCACGACACAAGTATCCAAATATGTGTAAAAATAATGGTTGGATGTCTTTTAGCTGCGGAATGCAGCCTAATTCTACAGCTAACTGGCAATTCCGCAACCATTTTCATACTTCTATAGGTTATAGGTGTCAAGAGACGAAACAAACCACATGGGTAGCTGGGAAAATGTCAGTACATGGATGGTATCCTATTCATTTGATCCAAGTTGATGAAAAAGATCCCGATCAAAGGGAAGTCAAAGTGTGTGTTATCACTAAATCACAACACTAAGTCACCGCATGTCAGGAAAAAAAACAATTTTGAATCAATGAAATGAATAAGTTATTTGCTTACTTTTCTGAAGGTATTGATTAATTTTGGACTGATGATGAAAGATGAATGGGTAAATTTTTATTCAAGATTTTTAGCTACAGAAACTGTGCACATTCCGCAGCTAAAGTCCAATTCCGTTGTTGTTCTCTAATTCCGCAGCCGAAAAAACCTCATTGTTCAAATCAGCCTATCTTTCTCATACAAAATCAGATTTTGATGATTCAAGTACCATTGGAAAGATCTCAACAAGATCTACACAATGAGGGATCCATCATTAGAGTTTGAAATGGAAAATAATGAAATAAATTGCTGAAAAGAAGCAATATTCAACTTGGGACACCAATTCCAAAGCAGGTATAAATTCTTTTGATTTTTTCTTTGAGGACTTGTTTCATTAATACAAATTCTTAGTTTTGTGTGTAAATATCATAACTAGAAAGATTGATCACCTCTCTCCTTTGATAATATTACATTCCATTGCAGAAGAAGTATTAGTTTTTTTGTAGGTTCCAAGAGGAAAGACAAATGACTACAAGAGAATGGTGTCTCTCTAAGAGACCAATTTGTTTCATAAGAGGATGATCAACAATAAAGAGGAAATATGTTGATGCAAAATCAGATCCAAACACTTGGAAAACCTTCAGATACTATTGTCTCCATCACATCCATACTTCATAATAAACCATTCACCTCATTTCACTTCATATTTTCCATTTACATTCACATACACTTTCCATCTCTTTTTGTCCATTCATAACCCACAAATAAAAGCAAGAGGCTCATTCACATGCTTATTGCCCATTGCCATTTCTACTCTCCATTTCCATCTTCCATTTTCATCTTCCATTTCTTGTCATTTTCATTTCGCAAACAAGACATGCTTCAATGCAAATTATTGAGCCCATAGTCCTTTGAGTCTAAGTTCCTTGTAAAGACACCTTGAGGCTTGCATGCCTTAATGACAAGTCCTCATGCTGACAAATAATGGGAATACATTAATGTCCATTGTTCATCAGATCTTCTAGGTGACTCGACATCGGCAAATTCATTCGTACCTAGCAAGATGTGTTTGGGCATCTTGACTCACATTGTCATCAATGGTGAGAGTTCTCGTATTGACTAGTGGAATCCATTAATGGCCACTAAATCAACAATTTCCTGCTATATTCGACATCAGAACATTTTTTTCATATAGTATGAATTGTGCCAATGAGTTTTGAAGAAATGAAGACTATTATTTTCAACATTTTGGAGCAGATTCAGCAAGTTTTAGTAGAAGCAATAAAAAGTCATCTTAACTCTTTATCCATGACTCCTCTTGTTCAGCCACTTGAAGAAGAATATCATTAGAATTTTGTAGCCACCACACATACAGCTCATCCATTCCAAAGGGTAAGTTAAGGTACGTCATTTTCTAACTTTTGACCATAGCATTCCATAAAAAGCTAGAATGATAATTGTTGGAAAAACATTTCTCTTCCTCATTTCATAAAATTTCCAATACCATCAGTTGGGGGGGAGGGGGAATATATTCATATTCATATCTTTCCATGTCCATATCATACTCAGGAGCCCACATACTTCCAACATATATTAACTATTACATTGTTATTATGAGCATAAAATGACTTTTCAAAAAGTGCTTAAAGGATAAATTGGATACAAACAAAATCATGGCTGTCACACAAGAACCAACCATCATGCAATCCAATAAAGATATACTTTGCAACGATAATCAAAATATCATTATGCAAAGTTCAAAGATCAAAATAGAATGCAACAAAAAAAAATGGTTGTAACACAAGAACCAACCATGTTGCAATTCAAGTAAAACACTTTGCAAAAATATGAAGTTATCAAATGATATCTTGCAAAGATAAGCCAAAGCTCAAGGATCAAAAGAGTTAATGTAATATATATTGCATGAGGACATGCAATAACTTCAATTGGGGGGTATGTTGGGTCTTGAAAATGTCATTCATTTCCATTACACTTTCTCTATTATGTCCATTATATCACCTCCATTTCATATCCATTTCACTACTATGTCACCACATTCATCCCACTTTCATTATCATTGGGCCACATTTATGTTTTTCCAAACTTTATTAATTCTAAGCCTTTTTAAGTGAATTTGTGGTTAAAAATTGGAAAATAATGTGCATATGCTTATACTTAACAAGTGGGTTGAGATTGTTGACATGTGTAGGTCAAAAGGAGGCTTCTAGAAGACCCTTTTGTGGCACTCTAAGGCCAAATTCGAATTTGAGTGGAAAGAATCATGGGATCATGAGGATATGTGTCACATCTCCTAATTGTATTGAAACTCTAAGAAGATATGTGTCTTATCAGTTCCTATTTTGATTAGAACTCTAGAGGTAGAGGGAGAGATTCATGGACTCTTATTAATGAGATGGCTTCTCATCTTTTTGTATAAATAGGAGATCTCTCTCCTTCATTTGTTAGTTTAGAGCGTGTTAGCTTGTTAGCTTTTTAATCTTAACTTAGCTTGGCTTTTAGTTCTTTAGCTTGGAGTTTGTAGTTCTTCTTTGATGGCTTTGGAAAGCTTTGGAGAGCTTTGTTGTACTTTGTAATTTTGAAGAATTTGAATAAAGCTTTAATGTTCTCAACATAGAAGGAAATGTGAAGTAGATGTCATGGAGCATATTAGAATGTAAGGTAGGGTAGATTTCATTTTGTAATTTTGCTTTAATTTCATTCATGTATGTCATTTTATTGCTTTCAAGTTTGATAGTCCGTTCATGCAATTTTAATTCATGCAAGTGGGTTCAACCGGTTGATTGTAGATTAGTTTTTCTTTACATGTTTTTGCATCAAATAGTAACATGAGATTTGCCTCTCTGCTGAACTTTTTCTTAAGCTTTTCAATTTCAGTTATGCTTTGATTTCAGTCTTATTTATTTTTTGTTGTTAGTTAGTTTAGATATCAAATTCTTCATGTCGTTTGACGTTATCTCCAGACCCATGGCTTAACCCCGAAAAGCTACTTGGCGAGCTATCGGATTATGAGTGAAGCGATTTGATTTTACTTTCATCTCTACAATTAGATATCAGGTTCTTCATGTTCTTGACATTATCTCCAGAGCCATGGCTTAACCCCAAAAAGCTGCTTGGCGAGCTATCGGATTATAAGTGAAGTGACTTGATTTTACTTTCATTTGCAAGTAGGTAATTTAGATATCAATTCTTCATGTTATTGATGTTATCTCCAGAGCCATGGCTTAACCCAGAAAAGCTACTTGGCGAGCTATCGGATTATAAGTGAAGTAAATTGATCTTGCTTTCGTTAGTTTGCAATTTTTGGTTTTTTGAGTGCAATAGTTTAGATTTTATTTCTGTAATTAGATGGGCAGTAGAGACAATGATTTCATGATCAGTATTTAATCTTTTATTTGATTTAAGTAGCTACATATTTACATTCCTGTTCAAGTATTAATTTTATCAATAACATGTTTTGAGATCTTTTGAAGTGCTAAGTTTTGGAAGTTACCATAAGGGACATAAACCTTGTCTTGAAATCTACATCCATACTTGACCTTTAAAATTATTCTTAAGACCTTAGAATAGGATTTCCATTTTCATTAAACACTTTAGGAAACCAACAAGAAAAAAACCCCAAAACAAGATAAAAACTATAAAACAACGAAATAAGAAAAAGGTTAACTAAGCATATATGGTGCACCACACTTCATCAATTTACGATACCAAGATTGATAATTTATGTAGAGTAATTTAAGACATTAAATTAACTAGACAGTTGGTACAACAAAGCATTCATCCTCTTATGAACCTAGCTACTTGCTCTTGCACCTTGGGTCAATACACATACCTTTGCAAGTTATCCATGATCTTCCCTACACCAAAGTTCCCTGCAACCTTCGAGGTGTGAGTCTATCTAATCAACTGCAAACACTCACTGTTTAGGAACACATAACTTATCCATCTTATAGAGTAACCCATCCTGGAGATGGTAGTCAATGGTGTTGTTATGATCATGCACATGACTCTGACTCTACAACTGCTAATACACCTCCTTGAAGTCCTCATCTTCTGAATATGCCTCTCTATATGCATCATGGGTAAATGGCTCCATGTGCATAAGAATCCCTAAAGTTGTAATCTTTCATGTGGGTGGCCTTAAAAGCATATTGACCAACTTGTTTTTGCTACCCATCTTATAGTTGATCACCAAATGAAAATGTTGTAAAATCCCCATCCATTTTTTATGCTTGGTATGATGTAAATTACTTTGGGCCTACAAGTACTGTACCGGCTGGTGATTTGTTTGGATTATTGTCTCCTTTCCCATCAGATAGTGCTTCCACTTCTTCACAACTTGCACCATGGCATAGAGCTCCTTATTGTAGGTAGGGTGGTTAAGAACTTCCCCATGAAATACTTCAAAATGGTAGCAAATGAGCATTCCTCCTTACATTAAGACAGTTACTCCCATAGCATACCCGTTCGCATCTGTCTCCACTTCAAAGGGTCGTTGCATGTTTGTTAATGCTAGAACTAGTGCTTGACTGATCTTCTTTGTTAGCTCCTCGAAAGTCTTCTACTAACCTTTTCCCCATTTGAAACTCTTGCCACTTGTTGTTATGGCGTGGATTGGTACTTCTACCACTGAAAATGAGGCTATGAACTTCCTCAGGTACTGTACTTCCCTAATGAAAATCTTAACCTCAGAAAAATTACTAGGCACTGGTCATTTCATGATGGCCTTTATCTTGGAAGTGTTGATTTGGAAGTTCATCATTCAAGGGTAGGTATTGCACACTCGTGGGGAATTCAAAAATGAACTTAGTGAAAGCCAAGCCTTTCTTACTTTCTAGGGTCACAAACTCCAAATCATACTCCTAAAGGATAACAATCCAATGGGCATAATTCCCATTAATGACCTAAATACTCGATATAAAGGACATAGGGTTAGATTTTGTGACAACCCCAGTTGTGCACATCAAGATATAATGACAATTTCTGGAGAAAGAACACAACTCACAACACCAACTTCTCCTCATGGAGGTAGGACATAGAGGGTGTGGTTAGATTCTTTCTCCCATAGTAAATGATATGTTCAGATCCATTGACAGTCCCTTGAACTAGGACACATGCTACAATTTAAGTGGAGGTGGAAAGGTACACGATAAATTCCTTATCAAAGTTATGTCGACTAATCAAAGAAGTACAGGTGAGAGCACACTTAACCTGAAGAAACTAATGAACAATGGTGGTATACTCAAGAATAAATCTACGTAAGAAAATTTCTTTCTTTTGAACGCTCAACACTTGGTGTACATTATCAGGGTGAGGTACCTCAATGGTAGCTCAAACTTTAAGAGGTTCAAAGGTAACACTACCTTAGGGGATTATGAAACCAAAAATCTATTTCATAGGAGTGAAAAAGATGCACTTAAGAGGGTTAAGATGTACATTATACTTGCGACACCAAATGAAGATGATACACAAATCTTCCAAATGTTGCAACCATTGTTTCAAACGAGTAGTGAGATCATCAAGGTAAGAAATGATGGCTCTAGCATTTTTTAACCCAAAAGGTGATCCATAAATTTCCGTGAATATTCCACTGGACAGTTCGTCACAACAAATATGATAATAATGTATTAAAATACTGAAATTTTACACTATTACAGTTCTATTAAACTTTAATATTTGTAGATTTAACTGTAATTAGTGCATGCATGTGAATGGAAATAATGTAGAAATGTAGAAAACAACAAAATAAGCTCACACACACATAAGAAAAAAGATATGCTCTATGGGAAACCCTTTCAGGAGAAAACCCAGCTGGAAGGTGAGGCCACTGCGCTCTCTTTCTCTATTTGTAAATATGGCTGCAAGTACAAAGAAGTAATGCCTATGGCTCGTGGGATGCTACAGTGCACTGATCTTCTCTATGTGCTCTACCTCCTATCTCTCCTGGCTATCTTTGCTAAGCTGTCGAACAAAATTCTCTCAAAAGAATGGAATGCCTCTTCCTCCTAGTGGCCTGATTATAACACAATCAAATAGCCTACTAGTGGTTAAGTTTAACTACATCAAATCTTAACTAGAATTACAAAATATACTCTTCTAGAGTATTTTACATCAAAAACACGAGACTAGGCCACTTTCCATGAATAATGGGGGCTGACGCGACATCCTCCTGAACTATAGGTGTGAAAACAAGAAGGTCAACTTCTAAATGGCATAACTTTTGCATACAAACTATGATTGACATGCTTCTTGCGTTGTTGGAAAGGTATTTGTGTGTAGAATATCATGAGAAGGTGTCACGCTAAATCGGTCAATTTTTACCCCAAAAAAATGTCGTTTGATGGCTCAAAACACTCCCATAAGGTTTTAGACTTTGTTTTGCCACACTGGTTCTTGTCGGTAAAAACAGTCCCGTGAGCTGATTCCTCCACTTTTTCCACTCCAAACACATCAAGATGGATGGAAAACAATATAATGATCAAATTCAGATCACACCTCCCCATTTTGGGAGGCTTTTGGTCCTCAAAATATTTTACTGAATGAGGTGAGGCAACTTGATGACACATGCGGCGAATAGCCAATGGGGGGGAATTTTTTTGCATTGCTTTTGGACTGAGAGTCCCTGGCTGGCTTGCCAGCTCTGTGAAATTTTCTAGAGCAGTGATGTTCGTCTGGTCTGTGCATTTCCTGAAAGAAATGGAGCTGGCTAGTTCTGCGTAGTTCTGGAGAATAGTGCAGCTGACCTGGGCTGCTCTGCGCATTTTTGGAGAGAAGTGCAACTAGGCCTATTATGCATATTTCTAGAGGGCAATGCAGCTCGCTTGGCCTTCTCTACACAATTCTGGAGAACAGTGCCAGTTGGCTGGAACTGTGCATTTCTTAAGAGCAGTGTCGGCTGGCCTGCTCTGCGCAATTTCTAGAGCAAGGCTAGTTGGCCTACTCTGCGCAATTTTTGAGTGCAGGGGAGCTGCTAGGCTTCTCTATGCAATTCTTGAGGAGAAGACAAGTTTCCTCTAGGTTTGTGCAGTTTTGCCCAACAGTCAATTAACAGGGTGTGAACCAAGTGTTGGATGTGCTTGTGGTTGACCGACGGGACAAGTGAGTGAGCACAAGCTCTTAAATGATAGATGAGATTAAATAAACACTAGTACCTAATAAGTGCAGGATAGTTGTGATGATTTCGAGGAGGGAGGCTCCAAAATGAAGCAAAGGCAAAATTTTGGAGGGAGTGTTGTAGCCGCTACAACAGATCCATTGCCTTCAATGAATATTAATGTTAGGTGGTGTTTCCATCAATGATAAATGTGGATATTGTTTGACATAGTGTTGTCATTGATGACAAGAAGTGTCTTTCATGAATCAAAGGAAGCAGTATGATAGCGATATCTCTTGCATTCCCTCATCAAGTGAAGTGAAAGAGTCCTGAAATTTATTTAGTTTATGTAAAATTTAGGTTGTCCTAATGAGTCTATGGATGGTACGATTGGATAGTCCTCTATGAGACCTTTCTAATGGTATATCACACTTGGAAAAACTCCTCCTTCATGAGAAGTTATGATCGTTTAAATTTGGAAGTTGTAGTGAGAGCCCAATACACCAAATTTATGTAAAGTCACCAAATTTGTTAAAGATCGCACATGTTGAGGGAAAATCCATACATTGGAAAATCAATCAACGATTTCAAGTGTGTGAACATGTGCATTGTTTGATGTAGTTAAACAATGTGCATCTTTAAATTGATCTAATGGTGGTCAAATGATTTAATGATGGATGATGAGAAGAGATGTGTGACATTCAACCTCCCACATTGAACCAATGAGATGTTGACATGTGGCAGGCATCTAGTAGGTGTACACCTGGACAATTGAAGTGGCAATACTAGACAACTGGCATGTTGAGTCAAGCCCACATGGAAGTGTAGGATTATGTGGCATAATGTTGATGATGTGGCACCCTTCCATGTGGCATGCTAACAAGGCTTTCTTGGTTGGCCAATAAACGAGAATCTTGATGAGATTTGGCCCACTCAAAATTAACCACCTGGTATAATGTCTTGACGACATCAACAAGTGAATGCCTAATAACTCTTAGCCCCGAGGTTTTATGGAACGGTTGTATGAGTTGACTTGTTCCTTGAATCAATGGCCTGATTGTGCATATATTATGGCACAAATTGTGGTTCATTGGCATCGATTGTGAACTAAGAGTATAACATGAGAGCCTTATCCTCATGGCTAGTCTACGGTGAGTTTGTTTCACTGGTCACATGGTCAAAACCCTAGAGTATGCCGAGGGATAAATCTTTGATTAGCTTGACACTATGACGGTGATATTAGTTTGGCTTAGATGGTTGGCTTGATGATATGACATGGAAATGGTTCTTATTTGGAGAGTTCCAAAGGCACAAATTTTACTCGCTCAATGCCATGATTGTGATATTGTTCTAGATCACTGACTCAGACGTTGTGATGCATGGTTTTTATTTGGAATGTGTTGAGGGAAAAATAGTTGATTGGATAAGACATCGTGACGTATGGTTTTGATTTCAAATGTGTTGAGAGTATAGTAGTTAATTAGGTCGATATTGCAATTGTGATATTGTTCTGGCTCATTGGCATGACATTGTGACGTGGATATAGTTTTGATGCTATGAATATGATATTGTGACCCGGATATGGTTTTGAATTGGGTTTGTGAAAGGCACAACTTGCGATTGGCTCAACATCATAATTTTACATTGTGACGTGGATACACTTTTGAATCAAAGTGTGCTAAGGGCACAATTTTTTATTGGCTCAGACACTGTGATGTATGATTCTAATTTGGAATGTGTTGAGGGAACAATAGTTGATTAGATCAGATGTTGTGATGTATGGTTCTGATTTGAGATGTGCCAAGGGCACAATAAACAATTAGCTTAACACTGTGACTATGTTATTGTTCTAGCTCGACGCCATGATTGTGATATTGTTTTTTTTCATTGGCTCAACATTGTGACATGGATACGATTCTAAATTGGAATGTGACAAGGGCACAAATTTTTGTTGGCTCAGATGTTGTGATGTGGACATTTTGACTAGATCAATGTTGTGATATGGATATTGCTCTAAGTATGGCTCAACCTTAGTGAGATGGATAAGCAGTGTGTTTTGACAAATAGAATTGACAATCCCTTCTAGCACATGATAGGGTGTAGCACAGTTGGTTGGAACATGGTTTATCTCCTGTGAGGTCAAGATTTTGAACCTGAAGGTTGGTTGATTCTTTTATTGTTTTTATTTTTCCAACAAAGATCTATTTTGTAGAATGCCACTGTACCTTGTTCATTTTGTAAAGCGTGCTTGGATTGTGTTATTTTTTTGAACCATTAATTTAATTTCTATTTTTATATGGTTTTTGGAGTCAGTATGAAGCCAAATTGAATTTCACAAGAAGCATCATGACCAAAATTTTGGGGCGCTTGAAGAGCCTTGATGATACGTTTTTGATGTCTAGAACCTATAATCTTTTTTTTGGATGCTTGGTGTGCGTATGACCAAATCAAGATCAGGGAAAGGAGTTAGGGTGATAGATAGCTGAAGAGATTGTTGTAATAAACAGAGTAGGTTATGAGCATGTTTTGGAAACATTACGGTAGAAACAATATTTATATCAAATATTTTTGGAAAAAATCACATTTAGATTATAAAGTCGACGTGTTTCAAACCAATAAAAACCTAACCATTTCTTTAAAAAAAATACCATGAGACATAGACGATGAAGTTTTTTTAAGGCACTCTATGGTGTAAAGGTCATCAAGTCAAAACTTTGTGAGAAAATCTGAGAGTGTGACCTAAATCCCAGAATGATTTTAACAACTTAAATATCTCTAAGTCATAACTACTCAATCTAAAAATTAATCTTGCAAGACTCACAAAAATTAACATAACAAACCAAACAAAAATATTATCATAAAATATTTATTATTTATAAATAAAAAATTAAATATATATTTTTCTCATTCTATTCATGATTACATTCACTTGAACAAATAATGAGCCAAGATATCCTCTACAAAAACACATACTACACCCACATAAACCCCAAATATTTATAAATATAAGTCCCACTTTAATTGCCACAAATTCAAGAAGCGTGCATCAACTTTGACGAAGAGAATCCCATCAGTTGTGCTCCCCGTTAATGGCGGTGTTGATCCAACGCTCCCGTGTGTTTCGTGGCATGTGCTTAACATTAGTGATGTGTCTGTTTAATAACACCTATAGGTTTTGGTGTAACAACAATCGTGTCTACAACAAGTGGTATCAAAGCCAAAGGTCTCGAGTTCGAAACCTACAGGTTATTTATATACATTTGCAGGTGCAACAATATCTTGGGTGTCAAGGCTACAAAGAATAGTAGCCCGCTCTACAACAGAAGCAGAGTACATAGCTGCAATAGAAGCTTGTAAAGAGATGTTATGGATGCAGCGATTCCTAGGAGAGATAGGAATAAAGCACGACAAGTATGTGTTATATTGTGATAGTTAGAGTGCAACTTACTTGGTGAAAAACGCAGCATTTCATTCAAAATCCAAGCACATTGACTTAAGGTACCACATACCCCTTTCATTTTTGTTGTCTTTGGAGTGTTGCTCTTCAGCTAGATTTGGTCTACATTTGAGAGTTTTGGACATAACGGTCTTGGAAGGGTATCTCTGCCCTCAACTCGAGCCACGTGTGTTTCAAACTCGAGACCTTTGGCTCTGATACCACTTGTTGGAGACACGATTGCCGTTACACCAAAACCCACAGGTGTTAGTAAACAAACACATCGCTAGTGTTAAGCACATGTCACGAAACACACTGGGCGTTGGATCAACACTGCCATTAACGAGGAGCATAACACCATTACATTTTATTTTCGATATGCTACTTCGAAACTTTTCCAACCAAATCCCTATCCATATCTTACACGCAATTACTATTAAGGCGATGATAGAAGACAGCCCATAAGCTTGTTGTACCACGGCTCCGTTATTCTGGAGATGCTCTGAATCTCTCTTCCACATGAAGATAATGATGAATGGGCTATGACTGCGGTATCTCCGCCATGGAAGCTCTTATTCGCTGCCTCCTTCGAACAGAGGAAGAATGTGCGAGAACCTAAGTCCTCGACCTTACCACCTGGATTTAAACCTGCCAACAAAACTGACAGACCATTAACCATGGTTTGCATTTCAACAAAACTGATAGACCATTAACCATGATTTCCATATCAAACACAACAACCTATATTCTAGGTACATCCGCCATTTCTCCGAAATTGGGACATAATTAGGTTCAAGGTGTATTTAAAATTCAACGCAGTTTAGACGACTAAACCAAATTAGGGTTCTTACAGTTGATGGTGAATTGTGAATAATGAAGTCCAAATGAGGCAGGATCATTATTGAGAAGAGGCTTACGCCCTTCCTTGGCATAGAGAACAAGGGTGGCTTTAATTGCATCCTCCACTGTGGCATATTTGGAGAGTAATGCACGCAGTGGACCAATGCTCCTTGCAACTGTCACGTTCACCAGTAATTTATTAGCACCTAATGCCTTATCATTCACTCGGTTATTTGTCCAAGGCGTGTGTTTCCACTGATCCCGATTGAGAATCTCAAGATGTGTCTTTGGCCTTCTCTTTGTCATACTCGTATTTTTCTTCAATTTCGATGATGAAAATGAAGATGATGCCTCCCAAGTCTTCTGGGCTTGGGAAGAGCGCCCAGAGTAGGTCGAGGACCTACGGAAACCTTTTTCATGGGGGAGATTAAAATTGCGAGGTAATGGTTGTTGAGTTGTTACAGAGCTGCTCATATGGCCATGTCTTTGCACTGATCCATTTCTCGGATTCGACTTGCTTCCTGACATCTTGGCCGCCCTTTTCTCCATGTGATCTTTGATTATAACTTCAGAAGACAACATCTAACTTCACCTCAACCTCCTGTATCTGTAATTAGGAGTGGGTGAAAAGCAAGAACCCAAGACACGACTTCATCGCCGGAGCAAAAATAATGGCAAGCCCCAGTGCCTGTACTCAGCGTATTGGCTGCAACAGATGCCCACAAGGTGGCCTTACCTCCACCACACATCAATCGAAATTTTTGGAAGAGATTCTAATCCAAAATAATCCAGAAATTATAGATGCAAAACAATTTAATAGCACCTAGGGTATCACTGACCCCTTCATGAAACGTCACTAGGCATTGTTACAATAGACAACTTGGTACCGGTATTACAATAAGCCATGGATTAATAGGATGGAATGAACCTATGGCTATGGCGACTTGCACTCCTCCTTGTCCTTCACTTTGCCTTTCTCAAAACGCTCGAATGAATTGTGAATGGAGAAGGGCGTGGGGGACTAAATACATCTTAATGCTATAAAGGGCCCGCTTCGAAACTACTCCAAAGACCCACCTAGTGGTGGGAGGTTGAGTAGAAGGGTGAAGGAAAGTAGCCACACACCCAGGTTGTGAGCGAACGAGAATACGAACGGTCACACCAATGAGAGTTCGCAACCTCCTGTTTTCAAACTCTACCTTATCGCTTCAAAAGTCTAGATTGAAACTTTTGAAATTTGAACTATGACATGGCATAACTGATTCATGTTATCGCTTCAATTTAACCTAAAATTCTAGATTGAAACTTTTTTAGATTTGAACTATGACATGGCATAACTTATTTATGTGTTAAAATTGGGTTAACATGGTATTATTGCTTGAAACTTTTTGAAAATTAAACTATGACATGGCATAACTTATTCATACATGTCATAACTTATTCATATGTTCAAATTGGGTTAGCATTGTATTATTGTTTTGGAATTTAATTTAATTATAAAATTTGTTTTATGTAGTATTTAAGGAGGGTAGTGAAAATGAAGTGTTATATATCAAAAAATTGAGATTTAAATTTTTGGATTTACTCATGTTTTTACAAGAGATATATTAGATACTTAAAGTTTTAATGTGAATATATTTAGTTATTTTTTTAATCACAAATAAAAAATACAATTAAGAATTTTGATTTTGAGAATATTATGAAATTTAACTAATAAAGTTGAAATTAATTATTTATCTTTATTTTTTAATTTCTTTCTCTCAATTTCCAAAATATTCCTAAAATCTGCCATAAAAATAAAAATAAATTCCCTTAGTTCTGTTAAGGATCCTATAGACCCAAAAGACATGAAAGATTTAGATGTTCGTGTGGTATTCCATATATTGGAGAAATGTGTCATTCAATTACCCAGATAATCCATGAGCACACTTTAGACATAAGGCACAATCGTTCTTGCTCATCAGCTCTAGTTGAGTATGTGGAGAAATACAAACATCATTTCTATATTGAGTATGCGGAAAAATACAAACATCATGTTTATATTGAGGATTCCAAAGTCATTGCTAGAATTGATCATTTCCACCATAGGAAACTTACGAGAGGCTATCGGGATTGAGAGGCATGCGAGAAATCTCTGGTTGGAAGTTGAGCAGGAGGAGGAGGAGGATTCCTGCCCTCTCCCTATGATTCTCTTGTCTCCTCCCCCCTTCATTTTCCTTCCTCTCCCCTCTTTTTTCTTGCAATTGGTTATCTTTATTAATTCTCTTGTTTTTATTGTGTTCCTTTTGTTTTCCTTATCTTTAATTTAATTAATTAATATTTTTATTGTTTTTTATCCTTTCCTTTCTCTTTATATTTTTCATTATTATTTGATATTATTTATAAACTCCTAGCAATGATTTTTATATCTCACTCTAAACCCTCTTATTAATTTTATGGAGTATTTGTATCCTCTTTATTCCCCTTTTCAATTTAATTCTATAACTATGTTTCTTATAATTTATTAAAATTTAATATTTTATCCTAACAACTATTTTTATTTAAAGCTTATTCTTTTCGGTTATTAATTTTTTCTAACATTATTATTAATATTGGTAGACCAATTTTATAACTATATTTATAATATTTTATTAAATAGAATTTATAACTAATAAGTATTAAATAATTCATTTTTAGGTTTTCTAGCTAACTAATTCCAACTGCTAGTTCTCAACAATGGCTAGTTTTAACCCTAGACAATGATGCATCCTTGCTATTTATTCATGAAGATTGTATGATTTTTTTCACCTTGCCATGAGGATGAACCACATTAATTGGTTCGTCGACCCAATCCTAAAAATGTGATTAATCAAAAAAACATTTTTCTACCTTATAAATCACAAAAATTTCAAATTCAACCTCTTATTACTTAAACACTATCTACGTAATCTGGATTAGGTAAAACCAATTTCTATTACTGAAGATGCCGTCAACATAATCTAGATTGAATAAAACCCATTTTCTTATCTCCTCGACACTGTCAAGATAATCTAGATTCTCTTTCCCAATAAGACCCCATTTCCTTTTATTTCCATTTCAGATCTGCTCGTCTGTGTGGTTCATATTATGGCCAGATAACTATACCACAAACTTAAAATAAATATAAATTATCTTTCACTTTATGGAATTTATTTGAAAATAACTGGGGGAAGTGATGGCTGGTGAAGGTAGAAGCTCATTTGGATATTTCTGTGGTGCTAAAGATTGAATCGATTCCTTGTGATTTAGGTTTAGATTAAATTTGTGGTGAAGACATTATCCAGTGAAATTATTGGAGCGTGCAGGAAGGTCCTTTACGGATGCATTTATTTTGGCTGTTTTTTAATATGGTAATATCAAATGCATAAATGATTTTGGCTGTTTTTTAATATGGTTATATCACATGCATAAATTCTATTTCCACATTAATTGTGGGAATCTATGAGTGGAACGTTTCCCAAGTCATACCCAGCAGAAACCAAACTCTCGTTTGATGGATTTCCTATTGATACACGGACATAGACCGACTGCGTGCCAACGGACGAACATCACGTTAAAGAACCTAATCTAGTCTACAAATAATTGTAAAATGTCGCACCAAATGACCTTAAAACTTTGAATAAATTTAAACCCTAAAAATAAAGCTGTAACGTCAAGAAGGTTTGAACCAGAACGCAAATGTTGGCTTTCTTATTAAGATTGGACTGTTTTGATGTTTTACTTGTGCGTTTAAATATAACCTTCACACTAATTTTGATTTCAGAATCTACATTATATTATGCCAATCTTATTTGGGTATTGATGATAGGACCATATACCATCTTTTTATTATTTAATGGTTGAAATAATAAAAAATTAGAATATTTAGAATATTTTATTAGGTTAATAATAATAATAATATATTACTTTCATGGAAAATGAAGTTGATTATATCCATTAAAATCAAGTTAGATATCAAATTGTTATACTAGATTTCCTTGTTTGTGGAGTGATTTTGTTGTTAAAGTTTATGGAAGTGTATATACTTTACTAGGTTTGAATTTGAACATGTAGAGATTATAAAAGATTATTCATAATTTTTTATTCAAAATATATATATATATATATATATATATATATATATATATATATATATAACATATTAATAATGTTTCTTCTATAAATTGTATTAAATATAACTTTATTGATGTATATTTATTAATGTGATTGTTCTTATTAACTAGTTATTATGGAGGACCTTGTATTATTATTAAAATTATTTTAATTAATGATTAATTTATGGAGGAATAACTATTATCTAGCCCATTTATGTTTAATTTCTAGAAGTGATATGTTGATCTCTTGAGCTTGTGACGAATTTGGTTTACCATTGGTACCATCTTCCGAATGAGCGAAATTACCTTGTAGGTTTAATGGGGATAAATATTGCATGGTTAAAAAAGAAAAAGAGAAACAAAAATAATTGTGTGCTAAGACCATCTTGTTATGCAAGCATTTAATACTTGCAAAGATTTAGCAAGGGTGAGAAAACAACACAATATGTTATTGACACCACAAAAATAAATATCATCACCTCATAGTAGGTAGCGACAAGATTGGTGATGAATTTGTCATCAATAATTGTACTTCATATGTGGTCCAAACTTCTAGGTTCACAAATTTATTAGAATGTCATGATACCATGGGTCACCAACCGAGATGGCAAATAAGTGTTCATTTGGAAGGTCATCATTCAAGGGTAGTTGTTGTACACTTATTGGGAATTTAGAAATGAACTAGGTGAAAGCCAAGCCTTTCTTTCTTTCTGGGGTGACAAGCTCCAAGTCATACTCCCGAAGGATAACAATCCAATGGACATACTTCCCATTATTGACCTAAATAATCAATAGAAAGGACATATGGTTAGAGTTTGTGACAACCTCAACTGTGCACGTCAAGATATAATGACATGGTTTTTAGACATAGAACACAACATACAATGCCAACTTCTCCTCATGGAGGTAGGACATAGAGGGTCTAATTAGATTCTTTCTCACATAGTAAATAACATTTTTAGATCCATTGACACTCCCTTGAACTATGACACATACAAAAATGTAAGTGGAGATGGAAAGATACACGATAATGTCCTTATCAAATTTAGGTGGACTAATCAAAGGACTAGAGGTGAGAGCATACTTAACTTGAAGAAACTAATGAACAATGGTGGCGTACTCAAGAATGAATCTACGTAAGAATTTTTCTTTCTCTTGAAGGCTCAGAAATTGGTGTAGGTTATAAGGGCGAGGTACCTCAATCGTAGCTCAAACTTTGAGAGTGTCAAAGGTAATGCTACATTTGGGGATTATGAAACCAAAAAGCTATCCCATAGCAACAAAAAAGATGCACTTAAGAGGGTTAATATGTATATTATACTTGCGACATCAAATGAATAAGATACACAAATATTCCAATTGTTGCAACCATTATTTCACACGAGTAGTAGGATCATCAATGTAAACAAGAATAATGTGGAATAAGACATGAAAATAGTGTGACATGGCATGTTGGGAAGTGGATCTAGCATTTTTTAACCCTAATGGCATCACTTGATACATGGAATCTCCCCAAGGATTACTGAAGGCTAATTCAAAAATTGAATGTCAATATGATTATAACTCAAGAATCCATTCATAAATGATAAAACCTCATAGACCACACACTCTTTGATAATTTGATCAATAAATGTCATGAGATAGTTGTCTTTTTCTCAATCTTTGTTCATATCTTGAAAGTAAGTGTAGTTTTCACTGGTGCTTTCCTTTTTCATGATAGGAACTGAGTTGGAAACCCAAAAGGTATAAGTAACAGGGTAAATAAAGCATTGTTTTTTAAGCTTCTCAATTTCATCCTTGATGGCATTGTAACACGCCCCCTCCCCTATCTAACCTGACAAGCAGAGGTGGTTACTAAGCTAACTCAACGCTCTATGTGGAGTTATGCAAAAGGCGTATACAAACTTTTGAATTCCTTTCACTTTTATCACTAAAAGGACCAATTTCATCATATTTGTCTCTTTGAAATGTTTCTGGTGATAAAAAATTTTGTCTTAATTAGACTCTAAAAATGGAAGTTGTATTGTCTTAATGTTATGCACTTCACCTGCAAAAATAACATAATGCCAGAAATACAAAACAATAATGCCAGAAACACAAAAATATCATATGAATTGAGACAAGATGCAATGATATTTTATTATTCTAGAGCATAATACAATGTTCACTTGCCTCTTCGAGGGGGCAACCTCCAACAAAGAAGATCTTAATTACAATAAAACTTGATGATCCTTCCCTTGCTATCTAAGACTATTTATAGATTTATGACATCCAAAACCCTAACTACTAGGGGTATCTTGCATAGTATGCATTAACCACTTTATTTATTAATTATGGCCCATTTATAACTAATTTTGGTCACTTTTCTGTAATGTGAGTCAACCACTTATAGTTATTATTAATGTCGATAACCGCTCATTGGTTTTATTGACTCAACTAACTAACTATGACTCTAACTAGGCCGCTTAGGATGATTACCTATATAAAGGGGTTAGGGTTGGATCCTAACATGCCCTCCCTCATAAAAATAAACTCTAACATAACTCCTACTCTACCTAGGTAAGAGAGTAGTTACTCGCGAATTCAGTCCCCATTGTCCAGTCATGGAAACGAGATTACGAGGGTCTGACCCTCAGTATTATTTTTTTCTTTTCCATTCATTCTAGCATAATTCCTTCTTTACCTTACTTACACATTGGGTATGGCAATCACCAATACCCTACTACCACACAATGGTTCACCACGAGTTCGTCGAATTAACAAATGCACAGATGATCGGGATGACCACATCTCCCTACCTCACGACACCATTTCATGTCCCAAACCCCAACCTCTCGACCATGTCCCGACACCATTATATGATTATTAAAACACAACTAGATGACAAATCTTTATCACTAGAAATAAAGTTAAAATATAAAATACAGTTGTTTAAGCAACAAAAAGCATATGGTTGTGGACATTAAGTAGTCACTACATCTAGAAGAAGCTATGGACATTAAGTGGTCTCTACATTCACAGTAAAACATAACTAGCAAGGCCAAACCCTAAGGGCGTGGAAGAGATTTGAACCCATGAACTCCCACAAGGTACTTAACAACCAAACCAACTCAGCTATCTTTTGGGGACTAGAATTAACTAAATTATAACTTTACTTAAAATAATAATTATTAATGATAAAAAGAATTAATTCACAAATTAAACATATATACATTTCAAAACAACATGTAACAAAGATTCTCAACTATAAAGATACACCCCCACATTATTATAAAGATTTTTAATTTGTATATAGGCTTTGTTATAATACCATGGGCCACCACCAAACTATTTTTTTGTTATAATGATGCAACAACAATTGGAGCGACTGAGGAACAGAGCGTGGCATTGGTTGTAGCGCTAATCGAGGGCCTCCTACAATTGAAAAAGGAAGTTGAGGTGGTGACAGTAGCTCCAATGCAACAAAGGAAAATTAATGAGGACAATGGAGAGGGCATCTTTGAACTCAGTCCACCTAGTGCAGATTAGCTTGTTTTTCTATTTTAAATCATGTATTATAGATATATACTAATCCTCAGATTATTTTGGAAGGTATATACACAAAACGAATTTAGAGTAGAAGCTTGTTGATGATGTAGTAAGAAGTCAAGTCTTTTTTTATATATTTTTTATCTCAATTGCTGAAGAACTAGCTGCAGATGTAAAAGGTTTTGTTCTTGATACGAGATTGAAGTTAATACAAAAAACCTAGCCTTTTCGTTTAAAAAAAACCATGGGCCATAGAGTAGATGATGAAGTTTTGTTAAGTCACTCTATCGTGTAAAGGTCATCAATTCAGAACTTTGTGGAAAACATCTAGCCATGCCAAGGGCTGGTGTGACCTAAGCTGGGTGAAGTTTTGTTAAGGCACTCTATGGTGTAAAGGTCATTGATTCAAAGCTTTGTGGGAAAAAATCCAGCATGCTAAGGGCTGGTATGACCTAAGCTGGGTGTGATCCATGAGTTATTTTGCAACTTAAATGTCTATAAATCACAACTACTCAAGCCACAAATTAGTTGTGCAATAATCCCAAAACTCACAAAAATGAACATAACAAACAAGAAAATATTATTGTAAAAATATTTCTAAGAATTGTTTTTGGTGATAATCACATTAAGATTCATTTGTCGACACATTTCAAACCAACCAATGTGGTTCATCATCAAGACAATATGAACAATCAAATCATGGCAATGGATTAAACAGAGAGATAAATCGTTCCAATGGCTATAATGAAACGACTACTTTTGATTGGGTCAAAAAATGGGTGAAGGTATATTTTCTTATTAATTTAAATAATTAAATTATATATATATATATATATATATATATATATATATATATATATATATATATATATATATATATATATATATATATATATATATATAGATAGATATATTAATTATAAATTTGAAATTACGATAAGTTTTTACCATATTCATAATGGGAAGTTACTTTTGACTATACTAAGAATTGGGAGAAAATCTATTTTCATATATATATATATATATATAATGATAATTTTACCCAATCCTTAATATGAGGCCTAGGATTCTTTATTAATTATAATAGGAATTGTAGAATATAAATTATAAATAATGTGAAATATTATTCTTGTTTCAAAGATTAATAAATAAGAAATTAAAATATAATATAAATTACTGTTGTAGCAGCTACAACCACCCTCCAAAATTTTGGCTCTCATGCAAGTTTCAGGGCCTACCTTGGATCCTGTGATCAATCATCCTTGGTCAATTGTTGGTAAGCTGATGATTTCAAGCTCCCCTCCTTGATCCTAGGAGTTGTCCGCGTTCTCATCTTTATGCAACATGTGTCATCATCAAACATGGGGGTTGTTGTTTTCCATGCAAAGGGAATGTTGTCTTGCTTCAAGGGAATTATGTGCGTATGGGTGTGTTGTAGAGGCTACAACCACCCTCCAAAATTTTGGCCCACACCAATTTCAGAGTTTCCCTTAAAGAGTTTCACTTGATGACTGCACACACTCAGGTTCACTCTGTTAGTTCGTGTGAGTCTTTACATCCACCTTGCTTATTCATTGCATTCAAGTCTCTACATGCTAATGTCTAAGTCATGCTTGCGATCATGTTTTGGTTATGCTCAAAGTATTCTCTTCGTATGTGTTTGTTGTGTTCGCTATGAAAGCATCTGTCACACTCACACACGGAGTCACGTTCATCATTACGCAAGCGTCGTCTCAATCAATGAATGATCAATCTCGAGTGTCGCACTTGTCACTTGCACCGTCGGTCAGTCATGTTAAACATGTGTGTCTAGATGGTTTGGTCATATTGTCGTCAAGTCATGCGAGTGTGTGTTCATATGATCACCTATGCATCTTTCGATTGTTCACACACTTAGTAATTTTGCTGAAGTTCTGGCGACCAGACTCCCCACTGGCAGTTAGACAATGAACCTACTTTCGACTCGATCGATTGTCAACCAGAATAGCTCAGAAGCACCAAAATAGTCTTTTTAAGATGTGCTACCCGCAAGCAATTCAATCACCTCTCATGTTGGCCACCCAGATAGTCAAACCCGATAGTCACCCCACGACTGACTTCCCTCAAAAATTGCACAGAAGCCACTGAACTCACCCGCTCAACTGACTGAGGAAATTATGCAGACAGGTCAGATAGACACCAAGTGCCCATCCCTATCTCCTTCAGAAAATTGTGCAGTTTTCCCAGTCATTCATCCGGAGGGTCGACTGACTACTCATCCAAGAAATTTCGCAGTTTTCATGAGTAGGCATTCTATTTTCCAGCAGTCCCCTTAGCTCATAAATTGCGTAGAGATGATCAGTAGGCCGCCTTCCGAGCCTCAGTGCAATTTCCCTGCCAGCATCTCCTAGCAACACACTGTCAGTTCCCTCTGGGAATTATGCAGTTTTGTCTGCTAGTGACCTGAGCAGCCAACTGGAATTTCCCTCTGGGAATTGCATATTTTTGGCTGCCAGTGACCCTAGCAGCCAAATGGTAGTTCCCTCTGGGAATTACACAGTTTTGGCTGCCAGTCTCCCGAGCAGTTCCCCCAAAAAACTGCGCAATCCTTGCCCGCTGACCCTTCATGTAGCCCAACCCGTTCCTCTAGAAAATTGTGCAAATATGTTTGTCCAACCCCAACTGACTGTTCATTCCAAAAAATGTGCAGAGCATGCCTGCCTTTCCCTCTTATAGCCTGGACTATCCCTCCCAGAATTTTCACAATTTTGCCTCTCAGCCGAGCCAGACCCGCAGACAGTCACCGTTGACTTAGATTGCCCGTCTCCATCACTCAGTGACTCTTGTGCAATTTTCATCAGCGGTGCCTAGAGCCATCATCTTGCTTCACAACCTTGCTGCCTCTCCCAGTCACCTGTATCCAGAATGATCATGTGTCATGGTAGACTAGGATGTTTTGGATTTGATGTCGTCTCATCATGAGTAACTGCAGGTACAGGTACACCAACAAACATGTCAAGATGATGAATGAGATGAATGAAGGGGGCACATGCAAATGGATAGGTTCACCAATGGACGAATGAGCAAAGCATGCGAAGCATACGAACATACACCTTCGCGAACAAGTGAGCCTGCTAGGCTTTCCAACATTAAAAGGAAGGAACAACATGCTAAAGCTTCATAAAGCGAACCAAGTACCATCGAAGACTCCGTGCAGTCCGCCATGCAGAGGTGAAGCTATGATACACCATGAAGAAATCCATCACCTAGCAGCACTGTAGCTCAACATGCACTCCAGCAACAGCGCGAATGTACCAACATTGTTATGTCAAGTCATGAGTCATGTTGCCCACATCTCCATTATGGGCTTGTTGTTAGTCAATGTGATGTAACGTGGAAGTCCAAGAGACCCACTTGTTGAACATAGAGTCATGTAAGTTGAAAATTCATGGAAGTCGAACAGTCATGACGGTAGTCGAACGACCACAAGGGTCAGTTTCACCCCTGCCTATAAATACCCCCCTCATTTGTACATGAAAGGACTTTTCACCTCAACTCCTCCCACATAGCCAAGAGAGTTTGTAATATTTTCTTTGAGGAGTAAGTAGTGGCTCCAATGCCCTGCTAACGGGGTTAGTGATGTATGGTGTAATGATGTGTCTTGGAACTTTCACTTAATTCAAAAGCCTGTTAAAAGGCCAACACATTTTCACACATGTATTGTATTTATTGTAAGACTAATCTTTAACACTTGTAATGCATGTTGCTTTAACATGAGTTCTACATATGAACTAATTCATTTGTTGTAATGCATAATCTATTAATTGAAATGTGTTGTATATGATGTTAATGTTGTCCCGTCTGTGTCGATTTCTCTGCTAGACATCAGACAAACATTTCACATGAACCTTGCTATAAGAACCGTTGCACTCATTCAGATGGATCTGTGAGTGTTGTACGTGTTATCCTCCCTTGTATGTTGTGACTACTGCATCCGATTGGATTGCTCTGCCAGAAGATGTGTATGTCCTCTTGTGTTGTATGTTCTTAGGAGAGTTGGGACTAATCCCTTTCAACCTGGAAATCATCTCACTCTCTTCCCTTCACAGTGAAAGAACCATTGACACAAGTACACTTACACTCACCAGGCATGTGAACCTCACTTCCCGAAGACAAAGCATACCACTCTCATGTGCTGACAAGAAAGAGTTGAGGTAAATCCTTAAGACAATGGAAACTGGGCCGTCATACCTAATGGGACTCCCACACCAAACGGTGTGAGGTTTAGTTGGGACTTCATACCAAGGTGATCCCCTGAATGTTGGCAGGTCGAGCACCATCAATAGAGTGGTTGTAATCACATAGACATGTTTCACACTCACTTCACACACTTTTTTCACGGAGGTTTTTTCATCAAGCAAAGTATATATTATGAATTATGGATGGTCTACGTTGTGTCACTAAGTGTCTGTGCATGATCACAGTCAAGTCCTATCATGTTTACATATGTTTCACTGGTATCACACATAACAATTTTTTCGAGAAACCTAGCCTCATCCAGCTTCCTGGAACTATGTGATTTGCTTCTACAACCAACAAGCTTCCTCCCTTACCTTCTGAAACCCCGTAGCCCGTAGAGACCCCAGCCAACACTACTCTCCAAAACTGTGCAGAGAAGTCAGGCAAACAACACTTCTCTCCAGAAAGGTGCAGAGCAGTCTAGCTGCACTGCACTCAGAAATTGCGCAGAGGTGTCCTCCCAGCAACCCCATCACACAGCAGTGTTGTGTGCCTCAAAACTACGCAGTGTTTTCCAAGCTACCCTCTTTGTCTTGCATGCAAAAACTTCTTAGACGAGCCTCCCAAGGCCTCATTACAACAACAGTCATTATCTGCTAAAATTGTGTAGATCTACCTCCCAGTGACTACAGGAAAAAGTGAAATGTTGAAATCACTTCCAAGGTGTTGAGGAGAAGGACTAAGGAACCAAGTAATGGAAAAGATCAGGACCGCATGCAGACTTTGTCGGATGCATGATCATCTTGAGGGTAGTATGGTAAGTAAAGAACACCTTTCAAAGTACACATCTTAGTTGAGTTTGCAAGACTTCTTGTCATTGTCAGATCATGTTGTCCTCAGTAACATGCATGTGCGCAAACACGAAAAGTCATTTTATGTTTTTCTTCTACATGTCTTGCTTCCTTTTCACTTGTTCAACCAACTATCGTCTTCATCATGTTGATTGTTATGACATGCTTGCAACCTCGTTCTAGTGATGTTGAAGGTTGTGTTTGAGTTGTGTTCACTATGTAAGCATCTTTCACACTCACACATGAATTCGTATGCACTCTCACGCAAGTGTCGTTGCGGTCGTTCAACAATCTATCACAAGTGTTGTGCTTGTCACTCGCACCTGTCGGTCAATCACACTGAGTGCATGTTGTCTTGATGGTTTGAGGTGTCTTGTCATCGAGTCATGCTGAGTGTGTGCTCGCAAGGTTGTGCATGTACGAAGTCACTCATTCACACAATTGGTCATTTTGTTGATACTTTGTCGACTAGACCATTCTCCAACAATCAGACATTTGTTGAGCTGCATTGTGCAGTTTCAGCTCTTAGTGATCATGTACTGCTGCCCAAAATTGCATAGAGCTTGAGGCTGCCGCCCAAGCAGTCTGCACTATGCAATCCTGGAATTGACTCAACCAACTGTCACCCAAAACAACACAGAAGTTTCCTAGCAAGCCATTTCAATCTGTGTTGCCTGCAAGCACATCAACCAAGCCTCTAGTTGGTCAACCAGAGAGTTTGACTAGCCAATGACCCTGGGCCTCACTCCTCCAAAAAATTGTGCAGAAGCTACATTGCATGTCCGCTTCTGATAACTAAAGAAACTACACAGACAAGCTGAACAAACGCCTTGTGTCCATCACTGGACTGCCCTAAAAATTTGTGTAGTTTTTCTAGCCAGCCAGTCAGCCTACTTCTCACCCAAAAAACAGTGCAGTTTTCATGAGAAGTCTCCTAGTTTCCCAACATCCTGCTCAACTCAGAAACCGTGTAGGGATGTCCAACAAGCCAACCTCCTAGCATTGTGCAGTTTTTTCCAGCAGCCTCCCGCAACCCGCTGCCAGCTCCCTGGAGAAATTACACAGTTTTCACTACCTGTCTCCCTCTGTTGCCTGCACTATCTCCCTCAAAACATTGCACAGATCTTCCATCCAGCCAAGCCAGATCCTTCATACAATCACTAATTATTTGGATTGCCCATCTCGGCCTCCCAGTGACATCTGTGTAATTTTCACTGACATTTACCAGAGCCCGCATCCCGGCTTGAAATGCGCTCTACATAGTTTCAGAGCCTTGTCCTCTCCCGAGCACCTGCATCTAAAAGCAAAATATAATGCAACATGGTAGACTGGGAGATTTCTAGATTTGATGTCGTCTTGTCATGAGTGGCTGCAGATACAGGTACATGGATGAGACATGATGCAACAATGAACGAGATGAAAAAGGAGCACATGCGAGTAGATTGTTTCGCGAATGGACGAACAAGGAATGCATGCAAAGATATTTGTTCATGAACGGATGAACACAAGGAGCATGCCAAAGTATAAGCGAAGAAGTGACGCTCACATGCAACATCAAGCAAACACTAAGACCATCGAAGACTCTACACACCTTGCCATGCAGAGGTGAATCTATGATACACCAAGAGCACATTCATCACTCAGCAGCACTGCAGCTCGACATGAACACCACCAACAGCATGAACATACCAACACTATCGTGTCGAGTCATGTCATGAGTCATCTCAGCCACATCACTATTGTGGGCCATACTATTGTAATCAATGTAATGTAACATGGAAGTCCAAGAGACCCACATGTAAAGTTGAAGAGTCATGTAAAGCTGAAGAGTGATGTAAGTCAAACAGTCATGAGGGAATTCGAACGGTCATAAAGGTTAGTTTCACCCTTGGCTATATATACCCCTAATTTGTACATGCAAAGGACTTTTTACCTTGGCTCCTCCCACATAGCCTTGAGAGTTTGTAATCTTTTCTTTAAGGAGCGAGAAGTGGCTCCAATGCCCCACTATCGGGGTTAGTGATGTAATGGTGTACGGATGTGTCTTGGAACTTTCAATTAATTCAGAAGCCTGTTAACAAACCAACATGTTTTCACACATGTATTGTATTAGTTTGTAAGACTATTCTTTGGATGCTTGTAATGCATGTTTCTTTAACCTGTATTAAGACACTTGAACTGTTTCAGATGTTTTAGTACACACTATTGGAAATGTGTTGTATAAGTTGTTAATTTTGTCTCTTCCATGTGGGCTATCTCATCGAACACTTGACAGATTCATTCTTGTAAACTTGTTATAACGTCTTCGCACTCGTGTGGACTATTCCACTAGGTGTTGTACATTCTATCTATTTACGTTGTGTTTGTGACTGTCACATCCATGTAGACTACTCCGCCAAAAGTTGCACATGTCCTATTGTGTTGTGTGTCTCCAGTAGATTTGGGACTATTCCCTTTCAACCTGAGACTCACTTCCACCCTCTCCCACTGCAGTGAAAGAAGTTTGACACAAGAGACACTAAGCACTCACCAGGCATGTGAACCTCATTGTTCGAAGACAAAGTAAACCACTATCACGTGCTAACAAGCAAGAGATAAGGCATATCTTTAAGGTAATGGCAAGCGGGCCATCATACCAGATGGGACTCTTACACCAAACGATGTGACGTCTAGTTGGGACTTTATATCGGGGAGATCCCCTGAATGTTGGCAGGTACAACACCATCAACAATTACCAAATTCAAAGGTTGAAAATAAATATAAAAATAAATTAAGTTAAATAACAAAAAATAAAAGGGGAATAAATTAAAGGGATAAAATAAATTAACAAAAGCAAAAGGGAACAAAGAGGAATCAATAAATCTTAGGGGGAGAAATCATAAGATACCAAAATCAAGATTTTCTTTTTTTTAGGAATCAGGGGGATATAATTAAAGATAAAAAATGAAAATCAAGGAAATCAATACAAACACCATATTAAGAAAGGAAAAAAGCTAAGATGAAAGGGCATGGATCTAATAACTCCTAATTTTCCAGTCGTCACCCTTATTTAAATTACTTGGCCTCATTTCAATTTCAATGGCCTCACTAAACTTACAGTGATAAAAATGAGAAATCCTCGCAATAACCCGGGCCTCCTCAATGCATATATGATGCTTTGTCTTTTTCACATGTTCCGCCAAAGATGAAGATAAATTCCTCCCATGCTTGGTGTCAGTTGCATGCCCATTAATCCTATGATTTATAGAGCGATCAGTTTCACCAATGTATGGTGCTCCACAAGAACAATGGATAACATAAACATCTTTCATATCGTTGGGGTCCTGTTGTGCTGTACAACAACCCCCCATTTCATAAAATTTTACTTTCAAAATTATAATATGAAATGGGTCCCTTTTAGATTAAATTGGTATCAACCTATCATTCCTCAAAAGGTCCAAAAAGAAATAAGACATTATAAAACCTTTTGAGACAATATATAATCGGTCTTATAATAAAAAATGAATAATTCTTTATTATTGCGATAAAGCGATCGTAAGATCGCATATCGCAATAATGAAGGATGCATAACAAAAGACCCATTAATTTTCCCTGATTCGACAAGCGCGAATAACTATCGGATATTGGGAAGGTAAGCAATCGTAACAAAAGGCCCCTCTCTTTGCTCCGATGTGATATCGCTATCGGCGATCAGGGAATGTAACACACATGCAACTAAAAGCCCTCTTCTAAAAACTCTCGATGCGAGTTGGCTATATCGCTATCGGCAATCGGGGATCCCGTAATAACACCAACATAACAACTTAAGCATTCCTCCGATCCCCGATTGCGATAAAGTTAAGCGCAACTTTCAAAAAGGATTGATAAGGCTTGGGTATATTATGTTTAATTATTATTAAAAGTCTTTCTCTTCCCGATAGTGATTCACTTACACCCAACCGCCAAAACATCAAAGCCACGCTTAAATGAATTATTCGGCCAATAAACGATATGATGATCATTTAAATGATGGACAGGTTTAAACGGCCAATTAATGGAGCAGTAATGCCAAAATCTCTTCAGAGATTGTATCCGCGGCCACCTTATGTTAATCCTCCATTATTCATTGATTGATATAACTCTTTCATATTTGGTTTGTGCCATCTATTCTCCGCATTACGTTCATTTTATCTCCTGTGCAGAGTTCCTCCGAAGCAGCAAATTTAGGCCAAATGGGGAAGAACTCTAAGAAATTGGGAACAGCTTCAGCTTCCGCAGTAACAGGACAACCCACTGCCGATCCGGGACCAAGTAAAAAAGGATTACTTGGTCTCGGTAATACTACTTGGCAGAGCATCTATAATCTAGTTGAGGCCGAAGAGCCTTAAGAAACATCAGTACAAGCTATAACAGGCGCGAACCGGAAGTCCGACGCTACCCTAAAGGATTTGGCCGATTCTTACCTGCACTGGATAGCAGCTCGAGAGAAAATTCTTCCATACACAGATGTGGTAAGATGGGCAATTGAGGAAATTCCAATTACAAACAGAACATTTTGCACTATCGATGGGAGAGTATTCGGTTCATTTCAGCCCAATGATTTGAGACAAATGTACCATTTGCTCGAACCAAAGAAGAGGTATAACAAAACATTTATTGAGAAGTTTAGAGATGAAAATGAAACTAAATCAGCGCCTATATAGGAATGGAGACAAAACCCAGCGAAACATAAGCATGGGTCCTCGGGTAAGAACTCTGTTGATTCCTTGTGTTCTCCTTATTGTTATGCTGGAGCGATGATGTGTAGGATTTGGGGGTTGCATGATTCCTCAAAATTCTCCATGGAGATGGTACCTTTAATGGAAGCGGCATGCAATAGAGAAATAATGGATTGGGGGAATATATTATCTGATAAGTTAGCAATAGCTATTATTGAGTTCAGAAACAAATCCCTCGTTACTAAAAGGTTCATTCCTCCATTTTACTTTAGTGCCTACATCTTAGATACTCTCTATTTTAACTACGATATTCCTGTGCTGGGGTGGAGATGGACTCCACAGGACCCTATGCCCATTCATATCTATCACCAGAAGTTGTGGAAAACCCATTATAAACACCACCTATATCAAATTTGCCATGGATTCATGTTACCCATTTACTATGAATTTTTTTACAAACCTGCTCCTAAGATTTCCTCACAAGCACAGATTGATTTGACAGCCTTAGGAAAATGATTCTATTGGCTTGAGAGATAGCATATCAGCGTACATTCGAAGGAGTTACAAAGACTCTGAGGGATAAAAAGAAGCAAGTCTGGCCGCCTTTTCCTCTAAGGTGTGGTGTTTACACTCTGTGTGACTACAAGCATGCAGAGAAAGAAGCAGAAAAGATAAATACACTGAATCTCGCCACTCTTCTTAACAGACGATTTGATCCAAACAAAGTCGTCTATAATGCACTAGAACAGGAAAAACTCACTAAATTTGAACATAAAACAGATCAGTTTGATGACCTATTCTCCTCGGCCAAGTCATTATTTCAGGTTCAAGCGCTAGCTGAAATGAGATATCACAACGAAGGGTTAGTCAAATTTAACAAACTTAGAGAGCAGAGGTTGCAAACTCTGCCTCTAGATTTGTTAGCCACTGCCCCGATGACACAGTCAAGCGAGGCTGAACAACAACTTCCCAACGAACCTCCTGCTACATCAGAAATTTTTGAAGAAGTCCAAAGAAGAAAGCAGGAGGAACTCCAGAGGAAATAACAAGAGGAAGCACAAAGGAAAGAACAAGAGGAAGCACAGAGGAAAGAACAAGAGAGGATACGTGAAGAGGAACAAAAAAGGCAGCAGGAGAAGAGTAGCAACGATGTGAATGTCGATACCCAGATTGACCCAAGGTTGCTCCAGGAATGGCAGCGATTCGATTCAATCATAAGCAATCTAGAAAGCTCAAGAGAAGCTGATACATCCAAAGCGGCTGATACACAGGATACAACATCAAAAGAGGTTCCAAGCGAAGGAACCAGTGGTCTACCCCCTACTATAGACTTAGAAATAATTCCCAAAGATCCTTCGGATCAAATCATTTTGCAAGTGGAGGATATACCTCCATTGGATGTCTTTTACAGCCCAAAGCACAGGGACGTAGTAAAGCAACAGCGGAAAAGGAGAAGGATTGATCAACCTTCCATGTTCCCTGAACAAACAGTCACAGCCAACGTATTTTGGAAGGAGGAGTTCAATCCTTCTGATGACCTAACAAAGTTGTCTCAATATGCTGGAGCCTATTTGGTGGCCACCATGGACAAGGCATCGGAAGTGAGTAATTTGTTAAAAGAAAAAGACCAGGCAATCGCTTCGTTACAAGCACAGCTATCAGAGGCACAGTCGAAAGAAGAACAATTAGAACAGTAATTGTCCACGCAACAACAATTAAATAATCAATTGAACAAATAGTTGCATGAAGAGAAACAGAGGGTAGATTCGAGTGCAATTCAAAAGCAAAAAGAGTTATCGGAGGCATTAGCAAAATTGAAAACAATGAATGAACAGATGGTAAAGACAAAAGATGAGAAAATTTCTCAATTATCAGGTCAAATATAGGAGTTCAAGATTCTTCCGCAGCCTGCCGATTTCAGAGCAGAAGCACTACAGATTAATAAGGCACTGGTAACACAAATAAGATTATTATGTCATAAAATTTCTCAAGTTGAACCCCTGTGTGACATAACAACATCAATAATCGATAAATCAATCGATGCTAGACAAGTCTTTAAGTAGGCCGATGAGACCTTAACAAATTTTCTTGATTAGTAGGACACTAATGAGGGACAGACAACCAATTTGCCTAAAATCCTAGAATCCCATAAAGAAATTTTATTTATGGAGTGGTAGTCCCAATTGATGAAGGCAGAGAGAGAAGTTTCTAGATGCAAATTATCCACAAGTAATTTGATTGAATTAATTAACGATACTCTCTATTTATCTAATATGATCTCTCAGTGTACACCAGGTAAATTACTATCGGCCAAAACATTGGAGCAATCATGTTATCAAGAGCTGGAAAAGAATGGGAGATTGTTCACAGGTATTAAAATTTTAGCTTGGGACACCTATTAGTTGTTCCTAGTAAAACCATACAGCCAGAGAGCCGCCCTCAAGTATATACAGCCAGAGAGCCGCCGACCTATGCTGCTAAACTCAATTCTCGTCTCAGCCGCCCTCAAGAAGTGGAACTGATGCTAGTGATATGCCAACTTAGGTCGAAAGGCAAACAACCGGAGTGATGAATCATGCTGCCGAGTACCAGATTGCTATGGGGGAGATATTCAAGATCAAGTTGTACCAATTTAGTAGCACTTTAATTTTGTAGTTATTTAGTTTAATTAAGTATTTATAGGCCCTTTCAATGCATTGGAAAGGGTCGTAAGTTTTTGTATATGACTTAAACCTGAAGTTGCACTACTGTACTTCAGGTATATTTTTTATAAAGACTGGGCCAATTATTCCAATTTTGATAACGAAGCTTTTATGTGGATGTGCAGTATTGCCTTTATTTAAAAGTATTTCTGAGTCGGAATAAGAAATTCGAATTGTGATTAATGTTGGGAATGATTTGCAGCTCATATGGTACTACTATCTATGTCTGAATTCATTCTTCTTATGTGAATTTGTATTTGATCATTCTTGCTATTATTGATTATATGCATGTGTTTTAACAACATTCTTTATACTTTCCACTATTGGGTGTTTACAGCGTGCTTTTCTTCTAATTATACATGTATCAGTAATATAAAAAGATAAGTGTAACAATGTTTTATTAATTACTTTGTTCAACTATTTGAACAAAGCAATTATTATATGAATGAATGTCTATGTTTATTGAATAGAGTCATCTATATGCCTATTAATGAACAAAGATCATCAAACGTGAACTTAAGAATAGAATCTTCCCAGGATAGAATAGTCATTTGTATTTTCGCTTTTAGATTAAGTCATCCATTCATTATCACTTATTAGAAAACCAATCACTCATCCATCCCTTTTTATTCATTACTGGGAAACTGGTCCCATTATATCCAGTCCGAGCCACCATACCAAACGGAAAAGGAGTTGTATTAAGGTCTGAACCGGGTGGTTATCCCCCGATGTTGATGCAACAATTTTTGAGGCATCAACACTTTTGGCGCTAGAAGGAGGACCATCAACTGTGAAAGGCGAGCAAACCCAAACCTATAATCCATTCTGAGAGTAAATCTCCCTCCACATCACCTCGTACTTCCCAATTGCATGCTGGTTCTCCAGCATCCAAGCGATAAGAAGAGGAATCAACTACCACTGCTCAAACCCACAATACTCCAGAACGATTAAGTCTTGAGTCTCCTAAAGTTCAGTTAATTATCCATAAACTTCAAGGCTTCTCAATATCACCCCAGTAATCTGAGGTATCTCAAGGCAGTGAGACTTTGCAATTCAATCTACCTCATCCTCTCACCAGACTTCAGAGTGGAAAGCTCGGTATCGAACCTACTTAGTTGCCCTTACCTAAAAGGAAAAGGGCAAAGAAGAACACTGAAGGATCTGACAGTGAAGCATTCTCATCCACATCCTCCATCTCATCTTCCCCAGTGCGAAGTCAGCCATCCACTCCCTCATTACATATTGTTGTTCATCAAGGATTAGGAACTTCAACATCCCAACCTGCTCAATCCTCAATATCAATTCCTTCCCAAACATCTGGAATTTCATCAGCAATCTCATCCACTACTGGTGTTTCAATGGCAAATCCATGGAATAGTCCCGGTGCGGTCAATATGCCTGCACCATTACATGCATTGCCTGATTCTCCTGAAAAATGGTTACCCAAGTTTAATCTAGATGCTGGAACACAAGCCGAAGAACATATTAATAACTTCATGTTATCAGTTAATTTGAAAGGAGTAACAGAGGAAGATGTTGTCGTTAGGCTTTTCCCTTATACTTTGCAAGGATCAGCGAGATCTTGGTATTTTTCCCTGCCCTCTGGATCCATTACCAGTTGGAACATTTTCCAAGAACAATTTCTTACTAAGTATGGCGATGATAGATCTTTAGCCACATTAATCAATGATCTCTCCAATCTTAGGATAGAGCATAAGGAACCGATTAAAGAATTCAACTCGTGATTCAATAAACTCTTGAATAAGATTCCAACGGCCTCCAAACCAAGTGAGAAAATCAGAAGCGAATGGTATATAACTTCCCTACCCACCAATATAGCTATCTTCGTAGACAGGGCCGCAAAACCAACTTTAGCTGAAAACATGAAAGAAGCACTTGCTGTGGAGAAACACATTAATGCTCTAGAAAATAAAGCCGCTCTTGAAGATAGAAAATCCAAAAAGGTTTCTTTTAAAGATGATTCAAAGAAGAAAACCCTTAAAGATCCATATGATATGGAGGGTCTACAAAAGGTCCTCAAGACTATGTCAAATGAAATGGTCAAAATCAAAAAACAAGTAGCTGAAACCTCAACAAAAAGGCCATTTAGAAATTTCAAGAAACCTGAATCAAAACCACCAAATGTTATATCTAATGCAGATTCGGATCCTGAAGAGGAAGAAGAAGATGAAACAATTCCACCATCCGATGAATTCGAAGAAGAGAAAGTTGTTGAATGCCATGGAATGTGGGACTTCATATTACCTAACTCTGATACAGAAAATGAACAAGAAGCTTTTCCTGTGACTACTAGGAGTAAAGGTGCCCCTGAACCTATCCAGGCAAGTTCAAAGAAAAGGAGTGCAGGTACTACTACTACAAAGGAAAAGGTACCCACAAAGAAGCCGGCTGCAACAGTACCTCAAAACCAACCATCATCCTCAAATATACCTTCAACATCTAAAACGTTGGTAGTATCGGATTCAATGGATTACAATATTGTTGATGATATGAAGAAGACTAAGGCAAACATCACCATGTTTGAACTTAGCAAATTAAAACATCAACAGAAATTGCTTCTTAAGGAACTGAATGCAGTTCCTTCTTCGCCTCTTCCTAGTGCTAAAGCTGCAAATGATTCAGGTCAACCACCTTCTAGTAGGGTTGAGGCTACTGATATGATTCTAATTGGAGACTGATCAACTTCCCATACTCCTCCTTTCCTCTTAACCTACGAGATCTATAATCGAAATCTACATAATTGTTTGATTGACTCAGGGGCATCATCTAATATAATGCCAGCTTCAGTTTGTTCCAAACTGAACATTGAGCCCCAAAAGTCCTCAATTCACATTGTGCAGTTAGATAGAACCAAATTCCAAGTTTTAGGGGAAATCAACTCTGTGACTATCAGGTTATCGGCTGATCCACGAGTAGTTCAAATAATTTATATCTTAATCGCTGATATACCTGAGTTTTATGGTTTAATCTTGAGTAGGGATTGGTCTGAGAAGCTCCATGGGTATATTTCTATCGATTGGTCCCATATGTGGCTACCCTACAAGGGAAAGCCAAATCAAATAAAAATCAATCGGGAGAAACATATGACCCATACTGTTACAAAATTTGAACAGGAGAATCAACCAATAGCATTTAATAACAATATCTTGGGGAATTATTCATCTGAATCATTCTTAGGCAACTTCATTGCCCAACTATCTCCTTTCCTAGTTAATAATTTCACATCTCAGATCGAAAAATTTTCACAAACAGATAGGTCAAGATGTTTTAATGTTACTGAGGAAACTGTAAATAAAATTGTTGATAATTCCTTATTTTGGTCTTTATACTTTGACGGATCTAAATCTAGTGAAGGATCAGGAGCAGGTTGCATTTTAGTTAGCCCTGAGGGAGAAAAAACAATGTTGTCTTGTAGGTTGGAATTTGAATGCACGAATAATACAGTTGAGTATGAGGCCTTAGTTCAAGGACTATATAAAGCTATTGGCCTTAATGTTCAATATTTGAAAGTGTTTGGTGATTCAGAGATTGTCATAAAACAGGTTAGAAACACAATTCATTGTCTTTCTAGTCATCTCAAACACTATCAGTCTCTGGTACAAGAACTCACCTCTCAATTTTTAGCATTCAATATTTCTCCCATCCCTAGGTCCCAGAATGCAGCAGCAGACCTGTTGGCTAATGTTGCTTCCAAACTCCTACCTTCCGAAGATTATAGCCCAGATAGATTTTCACTAGAGTTAATTTTTAGACCATTGATTCCTGACAATATCACCAATTGGAGAGTGTTCAATCACGATGAAGACATCTTATATTTTTTTACTTCTGACAAGTCCTATGATGATCAGATCATTGAGGAAAGCGATCATGATCTTCAGATGAAAGAAAAACACGAGGAAAACTCAATACCAAAACCTGTGGTTAAACTTGAGGATCTCTACGATATTAAAGACGGGTTTAAACAGGTGACCAATGCAAAACTCCAAAGTTCCACCTTAAGATTTGAATTGATAAACCTTGGTACTGAACAGAACCTTCAAAACATTAATTTGGGATTAGGACTTTCTGTGGAAGAAAGGATAGTATTCATTAGATTATTAAGAAAAAATAAACATGTCTTCGCTTGGAAATATGATGATTTAAAAACATACGATACATCAATCATTCAACATACCATTCCAATGCTTTCTGAACAAAAACCAATTCAACAAAAGTTGAGGAAAATACATCCGAACTTAGAGAGTCAAATAAAATCAGAACTCAATAAACTCTTGAAAGCTAAGATTATTTTTCCCGTTCGGCACTCAAACTGGGTTTCCAATATGGTGCATGTTAGCAAGAAAAATGGTGATATCAGGATTTGTATAGATTTCAAAAATCTGAATAAGGCAAGCCAAAAAGATAATTTCCCATTACCTACCATGGAGCAGATACTCCATTCAGTAGCAGGTTCTGAGTTAATGTCCTTTTTAGATGGTTTTTCAGGATATAATCAAATTTTGGTCCATCCTGATGACAGACTCAAAACTACCTTCAGAACAAAATGGGGAACTTACGCTTATCAGAAAATGCCTTTTGGACTTATTAACGCAGGAGCTACATTCCAAAGAGCAATGGATATAGCCTTCAAAGGATTGATAAAAAAAACAGTAGTTGTCTATTTAGATGATATTACTGTATTTTCCAAGAAGAGATCCAATCATTTACATGATTTGAATCAAATCTTTGAACGCTGTAGAAGGTATGGTATTTCACTCAATCCCAAAAAATCCTTCTTTGCTCTTAATCAAGGAAATCTCTTGGGCTTTATCATTTCCAAAGATGGTATTTATATTGATCCGGATAGGATTAAAGAGATTTCTGAAATTCCATTTCCTCATAACAAAAAATCCATGCAGTCATTTTTAGGTCAAATTAACTTTGTCAAGAGATTTGTTCCCGATTTTTCCCACATCATTTTACCATTACAAACCATGATTAAGAAAAATTCAGTGTTTAGATGGGGATCTGCAGAAAAGGAAGCATTTGATTCAATCAAACAATCAATAATCAATGCCCCCGCTTTAAACACTCCTAATTTTTCTAATCATTTCATATTGTACACTATTGCGTCCGATTCATCTTATGCAGAAGTACTCACTCAGATTAATGATCACAACTTGGAAGCACCGATTTCATTTTATAGTTCAAATCTGCAGGGTGTTGAACTAAATTATTCCGAAGTTGAAAAACAAGCCTTTGCTGTGTATAAAGCTGTCAAACATTATAGACCCTTCCTTTTAAAAGCCCATACAAAAGTTATAGTTCCTTTTCTTGCAGTAAGTCAATTGCTAATCCAAAGGGAATTAGGTGAAAAAAGGGCAAACTGGGTTACAACACTTCAAGAATATGACTTGGAAATCAAGCCAGCAAAGATTGTTAGAGGCCAAGGTTTTTGCAGGTTATTAGCAGGAGCATCCAACATTCAAGAACCAGGTGATACAGAACATATTGAAGAAATCAACCAGATAAGTATCATTGATTCTGAATCGCAATATGTAGACTTGATCTTTTATTTAAAAATGGATATGCACCTCCTAACCTATCTTATAAAAACAAACGGGCCATTAGATTAAAAGCAAAAAACTTCATAATCATTGATGATGTACTTTTTAGGAAAAATTATGATTCAATTTTATTAAGATGCCTAGAAAAACCTTAAGCACAAAAGGTTTTGCAGGAGCTACATGATGGACCAGCAGGAGGACATTTTGGAGCTGACACAACAGCCCACAAAATCATTCATGCTGGATATTATTGGCCCACCCTATTCAGAGATACTCATGAATATGTAAGGAAATGCCGAAGTTGTCAAATCTCCAGTGGAAGACAAAGAAAACCAGCTTTCCCTTTGCAACCAGTACACATTGATCAACCTTTCAAGCAATGGGGATTAGATATCATTGGGGAAATAACTCCACAATCCTCCAAACAACATAAATATATCCTTACTACTACTAATTACTTTACTAAGTGGGTTGAAGCAATTCCTTTAAAGACAACAAACTCTGAAGTAATTATAGAGTTTATAGATCAATTCATCATTACCAGGTTTGGTGTCCCAAATGCTCTTGTTTTCGATAATGCATCTTATTTCTCTGGAAATGCTATGTTTGATTTCGCTATTAAAAGAGGATTTAAATTGAAATATTCTGCAAATTACTATCCCCAGGGTAATGGTTTAGCAGAGTCTACCAATAAAAATCTAGTTAAAATTATTAAGTGAACTATTGAACAGAATCATAAAAACTGGCACAAATATTTAATATTCGCACTATGGACTGATAGAATAGCGCAGAAGGATTCCATAGGTACTTCTCCATTCAACCTTGTATATGGGAAAGAAGCAGTGCTACCAACCAATCTAGTGCTTCCTTCTCTAGCCCTAGTTCAGCTTATTGAAGAAAGTCCCTCTTCTTCTATTCAACTTAGACATGATCAAATCTTAAAATTAGAAGAAGAAAGAGAAAAGGCCAAAATTACTCATGCAAAACATCAGCAAATTATCGAGTCATCTTTTGATTCAACTTCATCCAGTTCAAAACAGTTACAGGTTGGTGATCTAGTTCTAAAATGGGACAAAGCCCATGAGGATAAAGGAAAACACACCAAGTTCCAGAAAATGTGGCTTGGACCATTTTAGATCTACGAGGAGATAGGCCATTCGACATTCATATTACAAGATTTATCAGGAAAAAGAGATTCTCTTCCTGTTAATGGCCTCATATTAAAGAAATTGTTCAATTGAGGAGGTAACCCCTTCTCCCTTTTTTTTTTTAAGTTCAGTAGAATTTGTAGTTTTTAGGACCATTAGGAAATAAAGTTGTAAGATACCTTCTATTGGCCTTTGCTATATTGAAAAGTTGCTCAAAAGAAGTAGTTTTGATATTTACTTTTAAAATAGAAGCCTGAAACAAAAGGGACAATTTCTAGGGAATTAGGTATATTCACATTCTGAAACCTCATTTCATTTTTGTGAAATCTTATCAAAATTTAAAAGTACTGTAAATCATTTTATGGTTTTCAAATTGGCCACAAAAAGGTTATCAATATCAAAACAGAAAACTAATTCAATCTTAGCATCTTCAACTCTTACCCTGTCATCATTCTCTCTTAAGGAGGAAATTGTCCATCCCATTCATCCAAGTTTATGATTACTCAGAGTGTAATTCTAAAATATTTGACATAAAAGATAAGGGATCTTATTACAAGCCTACTTACCATGATCATTGGGAAATAGTTTAACCGACATTACCAACACTGTATACCAAACAGGGTAATGGCTTATAATCATAAGACAAGGGGTCTCATCACAAGCCAGCTTGTTCGGTGAGATTACAACTAGTGAAAGGCATTGTCAAACAGCTGGCCACCAAACCAGAACAATGGCTTTTTATCTTACAAAATAATAGAAAAGGAAAAAAGAAATAAAAAATATGAAAGCATATTTTGAATTCATTCTTTTAATCATACTCTGAAATGGATGGGATAATGGACAATCAAATGGTTAAAAGTTATCCCTGTCGAAACTATGAACGTTTGCTGGCAGTAGAGGCTCTACCTATGACAAAGGAGTCAATTAAAAAAAGCTAAGTTGGAAAGGTTTTTTGTTTTATCATTATCAACTAATAGAGGCCAATTTAAAACTTAGAATGTATCTAATTTTAACGAGAGAAGAAATTACCAAAAATAGTTCTTATTATATTCAGAATGTATGTATACCTAGTTATATTAGAATTTTCCTCTTTGATAAGATTTCTATACAAAGAAAGTCTAAGTATTTAAATATTTCTCAGAGATAACTGTTTCTCCCAGCGAATCGCCAATTGTTGTGCTGTACAACAACCCCCCATTTCATAAAATTTTACTTTCAAAATTATAATATGAAATGGGTCCCTTTTAGATTAAATTGGTATCAACTTATCATTCCTCAAAAGGTCTGAAAAGAAATAAGACATTATAAAACCTTTTGAGACAATATATAATCGGTCTTATAATAAAAAATGAATAATTCTTTATTATTGCCATAAAGCGATCGCAAGATCGCATATCGCAATAACAAATGATGCATAACAAAAGACCCATTAATTTTCCCCGGTGTGACAAACGCGAATAACTATCGGATATCGGGAAGGTAAGCAATCGTAACAAAAGGCCCCTCTCTTTGCTCTAATGCGATATCGCTATCGGAGATCAGGGAATGTAACACACATGCAACTAAAAGCCCTCTTCTAAAAACTCCCGATGTGAGTTGGCAATATCGCTATCGACGATCGGGGATCCCGTAATAACACCGATATAACAACTTAAGCATTCCTCCGATCCTCGATTGCGATAAAGCTAAGCGTGACTTTCAAAAAGGATTGATAAGGCTTGGGTATACTATGTTTAATTATTATTAAAAGCCTTTCTCTTCCCGATAGTGATTCACTTACGCCTAACCGCCAAAACATCAAAGCCACACTTAAATGAATTATTCAGCCAATAAACGATATGATGAGAATTTAAATGATTGACAGGTTTAAACGGCCAATTAATGGAGCAGTAATGCCAAAATCTCTTCAGAGATTGTATCCGCGGCCACCTTATGTTAATCCTCCATTATTCATTGATTGGTATAACTCTTTCATATTTGGTTTGCGCCATCTATTCTCCGTCATTTTATCTCCTTTGCAGAGCTCCTCCGAAGCAACAAATTTAGGCCAAATGGGGAAGAAGTCTAAGAAATTGGGAACAGCTTCAGCTTCTGCAGTAACAGGACAACCCACTGCCGATCCGCGACCAAGTAAAAAAGGATTAATATTAGACACCACATGTCTTGGTCTCGGTAATACTACTTGGCAGAGCATCTATAATCTGGTTGAGGCCGAAGAGCCTCAGGAAACATCAGTACAAGCTACAGCAGGCGCGAACCAGAAGTCCGACGCTACCCTAAAGGATTTGGCTGATTCTTACCTGGACCGGATAGTGGCTCGAGAGCAAATTCTTCCATACACAGATGTGGTAAGATGGGCAATTGAGGAAATTCCAATTACAAATAGAACATTTTTCACTATCGACGGGAGAGTATTCGGTTCATTTCAACCCAATGATTTGAGACAAATGTACCATTTGCCCGAACCAGAGAAGAGGTATAACAAAGCATTTATGGAGAAGTTCAGAGATGAAAATGAAACTGAATCAACGCCTATACGGGAATGGAGACAAAACCCAGCGAAACACAAGCATGAGTCCTCGGGTAAGTACTCTATCGATTCCTTGTGTTCTCCTTATTGTTATGCTGGAGCGATGATGTGTAGGATTTGGGGGTTGCATGATTCCTCAAAATTCTCCATAGAGATGGTACCTTTAATGGAAGCGGCATGCAATAGCGAAATAATGGATTGGGGGAATATATTATCTGATAAGTTAGCAATAGCTATTCTTGAGTTCAGAAACAAATCCCTCGTTACTAAAAGGTTCATTCCTCCATTTTACTTTAGTGCCTACATCTCAGATACTCTCTGTTTTAACTCCGAATTTCCTGTGCTGGGGTGGAGATGGACTCCACCGGACCCTATGCCCATTCATATCTATCACTAGAAGTTGTGGAAAGCCCATTATAAACACCACCTATATCAAATTTTCCATGGATTCATGTTACCCATTTACTATGCAATTTTTGACAAACCTACTTCTAAGATTTCCTCACAAGCACAGATTGATTTGACAGCCTTAGGAAAATGGTTCGGAGAAGAAAAATTTACATATGTAAGAGTTTTCGGTAGTCATGCCAGGCCTCATGTCCTCCACTTATATATACTCGACAAACTATTGGCTCAAGAGATAGCATATCAGCTTACATCCGAAGGAGTTACAAAGACTCTGAGGGATAAAAAGAAGCAAGTCTGGCCTCCTTTTCCTCTAAGGTGTGGCGTTTACACTCTGCATGACTACAAGCATGCAGAGAAAGAAGCAGAAAAGATAAATACACTGAATCTCGCCACTCTTCCTAACAGACGATTTGATCCAAACAAAGTCGTCTATAATGCACTAGAACAGGAAAAACTCACTAAATTTGAACATAAAACAGATGAGTTTGATGACCTATTCTCCTCGGCCGAGTCATTATTTCAGGTTCAAGCGCTAGCTAAAATGAGATATCACGACGAAGGGTTAGTCGAATTTAACAAACTTAGAGAGCAGAGGTTGCAAACTCTGCCTCTAGATTTGTTAGCCACTGCCCCGATGACACAGTCAAGCGAGACCGAACAACAACTTCCCAACGAACCTCCTGCTACATCAAAAAGTTTTGAAGAAGTCCAAAGAAGAAAGCAGGAGGAACTCCAGAGGAAAGAACAAGAGGAAGCACAGAGGAAAGAACAAGAGGAAGCATAGAGGAAAGAACAAGAGGAAGCACAGAGGAAAGAACAAGAGAGGATATGTGAAGAGGAATAGAAAAGGCAGCAGGACCAGAGTAGCAAGGATGTGAATGTCGATACCCAAATTGACCCAAGCTTGCTCCAGGAATGGCAGCAATTCGATTCAATCATAAGCAATCTAGAAAGCTCAAGAGAAGCTGATACATCCCAAGCGGCTGATACACATGATACAACATCAAAAGAGGTTCCAAGCGAAGGAATCAACGGTCTACCCCCTACTACAGACTTAGAAATAATTCCCAAAGATCCTTCGGATCAAATCATTTTGCAAGTGGAGGATATTCCTCCATTGGATGTCTTTTACAGCCCAAAGCACAGGGGCGTAGTAAAGCGAGAACAGAAAAGGAGAAGGTTTGATCAACCTTCCCTGTTCCCTGAACAAATAGTGACAGCCAACATAGTTTGGAAGGAGGAGTTCGATCCTTCTGATAAACTAACAAAGTTGTCTCAATATGCTGAAGCCTATTCGGTGGCCACCATGGACAAGGCATCGGAAGTGAGTAATTTGTTAAAAGAAAAAGACCAGGCAATCGCTTCATTACAAGCACAGCTATCAGAGGCACAGTCGAAAGCAGAACAATTAGAACAGCAATTGTCCACGCAGCAACAGTTAAATAATCAATTGAACAAACAGTTGCATGAAGAGAAACAAAGGGTAGATTCGAGTGCGATTAAAAAGCAAAAAGAGTTGTCGGAGGCATTAGCAAAATTGAAAGCAATGAATGAATAGATGGTAAAGACAAAAGATGAGCAAATTGCTCAATTATCAGGTCAAATCGAGGAGTTCAAGAGTCTTCCGCAGCCTGCCGATTTCAGAACAGAAGCACTACAGATTAATAAGGCACTGGCAACACAAATGAGATTATTATTGTCATAAAATTGCTCAAGTTTAACCCCTGTGTGACATAACAGCATCAATAATCGATAAATCAGCCGATGCTAGACAAGACTTTGAGCAGGCGGATGAGACCTTAACAAATTTTCTTGATTGGCAGGACACTAGTGAGGGACAGACAACAAATTTTCCTAAAATCCTAGAATCCCATAAAGAAATTGTATTTATGGAGTGGCAGTCCCAATTGATGAAGGTAGAGAGAGAGGTTTCTAGATACAAATTATTCACAAGTAATTTGATTGAATTAATTAACGATACTCTCTATTTATCTAATATGATCTCTCAGTGTACACCAGGTAAATTACTATCGGCCAAAACATTGGAGCAATCATGTTATCAAGCGCTGGAAAAGAATGGGAGATTGATCACAGGTATTAAGAGATTAACTTGGGACACCTATTGGTTGTTCCTAGTAAAACCATACAGCCAGAGAGTCGCCCTCAAGTACCTCACAGATGCAATCAGTGTATCATTCTCGATATACACGATGCCACCTATGCTGCTCAACTCAATTCTCGTCTCAGCCGCCCTCAAGAAGTGGAACCGATGCTAGCGATATGCCAACTCAGGTCGAAAGGCAAACAACCAGAGTGATGAATCATGTTGCCGACTACTAGATTGCTATGGGGGAGATATTCAAGATCAAGTTGTACCAATTTAGTAGCACTTTAATTTTGTAGTTAGTTAGTTTAATTAAGTATTTATAGGCCCTTTCAATGCATTGGAAAGGGTCGTAAGTTTTTGTATATGACTTAAACCTGAAGTTGCACTACTATACTTCAGGTATATTTTTTATAAAGACTGGCCCAATTATTCCAATTTTGATAACGAAGCTTTTATGTGGATGTGCACTATTGCCTTTATTTAAAAGTATTTCTGAGTCGGAAGAAGGAATTCAAATTGCGATTGATGTTGGGAATGATTTGCAGCTCATATGGTACTACTATCTATGTCTGAATTCATTCTTCTTATGTGAATTGTTATTTGATCATTCTTGCTATTATTGATTATATGCATATGTTTTAACAACATTCTTTATACTTTCCACTATTGGGTGTTTACAGCGTGCTTTTCTTCTAATCATAGATGTATCAGTAATATAAAAAGATAAGTGTAACAATGTTTTATTAATTACTTTGTTCAACTATTTGAACAAAGAAATTATTATATGAATGAATGTCTATGTTTATTGAATAGAGTCATCTATATTCCTATTAATGAACAAATATCATTAAACGTTGCATTTAAGAATAGAAGCTTCCAGGGATAGAATAGTCATTTGTATTTTCGCTTTTAGATTAAGTCATCCATTCATTATCACTTATTAGAAAAGCAATCACTTATCCATCCCTTTTTATTCATTACTGGGAAACTAGTCCCATTATATCCAGTCGGAGCCACCATCCCAAACGGAAAAGGAGTTGTATTAAGGTCCGGACCGGGTGGTTATCCCACGATGTTGATGCAACTATTTTTGAGGCATCACTAGGTCCACAGGTACTTTTACAGATTTTAAGAAATTTCGAATGATGTATGAGGGGTCTAAAGGTTGAGGGAACATTATGCTTCCTCAAGATTATCGCAATCTTGTCAGTGGTCCCTTGGATGAAATGGAAATGCACCTTTGAAATCCGATCATTGGGCTGTTTCTTAACCTTAAGACCTTTGCTAGCTTTAAGGAAAGCTTTAAGACCCTCGTGCCTACTATATCCATTATAAACTTTTCTTGACCGTGTGGCCATATGACGTATGTATCATCAACAAATCTTTTCCAAAGCTTGGGTTTAAATCGAATTCAGGCTAAAGCTTTGGATTCAAAGTCTTCCATAAACAGATTAGCTACAATAGGGGATAGAGAGAAGCCCATGGCCACACCACAAGTTTGTTCATAAAATTCCCCTTCAACACAGAAAAAAGTAGAAGGTAGATCTCAACCATTTTTGCAGTGTTGGGATCAGTGAGGCAATTGATGACCTCAATGGCCTCCTTAATAGGGATGTTAGTGTAAAGGGAAACTACATCGAAACTAACAAGATTGTCTCCAGGATCAAAGTTCATGTCCCTTAACTCATTGACAAACGACTAGGAGTCTTTGACAAAAGACTTTGTAAGGCCAACAAGGGATTTAAACTTCAGGGCTAAATATTTAGCTAGAAGATAGGTTGGCCCTCCTATGGTGTCGACAATGGGTCTCGGGCGGGGCCATCCTTATGGATCTTTGGAAGCCCATAGATCCCAGGAGTGATAGGCCTACTCTCGATATGTTTGTGGCTAAAGGTGCCAACAATGCTACTGGACTTTATAGCTAGAGCAACAGTTTTGGAGATCCTCTTCAAGGAATTCTTGTTAAATTTTCCATAGCTCCCATTGTTAAGAAAGTAATCGAACATCTTCTTCCAATAATCCTCCTTATCAAAAATTACAACACATTTATTATTTATAAATTAATGAATAAATAGATATAAATTAATACTGAAATTTTTTCCTTCAATCCATGATTACACTGACTTGAACAAATAGTGAGCCAAGATATCGTCTACAAAAAGCACATACTACACCCACATAAACCATTATGAAACATTAAGAAATATTATGAAACATTTTCCACACTAATTTGAATAAGGAGGTGGTAGCCTCCACTGAGGTTGGTAGTTTAATCAGATTGAATCCTAGAGCAAGTAAAATCTTATACATTTCCAAGGTTGGTGCCTCAATTATGTTGTAGCCTATTGCAAGTGGGTGTTGGCAAATTTTCGAGACTAGTTCCTCAATCAGGTTGTAGACTATTCCTAATAGTTATTTGCACATCTTACAGTTGGGTCTCTCTAGCAAGTCAGTGCTTGAAAATCTATGTAAATAAATAAAAAAATAAGAATAAAAAGAATTTGAAGTTTTCTCCCACAAGTATTTCCATGTAAAAGCTTGTGCCCTCTTGTCTCAATGTGATGATGGCTTCTTGATGCATGATTTCACTTATTGTTATAATGAAAATTGTTATGATACACTGCTACAAAATTATATATTGATAAAATGTTTCGAAATGATAAGTTTTCCATTACATTGTTTTATCCCCATCTTAATGTAATCTTTAGTCTAATACTTTTTATCTATTTTTATTTTTCTTTGTAATCAAGAAAAAGATAAAATTAATATTCTTAGTCTTGACAATTTATCTTAATCATATATCAATAAGAATTTGATATATTTCTATCCAAACTTTTTCCATAAAAAATATTTAATTTTTTTATACAATTTTACTAATACAATTAACATTTTTTATCATTTATTTTAATTAAAACATACTTTGAAAAATAAAAAATAAAAAATAGAAATGTATAAAAATGTGTTTAATTTCTTTCTTTAAAATAAGTAATACCAATACATTATTTTTTTTTTTGTTATCCATCAAAACTAATAATCCATGCTGTTTAAAAACTATTGTTTTCACTCAATATAATATTAGGTATAAAATTCCCCGGCTGCGGGTGTTAATTAGCGCAATGAATGAGGAGGCAGCCTTATTAAATGGCAAGTGGCCGCTCGCTCCAGCCAAATGGACAGAAGCCTCGAGAAGCCATCACCTCGGTCTGGCCAACAGTTATGCGAGCATTAATGGTAGGGGGAGAACAGCTGGTTGCAGAGGTATATTGGTCGTTCGCCTTGGTTTGCCGATGAGAGGTGTTCCGTTGGAAGGTGCGGGAAGCGCCATTGTCTGTTGGAAGCTCTGTATGGTCTCAATTGTGAATGGTGCGTTCAGCTCTTGGATGACTGCACCGTGGGTGCATGAGCCAAGACTCAGACCTCGGCCCTCGGCTATGGAGGCCCTAGTCTCAACCCTGGATTGTTAGAGAATTTACGGCTCTATGCTATGGTTCAGTGTATTGAGTGTCATTCTGCTCTTTCTAAGCAAAGTCTCTGAGCGCCTTCGACCTCCAGAAGCTCTGAGTGTCGCGGTGTTTCAGTTCCTCTGCGCCCTTGTTAGAGATTTGGCCCTTCGGCGCTTTGGTCATACCTGGTTCTGGTCTGCTCAACTCTCTGGGAGCAATTTACCCTGTGCAGCTCCTGAAAAGGCTCGACTTTCGACCTGTGTGGTAAGCATTGCTATTCGAATTCGTGTTCCATTACCTGTTTCTCATCTGTTGTATAAGTTGTTGCACGGGTTTAGAATCCTCGGTGGCGCAAAGCACTCGCGGCCTCTGGGCAGAATTGGTTATTTGTTGATTACAGGATGCCGCGTGAGAGATTACGTGGCGCTTGCAGGCGGGGAGGTTCAAGAGGCGGTGCCAGAGGTCGGGCTTCATCGCCATGTTCCTCGACATCCTTCGACTCCCCGTCGGAGGAGATTAGCTCACCAGGAGCTCGAAGAGGGAGCGGAAGAGGCAGAGGGTGGGGAAGAGCCGCGATGTGTCCGTTTGGTTCGCACCCATCAACCCGCTTCAAGTTCCCGTGTGCTCTGGACAACGCAATCTACTATGTTTCAGTGCGCATTGAAAAATGTGACCATGCAGATAGACCAGAAGCCCCAGCAGAGCCTCGACCACCCTCGCCTGTTCAGGGTCCGCGATTACAGCCTGCAGAAGCCTCGAGTGCGGTGGCGGGGAATAGAGCGAGAACAAGCGAGCCTGCGAAGGACGACGCGCCATACACAGACTCGAGTGCTTTAGACCCATATGCCTGTACAGTGGTGGAGGAGCAACCAGATCCATATGCCTGTCCAGTGGTGGAGAAGCAACCATCCACCTCCGTGGATGCCTAGGCACGTTTTATGGTCGTTCTGTGTGTTATGGAAACACTTTGTTCAGTCTCAGGATGTCGAAGTAGCAGCTACAGTAAATAATGGGAGTCAGTCTATGATAGTTTTCGGGTTGCACCACTCAGTTTTTTGTATGTCGATTATAATGTCTGTGTCTGTCATGTCGGGTTTTTTGAATGTGGGATTTGCAAGGTCTGTAAACTCCTCCCTCACCTCGGCGGGGAGTGGAAGTATAGCACCTAGGTCCAGTTCTCTGTTGGTTCTAGCTTGGGGTCAGCAGACAGTTTCATAGTCCCTCTTTTTCTCCGGCTCAGTTTCAGTCTCAGAATGTCAAACTGTTCATGTAGCCAACTCTTTGTGGCGGATGTAACTCTCTCTGTAATCTTTTTTGTACTATAATAGAATTAGCATGATTTACAAAAAAAAATATTAGGTATAAAATTCCAAAGCACTTGTTTTCCATTATCCATTAGAAAAACACTAAGAATAATAGGTATAAAATAACCAAATAATAAATATTGAATTTCAAATCATGAGAAATAATACATCCCTCGTTTAAAAATTGCCTTTTGCAATCAAAATAATAGTTATAAAATTCTAAAGCACTTTAATTTTTATTTTGTTTTCAAAGTGTTTACATACATATATTTATTTATTTATGAAAAAAGAATGAAGACAATTTTGAAAAAAAAAAAAATTATGAGAAAAAGTTTAATTTTCAAAAAACTACAAAGATTTTTAATTATATGATTATTAAAACAAAACTAGATCACAAATATTTATCATTAGAAATAAAGTTAAAATATAAAATATAGTTGTCTAAGCATTGTTCGTAAAAGACATATGAATGTGGACAATAAGTGGTCACTACATCCACAAGAAGCTATGGACATTAAGTGGTCACTACATCCACACGAAAACATAACTAGCAAGGCCAAACCCTAAGGGTGTGGAAGATATTTGACCCATGAACTCCCACGAGATATTCTGCAATGTTGTTTTACCTGCAGGCAACCTGACTAAGTCCCAAGTCTGGTTATGTGCTAAGGAGTCCATCTCTTCTTTCATGGCTTGCTCCCACTTCTTCCTAGTTTCTACCTGCACTGCTTCTTCATAACATTCCGGTTCACCAGAATCAGTCAACAATACATAATATAATGAAGGAGAGTATCGTTCAGGGGGTCTACTTATCCTGGTAGATCTTCTAACACCACTTTCAAGTGTTTGAAGTGCTTGTTTCTGTTGTGGTTGTTGTTCTGGCTGTTGATAATCATGATTTTCAGGCACCATCACTTTTCCTGTGATATCATCAAGCACTGTGTATTTTCTGTTTTCTTTTTCTTGTTTCTTTTCCTACAACTAATTCTTATACAAGACCTTTTCATTGAATATTACATCTCTGCTCCTAATGATTTTGTGATTTTCATAATCATATAAGCGATAACCAAAATCATTAACACCATATCCAATAAAGGTACATTTCTTTGATTTTGCCTCAAGCTTTGTTCTATTTTCTTTGTTAATGTGGACAAAAGCTTCACAACCAAAAGTCTTTAAAAATGAGTAGTTTACCTTTATACCTGTCCATGCCTCCTCTAGAACACCACCATCCAAGGAACTTGAAGGCCCTCTGTTTATTTATTAAATAAATAGCAGTATCTACAGCATCTATGCAAAATTGTAAAGGCAATCCTGCATGCAATTTCATGCACCTTGGACGCTCCATGATTGTCTTGTTCATCCTTTCTGACAAACCATTTTCTTGTGGTGTTCCTGGAACTGTCTTCTCTCTACGAATTCCATTCCCTGAACAGTACCTATCAAACTCTTTGTTACAATATTCACCTCCATTATCTGATCTGAGACACTTCAACCTTTTCCCTGTCTCATTTTCAACCAAAGCTTTCCATTTCTTGAAAGTATCAAATACATTAGATTTATTTCGAATACAATAAATCCAGGTATTTCTGGTTGCATCATCAATAAAAGTAACATAATAATGGGAGCCACCAAGAGATGATACCTGAGCAGGTCCCCATACATCTGTATGCACAAGCTTTAATTTTTCGCTCTTCTTTTCTTTCCCAACTCTAAGGAATCTGACCCTCTTCTGTTTTCCATAAACACAATTCTCACAAAATTTTAAATCAACATGCTTCAAACTTGGCAACAAATTTCTTGATTGAATAATCTGCATCCCCTTCTCACTCATGTGCCCGAGCCTATGATGCCACAATCCCATATCTTCTCCTGTAGAGGTTAAAGCATTAACAGAATTAGAAATACCATTGCATAAATACAATGTACCAACCTTTTCTCCTCTCACTATTACCAGGGATCCTTTAGTGACTTTCTTGTTTTATCTGTGAAAGTAGTTACGCAACCTTCACCTCCCAACTGCCCTGTTGAAATTAGATTTTTCTTCAGATCTGGAACATGCCTTACCTTCTTCAATAGCCATTGATTTCCATTTTTTTGTTTTATGAAAACTGTACCCATTCCAACGATTTTACAAGATTTATCATCACCCAATCTAACTTGTCCAAAATCTCCAAAATGTTTCTTATCAAGTGTGGCATGGAATGAGGCCCCTGAATCTACGACCCAAGCATCAATAATATTTTCTAATGAAAGAATCAAAACATCTTCCAACACATCAATTGTTACATTCGCTTCATGATTAATTTATTGTTGCGCATCTCCTTCTTTTCCCTTCCGAGACTTGCAGTCTTTCTTCAAGTGTCCTTTCTTCCTGCATTTCCAGCACACTATCCCCGATCTGGACTTGGATCTGTGTTTTCTTGACTTACTGCGATATCCTGGGCTCTTTCCTCTTTCCATTTTTCTTCCCCTAGTCTCTGCAGTCAAAGAATTACCTGATGTCTCACTGGAGCTTTTCCGTCGCTTTTCCTCGCTAAGGATTGCACCGACAACATCATCAAACTTTAAATTACTAGATCCAAAAACAGAGCTACTATTGGCCATAACTAAACGATTCCAACTTTCTGGCAATGAGCACAGAAGTAACAGAGCCCTAACTTCATCATCAAAATTTACCCCTACAGGATTTAACTGACTTGTAACTGTATTAAAATCATTTAAATGATCTGCAACAGATCCACCTTCTGACATCTTCATATTAAATAAAAGCTTCATAAGAAATACCTTATTTGAGGCCGAGGGTTTTTCATATATTTTGGCCAATGCCAACATTAAACCCCGTGTTGTTGTTTCCTTTGAAATATTAAACGCTACCCATGCCGCTAGGCACAACCGTATTGTTCCAGGTGCCTTTCTGTCCAGAATATCCCATTCTGTGTCTGTCATACTCGTCAGCTTCTTTGTCTTTCTACTCAATGGTAGGTACAGATCTCTTTGATACAGATAATCTTCCATCTGCATATTCCACAACTAGTAGTTTTGGCCGTTGAATTTTTCGACCCTAAACCTACCATCTTCCGCCATTGCTCCCACTCAAACTAGGAACCCTTCTCTCCTACGAGTTTATCACCCAAATAGAGCTTCGGCTCTGATACCAGTTGTTAGAAAATTATATATTAGGGAGCAATGGAACACATTAAATATTGCAGAAATATAAACCCAAAAAATTCATAAAACAAGAGAGACACAAATATACGTGGTTCACCCAGTTTGGGCTACATCCATGGAGAAACAACCAGTCCTTCCTTTTATATTATCGAGCAAACTAAAGAGATACAGCCTATAGCAGATCTGCTGTAACACCCTCTTTGCTCTCAATCTCCTCTCTCTTCCTCACTCAGAATACAGATATCCATAGACACAGTACAATTCCCTCATATATAGTGAGGGGTTGCCTTCTAAGGAAAAAAACCCTAAATTAGACATAACTTCTACCATCAGATCATCCGCCTAATGAACGACCCAGATTGACTAGAAATTACTAGACTTTTACAAGGCAATTTTACATCTATTTTTAGCTTTAGGGGCGCTGCCTTCGAACCCCCGCTGGGGGACTGCTGGCCCCCAGCCGAGGGGAATTTACCCCCCCCCCGAGGGGGGACAAGTCCCCCGAGCACCCCCCCGCGTGGAGGGTTGTACAGTCTTCCTGGGGTATACATCCGGCTGAAACCTTCAAATACAGAAGATAATCAGGCTCCACACCCAATAAAACCAACTCAGCTATCTTTTGGGGCTATAATTAACTCAATTATAATTTTAATTGAAATAATTATTATTATTAATGATAAAAAGAATTAATTCACAAATTAAACATATATACATTTGAAAACAACATGTAACAAATATTCTCAACTATAAAGATACACCTCCACTTTATTATAGATATTTTTAATTTGTAAATATGCTTTGTTATAATACCTGTTGAGTCTCAAACTTGCATCTTCCCTATACACCTTTTTAACCTTTTTCTCCAGTTACTTGAACCACCAAGCTGTCAAATCATTGCATATTAGTTTAAAAAGAGCATATAAAATGGTTTCCTAACTATGTCTTGTGACTACTGTTTGATTTAGATTTTTTCTCAGTCAGCTGCGGAATCTTGTCACTTTCCGCAGCCAGCTCAACTTTCCATAGCCTTTTTGTTGAAGTCTATGTTACAGGTGTCTACTGGAGAATTCGGCCACATGGGCAAGCTACAAATGATGTGGACATGGAACGTGTCCCCTTGGTTCAGCCGAATCACTCACAGAAGGCCATGGTCAAGGACAGTGAAAGCGATGGTCAACCTAAGAGTTTTGCGGTCGTAGAACTCTGTTTTTCACCACGTGAAGACTTGCGTGGCAAATTCCTCAATCCCAAGAGGCGTGCTAACACCTGTGGACCGCTCCGTGAACCAAATCTAACAGCCACCACTCCTTGGATTTAATTGTCACGGCTACCATCACGCTAGATTTCCGGACATGGTTATTCACGTGTCTGTTTAGCAGCACAGAATTTAGGAAGTAGTTGTATCATCCTCAGTTATAAATAACGCGTTATCATACGCATATTAGCTAGCTTTGTATATGTAATTTTGACTGTTTTACGAGCCCACTGTGCCGTGACTCTATCTTTATATTATGACTGCATTTTAATACATGAGAAGACAGTGTTCTTAAGTTCAATTTGTGATTGATTGCTGATTGGCCGAGGTTGCAGAGGGCCCCTGTACACCAAGGTTCTGTAATTACTGTATAGTTTCATGCTTTCTTCCTTTATGTTACTGATGCCATAATCGTTTGCTTGTATATATTACACTGTTTATGGTATTCATGTTAGTTGTTGTCCATAGTTTCTTTTATGCTTTCTAATGACTGTTAACTGATCAGTGTTTTTCTTTCAGGTTCTAATAGATAGCCCGGGAAATTGCACATAGCTTTTTAATGACTAATGACATGAAATTATCTTGTCCTTCTGTTGATTTATTTTCTTAAGTTCTAATTCCAACACTGTTTATTTCTTTCAGTTTTGTTTTGTTCATTTACTTTTCTGCAAGATAGATATTAGACTACTCATGTCATTTTCAGTTACCTCCTATAGCCAGAGCGAGTCGAATGGTGAGGGATTGGAGTATGAATGTGTAGTTTGATATTAGTTTATTTTTCTGCAAGTTAGTGATTAGATTACTCATGTCATTTTCAGTTACCTCCTATAGCCAGAGCGAGTCGAATGGTGAGGGATTGAAGTATGAATGTGTAGTTTGATCTTAGTTTCATTTTATGCAATTTAGATATCATATTACTCAATTTGTTTATGATTACCTCCTATAGCCAGAGCAAGTCGAATGGTGAGGGGTCAGAATATGAGTTGATGTAGTATGATTTAGTTTACTTTGCTTACAGTTTTTGAATTGCTTTGAGTTCAGTTTTCTTTTTATACAACAACAAGGATACTGGGTTTCATAGTCACTAGCTCACTGTTTGGTTTAATTAGAATTTAGGTACATTTTTATTTTCTCTTAGTAATTGATTTCATCATTGCAAGTTTTAAAACCTTTTTGAGAACTTTGAAGTTTGGAAATTATTTTAGAGGTCACCATTGCCTTGAACACTTATATCCATACTTGAATTTTAGAATTGCCATTTCACATTAGGGAATCAACAAAAGATAAACCCAAAAACAAACCAAAAATCAAAAACGACAAAGAAGTAAGAAATCGGTTATCTTGCATATATAGTGCACTTCACTTCAGCAGTTTACGACTCCCGGATTGACAATTTATATAGCAATTTAGGACACACTAAATTGACCAAACAATACCATGGGCCACTACCAAACTATTTTTTGTTATAATGATGCAACAACAATTGGAGTGACTCAGGAACAAAGTGTGGCATTGGTGGTGGCCCTAATCGAGGGCCTAATGCAGTTGAAGAAGGAAGTTGAGGTGGTGACAGTGGCTCCAATGCAACAAAGGCAAATTAATGAGAACATGTTTCGAACCAACCAGTGTAGTTCATCGTCAAGACAAGATGAAGAATCAGATCATGGCAACAAGTTAAATAGAGAGATAAATCATTCCAATGACTATAATGAAATGACTACTTTTGACTGGGTCAAAAAATAGGTGAAGGTATATTTTCTTATTAATTTAATTATATATATATATATTATTTTTTAATTATAAATTTGAAATTAGGATAAGTTTTTACCCAAATCATAATGGGAGGTTACTTTTTACTAGACTAAGAATCGATAGAAAATTTATTTTCATATATATATAATATAGAATCATGATGATAATTTTACCCAATCCTTAATATGAGGCCTAGGATGCTTTATTACTTATAAGAGGAATTGTAAAAAATATATTATAAATAATGTGAAATATTATTCTTGTTTCAAATATTAATAAATAAGAAATTAAAATATAATATAAATTATTGTTGTAGCGGCTACAACCACCCTCCAAAATTTTGGCTCGCATCCAAATTTTGGAGTCTACCTTGGATCTTGCGATCAATCATTCTTCATCACTTGTTTCTAAGCTGATGATTTCAAACTCTCCTCCTTGATCTTAAGAGTTGTATGCGTTATAATTTGTATGCAACATGTGTCATCATCTAGCATAGGGGTTGTTGTTTGTCATGCAAAGGCAATGTTGTCTTGCTTCAAGGGAATTGTGTGCGTATGAGTGGTTGTCATCACATAGATATGTTTCACACTCACTTCACGCACTTTTGTCACGAAGGTTGTTGCATCAAGAAAAGTATCTCTTATGCATTCTTTATGGTATATGTTGTGTCACTAAGTGTCTGTACATGATCACAGTCAAGTCCTATCATGTTTACATATGTTTCATTGATCTCACACTTAGCCATTTGAAAATGAGCAACCTAGCCTCATCCAGCTTCTTGGAACTACACGCTTTGCTTCTATAACCATCAAGCTTCCTCCCTTTCATGTTGAAACCCCATAGCCCGCAGAGACCCCAGCCAACACTGCTCTCCAAAAATGCGCAAAGCAGTCAGTTAGGCAGCACTGCTCTCTATAAATGCGTAGAGTCCAGCTACACTGCACTCAGAAATTGAGTAGAGGTGTCCTCCCAGGACTCCCATCGTGCAGTAGTGTCTTATGCCTCAAAACTCCGTAGTGTTTTCCAAGCTGCCCTCTCTATCTTGCATGTAGAAACTGCGTAGACGAGCCTCCGAGGGCCTCATTCCGGCAGCAATCACTGTCCACTAAAATTTCACAAATCTACCTCTCAATGACTACAGGAAAAGGTGACATGCTGAAATCGCTTCCAAGGAGTTGAGGAGAAGGACTAAGGAACCAAGTAATGGAAAAGATCAAGACCGAATGCAAACTTCGTCGAATGCATGATGATCTTGAAGGTAAGTATGGTAAGTAAAGAACACCTTTCGTAGTACACCTCTTAGTTGAGTTTGCAGGACTGCTTGTCATTTTCATATCATCCCGTGCTCAATAACATGCATGTGCGCAAACACAAAAAGTCATTTTATGTGTTTCTTCTACATGTCTTGCTTCCTTTTCACTTGTTCGACCAATTGTCGTCTTCGACATTCTGATTGCTATGACATGCTTGCGACCTTGTTCTGGTGATGTTGAAGGTTATGTTTGAGTTGTGTTCACTATGTATGCATCTGTCGCACTCACAGGCGAAGTCGTATGCATTGTCGTGCAAGTGTCGTCGCATTCGTTCAACGATCTATCACAAGTGTCACACTTGTCGTTCGCACCCGTCTGTCAATCACACTGAGTGCATGTTGTCTTGATGGTTTGAGGTGTCTTATCGTCGAGTCATGTTCAATGTGTGCTCACAAGTTTGTGCATGTACGAAGTCACTCATTCACACACTTGGTAATTTTGTTAAAACTTTGTCGACCAAACCATTCTCCAACAGTCGGACATCAGTTGAGATGCACTGCGCAGTTTCATCTCTCAATGCTCATGTACTACTGCCCATAATTGCACAGAGCTTGAGGCTACCTCCCAAGGAGTCTGCACTGCGCAATCCTGGAATCGACTCAACCAAAAGTCACCTAGAACAACACAGAATTTTCCTAGCAAGCCATTTCAATCTGCACTGCCCGCAAGAACATCAATCGAGCCTCCAACTGGTCAACCGGAGAGTTTGACCGACTAGTGACCTTGGGCCTCACTCCAAAAAATTGTGCAGAAGCTGCATTGCATGCCCGCTTCCGTTGAATGAAGAAACTTTGCAGACACGTCGAACAAACACCATGTGTCCATCATTGGATTGCCCTAAAAAATTGCACAGTTTTTCCAACCAGTCACCGAGTTAGCTGACCTACTGCTCATAGAAAAAACTACGTAGTTTTCATGAGAAGTCTCTTAGTTGCCTAGTATCCCGCTCAGCTCTGAAACTATGCAGGGATGTCTAGAGGGCCATCCTCCCAGCATTGCACAATTTTTTCCAGCAACCTCCCACAACCCACTGTCAGCTCCCTAGAGAAATTGTGCAATTTTCACTGACAGTCTCCCTCTGTTGCCTGCACTATCTCCATCAAAAATTGCGTGGATCTCCCCTCGAGCCGAGTCAGATCTCGTGGAAAATCACTATTGATCTGGATTGCCCATCTCAGCCTCCCAATGACATCTGCGCAATTTTCACTGACATTGCCCAAGTATAAGCAAAGGAGCGACATGCACATGCAACATCAAGTGAACACCAAGACCATCAAAGAATCTACACACCTTGACATGCAAAGGTGAAGCTATGATACACCAAGAGCACATTCATCACTCTGTAGCACTGCAGCCCGACCTGAACACCACTAGCACCATGAACATACCAGAACTATCGTGTTGAGTCATGTCATGAGTCATCTCAGCCACATCACTATTGTGGGCCATACTGTTGTAATCAATGTAATGTAACGTGGAAGCCCAAGAGACCCACATATAAAGTTGAAGAGTCATGTAAAGCTGAAGATTCATGTAAATCAAATAGTCATGAGGGAAGTCGAATGGTCACAAGGGTCAGTTTCACCCTTGGCTACATATACCCCTCATTTGTACATGCAAATGAATTTTCATCTTGGCTCCTCCCACATAGCCTTGAGAGTCTGTAATCTTTTCTTTGAGGAACAAGCAGTGGTTCCAACGCCCGGCTATCGGGGTTAGTGATGTAATGGTGTATGAATGTGTCTTGGAACTTTCGCTCAATTCAAAAGTCTGTTAACGAGCCGTCACATTTTCACACAAGTATTGTATTCGTTTCTAAGATTATTCTTTGGACGCTTGTAATGCATGCTACTTTAACCTGTATTAATTCAATTTAACTATTTTGGTTGTTTTAGAACATACACTATTGGAAATGTGTTGTATCAGTTGTTAACATTGTTGTACTTGCCATCTGTTCATGTTGTGTTTGTGACTTCCGCATCTGTGTGGACTACTTCGTCGAAAGTTGCGCATGTCTTATTGTGTTGTGTGTCTCTAGCAGAGTTTGGACTATTCCCTTTCAACCTCACACTCACTTCCACCCTTTCCCTCTACAATGAAAGAAATTTGACACAAGCGACACTAAGCACTCACCAAGCACGTGAACCTCGATGTTCGAAGAAAAAGTAAACCACTCTCACATGCTAACAAGCAAGAGCTAAGGCATATTTTTAAGATAATGGAAGCCGAACCATCGTACTAGATGGGACTCCTACACCAAATAGTGTGAGGTCTAGTTGGGACTTCATATCGAGGAGATCCCCTGATTTTTTTTTAGGAATCAGGGGGATAAAATTAAAAATAAAAAAGGAAAATCAAGGAAATCGATACAAACACTAGATTAAGAAAGGAAAAAAGCTAAGATGAAACGACAGGGATCCAACCACTGTTCATTTTCCAGTCGTCATCCCTGTTTAGATTACTTGGCCTCCTTTCAATTTCAATGGCCTCCCTAAACTTACGGTGATGAAATCGAGTTATCCTCGTAATAACCTGGGCCTCCTCAATGCATATATGATGCTTTGTCTTTTTCGCATCTTCTGCCAAAGTTGAAGAGCGAGTCCTCCCATGCTTGTTGTCGGTTGTATTCTCATTAATCCTTTGGTTTATAGAGCGACCAATTTCACCAATGTATGGTGTTCCACAAGAACAAGGGATAACATAAACACCTTTCACATCGTTGGGATCCATAGGGTCTTTTACAGATTTTAAGGAACTTCGAATGGTGTTGAGGGGTCTAAAGGTTGAGGGAACATTATGCTTCCTCAAATCAAGGTGAGGCCAAAGCTTTGGATTCAAAGTCTTCCATAAACAGATTATCTACAATAGGGGATAGAGGGGAGCCCATGGCCACACCACAAGTCTGTTCATAGAATTCCCCTTCAACGCACAAAAAAGTAGAAGGCAGATTTCAACTAATTTTGCAATGTCGAGATTAGTGAGGCAATTGATGACCTCAATGGCCTCCTAATAGGGATGTTAGTGTAAAGGAAAACTACATTGAAACTAACAAGATTGTCTCTAGGATCAAAGTTCATGTCCCTTAACTCATTGACAAACCACGAAGAGTCTTTGACAAAAGGCTATGTAAGGCCAACAAAGGATTTAGGTTTCAGGGCTAAATATGGTGTTGACAATGGGTCTCAAGGGGAGCCCATCCTTATGGATCTTTGGAAGCCCATTGATCTTAGGAATGATAGGGCTACTCTCGATAAGTTTTTGGCTAAAGGTGCCAACTGTACTACTGGACTTTATAGCTCCCACTATTACAAAAGATATTCTTCTTAAATTTTCTATAACTCCCCTTGTTACAAAAACAATCAAATATCTTCTTCCAATAATCCTCCTATCCAAAAATTACAACAAATTTATTATTTATAAATTAAACAATAAATATATATAAATTAACACTGAAATTTTTTCATTCAATCCATGATTACATTCACTTGAACAAATAATGAGCCACGATATCGTCTGCCAAAAGCACATACTACACCCACATAAACCCCAAATATTTATAAATGTAGGTCCCACTTTAATTGGAACAAATTCAAGAAACATGCGCAACTTTCACCTAGAAAATCCCACTTACATTTTTATTTTCGATTGGCTACTTCGAAACTTTTCCATCCAAATCCCTATCGATATCTTACATGTCATTATTACTAAGGCGACGACAGAAGACAGCCCATAAGCTTGTTGTACCACGGCTCCGTTATTCTCGAGATGCTCTGAATCTCTCTTCCACATGAAGATAACGATGAACGGGCTGTAACTGTGGTATCTCCGCCATGGACGCTCTTATTCGCTGCCTCCTTCGAACAGAGGAAGAATGTGCGGGAACCCAAGTCCTCGACCTTATCACCTGGATTTAAACCTGCCAACAAAACTGACAAATCATTAACCACGGTTTGCATGGCAACAAAACTGATAGACTATTAACCATGGTTTGCATATCAAATACAGCAACCTATATTCTAGGTACATCCACCATTTCTCAGAAATTGGGACATAGTTAGGTTCAAGGTGTATCTAAAATTCAACGCAGTTTACTGGACTAAAAGAAATTAGGGTTCTTACAGTTGATGCAGAATTGTGAATAATGGAGTCCAAACGAGGCTGGATCATTACTGAGAAGAGGCTTACGCCCTTCCTTGGCATAGAGAACAAGGGTGGCTTTAATCGCATCCTCCACAGTGGCATCTTTGGAGAGTATTGCACGCAGCGGACCAATGCTCCGTGCAACTGTCACATTCACCAACAACTTATTAGCGCTTAATGCCTGATCCACTCGATTATTCGTCCAAGCCGTGTGTTTCCACTGATCCCGATTGAGAAGCTCAGGATGCGTCTTTGGCCTTCTCATTGTCACAGTCGTATTATTATTCTTCAATTTCGATGATGAAAATGAAGATGATGCCTCCCAAGTCTTTTGGGCTTCGGAAGAGCGCCCAGAGTAGGTGGGTGACCTACGGAAGCCTTTTTCATGGTGGAGATTCAAATTGTGAGGTGGTGGTCCTCGATCTGTTACAGAACTGCTCATATGGCCATGTCTAGACACTGATCCATTTCTTGGATTCGGCCTGCTCCCTGACGTCTTCGCCGCCCTTTTCTCCATGGGATCTCTGATTATATCTTCAGAAGACAATGACTGACTTCACCTCAATCTCCGGTATCTGTAATACCGAGCCTTCAGAAATGTTAGCGGGACAGGCTGAAAAACAAGAACCCGAGACACGACTGCATCGCCGGTGCAAAAATAGTCGCAATAGCCCACAGGGCTCAGCGTATTGGCTGCAACAGATGCCCAGAGGGCGGCCTGACTCCCACCACACATCAATCGAAATTTCTGCAAGAGATTCTAATCCAATCCAATCCAGAAATTATAGATGCAAAACAATTTAATAGCACCTAGCGTATCACTGACCCCTTCTTGAAACGGTACCAGCCATTGTTACAGCAGACAACTTATTACTGGTATTACAATAAGCCATGGATTAATAGGATGGAATGAGCCTTTGCCTAGGGCAACTTGCACTCCTCCTTATCCAGTCCTTCACTTTGCCTTTCTCAAAACGCTCGAATGAATTGTGAATGAAGAAGGGCGTTGGGGACTAAATACCTCTTAACGCTATAAAGGGCCCGCTTCCAAACTACCCTGGAGACCCACAAGTGGCGGGAGGTTGAGAAGGGTGAAGGAAGGTAGCCACACCCACCAACGTTGTGAGTGATGGAGAATATAATACGAACGGTCGCACCAATGACAGTGGGCAACCTCCTGTTTTCAAATTCCAACTCTACCTTATCGCTTCAGTTTAACCTAAAATTCTAGATTGGAACTTTTTGAAATTTGAACCATGACCTGGCATAAGTTTTTGAAATTTGAACTATGATATGACTGGGCATAATTTATTCATATATGGTAGATTTTAGAATTTTGTGATTTTGGGTTAATAATGAGATTATTGAATTTAGGTTTTCGTTATTTATATCAAGTTTATTGAGGAGATTTTTGGAGAAAATGCATTTCTACACACTTGTTGATTTGAAAGGAGTCCATAAATGAATTCTGATGTGAACTTGATAATAAAATTGTCTTAGTATTAATCACATTATTGAATTTTGGTCAAATTATCTTTATGATTAATCATTGATTAATTTGTATTTCTGATTTATTCATATGTTCAAATTAAGTTAACATTATATTATTGTTTTGGTATTAAATTTAATTATATAATAATCTTTTTAAAATTGAAATCTTTGGATTTACTTAACAAGGGCAAGATATATTAAACATCTTGGGGTTTTAGTGCAAACACATTTTTTAATCATAAACAAAAAAACATAATTATAAATTTTAAAAATATTTTCAAATCTAATTAATTATTTAACTTTATTTTGAATTTTTTTCACTCCATTTCTAAAATATTCCTAAAATCTACCGTGGAAATAAAAATAACCTATTATCAGTGGGCTGTCAACATAATCTAGATGGAATCAAACCCATTTTCTTTTATTGCCCCTTCATTTCAGATCTGCCGGTCTGAGATCTGCCCGTCTGTGTGGTTCATAACTTCATATGATGACCAGATAACTATACTTTAAATAAATATAAAAAATTCTTTCACTTTAAGGGATATATTTGTTAAATAATTTGGGGTAGTCATGGCTGGTGAAGGTAGGAGCAAAGCTGGGGATTTCTGTGGTGCTGAAGATTGAATCGATTAGTTGCGATTTACTTTTCTATTTAGCGGTGAAGGTATTATCCAGTGGCATTATTGGAGCACGCTTGAAGGTCCTTTACATGCATTAATTTTCGCTGTTTTGTTTACTTTGTAATATCACATGTATAATTTATATTTCTATTTTAATTGGGGGAATCTATGGTGGAATCTATGAGTGCAACATTTCATAGTTATACCCAGTGCAAACCAAATTCTCTTTTTCTAATTTACTTTTTTGAAATTTTGAAGGAAACCCGTTCCCGTTTAATTCAAAAAACTTACTTTTCAATATATTATAACATAATCCTGAATTATAATATTATTAAAATTTAAATAAAAAAATTATCAGCAACCAACCAAACTCTAACTACCTAGAATTCAGGGAAATAAAGCGACTGCGTGCCCACGGATAAACATCAGCTTCTATGACTTTCTTTTTTTTAATATAAATCCAGTATACACATAGTTGTAAAATATCTCTCCATATGACTTTAAACACTGAAAATAAAGCTGTGAATGACTTTAAACACTAAAAGTAAAACTATAACATCACCAAGGTTTGAACCTGAACTTAAGTGTTGGCTGTGTTGTTAAGATTGCACTGTTTTGATATTTTACTTATGCATTTGTTTGATAAAACAAATATAACCTTTACACCAATTTTGATTTAAGAATATACATTTTATTGGGTAAATTTTATTTGGGTATGGATCATATCATAGTATTATATATTTTAATTACTTAATTGTTTATTTTTTAAAGTTTATTTTAATAGCCACGGTTATATAGTGATTAGTTTTTATGGTTTAATTTAAATATAGTTAAATTTAAATATATGTTATTGTTAAATATGTTATTTTTATTATTGATTTGTACAATATACCTGTTTCCATTGTCCATGAAATAGATCTTAAGATTAATTAATTTTAGAATCAGTGTGAATTAAAAAGTTGAAAATTTATATTTATCTAAAATTATGATGATAAGATATGATAATATATTTGGCAATTTTCAAATGAAAAGTTAATCAAGACAAGAATGTAACACAAATAGGATATATATTTGAAACTGCTTTAAAGATAATAATTTGGTTGGTAGCTAGTGAGTTTAATTCTCACTTCACTTGGATTCTATTCTTTCGAGTAAAAGAATTGGTTGGGCCTAGAAAAAACATAATTTCATTAGGAGTAATATGGGCCATAATTAAAAGAGAGATTAGTTTTGTTGAAAATATTATTAGGCTGAAACCACATTTGATCTTGAAGACCGACCTAAAATTACTTTTTGATTGCCTAAAAAGTCATGTTCCTCAAATAAAAAGAAACCTCATAAATTATTAGTGAATTATTCCAAATAACAAAATTTACTTTTTGATTGCCTAAAAATTCATGTTCCTCAAATAAAAAGAAACCTCATAAATTATTAGTGAATTATTCCAAATAACAAAATTTTATCTAAATAATAATAATAACTCTATTAATAAAATTTACAAATAACTATTTTCATTACTTATTAACAATTAAATATAAAATATTTTTTTAACATAAAAAAATATAATAATTGTACAAAATATTACAATTTTACAAAGATTGTGTCTCCATAGTTTCTCGTGCTTTCTCCTCTTAAAAAGAAATATGAATATACACCAACCTTTCGTAAATAATGCACAAAAATCAACCACGCCATTGATGCAGGAGCATCCAGCTAAGGGAGGTCATGGCTGGAATATTTGTCTTTGTAGACCGGAAGGAGTTTTAGTTAGTTTTTTTTAAGTTCCATTTAAATTGCTAGTTAACAACATTTAGAACTTTACTCTAAGTTTAAGGCTGTCCCACCCCACTGTTTATGTTTATTTTTATTTACTATTCTTTTTATTTTTAATTTATTGTTTCAAATTAACTTTAGAATATAGACAAAGATGAACATTTAATAATGAATAACTAAAATGTAACTACTGACAATTTAAATAACTGTACAATGATCTTTAAGAAGGAAGGAAAAAGCCACTGTTCATAGTATTGAACAAAAAGAAGCACGCAATCATTTTGAGAAGCAAGAAAATCTGAGTTCATATATTGCAGCCTAAAGTTACTTCTTTTTCCTCCAAACTTAATTATTTAAGTTCATCTAGCCATTTCCTAACAGTGACAGAGAGCGAGAAATTATCACAGAGGCAAGAAGAAAATGCGATCAAGTTCCATAAATCAACAAAGAGGGTTTGCAGAAGAGTCGAGAACAACAAGCATCCATAGGTACCAACAAACTTGTATCATTCACATTTACTATTTTCTTTTCAAAATCTCTATGTATATATAAATTTACAGTCCAAGATATGAATATAAAGTCATAGACAAGCTACAAGCCGACAATGAAACAGAGGCCATCCATAAAAGTGCCAAACATAATTACGAGTTCATAAGTTAACCACAGAGCCGACATAATTACAATTCCATAAGTTAACATCCCGGAGGCATAAATACACAGAACCATGAAATAATGAGGCTGAAGCCATAACCCTCGACAAGAGACCAAGTAAAGACTACAAACAACAAACGCTTCGAAACAGACAGACAGAGAAATGACGAGGCGCGACCCTACCCGATACAAGAACGTATGTCTCAGGGAAAGAGACCAGCAGCCGACAAGCCCAGTTATTGACCTGCAGTGGCCACCAAACAAGGCCGTAAGAACCAAAGAAATGGAACCATAAAAAGAAACTAAAAACAGGGACGAGGGTTTAATGAGAGCTCACTTACTAGAGGAGCCGAGCCTTGCAAATGGAGGAAGAAAGCCGCGGACCAAGGTCACAGTCGCCAGAGCGCCCACTGCTCACAAGGAGCAAGAAGAATTAGTAACAGTAGCAAACAAAGCATAACCATAAAGCATGGAAGGAGAGGTTACCTCTATTCGAATGCCGGATGAGAGCCGAGAGTCGAGCCACCCCATGACCATGACCTGCAATAAAACGTCAAGCTTACAGTCAAACAGTGAAGCAAAAGCCTTGAAGACAAAAGTATAAGTTGAAGCCGCACAATGACAAACAAATTTACTGAGGCAAGTCAACCAAAAGTATAGCCAAATTAGCACCGGCAGAGCCACAGGGTAGGCGGCCAACTACAGGAACCACAATCATAACTAGGGTCGAATAGACGGAAAAAAAAAGACAGAGACCAGGGGTCCTAGACCTGAAACTTCAGAACCGTCCTCAAAATAGGAAACATTACTAGAGCTTGCAAACAGAAACCCTCACGGAGAACCATCCCTAGAACAGGATAACCAAGGCCCTCGTGGAGTAGCAGCCAGAACCCAGTAGTAAAGACCTCACCTCGACGGAGCAATAGAGCACCAGAACAACAATTGAATGATAAAGGTTAGGGTTTCTTTGGCATAGTGAAGAGGCGGGAGGAGCGAGGCCCGTGGATAGGAAAGTTCTCCTCACAACATTAACACACCAGTACCGCGCCATAAAATCATCCATGCAATCACACAATAATTATATGCCGTATGTGATCAGGGCTCGTCCCATCACCATTAGTTGATGGTAGAGTAGAATTTCTCCTCTTGAAAAGAAATATGAATGTGCACTAGTCCTTTCGTAAATAATGCACAAAAATCAACCACGTGATTAATCGATGGTAGAGTAACCGTCCAAAAAGGTACAGAGAAAGAAAACCATGTTGCCTAAGCTACATAATTGGACAATGGAAAAACTAATCGAAATCTTCCTAATGTGACTTTATGTCGAAAACGACTACGGTAAAGTAGGTATGCCTTGTAAACATTAATGTTTGATGTTGATTTTTTTTTTTCGGCATGTATTGAGCAATAACATGTTCGTTCTTATAACCAATCAGATTACAAAAAAATAAATAAAATTAATATTAAAACATAATAAATTTCAACATACAAAGTTAAACTATAGAAATTTGACAAAAAATTTAAGTCAACCCCAAAGTAATATGAGTCTGATCATAAACTCAATGCAATATCCTCTACCTACCTACCATAGGGATAATAATAATAATATATTATTTATATAAATAATAAAAAATATGTCAATTAAGCTATATCAACCAAAATCAAGAGAGACATCAAATTGTTGTATGAGATAGCCTATGTAATAGACAAGGAAGTCATTTTACTATTAAAGAATCTATGGATGTGTACATACTTTACCCCTTCTCCTTCCCCCACTGTCCGAAATTGGACTTGTGGATTATTCATAACTTTTTACTCATTATACAATATACAATATAGTAACATATTAGCATGTATTTAATACATTAATAATGTTTCTTCTATAAAATATGTTGAATATATGTCTATTGATGTATATTTGTTGATGTAATTGTTCCTAGTAATTAGTTATCATGCAAGGCCATATATTATGATTAAAGATATCTCAATTAAATATTAATTTAAGAAGGAATGATTGTTATCCACCTCATCTAAGTTCAATTTCTAGAGTGGCATGCCAATCTCTTGAGCTTGTGACAAATTTGCTTTACCCTTGATATTATCTTGAATGAGGAGAATTTCTTTAGTTTCACTGGAGATAAATATTACATGGTTAAAAAAAAAGATTAGTGTGCCTAGCAATGGGTAGCAAGGGGCTTGGTGATGAATATGGCATCAATCATCGTGGTTTAAATGTGGTCCAAACTTCTAGGTTCACAAATATGTTAGCATGTTGTGATACCATGATTCATCAAATGAGATGGTGAATAATTGTTCATTTGGAAGGTCATCATTCAATGGTAGATCTTGCACACTCGTGGGGAATTCAGAAATGAACTCAGTGAGATCCAAGCCTTTCTTACTTTCTAGGTTCACACATTCCAATTCAAACTCCTAATGGAAAACAATTTTCAATAGGCATACTTCCCATTAATGATCCATTTACTAAATAGAAAAGACATAGGGTGAGAGTTTGTGACAACATTGGTTATGCACATCAAGTATAATGACATAGTTTCTTGACAGAAAACACAATGGATAAGGCCAACTTATCCTCATGGGGGTAGGACGTAGAGGGTCTAGTTAGGTTCTTTCTCACACAGTAAATGACATGTTTAGATCCATCAACACCCTATTGAAACAAGACAAAGACAATAATGTAAGTGGAAGTTGAAAGGGACAAGATAAATTCCTTATTGAAGTTAGGTGGACTAATCAAAGGAATAGGGATGAGGGCACACTTAAGCTAAAGAAACTCATGAATGGTGGTGGCATTCTCGGGGAATGAATCTATGCAAGAATTCTTCTCTCTTTTGAAGCCTTAACAACTAGTGTAAGTTGTTAGGGGGAGATAACTTCAACGTTGGATTGAACTTTGACAGGGTGAATGACAACACTATATTTGGAGACTATAAAACCAAAAAGGATGACTCGTAGGAACGAAAAAGATGCACTTAAGAGAGTTAATACATATATTATAATTGCAACATAAAATGAGGATGTTACGCAAATATTCCAAATGTTGCGACCATTGTTTCAAATGAGCAGTGAGATCATCGAGGTAAGAAAAGATAATGTGGACCATGTAATGAAAACAATATGACATGGTATGCTGGGAAGAAACTCCATTATTTTTTAACCCAAAAGGAATCACTTAATATGCAGAAGCTCCCCAAGGACTAGTGAAGGCTCATTTGAAAATTAAATGCTAATTTGATTATAGCATGAGAAACTATTCATAAAGGATAAAACTTCATGTCCCACACACTCATTGATAATTTGATTAATAAAAGGCATGGGCTAGTTGAATTTTGGACATTATTTGTTCATATCATGAAAGTGAGTGTAGACATGAAAGGTTCATTTATCATTCATGATGAGAACCAAGTTCCAAACTCAAGAGGTATAAGTAATAAGGTAAATGAAGCATTCTTTCTGTAGCTTATTGATTTCATCCTTGATAGAATCTCATTTGGTGGGGTGAATAGGTCTTTGCTTCTGGTAGATAGGGATGGCATCTGGATAAGTGTCAATTTGGTGCTCAATAATGGTTGGATTTAGTCTAGTCATCTTAGACTTGGACCAAGCAAAGACATCTCAAAACTATTTGAATAGATTGGTGTAGAAGGAAATCTCTTCAAGTGAGTAGTTTTCTATCAGCAAAATCTATTCTTGGATTGCAAATTTTATAGAGAAATTCACCTTGATTGTAGGAAATATTGGGGAAAAACCACCATGAACCACAAAACCATGTTTATCAAAAGAAGGATGAAAAAACCCTCCAATTGTTTTACATGGGTGCTACCCCCAAACCCTTATGCATGGGGGTTTCTACCCTCTACAAACCCCTCGAACATGGGGGGCTATCACTATCCATCCTGTGACCCCCTTGCTATGCATCACACAACTTTAAAATACATGGGGATAATTATGCAATGAATATAACATTTTCCAAACATTTTCCCACTTGTTTTCTTCTTTGCACAAAGGGGGTCATAGGAGTACATGATCAACAATCTAGGGAAATAGTGTCCATTATTTCTCTACACCGAGACAAGTTCTCAATGCTTACATTATTTTTTATTGTTTTAGTTTTGGTGAAGGAAATTTAGTTGTATTATAATCGAGGGTAAATATATTGGTGATTCATGGATGTCATGGGAAATATATTGAAAAGTTTTATTGGTTTTCCTGGTCCTGGGTTTATCGGATAAAATATCTATGTTAATGTGTGTGATTTCCATTGTATCTTTTTTGTTTTAATCAAGAATTTTTTTACAACAATTAATTGTACTATGTAAAAAAACTCCACTTTTGAATCACATCCTCCACAATATCGTTCTTCTTGGGTAAGAAATAACTAATTAATCACTACAAATCACATAAATATTGATTGATAAACACTTAAACAATGCATGGAAACCATGCGTAATCTAGTAGTTATTTTTGCAGTGAATAATTCTATGTTTGCGTTCAATTTAGGCCTACACTAGAAATTTTGTTGTGAACCCCAACTCGAGTTCAATCCCTAGTGATGGCGTCCTTTGCCACACTCCACACAACCATGAGGTTCATTGATGATAAATCTTTCATCAATTTTTTATAACTTGCAAATATTTTTTAAATCAAAATATAAAATAATTATCAATTAGACAATGAAAATCATTTCATACCACTAAAAACATTTCATATCATTAACACCATCAATTTGATGATGTCTCATTATTTATTTATGAAAAATAAATATTTGAACCTCGAAAATAATTGATGAATATATGAAAGATAATGATAATGTTAATTATGCAATGCACAAACACTCATATGATTGAAAACTTAGTAGTATCTCATGGGTTCTCCTAATACTACTAAGTTGTCAATCATTGAGTCGAGAGGTTCATTTCACAACCTAGTGTGAAGGTGATGTGTAAGTATGTTTGTCCCTCTTTAATTACAAATAAAATACTCTCTAAATAGAAAATCAATGTCGGCTATAATAAAAAAGAAAATAAATATGTTATGCATATTTAATTAGTTATCCATATGACCTAATATAATTTCATGTAAATTAATTAGAAGTAAAAAAAATAAGTGAGTAGGGTATAAAACTCATACTTTTAAAAAATATTTTAACATGTGATATCAAATTCATATATATCTATATAGAGAAAACAAATGTTAAAAGAAAATGTTTTAATGTTGTATAGAATAAAATATCCAATGTGGATTATGAATAAAATATTTTAATATGAATTAATATTTTTTTTTTCTCTGTAAAGACTAATTTTATTAAAAGGAAATAAGAATAAAGTTACAAAGAGGCAGAAGCCTCGATCGAGAGCCTTTGACTGCTTTCAGGTATCAAAACTGTCCCAAAATTGGGAAAACCAGTTACAGTGAGCAAAAAACCATACATAGGAGCTTGAATACTACGAGAAAGCCAAAATGAGGACTTGGGATAGCCCCCTTTGAAACAGTGGAGACAAACACCTAAAGACCAAGATGCTGTACATCGCAGCCATAAAACCACATACTTTCGAGCCACATAGACATAGAACCAGACTATCGAGCCGCATAAACATAACTAGAACAACAAAACCATAAACATTCGAACTTGACCTGTGAGCGAATAAGAAAACTCTGGGAAGACACAAAGGAGACCAGGTGGCATCACATGGGGTCCATTGGCTCCTCAACGATAGGGCATGCATTGCCATACCAGATTTCTCCATCCCGAACCATGACACCAGCCCCGCTGCCGCCTAGAGGATCAATCGCTGGATGGGTGTGTTAGGCCCCTATACTACTAGTGTAACCCCTTATTGTTAGTAGTACAACCTACTTATTATATTGATGTACCCATGTAGTGCCCATATTGTTACTAATGTGCCCCATAGAAGCCCACTATTATTATTATTGTGCCCTTACATTATTATTGTTATGTCGGCTCTAATTATGTTATGACCCCTTAGACTCCTATATATAGAAATGAGTTCTTTTCATTTGTAGCATCCAAGAATTGTTCATTTATGTAATGTAAAGGAGGTAGCCCCCTCGAAGAGGCTGAATTCTAAGGCGTTGATCTATCTTTTCTATCTTTTCTTGAGCTGGTTTCATAACATTTGGTATCAGAGCTTTGGATTCTAGGGTTTCGCTGCTCCAAACAGGTCATCATGGCATTTTCACTATAACCTTTTTCTGTGACGTTTCAGAAGTCAAAAAAAAAACCCATTTGAGAAGAAATCGCGTTGAACCTTGGGTCCAAATTTTAGAGCTTTTCACGCGATTTTGGCGGAGATATGATCTGAGGAAGTTGGTCTTTTTGCAGACTCCTCAATTACATTCCAAACAGGTGACCTGGGGAAAATAGTCATAACTTTCTCTCTGAGCATTGGATTGAAATTTCGTAAGAAGATACAGAAAGAGGAAGGACTTTAGTTTCTTGTACATCTTTTTTAAAGCCAAAGGTCGAAAAATTGACACGTGGCACGTCATACAATTTCGCTCTTCTGGAAAGGTCTATAATCAGGTCATCTTGGGAGATTGTGCATAACTCTTTTTTGGAGAATCCAATTTGGATCAAACTGGTGGCATTGGAAAGAGGACACAAAGGGCTACTACAGATAGCAATTTCAGAACTTAAATATCCGCAAGTACAGAGTTATAGTCGTTTCAAGATCGAGGTCCTAAAATCAAGAAAAAGCAAGATGAGGAAGTTTGATGGCAAGGATCCGGTAAATTGGATACTTCAGATGGAGCAATATTTTGATCTACATGGTGTACCACTGTTACAAAAGGTGTGTATTGCATCTTCATATTTAGAACCGGATCAATTTTTATGGTATAAAGGGCTTTGTTCTCGTAAACAACTTGTTATGTGGTCAATTCTCACAAAGCAAATGATAGCACATTATGAGGATACAAAGAGCAACACCTTCTTTAGAGCAACACCACAACAACTGGAAAGAGTAAAAGGGCTTTGTGACATATTTGAAAGTAAAATTATGGCAACGAGGAATTCTACCCCTCACAACTTTAAAGATGGACGTGTTGTTTCTCCTAGCCTTCCACAACCTACAAGGGTTACACCACAACAATTGGAAGAAAAAAGATAAAAAGGACTTTGTTATTATTGTGACAGCAAATGCACTAAAGGTCATAAGTGTGCTAAGGAGAAGGGTGAAGGAAAGTACCGACACCAACCCACGTTGTGAGTGATGGAGAATATAATATGAACGGTCGCACCAATGATAGTCGACACCTCCTGTTTTCAAATTCCAACTCTACCTTATCGCTTTAGTTTAACCTAAAATTCTAGATTGGAACTTTTTGAAATTTGAACCATGACCTGGCATAACTTTTTGAAATTTGAACTATGACTGGGCATAATTTATTCATATATGGTAAATTTTAGAATTTTGTGATTTGTATTATTAATGAGATTAACTTTTTGAAATTTGAACCATGACCTCGCATAACTTTTTGAAATTTGAACTATGACTCGTCATAATTTATTCGTATATGGTAAATTTTAGAATTTTGTGATTTGTATTAATAATGAGATTAACTTTTTGAAATTTGAACCATGACATGGCATAACTTTTTGAAATTTGAACTATGACTGGGCATAATTTATTCATATATGGTAAATTTTAGAATTTTGTGATTTGTATTAATAATGAGATTAACTTTTTGAAATTTGAACCATGACCTGGCATAACTTTTTGAAATTTGAACTATGAGTGGGCATAATTTGTTCATATATGGTAAATTTTAGATTTTTGTGATTTGTATTAATAATGAGATTATTGAATTTAAGTTTTTTTTATTTATATCAAGTTTATTGAAGAGAGTTTTTGGAGAAAATCACATCAAAATTCATTTATCTAATGAACCACATTTAATGGTTTGAAACGGTCAATAAATGAATTTTGATGTGAATTTGATAATGAAATTGTCTTAGTATTAATCACATTATTGAATTTTGGTCAAATTATCTTTCTGATTAATCACATCACTGAATATTGATCAATTTGTTTTTTCTGATTTATTCATATATTCAAATTAAGTTAAATTATTATTTTGTGATTAAATTTAATTATATATATATTCTTTTAAAATTGAAATCTTTGGATTTACTTAACAAGGGCAAGATATATTAAACATCTTGGGGTTTAAGTGAAAATACATTTTTTTTAATCACAAACAAATAAAACATAATTTTAAATTTTAAAAATATTTTCAAATCAAATTAATTATTCAACTTTATTTTTAATTTTTTTTCTCTCCATTTCTAAAATATTCCTAACTACATTTCTGTGGTGCTGAAGATTGAATCGATTAGTTGCGATTTACTTTTATATTTAGCGGTGAAGGTATTATCCAGTGGCATTATTGGAGCACGCTTGAAGGTCCTTTACATGCATTAATTTTCGCTGTTTTGTTTACTTTGTAATATCACATGTATAATTTATATTTCTATTTTAATTGGGGGAATCTATGGTGGAATTTATGAGTGGAACATTTCATAGTTATAACCAGTGGAAACCAAATTCTCTTTTTCTAATTTAATTTTTTTGAAATTTTGAAGGAAACCCGTTCCCGTTTAATTCAAAAAAACTTACCTTCTCAATATATTATAACATAATCTTGAATTATAATATTATTAAAATCTAAATAAAAAAATTATCATTAAACCCTCACTCTAACTACCTAGAATTCAGGGAAATAAAGCGACTGCGTGCCCACGGATAAACATCAGCTTCTATGACTTTCTTTTTTCTAATATAAATCCAGTATACACATAGTTGTAAAATATCTATCCATATGACTTTAAACACTGAAAATAAAGCTGTGAATGACTTTAAACACTAAAAGTAAAACTGTAACATCACCAAGGTTTGAACCTGAACTTAAGTGTTGGCTTTGTTGTTAAGATTGCACTGTTTTGATATTTTACTTATACATTTGTTTGATAAAACAAATATAACCTTTACACCAATTTTGATTTAAGAATCTACATTTTATTGGGTAAATTTTATTTGGGTATGGATCATATCATAGTATTATATATTTTAATTACTTAATCGTTTATTTTTTAAAATTATTTTAATAATGATTGTTATATAGTAATTAGTTTTTATTGTTTAATTTAAATATAGTTAAATTAAAATATATGTTATTGTTAAATATGTTATTTTTATTATTGATATGTACAATATACCTGTATCCATCATCCATGAAATAGTTTTAGAATTAGTGTGAACTAAAAAGTTGAAAATCTATATTTGTCTAAAATTATGATGATAAGATATGATAATATATTTGGCAATTTTCAAATGAAAAGTTAATCAAGACAAGAATGTAAGACAAATAGGCTATATATTTGTGTTAAACACACATGGGCAGCAAGAACAATATGAATGATAAATCATGAGAGTACAATTTTTATTAACAAATCATTTACATTTATAGTACAATATGTGACCGTTGGGTTTCACATCCCAAGGTCTCTTGGACTACTTTGTCTATTCAGCTTCTACACTAACCCATTGAGGATTAGGTGTCCAACTTTCCCCCCCTTAATCTGAAGGGTTATGTATGAGTCCAAGAAGAGAGCTGTAATACAAAATGTGTAAAAATGCATGGCAGCACTAGGCTGAATGTGCTCTATGAAATGTTGATATAAAGGGCGGTGGTTTAAGGATGACCACCAACACTGGAACTCTTAGTGCAGTTCCCGGAACTCTTCCAAAACTGGCAAGAAACTTAAGTCTTCTGCTAGAGGAAGTGATCCTATTGTTTTAAAGAGGGAAACCTTCAACCATGAAAGGGAGGTCTCACCCCACATAAAAGGGAGAACTTCAACCTAAAAAGGGAAGTCTCAACCTGTGATGGTTTAATGATGACCAACAACTCTGGAATGCTTAATGCAATTCCCGGAACTCTTCCAAAATTGGCAAAAAGCTGGAGTCTTCTGCTAGAGGAAGTGTTCTCAATTTTGTTCCTAGAATTCTTCCGAAACTGGCAAGAAGCTGAAGTCTTCTGCTAGAGGAAGTGTCCCAGATTACCAACTGAAGGCATGCTTAGGGGCATCTTTGTTTTTGGCTACAACTCTGAAACTGGTGTGGCAGGTTGATGTGGCTTTGAAGCTTGTAGATGACCATCATTTCCCCCCGTCAGATACAAGGAGAGATGATGGAGAAAACTCAACTGCAAGATTGTTCAATACTCTGGAACAAGTTGTGACATGTGTTTGGAATATCTTCTTGGCTATTGATGCCTATTGCCAAGAAGCGATCCATCCAAGATGAATCTTTGTTCTTGCACGACGTTTATTTCTGAAGCATCTGTGTGAAGAATGGTTGGTTTTATGACAGTGCTTACATGGATGAAGATCAAAACAATGATCTTTCAAATGGCCAACTCGGTCACAGTGTTGGCATTTCACGATCTGTTGTTTTTATTGTTGTTGTTGATGTGGAAGAGGGGCAGAGTCTAGAACAGCTGAAGTTGAACTATCATAAGGAGCAGGTGAACTGTCATGAATGAATCCAGCACTCTGAAACTGAATGGGCTTTGAGTAGTCTGGAAATGAAAGGACAAGTCCTTGTCATATCCAAGACCAGTTTTGTGCTTGTTGTGGACAAGTTGTTCCCAAGGTCTGATGATGGGCTTGGGAAGTGCAGACTGAGTTTCTACATCTGTATGTACAACTGCTGCTTTATTGGGCACTAGATCTGAATGAACTTGAACAATATTGACTTGCTGTTTATGGGAGTCTACTTCATTGTTCTGAACAGCAACGGGTTCAGAATGACTCCTTCGTTTTAATTCTTTTTGTTGTAGCTATGATTCAAGCTGCAAAAAATCGATCTTTTCCTGTGCATTTTGTAGACATGTCTAAATTTCTGAGAGAAACTCCTTGCTGATTTTGACTGTATTATCCATAGTAGAGAGTATTAGATTTTCCACTAACTTTAATATTGCACCAATCGGAGCCATTTTTAACCTCAAAAAATAGTAAAACAATGAGGAAAAGATGGACACCAATTGCTCTTTTATATAAATTTATGGCAACAACTTCAAATCAATCAGCTTGCAATAGATTCAACACACAAAGAATGGTGATATCCGGAAAACAGACTCCTCATTCAAAAAATGAATTTTCTTCAATTCACCTGAGAATTTAACTTCCAACAAAGCTACAAGCAATTTAGGCCTCAAAAAGATATTTTCCTATACCAGCCTTGAATCCAAGGGAACTTGTCCTGGCAACAACTTCAATCTAGTTCAATAACAATCTCTGATATGAACAACCTTTAAGAAAATACACCAATTCGATCTACAAAGGATAGTCTTGGCTTGAAACAATTTCCACTGAACTCCTAAATAATGCCAAATTGCTGCAACTTTAAAGAATATAAACAGTCCCCAATTCTTATGAACATTGAATTCTGTCATTCCCAAAAATCCCCCAGCATAATCACTTTCAAAGCAGAAATGATGGCTATCAAAAGGCAATACCCTTGTGGATTATCTTCCTTTCGAATGCAAGTATCGAAATTAATAAAATAATTATTTGAAGTACCTACACCAACACTTCTTCAGATATATCCAAGTCAGGAGACAAACGAACTGCTGAAGATTCACACACCTTCTTATAGGGCATGGATTTTTTAAATCATATTTAAAATACAAACAAAAAATTGCAGGCAGGTTGGTGTTTTAAATTTCTTCAGAAAGCTGAATAATAGTTGGAAAAAGGAATGATTTGAATATCTTATGCACGTTGGGCATCTTTCACATATTTGAGACCATGCGACCTTGAGCATGCCTTCAGTATACGATGAGAACATAAGCGACCTCTTCATACGCAACACTATCCAATTAATGTAAACTTTGAATTGCAATGATTGTGAGGACTGACTCTGGGCCTTTGAACTTCGCTGGATTTCATTTTACAGTAAGGCAGTATTAGCAGAAGAGAGAGCCGGACGAAAGCTGGGAGGATTGAGAGTTTTGAACTCTTACTGGATCAATTAGGCTCCACATCAGAAGGAAAGAAGTACAGGGGTCTCCGAGGACGGGGCCATCTGTACCACAAGGCTCGTGCTATATGGAAAAGAAACAATACTCTATCTCTCGGGCGTTATCGATAGATTCATGGGTAGCATCTATAATAGCTTTGCATTCAAAACTTATATTGTTTCATTTGTCGGCAGCCTTAGTAGAGCAATCTCAACCATGTTTTGTCCATTGCAACATTGCCATAGCAATGATCAAACCAACAGTGGTAAAGGCTTGTCAAGCTCTCTAACATAACACTTAGCCCGTCAATTCAAAATCATCATCAGACTCGGTCCATCAGCATATTCAGTCAATAATACTTTGGTAATGCAAGACTTATCTGTGAAACCCTAGAATGTGAACTCATACTCCACTTCATCAATACATGTCTATAGATCAACAATGTCAATAGTACCCACTCAATAGTTGCTTTATCATAGGCATTTACAAAGAATAATGTGTCAATACTGTCATATCAAATCTCTAAATCTAATCTCTCTCTAATGCAAACAGTCAACAACAATCCTTGCATCAAATTAATAGATTACATCAATTCATAGACAAGTTCACACAAAACTTTGCCCTTGGTTGCTGTAGATGACACTAGCAGTGCGTAGTACTATATCATAGCAATTTGTCTTTATAACGTCTACAATAGCTCCACTGAACGACAAAACAAAACAATATCCTTACTGGCATATGTCGACCCCACAGCCACACAATTTCATTGCAATCTGATATGAAAAGAGGCTCTGAAATCTGATATGAAAAGAGGCTCAGAAATATCATTCCTTCACTTTGTTAGCATTCAAATCCAGCTTCCACTCAATTTCAATGAACGACAACAGGAGAGAAAATCGACCCTGCGCGGATACTATGCCGAGGCATTAGGGACGTTGCACTTCTTTGATGTGATTTGAACTGTAGTCGCAGAACGAGCACGACACGGCGCTAACAGAGAGGAGGAGGATACCATTGCTAACAGTAACGCCGAGTATCAATGATATTAATCAATGGCGACCTTCTCGGAGGCTCCTCCAGGAGACGGTAAGGCTGGAGAAAATCTTCAAAACTAAATGCACGCAATGCCACACGGTTGACATGGGTGCAGGTATCGATATCATGTCAAATTGAATGCATTATTCTGGGTAAAGAACACGGCAACTGGTGTGGGGTGAGCTTCAAAGTCGTTCACAATTTGACAACCGTTTCACCTTCCAAACGTAAATCCAATGTCAGATTACAGATCCAACATATATACAACGTTTAGAAAAACGCAGAGAACGCTGCTACCAGGTCAGGGAGGTGTCAGTGCTGCAATATGGGCAGAAAATAGGAGTTACAAGAGAATCTAAAATGTCTATGAGACCAGCGGCGTGAAGAGGGCAGCGTATGGAGGCCAGTTGCGTATATGGAAGCCCAACAGTCTAAATTCACAGTTTTGTCAGGGAATAATGGTAAATCGCAGCACTGTTATACCAGTGCGCAGACTTTGATAGGCCGCAGGTAGGAATACAATGCCTAGTTGCAGATCTGATGCGCTCAGCTAATAAAATAAATGGTCAGGTAATGAAGACTAGGCCAGCACTATTCAAGGCAGCTCAGACCAGTTGCTCAGGGAATAACAACATGTCATCTTTTTTTTTAACTAAGGGATAAACCGTGAGGAAGAAAACTACACAGGCCACACATCATGGCTTTGATACCATGTTAAACACACATGGGCAGCAAGAACAATATAAGTGATAAATCATGAGAGTACAATTTTTATTAACAAATGATTTACATTTATAGTACAATATGTGACCGTTGGGTTTCACATCCCAAGGTCTCTTAGACTACTTTGTCTATTCAGCTTCCACACTAACCCATTGAGGATTAGGTGTCCAACAATTTGAAACTAATTTAAAGATAATAATTTGGGTGGTATCTAGTGAGTTTAATTCTCACTTCACTTGGATTCTATTCTCCAGAGTAAAAGAATTGGTTAGGCCTAGAAAATACATAATTTCATTAAAAATAATATGGGCGATAATTAAAAGAGAGATTAATTTTGTTGAAAATATTTTTAGGCTGAAACCACATTTGATCTTGAAGTAAGACCTAAAATTACTTTTTGATTGCCTAAAAATTCATGTTCCTCAACTAAAAAACCTCGTAAATTATTAGTAAATTATTTCAAATAACAAAATTTTCTCTAAATAATAATAATAACTCTATAAATAAAATTTGCAAATAACTATTTTCATTACTTATTAACAATTAAATATAATATATTTTTTTAACATAAAAAAAAATTATATAATAATTATAAAAAAAATTACAATTTTACAAAGATTGTGTCCCTAGAATTTCTCCTACTTTCTCCTCTTGAAAAGAAATATGAATATACACCAGCCTTTCATAAATAATGCACAAAAATCAACCACGCAATTAGTCAATGGTAGAGTAGACTTTCTCCTCTTGAAAAGAAATATGAATATGCACCAGCCCTTGCGTAAATAATGCACAAAAATCAACAACGTGATTAGTCGATGGTAGAGTAACCGTCCAAAAAGGTACCAAGAAAGAAAATCATGTTGCCTAAGCTACATAATTGGACAATGCAAAAACTACTTGAAATCTTCCTAATTGTCGAAAACGGCTACAGTAAAGTAGGTATGCCTTGTACACATTAATGTGTGATGTTTGATTTTTCTTTTTTCTTAATGGGACGTTTTTATTTTTGGTATGTATTGAGTAATAATATGTTCATTTTTATAATCAATCAGATTAAAAAAAAAAATGTACTAAAAAATAATAAATTTCAATATACAAAGTTAAACTATAGAAATTTGACAAAAAATTTAAGTCAACCCTAAAGTAATATGAGTTTGACCATAAACTCAATGCAATATCCTCTACCTACCTACAACAGGGATAATAATAATAATATATTATTTATATGAAAAATAAAAAATATGTCAATTAAGCTATATCAACCAGAATCAAGAGAGACATCAAATTGTAGTATGAGATATCCTATGTAATAGACAAGGAAGTCATTTTACAATTAAAGAATCTATGGATGTGTACATACTTTACCCCTTCTCCTTCCCCCACTGACCAAAATTGGACTTGTGGATTATTCATAACTTTTTACTCACTATACAATATACAATATAGTAACATATTAGCATGTATTTAATACATCAATAATGTTTCTTCTATAAAATATGTTGAATATATGTCTATTGATGTAATTGTTCCTAGTAATTATTTATCATGCAAGGCCATATATTATAATTAAAGATATTTCAATTAAATATTGATTTAAGAAGGAATGATTGTTATCCACCTCATTTAAGTTCAATTTCTAGAGTGGCATGCCAATCTCTTGAGCTTGTGACAAATTTGGTTTACCCTTGGTATTATCTTGAATGAGGAGAATTTCTTTATAGTTTCACTAGAGATAAATATTACATGGTTTAAAAACAAGATCAGTGTGCCTAACAATGGGTAGCAAGGGGCTTGGTGATGAATATGACATTGATCATCGTGGTTTAGATGTGGTCCAAAACTTCTAGGTTCACAAATATGTTAGCATGTTGTGATACCATGGTTCATCAAATGAGATGGTGAATAATTGTTCTTTTGGAAGGTCATCATTCAATGGTAGATCTTGCACACTCGTGAGGAATTCAGAAATGAACTCAGTGAGATCCAAGCCTTTCTTACTTTCTAGGTTTACAAATTCCAATTCAAACTCCTAAAGGAAAACAATTTTCAATAGGCATACTTCCCATTAATGATCCATTTACTCAATAGAAAAGACATAGGGTAAGAGTTTGTGACAACACTGGTTATGCACATCAAGATATAATGACATAATTTCTTGACAGAAAACACAATGGCCAATGCCAACTTCTCCTCATGGGGGTAGGACATAGAGGGTCTAGTTAAGTTCTTGCTCAGATAGTAAATGGCATGTTTAGATCTGTCAACACCCTATTGAAGCAAGACAAAGACAGTAATGTAAGTGGAAGTTGAAAGGGACAAGATAAATTCCTTATTGAATTTAGGTGGACTAATCAAAGGAGTAGATATGAGGGCACATTTAAGCTAAAGAAACTCATGAACGGTGGTGGCATTCTCGGGGAATGAATCTATGCAAGAATTCTTCTCTCTTTTGAAGCCTTAACAAGTAGTGTAAGTTGTTAGGGGGAGATACTTCAACGTTGGATTGAACTTTGACAGGGTGAATGAAAACACTAGATTTGGAGACTATCAAGCCAAAAAGGACGACTCATAGGAACGAAAAAGATGCACTTAAGAGTTAAGACATATATTATAGTTGCAACATAAAATGAGGATGTTCAAATATTCCAAATGTTGCGACCATTGTTTCAAATGAGTAGTGAGATCATCGAGGTAAGAAAAGATAATGTGGACCATGTAATGAAAACAATATGACATGGTATGCTGGGAAGCGACTCCATTATTTTTTAACCCAAAAGGAATCACTTAATACGCAGAAGCTCCCCAAGGAATAGTGAAGGCTAATTTGAAAATTAAATGCTAATTTGATTAAAGCATGAGAATCTATTCATAAAGGATAAAACTTCATGGCCCACACACTCATTGATAATTTGACTAATAAATGGCATGGGCTAGTTGAATTTTGGACAATCTTTATTCATATCATGAAAGTGAGTGTAGACATGAAAGCTTCATTTATCTTTCATGACAAGAACCAAGTTGCAAAATCAAGAGGTATAAGTAATATGGTAAATGAAGCATGCTTTCTGGAGCTTATTGATTTCATCCTTGTTAGAAACTCATTTGGTGGGGTGAATAGGTATTTTCTTCTAGCAGATAGGGATGGCATCTGGATAAGTGTAAATTTGGTGCTCAATAATGGTTGGATTTAGTCTAGTCATCTTAGACTAGGACCAAGAAAAGACATCTCAAAACTATTTGAATAGATTGGTGTAGAAGCAAATCTCTTCAAGTGAGTAGTTTTCTGTTAGCAAAATCTATTCCTCGATTGCAAATTTAATAGAGAAATTCACCTTGATTGTAGGTGAAATATTGGGGAAAATCCACCATGAACCACAAAACCATGTTTAGCAAAAAAAGGATGAGAAAAACCACCCAATTGTTTTACATGGGTGCTACCCCCAAACCCCTACGCATGGGGGCTTCTACCCTCTGCAAACCCCTCGAACATGGGGGGCTATCACTATCCATCCTGTGACCCCCTTGCTATGCATCACACAGTTTTACAATACATGGGGATAGTTGTGCAATGAATATAACATATTCCAAACATTTTCCCACTTGTTTTCTTCTTTGCACAAAGGGGGTCATAGGAGTACATGATCAACAAGCTAGGGAAATAGTGTCCATTGTTTCTCCACACCCAGACAAGTTCTCAATGCTTACATATTTTTTTATTGGTTTAGTTTTGGTTAAGGAAATTTAGTTGTATTATAATTGAGGGTAAATATATTGGTGATTCATGGATGTCATGGGAAATATATTGAAAAGTTTTATTGCTTTTCCTGGACTTGGGTTTATAGGATAAAATATCTATGTTAATGTGTGTGATTTCCATTGTATCTTTTTTGTTTTAATCAAGAATTTGTTTACAACAATTAGTTGTACTATGTAAAAAAACTCCACTTTTGAATCACATCCTCCACAATATCGTTCGTCTTGGGTAAGAAATAACTAACTAATCACTACAAATCACATAAATATTGATTGATAAACACTTAAACAATGCATGGAAACCATGCGTAATCTAATAGTTATTTTTTCAGTGAATAATTCTATGTTTGCGTTCATTTTAGGCCTACACTAGAAATTTTGTTGTGAACCCCAACTCAGGTTCAATCCCTAGTGATGGTGTCTTTTGCCACACCCCACACAACCATGAGGTTCATTGATGATAAATCTTTCATCAATTTTTTATAACTTGCAAATATTTTTTAAATCAAAATGTAAAATAATCATCAATTAGACAATGAAAATCATTTCATACCATTAAAAACATTTCATATCATTAACAACATCACTTTGATGATGTCTCATTATTTATTTATGAAAAATAAATATTTGAACCTTAAAAATAATTGATGAATATATGAAAGATAATGATAATGTTAATTATGCAATGCACAGACACTCATATGATTGAAAACTTAGTAGTATCTCATGCGTTCTCCTAATACTACTAAGTTGTCAATCATTGAGCCGAGAGGTTCATTTTACAGCCTAGTGTGAAGGTGATGTGTAAGTATGTTTGTCCCTCTTTAATTACAAATAAAATACTCTCTAAAGAGAAAAGCAATGTCATCATAATAAAAGAGAAAATAAATATGTTATGCATATTTAATTAGTTATCCATATGACCTAATATAATTTCATGTAAAGTAATTGGAAGTAAAAAAAAAAAATACGTGAGTAGGGTTTAAAACTCATACTTTTAAAAAATATTTTAACACGTGATATCAACTTCATATATATCTATATATAGAAAACAAATGTTAAAAGAAAATATTTCAATGTTGTATAGAATAAAATATCCAATGTGGATTATGAATAAAATATTTTAATATGAATTAATATTGATGTATACTTTAAAAAAAAATTAATAACAAAAAAATCAGTTTGATTTGTGCCAATAAAATGACTCAATGCACATGTTATGTAATCTCTATAAAATTTAAAAACACAATTTAAACAATTAAAAATTACATTGATTTTTGCAATCTAAAATAAGTTTGCACCCGAAGAAACTTGATCCCTCTTAGCTCATGTTAGATCCCTGGTTACGACGGATCTATGTTAGTATGAATAGTATATGTTGGGTTAGGGTTAGCCGTACTGGGAGATGGGCATGCTACTTAGCATTGGAGCCTTCATACACATGTAAGTTGGACTTTATTGAGTTGGAGAAGTTGTAAGGTTCGACTTTGTAAAAACATGAGTTGATAAATGGACGAAGATCCACAGATTGAAGAATTTTGGTTGACATTTCAGAACCACAATCTGGGTCCATCGTCAAGTCCTGAATCTGTTTATTTTCCTCCATTTATAAAAAATGCCAACTACAAAAATTTATATACCTTAATAATATGAGTTTTAGACGGAGATGCTTGTGCTACTGGTGTTGGTCCAACTGGTACTGGTGACGAGTTCCTAGGATCTTTGGGACATGCAGGGGGGCACTATCGAGGATTTGGATTATTCTATGAGGGGGAAATGTAGGAGTGACATGTTTTCGCTCATGAGTATGCTGAGGTGTTTAGTTGTGGTGTTAATTGTGAATGTCATAAGGTTTTTTTATCATTTGGATGGATTCAATGACTCTAGTTGTGGATAAGAGAGTGACTGATAGGGTCTATCATTTTTTTGGAGTTTAGAAGTGGATATGAGGCACTATATTTGTTGTTGTATTGAGATATATGTGGTCTTCAAGAGACCATCCAATATATGATTCATGTCATGATGGAAGTCGTGTGTAGATAATTGACATGTTAGGTATGTATGAAAGGAGTCCAAGAACAGGTGAAATTTCATAGATGCCCATCATTAGGTGTAGTGATCTCTCTATGTTCTTGAGGGTTTTGGAAGTTGATGATGATGCCATTGATATGAATACGAGAGTTGTGATGAAGGTTGACATCAGAAGGGATATGTTTCATATGGTGGTCAATATGTGAAACATTTCTTCATTTCCTCTAGCCTTCCTATCATCATAAACTTATATTAGGATTTGAATGGTAGATAAGAGAAAGCTCCAAGTCTACCGAGATTGCGCTGGGCCATATAGTTTGAGTGGTGTTAGCTTTTGAGGATGTGGATTTTTATCGAATGATTGGAGTTTTATATCTTGTAGATTCACAAATCCAGGAGGGATATTCATTTCCCACATTGCAGACATTATTAAGAGGTTATTATGGTTTATGTCACTTCATCATTTTGTTGGCAATACTGAGAGGGGGGATGAATGATTGTTTCTTTTCATTTGTTACTTTTACCAGTTAGATCACTTATATTTAGAACACAAAATGAATAATAAGAATAAATGCTTTTATTAATTTATTCTTTACAATAAATCAAGTACAATATATGTAGGGCTCCAACACTAGATGAAGACACCGATCTTCAATCTCCTAGGGTCCAACCTATATCTCCCAAGCATCAACTTCGATTTCCAAGGCTCCAACCTTGTCACTTTTGAGGCACCAACCTCAAGGGCTCCAACCCTATATCTATTTCAGGCTCTGACCTGGTTTCTTGAGGACTCTAATCCTCTAGGGCTCTAACCCTATCCTTCAAGGCACCAACCTTGTCTTTTCAAGTCTCCAACCTCTTGGGCTCCAACCCTCAGCTTCACTTCAACAAGGTGTATTTGGTTATACTTCATGGCTCCTAATGTGTTCTTCAATGGGCCCTATAAAACTTTTCTTAGTCTTCATTGTAGTCCCCACATTGCATCATCAATGAAAACCTTGTTCTCTTAGAAGGTGTCACCACTGCTCTTCATCGTACCCAAACAATTTCTCCAAGGTCACCTCATGATGGCTTAGTGCATCATGTACTTCAATTTTATCTCTAAGATTAATCAAGGTTTCTTAACAAAATGTATTCAAATGGCTATCCCAGTTCTACACTTATTCTTCAACAACAACTTCAAGGTTTGACTCCAAATAGGCAAGTAGGGCTCTAAGGATTCTTTTCAAGGATGCTTGCTTGGAGGTGCCAATATATTAAGATAAATAACCAAGAGTATATTCAATGATGTATGCAAGTATTCTTCTTTGGGAATGTCTACACTAATTCTTTGCTGTCCAAGTATGCTCCAAGGCTCCTAGTGTTTTACTGTCCAAGATTTTTCATTTTCTTGACTTGTACAAACCTCCATCTATCACTTTTGATGCCTTCACAGAAATATAACCAACCTTCTCCACAGTTGTGTAAGCCTTCATCAAGTCTTCCACAATTTTATTATCTCATCAATCCTTCAACCTTTTTTTCTAAGCTTTAAGGAAAGGTCACTGGTCTGCACATGTTCAAGGCATAAATGACATAATATGAAATACCAATGTTGTCCCAATATGAACCTGCTCTTCGAGCTTCCAAGACAAAAAAGATTTAAGACATTATTCCAGAGATTCGATATTTAGTTCAACTTATTTGAGGTTTTGTTCAACAAACTATTTAGCAAAACCCACAATATAAGGTCTGAGCTGCCACAGTTCAGGAAAAATTACATAGTCTGAGCCACAGAGGTCACCACAGTTCAAGGTATGAAGACAAAGTAATACAAAGTCAAAATTCCACGTTGTCTTGTTCTTGTTTTAAACCCAAAAAAAAGTTAAATAATTCCTTTCTTAAGTATAATTCCTTCCTTACGAGCTGTGAGCAATCCCTAATAATTGTTGCGATTATAGCCAAAGTTGTGTTAGAAATGAAGTCTGAAACATATATATATATATATATATATATAGATAGATAGATAGATAGATAGTGATTTCGTTTAAAATCTGAAGGGACACGTCTATGGAGTGAAGTTGACATGAGGAATAAATTGTAGGTTGGCTAAAAAGTTAAACATATTTTTATTAACTTAAAAATTTAATATCTCACAAACTACTTGGAGTTTCAGTACAAATAAGGGTTCATTAGAAAGGAAAAAATATACTCTAAAAGATCATATAGGACCCATGTCGATAGGCTACCTCCAAGATGCCAAAAGTTATTTTTCTTTGTAACTGTCCCTGAATTTTTTATGTGCAAAAGGTGATTAAGACAACAAGGATTTTCTATTGTGTGGGACATCATTGATTCGTAATTGTTTAGCTCAACAATATTATTATGAGTGAAATCATGAGTGTATCCAATAATGTCATCATGAGTGTATCCAGCATGTGTGTATCGTCCTGTATCCAACTATCCAACAATGTCATCATATAATTTTGCAGTGATAAGTCATAGTGCAACATAAATTTCCCATTAGGAGAGCTCCAAGGCAGTCTTCCAATCATTCCATCAAGACCATAATCAAGTGCCATCAACAAGTGTGGTCATTCATCAAGTGTATGACATCATCAAGTATAGTCCTTCACATGTCATCAAGGGCTTCTAGACCATTAATCAAGGCATATGATTGAAACTTGGCACATGGCACTTCTTAAGACTTCTTCATTAGTGGCTTGATGATGCAGCATGGAAGGAGAACTCACAAAAAGCCCCAAAATCACCCCGCAGATCCCCTTTTAACTATAACCCGACTGTTGTCCTATTTACTGAAATACACTATAAAACAAGCCGAAACAATGGGATTTTATCTTATTGGCGTGCTTATTGTACACCAGAAGTCAACGAATCGACCCTCGGTGATCGTTGATCTGGATCTGTGAGATCCGACGGTCGTCGGAGATTTCGGGCGGGACAATAGACCGGGGGTTAACTGCCTGATAAAGTGGTTTTCTTCCCCACCTCCTTTGCTACGTGTCGAAGGTTGAATGGGATTGGGTGCTGACCCTTCCAAACAACTTACCACCTTTGATGTGCCCGAAATACCACTCTTGTAGTGAAACTACTTCGTGATCCAATGGTTGCGATATATCGTGATCTAACGGCCACGATCTAATCGGCCGATTGCAAATCGCAATGCCCACTGTCTAGACTTCTTCCACTTCAAAGCTGCGATGCGATAGCCCTTCATGGACCCGATAGATTATCACCCCTTCTCTATAACATTTCGGATCTAGTTGTATCACAATGTCAGAATTTGACAGTTCAACAAGCCGGTTCCTCTCCACTGAAGTGATGTGATTTGGGGTCCATGGACCCGATAACATTAAAAACCTCCGTCCATAATATTTGAAGTTCGGATTCCAAATCCGAATGTGTTTTGCGTCGATTCTTAGTGTAATTTGGGTTTTCCACTTACGGGACCAAAACAATATAATAAACTTGTTGATTATTCGTTTAACTTATCAATATCATCCGAATACAAAGAAAAAAAGCACTCGAGGATCTCCATAGGTTGTATATATATCATGCACACAACACCAATTTATTCATAATAAAATAGTTACAGAGTCTCGGCCTTGGGCTTGATTATAAAATAAAGACCTCTGTCTCAAAATACAAACCACACACTATTTTGCTCTCGCTCTACTAAAACCACTCCTCAATCCTCTCTCCCTTTTCATTACATTTTTCCTCCCTTTTATAAATCAGATATCACTCTAACTGTTTCTAACAAATCAATCCCTATTTTTAATAAATCTAACAACAAATCTTCTAATTCCTAGCTCTATCTCACACCTATGCTAACAACTCATCTTTGAGCCTAAAATAAGACAATTTCTAACTTATTACAATAACGAAATACAACATTGTGTTGGGGGTGCTCAACGCGCAGCTACAAGGCTTACAGGTACATCCCCCCCAAACAGGTATAATGGCTCTATACGTCGCAGCAAGAACTGCAGAGGCCAAACAGATGTTGTGCACCAGTAGGGACAACCCTTTCCTGTTGCCCATAGGCACCCTTGTAGTAGCAAGCAAATTTGACTAGGGTGCGATGAGCAGCACGAAAGATGTAGGCTTAAACTTGGCAGCCCTGCCACGTGAAACCCTATACCAGTTGCCGGATGGGGTCATCGTAGAGCTCCGCGCCAAGGAAACTTGCGCGATCTAGGTCTTGAATGAGCAGAAAGTCAACATGGATCATCTTAGCCTCCAGCATGATGAGCTGGTTGCGCAGGCTCACGGACTGGAGCAGGCGGTAAAGGATGCATGTAGGAGCGTCCCAGAGCTAGCTATGCTGGCAAAGCTACCAACAGCAGAGTGGGTCCATGGATTGGCAGCTAGAGTCCGCAAGGCCAGGGAGGAAACAATGAAGGTTCAGTTGGAGCTGAACCTGCAGATCACTGAGCTATGGTTGAAGGCGTAGCCTTCCACACCCCCAGAGGTCAAAGAGCAACGTGCGGAGAAAATTGGCCAAGTGATATAGGACTGCACTGGGATGTTGGATCAAGCACTAACCATGCTTACATACCTGTAGGAAGATCCAAACCTACAACACCTAGAGACAGAGGCGCGCGAGTTGCAGCAGGAGTACCACAGTGTCCAGGGGATTGTGCAAACAGTCGCCCTTACTCAACGACTCGCCAAACTACAATAGACAAGGGAACTGAAGGACCAGTTAGATGCCACTTGAAAAAAAGAAGCCTTGCTTAAAGTGCGCATCCAGCCATGGATCGATGAAACTTTCACAATTATAGCTACCATCGATGGAAAGCTGGTAGAAATGTAGGGAGTTTATGCGGTTAGATAGGGAGGTGACCCTGCTCATGAAGGTTCAGAGATACGCGTGTAGCAAGTACAACAAATAGCAGAACAATGCGCTGCGGACCTTCACGCAGCACAGGCACAGTTGGAGGGGCTCCATGCCAAGATCGCCGCACCAGCAGAGTGACTTAGGACAAGTCAGGATGATTGTGTTGGGGGCCTGTTGGGCATGGGATCCCCTGCAACAGTTTTTGGGGCTCAAAGCCCAAGTTTTGGTCAATTGTATTGTAAGACTCCACGAATTGTGGGCGCGGAGCGTGAGGTCTAGGATGAGTCATAGGGTTGTCTGTCCTAAAATATTGTGAAGTTGTGTTGGCCTACCCATGGTCCGCGGACAATGGGATTGTATAAATAGAGCAAGGCTCTAAGTGTAAAGATAATGAAGCTAAGTAAAGAATAGATAGAATAGCAAAGGCATGGTTAGAGCATAGAGTGGAATCTAAAGTGTACTAGGTTGTAGTAGTAGGAAGAGGCTCTACAGCTGAGTGTGAAGAGGCCTAGTAGAGTCCGCAGTTGAGTGCGCGGACCCTTGCAGCTGAGTGCACAGGGTAGAATCGAGTCTTTACTTGGGATTGAAAGATAATAAAGAGAAGTTTATTCTGTGCATCTGTTCTGGAATCTTTATGTTGATGTTATACATTACTTTTACTCTATTGTTTTACTGTGCACACTTGATGAATACTCGTATGAATTCTTATATGTGAATTTAATCTAAGTAATCAGCTAATAGAGACTAATTAAGGAAGACTTGGGTAAATAACATGGGTCATGCTGTGGTTAGAACTACGCGAAGACAATATCATAGGATGTGGGGTACCCGCGGGTGTGTGTAGCACAGTAAGTGCGAAGGCTGGACCTCGTATCAATCACCTCATATCAAACATCCCAGGGTGCGGAAATCTAGTTCTAATACCCTCCCATACTACTTCAGCTGAGACCTCAGTCATCGCTCCGTAGACTGTTGCTGAAAGGGCCAGTAGTACTAGGATTTGCTTGGCTAAATCACTTCCGAACCTGGGTCAGGCCCCACTAAGCCAATACCTCCCACGTTGAGGTTCCTCCATCTTTTCTACATGTAGTGTCAGAGAACAGAGGGATCATTTTTTATTTTTCAGATGTGGCTGCCTTTCCCCTCTTTGCCATTGCTCCTAACAAACCTTTTTGTGGATTGTTTCTGAAAATGGAGCAAAGTAAAAGATATCAGATAGAAACAAGTAAAAATGAACATAAGAATGAATGATACAGATGACTTTGAAAAGGTGACAAGAAAGGAGTTTTTATTAAACACAAGTGAGAAGATATCGTATTATGTCAAACAACTTTCCAAATGTAAATGCCATTAACCCATACTAAATGCCCACTAATGGTTCCTTATCCCTAGCTTTATTGCTCATTAATGTTTTGCATCGTAAGTCGGGAAAGAAACTTATTAGGGTGGTGAGCTTTTTATATGTGATAATGCCAATTTTGCGATTTGCGATGCAATATCACAGATCACATTATCACATTTCGTGTGTGCACTTTCTTTCCCATTCCTTTGGTTTCTGTGAAATGCGATATGCGGGGCATTCTTTATTAGTTTTCAAAGCATAGCTTATTTGATAGGGTTTTCTTTGTAAAGCCTTTTTTCGTTCTATAGCGGACTTGAGTGATTTTATAACATAGTTGGAAATCAGGTCCAAGGTCCCATCACAATATCGCATATCGCATGGTTGATAAGTTTTTCAGATCTTTCTTAAGGGTTTCCAATGCAATGCGATATGGGTGAATGTGTCATCGCAATATCGCATGGTTAAATATACTTTGTGAGGATGTGTTCTTTACAAGTGGTGATATGCGATGTGGGCCTTACTTAATAAGAAACGTTTTAGGACTTAGTTCAAATGAAAAGTCTAATAGTTTTAAGGTTAAGCATGGTAATCCCTTTTGATCGCTTTTTTCATGAATTTTTGTCATTAACAGGGATTTTGACACACTTGATCATGCAATATTAGAAAAGGCAAGCATTTTCTAGTTTTTCAAAGGGTTTCATCTTGATATCTTTCTTTATTCCAAAAAATAACAAGAAAATGCTTAAATGTTAAATTTAATTTTTTGGGAGGGATTTTTAAGGGTCCCTATTTATTAGTAGAATATTAGCTATTATGTTAACAAATGGGGGGGTCGTTGAATAGCACAACATAATGTTACAAGAATAAATGGATAGATAATTATGAAGGATTCATTTCTTTGGTATTATCGATATCATTTTCATCTGAGTTGTAATTCCAAAGTGAAGAGAGGTACCATATATAACAACCAATATTAGAAATTATAAGATACATAATTTTAGATATTCTCTATCTTTATTAAGTGTTATATTGTGGCTTTTGCTGCCACTTATCTATATTCGGAACCAAATGATATTTATGAATTGACGTGAAACTTTGAATCTATAAAATTTTGATTTCATACGCCATGTATGCATAAAGAAGGTTGCTTATGCCTTCTAATAGAAGCAACTTATTTATATGATAAGGAATGAGTCATAAGTATGGAAAATATTGCTAAAGGAGTTGAGGATTTGGTGTTGTGGATAAAAACTCAAATAATTTATATATCTTCATAATATTTTTCTTGCATGGTGTATCATTTCAAATGTGAAATGAGTGTACCATTTGAAATTGTGGAGAGTATGGATGTGAGATCGTTGGAGATGCAAGTGTAAGACTTGTGTGGAAATTGTAAATCGATGTAATGTTTGGTTGTGACATAGTATTGCAAGTTATATATATACATTTTAAAACCCATGGAATGAGTTAAATCTTGAAGTTTTATATAATTTTTGAGTCATGGTTGAAATAAAGCTTCAATTTGATGGACATGGCATGAAAATGACATATTAAATATTAATTATCATTACACACACACATACTTGTCATATGCTTTGCATGTGGTCCCTTTTCTCTCTAGTAAGGATTTTCTTCCTTGTAGTTTTCTCTTAGCTTTATTTATAGAATCATTTTGAAATTAGAGATATTGAATGGAATTTTGGGGCTACCCTCAATGTGGGATCATATTCATTGAGTTGTTATTATGCTACTATAGCCCTCATCTTTTTTTAATTGATTTGTTGCCACACCACATATTGTTACTTGCTTCTTTCTAACTTTCCATATTTTATCGCTAGCTTATCTCTTCATGCTATGACTTTTTCACTTGCCTTTGATTTTTTCTTCCATGCATGAAGCCCTATTTTGATGTACATCAATGTCATTATAAAGGGGACAACTACTTGGGTTTCTATTTTTTTATCATAATGCCTATGCCCTTATGCGCTTGGATCTTATTTACTACTTTTATGACCCCTACTCTTCTATATTTTTTCCAAAGGAAAAAACAATAATTTTATTTCAAATTTTGAAAAATGTAGCTAATTTACATTTTGTAGATGCTAACTGCATTCAGTAAGAACATCCTATCAACTTATATCCATAAAAAGCTTGAAAATATAAATGAAAATTGCAAACATGGAAAACTTTAGGGGCTAATATTCGCAGGTGGGCTAATTTTCCATGATTTTCCAAAAAAAAGATTCACCAATTTCCATTTTTTATAAAAATGATTCGCCTAGATTTTACAATATAAAATTAATTTATCTTAAAAATAGCAAACATTATATATATATATATATATATATATATATATATATATATATATATATATATATATATATATATATATATATATATATATATATATATATATATAAAGTCATTATAAATTTGAATAATTTTACAAATACATCAATAAAAATTTTATAGTTCGCATATTAGGGAGTAGTGAGATTCGCCAATGTTTTTAAACTTCAAGCTATTTTTCCTTCCTTAAAATTTTCCCTGTTTGGGAAGTTAAGTGTAATAGTAATCACTTAACTTCTCTTTCTTTCCTTTGTTTCTTTGGACCTTCTACCAACCCCCTTCGTTCGGGTCAATTGGAACAATCACAAATTCACTCATAATTGTCTTTGGTGGGTGTTATTTTTCTGAATTTGAACTTTCCAAAATATGAACTCTCTTTATGCTCATAGTCCCATCCTCTTTCTGTGCCACATTTTTATGATTTTCTAGTTCATGGATCACTTTTGATTTTGCACCATTATGCTTATGGGTTGCATTACCACTCTACACTTGAGTATTCCCTTCTTCTTCATTTGGAGGGTTCACTATGATTTCCACTTCTTCTTCCTCCATGAGGTAAGGACCAGAAGGCCACCATCCTTTTCTTTTGTGGGCCCACCCTTTTACATTTTTAGGTTCCTTTTTGCCTGAAGGAATGTGTCCTTCAATTGTCTTGTTTGGTAGAAAAATCAACATTTGAATGTTATATTTAACATAATCCAATAGTTGGATCCATTGGAAATTTTTGTTTCAACTGAAAGCGTTTAGGTGGACCTCTACTTAGACCTATTTCTACACAATTTTTTATGAAGGAAAATAATCATTTCTTTGTTCTCTCAGAGTCCATATTTTTGGATGACCCTAGTGTGTTTCTAATTTTCTCAAAGGACTTTGTGATGCCAAAAAGGGAGGGGAATATTTGGTAGTCTCACCCATACTAGAATTATTGAAACCACCATTGTTGTGGCATCAAAATCAGGAAACCAAGGGGTAATGAAAAGCCTTGTATTTCCCCAAAACTAGGGAACTTCTTTCAATACTCTCTCCAAATCAACATGGGTATTGAATTGAACAATAGAAAAAAAAAATTGAGAATATTTATATGTCGCAGTTGTTGGTCCAAGTTGTAAAAACCTACTGATGTGGAGCATCAAACATTGGCCAAAAACCATTGAATCTGCAAATCAATACCCTAGATTGAAGAAGAGAAAAATATTGATTTACCTATGTTAGGTTTACCTCCATGGCAGGCACTTGTTGTTATTGTTCAACAATGTAAGGTACATGATCATATTGTGGCATATTTAATGGATTAGGATCTTTAGCGTGTGTGACATCCTTGTAGGAGGCTCAACCTCTTGGGTTCTTGGATCTCGAGGCACCCCACATAGGCTCAACAACAAGACAATGGTAGAGTTTCTAGTAATTCCATAATGCTTCAGCTAAGCAGAATCCTGCAATTGCTTCCCTTCAGAAAGAATACTTTGCATGGATACAGGAACCCCTAGAGGATTCCCAACAAGCTTCTTTAATTATACCCCAAAAACTAATCCAAAGACCTAGATTTGGATCAAGTTTCCACTAAGGGTCTTGAAAAAAATATGAAATCCTACCATCTCATATAGATCTTCAAGACCCCCTACCAATCCTTACATAAATAAATCATCCTGTTTATCCAATAGTTCTTCTCTAATTTGAGTAGATCAAAGTTGCAATGGTAGGCACCATAGGTAATCAAGCTGAAAGTCCAAACATGCATTCCAAATATGTGATAAAACAAAATTTGAACTCATGTTGGACCATCCAAAACCACTCATGGGGATGGAGAAAACAAAAAAATCAAAGGGTAATACCCTTGTCCTAGCAACATTAGATGATCCCTTCAAATCCACATGAAACCTTATCGCGGCCTCATAAAAAATAAAATAACAGGGATGAGAAAAAATTGACTATGACAATCAACACCCAAAATAAATATCTCTATGTTGGATCCACATTAAAACATTGTTTCGATTCACATTAGAGGGAGAGAGAAGGAGGCTTCCACACCTTGTAAGCTTCAAGGAGCCTCAAGCACATCTAATTGATCCTCTATGAAAGTGATCCTCACCAAAAACCCTAGTTGCAATGACCATCTTTCTCCTCCATTGGGTCCCCCTATCTCTTTTATATATTATTGCATATGTCAATCCATTTCACAACCTTTTCATATTCTTCAATTCCTTTCATATTCTTATTATTACAACTATTTAGGCTTAGATGAGAACTATCCAACGTAACTAGGGGAATAGCTGTGAGCGAAGGGAATAATTGTGGGCTCTAGTTAGGTTAGATAGTTTTGTTCTAAGTGTAAGTAGTTTTCAATGTTTGTCTTGAAGGGAGAATCTAACTTTCATGTCTTTACTCTATAGTCAAAATTTGAATTATCTATTAACACCGTTACTATACCCATGGCCCTAGAGTTTTCTCGATGAACATTAAACTCATCTACTGGGGGCTCAACTAGCCCGGGCACCCCATTAAAATTTTTAATTGAGCCTAATCAAGTAGAAAATATTCCCTTTAATATTTTCTTCCTGGGTTTAAATGATGATTATGGGTTGCTCACTGAAATTGTGTTGAATGAACCATGGTGTATTTTTCCATTTTAGAAGAAAATCATGATAGTTTGAGGCAATTGGGTTGTCAAGTTGACTTTCCAAGTAAGTTTATTTTTCTCACATTTGTGGCATTGCATATATTGACTTTCCAAGTAAGTTTATTTTTCTCACATTTATGTCATTGCATGGATTTTAATCTTTGATCTTTAATCTTGCCCTTATTATAATTGATTATCTCTCACCTATTTAAAAGTGTTATACAAACTTTTATGGATCAGTACTACTTGAAACAAGTGTTAGATATTAACATAGTGAACCTCCCAATCTAAAAAGAGTTAGGGATTTAGAGATTTTATTAATATCTATGAACATATTAAAATTCTATATAACAAATGTTGAACACTAGCAAACAAAACAAAAATCAATTTTGACTAAACACAATCCTAAACATGACTTAGATTTTCAATTGAAAATGCTTAATACATTGGTCATATTTTTTTGGACATAGGAACTCAATGCAACTAATAGATCCTAATTATGAGACCTATTTGTATGCAAATGCTCATTTAGAATGTTTAGTTGATAAGACTATTAAATTTTATAAAATAATAAGGCCATAATCTAGTTTTAAAAAACTAAAGTGACTATTTATTGAAAATCCAATTTGAACCAGAAAAAAGAATAACATCCATTTATACCAACCACTATAGAACAACAATTAACCTAATGATATTAGACTAATATGAATTATTAGACAATAAGGATAATGAATGGATCCAATTGGTGCTGGACCAAAAGGAATAATCAATTGAACGATTCTGATTCATTAGCAGATGATTAGGTTGGGCGGTTGTATAATCTTTCAACGTTGCGTATGCATAAACAACTTCGTCAATGATTCCAAAGAAATACCAACCATTCTGTAGCCTGAATATTTTCTGGAGTTGTGCAAGCTAATTTTCAAATGTATGATCGATGGAGAGACATGAAAAAGTTATTGAATCTCTAATAAATCAGTTGAACGCCATATACCAACCTTGCTTAGAGTGAGTTTTGGGATGAAGTACATAAAAATGAATATGAGATCAATCCAGCAATATTCACTGTTAAGCATTGAACTACAGGTTTAACAGTGCTAGACTCCAACTAGAATGATGGAATATACCCAGAATGTATTGTATCATCAATGCATATGCTCAGGAGCCTCGCGAAACCTTAGTTTCAGACTAGTCCAGCTCTGTAGTGAAGACCTTTCTAGACAAACACATTGAAACCATAATTCTGGCAGCAGTTGCTTGCAAGATGGCCTTGTGTTTCTTCCCATGCAGTTGAGCAAAGTCGGTGACAATATCAAAATTTGAACTTTTTCTTGGTTGTTGGTTGGCATGTTAGATGTCGCTGGACTGTGGATATGCCAACGCCCTTATATAAGCATTTGCAGACAGCAGTTGTGTAGCATTCGTATCACGTGACTGAATAGTGGCGGTTTAATAGTTCAATATGGAAAAAGGAGGTTTGTTTATTTACCAAGTTAAATTTATTTGAATGGTATATCTATGTGGTTGAGAGTTCAATATGGAATAACAAGGAGGTTTGATTTGTTTATTTAATTTTGAATGGTATATCTACTTGGTGGAGAGGATCAAAATTTTCTAGGTTAAAACTTATATTTCAGAGAGTAAAATTGGAAAAAACTTTTTCAATTTAAAAGTTTAATAGTGGTTAAAATGGATTTATTCTAAGTATATATATACATAATTTCTTATCATTATTTAAATTGATTTTTGAATGCATAAATAGAATCAATAACTTAAAATCTATTCACTTAAATTGTGTAGACTTCATAATTTGAACTTGTAATTCCAATAATCTTATTAGATTTTAAGCTAAATTAACCAAAAAAATACTTGTAAAAATATTTAGATATAAAATAGTTAAACTTCTTGAAACTTTTTAACCATAATTGCTTTATATTATAAACATTTTTTTATATTGAAATATTTTATTTATGTTTTACATTCTTTATTATTATTATAATATTAAGAATTGAATGAATTATATATTTTCATCTTATTATGAGGTAATTGTGTTTTTTCATTTTACATATTTCTTTGTCAAGATACAGTGAAATATTGTATTTTTTTCAATATTAGTGTTTTTTTTTTTCTCATATATATATATATATATATATATTAGTTGATATTGAAATAAATTAGTCAACATGGATATTCAAATAGTTTATTTAAGTGTTGTATTGAAATATTTTAAAAATGATAAAAATTATACATATTCTTTACATTGTAGCAAGTGAAAATATAAAAAGTTTTAAACATTTAATTATCTCATTTCTCTCACTTAAAATAATGTTACTTCATATGGAACTTTTATATATATATATATATATATATATATATATATATATATATATTCTTTTTATTTTTTTATTATATCCTACCTTGTTTTTTAAATATTTTTAAAAATTATAAGATTTATAAGTATTCTTTACATAGAAGAAAGTGGAAATATAAAAAGTTTTAAACTTTTAATTATCTTATTTCTCTCACTTAAAATAATGTTACTTCATATGGACTATATATATATATATAGAGAGAGAGAGAGATATATATATATATATATATATCTATATATCTGTTGTTTGTTTTTTATTATATCCCACATTATTTTTTATTCATATAATTTTTTACTTTTATTTTAAAAGAAACACATGTCAACTTAAAACTAAGCAAAGATTGAATTACATATCTCCAACAAATTCATCTCTAGAATGCTCCTCTTAATAATTATGTGTTGACAAATGTTTGCACCTAATCTTTGGGATTAAAAAAATTATGTAAATATTGTAAATTGAAAAAAAAAAGTGAATAAACACTTGAATTTCAATTCTAAGAGTCTCTTCAATTTATATATATATATATATAATCTTCTGATACAAATTTCAACAATTCATTAAGAATTACCATGCCTAGTCTAACATGGTATCACATCACATGTCCCAAATTAGCCTTTTGTGCAGTAATCACTTATGCCATTTTTCTTTGTAGTTTTTCTTCTAGTAAAATCTCTATAAAACCTCTCCTTTCACCGCTCCACACTCAACCCCCTTGCTCTCTATACATTGAATGGCATGCTCTAACACAGCCACAAAGGCTCAACTCAGCCACGAAGCCTTAACTCAGCCATGAAGGCTCTAACACATCATCGAAGGCTCAGCACAGCCACAAAGGCTCAACTCAGCCACAAAGCCTCAACTCAACCATGAAGGCTCTAACACAACATGGTAGATTGGGATATTTCTGGATTTGATGTTGTCTCGTCATGAGTGACTGCAAATATAGGTACATGGATGAGACATGACACAATGATGAACGAGATGAACAAGGAGCACATGCGAGGAGATTGTTTCGCGAATGGACAAACAAGGAATGCATGCAAAGAGATTTGTTCATGAATGAATGAACATAAGGAGCATGCCAAATTATAAGCGAAGGAGTGACGTTCACATGCAACATCAAGCAAACACCAAGACCATCAAAGACTCTATACCTTGCCATGCATAGGTGAAGCTAGGATACACCAAGAGCACATTCATCACTCAGCAACATTGCAACCCGACATGAACACCACCAACAACATGAACATACCAACACTATCATGTCGATTCATGTCATGAGTCATCTCGGCCACATCACTATTGTGGGCCATATTGTTGTAATCAATGTAATGTAATGTGGAAGTCCAAGAGACCCACATGTAAAGTTGAAGAGTGATCTAAGTCAAACAGTCATGAGGGAAGTCGAACAGTCACAAGGGTTAGTTTCACCCTTGGCTATATATACCCCTCATTTGTACATGCAAAGGACTTTTTACCTTGGCTACTCCCACATAGCCTTGAGAGTTTGTAATCTTTTCTTTAAGGAGCGAGCAGTGGCTCCAATGCCCCACTATCGGGGTTAGTGATGTAATGGTGTACAAATGTGTCTTGGAACTTTCGATTAATTTAGAAGCATGTTAACAAACCAACATGTTCTCACACATGTATTGTATTAGTTTGTAAGACTATTCTTTGGATGCTTGTAATGCATGTTTCTTTAACCTGTATTAAGACACTTGAACTGTTTTAGAAGTTTTAGTACACACTATTGGAAATGTGTTGTATTAGTTGTTAATTTTGTCTCATCCGTGTGGGCTATCTCATCGAACACTTGATAGATTCATTCTTGTAAACTTGTTATAATGCCCGTTGCACTCATCTGGACTATTCCACTAGCTGTTGTACATTCTATCTATTCACGTTGTGTTTGTGACTGCCGCATCCATGTGGACTACTCTGTTGAAAGCTACACATGTCATATTGTGTTGTGTGTCTCTAGCAGAGTTGGGACTATTCCATTTCAACCTGAGACTCACTTCCACTCTCTTCCACTGCAGTGAAAGAAGTTTGACACAAGAGACACTAAGCACTCACCAGGCATGTGAAACTCATTGTTCGAAGACAAAGTAAACCACTATCACGTGCTAACAAGCAAGAGCTAAGGCATATCTTTAAGGTAATGGAAAGTGGGCCATCATACCAGATGGGACTCCTACACCAAACGATGTGAGGTCTAGTTGGGACTTCATATCAGGGAGATCCCCTGAATGTTTATAGGTCCAACACCGTCAACAATTACCAAATTCGAAGGTTGAAAATCAATATAAAAATAAATTAAGTTAAATAACAAAAAATAAAAGGGGAATCAATTAAAGGGATAAAATAAATTAACAAAAGCAAAAGGGAGCAAAGAGGAATCAATAAATCTTAGGGGGAGAAATCATAAGATACCAAAATCAAGATTTTTTTTTTTTTAGGAATTAGGGGGATATAATTAAAGATAAAAAAGGAAAATCAAGGAAATCAATACAAACACCAGATTAAGAAAGGAAAAAAGCTAAGATGAAAGGGCAGGGATCCAATAACTCCTAATTTTCCAGTCGTCATCCTTATTTAAATTACTTGGCCTCATTTCAATTTCAATGGCTTCCCTAAACTTACAGTGATGAAAACGAGAAATCCTTGCAATAACTCGAGCCTCCTCAATGTATATATAATGCTTTGTCTTTTTCGCATGTTCCGCCAAAGATGAAGAGCAAGTCCTCCCATGCTTGGTGTCAGTTGCGTGCCCATTAATCCTATGATTTATAGAGCGATCAGTTTCACCAATGTATGGTGCTCTACAAGAACAATGGATAACATAAACACCTTTAATATCGTTGGGGTCCACAGGCACTTTTACAGATTTTAAGAAATTTTGAATGGTGTATGAGGGGTCTAAAGGTTGAGAGAACATTATGCTTCCTCAGGATTATAGCAATCTTGTCAGTGGTCCCTTGGATGAAATGGAAATTCACCTCTGAAATCCGATCATTGGGCTCTTTCTTAACCTTAAGACCTTTGCTAGCTTTAAGGAAAGCTTTAAGACCCTGGTGCCTACTATATCCATTATAAACTTTTCTTGACCGTGTGGCCATATGACGTATGTATCATCCACAAATCTTTTCCAAAGCTTGGGTTTAAATCGAGTTCAAGCCAAAGCTTTGGATTCAAAGTCTTCCGTAAACAGATTAGCTACAATAGGGGATAGAGAGAAGGCCATGGCCACACCATAAGTTTGTTCATAAAATTCGCCTTCGACACAATAAAAAGTAGAAGGTAGATCTCAACCATTTTTGCAGTGTTGGGATCAGTGAGGCGATTGATGACCTCAATGGCCTCCTTAATAGGGATACTAGTGTAAAGGGAAACTACATCGAAACTAACAAGATTGTCTCCAAGATCAAATTTCATGTCCCTTAACTCATTGACAAACGACTAGGAGTCTTTGACAAAAGACTTTGTAAGACCAACAAGGGATTTAAGCTTCAGGGCTAAATATTTAGCTAGAAGATAGGTTGGCCCTCCTATGGTGTTGACAATGGGTCTCGGGTGGGGCCATCCTTATGGATCTTTGGAAGCCCATAGATCCCAGCAGTGATAGGGCTACTCTCGATAAGTTTGTGGCTGAAGGTGCCAACAATGCTACTAGACTTTATAGCTAGAGCAACAATTTTGGAGATCCTCGTCAAGGAATTGTTGTTAAATTTTCTATAGCTCCCATTATTAAGAAAGTAACTGAACATCTTCTTCCAATAATCCTCATTATCAAAAATTACAACATATTTATTATTTATAAATTAATGGATAAATAGATATAAATTAATACTGAAATTTTTTCCTTCAATCCATGATTACACTGACTTGAACAAATAGTGAGCCAAGATGTCGTCTACAAAAAGCACATACTACACCCACATAAACCATTATGAAACATTAAGAAATATTATGAAACATTTTACACACTAATTTGAATAAGGAGGTGGGAGCCTCCACTGAGGTGGGTAGTTTAATCAAATTGAATCCTAGAGCAAGTCAAATCTTATACATTTCCAAGGTTGGTGCCTCAATTATGTTGTAGCCTATTGCAAGTGGGTGTTGGCACATTTTCGAGACTAGTTCCTCAATCAGGTTGTAGACTATTCCTAATAGTTATTTGCACATCTTACAGTTGGGTCTCTCTAGCAAGTCAGTGCTTGAAAATCTATGTAAATAAATAAAAAAATAAGAAGAAAAAGAATTTGAAGTTTTCTCCCATAAGTATTTCCGTGTAAAAGCTTGTGCCCTCTTGTCTCAATGTGATGATGGCTTCTTGATGCATGATTTCACTTATTGTTATAATGCAAATTGCTATGATACACTGCTACAAGATTATATATTGATAAAATGTTTTGAAATGATAAGTTTTCCATTACATTGTTTTATCCCCATCTTAATCTAATCTTTGGTCTAATACTTTTTATCTATTTTTATTTTTCTTTGTAATCAAGAAAAAGATAAAATTAATATTCTTAGTTTTGAAAATTTATCTTAATCATATATTAATAAGAATTTGATATATTTCTATCCAAACTTTTTTCAAAGAAAATATTTAATTTTCTTATACAATTTGACTAATACCATTAACATTTTTTATCATTTATTTTAATTAAAACATACTTTGAAAAATAAAAAATAAAAATTAGAAATGTATAAAAATGTGTTTAATTTCTTTCTTTAAAATAAATAATACCAGTACATTATTTTTTTTTGTTATCCATCAAAACTAATAATCCATGCTGGTTTAAAAACTATCGTTTTCACTCAATATAATATTAGGTATAAAATTCCAAAGCACTTGTTTTTCCATTATCCATTAAAAAACACTAAGAATAATAGGTATAAAATAACAAAATAATAAATATAGAATTTCAAATCATGGGAAATAATATATCCCTCGTTTAAAAATTGCCTTTGCACACAAAATAATAGTTATAAAATTCTAAGGCACTTTATTTTTTATTTTGTTTTCAAAGTGTTTATATATATCTATTTATTAATGAAAAAGAATGAAGACAATTTTGAAAAATTATTTTTTTAATGGGAAAAAATTTTCAGTGTTAATTAAGATTCAAAAAATCACAAAGATTTTTAATTATATGATTATTAAAACAAAACTAGATCACAAATATTTATTATAAGAAAGAAAGTTAAAATATAAAATGTAGTTGTCTAAGCATTGTTCGTAAAAAGCATATGGATGTGGACATTAAGTGGTCACTACATCCACAAGAAGCTATGGACATTAAGTGGTCACTACATCCACATGAAAACATAACTAGCAAGGCCAAACCCTAAGGGCGTGGAAGATATTTGACCCATGAATTCCCATGAGGTACTTAACAACCAAACCAACTTACCTATCTTTTGGGGCTAGAATTAACTCAATTATAATTTTAATTGAAATAATTTTTATTTTTTTCTAGTTAAGACTAACCTAAGTACCCACAGGGGATTTGAACCGGTGACCTATCGCAAGGAGTGCTTTAACAGCGTACCCATTCACCGTCAATCCAAAACCCCGTGGGCTAATTGAAATAATTATTATTAATAATGATAAAAAGAATTAATTCACAAATTAAACATATATACATTTGAAAACAACATGTAACAAAGATTCTCAACTATAAAGATACACCTCCACTTTATTATAGATATATTTAATTTGTAAATATGCTTTGTTATAATACCATGGGCCATTACCAAACTATTTTTGTTATAATGATGCAACAACAATTGGAGTGACTGAGGAATAGAATGTGGCATTGGTGGCGGCCCTAATTGAGGGCCTAATGTAGTTGAAGAAGGAAGTTGAGGTGGTGACAGTGGCTCCAGTGCAACAAAGACAAATTAATGAGGACACGTTTCGAACCAACCAATGTGGTTCATCGTCAAGACAAGATGAAGAATCAAATCATGGCAACGGGTTAAATAGAGAGATAAATCATTCCAATGACTATAATGAAATGACTACTTTTGACTGGGTCAAAAAATAGGTGAAGGTATATTTTCTTATTAATTTAATTAATTAAATAATATATATATTCTTTTTTAATTATAAATTTGAAATTACGATAAGTTTTTACCCAAATCATAATGGGAGGTTACTTTTTACTAGACTAAGAATCGTGAGAAAATTTATTTTCATATATATATATATATATAGATATATATATATAATATAGAATCATGATGATAATTTTACCCAATCCTTAATATGAGGCCTAGGATGCTTTATTACTTATAAGAGGAATTGTAAAAAATATATTATAAATAATGTGAAATATTATTCTTGTTTCAAAGATTAATAAATAAGAAATTAAAATATAATATAAATTATTTTTGTAGCAGGTACAACCACCCTCCAATATTTTGGATCTTATGCAAATTTTGGAGTCTACCTTGGATCCTGCGATCAATCATTATTCGTCACTTGTTTGTAAGCTGATGATTTCAAGCTCCCCTCCTTGATCCTAAGAGTTGTATGTGTTATAATTTGTATGCAACATGTGTCATCATCCAGCATAGGGGTTGTTGTTTGTCATGTAAAGGCAATGTTGTCTTGCTTCAAGGGAATTGTGTGCGTATCAGTGATTTTCATCACATAGACATGTTTCACACTCACTTCATGCACTTTTGTCACGAAGGTTGTTTCATCAAGAAAAGTATCTCTTATGCATTCTTTATGGTCTATGTTGTGTCAGTAAGTGTTCGTGCGTGATCATAGTCAAGTCCTATCATGTTTACATATGTTTCATTGATCTCACACTTAGCCATTTTCCTGAGCAACCTAGCCTCATCCAGCTTCTTGGAACTACACGCTTTGCTTCTACAATGATCAAGCTTCCTCCCTTTCCTATTGAAACCCTGCAGTGTGCAGAGACCCCAGCCAACACTGCACTCCAAAAATGCACAGAGCAGTTAGTTAGGAAACATTGCTCTCTATAAAAGTGTAGAGGAGTCCAGTTGCACTGCACTCCGAAATTGTGTAGAGGTGTCCTCCCAGGACTCCCATCACGCAGTAGTGTCTTATGCCTCAAAACTCCGTAGTGTTGTCCAAGTTTCCTTCTCTATCCTGCATGCAGAAACTGCGTAGACGAGCCTTTGAGGGCCTCATTCCAGCAACAATCACTATCCATTGAAATTGCGCAAACCTACCTCTTAATGAATACAGGAAAAGGTGACATGCTGAAATCGCTTCCAAGGAGTTTAGGAGAAGGACTAAGGAACCAAGTAATGGAAAAGATCAGGACCGAATGCAAACTTCGTCAAATGCATGATCATCTTGAGGGTATGTATGGTAAGTAAAAAACACCTTTCTAAGTACACCACTTAGTTGAGTTTGCAGGACTGCTTGTCATTGTCATATCATCCCGTGCTCAGTATCATGCATGTGAGCAAACACAAAAAGTCATTTTTTGTGTTTCTTCTACATGTCTTGCTTCCTTTTCACTTGTTCGACCAATTGTCGTCTTCGTCATTCTGATTGCTATGACATGCTTGTGACCTCGTTTTGGTGATGTTGAAGGTTGTGTTTGAGTTGTGTTCACTATGTACGCATCTGTCACACTCACAGACGAAGTCATATGCATTGTCGCGCAAGTGTCGTCACGTTCGTTCAACGATCTATCACAAGTGTCACACTTGTCACTCACACCCGTCTGTCAATCACACTGAGTGCATGTTGTCTTGATGGTTTGAGGTGTCTTGTCGTTGAATCATGTTTATTGTGTGCTCACAAGTTTGTGCATGTACAAAGTCACTCGTTCACACACTTGGAAATTTTGTTGAAACTTTGTCGACCAGACCATTCTCCAATAATCGGACACCCGCTGAGATGCACTGTGTAGTTTCATCTCTCAATGGTCATGTACTACTACCCATAATTACACAGAGCTTGAGGATACCTCCCAAAGAGTCTGCACTGCACAATCCTGGAATCGACTCAACTGAAAGTCACCCAGAACAACATAGAATTTTCCTAGCAAGCCATTTCAATCTACACTGCCCATAAGAACATCAACCGATCCTCCAACTGGTCAATTGGAGAGTTTGACCGACCAGTGACCCCGGGCCTCACTCCTACAAAAAATTGCACAAAAGCTACATTGCATGCCCGCTTCTGTTGAATGAAGAAACTATGCAGACACATCAGACAAACACCATGTGTCCATCATTAGACTGCCCTAAAAAATTGCGCAGTTTTTCCAGCCAGTCACCGAGTCAACTGACCTATTACTCACACAAAAAACTATCCAGTTTTCATGAGAAGTCTCCTAGTTGCCCAACATCTCACTCAGCTCTGAAATTGGGTAGGGATGTTCAGAAGGCCATCCTCCCAACATTGCACAATTTTTTCCAGCAGCCTCCCGCAACCCGCTGTCAGCTTCCTAGAGAAATTGCACAATTTTCATTGACAGTCTCCCTTTGTTGCCTACACTATCTCCCTCAAAAAATTGCGTGGATCTCCCCTCGAGCCGAGTCAGATCCTGTGGAAAATCACTATTGATCTGGATTGCCCATCTTAGCCTCCCAATGACATCTACGCAATTTTCACTGACATTGCCTAGAGCCTGCATCCCGGCTCGAAATGCACTCTACGGAGTTTTAGAGCCTTGTCCTCTCCCAATCACCTGCATCCGAAAGAGAAAGATAATGCATCATGGTAGACTAGGAGATTTCTAGATTTGATGTCGCCTTGTCATGAGTGATTGTCGATACAAGTACATGGATGAGACATGACGCGATGACGAACGAGATGAACAAGGAGCAAATGCGAGGAGATTGTTTTACGAACGGACGAACAAGGAATGCATGTAAAGGGATTTGTTTGTGAACAGACGAACACGTGGAGCATGCCAAAGTACAAGCGAAGGACCGACATGCACATGCAACATCAAGTGAACACCAAGACCATCAAAGACTCTACACACCTTGCCATGCAATGGTGAAGCTATGATACACCAAGAGCACATTGATCACTCTGCAGCACTGTAGCCCGACCTGAACACCACTAGAACCATGAACATACTAGAACTATCGTGTTGAGTCATGTCACGAGTCATCTTAGCCACATCACTATTGTGGGCCATATTGTTGTGATCAATGTAATGTAACATGGAAGCCCAAGAGACCCACATATAAAGTTGAAGAGTCATGTAAAGCTGAAGATTCATGTAAGTCAAATAGTCATGAGGGAAGTCGAATGGTCACAAGGGTCAGTTTCACCCTTGGCTACATATACCCCTAATTTGTACATGCAAATGACTTTTCACCTTGGCTCCTCCCACATAGCCTTGAGAGTCTGTAATCTTTTCTTTGAGGGATGAGCAATGGTTCCAATGCCCCGCTATCGGGGTTAGTGATGTAATGGTGTACGAATGTGTCTTGGAACTTTCGCTTAATTCAGAAGTCTGTTAACAAGCCAGCACGTTTTCACACAAGTATTCTATTCGTTTGTAAGACTATTCTTTGGATGCTTGTAATGCATGCTGCTTTGACCTGTATTAATTCAATTGAACTATTTCGGTTGTTTTAGTACATACACTATTGGAAATGTGTTGTATCAGTTGTTAACATTGTCTCACCCATGTGGGTTATCTTGTCAGGCACTCGGCATATTCATTCTTGTAAACTTGTTATAATTGCCTATCACACTCGTGTAGACTATTCCACTGAGTGTTGTACATGCCATCTATTTAAGTCGTGTTTGTGACTTTCACATCTGTGTGGACTACTCCATCGAAAGTTGCACATGTCTTATTGTGTTGTGTGTCTCTAGCAGAGTTTGGACTATTCTCTTTCAATCTGACACTCACTTCCACCCTCTCCCTCTACAGTGAAAGAAATTTGACACAAGCGACACTAAGCACTTACCAAGCACGTGAACCTCGATGTTCGAAGACAAAGTAAACCACTCTCACGTGATAACAAGAAAGAGCTAAGGCATATTTTTAAGATAATGGAAACCGAACCATTGTACTAGATGAGACTCCTAAACCAAATAGTGTGAGGTCTAGTTGGGACTTCATATCGAGGAGATCCCCTACAAACACTAGATTAAGAAAGGAAAAAAGCTAAGATGAAAGGGCAGGGATCCAACAAATGTTAATTTTCCAACCGTCATCCCTGTTTAGATCACTTGGCCTCCTTTCAATTACAGTGGCCTTCCTAAACTTACGGTGATGAAATCGAGCTATCCTCGCAATAACCTAGGCCTCCTCAATGCATATATGATGCTTTGTCTTTTTCGCATCTTCTGCCAAAGCTGAAGAGTGAGTCCTCCCATGCTTGTTGTCGGTTGCATTCTCATTAATCTTGTGGTTTATAGAGCGACCAGTTTCACCAATGTATGGTGTTCCACAAGAGCAAGGGATAACATAAACACCTTTCACATTGTTGGGATCCATAGGGTCTTTTACAAATTTTAAGGAACTTCAAATGGTGTTGAGGGGTCGAAAGGTTGAGGGAACATTATGCTTCCTCAAATCAAGTTGAGGCCAAAGCTTTGGATTCAAATTCTTCCATAAATAGATTATCTACAGTAGGGGATAAAGGGGAGCCCATGGCCACACCACAAGTCTGTTCATAGAATTCCCCTTCAAGTAAAGGAAAACTACATTGAAACTAACAAGATTGTCTCTAGGATCAAAGTTCATGTCCCTTAACTCATTGACAAACCACGAAGAGTCTTTGACAAAAGGCTATGTAAGGCCAACAAGGGATTTAAGTTTCAGGGCTAAATATTTAGCTAGAAGATAGGTTGGCCCTCCTATGGCGTTGACAATGGGTCTCAAGGGGAGCCCATCCTTATGGATCTTTGGAAGCCCATTGATCTTAGGAGTGATAGGGCTACTCTCGATAAGTTTGTGGGTGAAGATACCAACTATACTACTGGACTTTATAGCTCCCACTGTTACAAAATATATTCTTGTTAAATTTTCTATAACTCCCCTGGTTACAAAAACATTCAAATATCTTCTTCCCATAATCCTCCTATCAAAAAAGTACAACAAATTTATTATTTATAAATTAAACAATAAATATATATAAATTAACACTGAAATTTTTTCATTCAATCCATGATTACATTCACTTGAACAAATAATGAGCCAAGATATCGTCTGCCAAAAGCACATACTACACCCACATAAACCCCATATATTTATAAATGTAGGTCCCACTTTAATTGGAACAAATTCAAGAAACGTGCGTCAACTTTCACCTAGAAAATCCATTTACATTTTTCGATTGGCTACTTCGAAACTTTTCCATCCAAATCCCTATCGATATCTTACATGTCATTATTACTAAGGCGACGACAGAAGACAGCCCATAAGCTTGTTGTACCACGGCTCCGTTATTTTGGAGATGCTCTGAAACTCTCTTCCACATGAAGATAACGATGAACGGGCTGTAACTGTGGTATCTCCGCCATGGACGCTCTTATTCTCTGCCTCCTTCGAACAGAGGAAGAATGTGCGGGAACCCAAGTCCTCGACCTTATCACCTGGATTTAAACCTGCCAACAAAAATGACAAATCATTAACCACGGTTTGCATGGCAACAAAACTGATAGACTATTAACCATGGTTTGCATATCAAACACAGCAACCTATATTCTAGGTACATCCACCATTTCTCAGAAATTGGGACATAGTTAGGTTCAAGGTGTATCTAAAATTCAACGCAGTTTACTGGACTAAAATAAATTAGGGTTCTTACAGTTGATGCAGAATTGTGAATAATGGAGTCCAAACGAGGCTGGATCATTACTGAGAAGAGGCTTACGCCCTTCCATGGCATAGAGAACAAGGGTGGCTTTAATTGCATCCTCCACTGTGGCATCTTTGGAGAGTAATGCGCGCAGGGGACCAATGCTCCGTGCAACTGTCACATTCACCAACAACTTATTAGCGCTTAATGCCTGATCCACTCGAGTATTCGTCCAAGCCGTGTGTTTCCACTGATCCCGATTGAGAAGCTCAGGATGCGTCTTTGGCCTTCTCATTGTCACAGTCGTATTATTATTCTTCAATTTCGATGAAGAAAATGAAGATGATGCCTCCCAAGTCTTTTGGGCTTCGGAAGAGCGCCCAGAGTAGGTGGGTGACCTACGGAAGCCTTTTTCATGGTGGAGATTCAAATTGTGAGGTAGTGGTCCTCGATCTGTTACAGAACTGCTCATATGGCCATGTCTAGGCACTGATCCATTTCTTGGATTCGGCCTGCTCCCTGACGTCTTCGCCGCCCTTTTCTCCATGGGATCTCTGATTATATCTTCAGAAGACAATGACTGACTTCACCTCAATCTCCGGTATCTGTAATACTGAGCCTTCAGAAATTTCAGCGGGACAGGCTGAAAAACAAGAACCCGAGACACGACTGCATCGCCGGTGCAAAAATAGTCGCAATAGCCCACAGGGCTCAGCGTATTGGCTGCAACAGATGCCCACAGGGCGGCCTGACTCCCACCACACATCAATCGAAATTTCTGCAGGAGATTCTAATCCAATCCAATCCAATCCAGAAATTATACATGCAAAACAATTTAATAGCACCTAGCGTATCACTGACCCCTTCTTGAAACGGTACCAGCCATTGTTACAGCAGACAACTTGTTACTGGTATTACAATAAGCCATGGATTAATAGGATGGAATGAACCTTTGCCTAGGGCAACTTGCACTCCTCCTTGTCCTTCACTTTGCCTTTCTCAAAACGCTCGAATGAATTGTGAATGAAGAAGGGCGTGGGGAACTATATACATCTTCATGCTAAAAAGGGCCCGCTTCCAAACTACCCTGGAGACCCACCAAGCGGCGGGAGGTTGAGTAGAAGGGTGAAGGAAAGTACCGACACCGACCCACGTTGTGAGTGATAGAGAATATAATACGAACGGTCGCACCAATGATACTCGGCAACCTCCTGTTTTCAAATTCCAACTCTACCTTATCGCTTCAGTTTAACCTAAAATTCCACATCGGAACTTTTTGAAATTTGAACTATGACCTGGCATAACTTTTTGAAATTTGAACTATGACTGGGCATAATTTATTATATATGGGTAAATTTTAGATTTTTGTGATTTGTATTAATAATGAGATTATTGAATTTAGGTTCTTGTTATTTATATCAAGTTTATTGAGGAGATTTTTGGAGAAAATCACATCAAAATTCATTTATGGATGAGTTTTTAACGACCCACACTTGCTGGATAAATGAATTTTGATGTGAACTTGATAATGAAATTGTCTTAGTATTAATCACATTATTGAATTTTGATCAAATTATCTTTGTGATTAATCACATCATTAAATATTGATCAATTTGTTTTTCTAATTTATTCATATATTCAAATTAGATTAACATTATATTATTGTTTTGGGATTAAATTTAATTATATAATTTTCTTTTTAAAATTGAAATCTTTGGATTTACTTAACAAGGGCAAGATATATTAAACATCTTGGGGTTTTAGTGCAAACACATTTTTTTTAATCACAAACAAAAAAGCATAATTATAAATTTTAAAAATATTTTCAAATCTAATTAATTATTTAACTTTATTTTAATTTTTTTCTCTCCATTTCTAAAATATTCCTAAAATCTACTGTGGAAATAAAAATAACCTATTATCAGTGGGCTGTCAACATAATCTAGATGGAATCAAACCCATTTTCTTTTATTGCCACTCCATTTCAGATCTGCCCGTCTGTGTGGTTCATATCTTCATATGATGGCCAGATAACTATACCACATACTTTAAATAAATATAAAAAAATCTTTCACTTTAAGGGATATATTTGTTAAATAATTTGGGGCAGTCATGGCTGGTGAAGGTAGGAGCTCATCTGGGGATTTCTGTGGTGCTGAAGATGGAACCGAGTAGTTGCTATTTACTTTTATATTTAGCGGTGAAGGTATTATCCAGTGGAATTATTGGAGCACGCTTGAAGGTCCTTTACATGCATTAAATTTCGCTATTTTGTTTACTTTGTAATATCATAGGTATAATTTCTATTTCTATTTTAATGGGAAGAATCTATGAGGAATCTATGAGTGGAACATTTCATTTACCCAGTTATATTCGGTGGAAACTAAATTTTTTTTTTTTATAATTTTTTTTGAAATTTTGAATGAAACCATATTCAAGAAAACATACATTTTCGCTATATTATAACATAATCATGAATTATAATATTATTAAAATCTAAATAAAAAAATTATCATTAAACCCTCTCAGCAACCAACCGAACTCTAACTTACCTAGAATTCAGGGAAATAAAGCGACTGCGTGCCCACGGATAAACATCAGCTTCTATGACTTTCTTTTTTTTAATATAAATCCAGTATACACATAGTTGTAAAATATCTCTCCATATGACTTTAAACACTGAAAATAAAGCTGTGAATGACTTTAAACACTAAAAGTAAAACTATAACATCACCAAGGTTTGAACCTGAACTTAAGTGTTGGCTGTGTTGTTAAGATTGCACTGTTTTGATATTTTACTTATACATTTGTTTGATAAAACAAATATAACCTTTACACCAATTTTGATTTAAGAATCTACATTTTATTGGGTAAATTTTATTTGGGTATGGATCATATCATAGTATTATATATTTTAATTACTTAATTGTTTATTTTTTTAAGATTATTTTAATAACCACTGTTATATAGTGATTAGTTTTTATTGTTTAATTTAAATATAATTAAATTTAAATATATGTTATTGTTAAATATGTTATTTTTATTATTGATTTGTACAATATACTTGTTTCCATTGTCCATGAAATAGATTTTAAGATTAATTAATTTTAGAATCAGTGTGAATTAAAAAGTTGAAAATTTATATTTATCTAAAATTATGATGATAAGATATGATAATATATTTGGCAATTTTCAAATGAAAAGTTAATTAAGACAAGAATGTAACACAAATAGGATATATATTTGAAACTGGTTTAAAGATAATAATTTGGGTGGTAGCTAGTGAGTTTAATTCTCACTTCACTTGGATTCTATTCTTCCGAGTAATAGAATTGGTTGGGCCTAGAAAATACATAATTTCATTAGAAGTAATATGGGCCATAATTAAAAGGGAGATTAGTTTTGTTGAAAATATTATTAGGCTGAAACAACATTTGATCTTGAAGACCGACCTAAAATTACTTTTTGATTGCCTAAAAATTCATGTTCCTCAAATAAAAAGAAACCTCATAAATTATTAGTGAATTATTCCAAATAACAAAATTTTATCTAAATAATAATAATAACTCTATTAATAAAATTTACAAATAACTATTTTCATTACTTATAAACAATTAAATATAAAATATTTTTTTAACATAAAAAAATATAATAATTGTAAAAAAGATTACAATTTTACAAAGATTGTGTCCCCATAGTTTCTCCTACTTTCTCCTCTTAAAAAGAAATATGAATATACACCAACCTTTCGTAAATAATGCACAAAAATCAACCACACCATTGATGCAGGAGCATCCAGCTAAGGGAGGTCATGGCTGGAATATTTGTCTTTGTAGACCGGAAGGAGTTTTAGTTAGTTTTTTTTAAGTTCCATTTAAATTTCTAGTTAACAACATTTAGAACTTTACGCTGAGTTTAAGGTTGTCCCAGCCCACTGTTTATGTTTATTTTTATTTACTATTCTTTTTATTTTTAATTTATTGTTTCAAATTAACTTTAGAATATAGAAAAAGATGAACATTTAACAATGAATAACTAAAATGTAACTACTGACAGTTTAAATAACTGTACAATGATCTTTAAGAAGGAAGGAAAAAGCCACTGTAATCATCTACCATAGTATTGAACAAAAAGAAGCACGCAATCATTTTGAGAAGCAATAAAATCTGAGTTCATATATTGTAGCCTAAAGTTACTTCTTTTTCCTCCAAACTTAATTATTTAAGTTGATCTAGCCATTTCCTAACAGTGACAGAGAGCGAGAAATTATCACAGAGGCAAGAAGAAAATGCGATCAAGTTCCATAAATCAACAGAGAGGGTTTGCAGAAGAGTCGAGAACAACAAGCATCCATAGGTACCAACAAACTTGTATCATTCACATTTACTATTTTCTTTTCAAAATCTCTGTGTATATATAAATTTACAGTCCAAGATATGAATATAAAGTCATAGACAAGCTACAAGCCGGTCAATGAAACAGAGGCCATCCATAACAGTGCCAAACATAATTACGAGTTCATAAGTTAACCACAAAGCTGACATAATTACAATTCCATAAGTTAACATCCCCGAGGCATAAATACACAGAACCATGAAATAATGAGGCCGAAGCCATAACCCTCGACAACAGACCAAGTAAAGACTACAAACAACAAACGCTTTGAAACAGACAAACAGAGAAATGACGAGGCACGATCCTACCCAATACAAGAACGTATGTCTCAGGGAAAGAGACCAGCGGCCGACAAGCCCAGTTATTGACCTGCAGTGGCCACCAAACAAGGCCGTAAGAACCAAGGAAATGGAACCATAAAAAGAAACTAAAAACAGGGACGAGGGTTTAATGAGAGCTCACTTACCAGAGGAGCTGAGCCTTGCAAATGGAGGAAGAAAGCTGCGGACCAAGGTCAAAGTCGCCAGAGCGCCCACTGCTCACAAGGAGCAAGAAGAATTAGTAACAGTAGCAAACAAAGCAGAACCATAAAGCATGGAAGGAGAGGTTACCTCTATTCGAATGCCGGATGAGAGCCGAGAGTCGAGCCACCACACGACCATGACCTGCAATAAAACGTCAAGCTTACAGTCAAACAGTGAAGCAAAAGCCTTGAAGACAAAAGTATAAATTGAAGCCGCACAATGACAAACAAATTTACTAAGGCAAGTCAACCAAAAGTATAGCCAAATTAGCACCGGCAGAGCCACAGGGTAGGCGGCCAACTACAGGAACCACAATCATAACTAGGGTCGAATAGACAGAAAAAAAAGACAGAGACCAGGGGTCCTAGACCTGAAACTTCAGAACCGTCCTCAAAATAGGAAACATTACTAGAGCTTGCAAACAGAAACCTTCACGGAGAACCATCCCTAGAACAGGATAACCAAGACCCTCGTGGAGTAGCAGCCAGAACCCAGTAGTAAAGACCTCACCTCGACGGAGCAATAGAGCACCAGAACAACAACTGAATGATAAAGGTTAGGGTTTCTTTGGCATAGTGAAGAGGCGGGAGGAGCGAGGCCCGTGGATAGGACAACTCTCCTCACAACATTAACTCACCAGTACCGCGCCATAAAATCATCCATGCAATCACACAATAATTATATGCCGTATGTGATCAGGGCTGGTCCCATCACCATTAGTCGATGGTAGAGTAGAATTTCTCCTCTTGAAAAGAAATATGAATGTGCACTAGTCCTTTCGTAAATAATGCACAAAAATCAACCACGTGATTAATCGATGGTAGAGTAACCGTCCAAAAAGGTACCAAGAAAGAAAACCATGTTGCCTAAGCTACAAAATTGGACAATGGAAAAACTACTCGAAATCTTCCTAATGTGACTTTATGTTGAAAACGACTACGGTAAAGTAGGTATGCCTTGTAAACATTAATGTTTGATGTTGATTTTTTTTTCGGCATGTATTGAGCAATAACATGTTCATTCTTATAACCAATCATATTACAAAAAAATAAATAAAATTAATATTAAAATATAATAAATTTCAACATACAAAGTTAAACTATAGAAATTTGACAAAAAATTTAAGTCAACCCCAAAGTAATATGAGTCTGATCATAAACTCAATGCAATATCCTCTACCTACCTACCACAGGGATAATAATAATAATATATTATTTATATGAATAATAAAAAATATGTCAATTAAGCTATATCAACCAAAATCAAGAGAGACATCAAATTGTTGTATGAGATATCCTATGTAAGAGACAAGGAAGTCATTTTACTATTAAAGAATCCATGGATGTGTACATACTTTACCCCTTCTCCTTCCCCCACTGCCCGAAATTGGACTTGTGGATTATTCATAACTTTTTACTCATTATACAATATACAATATAGTAACATATTAGCATGTATTTAATACATTAATAATGTTTCTTCTATAAAATATGTTGAATATAAGTCTATTGATGTATATTTGTTGATGTAATTGTTCCTAGTAATTAGTTATCATGCAAGGCCATATATTATGATTAAAGATATTTCAATTAAATATTAATTTAAGAAGGAATGATTGTTATCCACCTCATCTAAGTTCAATTTCTAGAGTGGCATGCCAATCTCTTGAGCTTGTGACAAATTTGCTTTACCCTTGATATTATCTTGAATGAGGAGAATTTCTTTATAGTTTCACTGGAGATAAATATTACATGGTTAAAAAACAAGATTAGTGTGCCTAACAATGGGTAGCAAGGGGCTTGGTGATGAATATGGCATCAATCATCGTGGTTTAAATGTGGTCCAAACATCTAGGTTCACAAATATGTTAGCATGTTGTGATACCATGATTCATCAAATGAGATGGTGAATAATTGTTCATTTGGAAGGTCATCATTCAATGGTAGATCTTGCACACTCATGGGGAATTCAGAAATGAACTCAGTGAGATCCAAGCCTTTCTTACTTTCTAGGTTCACACATTCCAATTCAAACTCCTAATGGAAAACAATTTTCAATAGGCATACTTCCCAATAATGATCCATTTACTTAATAGAAAAGACATAGGGTCAGAGTTTGTGACAACACTGGTTATGCACATCAAGATATAATGACATAGTTTCTTGACAGAAAACACAATGGATAATGCCAACTTATCCTCATGGGGGTAGGACATAGAGGGTCTAGTTAGGTTCTTTCTCACACAGTAAATGACATGTTTAGATCCATCAACACCCTATTGAAACAAGAGAAAGACAATAATGTAAGTGGAAGTTGAAAGGGACAAGATAAATTCCTTATTGAAGTTAGGTGGACTAATCAAAGGAATAGGGATGAGGGCACACTCAAGTTAAAGAAACTCATGAATGGTGGTGGCATTCTCGGGGAATGAATCTATGCAAGAATTCTTCTCTCTTTTGAAGCCTTAACAACTAGTGTAAGTTGTTAGGGGGAGATAACTTCAACGTTGGATTGAACTTTGACAGGGTGAATGACAACACTATATTTGGAGACTATCAAACCAAAAAGGATGACTCGTAGGAACGAAAAAGATGCACTTAAGAGAGTTAATACATATATTATAATTGCAACATAAAATGAGGATGTTACGCAAATATTCCAAATGTTGCGACCATTGTTTCAAATGAGCAGTGAGATCATCGAGGTAAGAAAAGATAATGTGGACCATGTAATGAAAACAATATGACATGGTATGCTGGGAAGCAACTCCATTATTTTTTAACCCAAAAGGAATCACTTAATACGTAGAAGCTCCCCAAGGACTAGTGAAGGCTCATTTGAAAATTAAATGCTAATTTGATTATAGCATGAGAAACTATTCATAAAGGATAAAACTTCATGTCCCACACACTCATTGATAATTTGATTAATAAAAGGCATGGGCTAGTTGAATTTTGGACAATATTTCTTCATATCATGAAAGTGAGTGTAGACATGAAAGGTTCATTTATCTTTCATGATGAGAACCAAGTTCCAAACTCAAGAGGTATAAGTAATAGGGTAAATGAAGCATTCTTTCTGTAGCTTATTGATTTCATCCTTGGTAGAATCTCATTTGGTGGGGTGAATAGTTCTTTGCTTCTGGTAAATAGAGATGGCATCTGGATAAGTGTCAATTTGGTGCTCAATAATGGTTGGATTTAGTCTAGTCATCTTAGAATTGGACCAAGCAAAGACATCTCAAAACTATTTGAATAGATTGGTGTAGAAGGAAATCTCTTCAAGTGAGTAGTTTTCTATCAGCAAAATCTATTCCTGGATTGCAAATTTTATAGAGAAATTCACCTTGATTGTAGGAAATATTGGGGAAAAACCACCATGAACCACAAAACCATGTTTAGCAAAAAAAGGATGAAAAAACCATCCAATTGTTTTACATGGGTGCTACCCGCAAACCCTTATGCATGGGGGGCTTCTACCCTCTGCAAACCCCTCGAACATGGGGGGCTATCACTATCCATCCTGTGACCCCCTTGCTATGCATCACACAACTTTAAAATACATGGGGATAATTATGCAATGAATATAACATATTCCAAACATTTTCCCACTTGTTTTCTTCTTTGCACAAAGGGGGTCATAGGAGTACATGATCAACAATCTAGGGAAATAGTGTCCATTATTTCTCTACACCCAGACAAGTTCGCAATGCTTACATTATTTTTTATTGTTTTAGTTTTGGTGAAGGAAATTTAGTTGTATTATAATCGAGGGTAAACATATTGGTGATTCATGGATGTCATGGGAAATATATTGAAAATTTTTATTGGTTTTCCTGGTCCTGGGTTTATAGGATAAAATATCTATGTTAATGTGTGTGATTTCCATTGTATCTTTTTTGTTTTAATCAAGAATTTGTTTACAACAATTAATTGTACTATGTAAAAAAACTCCACTTTTGAATCACATCCTCCACAATATCGTTCTTCTTGGGTAAGAAAGAACTAACTAATCACTACAAATCACATAAATATTGATTGATAAACACTTAAACAATGCATGGAAACCATGCGTAATCTAGTAGTTATTTTTGCAGTGAATAATTCTATGTTTGTGTTCATTTTAGGCCTACACTAGAAATTTTGTTGTGAACCCCAACTCGAGTTCAATCCCTAGTGATGGCGTCCTTTGCCACACTCCACACAACCATGAGGTTCATTGATGATAAATCTTTCATCAATTTTTTATAACTTGCAAATATTTTTTAAATCAAAATATAAAATAATTATCAATTAGACAATGAAAATCATTTCATACCACTAAAATCATTTCATATCATTAACAACATCACTTTGATGATGTCTCATTATTTATTTATGAAAAATAAATATTTGAACCTCGAAAATAATTGATGAATATATGAAAGATAATGATAATGTTAATTATGCAATGCACAAACACTCATATGATTGAAAACTTAGTAGTATCTCATGGGTTCTCCTAATACTACTAAGTTGTCAATCATTGAGTCGAGAGGTTCATTTCACAACCTAGTGTGAAGGTGATGTGTAAGTATGTTTGTCCCTCTTTAATTACAAATAAAATACTCTCTAAATAGAAAATCAATGTCGGCTATAATAAAAAAGAAAATAAATATATTATGCATATTTAATTAGTTATCCATATGACCTAATATAATTTCATGTAAATTAATTAGAAAAGTAAAAAAAATAAGTGAGTAGGGTATAAAACTCATACTTTTAAAAAATATTTTAACATGTGATATCAAATTCATATATATCTATATAGAGAAAACAAATGTTAAAAGAAAATGTTTTAATGTCGTATAGAATAAAATATCCAATGTGGATTATGAATAAAATATTTTAATATGTATTAATATTTTTTTTTCTCTGTAAAGACTAATTTTATTAAAAGGAAATAAGAATAAAGTTACAAAGAGGCAGAAGCCTCAGTCGAGAGCATTTGACTGCTTTCAGGTCATCAAAACTGTCCCAAAATTGGGAAAACCAGTTACAGTGAGCAAAAAACCATACATAGGAGCTTGAATACTACGAGAAAGCCAAAATGAGGACTTGGGATAGCCCCCTTTGAAACAGTGGAGACAAACACCTAAAGACCGAGATGCTGTACATGGCAGCCATAAAACCACATACTTCCGAGCCACATAGACATAGAACCAGACTATCGAGCCGCATAAACATAACTAGAACAACAAAACCATAAACGTTCGAACCTGACCTGTGAGCGAATAAGAAAACTCTGGGAAGACACAAAGGAGACCAGGTGGCATCACATGGGGTCCATTGGCTCCTCAACGATAGGGCATGCATTGCCATACCAAATTTCTCCATCCCGAACCACGACACCAGCCCCGCTGCCGCCTGGAGGATCAATCGCTCGATGGGTGTGTTACGCCCCTATACTACTAGTGTAACCCCTTATTGTTATTAGTACAACCCACTTATCATATTGATGTACCCATGTAGTGCCCATATTGTTACAAATGTGCTCCATAGAAGCCCACTATTATTATTATTGTGCCCTTACATTATTATTGTTATGTTGGCTCTAATTATGTTATGACCCCTTAGACTCCTATTTATAGAAATGAGTTCTTTTCATTTGTAGCATCCAAGAATTGTTCATTTATGTAATGTAAAGGAGGTAGCCCCCTCGAAGAGGCTGAATTCTAAGGCGTTGATCTATCTTTTCTATCTTTTCTTGAGTTGGTTTCATAACATTTGGTATCAGAGCTTTGGATTCTAGGGTTTCGCTGCTCCAAACAGGTCATCGTGGCATTTTCACTATAACCTTTTTTCTGTGACGTTTCAGAAGTCGCAAAAAAAACCCATTTGAGAAGAAATCACATTGAACATTGGGTCCGAATTTTCGAGCTTTTCGCGCGATTTTGGCGGAGATATGATCTGAGGAAGTTGGTATTTTTGCAGACTCCTGAATTACATTCCAAATAGGTGACTTGGGGAAAATAGTCATAACTTTCTCTCTGAGCATTCGATTGAAATTTCGTAAGAATATACAGAGAGAGGACGGACTTTAGTTTCTTGTACATCTTTTTTAGAGCCAAAGGTCGAAAAATTGACACGTGGCACGTCATACAATTTCGCTCTTCTGGAAAGGTCTATAATCAGGGCATCTTGGGAGATTGTGCATAACTCTTTTTTGGAGAATCCAATTTGGATCAGACTGGTGGCATTGGAAAGAGGACACAGAGGGCTACTACATATAGCAATTTCAGAACTTAAATATCCGCAAGTACAGAGTTACAGTTGTTTCAAGATCGAGGTCCTAAAATCAAGAAAAAGCAAGATGAGGAAGTTTGATGGCAAGGATCCGGTAAATTGGATACTTCAGATGGAGCAATATTTTAATCTACATGGTGTACCACTGTTACAAAAGGTGTGTATTGCATCTTCATATTTAGAACCGGATCAATTTTTATGGTATAAAGGGCTTTGTTCTCGTAAACAACTTGTTACGTGGTCAATTCTCACAAAGGAAATGATAGCACATTATGAGGATACAAAGAGCAACACCTTCTTTAGAGCAACACCACAACAATTGGAAAGAGTAAAAGGGCTTTGTGACATATTTGAAAGTAAAATTATGGCAACAAGGAATTCTACCCCTCACAACTTTAAAGATGGACGTGTTGTTTCTCCTAGCCTTCCATAACCTACAAGGGTTACACCACAACAATTGGAAGAAAAAAGAGAAAAAGGGCTTTGTTACAATTGTGACAGCAAATGCACTAAAGGTCATAAGTGTGCTGAGGAGAAGGGTGAAGGAAAGTACCGTTTTGTTTACTTTGTAATATCACATGTATAATTTATATTTCTATTTTAATGGGGGAATTTACGGGGAATCTGAGTGGAACACTTCATTTACCCAGTTATACCCGTGGAATCAAATTCTTTTTTATAAATTATGGTTTTGTGAAATTTAGAAGGAAACTTGTTAACGTACATTTTCAATATATTATAATAACATAATTATGAATTATAATGTTATTGAAATTTAAATAAAAAAATTATTATTAAACCTTCTCAACCACCAACCAAACTCTAACTACCTAGAATTCAAGGAAATAAAGCGACTGCGTGCCCACGGATAAACATCACCTTCTATGACCTTTTTTTAATATAAATCTGATGCAGCCCAGCCTCTCCAGGTCGCTACTACCAGGATCTTTCTCCCATCATCAAACACATAAAAGCGTTTTCCATTATAGTGTAATCTTCATGACTTACAAAAACCTATGCATGGAATTTAATCCAATTCACAACTGAATTCTTCAGACATTCCCATAAATATCCACATATATATTGTTGGATTCACATTCAGAGAGGGCGCATTACATTTTAATGGACTAGAATTCAATTACAACATTACAAATGTAATGTTTATCATGACCGCAACGCTCCTCCAATCTCCTTCGCACCATGGTTATATAGCTATAGCAATCCCTTTTTCCCACGTTGGCATAGGTATAACATAGTTTTTACTCTACACAAAAGCTCATACATTTAACGCAGATATAACACTGATATGACAGGCCGACAGCGAGACAGTCTCGGTCACACAACAGAATGAACATATATATATTACCATATACATAACTACTGCATCTTCTTACCCTCGGCGCTGGTTATAAGCGTAATTTCATACGTATTCAATACAGACATCTGTTTCTACGCACATTCTCCTCCGGTTCCGCTGCAACTTTGATTTAAATTGCCATGGTTCCCCCTACAGTGACCCATATGTGTTAAATCAAATCGTATCAATTCTCTGGAATTTGCCACAGTAATCTCGCATGGAATTAAAACTATTAATCACAGAATCGGCATTCAATTACGTTGCCAGTTCTGCTGTATTCTCACATTCCATTCTAATGCAACCGGTTTGGATATACATAATAGCAACCGCACACTTACGCCATCTGCAAGCTACCCTCTGTCCTTGTGAATATATGTAAGGATAAGCCGAACTTCAAGGAGTAACAGCTATACGCATTTACCTTCTGTCCTGGTGCATATATATATATGAGTAAGCCGAATCATAATAAAAGACGCCGAGCGCCTCACTACCAATAAAGCAATCGCCTTATTCAACCCCCAGTTTATTATGCATGGGAAAACGATATCCACATTCAGTCAAAACAAAGGATGCACAGTCAAATAACCGGAGGAATAAAAAGATCATTCAACCATTGGACACATGCATATGATCATATCTCAGAATTCATTAACGCAACCATGTTCATCCATAACTGAATTCAACATATCCATATATACATAAGACAAGCATTTACAAAAGTTCTATTCATGGCCAGATATGCAAATCCTTGGCCCTTTTACAAACTGCCGAAGGCTTCCAAGGAGAAACCTTGCTCACTCCTCACACTTCTCTGCCTTCAATGTCTTGAGGCTCCCTAATTTATTAAACTTAGCATGATAAAAATCACTCAACTAAAAGCTCTAACTCTACATGCAATGCATACACATGGAAAAGCATCTTTTTGTCTTTTTCCATCTTTTTCCTATTCTAAAATAGAAAAGCTATCCTTATCACTTAAAGATCCACATCCACTCCTTTATGCCTAAAAGCTCTCCTAGTTTTATTTGAGAATATCTAATTAACTAATGCATGACCCCTATTATTTACAATAATTTCCCTTTGGGTTGATGCTCCCGCATCATACTCCCAAGGTAGAAAAATTTCATGATCTCCTGATCATGTGTTCAGCTCCATGTTTGCCTGGATCCCATATCTTGTACTGTAACTTTGCACTTGCCGCTGCTTCTGTCTGTTCTTCTCCAGGTCTCCATACTTTATGCTGCTTTGCTCCGCTAGCTGTACTCTTGCAATCTTCTGCTGTCTTCCTCTTGCTGCTTCTCTTTTGTTTCACTGCTGCTGGTCTCTTCCGGAATTCCTTCATCATCATCCGCCTCATCATTTCAATTTCTTTGTCCAGCAGATTTTCTCCAGCTTCTTCAGTAAGACCTGTATTCACAAAACAATTGTTAGAATAAAAAATATAAGGCATCAGTGCCTCTTTTGCTGCTAGTGTTGCCTCAGCTGCCATCATACAGGTCACCCCACATGTTGCTCTAGTTGTCACTATGAATGTTGCTGCCTCCCAAAATTCCTGTCCCTCTGCAACATTCATTTGCTTGTCACCTACAAGTTCATCTGCAATTTCATCTGCAACTTTTTCCTCAGCTTTCTCTCGCAACACTTCAGTATGCTGCTCTGAGTTTCTTCCCAGCTTCTCTGTTAGCACATCAATATGCTGATTCGTATTCACCATGAGACTGTCAGCTAGTCTCGCCTTCTTATCATCTATCTCCAGGATATCCTTCTGCTCTCGTGCACTGTACTGAACTCTTTCATCTGCTGCAATCTCCTTGTCATAATTTGGATTCTCCAACCAATATTCCAACAATGCAATTTCTCTGTAGCATTGCTGAAGCATCTCATCATCACTTGTATTCATACGAACTTCCTCTTGTTCTGTAACAGTTGCACAAGGTTGCACATCCTCCTCAGTAAAACCTCCACTAGTGTTTGGCCAATCATCAGCTGGTCCTTCTCTTTCTGCATCAACATCCTGATTAGGCTCCTTCTTCTCCATCTGCTTCTGAGATCTTGCTAACTCATTATCGATCTGAACAGCTTTCAGGTTCAACTCTTCTTGCACAAACTCTAAAGTTTGTTTATCTTCCTGTTCTGTACCTGCAAACATGCACAACTCATTAGTTTTAAAACCACAAGACTTTTCAGTCTTGACTGCTTCCTTCAACATTTTCCTCTTAATATATCTGCATGTGGGAATTTCAAACTCCAACTCTGGCGCAAGAACTCTAAGTCCCTTTTTCAACAAGGCAATCATAATTTGCTTCAACCTTCTCTGCAACTGTCGCCAAATCACTCTCTTTCCCTTCAGTGGAAAGATCCATTTTCCATTTTGATCTTTCTGCTCTTGTAGCCATTCTTCCAGTACCTGCAATTGTACCTTCATTACTTCAATCTTTCTTTCTCGAACTCCTATAGTCATCTCATTTCTTTGTCTTTCACCTGCAAACATCCACAAATTGTCAAATTTAAAACCATATGACCCTTTGGTCTTACTTGAAGTTTCAGTCTTCAAGCCTTCATCTTCACTATCTCCCAGAAATTCTCCTTGTTCTGGTTCACAAATGTATTCTTCCACTTCCTCTGGACTTATCTTCTTGCCATTTACCTTGGCATCCTCTTTCTTCTGTCCTCTACCGTGGCTTTTTCCTAAACCTCTGCTATGACTATCAGTAGTCATCTTTTCCTTCGCCATGAGTTCCTCACCTATGAGTTGCATGAAGCTTCTGCCACAGCAAGCTCTCTTGCTGCCACTTACCTCACCAATCCTTCCCTCCGGATCTGGTCTTTTGGTAACCATTGGTCCTCTGCTGGAACCTTTCGAGCATCCTCTAATGCTCCTGTTAGCTTCTCTCATCTGCAACTTTATTCAACCTCTGTTGAATCTTCTTTGCAACAAGCCTCTGCAACAGCTAGTCCTCCTAGCTGCAATCTTACCTCACTAAGCCCTCCTCACTTAGTCTTTTGGTAAGCACGGTCCTTTGTCTAGAACCTCCTCCTGAGCAACACCTTTGCTCCTTCTAGGCTTCTGCAATTCTCTTCTCTCTCCTGAGAACACTTCAGTTGTCCTCTTTATCCAATTCCTTATTGGATTCTTCAGGTTCACTGCCACCTTTCTGCAACCACAAACTTCAATTACAAATTCCAAGTCAGAAAAATAATTTTACCTCTCAAGACCTTGCATGATCTTGTCTTCCTTTTTCTTCTGCAATCCTGTTTACCTGTGCAGTTTGCATATCAGATTTAAAAATCATTCTTCACACTTTAATTCTCAAAAAAAAAAAAAAACAAATATCTTCAACTCAGCATTCTAGCTCTGATACCACCTGATGCAGCCCAGCCTCTCCAGGCCGCTACTACCAGGATCTTTCTCCCATCATCAAACACATAAAAGCGTTTTCCATTATAGTGTAATCTTCATGACTTACAAAAACCTATGCATGGAATTTAATCCAATTCACAACTGAATTCTTCAGACATTCCCATAAATATCCACATATATATTGTTGGATTCACATTCAGAGAGGGCACATTACCTTTTAATGGACTAGAATTCAATTACAACATTACAAATGTAATGTTTATCATGACCGCAACGCTCCTCCAATCTTCTTCGCACCATGGTTATATAGCTATAGCAGTCCCTTTTTTCCCACGTTGGCATAGGTATAACATAGTTCTTACTCTACACAAAAGCTCATACATTTAACGCAGATATAACACTGATATGACAGGCCGACAGCGAGACAGTCTCGGTCACACAACAGAATGAACATATATATATATTACCATATACATAACTACTGCATCTTCTTACCCTCGGCGCTGGTTATAAGCGTAATTTCATACGTATTCAATACAGACATCTGTTTCTACTCATATTTTCCTCCGGTTCCGCTGCAACTTTGATTTAAATTTCCATGGCTCCCCCTACAGTGACCCATATGTGTTAGATCAAATCGTATCAATTCTCTGGAATTTGCCACAGTAATCTCGCATGGAATTAAAACTATTAATCAGAGAATCGGCATTCAATTACGTTGCCAGTTCTGCTGTATTCTCACATTCCATTCTAATGCAACCGGTTTGGATATACATAATGGCAACCACACACTTACGCCATCTGCAAGCTACCCTCTGTCCTTGTGAATATATGTAAGGATAAGCTGAACTTCAAGGAGTAACAGCTATACGCATTTACCTTCTGTCCTGGTGCATATATATATATATATATATATATATATATATATATATATATATATATATATATATATATATATATATATATATGAGTAAGCCGAATCATAATAAAAGACTCACTACCAATAAAGCAATCACCTTATTCAACCCCCAGTTTATTATGCATGGGAAAACGATATCCACATTCAGTCAAAACAAAGGATGCACAATCAAATAACCGGAGGAATAAAAAGACCATTCAACCATTGGACACATGCATATGATCATATCTCAGAATTCATTAACGCAACCAAGTTCATCCATAACTGAATTCAACATATCCATATATACATAAGACAAGCATTTACAAAAGTTCTATTCATGGCCAGATATGCAAATCCTTGGCCCTTTTACAAACTGCCGAAGGCTTCCAAGGAGAAACCTTGCTCACTCCACACACTTCTCTGCCTTCCATGTCTTGAGGCTCTCTAATTTATTAAACTTAGCATGATAAAAATCACTCAACTAAAAGCTCTAACTCTACATGCAATGCATACACATGGAAAAGCATCTTTTTGTCTTTTTCCATCTCTTTCATATTCTAAAATAGAAAAGCTATCCTTATCACTTAAAGATCCACATCCACTCCTTTATGCCTAAAAGCTCTCCTAGTTTTATTTGAGAATATCTAATTAACTAATGCATGACCCCTATTATTTACAATAATTTCCCTTTGGGTTGATGCTCCCGCATCAAAATCCAGTCTACACATAATGACTTTAAGCACTTAAAATAAAGCTGTGAATGACTTTAAACACTAAAAGTAAAACTGTAACATCACCAAGGTTTGAACCTGAACTTAAGTGTTGGCTTCGTTGTTAAGATTGCACTGTTTTGATATTTTACTTATACATTTGTTTGATAAAACCAATATAACCTTTACACCAATTTTGATTTAAGAATCTACATTTTATTGGGTAAATTTTATTTGGGTATGGATCATATCATAATATTATATATTTTAATTACTTAATTGTTTATTTTTTTAAGATTATTTTAATATAGTAACTAGTTTTTATTGTTTAGTTTAAATATAGTTAAATTGATAGCAATCCGATCACTCCTAGAATCTATGGTTTCCCTAAAATTCATAAGGATGGAGCTCCCCTTAGACCCATAGTCAACACCATTGGTGGTCTTATCTATCTTCTAGCTAAGTTCCTCACCTTAAAGCTTAAGCCCTTAGTTGGTCGTACAGGGTCCTACGTTAAAGACTCGGCTTCCTTTATTGAGGAGCTCAAGGACATTAAACTGGACTCTAGGGACATTCTGGTCAGTTTTGATGTTGTTTCCCTGTACACTTGCATCCCTATAAAGGGGGCCATGGAAGTTATCAACCGTCTAACTGATCCTGATACCGCTCGATAAGTGGAGATCTGCCTCACTTCAATCTTTTTCAGTTTTGAAGGTGAGTTCTTTGAGCAAACCTGTGGGGTTGCTATGGGCTCACCCCTTTCCCCTGTTGTTGCAAATCTTTTTATGGAGGATTTTGAATCCAAGGCTCTTAGCTAAGCCCGCCTCCTGCCTAAACTTTGGAAGAGATTTGTGGATGACACTAATGTCATCTGGTCTCATGGCCAAGAAGAGTTAGACCTCTTCTTCGATCATCTCAATTGTCAATCCTCGGCCATTAAGTTCACCAAGGAGCAAGAAACCGATGGCTGCCTCCCTTTCCTTGATATTCTTATCTCTAAGAATAGTGATGGTTCTCTCTCCCACCGAGTGTTTCGTAAGAAAACTCATACGAAGCAGTATCTTCATGCGAGTTCCCACCATTTCCCAGCTCAGAAGTTAGGGGTTCTCAACACCCTTGCCACTCGTGCCTTAAGGATCTCTGATGGAAAGAGCTTCGAGGAGGAGAAATCCCATCTCCTTAATGTCTTTGTTGAGAACAGTTATAGTAGGCACTTAGGAAGGAAGGCTTTCCTCAAAGCTGCCAAGAATTCTTTCACTAAAAGGGAAAAGAAGGAGCAGATTCGTGGTGTCCATCTTTCGTTTGTTCATGGGACCACGGATAGGATTGCGAGGATTCTTAAGAAGCATAATGTCCCCTCAGCATTTAGACCTCTTAACACCATTTGTAAGTCCCTCAGACCAGTGAAGGATCCTATCGACCCCAAGGACATGAAAGGGGTTTATATTATTCCTTGTTCATGTGGGACCCCCTATATTGGTGAGACTGGTCGCTCCATTAATCAAAGGATTAGTGAGCACGCAGCTGACCTTAGACATAGGAGGGCCAAGTCTTCTGCTTTAGCAGAGCATGTGGAGCAAACCAATCATCATGTCTGTATCGAAGAGGCTAGTGTTATTGCTAGAGTGTCCCAATTCCATCACCGAAATTTAGGGAAGCGCTTGAGATTGAAAAAAGACCGAACAATCTCAATAGGGAGGATGGTTGGAAGATAAGTAGTTGCTGGGTCCTAGCCCTCTCCTCCTAATCATTGCCTTCCTACCTTCCCCTCCTCTTGTTTAGTTGTTTGTAGGTTTCCCCTGGTTTACTGTCTCTTGTGGCCTGTGGTGGTGTTTTTTTTTTTTATTTTTTTTTTATTTTTTATTTTATGCCAATAAAGATAATAGTCTGGTTATGAATCTTTGATAATCTTAACCCTTAAAAATTACTTTAATATTTATATATTAACTTTTGTAAATATTAATTTGGAAATTGATTTATTTTTAATTGATTTATTTATATTGTGTTTAAAACGGTCCCATTTCAATATAAATATAACTAATTATTCATATTTATAATTTTTATAACTAACGACTCTAATATTCAAGTTTATTAACTTGAATCACTTACCATTAATTGGAATTATCTTATATACATTTATAATATCATTATTATCATACCCTTAAATTACTCTATATTTATTTAATTTTTATAAATTAATTATTATTCTAAAATTAAACTAGTTTATAATTGATTTATTTTAAATAACGGTATGAAACAACTCTTTCACTTATATTTTTTTATATATTTAATTACTTTCATAACTAATACTCTACTTTTAGATATAAAATTGAGTTAGTTTATTTTATTTTTAATACATATTTATAAGGGGTCCATTTTATAACTAACCGGGGTAACTTTGATCACTTGCCATTAATTTGAATTATTTTATTTTATATATTTATAATATCATTATTATAATACCCTTAAATTACTCTATATTTTTTAACTTTTATAAATTAATTATCATTCTAAATTAAACTAGTTTAGAATTGATTTATTTTAATATTTATTTATAAATAAGGGTATGAAACAACCCTTTGACTTATATTTTTTATATATTTAATTTCCTTTATAACTAATACTCTAATTTTTAGATATAAAATCTTTATTAACTAAGTTAATTTATTTTAATACATATTTAAAATGGTAAAAATATATATAAATAAATAAATAAAATAAAATGAAGGGGTCCATTTTATAACTAGATGGGGTAACTTATCTTATTAATAATGGTTATTTTCCTGTCCTAACTAACTGGTCAAATCTAGCAGTTGTCAGAATATAGCCGTTGGAGGTCTGCTCTATCTATTTAACTTGCTTTGCTTGATCTGTTCATTCAACTTGTCCTAATGAAATATCATGTGATTTACGCGGAAGAATCTCTCATAAACTTGATATGGATCAAAGAAGCCTCAATACAACAATATACGTTATTGTTAAATATGTTATTTTTATTATTGATTTGTACAATATACCTGTTTCCATTGTCCACTAAATAGATCTTAAGATTAATTAATTTTAGAATCAGTGTGAACTAAAGAGTTGAAAATTTTTATCTAAAATTATGATGATAAGATATGATAATATATTTGGCAATTTTCAAATGAAAAGTTAATCAAGACAAGAATATAAGACAAATAGGATATATATTTGAAACTGGTTTAAAGATAATAATTTGGGTGGTAGCTAGTGAGTTTAATTCTCACTTCACTTGGATTCTATTCTCACGAGTAAAAGAATTGGTTGGGTTTAGAAAATACATAATTTCATTAAGAGTAATATGGGACATAATTAAAAGGGAGATTAGTTTTGTTGAAAATATTATTAGGCTGAAACCACATTTGATCTTGAAGTAAGACCTAAAATTACTTTTTGATTGCCTAAAAATTCATGTTCCTCAAATAAAAAGAAACCTTGTAAATTATTAGTAAATTATTTCAAATAACAAAAATTTCTCTAAATAATAATAATAACTCTCTTAATAAAATTTACAAATAACTACTTTCATTACTTATTAACAATTAAATATAATATATTTTTTTAACATAAAAAATATATAATAATTGTAAAAAAGATTACAATTTTACAAAGATTGTGTCCCATAGTTTCTCCTACTTTCTCCTCTTGAAAAGAAATATGAATATACACCAACCTTTAGTAAATAATGCACAAAAATCAACCACACCATTAGTTGATGGTAGAGTAGACTTTCACCAACCTTTCATAAATAATGCACAAAAATCAACCACGCCATTTGATGCAGGAGCATCCAGCTAAGGGAGGTCATGGCTAGAATATTTATCTTTGCAGACCAGAAGGAATTTCAGTTAGTTTTTTTTAAGTTCCATTTAAATTGCTAGTTAACAACATTTAGGACATTACACTAAGTTTAAGGATGTCCCAACCCACTGTTTATTTTTATTTACTGTTCTTTTTATTTTTAATTTATTGTTTCAAATTAACTTTAGAATACAGACAAAGATGAATAGTTATCAATGAATAACTAAAATGTAACTACTAATAGTTTAAATAACTGTACAATGATCTTTAAGAAGGAAGGAAAAAGCCATTGTAATCAACCATCATAGTATTGAATAAAAAGAAGCACACAATCATTTTGAGAAGCAAGAAAATCTGAGTTCATATATTGCAGCCTAAACTTATTTCTTTTCCTCCAAGATTAATTAATTAAGTTCATCTAGCCATTTCCTAACAGTGACAAAGAGTGAGAAATTATCACAGAGGCAAGAAAAAAACGCGGCCAAGTTCCATAAATCAATAGAGAGGGTTTGCAGAAGAGTCAAGAACAACAAGCATCCACAGGTACCAACAAACTTGTATCATTCACATTTACTGTTTTCTTTTTAAAATCTTTGTGTATATATAAATTTACAGTCCAAGATACAAATATAAAGTCACACACAAGCTACAGGCCGAACAATGAGACAGGGGCCATCCATAACAGTGCCAAACATAATTACAAGTTCATAGGTTAACCACAGAGCCGACATAATTACAATTTCATAAGTTAATGACTCGGAGGCATAAATAGACAGAACCATGAAACAGTGAGGCCGAAGCCACAACACTCAACAACATACCAAGTAAAGACTACAAACAACAAACACTTCGAAACAGACAGACAGAGAAATGACGAGGCACGACCCTACCCGATACAAGAACATAGGTGTCAGGGCAAGAGACCAGTGGCTGACAAGCCTAGTTATTCACTTGTAGTGGCCACCAAACAAGGCCGTAAGAACCCAAGAAATAGAACCATAAAAGAAACTAAAAACAGGGATGAGGGTTTAAGGAGATCTCACTTACCAGAGGAGCCGAGCCTTGCAAACGGAAGAAGGAAGCCACGGACCAAGGTCACAGTCGTCAGAGTGGCCACTGCTCACAAGGAGTGAGAAGAATTAGTAACAGTAGCAAACAAAGTAGAACCATAAAGCATGGAAGGAGAGCTTACCTCTGTTTGAATGCCAAATGAGAGCTGAGAGTTGAGCCACCCCACGACCATGACCTGCAACAAAACGTCAAGCTTACAGTCAAACAGCGAAGTGAAAGCCTTGAAGACAAATGTACGAATTGAAGCCGCACAATGAAAAACAAATTTATAGAGCCAAGGCAACCCAGGAGTATAGCCGAAGTAGTGCTCACAGAGCCATAGGGTAGGTGATCAACTATAGAAACCACAGTCATAACCAGGGCCGAACAGACAGAAACCAAAGACAGAGACCAGGGGTCCCAGATCCGAAACTTCAGAACCGTCCTGAAAACAGGAAACATTACTAGAGCTTTCAAACAGAAACCCTCATGGAGAACCATCCCTAGAACAGGATAACCGAGACCCTCGTGGAGTAACAGCCAGAACCCAGTGGCAAAGACCTCACCTCGACAGAGTAGCAGAGCACCGGAATGGCAACTGAATGACAAAGGTTAGGGTTTCTTTGGCATAGTGAAGAGCCAGGAGGAGCGAGACCCGTGGATAGGACAATTCTCCTCACAACATTAACTCACCAGTACCGCGCCATAAAATCAATCGACCATAAAATCATCCATGCAATGACACAATAATTATATGTCGTAAGTGATCAGGGTTGGTCCCATCACCATTAGTCGATGGTAGAGGAGAATTTCTCCTCTTGAAAAGAAATATGAATGTGCACCAGCCCTTTCGTTAATAATGCACAAAAATCAACCACGTGATTAGTCGATGGTAGAGTAACTATCCAAAAAGGTACCGAGAAAGAAAACCCTGTTGTCTAAGCTACATAATTGGACAATGGAAAAACTACTCGAAATCTTCCTAATGTGACTTTATGTCGAAAACAACTACAGTAAAGTAGGTATGCCTTGTACATATTAATGTTTGATGTTGGTTTTTTTTTTTTAATGGGACATTTTTATTTTTGGCATGTATTGAGCAATAACATGTTCATTCTTATAACCAATCAGATTACAAAAAAATAATTAAAAATAATATTAAAAAATAATAAATTCCAACATACAAAGTTAAACTATAGAAATTTGACAAAAAATTTAAGTCAACCCCAAAGTAATATGAGTTTGATCATAAACTCAATGCAATATCGTCTACCTACCTAACGCAGGGATAATAATAATAATATATTATTTATATGAAAAATAAAAAATATGTCAATTAAGCTATATCAACCAGAATCAAGGGAGACATCAAATTGTTGTATGAGATATCCTATGTAATAGACAAGGAAGTCATTTTACTATTAAAGAATCTATGGATGTGTACATACTTTACCCCTTCTCGTTCCCCCACTACCCGAAATTGGATTTGTGGATTATTCATAACTTTTTACTCACTATACAATATACAATACAGTAACACATTAGCATGTATTTAATACATTAATAATGTTTCTTCTATAAAATATGTTGAATATAGGTCTATTGATGTATATTTATTGATGTAATTGTTCCTAGTAATTAGTTATCATGCAAGGCCATATATTATGATTAAAGCTATTTCAATTAAATATTAATTTAAGAAGGAATGATTGTTATCCACCTCATCTAAGTTCAATTTCTAGATTGGCATGCCAATCTCTTGAGCTTGTGACAAATTTTCTTTACCCTTGATATTATCTTGAATGAGGAGAATTTCTTTATAGTTTCACTGGAGATAAATATTCCACGGTTTAAAAGCAAGATCAGTGTGCCTAACAATGGGTAGCAAGGGGCTTGGTGATGAATATGGCATCGATCATCGTGGTTTATATGTGGTCCAAACTTCTAGGTTCACAAATATGTTAGCATGTTGTGATACCATGGTTCATCAAATGAGATGGTGAATAATTGTTCATTTGGAAGGTCATCATTCGATGGTAGATCTTGCACACTCGTGGGGAATTCAGAAATGAACTCAGTGAGATCCAAGCTTTTCTTACTTTCTAGGTTCACACATTCCAATTCAAACTCCTAAAGGAAAAAAAAAATTCAATAGGCATACTTCCCATTAATGATCCATTTACTCAATAGAAAAGACATAGAGCAGAGTTTGTGACAACACTAGTTATGCACATCAAGATATAATGACATAGTTTCTTGACAGAAAACATAATGGCCAATGCCAACTTATCCTCATGGGGGTAGGACATAGAGGGTCTAGTTAGGTTCTTACTCACATAGTAAATGACATCTTTAGATCCATCAACACCCTTTTGAAACAAGACAAAGACAATAATGTAAGTGGAAGTTGAAAGGGACAAGAGAAATTCCTTATTAAAGTTAGGTGGACTAATCAAAGGAGTAGAGATGAGGGCACACTTAAGCTAAAGAAACTCATGAGCGGTGGTGGCATTCTTGAGGAATGAATCTATGCAAGAATTCTTCTCTCTTTTGAAGCCTCAACAACTAGTGTAAGTTGTTAGGGGGAGATACTTCAACGTTGGATTGAACTTTGATAGGGTGATTGACAACACTAGATTTGGAAACTATCAAACCAAAAGGGATGACTCATAGGAATAAAAAAGATGCACTTAAGAGAGTTAATACGTATATTATAATGGCAACATAAAATGAGGATGTTACGCAAATATTCCAAATGTTGTGACCATTGTTTCAAATGAGCAATGAGATCATCGAGGTAAGAAAAGATAACGTGGACCATGTAATGAAAACAATATGACATGGTATGCTGGGAAGCGACTCCATTATTTTTTAACCCAAAAGGAATCACTTAATACGTAGAAGCTCGCCAAGGACTAGTGAAGGCTAATTTGAAAATTAAATGCTAATTTGATTATAGCATGAGAATCTATTCATAAAGGATAAAACTTCATGGCCCACACACTCATTGATAATTTGATTAATAAATGGCATGGGCTAGTTGAATTTTGGACAATCTTTGTTCATATCATGAAAGTGAGTGTAGACATGAAAGGTTCATTTATCTTTCATGATGAGAACCAAGTTGCAAACTCAAGAGGTATAAGTAATAGGGTAAACGAAGCATGCTTTCTGGAGCTTATTGATTTCATCCTTGATAGAATCTCGTTTGGTGGGGTGAATAGGTCTTTGCTTCTGGTAGATAGGGATGGCATCTGGATAAGTGTCAATTTGGTGCTTAATAATGGTTGGATTTAGTCTAGTCATCTTAGAATTGGACCAAGCAAATACATCTCAAAACTATTTGAATAGATTGGTGTAGAAGGAAATCTCTTCAAGTGAGTAGTTTTCTGTCAGCAAAATCTATTCCTCGATTGCAAATTTTATAGAGAAATTCACCTTGATTGTAGGTGAAATATTGGGGAAAAACCACCATGAAACACAAAACCATGCTTAGCAAAAAAAGGATGAAAAAAACCACCCAATTGTTTTACATGGGTGCTACTCCCAAACCCTTACGCATGGGGGCTTCTACCCTCTACAAACCCCTCGAATATGGGGGCTATAATTATCCATCTTGTGACCCCCTTGCTATGCATCACATAATTTTACAATACATGGGGATAATTGTGCAATGAATATAACATATTCCAAACATTTTCCCACTTGTTTTCTTCTTTGCACAAAGGGGGTCATAGGAGTACATGATCAACAATCTTGGGAAATAGTGTCCATTGTTTCTCTACACCGAGACAAGTTCTCAATGCTTACATATTTTTTTATTGTTTTAGTTTTGGTTAAGGAAATTTAGTTGTATTATAATCGAGGGTAAATATATTGGTGATTCGTGGATGCCATGGGAAATATATTGAAATGTTTTATTGGTTTTCCTGGTCTTAGCTTTATAGGATAAAATATCTATGTTAATGTGTGTGATTTCATTGTATCTTTTTTTTTTAATCAAGAATTTGTTTACAACAATTAATTGTACTATGTAAAAAAACTCCACTTTTGAATCACATCCTCCACAATATCGTTCTTCTTGGGTAAGAAAGAACTAACTAATCACTACAAATCACATAGATATTGATTGGTAAACACATAAACAATGCATGGAAACCATGCATAATCTAATAGTTATTTCTCAGTGAATAATTCTATGTTTACGTTCATTTTAGGCCTACACTAGAAATTTTGTTGTGAACCCCAACTCGAGTTCAATCCCTAGTGATGGCATCTTTTGCCACACCCCACACAACCATGAGGTTCATTGATAATAAATATTTCATCATTTTTTATAACTTGCAAATATTTTTTAAATCAAAATATAAAATAATTATCAATTAGACAATGAAAATCATTTCATACCATTAAAAACATTTCATATCATTAACAACATCACTTTGATGATGTCTCATTATTTATTTATGAAAAATAAATATTTGAACGTTGAAAATAATTGATGAATATATGAAAGATAATGATAATGTTAATTATGCAATGCACACACACTCATATGATTAAAAACTTAGTAGTATCTCATGGGTTCTCCTAATACTACTACGTTGTCAATCATTGAGCCGAGAGGTTCATTTTACAGCCTAGTGTGAAGGTGATGTGTAAGTATGTTTGTCCCTCTTTAATTACAAATAAAACACTCTCTAAATAGAAAAACAATGTCGGCTATAATAAAAAGGAAAATAAATATGTTATGCATATTTAATTAGTTATCCATATGACCTAATATAATTTCATGTAAATTAATTAGAAGTAAAAAAATACGTGAGTAGGGTTTAAAACTCATACTTTTAAAAAATTATTTTAACATGTGATATCAACTTCATATATATCTATATATAGAAAACAAATGTTAAAAGAAAATGTTTTAATGTCGTATAGAATAAAATATCCAATGTGGATTATGAATAAAATATTTTAATATGAATTAATATTGATGTATACTTAAAAAAAATTTAATAATTGCCAATAAAATGACTCAATGCACATGTTATGTAATCTCTATAACATTTAAAAACCCAATTTAAACAATAAAAAATTACATTGATTTTTGTAGTCTAAAATAAGTTTGCACCCGAAGAAATTTGATCCCTCTCGGCTCATGTTAGATCCCTAGTTATGATGGATCTATGCTAGTATGAGTAGTATATGTTAAGTTAGGGTCAGTCATAGTGGGAGATAGACGTGCTACTTAGCATTGGAGCCTTCATGCACATGTAAGTTGGACTTTCTTGAGTTGAAGAAGTTGTAAGGTTCGACTCTGTAAAAGGATGAGTTGATAAATGGAGGAAGATCCACAGATTGACGAATTTTGGTTGACATTTCAGAACCACAATCTGGGTCCATCGTCAAGTCTTGAATCTATTTATTTTCCTCCATTTATGAAAAATGCAAACAAAAAAAATCTATATACCTTAAAAATATTAGTTTTAGATGGAGATGCTTGTGTTGCTGGTGTTGGTCCAACTGGTACTGGTGATGAGTTCCTAGGATCTTTGGGACATGCAGGGGGCACTATCTAGGATTTGGATTATTCTATGAGGGGGAAAATGCAGGAGCGATGTGTTTTCACTCATGAGTATGTTGAGGTGTTTAGTTGTGGTGTTAATTGTGAAGGTCATAAGGTTTTTCTATCATTTGGATGGATTCAATGACTCTAGTTGTTGATAAGAGAGTGATTGATAGGGTCTATCAGTTTTTTGGAGTTTAGAAGTGGATATGAGGCACTATAGTTGTTGTCGTATTGAGATATATGTGGTCTTGAAGGGACCATCCAATATATGATTCATGTCATGATGGAAGTCATGTGTAGATAATTGACATGTTAGGTAGGTATGAAAGGAGTCCAAGAACAGGTGAAATTTCATAGATGTCCATCATTAGTTGTAGTGATCTCTCTGTGTTCTTGAGGGTTTTGGAAGTTGATGATGGTGCCATCGGTATGAATATGGGAGTTGTGACAAAGGTTGACATCAGAAGGAATATGTTTCATATGGTGGTCAATATGTGAAACATTTCTTCATTTCCTCTAGCCTTCCTGTCATCATAAACTCATATTAAGCTTTGAATGGTAGTTAGGATCAAGCTCCAAGTCTAACTGAGTTGGTTTGATCTACCGAGATTGTGTTGGGCCATATAGTTTGAGTGATGTTAGCTTTTCAAGATGCGGTTTTTTATCGAATGATTGGAGTTTTATATCTTGTAGATTCACAAATCTAGGAGGGATATTCATTTCCCACATTGTAGATAGTATTAAGAGGTTATATTATGGTTTATGTCGCTTCATCATTTTGTTGGAAATACTGAGAGGGGGGATGAATGATTGTTTCTTTTCATTTATTAGTTTTACCAGTTAGATCACTTATATTTAGAACATAAAACGAATAATAAAAATAAATTCTTTTGATAATTTATTCTTTACAATAAATCAAGTAAAATATATGTAGGGGTCCAACCCTAGATGAAGACATCGATCTTCAATCTCCCAGGCTCCAACTTGTATCTTCCAAGCATCAACTTCGACTTCCAAGGCTCCAACCTTGTCAATTTTGAGGCACCAACCTCAAGGGCTCCAACCATATATCTATTTCAGGCTCTGACCTGGTTTCTTGAGGACTTTGATCCTCTAGGGCTCTAACCCTATCCTTCAAGCACCAACCTTGTCTTTTCAAGGCTCTAACCTCTTGGACTCCAACCCTCAGATTCACTTCGTCAAGATGTATTTGGTTATACTTCATGGCTCCTAATGTCTTCTTCAATGAGCCCTATCAAACTTCGCTTAGTCTTCATTGTAGTCTCCACATTGCACCATCAATGAAAACCTTGTTCTCTTAGAAGGTGTCACCACTGCTCTTCATCGTACCTAAACAATTTCTCCAAGGTCACCTCATTATGGCTTAGTGCATCATGTCCTTCAATATTATCTCCAAGATTAATCAAGGCTTCTTAACAAAATGTCTTCAAATGGCTATCCCAAGTTCTACACTTATTCTTCAACAACAACTTCAAGGTTTGACTCCAAATAGGCAAGCAGGGCTCCAAGGATTCTTTTCAAGGATGCTTGCTTGGAGGTGTCAATATATTAAGATAAATAACCAAGAGTATCTTCAATGATGTATGCAAGTATTCTTCTTTGGGAATGTCTACACTAATTCTTTACTGTCCAAATATGATCCATGACTCCTAGTGTTTTACTGTCCAAGATTTTTCATTTTCTTAGCTTGTACAAACCTCCATCTATCACTATTGATGCCTTCACAGAAATATAACCAACCTTGTCCACAGTTGGGTAAGCCTTCACCAAGTCTTCCACAATTTTACTACCTCATCAATCCTTCAACCTTTTTTTCCGAGCTCTAAGGAAAGGTCACTGGTCTGCACATGTTCAAGGCATAAATGACACAATATGAAATACCAATGTTGTCCCAATATGAGCCTGCTCTTCGAGCTTCCAAGGCAACAAAGATTTAAGACATTAGTCCAGAGATCCAATATTTAGTTCAACTGATTTGAGGTTTTCTTCAACAAACTATTTAGCAAACTGCCACAGTATAAGGTCCGAGCTGCCACAGTTCAAGAAAAGGTACACAGTCTGAGCCATAGAGGTCACCACAGATCAAGGTATGAAGACAGAGTAATACATAGTCAGAATTCCATGTTGTCTTGTTGTTGTTTCAAACCCAAAAAAAAATTAAATAATTCCTTTCTTAAGTATAATGCCTTCCTTACGAGCTGTGAACAATCCCTAATAATTCCTGTGATTATAGCTGAAGTTCTGTGTGAGAAATGAAGTCTGAAACATATATATATATATATATATATATATATATATATATATATATATATATAGTGATTTCGCTTAAAATATGAAGGGACACGTCTATGGAGTGAAGCCGACATGAGGAATAAAGTGTAGGTCGGCTAAATAATTAGACATATTTTTCTTAACTTAAAAATTTAATATCTCACAAACTACTGGGAGTTTTAGGACAAATAAGGGCTCATTAGAAAGAAAAAATATACTCTACAAGATCATATAGGACCCATGTTGATAGGCTACCTCCAAGATTCCAAAAGTTATTTTTCGTTGTAACTATCCTTGAATTTTTTATGTGCAGAAGGTGATTAGGACAACACGGCTTTTCTATTGTTTGGGACATCATGGCTTCGTAATTCTTTAACTCGACAATATTATTACGAGTGACATCATGAGTGTATCAAGCATGTGTGTACCATCCTGTATCCAACTATCGAACAATGTCATCATATACTTGTGCAGTGATAAGTCATAGTGCAACATAAATTTCCCATTAGAAGAGCTCCAAGGCAGTCTTCCAATCATTTCATCAAGACCATAATCAAGTTCCATCAACAAGTGTGGTCATTCATCAAGTGTATGACATCATCAAGTGTAGTCCTTCACATGTCATCGAGGGCTTCTAGACCATCAATCAAGGCATATGATTGACACTTGGCACTTCTTAAGACTTCTTCATTAGTGGCTTGACATATTAATTGATGCCATTCTTATCAAGAAAGAGTTATGACATCATCATCTGGAACCATGCATCTATTGTCTTCAACCTTATCATCTCATTCTAGGGTTTCATGATATTCATTAGGAATCTTAAGAATATTTTCCATCTCTTCCAATGCCATATTGACATCAATGACAACCATGACTAACAATCTGCCCCTTTGTCATTGATGGAAATATTCTTGCCCTTCCAATATTTTCTCCCCCTTTAACATCATTGGCAAATGGGGTGCCCTAGTACTCCCCCCGTCAAGCTACTTCTTGATATGTTGTTTCCATTGTATTTTCTTCATCAATAATAGTTCTTGATAGGTACGATGCACCCCATGTCATGGTGCTCTTATTTCTGGAAATATGGGCCATGATAGGTGTGTCTACATTTCTTCATGTGATCAGCCAACTCCCCCTATCTACATAAACTCTTCTAGATCAAGACAAATTACTTTCTTAATGATCAAATGGAAGATATCCTCAATAATAGTCCACCAGAGGAGTAAGGGATCATGTTCTTCAATGGAGTTACTTTTGAGACATGATCTATCAAAGTATGATTGTCCATGTGTGACTCATCGAGGATTTCATAAGGCCCATTCATGGATAGCTTCTGCAAGAATGCTCAACAATAAAAAAGCCCCCCTAACTGTATGGTCTTTTTTTGGGCAGAGTCTCACCATCAAATACTTGAAATGTCGAGGACGACTTCATCAAATCAACAACAGGTATTGTTGGCTGGAGCGTCCAAGAGACTTTCGGATCTAGTTTGATTCCTTATACATACTTGTAACTTTTTTCTTTGGCTTGGTTTTCGTGGTTTTAGCTTGTTTAGGGAACCAAGTCAAGTTACGATCACATTCCATATGTCCAATGTTATGGAGATTGAAGCACTCCATCTTGTTTATGAATGAATCATCATGACTTCTTCTTACAAAATTTCTTCTAGGAGATTGACAGGGACCATTATATTTGTCTTTGTGATATGCCCTACAATATTTTTCCATGTGCCCAAAGTTTGTATAAGAATAGAAATAACCAATAAATATACTTTTGTACTGTTGGCATTATGATACAAGTGTTGTCCTTGATGGAAACTCACTCAGAGGTATGATACAAGTGATGGAAACTCAATTAGAGGACAGATCTTAGTACAACAGGTCAAGAGAGAGATATACGCAGGTTAACCTTGATGAAAGCACGTATACACACGGGTGAGAAGAACAAAAGGCACATATGCTTACACATGCAGGTTCACTGAAGGAAAGGCGTGTACATGTTGGAAAACTAAGTATTGGTTCATGGTATTTGGTCCATGGTATTTCAGTATTGGTCCGTGGTATTTGGTCCGAAGTGTTGACCCCAGGTATTGGGTCCAAGGTATTGGTTCTACATGGTTTTGGACCATGGTATTGAGAGAAGCCTAAACCTATATAAGGAGAAGATCATTAGGCCAAGGGGGGTGGAAGTGATGAGTGTCTGATGAAGTTTGGAGATCCAATATGTTGGTTATGGGTTTGTGATGCTTGGCTCAAGTTGGAAATGGCAGCGAAGGTATAAGTAATTATATTTAGATCTATACGCGGGTTCTCTCTGGTGAAAGAGCGTATACACATGGTTTTGATATAGTCAAGTAGCGTATGCATTATGAGATTTGATGTTTCAGGTTGCTGTTTGGTTCTAGTGGTTGTTGCAGAGTTCTGGCTTTGGTCTGTGTTCTGGTAACTGTGTTTTGATGACAGGGTTTCAGTGATTCAATATTGGGTGATTTAGAGATTGATTATGTAGGTATAAGTTGATGATTGTATTGCAGTAGTGATTGTTTTGTATTTATGGATCTAGCCTGAAAATTTATGAAATGTGGTCCCTGGAAGAAAAGAGAAGGTTGTAGTCTTCTGTAGGCTAGCACCTACGTACTAGTACTTCAGCTAGTATAAGAGATAAGGGGGTTGCAGCTCTCTTCTAGGAGAGTCTGGAGAACGAGAGAAGGTTGTAGCCTTTTGCAGGTAGAAGCCTGCGTACTGGTATAAGACTGCACCAGTACTATTGTAAAAAGAAGTTTCTTATTAAAGGAAGATAGAGACGAATTGCAGCAGGTGGTTTTCACCCACATTGGGTTTCCACCTTATATCATGGTGTTCATGTGTGCTCCTTATGTGTGATGATCTGTTCTGTTTTACTGCACCTGTTTACTGTTAATATGGTTAATAATGTTCTGATGCACTCATTGAAGATCAACTAACTAAATCATAAGTTTACTGGATATACGCTAGTTGCATTAAACACAGTTGCATATATACGCGGGTATCCTTAACTGAAGTAGCGTATATGAATATTAATATGGAAATGAAAAAGTTTTATTAATTTGATAATACTGATTCACCCCCCTCTCAGTATTATTTCCAACAATAGGAATCAGAGCAGGTCCTTTAGAAGAAGCTTGATTGCTTGAAGGAAAGATCCATCAGAATGAGTAATCAAGAAAGAGAGGCAACCATCAGACCACCAATATTTGATGGGAGCAGCTCTGTCCATTGGAAGATAAGAACCACAACATATCTACAATTGCTTGGAACGGATGTTTGGGGAATCGTGAAAGGAGGATACACATATCCATCAGCGATTCCTACAGATACAACAGAGAGAAAGAAATATGAACTCAATGCCAAAGCTGTTACTGTCTTATTAGGAAGTTTGTCACAATCAAAATTTATGAAGGTCATGCATTTCAAATCAGCCAAAGAAATTTGGGACAAAATCATTCTAAGCTATGAAGGAGATGAACAGGCAAAATGAGCAAAGCTTCAAACTCTCAGAATACGGTATGAAAATCTTAAAATGCATAGTAATGAAAGCGTAGCTAATTACTTTCTGCGTATAGATGAGATTATCAATTGTATGAGGAATCTGGGTGAACAATTTAAGGAAGTTGTCTTAGTTGAAAAGGTTTTAAGATCCCTGTCTCCTAAATTTGATTCCAAAGTTTATGCCATAGAAGAAAAGGAGGATCTGCAGAAAATCACTATGTCACAGCTTCACGGAATCTTAACTGCTTATGAGATGAGAAAAGTAGGACCATCAGATATGAGAGAAGCCACATTCGAAGTATCAGCAAATGAATCAGGATATATTTCAGAAGGAGAAGATGAGGTAAATTTTGTCAAGAATCTTGAATGAGGATCTGGAAGGTTCCAAGGTAAGCTACCTTTCAAATGCTTTTCATGTGGTAGAGTTGGTCACTACACTGCTAGATGCCCTCATAACAAAGGAAAGATGTCTGAAGTAGGTAATAGAAGTTATTATACCCATGTTAAAAGTAATGACTCATCCAACAGTGATGAAGACATTAGACTTCTCATGGAATATGAAAAGAAGGACGTAGAAACAGAAGAAGTTACTAGATTAAAAGAACAATTGGAGTCAGTAACTAGAGTAAGGGAGCAATTGCAGGACGTAGTAAAAAATCAGAGCATAACAATTTAGAGACTTGAATCGAAGGTCCTCTCTCTAAAGGAAGATCTTAAAGAATCAAAGAAGCAGAATAGAGAAGCTCTTGAAGAACAAGAACATGAAGTGATCGAATTAAGGCAACAAGTGGAAGAAGGAAGAAAAGCTGAAGAAAACATAAGGAAGCAGTATCTGGAAAAGGAAGAACAACATCAGGTTGAGGTAAATATCTTGAAAAGTAAATTAGAAGAAAAGGATAAACTGTTATGATTTCAAGGCAGTACTAAGATTTTGGATGACATTCTTGGTAGTCAAAGATCCCCTACTATCAAAACTGGTCTTGGCTTTTATGAATCAATTGAAGGTGAATCTAGCTCACAAGGTGAGGCAAGGAACTCTAATAAGAATTCTGAAATGCTCAACAAGGATATGATAGGACAACCTCATCAATAGCCAAGGAAAGAAATTCCTCAAAGAAAATCCTTTACTCCTAACTATGGACATGATAGATGATTATTTCCTCCATTGGATAATGTTGAATGTTATGTATATCATAATCTTGGACATGTTGCAGCCAGTTGCAGAAGTAGAATGGTTCAAGACCATCACACAAGATCATCACATTCCAGGTACTTCAAAGGATATTGTTTAGCTTGCAATATGTTTGGCCACAAAGCAATTGATTACAATAGAAGGAACATAAATCATGTAAGATGTTATGTATGTAACAAGTTTGGACATAAAGCAAGGGAATGCAGGAGAAAAATTCAAACTCCAAAGCAAAAGGATTATACATCATCACAACTCCAGGTATTGAAGAAGACAGAATTAGAGATAGAAAGGTGTGACATAACTCAGTTAGCTGACATAACAGACACAGGGGAAACTAAAAGTGAAGACCTTCAGTATTCCATTTTGCATATGCTGATATAATGAAGATAAGTCGTGTATATACGCGATCTAGAGGCTGCAGAGTCGCGTATATGGAGCTCAGAAGAAAAAGGCAGCAGAACAAACTCAGGAAATGGTTCGGTCATGGTATATGATGGTTGGCACAGGCTCAGGGGGAGCATATACTTCAAATAATGCATTGTTGGCATTATGGTTAGAAGTCTTTTGTGATGAAGCTTATGAGGCTAAATGATACATCTTGTTGTTTGATCAAAGGAATGGTAGTGCAGGTTTGGATGCTGATGCTTATAGTTCAGATCATATATGATGTATGATAGTGGCTAATGACTATCATGGTCTTGAATGGATTGCTGGTCTTTGCACTTGCATGTGCTTAGGGGGAGCATGGATGGATTGGTACATCTTGGCATATACAAAGGGGGAGCCCAATTAGAGATTTCAACAGGTACTCGGGGGGAGTATGGACAGCAGAGGGAGACAACTTTTTAGTCTGCCCTTTGCCATTGATGTCAAAGGGGGAGAGTGACTTGGTGTGGTGGTTGCCATCAAGTTCAAAGGGGAAGATTGTTGGCATTATGATACAAGTGTTGTCCTTGATGGCAACTCACTCAGAGGTATGATACAGGTGATGGCAACTCAATCACAGGACAGATCTTAGTACAACAAGTCAAGAGAGAGATATACGCAGGTTAACCTTGATGAAAGCATGTATACACGCGGGTGAGAAGAACAAAAGGCGCGTATGTGTACACACGCAGGTTCACAGAAGGAAAGGCACGTACATGTTGGAAAACTAAGTATTGGTTCGTGGTATTTGGTCCATGGTATTTCGGTATTGGTCTGTGGTATTTGGTCTGAAGCGTTGACCCCAGGTATTGGGTCTAAGGTATTGGTTCCACATGGTTTTGGACCATGGTATTGAGAGAAGCCTAAACCTATATAAGGAGAAGATCATTAGGCCAAGGGGGGTGGAAGTGATGAGTGTTTGATGAAGTTTGGAGATCCAGTATGCTGGTTATGGGTTTGTGATGCTTTGCTCAAGTTGGAAATGGCTGCGAAGGTATAAGTAATTATCTTTAGATCTGTACGCAGGTTCTCTTTGGTGAAAGCACGTATACACGCGGTTTTGATATAGTCAAGTAGCTTATGCATTATGAGATTTGATGTTTCAGGTTGCTGTTTGGTTCTAGTGGTCGTTGCAGAGTTTTGGTAACTGTGTTTTGATAACAGGGTTTCATTGATTCAATATTGGGTGATTTAGAGATTGATGATGCAGGTATAAGTTGATGATTGTATTGCAGTAGTGATTGTTTTGTATTTATGGATCTAGTCTGAAAATTTATGAAATGTGGTCCCTGGAAGAAAAGAGAAGGTTGTAGTCTTCTGTAGGCTAGCACCTACGTACTAGTACTTCAGCTAGTATAAGAGCTAAGGGGGTTGTAGCTCCCTTCCAGGAGAGTCTGGAGAATGAGAGAAGGTTGTAGCCTTCTGCAGGTAGAAGCCTACGTACTGGTATAATACTGCACCAGTACTATTGTAAAAAGAAGTTTCTTATTAAAGGAAGATAGAGACGAATTGCAGCAGGTGGTTTTCACCCACATTGGGTTTCTACCTTATACCATGGTGTTCATGTGTGCTCCTTATGTGTGATGATCTGTTTTGTTTTAGTGCACCTATTTACTGTTAATATGGTTAATAATGTTTTGATGCACTTATTGAAGATCAACTAACTAAATCATAAGTTTACTGGATATATGCTAGTTGCATTAAACACAGTTGCGTATATATGCGAGTATCCTTAACTGAAGTAGCGTATATGAATCTTAATATGGAAATCAAAAAGTTTTATTGATTTGATAATACTGATTCACCCCCCCTCAGTATTATTTCCAATAGGTACTTGGGAGATGAAGATTTCCTTGATGTACTTCTAAATTCATTTTTCCTTGGGGATTTTTTGATTATATTCATAGCCCTTTGTATTCTTGACACAATTTGCAAGTCTCACTGGAATAGTATTTCTTCCATAGTTGTCTTGACTCTCCTTGCCTTTGCTAGAACTGAGAGCATCAACATTTCTTTCTGGCTTCTTCACATCCTTGTAGTTTGAAGCATTAGGTTTTGCATCATTCTTGTTTGAGGGTTCACCTGCATAGCCAAACCCTGATTTATCAAGACGCGATATTTGATGAATTAGGATGTCATCTAGGGTTTGAGAGCTCTTTAGGTTCTTTTTCAGATGATCAACTTCCTTTTTAGGGTTATCAATTTCTTCTTTCATTTTCTTGCATTCTTCATCCTTCTTTGATAGATTGATCTCCATTTATTCCTTCATCTTGGTTAATTCTTATGATTGGGATTTAAGTGAGGTGATTTTTTATCTTAGCTTGGTGATGCCATCATCCTTTTCTTCTAGTTGGCATGTCATGGTGTTTCTTTCCTTTTTTGCTTCATCAACTTGTCCTTCTATGAGTGCCAAGACTTCCATAATCTTCTCATCTCCTTGTTCTTTTTTTTCTTGCTTCTTCTAATTGAGATCTAAGGGAGGAGACCTCTTCCTTTTATTGACCCATCTTTGCTTCAAGTTCTTTTAAACTCTTGAGTCTTTGTTCAAGGTGGATTGACAAAGTTTCTTCCCTTTTATTTTCCTTATCCAATTGATTTTTCATGCATATGACTTCTTCATGATGCTTTCTTTTTTTTTGATGAAATTCCTCCTTAAGCTTAGCGAGATCCTCAACTTTTTATTGTACTTGAAACTTGAAAAGGTCAACTTTCTTCCTTGTCTTGCCCTGGTCACTACCTTGGCTTTCTTCTTAAGTTCCTCATTTTCATTTTTCAAATTGTTAATCTCTTCCATGGAAGCTATAAGTTTGGTCAGGAGATCTTCTTAAAAGTCTTCTTTACTTTCTTCTTCTTCTAGGTCTTCTATGGCCTTTATGTTGTCACCCTTATTTTTAGCTTTCTTGATGGGTTCTTGATTTCCTTCTTGATTTCCAACATCTTCTTGACTAAAGGTCATGGTCAACGCTCCTTTTAAGTGAAGGTCATGAAGTTTGCCCCATATATCTTTTGCTGACAAACATTTCTCGAAATTGACCTTTATATAATTTGGTAGCCCATTCAAAATTGACTTCATCACTCTTGCATTGTACTCCTTGGATTCTTTGTTCATCATGCTATCAGTAACCACTGAGTCCCATACTTCAACCCCTTGAGCCATTAAAAAAATTCTCATTCTTACCTTCCATACATCAAAGTTTCCATTGAACAATGGAACCTTCCCAATTTGATTGTCTTCAGTTTTCATGGTTGAGGAAGAGACATCTTTGGGAGGGTTGGAGGCTTTCTTTCATGGCTTTTCCATTTGTGTTCTAATGATCAAACTTCAAGTTGTTAGGCTTTTTGTGAAGGCTCCGGATCTTATTCCAATTGTTGGAAATATTGAGAGGGGTTGTGGATTAGTATTTCTTTTCAATTATTACTTTTACCAGTTAAATCACTTATATTTAGAACACAAAATGAAAAATAAGAATAGATGCTTTTATTATTTCTTATTTACAATAAATGAAGTACAATATTAGTAGGGATCCAACCCTAGATGAAGACATCGATCTTCAATCTTCCAGGCTCCAACCTATATTTTCCAAGCATTAACTTCAACTTCCATGGCTCCAACCTTGTCAATTTTGAGGCACCAACCTCAAGGACTCCAACCCTATATTCAATTCAGGGTCTGACCTAGTTTCTTAATGACTCCAATCCTCTAGGGCTCCAACCCTATCCTTCAAGGCACCAACCTTTTCTTTTCTAGGTGCCAACCCCTTGGGATCTAACTCTTAGCTTCACTTCGTCAATATGTATTTGGTTATACTTCACGGCTCCTAATGTCTTCTTCAACGATCCCTATCAATCTTCACTTAGTCTCCACGTTGGTGTCACCACTACTATTCATCACACCCAAACAATTTCTCCAAGGTCACCTCATGATGGCTTAGTGCATCATGTACTTCAATGTTATCTCCAAGATTAGTCAAGGCTTCTTAAAAAAATGTCTTCAAATGGATGTCCCAAGTTCTGCACTTATTCTTAAACAACAAATTCAAGGTTTGACTCCAAATTGGTAGGTAGAGTTCCAAGGATTATTTTCATGAAGGATGCTTGCTTGGAGGTGTCAATAGATTAAGATAACTAACCAAGAGTATCTTCAATGGTGTATGCAAGTATTCTACTTTGGGAATGTCTACACCAATGTTTTATTGTCCAAATATTCTCCAAGACTCCTAGTGTTTTACTGTCCAATATTTTTCATGTTCTTAATTTGTACAAATCTCCATCTATCACTTTTGATGCCTTCACAGAAATATAACCAACCTTCTTCACAGTTGTGTAAGCCTTCACCAAGTCTTCCACAAGTTTATTATCTCATCAATCCTTCAAACTTTTTTCTGAGCTCTAAGGAAAGGTCATTGGTCTGCATGTGTTCAAGGCATAAATGACACACTATGAAATATCAATGCTGTCCCAATATGAACCTGCTCTCCGAGCTTCCAAGAAAACACAGATTTAAGACATTATTCCAGAGATCTGAGATTTAGTTCAGCTGATTTGAGGTTTTGTTCAACAAATTGCCATTGTATAAGGTCCGAGCTGCCATAGTTCAAGAAAAGGTACACAGTTTGAGGCACAGAGGTCACAACAGTTCAAGGTATGAAGCCAGAGTAATACACAGTGAGAATTCCATGCTGTCCTATTATTGTTTCAAACTAAAAACAAATTTAAATAATTCATTTCTTAAGTATAATGCCTTCCATACGAGCTATGAACAATCCCTAATTATTCCAATGATTATAACCAAATTTTTATGTTAGAAATGAAGTCTAAAACACACACACACACACACACACATATAGTGTTTTCTCTTAAAATATGAAGGAACGCGTTTATGGAGTGAAGCCAACATGAGGAATAAAGTGTAGAACAACTAAAAATTAGACATACTTTTATTAAATTAAAAATTCAGTATCTCACAAACTATTGGGAGTTTTAGGAAAAATAAGGGCTCATTAGAAAGGAAAAAATATACTCTACAAGATCGTATAGGATCCATGTTGATACGCTACCTTGAAGATGCCAAACTGTATTTTTCTTTGTAATTGTCCTTGAATTTTTTATGTGTAGAAAATGATTAGGACAACACGAGTTTGCTATTGTTTGGGACAACATGGATTCATCATTGTTTGGCTCACCAATATTATTATGAGTGCGATCATGAGTGTATACAACAATTTCACCATGAGTGTATCCATCATGAGTGTATCATCCTATATCCAACTATCCAACAATGTCATCATATACTTGTGCACTGATAAGTCATAGTGCAACATAATTTTCCCATTAGGAGAGCTCTAAGGCAGTCTTCCAATCATGTCATCAAGACCATCATCAAGTGCCATCAACAAGTGTGGTCATTCATCAAGTGTATGACATCATCAAGTGTAGTCCTTCATATGTCATCAAGGGCTTCTAGATCATCAATCAAGGCATATGATTGACACTTGGCACTTGGAACTTCTTAAGACTTATTCATTAGTGGCTTGACATATTAATTGATGGAATTATTATCAAACAAGATTTATGCCATCATCATCTAGAACCAGGCATCTATTTTCTTCAACCTTATCATCTCATTCTAGGGTTTCATGATATTCATTAGGCATCTTAAGAATATTTTCCATCTCGACCAATGCCATATTGACATCAATGAAAACCTTGACTAACACATTTAGTCCCTTTTTTACATCATAGGTTTGGAATTGAGGTAGGAGAATCTCTTGGATTTCTCACAATGCTCTAAAAAGGACTGCAGAACACCAGAGAAGGGTCAATTTGTTCATTAAGACAATCAGATTATAGTAGAAGCCCATTTCAAACAGTTAATGTGGTTGGTGGTCCATTATGACCCCTACACGCATAGGATAGCAGATATTGTTGTAATCAACCTCCATATATACCCAGAAACAAGATGTAATGAGGGTTGATGAATGTTGTTTTGATGTAAAGTTCAACTTCTGGAGACTGTAACTACTGTGATACCTGCAGTGTCTGGTCTTCATTTCAGCTAATGCAAGCTTATTTTGCTGTTAATTGCTCACTTTCCACTTCTTCTTTGTTCCAGGCTGTGCCTGTTATGCATTTTTTCATGTGCTCTTGATATTTAGCATTAGAGGGGCTGTCATCCCACCTCTGTGTTAGAATCTGGTATAAATCATTGAGTGTGTATGCAGGCTTCTGTTGTTTTTAATGCCAGAGAGCTGTCATCCTGTTTGTGCATTAGAAAATAGATTTGCAGACCTCTTTCACTGGTTGCAGCAGGCCATCACATGGTCTTGTTCATCTGCTGGTGTGGTCAGTATTCTCCATGTTCACCTTATTCTCAAACTGTGAGTAATTGGTGGTCTAAAGCCTTGTAGTTTGGGGGTGTTCACACATGCCTGGGGTTAAACATAGTAGAAGTGGTTATCTGGCTTAAATATGCATCATTCCTTCCATTCATCCACCATTTTCCAACATTTTTGTTAAGTTTGTAATATTCCCGAGCATCTCTGAGATACAACTCCTTCCATTCATCCACCATTTTCCAACATTTTTGTTAAGTTTGTAATATTCCCGAGCATCTCTGAGATACAACCTAGGAGAGTTTCTTGGGATGATAACAGTGCGAGCAATGCTATTGAACTTTATAGCTAGAGAAACAATTTTGGAGATCCTCTCCAAAAGATTCTTGTTAAACTTTCTATAGCTCCCGTTGTTAGGAAAACAATCGAACATCTTCTCCCCGTTATCCTCCTTATAAAAAATTACAACATATTTATTATTTATAAATAAAAAATAAATATATATAAATTAATACTGAATTTTTTTTTATTATATGCACGATTACATTCACTTGAACAAATAATGAGTCAAGATATCGGCTACAAAAAGCACATACTACACCCACGTAAACCCCAAATATTTACAAATATAAGTCCCACTTTAATTGCAACAAATTCAAGAACCGTGCATCAACTTTCACCGAGAGAATCCCATCTACATTTTATTTTCGATATGCTACTTGGAAACTTTTCCAGTGAAATCCCTATCGATATCTTACATGTCATTATTACTAAGGCGATGACAGAAGACAGCCCATAAGCTTGTTGTACCACGGCTCCGTTATTCTCGAGATGCTTTGAATATCTTTTCCACATGAAGACAACGATGAACGGGCTGTAACTGCGATATCTCCGCCATGGACGCTCTTATTCGCTGCCTCCTTCGAACAGAGGAAGAATGTGCGGGAACCCATGTCCTCGACCTTATCACCTGGATTTAAACCTACCAACAAAACTGACAGACCATTAACCACGGTTTGCATGCCAACAAAACTGATAGACCATTAACCATGGTTTCCATATCAAACACAGCAACCTATATTCTAGGTACATCCACCATTTCTCCGAAATTGCAACATAATTAGGTTCAAGGTATATCTATTAAAATTCAACGCAGTTTACACGACTAAAACAAATTAGGGTTCTTACAGTTGATGGTGAATTGTGAATAATGGAGTCCAAAGGAGGCAGGATCATTACTGAGAAGAGGCTTACGCCCTTCCTTGGCATAGAGAACAAGGGTGGCTTTAATTGCATCCTCCACTGTGGCATCTTTGGAGAGTAATGCATGCAGGGGACCAATGCTCCGTGCAACTGTCACGTTCACCAGTAATTTATTAGCGCCTAATGCCTTATCATTCACTCGGTTATTCGTCCAAGCCGTGTGTTTCCACTAATCCCGATTGAGAAGCTCAGGATGTGTCTTTGGCCTTTTCATTGTCACACTCGTATTGTTCTTCAATTTCGAGGATGCCTCCCAAATCTTTTGGGGTTGGAAAGAGCGCCCAGAGTAGGTGGAGGACCTACGGAAATCTTTTTCATGGTGGAGGTTGAAATTGCGAGGTAATGGTCGTCGAGCTGTTACAGAGCTGCTCATATGGTCATCTCTTTGCACTGATCCATTTCTTGGATTCGACCTGCTTCCTGACATCTTGGCCGCTCTTTTCTCCATGTGATCTTTGATTATAATTCCAGAAGACAACATCTAACTTCCCCTCAACCTCCTGTATCTGTAATTCCGAGCCTTCAGAAATGTTAGTGGGAGTGGGTGAAAAACAAGAACTGCATCGCCGGAGCAAAAATAATGGCAAGCCCCAATGCCTGTACTCAGCGTATTGGCTGCAACAGATGCCCACAGGGCGGCCTTACTTCCGCTACACATCAATCGAAATATCTGCAAGAGATTCTAATCCAATCCAATCCATAAATTATACATGCAAAACAATTTAATAGCACCTAGGGTATCACTGACCCGTTCTTGAAACGGTACCAACCATTGTTACAACAGATAAGTTGGTACTGGTATTACTGTTAAACACACATGGACAACAAACAATATGAAAGATAAATCAGTGAATTCATTTTTTTATTAACATAAGATACACATTTATAGTACAATAGGTGACTCTTGGGATTCAGATCTCAAGGTCTCTTGGACTGCTTTGTCCATTCAACTTCCACGCTAACCCATTAGGATTAGGTGTCCAACATTCCCCCCCTTAATCCGAAGGGTTATGTATGAGTCCAAGAAGAGAGCTGTAATACAAAATGTGAAAAAAATACATGGCAGCACTAGGCTGAATATGCTCTATGAAATGTTGGTAAAAAGGGCAGTGGTTTAAGGATGACCACCAACACTGGAATGCTTAGTGCAGTTCCCGGAACTCTTCCAAAACTGGCAAGAAACTGAAGTTTTCTGCTAGAGGAAGTGTTCTCAATCTGTGATGGTTTAAGGATGACCAACAACTCTGGAATGCTTAATGCAATTCCTGGAACTCTTCTAAAACTGGCAAGAAGCTGGAGACTTCTGCTAGAGGAAGTGTTCTTAATCTGTGATGGTTTAAGGATGACCAACAACTCTATAATTCCTGGAATTCTTCCAAAACTGGCAAGAAGCTGGAGTCTTCTGCTAAAGGAAGTGTCCCAGATCGCCAACTGAAGGCATGTTCAGGCATCTTTGTCTCTGGCTACAACTCTGAAACTGGTGTGGCAGGTTATGGCTCAGGCTCGCTTGATGTGACTTTGAAGCTTGTAGATGACCATCATTTCCCCCCCTGTCAGATAGAAGGTGAGAAGATGGAGAAAACTCAACTGCAAGACTGTTTAATACTCTGGAACAAGTTCTGACATGTGTTTGGAATATCTTCTTAGATGTTGATGCCCATTGCCAAGAAGCGATCCATCCAAGATGAATCTTTGTTATTGCAGGTTGTTTGTTTCTGAAGCATATGTTTGAAGAATGGCTAGTTTTATGAAAGTGCTCACATGGATGAAGATCAAAACAGTGATCTTTTAGATGGCCAACTCGGTCACAGTGTTGGCATTTCACGATCTGTTGTTTTTGTTGTTGTTGTTGCTGTGGAAGAGGGGCAGAATCTGGAACAGCTGGAGGTGAGCTGTCATGAGGAGCAGGTGAACTGTCATAAATGAATCCAGCACTCTGAAACTGAATGGGCTTGGCATAGTCTGGAATATGAAAGGACAAGTCCTTGTCATATCCAAGACTAGTTTTGTGCTTGTTGTGGACAAGCTGTTCCCAAGGTCTGATGATGGGCTTGGGAAGTGCAGACTGAGTTTCTGCATCTGCATATACAACTGCTGCTTTATTTGAATGAACAGTAACATTACTGACTTGTTGTTGATGGGTTGCAGTCTCAATGTTCTGAACAGAAACAGGTTCAGAATGATGACTCCAGTGTTGTAATTCTTCCTGCTGGAGTTGTGATTCAAGCTGCAAAAACTCTATCTTTTCTTGTGCATATTGCAAACATGTTTGAATGTCTGAAAGAGAGGTTTTGTTAATTTTGACTGTGCTGTTAGCAGTGGACATGATTAGAGTTCTCAATAATTCTAATATTCTTTCAAGCTTAGCCATTTTTCTACACCTTAAAAATCTCCAAATCCCACAGAAAAATGTAAGCTGCTAAATATCTTCAAGTTGCACAAGAGAGCCCTATAGCTTAAAGGGAAAAATCAACCAGAGATATCTTGAAACTGTCAAAATTATACAAATATCACCAGACTTTCAGAGATTCTGTTCTTTAAATTCTGTAGAAATTTCACAGCAAGAATGAGAGGCTCAAAGTCCTTCCAACACAGATACAATAGATATGTTGCTCAACTGAAACAACCACAGAAAATACAAGTTTGTAGCCTTGGGCTAGATCATTCTTTATGGAAGTCGCTGTAGAAAATACAAAGTTGACCTATGCAGGTCACGAACCAACTTTAGAAAGATTGCTTTAGGCCTGGAACCAACTGTCTTCTCAAATTAAAGCCACAGGACTGAAACAAAGTTTCTGAAAATGAACAGGCAAGAACTCCTCGACTTCAATCACCAAAATCATTTAACCAATTCAACTTGGCATCTCTAAAAAAGTTTGCTACAGCAAAGATAATATGGACTTGTGAAAAATACAAAGCATTCGACTTTCCAACAGTGATTTATCAACCACCAAAGTATGCACTCGGCCTTTCTAATGGAGGAAATATATATCGCTTTTAGAATTTAGTAGGCATTATACCTGTCAGGCTGTCACTGACCATTTTGACAATATTTTATCAGTTGGAAATAGTAAAATATTGCTAAAATGTACAAAAGGCATATTCTAATGTTTGTCCATGAAGTCCTGGTACTTAAAGATCGAGGGCAACTTTGTTATATCTTATAAGAAATCAGTCCATCGGTCAACGGTGACCGTGATATGCCGGATTCTGTTGAAACAAAAACAACAGATACTGGTGACCATAAAAATCAAAGATTCTGTCTAAAACAAAACTTTGTTTTAATTGCCAACCGATGTCAGTTTACTAGTGTGATCAACAGAGAATTAGGCCGTCCACCAGGTTTCCGCTGCGCCACGGGCATAGGACCTGATGATTTTGGTGGAATGCATGCCTTTCAGACCTGGCACTTAAACCAAAGAATGTGCAGCCCCGCTGGAGTAGTTTCTTTATAAACATCCAAAAGAAAACACTATCTGATTAAACTAACCATTTAATAAGCGATCCAAACAAGAAATGCTGCATGATGGGCACCTTCTCCAGCAGCTCAGCCTTATACATCTTCAGCATCCCGCTATTCACCTTGCCCCAATTAGGCACAACGCTGATATCATCGATCATGGGCGAATGCTTCGCCAAATGACCCTTCTTCACTTTCTTCACAATTCTCTAAGCAACAAAATTACCAATTCCACTGTGCATCGAGAATACCAATAGAAATAGACATATCTGCGCGCATCATTAAGAGAAAACCATGAGCTTATCCTCCACGCTCCTCAAAGTCGAAGTAGAACGTCGAGAATCTTATGGCCAAAAAATTCCAGGAGAACTTGTTGATGAAACCTTCAATTGGGCCTTGGTATCACATATTGGACTCTTGTCACTGAATACGTCTCATTTGGTAGCTAAAATCAGAAGATAACACTTCCTTCCTTGTCAAATAAGTGGAAGCATACCCATACGCTATGTGCTCGTTCGGTGTGTTGGAAGGAAAGGGCGATAAGGTGGTAAGCTCAGCGCTGGAGATTGGAGATATTTTGGAACTACAAGCCAGAGGTGTTAGTTTTACAAAATATGTAGAATAGAGATAAAAGCATTCAGCGTGACAGAGCGGCAGAGGACAAACGGGTGATAAGACGGATTTTACTTGCCGGTTACTTGCAGCCAACCCTTCAATGGAGTAGCTATTTGGCCAAAATCGCCCAGGTACAAAACGTGACCTCATTCCTTTGCAACCCATGCCATTAGGGCTGCGCAGACCACAACCGGAATAAAACCCTGGTAAATGATTTATTACCAGATCGACCTTACCAGAGAACGACGGCCGTAAGGGGCCACAGAAGCCATTTTCAATCCCAATTCCCGATCTAGAGTGACTGTACAATGTTCGATGCGGGCTATAAGATTGATGGACACCAGGGCGAATCCAATACCTGGAAGAAGTGCGGACGGTTTTTGAAGTCCCTCGAGTACTAAATTTCTTGGTTTTTAAAGTCCCTCGAGCACTAAATTGCACGTCCTTTCGTAGAGACGTTGACAGTTCGCCGTAGGAGGAACTCCTGGAATGGCTACACCAACACAACGTCCAACAGAAAGCAGTAATTCATTGTAATTCACCGTAGGAGGAAGGTTCTGAATGTAACTGCGCCTTCCTAAATCAACGTTTGCCTACCCCGACTATGGCACAGTTGGACCCGAAGTGTGCATAAGGAACTCAGAGGAAACGCAATGTTCTACTCAGGACATGCAACTAGCAACCATAAGGAACTCAGAGGAAACGCAATGTTCTACTCAGAAAAACGCTTCATATTACCGAAGCTGACCTGTGTGGATTTGCTATGTATGGATACCTTGAAAAACTTCCCACAGAGACGTTACCTCTGTTCTGACAAATGCTCTGAAACAGGTATAAAAATGTATTAAACACAGTCATATGGCAGATGTGAGAAGCACAGAGGACAATACAGGAATAGTAATGAATAGCGGATTATATGAAACAGCGTCAGGGCAACGCAGCGTTCCAGGGAATACATGAACGCATCAGGCTCAAAAACGCATCAACGCTCAAAACGCATCAACGCACATCAATTACTCATGGTCAGAGGGCGCAGTCTCAGACACCATCTTCTGGCAGTGAGAGAATGAAACGCATGATAGAGGCAGCGCTCAGGTATGAGCAGCTCAGACACAGAATTATGGGCAGAGGCTCAGGTATGAGCAGCTCAGACACAGAATTATGGGCAGAGGTGCAGGACTGTGCAAATAACAGGCCAGAGAAAAACAAGTGGCTCTGATACCATGTTAAACACACATGGACAGCAAACAATATGAAAGATAAATGAGTGAATTCATTTTTTTATTAACATAAGATACACATTTATAGTACAATAGGTGACTCTTGGGATTCAGATCCCGAGGTCTCTTGGACTGCTTTGTCCATTCAACTTCCACGCTAACCCATTAGGATTAGGTGTCCAACAATTACAATAAGCCATGGATTAATATGTTGGAATGAGCCTTTGCCTAGGGCAACTTGCACTCCTTATCGAGTCCTTCACTTTGCCTTTCTCAAAACACTCGAATGAATTGTGAGTGAAGAAGGGCATGGGGGACTAAATACATCTTAATGCTAAAAAGGGCCCGCTTGCAAACCACTCTGGAGACCCACCAAGGGGCGGGAGGTTGAGTAGAAGCGTGAAGGAAAGTAGCGACACCAACCCACGTTGTGAGTGATGGAGAATATAATACGAACGGTCTTACCAATGAGAGTCGTTAACCTCCTGTTTTCAAATTCCAACTCTACCTTATCGATTCAGTTTAACCTAAAATTCTAGATTGGAACCTCTTGAAATTTGAACAACTATGACATGGCGTAACTTATTCACATGTCTTATTGTTTCCAGATTGAATTCAATTACAGTTTTTTCTCCCGGTGTTAGGTAAATTGACAAGCTTGAAAAGAAAGTTAATTGTTTATATTTATTTTAAATTTCGTTCTCTCAAATTCTAAAATATAAATTTCCCAAAACAAACCATTTTCTTATCGGTGACGCTGTGAAGGTGACCCATTTTTTATTGGCACTGCATTTCAGATCTGTCCTTCTATGCTGTTCATATGATGGCCAGTTAACCGCACCAAATCCTTTAAATAAATAAATAAGCCTTCGGTTGATGAAATTAATTTGTAAACTAACTGGGGGAAGTCGAGGCTGGTGAAGGTAGAAGCTGATTTGGAGATTTCTGTGGTGCTGAAGATTGAATCGGTTCGTTGTGATTTAAATTTATATTTAGCGGTGAAGGCATTATCCACAGGCATTATTGGAGCGTGCGGGAAGGTCCTTTACGGATGCATTTACTTGGGCTGTTTTGTTTATATATAGTATTATCAAATGGATAAATTATATTTCCATCTTAATTGGGGAATCTATGAGTGAAACGTTTGTCAAGTCATACCTATTGATGGATTACCTATTGATACACGGAATTAGAGCGACTGCCAACGGACAAACATCACGTATAAAAATAATTGTAAAATGTCGCACCAAATGACTCAAAACATGAAAATAAAACTTTGAATGGCTTTGGCATTAAAAATAAAACTGTAACGTCAAGAAGGTTTGAACCTGAACACAAATGTTGGCTTTCTTATTAAGATTGGACTGTTTTGATGTTTTACTTGTGAGTTTAAATATAACCTTCACACCAATTTTGATTTAAGAATCTACATTATATTATTCCAATCTTACTTGGGTATTGATGATAGGACTATATAACATTTTCTTATTATTTAATGGTGTAAATAATATTAAAAAATTAAAATATTTTTATTATGATATTGATAATAATAATATTATTATAATTATATTAAAAATATCAATGTTGTTGATATAGTTGAAGGCTTTATAAATATAACAAAAAGTTGTTGCAACAAAAAATTATTGCAACATGAAAAATGTTTTCCTATTGCACACATATACTTGATTAACCATGTATAAAAATGTTATGGGTCAACTGTAACTTGAGAAAAAAAAAAGAATTATACATCTTATTGTAAAATGGACCATTTTGCTAAATAAAATTTGTTTATATATAAATGAATGTTATAAATAATAAGGAGGAACGTATTTTGGAGGAACTTATTAGAATTGGAATAATCTCAAATCTCTAGGAAATTTGTGGGCAAGAGGAGCCACGTGGCACAAATATAATTATTTAAATTTATTAAAAGCAATTGACGATTTTGCTAAATAAAATTTGCTTATATATGAATGAATGTTATAAATAATAAGGACGAACTTATCGTGCAGGAACTTATTAGAATTGGAATAATCTGAAATCCCTAAGAAAATTGGTGAGGGGTGAGCCACCTCAATTAAAAAATTAAAATAAAAAAAAATATTCAACATATCCTCATCCACATTAAGTTGAAAGAAGAAGCCTTAGACAAATATATTATTTACATGAAAGGTGGAAAATGAAGTTGATCATATCAATCAAAATCAAGTTAGATACCAAATTGTTATATGAGACTTCCTTGTTTGTGGGACAAGGGAGTGATTTTGTTGTTAAAGTCTACCTTAAGTTGAAATAAGAGCCTTCCACATATATATTATTTATATATTATTCACATGAAAGGTGGAAAATGAAGTTGATCATATCAATCGATGGGTCTGTTAGCGCTTGAAATTTCACCTCAGGCTGAGAAAGGTAAACCTCAAGGCTACATCAAACCATTTAACCTCGTAGCTAGCCCTACGGGGCAGGAGAAGGCTCTCTCCGGTCAATCTCGGCAGATCTTCAATAGAATGAGATGACCAACAAGGTAGCACTGATATTAGGCTAGTAAACGAATTAAAAAGGTTGTTTTGGGTTTTTTAATTAAATGACGGGGTTTTTCTGGGTTGCATGGGCAAAATCACAGCTTGAATATAATGAACAACACAGATTATTGACTGAGGCAAGGTAGGCAAGAAATTTAACACCAAATCTAGATTTAAATGGGATGGCAAGACTGGTGAGGAGCTAAGGAGGGCAAACAATAACTTTGAATCCTCCTTAAACAGGAGAAAACATTGAATTGAACAAACTTAAAAGCAGAGCATGGCAGGCATGAATTCTTACTTTAACACTTCATTTGTTCAATTAGATATGATCATGTAGTGAAATGGAACATAACAGATTACATATTAAACACAAGAAACACATATGCTAAATTAACATACCACAGGGATCTCAGAAGTCAGAGCTGTGTAATTTCATTAAACTCTCTGCCAAAAACTGTACATTGAAAGCTCTGTTCTCCACCAGCTCTCAGCACTCAGAACTCTCCCTTTTCTCTCTTCCTCTCATACACTAAGAATTTACAATTAAAATCATATCATCTGTAGGAAACAGATCGACCTAAAACAGGGCGCTGTTTAATCTAACATTACAAAAATTAACAAAAAAGCGTTACATCCATTCTACAAATAAAACAGCCTTCCTCTCAACCTTCTACGATTGGTTTATTAAGAGACAAAATCTGGAGCAAAGATCTCATGAAATCATGACTGAGGATCGAAATAGGAAAATTCGTTTCTCTTGAAATCCTATGATGGCTAATAAACCAGAGCACAGATCTTTTTGATTTCTGAGGTCTTGAAATAGGAAATTGGTTCCTATTTTTCTGTTGCGGTTGATGTCTTTGTGGCGTGAATGAGGACCGAATTTAGTGCCCTGGCGGGGTTGACATCACCTGATTCCATATCTAAAGAGAAAACCTTTTTTATTGTAAATATCTGTTATTGGGGCGCCCGCATCATTCGTGAAAGTGGCAGTGGTGATAGTGAGGAGAAAACAAGCCACGACATCCAGTTTCATGGGCAAGATGTTCTAGCACTGCATGCGCAATTGCCTGTCCATCTGTTTTGAAAAGGGGCAGCGTTACATATAAAATCCGATGATAATCAATGTGGAGGCAACAACTGTAGCTGCATATCCTTTCTGAATCGGAACTGAAACTAGGAATAGACCGTTTACTCCTATTTCAATGCTTCTGTGGCATTCGTTCTTTGACTATTTACTTTCCCTTTACCTGGGCCTTTTAAATCAAACTAATTTTTAAATAAAAATAGCTCTTAAACTAAAATTTTGCCTTAAATGAAGGGAACCGCCATTATGCGATCAAAAGTGGCTCTGTCATTCTTTCTGGCGTTGGGGCCATTCATTTATTTCAAGTCTTCCACTTCCGTTATCCTCTGCCTCATTCATTTCTTGGATCATTATGCCATTATTTCTGCCTGCACTTTAGCGGTAATATCCAAAGAAGCTTTTGTTGTAGTAGATGCTGGATTTGACATAGCGCTGATACTAATTGCACATTTTAAATTCTGCATACAACACCACGACTCTAGTTTACGGTTTGGAAAGCTTTATCCACAACTAACTATATCCCCAGAACTATGTTGCATAGTGTGTCTACAGCTGAGAATTTCATATTCTAAAATCTACAGTTCCTGAAGCAGATGCCTGGGACTCTTCAAAGGAAGCACTTCTAATTGTTCTGCACATGCCACATGTAGAAACATGCTCTGGATTGTCATAGGTGCAAATTGAGCAATGCCAAACATCAGCTTGTCTATTGAGATTCTCTACTTGTGACACATCATGGCATTCAGCTGATTCTTCATTGTCATCATAATCATAGGCATAGTCCTCATAATCGCGATGCTTGATTTTCCGAGGCATCTTCCATATCATAGCCTATATAAGCAAGCACTGCAACAATTGCATTTGCCCCTGTAGGGAATTCATCAATCATATACTTCTCATATCCAATTGTACGTGCAATCAGAGACTGAGGTGTTTGCAAACGATAGAGCTTGTTGTCACTGCGGTATTGTACAGATTGAGAAGCGAAACCCATAGTTTGTTTTGCCATCTGACATTGATACATGTTACGTGGACTTTGATTGTGGTCAGACCAAGGGGTTAGACCAGCAATAACACTTAGCATTGCAGTCGGATGTATTTCTTCATGGGTTGCAGGAACAACAGATTTCCTTCTCCCTCCATTTCCGCCATCAATACATTTTATTTCCATATATGCCTGTCAATACTGCTCAAATGGGCCAATAAGTTCTATGTTACGATGGTCCTTAAACCTGCCATCATTTATGAAGTCCATAACCTCCAGTAAATCTTCATGAAGTTGTCCCGCCATTGAAGTCAAGTTTCTTCCTGAGGAAGGCAGGGCCTCGAATGCAGAACAACATCGATGGTGCATTGTCTCAACTATGTGTAGAAACTGAGGAACTACCTCCTTTAACTCATCAATTAAATCTGGCTGTGATTTTAGGGCATTAATAACCAATGATCGGACTAGCTTTTGCATTATCATGCCCATATATAGCACAAACATCCATCAACTTTGGCATGTCCAACAACCTTTTCCCCAGCAAGAGATCAGTGTGCTCCTTTGAACTAAAGCTTTCACTTGCACAAGTTAATCACCTCGGATCACATTCCTCTCATAAATGAACAACAGGGCATTCCCAGCGCTAACACAATCATTTAATTCAATAGCTGTGACAATGAAATTTGTTCGGGATTTCGAGTGAGACTTTCTCCAAATAACTTTTTGCCTCTGATTGCTGATGATGTTTTGAATTGTGCTTGTGCAGAGATAGGAGCTTGAAGTTGCTGCTGACTTTTGAAGAGCTGGAGAATAAATTACATAATCTTAAACAACACATTTAATGATTTCTTCTTCAAAACAGGGTTTTGAAGAAGAATCAATCTCTGACATGAGACGGAGTCTAACATCGGCTCCACTTGGGATGGCAGCTGCCGCTCCGTGGAGGTGCCAAGAACCGCAGAACTTTGGGAGAGCAGACAGTGCCTCCACCCATTGGGCAATGTAGTCATCATCAACACAACTCTTGACTCATTTTCAAACTGAAACTAATTTAATCTCAAGACTGGAATGGCTGAAAAAATGACTTAACAATCTTCAAGCAAACTAAAACAAGATGCTGCCCTTATGGCTACTTATTTATTTACAACATCTACCCTAATCTGTTGTACAAACAAGAGATCAAGTAATACTAAAATGCCATATTAACCATTCAAGTAAACCTGAAAATGTTGCCGCCGCTTGAGAATGCTTCCACCAGGACACAGATGTGATTACTGGCAGCCCTTCATGCACGTACTCACCCTAGCCATGGAAAATACAGCCTGATCTATCAATCAAACTGAAAAATGTGTCCATGTATGCCGCAATAGGATCACGGAAACCAGACTCTGTTGGCTACCCCAACTCTGCAACACATACTTCCAGCTGCACATCGTCAATGTATACATCTATGGGCAAGTCTGTTATTTCTTGTTTCAATGGAGGAACGATTTCCAAAAACTTTTTAGGGTCTTGGAAATCATATGACTGGATTTGCTCATCGAGACACTGAATCTCCTTTTCGATTCTTTTAACAACTAACTCACAAGCAACAGTTTTAGCTTCAGAAGAAAACTCTAGCAATTTCAAACCTTGAAGGAAGGTACTGAAAAATTCTTCGTTAATTTCAATATCCACGAACCACTCTCTAACTTTGTTTAGAGCTTCACAAAATGCAGGGTTTACCACATACCCTACCATTGCATGAGTGAATCAACAAGCATTGGAATGTCTGGATCGAGTTGGAGTCGCCAGGTGAATGGTTAAGCCTGCATAAGTGTCTGACTGTTGTCCACCATCAGCATCAGATCTGCACCTTGATACATGTACTGGGGTAAAATGCAAATGAAGTGTTGTATTCACAAGCTCACGGAGATGGACTGAAGCAGCGTTTATCTACTAACGCTGATGTAAAACAAGAGCGTTTTCGAAGGCTACCTGGCATAACTTCAGGCTCCGTCTAAGACTTATGAAACAAACACATCAACCCACAAACAAGTGTGTTCTCCCCAGTATGGTCGCCAGTATGTTAACGCTTGAAATTTCACCTCAGGCTGAGAAAGGTAAACCTCCAGGCTACATCAAACCATTTAACCTCGTAGCTAGCCCTATGGGGCAGGAGAAGGCTCTCTCCGGTCAATCTCGGCAGATCTTCAATAGAATGAGATGACCAACAAGGTAACACTGATATTAGGCTAGTAAACTTATTAAAAAGGTTGTTTTGGGGTTTTTAATTAAATGACGGGGTTTTTCTGGGCTGCATGGGCAAAATCACAGCTTGAATATAATGAACAACACAGATTATCGACTGAGGCAAGGTAGGCAAGAAATTTAACACCAAATCTATATTTAAATGGGATGGCAAGACTGGTGAGGAGCTAAGGAGGGCAAACAATAACTTTGAATCCTCCTTAAACAGGAGAAAACATTAAATTGAACAAACTTAAAAGCAGAGCATGGCAGGCATGAATTCTTACTTTAACACTTCATTTGTTCAATTAGATATGATCATGTAGTGAAATGGAACATAACAGATTACATATGAAACACAAGAAACACATATGCTAAATTAACATACCACAGGGATCTCAGAAGTCAGAGCTGTGTAATTTCATTAAACTCTCTGCCAAAAACTGTACATTGAAAGCTCTGTTCTCCACCAGCTCTCAGCACTCAGAACTCTCCCTTTTCTCTCTTCCTCTCATACACTAAGAATTTACAATTAAAATCATATCATCTGTAGGAAACAGATCGACCTAAAACAGGGCGCTGTTTAAACTAACATTACAAAAATTAACAAAATAGCGTTACATCCATTCTACAAATAAAACAGCCTTCCTCTCAACCTTCTACGATTGGTTTATTAAGAGACAAAATCTGGAGCAAAGATCTCATGAAATCATGACTGAGGATCGAAATAGGCAAATTCGTTTCTCTTGAAATCCTTTGATGGCTAATAAACCGGAGCGCAGATCTTTTTGATTTCTGAGGTCTTGAAATAGGAAATTGGTTCCTATTTTTCTATTGCGGTTGATGTCTTTGTGGCGTGAATGAGGACCGGATTTAGTGCCCTGGCGGGGTTGACATCACCTGATTCCATATCTAAAGAGAAAACATTTTTTATTGTAAATATTTGTTATTGGGGCGCCCGCATCATTCGTGAAAGTGGCGGTGGTGATAGTGAGGAGAAAACAAGCCACAACATCCAGTTTCATGGGCAAGATGTTCTAGCACTGCATGCACAATTGCCTGTCCATCTGTTTTGAAAAGGGGCAGCGTTACATATAAAATCCGATGATAATCAATGTGGAGGCAACAACTGTAGCTGCATATCCTTTCTGAATCGGAACTGAAGCCAGGAATAGACCGTTTACTCCTATTTCGATGTTTCTGTGGCATTCGGTCTTTGACTATTTACTTTCCCTTTACCTGGGCCTTTTAAATCAAACTAATTTTTAAATAAAAATAGCTCTTAAACTAAAATTCTGCCTTGAATGAAGGGAACCGCCATTATGCGATCAAAAGTGGCTTTTTCATTCTTTCTGGCGTTGGGGCCATTCATTTATTTCAAGCCTTCCACTTCCGTTATCCTCTGTCTCATTCATTTCTTGCAGCATTATGCCATTATTTCTGCCTCCACTTTAGCGGTAATATCCAAAGAAGCTTTTGTTGTAGTAGATGCTGGATTTGACATAGCGCTGATACTAATTGCACATTTTAAATGATGCATACAACACCACGACTCCAGTTTATGGTTTGGAAAGCTTTATCCACAACTAACTATATCCCCAGAACTATGTTGCATAGCGTGTCTACAGCTGAGAATTTCATATTCTAAAATCTACAGTTCCTGAAGCACATGCCTGAGACTCTTCAAAGGAAGCACTTCTAATTGTTCTGCACATGCCACATGTAGAAACATGCTCTGGATTGTCATAGGTGCAAATTGAGCAATGCCAAACATCATCTTGTCTATTGAGATTCTCTACTTGTGACACATCATGGCATTCAGCTGATTCTTCATTGTCATCATAATCATAGGCATAGTCCTCATAATCGCGATGCTTGATTTTCCGAGGCATCTTCCATATCATAGCCTGTATAAGCAAGCACTGCAACAATTGCATTTGCCCCTGTAGGGAATTCATCAATCATATACTTCTCATATCCAATTGTACGTGCAATCGGAGACTGAGGTGTTTGCAAACGATAGAGCTTGTTGTCACTGCGGTATTGTACAGATTGAGAAGCGAAACCCATAGTTTGTTTTGCCATCTAGCATTGATACATGTTACGTGGACTTTGATTGTGGTCAGACCAAAGGGTTAGACCAGCAATAACACTTAGCATTGCAGTCGGATGTATTTCTTCGTGGGTTGCAGGAACAACAGGTTTCCTTCTCCCTTCATTTCCGCCATCAATACATTTTATTTCCATAAACACATATTTCATTAAAATTGGAATTTTTTTATTACAAATACATCATTAGAATTGAGATTTTTGGTTATTTTGAAATTCTAGATTCACTGTTTAATTCCAAATTTAATGAAATATGTGTTATATATGCCTGTCAATACTACTCAAATGGGCCAATAAGTTCTATGTTACGATGGTCCTTAAACCTGCCATCATTTATGAAGTCCATAACCTCCAGTAAATCTTCATGAAGTTGTCCCGCCATTGAAGTCAAGTTTCTTCTTGAGGAAGGCAGGGCCTCGAATGCAGAACAGCATCGATGGTGCATTGTCTCAACTATGTGTAGAAACTGAGGAACTACCTCCTTTAACTCATCAATTAAATCTGGCTGTGATTTTAGGGCATTAATAACCAATGATCGGACTAGCTTTTGCATTATCATGCCCATATATAGCACAAACATCCATCAACTTTGGCATGTCCAACAACCTTTTCCCCAGCAAGAGATCAGTGTGCTCCTTTGAACTAAAGCTTTCACTTGCACAAGTTAATCACCTCGGATCACATTCCTCTGATAAATGAACAACAGGGCATTCCCAGCGCTAACACAATCATTTAATTCAATAGCTGTGACAATGAAATTTGTTCGGGATTTCCAGTGAGACTTTCTCCAAATAGCTTTTTGCCTCTGATTGCTGATGATGTTTTGAATTGTGCTTGTGCAGAGATAGGAGCTTGAAGTTGCTGCTGACTTTTGAAGAGCTGGAGAATAAATTACATAATCTTAAACAACACATTTAATTATTTCTTCTTCAAAACAGGGTTTTGAAGAAGAATCAATCTCTGACATGAGATGGAGTCTAACAGGGTCTAATACCATATTGAAAGAACAACAAAGGTGGGGAGCGGAAAGAAAAATATTGGAACTGTGGTGCTAGGGTTTTGGAGTTTGGCACCATGGCGGATCGCGCAGGGGGGGAGTGCGGCTCCCTCCTACAGTCAGGTTGTTACAAATTGAAGTAAGGATAAAGGAAAGTAGAATTTTAAAAAACCTTTGGAACATGTTTCAGAAGCAAGAAGCAAGGGAACTTTGCGAAGAAACAAACTTCAGGAACAGGAAGGAGATCAAATGGACACAAACAAGGAGGAGGAGTATATAGGCAGTAGTGAAAAATCTACTTCCACAAGAAATAATGGTGTCTGTAGACCCATGTCGAGCACCATCCCTCAGGTCATATTGAGTCGTCTGGCGCTTCAAGCGCATAGAGATCATATGACCAAACATGCGATCATATGCAAATTTATGGGGTTATGGCCGATGGAGAGGGTGCTACACATCTGGATAAGAAATCATTGGAAGCCAAAGGGGGATATACACCTTCATCTAGGATCTAAGGGCTTTTTCACAGTGGTGTTTGCAAGCCTGGAGGATAAGGACAGAGTATTCGAAGGAGGGCCATATTTCTATGTTGCTGTTGGACTCTACATGCAGCCATGGATGATGAACTTTGTCCCGGAACGTGAAACTTTCACATCAGTACCGGTATGGATTAGATTATACTCCCTTCCTCTAGATTATTGGCTACCAGAATCTCTGAAAACAATAGGCAACAAGCTGGGACACTTTCTAAAGATCTCAGAGGCAACTCTGAAAGGAAAATACACATCCTTCGCCCGAATATGTGTGGAGATGGACTTATCGGGAGCCCTTCCGGAAGCAATAATCTTAGAAGTATATGATGAGGAATGGGTGCAAACTGTGGACTATGAGCAAATCCCATTCAGGTGCCGCAAATGCCATGAGCACGGGCATTTAATCAGGGATTGCCCAAAAAATAATATGGAAGGTAATACGAAAACTACTATGGATAAAAATCATGAGGGTTTCACCAAGGTTGGGAGCAAAGGCATGGGTGGGAAACGTACACAAAAAAAGATGAATGAAAACAGACATTCAAGGCATAATCGGTTCCAGATCTTAGAGGAAGAAGAAGGGATCAAGGAAACAGTCCAAGACAAGGAGAAAATAATAAATGAGAAGGAAAAGGAAGATGACATGGAAGGTATCACAGTAAACAGCCAGCAAAAGGAGGATCGACCAAGTTCCATGGAAATAAGCAGGGATCTAGAGATGACTCCAAGTGAAGCGGGTATGGAGGATCATGAACTACAGGAAATTCTAGACAGGGAAAATCTAGATCTAGAAAAAAATTTGGAACAAGGGACGACCACAGGAGTGGAATCTTTGCCAAAAGAGGACTATGACAGAGTACAACAGCTCTTTCTATGGAGATCACAATCGAAGGGAGCTGGAATCAAAAGAATTCATGATAACCAGGAACACAGTGGGGTCAAAGTGATGGAGAATATACAGGCACAATCTCCAAAGAACTCAGGTAGGAAAAGAGGAAGGAAAAAGCAGAGTGAGTTGTTGAACGAATGTGGAAAATTATTGATTAACTCAGGTAAGATGAAAGATCTTACCAATTATTCTTTTACTAACCTTTCTTAATGAAGCTCACAACCTGGAATATTAGAGGCCTAGGTAACAGAAGGAAACAAAGAAATCTCAGCAATAGAGTTAGAGAAGAAAAACATGATATGATTTTTATTCAAGAGACAAAATGCTCAATGGATAAGATTAGAGAAATTCATAGTAAGTGGCTAATCAAGTATGAGTATCTAGAGGTTAAAGAAGACAACTCGGCAGGGGGGATTCTCACACTGTGGGATCCTCAGAAATTTACTATCCTGGATGTTGAAGCATCCAGGAACTATCTTTCTATGATATGTCAACCTGTAGGTGATAAGGTAACATATATGATCACAAATGTTTATGGACCTCAAAATCAAGCAGATAAACTCAAATTTCTGATCTCCCTTGAGGATCTTAGAGCAAGACACCCAATTAAGCCTTGGATCGTTGCAGGGGATTTCAATATGATAAAATCTCTTTCAGAGAAGAAAGGTGGTACTAGACAATTAGGAAGAGACTCCATGGCCTTCCAGAACTTCATAATGAACATGAGGCTAGTGGACATAGAAACTTTAAATGGAATCTTCACCTGGAACAACAAGAGAGGAGGGGCTTCCCAAGTTGCCTCCAAACTTGACAAATTTATTATTTCAAAGGACCTCATTCTGACAAGCCCTACCATCACAGCTTCCATTCTTCCCTTTGGAGTTTTGGATCACTGGCCAGTTCAACTGGAGGCTACCTTTATGGGTACGCCAAGAAATAGACCTTTCAGGTTTGAAAATGCCTGGCTCTCCCACCCTAAATTCACCAGTAGCATTGAAAAATAGTGGAAAGAGGATTTGAACATTCAAGGCACTAGGGTGTTCATGCTCCAACAGAAACTCAAACACATAAAGTCTCGACTCAAAGAGTGGAACATAAAGGAATTTGGTGATATATTCCAAGCCAAAAGAGAGGCTGAGCTAAAACTCCAGGAGATTAATCAGACGAGTATCACTGAGGGCTTTACCGAGGAGAGGCAAAAGCTTATGGACTCTTTGTAGAGAGAATGGGAAATTTGATGCTTGCAAGAGGAAATTTTCTGGAGACAAAAATCAAGAATACAGTGGATCAAAGAGGGAGAAAGGAATACCAAATTCTTTCACAAATCCACCATGGCTCACAGGGCTCATAACAGAATCACAAAGCTCAAAGACCCTCAAGGGATAGTGCTTGTCACTCACAATGATATGGAATCAATCCCTCAAAATAGCAGAGGAGACTCCAGAGGATAGATCCAGGTTCATCAACCTTTTCACTCAGTGTTATGAAACCATCTCAAGAAAAGATAGAAAAGAAAGATCAACGCCTTAGAATTCAGCCTCTTCGAGGGGGCAACCTCCTTTAAATTACATAAATGAACAATTCTTGGATGATACAAATGAAAAAACCTCCTTTCTATATATAGGAGTCTAAGGAGTCACAATATAATCTAGCCGACCTAACAATAATAATATAAAGCCACAAAAATAACAATAGAGGGATTCTATGGGGCACAAAAATAACAATATGGGGGTAATAGAGGCACAACAATATAAATAAGGGGTATAGCTACAATAGTAATGGGGTAATCACTAGTATTATAGGGACCCAACATGCCCCTCTCCTTCAAAAAAGTGTTGTCCTCAACGCTTGAGTAGTTTTGGATACTTTTGCATAAAATTCTAATCCTCCCATGTGGAATCTTCAGCGGATAAGTTCTTCCACTTGATAAGATACTCTGAAATTGATCGATTTCGTAGCTGTCGAGTTCTTGTTTCTGTGACTGCTTCTGGTTCCAATATAATTTTTCCTTCCTCGTCAAGTTCTGGCAATATTGTTTGAACTGGGAGCTTGTCGCCTATAACCTTCTTTAAACATGAAACATGGAAAACTAGGTGCAATCGAGAAGCTGCAGGAAGCTCCAATTTGTATGCCATAGTACCAATCTTTTCCAACACCTTGTATGGACCATAATACTTTGGTGATAATTTATTATCCTTCTTAGCTTGCTTTAGGGACATTTGCTTATATGGTTGTAGCCGTAGGAATACCCAATCACCTAGATCAAAACTTCTTTCACTGCGATGTTGATCTTCCTGTTGTTTCATTCTATTTTGTGCCAACACGAGGTTATCCTTTAAGAGTTGGAGGACTTGTTGTTGGTGTTCGATGTGATGTTCCACTGTCTGAACCTTAGAAATTTCTCTTAAATATGATGTGATTGATGGTGGTTGGTACCCATAAAGTGCCATAAATGGGGTCATTTTTGTTGCTGTATGGAAGGAAGTGTTATACCACCATTCAGCCAGAGGCAACCATTTGACCCATTGTGTCTGTTTATCAGATACAAAGCAATGAAGATATCCTTCCAAACATTTGTTTACTATCTCAGTTTTCCCATCAGATTGAGGATGATAAGATGAGCTATGAGCTAACTGAGTACCAAGACAAGAAAATAATTCTGTCCAAAAATTTCCAGTGAAAATGGGATCTCTGTCACTTACAATAATCTTTGGGTTTCCATGTAGCTTTTGAACTGTTTCCATAAATGCAGTAGAAATTGTATTGGCTTTAAATGGATGTGATAATGCACAAAAGTGTGCATACTTGGTAAGTCTGTCAACTACCACCATGATGACACTCTTTCCCTCAGACTTGGGTAAACCTGTGATAAAATCCATTGAAACCTGCTCCCAACGTTGGCTCTGAATGGATAAAGGTTGTAATAGACCCGGTGTCTTAATTGTTTCAACTTTATTTTGTTGGCAAACCAAACATTCCGCCACAAACTTTTGAATATCTGATTTAAGGCCATCCCAAAAAAATTCCTTCTTAACCCTGTGGTAAGTTTTTAAAAATCCTGAGTGCCCTCCTAAGGGAGAAGTGTGCAATTCCATAAGAATCTTTTGTTTTAGCTGGGAATTCTTACAGAGGTATAAGCGATCTTTGTACCATAACGAATCATTGTTCCAGCTAAATGTATCAGAAGTACTGGAATCTTGTTGTAGCTTTCGAATAAGTGCCCACACTTCTTCGTCATTCTTCCATTCCTACTTTGCTTCATTTATCCAATCTGGTTGGATAATAGAAATGGCGCACAACAATGCTTCCATATCCTCATCCTTTCTTGAGAGTGCATCTGCCACCACATTTTGCTTCCCTTTTTTGTATATGATTTCAAAGTCATAACCCAACATCTTTGTGACCCACTTTTGTTGCTCTTCAGAGGATAATCTTTGTTCTAAAAAGTATTTAAGGCTATCATGATCCGTTTTTACCTTGAAGTGTCTTCCCATTAGGTAGGGTCGCCATTTCTTAAGTGCATGGAGTATTGCCAACATTTCCTTCTCATAAATATCTTTGCTTAAAAACTTTCCCTTGATTGGACGACTTTCAAAAGCAATGGGTCTTTCATCTTGCATTAGAACAACACCAATTCCATTACCTGAAGCATCACATTCCACAATAAAGGTTTTTTTGAAGTCTGGTGTAGCTAAGACCGGTGCTTGGCACATTGCCTCTTTAAGATGTTTAAAGGCCTTTGTTGCTTCCGGAGTCCATGAAAATGAATCTTTCTTCAATAATGTTGTTAGAGGTGCTGCTATTCTCCCATAATTCTTAACGAACTTGCGATAATACCCTGTCAACCCAAGAAATCCTCGCAGATGCTTTATGGATGTGGGGATTTTCCATTCCTTAATGGCTTTAATTTTGCTAGGGTCTACCTTAACTCCTTCATGAGATACAATATGACCCAAATATTCCACCTCCTGGACTCCAAAGAAAAAATTGGATCTTTTTGCATATAATTGTTTCTCCTCCAATAGTTGTAGCACCTTGTCAACATGTTCAACATGATCCTTCCAAGACTTGCTGTAGATTAGTATATCATCAAAAAATACCAACACAAATTTTCTAAGGAATGGTTTGAAAATTGAATTCATCAAACCTTGAAATGTTGAAGGTGCATTGGTAAGGCCAAAAGGCATGACCAAAAATTCATAATGACCCTCATGAGTTCTAAATGCCGTTTTCGGAATGTCTTCAATCTTCATTCTGATTTGATGATATCCCGAACAAAGATCCAACTTGGTGAAGTAAATTGATCCATGCAATTCATCCAGTAATTCATCAATGACAGGAATGGGGAACTTATCTTTAATAGTGAGCTTGTTGAGCTCCCTATAATTTGGACACATGTGCCATGATCCATCCTTCTTGTGCACCAATACTACTGGAGCTGAGAAAGAACTTTGACTCGGTTGAATTATACCAGCCTCTAGCATTTCTGCAACCATACGTTCAATTTCACTTTTTTGGACATATGGATATCTGTACGGCGTGATGTTTGGAGGAACACTTCCTGGAATCAGATGAATAGCATGATCATGATCACGCATAGGTGGGAGACCTTTGGGTGTCTCAAATACCTTGGAATGATTGTCCAGGACTTTTTGGAGATCTAGAGAAATAGATGATTCCAATGTGGAAACATCTAGCGAACATAATTGTGCAATTACACCTCTTTGCTCCTTTTTTAGAAGCTTTGTCATGCCATTAGAGCTGATTATCTTTCCTGGTTTCCCTGCAATACCCCTTAATTCAACTTCCTTTCCTTCCACAGAAAATTTCATGAAAATTAAAAGCTATTGTACCCAAGGATTGTAGCCATTGGACTCCTAGTACAACATCAGCACCTCCCATTGGAATGGAAAGCATTGGGCTAGTCAATACATATTCTCCCATGGATAGCTCGATATTATGGCACTTTCCAGAAAAATTTATTGTTCCTCCATTTGCAATCATCACTTGACACTCTGGTGCTGGATATAGGAAGCAATTCAATTCTTTTGCTACCCTACAATGAATAAAATTGTGGGTGCTTCCTGAATCAATCAACACTATTACCTTTTTCTTCTTGATTTGTCCTTCTATCTTGATGGTTTGAGGAGTGGTAATTCCCGCCAATGCATTACAAGATATGGTTGGATTTATTTGTTCTTCATCTAGGCTTTGTTCCTGGAATATATCCTCTTCTTTTGACCTTTCTTGCTCCTTTTCTTCTTCCTCTTCACAATCTATGTAGAATAATTTCTTCTCAGCATACTTATGACCTTTTGTGTATTTGCTATCACAATTGTAACAAATCCCTTTTGCTCTTTTTTCTTCCAATTGTTGTGGTATCAACCTTGTAGGTTGTGGAAGACTATGGGCAACATTACTTCCATCTTTATAGTTGTGAATGGTATGCTTCCTAGTTTCCATAATTTTGCTTTCCATTTTTCTTGCTAACCTGAATGCCTTCTCTAATGAATTAGGTTCCCAAAGGCGCACATCATGTTGGATATTATCCTTTAAAGACCCTATGAACACATCAATCCTATGCTCCTCTGGAATATCTTTTACCCTTATGTTCAATTTTTGGAACTCCTCAATGTGCTCCATTATTGAACCCTTTTGTTTGAGACTTATCAATTGGCTAAAAAAATTGTTGCTTTTTGTATCCTCATAATGTGCTATCAATTCTTCCGTAAAAATTGCCCAAGTGATAAATTTTTTACGAGAACAAAGCCATTGATACCATACAAACTGATTTGGTTCCAAATATAAAGTTTCCATGCGTACCTTTTGTGTGTTTTGCACATTATTGATATCAAAGAATTGCTCCATCTGTAATATCCATGTGGTGGGATCCTTGCCATCAAACTTCCTCATATCGATTTTTGGAATGTGGTGATTCTTCGATCCAACATTAGCATCTATGGAATCATGATTAAGATTTCTTTTGTTCTCATCATGAGTTTCCTTTACTACCTTTTCACCATTAGTAAGTATTTCTTGTAGAAAAATAGTCAAATATGTCTTCAAGTCTGCCATGCCTGTCTTCAAATTTGTGTTCAAATCTATCTTCAAATTGTACATCTTAGCTTCCATGCCATTCATCTTAGCTTCCACGCCATTTATCTTAGCATCTGTTAACTTTTGTGAGCGTGACATTTGTTGCACGTGTTCTTGTAATTTTGATATATCATGTAGCATTTATTCCTCTTCTTCATGAGTCATGCTAGAGATTTCAGGTTCCTTACTAGGTGTTTGCATTTTCTTTCCTTGGGGCATCAGTTACCGATAATAATGCTCTACTATGCCCTTTGAATTCCTTCAAAATAAATTTTCAAACCAAGCTTAAGCAAAAATTAAAAAAAAAACTACACACCGTTTTTCACTTTGTAGGAGCTCGATATTGCCTCTGATGTATCTCTGTACTTTCCAATCATCTAGCTCTGAATTTGTGATCTGTAGTAGCTCTCTGTGTCCTCTTTCCAATGCCACAAGTCTGACCCAAATTGGATTCTCCAAGGAAGATTTATGCGAAATATCCCACAGTGACTTGATTATAGACTAGTTCAGTAGAGCTAACTTGTACGATGTGCCACGAGTCCCTGTTTCGACCTTTGGACCTGAAAAACCCCCACAAGAAACTACAGTCCATTTTCTGTACCTTCTTACGAAACTTCAATCCGATTCCCAGAGAGAAATTTATGACGATTTTCCCCAGGTCATCTATTTTGAATGTAATTCAGGAGTCTGCAAAAAGACAAACTTCCTCAGATCATATCTCCGCAAATATCGCGCAAAATTCTCTGAAATTCAGACCCAAGGTTCAAAGCGATTTCTTCTCAAATGGGTTTTTTTTGCGACTTCTGAAACGTCACAGAAAAATGTTATAGCGAAAATTCCACGATGACCTGTTTGGAGCAGCGAAACCCTAGAATCCAAAGCTCTGATACCAAATGTTATGAAACCATCGCAAGAAAAGATAGAAAAGAAAGAACAAGGCCTTAGAATTCAGCCTCTTCGAGGGGGCAACCTCCTTTACATTACATAAATGAACAATTCTTGGATGATACAAATGACAAAACCTCCTTTCTATATATAGGAGTCTAAGGAGTCACAATATAATATAGCCGACCTAACAATAATAATATAAAGCCACAAAAATAACAATAGAGGGATTCTATGGGGCACAAAAATAACAATATGGGGGTAATAGGGGCACAACAATATAAATAAGGGGTATAACTACAATAGTAATGGGGTAATCACTAGTATTATAGGGACCCAACACTCAGCATATACCTCAGTTTGTCACCGGAGAGGACAACCATAATCGTAATAGGCCAGTGTCGGAAGAGAAGTTCAATGAAGTGATGAATGAGATGAAAAATGGAAAAGCCCCAGGCCTGGATGGTTTCAATGTAGATTTCTTTAAAGCCTGCTGGGAAACTGTTAAACAGGATATACTTGAGGTTGTGGAAGACTCAAGAAAATCCAAAAAGATTTTGAGGGCTCTTAATGCTTCCTTCATAGCTTTGATCCCAAAATAGGAAAATGCCATGACTCCGAAGGGTTTCAGACCCATAGCCTTATGTAATGTTGTGTACAAAATTATCTCCAAAGTGATAGCCAATAGACTCAAGCCCCTTCTACCATCTCTTATCTCGGAGGAGCAAACCGGCTATGTGGAAGGAAGACAAATCCTTAACAACATCATTCAAGCTCATGAGGTAATACACTCTCTTAAAAGAAACAAACAAGTTGGCATGATCATTCAGCTGGATCTTGCAAAAGCTTATGATAAGTTGAGTTGGTCCTATGTCAAGGCAATCCTAAAAGCCTTTGGCTTCAACCAAAATTGGATAAGATGGGTCATGGCACTCGTAACCACGACCAGTTTTTCAATCTTGTTTAATGGTGCTCCATCAAGAACCTTCACACCTTCAAGAGGTCTCAGACAAGGAGATCCGCTCTCTCCTTTCCTCTTCGTCCTCATGATGGAAGGGCTCCACAGAGCAATCAAAATGGAAAATGCTGAAGGTCGGATACACAAAATCAAACTCACCTTGGATGGAGTATCAAACACTCATCAACAATTTGTGGATGACACAATGCTACAAGGCATCCCCACAGTCAGATAAGCCCAAGTGATCAAACACATCTTAAATAACTTTTCTATGGTAGGAGGCACAGAGGTAAGCCTCCTCAAATCCAAGGTTTTCTTCTTTAATACTAAAATTTCTATCCAAAGGAATATCACCAAAATTATTAAGTTTCAAAGGGTACTTCTTCCTTCAAAGTACCTAGGCATTCCTCTCACTGATAAACCTCTAAGAAAGATAGTGTGGGAGCCATTAATGAACAAATTGCAGGAAAAGGTCAGAAAGTGGACATATAGGACTCTGAATTTGGCGGGACACCTTGTGCTCACACAGGTTGTCTTACAGGGAATTCTTGCTTTCATGTTCTCAGCCCTTCCTGCTCCTGAAGGCATTAAATAACAAATCAGGAACATACAGAGAGATTTTCTGTGGGGCAGAGGAGAGGAAGAAAAGAAGTGGGCCTTAGTGGCTTGGGACAAGATATGTAAGCCCAAAATCCATGGTGGTTTGGGGCTTCATGACCCCAATACTCTTAGTAAAGTCTCAGGGGCCAAACTTTAGTGGAGATGGATTAAGGAGCCGACAGCTCCATGGGCTAAGTTGTGGAAACAAAAATATGCTAGGCATTGGCAGGAGAAGGATCACATTAGAATGTTAGGGAAAATCAAGGGCTCTCAGATTTGGAACCTTGCATGGGAAAATAAAAGTATTGTTCAACAACACAGCTTCTGGGAAATTCGAGCAGGGAACCTTGCTCGTTTCTGGGAGGATAACTGGCAACAGGAACCAAACCTTTATAAAGAGGAATTAGCAGATCTCAAAAGTGACATAGACAACAAAGGCTTACTCATGGTCAAAGACTTCTGGGACCAGGAAAGAAATGATGGAAAATGGAGGAAGTGGAAGGATCTAGGCCACAGTAATGAGAGTCCCATGAAAGCTCATGCAGATGCTCTCCCATGAACTTCAGAATAAAAGGATTCTAGTTTCCGCCTTACTTGACCAATTAAGGTGGGGAAACAACAACGAAGGTGACTTCAAACTCAAAGAAGCTAATATGGAAATATCAGGATTTAACTACTTAATTCTGGATCAAGTATGGAAAAATCCAGTGTTGATAATATCGATATCGGGAAAATATCAACGATGGTCCAGAAAATATCTTATCAGCAATATCGATGAAAATATCGGCAAAATATCGGAAAATATCGGCAAGCATAAAAAATGCATAATATATTCATTTTTTTTTTTCATATTTTTAAACATATAAAGCAATAACAACATGAAATAAACACATTGGCACATAAATATGAAGAAAACAGTGATATATATGATGTCAAATAGAAATTATACATCAAAGGCGATACCAAATTCTGCTGATCCCTAATAATTGTCCATTCAAGGACTCAAATGTGGAGAACCAATACAAATAACATCACATATATAAAAGTATCTCATCATCATGAGTTATATGTAGCATAACAAATAAAACTAGCAGCTATCTATCTGAAATCACTGCCCTCTCCCCCTTTTACGAGAAAACATGATGGGCTGTTTGCTAGGCCTGACCCTACCTCTGCACCTAGTGTCAAATAATGAGTGCTAGGTATGGGGCTATGCTCTCCTATATCTATAGCAGATGGTGTTGATACTGATGCTCCCACAGTGTCCTCCTCCTCCTCCTCTCGCTCCTCCTCTCAGTGCTGCTGCTCCTCCGACTCTGAGTCCTCCTCTTGCTGCCCCTGTTCTAATGGATCATCTGCCACTGGCTCTAACCATGAAGGTGACTCCTCCAATATGGGCTCCTCAGACTCCACCCTCCACGGAGACAATACATCAATATTGTCTAAGGAAATGGAATCTGGATCCATTGGTGATTCTATTTGCCTCACTCGAAGTCGGATGTTGTCATGCACATACACCAAATCGTTGAGGTGTGCGAAATCCAACCTGTAAGAGTGTCAAAAAAAGTAATGAGTCTTGACTCTTAACTCTTGACACTTGAAGGTCATAAATTAAAAATTAAAAATTACAATAAGTGTAATTGCTCAACTAAAGGCTTGAGCTCAAAGTTATACCTGTTGCGCTTTTTTACGTGTATTTTCTCAAATACACTCCAATTGCACTCACACCCTTAAGAGCTACATGTTTGAGTCAAGATTCGTATGGCCAATTTCTGCAACTTTGGTGCCCTTGCACCATAGCTTCGCCATCAAATATCTACAACAAAATAATGAAATAAAAAATTCAAAAACTTAAAACATAATTAAACTTTCAAATAAAAGTTACATAATTGAATTTAAAAAAAATAGAATTATAAGTAGGGAAATTCTAAATTGAAAATTCTAATTTCTAATGAGTGATGACTTGTCACTTACATGGCATGAAGACGGTCCTTTCCCTAATAGCATCATCAAAGACAAATAGGCCAACACAATCCCGATAAGACTGTATCTCGCGATTGATTTTTCTACTAAGCTCAGGATCAGGTACCATCCTCTAAATACAGGAATGGAGCCCTTCTATCACCTCGCCATCAAAATCAAAGCTGCATTTGTATGAAAATGCGGGGTTGAGGAAGAGTGCTGCTGCATGAATGGGTCAATGAAGCATCCTTATCCACCGACTATCAATCACATCCCATAACATCATTTGCCTATCAAGACCAACAGAGCCCTTGTCTACATAATAAGAACGAATGGCCTCCTTGGCCCTATCCATGCCCTCATACAAATAAGCCATTGCAGGCTTCTCCCCATCCACCAATCTGAGAACCTTTACTATATGTTCACTAACTGCACATGCTTCTTCTACTCCATGCCGAAATGTCTCAGAGTACACCATTTTTGTAATGGCTTTCCCGTCCTGTCTCATGTTGTATCTACAATTATGCCAATCATCAGACACAAACATTTGCTTCAACTCGAACTGACATCGAAGCAAAGACTGAAGAGTAATAAAGTTTGTGGCAAAACGTGTGATGGCAGGACGTCGCAACTCCTTGTTTCTAGTGAACCTCCTCATGAGGCTAAGAACAAAAGCATGGTTATAAATAAACTTGGGGATGCTCCTAGCCATATCAATCGCCTCCTTGATGAAGGAGAGTTTCCCCATATCCTCAAGCAACAAATCGAGACAATGTGCTGCACATGGAGTCCAGAACAATGCGGGATGCCTCTCCATAAGCATCTTGCCGGCAAACACATAATTAGCTGCATTGTCTATTATGACTTGCACCACATTCTGCACACCAATCTCCCAAATGAACCCATCTAACAACTCACATATCGTTGCTGCATCTTTGATATGTTTTAATGCATCCAACGATTTAATAAACATGGTACATTTAGGACAATGTACCAAGAAGTTTAGAAGGGTCCTACCCTTCCTATATGTCCAACCATCAGACATCACTGTGCATCTAGTAACTTCCCATGTCTTTTTCAACTCCGCCAATCTAGAGTTGATGTCCTGCTTTTCTGCTTGAGGAATTGGCCCCCGCAACTCCTCATATGTGGCACTTTTGTACCCTAGGCCCACAACAGCAATAGCATCACACATTGGCTACCAAAATGGATTGGTTTTGGTGATGCTGATAGGTAAGTTGCTCCAGAAAATACACCTACCCATGATTCTATCTGCTTCTTGCTTCTCCTTTTTTTAACAAGCGATTTTATGCCATGTTGTGCTCCAGGTCCTGTTTTCGGAACAAAAAATGATGACCTCGCAGTCGCACTAGCAGTAGCAGGTGATGATGTGCCAATTGTGGAGCCCTTCCCACTACCCTAAACAACAAAATCAGAAGAACATATCCTAAAATATCTACCTGAACGTTCAACTTTGTTTCTTTCTGCCCCTTCCTTCTTTCTGTCTTTTTCATCAATTGCCTCAAGAGCTTTTTGTATAAGCTCTGGACTAGAAACTGTACAAATCCCAACATCATGTCCACTAAGTCTAGCAAGATGGTATTTCAGTCATGTAACCCCACCTGTCATCCTGGTCCCACATAATTTGCATGTAAGATATGCACGATTTGTCCCACCATCAGGGTTCCCATACTCCCAAAATGGGTCTAAGGCTTCTGGCATATTTGTATTTTGTAGTGGGCTAACTCAAACCTAGGGCACCCAAAAAAAATTGGAATTAGTAACTTAATAAGTAATACTAATAATCACATCATTTTACAAAACAATTTTTTTGCTACATTATTTGCAATTTTGCAATGTGAATTGAAAATTGAAAATTCATAAATTCATTTGAAATTTCAAAAATTCATACATAGAATTTACTTTTAGAAATAGCCAAACGGTAAACCTACCTCACTGTTCACAACTTCACATTGCACAATAAGAAACTAATTTCTAAGGTGAAGAAATTTTATAGAGATGAACCCCTAATATATAATAAAATTAATAAATAGCCTCTGTAGCTATGAACTCAAAAAAAATGGAGTTTGCTCTCCAAATATGGAGAAAACTTGAAAACTTAAAAACTTAAAACCCTTGCATTTGCTCATGGGCATGAAAATATTTTCAAATGGAAAAAAAAATCAAGCAAAATGATTGTAGGCAAATAGGCAAGCAAGAACAATCCTAAAACTAACAAAAAATTCATTAAAATAGGGGTTTATTTGAACATACCTATTAATAGAAGAAATGAAATTGTCTTACTGTTCTTGAAGCTTAGATCAATGAAATCTTCGTTGTTGGTGGCGATAATAGCTATGGAATTCTCAAACCCTCCTTGGAAGCAAGCACATAGCTCTCTCCTTCCTTCTCCAACAATCAGAAATGAAAATGATTCATAAAAAACCAAAATCCGAATTTTATAACCCGCGTGCCAATTTTCTACTATCTCCCGGCGATAAATTAGGTCGTTGCGCGATATTTTGGAAATATAAAAATATTTTCGGGAGCCAAAAATATCACGATATTTTCTCGGCGATATTTCAGCTCGCCGAAAATATCACAATATTTATGAATATCACCGATATTTCGGCGATCTTATCAACACTGGAAAAATCTATGGCAGAGCCCTCACTGGATGAAAATAAAGATTTTCATCTGGCTTGTGCATCAATGGAAAATCCTAAATTGGGAGAATCTCCTAAAAAAAGGCCTTATAGGTCCCTCCAAATGTTACCTCTGCAACCTACAAGAGGAGACAATGGAGCACCTTCTCAACCTCTCTCCTTTCACATCACATGTGTGGGATTGGGTGGCCTCAATTTTTAGACATATAGATCGGGACAATCTCAGCATTTCCAACACTTTGAGGAATTGGAGGAATAATTTCTCAGGGAATGAAATCATCAATAAAGCTTGGACTCTGGTTCCAGGCTTTGTTATCTGGAATGTTTAGAAAGAGTGCAACAGTAGGATCTTCAAAAAAAAGGCAAGCACGCCACACCACATAACTGATCAAATTTTAAAGCAACTCAAAGATACAGTAGGAAGTTTGGTGAGAACACTTCCCAAGGAACCTCCTCAGCCCCAAGAGGAAAGTATCATACTTCAGTTGGGTCTTCAGTCCATAATCCCTCAGGGCCTGACCAAGGGAATAGGACAACTAAATGTAGTTAGTATAATTTGGAAACCTCCTCCTCATGGCTTCTTAAAGGTTAACATTGATGGCGCTTCCAAGGGCAACCCAGGATTAGCTGGCTTTGGAGGGGCTATAAGAAATGAACAGGGTCAGATAAAGAAGATCTTCCATGGACATCTGGGAAAAGCCACTAACAATATGGCGGAGCTTATGGCATTAGAACAGTGCTTAGAAATCCTGTTGGACTCAAATTCTCATAATATTATCATCGAAGCTGATTCAGAATTAATTATTCGAGCGGCCAAGAAAATTTGCAATGGTTCTTCTCCAGAAAAAGTTTCGAAGAATTGGAGGCTTCTGCAGATCTTTCATCGGATCCAATCCCACCTGCAAACCTTAAAAACTATTCACTTTGTTCATGTGAAAAGGAAAGCTAACATGTTAGCAAACCGTTTGGCGAATGAAGGTGTATCCAATAGGAACAGGGATTCAAGATTTATTTGGGAGTCGCTTCCCACAGGAAAATTGATGGAGGACTGTCTTTGTCAGGCAGACAGAGATATGGAGCTATGGACTAACAGGTTGGAGAGACACAGTTCAGGAGATAAATATTTCGGGAGGAGGGCACAAGTTTCGTCTGTTGCACCTGATTAATGGCCAGTGCAGGGCACATGAACATGTAGGTCTGTCAGCATTGCGTCCTTTGCTAATACCATTCAGCGGTTTATCAGACAGAGTATATCCAGTTTGTGGTTTTTTTGGTTAAGGCTCTGATTCCTTTCAACATGCGACACATGGCAGTGTTAAGTGAGAGAATACCACCCTCATCGGGCAGTTATTCTTTGAGCTTTTTGTTTACCTGATATCTGTGTAGACCGTTGGATCTGTGTAAAGGGATCAACGGTGTAGATTGATCGTGCATGTTTGTTTGGCATCGACGGTTTTTCGGACAAGGCTCTGATTCCATTCCGAGGGTGACACATTGCCTCATCAAGTGAGAGAAAAACCACCGTCATCGAGCGGTTATTCTCAACGCTTTTTATCCACCTGATATCCAAGTAGAACGTTGGAGTCGGGTTGGGGGATCAACGGTTTGGATTGATCGTGCAATTTCGTTCGGTAGTATGGATCCGAATTAAGTTTTATAGCTAGCCTAATGTTTTATCTGGCTCCATGCTTGACAGTTTTTTGGGCGGGGCCCATTTGACTTGATCGGCCAGTGGTAATTCATGCTTACTATAAAAACTTTTATGGTTGTTGGTAGACCATTTTGAAAATTTTGTATTCTATTTTCTGCTCTCTTTTGTCCAAGAGTGCTCATTTGTAATTCCCAGTTTCCCTAACCAGCTGCCTGACTCTCAGAGTTGGGGCGATGACATGTAAATTATGTATCATTGGCTAGATTAATAGAAGGTCCTACTCTTACTTGATAAAAAAAAAAGTTTATCATATCAATCAAAATCAAGTTAGATACCAAATTGTTATAAGAGGCTTCCTTATTTGTGAGACAAGTGATTTTGTTGTTAAAGTTTATGGAGATGTATATACTTTACCCCTTTGAATTTGATCATGTGGATATTATAAAGGATTATTCATAACCTTTTACTCACTATACTATATATATAGTATAGTAATATATCACCATATATTTAACACATTAATAATGTTTCTTCTCTAAATTGTATTAAATATAGGTTTATTGATGAATATTTATTAATGTGATTGTTCTTAGTAATTAGTTATTATGGAGGACCTTATGTTATTATTAAAATTATTTCAATTAATTTATGGAGGAATAACTATTAAGTTTAATAGTTAAGTTTAATTGCTAGAAGTGATATGTTGATCTCTTGAGCTTGTGAAAACTTTGGATTACCATTGGTATCGTCTTCACAATGACGGAAATTACCTTGTAGGTTCAAGGGGATAAATATTGCATGGTTAAAAAGAAGAAAGAGAAAAAAAATTGATTGTGTGCTAGGACCATATTTTTATGGAAACATTTAATACTTGTGAAGCTTTAGCATGGGTGAGGAAACAACACATAGTGTTATTGAAACCAAAAAAATAAAGATAAATACCTAACAATAAGCAGAGAGGGACTTTGTAACAAACGTGTCATCGATAATTCTGGTTGAGATGTGATCCAAATTTCCAGGTTTGCAAATCTTTTAGAATGCCATGATACCATGGGTCACCAAACGAGATGGTGAATAAGTGTTCATTTGGAAGTTCATCATTCAAGGGTAGGTCTTGCACACTCGTGGGGAATTCAAAATGAACTTAGTGAGAGCCAAGCCTTTCTTACTTTCTAGGGTCACAAACTCCAAATCATACTCCTAAAGGATAACAACCCAATGGGCATACCTCCCATTAATGACCTAAATACTCGATATAAAGGACATAGGGTTATATTTTGTGATGACCCGAGTTGTTCAAATCAAGATATATTGACAATTTCTGGACAAAGAACGCAACTCACAACACCAACTTCTCCTCATGGAGGTAGGACATAGAGGGTGTGGTTAGATTCTTTCTCCCATAGTAAATGATATGTTCAAATCCATTGACACTCCCTTGAACTAAGACACATGCTACAATTTAAGTGGAGGTGGAAAGGTACACGATAAAGTCCTTATCAAAGTTAGGTGGACTAATCAGAGCAGGTGAGAGCACACTTAACCTGAAGAAACTAATGAACAATGGTGGTATACTCAAGAATGAATCTACGTAAGAAAATTTCTTTCTCTTGAATGCTCAACAATTGGTGTAGGTTATCAGGGCGAGGTACCTCAATGGTAGCTCAAACTTTGAGAGGTTCAAAGGTAACACTACCTTTGGGGATTATGAAACCAAAAATCTATTTCATAGGAGCGAAAAAATTCACTTAAGAGGGTTAAGACGTATATTATACTTGTGACATGAAATGAAGATGATACACAAATCTTACAAATGTTGCAACCATTGTTTCAAATGAGTAATGAGATTATCAAGGTAAGAAAGGATGGCTCTAGCATTTTTTAACCCAAAAGGTGATCCGTAAATTTCTGTGGATATTCCACTGGACAGTTCGTCACAAAAAATATGATAATAATGTATTAAAATACTGAAATTTTACACTATTACAGTTCTATTAAACTTTAATATATGTAGATTTAATTGAAATTAATGCATGCATGTGAATGGAAATAATGTAGAAATGTATAAAATGATAAAATAAGCTCAGACGCACATAAGACAAAAGATATGATCTATGGGAAACCCTTTCAGGAGAAACCCCGGCTGGAAGGTGAGGTTGTTGTGCTCTCTTTCTCTATTTGGAAATATGGCTGTAGGTACAAAGAAGTAATGCCTATGGCTCGTGGGATGCTAAAGTGCACTGATCTTATCTATGTGCTCTACCTCCTATCTCTCTTGGCTATCTTTGCTAAGCTATTGAACAAAATTCTCTTGAAAGAATGGAATGCCTCTTCCTCCTAGTGGTCTGATTATAACAAAACCAAATAGCCTACTAGTGGTTAAGTTTAACTACATCAAATATTAACTAGAGTTACAAAATATACTCTTTTAGAGTCTTTTACATCAAAAAAACGTGACTAGGCCACTTTCCATGAATAATGGGGGTTGACACAACATCCTCCTGAACTATAGGTGTGAAAACAGGAAGGTCAACTTCTAAATGGCATAACTTTTGCATACAGACTCCGATTGACGTGCTTCTTTTTTTGTTGGAAAGGTATCTGTGTGTAGAATATCATGAGAAGTTGTTAGGCTAAAGCAGCCAATTTTACCCCAAGAAATGTCGTTTGATGCCTCAAAACACTCCCATAAGGTTTTATAATTTGTTTCGCCAAACTGGGTCCTACTGGTAAAAACTGTCCCGTGAGCTGATTCCTCCTCTTTTTCCACTACAAACACATCAAGATGGATGACAAGCAATATAATGATCCAATTCAGATCACACCTCCCCATTTTGGGAGGCTTTTGGTCCCCAAAATATTTTACTGAATGAGGTGAAGAAATTTTTCCTCCACCTTCTCTCTGGTTTACCATTTAGCTTTGCTTGGAAGTTGTCCCTTCAACCCAGTCTTCCAAAGGTCATGTTGCCCCTGTCTTGTAGTTCTAGACCTCTTTTGAAAAACTGTATCTTTTGTCAACTCTACGTGATCGTTTGGTGCCAAATCCTCCATAGAAGGTAGGACCTGTTCCTCCTCATGATCTAGCATGGAAGGCTCATAGAGTTTTAAATTCTCTACATTCACAACTGAATAAATGTGAATATATGGTCGTAAATTAAGTCGATAGGAATTATCACCCACCTTTTCCAGTACCTCAAAGGGACCACACCTTAGAGCCTTGATTTTCATAGTAGGCCCCTGCAACCTCTCCTTGTTCAACTATATCCATACTCTGTCTCCCATCTTGAATGATTTCTACGGTTTGTGCTGATCATGCCTGGCCTTATACTTCTCTTGTGACTTTTGTAGTGTTTCATGTACCTTTAGATTGATTTTCCTAATCTTCTCTATACATTTTTCAGCCCTCAAAGCATCCCCTGTAAGATCTTCCCTCACTCCTCCTTGTTGCCCATATGAAATATCCAAAACAAGTCTCAAACGGGGAGTTTCCTGTAGAAGTGTGGACTCCTTTTTTTACAAGAATGGTGTATATATACTAGATTTTCATCCTAGGTATTCAGATGCTTCTCGTTGTATCCCCCTAGAAGCTACACCAAAGTCTTGTTGACTACTTTTTCCTGCCCATCTGTCTGTGGATGGAATGTTGTAGATATCTTCAACTTTGTGTCCATCTTCTCCCACAATGTAGTCCAGAACACACTAAGAAATCTTGTGCCCTTGTATGAAATGATGCTCGTTGGTATCCAAAGTGCACCCAGACCTATCTAAATTTTTTTTTACTACTTATTATCCATTTATTGTCTTTGTCCAAAGCATCAGAACACACATATTGCTGAAACTGTCAACTACCATGAAGAGGTATTCATGTCCCTTCCTTGTTGTCGGTAAACCTCCCACAAAGTCCATGGAAATTCTTTCCCAAGGACAAGTAGGTATAGGTAAGGGATGATATAGACCCTATTTCCTATTGTTAGGCTTGTTGGTACAACAAAGCATTCATCCTCTTATGAACCTAACTACTTGCTCTTGCACCTTGGGTCAATACACATACCTCTGCAGGTTATCCATGATCTTCCCTACACCAAAGTGCCCTGCAACCTTCAAGGTGTGAGCCTATCTAATCAACTACAAACGCTCACTGTTTAGGAACACATAACTTATCCATCTTATAGAGTAACCCATCCTAGAGATGGTAGCCAATGGTGTTGTTGTGATCATGCACATGACTCTGACTCTGCAACTGCTAATACACCTCCTTGAAGTCCTCATCTTCTGAATATGCCTCTATATATGCATCATGGGTAAATGGCTCCATGTGCATAAGAATCCCTAAAGTTGTAATCTCTGATGTAGGTGGCCTTAAAAGCATATTGACCAAATTGTTTTTGCTACCCATCTTATAGTTAATCACCAAATGAAAACGTTGTAAAAACCCCATCCATTTTTAATGCTTGGTATGATGTAAATCACTTTGGGCCTGCAAGTATTGTACTAGCTGGTGATTTATTTGGATTACTGTCTCCTTTCCCATCAGATAGTGCTTCCACTTCTTCACAACTTGCACCATGGCATAGAGCTCCTTATCATAGGTAGGGTGGTTAAGAACTTCCACATGAATACTTCAGAATGGTAGCAAATGAGCATTCCTCCTTACATCAAGACAGTTACTCCCATATCATACCCGCTCGCATCTGTCTCCACTTCAAAGGGTCGTTGCATGTTCGGTAATGCTAGAACTAGTGCTTAACTAATCTTCTTTGTTAGCTCCTCGAAAGTCTTCTACTAAACTTTTTCCCATTTGAAACTCTTACCACTTGTTGTTATGGCGTGGAGTGATACTTTTACCGTTTAAAATGAGGCTATGAACTTCCTCAAGTACTGTACTTCCCTAATGAAACTCCTGACCTCAGAAAAATTGCTAGGCACCGGTCATTTCGTGATGGCCTCCATCTTGGAAGTGTTGATTTGGAAGTTCATCATTCAAGGGTAGGTCTTGCACACTCGTGGGGAATTCAAAAATGAACTTAGTGAGAGCCAAGCCTTTCTTACTTTCTAGGGTCACAAACTCCAAATCATACTCCTAAAGGATAACAATCCAATGGGCATAATTCCCATTAATGACCTAAATACTCGATATAAAGGACATAGGGTTAGATTTTGTGACAACCCCAGTTGTGCACATCAAGATATAATGAAAATTTTTGGACAAAGAACACAACTCACAACACCAACTTCTCCTCATGGAGGTAGGACATAGAGGGTGTGTTTAGATTCTTTCTCCCATAGTAAATGATATGTTCATATCCATTGACACTCCCTTGAACTAGGACACATGCTGCAATTTAAGTGGAGGTGGAAAGATACACGATAAAGTCCTTATCAAAGTTATGTGTACTAATCAAAGAAGTATAGGTGAGAGCACACTTAACCTAAAGAAACTAGTGAACAATGGTGGTATACTCAAGAATGAATCTATGTAAGAAAATTTCTTTCTCTTGAACACTCAACAATTGGTGTACGTTATCAGGGCGAGGTACCTCAATGGTAGCTCAAAATTTAAGAGGGTCAAAGGTAACACTACCTTTGGGGATTATGAAACCAAAAATCTATTTCATAGGAGTGAAAAAGATGCACTTAAGAGGGTTAAGACGTATATTATTCTTGCGACATCAAATGAAGATGATACACAAATCTTCCAAATGTTTCAACCATTGTTTCAAACGAGTAGTGGGATCATCAAGGTAAGAAATGATGGCTCTAGCATTTTTTAACCCAAAAGGTGTTTCATAAATTTCCGTGGATATTCCACTGGACAGTTTGTCACAACAAATATGATAATAATGTATTAAAATACTGAAATTTTACACTATTACAGTTCTATTAAACTTTAATATTTGTAGATTTAACTGTAATTAGTGCATGCATGTGAATGGAAATAATGTAGAAATGACAAAATAAGCTCACACACACATAAGAAAAAATATATGCTCTATGGGAAACCCTTTCAGGAGAAAACCTAGCTGGAAGGTGAGGTCGTTGCGCTCTCTTTCTCTATTTGGAAATATGGCTGCAGGTATAAAGAAGTAATGTTTATGGCTCTTGGGATGCTACAGTGCACTGATCCTCTCTATGTGCTCTACCTCCTATCTCTCCTGGCTATCTCTGCTAAGCTATCGAACAAAATTCTCTCGAAAGAATGGAATGCCTCTTCCTCCTAGTGGCTTGATTATAACACGACCAAATATCCTACTAGTGGTTAAGTTTAACGACATCAAATCTTAACTAGAATTACAAAATATACTCTTATAGAGTATTTTACAACAAAAACACGTGACTAGGCCACTTTCGATGAATAATCGGGGCTGACGCGACATCCTCCTGAACTATAGGTGTGAAAACAAGAAGGTCAACTTCTAAATGGCATAACTTTTGCATACAGACTCTGATTAACGTGCTTCTTGCATTGTTGGAAAGGTATTTGTGTGTAGAATATCATGAGAAGGTGTTATGCTAAATCGGTCAATTTTAACCCCAAAAAAATGTCGTTTGATGCCTCAAAACACTCCCATAAGGTTTTAGACTTTGTTTCGCCACACTGGGTCTTTTCAGTAAAAACGGTCCTATGAGTTGATTCCTCCACTTTTTCCACTCCAAACACATCAATATGGATGGAAAACAATATAATGATCAAACTCATATCACACCTCCCCATTTTGGGAGGCTTTTGGTCCCCAAAATATTTTACTGAATGAGGTGAGGCAACTTGAAGACACATGCGATGAACAACCAATGGGGGAGAATTTTTTTTGCATTGTTTTTAGACTAAGAGTCCCTGGTTGGCTTGCCATCTCTGCGTAATTTTCTAGAGCATTGATGTTGGGCTGGTCTGTGCATTTCCTGAAAGCAGTGGAGCTGGCTAGTTCTGCGTAGTTCTGGAGAATAGTGCAGCTGACCTGGGCTGCTCTGCGCATTTCTGGAGAGTAGTGCAACTAGGCCTGTTATGCACATTTCTAAAGGGTAGTGCAACTCATCTGGCCTACTCTGCACAATTTTGGAGAACAGTGTGAGTTGGCATGCTCTGTGCAATTTCCATAGCAAGGCTGGTTGGCCTACTCTGCGCAATTTTTGAGTGCAGGGGAGCTGCTAGGCTTCTCTATGCAATTCCTGAGGAGAAGACAAGTTTTCCTCTAGGTTTGTGCAGTTTTGCCTGACAATCAATTAACAGGGTGTGAACCAAGTGTTGGATGTGCTTGTGGTTGACCGACGGGAAGTGAATGAACACAAGCTGTTAAATGATAGATGAGATCAAATAAACACTAGTACATGATATGTGTAGGATAGTTGCAATGATTTTGAGAAGGGAGGCTCCAAAATGAAGCAAAGGAAAAATTTTGGAGGGAATGTTGTAGCCGCTACAACAAATCCATTGCCTTCAATGAATATTAATGTCAAGTGGTGTTTCCATCAATCATAAATGTGGATATTGTTTCACATCGTGTTGTCATTGATGACAAGAAGTGCCTTTCATGAATCAACGGAAGCAGTATGATAGCCATATCTCTTGCATTCCCTCATCAAGTGAAGTGAAAGAGTCCTGAAATTTATTTAGTTTATTTCAAATTTAGGTTTCCCTAATGATTCTATGGATGGTATGATTGGATAGTCCTCTATGAGACCTTTCTAATGGTATATCACACTTGGAAAAACTTCTCCTTCGTGAGAAGTTATGATCATTTAAATATGGAAGTTGTAGTGAGAGCCCAATACACCAAATTTATGTAAACTCACCAGATTTGTTAAAGATCACACATGTTGAGGGCAAATCCATACATTGGAAAATCAATCAATGATTTCAAGTGTGTGAACATGTGCATTGTTTGATGTAGTTAAACGATGTGCATCTATCAATTTATCTAATGGTGGTCAAATGATTTAATGATGGATGATGAGAAGAGATGTGTGGCATTCAACCTCCCACATTGAACCAATGAGATGTTGACATGTGGTAGGCATCTAGTAGGTGTACACCTGGACAATCAAAGTGGCAATACTAGACAACTGGCATGTTGAGTCAAGTCCACATGGAAGTGTAGGATTATGTGGCATAATGTTGATGATGTGGCACCCTTCCATGTGGCATGCTAACAAGGCTTTCTTGGTTGGCAAATAAACGAGAATCTTGATAAGATTTGGCCCACTCAAAATTAACCACTTGGCAAGTATAATGTCTTGAAGACATCAACAAGTGAATGCCTAATAACTCTTAGCCCCTAGGTTTTAAGGAACGGTTGTACGAGTTGACTTGTTCCTTGAATCAATGGCCCGATTGTGCATATATTATGGCACAAATTGTGGTTCATTGGCATTGATTGTGAACTAAGAGTATAACATGAGAGCCTCATCCTCATGGCTAGTCTACAGTGAGTTTGTTTCATTGGTCACATGGTCAAAACCCTAGAGTATGTCGAGGGATAAATCTTTGATTAGCTTGACACTATGACGGTGATATTAGTTTGGCTTAGATGATTGGATTGATGATATGACATGGAAATGGTTCTTATTTGGAGAGTTCCAAAGGCACAAATTTTACTCGCTCAATGCCATGATTGTGATATTGTTCTGGGTCATTGACTTAGACATTGTGACGCATGGTTTTTATTTGGAATGTGTTGAGGGAACAATAGTTGATTGGATAAGACATCATTACGTATGGTTTTGATTTCAAATGTGTTGAGAGCACAGTAGTTAATTAGGTCAATATTGCAATTGTGATATTGTTCTGGCTCATTGGCGTGACATTGTGACGTGGATACAGTTTTGATGTTATGAATATGATATTGTGACCCGGATATGGTTTTGAATTGGGTGTGTGAAAGGCACAACTTGCGATTGGCTCAAATCATAATTTTACATTGTGACGTGGATGCAATTTTGAATCAAAGTGTGCTAAGGGCACAATTTTTTATTGGCTCAGACACTGTGATGTATGATTCTAATTTGGAATGTGTTGAGAGCACAATAGTTGATTAGATCAGATGTTGTGATGTATGGTTTTGATTTAAGATGTGCCAAGGGCAAAATAAACAATTAGCTTAACACTGTGACTATGTTATTGTTCTAGCTCGACACCATGATTGTGATATTGTTTTTTTTTTCATTGGCTCAACATTGTGACGTGGATATGATTCTAAATTGGAATGTGACAAGGGAAAAAAATTTCGTTGGCTCAAATGTTGTAATGTGGACATTTTGACTGGATCAATGTTGTGATATGGATATTCCTCTAAGTATGGCTCAACCTTAGTGAGATGGATAAGCAGTGTGTTTTGACAAATAGAATTGACAATCCCTTCTAGCACATGATATGTTGTAGCACAGTTGGTTGGAACATGGTTTATCTCCTGTGAGGTCAAGGTTTTGAACCTGAAGGTTGGTTGATTCTTTTATTGTTTTTATTTTTCCAACAAAGATCTATTTTGTAGAATGCCACCGTACCTTGTTCATTTTGTAAAGTGTGCTTGGATTGTGTTATTTTTTAGAACCATTAATTTAATTTCTATTTTTATATGGTTTTTGGAGTCAGTATGAAGCCAAATTGAATTTCGCAAGAAACATCATGACCAAAATTTTGTGGTGCTTGAAGAGCCTTGATGATACGTTTTTGATGTCTAGAACCTATAATCTTTTTTTTGGATGCTTGGTGTGTGTATGACCAAATCAAGATCAGGGAAAGGAGTTAGGGTGATAGATCAATGAAGAGATTGTTGTAATAAGCAGAGTAGGTTATGAGCATGTTTTGGAAACATTACGGTAGCAACAATATTTATATCAAATATTTTTGGACAAAATCACATTTAGATTATAAAGTCGACGTGTTTCAAACCACAAAAACCTAACCATTTCTTTCAAAAAAAGACCATGAGACATAGACAATGAAGTTTTGATAAGGCACTCTATGGTGTAAAGGTCATCGAGTCAAAATTTTGTGAGAAAATCTGAGAGTGTGACTTAAATCCCAGAATGATTTTAACAACTTAAATATCTCTAAATCATAACTACTCAATCTAAAAATTAATCTTGCAAGACTCACAAAAATTAACATAACAAAACAAACAAAAATATTATCATAAAATATTTATTATTTATAAATAAAAAATTAAATATATATTTTCTCATTTTATTCACGATTACATTCACTTGAACAAAAAATGAGCCAAGATATCCTCTACAAAAAAAAACACATACTACAACCACATAAACCCCAAATATTTATAAATACAAGTCCCACTTTAATTGCAACAAATTCAAGAAGCGTGCATTAACTTTGACGAAGAGAATCCCATCTACATTTTTTTTCGATATGCTACTTCGAAACTTTTCGACCAAATCCCTATCCATATCTTACACGCAATTACTATTAAGGCGATGACAGAACCCATAAGCTTGTTGTACCATGGCTCCGTTATTCTGGAGATGCTCTACATCTCTCTTCCACATGAAGATAACGATGAACGGGCTGTGACTGTGGTATCTCCGCCATGGACGCTCTTATTCGCTGCCTCCTTCGAACAAAGGAAGAATGTGTGGGAACCCAAGTCCTCGACCTTATCACCTGGATTTAAACCTGCCAACAAAACTGACAGACCATTAACCACGGTTTGCATACGAACAAAACTGATAGACCATTAACCATGGTTTCCATATCAAACACAACAACCTATATTCTAGGTACATCCACCATTTCTCCGAAATTGGGACATAATTAGGTTCAAGGTGTATTTAAAATTCAACGCAGTTTAGATGACTAAACCAAATTAGGGTTCTTACAGTTGATGGTGAATTGTGAATAATGAAGTCCAAATGAGGCAGGATCATTACTGAGAAGAGGCTTACGCCCTTCCTTGGCATAGAGAACAAGGGTGGGTTTAATTGCATCCTCCACTGTGGCATCTTTGGAGAGTAATGCATGTAGTAGACCAATGCTCCGTGCAACTGTCACGTTCACCAGTAATTTATTAGCGCCTAATGCCTTATCATTCACTCGGTTATTTGTCCAAGCCGTGTGTTTCCACTGATCCCGATTGAGAAGCGCAGGATGTGTCTTTGGCCTTCTCATGGTCACACTTGTATTTTTCTTCAATTTCAATGATGAAAATGTTGAAATGGTAATTTCAACTGCTGCGTATTGTTCCCAGAAAACCAGCCAGACTTCCCCTCAACGCTTTTCAAGAGACAGTGGTATTTCGCAAATGGCAGCGATAACACCTAGCAGCAGCTACTTTACTTATTTGTCCTGATCCGACGCCCCACATTTATTCCAGTTATTTTAAGCCACCGCCATTACCGTCTTTTCACCCTTTAATTGTGTTTGTGTTCCCAAAGGAAGGAGGAAGATCAGATCCACAACTAAGCCATTACTTCTAAACAACCGCATTAAAGAGCAGAATGGCCGAAAGTGGAAAGAACCAGCCTCGAGCCGGCCGCAGCATTTATCAGCTATGGGTTTCAACACAACCAACTCAAGAAGCACAACAGAATGTCAGAAAGATCAGATTTCGTTCATTATGAGCAGCAGATTGCAGCAGAGACTCTATCAGAGAGTTGAAGCGGTTGATGGACTGTTATGACCCCTATTGCACTATATATGTGTAGACACAGTAGTGTAGATGATATAGAGAGCAGAGGAGAGAACGCAACAACGTGAAGAAAAAAGCTTCCAGAATAGTGAAATGCACAGCAGTGCAGATTTGAATGTAATTTGTTTTGTGATTGTTTGCTGTGAGAGAAGGTAGAAACGCAGCAACACAATTTTTATTGTTTGCATCTGAAATGCAAGTGAGGCATAGTAGAAGTGCGATTTTAATTAATGAAGGGGAGCACGCAGCAGCGTGAAGTTTTGGTTATTGTCCATTGTGAAAACAACAGGAAGGGAATGCGTAGTAGTGCAAGTGAAATGTAATGCAAAGAAAACACAGTAGCGTGAAATATTTGCAGTTGTTCTGTTGAGAAAACAAAAGGCAATACGCTGCAACGCGTATGTGTTAAATGAATGTAAGACACAGATTGAAGTGCCTCTAAAGGAGGCATGTTGGAGAATCCCTCCATTAGAAGGAGGATGCTATTTGTGTGGAACTGAAGCGTTCCTTGGTGAATCCCTCTGTCAAGAGGAAGATGCTCTTCAGCATAAATTGGTGAATCCCTTTGTTAAGAGGAAGATGTTTTGTAATAGCAATTGTGAAAATCCCTCTATGTGAGGAAGACGAATTTGTATCAGTTGGTTTACTGTTTATAAATAGAAGTTTTTTTTGTGTGTTGCTGAAACACCAGTTTCAGCGTTGCTAATACACCGTAAGCAGAAAATAGTCTTGACGTCAAAACAGAGTGTTGCTGATACACCGTAAGCAGAAAATAGTCTTGACGTCAAAACAGAGTGTTGTTGATACACGAGTTTCAGCATTGCTGAAACACCGTTGCTGAAACACTGCAAACAGCAACTGACGAAACTGCGTTGCTGAAACACTAGTTTCAGCAAAGCGATTTTTTTTTTCTGTTTCCGCTGTGTTAAAACAGAGTATTGTTCAATTTTGTTCAGTTTTATTTGGAAATATCAGAAATTCCCAACAGAAAATGAAGATGATGCCTCCCAAGTCTTTTAGGCTTGGGAAGAGCGCCCAGAGTAGGTGGAGGACCTACGGAAACCTTTTTCATGGGGGATATTGAAATTGCGAGGTAATGATTGTCGAGTTGTTACGGAGCTGCTCATATGGCCATTTCTTTGCACTGATCCATTTCTCGGATTCGACCTGCTTCCTGACAACTTGGCCGCCCTTTTCTCCATGAGATCTTTGATTATAACTTCAGAAGACAACATCTAACTTCACCTCAACCTCCTGTATCTGTAATTAGGAGTGGGTGAAAAACAAGAACCCAAAACACGACTTCATCACCAGAGAAAAAATAATGGCAAGCCCCAATGCGTGTACTCAGTGTATTGGGTGCAACAGATGCCCACAGGGCGGCCTTACTTCCACTACACATCAATCGAAATTTCTGGAAGAGATTCTAATCCAATCCAATCCAGAAATTATAGATGCAAAACAATTTAATAGCACCTAGGGTATCACTGACCCCTTCGTGAAATGGCACTAGGCATTGTTACAGCAGACAACTTGGTACTGGTATTATAATAATCCATGGATTAATAGGATGGAGTGAACCTATGGCAACTTGCACTCCTCCTTGTCCTTCACTTTGCCTTTCTCAAAACGCTCGAATGAATTGTGAATGAATAAGGGCGTGGGGGACTAAATACATCTTAATGCTATAAAGGGCCCGCTTCGAAACTACTCTAGAGACCCACCTAGTGGCGGGAGGTTGAGTAGCAGGGTGAAGGAAAGTAGCCACACACCCACGTTGTGAGCGAAGGAGAATACGAATGGTCGGACCAATGAGAGTCCGCAACCTCCTGTTTTCAAATTCCTACTCTACCTTATCGCTTCAATTTAACCTAAAAGTCTAGATTGAAACTTTTTAAAATTTGAATTATGAGATGGCATAACTTATTCATATTATCTCTTCAATTTAACCTGAAATTCTAGATTGAAACTTTTTTAGATTTGAACTATGACATGGCATAACTTATTCATGTGTTAAAATTGGGTTAGCATGGTATTATTGTTTTAAACTTTTTGAAAATTAAACTATGACATGGCATAACTTATTCAGATGTTCAAATTGGGTTAGCATTGTATTATTGTTTTGGGATTTAATTTAATTATAAATTTGTTTTTATGTAATATTTAAGGAGGTAGTGAAAATGAAGTGCTATATATCAAAAAATTGAGGTTTAAACTTTTGGATTTACTCATGTTTTTATAGGAGATATATTAGACACCTAAATTTTTAATGTGAATATGTATTGGGTGTTGTCTCGGGTGGTTGGGACGGAGCACTATTGCCCTCCCCACTTAGGTTCGATTCATGATGGACATGTTGAGTTTCATGCGCACAACATATATCGTCTCATGCTGGGTTGCTGTCAAGTGTGACGCTGAGTTGCCTGCGCGCAACATATATCGTCTCATGATGGGTTGCTATCAAGTGTGACGCAACGAATTATACAGATATTAGTTGTACAGATATTGTATATATTGTGATATAATGCTTCTTCAGCCGGACCCTCCCCTCCACCCCCACCCCCACCCCTCCCTTTCAAAAAAAAAATTAAATGTGAATATATTTACTTATTTTTTAATTAGAAATAAAAAGAAAACACAATTAAGAATTTTGATTTTGAGAATATTTTTAAATTTAACTAATAAATATGAAATTAATTATTTATCTTTATTTTTTAATTTCTTTCTCTCAATTTCTAAAATATTCCTAAAATCTACCATAAAAATAAAAATAAATTCCCTTACCTCACTTAAGGACCCTATAGACCCAAAGGACATGAAAAATGTTTACTTGATTCCATGTTACTGTGGTATACCATATATTGGAGAAATGGGTTGTTCAATTACCCAGATAATGCATGAGCACACTATAGACATAAGGCACAATCGTTCCCACTCATCGGCCCTAGCTGATTATGCAAAGAAATACAAGCATCATTTCTGTATTGAGGATTCCAAAGTCATTGCTAGAGTTGATCATTTCTACCATAGGAAACTTACAGAAGACTATCGGGATTGAGAGGCATGCGAGAAATCTCATCAAAGATGATGGTTGGACGCTGAGCAGGAGGAGGAGGAGGAGGATTCTTGCCCTCTCCCTATGATTCTCTTGTCTCCTCTCCCCTTCTTTTTCCTTCCTCTCCCCTGAGGATTCCGGCCCTCTCCCTATGATTCTCTTGTCTCCTCCCCCTTTCTTTTTCCTTCCTCTCCTCTCCTTTTTCTTGCCATTGGTTATCTTTATTAATTCTCTTGTTTTTATTGTGTTCCTTTTGTTTTCCTTATCTTTAATTTAATTAATTAATATTTTATTGTTTTTTTCATTTCCTTTCTCTTTATATTTTTCATTATTATTTGATATTATTTATAAACTCCTAGCAATGATTTTTATATCTCACTCTAAACCCTCTTATTAATTTTACGGAGTACTTGTATCCTCTTTATTCCCCTTTTCAGTTTAATTTTATAACTATGTTTCTTTTAATTTATTAAAATTTAATATTTTATTGTAACAACTATTTTTATTTAAAGCTTATTCTTTTCGCCTTGTTAATTTTTCCTAACTTTATTATTAATATTGGTAAACCAATTTATAATTATATTTATCATATTTTATTAAATAGATTTTATAACTAATAAATATTAAATCATTCATTTTTAGTTTTCTAACTACCTAATCTCGAACGGCTAGTTCTCAACATCGGCTAGTTTTAACCGTGGACAATGATGCATCTTTATATTTATTCATGAAGATTGTATGATTTTTTTCACCTTGCCCTGAAGATGAACCACATTAGTTGGTTCGAAATGTCGACCCAATCTTAAAATGTGATTAATTGAAAAAACATTTTTCTACATTATAAATCACACAAATTTCAAATCTAACCTATTATCACTTAAAAACGGTCTACTAATCTAGATTAAATAAAACCAATTTCTATCAATGAGAACGGTCTACTAATCTAGATTAAATAAAACCAATTTCTATCACTGAGATGCCGTAAACATAATCTTGATTGAATAAAACCCATTTTCTTATCTCCTCGACACTGTCAAGATAATCTAGATTCTCTTTCCCAATAAAACCCCATTTCCTTTTATTTCCACTTCCATTTCAGATCTGCTCGTCTGTGTGGTTCATATTATGGCCAGATAACTATACCACAAACTTAAAATAAATATAAATTATCTTTCACTTTATGGAATTTATTTGAAAATAACTGGGGGAAGTGATGGCTGGTGAAGGTAGAAGCTCATTTGGATATTTCTGTGGTGCTAAAGATTGAATCGATTCCTTGTGATTTAGGTTTAGATTTATATTTTGTGGTGAAGACATTATCCAGTGAAATTATTGGAGCGTGCAGGAAGGTCCTTGACGGATGCATTTATTTTGGCTGTTTTTTAATATGGTAATACAACATGCATAAATGATTTTGGCTGTTTTTTAATATGGTTATATCACAATTCTATTTCCACATTAATTGGGGGAATCTATGAGTGGAACGTTTCCCAACTCATACCCAGCAGAAACCAAACTCTCGTTTGATGGATTTCCTATTGATACACGGACATAGACCGACTGCGTGCCAACGGACGAACATCACGTTAAAGAACCTAATCTACTCTACAAATAATTGTAAAATGTCGCACCAAATGACTTTCAAACTTTGATTGAATTTAAACCCTAAAATTAAAGCTGTAACGTCAAGAAGGTTTGAACCAGAACGCAAATGTTGGCTTTCTTATTAAGATTGGACTGTTTTGATGTTTTACTTGTGCGTTGAAATATAACCTTCACACTAATTTTGATTTCAGAATCTACATTATATTACGCCAATCTTATTTGGGTATTGATGATAGCACCATATACCATCATTTTATTATTTACTTGTTGAAATAATAAAAATTTAGAATATTTAGAATATTTTATTATGTTAATAATAATAATAATATATTACTTATATGACACTCGAAAATGAAGTTGATTATATCAATCAAAATCAAGTTAGATATCAAATTATCTTATTTGGGTATTGATGATAGCACCATATACCATCATTTTATTATTTACTTGTTGAAATAATAAAAATTTAGAATATTTAGAATATTTTATTATGTTAATAATAATAATAATATATTACTTATATGACACTCGAAAATGAAGTTGATTATATCAATCAAAATCAAGTTAGATATCAAATTGTTATACGAGATTTCCTTGTTTGTGGAGTGATTTTGTTGTTAAAATTTATGGAAGTGTATATACTTTACACACTTTGAATTTGAACATGTAGAAATTATAAAAGATTATTCATAATTTTTCATTCTCTATATGATATATGTATAGTATAGTAATATATCACCATATATCTAACATATTAATAATGTTCCTTCTATAAATTGTATTAAATATAACTTTATTGATGTATATTTATTAATGTGTTTGTTCTTAGTAACTAGTTATTATGGAGGACCTTATATTATTATTAAAATTATTTCAATTAATGATTAATTTATGGAGGAATAACTATTATCTAGCCCATTTAAGTTTAATTGCTAGAAGCAATATGTTGATCTCTTGAGTTTGTGACGAATTTGGTTTACCATTGGTACCATCTTCAGAATGAGGGGAATTACCTTGTAGGTTCAATGGGGATAAATATTGCATGGTTAAAAAAGAAGAAAGAGAAACAAAAATAATTGTGTGCTAAGACCATCTTGTTATGCAAGCATTTAATACTTGCAAAGCTTTAGCAAGGGTGAGAAAACAACACAATATGTTATTGACACCACAAAAATAAATATCATCACCTCATAGTAGGTAGCAACAAGATTGGTGATGAATTTGTCATCAATAATTGTACTTCATATGTGGTCAAAACTTCTAGGTTCACAAATTTGTTAGAATGTCATGATACCATGGGTCGCCAACCGAGATGGCAAATAAGTGTTCATTTGGAAGGTCACCATTGAAGGGTAGGTGTTGCACACTTATTGGGAATTTAGAAATGAACTGGGTGAGAGCCAAGCCTTTCTTTCTTTCTAGGGTCACAAGCTCCAAGTCATACTCCCGAAGGTTAACAATCCAATGGACATACTTCCCATTATTGACCTAAATACTCAATAGAAAGGACATATGGTTAGAGTTTGTGACAACCTCAACTGTGCACGTCAAGATATAATGACATGGTTTTTAGACATAGAACACAACATACAATGCCAACTTCTCCTCATGGAGGTAGGACATAGAGGGTCTAGTTAGATTCTTTCTCACATAGTAAATAACATTTTTAGATCCATTGACACTCCCTTGAACTATGACACATACAAAAATGTAAGTGGAGGTGGAAAGATACACGATAATGTCCTTATCAAATTTAGGTGGACTAATCAAAGGACTAGAGGTGAGAGCATACTTAACTTGAAGAAACTAATGAACAATGGTGGCGTACTCAAGAATGAATCTACGTAAGAATTTTTCTTTCTCTTGAAGGCTCAGAAATTGGTGTAGGTTATAAGGGCAAGGTACCTCAATCGTAGCTCAAACTTTGAGAGTGTTAAAGGTAATGCTACATTTGGGGATTATGAAACCAAAAAGCCATCCCATAGCAACAAAAAAGATGCACTTAAGAGGGTTAATATGTATATTATACTTGCGACATCAAATGAATAAGATACACAAATATTCCAAATGTTGCAACCATTATTTCACACGAGTAGTAGGATCATCAATGTAAACAAGGATAATGTGGAATAAGACATGAAAATAGTATGACATGGCATGTTGAGAAGTGGATCTAGCATTTTTAAACCCTAATGGCATCAATCGATACATGGAATCTCCCCAAGGATTACTGAAGGCTAATTCAAAAATTGAATGTCAATATGATTATAACTCAAGAATCCATTCATAAATGATAAAACCTCATAGACCACACACTCTTTGATAATTTGATCAATAAATGTCATGAGATAGTTGTCTTTTTCTCAATCTTTGTTCATATCTTGAAAGTAAGTGTAGTTTTCACTGGTGCTTTGCTTTTTCATGATAGGAACTGAGTTGGAAACCCAAAATGTATAAGTAACAGGGTAAAAAAAGCATTGTTTTTTAAGCTTATCAATTTCATCCTTGATGGCATTGTAACACGCCCCCTCCCCTATCTAACCTGACAAGCAGAGGTGGTTACTAAGCTAACTCAACGCTCTATGTGGAGTTATGCAAAAGGTGTATACAAATTTTTGAATTCCTTTCACTTTTATCACTAAAAGGACCAATTTCATCATATTTGTCTCTTTGAAATGTTTCTGGTGATAAAAATTGTTGTCTTAATTAGACTCTAAAAATGGAAGTTGTATTGTCTTAATGTTATGCACTTCACCTGCAAAAATAACATAATGCCAGAAATACAAAACAATAATGCCAGAAACACAAAAATATCACATGAATTGAGACAAGCTGCAATGATATTTTATTATTCTGGAGCATAATACAATGTTCACTTGCCTCTTCGAGGGGGCAACCTCCAACAAAGAAGATTTTAATTACAATAAAACTTGATGATCCTTCCCTTGCTATCTAAGACTATTTATAGATTTATGACATCCAAAACCCTAACTACTAGGGGTATCTTGCATAATATGCATTAACCAATTTATTTATTAATTATGGCCCATTTATAACTAATTTTGGTCACTTTTCTGTAATGTGAGTCAACCACTTATAATTATTATTAATGTCGATAACCGCTTATTGGTTTTATTGACTCAACTAACTAACTATGACTCTAACTAAGCCGCTTAGGATGATTACATATATAAAGGGGTTAGGGTTGGATCCTAACATGCCTTCCCTCATAAAAATAAACTCTAACATAACTCCTACTCTACCTAGGTAAGAGAGTAGTTACTCGCGAATTCAATCCCCATTGTCGAGTCATGGAAACGAGATTACGAGGGTCTGACCCTCAGTATTCTTTTTTTCTTTTCCATTCATTCTAGCATAATTCCTTATTTACCTTACTTACACATTGGGTATGGCAATCACCAATACCCTACTACCACACAATGGTTCACCACGAGTTCGTCGAATTAACAAATGCACAGATGATCGGGATGACCACATCTCCCTACCTCATGACACCATTTCATGTCCCAAACCCCAACCTCTTGACCATGTCCCGACACCATTATATGATTATTAAAACAAAACTAGATGACAAATCTTTATCACTAGAAATAAAGTTAAAATATAAAATACAGTTGTTTAAGCAACAAAAAGCATATGGTTGTGGACATTAAGTAGTCACTACATCCAGAAGAAGCTATGGACATTAAGTGGTCTCTACATTCACAGTAAAACATAACTAGCAAGGCCAAACCCTAAGGGCGTGGAAGAGATTTGAACCCATGAACTCCCACAAGTTACTTAACAACCAAACCAACTCAGCTATCTTTTGGGGACTAGAATTAACTAAATTATAACTTTACTTAAAATAATAATTATTAATGATAAAAAGAATTAATTCACAAATTAAACATATATAGATTTCAAAACAACATGTAACAAAGATTCTCAACTATAAAGATACACCCCCACATTATTATAAAGATTTTTAATTTGTATATAGGCTTTGTTATAATACCATGGGCCACTACCAAACTATTTTTTTGTTATAATGATGCAACAACAATTGGAGTGACTGAGGAACAGAGCGTGGCATTGGTGGTAGCGCTAATCGAGGGCCTCCTACAGTTGAAGAAGGAAGTTGAGGTGGTGACATTAGCTCCAATGCAACAAAGGAAAATTAATGAGGACAATGGAGAGGGCATCTTTGAACTCGGTCCACCTAGTGCAGACTAGCTTGTTTTTCTATTTTAAATCATGTATTATAGATATATACTAATCCTCAGATTATTTTGGAAGGTATATACACAAAACGAATTTAGAGTAGAAGCTTGTTGATGATGTAGTAAGAAGTCAAGTCTTTTTTCTGATATTTTTTATCTCAATTGCTGAAGAACTAGCTGCAGATGTAAAAGGTTTTGTTCTTGATACGAGATTGAAGTTAATACAAAAAACCTAGCCATTTCGTTTAAAAAAAACCATGAGCCATAGAGTAGATGATGAAGTTATTTTAAGGCACTATATCGTGTAAAGGTCATCAATTCAGAACTTTGTGGGAAAACATCTAGCCATGCCAAGGGCTGGTGTGACCTACGCTGGGTGAAGTTTTGTTAAGGCACTCTATGGTGTAAAGGTCATTGATTCAGAGCTTTGTGGGAAAAAATCCAGCCATGCTAAGGGCTGGTATGACCTAAGCTGGGTGTGATCCACGAGTTATTTTTCAACTTAAATGTCTATAAATCACAACTACTCAAGCTACAAATTAGTTGTGCAATAATCCCAAAACTCACAAAAATGAACATAACAAACAAGAAAATATTATTGTAAAAATATTTCTAAGAATTGTTTTTGGTGATAATCACATTAAGATTCATTTGTCGACACATTTCAAACCAAACAATGTGGTTCATCATCAAGACAATATGAACAATCAAATCATGGCAACGGATTAAACAGAGAGATAAATCGTTCCAATGGCTATAATGAAACGATTACTTTTGATTGGGTCAAAAAATGGGTGAAGGTATATTTTCTTATTAATTTAAATAATTAAATTATATATATATATATATATATATATATATATATATATATATATATATATATATATATATATATATATATATATATATATATATATATATATATATATATATATATATATATATATATATATATATATATATATATTAATTATAAATTTGAAATTACAATAAGTTTTTACCATATTCATAATGGGAGGTTACTTTTGACTATACTAAGAATTGGGAGAAAATCTATTTTCATATATATATATATATAATGATAATTTTACCCAATCCTTAATATGAGGCCTAGGATTCTTTATTAATTATAATAGGAATTGTAGAATATATATTATAAATAATGTGAAATATTATTCTTGTTTCGAAGATTAATAAATAAGAAATTAAAATATAATATAAATTACTGTTGTAGCAGCTACAACCACCCTCAAAAATTTTGGCTTGCATGCAAGTTTCAGGGCCTACCTTGGATCCTGTGATCGATCATCCTTGGTCACTTGTTGGTAAGCTGATGATTTCAAGCTCCCCTCCTTGATCCTAAGAGTTGTACGCGTTCTCATCTTTATGCAACATGTGCCATCATCAGACATGGGGGTTGTTGTTTTCCATGCAAAGGGAATGTTGTCTTGCTTCAAGGGAATTATGTGCGTATGGGTGTGTTGTAGAGGCTACAACCACCCTCCAAAATTTTGACCCACACCAATTTCAGAGCCTCCCTTAAAGAGTTTCACTTGATGACTGCACACACTCAGGTTCACTCTGTGAGTTCGTGTGAGTCTTTAAATCCACCTTGCTTATTCATTGCATTCAAGTCTCTGCATGCTAATGTCTAAGTCATGCTTGCGATCATGTTTTGATTATGCTCAAATTATTCGCTTCGTATGTGTTTGTTGTGTTCGCTATGAAAGCATCTGTCACACTCACACACGGAGTCACGTTCATCATTACGCAAGCGTCGTCTCAATCAATGAATGATCAATCACGAGTGTCGCACTTGTCACTTGCACCGTTGGTCAGTCATGTTAAACATGTGTGTCTAGATGGTTTGGTCATATTGTCGTCAAGTCATGTGAGTGTGTGTTCGTATGATCATCTATGCATCTTTCGATTGTTCACACACTTAGTCATTTTGCTGAAGTTCTGGCGACCAGACTCCCCACTGGCAGTCGGACAATCAGCCTACTTTCGACTCGATCGATTGTCAACCAGAATAGCTCAAAAGCACCAAAATAGTCTTTTCAAGATGCGCTACCCGCAAGCAATTCATCACCTCTCATGTTGGCCACCCAGATAGTCAAACCCGATAGTCACCCCACGACTGACTTCGCTCAAAAATTGCACAGAAGCCATTGAACTCACCCGCTCAACTGACTGAGGAAATTATGCAGACAGGTCAAATAGACACAAAGTGCCCATCCCTGTATCCTTCAGAAAATTGTGCAGTTTTCCCAGTCATTCATCCGGAGGGTCGACTGACTACTCATCCAAGAAATTTCGCAGTTTTCATGAGTAGGAATTCTATTGTCCAGCAGTCCCCTCAGCTCATAAATTGTGTAGAGATGATTAGTAGGCCGCCTTCCGAGCCTCAGTGCAATTTCCCTACCAGCAGATCCTAGCAACACGCTGTCAGTTCCCTCTGGGAATTATGCAGTTTTGTCTGCCAGTGACCTGAGCAGCCAACTGGAATTTCCCTCTGGGAATTGCATATTTTTGGCTACCAGTGACCCTAGCAGCCAAATGGTAGTTCCCTCTGGGAATTACACAGTTTTGGCTGCCAGTCTCCCGAGCAGTTCCCCCAAAAAACTACGCAATCCTTGCCCGCTGACCCTTCATGTAGCCCAACCTGTTCCTCTAGAAAATTGTGCAAATATGTTTGTCCAACCCCAACTAATTGTTCATTCTAAAAAATGTGCAGAGCATGCCTGCCTTTCCCTCCTATAGCCTAGACTATCCCTCCCAAAATTTGCACAATTTTGCCTCTCAGCCAAGCCAGACCCGCAGACAGTCACCGTTGACTTAGATTTCCCGTCTCCATCACTCAGTGACTCTTGTGCAATTTTCATCAGCGGTGCCTGGAGCCATCGTCTTGCTTCACAACCTTGCTGCCTCTCCCAGTCACCTGTATCCAAAATGATCATGTGTCATGGTAGACTGGGATGTTTTGGATTTGATGTCGTCTCATCATGAGTAACTGCAGGTACAGGTACACCAACAAACATGTCAAGATGACGAATGAGATGAATGAAGGGGGCACATGCAAATGGATAGGTTCACCAATGGACAAATGAGAAAAGCATGCGAAGCATACGAACATACACCTTCGTGAACAAGTGAGCCTGCCAGGCTTTCCAGCATGAAAAGGAAGGAACAACATGCTAAAGCTTCATCAAGCGAACCAAGTACCATCGAAGACTCCGTGCAGTTCGCCTTGCAGAGGTGAAGCTATGACACACCATGAAGAAATCCATCACCTAGCAGCACTGTAGCTCGACATGCACTCCAGCAACAGCGCGAATGTACCAGCATTGTCATGTCAAGTCATGAGTCATGTTGCCCACATCTCCATTATGGGCTTGTTGTCAGTCAATGTGATGTAACGTGGAAGTCCAAGAGACCCACTTGTTGAACATAGAGTCATGTAAGTCGAAAAGTCATGGAAGCCGAACGGTCATGACGGTAGTCGAACAACCACAAGGGTCAGTTTCACCCCTGCCTATAAATACCCCCCTCATTTATACATGAAAGGACTTTTCACCTCAACTCCTCCCACATAGCCAAGAGAGTTTGTAATCTTTTCTTTGAGGAGTAAGTAGTGGCTCCAATGCCCTGCTAACGGGGTTAGTGATGTATGGTGTAATGATGTGTCTTGGAACTTTCACTTAATTCAAAAGCCTATTAACAAGCCAACACATTTTCACACATGTATTGTATTTATTGTAAGACTAATCTTTAACACTTGTAATGCATGTTGCTTTAACATGAGTTCTACATATGAACTAATTCATTTGTTGTAATGCATAATCTATTAATTGAAATGTGTTGTATATGATGTTAATGTTGTCCCGTCTGTGTCGATTGCTCTGCTAGACATCAGACAAACATTTCACATGAACCTTGCTATAAGAACCGTTGCACTCATTCAGATGGATCCGTGAGTGTTGTACGTGTTATCCTCCCTTGTATTTTGTGACTACTGCATCCGATTGGATTTCTCTGCCAGAAGCTGTGTATGTCCTCTTTTGTTGTGTGTTCTTAGGCGAGTTGGGACTAATCCCTTTCAACCTGGAACTCATCTCACTCTCTTCCCTTCACAGTGAAAGAACCATTGACACAAGTACACTTACACTCACCAGGCATGTGAACCTCACTTCCCGAAGACAAACCATACCACTCTCATGTGCTGACAAGAAAGAGTTGAGGTAAATCCTTAAGACAATGGAAACTGGGCCGTCATACCTAATGGGACTCCCACACCAAACGGTGTGAGGTTTAGTTGGGACTTCATACCAGGGTGATCCCCTGAATGTTGGCAGGTCGAGCACCATCAATAGAGTGGTTGTAATCACATAGACATGTTTCGCACTCACTTCACACACTTTTGTCATGGAGGTTTTTTCATCAAGCAAAGTATATATTATGAATTATGGATGGTCTACGTTGTGTCACTAAGTGTCTGTGCATGATCACAGTCAAGTCCTATCATGTTTACATATGTTTCACTGGTATCACACATAGCAATTTTTTCGAGAAACCTAGCCTCACCCAGCTTCCTGGAACTATGTGATTTGCTTCTACAACCATCAAGCTTCCTCCCTTACCTGCTGAAACCCCGTAGCCCGTAGAGACCCCAGCCAAAAATTCTCTCCAAAACTGTGCAGAGAAGTCAGGCAAATAACACTTCTCTCCAGAAAGGCGTAGAGCAGTCTAGCTGCACTGCACTAAGAAATTGCGCAGAGGTGTCCTCCCAGCACCCCCATCACGTAGCAGTGTTGTGTGCCTCAAAACTACGCAGTGTTTTCCAAGCTACCCTCTTTGTCTTGCATGCAAAAAGTTCTTAGACGAGCCTCCTAGGGCCTCATTACAACAACATTTAATATCTGCTAAAATTGCGTAGATCTACCTCCCAGTGACTACAGGAAAAAGTGAAATGTTGAAATCGCTTCCAAGGAGTTGAGGAGAAGGACTAAGGTACCAAGTAATGGAAAAGGTCAGTACCGCATGCAGACTTTGTCGGATGCATGATTATCTTGAGGGTAGTATGGTAAGTAAAGAACACCTTTCAAAGTACAAATCTTAATTGAGTTTGTAGGACTTCTTGTCATTGCCAGATCATATTGTCCTCAGTAACATGCATGTGCGCAAACACGAAAAGTCATTTTATGCGTTTCTTCTACATGTCTTGCTTCCTTTTCACTTGTCCAACCAACTATCATCTTCGTCATGTTGATTGTTATGACATGCTTGCAACCTCGTTCTGGTGATGTTGAAGGTTGTGTTTGAGTTGTGTTCACTATGTAAGCATCTTTCACAACCACACACGAATTCATATGCACTCTCACACAAGTGTCGTTGCGGTCGTTCAACAATCTATCATAAGTTTTGTGCTTGTCACTTGCACCCGTCGGTAAATCACACTGAGTGCATGTTGTCTTGATGGTTTGAGGTGTCTTGTCATCAAGTCATGCTGAGTGTGTGCTCGCAAGGTTGTGCATGTACGAAGTCACTCATTCACACAATTGGTCATTTTGTTGATACTTTGTTGACCAGACCATTCTCCAACAATCAGACATTTGTTGAGCTGCATTGTGTAGTTTGAGCTCTTAGTGATCATGTACTGCTGCCCAAAATTGCATAGAGCTTGAGGCTGCCTCCGAGGCAGTCTGCACTACGCAATCCTGGAATTGACTCAACCAATTATCACCCAAAACAACACAGAAGTTTCCTAGCAAGCCATTTCAATTTGTGTTGCCTGCAAGCACATCAACTAAGCCTCTAGCTGGTCAACCAGATAGTTTGACTAGCCAGTGACCTTGGGCCTCACTCCTCCAAAAAATTGTGCAGAAGCTGCATTGCATGTCCACTTCCGATAACTGAAGAAAATACACAAACAAGCTGAACAAACACCTTGTGTCCATCACTGGACTGCCCTAAAAATTTGTGTAGTTTTTCCAGCCAGCGAGTTAGCCTACTTCTCACCCAAAAAACTGCGCAGTTTTCATGAGAAGTCTCCCAGTTTCCCAGCATCCTGCTCAACTCAGAAAGCGTGCAGGGATGTCCAACAGGCCAACCTCCTAGCATTGTGCAGTTTTTTCCAGCAGCCTCCCGCAACCCGCTGCCAGCTCCCTTGAGAAATTGGACAGTTTTCACTACCTGTCTCCCTCTGTTGCCTGCACTATCTCCCTCAAAACATTGCGCAGATCTTCCATCCAGCCAAGCCAGATCCTTCATACAATCACTAATTATTTGAATTGCCCATCTCGACCTCCCAATGAAATCTATGTAATTTTCACTGACATTTCCCGGAGCCCGCATCCCGGCTCGAAATGCGCTCTACGTAGTTTCAGAGCCTTGTCCTCTCCCGAGCACCTACACCTAAAAGCAAAATATAATGAAACATGGTAGACTGGGAGATTTCTGGATTTGATGTCGTCTTGTCATGAGTGGCTGCAGATACAGGTACATGGATGAGACATGATGCAACAATGAACGAGATGAAAAAGGAGCACATGCGAGGAGATTGTTTCGTGAATGGATGAACACAAGGAGCATGCCAAAGTATAAGCGAAGGAGTGATGCTCACATGCAACATCAAGCAAACACTAATACCATCGAAGACTCTACACACCTTGCCATGTAGAGGTGAAGCTATGATACACCAAGAGCACATTCATCACTCAGTAGCACTGCAGCCCGACATGAACACCACCAACAGCATGAACACACCAACACTATTGTGTCGAGTCATGTCATGAGTCATCTCAGCCACATCACTATTGTGGGCCATATTGTTGTAATCAATGTAATGTAACGTGGAATTCCAAGAGACCCACACGTAAAGCTGAAGAGTCATGTAAAGCTGAAGAGTGATGTAAGTCAAACAGTCATGACGGAAGTCGAACGGTCATAAGGGTTAGTTTCACCCTTGGCTATATATACCCCTAATTTTTACATGCAAAGGACTTTTTACCTTGGCTCCTCCCACATAGCCTTGAGAGTTTGTAATCTTTTCTTTAAGGAGCGAGAAGTGGCTCCAATGCCCCACTATCGGGGTTAGTGATGTAATGGTGTACGGATGTGTCTTGGAACTTTCGATTAATTCAGAAGCTTGTTAACAAACCAACATGTTCTCACACATGTATTTTATTAGTTTGTAAAACTATTCTTTGGACGCTTGTAATGCATGTTTCTTTAACCTATATTAAGACACTTGAACTGTTTCAGTTGTTTTAGTACACACTATTGGAAATGTGTTGTATAAGTAGTTAATTTTGTCTCTTCCGTGTGGGCTATCTCATCGAACACTTGACAGATTCATTCTTGTAAACTTGTTATAACGTCTGTCGCACTCGTGTGGACTATTCCACTAGGTGTTGTACATTCTATCTATTTACGTTGTGTTTGTGACTGTCGCATCCATGTGGACTACTCCGCCAGAAGCTGCACATGTCCTATTGTGTTGTGTGTCTCCAGTAGATTTGGGACTATTCCCTTTCAACCTGAGACTCACTTCCACCCTCTCCCACTGCAGTGAAAGAAGTTTGACACAAGAGACACTAAGCACTCACCAGGCATGTGAACCTCATTGTTCGAAGACAAATTAAACCACTATCACGTGCTAACAAGCAAGAGCTAAGGCATATCTTTAAGGTAATGGCAAGCGGGCCATCATACTAGATGGGACTCTTACACCAAACGATGTGACGTCTAGTTGGGACTTCATATCGGGGAGATCCCCTGAAGGTTGGCAAGTACAACACCATCAACAATTACCAAATTCAAAGGTTGAAAATAAATATAAAAATAAATTAAGTTAAATAACAAAAAATAAAAGGGGAATAAATTAAAGGGATAAAATAAATTAACAAAAGCAAAAGGGAACAAAGAGGAATCAATAAATCTTAGGGGGAGAAATCATAAGATACCAAAATCGAGATTTTCTTTTTTTTAGGAATTAGGGGGATATAATTAAAGATAAAAAAGGAAAATCAAGGAAATCAATACAAACACCATATTAAGAAAGGAAAAAAGCTAAGATGAAAGGGTAGGGATCTAATAACTCCTAATTTTCCAATCGTCACCCTTATAAAAATTACTTGGCCTCATTTCAATTTCAATGGCCTCCTTAAACTTACAGTGATGAAAATGAGAAATCCTCGCAATAACCCGGGCCTCCTCAATGCATATATGATGCTTTGTCTTTTTCACATGTTCCGCCAAAGATGAAGAGCAATTCCTCCCATGCTTGGTGTCAGTTGCGTGCCCATTAATCCTATGATTTATAGAGCGATCAGTTTCACCAACGTATGGTACTCCACAAGAAAAAGGGATAACATAAACACCTTTCATATCGTTGGGGTCCTGTTGTGCTGTACAACAACCCCCCATTTCATAAAATTTTACTTTCAAAATTATAATATGAAATGGGTCCCTTTTAGATTAAATTGGTATCAACTTATCATTCCTCAAAAGGTCCAAAAAGAAATAAGACATTATAGAACCTTTTGAGACAATATATAGTCGGTCTTATAATAAAAAATGAATAATTCTTTATTATTGCGATAAAGCGATCGCAAGATCGCATATCGCAATAACAAAGGAGCATAACAAAAGACCCATTAATTTTCCTCGATGCGACAAGCGCGAATAACTATCAGATATTGGGAAGGTAAGCAATCGTAACAAAAGGCCCCTCTCTTTGCTCCGATGTGATATCGCTATCGGCGATCAGGGAATGTAACACACATGCAACTAAAAGCCCTCTTCTAAAAACTCTCAATGCGAGTTGGAGATATCGCTATCGGCGATCGGGGATCCCGTAGTAACACCAATATAACAACTTAAGCATTCCTCCGATCCCCGATTGCGGTAAACTTAAGGGCAACTTTCAAAAAGGATTGATAAGGCTTGGGTATATTATGTTTAATTATTATTAAAAGCCTTTCTCTTCCCAATAGTGATTGACTTACGCCAAACCACCAAAACATCAAAGCCATGCTTAAATGAATTATTCGGCCAATAAACGATATGATGATCATTTAAATGATTGACAGGTTTAAACGGCCAATTAATGGAGCAGTAATGCCAAAATCTCTTCAGAGATTGTATCTGCGGCCACCTTATGTTAATCCTCCATTATTCATTGATTGATATAACTCTTTCATATTTGGTTTGTGCCATCTATTCTCCGCATTACGTTCATTTTATCTCCTGTGCAGAGCTCCTCCGAAGCAACAAATTTAGGCCAAATGGGGAAGAACTCTAAGAAATTGGGAACAGCTTCAGCTTCCGCAGTAACAGGACAACCCACTGCCGATCCAGGACCATGTAAAAAAGGATTAGTCTCAGACACCACATGTCTTGGTCTCGGTTATACTACTTGGCAGAGCATCTATAATCTAGTTGAGGCCGAAGAGCCTCAGGAAACATCAGCACAAGCTACAGCAGGCGCGAACCGGAATTCCGACGCTACCCTAAAGGATTTGGCCGATTCTTACCTGCACCGGATAGCAGCTCGAGAGCAAATTCTTTCATACACAGATGTGGTAAGATGGGCAATTGAGGAAATTCCAATTACAAACAGAACATTTTGCACTATCGACGGGAGAGTATTCGGTTCATTTCAGCCCAATGATTTGAGACAAATGTACCATTTGCCTGAACCAAAGAATAGGTATAACAAAGCATTTATGGAGAAGTTCAGAGATGAAAATGAAACTGAATCAGCGCCTATACGGGAATGGAGACAAAACCCAGTGAAACACAAGCATGAGTCCTTGGGTAAGTACTCTGTCGATTCCTTGTGTTCTCCTTATTGTTATGCTGGAGCGATGATGTGTAGGATTTGGGGGTTGCATGATTCCTCAAAATTCTCCATAGAGATGGTACCTTTAATGGAAGCGGCATGCAATAGAAAAATAATGGATTGGGGGAATATATTATCTGATAAGTTAGCAATAGCTATTCTTGAGTTCAGAAACAAATCCCTCGTTACTAAAAGGCTCATTCCTCCATTTTACTTTAGTGCCTACATCTTAGATACTCTCTATTGTAACTACGAATTTCCTATGCTGGGGTGGAGATGGACTCCACGGGACCCTATGCGCATTCATATCTATCACCAGAAGTTGTGGAAAGCCCATTATAAACACCACCTATATCAAATTTGCCATGGATTCATGTTACCCATTTACTATGCAATTTTTTACAAACCTACTCCTAAGATTTCCTCACAAGCACAGATTGAATTGACAACCTTAGGAAAATGGTTTGGAGAAGAAAAATTTACATATGTAAGAGTTTTCGGCAGTCATGCCAAGCCTCATGTCCTCCCCTTCTATATACCCGACAAACTATTGGCTCGAGAGATAGCATATCAGCGTACATTCAAAGGACTTACAAAGACTCTGAGGGATAAAAAGAAGCAAGTCTAGCCTCCTTTTCCTCTAAGGTGTGGCGTTTACACTCTGCGTGACTACAAGCATGCAGAGAAAGAAGCAGAAAAGATAAATACACTGAATCTCGCCACTCTTCCTAACATACGATTTGATCCAAACAAAGTCCTCTATAATGCACTAGAACAGGAAAAACTCACTAAATTTGAACATAAAACAGATGAGTTTGATGACCTATTCTCCTCGGACAAGTCATTATTTCAGGTTCAAGTGTTAGCTAAAATGAGATATCACAACGAAGGGTTAGTCAAATTTAACAAACTTAGAGAGCAGAGGTTGCAAACTCTGCCTCTAGATTTGTTAGCCACTGCCCCAATGACACAGTCAGGCGAGGGTAGATTCGAGTGCAATTCAAAAGCAAAAAGAGTTATCGGAGGCATTAGCAAAATTGAAAACAATGAATGAACAGATGGTAAAGATAAAAGATGAGCAAATTTCTCAATTATCAGTTCAAATAGAGGAGTTCAAGATTCTTCTGCAGCTTGTCGATTTCAGAGCAGAAGCACTACAGATTAATAAGGCACTGGTAACACAAATAAGATTATTATGTCATAAAATTTCTCAAGTTGAACCCCTGTGTGACATAACAGCATCAATAATCGATAAATCAATCGATGCTAGACAAGTCTTTAAGCAGGCCGATGAGACCTTAACAAATTTTCTTGATTGGCAGGACACTAGTGAGGGACAGACAACAAATTTGCTTAAAATCCTAGAATCCCATAAAGAAATTTTATTTATGGAGTGGTAGTCCCAATTGATGAAGGCAGAGAGAGCAGTTTCTAGATGCAAATTATCCACAACTAATTTGATTGAATTAATTAACGATTCTCTCTATTTATCTAATATGATCTCTCAGTGTACACCAGGTAAATTACTATCGGCCAAAACATTGGAGCAATCATGTTATCAAGAGCTGGAAAAGAATGGGAGATTGATCAGAGGTATTAAAATTTTAGCTTGGGACACCTATTGGTTGTTCCTAGTAAAACCATACAGCCAGAGAGCCGCCCTCAAGTACCTCACAGATGTAATCGGGTGTATCATTCCCGATATACACGATGCCACCTATGCTGCTCAACTCAATTCTCGTCTCAGCCGCCCTCAAGAAGTGGAACCGATGCTAGTGATATGCCAACTCAAGTCGAAAGGCAAACAGCCAGAGTGATGAATCATGCTGCCGACTACCAGATTGCTATAGGGGAGATATTCAAGATCAAGTTGTACCAATTTAGTAGCACTTTAATTTTGTAGTTAGTTAGTTTAATTAAGTATTTATAGGCCCTTTCAATGCATTGGAAAGGGTCATAAGTTTTTGTATATGACTTAAACCTGAAGTTGCACTACTGTACTTCAGGTATATTTTTTATAAAGACTGGGCCAATTATTCCAATTTTGATAACGAAGCTTTTATGTGGATGTGCAGTATTTCCTTTATTTAAAAGTATGTCTGAGTCGGAAGAAGAAATTCGAATTGCGATTGATGTTGGGAATGATTTGCAGCTCATATGGTACTACTATCTATGTCTGAATTCATTCTTCTTATGTAAATTGTTATTTGATCATTCTTGCTATTATTGATTATATGCATGTGTTTTAACAACATTCTTTATACTTTCCACTATTGGGTGTTTACAGCGTGCTTTTCTTCTAATCATACATGTATCAGTAATATAAAAAGATAAGTGTAACAATGTTTTATTAATTACTTTGTTCAACTATTTGAACAAAGAAATTATTATATGAATGAATGTCTATGTTTATTGAATAGAGTCATCTATATGCCTATTAATGAACAAAGATCGTCAAACGTTGAACTTCAGAATAGAATCTTCTCGGGATAGAATAGTCATTTGTATTTTCGCTTTTAGATTAAGTCATCCATTCATTATCACTTATTAGAAAACCAATCACTCATCCATCCCTTTTTATTCATTACTGGGAAACTGGTCCCATTATATCCAGTCGGAGCCACCATCCCAAACGGAAAAGGAGCTGTATTAAGGTCCGGACTGGGTGGTTATCCCCCGATGTTGATGCAACGATTTTCGAGGCATCAACACTTTTGGCGCTAGAAGGAGGACCATCAACTGTGAAAGGCGAGCAAACCCAAACTTATAATCCATTCTGAGAGTAAATCTCCCTCCACATCACCTCGTACTTCCCAATTTCATGTTGGTTCTCCAACATCCAAGCGAGAAGAAGAGGAATCAACTACCACTGCTCAAACCCACAATACTCCAGAACAATTAAGTCCTGAGTCTCCTGAAGTTCAGTTACTTATCCATAAACTTCAAGGCTTCTCGATATCACCACAGAAATCTGAGGTATCTCAAGGCAGTGAGACTTCGCAATTCAATCTACCTCATCCTCTCACCAGACTTCAGAGCGGAAAGCTCGGTATCGAACCTACTGAGTTGCCCTTACCTAAAAGGAAAAGGGCAAAGAAGAACACTGAAGGATCTGACAATGAAGCATTCTCATCCACATCCTCCATCTCATCTTCCCCAGTGCGAAGTCAGCCATCCACTCCCTCATTACATATTGTTGTTCATCAGGGATTAGGAACTTCAACATCCCAACCTGCTCAATCCTCAATATCAATTCCTTCCCAAACATCTGGAATTTCATCAGCAATCTCATCCACTACTTGTGTTTCAATGGCAAATCCATGGAATAGTCCCGGTGTGGTCAATATGCCTGCATCATTACATGAATTACCCGATTCTGCTGAAAAATGGTTACCCAAGTTTAATCTAGATGCTGGAACACAAGCCGAAGAATATATTAATAACTTCATGTTATCAGTTAATTTGATAGGAGTAAGAGAGGAAAATGTTGTCGTTAGGCTTTTCCCTTATACTTTGCAAGGATCAGCAGGATCTTGGTATTTTTCCCTGCCCTCTGGATCCATTACCAGTTGGAGCATTTGCCAAGAACATTTTCTTACTAAGTATGGCGATGGTAGATCTTTAGCCACATTAATCAATGATCTCTCCAATCTTAGGATAGAGCATAAGGAACCGATTAAAGAATTCAACTTGTGATTCAATAAACTCTTGAATAAGATTCCAACGGCCTCCAAACCAAGTGAGAAAATCAGAAGCGAATGGTATATAACTGCCCTACCCACCAATATAGTTATCTTCATAGATAGGGCCGCAAAACCAACTTTAGCTGAAAACATGAAAGAAACACTTGCTGTGGAGAAACACATTAATGCTCTAGAAAAGAAAGCTGCTCTTGAAGATAGAAAATCCAAAAAAGTTTCTTTTAAAGATGATTCAAAGAAGAAAACCCTTAAAGATCCATATGATATGGAGGGTCTATAAAAGGTCCTCAAGACTATGTCAAATGAAATGGTCGAAATCAAAAAACAAGTAGCTGAAACCTCAACAAAAAGGCCATTTAGAAATTTCAAGAAACGTGAATCAAAACCACCAAATGTTATATCTAATGCAGATTCAGATCCCGAAGAGGAAGAAGAAGATGAAACAATTCCACCATCCGATGAATTCGAAGAAGAGAAAGTTGTTGAATGCCATGGAATGTGGGACTTCATGTTACCTAACTCTGATACAGAAAATGAATAAGAAGCTTTTCCTGTGACTACTAGGAGTAAAGGTGCCCCTGAACCTATCCAGGCAAGTTCAAAGAAAAGGAGTGCAGGTACTACTACTACAAAGGAAAAGGTACCCGCAAAGAAGCCGGCTGCAACAGTACCTCAAAACCAACCATCATCCTCAAATATACCTTCAACATCTAAAACGTTGGTAGTATCGGATTCAATGGATTACAATATTGTTGATGATATGAAGAAGACTAAGGCAAACATCACCATGTTTGAACTTAGAAAATTAAAACATCAGCAGAAATTGCTTCTTAAGGAACTGAATGCAGTTCCTTCTTCACCTCTTCCTAGTGCTAAAGCTGCAAATGATTCAGGTCAACCACCTTCTAGTAGGGTTGAGGCTACTGATATGATTCTAATTGGAGACTGATCAACTTCCCATACTCCTTCTTTCCTCTTAACCTACGAGATCTATAATCGAAATCTACATAATTGTTTGACTGACTCAGGGGCATCATCTAATATAATTCCAGCTTCAGTTTGTTCCAAACTAAACATTGAGCCCCAAAAGTCCTCAATTCACATTGTGCCGTTAGATAGAACCAAAGTCCAAGTTTTAGGGGAAATCAACTCTGTGACTATCAGGTTATCGGCTGATCCATGAGTAGTTCAAAGAATTTATATCTTAATCGCTGATATACTTGAGTTTTATGGTTTAATCTTGAGTAGGGATTGGTCTGAGAAGCTCCATGGGTATATTTCTACTGATTGGTCCCATATGTGGCTACCCTACAAGGGAAAGCCAAATCAAATAAAAATCAATCGGGAGAAACCTATGACCCATACTGTTACATAATTTGAACAAGAGAATCAACCAATAGCATTTAATAACAATATCTTGGGGAATTATTTATCTGAATCATTCTTAGGCAACTTCATTGCCCAACTATCTCCTTTCCTAGTTAATAATTTCACATCTCAGATCGAAATTTTTTCACAAACAGATAGGTCAAGATGTTTTAATGTTACCGAGGAAACTGTAAATAAAATTGTTGATAATTCCTTATTTTGGTCTTTATACTTTGACGGATCTAAATCTAGTGAAGGATCAAGAGCAGGTTGCATTTTAGTTAGCCCCGAGGGAGAAAAAACAACGTTGTCTCGTAGGTTGGAATTTGAATGCACGAATAATACAGCTGAGTATGAGGCCTTAGTTCAAGGACTATATAAAGCTATTGGCCTTAATGTTCAATATTTGAAAGTGTTTGGTGATTCAGATATTGTCATAAAACAGGTTAGAAACACAATTCATTGTCTTTCTAGTCATCTCAAACACTGTCAGTCTCTGGTACAAGAACTCACCTCTCAATTTTTAGCATTCAATATTTCTCCCATCCCTAGGTCCTAGAATGTAGCAGCAGACCTATTGGCTAATGTTGCTTCCAAACTCCTACCTTCCGAAGATTATAGCCCAGATAGATTTTCACTAGAGTTAATTTTTAGACCATCGATTCCTAACAATATCACCAATTGGAGAGTGTTCAATCACGATGAAGACATCTTACATTTTTTGACTTCTAACAAGTCCTATGATGATCAGATCATTGAGGAAAGCGATCATGATCTTCAGATGAAATAAAAACAGGAGGAAAACTCAATACCAAAACTTGTGGCTAAACTTGAGGATCTCTACGATATTAAAGACATGTTTAAACAGGTGACCAATGCAAAACTCCAAAGTTCCACCTTAAGATTTGAATTGATAAACCTTGGTACTGAACTAAACCTTCAAAACATTAATTTGGGATTAGGACTTTCTGTGGAAGAAAGGATAGTATTCAATAGATTATTAAGAAAAAATAAACATGTCTTCGCTTGGAAATATGATGATTTAAAAACATACGATACATTAATCATTCAGCATACCATTCCAATGCTTTCTTAACAAAAACCAATTCAAAAAAAGTTGAGGAAAATACATAAGAACTTAGAGAGTCAAATAAAATCAGAACTCAATAAACTCTTGAAAGCTAAGATTATTTTTCCCGTTCGGCACTCAAACTCGGTTTCCAATATGGTGCCTGTTAGCAAGAAAAATGGCGATATCAGGATTTGTATAGATTTCAGAAATCTGAATAAGGCAAGCCAAAAAGATAATTTCGAGGGAAAATTTTAAGAAGCCCCCCTAAATTTATAAATATAATAAATGGGCGAATATCCATGGTATATAGGAAAAATGGAAGGCGATTTTATCAATAATATAATATGTATATATAATTTTTTGGCGAATCTCTCACCAGGCATGGCGAATATTTTACTCAATTATAAAATCTTGTAAGATCTTGGCGAGTCTTTCACTAAATAATAAAACTTTGTAAAGTCTTAGTGAATATTAGCATAGGCTACATGTTGGTTTAATTCCCCCATTTAAATAGGCTACATTCCAGGTGAATACCATGGGTCAATACCATGTGCCATTTTGGTGAATACCATGTGCCATTTTTATTTTTATTAATTCTAATATTAGGGTTAATAATGGTTTTTTGCATGGTATTAATAACGATCTAGTCCATGGTATTTGTCCCATAGTATTTTGGCCATAGGTTTCACCTAAATATAACCCATTTTTTGAGTGTTCTTAAATATAAGGTGACTTATGGAGTAAATATAAAAAAATGTTTTATTTGTTTACCATACCTCTCGTTTATTTATATTTTTATTAATTTACCATACCTCTTTTACAAATATGGTATTTGGCCATAGGATTCACTTAAATAAAACCTCTTTCTTGAGCCTTCATAAATAGAACGAGGGTTATGGACTAAATATAAAAAGAGGTTTTATTTATTTACGATACGTCTAGTTTCTTTATATTTTTATTTATTTACCATACCTTTTGAGTAAGTATAAAAAGACGTTTTATTTATTTACCATACCTCTCATTTATTTATATTTTTATTAATTTACCATACCTCTTTTATAAATATGGTATTTGGCCCATAGGATTCACTTAAATAAAACCTATTCTTGAAAATGGGTGAATGGATTCACTTAAATAAAACCTATTCTTGAAAATGGGCGAATGGAAGGTTGTAAGTCCTAATTTCAAGGGCTAAATTTACCTTTTTTACCCTCTCCCTTAAAATAAGGTGGGCTATTGAGGTGATTTGTAAAAATGTACTATGATACAAAATATTCGCCCACTAAAAATTTAAAACCCCTTAATTTCGCCAAAGGGCGAACATTCGCCCCTAAAATTATCCTTGATAATTTCCCATTACCTACCATGGAGCAGATACTCCATTCAGTAGCAGGTTCTGAGTTAATGTCCTTTTTAGATGGTTTTTCAGGATATAATCAAATTTTGGTCCATCCTGATGACAGACTCAAAACTACCTTCAGAACAAAATGGGGAACTTACGCTTATCAGAAAATGCCTTTTGGACTTATTAATGCAGGAGCTACATTCCAAAGAGCAATGGATATAGCCTTCAAAGGATTGATCAACAAAACAGTAGTTGTCTATTTAGATGATATTACTGTATTTTCCAAGAAGAGATCCAATCATTTACATGATTTGAATCAAATCTTTGAACGCTGCAGAAGGTATGGTATTTCACTCAATCCCAAAAAATCCTTCTTTGCTCTTAATCAAGGAAAGCTCTTGGGCTTTATCATTTCCAAAGATGGTATTTATATTGATCCGGATAGGATTAAAGAGATTTCTGAAATTCCATTTCCTCATAACAAAAAATCCATGCAGTCATTTTTAGGTCAAATTAACTTTGTCAAGAGATTTGTTCCCGATTTTTCCCACATCATTTTACCATTACAAACCATGATTAAGAAAAATTCAGTGTTTAGATGGGGATCTACAGAAAAGGAAGCATTTGATTCAATCAAACAATCAATAATCGATGCCCCCACTTTAAACACTCCTAATTTTTCTAATCATTTCATATTGTACACTATCGCGTCCGATTCATCTTATGTAGCAGTACTCACTCAGATTAATGATCACAACTTGGAAGCACCGATTTCATTTTATAGTTCAAATCTGCAGGGTGCTGAACTAAATTATTCTGAAGTTGAAAAACAAGCCTTTGCTGTGTATAAAGTTGTCAAACATTACAGACCCTTCCTTTTAAAAGCCCATACAAAAGTTATAGTTCCTTTTCCTGCAGTAAGGCAATTGCTAATCCAAAGGGAATTAGGTGAAAAAAGGGCAAACTGGGTTACAGCACTTCAAGAATATGACTTGGAAATCAAGCCAGCAAATATTGTTAGAGGCCAAGGTTTTTGCAGGTTATTAGCAGGAGCATCCAACATTCAAGAACCAGGTGATACAGAACATATTGAAGAAATCAACCAGATAAGTATCACTGATTCTGAATCGCAATATGTAGACTTGATCTTTTATTTGAAAAATGGATATGCACCTCCTAACCTATCTTATAAAAACAAACGGGCCATTAGATTAAAAGCAAAAAACTTCATAATCATTGATGATGTACTTTTTAGGCAAAATTATGATTCAATTTTATTAAGATGCCTAGAAAAACCTGAAGCACAAAAGGTTTTGCAGGAGCTACATGATGGACCAGCAGGAGGACATTTTGGAGCTGACACAACAGGCAACAAAATCATTCATGCTGGATATTATTGGCCCACCCTATTCAGAGATACTCATGAATATGTAAGGAAATGCCGAAGTTGTCAAATCTCCAGTGGAAGACAAAGAAAACCATCTTTCCCTTTGCAACCAGTCAACATTGATCAACCTTTCGAGCAATGGGGATTAGATATCATTGGGGAAATAACTCCACAGTCCTCCAAACAACATAAGTATATCCTTACTGCTACTGATTACTTTACTAAGTGGGTTGAAGCAATTCCTTTAAAGACAACAAACTCTGAAGTAATTATAGAGTTTATAGATCAATTCATCATTACCAGGTTTGGTGTCCCAAATGCTCTTGTTTTCGATAATGCATCTTATTTCTCTGGAAATGCTATGTTTGAGTTCGCTATTAAAAGAGGATTTAAATTGAAATATTCTGCAAATTACTATCCCCAGGGTAATGGTTTAGCAGAGTCTACCAATAAAAATCTAGTTAAAATTATTAAGCGAACTATTGAACAGAATCATAAAAACTGGCACAAATCTTTAATATTCGCACTATGGGCTGATAGAATAATGCAGAAGGCTTCCATAGGTACTTCTCCATTCAACCTTGTATATGGGAAAGAAGCAGTGCTACCAACCAATCTAGTGCTTCCTTCTCTAGCCCTAGTTCAGTTTATTGAAGAAAGCCCCTCTTCTTCTATTCAACTTAGACATGATCAAATCTTAAAATTAGAAGAAGAAAGAGAAAAGGCCAAAATTACTCATGCAAAACATCAGCAAATTATCAAGTCATCTTTTGATTCAACTTCATCCAGTTCAAAACAGTTACAGGTTGGTGATCTAGTTCTAAAATGGGACAAAGCCCATGAGGATAAAGGAAAACACACCAAGTTCCAGAAAATGTGGCTTGGACCATTTCATATCTGCAAGAAGATAGGCCATTTGACATTCATATTACAAGATTTATCAGGAAAAAGAGATTCTCTTCCTGTTAATGGCCTCATCTTAAAGAAACTGTTCAATTGAGGAGGTAACCCCTTCTCCCTTTTTTTTTTAAGCTCAGTAGAATTTGTAGTTTTTAGGACCAATAGGAAATAAAGTTGTAAATATCTTCTATTGGCCTTTGCTATATTGAAAAGTTGCTCAAAAGAAGTAGTTTTGATATTTACTTTTAAAATAGAAGCCTTAAACAAAGGGACAATTTCTAGGAAATTAGGTATATTCACATTCTGAAACTTCATTTCATTTTTGTGAAATCTTATCAAAATTTAAAAGTACTGTAAATCATTTTATGGTTTTCAAATTGGCCACAAAAAGGTTATCAATATCAAAACAGAAAACTAATTAAATCTTAGCATCTTCAACTCTTACCCTGTCATCCATTCTCTCTTAAGGAGGAAATTGTCCATCCCATTCATCCAAGTTTATGATTACTCAGAGTGTAATTCTAAAATATTTGATATAAAAGATAAGGGGTCTTATTACAAGCCTACTTACCATGATCATTGGGAAATAGTTCAACTGACATTACCAACACTGTATACCAAACAGGGTAATGGCTTATAATCATAAGACAAGGGGTCTCATCACAAGCCAGCTTGTTCGGTGAGATTACAACTAGTGAATGGCATTGTCAAATAGCTGGCCACCAAACCAGGACAATGGCTTTTTATCTTACAAAATAATATAAAAGGAAAAAAGAAATACAAAATAGGAAAGCATATTTTGAATTCATTCTTTTAATCATACTCTGAAATGGATGGGATAATGGACAGTCAAATGGTTAAAAGGTATCCCTGTCGAAACTATGAACGTTTGCTGGAAGTAGAGGCTTTACCTATGACAAAGGAGTCAATTAAAAAAAGCTAAGTTGGAAAGGTTTTTTGTTTTATCATTATCAACTAATAGAGGCCAATTTAATACTTAGAATGTATCTAATTTTAACGAGAGAAGAAATTAGTAAAAATAGTTCTCATTATATTCAGAATGTATGTATACCTAGTTATATTATAATTTTCCTCTTTGATAAGATTTATATACAAAGAAAGTCTAAGTATTTCTCAGAGATAACTGTTTCTCCCAGTGAATCGCCAATTGTTGTGTTGTACAACAACCCCCCATTTCATAAAATTTTACTTTCAAAATTATAATATGAAATGGATCCCTTTTAGATTAAATTGGTATCAACTTATCATTCCTCAAAAGGTCCGAAAAGAAATAAGACATTATAAAACCTTTTGAGACAATATATAATCGGTCTTATAATAAAAAATGAATAATTCTTTATTATTGCGATAAAGCGATCGCAAGATCGCATATCGCAATAACAAATGATGCATAACAAAAGACCCATTAATTTTCCCCGATGCGACAAGCGCGAATAACTATCGGATATCGGGAAGGTAAGCAATTGTAACAAAAGGCCCCTCTCTTTGCTCTGATGCGATATCGCTATCGGAGATCAGGGAATGTAACACACATGCAACTGAAAGCCCTCTTCTAAAAACTCCCGATGCGAGTTGGAAATATCGCTATCGGCGATCGGGGATCCCGTAATAACACCAATATAAAAACTTAAGCATTCCTCCGATCCCCAATTACGATAAAGCTAAGCGTGACTTTCAAAAAGGATTGATAAGGCTTGGGTATACTATGTTTAATTATTATTAAAAGCCTTTCTCTTCTCGATAGTGATTCACTTACACCTAACCGCCAAAACATCAAAGCCACGCTTAAATGAATTATTCAGCCAATAAACGATATGATGATCATTTAAATGATTGACAGGTTTAAACGGCCAATTAATGGAGCAGTAATGCCAAAATCTCTTCAAAGATTGTATCCGCGGCCACCTTATGTTAATCCTCCATTATTCATTGATTGGTATAACTCTTTCATATTTGGTTTGTGCCATCTATTCTCCGCATTACATTAATTTTATCTCCTGTGCAGAGCTCCTCCTAAGCAACAAATTTAGGCCAAATGGGGAAGAAGTCTAAGAAATTGGGAACAGCTTCAGCTTCCGCAGTAACAGGACAACCCACTGCTGATCCGGGACCAAGTAAAAAAGGATTAATATTAGACACCACATGTCTTGGTCTTGGTAATACTACTTGGCAGAGCATCTATAATCTGGTTGAGGCCGAAGAACATCAGGAAACATCAGTACAAGCTACAGCAGGAACGAACCAGAAGTCCGACGCTACCCTAAAGGATTTGGCTGATTCTTACCTGGACCGGATAGCAGCTCGAGAGCAAATTCTTCCATACACAGATGTGGTAAGATGGGCAATTGAGGAAATTCCAATTACAAATAGAACATTTTTCACTATCGACGAGAGAGTATTCGGTTCATTTCAGCCCAATGATTTGAGACAAATGTACCATTTGCCCGAACCAGAGAAGAGGTATAACAAAGCATTTATGGAGAAGTTCAGAGATGAAAATGAAATTGAATCAGCGCCTATACGGGAATGGAGACAAAACCCAATGAAACACAAGCATGAGTCCTCGGGTAAGTACTCTATCGATTCCTTGTGTTCTCCTTATTGTTATGCTGGAACGATGATGTGTAGGATTTGGGGGTTGCATGATTCCTCAAAATTCTCCATAGAGATGGTACCTTTAATGGAAGTGGCATGCAATAGCGAAATAATGGATTGGGGGAATATATTATCTGATAAGTTAGCAATAGCTATTCTTGAGTTCATAAACAAATCCCTCGTTACTAAAAGGTTCATTCCTCCATTTTACTTTAGTGCCTACATCTTAGATACTCTCTGTTTTAACTCTGAATTTCCTATGCTGGGGTGGAGATGGACTCCACCGGACCCTATGCCCATTCATATCTATCACTAGAAGTTGTGGAAAGCCCATTATAAACACCACCTATATCAAATTTGACATGGATTCATGTTACCCATTTACTATGAAATTTTTGACAAACCTACTCCTAAGATTTCCTCACAAGCACAGATTGATTTGACAGCCTTAGGAAAGTGGTTCGGAGAAGAAAAAATTTCATATGTAAGAGTTTTCGGCAGTCATGCCAGGCCTCATGTCCTCCACTTATATATACTCGACAAACTATTGGCTCAAGAGATAGCATATCAGCTTACATTCGAAGGAGTTACAAAGACTTTGAGGGATAAAAAGAAGCAAGTCTGGCCTCCTTTTCCTCTAATGTGTGGCGTTTACACTCTGCATGACTACAAGCATGCAGAGAAAGAAGCAGAAAAGATAAATACACTGAATCTTGCCACTCTTCCTAATAGACGATTTGATCCAAACAAAGTCGTCTATAATGCACTAGAACAGGAGAAACTCACTAAATTTGAACATAAAACAGATGAGTTTGATGACCTATTCTCCTCGGTCGAGTCATTATTTCAGGTTCAAGCACTAGCTAAAATGAGATATCACGACGAAGGGTTAGTCGAATTTAACAAACTTAGAGAGCAGAGGTTGCAAAATCTGCCTCTAGATTTGTTAGCCACTGCCCCAATGACACAGTCAAGCGAGACTGAACATCAACTTCCCAACGAACCTCTTGCTACATCAGAAATTTTTGAAGAAGTCCAAGGAAGAAAGCAGGAGGAACTCCAGAGGAAAGAACAAGAGGAAGCACAGAGGAAAGAACAAGAGGAAGCATAGAGGAAAGAACAAGAGGAAGCACAGAGGAAAGAACAAGAGAGGATATGTGAAGAGGAGCAAAAAAGGCAGCAGGAGCAGAGCAGCAAGGATGTGAATGTCGATACCCAAATTGACCCAAGGTTGCTCCAGGAATGGCAGCAATTCGATTCAATCATAAGCAATCTAGAAAGCTCAAGAGAAGTCGATACATCCAAAGCGGCTGATACACATAATACAACATCAAAAGAGGTTCCAAGCGAAGGAACCAGCGGTCTACCCCCTACTACAGACTTAGAAATAATTCCCAAAGATCCTTCGGATCAAATAATTTTGCAAGTGGAGGATATACCTCCATTGGATGTCTTCTACAGCCTAAAGCATAGGGCCGTAGTAAAGTGACAACGGAAAAGGAGAAGGTTTGATCAACCTTCCCTGTTCCCTGAACAAACAGTGACAGCCAACATAGTTTGGAAGGAGGAGTTCGATCCTTCTGATGACCTAACAAAGTTGTCTCAATATGCTGGAGCCTATTCGGTGGCCACCATGGACAAGGCATCAGAAGTGAGTAATTTGTTAAAAGAAAAAGACCAGGCAATCGCTTCGTTACAAGCACAGCTATCAGAGGCACAGTCGAAAGCAGAACAATTAGAATAGCAATTGTCCACGCAGCAACAGTTAAATAATCAATTGAACAAACAGTTGCATGAAGAGAAACAGAGGGTAGATTCGAGTGCGATTAAAAAGCAAAAAGAGCTATCGGAGGCATTAGCAAAATTGAAAGCAATGAATGAATAGATGGTAAAGACAAAAGATGAGCAAATTGCTCAATTATCAGGTCAAATAGAGGAGTTCAAGAGTCTTCCGCAGCCTGCTGATTTCAGAGCAGAAGCACTACAGATTAATAAGGCACTGGTAACACAAATAAGATTATTATGTCATAAAATTGCTCAAGTTTAACCCCTGTGTGACATAACAGCATCAATAATCGATAAATCAGCCGATGCTAGACAAGACTTTGAGTAGGCCGATGAGACCTTAACAAATTTTCTTGATTGGCAGGACACTAGTGAGGGACAGACAACAAATTTGCCTAAAATCCTAGAATCCTATAAAGAAATTTTATTTATGGAGTGGCAGTCCCAATTGATGAAGGTAGAGAGAGCAGTTTCTAGATACAAATTATTCACAAGTAATTTGATTGAATTAATTAACAATACTCTCTATATATCTAATATGATCTCTCAATGTACACCAGGTAAATTACTATCGGCCAAAACATTGGAGCAATCATGTTATCAAGCGCTGGAAAAGAATGGGAGATTGATCACAGGTATTAAAAGTTTAACTTGGGACACCTATTGGTTGTTCCTAGTAAAACCGTACAGCCAGAGAGCCACCCTCAAGTACCTCACAGATGCAATCGATGTATCATTCCCGATATACACGATGCCACCTATGCTGCTCAACTCAATTCTCATCTCAGCCTCCCTCAAGAAGTGGAACCAATGCTAGCGATATGCCAACTCAGCTCGAAAGGCAAACAACTAGAGTGATGAATCATGCTACCGACTACTAGATTGCTATGGGGGAGATATTCAAGATCAAGTTGTACCAATTTAGTAGCACTTTAATTTTGTAGTTAGTTAGTTTAATTAAGTATTTATAGGCCCTTTCAATGCATTGGAAAGGGTCGTAAGTTTTTGTATATGACTTAAACCTGAAGTTGCACTACTGTACTTCAGGTATATTTTTTATAAAGACTGGGCCAATTATTCCAATTTTGATAACGAAGCTTTTATGTGGATGTGCACTATTGCCTTTATTTAAAAGTATTTCTGAGTCGGAAGAAGGAATTCGAATTGCGATTAATGTTGGGAATGATTTGCAGCTCATATGGTACTACTATCTATGTCTAAATTCATTCTTCTTATGTGAATTGTTATTTGATCATTCTTGCTATTATTGATTATATGCATGTGTTTTAACAACATTCTTTATACTTTCCACTATTGGGTGTTTACAGCGTGCTTTTCTTCTAATCATACATGTATCAGTAATATAAAAAGATAAGTGTAACAATGTTTTATTAATTACTTTGTTCAATTATTTGAACAAAGAAATTATTATATGAATGAATGTCTATGTTTATTGAATAGAGTCATCTATATGCCTATTAATGAACAAATATCATTAAACGTTGCATTTAAGAATAGAAGCTTCCCGGGATAGAATAGTCATTTGTATTTTCGCTTTTAGATTAATTCATCCATTCATTATCACTTATTAGAAAACCAATCACTCATCCATCCCTTTTTATTCATTACTGGGAAACTAGTCCCATTATATCCAGTCGGAGCCACCATCCAAAACGGAAAAGGAGTTGTATTAAGGTCCGGACTGGGTGGTTATCCTACGATGTTGATGCAACGATTTTTGAGGCATCAACAGGTCCACAGGTACTTTTACATATTCTAAGAAATTTCGAATGGTGTATGAGGGGTCTAAAGGTTGAGGGAACATTATGCTTCCTCAAGATTATCGCACTCTTGTCAATGGTCCCTTGGATGAAATGGAAATGCACCTCTGAAATCCGATCATTGGGTTGTTTCTTAACCTTAAGACCTTTGCTAGCTTTAACGAAAGCTTTAAGACCCTGGTGCCTACTATATCCATTATAAACTCTTCTTGACCGTGTGGCCATATGACGTATGAATCATCAACAAATCTTTTCCAAAGCTTGGGTTTAAATCGAATTCAGGCTAAAGCTTTGGATTCAAAGTCTTCCATAAACAGATTAGCTACAATAGGGGATAGAGAGAAGCCCATGGCCACACCACAAGTTTGTTCATAAAATTCCCCTTCGACACAAAAAAAAGTAGAAGGTAGATCTCAACTATTTTTGCAGTGTTGGGATCAGTGAGGCAATTGATAACCTCAATGGCCTCCTTAGTAGGGATGCTAGTGTGAAGGGAAACTACATCGAAACTAACAAGATTGTCTCCAGGATCAAAGTTCTTGTGCCTTAACTCATTGACAAACGACTAGGAGTCTTTGACAAAAGACTTTGTAAGGCCAACAAGGGATTTAAGCTTCAGGGCTAAATATTTAGCTAGAAGATAGGTTGGCCCTCCTATGGTGTTGACAATGGGTCTCGGGCAGGGCCATCCTTATGGATCTTTGGAAGCCCATAGATCCCAGGAGTGATATGCCTACTCTCGATATGTTTGTGGCTGAAGGTGCCAACAATGCTACTGGACATTATAGCTAGAGCAACAGTTTTGGAGATCATTTCAAGGAATTCTTGTTAAATTTTCCATAGCTCCCATTGTTAAGAAAGTAATCGAACATCTTCTTCCAATAATACTCCTTATCAAAAATTACGACATATTTATTATTTATAAATTAATGAATAAATAGATATAAATTAATACTGAAATTTTTTCCTTCAATCCATGATTACACTGACTTGAACAAATAGTGAGCTAAGATATCGTCTACAAAAAGCACATACTACACCCACATAAACCATTATGAAACATTAAGAAAATTATGAAACATTTTCCACACTAATTTGAATAAGGAGGTCGGAGCCTCCACTGAGGTTGGTAGTTTAATCAGATTGAATCTTAGAGCAAGTAAAATCTTATACATTTCCAAGGTTGGTGCCTCAATTATGTTGTAGCCTATTGCAAGTGGGTGTTGGCAACTTTTCGAGACTAGTTCCTCAATCAGGTTCTAGACTATTCCTAATAGTTATTTGCACATCTTACAGTTGGGTCTCTCTAGCAAGTCAGTGCTTGAAAATCTATGTAAATAAATAAAAAAATAAGAAGAAAAGAATTTGAAGTTTTCTCCCACAAGTATTTCCATGTAAAAGCGTGTGCCCTCTTGTCTCAATGTGATAATGGCTTCTTGATGCATGATTTCACTTATTGTTATAATGAAAATTGTTATGATACACTGCTACAAAATTATATATTGATAAAATGTTTTGAAATGATAAGTTTTCCATTACATTGTTTTATCCCATCTTAATGTAATCTTTGGTCTAATAATTTTTATCTATTTTTATTTTTCTTTGTAATCAAGAAAAAGATAAAATTAATATTCTTAGTCTTGACAATTTATCTTAATCATATATCAATAAGAATTTGATATATTTCTATCCAAACTTTTTCCATAAAAAAATATTTAATTTTTTTATACAATTTTACTAATACAATTAACATTTTTTATCATTTATTTTAATTAAAACCTACTTTGAAAAATAAAAATAAAAGATAAAATTAATATTCTTAGTCTTGACAATTTATCTTAATCATATATCAATAAGAATTTGATATATTTCTATCCAAACTTTTTCCATAAAAAGATATTTAATTTTTTTATACAATTTTACTAATACAATTAACATTTTTTATCATTTATTTTAATTAAAACCTACTTTGAAAAATAAAAAATAAAAAATAGAAATGTATAAAAATGTGTTTAATTTCTTTCTTTAAAATAAGTAATACCAATACATTATTTTTTTTGGTTATCCATCAAAACTAATAATCCATGCTGTTTAAAAACTATCGTTTTCACTCAATATAATATTAGGTATAAAATTCCAAAGCACTTGTTTTCCATTATCCATTAGAAAAACACTAAGAATAATAGGTACAAAATAACAAAATAATAAATATAGAATTTCAAATCATGGGAAATAATACATCCCTCGTTTAAAAATTGCCTTTTGCGCTAAAGCACTTTAATTTTTATTTTGTTTTCAAAGTGTTTACATATATATATTTATTTATTTATGAAAAAAGAAGGAAGACAATTTTGAAAAAAAAAATATTATGAGAAAAAGTTTCATTGTTAATTAATTTTCAAAAAACTACAAATTTTTTTAATTATATGATTATTAAAACAAAACTAGATCACAAATATTTATCTTTAGAAATAAATTTAAAATATAAAATATAGTTGTCTAAGCATTGTTCGTAAAAGGCATATGAATGTGGACAATAAGTGGTCACTACATTCACAAGAAGCTATGGACATTAAGTGGTCACTACATCCACAGGAAAACATAACTAGCAAGGCCAAACCCTAAGGATGTGGAAGATATTTGACCCATGAACTCCCACGAGGTACTTAACAACCAAACCTATTAGAAAATTATATATTACGGAGAAATGGAACACATAAAATATTGCAGAAATATAAACACAAAAAACGCATAAAACAAGAGAGACACAGATATACGTGGTTCACCCAGTTTGGGCTACATCCATGGAGAAACAACCAGTCTTTCCTTTTATATTATCCAGCAAACTGAAGAGATACAACCTACAGCAGATCCACTGTAACACCCTCTTCACTCTCAATCTCCTCTCTCTTCCTCAATCAAAATACAGATATCCAAAGACACAATACAATTCCCTCATATATAGTGAGGGGTTGCCTTCTAGGGCAAAAAGCTGTAAATTAGACATAACTTCTACTGTCAGATCATCCGCCTAATGAACGGCCCAGATTGACTAGAAATTACTAGACTTTTACAAGGCAATTTTACATCTATTTTTAGCTTCGGGGGCGCTTCCCCCAAACCCCCGCCAGGGGACCGCTAGCACCCGGACCCCCCAGCCGGGGGAGATTTACCCCCCGGTACCCCCCCACGTGGAGGGGTGTACAGTCTTCTTGGGGTATACATCCGGCTGAAACCTTTGAATACAGAAGATAATCAGGCTCCACACCCAGCAATCTCCCACTTGGAGACTGATTATAGCAACTCCACCACTGCTTCATTTGCTAGACAATGACTCCACTTTGGACCTGTATGTTTCTCATCTTCTTCATCATACTTGAAGATCAATTGAAACTGAGAAGATTCTCAGTTTCTCCTTGGTTACAACTTTTGTTAACATATCTGCAAGATTCTGGCTAGTGTGTATCTTTTCCAGCTTCAACTTTCCATCTTCAAATGCTGACCGTATGAAATGGTACTTAAGTTGTATATGTTTAGTCTTGGAATGAAATGCAGAGTTCTTTGCAAGATGTATGGCACTTTGGCTGTCACTGTATAACCTGCCCAACTCCTGCTTCTTGCCCAATTCATCCAGAAACCTTTGTAACCAAATCATTTCTTTACTAGCCTCTATAGCAGCAACATACTCTGCTTCTATTGTTGAAATTGCAACAACACTTTGGATTTTTGAAACCCAACTGACAGCTGTTCCACCTACAGTAAACACATACCCTGTTGTGCTCCTCCTGTTATCTCTATCACCTGCCATATCCGCATCAACATATCCCTGTAAAGCAATGTTTGAACCACCAAAGCATAATGCTTGATTTGTGGTACCTTTAAAATACCTGAGAATCCACTTCACCGCCATCCAATGTTCTTTTCCTGGATTGTTCATGTACCTGCTTACAACTTCCACTGCATGTGCAATATCTGGCCTTGTGCAGACCATTGCATACATTAAGCTTCCAACTGCTGATGCATATGGAACTTTAGACATATGACCCATTTCTTCCTGAGCCTTGGGACACGCCTCCTTACTTAATTTGAAATGGCTAGCCAAAGGTATACTAACTAATTTTTCATTCTGCATATTAAACCTTTTCTATGTACTCACTTTGAAACAATGTTAATTTGTGATTCTTCTTGTCTCTAGTTATTCTCATACCAAGGATTTGTTTGGCAGCACCCAAATCCTTCATTGCAAATGAGTTTGCCAATTTCCTTTTGAGCACATTTATTTCCTGCATGTTAGAACCTACAACAAGCATATCATCTACATACAATAACAATATAATATAGCTGCCATCATTTTTCCTTTTGAGATAAACACAATGATTAAAGTGACATCTAGTATAACCTTGTTCAGACATAAACCTGTCAAATTTTAGATACCACTGCCTTGGAGCCTGTTTTAAGCCATACAAGCTCTTCTTCAACCTGCACACTAGTTTCTCCTTCCCTTTTACCTCATATCCTTGTGGCTGCTACATATATATCTCTTCCTCCAAATCCCCATGGAGAAAGACTGTCTTTACATCTAAGTTCTCAAGATGCAAATCTTCAACTGCTACTAGACTTAAAATAGTTCTGATTGAAGTCATTTTAACAACAGGAGAAAATATTTCATCAAAATAAATACCTTTCTTCTGTGCAAACCCCTTCACTACAAGTCTAGCTTTGTACCTCTGTTTTCCTCCATCTTCTTCCTTCAGCCTGTAAACCCATTTATTCTGCAATGTTGTTTTACCTGCAGGCAACCTGACTAAGTCCCAAGTCTGGTTATGTGCTAAGGAGTCCATCTCTTCTTTCATGGCTTGCTCCCACTTCTTCCTAGTTTCTACCTGCACTGCTTCTTCATAGCATTCTGGTTCACCAGAATCAGTCAACAATACATAATATAATGAAGGAGAGTATCGTTCAGGGGGTCTACTTATCCTGGTAGATCTTCTAACACCACTTTCAGGTGTTTGAAGTTCTTGTTGCTATTGTGGTTGTTGTTCTGGCTATTGATAATTATGATTTTCAGGCACCATCACTTTTCTTGTGATATCGTCAAGCACTGTGTATTTTCTGTTTTCTTTTTCTTGTTTCTTTTCCTGCAACTAATTCTTATACAAGACCTTTTCATTGAATATTACATCTCTGCTCCTAATGATTTTGTGATTTTCATAATCATATAAGCGATAACCAAAATCATTAACACCATATCCAATAAAGGTACATTTCTTTGATTTTGCCTCAAGCTTTGTTCTATTTTCTTTGTTAATGTGGACAAAAGCTTCACAACCAAAAGTCTTTAAAAATGAGTAGTTTACCTTTTTACCTGTCCATGCCTCCTCTAGAACACCACCATCCAAGGAACTTGAAGGCCCTCTGTTTATTAAATAAATAGCAATATCTACAGCATCTACACAAAATTGTAAAGGCAATCCTGCATTAAATTTCATGCACCTTGCATGCTCCATGATTGTCCTGTTCATCCTTTCTGACAAACCATTTTCTTGTGGTGTTCCTGGAACTATCTTCTCTCTACAAATTCCATTCTCTGAACAGTACCTATCAAACTCTTTGTTACAATATTCACCTCCATTATCTGATCTGAGACACTTCAACCTTTTCCCTGTCTCATTTTCAACCAAAGCTTTCCATTTCTTGAAAGTATCAAATACATCAGATTTATTTCGAATACAATAAATCCAGGTTTTTCTGGTTGCATCATCAATAAAAGTAACATAATAATGAGAGCCACCAAGAGATGATACCTGAGCAGGTCCTCATACATCTGTATGCACAAGCTTTAATTTTTCGCTCTTCTTTTCTTTCCCAACTCTAAGGAATCTGACCCTCTTCTGTTTTCCATAAACACAATTCTCACAAAATTTTAAATCAACATGCTTCAAACTTGGCAAAAAATTTCTTGAGTGAAGAATCTGCATCCCCTTCTCACTCATGTGCCCGAGCCTATGATGCCACAATGCCATATCTTCTCCTATAGAGGTTAAAGCATTAACAGAATTAGAAATACCATTGCATAAATACAATGTACCAACCTTTTCTCCTTTCGCTATTACCAGGGATCCTTTAGTGACCTTGTTTTATCTGTGAAAGTAGTTACGCAACCTTCACCTCCCAACTGCCCTGTTGAAATTAGATTTTTCTTCAGATCTGGAACATGCCTTACCTTCTTCAATAGCCATTGATTTCCATTTTTTTGTTTTATGAAAATTGTACCCATTCCAACGATTTTATAGGATTTATCATCACCCAATCTAACTTGTCCAAAATCTCCAAAGTGTTTCTTATCAAGTGTGGCATGGAATGAGGCCCCTGAATCTATGACCCAAGCATCAATAATATTTTCTAATGAAATAATCAAAGCATATTCCAACACATCACCTGTTACATTCGCTTCATGATTAATTTATTGTTGCGCATCTCCTTCTTTTCCCTTCCGAGACTTGCAGTCTTTCTTCAAGTGTCCTTTCTTCCTGCATTTCCAGCACACTATCCCCAATCTGGACTTGGATCTACGTTTTCTTGACTTACTGCGATGTCCTGGGCTCTTTCCTCTTTCCATTTTTCTTCCCCTAGTCTCTGCAGTCAAAGCATTACCTGATGTCTCACTGGAGCTTTTCCGTCACATTTCCTCGCTAAGGATTGCACCAACAACATCATCAAACTTTAAATTACTAGACCCAGAGACAGAGCTACTAATGGCCATAACTAAACCATTCCAACTTTCTGGCAATGAGCACAGAAGTAACAGAGCCCTAACTTCATCATCAAAATTTACCCCTACAGAATTTAACTGACTTGTAACTGTATTAAAATCATTTAAATGATCTGCAACAGATCCACCTTCTGACATCTTCATATTAAATAAACGCTTCATAAGAAATACCTTATTTGAGGCCGATGGTTTTTCATATAGTTTGGCCAATGCCAACATTAAACCCCGTGTTGTTGTTTCCTTTGAAATATTAAACGCTACCCATGCCGCTAGGCACAACCGTATTGTTCCAAGTGCCTTTTTGTCCAGAATATCCCATTCTGTGTCTGTCATACTCGTCAGCTTCTTTGTCTTTCTACTCAATGGTAGGTACAAATCTCTTTGATACAGATAATCTTCCATCTACATATTCCACAGCTAGTAGTTTTGGCCATTGAATTTTTCGACCCTAAACCTACCATCTTCCGCCATTGATCCCACTCAAACTAGGAACCCTTCTCTCCTGTGAGTTTATCACCCAAATAGACCTTTGGCTCTGATACCAGTTGTTAGAAAATTATATATTAGGGAGCAATGGAACACATTAAATATTGCAGAAATATAAACCCAAAAAATGCATAAAACAAGAGAGACACAGATATACGTGGTTCACCCAGTTTGGGCTACATCCATGGAGAAACAACGAGTCCTTCCTTTTATATTATCGAGCAAACTAAAGAGATACAACCTATAGCAGATCCGTTGTAACACCCTCTTTGCTCTCAATCTCCTCTCTCTTCCTCACTTAGAATACAGATATCCATAGACACGGTACAATTCCCTCATATATAGTGAGGGGTTGCCTTCTAAGGAAAAAAACCCTAAATTAGACATAAATGCTACCATCAGATCATCCGCCTAAGGAACGACCCAGATTGACTAGAAATTACTAGACTTTTACAAGGCAATTTTACATCTATTTTTAGCTTTAGGGGCGCTGCCTCCGAACCCTCGTTGGGGGACTACTGGCCCCCAGCCGAGGGGGATTTACCCCCCCGGGGGGGACAAGTCCCCCGCGCACCCCCCCGCATGGAGGGGTGTACAGTCTTCCTGGGGTATACATCCGGCTGAAACCTTTGAATACAGAAGATAATCAGGCTCCACACCCAACAAAACCAACTCAGCTATCTTTTGGGGCTATAATTAACTCAATTATAATTTTAATTGAAATAATTATTATTATTAATGATAAAAAGAATTAATTCACAAATTAAACATATATACATTTGAAAACAACATGTAACAAAGATTCTCAACTATAAAGATACACCTCCACTTTATTATAGATATTTTTAATTTGTAAATATGCTTTGTTATAATACCTGTTGAGTCCCAAACTTGCATCTTCCCTATACACCTTTTTAACCTTTTTCTCCAGTTACTTGAACCACCAAGCTGTCAAATCATTGCATATTAGTTTAAAAAGAGCATATAAAATGGTTTGCTAACTATGTCTTGTGACTGCTTTTTGATCTAGATTTTTGCTCAGTCAGCTACGGAATCTTGTCACTTTCCGCAGCCAGCTCAACTTTCCATAGCCTTTTTGTTGAAGTCTATGTTACCGGTGTCTACTGGAGAATTCAGCCACATGGGCAAGCTGCAAATGATGTGGACATGGAACGTGTCCCCTTGGTTCAGCCGAATCACTCACAGAAGGCCATGGTCAAGGACAGTGAAAGCGATGGTCAACCTAAGAGTTTTGCGGTCGCAGAACTCTGTTCTTCACCATGTGAAGACTTGCGTGGCAAATTCCTCAATCCTAGGAGGCGTGCTAACACCTGTGGACTGCTCCGTGAACCAAATCTAACAGCCACCACTCCTTGGATTTAATTGTCACGGCTACCATCACAATAGATTTCCGGACGTGGTTATTCACGTGTCTGTTTAGCAGCGCAGAATTTAGGAAGTAGTTGTATCATCCTCAGTTATAAATAATGCGTTATCATATGCATATTAGCTAGCTTTGTATATGTAATTTTGACTATTTTACGAGCCCACTGTGCCGTGACTCTATCTTTATATTATGACTGCATTTTAATACATGAGAAGATAGTGTTCTTAAGTTCAATTTGTGATTGATTGCTGATTGGCTGAGGTTGCAGAGGGCCGTTGTACACCAAGGTTCTGTAATTACTGTATAGTTTCATGCTTTCTTCCTTTATGTTATTGATGCCATAATCGTTTGCTTTTATATATTACACCGTTTATGGTATTCATGTAAGTTGTTGTCCATAGTTTCTTTTATGCTTTCTAATGACTGTTAACTGATTAGTGTTTTTCTTTCAGGTTCTAATAGACAGCCCGGGCAATTGCACATAGCTTTTTAATGACTAATGACATGGAAATATCTTGTCCTTCTGCTGATTTATTTTCTTAAGTTCTAATTCCAACACTGTTTATTTCTTTCAGTTTTGTTTTGTTCATTTACTTTTCTGCAAGATAGATATTAGACTACTCATGTCATTTTCAGTTACCTCCTATAGCCAGAGCGAGTCGAATGGTGAGGGATTGGAGTATGAATGCGTAGTTTGATATTAGTTTATTTTTCTGCAAGTTAGTGATTAGATTACTCATGTCATTTTCAGTTACCTCCTATAGCCAAAGCGAGTCGAATGGTGAGGGGTCAGAATATGAGTTGATGTAGTATGATTTAGTTTACTTTGCTTACAGTTTTTGAATTGCTTTGAGTTCAGTTTTGTTTTTATACAACAGCAAGGCTACTGGGTTTCATAGTCACTAGCTCATTGTTTGGTTTAATTAGAATTTAGGTACATTTTTATTTTCTCTTAGTAATTGATTTCATCATTGCAAGTTTTAAAACCTTTTTTAGAACTTTGAAGTTTGGAAATTATTTTAGAGGTCACCATTGCCTTGAACACTTATATCCATACTTGAATGTTGGAATTTCCATTTCACATTAGGGAATCAACAAAAGATAAACCCAAAAACAAACCAAAAATAAAAAACGACAAAGAAGTAAGAAATCAGTTATCTTGCATATATAGTGCACTTCACTTTAGCAGTTTACAACTCCCGGATTGACAATTTATATAGCAATTTAGGACACACTAAATTGACCAAACAATACCATGGGCCACTGCCAAACTATTTTTTGTTATAATGATGCAACAACAATTGGAGTGACTGAGGAACAAAGTGTGGCATTGGTGGTGGCCCTAATCGAGGGCCTAATGCAGCTGAAGAAGGAAGTTGAGGTGGTGACAGTGGCTCCAATGCAACAAAGGCAAATTAATGAGAACATGTTTCGAACCAACCAGTGTAGTTCATCGTCAAGACAAGATGAAGAATCAGATCATGGCAACAAGTTAAATAGAGAGATAAATCATTCCAATGACTATAATGAAATGACTACTTTTGACTGGGTCAAAAAATAGGTGAAGGTATATTTTCTTATTAATTTAATTATATATATATATATATATATATATTATTTTTTAATTATAAATTTGAAATTAGGATAAGTTTTTACCCAAATCATAATGGGAGGTTACTTTTTACTAGACTAAGAATCAAGAGAAAATTTATTTTCATATATATATAATATAGAATCATGATGATAATTTTACCCAATCCTTAATATGAGGCCTAGAATGCTTTATTACTTATAAGAGGAATTGTAAAAAATATATTATAAATAATGTGAAATATTATTCTTGTTTCGAAGATTAATAAATAAGAAATTAAAATATAATATAAATTATTGTTGTAGCCGCTACAACCACCCTCCAAAATTTTGGCTCGCATGCAAATTTTGGAGTCTGCCTTGGATCCTGCGATCGATCATTCTTCATCACTTGTTTCTAAGCTGATGATTTCAAGCTCTCCTCCTTGATCTTAAGAGTTGTATGCATTATAATTTGTATGCAACATGTGTCATCATCTAGCATAGGGGTTGTTGTTTGTCATGCAAAGGAAATGTTGTCTTGCTTCAAGGGAATTGTGTGCGTATGAGTGGTTTTCATCACATAGATATGTTTCACACTCACTTCACGCACTTTTGTCACGAAGGTTGTTGCATCAAGAAAATTATCTCTTATGCATTCTTTATGGTCTATGTTGTGTCACTAAGTGTCTGTACATGATCACAGTCAAGTCCTATCATGTTTACATATGTTTCATTGATCTCACACTTAGCCATTTGAAAATGAGCAACCTAGCCTCATCCAGCTTCTTGGAACTACACGCTTTGCTTCTATAACCATCAAGCTTCCTCCCTTTCCTGTTGAAACCCCGTAGCCCGCAGAGACCCCACCCAACACTGCTCTCCAAAAATGCGCAAAGCAGTCAGTTAGGCAGCACTGCTCTCTATAAATGCGTAGAGTCCAGCTGCACTGCACTCAGAAATTGAGTAGAGGTGTCCTCCCAGGACTCCCATCGCGCGGTAGTGTCTTATGCCTCAAAACTCCGTAGTGTTTTCCAAGCTGCCCTCTCTGTCTTGCATGCAGAAACTGCGTAGACGAGCCTCCGAGGGCCCCATTCCAGCAGCAATCACTTTCCACTAAAATTTCACAAATCTCCCTCTCAATGACTACAAGAAAAGGTGACATGCTGAAATCGCTTCCAAGGAGTTGAGGAGAAGGACTAAGGAACCAAGTAATGGAAAAGATCAAGACCGAATGCAAACTTCATCGAATGCATGATCATCTTGAGGGTAAGTATGGTAAGTAAAGAACACCTCTTAGTTGAGTTTGCAGGACTGTTTGTCATTTTCATATCATCCCGTGCTCAATAACATGCATGTGTGCAAACACAAAAAGTCATTTATGTGTTTCTTCTACATGTCTTGCTTCCTTTTCACTTGTTCGACCAACTGTCGTCTTCGACATTCTGATTGCTATGACATGCTTGCGACCTTGTTCTGGTGATGTTGAAGGTTATGTTTGAGTTGTGTTCACTATGTACACATCTATCGCACTCACATACGAAGTCGTATGCATTGTCGTGCAAGTGTCGTCGCATTCGTTCAATGATCTATCACAAGTGTTGCACTTGTCGTTCGCACCCATCTGTCAATCACACTGAGTGCATGTTGTCTTGATGGTTTGAGGTGTCTTGTCGTCGAGTCATGTTCAGTGTGTGCTCACAAGTTTGTGCATGTACAAAGTCACTCATTCACACACTTGGTAATTTTGTTAAAACTTTGTCGACCAAACCATTCTCCAACAGTCGGACATCCGTTGAGATGCACTGCGTAGTTTCATCTCTCAATGCTCATGTACTACTGCCCATAATTGCACAGAGCTTGAGGCTACCTCCCAAGGAGTCTGCACTGTGCAATCCTGGAATCGACTCAACCAAAAGTCACCCAGAACAACACAGAATTTTCCTAGCAAGCCATTTCAATCTGCACTGCCCGCAAGAACATCAATCGAGCCTCCAACTGGTCAACCGGAGAGTTTGATCGACTAGTGACCTTGGGCCTCACTCCTCCAAAAAATTGTGTAGAAGCTGCATTGCATGCCCACTTCTGTTGAATGAAGAAACTTTACAGACACGTCGAACAAACACCATGTGTCCATCATTGGACTGCCCTAAAAAATTGCACAGTTTTTCCAACCAGTCACCGAGTTAGCTGACCTACTGCTCACAGAAAAAACTACGTAGTTTTCATGAGAAGTATCCCAGTTGCCTAGTATCCCGCTCAGCTCTGAAACTGTGCAGAGATGTCTAGAAGGCCAGCCTCCCAGCATTGCACAATTTTTTCCAGCAGCCTCCCACAACCCGCTGTTAGCTCCCTAGAGAAATTGTGCAATTTTCACTGACAGTCTCCCTCTGTTGCCTGCACTATCTCCATCAAAAAATTGTGTGGATCTCCCCTCGAGCCGAGTCAGATCTCGTGGAAAATCATTATTGATCTGGATTGCCCATCTCAGCCTCCCAATGACATCTACGCAATTTTCACTGACATTGCCCAAGTATAAGCAAAGGAGCGACATGCACATGCAACATCAAGTGAACACCAAGACCATCAAAGAATCTACACACCTTGCCATGCAAAGGTGAAGCTATGATACACCAAGAGCACATTCATCACTCTGTAGCACTGAAGCCCAACCTGAACACCACTAGCACCATGAACATACCAGAACTATTGTGTTGAGTCATGTCATGAGTCATCTCAGCCACATCACTATTGTGGGCCATACTGTTGTAATCAATGTAATGTAATGTGGAAGCACAAGAGACCCACATATAAAGTTGAAGAGTCATGTAAAGCTGAAGATTCATGTAAGTCAAACAGTCATGAGGGAAGTCGAATGGTCACAAGGGTTAGTTTCACCCTTGGCTACATATACCCCTCATTTGTACATGCAAATGAATTTTCACCTTGGCTCCTCCCACATAGCCTTGAGAGTCTGTAATCTTTTCTTTGAGGAACGAACAATGGTTCCAACGCCCGACTATCGGGGTTAGTGATGTAATGGTGTATGAATGTGTCTTGGAACTTTCGCTCAATTCAAAAGTCTGTTAACAAGCCGTCATGTTTTCACACAGGTATTGTATTCGTTTCTAAGACTATTCTTTGGACGCTTGTAATGCATGCTGCTTTAACCTGTATTAATTCAATTTAACTATTTCGGTTGTTTTAGAACATACACTATTGGAAATGTGTTGCATCAGTTGTTAACATTGTCTCGCCCGTGTGGGTTATCCCGTCAGGCACTCGACATATTCATTCTTGTAAACTTTTTATAACGCCCATCACACTCGTGTGGACTATTCCACTGCGTGTTGTACTTGCCATCTGTTCATGTTGTGTTTGTGACTTCCGCATCTGTGTGGACTACTTCGTCGAAAGTTGCGCATGTCTTATTGTGTTGTGTGCTCTAGCATAGTTTGGACTATTCCCTTTCAACCTGACACTCACTTCCACCCTTTCTCTCTACAATGAAAGAAAATTGACACAAGTGACACTAAGCACTCACCAAGCACGTGAACCTCGATGTTCGGAGAAAAAGTAAACCACTCATACATGCTAACAAGCAAGAGCTAAGGCATATTTTTAAGATAATGGAAACCGAACCATCGTACTAGATGGGACTCCTACACCAAATAGTGTGAGGTCTAGTTGGGACTTCATTTCGAGGAGATCCCCTGATTTTTTTTTTAGGAATCAGGGGGATAAAATTAAAAATAAAAAAGGAAAATCAAGGAAATCGATACAAACACTAGATTAAGAAAGGAAAAAAGCTAAGATGAAAGGGCAGGGATCCAACAACTGTTAATTTTCCAGTCGTCATCCCTGTTTAGATTACTTGGCCTCCTTTCAATTTCAATGGCCTCCCTAAACTTACGGTGATGAAATCGAGCAATCCTTGTAATAACCTGGGCCTCCTCAATGCATATATGATGCTTTGTCTTTTTCGCATCTTCTGCCAAAGTTGAAGAGCAAGTCCTCCCATGCTTGTTGTCGGTTGTATTCTCATTAATCCTTTGGTTTATAGAGCGACCAATTTCACCAATGTATGGTGTTCCACAAGAACAAGGGATAACATAAACACCTTTCACATCGTTGGGATCCATAGGGTCTTTTACAGATTTTAAGGAACTTCGAATGGTGTTGAGGGAACATTATGCTTCCTCAAATCGAGGTGAGTCCAAAGCTTTGGATTCAAAGTCTTCGATAAACAGATTATCTACAATAGGGGATAGAGGGGAGACCATGGCCACACCACAAGTCTGTTCATAGAATTCCCCTTCAACGCACAAAAAAGTAGAAGGCAGATTTCAACCAATTTTGCAATGTCGAGATTAGTGAGGCAATTGATGACCTCAATGGCCTCCTAATAGGGATGTTAATGTAAAGGAAAACTACATTGAAACTAACAAGATTGTCTCTAGGATCAAAGTTCATGTCCCTTAACTCATTGACAAACCACGAACAGTCTTTGACAAAAGGCTATGTAAGGCCAACAAAGGATTTAGGTTTCAGGGCTAAATATTTAGCTAGAAGATAGGTTGGCCCTCCTATGGTGTTGACAATGGGTCTCAAGGGGAGCCCATCCTTATGGATCTTTGGAAGCCCATTGATCTTAGGAGTGATAGGGCTACTCTTGATAAGTTTTTGGCTGAAGGTGCCAACTGTACTACTGGACTTTATAGCTCCCACTATTACGAAAGATATTCTTCTTAAATTTTCTATAACTCCCCTTGTTACAAAAACAATCAAATATCTTCTTCCAATAATCCTCCTATCCAAAAATTACAACAAATTTATTATTTATAAATTAAACAATAAATATATATAAATTAACACTGAAATTTTTTCATTCAATCCATGATTACATTCACTTGAACAAATAATGAGCCACGATATCGTCTGCCAAAAGCACATACTACACCCACATAAACCCCAAATATTTATAAATGTAGGTCCCACTTTAATTGGAACAAATTCAAGAAACATGCGCAACTTTCACCTAGAAAATCCCATTTACATTTTTATTTTCGATTGGCTACTTCGGAACTTTTCCATCCAAATCCCTATCGATATCTTACATGTCATTATTACTAAGGCGACGACAGAAGACAGCCCATAAGCTTGTTGTACCACGGCTCCGTTATTCTCGAGATGCTCTGAATCTCTCTTCCACATGAAGATAACGATGAACGGGCTGTAACTGTGGTATCTCCGCCATGGACGCTCTTATTCGCTGCCTCCTTCGAACAGAGGAAGAATGTGCGGGAACCCAAGTCCTCGACCTTATCACCTGGATTTAAACCTGCCAACAAAACTGACAAATCATTAACCACGGTTTGCATGGCAACAAAACTGATAGACTATTAACCATGGTTTGCATATCAAATACAGCAACCTATATTCTAGGTACATCCACCATTTCTCAGAAATTGGGACATAGTTAGGTTCAAGGTGTATCTAAAATTCAACGCAGTTTACTGGACTAAAAGAAATTAGGGTTCTTACAGTTGATGCAGAATTGTGAATAATGGAGTCCAAACGAGGCTGGATCATTACTGAGAAGAGGCTTACGCCCTTCCTTGGCATAGAGAACAAGGGTGGCTTTAATCGCATCCTCCACAGTGGCATCTTTGGAGAGTATTGCACGCAGCGGACCAATGCTCCGTGCAACTGTCACATTCACCAACAACTTATTAGCGCTTAATGCCTGATCCACTCGATTATTCGTCCAAGCCGTGTGTTTCCACTGATCCCGATTGAGAAGCTCAGGATGCGTCTTTGGCCTTCTCATTGTCACAGTCGTATTATTATTCTTCAATTTCGATGATGAAAATGAAGATGATGCCTCCCAAGTCTTTTGGGCTTCGGAAGAGCGCCCAGAGTAGGTGGGTGACCTACGGAAGCCTTTTTCATGGTGGAGATTGAAATTGTGAGGTAGTGGTCCTCGATCTGTTACAGAACTGCTCATATGGCCATGTCTAGGCACTGATCCATTTCTTGGATTCGGCCTGCTCCCTGACGTCTTCGCCACCCTTTTCTCCATGGGATCCCTGATTATAACTTCAGAAGACAATGACTGACTTCACCTCAACCTCCGGTATCTGTAATACTGAGCATTCAGAAATGTTAGTGGGACAGGCTGAAAAACAAGAACCCGAGACACGACTGCATCGCCGGTGCAAAAATAGTCGCAATAGCCCACAGGGCTCAGCGTTTTGGCTGCAACAGATGCCCACAGGGCGGCCTGACTCCCACCACACATCAATCGAAATTTCTGCTAGAGATTCTAATCCAATCCAATCCAGAAATTATAGATGCAAAACAATTTAATAGCACCTAGCGTATCACTGACCCCTTCTTGAAACGGTACCAGCCATTGTTACAGCAGACAACTTGTTACTGGTATTACAATAAGCCATGGATTAATAGGATGGAATGAGCCTTTGCCGAGGGCAACTTGCACTTCTCCTTGTCCTTCACTTTGCCTTTCTCAAAACGCTCGAATGATTTGTGAATGAAGAAGGGCGTTGGGGACTAAAGACATCTTAATGCTATAAAGGGCCCACTTCCAAACTACTCTGGAGACCCACCAAGTGGCGGGAGGTTGAGGAGAAGGGTGAAGGAAAGTAGCGACACCAACCCACGTTGTGAGTGATGGAGAATATAATACGAACGGTCGCACCAATGAGAGTCGGCAACCTCCTCTTTTCAAATTCCAACTCTACCTTATCGCTTCAGTTTAACCAATGAGAGTCGGCAACCTCCTGTTTTCAAATTCCAACTCTACCTTATCGCTTCAGTTTAACCTAAAATTCTACATCGGAACTTTTTGAAATTTGAACTATGACCTGGCATAACTTTTTGAAATTTGAACTATGACTTGGCATAATTTATTCATATAGCTTAAATTTTAGATTTTTGTGATTTGTATTAATAATGAGACTATTGAATTTAGGTTTTTGTTATTTATATCAAGTTTATTGAGGAGATTTTTGGAGAAAATCACATCAAAATTTATTTATCGACACGTTTCTAACGAACCACACTTGCTGATTTGAAACGAGTAGATAAATGAATTTTGATATGAACTTGATAATGAGATTGTCTTAGTATTAATCACATTATTGAGTTTTGGTCAAATTATCTTTATGATTAATCACATCATTGAATGTTGATCAATTTGTTTTTCTGATTTATTCATATGTTCAAATTAGGTTAACATTATATTATTGTTTTCGGATTAAATTTAATTATATAATTTTTTTTTTAAGATTGAAATTTTTGGATTTACTTAACAGGGACAAGATATATTGATGATGATGATGATGATGGTTAACGTCCACTGAGACCAAACATTGGTCTATCGGACCTAAAGAAACAAATTATTTATTTTGATTTAAGATTTTATTTTTATGCTCAAAAAGGTTGGAGAGAAGCCTCCCGAGCTCACTATAATTTTGACATTGTAAAAAACTAGGAAGGTTAGTATTGTAACAAAGATTGTGAAACTGAGATCTAATGTGGTTGTACACGGGACACTCTAAGAGAAAGTGATTTTCATCCTCGATTTTCTCATTCTCACATAGATGGCAGATTCTTTCCATCCATGGTGTTCTAGGAATTGCCCAACGACCTGTTTCACTATGGAGCTCATGAGAATTCGTTCTAATCTTTGCTATGCTAATTTTCCTCTTTGAGCTAGTTAAAATAGAGATATACTTTTGATCTTCTAGGGTGGGGTTGATGACCTTATTATAATAACTTAATTTTCTTTTAGCTGCTAAATCTTTCTCACACCACATTTTTTCTTTGAACTTAGAAGTAACAATATCTTTAATGTTATTAATGTTTTGCAAAGCATCATTCTCATTGATCTCCCAATAGTTTAAACAGGCCCTTATGTCTTTATGCCACCCCGGTTTGAGCCTTAGGTAGTTTTGGCTGGAATTTAATAATAGCTTAGGAAGTCTATAATCGCCTATGTTATTAAACATCTTAAAGTCTTAATGCAAATTATTTTTTTTAATCATAAACAAAAAAACATAATTTTTTTTTTTTTTTTTTTCTCTCTATTTCTAAAATATTCCTAAAATCTACCGTGGAAATAAAAATACACTATTATCAGTGGGCTGTCAACGTAATCTATGGGCTGTCAACATAATCTAGATGGAATCAAACCCATTTTCTTTTATTGCCACTCCATTTCAGATCTGCCCGTCTGTGTGGTTCATAACTTCATACGATGGCCAGATAACTATACCACATACTTTAAATAAATATAAAAAAAATCTTTCACTTTAAGGGATATATTTGTTAAATAATTTGGGGCAGTCATGGCTGGTGAAGGTAGGAGCTCATCTGGGGATTTCTGTGGTGCTGAAGATGGAACCGAATAGTTGCTATTTACTTTTATATCTAGCGGTGAAGGTATTATCCAGTGGAATTATTGGAGCACGCTTGAAGGTCCTTTACATGCATTAAATTTCGCTATTTTGTTTACTTTGTAATATATAGGTATAATTTATATTTCTATTTTAATTGGAGGAATCTATGAGTGGAACATTTCATTTACCCAGTTATATCCTGTGGAAACCAAATTCTCTTTTTATAATTTTTTTTTTTGAAATTTTGAATGAAACCATTCCGTTTAATTCACGGAAACATACATTTTCAGTATATTATAACACGGAAACATACATTTTCAATATATTATAACATAATTATGAATTATAATGTTATTGAAATCTAGATAAAAAAATTATATTAAACCCTCTCAACAACCAACCAAACTCTAACTACCTAAAATTCAGGGAAATAAAGCGACTGCGTGCCCACGGATAAACATCACCTTCTATGACTTTTTTTTTTAATATAAATCCAGTCTACACATAGTTGTAAAATTTCTCTCCACATGACTTTAAACACTGAAAATAAAGCTGTGAATGCCTTTAAGCACTAAAAGTAAAACTGTAACATCACCAAGGTTTGAACCTGAACGTAAGTGTTGGCTTTGTTGTTAAGATTGGACTGTTTTGATGTTTTACTTATACATTTGTTTGATAAAACAAATATAACCTTTGCACCAATTTTGATTTGAGAATCTACATTTTAGTAGGTAAATTTTATTTGGGGATGGATCATCATAGTATTATATATTTTAATTACTTAATTGTTTATTTTTTAAAATTATTTTAATATTGATTGTTATATAGTAATTAGTTTTTATTGTTTAATTTAAATATAGTTAAATTAAAATATATGTTATTGTTAAATATGTTATTTTTATTATTGATATGTACAATATACCTGTATCCATCATCCATGAAATAGTTTTAGAATTAGTGTGAACTAAAATGTTGAAAATCTATATTTGTCTAAAATTATGATGATAAGATATGATAATATATTTGGCAATTTTCAAATGAAAAGTTAATCAAGACAAGAATGTAAGACAAATAGGCTATATATTTGTGTTAAACACACATGGGCAGCGAGAACAATATGAATGATAAATCATGAGAGTACAATTTTTATTAACAAATCATTTACATTTATAGTACAATATGTGACCGTTGGGTTTCACATCCCAAGGTCTCTTGGACTACTTTGTCTATTCAGCTTCTACACTAACCCATTGAGGATTAGGTGTCCAACGTTCCCCCCCTTAATCCGAAGGGTTATGTATGAGTCCAAGAAGACCACCAACACTAAAACGCTTAGTGCAGTTCCCGGAACTCTTCCAAAACTGGCAAGAAACTTAAGTCTTCTGCTAGAGGAAGTGATCCTATTGTTTTAAAGAGGGAAACCTTCAACCATGAAAGGGAGGTCTCACCCCGCATAAAAGGGAGAACTTCAACCTAAAAAGGGAAGTCTCAACCTGTGATGGTTTAAGGATGACCAACAACTCTGGAATGCTTAATGCAATTCCCGGAACTCTTCCAAAACTGGCAAAAAGCTGGAGTCTTCTGCTAGAGGAAGTGTTCTCAATTTTGTTCCTGGAATTCTTCCGAAACTGGAAAGAAGCTGAAGTCTTCTGCTAGAGGAAGTGTCCCAGATTACCAACTAAAGGCATGCTTAGGGGCATCTTTGTTTTTGGCTACAACTCTGAAACTGGTGTGGCAGGTTGATGTGGCTTTGAAGCTTGTAGATGACCATCATTTCCCCCCCGTCAGATACAAGGAGAGATGATGGAGAAAACTCAACTGCAAGATTGTTCAATACTCTGGAACAAGTTGTGACATGTGTTTGGAATATCTTCTTGGCTATTGATGCCTATTGCCAAGAAGCGATCCATCCAAGATGAATCTTTGTTCTTGCAGGACGTTTATTTCTGAAGCATCTGTGTGAAGAATGATTGGTTTTATGACAGTGCTTACATGGATGAAGATCAAAACAATGATCTTTCAAATGGCCAACTCGGTCACAGTGTTGGCATTTCACGATCTGTTGTTTTTATTGTTTTTGTTGATGTGGAAGAGGGGTAGAGTCTAGAACAGCTGAAGTTGAACTATCATAAGGAGCAGGTGAACTGTCATGAATGAATCCAGCACTCTGAAACTGAATGGGCTTTGAGTAGTCTGGAAATGAAAGGACAAGTCCTTGTCATATCCAAGACTAGTTTTGTGCTTGTTGTGGACAAGTTGTTCCCAAGGTCTGATGATGGGCTTGGGAAGTGCAGACTGAGTTTCTACATCTGCATGTACAACTGATGCTTTATTGGGCACTAGATCTGAATGAACTTGAACAATATTGACTTGCTGTTTATGGGAGTCTACTTCATTGTTTTGAACAGAAACGGGTTCAGAATGACTCCTTCGTTTTAATTCTTCTTGCTGTAGCTATGATTCAAGCTGCAAAAAATCGATCTCTTCCTGTGCATTTTGTAGACATGTCTAAATTTCTGAGAGAAACTCCTTGCTGATTTTGACTGTATTATCCATAGTAGAGAGTATTAGATTTTCCACTAACTCTAATATTGCACCAATTGGAGCCATTTTTAACCTCAAAAAATAGTAAAACAATGAGGAAAAGATGGACACCAATTGCTCTTTTATATAAACTTATGGCAACAACTTCAAATCAATCAGCTTGCAATAGATTCAACACACAAAGAATGGTGATATCCGGAAAACAGACTCCTCATTCAAAAAATGAATTTTCTTCAATTCACCTGAGAATTTAACTTCCAACAAAGCTACAAGCAATTTAGGCCTCAAAAAGATATTTTCCTGTACCAGCCTTGAATCCAAGGGAACTTGTCCTGGCAACAACTTCAATCTAGTTCAATAACAATCTTTGATATGAACAACCTTTAAGAAAATACACCAATTCGATCTACAAAGGATAGTCTTGGCTTGAAACAATTTCCACTGAACTCCTAAATAATGCCAAATTGCTGCAACTTTAAAGAATATAAACAGTCCCCAATTCTTATGAACATTGAACTCTGTCATTCCCAAAAATACCCCAACATAATCACTTTCAAAGCAGAAATGATGGCTATCAAAAGGCAATACCCTTGTGGATTATCTTCCTTTCGAATGCAAGTATCGAAATTAATAAAATAATTATTTGAAGTACCTACACCAACACTTCTTCAGATATATCCAAGTCAGGAGACAAACGAACTGCTGAAGATTCACACACCTTCTTATAGGGCATGGATTTTTTAAATCATATTTAAAATACAAACAAAAAATTGCAAGCAGGTTGGTGTTTTAAATTTCTTCAGAAAGCTGAATAATAGTTGGAAAAAGGAATGATTTGAATATCTTATGCACGTTGGGCATCTTTCACATATTCGAGACCATGCGACCTTGATCATGCCTTCAGTATACGATGAGAACATAAGCGACCTCTTCATACGCAACACTATCCAATTAATGTAAACTTCGAATTGCAATGATTGTGACGACTGCCTCTGGGCCTTTGAACTTCGCTGGATTTCATTTTACAGCAAGGCAGTATTAGCAGAAGAGAGAGCCGGACGAAAGCTGGGAGGATTGAGAGTTTTGAACTCTTACTGGATCAATTAGGCTCCACATCAGAAGGAAAGAAGTACAGGGGTCTCCGAGGACGGGGCCATCTATACCACAAGGCTTGTGCTATATGGAAAAGAAACAATACTCTATCTCTCGGGCGTTATCGATAGATTCATGGGTAGCATCTATAATAGCTTTGCATTCAAAACTTATATTGTTTCATTTGTCGGCAGCCTTAGTAGAGCAATCTCAACCATGTTTTTTCCATTGCAACATTGCCATAGCAATGATCAAACCAACAGTGGTAAAGGCTTGTCAAGCTCTCTGACATAACACTTAGCCCGTCAATTCAAAATCATCATCAGACTCGGTCCATCAGCATATTCAGTCAATAATACTTTGGTAATGCAAGACTTATCTGTGAAACCCTAGAATGTGAACTCATACTCCACTTCATCAATACATGTCTATAGATCAACAATGTCAATAGTACCAACTCAATAGTTGCTTTATCATAGGAATTTACAAAGAATAATGTGTCAATACTGTCATATCAAATCTCTAAATCTAATCTCTGTCTAATGCAAACAGTCAACAACAATCCTTGCATCAAATTAATAGATTACATCAATTCATAGACAAGTTCACACAAAACTTTGCCCTTGGTTGCTGTAGATGACACTAGTAGTGCGTAGTACTATATCATAGCAATTTGTCTTTATAACGTCTACAATAGCTCCATTGAACGACAAAAAAAAACAATATCCTTACTGGCACATGTCGACCCCACAGCCACACAATTTCATTGCAATCTGATATGAAAAGAGGCTCTGAAATCTCGTTCCTCCGCTTTGTTAGCATTCAAATCCAGCTTCCACTCAATTTCAATGAACGACAGCAGGAGAGAAAATCGACCCTGCGCTGATACTATGCCGAGGCATTAGGGACGTTGCACTTCTTTGATGTGATTTGAACTGCAGTCGCAGAACGAGCACGACACGGCGCTGACAGAGAGGAGGAGGATACCATTGCTGACAGTAACGCCGAGTATCAATGATATTAATCAATGGCGACCTTCTCGGAGGCTCCTCCAGGAGACGGTAAGGCCGGAGAAAATCTTCAAAACTAAATGCACGCAATGCCACATGGTTGACATGGGTGCAGGTATCGATATCATGTCAAATTGAATGCATTATTCTGGGTAAAGAACAAGGCAACTGGTGTGGGGTGAGCTTCAAAGTCATTCACAATTTGACAACTGTTTCACCTTCCAAACATAAATCCAATGTCAGATTACAGATCCAACGTATATACAACGTTTAGAAAAACGCAGAGAACACTGCTACTAGGTCAGGGAGGTGTTAGTGCTGCAATATGGGCAGAAAATAGGAGTTACAAGAGAATCTAAAATGTCTATGAGACCAGCGGCATGAAGAGGGCAGCGTATGGAGGCTAGTTGCGTATATGGAAGCCCAACAGTCTAAATTCACAGTTTTGTCAGGGAATAATGGTAAATCGCAGCACTGTTATACCAGTGCATAGACTTTGATAGGACGAAGGTAGGAATACAATGCCTAGTTGCAGATCTGATGTGCTCAGCTAATAAAATAAATGGTCAGGTAATGAAGACTAGGCCAGCACTATTCAAGGCAGCTCAGACCAGTTGCTCAGGGAATAACAACATGTCATTTTTTTTTTAACTAAGGGATAAACCGTGAGGAAGAAAACTACACAGGCCACACATCATGGCTCTGATACCATGTTAAACACACATGGGCAGCAAGAACAATATAAGTGATAAATCATGAGAGTACAATTTTTATTAACAAATGATTTACATTTATAGTACAATATGTGACCGTTGGGTTTCACATCCCAAGGTCTCTTAGACTACTTTGTCTATTCAGCTTCCACACTAACCCATTGAGGATTAGGTGTCCAACAATTTGAAACTAATTTAAAGATAATAATTTGGGTGGTATCTAGTGAGTTTAATTCTCACTTCACTTGGATTCTATTCTCCAGAGTAAAAGAATTGGTTAGGCCTAGAAAATACATAATTTCATTAAAAATAATATGGGCGATAATTAAAAGAGAGATTAATTTTGTTGAAAATATTTTTAGGCCGAAACCACATTTGATCTTGAAGTAAGACCTAAAATTACTTTTTGATTGCCTAAAAATTCATGTTCCTCAACTAAAAAACCTCGTAAATTATTAGTAAATTATTTCAAATAACAAAATTTTCTCTAAATAATAATAATAACTCTATAAATAAAATTTACAAATAACTATTTTCATTACTTATTAACAATTAAATATAAATATATTTTTTAACATAAAAAAATTTATATAATAATTATAAAAAAATTGCAATTTTACAAAGATTGTGTTCCTAGAATTTCTCCTACTTTCTCCTCTTGAAAAGAAATATGAATATACACCAGCCTTTCATAAATAATGCACAAAAATCAACCACGCAATTAGTCAATGGTAGAGTAGACTTTCTCCTCTTGAAAAGAAATATGAATATGCACCAGCCCTTGCGTAAATAATGCACAAAAATCAACAACGTGATTAGTCGATGGTAGAGTAACCGTCCAAAAAGGTACCAAGAAAGAAAATCATGTTGCCTAAGCTACATAATTGGACAATGCAAAAACTACTTGAAATCTTCCTAATTGTCGAAAACGGCTACAGTAAAGTAGGTATGCCTTGTACACATTAATGTGTGATGTTTGATTTTTCTTTTTTTTAATGGGACATTTTTATTTTTGGTATGTATTGAGTAATAATATGTTCATTTTTATAATCAATCAGATTAAAAAAAAAATAATGTACTAAAAAATAATAAATTTCAATATACAAAGTTAAACTATAGAAATTTGACAAAAAATTTAAGTCAACCCTAAAGTAATATGAGTTTGACCATAAACTCAATGCAATATCCTCTACCTACCTACAACATGGATAATAATAATAATATATTATTTATATGAAAAATAAAAAATATGTAAATTAAGCTATATCAACCAGAATCAAGAGAGACATCAAATTGTTGTATGAGATATCCTATGTAATAGACAAGGAAGTCATTTTACAATTAAAGAATCTATGGATGTGTACATACTTTACCCCTTCTCCTTCCCCCACTGACCAAAATTGGACTTGTGGATTATTCATAACTTTTTACTCACTATACAATATACAATATAGTAACATATTAGCATGTATTTAATACATCAATAATGTTTCTTCTATAAAATATGTTGAATATATGTCTATTGATGTAATTGTTCCTAGTAATTATTTATCATGCAAGGCCATATATTATAATTAAAGATATTTCAATTAAATATTGATTTAAGAAGGAATGATTGTTATCCACCTCATTTAAGTTCAATTTCTAGAGTGGCATGCCAATCTCTTGAGCTTGTGACAAATTTGGTTTACCCTTGGTATTATCTTGAATGAGGAGAATTTCTTTATAGTTTCACTAGAGATAAATATTACATGGTTTAAAAACAAGATCAATGTGCCTAACAATGGGTAGCAAGGGGCTTGGTGATGAATATGACATCGATCATCGTGGTTTAGATGTGGTCCAAAACTTCTAGGTTCACAAATATGTTAGCATGTTGTGATACCATGGTTCATCAAATGAGATGGTGAATAATTGTTCATTTGGAAGGTCATCATTCAATGGTAGATCTTGCACACTCGTGAGGAATTCAGAAATGAACTCAGTGAGATCCAAGCCTTTCTTACTTTCTAGGTTTACAAATTCCAATTCCAACTCCTAAAGGAAAACAATTTTCAATAGGCATACTTCCCATTAATGATCCATTTACTCAATAGAAAAGACATAGGGTCAGAGTTTGTGACAACACTGGTTATGCACATCAAGATATAATGACATAATTTCTTGACAGAAAACACAATGGCCAATGCCAACTTCTCCTCATGGGGGTAGGACATAGAGGGTCTAGTTAAGTTCTTGCTCACATAGTAAATGGCATGTTTAGATCTGTCAACACCCTATTGAAGCAAGACAAAGACAGTAATGTAAGTGGAAGTTGAAAGGGACAAGATAAATTCCTTATTGAATTTAGGTGGACTAATTAAAGGAGTAGATATGAGGGCACATTTAAGCTAAAGAAACTCATGAACGGTGGTGGCATTCTCGGGGAATGAATCTATGCAAGAATTCTTCTCTCTTTTGAAGCCTTAACAAGTAGTGTAAGTTGTTAGGGGGAGATACTTCAATGTTGGATTGAACTTTGACAAGGTGAATGACAACATTAGATTTGGAGACTATCAAGCCAAAAAGGATGACTCATAGGAACGAAAAAGATGCACTTAAGAGTTAAGACATATATTATAGTTGCAACATAAAATGAGGATGTTCAAATATTCCAAATGTTGCGACCATTGTTTCAAATGAGTAGTGAGATCATCGAGGTAAGAAAAGATAATGTGGACCATGTAATGAAAACAATATGACATGGTATGCTGGGAAGTGACTCCATTATTTTTTAACCCAAAAGGAATCACTTAATACACAGAAGCTCCCCAAGGAATAGTGAAGGCTAATTTGAAAATTAAATGCTAATTTGATTATAGCATGAGAATCTATTCATAAAGGATAAAACTTCATGGCCCACACACTCATTGATAATTTGACTAATAAATGGCATGGGCTAGTTGAATTTTGGACAATCTTTATTCATATCATGAAAGTGAGTGTAGACATGAAAGGTTCATTTATCTTTCATGACAAGAACCAAGTTGCAAAATCAAGAGGTATAAGTAATATGGTAAATGAAGCATGCTTTCTGGAGCTTATTGATTTCATCCTTGTTAGAATCTCATTTGGTGGGGTGAATAGGTATTTTCTTCTAGCAGATAGGGATGGCATCTGGATAAGTGTAAATTTGGTGCTCAATAATGGTTGGATTTAGTCTAGTCATCTTAGACTAGGACCAAGAAAAGACATCTCAAAACTATTTGAATAGATTGGTGTAGAAGCAAATCTCTTCAAGTGAGTAGTTTTCTGTTAGCAAAATCTATTCCTCGATTGCAAATTTAATAGAGAAATTCACATTGATTGTAGGTGAAATATTGGGGAAAATCCACCATGAACCACAAAACCATGTTTAGCAAAAAAAGGATGAGAAAAACCACCCAATTGTTTTACATGGGTGCTACCCCCAAACCCCTACGCATGGGGGCTTCTACCCTCTGCAAACCCCTCGAACATGGGGGGCTATCACTATCCATCCTGTGACCCCCTTGCTATGCATCACACAGTTTTACAATACATGGGGATAGTTGTGCAATGAATATAACATATTCCAAACATTTTCCCACTTGTTTTCTTCTTTGCACAAAGGGGGTCATAGGAGTACATGATCAACAAGCTAGGGAAATAGTGTCCATTGTTTCTCCACACCTAGACAAGTTCTCAATGCTTACATATTTTTTTATTGGTTTAGTTTTGGTTAAGGAAATTTAGTTGTATTATAATTGAGGGTAAATATATTGGTGATTCATGGATGTCATGGGAAATATATTGAAAAGTTTTATTGGTTTTCCTGGACTTGGGTTTATAGGATAAAATATCTATGTTAATGTGTGTGATTTCTATTGTATCTTTTTTGTTTTAATCAAGAATTTGTTTACAACAATTAGTTGTACTATGTAAAAAAACTCCACTTTTGAATCACATCCTCCACAATATCGTTCGTCTTGGGTAAGAAATAACTAACTAATCACTACAAATCACATAAATATTGATTGATAAACACTTAAACAATGCATGGAAACCATGCGTAATCTAATAGTTATTTTTTCAGTGAATAATTCTATGTTTGCGTTCATTTTAGGCCTACACTAGAAATTTTGTTGTGAACCCCAACTCAGGTTCAATCCCTAGTGATGGTGTCTTTTGCCACACCCCACACAACCATGAGGTTCATTGATGATAAATCTTTCATCAATTTTTTATAACTTGCAAATATTTTTTAAATCAAAATGTAAAATAATCATCAATTAGACAATGAAAATCATTTCATCCCATTAAAAACATTTCATATCATTAACAACATCACTTTGATGATGTCTCATTATTTATTTATGAAAAATAAATATTTGAACCTTAAAAATAATTGATGAATATATGAAAGATAATGATAATGTTAATTATGCAATGACCAAACACTCATATGATTGAAAACTTAGTAGTATCTCATGCATTCTCCTAATACTACTAAGTTGTCAATCATTGAGCCGAGAGGTTCATTTTACAGCCTAGTGTGAAGGTGATGTGTAAGTATGTTTGTCCCTCTTTAATTACAAATAAAATACTCTCTAAAGAGAAAAGCAATGTCATCATAATAAAAGAGAAAATAAATATGTTATGCATATTTAATTAGTTATCCATATGACCTAATATAATTTCATGTAAAGTAATTAGAAGTAAAAAAAAAATACGTGAGTAGGGTTTAAAACTCATACTTTAAAAAAATATTTTAACACGTGATATCAACTTCATATATATCTATATATAGAAAACAAATGTTAAAAGAAAATATTTCAATGTTGTATAGAATAAAATATCCAATGTGGATTATGAATAAAATATTTTAATATGAATTAATATTGATGTATACTTTAAAAAAAAATTAATAACAAAAAAATCAGTTTGATTTGTGCCAATAAAATGACTCAATGCACATGTTATGTATTCTCTATAAAATTTAAAAACACAATTTAAACAATTAAAAATTACATTGATTTTTGCAATCTAAAATAAGTTTGCACTTGAAGAAACTTGATCCCTCTCAGCTCATGTTAGATCCCTGGTTACGACGGATCTATGTTAGTATGAATAGTATATGTTGGGTTAGGGTTAGCCGTAGTGGGAGATGGGCATGCTACTTAGCATTGGAGCCTTCATACACATGTAAGTTGGACTTTCTTGAGTTGGAGAAGTTGTAAGGTTCGACTTTGTAAAAACATGAGTTGATAAATGGACGAAGATCCACAGATTGAAGAATTTTGGTTGACATTTCAGAACCACAATCTGGGTCCATCGTCAAGTCCTGAATCTGTTTATTTTCCTCCATTTATAAAAAATGGCAACTACAAAAATTTATATACCTTAATAATATGAGTTTTAGACGAAGATGCTTGTGCTGCTGGTGTTGGTCCAACTGGTACTGGTGACGAGTTCCTAGGATCTTTGGGACATGCAGGGGGGCACTATCGAGGATTTGGATTATTCTATGAGGGGGAAATGTAGGAGTGACATGTTTTCGCTCATGAGTATGCTGAGGTGTTTAGTTGTGGTGTTAATTGTGAATGTCATAAGGTTTTTTTATCATTTGGATGGATTCAATGACTCTAGTTGTGGATAAGAGAGTGACTGATAGGGTCTATCATTTTTTTGGAGTTTAGAAGTGGATATGAGGCACTATAGTTGTTGTTGTATTGAGATATATGTGGTCTTCAAGAGACCATCCAATATATGATTCATGTCATGATGGAAGTCGTGTGTAGATAATTGACATGTTAGGTATGTATGAAAGGAGTCCAAGAACAGGTGAAATTTCATAGATGCCCATCATTAGGTGTAGTGATCTCTCTATGTTCTTGAGGGTTTTGGAAGTTGATGATGATGCCATTGATATGAATACGAGAGTTGTGATGAAGGTTGACATCAGAAGGGATATGTTTCATATGGTGGTCAATATGTGAAACATTTCTTCATTTCCTCTAGCCTTCCTATCATCATAAACTTATATTAGGATTTGAATGGTAGATAAGAGCAAGCTCCAAGTCTACCGAGATTGCGCTGGGCCATATAGTTTGAGTGGTGTTAGCTTTTGAGGATGTGGATTTTTATCGAATGATTGGAGTTTTATATCTTGTAGATTCACAAATCCAGGAGGGATATTCATTTCCCACATTGCAGATATTATTAAGAGGTTATTATGGTTTATGTCACTTCATCATTTTGTTGGCAATACTGAGAGGGGGGATGAATGATTGTTTCTTTTCATTTGTTACTTTTACCAGTTAGATCACTTATATTTAGAACACAAAATGAATAATAAGAATAAATGCTTTTATTAATTTATTCTTTACAATAAATCAAGTACAATATATGTAGGGCTCCAACACTAGATGAAGACACCGATCTTCAATCTCCTAGGGTCCAACCTATATCTCCCAAGCATCAACTTCGATTTCCAAGGCTCCAACCTTGTCACTTTTGAGGCACCAACCTCAAGGGCTCCAACCCTATATCTATTTCAGGCTCTGACCTGGTTTCTTGAGGACTCTAATCCTCTAGGGCTCTAAGCCTATCCTTCAAGGCACCAACCTTGTCTTTTCAAGTCTCCAACCTCTTGGGCTCCAACCCTCAGCTTCACTTCATCAAGATGTATTTGGTTATACTTCATGGCTCCTAATGTGTTCTTCAATGGGCCCTATAAAACTTTGCTTAGTCTTCATTGTAGTCCCCACATTGCATCATCAATGAAAACCTTGTTCTCTTAGAAGGTGTCACCACTGCTCTTCATCGTACCCAAACAATTTCTCCAAGGTCACCTCATGATGGCTTAGTCCATCATGTACTTCAATTTTATCTCTAAGATTAATCAAGGTTTCTTAACAAAATGTATTCAAATGGCTATCCCAGTTCTACACTTATTCTTCAACAACAACTTCAAGGTTTGACTCCAAATAGGCAAGTAGGGCTCTAAGGATTCTTTTCAAGGATGCTTGCTTGGAGGTGCCAATATATTAAGATAAATAACCAAGAGTATATTCAATGATGTATGCAAGTATTCTTCTTTGGGAATGTCTACACTAATTCTTTACTGTCCAAGTATGCTCCAAGGCTCCTAGTGTTTTACTGTCCAAGATTTTTCATTTTCTTGACTTGTACAAACCTCCATCTATCACTTTTGATGCCTTCACAGAAATATAACCAACCTTCTCCACAGTTGTGTAAGCCTTCATCAAGTCTTCCACAATTTTATTATATCATCAATCCTTCAACCTTTTTTTCTAAGCTTTAAGGAAAGGTCACTGGTCTGCACATGTTCAAGCCATAAATGACACAATATGAAATACCAATGTTGTCCCAATATGAACCTGCTCTTCGAGCTTCCAAGACAACAAAGATTTAAGACATTATTCCAGAGATTCGATATTTAGTTCAACTTATTTGAGGTTTTGTTCAACAAACTATTTAGCAAAACCCACAATATAAGGTCTGAGCTGCCACAGTTCAGGAAAAATTACACAGTCTGAGCCACAGAGGTCACCACAGTTCAAGGTATGAAGACAAAGTAATACAAAGTCAAAATTCCACGTTGTCTTGTTCTTGTTTTAAACCCAAAAAAAAGTTAAATAATTCCTTTCTTAAGTATAATTCCTTCCTTACGAGCTGTGAGCAATCCCTAATAATTGTTGCAATTATAGCCAAAGTTTTGTGTTAGAAATGAAGTCTGAAACATATATATATATATATATATATATATATATATATATATATATATATATATAGATATAGATATGTATATATATAGATAGATAGATAGATAGATAGTGATTTCATTTAAAATCTGAAGGGACACGTCTATGGAGTGAAGTTGACATGAGGAATAAATTGTAGGTTGGCTAAAAAGTTAAACATATTTTATTAACTTAAAAATTTAATATCTCACAAACTACTTGGAGTTTCAGGACAAATAAGGGTTCATTAGAAAGGAAAAAATATACTCTAAAAGATCATATAGGACCCATGTTGATAGGCTACCTCCAAGATGCCAAAAGTTATTTTTCTTTGTAACTGTCCCTGAATTTTTTATGTGCAGAAGGTGATTAAGGCAACAAGGCTTTTCTATTGTCTGGGACATCATTGATTCGTAATTGTTTAGCTCAACAATATTATTATGAGTGACATCATGAGTGTATCCAATAATGTCATCATGAGTGTATCCAGCGTGTGTGTATCGTCCTGTATCCAACTATCCAACAATGTCATCATATACTTGTGCAGTGATAAGTCATAGTGCAACATAAATTTCCCATTAGGAGAGCTCCAAGGCAGTCTTCCAATCATTTCATCAAGACCATAATCAAGTGCCATCAACAAGTGTGGTCACTCATCAAGTGTATGACATCATCAAGTATAGTCCTTCACATGTCATCAAGGGCTTCTAGACCATTAATCAAGGCATATGATTGAAACTTGGCACATGGCACTTCTTAAGACTTCTTCATTAGTGGCTTGATGATGCAGCATGGAAGGAGAACTCACAAAAAGCCCCAAAATCACCCCGCAGATCCCCTTTTAACTATAACCCGACTGTTGTCCTATTTACTGAAATACACTATAAAACAAGCCGAAACAATGGGATTTTATCTTTTAATATTGGCGTGCTTATTGTACACCAGAAGTCAACGAATCGACCCTCGGTGATCGTTGATCTGGATCTGTTAGATCCGACGGTCGTCGGAGATTTCGGGCGGGACAATAGACCGGGGTTTAAATGCCTGATAAAGTGGTTTTCTTCCCCACCTTCTTTGCTACGTGTCGAAGGTTGAATGGGTTTGGGTGCTGACCCTTCCAAATAACTTACCACCTTTAATGTGCCCGAAATACCACTCTTGTAGTGAAACTAATTCGTGATCCAATGGTTGCGATATATCATGATCTAACGGCCACGATCTAATCGGTCGATTGCAAATCGCAATGCCCACTGTCTAGGCTTCTTCCACTTCAAAGCTGCGATGCGATAACCCTTCATAGACCCGATAGATTATCACCCCTTCTCTATAACATTTCGGATCTAGTTGTATCACAATGTCAGAATTTGAGAGTTCAACAAGCCTGTTCCTCTCCACTGAAGTGATGTGATTTGGGGTCCATGGACCCGATAACATTAGAAACCTCCGTCCATAATATTTGAAGTTCGGATTCCAAATCCGAATGTGTTTTTCTTCGATTCTTATTGTAATTTGGGTTTTCCACTTACGGGACCAAAACAATATAATAAACTTGTCGATTATTTGTTTAACTCATCAATATCATCCGAATACAAAGAAAACAAGCACTCGAGGATCTCCATAGGTTGTATATATATCATGAACACAACACCAATTTATTCATAATAAAATAGTTACAGAGTCTCGGTCTTGGGCTTGATTATAAAATAAAGACCTCTGTCTCAAAATACAAACCACACACTATTTTGCTCTCGCTCTACTAAAACCACTCCTCAATCCTCTCTCCCTTTTCATTACATTTTTCCTCCCTTTTATAAATCAGATATCACTCTAACTGTGTCTAACAAATCAATCCCTATTTTTAATAAATCTAACAACAAATCTTCTAATTCCTAGCTCTATCTCACACCTATGCTAACAACTCATCTTTGAGCCTAAAATAAGACAATTTCTAACTTATTACAATAACGAAATACAACATTGTGTTGGGGGTGCTCAACGCACAGCTACAAGGTTTACAGGTACATCCCCCCCAAACAGGTATAATGGCTCTATACGTCGCAGTAAGAACTGCAGAGGCCAAACAGATGTTGTGCGCCAGTAGGGACAACCCTTTCCTGTTGCCCATAGGCACCCTTGTAGTAGCAAGCAAATTTGACTAGGGTGCGATGAGCAGCACGAAAGATGTAGGCTTAAACTTGGCAGCCCTGCCACGTGAAACCCTATACCAGTTGTCGGATGGGGTCATCGCAGAGCTCCACGCCAAGGAAAGCTGTGCGATCTAGGTCTTGAATGAGCAAAAAGTCAACATGGATCATCTTAGCCTCCAGCATGATGAGCTGGTTGCGCAGGCTCGCGGACTGGAGCAGGCGGTAAAGGATGCATGTAGGAGCGTCCCAGAGTTGGCTATGCTGGCAAAGATACCAACAGCAGAGTGGGTCCATGGATTGGCAGCTAGAGTCCGCAAGGCCAAGGAGGAAACAATGAAGGTTCAGTTGGAGCTGAACCTGCAGATCACTGAGCTATGGTTGAAGGCGTAGCCTTCCACACCCCCAGAGGTCAAAGAGCAACGTGCGGAGAAAATTGGCCAAGTGATATAGGACTGCACTGGGATGTTGGATCAAGCACTAACCATGCTTACATACCTGTAGGAAGATCCAAACCTACAGCACCTAGAGACAGAGGTGCACGAATTGCAGCAGGAGTACCACAGTGTCCAGGGGATTGTGCAAACAGTCGCCCTTACTCAACGACTCGCCAAACTACAACAGACAAGGGCACTGAAGGACCAGTTAGATGCCACTTGAAAAAAAGAAGCCTTGCTTAAAGTGCGCATCCAGCCATGGATCGACGAAACTTTCACAATTATAGCTACCATCGATGGAAAGCTGGTAGAAATGTAGGGATTTTATGCGGTTAGACAGGGAGGTGACCCTGCTCATGAAGGTTCAGAGATACGCGTGTAGCAAGTACAGCAAATAGCAGAACAATGCGCTGCGGACCTTCACGCAGCACAGGCACAGTTAGAGGGGCTCCATGCCAAGATCGCCGCACCAGCAGAGTGACTTAGGACGAGTCAGGATGATTGTGTTGGGGGCCTGTTGGGCATGGGATCCCCTGCAACAGTTTTTGGGGCTCAAAGCCCAAGTTTTGGTCAATTGTATTGTAAGACTCCACGAATTGTGGGCGCGGAGCGTGAGGTCTAGAATGAGTCATAGGGTTGTCTGTCCTAAAATATTGTGAAGTTGTGTTGGCCTACCCATGGTCCGCGGACAATGGGATTGTATAAATAGAGCAAGGCTCTAAGTGTAAAGATAATGAAGCTAAGTAAAGAATAGATAGAATAGCAAAGGCATGGTTAGAGCATAGAGTGGAATCTAAAGTGTACTAGGTTGTAGTAGTAGGAAGAGGCTCTACAGCTGAGTGTGAAGAGGCCTAGTAGAGTGCGCAGTTGAGTGCGCGGACCCTTGCAGCTGAGTGCACAGGGTAGAATCGAGTCTTTACTTGGGATTGAAAGATAATAAAGAGAAGTTTATTCTGTGCATCTGTTATGGAATCTTTATGTTGATGTTATACATTACTTTCACTCTATTTTTTTTACTGTGCACACTTGATGAATACTCGTATGAATTCTTATATCTGAATTTAATCTAAGTAATCAGCTAATAGAGACTAATTAAGGAAGACTTGGGTAAATAACATGGGTCATGCTGTGGTTAGAACTACGCGAAGACAATATCATAGGATGTGGGGTACCCGCGGGTGTGTGTAGCACAGTAAGTGCGAAGGCTGGACCTCGTATCAATCACCTCATATCAAACATCCCAGGGTGTGGAAATCTAGTTCTAATACCCTCCCATACTACTTCAGCTGAGACCTCAGTCCGCGCTCCGTAGACTGTTGCTGAAAGGGCCGGTAGTATTGGGATTTGCTTGGCTAAATCACTTCCGAACCTGGGTCAGGCCCCACTAAGCCAATACCTCCCACGTTGAGGTTCCTCCATCTTTTCTGCATGTAGTGTCAGAGAACAGAGGGATCATTTTTTATTTTTCAGATGTGGCTGCCTTTCCCCTCTTTGCCATTGCTCCTAACAAATCTTTTTGTGGATTGTTTCTGAAAATGGAGCAAAGTAAAAGATATCATATAGAAACAAGTAAAAATGAACATAAGAATGAATGATACAGATGACTTTGAAAAGGTGACAAGAAAGGAGTTTTTATTAAACACAAGTGAGAAGATATCGTATTATGTCAAACAACTTTCCAAATGTAAATGCCATTAACCCATACTAAATTCCCACTAATGGTTCCTTATCCCTAGCTTTATTGCTCATTAATGTTTTTCATCGTAAGTCGGGAAAGAAACTTATTAGGGTGGTGAGCTTTTTATCTGTGATAATGCCAATTTTGCGATTTGTGATGATATACCACAGATCACATTATCACATTTTGTGTGTGCACTTTCTTTCCCATTCCTTTGGTTTCTGTGAAATGCGATATGCGGGGCATTCTTTATTAGTTTTCAAAGCATGGCTTATTTGATAGGGTTTTCTTTGTAAAGCCTTTTTTCGTTCTATAGCGGACTTGAGTGTTTTTATAACATAGTTGGAAATCAGGTCCAAGGTCCCATCACAATATCGCATATCGCATGGTTGATAAGTTTTTCAGATCTTTCTTAAGGGTTTCCAATGCAATGCGATATGGGTGAATGTGTCATCGCAATATCGCATGGTTAAATATACTTTGTGAGGATGTGTTCTTTACAAGTGGTGATATGCGATGTGGGCCTTACTTTAATAAGAAACGTTTTAGGACTTAGTTCAAATGAAAAGTCTAATAGTTTTAAGGTTAAGCATGGTAATCCCTTTTGATCGCTTTTTTCACGAATTTTTGTCATTAACAGGGATTTTGACACACTTGATCATGCAATATTAGAAAAGGCAAGCATTTGCTAGTTTTTCAAAGGGTTTCATCTTGATATCTTTCTTTATTCCAAAAAATAACAAGAAAATTCTTAAATGTTAAATTTATTTTTTTGGGAGGGATTTTTAAGGGTCCCTATTTATTAGTAGAATATTAGCTATTATGTTAACAAATGGGGGGGTCGTTGAATAGCACAACATAATGTTACAAGAATAAATGGATAGATAATTATGAAGGATTCATTTCTTGGTATTATCGATATCATTTTCATCTGAGTTGTAATTCCAAAGTGAAGAGAGGTACCATATATAACAACCAATATTAGAAATTATAAGATACATAATTTTAGATATTCTCTATCTTTATTAAGTGTTATATTGTGGCTTTTGCTGCCACTTATCTGTATTCGGAACCAAATGATATTTATGAATTGACGTGAAACTTTGAATCGATAAAATTTTGATTTCATACGCCATGTATGCATAAAGAAGGTTGCTTATGCCTTCTAATAGAAGCAACTTATTTATATGATAAGGAATGAGTCATAAGTATGGAAAATATTGCTAAAGGAGTTGAGGATTTGGTGTTGTGGATAAAAACTCAAATAATTTATATATCTTCATAATATTTTTCTTGCATGGTGTATCATTTCAAATGTGAAATGAGTGTACCATTTGAAATTGTGGAGAGTATGGATGTGAGATCGTTGGAGATGCAAGTGTAAGACTTGTGTGGAAATTGTAAATCGATGTAATGTTTGGTTGTGACATAGTATTGCAAGTTATATATATACATTTTAAAACCCATGGAATGAGTTAAATCTTGAAGTTTTATATAATTTTTGAGTCATGGTTGAAATAAAGCTTCAATTTGATGGACATGGCATGAAAATGACATATTAAATATTAATTATCATTACACACACACATACTTGTCATATGCTTTGCATGTGGTCCCTTTTCTCTCTAGTAAGGATTTTCTTCCTTGTAGTTTTCTCTTAGCTTTATTTATAGAATCATTTTGAAATTAGAGATATTGAATGGAATTTTGGGGCTACCCTCAATGTGGGATCATATTCATTGAGTTGTTATTATGCTACTATAGCCCTCATCTTTTTTTAATTGATTTGTTGCCACACCACATATTCTTACTTGCTTCTTTCTAACTTTCCATATTTTATCGCTGCTTATCTCTTCATGCTATGACTTTTTCATTTGCCTTTGATTTTTTCTTCCATGCATGAAGCCCTATTTTGATGTACATCAATGTCATTATAAAGGGGACAACTACTTGGGTTTCTATTTTTTTATCATAATGCCTATGCCCTTATGCGCTTGGATCTTATTTACTACTTTTATGACCCCTACTCTTCTATATTTTTTCCAAAGGAAAAAACAATAATTTTATTTCAAATTTTGAAAAATGTAGCTAATTTACATTTTGTAGATGCTAACTGCAGTAAGAACATCCTATCAACCTATATCCATAAAAAGTTTGAAAATATAAATGAAAATTGCAAACATGGAAAACTTTAGGGGCTAATATTCGCAGGTGGGCTAATTTTCCATGATTTTCCAAAAAAAAGATTCACCAATTTCCATTTTTTATAAAAATGATTCGCCTAGATTTTACAGTATAAAATTAGTTTATCTTAAAAATAGCAAACATTATATATCTATATATATATATATATATATATATATATATAGATATATATATATATATATATATATATATATATATATATAAAGTCATTATAAATTTGAATAATTTTACAAATACATCAATAAAGATTTTATAGTTCGCATATTAGGGAGTAGTGAGATTCGCCAATGTTTTTAAACTTCAAGATTTTTTCCTTCCTTAAAATTTTCCCTGTTTGGGAAGTTAAGTGTAATAGTAATCACTTAACTTCTCTTTCTTTCCTTTGTTTCTTTGGACCTTCTACCAACCCCCTTCGTTCGGGTCAATTGGAACAATCACAAATTCACTCACAACTATCTTTGGTGGGTGTTATTTTTCTGAATTTGAACTTTCCAAAATATGAACTCTCTTTATGCTCATAGTCCCATCCTCTTTCTGTGCCACATTTTTATGATTTTCTAGTTCATGGATCACTTTTGATTTTGCACCATTATGCTTATGGGTTGCATTACCACTCTACACTTGTGTATTCCCTTCTTCTTCATTTGGAGGGTTCATTATGATTTCCACTTCTTCTTCCTCCATGAGGTAAGGACCAGAAGGCCACCATCCTTTTCTTTTGTGGGCCCACCCTTTTACATTTTTATGTTCCTTTTTGCCTGAAGGAATGTGTCCTTCAATTGTCTTGTTTGGTAGAAAAATCAACATTTGAATGTTATATTTTCCATAATCCAATAGTTGGATCCATTGGAAATTTTTGTTTCAACTGAAAGCGTTTAGGTGGACCTCTACTTAGACCTATTTCTACACAATTTTTTATGAAGGAAAATAATCATTTCTTTGTTCTCTCAGAGTCCATATTTTTGAATGACCCTAGTGTGTTTCTAATTTTCTCAAAGGACTTTGTGATGCCAAAAAGGGAGGGGAATATTTGGTAGTCTCACCCATACTAGAATTATTGAAACCACCATTGTTGTGGCATCAAAATCAGGAAACCAAGGGGTAATGAAAAGCCTTGTATTTCCCCAAAACTAGGGAACTTCTTTCAATACTCTCTCCAAATCAACATGGGTATTGAATTGAACAATAGAAAAAAAAATTGAGAATATTTATATGTCGCAGTTGTTGGTCCAAGTTGTAAAAACCTACTGATGCGGAGCATCAAACATTGGCCAAAAACCATTGAATCTGCAAATCAATACCCTAGATTGAAGAAGAGAAAAATGTTGATTTACCTATGTTAGGTTTACCTCCATGGCAGGCACTTGTTGCTATTGTTCAACAATGTAAGGTACATGATCATATTGTGGCATATTTAATGGATTAGGATCTTTAGCGTGTGTGACATCCTTGTAGGAGGCTCAACCTCTTGGGTTCTTGGATCTCGAGGCACCCCACATAGGCTCAACAACAAGACAATGGTAGAGTTTCTAGTAATTCCATAATGCTTCAGCTAAGCAGAATCCTGCAATTGCTTCCCTTCAGAAAGAATACTTTGCATGGATACATGAACCCCTAGAGGATTCCCAACAAGCTTCTTTAATTATACCCCAAAAACTAATCCAAAGACCTAGATTTGGATCAAGTTTCCACTAAGGGTCTTGAAAAAAATATGAAATCCTACCATCTCATATAGATCTTCAAGACCCCCTACCAATCCTTACATAAATAAATCATCCTGTTTATCCAATAGTTCTTCTCTAATTTGAGTAGATCAAAGTTGCAATGGTAGGCACCATAGGTAATCAAGCTGAAAGTCCAAACATGCATTCCAAATATGTGATAAAACAAAATTTGAACTCATGTTGGACCATCCAAAACCACTCATGGGGATGGAGAAAACAAAAAAATCAAAGGGTAATACCCTTGTCCTAGCAACATTAGATGATCCCTTCAAATCCACATGAAACCTTGTCGCGGCCTCATAAAAAATAAAATAACAGGGATGAGAAAAAATTGACTATGACAATCAACACCCAAAATAAATATCTCTATGTTGGATCCACATTAAAACATTGTTTCGATTCACATTAGAGGGAGAGAGAAGGAGGCTTCCACACCTTGTAAGCTTCAAGGAGCCTCAAGCACATCTAATTGATCCTCTATGAAAGTGATCCTCACCAAAAACCCTAGTTGTAGTGACCATCTTTCTCCTCCATTGGGCCCCCCTATCTCTTTTACATATTATTGCATATGTCAATCCATTTCACAACCTTTTCATATTCTTCAATTCCTTTCATATTCTTATTATTACAACTATTTAGGCTTAGATGAGAACTATCCAACGTAACTAGGGGAATAGCTGTGAGCGAAGGGAATAATTGTGGGCTCTAGTTAGGTTAGATAGTTTTGTTCTAAGTGTAAGTAGTTTTCAATGTTTGTCTTGAAGGGAGAATCTAACTTTCATGTCTTTACTCTATAGTCAAAATTTGAATTATCTATTAACACTGTTACTATACCCATGGCCCTAGAGTTTTCTCGATGAACATTGAACTCATCTACTGGGGGCTCAACTAGCCCGAGCACCCCATTAAAATTTTTAATTGAGCCTAATCAAGTAGAAAATATTCCCTTTAATCTTTTCTTCCTCTGTTTAAATGATGATTATGGGTTGCTCACTGAAATTGTGTTGAATGAACCATGGTGTATTTTTCCATTTTAGAAGAAAATCATGATAGTTTGAGGCAATTGGGTTGTCAAGTTGACTTTCCAAGTAAGTTTATTTTTCTCACATTTGTGGCATTGCATATATTGACTTTCGAAGTAAGTTTATTTTTCTCACATTTATGTCATTGCATGGATTTTAATCTTTGATCTTTAATCTTGCCCTTATTATAATTGATTATCTCTCACCTATTTAAAAGTGTTATACAAACTTTTATGGATCAGTACTACTTGAAACAAGTGTTAGATATTAACATAGTGAACCTCCCAATCTAAAAATAGTTAGGGATTTAGAGATTTTATTAATATCTATGAACATATTAAAATTCTATGTAACAAATGTTGAACACTAGCAAACAAAACAAAAATCAATTTTGACTAAACACAATCCTAAACATGACTTAGATTTTCAATTGAAAATGCTTAATACATTGGTCATATTTTTTAGGACATAGGAACTCAATGCAACTAATAGATCCTAATTATGAGACCTATTTGTATGCAAATGCTCATTTAGAATGTTTAGTTGATAAGACTATTAAATTTTATAAAATAATAAGGCCATAATCTAGTTTTAAAAAACTAAAGTGACTATTTATTGAAAATCCAATTTGAACCAGAAAAAAGAATAACATCCATTTATACCAACCACTATAGAACAACAATTAACCTAATGATATTAGACTAATATGAATTATTAGACAATAAGGATAATGAATGGATCCAATTGGTGCTGGACCAAAAGGAATAATCAATTGAACGATTCTGATTCATTAGCAGATGATTAGGTTGGGCGGTTGTATAATCTTTCAACGTTGCGTATGCATAAACAACTTCGTCAATGATTCCAAAGAAATACCAACCATTCTGTAGCCTGAATATTTTCTGGAGTTGTGCAAGCTAATTTTCAAATGTATGATCGATGGAGAGACATGAAAAAGTTATTGAATCTCTAATAAATCAGTTGAACGCCATATACCAACCTTGCTTAGAGTGAGTTTTGGGATGAAGTACATAAAAATGAATATGAGATCAATCCAGCAATATTCTCTGTTAAGCATTGAACTACAGGTGTAACAGTGCTAGACTCCAACTAGAATGATTGAATATACCCAGAATGTATTGTATCATCAATGCATATGCTCAGGAGCCTAGCGAAACCTTAGTTTCAGACTAGTCCAGCTCTGTAGTGAAGACCTTTCTAGACAAACACATTGAAACCATAATTCTGGCAGCAGTTGCTTGCAAGATGGCCTTGTGTTTCTTCCCATGCAGTTGAGCAAAGTCGGTGACAATATCAAAATTTGAACTTTTTCTTGGTTGTTGGTTGGCATGTTAGATGTCGCTGGACTGTGGATAGGCCAACGCCCTTATATAAGCATTTGCAGACAGCAGTTGTGTAGCATTCGTATCACGTGACTGAATAGCGGCGGTTTAATAGTTCAATATGGAAAAAGGAGGTTTGTTTATTTACCGAGTTAAATTTATTTGAATGGTATATCTATGTGGTTGAGAGTTCAATATGGAATAACAAGGAGGTTTGATTTGTTTATTTAATTTTGAATGGTATATCTACTTGGTGGAGAGGATCAAAATTTTCTAGGTTAAAACTTACATTTCAGAGGGTAAAATTGGAAAAAACTTTTTCAATTTAAAAGTTTAATAGTGATTAAAATGGATTTATTCTAAGTATATATATACATAATTTCTTATCACTATTTAAATTGATTTTTGAATGCATAAATAGAATCAATAACTTACAATCTATTCACTTAAATTGTGTAGAGTTCATAATTTGAACTTGTAATTCCAATAATCTTATTAGATTTTAAGCTAAATTAACCAAAAAAAATACTTGTAAAAATATTTAGATATAAAATAGTTATTCTTGAAATTTTTTAACCATAATTGCTTTATATTATAAACATTTTTTTATATTGAAATATTTTATTTATGTTTTACCTTCTTTATTATTATCATAATATTAAGAATTGAATGAATTATATATTTTCATCTTATTATGAGGTAATTGTGTTTTTTCATTTTACATATTTCTTTGTCAAGATACATTGAAATATTGTATTATTTTCAATATTAGTGTTTTTTTTTTTTTCTCATATATATATATATATATATATATATATTAGTTGATATTGAAATAAATTAGTCAACATGGATATTTAAATAGTTTATTTAAGTCTTGTATTGAAATATTTTAAAAATGATAAAAATTATACATATTATTTACATTGTAGCAAGTGAAAATATAAAAAGTTTTAAACATTTAATTATCTCATTTCTCTCACTTAAAATAATGTTACTTCATATGGAACTTTTATATATATATATATATATATATATTCTTTTTTTATTTTTTTATTATATCCTACTTTGTTTTTTAAATATTTTTAAAAATTATAAGATTTATAAGTATTCTTTACATAGAAGAAAGTGGAAATATAAAAAGTTTTAAACTTTTAATTATCTTATTTCTCTCACTTAAAATAATGTTACTTCATATGGACTATATATATATATATATATATATATATATATATGTTGTTTGTTTTTTATTATATCCCACATTATTTTTTATTCATATAATTTTTTACTTTTATTTTAAAAGAAACACATGTCAACTTAAAACTAAGCAAAGATTGAATTACATATCTCCAACAAAGTCATCTCTAGAATGCTCCTCTTAATAATTATGTGTTGACAAATGTTTGCACCTAATCTTTGGGATTAAAAAAATTATGTAAATATTGTAAATTGAAAAAAAAGAGTGAATAAACACTTGAATTTCAATTCTAAGAGTCTCTTCAAAATATATATATATATATATATATATATATATATATATATATATATATAATCTTCTGATACAAATTTCAACAATTCATTAAGAATTACCATGCCTAGTCTAACATGGTATCACATCACATGTCCCAAATTAGCCTTTTGTGCAGTAATCACTTATGCCATTTTTCTTTGTAGTTTTTCTTCTAGTAAAATCTCTATAAAACCTCTCCTTTCACCGCTCCACACTCAACCCCCTTGCTCTCTATACATTGAATGGCATGCTCTAACACAGCCACAAAGGCTCAACTCAGCCACGAAGCCTCAACTCAGCCATGAAGGCTCTAACACAGCATCGAAGGCTCAGCACAGCCACAAAGGTTCAACTCAGCCACAAAGCCTCAACTCAGCCATGAAGGCTCTAACACAACATGGTAGATTGGGAGATTTCTGGATTTGATGTCGTCTTGACTGCAAATACAGGTACATGGATGAGACATGACACAATGATGAACGAGATGAACAAGGAGCACATGCTAGGAGATTGTTTGGCGAATGGACAAACAAGGAATGCATGCAAAGAGATTTGTTAGTGAATGAACATAAGGAGCATGCCAAATTATAAGTGAAAGAGTGACGGTCACATGCAACATCAAGCAAACACCAAGACCATCAAAGACTCTATACCTAATCTTTTAAACTTGGGGGGTTGTATAATCTTTTAACGTTGCGTATGCATATACAACTTCGTCAATGATTCCAAAGAAATACCAACCATTCTGTAGCCTGAATATTTTCTGGAGTTGTGCAAGCTAATTTTCAAATGTATGATCGATGGAGAGACATGAAAAAGTTATTGAATCTCTAATAAATCAGTTGAACACCATATACCAACCTTGCTTAGACTGAGTTTTGGGATGAAGTACATAAAAATGAATATGAGATCAATCCAGTAATATTCACTGTTAAGCATTGAACTACAGGTGTAACAGTGCTAGACTCCAACTAGAATGATGGAATATACCCAGAATGTATTGTATCATCACTGCATATGCTCAGGAGCCTAGCGAAACCTTGGTTTCAGACTAGTCCAGCTCTGTAGTGAAGACCTTTCTAGACACACATTGAAACCATAATTCTGGCAGCGGTTGTTTGCAAGATGGCCTTGTGTTTCTTCCCATGCAGTTGAGCAAAGTCGGTGACAATATCAAAATTTGAACTTTTTCTTGGTTGTTGGTTGGCATGTTAGATGTCGCTGGACTGTGGATAGGCCAACGCCTTTATGTAAGCATTTGCAGACAGCAGTTGTGTAGCATTCGTATCACGTGACTGAATAGTGGCGGTTTAATAGTTCAATATGGAAAAAGGAGGTTTGTTTATTTACCAAGTTAAATTTATTTGAATGGTATATCTATGTGGTTGAGAGTTCAATATGGAATAACAAGGAGGTTTGATTTGTTTATTTAGTTTTGAATGGTATATCTACTTGGTGGAGAGGATCAAAATTTTCTTGGTTAAAACTTATATGTCAGAGGGTAAAATTGGAAAAAACTTTTTCAATTTTAAAAAATTTGATTTCTCTACTTAATATTAGATAGTGGTTAAAATGGATTTATTCTAGGTATATATATACATAATTTCTTATCACTATTTAAATTGATTTTTGAATGCATAAATAGAATCAATAACTTAAAATTTATTCACTTAGATTGTGTAGACTACACAACTTGAACTTGCAATTCCAATAATCTTATTAGATTTTAAGCTAAATTAACCAAAAAAAATACTTGTAAAAATATTTAGATATAAAATAGTTAAACTTCTTGAAACCTTTTAACCATAATTGCTTTATATTATATACATTTTTTTATATTGAAATATTTTATTTATGTTTTACATTCTTTATTATTATTATAATATTAAGAATTGAATGAATTATATATTTTCATCTTATTATGAGGTAATTGTGTTTTTCATTTTACATATTTCTTTGTCAAGATACATTGAAATATTGTATTATTTTCAATATTAGTGTTTTTTTTTTTTTTTTTTTAATTTTTCTCATATATATATATTAGTTGATATTGAAATAAATTAGTCAACATGGATATTCAAATAATTTATTTAAGTGTTGTATTGAAATATTTTAAAAATGATAAAAATTATACATATTCTTTACATTGTAGAAAGTGAAAATATAAAAAGTTTTAAACATTTAATTATCTCATTTCTCTCACTTAAAATAATGATACTTCATATGGAACTTAAATATATATTCTTTTTTATTTTTTTATTATATCCTACCTTGTTTTTTAAATATTTTTAAAAATTATAAGATTTATAAGTATTCTTTACATAGAAGAAAGTGGAAATATAAAAAGTTTTAAACTTTTAATTATCTTATTTCTCTCACTTAAAATATTGTTACTTGGACTATATATATATATATATATATATATATATATAGTTTGTTTTTTATTCATATAATTTTTTACTTTTATTTTAAAAGAAATACATGTCAACTTAAAAATGAGCAAAGAATGAATTACATATCTCCAACAAAGTCATCTCTAGAATGCTCCTCTTAATAATTATGTGTTGACAAATGTTTGCACCTAATCTTTGGGATTAAAAAAATCATGTAAATATTGTAAATTGAAAAAAAAAAAGTGAATAAACACTTGAATTTCAATTCTAAGAGTCTCTTCAATTTATATATATATATATATAATCTTTTGACACAAATTTCAACAATTCATTAAGAATTACCATGCCTTGTCTAACATGGTATCACATCACATGTCCCAAATTAGCCTTTTGTGCAGTGACCACTTATGCCATTTTTCTTTGTAGTTTTTCTTCTAGTAAAATCTCTATAAAACCTCTCCTTTCACTGCTCCACACTCAACCCCTTGCTCTCTATACATTGAATGGCATGCTCTAACACAGCCACAAAGGCTCAACTCAGCCACGAAGCTTCAACTCAGCCATGAAGGCTCTAACACAGCATAGAAGGCTCAGCACAACCACTATGGGCCACAAATCTGCCACTAGGGCACTCCAGCCACTCTGGGCTATAACCTGCCACTAGGGCGCTCCAACTACTAAGGCTCACCAAATACCCAACTCAACCAAGCCGAGAGTTTTCTGGGCTAACCGTAAACCATGCCAACAGGAATCTCTATACCACTTCACTCTTACATGTGGTTTCTGGCTTACCACAAACCGACACTACAAATACAAAGTGGTTTTTAGATTACCACGAACTATATGGGGTACACATGCCTTACAAGGCTTACAACACAACTCCAACTTTTGGAGTTACCAGGTACATACATTACAAAGAACACTACAAAACATCCTAAGCTTGATTACACATGTGATTCACATTACAACAAAATAGGGTCTATTCCACAAACATAAACAAACTCACACTAACTTTCACCTAGTTATCCATCATCGTTTAATCATTGTTGTTGCGCGTTTAAGATCTTAGGCATCCTTTTCTTTGTCAATTAAATCTTGGAACTCCATTCTTAACTCGTCGTCATTTGTTAGAGGCACGAATTCTAGCAAAATAAATTTACCTAAATTGATTTAACTAGGCTCAATAAGGCACAATAATTTTATCATGAATCTAAGAAATAAAAAATAAACTTTCAGAATAATAATTGATCAAATTTCTCTATCTTTGCCCAACATGACTTTAGATCACTATTTGAAAAACAATCACAGCACATTTAGGTCTCCACTTAGATGAAACTCCCTCCTCACTTTACCAAAGCCAGCGCTCCGCCGTTAGCCGATCCAGGTCACACAAATCCAGCCTTAGGCAAAAAATGCCTGGTTCAATGTGTGGAAAATGGTATGCTGCTTGGCACATCATCTGTCTAATTCTTTGATTACCAGCGAAAATAGCACCAACTGATTCAGGGATACTGCTTATGGACCAATGAGGGTCGTTCTTGCAGAGTTACCAATAAACCATTCTTCATGGCCATAATTCAAACAAGACAATGGTAGATTTTCTAGTAATTCCATAATGCTTTAGCTGAGCAGAATCCTACAATTTTCTCGCTTTGCAAAGATTATGTTGCATGGATAAAGGAACCCCTAGAGGATTCCCAACAAGCTTATTTAATTCTACCCAAAAAACCAATCCAAATACCTAGATTTGGATCGAGTTTCCACTAAGGGTCCTGGAAGAAATATGAAATCCTACCATCTGAAATAGATCTTCAATACCCTTTACCAATCTTGACATAAATAAATCATCATGTTTATCCAATAGTTCTTCTGTAATTTGAGTAGCTCAAAGCTGAAATGTAGGAACGAGAGGTAAAGTCTAAACATGTATTCCAAATATGCAATAAAACAAAATTTTAACCCATGTTGGACCAAAAAAACTCACTCATGGGGATGGAGAAAACAAAAAAATCAAAGGGTAATACCCTTGTCCTAATAACATGAGATGACCTCCTCGAATCCACATAAAACCTTGTCATGACCTCAACAAAAATAAAATGACACGGATGAAAAAAATGGACCAAGCCACCCAACACTCAACAAAAATATCTCTATGTCGGATTCACATTAAAACATTGTTCTCATTCACACTAGAGGGAGAGAGAAGGAGGCTTCAACACCTTGTAATCTTCAGGGAGCCTCGAGCACAACCGATTGATCATCTGCCAAAGTGATCCTCACCAAAAGCCCTAGATGTGCTGGCCATCTTTCTCCTCCACAGGGTCCCCCTATCTCTTCTACATATTATTGCATATGTTCAATCCTTTTCACAAAATTTCATATTCTTCAATTCTTTGCATATTCTTATTTTTACAACTATTTAGGCTTAGATGAGAACTATCCAATGTAACTAGGGGAATAACTATGAGCAAGGGAATAATTGTGGGCTCTAGTTAGCTTACATAGTTTTGATCCACGTGTCAATAGTTTTCAATGTTTGTCTTGAATGGGGAATCTAACTTTCATGTCTTTACTCTATAGCCAAAATTTGAATTATCTATTAACACCTTTACTATATGCATGGCCCTAGAGTTTTCTCTATGAACTCATATATTGGGGGTTCAACTAACCCGGGCACCCCATTAAATTTTTTAATTGAGCCTAATCAATTAGAAAATATTCCCTTTAATTTGTTTTTCTGGGCTTAAATGATGATTATGGGTTGCTCACGAAATTGTGTTGAATGAATCATGATGTATTTTTCCATTCTATAAGAAAATCGCGATAGTTTGAGGCAATTGCGTTGTCAAGTTGACTTTCCAAGTAAGTTTATTTTTCCTACATTTATGACATTACTTAGCCTCTAATCTTGCACTTATTATAATTGATTATCTTTCACTACTTACAATTGTTATGCAACCTTTTCATGAATCAATACTAATTGAAACAAGGGTTAGATATTAAATAGTCCAAACATAATGAACCTCCCAATCTAAAAATAGTTAGGGATTCATAGATTTTATTAATATCTATGAACATATTAAAATGCTATATAACAAATATTCAACACTCGCAAACAAAACAAAAGGCAAGTTTAACTAAACACAATCCTAAATAGGACCTAGATTTTCAATTAAAAATGCTTAATACATTGCTCATAGTTTTTTTATGACATAGGAACTCAATGCAACTAATAGATCCTAGTTATGAGACCTCTTTGTATGAAAATGTTCATTTATAATATGTATTTGATAGAGACTATTGAATTTTGTAAAATAGTAAAGTCATAATGTAGTTTTAGAAAACTACAGAGATTATTTATTGAAATCTCCACCAATTTGAACAAGTAGAAAGACAGTACTTGGTTCCACATTCATTTGCCAATTTGAAAAACTTGACTAGTTGGTTAGCATTGTTCTCTGCAAATTCTTAAATCATCATGTGGGATGGGAGATGTAATATATCTACCTTTGGCTTTTATCAGATTAGTATATGATTAGGTTGGGCCATTGTATAATCTTTCAACGTTCCGTACGTATAAACAACTTCGTCAATGATTCCAAAGAAATACCAACCATTCTGTAGCTTGAATATTTTCATAATAGCATATCACTCAAGGATGATTGTTGTGGAGTTGTGCAATCACATGTGAGCTAATGTTCAAATGTATGATCGATGGAGAGACATGAAAAAGTTATTGAATCTCTAGTTGAACACCATATACCAACCTTGCTTAGTGTAAGTTCCGGGATGAAGTACATAAAAATAATGTTACTTCATGTGGACTATATATATATATATATATTGGTTATATCTCACATTATTTTTTATTCATATAATATTTTATTTTTATTTTAAAAGAAACATGTGTGAATTTAAAATTGAGTAAAGAAGGAATTATTTTATTCCTTTCAAAGTGATTTCTAGAATGTACCTCTTAATAATTATGTGTTGACAAATGTTTGCACATAATCTTTGGGATTAAAATTTTTTATGTAAATATTTTAAATTGAGAAAAAAAGCGAAAACATTAGAATTTTGATTCTAAGAGTCTCTTCAATATCTATATCAATAATCCTTTAGCACAAATTTCAACAATTCATTAAGAATTGTCATGCCTGGTTTGACATGGTATCACATCACATGTCCCAAATTAGCCTTTTGTGCAGTAACCCCTTGTGCCATTTTTCTTTGTAGTTTTTCTTCTAGTAAAATCTCTATAAAACCTCTCCTTTCATCGCTCCACACTCAACCCCCTTGCTCTTTATACATTGAATGACATGCTCTAACATAGCCACGAAGCCTCAAATTAGCCATGAAGGCTCTAACACAGCCTTGAAGGCTCACCACAACTGCTTTAGGCCATGAATCTACCACTAAGACACTCCAGCCACTCTCAGCTACAAACCTGCCACTAGGGCACTCCAGCCACTAAGGTTCACCAAAGACCTGACTCAACCAGGTCGAAGGTTTTCTCGGCTAACCCTAAACCATGCCAACACGAATCTCTATCCCACTTCACTTTTACATGTGGTTTCTGACTTACCACAAATCAACACTGCAAATACAAAGTGGTTTTTAGATTACCACAAACTATACAGGGTACACATGCCTTACAAGGCTTACAACACAACTCCAACTTTTGGAGTTACCAGGTACATACATTACAAATACCACTACAAAACATCCTAGACTTGATTACACATGTGATTCACATTACAACATAATAGAGTCTATTCCACAAACACAAACAAACTCACACTAACTTTCACCTAGTTGTCCATCATCATTTAATCGTTGTTGTTGCTCGTTTAACATCTTGGGCATCTTTTTCTTTGTCAATTAAATCTTGGAACTCCATGCTTAACCTATCATCATTTGTTAGAGTCACGAATTCTAACAAAATAACTTTACCTAAATTGAGTTAGCTAGGCTCAATAAGGCACAATAATTTTATCATGACTCCAAGAAATAAAAAATAAACTTTCAGATTAATAATTGATCAAATTTCTCTATCTCTACCCAACATGACTTTAGATCACTATTTGAAAAACAGTCACAACACAGTTAGCTCTCCACTTAGATGAAACTCCACGTTCACTGTACCAAAGTCAGCACTTCGCCGTCAGCCGATCCAGGTCCAAGGAAAATTTTAAGAACCACCCTACATTTATATGTATAATAAATGGGTGAATCCCCATGACATATAGAAAAAATGGGAGGCGATTTTATCAATAATATAATATGTATATATAATTTTTTTAAGCGAATCTCTCACCATATTATATTATCATGTAAAGTCATGGTGAATCTTTCACTGAATTATAAAATCTTGTAAGATCTTGGCAAATCTTTCACTGAATAATAAAACATTGTGAAGTCTTGGAGAACGTTTTGTTAAAGTATGAAACCATATATGATAATAGGAAAACATATTCATTAAATTGTAATATACTAACATACATGTTTGGAAAAAAAAAAACATAATTTTCTCTTCCTACAAACAATGTTGCAAGTTTCAGTGGCCATGTTTGTCACGGTTCTTACTGTACACTCTTTCATATCCTTGTATTAGTTTTGATAATATTTCGCAACAAAGTTTTTGTAGGTGTTGATGTTGACCACCATTTATGTCAAGCTAGGAGAGATTAATCTTTTCTCTACCACTTTTGTCAAGCTATCAAATTTCTTTCTTATTCCATAGACTCCAACTACAAGCTATAAAAACACATAAAGTTTGTTTACCCGAACACGCCAACAAGTAGCAAGCCCCAACTATATAATATAAGAAAGTAATAGGTATCCCAAAGGCCTAAAGGGGATCTGAAGCCTTCCAATCAATATATAAATATATAAATGTAGATTTATTATTATTTTAATTGGAAATCTTCAATTGAATAATAAAATCTAGTTACATCTCTCCCAATCTAAATTGCTTATTAGCATAATTCACTACCTTCATACGTCTTGCATCTTTTAACAACGTTGTAACATGTGGATTAATTTCCCTGTTGGTGCACAATCTCCCGCTTTTTAGGACAATACGGTGTGGTGGCCCAACCCTTACAGATAATTACGACAAACTAAGAATAACAGAGAAGATGAAAGGTTGTACAAACCAACATATTTTTGAAACAACTAATCCAACATCAGTACCTTAACTTTGTGGTGGCCCAACCCTTACAGATCATTATGACAAACTAAGAATAACAAAGAAGATGAAAGGTTTTACAAACCAACATATTTTAAACAACTAATCCAACATGAGTACCTTAACTTTTTCATGATGATATCATAGTGAGAACGTTTGAAAAATGGTGGGAAATCTGGGCAGTGACTATGTTTCTTCTGTAAGGGTGATGTTGAAAGAGTGATAAGATTTCATTGTTTTTATTTTTTTTGTTAAATTAGAAAAACCAATATTAATGGAGATATTGGTATTTTTTACTAAATTTCATGAAGTGATTAAATGTATCTTTAACCTTTCACCTTAAGATCGTTTTTCCAATATAATTTGCTAAGTCTATTTAATATGTTCATTATCATAAAAACCAACATATATCCATCTTATCTCCACATATACCACTCTTAGAGGGATGAAATCTATTTATCCCTCTCAGCACTTGGTAGACCCGGAATTAAGATGGATCTAAGCTGATAGAATTTCTCCTTTAAATAGTATATGCTCACATGAATACCATGGTATTACCATGGGTTATCTTAAACCTGGAGATTAAAAACTACTATTAGTAATTTATAAAAATTAATAAAATGAATAATTGATTTTTATTTTATTTTAACCAAGTTAAAATGTTTAAGTGACATTAAATTACAAGATCCATTTTTACTCTTGATCTACCAAGCCTCGAGAAGGATCAAATATTTTTTTCACTGTATGCTAGTTTTCATATCGTGACATTTGATCCCTCTTGGCTTATTAGATCCACAGTAAAGATGGATCTATGCTAGTTTAATTCCCCCCTTTAAATAGATTACATTCCACATGAATACCATGGGTCAATACCATGTGCCATCTTTATTTTTATTAATACTAATATTAGGGTTAATAATGTTTTTTTGCACGCTATTAATAATAATTTGGCCCATGGTATTTGGCCCGTAGTATTTGGCCCATAGGATTAACTTAAATAAAACCTCTTTTTTGAGTCTTGTGAAATAGAAAGAGGGTTATGGACTAAATATAAAAAGAGGTTTTATTTATTTACCATACCTCTTGTTTACTTACCATGCTTTTGGAGTAAGTATAAAAAGAGGTTTTATTTATTTACCATATCTACACTTTATTTATATTTTTATTTATTTGGACCAAATAGAACCTCCCAAACCATAAAAATGGGCAAACGAATTTAACATTGCAAAGCAGAAAATCAGTGATTGTAATGGAACCTCCCAAACCAGGTGAATCTTGTCAAATGAGTCTTTTCACAGTTTGTCTGTCCCTTTTCTTTTGGGCTAAAATGGAAAAAATAGTTATTTTTTAAATAAAAGTTGGGCTAAATATATTAAATGGGTGTTTTATAAAAATTTCACCCCTCTAAAATGAAAAGCCCCTTAAATTTTGCCCTTGGCTAAAATTCACCCCTAAAATTTACCATGTCCAGGTCACATAAATCCAGTCTTAGGCAAAAAATGCTTAGTTAAAATGTGCAGAAAATGGTGTGCTACTTGGCACATCATCTGGCTAATTCTTTGATTATGAGCGAAAATATAAAACACCAACTGATTCAGGGATGCCACTCATGGACCAATGAGGGTCATTCTTGTAGAGTTACCAATAGACCATTCTTCATGACCAAAATTATAGTTGGCAGTGCGAAGTTGCAGTGTGTAACAGTTTGGTGGATATTCAAGGACTTGAGGAAGCCCAAAAGGAGGTCGAATTAGGGTTTCTTCAGGAGGCAGAGGGATAAATCTATAGGTCAAAGTTGCAAGTCAAATTTTTAGGTCAAGTAGCAGTGGTGTAGCTAGCAGGTTGAAGTTGCAGTGTGTAACAGTTTGGTGAAGATTTAAGGACTTGAGGAAGGGATATCTTGGTACTAGGAGAAGGAATTAGTCTAGGGATTGGGTCTTTGTATCTCATTTGAAGCTAATTCCAAGAATAGAATATTTTTCGAGTTTACCCTTTGGAGGGGTTTTTCCCTAGCTGAGAGCCTACATATGTGTCCTCTTTTGTTGTTATTGCTTCTTGATATGGTTTGATGAAAATATCTAACTAAAAAGACATAAAGAAGATAACTAAGATTCACAAGCAAGTATCAAGGTTGAAGAAAATAAGTTTAATAATCTTCTACTATACATTTTCTAACATGGTTTCAGAGCTAAGGTGCGCAAAGAAGGCAGTCAGAAGGACACTATAAAGAATTGGTGATTAAGGGATATGAAGCTCTCAAGGCCTAAAAAAAGAATATTGTATTTTGAAGGGTTTTGGTTAAAGGGTCATTAATAAATGACCTTCAGATCTAGTGTTTCTACATTAAAAAAGATCAAGAACTACATCAATCCCACAAGAATGGTGTTGACCTTGCAAGAAGAAGTCTAGTTGGAAGACATCACTCTTGGAAGTTGTTATGAAAGAATCCTAGGGAACATATTTCAAGGGCATCATCAAGAACTCTCCAAATGTCTTGAAGACATCAAGAAGGTTGGAGATATTATTCAAGTAAGTATCACACTATTTCATAATGGTTGAATCTTCAAGTCATGTAGGTTATTTCTTAAAGGAGATAAATAAGATCATTGGGGATTCAAACTATATAGCACAGAATAAAAAGATTGAATTGGTACTCATAGAGCAAGTGTTAGGTCCCTATAATACTAGTGATTACGCCATTACTATTGTAGTTATATCCTTTATTAATATTGTTGTGCCCCTATTGTCCCCATATTGTTATTATTGTGCCCCATAGAATCCCTATATTGTTATTTTTCTGCCTTTATATTATTATTGTTAGGTTGGCTGGGTTATATTGTGACTCCTTAGAGTCCTATATATAGAAAGGAGGTTTTCTCATTTGAATCTTCAAAGAATAATTCATTTGTGTAATGTAAAGGAGGTTTCCCCCTCAAAGAGGCTGAATTCTAAGGCATTGATCTATGTTTTCTATCTTTTTTTGAGCTGGTTTCATAACATTTGGTATCAGAGCTTTGGATTCTAGGGTTTCACTGCTCCAAATAGGTCATTGTGGCATTTTCGCTGTAATTTTTTTTCTGCGATGTTCCAGAAGCAAAAAAAAAACCTGTTTGAGACAAAATCGCACTGAACCTTGGGTCGGAATTTTAGAGCTTTTCATGCTATATTTGCGGAGATATGATCTGAGGAACTTGGTCTTTTTGCAGACTCCTAAATTACATTCCAAACAGGTGACCTGGGGAAAATCGTCATAACTTTCTCTCTGAGAATCGTATTAAAGTTTCGTAAGAAGTTATTGAATGAGGACGGACTATAGTTTCTTGTATATATATTTTTAGAGCCAAAGGTCGAAACAGGGACACGTGGCATGTCGTACAAGTTCGCTCTACTGAACTACTCTATAATCAGGTCAATGTGGGAGATTTGGCATAACTCTTCCTTGGAGAATCCATTTTGGATCAGACTGGTAAAATTGGAAAGAGGACACAAAGGGCTACTGCAAATCGTAATTTTAGAACTGGATGATTTGAAATTAGAAAGATACATCAGAGGCAATATTGAGCTCCTACAAAGTGAAAAAAGGTGTGTATATTTTTATTTTTATTTTTGCTTAAGCTTGGTTTGAAAAATTATTTGGAAGGAATTCAAAGGGCATAGTAGAGCATTATTATCGATAACTGATGCCTCGAGGAAAGAAAATGCAAACACCTAGTAAGCAACCTGAAAGCTTTAGCATGACTCATGAAGAAGAGGAAGAAATGCTACATGATATATCAAAATTACAAGACCAAGTGCAACAAATGTCACTCTCACAAAAGCTAACAGAAGCTAAGATAAATGGCATGGAATCTAAGATAAAGGGCATGGAAGCTAAGATGGACGATTTGAAGATAGATTTGAAGACAGATTTGAAGAGAGACATGGCAGATTTGAAGACAAATTTGAAGATAGACATGGTAGATTTGAAGACAAATTTGACAAATTTTCTACAAGAAATACTTCCAAATCGTGAAAGGGTAGTAAAGGAAACTCATGATGTGAACCCACCATATTCCAAAAATCAATATCAGGAAGTTTTATGGCAAGGATCTCGCAACATGGATATTACAGATGGAGCAATATTTCAATCTCAATAATGTGCAAAACACACAAAAGGTACGTATTGCAACTTTATATTTGGAACCAAATTAGTTTGTATGGTATCAATGGCTTTGCTCTCGTAAACAAATTATCACTCGGGCAAGTTTTACGGAAGAATTGACAGCACATTATGAGGATACAAAAAGCAACACTTTTTTTAGCCAATTGATAAGTCTCAAACAAAATGGTTCAATAATGGAGCACATTGAAGAGTTCCAAAAATTGAACATAAGGGTAAAAAATATTCCAGAGGAACATAGGATTGATGTGTTCATAGGGACTTTAACGGATAATATCCAACATGATGTTCGCCTTTGGGAACCTGATTCATTAGAGAAGGCATTCAGGTTAGCAATAAAAATGGAAAGCAAAATTATGGCAACCAGGAAGCATACCACTCACAACTATAAATATGGAAGTGTTGTTTCCCCTAGTCTTCCACAACCTATAAGGTTGACACCACAAAAATTGGAAGAAAAAAGAGAAAAAGGGCTTTGTTACAGTTGTGATAGAAAATACACTAAAGGTCGTAAATGTGCTAAGAAGAAATTATTCTACATAGATTGTGAAGAGGAAGAAGAAAAGGATCAAGAAAGGTCAAAAGAAGTGGATATACTCCAGAAACAAAGCCTAGATAAAGAAGAAATGAATCCGACCATATCTTGTAATGCATTGGCGGGAATTAGCACTCTTCAAACCATCAAGATAGAAGGACGAATCAAGAAGAAAAAGGTAATAGTGTTGATTGATTCAGGAAGTACCCACAATTTTATTCATTGTAAGGTAGCAAAAGAATTGAATTGCTTCCTATATCCAGCACCAGAGTGTCAAGTGATGGTTGCATATGGAGGAACAATAAATTGCTCTGGAAAGTGCCATAATACCAAGATATGCATGGGAGAATATGTATTGAATAGCCCAATGCTTTCCATTCCAATGGGAGGTGTTGATGTTGTACTAGGAGTCTAATGGCTACAATCCTTGTGTACAATAGCTTTTAATTTTCAAGAACTTTTGATGAAATTTTCTGCGGAAGGAAAGGAAGTTGAATTAAGGGGTATTGCAGGGAAACCGAGAAAGACAACTCTAATGGTATGAAAAAGCTTCTAAAAAAGGAACAAAGAGGTGTAATTGCACAATTATGTTCACTAGATGTTTCCACATCGAAACAATATATTCCTCCAGATCTCCAAAAAGTCTTGGACAATCATTCCAAGGTATTTGAGACTCCCAAAGGTCTCCCACTTATTCATGATCATGATCATGCTATTCATCTGATTCCAAAAAGTGTTCCTCCAAACATTAGGCTGCACAGATATTCCTATGCCCAAAAGAGTGAAATTGAACGTATGGTTGCAGAAATGCTAGAGGCTGGTATAATTCAACCTAGTCAAAGTTCTTTCTCTGCTCCAGTAGTATTGGTGCATAAGAAGGATGGATCATGGCGCATGTGTCCGGATTATGGGGAGCTTAACAAGCTCACTATTAAAGATAAATTTCCCATTCATGTCATTGATGAATTACTGGATGAATTGCATGGATCAATTTACTTCACCAAGTTGGATCTTCGTTTAGGATATCATCAAATCAGAATGAAGAATGAAGACATTCCGAAAATAGCATTTAGAACTCATGAGGGTCATTATGAATTTTTAGTAATGCCTTTTGGCCTTACCAATGCACCTTCTACATTACAAGGTTTAATGAATTCCATTTTCAAACCCTTCCTTAGAAAATTTGTGTTAGTATTTTTTGATGATATACTAATCTACAGCAAGTCTTGGAAGGATCATGTTGAACATGTTGACAAGTTGCTATAACTATTGGAGGAGAAACAATTATATGCGAAAAGATCCAAATGTCTCTTTAGAGTACAAGAGGTGGAATATCTGGGCCCTATTGTATCTCATGAAGGAGTTAAGGTAGACCCTAGGAAAATTAAAGCCATGATGGAATGGAAAATCCCCACATCCATAAAGCATCTGCGAGGATTTCTCGGGTTGATAGGGTATTATCGCAAGTTTGTTAAATATGGGAGAATAGCAGCACCTCTAACAACATTATTGAAGAAAGATGCATTTTCATGGACTCCAGAAGCAACAAAGGCCTTCGAACATCTTAAAGAGGCAATGTGCCAAAAACCTCTATTATGGAATGTGATGCTTCAAGAAATGGAATTGGTGTTGTTTTAATGCAAGATGAAAGACTCATTGCTTTTGAAAGTTTTCCAATCAAGGGAAAGTTTTTACACAAAGCCATTTATGAGAAGGAAATGTTGGCAATACTACATGCACTTAAGAAATGGTGACCCTACCTAATGAGAAGACACTTCAAGGTAAAAACGGATCATGATAACCTTAAATACTTTTTAGAACAAAGATTATCCTCTGAAGAGCAACAAAAGTGGGTCACAAAGATGTTGGGTTATGAATTTGAAATCATCTACAAAAGAGGGAAGCAAAATGTGGTGGCAGATGCACTCTCAAGAAAGGATTAGGATGTGGAAGCATTGTTGTGCGCCATTTCTATTATCCAACGAGATTGGATAAACGAAGCAAGGGAGGAATGGAAGAATGATGAAGAAGTGTGGGCACTTATTCAAAAGTTACAACAAGATTCCAGTACATCTGATACATTTAGCTGGTAAAATGATTCGTTATGGTACAAAGATTGCTTATACCTCTGTAAGAATTCCCAACTCAAACAAAAGATTCTTATGGAATTGCACACTTCTCCCTTAGGAGGGCACTCAGGATTTTTAAAAACTTACCACAGGGTTAAGAAGGAATTTTTTTGGGATGGCCTTAAAGCGGATATTCAAAAGCTTGTGGCAGAATGTTTGGTTTGCCAACAAAATAAAGTTGAAACAATTTTGACCCCGGGTCTATTACAACCTTTATCCATTCCAAGCCAACGTTGGGAGGAGGTTTCAATGGATTTTTTCATAGGTTTACGCAAGTATGAGGGAAATAGTGTCATCATGGTGGTAGCTGGCGGACTTACCAAGTATGCACACTTTTGTGCATTATCACATCCATTTAAAGCTAGTATAGTTTCTACATGGAAACCCAAAGATTATTGTAAGTGACATAGATCCCATTTTCACTGGAAATTTTTGGACAAAATTATTTTCTTGTCTCGGTACTTAGTTAGCTCATAGCTCATCTTATCATCCTCAATCTGATGGGCAAACTGAGATAGTAAACAAATGTTTGGAAGGATATCTTTGTTGCTTTGTATCTGATAAATAGACACAATGGGTCAAATGGTTACCTCTGGCTGAATGGTTCTATAACACTTCCTTCCATACAGCAACAAAAATGACCCCATTTATGGCACTTTATGGATATCAGCCACCATCCATCACATCATATTTAAGAGAAAATTCTAAGGTTCAAGAAGTGGAGCATCACATAGAGCATCAACAACAAGTCCTCCAACTCTTAAAGGATAACCTCATGTTGGTGCAAAATAGAATGAAACAACAGGTAGATCAACATCACAGCGAAAGAAGTTTTGATGTAGGTGATTGGGTATTCCTACGGCTACAACCATATAAACAAATGTCCCTCAAACAAGCTAAGAAGGATAATAAATTATCACCAAAGGATTATGGTCCGTACAAGGTGTTGCAAAGGATTGGTACTATGGCATACAAATTGGAGCTTCCGCCAGCTTCTTGAGTGCACCCAATTTTCCATGTTTCATGATTAAAGAAGGTTATAGGAGACAAGCTCCTAGTTCAAACAATATTTCCAGAACTTGACGAGGAAGGAAAAATTATATTGGAACCAAAAGTAGCCACAAAAACAAGAACTTGACAACGACAAAATCGATCAATTTCGGAGTATCTCATCAAGTGGAAGAACTTATCCGCTGAAGATTCCACATGGGAGGATGAGAATTTATACAGAAGCATCCAGAACTACTCAAACGTTGAGGACAACACTTTTTTGAAGGAGAGGGGCATGTTAGGTCCCTATAATACTAGTGATTACCCCATTACTATTGTAGTTATATCCCTTATTAGTATTGTTGTGCCTCTATTGTCCCCATATTGTTATTATTGTGCCCCATAGAATCCCTCTATTGTTATTTTTGTGGCTTTATATTATTATTGTTCTGTCGGCTGGGTTATATTGTGACTCCTTAGACTCCTATATATAGAAAGGAGGTTTTCTCATTTGAATCATCAAAGAATCATTCATTTGTGTAATGTAAAGGAGGTTGCCCCCTCGAAGAGGCTGAATTCTAAGGCGTTGATCTATGTTTTCTATCTTTTTATGAGTTGGTTTCATAACAACGAGATGTAATGTGATATGTTATTGGAGAAGTTAATGAACCAAAGAAAGATAAGAGAATAACAAGGTACACGAATGAAAAATTAAGAGCTCAAAGGATCATAGTGGAACCAATAAAGGATTCTCTTGTTCCATTTGTGGCAAACCTGAAGACTTACAAGGACATGTACGAAAAGCTAGTGAATTTGTACTTTATAAGTACAACATGTCAAAATATGTAATTATGAGACAAAATATATAGAATGAAGAAATTGAAGCGTTAGGATATGCAATCATTTCTCATGAGAGTCTCTCAGCTAAGAGACCATTTACAAGGACTTGGGGAACCCATCATTGATTCTGAGGTGATCGTTTGTGTTCTAAATCCTGTAGGAGAGAAACAAGTGTGCAAGAGAATTTGTGCGTAGAATTGTGTAGTAGTGTAAGTAATTATTTTATTGTATAAAATTTGAATGGTGAGTTACATCCCCTCAAACGATGTGCATAAATAGGCATTTACTGGTCACTAAGGTTCATTGGTCATGCCTTTTGAGCTTTCATTTAGATAATTTAATTATTATTAGTGTTAATTAACTAATTAACTAATTAATTATTATATTATTTTTTATGAATTATTTATTCATAACATTGCTAGCCCTTTTAGACATGCTTTGTCCTCATGTCATAACTAGAAGGGGTTCCTCTAGTTGAACATGTTGCTATGGAGTGGCATATTTGCATTGATTGGCGAAGTCTTCATGATTCTTTGTACCTTCCTTGAATTTGGGGGTATTAACACCATATAATTTATAATGTCATCTTTTCCATTTAAACTTCATGAATTGTTCTTCAAGGTTTGTAGTATAGCTTCCTCATTGTATTAACCATTATGCACCTAGAACCACATCCATTTCTTTGAGTATTAGGGAAAATAGATCTGTTTGTAGCTCTAGTTATTGTATCTGGATTGAAACCTTATGGAATTCTCCTATTTATTTTAACTTTTTCCCAGTAGTGACAGACATGGTGAGGTCCTTGATTGGGCATATAAAAAGACCAAGTTGTTTAGCAAGATCAATGTTTATACAATTGTGAGTACTACCAGAATCTACAAGTAAATTGACACTTATGCCTCTTATGAGTCCTTTAAGCTGTAGGTTTTAAGGCATAATCTCCTCATCATGTTTGTTTTTGGTGTAGTAAGCTTAATGCTCCTTCTTCGATACTGGTTTCTCTTCTTTCGAAGATGTGGTGGAACATTTTTTGTAGTTGCTTGTTGTTCTATATATTTTGGTGAGTTGTTATTTTCATCATGGTTTTTCTAGTCACATGAAATTTCAACTAATAATGGTTCCCTAGAATCTGAATCTTCACTATGTGCGACAATATATTTCTTCATCACTTTCTTGTACTTCAACTTGCTTCCCATCTACTATTATAGTAGCGTAAGGATGCATCTTCACATTTATGTCCCTGCGTCTAGTTTTCTCCACATTTGAGGCAATTTTTAAATTTTTTTTCGACTCATTAATTGAAGTGCTTGATTCCTTTTCCTTCTTGTTAAGGCATCTATGTCCTAAATCCAATTTGTCCCCACAATATCTACATTTGTTTGTTTCTTTTTTACCAGAGTATTGTTGTTGGTCTTCATTTTCCTTGAAGCATGTCTAGCTTCTTCGATAGTTTTAGGTTTGTATAATTTTAATTCTACATGGATATACTCCTTAAGTCCAAATATATACATTTTTATTTTTTCTTCATCAGAAAATCCTCTTTCTCTTACAATTAATAATTCCCATTCATGGGATAGAATTAATAAGAAAAATTACAGAATACTTAAACTATATTGGACAATGGCTAGTTGCAGGGCGCACAGCGGCTCTACCCTCTAGGGTTTCTGTAACCTCTGCTATGGCAGAGCCCTCCTGACCTTTGCAGCTTTGACAGCTTCTGACCGTTTCTCATCTTCACATTTCCTGCAGGGAAGTTTCGAGCTCCATGAGTCCCCCTCAAGGGCAGGACGCTGCGCCTCCCCCAAAGGACAATAGCAAGCTGCACCAAAATGGAGAAAGCGACAAAACAGAGGCTCTGAATGATGATAGCATGGATCCAAGATTACTACAGGAAAAAGCACAGGGTAAACAGGATCAACCCAAATTTAGCTCGAACACATGCAAGCCAGTAGCAACTGAGCACCCAAAAGTAGAATTTCCAAGTCATTGAATCAATGCTAGGATACAGTTTATGAGGGATCATCTGTTAATAGGAAAGTTTATAGGACTTTGGCCAACTGAGAAGGTGCTGCGTGGCTGGATAGCTTCGAAGTGGAACCCAAAAGGTCACATTACCCTGCAACTAGGGCCTAAAGGGTTCTTCACAGCCATTTTTAACTACTTAGAGGATCGGAACAGGGTTTTGGATGGAGGGCCGTACTTCTTTAATGCCGCTGGTCTATATCTCAGAGGTTGGGTAGAACGTTTCAACCCTGACAAGGAGGATCTGAGCTGGGCTCCAGTCTGGATAAGACTTTACTCGCTTCCCGTGGAATATTGGGAGGAAGACTCTTTAAAATAAATCAGAAACGCGCTGGGAGAGTTCATCAAAGTGGCAGAGGAAACAAAAATCAGCAGATACACCTCTTATGCATGGATCTATGCCTACATGCACCTCAATCAGGCACTTCCGGATGCAGTAAGTTTATTCCATGATGATATTGAATGGGTTCAGTTGATTGATTATGAACATGTGCCGTATTGATATAGAAGATGTCATTATCTTGGCCACCTATTTAGGGAATGTCCTCTAAATCAAAAACCCTCTTCCCAATTTGTTACACAATAATTTGTCATCGTTTATCACCGTCCCTTTTTCCCCTCTCTCGTACATTGGAGGACTCATTCTGGGACTTGTGATAAGTGACATAACCTGAAACCACTTGCATTATATTCCTCTAAGTGTGAGCTTCATATGCCCTGAAGAAATCTCCTGCAGTATTGATCAGGTGCTCATGTCCTAAGTGTCGTAAAATTCTCAAAATTTAAAGTGCTTAGAACTAGTTCAAAGTTGAACGACTAGAAATTTCTCATCTTCCCGATTCCAGCGCTGCAAGCAATTCGAAAAACGGTCGCCGTATGAGGAAGTTATGGCAAAAAGAAGAATTTGTCCATAACATTAGAAATTTTATATTTTCAAAAAAAAATAAAAAAAGAATATTCCACATAATATTCCTTGGAATATTCCAGGGAATATTTTCTTTGCACAGCCAATCAGAAGCTACCACGTGGCAGGCCCGAAGGCCAACACGTGGCCCCCAGATGACGTCAACAAGATGGGTTGGGCGGATGTATTAAAAATATTTTTTGGTCGGATGGGGGATCGAACCCTCGACCTATGGTCTATTAGTCAAGCGCCTTACCGTTAGCCCACGATCTTGGTTGTTGTTCAAAGGGCGGATTAAACTATTATTGAAGTTTGAAATGTGTTGGGGCGGAAACCAAAGGGGGCCAGCCCCCCCATGCCATATGACCTTGGACCGAGAACTGTGGGCCAGCACATTTAAACCGCCAGCCAAACTGCCAGCACGAAATCTGAGGCAGCCCACAAACATTTAATGTAACTACAGTTTTGGTGGAAAATCTGACAGGAGCGCCAAAATTGGCGGGCCCGCAATATTTGGCAGGCCTAACTGGACATTAACTAAAGTTAGCTGGAGTTCTTTTAGGCTAAACTGGAGGGGATCATTAAATGGCCATAACTTTGGCTAGGAAAGGCGGTTTTGGACGAATTTTTATTTGATTTTGGGTATTTTCGACCTTCTGAAGCCATTTTTGCAGGTCTTACAACCATCTGAGGTCATTTTCAGAGGTTTTGGAGCCATGAAAAATCTAGGAGCCACTAGGGCCCAGTTTTGTGAAGATTGTATAGGGTTGCAGGTATCCATTGGAGGTGATCCAATAGTCAATCCTGAAGGATTCAAGTGTTTTGAATCCAATTTTTCCATCTATTTCACCTGTAGATGCTTCTATTCAGCTGTATTTTCAATTTTAGCATTTAATGAAAACAAGGACAAGCCCAGTAAGGAGCTTTGGACCCAGCAGACGTAGCCCTGGAGCGGGTGAACTGCTTTATCAACTTCTTTTGCATTTGTGGTTGATTTATTTTGCAGAAAAAATTCTTTTTAATGTGTTAAACAATAAAATGAAATATCTCTGCTATGCTTAAATGGGTCATGAACAGCTAAAAATTTCATGTGTTTTCTTTCTGCAAGACATGGAAATCTTTTAAACATGTTTAATTCTGAATTGAATACCTTGCAAACAAATTTCAAGTAGTTTCAAATTTAGATCAAGTTGGTATCAGAGCTCAGGGTTTTTGTGCAAAGATCTTCTAACTGTCTTGCAAAGTATTAATGCTTACCAGGTTGAAACTTAAAAGAGGGGAAGGACAGTTGACTAGAGAATGAGAGAATCCTCAGTCAAGGAAGGCTAGAGAGCCATCACCTCCACCTTCAATTTCACCCTCAAGAGTTTCAGCAGAAGCTTCAAGGATGTCTGAACATGAAGGAGAAATTCCTACAGAGACAGCTCCAAGAGAAGAAGAAAGAGTCTTCAGAAAGGATTTCTTGGACCTCACTGAAATGGTGAGGATATTGTACCAAGAAAGAAATGAGAAATTGGCTGGAGAAGGGTCCAAACATCCACATGAAGGAGAGGGCTCTTCAGGAGGTAAGAAGGATGATGATCATTCCAAGAAAGGACATGGAGGAAATGGTGATCGACCACCCCCATATTCACCTTCTTCCTTCATCCTCGTCTTCTTCAGTTCATAAGCATAGATCCTCTAGAAAAATTCCTTTTTTGAAGCTTGATGTAAAATTCGAATTACCTATGTTTAATGGTGAAGTGAATGCAGAAAAGCTTGACAACTGGATTAGGCAGTTGGAAGTTTACTTCAGGATCCAAAATATGCATGATGATGCCACAAAGATTCAGTTGGCTTCTTTGAGATTGGATGGAGTAGCATTGGTCTGGTGGGAGGCCAAGACTAAAGAGGAGATCAAAAAATTTGGTAAGGTTACCTTAACATGGCCTGAATTTCTGTTAGCCATTAGAAAACAGTTTTATCCTCTTGCTCACATGCAGAAAGCCATTATGAATTGGCAAAATTTCAGACAACTTAAGGGTCAGAGTGTCCAAGACTACACCCAAGAATTCAGGAGAAGAGCTCTCTTGTTAGGGGTAGATTTACAGACCCAAGAAACCTTGCTGAAATACATCGGTGGCTTGCATAGCTACCTTAGACACACCATCTTGATGTTTAACCCTACTAGCCTAGACGAGGTTTGTGTCCAAGCTACCCATTTAGAGGCAAGGGGAAAAACACATTTGAAGAGGGTAGAAACAAGCCCCCCAAGGGGAAAAACAAAGAGAAAACCTCCAAGGGAAAGAGCAAAAAGAATGCATCTGTCAAACAGGAGAGTGAGAAAGTGATCTATAAACACTATTCTAAACCAGGCCATGAGGAGAAAAACTGTTGGAAATTATATCCTGAAAAAAGACCTCATTTTAACAAATCCAAAGGGAAACAAAAAACTGTTGCTACTACATCTACACCACAAGATTTAGGGGAAGATTCAGGTGATGAAACCAAAATTGCAGCCATGGGTTTGAAAAACTTGAAGGGAAAAGAAATTGAAACTCAAGCGAGCACTAGTAGCTCAAACTGCCATGTACAAGCTCCTAATGAGGAAGAAAGAATTGAACTGTTTCATGTGAGGGTGATTTCAAAACATACTAAAATTGACACACTTTTTTATAGTGGGTCACAAGCAAACCTTATATCAGAGGACTTGGTCAAGCAGCTTAAACTTGACACCGTTCCACATCCGAAGCCATATCCACTTGGATGGATTTGCAAGGATGCAAATTTACAAGTTTCAAGAAAGTGCACATTGCGCTTTGCAATTACTGCACATTTTATTGACACAGTTGAACTCAATGTGGTACCTTTTGATATAGCAGGAATTGTTTTGGGAAGTCCTTACTTGTTTGATAGGAAAGCTATCTTTCATCGCCATGAAAACAAATATCATTTGTTCAAAGATGGCAAGGAGCTCATTGTTAGAGCTCATCGCAAGAAGACAAATATAGCGATGGTGAATGCAGGACAGGTAAAAAGGCTGGTCAATTCAAGTAAGAATTATGTTCTTCTTATGATTAATCCCAAGGTTGATGTGAATCATGAGTCATTTGACAATTGTGATCCAAAACTTAAATCAGATCTGTATGATGTAGTTGATGCATATCATGAGATGTTTCAGGAGCCAACAGGTTTGCCTCCTAAGAGGGAGATTCAGCATGAAATCCATTTGCATCCAGATTGTCCTCTTCCAAACATAGGCACGTACCACATGTCTATTATGGAGAATGCTGAAATAAAGAAGCAAATCAAGGACTTGTTGGACAAGGGTTTCATAAGGCCAAGTACTTCGCCATGTGGGTCACCGATTGTATTGATTCCAAAGAAATATGGCACTTGGCGTATGTGTGTTGATTTCAGGGCCTTGAACAAGATAACAGTAAAGAATCGTTACCCACTCCCAAGGATAGATGATTTGCTAGACCAGCTGAAAGATGCTCGATATTTCACTAAGCTAGACTTGCGCAGTGGATATCATCAAGTAAGAATTGAAGAAAGTGACATTTGGAAGACAGCCTTTAAAACCAAACAAGGACTCTTTGAGTGGCTTGTGATGCGGTTTGGTTTGTGCAATGCACCTGCAACTTTCATGTGGGTAATGGATGATGTCTTGCATCCTTTTCTTGATGATTTCGTTATTGTCTACTTAGATGACATCTTAATTTTCAGAAAGTCTAGAGAAGATCATGTCATGCATGTTAGAAAAGTACTTGATGTTTTGAAGAAGAATCAATTATTTCTTAAAATGTCAAAGTGTGAATTTGGAAAGACTTCTTTGGTTTATTTGGGACACATAGTAGGAGGAGGTGCTTTGAGAATTGATCCTGCTAAGATTCAGGCTATTGTGAAGTGGCCTACTCCCAAATCCATAACAGAGGTAAGAATTTTTTTGGGTGCAACAAAATATTGGAGGAAGTTTATCTCTAACTTCTCTTCTATAGCAGCTCCTATGCATGCAGTGACAAGTGTGAAACATGCTTTCCAATGGGGAGGCAAGCAGCAAAAAGCTTTCGAATCTTTGAAAGAGAAGATTAGTTCAGCTCCAGTCCTTGCATTACCGGATTTGAGACAACCATTTGAGATACAAACTGATGCTAGTGATTATGCTATGGGTGCAGTTCTTCTACAGCATGGTAAGCCTATTGCTTTTCATTATGAAACTTTTAATGGTGCTGTTGTAAATTATCCTACATATGATAAGGAGTTGTATGCATTGGTACAAAGCATCAAAAAGTGGAAACACTACTTGATGGGCAAAGAAACTGTTATACATACCGACCATCAGCCCTTACAGTACTTGCAATCACAAAGCAAGTTACAACAGTCACGGCACTTCAGATGGATGGGCTTCTTGCAATAGTTCCATTTGGTAATAAGGTATAAGAAAGGTACTTTGAATAAGGTTGTTGATATGCTTTCAAGGCCTATTATTGGTGTTGTTACTTTACTTAAGAATGCTTCCATTGTACATGATAGTTACATAGAACAATATGCATCTGATGATGACTTTAAAGATGTGTATGCTAACTTGAGTAAAGGAAATCATGTAGAGGAAAATGACTATCACATGCATAACAATTTGCTATTTCATTTGGGCAAGTCGTGTATACCACAGGGGGAGAGGATAAATGTCATAAGAGAAGCTCATTCTTCTCTTATTGCTGGCCATTTTGGTGTGAGCAAAACAGTTGCACATCTACAGAGGTATTGCTATTGGCCTCGCATGGTAGATTCTGTTTCAAGGTTCATAAGAGGTTGTTCATTATGTGCTACAAGCAAGCCTAGCAATAGGAAGCTTGGTTTGTATACTCCTTTGTCGGTACCTTCTAGACCATGGGAATCATCTCTACGGATTTTGTAGGAGGTTTGCCAAAATCTAGAAAGCAGCATGATTATTTATATGTAGTAGTTGATCGTTTCAGCAAAATGTGTATACTTATGCCTTGTAAGAAAACTATAATTGCTGAACAAACTGCTGAATTATTTTTTCATCATGTATGGATTCACTTTGGTTTGCCTACTTCCATTATTAGTGACAGGGATTCCAGATTTGTGGGGAATTTTTGGTCCAACCTATGGGAGATGATGGACACAAAGTTGAAGAAAAGTACTGCTTTCCATCCGCAAACGGATGGAAAAACTGAAGTTGTGAACAGAACCATTGTGCACCTCTTGAGAGGTTATTGCAGCAAGCATCCCAAGCTTTGGGATGAACATTTGTACTACATACAACATGCTTACAATCGTACCAAGCACTCTTCCACAAACACCTCACCGTTTGAAGCTTGTTTCGGTTACTTGCCAAAATCACCTCTTGATTTCATTCTTGAGAAAGATGTTGCCATTGAGGGACATAGTGCTATTGACAAAGCTCGTTCATTCATTGAAAGAATTCAACAAATACATCAGCAAATTTAAGAACAGCTTGAGAAGAGTCAAGGCAAGTACAAGGAAAGACACAACAAGCATAGAGTCGATCACAAGTTTCAAGAAGGGGATGAGGTATGGCTATACATTAGTAAGGAAAGGATGCAAGGAGAAGGTAAAAAGCTGAAGCCTATTCATTATGGTCCATTCAAAATCCTCAAGAAGGTTGGGAATAATGCTTTTCAATTATATTTGCCTTCCTACATGCAAATGTATTCTGTTGTCAATGTGGAGAACTTACGTTTGTATGAAACTCCTTTGATTGCTGATCATGAAAATGCTGTTTAGCTGCCATCTATAGAAGATTTCTCACCAGAATTCTTAGATGAGCTGAAAGAAGATACAATCCTTGACAGAAGGACACACACTTCAAGGAGGGGCAGTGTAGATTATGTTCGGGTTGGTTTCAAAGGCAGAAAACCGAACAAGGCAAAGTGGATGGAGGTGGACAGAGTGAGGGAGCTGTACCCTCACCTCTTTAATAGGTAGTTGAAGGCTTTTGGGGTCCAAAAGCTTCCCAATGGGGAGGCATGATCAGGTGCTCATGTCCTAAGTGTCGTAAAATGCTCAAAATTTAAAGTGCTCAGAACCGGTTCAAAGTTGAATGACTAAAAATTACTCGTCTTCCCAATTCTGGTGCCGCAAACGGTTCGAAAAATGGTCGCCGTATGAGGAAGTTATGGCAAAAAGAAGAATTTGTCCATAACATTAGAAATTTTAATTTTTCAAAAAAAAAAATTAAAAAAGGAATATTTTGTAGAATATTCCTTGGAATATTCTAGGGAATATTCCCTTTTCACAGGCAATCAGAAGCTACCACGTGGCAGGCTCGGAGGCCGCCACGTGGCCCCCAGATGACGTCAGCAAGATGGGTTGGGCGCATGTATTAAAAATATTTTTTAGTCGGATGGGGGATCGAACCCCTGACCTATGGTCTATTAGTCACGCGCCTTATCGTTAGCCCACGGTCTTGGCTGTTGTTCAAAGGGTGGATTAAACTATTATTGAAGTTTGAAATGTGTTGGGGCGGAAACCAAAGGGGGCCAGCCCCCCCATGCCATATGACCTTGGGCCGAGAACCGTGGGCCAGCACATTTAAACCGCCAGCCAAACTACCAGCACGAAATCCGAGGTAGCCCACAAACATTTAGTGTAACTGCAGTTTTGGTGGAAAATCTAGCAGGAGCGCCAAAATTTGCGGGTCCGCCATATTTGGCGGGCCTAACTGGACATTAACTAAAGTTAGCTGGAGTTCTTTTAGGCTAAATTGGAGGGGATCATTAAATGGCCATAACTTTGGCTAGGAAAGGAGGTTTTGGACGAATTTGTTTTTGATTTTGGGTATTTTCGACCTTCTGAAGCCATTGGTGCAGGTCTTACAGCCATCTGAGGTCATTTGTAGAGGTTTTGGAGCCGTGAAAGTTCTAGGAGCCACTAGGACCCAATTTTGTGAAGACTGTATATGGTTGCAGGTATCCATTGGAGATGATCCAATAGTCAATCCTGAAGGATTCAAGTGTTCTGAATCCAATTTTTCCATCTATTTCACCTGTAGATGCTTCTATTCAGCTGTATTTTCAATTTTAGCATTTAATAAAAACAAGGACAAGCCCGGTTGGGAGCTTTGGACCTAGCAGACGTAGCCCTAGAGGGGGTGAACTGCTTTATCAACTTCTTTTGCATTTGTGGTTGATTTATTTTGTAGAACAAATTCATTTTAATGTGTTAAACAGTAAAAGGAAATAACTCTGCTATGCTTAAATGGGTCATGAACAACTGAAAATTTCATGTGTTTTCTTTCTGCAAGACATGGAAATCTTTTAAACATGTTTAATTCTGAATTGAATACCTTTCAAACAAATTTCAAGTAGTTTCAAATTCAGATCAAGTATACCTATAAAAACATCCCTTTTTGTATTAGCGCGGGTCCGCAATGCACTGCCCACGCCAATGGGGGAAATCCTCTAATGAGGGTGCACCAGTTGGCGCTCTGTCTCAGAGTCGCACTCGCGCCAACCCAGTTGGGTAAAGTTTTTAACAAACAAACTTCTGAAGGTTCTCCTTAACCCATTCACCAACTGAATCCGTGTTGAGTTAGGATGGTTTGGCTTCGAATCTCCATAGAAGGGAAGTGGTTTACCACCTTTCATGGAAGCTTCTAAGTGAGAAAGCCATTCCCATGGAAATTGTGATTGATCTTATCTCCTTCCCCTCTATCTATAAAAGCTTGTTCTTTTTCCTTGAGCAAGCTAGTTCCAGCATAGTGCTAGTGATAGTGAGAATTTCAGGAGTTCAAGAGATTGAAGTTGCAAGAGCCTTCTTTGCATCCATAAGGCCAAATCTAAGTAAGGAGATTCTTGTCAACAAGGAGAGAGAGGCTTGTTTCCCATCCCAACAAGCTTTGCAAGACTTGTGTAGCTGATCACCCAGCCAAAGGAGGATTTGACGTCAGAACTATGGTTGTATTCTTCTTTGTTATTTATCAATAATAGATGACTATCATTATGGTTCCACTCTCATTGTCCTTTGTAATGATTGATGTTGAGTTATATCTTTTCTGACTGATATATACTTGCATCTATTGGATTTTATGCTTGTATTTGTGTTGCTCTTTGCATGTGCAGGTGTCCAATCACGGAGATCGTGGGGATCGTGACCGGCCGAAACAAAGGAACGAGAGCGAAGTCTCTTCTACGAATATTAGCGTTGGAATCCAAGTAGGTTCTCATCATCCACCTTTAATTTGCAATTAGGAACTTGCGTGGTAGCATTGTTTGATTGTTGTTAGACCCAGTCTGGCCTAGTAGGGATCGTCTCTGTCCGCAGAGGGGATTTACCTCCACAACACAATCGACCTTGGATAAGCCTGAATCTGATGGATTCACCAAAGTGGCTAGCCACAGAAGAAATCATAAGAAATCGGCAACTAACCCCAAGATGCCTACAGCCAGCTCTTCAAAACCTTCAACAAACAATAGCTTTGAAGCTTTAGCCCGAGATAATGATCTCGTCTCCGATAATCCCACTCTTCCTGAGAAGGAGACAAAGAAAGATAAACATGCAGCGTAAAAAGATCCCATATTGCTCCCAGAAGCTCCATTGTCCAAAGAAACCCTCTCTCCTACCTGTTAGAGTCAGTCTGGTCATCCCTCCATCAGATATCATTTCTCTTATTGCATTTCATTTTTAGGTGTCTCTCTTGATTCACTCAGCTGCATTCCGCCAGGGGCATGCCATAATCTGATGGAAGGGTCTTGTCATTCATTACCCGTCATGCCTTATCATTGCTGGCTCAAGTCTTTTAATCAAGCTTTTAAACTCTCTTACAGTCTTGTTTTAGTCTTTGATCAGTAGAGTCATTTCAGTCATTAGGTCTAGGGTTAGTTAATTTTGTCTTCAACAATGTCCAACAATGCCAGCAGACCCATGGGGGAGGTCCTTAATAAGTTTTCATTTTCATTATTCTCATCATCATATGCTCGACTATGATCATCATTTCGCTTTGTAATAAATTGTCATATAATTTTAAAAGTTTTTCAGTTGCTGAATTCTCCAGGCACAGCCCTAGTTTTCCTTTGTCAATACATGCTACTATCCCTACCAAAATTGCCAAAGAAAACATCATTCAAGCCAAAAAATCAAAGAGGAAACAAAAAATACAGAGTTTTATTAATTGTGGAAAAAGTGCCAAGTCAAAACATTACAAAGTGGTTTTGTGAGAAATAAAAACCAAATCCATTACTATAAGATGTTCTCATGGTTTTAAACATTCATTTGCATCCAAGAGATCAAAGAGGGTCGAAGTCCAGTGGTGAGAGAACGAAATTGTAAAGTTTCAAGCCAAAGCTGTGTTCAAAACCGGGAGCGGCGCACTAGGGAGGCGCGGCGCATTGGGCGCGATCAACCAGTGTAAATTAACACGGGCGCGACGCACCGGGAAGGCGTGGCATGTTGGGCAAGCTGTGCAGCACTAACAACCGACTGGCCCGAAAAGTTCCAGAACGACCTCCAAACACCAAAAACATGCAAATTTCTCTTGATTTCAAGTAGGTTGAGCTCCTCCTTCGCTGTTCATCCATCCAAGTTTATGGTGTATATTATGTTTGATGTGGTGAATGCCAAAAAAAAAACTCAAACCCTACCATGTCAAAATCTTGACATGAAAATTGTTGTTTAGGGTTTCAAAAATTATCTGCCACCCAGCTTATTCTTCTTCCATCATTTTCTTTTCTCCTTGATTCCATTTTTTCCCCTGATTTCCTTGTTCCCTATCCCCTAAACTTACTAAACCCCTATCCCAAATTCCCTTTCCCAAACTTTTAAATGTGAAACCCTAAACCCTATTCCACACATAAATTCTAAACCCTCTCCCATATTTCCCTAACAAATCTACCCCAATAGTCCCAATCCCTTACTATTATTCTCCCTTCCTAAAACTCCCTTGTTTCATTTGTTTCCCCTTGGTGGCAGAGTTCAAATACATCACTAAAAGAGCAGCCCAAAATAGTTTTCATACACCAGCATCATTTTCTCTAAGGCATTTTGTACAACAGTCATGGCATCTGAGCATTCATCTGACTATGAAGTGGAAGCCCAAAGTGATTCAACCATGGAGGAACATGCATCCCGAAGGCCTCATAGAGGAGGTAGACATATCGAAGAAGAACCAATCACCCTCACTGAATTACAGGCCTGCCCTCTAGCAATTTTATGTTTTCAGCATCAGTCATGCTATGAGTTTTGCGAGAAGGTGGTTAATGTTCAATTTCATCATGAGTTGGCTCGTCTATTTGTTCTGCATTTACATGGAGATCAGGCTACCTTAGCTGGTGTCACCTTCACACTTACACCAGAATCTGTCTCACTGGCAACCAACATACCAAACATTGGGGAACCATGGACTAAGAGGAGGAAGATTGACCGGCAGCATTATGAGCCATATATTAAAACCTGTTTCTTGAGGCAGCTCAAGAGAGTGTTTCCATTCCGATATCTTAAAGATGAATATGCTCCACTACTGAAATTAATCATGAATTACTTCAGCTGTGAGGGACGGTTCTCTCGTTTATATGCTTATCACATCAGGTTTCTCATGCATTTCACCCGGGTACGGATGATGAACATTCCGTATTTCATTTGTCGGAACATAGAGAGGATGACCACCCTTGTGTAGCACAAAACCCCTCAGCAGCAACTGAACAATGTTTATCATTTTGCTCTCATCAAGATTTTGGTGGTTCATCAGCTTGGATTACAGGGCATCACTTGGGATGATTTCATCTCCCATGATTTTTTCAAAGCTTCACAGGGGCTTTCAGAGGTTGGGCATGAGACAGGTGGACCTTCTCATCAGTATGAGCGCCATGAGACCATTAGTGTGCTGGTATTCATCACATATCAGATGGGTACTAGACATTTGTTTGCAGTAGCGAAGCGAGTGTTATCTCCACCAGGTGTGGAAGGGGCCTCGTTTCCAACATCAGCACCACAGGTACAGGACAAAGGTAAGAGGCCAATGCAGGATGAGGGGCCTTCAAGTGAACAAGAGATTGACTTCATTCTCATTCATGATGATGATACAGATATGGGTCCGGAAAGTGCCAAACTTAGGGAGATCATTCAGGAGTAGCAAACAGAGATCAAAGCCTTATCCCTTGACTTGGAGAGGGCTAAGTGGACTATGAAATACTTGGAGCAGAGGAACAAATAGCTTGAAGATCAGCAAGCAATCATGGAGTTACAAAACATCCGCGAGAATCGCCAAGCTGCACAAAGGAGAAGGATTGAGCTCACTTCATTGGAGCAAGAGATTAATGATGATCGGGAGTCTTGGCTCGAGAGAGTCAACATCCACTTAGAGGGACTACTGGAAAAGGTTGATAGAGACAAAGCATTGTTGAGACACATGGCTTTCCACTACATGGCGCGGAACAAGGTTTGCAAGGCACGAATAAGGAATCTAAAGGCAAAATTAAAGAAGGCAATAAGGAAGCAAAAGAGGAAAAAGGAGCTTGATCGTCTTTAGATATTAGCCTTAGCCTAGCATGACACTTGATGGAGAATCTCTAGCCCAAATTTCAAGCAATTTGGGGCATTTTTGGCATTTTGACAAATTTTGGCACTAAAAAACAGAGTTTTTCTCCCTATGCTTCGCGCCACATGGCGCGCGCTTTTGCTAGGGAGCTCCAAATTCCAAAACGTTTACATTTCTAGATTTTTCATGAGAAATCATGGTTGGTGGTGCACGGCCAAGAAATTTGGGCAAGTTTTGAGTCCTCAAGAGGTCAAAAACACTCAAAAAATGACCTCACTGCCCCTATTTTGACACACAGGAAGCAGTCTTGGGAGATTGAAGTTTTGGAAGGACAAATGACATCTAAATTCAGAAATTCCACTTGGGCTGGAAAGTAGATAGGTAGGAATTTCGAACAAGCACACTTGGGCTCAATTTGGACTTCAGGAAGTGCCTCAAAATCAGCTCCAAAGTGGCATGACGCATAGAGAATCAGGCGCGATGCATAGAGGATTTTTGCCCATTTTTCACTTTTCAGCTCAGAAATTTGCCTAGTTTTGCTTCTTGAAGTTACTCTTGACCTTTCATGATGTAATTTGATAACCATGATGTAATATTGGCACATTTTTACTTGTTCTAGAGGATTCATTCACTAAAAGGTGGAAATTGAATGAGTGAATCAGTTTCCTAGCATATAGGGGTAAGTTGTTTAACTACCTAGATTTCAGTTCCTTGTTTAGAATTAGCTCAAATAGCTACTAGAATGATGACCTTGGCCCCTAGAGGCAAGGGACTAGGTTTGGCTCGTCTATATTATGTAATTTCTAAGTCATTTTCAGGGTTGGATACTTGGGATTTCTTGGCACTCCATTGTACATTTCATTTCTGCAATTTTGGCAAAGCAACGACCAGGGTTTTGCAGCACTTGTTGGGATCCATGTGGCTCTATGTTTTGATGGTGTGTTTCTCTATGTACTTCTAAGTTCATTGATGTTTATGTGTATCATTTTCCCTTCTCTTGTCTTCTGCAATTAAACAAATGAGTGATTAAGGTAGAATTCATTGGACTGCTATGCTCTGCCTGGATATTTTGTTTAATTCTTCATGTTTTCATCTTTTTGAGGAGGACTCTTGAGACCTTCTTGCCATCCTTGGATCCTCACCAATCTGATCCACCCATCCATTCAATCCAAAGCATCAAAAATACTTCCTATCTTGCCCCTACCTGAACTCTGCAAAATCTGGCCTCATCCCCGAACCCAAAATTTGCCTGTCCCATTTTTCCAACAAAACCCCCAAAACAAATAAAAACTTTGCACTTCATACCTAGCCTAAGATCAGTTGTTAAATCAGTCATCTCAAGCCCCATCGATTATCTTTCGCTGAGATTGACCCGGAGAGAGCCCTCTCCTGTCCTCGTAGGGCTAGCTACGAGGCTGAGCGTAGTTTGATGTGGAACTAGAACCTTGTCTTTTCAGCCTGAGGAAAATCTAGGGTCTAACATAGTGGCGACTCGGCTGGGGAGAAAATGGTTTGCTTGTTGATGCCATTTGTTTTATAAGCTACAGACGGAGCCTGAAGTTATGTTAGGTAGCCTTCGAAATGCTTTTTCTTTGCATTAGCACAAGTAGATAAACATTGCTTTAGTCAATATCCGGTCTAGCTTGTAATCGTGACACTTGACCTGTAAATCGCCCCAGTACATTAGCGAATTCTAAGCCTTTGGATGATAAGTTTAGAATTTGAAAGGTGAACAAGTTTTTTATGTCCCATTGATTTCTTGAAAATAACACGCAGGCTTCAAAGAGATATACCAGAGCTAATCCAGATCCAAATCCTCCCCCTATTTACAAAAATCTCAATTTGATTTCAAGAATTTTTCGTCAAGAGAGTTGTGTGACTCCCACGTTTAAATCTCGTTCATGTCCTGCAATTTTTAAGTATCTTGAAGAGCTTGATTTTGATGAAAAGTTTGAATTGTCATTATTTGAAACCAAATCCGAAAGTGCTCTTGGTTCTATAGTCCCTAATCCTGACTTTGCTGCAACTCTTGAAGTTGAAAGAAACAATAAATCAATTGAGAATTTTATCTTGAAACACCTTCAGGTTGAAATTCACGCTTCAAATATTGCTGATTTCCTAGAAGCTGCATCTGCATCCCTCGAATCCTCCGTAACGGCATCCACCTCAAAAATTCCCACCGAACCTCCCTTTATTCCCACCCTTCCCCCTCAGCCTACTATTTTTGATCAAAAGTCTGTTGTAAATTCACCTCCATCTACTCCTTCTACATCCAAAATTGCTTCACCTCCGCACACCCCTCCTCATATACCCCACACATCAGCTGCACCCACTCCTCCAACTTCACCAAGACCGCCACCAAGAGCAATTGTTGCTCGGTTTGCACCTCTCGCGCTACCTCAAGTTTTGGGTGACATGCCCGCAGATTATTAGAGTAAAATTCCTTTGTTTGATGGCACTCCTCAAGGTACCACGGCTCAGCAACATGTGGACAAAATGATGGATTTCTTCAAGCTTCATGAGATTGATGCAGAAAATGTGACCATGAGATTATTCGTTCAAAATTTTGCATGTGAGGTAAGAAAATGGTTCAGAGCTTTGATAGCTAGAAGTATTCCCACATTATAAGAGATTCAAAGACAGTTCTTGGATCGCTGGGAAGTAAAGAAAGATCCTCTTCAGATCACTTCTGAATATACCAAGATCAAGTGGAATGCTAGTGAGTCCGTGCAAGACTATTGTATTAGATTCAATGCGGTTTACAATGCAATTCTTGATGATTTAAGGCCAACTAGAAAGTCAGCTTTGCTAAAGTTCCTGGATGGTTTTGATCCGAACATGGCTTATCAATTAAGAGAGAGAGATCCGGCTACCTTAGAAGAAATGCAGAAAATTTCCGTTAGTGTTGAGGCAAATTTGAATGACAAGAGAGCTAGATTGAAAACCGAGAAGAGAGTTTCAATAAAGGAAGAAGCTTATACCTCAGATCAGGTGCTCTGCAAGGTAGAAAAGATGATTAAACGGTTAACACTTGACAAGCCTGAACCACAGATCTGGAATTCTAATTTCCGTGGACAGCAACAACGTCAATTCAGGATCAAACAGCGTGAGCAGCAAACACAAGAACCGACATCACAACAGCAGCAAGTAAAGACACCTCTTCAGCAGAATTTTGTTGGTCCCAAACCTGATGATGAAGACAATGTAATAGGAGAAGAAAATCACTTCTTTACTCCTGATGATATGCCCACCTTTATCACCAAAGATGATGAGTATGCAGAAAGTTCAGCTGTACAGCAGGATGCAGATTTTATCTTGGCAAATGACACAGCTCTTGAAGAGGAGTCAGATGAGTATCAGAGAGGTTATATGCATGCTTTGTCCGCCCAGCAGCATTAGTATTCACTTAGAAACAGAAATGTCCCCATCAATCCAATCCAGAAGAGAAAAGAAGTTCCAGCATCTAAGAATGAGCCACCTGTTGCACCAAATAAAGGAAAAGAAGTTGTTGATCCTACTCCTAGCAAATCTCCATCAGCAAATGAACGAGTCAATCAGCCAATTGTATCAAAAGATAAAGCTGAAAAGAAAGATGTTCTAGCCAAAGAGGTAGAAAAGACTTCTACTTTTAGTTTAGAAAATGAAATTTCTAAATTGAAGGTATATATTCCCTTGACTGAACTAATGAGGAACAACAGTTATAGAGGTCAGGTTTCCAAAATTTTGAATTTTGATCCAATGTCTGATATGGTGAGTGTGGAAGATGATCAACCTGAACTGATTTTTGGACCAGCATTGAATGGTGAGTCTCCAGACAGTGATGTGCCTCCTTTTTATATCAGTTTGAGAGTGCATGAGTTTGTGTTGCATAATGCTATGTTTGATTCCAGCGCCTCCCACAATCTTATGCCGAAGGCTATCATGGAGAAGTTGGGTTTGGACATCACTAGGAAATATCATGATCTTTATTCATTTGATTCTAGCAGGGTGAGATGTATTGGGCTCATTAAAGACTTGGTCGTCAATTTGGATCAGATTCCGGCAAAAAATGTGTTGATGGATGTGGTGGTCGCGGATATACCTCCTAGATTTGGAATGCTTCTTTCTAGATCTTGGAGAGAAAAGATTAAAGGAAAAATGCAACTTGATTTCTCCTATGCAACGATTCTTGTGTTTGGCCAAATGAGAAAACTTTATCGGGAGAAAAAAATGAAATACATGATTACAAGCAAGGAGAAACCAATTAATCATCCTATTAATTATGTACATACAGATTTAGAGTCCTTTGTTTTGTATTCAGATAGTTTCAATGAGATTGATAGTCAGTTAGTTGCAGCAGATGATATTCCAGAAATAGCAGAGAATTTCAGAGAAGTTTTGAAGAAAGAAAGTCAAGAAAAGGACAATACCATTCAGCGATCAAGAAAAGATAATGGATAGCAAGCAGAAAAAATATAGCAAAAAGAGTTTCAGCACTTAGAAGAAGAGGAAGATGGTCTGTTGACCATGGATTTCGATGGAGCAATGGGAAATGATGGTGCTAGAATTGGTATTTTGGTACGCAGTCCTTTTTCTGCTCCGAACAAAGTGCCTAGTAATGTGCGAGTATGTTCTTACAAGCTTGCTTTTGATTGCTCAAACAATGAGGCTGAGTACGGAGCTTTGATTGCTGGCCTAAAAATTCTAAGAAAGCTGAATGCTAAGAGGATTGCTCTATATGGCGACTCCGAATGGGTGATTAAGCAAGTTAAAGTCGAATATCAAGCAAATCATCCTCGGATGCGGGCATACTGGAATTCTGTTCTAGACATCTTGAAGTTGTTTTCAGATTACACCTTCACGTGTGTGCCTCGCATTCAAAATAGTATTGCTGATGCACTTGCTAAGGTAGCAAGTAATTTGAAGATTCCTATGAACTCAAGTAATAAATTTGAAATCCATGTGAAACATCGTCCGACTGTCCCGGAAAATCAGAGATATTGGCAAGTTTTCCAAGATGATGAGGAGATTGATGATTTTCTGCAAAACAAAGGTAAGTTCAAAGATACCTCAATTGATGTAGAACATGATGATGGAAAAGATGATGTGGAGATCAATCAAATGGAAGTGTTGCAGCTCAAGGATAATGTGATTCCTAAGGGTTTGATACCTTTAGAAGAACTCTTTGATCATGATGACGTAGCCCGCAAACCAACATTGCAGCTAACAGAGAAAGGAGTCGAAGAGGTGAATATTGGAACAGCTGAACATCCGAAGATGGTAAAGCTATCCAAAATATTGCCACAAAAGGTAAAGGCCAAATATATCAGTTTTTTGTCATCCTTTGCTGATGTGTTTGCTTGGGACTATTCTGATTTGAAGACATATGATACCAATATAATTCAGCACACAATTCCTATTAAGCCTAATCAAAAACATTTCAGACAGAAGTTAAGAAGGCTTAATCCAAAATTACTGCCATCAATCGAGAAGGAGGTAAACAGGTTGTACAAATCAGGAATCATCGTTCCCATTAGATTTTCCGATTGGATATCTAATTTGGTGCTCGTACAAAAGAAGACAGGTGAGATTCGTTTGTGTATTGATTTTAGGAATCTCAACAAAGTTTCGTTGAAGGATAATTATCCGCTGCCAAAAATGGATCACATACTTCAGCGAGTAGTTGGAGCATCTCGTATGTCACTACTCAATGGTTATTATGGATACAACCAAATTTTGGTCCATGAAGATGACCGAGACAAAACAGCGTTCACCACTCTGTGGGGGAATTTTCATTACGCTAAAATGCCTTTCGGTTTGAGGAACGCAGGTGCCACATTTCAGCGGGCAATGGATATGGCTTTCGCAAATGAGAAGGATGTCTTTTTGGTGGTGTACCTTGATTATTTGATGGTGTTTTCTAATTTAGATGAAGAACACATGTATCAATTGAAAACTGTCTTTCAAAAGTGCAGAAAATATGGTGTGCCATTGAATCCGAAGAAGAGCTTGTTCACCCTGGATGAAGGCAAACTACTTGGACACATCATATCAAAAGATCGCATTCGTATTGATCCAGCACGTGTAGAAGTGATTCAGCAAATTGATCTTCCCTGGAACAAGAAGGAGATCCAGTCTTTTAATGGTAAGATGAATTTTTTACGCCACTTTGTACCTAACCTTGCTGAACATCTGAGAGAAATTACAAACATGCTTAAGAAGGACAGTCAAGTGAAATGGACTGAAGAGGCTATAAAATCTTTCAATCTAGTAAAATTGGCTCTTTCTTCAGCTCCGGTTCTAATCATCCCGGATTACACTCAAGATTTTATATTGTTTTCATTTTCTTCGGAGCATACTATGGCAGCTGCATTAATGCAGAAAAAAGATGAGCATGAAAGACCAATTGCTTTCTTCAATCGGACTATAAGAGATGTTGCTTTGAAATACAAAATTATTGAGAAGCAAGCCCTTGCACTTGTAAAAGCATTGAAAGACTTCTGCGTATATATTCTGCATTCCCATATGTTAGCTTATGTTCCTAACGCTGTTGTCAAAGATATTTTGGTTCAAATAGATCCAGAAGGAAGATGAGGCAAGTGGATTGCAGCTTTGCTGGAGTATGATGTGGAGATAAGGCCCACAAAGCTTGTTAAAGGACAGGGATTGGCAAAGTTAATGGCTGAATCAAATCTGCACGTCCTAGACATAAATCTGATTGCTGCTATGTCCGATGAAAATGAGGAAGGTCCGTCAATTCAGGTAGCCGAAATCTTTGTTCTTTCTCCATGGTATTCAGATATCATATATGTGCTTCAGAATTTGTCCTCACCACCTGGTATGGCTAGAAATGAAGCTAGAACTCTTAAATTAAAGGCTGCTAAGTTTTGTATTTTGAATTCTGCACTTTATTGGAAAGATCCCGATGGTGTTTTTTTAACTTTGCTGGTGGAAGAAGAAGCGAAGCAGGTAATGGAGGATTTCCATAAAGGAGATTGTGGTGGTCACCTTTTTTGGAAAACAACGGCAAATAAAATTCTGAGAGCTGGATACTGTTGGCCGACATTGTTTACTGATGTGTTCAAAATTGTCAAGAGTTGTCATAACTGTTAGATTTTTGAAGGAAAGCAGAAATTACAGCCTTTGGCGCTTAAGCCCATTGAGTTGAGTGCTCCTTTTCAGCAGAGGGGGTTGGATTTCATTGGTGAAATTCATCATGCTTCTTCAGGTTAGCATAGACGGATCCTCACGGTGATAGATTGTTTCACGAAGTGGATCGAAGTAATTCCCACTAGGCAAGCTACGGATGCGGTAATAATTTCATTCCTTGAGAATAATATTCTGTCTCGTTTTGGTTTCCCGAATAAGTTAATCACTGATAACGTAGCAGCTTTCAAGTCAAAAAGGATGGTTGAGTTTTGTAATAAATATCACATTACTTTGGGGCACTCAACCGCCTATCATCCACAAGGCAATGGATTGGTGGAGTCTTCCAACAAATCTTTGCTTAATATCATTAAGAAGCTGCTGGAAATAAATAAGAAAAGTGGGCATAAGAAGTTAGTCCATGCACTTTGGGTAGATCGAGTGAGTCAGAAGAAATCCATTGGTATGTCCCCTTTTGAGCTAGTTTATGGAGTTGATACAGTGTTTCCTACCTCTCTTGCAGCTCCGGTAGTCAAACTTCTTTAGGAGGCTGGTAGTGAAGATGATCCAATGTGCAGAAGACTAAATCAAATGATCCATTTGCAACAGACATGGGAAGATGTTTTTCAAAACACGTTCAAGTTGCAGGAGAGAATTAATAAGATTTATGACAGAAAAGAAAAGGCAGACAAATTTCAATTGGATGATGTGGTGCTAAAGTGGGATGCAAGGAATGAGGAAAAGGGAAAACACGGTAAGTTTGAAAATCTCTGGAAATGTCCTTTTAAGATTGCAGCATATCGGGGTCAGAATGCCTTTCTTCTGAAGGAGATGAATGGGGAAGATTGTCCCAGAGAGCCGGTCAATGGTCAGTTACTCAAGCGGTATCATTTCTGAGTTATTTCTGTTGTTTACATTGTCATTGTAAATACCATTTTATTTCAGTTTCATTGCAAGTGTGTGTTGTGATCTTTTCTTCAGTCTGGGGCCCGAAGTGAAGGATATAATTCTGAAGAAAGATTTCAGTTTTGAGTTCAGTTTGTCGAGTCAGTTTTTCAGTCATTTCAGTTTCACAATTGAGGTGGTTTGAGTTAAGTTTCAGTCAAATAAATTGAGTCAAAGGTCTTGTGTGGATATCTTGAAAAAATGGACACCATAGCCTAATGGACGAAGGCACTGTCTAGCTCTTCCAGAGATATGCCTTTCTTGGCAGCTCCAAGGAGCTACCATCCCCATTGGAGCCAATGTTATAGTCAGTCTGGTCATCCCTCCATCAGAGATCATTTCTCTTATTGCATTTCATTTTTAGGTGTATCGCTTGATTCACTCAGCTGCATTCCGCTAGGGGCATGCCATAATCTGACGAAAGGGTCTTGTCATTCATTACCCCTCATGCCTTATCATTGCTGGCTCAGGTCTTTTAATCAAGCTTTTAAAGTCTCTTACAGTCCTGTTTTAGTCTTTGATCAGCAGAGTCATTTCAGTCATTAGGTCTAGGGTTAGTTAATTTTGTCTTCAACAATGTCCAACAATGCCAGCAGACCCATGAGGGAGGTCCTTAATAAGTTTTCATTTTCAATATTTTCATCATCATATGCTCAACTATGACTTTTCTTCAAAACTCTGTTTTGAAGAAAATTCGTCATTTCGCTTTGTAATAAATTGTCATGTAATTTTAAAAGTTTTTCAGTTGCTGACTTCTCCAGGCACAGCCCTGGTCTTCCTTTGTCAAAATGTGCTACTCTTCCTACAAAAATTGCCAAAGAAAACATCATTCAAGCCAAAAAATCAAAGAGGAAACAAAAAAGACAGAGTTTTATTAATTGTGGAAAAAGTGCCAAGTCAAAACATTACAAAGTGGGTTTGTGAGAAACAAAAATCAAATCCATCACTATAAGATGTTCTCATGGTTTTAAACATTCATTTGCATCCAAGAGATCAAAGAGGGTCGAATTCTAGTGGTGAGAGGGCGAAATTGTAAAGTTTCAAGCCAAAGTTGTGTTCAAAACTAGGCGCGGCACATTGGGTGCGATCATCAAGTGTAAATTAACATGGACGTGGGGCACCGGGAAGGCGCGGTGCGTTGGGCAAGCTGCGCGGCGCACACAGCCGACTGGCCCGAAAAGTTCCAGAATAGCCTCCAATCGCCAAAAACGTGCAAATTTCTCTTGATTTCAAGTAGGTTGAGCTCCTCCTTCGCTGTTCATCCATCCAAGTTTATGGTGTATATTATGTTTGATGCGGTGAATGCCAAAACAAAAACTGAAACCCTACCATGTCAAAATCTTCACATGAAAATTGTTGTTTAGGGTTTCAAAAATTGTCTGCCACCAAGATTATTCTTCTTCCATCATTTTCTTTTCTCCTTGATTCCATTTTTCCCCTGATTTCCTTGTTCCCTATCCCCTAAACTTACTAAACCCCTATCCCAAATTCCCTTTCCCAAGCTTTTAAATGTGAAACCCTAAACCTTATTCCCACACATAAATCCTAAACCCTCTCCCATATTTCCCTAACAAATCTAACCCAATAGTCCCAATCCCTTACTATTATTTTCCCTTCCTAACAATCCCTTGTTTCATTTGTTTCCCCTTGGTGGCAGAGTTTAAATACATCACTAAAAGAGCAGCCCAACACATTTTTCATACACCAACATCGTTTTCTCCAAGGCATTTTGTACAACGGTCATGGCATCTGAGAATTCATCTGACTATGAAGTGGAAGCCCAAAGTGATTCACCCATGGAGGAACATGCATCCCGTAGGCCTCATAAAGGAGGTAGACATATCAGAGAAGAACCAATCACCCTCACTAAATTACAATCCTGCCCTCTAACCATTTTCTATTTTCAGCATCAGTCATGCTATGAGTTTTGCGAGAAGGTGGTTAATGTTCAATTTCATCATGAGTTGGCTTGTCTATTTGTTCTACATTTACATGGAGATCAAGCTACCTTAGCTGGTGTCACCTTCACACTTACACTAGAATCTGTCTCACTGGCAACCGGCATACCAAACATTGGGGAACCATAGACCAAGAGGAAGAAGATTGACTAGAAGAATCATGAGCCATATATTAAAACCGGTTTCTTGAGGCAGCTCAAGAGAGTGTTTCCATTCCGATATATTAAAGATGAATATGCTCCACTAATGAAATTAATCATGAAGTACTTCAGCTGTGAGGGATGGTTCTCTCGTTTATATGCTTATCACATCAAGTTGCTCATGCATTTTACCCGGGTACGGATGATGAACATTCCGTATTTCATTTGCCGGAACATAGAGAGGATGACCACCCTTGTGCAGCACAAAACCCCTCAGCAACAACTTAACAGTGTTTATCATTTTGCTCTCATCAAGATTTTGGTGGTTCATCAGCTTGGATTACAGGGCATCACTTGGGATGATTTCATCTCCCTTGATTTTTTCAGAGCTTCACAGAGGCTTTCAAAGGTTGGGCATGAGACAGGTGGACCTTCTCATCAGTATGAGCGCCATGAGACCGTTAGTGTGCTGGTATTCATCACATATAACAGGGGAACTAGACATTTGTTTGCAGCAGCGAAGCGAGTGTTATCTCCACCCAGTGTGGAAGGGGCCTCGTTTCCGACATCAGCACCACAGGTACAGGACAAAGGCAAGAGGCCAATGTAGGATGAGGGGCCTTCAAGTGAACAAGAGGCCGACTTCATTCTCATTCATGATGATGATACAGATATGGGCCCAGAAAGTGCCAAACTTAGGGAGATCATTTAGGACCATCAAACAGAGATCAAAGCCTTATCCCTTGAATTGGAGAGGGCTAAGTGGACTATGAAATACTTGGAGCAGAGGAACAAATAGCTTGAAGATCAACAAGAAATCATGGAGTTACAAAACATCCGCGAGAATCGCCAAGCTGCACAAAGGAGAAGGATTGGGCTCACTTCATTGGAGCAAGAGATTAATGATGATCGGGAGTCTTCGCTCGAGAGATTCAACATCCACCTAGAGTAGAGGGACTATTGGACAAGGCTGATAGAGACAAAGCATTTTTGAGACACATGGCTTTCCGTTACATGGCGCGAAACAAGGTTTGCAAGGCACGAATAAGGAATCTAAAGGCAAAATTAAAGAAGGCAATAAGAAAGCAAAAGAGGAAAAAGGAGCTTGATCATCTTCAGATATTGGCCAAAGCCTCTTTAGCCCAGAATGACACTTGATGGAGAAGCTCCAGCCAAAATTTCAAGAACTTTGGGGCATTGTTGGCATTTTGACAAATTTTGGCACTAAAAAACAGAGTTTTTCTCCCTATGCGTCGCGCCATGTGGCGCATGCTTTTGCTAGGGAGCTCCAAATTCCAGAAAGTTTACATTTCTAGATTTTTCATGAAAAATAAATGTTGCTGGTGCATGGCCAAGAAATTTGGGCAAGTTTTGAGTCCTAAGGAGGTCAAAAACACTCAAAAAATGACCTCACTGCCCCTATTTTGACACACAGGAAGCAGTCTTGGGCGATTGAAGTTTTGGAGGGTAAAATGACATCCAAATCAAGGAATTCCACTTGGGATGGAAAGTAGACTGGTAGACCTTTCCAACAAGCACACTTGTGGTCAATTTGGACTTCAGGAAGTGCCTCAAAATTAGCTCCAAAGTGGCGCTATGCATAAAGAATCAGGCGCGGCGCATAGAGGAGTTTTGCCCATTTTTCATTGTTCAACTCAGAAATTCGCCCAGTTTTGACCAGTTTTGCTTCTTGAAGTTACTCTTGACCTTTCCTGATGTAATTTGATAACCATGATGTAATATTGGCACATTTTTACTTGTTCTAGAGGATTCATTCACTAAAAGGTGAAAATTGAATGAGTGAATCAGTTTCCTAGCATATAGGGGTAAGTTGTTTGACTACCTAGATTTCAGTTCCTTATTTAGAATTAGTTCAAACAGCTCCTATAATGATGAGATCGAACCCTAGAGGCAAGGGAATAGATTTTTCTTGTCTATATTATGTAATTTATAAGTCATTTTCAGGGTTGGATACCTGGGATTGCTTGGCACTCCATTGTACATTTCATTTCTGCAATTTTGGCAAAGGAAAGACAAGGGTTTTACAGCACTTGTTGGGATCCATGTGGCTCTATGTTTCGATGGTGTGTTTATCTATGTACTTGTAAGTTCATTGATGTTTATGTGTATCATTTTCCCTTCTCTTTTCTTCTGCAATTAAACAAATGAGTGATTAAGGTAGAATTCATTGGACTGCTATGCTCTGCCTGGATATTTTGTTTAATTCTTCATGTTTTCGTCTGTTTGAGGAGGACTCTTGAGAACTTCTTGCCATCCTTGGCTCCTCACCAGTCTAATCCACCCATTCATTCAATCCAAAGCATCAAAACTACTGCCTATCTTTCCCCTACCTGAACTCTGCAAAAATCTGGCCTCATCCCCGGACCCAAAATTTGCCTGTCCCTTTTTTCCAACAAAACCCCCCAAAACTCATATCAAAACTTTGCACTTCATACCTAGCCTAAGATTAGTTGTTAAATCAGCCATCTCAAGCCCCATTTATTATCCTTCGTTGAGATTGACCCGGAGAGAGCCCTCTCTTCTGAGTGTGGTTTGATGTGGACCTAGAACCTTGTCTTTTCAGCCTGAGGCAAATCTAGGCTCTAACACTACCCAACTCAAATCCCCGGCTTGGATCTCTCAAGGAATGGAGGTTGATAATACATTATTTAACTCTAGAACAGCAGTAGAAACATCTGAAGAGTTACACGAATCCCAGCACATGGAGGAAGAACCAGAGAGCATAGATATTGGAGAACTTGATATCCTAGGCCTAGAACAGACATGCAGAACAAGGAACTTTGACAAAATCCCAGATCATCAAGTAGAGAACCTAGTGGAAGTCCCATCTCGGGCTCAAAGGCATCACTCTCTTGGTGTTCAAGTTGGAGGTCCCTGGGATGGAAAATTTATTGCCAAAGACAACAAAAAACGTGGGAGGAAAACATATCTCCAACGAACAAGCAGAATAGGAGAATTGTTAGTGGAGTGAGGCAGATACTCCAAGCTAACAAAGTATTTCAACACCACCCCCAACACTTCTCAATGAAGTTGATATCTTGGAACATCAGAGGGCTCAACAGCCCAAGGAAAGGTAAATTACTCAAGAACATGATCATGCAATAAAAGCCTCAAATCATATTCTTGCAAGAAACCAAATGCAATTCAATTGCTCTGGAAAAAGTCGCAGCAAATGCATGGCCAGGAGGACTAGTAACTGCTGTGGATGCATGTGGGGCGTCTGGCAGCCTTGCAATTTTATGGGACGCACGCGCTATTATGCTCAACAACATACATGATATTAAGAACTTCATCCAAGCAATCTTTCACATCACTGGGACCAACATTTATGGACATATTGCTAATGTGTATTTTCCTCAGGAAACTGTGCACAAAATAGAAATCCTGGACACCCTTTCAGAGATAAATAAAAATAGGTTGCACCCTCTATGGATTTCTGGGGGCGATTTCAACATGATTGCCAGGTTGGAAGAAAAAAGGGGAGGTAGGAGCAGAGGAAACAGGGAAGGGAATCACCTAAAAGACTTTATTCAGAACAACTGGCTTATTAACATTCCCTCCAATAATGGTCTTTTTACCTGGAATAACAAAAGAGAAGGGCCGCATCAGATTGCTTCTCGTCTGGACAGATTCCTTCTATCAGACAACGCAATTCATATGGGAGGAGAATTTGCTGCTTCCATCTTGCCGATCTCGGGATCCGATCATTGGCCAATTTCCCTTCAATGGACTCGCCCTGGTCATAATGTCCGAAGACCTTTTCACTTTGAGGCCTTCTGGATGTCTCATCTGGACTTTAATAGCTTAATCAACTCAGAATGGAACAACTTCTCTCCTCCTAGCGGCTCCAAGATGTTTCAATTTCAGCAGAAGCTCAAGCATCTCAAAGGCAAGATCAAACACTGGAACTACACCTCTTTTGGTAATATTTTCCAGGCTCAGAATGCCCTCAATCAAGAAATGAAAAATTTGCAGCAGAGGATCATAATTGAAGGACGATCTGAGGACCTGTCAAAACAGGAAAATCTTCTTAAATCACAAATCTTAGAAAGGGCAAAGTAGGAAGAAACACTTTGTAGGCAAAAATCAAGAATAAAATGGCTTAAGGACGGAGAGAAAAACACTAAATTTTTTCACAGAATTACCGTTCACCGAAGAATGAATAATAACATAACCCACATACAAAATGAGCAGGGGGAAAAGGTCGAAACTCATGAAGAAATTGAAAGTGAATTCCTAAATTATTTCAAGCAAGCTCATCAAGAGCCAAACACTGATAGATCGCCAGCTATTGAAAAAATTATGAGGAACATTCCAAAATTAATCTCAGAGGAGCATAATCAACTCCTTCTCAGACCTGTAGACCTACAGGAGGTTGAAGAGGCAGTGCGTCATTTGAAAGCTGGGAAGGCGCCGGGTCCGGATGGATTTACCTCCAATTTTTTTCACAATTTCTGGGATCTGATCAAATTGGAGGTGTGGCAGGTTGTGGAGGAATCAAGAACATCAAGATGGATGTTCCCTGGATTGAATGCCACTTTCATTGCTCTGATTCCCAAGGAGGCTCAGCCCAGCACTCCTGATAAGTATAGGCCTATCGCTTTGTGCAATATAATATATAAGATTGTCTCTAAAATCATTGCTTCTAGATTGAAATTGTTGCTTCCTCTTATCATCTCGCCTGAGCAATCTGGTTATGTTGAAGGTAGGCAGATAACGGATGGAATTATCCTAACTCATGAAATAATCCATTCTTTGAAGCAATCCAAGAGGCCAGGTATGCTCTTCAAAATAGATTTGTCCAAGGCTTTTGACAGCTTAAGTTGGATGTACATCAGGAAAATTCTAACAGCTTTTGGTTTTTCTCCTCCGTGGGTAAGGTGGGTTATGAGTCTGTTATCTTCCTCTTTCTTTTCTGTGTTAATCAATGGTATTCCCTCATCCACCTTTCACCCCTCTCAAGGAATCAGACAGGGAGATCCCCTTTCTCCCTTCCTCTTCGTTATCATGGCAGAGGGTTTGGGTCGCAGCATTAAAAAGGCCCAGCAATCTCAGCTCCTCAAAGGCTTATCCTTTCACAATTCCTCTACCTTTTCTCACCAGCAATTTGTTGATGAAAATATGCTTTTTAGTCATCCCTCTGTCCAGGAAGCCCGTCAACTCAAATCTCTATTGTCGGATTTCTCATATGCCTCAGGGGCCAACATCAATCAAGCCAAATCTCAAATTTGCTTTTTCAACACTCCTGTCAATACCCAAACAACTATAGCACATATTCTTAGCTTCACCAGTGCAGTTCTCCCCTCCAAATATTTAGGAGCGCCTCTGACGGCATCGGCTCTTAAGCACTCCTCTTGGAAAATCCTCTTAGAAAAGTTGGAGGCTCGCCTCTTCCTCTGGACTCATAGGGCTCTTAACATGGTGAGTCGTTTAGTCCTCATAAAAGTTGTTCTTCACTCCATGCCGCTCTACCTCTTCTCTATCCTAGCCACTCCCAAGTGGGTTCTCAAAGAAATCAAGAAACTCCAGCGTTCATTCTTATGGGGAAGCTCTAGACCAACTCGCAAATGGGCTTTTTTCAAATAGGACAAAGTCTGCCTTCTGAAATGCATTGGTGGCACTAGTTTGAGGGATCCATCTTACAACAACGAGGTCATGGGGGCTAGAATTTGGTGGAGATGGCTCTCTGCGCCCTGCACCCCCTGGGCTTCTCTTTTGACCGCCAAATATGAAATAAACTTCCCAGTAGAAGAACGAATAGGAATGTCAGAAGTTAGCATGGGCTCCCTAATCTGGAATTTAGCCAAGCAACATAGGAATTTAATTCAACAACATAGCTTTTGGGAAGTTAAGGACGGCAACACAGCTAGGTTCTGGGAGGACTCTTGGTAGCAGTTTCCCAAGCTCAAGGACCTTCTTTCTCATCTGCAACTGCCAGAGCAGGATTTGCAAGAGTATGACAAGGTCAGAAATTTTTGGAGTCACTCCTCCACACAGGATTACAGGCAATGGATTAAAGTGGACCAGATCTTAAGACAGGGAACAGAACAAGCTTAGGAATCTCTCAAAACATAATTAATGAAAAGGAAAATACAGTTTTCAGAGGAAAAGGATATCCTCAGATGGGGATATGAAGAAAAATGCACTTTCACCACAAAGGAAGCTTACAATATAATCATCAAGCAGCATATGGTCAAAGACGTGCTATGGAGCAAAGTTTGGGACCATTCCAACTAGCCGAAAGTCTCTACCTTTCTCTGGCTCCTATGTCAAAACAAGATCCTCACATGGGATAATCTTAGAAAAAGGAATTATTATGGGCCCTCCATGTGCCCCAACTGCAGGCAAGAAGAGGAATCCATTCAGCACCTTATGCACTCTTGCCATATAGCGCGCAAGCTTTGGGAAAAAGTTAGCTTTCGATGTCAAAAGGAGGGCAGAGTTCATGGAGATATTATAGCCACTATTCGCAATTGGGACCAGACACCTTATCAATGCAAACTTCTAAACTTCTTATGGAAGCTTATTCTATGATTCCTCATGTGGAACATTTGGAAGGAAAGGAATCACAGGATATTCAAGGATCAATCTATGCCTATGGAGAATCTCTGGATCATCATCTGCCAAAATATCAAAGAATCCCTCTCTCTCCATACTTGGTCTCAGGAAGATCTTCCTTCTTTGCCACAAGAACAATCCATCTGGGAAAATTGGAATCTTCAGTGGAATCCAAAGCTTAATTCCAAAGGGAAATTGCCTTCGTTGGGACGAATGCCCACAAAGTGGCTCCCTCCTCCCAATCATATGTTCCAGCTAAACTTCGATGGAGCCTCAAAAGGCAATCCAGGAAATTCAGGCTTTGGAGGGATCTTCAGAGACTATCAGGGGACTCCTCTTTTGACCTTTTTTGGTTCAAAGGGATGGGACACCAATAACTCGGCGGAATTGGAAGGTTTTTTGCAAGGGCTTATCTTAGCTCAAAACAAAGGTTTCTTTCCGCTTATCATAGAAGGGGATTCTCAGATCATCACAAATATGGTTTCCAAAATCATGCAGGGCACTCCCTTGGGCAAGGTAAGCAACAATTGGAGAATGGCAAAAAGGATTGAGCTCATTGATATTTGGCTTTCCCGTCACAGAACTATTTCTATCAAGCATACCCGCTGAGAAGGAAATAAAGTGGCAGACTTTCTTGCAAATCTTGGAGTGGAATGTGGGTTGGAACTTCATATAGGATAATTTTCCAGCCTGGGCCCTGCCTCGCAATTAATGGATTTCCACAATATGGTGAAGAATGAAATGCAATAGGTAGGAGAAGCGCACCCGGATGCGGGTGTATTAATGCATCATTAATGGAGTGGCTCTCAAGTGCCAGCGTCTGGTCCTGCAGGTGACAGGATCGCACACTGCTCCATGCCTTCTCTTGGATAACACAAGCTCACACAGGGTACCTATTGATCACTTGGCACTTCGAATTTATGGCTCAATTTGGTCGAGAAAATATTCCTGAGGTTTTATTTATGGGTTCTTCGGCTCTCTCATCCATTATTTCCTCTTGGCCTTCCTACCTTAGCCTGTGTCAAACCCAGAATTCTTGCAGCGCTTTGGTTGCAACCTTAAATGTTTGGCTTGGAGGGGCTTTTGCTGCGGAAGCCAAGCATCTCCGCTCAAAGGCTCAGCTCTGTTCTCTGATTTTTAAGCGCCTTCTCTTCAAGCCATCTTGCACCCCTTACTTCAGCACCTGCTTTGCCTCGGCCTGCTTCAATTTCCTTTCTAGCTATCTTTGCTTTCTGATAATGGTGCGAAACCGCTCACGTGGTCGCCATGGTGGTAGTCGAGGGGGTCGTGGGCAGTCTCAGCCTATTCCTTTTCCTGATGTCCCTATGGATCCTGCGTCCACTCCCTCAGCTAGTGAAATTCCACCTCAAAACAATTCTACATGTAAGCCTTTCCCGCATAACACCTTTCAGACCACCCATTTCAAATTTCAAAGCAGTCTCAACAAGCCTATTCTCTCGGCCAGCATCACTATCATCTTCGCGGAGGAAGAGGCTCAGCCTAGCATCTCTGTGAACACCTCGGCGAAGCAGTCTCTGGGTGGCCATGGAAGCGAGCAGCATGGGGAAGAGGATGGCAATGTGATCAATCGCGGCTAGGTGCATGCAGAGGGAAGTGTTCCTGATGACACCAAGCCTCCAGACGGAAACCTCCAGGGAGTCTCGGGCTCTATTGACCCTACAGATAGTTCTTGTGGCATCTGTCGTTCGACGACTCTCCCAGCTGGCAGCAGCATGGATGCTGAAGATAAGGAAGGAAATTTTTGGGTGGGAAATGCATGCGCGGTGGTGGAGGAAGTTCAAGACCATGACATAGTCGTTTAATGTCTCCTGGACCCTGCTTGCTTCCTCAACTTTTATTTTTGCTCTCGAGGTCTCTTTGTTATGTTTCTTTGGTTCTAATAATGTCTTTCTGTCACGGGTCTTTGGTTCTGTAGTTCTTTTTGACTCTGGGCCTCTGGTTAGTATAGACAGCTTGGCTACTGCCTTCCATCTGATCTTTCTATGGCTGACCGACATGTTCAGTTCTTAATGTATGGTTTTTTGGCATCATGTAACTAGTCTTCCCAACCCTAGGATAGTCTGGCTGTGCTGAAGGATAGTTTCTGCCTTCCTCTAAGGTTTCGACCTCCCTATAAATGTATTTTTAGTTTCTTTTAATAGAATAAGTCTTTACCGAGAAAAAAAAATACTTCCCATTCGTGGGTGTATTCACTTACAAGCCCATTTTTCTTGAGACAAATGAATTTTTCGTAAATATCATCTTCTTCTTTGTCATGAAACCTTTTTAGCAGGGAATCCACAAAAAAATTCTAGATGAATGAATGAGCTTCACATGTTTTGGACCATGATAGGAACCAATCATATTCTTCAACTTCCAAGTTGTTGGATTTTGTCATGATCTTCTCCTGCTCACCCATTGGCAAGTTTGACTCAAAAATGGTCTCCATTTTATTAACCCACACAATAATGCCTCTATTATATTTACCATCATACTTAGGTAATTCTCTTTTAATTTGTTGGTATTATTTTTCTAGAAAATTTGCATAATACTGAATTCCTTGGAAGTGTATTCACAACATTTGTCGAATTTCATGCATTTGCAAAATTTCATGATTTAGAAAATCTTCACCTTATGGAGTTTTGGGTCTTTGCGTTGGTTCTTGAGTAACTAAGGGATTAAAAATGGGTTAAATCATCCCATTAAATGGGCCTATATGCCTAGAAACATTCTCTCAATCTTCTTTACTTTTCTAATATCGTTTGGCATCCCTTCTTGAGTCTCAAGTAGCCTATTTTGACCTTCTCCTAACTCTTTGTTTTTCTTCTCAACATTATCGAGACGATGTCGTACCTTATCAAGTTCTTCTTGATATTTTTTTTGTCATCATTATTATTCCCCATCTTAGATTTTTTTTTTCTTCCTTGGAGAACCCACATTGTTTTTTTTCTTAATCTAAATAATAATCTGTTTGAATTGAATAGTTATTTTTTTGAATTAAATTAATTATATAATAGTAATCATATATTATTATAACTATTACAAATTTAACTATATAATAAATTATATAGTATATAAGCTTAATTATATGTATATAAAGTGCACTATGGGATATGAAAATACATAGGTGGGGGATAGAACGTCGTTCCACATGCTGATTGAGTCGGCAAGCAAAAGAGGTAGGTGGTCAGCATAGGATATCGAGACAGATAAAAGTTTGAATAGGGGATAGATGCCATCGAGGTAAAAACAACTACGACTCGATAGTGGTGGAAAGGTAGTGGTGGGATGAAAGTGGTGATGTTTTGGTGATGGTGGAACAATGCGTGGGTAGATAGGGTTTTGATGGAAAAATATTTTGGTCATGAGGAATCACAACTATTGGAATTAGGTCAACAGTGGGAGATCAAATAGTGTTCAAGAGGACACGATTGTCAGGAAGCAGTGCGACTAAGGTGATCAAGCTAAACAATGTGACAAACAACAGAACGATGGATAAGTGAAACATGATTGTGGATCAATAGAGGGTGTCAGCACAGTGCAAGCATGTATCAGATGGTGGTTTGGTAAACAAAGATTGATGTGAGTCATTCTGCGGCATGGATGATGCCACACGGAAGGTAGTGGGGTAGGGAAGGTAGGGTACGTGACACTGGAAAGTGGCGAGATGATGAATAAAAAAATGCAAAACATAGAAAAATAAGTTGTATGGTGAAACAACAATGGATGACGAATTTTCAGAGGACCGAAGCACTCTCATACCACTATAAGAGAGAAACTAACCTGCAAGAGAATTTGTGATTACAATTGTGTAGTAGTGTAAGTAATTGTATTATTTTATGAAAAATGAATGGTGAGTTACATCCCCTCAAACGGGGTTCCTAGATAGGCATTGACTGATCACGAGGGTTGATTGGTCATGCCTTTTGACCTTTCAATTACATAATTTATTTTTTATTAAAGTTAATTAACTAATTAATTAATTAATTATTATATTATTATATTATTTTTTTATAGATTATTTATTCATAACAAATGCATTGCCACCCTAATGGAGCAACTTTTCAACACGTGTCTACTCCAAGAAGGATTTAAATCCCTTTGAAGCATTGTGGGCATAATGCATACTAGAAGAATCATTGATCAAGGTCAATGATGACATTGGATTAGATGAGAAGACTCATTCCTTTTTAGCCTGAGTCAAGAAGATGAAGAAAGTAAATTTTGGCAAGTCCAAGAAGAAAGATATGTCCGAGGTGCAATTTTTTGGATGTAATCAATTTGCACACTTTAAGAGTGATTGTCCAAACAAGTAGAAAAATAAAAGAAAGGATAGGAGTGAAGCTCATATAACCAAAGCAGTGGCATAACCGGAGAAGAAGGAAAATAAGGAAGAGGTGAAGGATATTTACTACTAAAAGGTTCAACATCTTCTAGGTTGTTAATAAATGTTTCTCTTTTAAATGATTTGTTTTGCATGAGCATCATAGGATAGAAACATATGATAGTAGCATGTTTGAAATTTATATATGTTTCTTAGTAGAGATCATCTAGGATAGAATGTTAGACCATTTTTCACAATATTCATCTAGATATTATGTAACTTTATGTTAGAGGTTGTCATCTTACTGAAGTGGATCACCAAGAACTTAGAAGGACCATCATTTGAATGTCCTTGGGAAAGGAATTGTGACATAAATAATATGTATTCTATGTAATGTGGAATCATGCTAGTAAAAAGGGATGAAGGATTGCAACGACTTAGGATACAAACCTTTTGTGAATTATGTGAATAGCTAGATGATCAAATGAAATCATAGGAACACATGCTAGATATAAAAACATTGAATAAGATTCATGAGTAGAATCTTTTGGAAAGAAAGGTGAATATGCTTCGGTATATGGATATATGATGCTTGAAAAGAATAGAATGTGACTTAATTAAGAATGTATATCAAATTGAGACTTTATCTAGAATATCTATTTGATATTGATTAACATCTAGTATATTCTTTGGAACAAAAAGTTGTAACTTGGTAATCAATTTCAATCCTTGAGCACTCTGCTGCATGAAGGAAGTATCAAGTGGATATAGTCAATGAGGATGTTAATGGTATGATAAGGTAAGTGTGGTGATGTAATTTTATTTAATTTATGGTTTGGCTATATGGATAACATATTATCTTTGGCTACTGGGAAAAGAATGTTGCAAGAATACATAAGGACAATTGGGGAAAGGTAAATTGTATGAATGAAGGAGATCAATATCTAGTACCTAGAAAATATGAAGTCGAGATGAGTTCTTGAGATTGAAAGGGTAACTATATGAGAAGATAACCTGAAGGTCAAGGAATATCACTTTCACAGGGAAAGCACCATCAGATTGAAGATAACGAAGGCTCAACATAATGCCTTCATGTTGAAGATGAAAGTGATGAATAAGAAAAATGACCTAGATCATGTCACAAGAATGAAGAGTGGAAATGGTTCCATGATACCCCCAAAAGAAGAAGACTCTGTGCAAGATGTGTGAAAGAAGGAACCACAGAGCTATGGAAAACTAGTAGTTGATACTCTTATGAAGACAATTTGTAAAGGCTCTTGGCGTTGGCTTCCATTATTGGAAGAAAGTAATATCCTCTAGTTTTGAGAAGGAGGAAAGGAGTCTCCTTGGATAAAGAGCAGGGATATATTCTCAAGATTAAGGGAGAATAGGGATTCCCTCTCAGTTTGGGAGGGAGTGATATTGGACATCACATGTGTATTCTTCTCTTAATATGATGAAGAGAGAATGGCGGAAATTTTTATAAGCATATATGGTTTCCTTGAGGATATAACATCCAAGAAAGGAAGAGACCGACACTCTTTGAGGATGGGATAGGAATCCAAGATAAGAGTGGTCGAATAGGACCAATATTCTTTGAGGACTCGAGTATGGAGATCAAAGACAAGAATAATTCTAGAAGGACATAACTTGTGGACGTCCAAATGGCATATGTACCTTAGAGAGGTAGTGCGGTATCACACATCAAATCTCCCAACATAATTCTCTTGATTAAAGAAGATCTTGTCCAGTTAGGCCTTAGGGACAATGTTGTTCAAGATGGTGATGCTTACAATATGGCTTATGAATCCCACTCTTCTTAATAACCCTTCAGTTTTAGATATGATGTTCTACTAGTGGTACAATTATGAATACCTCCCTAGTTCAAATGGAGTGTCGATAAATGTAACTAGTTTTGATATTCATAATTGTTGTACTCATTTCAATATGTATCCTATGTAACAAACAAGAAAAGAAGAAATAATTATTATTAAAGCATGAGTTTCATGCTCACTATTAATGGTATTCAAGGTAAAATCATGTTTTTATTTATTCTAGGGTGTTAGGTCTTATGATTTATTAGCATGAGTAAAAGGAGTCAAAATCATGTTTATAGGACCCTTCCAAGCAATTTATAATTGTAAAAAAAAATATTTTCAAGTCTAGAAAGTCCTAGAATCTCCAGGAGTGCAATTCGTCTCTGGGATCCTCAAGTTAGACTAAAGTGGGGAATTCAACCCCTTCAAAATGCTATAAAAGGAACTTATTTGACCTCATTTGGAAGCAATCACTCATAAGTTTGATCTATCAAGGAAAGAGTTCGATATGTAGCTGGGAAGTTAGGAAAAGGAGAGAGAAGTTATAGAAGATGTTGGGAAGCCAAAATATCTTGTCTTTGGGGTCTATCTCTCTCACATGTGTGAAATTCTAGGGTTTTTGGGTTGCAGGAAGAGGTCGGAGTTGTGAGGTTGAGTTGCAATAGGACCAAGTGAAAAAACTGGTAGCTTGAAGGAAGGAAACTATGTCTAGACCTCTCTGACCTTAGGAAGAGTTGTCGTGCACCTAGAAGGTCCCAAAAGGAGGTCAAATTAGGGTTTATTCAAGAGTTGTAGGGTTGAATTTGTAGGTCAAAGTCATAGGTCGAGTAGTAATGTTATAGTTGGTGGGTCGAAGTTGCAGTGTGTAGCCATTTGGTGCAGATTCAAGGACTTGAGGAAGGGTTGACTTAGTACTAGGAGAAGGACTTGGTCTAGGGATTGGGTCTTTGAATCTCATTTAAAGAAGATTCTAAGAAGAGAATATTTTTCAGGTTTTCCCCTTGGAGGGGTTTTTTCCTTGGCTGAGAGACTACATCAAAGTCCTCTTTTGTTGTTATTGCTTCTTAATATTGTTTGATGAAAAGATCTAACTAAAGGAACATAAAGAAGATAACTAAGATTCACAAGAAAGTATGAAGGTCAAAGGAAATAAGTTTAATAAGATGCCATTTTACGTTTTCTAACACTATCTCTGTATTGAAGTAACCCAACATCCAATGTTTATATTCCTCTCTCAGAAGAGGTAAATTGGATATTTGTTGAATAATTTTGGCATGACTGAGTGCAATCCTTTGACTACTCCAATGGAACAAAATTTCAATCTCACTTCAACTGAAGGAAAATAATTTGAGGATGCCACAAAGTAAAAGAAACTCTTAGGAATTCTTAGCTACCTGACTACTACTAGATAGAACATTTGATTTGTTGTGGGAATCCTCTCCATATTTATGAAAAAACCTTGTGAGGGTTGTTGGTCTGCTGTAAAAAGAGTTCTAAGGTACTTGAAGAGAACTCAAGACTTTGGGCTCAAGTATACATAGGTGGATGACTTCATGATCTGAATGGAAAAATTCATTTGTTGTACTAAATTCCTCTTTAGAATATGTAAAAGTGCTTAAGGATTGATGAGGTTAATTGCAAGTTTAAACATGAGTTTTTTAAGTGCTTTTATGTAAATTTCATGTACAAATTAACATAAACAAATGAATGAACAACAACATATAACATATATGAACATCACCAAAACAATATCACAACAACACATGATGGAGTTCACCATGCCTAGGCTATGTCTCCTTGTTCTAGCTTCCAATGTCTTAGTCCTCTCTATTATGCTAAAAAATGTGAATACACCATTTTACATTGCTCAAATCACTCCGAAACCATTTCCAATGGCTCAAGTATGTCCAAAAATGAGTGTTTAGCCTCTTTCTGCTCCCGATTTGGTCAAAAAATCATCACGTTATGGCTTTCCCAAGTCTTTCTGCTAATAGCATCGTAATTTCCCAAAAATCTGACACAAATTTGCCCCAAATTGTGCTAAGGGAGCATTGATTTCAACTAATTCCGAGCGAAATTGTCAGACGCATTAAATAGCCTATAAGGCCTTGAATCCACAAATTATGGACATGTGGGGGGGCCACGTGCTTCGGCCTAAGGCCAATGGCTCACCCTCGCCAGCCCGACCCCCACATCACTCTGATGGTGGTCCTGTGTGTGGCGCATCCAAGGGCTGGCCCCCATGGCTAGCCCTTTTCCTGGAATGTGCCAAAACGAAACTTTAAATATGTGTAGCAATCCATAGTTTCATAAGAACTATGTGTGGCATGTTGATAGATGCTTGGTATTGATGCTTGGAGGTCGTGAGTTTGACCCCCACCGCTGCTTCCTGGACGTTAAAAAATTTTTTGGTGGCCCCGAGCTAGCAAGTGGTGGCCTATGGATACGCCACGTGTCAGCCTATGGTTGGCCACCTTCCCACCAATCACATTTCGCCAAATGCACCTAATGAAAAACTGCCGCTTGGAATCATATGACTCGCTGAAGGAGCTTGTTGACCAGTCAACCCTACCACATCAACATACATAATCAGTGCCATGTCAACAATATGGAATGCTGAATCGGCTGTCACATTTTGCAAACATTCACCTATTTGGGAAAGTGAAAAGAACATAATTCTAGAAGAATACGGTGTCTGTTTCGCGTGAAAGGAGTTGTGCCAGATTTAGGATGGTGAGCACTATGTGATCATTTAGGTTCCACATTGATCTGACAACTTTTAATTTTGAGCTACTTTTTTAGCACCTGATCATTCCTCCTCATTGGAAGCCTTTTGGACCCCAAAATATCACTTTCTGTTGTCCAGTAGGTGAGGGTACAATTCTCTCAGCTTTCCAATCTGGATATGTTTGGATTTTGCATGATTTGTTACTTTGAGCCCCACGCGAAGGTAGTCCAGACTACCTCACTTTGAAGACCTTATTCTTATGTCAAGAATGGTGTCTTGTTGTAGTTCATCAAGTTATTCAGGAGAAAAATCCTCAATGGAATGAATTTGGACATTTTATCCTTGATCTTCAGTCAAAGGAGGCTCATACAACCTTAAGTTCTCAGCATTAACAACAACATAAATTTTCATATATGAAGGAAAATCCAACCTGAAGGCATTGTCACCAATCTTTTCCACAATTCTGAATGGACCATATATAATTGGTTTCAACTTTTTACCTTCTCTTTGGAGCCTCTCTTTTCTAATGTGAAGCCAAACTTCATCACCGACTCGGAACTTGTGATCTACCCGATGCTTGTCATGCCTTGCTTTGTACTTGCCTTAGCTCTTTTCCAGTTGTTCTTGAACTCTTTGGTGTACCAATTGGATTTGTTCAATTAATCTTCTTGCTTTGTCTATGTTACCATCAATAGCAACATCCTTCTTACCAATATGATATAACACATTATGATGCAAATGGTAAACAAATTATTCTACCTGATTCCTTTGACTCAAGCTTGAATGTACATCTTGAAAGTATGTACTTTTCTGATCATAACTTTCATGAAAAACAAAATGATGCTTGAGGAAAGTAGTTATACAAACAATAGGCCTATAAAGTATATCAACAAACTTGTTGCTTATAGGTTTATTATTCCTTTTGACCATGTTGAATACTAGAAGAAAACCCATCCAATGAAAGTGCGTTTGTCGCTACAACTTAATCACTGCACCATTGAAAATTTTGAATGAAATGAAATGGGCTTACCATGTTGCATAAGGACTACACCCAAGGCATAGTTGCATACATAAACCTAAAACTCAAATGAATTTTTCAAGTCTAGAAGAGCAAGTATAAGGGATAAAGTTATGTTTTGTCTCAAATCATCAAATGCCTCTTGTTGTTTGCCTCCCCACAAGAAGACATTTCGCACAACTGCCAATGAATGCAAAGGAGAAGAAATAGAAGAAAAATTAACAACACATTTCCTCCGACAGTGGGCTGCTCCAAAAAAACCTCTTATCCAAATGACTATCTTGAGTGTTAACCAATCCATAATGACATCAATCATGGAGAGGTCTAACTTCAGCTCACCTTCTCCAATATTATGGCCCAAGTACATCAAAGAAGTTTTAACCAACTCATATTTTGACGTCTTCAATAACAATTTTTTTTTACTTACCACATCAAGTAATTTCTCTCATATATGACATGTTCATAATGAAATTTTCTAAAAATGAAAATGTCATCTAAGTAGACTATCATTTCTACAAAAGGCTTCAATACATCTTTCTTCATATGCATGAAATTAGTAGGAGCATGGAAAATACCAAAAAGCATAACAAGCCATTCAAACAAACCTTTCTTGGTTTTTAATGTCATCTTCCATATGTCTTCTTCAACAACTCTACTTTGATGATAGCCACTCCTTGAGTCCCATTTAATGAAATTCCTTCCATTCTGTTTGGGCACCAAAAAAATAGGTGCACCACATGGTGAAGGAGATGGTTGGATGATCCTTTTGTTCATCAACCCTTGGATTTGCTTTTTTATTTCTTCACTTTCCCTTCTTGACATCTGGTGCATGTCAATGTTAGGAAGAAGACACTTTTATTACAATGGTATTTCATGTTGGATTCTCCTCTTGGGAGGAAATACATATGCTTTCTGAAACACCTCATCATCATGTTATGAAACCAACTCACAAAAAGATAGAAAAGAAAGATGAACGCCTTAGAAATCAACCTCTTCGAGGGGGAAACCTCCTTTACATTACACAAATGAACAATTCTTGGATAATACAAATGCCGAAACCTCCTTTCTATATATAGGAGTCTAAGGGGTCACAATATAACCAAATCCGACCTAACAATAGTAATATAAGGGTACAAAAATAACAATACTGGGCTTCTATGGGGCACAATAATAACAATATGGGGACAATAGGGGCACAACGATAACAATAAGGGATACAATGACAATAGTAATGGGGGAATCACTAGTATTATAGGGACCTAACATGCCCCTCTCCTTCAAAAAAGTGTTGTCCTAAATAATTGAGTAGTTCTTAATACTTCTGTATAAAATTCTCATCCTCCCATGTGGAATATTCAATGGTTAAGTTATTCCACTTGATGAGATACTCTAAAATTTATCAATTTCGTAGTTGTTGAGTTCTTGATTCTTTGACTGCTTCAGGTTCCAATATGATTTTTCATTCCTCATCAAGTTTTGCCAATATTGCTTTAACTAGGAGCTTGTCACCTATAACCTTGTTTAAGCATGAAACATGGAAAAATGGGTGCACTCGGGAAGCTACAAGAAGCTCCAATTTGTATGCCATAGTACCTATCTTTTGTAACACCTTGTATGAACCATAATACTTTGGTGATAATTTATTATCCTTCTTAGCTTGCTTGAGGGACATTTCTTCATATGGTTATAGCCGTAGGAATACCCAATCACCTACATCAAAGCTTCTTTCACTGCGATGTTGAATTGCCTGTTGTTTCATTCTATTCTATGCCAAGGTGAGGTTATCCTTTAAGAGTTGGAGAACTTGTTGTTGATGCTCGATGTGATCTTCCATTGCTTGAACCTTAGAATTTTCTCTTAAATATGATGTGATGGATGGTGGATGATATCCATAAAGTGCCATAAATGGGGTCATTTTTGTTTCAATATGGAAGGAAGTGTTATACCAACATTCAGCCAGAGGCAACCATTTGACCCATTGTGTATGTTTATCACATACAAAGCAACGAAGATATCCTTCCAAACATTTGTTTACTATCTCATTTTTCCCATCAAATTAGGGATGATAAGATGACCTATGAGCTAACTTAGTACCAAGACAAGAAAACAATTATGTCCAAAAATTTCCAGTGAAAATGGGATCTCTTTCGCTAACAGTAATCTTTGGGTTTCCATGTAGCTTTTGAATTGTTTCCATAAATGAAATAGAAACTGTACTCACTTTAAATGGATGAGATAATGCACAAAATTGTGCATACTTGGTAAGTCTATCAACTACAACCATGATAACACTCTTTCCTTCAGAATTGGGTAAACCTGTGATAAAATCCATTGAAACCTCCTCCCAACATTGGTTTGGAATGGATAAAGGTTGTAATAGACTTAGGGTCTTAATTGTTTCAACTTTATTTTGTTGGCAAACCAAACATTCCGCTACAAACTTTTGAATATCCTATTTAAGGCCATCCCAAAAAAATTCCTTCTTAACTCTATGGTAAGTTTTTAGAAATCCTGAGTGCCCTCCTATTATAGAAATTTTTGTGCCTTACAGCATTGAGCATGAAATGTCCATAATCTAAGGGATCCAAAGTCCCTAAACATGTTGTTCCTACCCCTATAGAAACAAGGCTAACAAACCACAGCAATTCACTGAAGTTCTCCACCATAAACTGCTCAAAAACAAGTCAATTCAGGATCAATTCAGTGGCTCCTCTAGCTGTCTGCGCTGAAATGCAAAGTCAACACTGGCTACCTGCACTGCAACGTAGGTAGAAGCACTACCAGGGTGCGCTGAGCGGGAATTGACAAATGGCAAGTTCATTCCAAGAGATGTCAAGATCCAGGAAGCTTCCAGAATCTTCCTCAATGACACTTGCCTCAGTCAATTCGACTAGTGATGAGTAAGAGGTTCCCAATATCCAAGTGGAAGCAAGAACCTCCAAGTGGAATCAAGAACTGACAGAGGGAGAGGACACTAGTCAGATCTCAAGCTAACTCATCCTCTCTCCAAACATCTATATATGGATCTCTCCTCCATGAGATCTAGAGGCTGGAATTTTGTTATTGCAAAGAATTGTTGTTGGTTTGAGACTGGAATTATTGGGTGCTTAATGCTTTGAGGGAAGGTGAAGATAGGAATTTCATTTGCTGGGAAGGAGATGCTGGATTGGAGCCCTCTGGGTTGTATCTCTTCCTGAACCTTGTTATTCATCAATAAAGCTATCTTGGTTTCTCCTATATGTTGATGTGTCTTTGATGTATGATTGCATTAGTGTATTTAGTTTATTTCTAATCCTGAACTAGTTATGAATATGAATTTATGTCTTTGTGTAGTGTTCTCTTCTTGTGATCTTGCAGAAACCTCTTGAAGCTGGGCGAGTGAGAAGGCAAGGAGATGGGAACTCCCAAAGAGAAGAGGAACCAGATCGAGGGACAAACGGAAGACACCGGTTAGTCCATCCATCTCTCTTCATTCTTAATTCATAAAGGAAGAATACTAGAATAGATGTCTCTGTTTGTTGCTAAGGCACTGTCACGCCTTAGGTGGATAGGATCGTCCTGCATAGGCATTTTCCCCACAACAAATTGGTGACTCCGCTGGGGAGATCTGTTTAGTCATTTTATTTGTGTCTCTATCATTGTTTGTTTCATAGACTCAACAGCAACAATCGAACTACATCTGCTATTCTCAGATGCAAAGTAGACAGCTGCTGCTTTGATCCAATCACTGGATTTGTCTATGATCTAAACAATGGACTCACAAATGATTTGGTGATCCTTTGTGATAGATCGTAGCCCTTCCTTAAAGCATCCCTTTGATTGTACCTTGTTTGTTGCTTTGATTTGGCCTGAAACTGTAGATTAAATAGCAAACTATGACCCAGAACCCAGTGAGAAACTCTCGTTTCTCCTTCAGCGCAGACCCTATGAAGAGGTTCTGCATTTCAACGCAGGTCCCGTGAAGGCTACCTGCGCTGAATGTCAAAACCCTTGTGTTGAGGGTGCGCTGATCCAGTTAGGCCTTGTGCAGCTGGGGTTCTCTGCTCTGTTTTGCCTTGTTTTGATCTCTGATTTTTGCAGCCTGTAACCAGCATAGGTACCTGTCTGATAACTCCTTTTCTCTACTTAAATTCCGCCTCCTTTTGTACAAAAAGATTGTGAGTGTTTTTATGTGTTTGTGGCGTCATTTACAGTCTTCCTTTGCAAGAGTGCAATAGTCATCCTGTAGCCCTTGATTTAGATCTGTTGATTGTGATCTTAGGAGAGAGTTCATTGGCTGTTTATAGTTGATTATACATTTACTTTTGCTTTTCGTTTGAGTTTGTCTCTTTTAGGTGTCGAAACAAGTGTTCATTTCGAAAGTCGTAAAGTGTTGTAATCTCTTCTACCCTTTCTGATTTCGAAAAAATAAACTTGTTTGTATTTTTCATTTAAAAGCAAATTCAAAGTTGTACAAAAAGCTTTCTTTGTAGGCATCAATACTAAGAAAGCGGAAAACAAACACCTGCATTGTGCATTTGCATCTTGATAGTTTTCATGCTTGATTTAGGGAAAGTGCATTAGAGTGTGCTGATTTCTCTTTGAGAAAAGATGCTGTCTTTCTTTTCCCTTTGTAGCTAGGATTTTCATAAGTTGAAAAGATATAAAGCTTGCTTATCATCTTTAGACTGCATTTAGGAATTGTATCATACATCTCGTGGTGAACCTCAAAAGGCAAACTTCTAAAAATATCAACCTAAAATAAATTGAATGAAATTAACAATGCTTTGCAACATAACGCACAACATAGAGGTTTAGGCTAGAGACGTGTTCCGGCGTCGTAAAGCCTGGTGACTGTCGATCTCGTTGATGGTGGGTGATTCCTCCTGAGGGACGATAGCGCCAGTATGGATTGTGCTCCCACGTACCATCGCGTATATATTGGGAGACCCATATAGGCATAAAACCTTTATCCTTAGGAAGCCGTTTCGGCCGCCCTACTGATCGCAATGCACTGAACACAGCATTCAGGAAGATCGACCGCCCGTACCTTAAAAAGTATTTTGCGGTTTTGCGAAAAGTTTGGCACACCCTCTACCTAGAACTCCAGAGTAGTTCCTTTTGGCCTTTTTCAGACTCTATAACGGAAAAAGTCCATCCAAGCATTTGTCACTTTGGGCTCGTTAAAACATCGAAGGAGACTAGAGTCATCTTTAGCTTTTTCTCGACTCTTTAAAAGTGAAAAGGCAAGTTGTGTCTAAAGCGTCGTTAAAATTTATTTTAAACGGAACAATCACCCCTATTCCTGCGTTGATCTTTAGGTTGAGAAAATGGAGCACACCAACCAAGGAATTCCCCTTGGTGGAAATCATAGTCCCTTCTCCTCTTGGGGAGATGTTGGTGCGCCCCATATGGCCACATTGTCGCTTCCAGGATTGACAATTGGCCTGCCGGTCTGGCTCTTTTCAACCAATGTCGTTCAGAACACCACTACTCCTGAACAGTCGAATCAGCAGTTAGACCAGACCAGAGTTACCCACCAGCCTTCTACTTCATCTAATTCTCCCTCTCCTCCTTCCTCTTCGCTTGACGGAACTGGTAAAACAAAAAACCAAGTTCCTAAGAAGAAGAAGGAAAAGAAGAAGAAAGAGAAGAAGAAGAAGGAGCCAAAAGCGACTGGGGGAAAACAAGTGGCGTCTGACAAAAATCCACACACAGCACTGACTAGGCCTAAATCGCCATCTGTCATATGCAAGGGAGACCACTTCCACAGAGATTGTCCCTGCATCGCTCGGATACTAAGGGACTGGTCTCCCCGTTTGCACAATTCGGTGGCGTCAACCTCTGATAGCCATGTTGACAGCTCACCGTCAACTAGTGAAAGTGAAGTCACAGGACAGAGAGGGAAAGCTATATTTCCCTGCAAACTGTGTGAAGGCGACCATGCCATCCACCGTTGTCCCTTCTTAGACGAGGCTAAAAGATTTTTGGAAGATCACCCGGTTTTACCAGTGCGACTTCCTCCTGGATATCAAAAAATCCTGCCAAGTCCTTCACCAGTTGAGAATCCGGCTGGCCCGCTCAGGTGGTCAGCCGAAGCACCTATCATTGAGGATGAACCGTCTGAATCAATACCTGACGAAAGTCAAAAGGTTGAGGTGGCAGTTGACCCGGTTTTTCCTTCAGAGGCTCTATCTTCGAATGATACCATCACAGAGGAGAATAAAGACGACACCGTCCAAATTCTCTTCATCAACACAGACTCTGATGAACAAGGGGGCAATTTTCCCATTCCTTTATCGCATGAAGGAACTTCGTCAGAGTCATATCCGGCCATCTATTCGGTCCCACCACCAAGCAACCTAGTTGTCTCGTTCGACTGGAACCAACTAGGCAGACCCCGTTTGCCAGCAAGCATACCATTCAGAATTATCGTTCAAATATACAGAATGGTAATGGCTAGCACTATCATTGATGAGGGGGCATCTGTGAGTATCCTTTCCTCTATTGCTTGGAAAGTGCTTGGTTCGCCAGCGCTTTTTCCTGAAATGAGAAATCTGACAGGCTTTGATAAAGGAACCAATCGACCTTTAGGGATCCTCCCCAATGTGCCCATAACATTGAAAGGGAAGACCGTTCAAATAAATGTGATGGTCGTTCAAGGACCCTTGGATTATAACCTACTCCTTGGACGAGACTATATATATTGCATGGGAGCCATCGTTTCCTCACTCTTTAGAGTAATGTGTTTTCCGCATGAAGGAAGAGTGGTCAAGCTCGTGGACCAGCTTTCATTTCCCGGATCACGCATCGCAAATAGTCATATACCATCCCTAAATGGTCTCTTCACGCAAGAAATGTCTCAACCCATGGTCCGTCCTCCTGATGAGCACGAGTAATCCGGGAGGATATGACTGGAACCCAGGGGGCATGCGTCCTGGTCTGCTTCAGCAGGAAAACTTTGGGTATAGGGTAGGTTTCCGCAGGAGAATATGACTAGTCCATACCCCGTCTGGGATTGGAAGAGGGGTTGTTCTAGAATAAGATTCTTTTGTCAAAGTTACGTGAGTTGGCGGGCATCATCGCTCACCTTTGTTTATCTCGGTAGACATCGTCGAAGAAGTGTTTTATTCGTGGTCGCGAATGGAGCAATCTTTGGTAACCTGAAAGAGGTAGGCCTCTCTCGGTAAAACAATTGTTTTGCCGGACTAAAGTAGGGGTAACCTTGAAACTCTGTTTTATACCTGGGAGCATGCAAACCTTTCAGAATGCAAGCAAAGGGCGGCTATTTATTTTTTTAAATTTTTAGGTCCTCCCTTTAAACCTGTAGGTCTAACACTTTAAACTCGTAGGATTAGTCGTTTCCGAACTTGCATAACGAAAGGATGCGGGGCATAGCTTTGGTAAGGCGCAAGCTCCATAAAAAATGGAATCTTACATGAGACATTCTTATCATATGACTGGATTGATCGAGCAGTTTTAGCACACAGTTCATGCTCGTTAAAAAATAAACGCAAGATCCGAGCAGTTTTATCGTATAGTTCATGCTCGTTAAAAAATAAACATAAAATTGAGCAAATGTTTCAATCCGCGTTTAAGCTCATTAAAAAATGAACTACCCGGTAAATAACCACAGTGAATGTAATATTATCAGCCATTAAAGCCTTGGTTGTGCTTGCACCGTCACCTCCACTTTTCCATTGGCCGATCATTCACCTCCATTTGATTGTTTACCCATTTTGAGGAACAGCTGCGAAGAGTAATTTCACTTAGCCATCCTTGTGACACTGCCGTGATTGGAAAATTCCAAGCCTTACCTGGAATCAACTGCTAACCTATTTCATCACTCGTTCCTCAAAAGACGAGTCTTCTTTAAGCTCTTTTCATCTAACTCGTAAAATATGAAAAGATTGTCAAGTCCTTGGCCTTCCAGCTCGTTAAAGGGACAGGAAGTGCTATTCCTCCTCTAGATTTTAATCTTTTTGGACCTGAGGGATTATTGCACAAAAAGATCGAGCGCTTGTTTTATTCGGCTCGTTAAAACTATCGAAAACTCATCCCTTCTGTATTGTTTTATACTTTTTCGGACCTAAGGGATTAGATGATGAAAAACGACTTTTGGAGTTAACTTTATGTACCTTTTCAGACTCTCTAAAAATGAAAAGGACCGAGTTATCTTTGTCGTTAGACTCGTTAAATGCATGAAATAGTGACAAAGTTGTCTTTAGACGAGAACGAGTTTCACTATCGCTAGGCTCGTTAAAACATAGCGATGGGCTTGCCCGAAGGGCAAGTTATAGAATTAGCATATGTTATCCTCCTCAAGCTTGACAAAAATAAAGAGGTACTGGTCAGCAATGACTGGGGAAAAATTGGGAGAAACTCAAGAAAACTTTGATGGTAGCAAGTCGCTCTTGAACATGACCCTTTTCCTCCGTACCACAATCGGGTTGGGTTGTTTCATTCACCGGTCACATCACCATGGTCTTGCCATACCATCCATATTTGGGGTAATGCTACCGATCCATCGCATAAGTGTCGCCATATGTTCAAGAGAAGTTGTTCAGAGAAGTCAACTGTGTCCCATCCACTGCCATACATTATCCTTCATCCTTTCATGACCGCCACCCTGAATCATATGTGATCAGATCGTTTTCACCTCCACCAAAATCATTTGCTCCGTTCTGTGTCACTGATGTGGGATTCATTAAGGCCCTCCTTTGACGGATCACTTCTTGTCGACATCAGCTCATTATCCAAGAAGTTGATCTAGGAACAACCCCTTTCAGTACTTTGAAGCTTGCACGCCTCAATGGCAAGTTTCTCACTTCCGGCGACAGGTATACATCAATGACCTTCGACCGAAAGATTTTGCGTGGTGTTCGACGCCAAGTCCTTTATTCACACCACGTGAATTGTACTGCAGTACCTTGAGGGTCATTATCATTATCGGTGATTCCTCTCGCGCTTGTTAACGGTTTACCTCATTGACCGGTAATCAAGCGATGTCTTTCCATGTTCGACTTCAGAACATTTCTCACATGGATCGACATGTACTTAGAGTGAAGATCGAACGAGTTTGAAGACCCCGGATCTAGTTTCATCCATCCGGGCTGCGATATATATTCAGAAAAGATAAAGACATTGACATGTACATCATTGCAGCAGATAATCATCCTATCCAAAGGATGATAATTTCATCAAAATTATCAGTCTACCATCAGACGATTGTCTGTCCTATGTACAGAAAAATGAATTTATAAAGCTGAGCATGGGAATGCCCGCCTCAGCTAGATCATGAAAGAAGTATGAAGAATAATGTATTGTATTGTATCTTATTACAAGTCTCCTCCCAGCATTGGATAAACTTCGGATCCTCCTGATAAAGCATTTCACCTGATAAGCGACCTCATACTTTAGGGGGCAACTGTTATAGACATTTTTGTGCCTTACAGCATTGAGCATGAAATGTCCATAATCTAAGGGATCCAAAGTCCCTAAACATGTTGTTCCTACCCCTAGAGGAACAAGGCTAACAAACCACAACAATTCACTGAAGTTATCCACCAGAAACTGCTCAAAAACAAGTCAATTCAGGATCAATTCAGTGGCTCCACTAGCTGTCTGCGCTGAAATGCAAAGTCAACACTGGCTACCTGCACTGCAACGTAGGTAGAAGCACTACCAGGGTGCGCTGAGCGGGAATTGACAAATGGCAAGTTCATTCCAAGAGGTGTCAAGACCCAGGAAGCTTCCAGAATCTTCCTCAATGACACTTGCCTCAGTGAATTCGACTAGTGATGAGTAAGAGGTTCCCAATCTCCAAGTGGAATCAAGAACTGACAGAGGGAGAGGACACAAGTCAGATCTCAAGCTGACTCATCCTCTCTCCAAACATCTATATATGGATCTCTCCTCCATGAGATCTAGAGGCTGGAATTTTGTTATTGCAAAGAATTGTTGTTGGTTTGAGACTGGAATTATTGGGTGCTTAATGCTTGGAGGGAAGGTGAAGATAGGAATTTCGTTTGCTAGGAAGGAGATGCTAGATTGGAGCCCTCTGGGTTGTATCTCTTCCTGAACCTTGTTATTCATCAATAAAGCTATCTTGGTTTCTCCTATATGCTGATGTGTCTTTGATGTATGATTGCATTAGTGTATTTAGTTTATTTCTAATCCTGAGCTAGTTATGAATATGAATTTATGTCTTTGTGTAGTGTTCTCTTCTTGTGATCTTGCAGAAACCTCTTGAAGCTGGGCGAGCGAGAAGGCAAGTAGCTGGGAACTCCCAAAGAGAAGAGGAACTGGATCGAGGGACAAACAGAAGACACCGATTAGTCCATCCATCTCTCTTCATTCTTAATTCATAAAGGAAGAATACTACAATAGCTGTCTCTGTTTGTTGCTAAGGCACTGTCACACCTTAGGTGGATAGGATCGTCCTGCATAGGCATTTTTCCCCACAACACCTCCTAAGGGAGAGGTGTGCAATTCCCTAAGAAACTTTTGTTTGAGTTGGGAATTCTTACATAGGTATAACTGATCTTTGTACCATAATGAATCATTTTTCCAGCTAAATGTATCATATGTACTGGGATCTTGTTGTACCTTATGAATGAGTGCCCACACTTCTTCATCATTCTTCCATTCATCCCTTGCTTCATTTATCCAAATTGGTTGGATAATAAAAATGGCAAAAAGAAATGCCTCCACATCTTCATCCTTTCTTGAGAGTGCATCTGCGATAACATTTTGCTTCCATTTTTTGTAGATGATTTCAAAGTCATAACCCAACATCTTTGTGACCCATTTTTTCTGGTCTTCTGAAGATAATATTTGTTCTAAAAAGTATTTAAGACTATCATGATCTGTTTTTACCTTAAGGTGTCCTCCAATTAGGCAAGATCTCCATTTCTTAAGTGCATGTAGTATTTCCAACATTTCCTTCTCATAAATAGCTTTGTGTAAATACTTTCCTTTTATTGGATGACTTTCAAAAGAAATGGGTCTTTCTTCTTGCATTAAAATAGCACCAATTCCATTTCCTAAGGCATCACATTCCACAATAAAGGTTTTTGTGAAGTCCGGTGTAGCTAAGGACGGTGCTTGGCACATTGCCTCTTTAAGATGTTCAAAGGCCTTCATTGCTTCTAGAGTCCATGAAAATGCATCTTTCTTCAATAATGTTGTTATAGGTGTTGTTATTCTCCCATAATTCTTAAAACACTTGTGATAATACCTTGTCATCCCAAGAAATCCTCGTAGATGCTTTATGGATGTGGTATTTTCTATTCCTTAATGGTTTTAAGTTTTCTAGGATCTACCTTAACACCTTGATGAGATACAATATGACCCAGACATTCCACCTCTTTTACTCCAAAGAAACATTTGGAGCTTTTTTCATATAATTGTTTCTCCTCCAATAGTTTGAGAACCCTGTCAACATGTTGAACATAATCCTTCCAAGACTTGTTGTAGATTAGTATATCATAAAAAAATACCAACACAAATTAGGAAGGGCTTGAAAATGGAATTCATCAAACCTTTAAATGTAGAAGGTTCATTGGTAAGGCCAAAAGGCATGACCAAAAATTCATAATGACCCTCATTAGTTCTAAATGTTCTTTTTGGAATGTCTTCAGTCTTCATTTTGGTTTGATGATATCCTGAACGAAGATCCAACTTGGTGAGGTAAATTGATCCATGCAATTCATCCAATAATTCATAAATGATAGGAATGGGAAATTTATCTTTAATAGTGAGTTTGTTGAGCTCCCTATAATCTCGACACATGTGCCATGATATATCCTTCTTTTGAACCAATACTACTAGAGCAGAGAAAGAACTTTGACTAGGTTGAATTATATGAGCCTCTATCATTTCTACAACCATATGTTCAATTTCACTCTTTTGGGCATAGGGATGTTATGAAACCTATTGGAAATAATACTGAGGGGGGGGGGGGGGGGTGAATCAGTATTATCAAATCAATATAACTTTTCATTTCCATATTCAGATTCATATACGCTACTTCAGTTAAGGCAAACCGCGTGTATACGCAACTATGAGTATTGCAACAAGCATATATCCAGTAAACTTATGATTCAGTTACTTGATCCTTAATGAGTGCATTAGAACATTATTTACCATATAAACAGTAAACAGGTACAGTAAAACAGAACAAATCATCACACATAAGGAGCACACATGAACACCAAGATATGAGGTGGAAACCCAATGTGGGTGAAAACCACCTGCTGCAATTCATCTCTATCTTCCTTTAATAAGAAACTTTTGTTTACAATATTTATGTACTGGTGCAGTCTTATACCAGTACGCAGCCTTCTACCTGCAGGGAGCTACAACCCCCTTAGCTCTTGTACTAGCCGATCCATTTACTAATACGTAGGCACTGGCTTATTGAAAGCTCCAACCTTCACTCATTTTCCAGCTGCTCCTAGAAGGGAGCTACAACCCCATGGCTCTTGTACTAGCCGATATGTTTACCAGTACGTAGGCGCCGGCCTACAAAACTCTACGATCTTCTTTCTTCCTCCAGAGACCACGTTTCATAAATTTTCATATTGGATACTCTTGAAGCAAAACACCATAATCTGAAGGCCACGTTTCATCCAATTTTCATACTGGACCCATCAATATCATTGAAGCACAAAATTAACCATCACTGCAATACACCCATCAACTACACCTGCATCATCAATCTTAGAATCACCCAATACTGAAACACTGAAACCCTGTCAACAATACAGTCACCAGAACATAGAACAGACAACAGTACTCTGCAATAACAATCAGACCCAACTTCAACTTCAAATATCATACTTCATAATGTATATGCTACTACGATGAACCAAACTGACGTACATACACGCTTTTACCAAAGCTAACCCGTGTACACATCTGCAAATATTAACTCAGAACTTTGTCGTTGTTCCAGACATCAGTCATACCCAGATCATAACATTCATACAATAAAACATGCGTCAATAATTTAGATCTAGTCTATCCATGATCAAACCACATAATGATAATACATTCCAAGCCTTATGATCCCGATCCATCATCCATCATCAACAACATAGGTGAATCCTTGATTCAGATCAAGCACAACATAACAAACCCATAACCAGCATACTAGATCTCACACATAATCAGATATTCATCACTTGCACTACCTCCCATTGGCCTAATGATCTTCTCCTTATATAGGTTTAGTCTTCTCTCAATACCATGGTCCAAAACCATGTAGAACCAATACCTTAGACCCAATACCTAGGGTCAACACTTCGGGCCAAATACCATGGACCAAATACCACGGACCAAAACTTAGTTTTTCGACATGTACACGCCTTTTCTTTTGTGAACCTGCATGTATACGTATACGCGTCTTCTGTTCTGCTCATCCACGTGTATAAACACTTTTATCAAGGTTAACATACGTATACCTCTTTCTTGACCTTCTATACTATGATCTGTCATTTGATTGAGTTGTCACCTGTATCATACCTCTGAGTGAGTTGCCATCAAGGACAACACCTGTATCATAATGCCAACAATCTCCTCCTTTGGACTTAATGGCAACCACCACACCAAGTCACTCTCCCCCTTTGACATCAAGGGCAAAGGGTGGAGCAAGATATTCTCTTCTTTGATATACATTCTGCTGTCCATGCTCCCCATGAGTACATGTTGAAGTTTCTGATTGAGCTCCCCCTTTGTACATGCCAGTTTGTACCAATCCGTCCATGCTCTCCCTAAGCACATGCAAGGTCTACAAAAGCATAACATGACTCTATACATACATTACCAATGACCTTCCTAAAGACTGATACATACATCAATCTCCCAACCAAGTGGGGATATACCATTTTTGACTCAAACACAAGAACCATTACATCATCCATCCCATGCATAGTGGGGTAACAACATACATCATATGACTCGCAAAGACCAAGGACCTAAAAAAGACCATGACAGTTATCAGCAGCTATCATACACCATATGATATGCACTATAAGCATCTTAACCTGCAATCCATTCTCTTGGTCAATCAACAATCATTAGCAAGATATGTCAATAAATATCATCACCAAGGACTTCTAACCATAATGCCAAAAATGCATTATTCAGAGCATATGCTCCTCCTGAGCCTGCGCCAACGATCATATACCACGACCTAACCATTTCCTGAGTCTGTTCTGCTTCTTTTCTTCATATATGCGACTGTGCAGCGTCTAACTCGTGTATATACGCGACTTATCTTCATGAAACCTGCGTATGAGATTTAGAATACGGATGTTCCACACTTTACGTTTCCTCTAAGTCTGTGATGTCTGTATATTCGGCTATGGCACATCTTTTTGGCTGTACTTCCTTTTTCTTCCATATCTTCAATTGTGATGATGTTTTCTCCTTTTGGTATGGTGTCCAAAATATTCTCCTGCATTCCTTTGCTATGTGTCCAAGCTTGTTACATGCATAACATCTTGCATGTTTCATATTCCTTCTGTAGCAATCAATGGCTTTGTGACCAAACATATAGCAAGCAAAACAATACCCCTTAAAGTACCTCGAATGTGATGATCTTTATATGTGATGGTGTTGAGCCATTCTACTTCTGCATCTGGCTGCAACATGTCCAAGATTATGAAATACATAACATTCAACATTATTCATCGGAGGAAATAATTGTCTATCACTTCCACAGTTAGGAGCAAAAGATATTCTTTGAGGAATTTCTTTCCTTGGCTATTGATGGGGTTGTCTTCTCATCTCCTTGTTGAGCATTTCAGATTTCTCATTAGAGTTCCTTGCCTCACCTTCAACAGATTCATAAAAACCAAGACCAGTTTTGATAGCAGACGACCTTTGACTACCAAGAATATCATCAAAAATCTTAGTACTGTCTTGAAATCGTAATAGTTTATCCTTTTCTTGTAATTTACCTTTCAAGATATTAACCTCAACCTGATGTTGTTCTTCCTTTTCCAGACATTCCTTCTTCAAAATTTCCTCAGACTTTCTTCCTTCTTCCATTTGTTGCCATAACTTGAGACTCTCCTTTTCTTGTTCTTCATTTAGCTCCTACAGCATTTGCCATACTCTAAAGACACATTCCAGCTGAGCTTTTAAGTTGATAATTTCTTCTTTAAGGGCACTCTCCCTTTTGCTAGGTAGATCTTGTTGATCTATGATTTTATCTGATCCTTCATTTTCTTGTCCATCTTCAATCTGAGGTGATTTAGGATCTAAATACTTGATTCCACTCAACGGCAGGCTGTCATTGTTCCTTTGAGCTGTGTTCTTCTTTTAACGCACTTTCTTTCCCATTGTTCTACAGATCTCCTTCAAGCGATCAAGCTTCTAACAAAGGACCTGCTTTGATACCAATTGTTGGAAATAATACTGAGAGGGGGGGTGAATTAGTATTATCAAATCAATATAAATTTTTCATTTCCATATTCAGATTCATATACGCTACTTTAGTTAAGGAAAACCGCGTGTATACGCAACTATGAGTATTGCAACAAGCGTATATCCAGTAAACTTATGATTCAGTTAGTTGATCCTTAATGAGTTCATTAGAACATTATTAACCATATAAACAGTAAAACAGAACAGATCATCACACATAAGGAGCACACATGAACACCAAGATATGAGGTGGAAACCCAATGTGGGTGAAAACCACCTGCTGCAATTCGTCTCTATCTTCCTTTAATAAGAAACTTCTATTTACAATATTTATGTACTGGTGCAGTCTTATACCAGTACACGGGCTTCTACCTGCAGGGAGCTACAACCCCCTTAGCTCTTGTACTAGCTAATCCATTTACTAGTACGTAGGCACCAACCTACTGAAAGCTCCAACCTTCACTCGTTTTCCAATTGCTCCTGGAAGGGAGCTACAACCCCCTGGCTCTTGTATTGGCCGATATGTTTACCAGTACGTAAGCGCTGGCCTACAGAACTCTACGATATTCTTTCTTCCTCCAGGGACCACGTTTCATAAATTTTCATACTGGATACTCCTGAAGCATAACACCATAATCTGAAGGCCACGTTTCATCCAATTTTCATACTGGACCCATCAATATCATTGAAGCACAAAATTAACCATCACTGCAATACACCCATCAACTACACCTGCATCATCAATCTCTGAATCACCCAATACTGAAACACTGAAACCCTGTCAACAACACAGTCACCAGAACACAGAACAGACAACAGAACTCTGCAATAACAATCAGACCCAACTGCAACTTCAAATATCATACTTCATAATGTATACGCTACTACAATGAACCAAACCGGTGTACATACGCGCGTTTACCAAAGCTAACCCATGTACACATCTACAAATATTAACTCATAACTTTGCAACTGTTCCAAACATCAGTCATACCCAGATCATAACATTCATACAATAAAGCATGCGTCCATAATTCAGATCTAGTCTATCCATGATCAAACCACATAATGATAATACATTCCAAACCTTATGATTTCGATCCATCATCCATCATCAACAACATAGGTGCATCCTTGATTCAGATCAAGCACAACATCACAAACCCATAACCAACATACTAGATCTCACACTTCATCAGATGTTCATCACTTGCACTACCTCCCATTGGCCTAATGATCTTCTCCTTATATAGGTTTAGGCCTCTCTCAATACCATGGTCAAAAACCATGTAGAACCAATACCTTAGACCCAATACCTGGGGTCAACACTTCGGGCCAAATACCATGGACCAAATGCCACAGACCAAAACTTAGTTTTCCGACATGTACGAGCCTTTCCTTCTGTGAACCAACTTGTATACGTATTCGCGTCTTCTGTTCTGCTCATCCGCGTGTATATGCACTTTCATCAAGGTTAACATGTGTATACCTCTTTCTTGACCTGTTGTACTATGATTTGTCATCTGATTGAGTTGCCACCTGTATCATACCTCTGAGTGAGTAGCCATCAAGGAAAACACCTGTATCATAATGCCAATGATCTCCCCCTTTGGACATGATGGCAACCACCACACCAAGTCACTCTCCCCCTTTGACATCAAGGGAAAAGGGTGGACCAAGATATTCTCTTCTTTGATATACATTCTGTTGTCCATGCTCCCCATGAGTACATGCCAATTTGTACCAATCTGTCCATGCTCCCCCTGAGCACATGCAAGGTCTACAAAAGCATAACATGACTCTATACATACATTGCCAATGACCTTCTAAAGACTCATACATAAATCAATATCCCAACCAAGTGGGGATACACCATTTTTTACTCAAACACAAGAACCATTACATCATCCATCCCATGCATAGTGGGGTAACAAGATACATCATATGGCTCACAAAGACCAGGGACCTAAACAAGAACATGATAGTTATCAACAACTATCATACACCATATGATCTGCACTATAAGCATCTTCACATGCAATCCATTCTCTTGGTCAATCAACAATCTGTAGCAAGATATGTCAATAAGTATCTTCACCAAGGACTTCTAACCATAATGCCAACAATGCATTATTCGAAGCATATGCTCCCCCTGAGCCTGTGCCAACCATCATATACCACGACAGAACCATTTCCTAAGTTTTTTCTTCTGCTTTTCTTCATATACGCGACTGTGCAGCATCTAACTTGCATATATACGCGACTTATCTTCATGAAACCTGCATATGAGATTTAGAATATGGATTTTCCACTCTTTACGTTTCCTCTAATTCTGTGATGTCTGTATATTCTGCTATGCCACATCTTTCTGGTTGTACTTCCTTTTTCTTCCATATCTTCAACTGTGATGACGTTTTCTCCTTTTGGTATGGTGTCCAAAATCTTCTCCTGCATTCCTTTGCTATGTGTCCAAGCTTGTTACATGCATAACATCTTACATGTTTCATATTCCTTCTGTAGCAGTCAATGGCTTTGTGACCAAACATATTGCAAGCAAAACAATACCCCTTAAAGTACCTCGAATGTGATGATCTTTCTGTGTGACGGTCTTGAACCATTCTACTTCTGCATCTGGCTGCAACATGTCCAAGATTATGACATACATAACATTCAACATTATTCATCGGAGGAAATAATCATCTATCACTTCTACAGTTAGGAGCAAAAGATATTCTTTGAGGAATTTCTTTCCTTGGCTGTTGATGGGGTTGTCTTCTCATCTCCTTGTTGAGCATTTCAGATTTCTCATTAGAGTTCCTTGCCTCACCTTCAACAGATTCATAAAAACCAAGACCAGTTTTGATAGCAGGCGACCTTTGACTACTAAGAATATCATCCAAAATCTTAGTACTGTCTTGAAATCGTAATAGTTTATCCTTTTCTTCTAATTTACCTTTCAAGATATTTACCTCAACCTGATGTTGTTCTTCCTTTTCCAGACATTGCTTCTTCAAAATTTCCTCAGACTTTCTTCCTTCTTCCATTTGTTGCCTTATTTTGAGAATGTCATTTTCTTGTTCTTCATTCAGCTCCTGCAGCATTTGCCGAACTCTAAAGACACATTCCAACTGAGCTTTTAGGTTGATAATTTCTTCTTTAAGGGCACTCTCCCTTTTGCTAGGTAGATCTTGTTGATATATGATTTTATCTGATGCTTCGTTTGCTTGTCCATCATCAATCTGAGGTGATTCAGGATCTAAATACTTGCTTCCACTCAACGGCAGGCTTTCATTGTTCCTTTGAGCTATCTTCTTCTTTTGACGCACTTTCTTTCCCATTGTTCTACGAATCTCCTTCAAGCGATCAAGCTTCTACCAAAGGACCTGCTCTGATACAAATTGTTGGAAATAATACTGAGAGGGGGGGGTGAATCAGTATTATCAAATGAATATAACTTTTTCATTTCCATATTCAGATTCATATACTCTACTTCAATTAAGGCAAACCGCGTGTATACGCAACTATGAGTATTGCAACAAGCATATATCCAGTAAACTTATGATTTAGTTAGTTGATCCTTAATGAGTGCATTAGAACATTATTAACCATATAAATAGTAAAATAGAATAGATCATCACACATATGGAGCACACATGAACACCAAGATATGAGGTGGAAACCCAATGTGGGTGAAAACCACCTGCTGCAATTCGTCTCTATCTTCCTTTAATAAGAAACTTCTGTTTAAAATATTTATGTACTGGTGCAATCTTATACCCGTACACGGGCTTCTACCTACAGGGAGCTACAACCCCCTTAGCTCTTGTACTAGCCGATCTATTTACTAGTGTGTAGGCGCCGACCTACTGAAAGCTCCAACCTTCACTCGTTTTCCAGCTGCTCCTGGAAGGGAGCTACAACCCCCTAGCTCTTGTACTGGTCGATATGTTTACCAGTACATAGGCGCCAGCCTATAGAACTCTATGATCTTCTTTCTTCCTCCAGGGACCACGTTTCATAAATTTTCATATTGGATATTCCTGAAGCAGAACACCATAATCTGAAGGCCACGTTTCATCCAATTTTCATACTGGATCCATCAATATCATTGAAGAACAAAATTAACCATCACTGCAATACACCCATCTACTACACCTGCATCATCAATATCAGAATCACCCAATACTGAAACACTAAAACCATGTCAACAATACAGTCACAAGAACACAGAACAGACAATAGTACTCTGCAATAACAATCAGACCCAACTGCAACTTCAAATATCATACTTCATAATGTATACGCTAATACGATGAACCAAAATAGCGTAGATACATGCTTTTAGCAAAGCTAACCCGTGTACACATCTGCAAATATTAACTTAGAAGTTTGTCGTTGTTCTAGACATCAGTCATACCCAGATCCTAACATTCATACTATAAAACATGCGTCAATAATTCAGATCTAGTCTATCTATGATCAAACCACACAATGATAATACATTCCAAGCCTTATGATTCCGATCCATCATCTATCATCAATGGCATAGGTGCCTCCTTGATTCAGATCAAGCACAACATCACAAACCCATAACCAGCGTACTAGATCTCACACTTCATCAGATATTCATCGCTTGCACTACCTCCCATTGGCCTAATGATCTTCTTGTTATATAGGTTTAGGCTTCCCTCAATACCATGGTCCAAAACCATGTAGAAGCAATACCTTGGACCCAATACCTAGGGTCAACACTTTGGGCCAAATACCATGGACCAATACCAAAATACCATGGACCAAATACCACGGACCAAAACTTAGTTTTCCAACATGTACGTGCGTTTCCTCCTGTGAACCTGCGTGTATACGTATACGCGTATTCTGTTCTGCTCATTCGCGTGTATATGCAGTTTCATCAAGGTTAACTGCTATGAAACCAGCTCAAGAAAAAGATAGAAAAGATAGATCAACGCCTTAAAATTCAGCCTCTTCGAGGGGGAAACCTCCTTTACATTACATAAATGAACAATTCTTGGATGATTCAAATGAAAAAACCTCCTTTCTATATATAGGAGTCTAAGGAGTCACAATATAACCCAGCCGACCTAACAATAATAATATAAAGCCACAAAAATAACAATAGAGGGATTCTATGGGGCACAGTAATAACAATATGGGGGTAATAGGGGCACAACAATATTAATAAGGGGTACAACTACAATAGTAATGGGGTAATCACTAGTATTATAGGGACCCAACATGCCCCTCTCCTTCAAAAAATGTTGTCCTCAATGCTTGAGTAGTTCTGGATGCTTCTGTATAAAATTCTCATCCTCCCATGTGGAATCTTCAGCAGATAAGTTCTTCCACTTGATAAGATACTCTGAAATTGATCGATTTCGTAGCTGTCGAGTTCTTGTTTCTGACTGCTTCCGGTTCCAATATAATTTTTCCTTCCTCGTCAAGTTCTGGCAATATTGTTTGAACTGGGAGCTTGTCGCCTATAACCTTCTTTAAACATGAAACATGGAAAACTGGGTGCAATCGAGAAGCTGCAGGAAGCTCCAATTTGTATGCCATAGTACCAATCTTTTGCAACACCTTGTACGGACCATAATACTTTGGTGATAATTTATTATCCTTCTTAGCTTGCTTGAGGGACATTTTCTTATATGGTTGTAGCCGTAGGAATACCCAATCACCTACATCAAAACTTCTTTCACTGCGATGTTGATCTGCCTGTTGTTTCATTCTATTTTGTGCCAACACGAGGTTATCCTTTAAGAGTTGGAGGACTTGTTGTTGATGTTCGATGTGATGTTCCACTGCTTGAACCTTAGAATTTTCTCTTAAATATGATGTGATGGATGGTGGTTGATACCCATAAAGTGCCATAAATGGGGTCATTTTTGTTGCTGTATGGAAGGAAGTGTTATACCACCATTCAGCCAGAGGCAACCATTTGACCCATTGTGTCTGTTTATCAGATACAAAGCAACGAAGATATCCTTCCAAACATTTGTTTACTATCTCAGTTTGCCCATCAGATTGAGGATGATAAGATGAGCTATGAGCTAACTGAGTACCAAGACAAGAAAATAATTCTGTCCAAAAATTTCCAGTGAAAATGGGATCTCTGTCACTTACAATAATCTTTGGGTTTCCATGTAGCTTTTGAATTGTTTCCATAAATGCAGTAGAAACTGTACTGGCTTTAAATGGATGTGATAATGCACAAAAGTGTGCATACTTGGTAAGTCTGTCAACTACCACCATGATGACACTCTTTCCCTCAGACTTGGGTAAACCTGTGATAAAATCCATTGAAACCTCCTCCCAACGTTGGCTTGGAATGGATAAAGGTTGTAATAGACCCGGTGTCTTAATTGTTTCAACTTTATTTTGTTGGCAAACCAAACATTCCGCCACAAACTTTTGAATATCTGATTTAAGGCCATCCCAAAAAAATTCCTTCTTAACCCTGTGGTAAGTTTTTAAAAATCCTGAGTGCCCTCCTAAGGGAGAAGTGTGCAATTCCATAAGAATCTTTTGTTTTAGCTGGGAATTCTTACAGAGGTATAAGCGATCTTTGTACCATAACGAATCATTTTTCCAGCTAAATGTATCAGACGTACTGGAATCTTGTTGTAACTTTCGAATAAGTGCCCACACTTCTTCGTCATTCTTCCATTCCTCCCTTGCTTCGTTTATCCAATCTGGTTGGATAATAGAAATGGCACACAACAATGCTTCCACATCCTCATCCTTTCTTGAGAGTGCATCTGCCACCACATTTTGCTTCCCTTTTTGTAGATGATTTCAAAGTCATAACCAACATCTTTGTGACCCACTTTTGTTGCTCTTCAGAGGATAATCTTTGTTCTAAAAAGTATTTAAGGCTATCATGATCCGTTTTTACCTTGAAGTGTCTTCCCATTAGGTAGGGTCGCCATTTCTTAAGTGCATGGAGTATTGCCAACATTTCCTTCTCATAAATAGCTTTGTGTAAAAACTTTCCCTTGATTGGACGACTTTCAAAAGCAATGGGTCTTTCATCTTGCATTAAAACAGCACCAATTCCATTTCCTGAAGCATCACATTCCACAATAAAGGTTTTTGTGAAGTCCGGTGTAGCTAAGACCGGTGCTTGGCACATTGCCTCTTTAAGATGTTCAAAGGCCTTTGTTGCTTCTGGAGTCCATGAAAATGCATCTTTCTTCAATAATGTTGTTAGAGGTGCTGCTATTCTCCCATAATTCTTAACAAACTTGCGATAATACCCTGTCAACCCAAGAAATCCTCGCAGATGCTTTATGGATGTGGGGATTTTCCATTCCTTAATGGCTTTAATTTTGCTAGGGTCTACCTTAACTCCTTCATGAGATACAATATGACCCAGATATTCCACCTCTTGGACTCCAAAGAAACATTTGGATCTTTTTGCATATAATTGTTTCTCCTCCAATAGTTGTAGCACCCTGTCAACATGTTCAACATGATCCTTCCAAGACTTGCTGTAGATTAGTATATCATCAAAAAATACTAACACAAATTTTCTAAGGAATGGTTTGAAAATTGAATTCATCAAACCTTGAAATGTTGAAGGTGCATTGGTAAGGCCAAAAGGCATGACCAAAAATTCATAATGACCCTCATGAGTTCTAAATGTTGTTTTCGGAATGTCTTCAATCTTCATTCTGATTTGATGATATCCTGAACGAAGATCCAACTTGGTGAAGTAAATTGATCCATGCAATTCATCCAGTAATTCATCAATGACAGGAATGGGAACTTATCTTTAATAGTGAGCTTGTTGAGCTCCCTATAATCTGGACACATGCGCCATGATCCATCCTTCTTGTGCACCAATACTACTGGAGCAGAGAAAGAACTTTGACTCGGTTGAATTATACCAGCCTCTAGCATTTCTGCAACCATACGTTCAATTTCACTTTTTTGGACATAGGGATATCTGTACGGCCTGATGTTTGGAGGAACACTTCCTGGAATCAGATGAATAGCATGATCATGATCACGCATAGGTGGGAGACCTTTGGGAGTCTCAAATACCTTGGAATGATTGTCCAAGACTTTTTGGAGATCTGGAGAAATAGATGATTCCAATGTGGAAACATCTAGCGAACATAATTGTGCAATTACACCTCTTTGTTCCTTTTTTAGAAGCTTTGTCATACCATTAGAGCTGATTATCTTTCCTGGTTTCCCTGCAATACCCCTTAATTCAACTTCCTTTCCTTCCACAGAAAATTCATGAAAAGTTCTTGAAAATTAAAAGCTATTGTACCCAAGGATTGTAGCCATTGGACTCCTAGTACAACATCAGCACCTCCCATTGGAATGGAAAGCATTGGGCTAGTCAATACATATTCTCCCATGGATAGCTTGATATTATGGCACTTTCCAGAGCAATTTATTGTTCCTCCATTTGCAATCATCACTTGACACTCTGGTGCTGGATATAGGAAGCAATTCAATTCTTTTGCTACCTTACAATGAATAAAATTGTGGGTGCTTCCTGAATCAATCAACACTATTACCTTTTTCTTCTTGATTTGTCCTTCTATCTTGATGGTTTGAGGAGTGGTAATTCCCGCCAATGCATTACAAGATATGGTCGGATTTATTTGTTCTTCATCTAGGCTTTGTTCCTGGAGTATATCCTCTTCTTTTGACCTTTCTTGCTCCTTTTCTTCTTCCTCTTCACAATCTATGTAGAATAATTTCTTCTCAGCACACTTATGACCTTTAGTGTATTTGCTATCACAACTGTAACAAAGCCCTTTTGCTCTTTTTTCTTCCAATTGTTGTGGTGTCAACCTTATAGGTTGTGGAAGACTAGGGGCAACAACACTTCCGTCTTTATAGTTGTGAGTGGTATGCTTCCTGGTTGCCATAATTTTGCTTTCCATTTTTCTTGCTAACCTGAATGCCTTCTCTAATGAATCAGGTTCCCAAAGGCGAACATCATGTTGGATATTATCCTTTAAAGACCCTATGAACACATCAATCCTATGCTCCTCTGGAATATTTTTTACCCTTATGTTCAATTTTTGGAACTCCTCAATGTGCTCCATTATTGAACCCTTTTGTTTGAGACTTATCAATTGGCTAAAAAAAGTGTTGCTTTTTGTATCCTCATAATGTGCTATCAATTCTTCCGTAAAAATTGCCCAAGTGATAAATTGTTTACGAGAGCAAAGCCATTGATACCATACAAACTGATTTGGTTCCAAATATAAAGTTGCAATACGTACCTTTTGTGTGTTTTGCACATTATTGAGATCGAAAAATTGCTCCATCTGTAATATCCATGTTGCGGGATCCTTGCCATCAAACTTCCTCATATCGATTTTTGGAATATGGTGGGTCTTCGATCCAACATTAGAGTCTATGGAATCATGATTAACATTTCTTTTGTTTCATCATGAGTTTCCTTTACTACCCTTTCACCATTAGTAAGTATTTCTTGTAGAAAATTTGTCAAATATGCCTTCAAATCTATCTTCAAATTGTCAATCTTGGCTTCCACGCCATTTATCTTAGATTCCACGCCATTTATCTTAGCTTCTGTTAGCTTTTGTGAGAGTGACATTTGTTGCACTTGGTCTTGTAATTTTGATATATCATGTAGCATTTCTTCCTCTTCTTCATGAGTCATGCTAGAGCTTTCAGGTTGCTTACTAGGTGTTTGCATTTTCTTTCCTCGGGGCATCAGTTACTGATAATAATGCTCTACTATGCCCTTTGAATTCCTTCAAAATAATTTTTCAAACCAAGCTTAAGAAAAAATTAAAAAAATCTACACACCTTTTTTCACTTTGTAGGAGCTCGATATTGCCTCTGATGTATCTCTGTAATTTCGGATCATCCAATTCTGAAATTGTGACCTGTAGTAGCCCTCTGTGTCCTCTTTCCAATGCCACCAGTCTGATCCAAATTGGATTCTCCAAGGAAGAGTTATGCAAATCTCCCACAGTGACCTGATTATAGACTAGTTCAGTAGAGAAAACTTGTATGACGTGCCACGTGTCACTGTTTCAACCTTTGCCTCTGAAAAATATATACAAGAAACTACAGTCCGTCCTCTTTCTGTACCTTCTTACAAAATTTCAATCTGATGCCCAGAGAGAAAGTTATGATGATTTTCCCAGGTCACTTGTTTGGAATGTAATTCAGGAGTCTGCAAAAGACCAACTTCCTCAGATCATATCTCTGCAAATATAGTGCGAAAAGCTCTGAAATTCGGACCCGAGGTTCAGCACGATTTCTTCTCAAATGGGTTTTTTTTTAGCTTCTGAAACGTCGCAGAAAAAAGTTATAGCAAAAATGCCACGATGACCTGTTTGGAGCAGCGAAACCCTAGAATCCAAAGCTCTGATACCAAATGTTATGAAACCAGCTCAAGAAAAAGATAGAAAAGATAGATCAACACCTTAAATTCAGCCTCTTCGAGGGGAAACCTCCTTTACATTACATAAATGAACAATTCTTGGATGATTCAAATGACAAAACCTCCTTTCTATATATAGGAGTCTAAGGAGTCACAATATAATCCAGCCGACCTAACAATAATAATATAAAGCCACAAAAATAACAATAGAGGGATTCTATGGGGCACAATAATAAAAATATGGGGACAATAGGGGCACAACAATATTAATAAGGGGTACAACTACAATAGTAATGGGGTAATCACTAGTATTATAGGGACCCAACATTAACATGTGTATACCTCTTTCTTGACCTGTTGTACTATGATCTGTCATCTGATTGAGTTGCCACCTGTATCATACGTCTAAGTGAGTTGCCATCAAGGACAACACCCGTATCATAATTCCAACAAAACCAACTCATAAAAAGATAGAAAAGACAGTTGAACACCTTAGAATTCATCCTCTTCGAGGGGGAAACCTCCTTTACATTACACAAATGAACAATTCTTGGATGATACAAACGACAAGACCTCCTTTCTATATATAGGAGTCTAAGGGGTCATAATATAATCAGAGCCAACATAACAATAATAATGTAAGGGCACAATAATAACAATAGTGGGCATCTATGGGTACTACATGGGTACAAAAATATAATAAGGGGGTTGTACTAATAACAATAAGGGGTTACACTAGTAGTATAGGGGCCTAACGTGCCCCTCTCCTTTGAAAAGTGTTGTCCTCAATGCTTGAGTAGTTCTTGATGCTTCTATATAAATTCTTGTCCTTCCATGTGAAATCTTCAATAGGTAATTTCTTCCACTTGATGAGATGCTTTGAAATTGATCAATTTCGTAGCTGTCGACTTCTTGGTTCTGTAAATGCTTCAGGTTCCAATATGCGTTTTCCTTCCCTGTCAAGTTCTGGCAATATTGTTGGAACTAGGATATTCGACAGCTTTTGAATGAGTTCCCACCCTGCTTCGCCATTCTTCCATTCATACCTTACTTTGTTTATCAAATTTGGTTGGCTAATTGTACCAACCTCTACCATTTCTGCAACTATATGTTCAATTTCACTCCTTTGGGCATATGGATATCTATAAGGCTTGACGTTTGCAGGAACACATCCTGGAATAAAATGAATAGCATGATCATGATCACGAATACATGGGAGACCTTTGGGAGTCTCAAATACCTTGGAATGATTGTCCAAAACTTTTTGGAGATCTAGAGAAATAGATGATTTCGATGTGTGAATAGTTAGTGAACATAATTGTGTAATTACACCTCGTTGTTCTTTCTTTAGAAGCTTTGTAATTCCATTAGAGTTTATTATCTTCCTTGGTTTCCGTGTGATACCCCTTAATTCAACTTCCTTTCCTTCCAAAGAAAATTTCATAAAAAGTTCTTGAAAATTAAAAATCATTGTACCCAAGGATTGTAGCCATTGGACTCCTAGTACAACATCAGCACCACCCATTGGAATGGAAAACATTAGGCTATTTAATAAATATTCTCCCATGGATAGCTTGATATTATGGCACTTTCCAGAGCAATTTATGGTTCCTCCACTTACGACCATCACTTGACACTCTGGTGTTCTAGGAAGCAATTGAAGTCCTTGGCTATCTTACAATTAATAAAATTATGGGTACTACCTAAATCAATCAACACTATTACCTTTTTCTTCTTGATATGTACTTCTATCTTCATAGTTTGAGGAGTGGTAATTCCAACAAATGCATTACAAGATATGGTCGGATTCATTTCTTCTTTCTCTGGGGTTGGTTCCTGGTGAGTATCCTTTCCTTTTGATGTTTCTTAATACTTTTCATCTTGATATTTCACTATTTGAACCTTCTTCTTCTTGATATGTCCTTCTATATTGAGAGTTTGGGGAGTGGTAATTTCTTCCAAAGCTTTACAAGATATGGTTGGATTCATTTCTTGATGCTCGATGTGACCCTTCACTTCTTGAACATTTTTCTTCTTGATATGTCCTTCTATCTTGATAGTTTGAGGAGTGGTAATTCTGGCCAATGCATTACAAGATATGGTTGGATTCATTTCTTCTTTCTCAATGTGACCTTTCACTTCTTAAACCTTTTTCTTCTTGATATGTCCTTCTACCTTAATAGTTTGAGGAGTAGTAATTCTTTCGAATGCTTTACAAGATATGGTCGGATTCATTTCTTCTTTCTCTGGGGTTGGTTCCTGGTGTAGATACTCTTCTTTTGAGGTTTCTTGATCCTTTTCTTCCTCCTCTTCATTCTCCATGTAAAATAATTTCTTCTCGGCACACTTATGACCTTTAGTGCATTTGCTATCACAATTGTAACAAAACCCTTTTTCTCTTTTTTCTTCTAATTGTTGTGGTGTAACCCTTTTAGGTTGTGGAAGGCTAGGAGAAACAACACTTCCATCTTTATAGTTGTGAGGGGTAGACTTCCTTGTTGCCATAATTTTACTTTCCACTATGTAACAAAGCCCTTTTACTCTTTCCAATTGTTGTGGTGTTGCTCTAAATAAGGTGTTGCTCCTTGTATCCTCATAATGTGCTATCATTTCCTCCATGAAAATTGACCACGTAGCAAGTTGTTTATGAGAACAAAGCCATTTATACCATAAAAATTGATCCAATTCTAAATATGAAGAGTGGCACACCATGTAGATCAAAATATTGCTCCATCTGAAGTATCCAATTTACCAAGTCCTTGCCATCAAACTTCCTCATCTTGATTTTTCTTGATTTTAGGAGCTCGATCTTGAAATGACTGTAACTCTGTACTTTCGGATCTTAAAGCTCTGAAATTGCGATCTGCAATAGCCCTTTGCATCCTCTTTCCAATGCCACCAGTCTGATCCAAATTGGATTCTCCAAGGAAGAGTTATGCCAAATCTCCCACCGTGACTTGATTATAGACTAGTTCAGTAGAGTGAAATTGTATGACGTGCCACGTGTCACTGTTTCAACCTTTGGCTCTGAAAAATATGTACAAGAAACTATAGTCCGTCCTCAGAGAGAAATTTATGACAATTTTCCCAAGGTCACCTGTTTGGAATGTAGTTTAGGAGTCTGCAAACAATACCAACTTCCTCAGATCATATCTCCACAAATATAGTGCGAAAATCTCTGAAATTCGGACCTGAGGTTTAGTGCAATTTCATCTCAAATGTGTTTTTTTTTCGCTTCTAGAACATCATAGAAAAAAGTAATAGTGAAAATGCCACAGTGACCTATTTGGAGTAGCGAAACCCTAGAATCTAAAGCTCTGATACCAAATGTTATGAAACCAACTCACAAAAAGATAGAAAAGATAGTTGAATGCCTTAGAATTCAGCCTCTTCGAGGGGGCAACCTCCTTTATATTACACAAATGAACAATTCTTGGATGATACAAATGACAAGACCTCCTTTCTATATATAGGAGTCTAAGGGGTCATAATATAATCAGAGCCGACATAACAATAATAATGTAGGGGCACAATAATAACAATAGTAGGCTTGTATGGGGACTACATGGGTACAAAAATATAATAATGGGGTTGTACTAATAACAATAAGGGGTTACAATATTAGTATAGGGGCCTAACAAGGGATATTTGTAAGGCCTGCTATTTGGAGGAAAACTTCCTGGAATCAAATGAATAGCATGATCATGATCAGAAATAAGTGGGAGGCCTTTGGGAGTCTCAAGTACCTTGGAATGATTGTCTAAGACTTTTTGGAGATCTAGAGAAATAGATGATTTAGATGTGGGAACCTCTAGTGAACATAATTATGCAATTATGCTTCGTTGTTCTTTCTTTAGAAGCTTTGTCATTCCTTTAGAGTTGATTATCTTTCCTACTTTCACTGCGATATCCCTTAATTCAAATTCCTTTCCTTCTGAAGAAAATTTCATGAAAGGTTCTTGAAAATTAAAATCTATTGTACCCAAGGATTGTAGCCATTGGACTCCTAGTACAACATCAACACCACCCATTGGAATGGAAAGCATTGGGCTATGCAATACATATTCTCCCATTGATAGCTTGATATTATGGTACTTTCCTGAGCAATTTATGGTTCCTCCACTTGCAACCATCACTTGACACTCTGGTGCTAGATGTAGGAAGAAATTCAATTCCTTGTCTATCTTACAATGAATAAAATTATGGGTACTGCCCGAATCAATCAACGCTATTACCTTTTTCTTCTTGATATGCACTTCTATCTTGATAGTTTGAAGAGTGGTAATTCTAGCCATTGCATTACAAGATATGTTTAGATTCATTTCTTATTTCTCTAGGGTTTGTTCCTGGTGTATATATTCCTCCTTTGAAATTTCTTGTTCCTTTTCTTCCTCCTCTTCACAATCTATGTAAAATAATTTCTTCTCAGCACACTTATGACCTTTAGTGTATTTTCTATCACAACGGTAACAAAGCACTTTTGCTCTTTTTTCTTCCAATTGTTGTGGTGTCAACCTTGTAGGTTGTGGATGGCTAGGGGAGACAACACTTCCATCTTTATGATTGTGAGTGGTAGGCTTCCTTGTTGCCATATTTTTGCTTTCCATTTTTCTTGCCAACCTGAATGCCTTATCCAATGAATCAGATTCCCAAAGGTGAACCTCATGTTGGATGTTATCCTTTAAAGTCCCTATGAACACATCTATCCTATGATCCTCTAGAATATATTTACCCTTATATTCAATTTTTGGAAGTCCTCAATGTGATCCATCTTTGAACCCTTTTTTTTGAGATTTATCAATTGGCTAAAAAAAAGGTTTCTTTTTGTATCCTCATAATGTGCTATCATTTCATCGGTAAAAATAGCCCAAGTGACAATTTGTTTACAACAGAAAAGCTATCGATACCATACAAATTGATTTGGTTCCAAATATAAAGTTTCAATGCGTACTTTTTGTGTGTTTTTCACATTATGGAGATCGAAAAATTGCTCCATTTGTAGTATCCATGATACAAGATGCTTTCCATCAAACTCCCTCATATCGATCTTTGGAACATGGTGGTTCTTCGATCAAACATTATAGTCTATGAAATAATGATTAACATTTATTTTGTTCTCATCATGAGTTTCCTTTACTACCCTTTCACCATTAGTAAGAATTTCTTGTAGCAACTTTGTCAAATATGTCTTCAAATCTTCCATCTTAGCTTCCATGCCTTTCTTTAAATCATCCATCTTAGCTTCCACGCCATCCATCTTAACTTCCATGCTATCCATCTTAGCTTCCACATCATTCATCTTAGCTTCTACACCTTTCTTTAAACCATCCAACTTAGATTCCATGCCATACATCTTAGCTTCTACATTTTTATTTAAACCATCCATCTTAGCTTCTATTACTTTTTGTGCGAGTGAAATTTGTTGCACTTGGCCTCGTAATTTTGATATATCATGTTTCATTTCTTCTTCTTCTTCATGAGTCATGCTAGAGCTTTCAAGTTTCTTACTAGGTGTTTCCATTTTCTTTCTTTGGGACATAAATTACTGATAATAATACTTCACTATGCCCTTTGAATTCCTTCAAACTAATTTTTCAAACCAAAATTATGCAAAAATTTAAAAAAAAAACTATACACCTTTTTTCACTTTGTAGGATCTCGATATTGAATTTGTTGTATCTCTATACTTTTGGATCTCCAAGGTCTGAAATTCCTTCTTGCAGTAACCCTCTAAGTACTATTTCTAACCCTGCAAGTCTGATCAAGATTGGATTCTCTAATGAAGAGTTATGTCAAATCTCCCACGATGACCTGACTATAGACTGGTTCAGTAGAGTGAGCTTGTACGAAGTGCCACGTGTCACTCTTTTGACCTTAGGATATGAAACTGATGCACAAAAAACCATAATTCATCCTCTTTCGGTGACATCTGACGAAATTTCAATGTGATGCTCAAAAAAGCAATTATGACGAATTTCCCCAGGTCACCTATTTGAGATATAATTTAGGATCCTGTAAAAACCCTAACTTTCTTGGATCATATCTCCAAAAATATAGCAAGACAAGATCTAAAATTCAGACCCGAGGCTCACAGAGATTTCAGCTCAAATGTGTTTTTTATTTTTGCTTCTGAAACGTCGTAGAAAAAAGGTTATGTCGAAAATTCCACGATGACCTGTTTGGAACAGCGGAACCCTAAAATCCAAGCTTGGATACCAAATGTTACGAAACCAGCTCACAGAAAGATATAAAAGAAAGATCAACACCCTAGAAATCAGACTCTTCGAGGGGCAACCTCCTTTACATTACAAAAATGAACAATTCTTGGATGATACAAATGAAGAAACCTCCTTTTTATATATATGAGTCTAAGAGGTCACAATATAACCAAAGCCGACTTAATATAAGGGCACGAAAATAACAATAGTGGGCTTCTATGGGAAACAATAATAACAATATGGGGACAATAGGGGCACAAAAATAACAATAAGGGATATAATGACAATAGTAATGGGGGGATCACTATTATTATAGGGACCTAACACATCATGGCTAACTACACCAACCAAATCAATTTTTAATTTTGAATTACAACCATCAAATGCTTCATAATCAACATCAATATTGGGTTTGATTATAAGAAGCACTAAATTCTTGCTTGAATTCACTAGTCTTTTCATTTTCCGCGCATTAACTAATGAAAGATTTAGTTTCTTGTGATGAGCTCTCACAATATACTCAACACCATATTCGAACAAGTGGTACTTGTTTTCATGATGATAGAAGATTTGTTTTCTATCATAGAGGTAAGGACTACCCAAAACAATTCCTGAAATATCAAGAGGTACAACATCTAATTCAACTTCGTATATGAATTTTGTTGTGATTGCAAACCGAAAGATACATTTTCTTGTAACTTGTAAGTTTGTGTCCTTGCATATCCAACCTAGTGGATATGGCTTGGGATGTATAATGGTTAAAAGATTAAGTTTCTTGACTAAGTCATTAGATATGAAGTTGGCTTGAGACCCACTATCAAATAATGTGTCGATTTTTGTATGTTTTGAGATTACCCTCACATGAAACAATTCAATCCTTGTTTCTTCATTTGGATTGCTAGCGTGACAATTTGATATACTAGTGCTAGCAATGGATTCTTTTCCTTTTATATCCATGGCTGTAATTTTAGTTTCATCACCTGAATCAAATCCCAAATCCTCTTGAATGATTGCAGATGTCTTTTCTTTTCCCTTATTGTTGAATTTCTTTGGTTTCATCTTAGGATGAAACTTCCAACAATGAGCCTCATTGTGACCCTCTTTGGAACAATGTTTACATATTTTTTTTTTCTCTCCTTCCTTTTTAATGGATGCATTTTTCTTTCCTTTCCCTTTGAAACCCTTTTCTTTTTTTACCCTTAAATGTGTTTTTACTACCCTCGTCTAGAGTATTTTTCCCTCCTGCCTTAAGATGAGTGGCTTACACACACCCCTGATCTAGATTATTGGGATTAAACAAGAGGATAGTATGCCTAAGGTAACTGTGTGAACTCCCTATATACTTCAGCAACGTTTCTTGTGATTGCAAATATACACCTAACATTAGAGACCATCTTCTAAATTCTTGGGTGTAATCTTGCACATTTTTACCTTAAGTTGTCTAAACTTCTGTCAATTCATGATGGCTTTCTACATATATGCTAGAGGGTAAAATTGTCTTTTAATTGTAGCGATGAAATTAGACTAAGAAATTGAGATCTTACCATGATTTTTTATCTCTTCTTATGTCTTGGATTCCCACCATACTAGTGATCCACCCTCCAACCTCAAGGAAGCTAGCTGAATCTTTATGTCATCATCTTGAAGGTTTTGAATTCTATAATAGACCTCCAAGTGATGAACCAAATTTTCAATATTCTCTGCTTTCACTTCACCATTATACATGGGCAGTTCAAATTTAACATCAAGTTTTAACAGGGGTGTTTTACCAGTTCCTTTTGAGGTATGTTGATGAGTATGGGTAAGGGTTGCATTAGTGGAAGAGGGTGAAGATTCATGTGAAGATGAAGATGAATATGATAGTGGAGATGGCTCCATTTCCATTACCTCATCCTCCTTGTTGTAGTGTTTTCTTCTCAATGATGTACGAAAATATCTCACTTAAGATTGTGCATGGCAAACAATCTCAACAATAGAAATGATTGCTAAACATTATAGATATAAAACTATTGATAGAAGCAAAAACCTGAAAAAATTCTTATCTATCATAGTTAAACAATGAAAGAAAGAGTAATAGCCCCAAACATCCAATGAAAACGAGATATGTAAAGAATAATTTAATAATAACACACGTGAAGAGAACAAATAAATGTTGCCAATCCCCCTCTATGGGATCGGTTCTTGGCTATCCTCAAACGTCTTTAGCTTCTGTAGAGTAACTCTCCTCTATAATGCATAAACCCAACAAAAATATGGTGTGCGACAATGAAAATAATCAGAGTTACAACAGTGAGTGCAAGAATGAAAATAATCAAAAGTGAATAATGGATGGAAAACCCTCCTATTTATAAAAAAATATTGATTTTTCCTCGAATAATGAGCAATAATAAAATATTATTGATCCCAATCTTGGAATAACCACCTGGAATATTTTATTATATTTGTTTAGGAGGGAAAACATATTTAAACTTTTATTTAGAAATAATAATTAAATAAATGATTTATTTATTTATTATCTCAAAGAATTAGTTAAGGAATAATAAACAAATAATGATTTATTTAATTATTCCTAAGGTATTTAGTCAAATTTAACAAAGAATAGTAATCAATTAATGATTAATTAGTTATTCTTAAAGAAAAATAAGAAAAATAATGATTTATATGTTTATTTTTCATGATTGTGACAATGAATAATAATAAAACAGTGGTTTAATTAATTATTCATAATATAAAATCAAATAAATAGTGATTTATTTAATTTTTCTTCATGGGTTTAACTATAAATTACTTAATAAAGGTGGTTTATTAGGTAATTTTACACAGTGAAAGCAACTTTACTAGGGTAAAATTGGCTTTACATGGTATACTTCGATCCATCTAGTAAATTAGGCTAGATGATTAATTGTTTAGTGATAACAGATTGCCCCCCAATGTACGAGTGTTAGGAGAAAAATGTATGACCGAAGTACGTTGTAAATACACAATCACTTAGACAACACAGGGGAGTCAAGGAGAGAGAGAGATCAATGAAGCTGAAGCTGAGAGAGGATAGTGACAAAGGGGGCGAGACTAATGCAAGTATCCTTTTATGTTGTGGTACCAGACCTCAATGAGGTGGGGGAGGCATACCCATACTCGTCGAGATAACTTAGTACAAAAATAATGGCTCGCCTAGAAATATGAAACTGACAAATAAAGTACATGTTGAATGGTAGATGACATGCTCAAATAACAAAGCCAGAAAATAATACAATGTGTCCCATATACATAATGCACCTGGGAAAAACACGAGACACGACTAAATAAAAGAATATCTAAGTACATGAGATACAAAGTCCTTTCCCTCAAAAAATGGATGGGAGGGAGGGTAGAACAATTGGAGAAGCCCTGTTAAACAAGGAAGGGCTCTGCAAAACTGAATGGATCATCTGGAGGAGACGTGCATGCTATGAACGCTATGATATGTAGGGACCAAACCCATTAACTCCAAGGAACAACATCTGAGGCTGCAACATGGTAGGCATGCATCCAATCATGTGGGGGGATACCTAAAGGTCCACCCCCTCATGAGATCTGAAACATCTCACACACACCCCAGAATCACTGGTAAAATCAACTGTATCACTAGACCATCAAGTGTATGGATCATGAACATGAAATGTTCAAGTAAAAGGGAAATAATGAGACCCTTTTCTCGATCCAAGGCACTGAAAAAGAATGGAAGTTGGAATCGAGATACATTGCCCTCTACGCCGTTCTTCTGGAATAAATGAGCTAATGTGGACAAAATTGGGCCCGCGATAGATGAGGCAATGAGGATCCTCACCTAAAGAATGCGGGAAAATAGTAATGTGGCTGATCGACTAACACCGGGGATAATGATGAAAGGGGTATTGAGGGACAAAGAGATGACTACCATTGTCAGAGCATAAAGTACATGGTTGACCTAGAAACAACTGACTCAACTCTGCAATGAATGGGGATAGTATGACTCATTGATTGGAGGCCAAAAGTGGGAAAAATAGGATGAACAGTTTGCAAATATGGATGGAATACTATGACATGATATCATGGGACATGAAATAGACTCAAAGAATGCAAGGTTGACTCATTATGGATGCTCTGAACAAGGGAGACTCGATGACGCTGCCACACAAACTAGGCTCGGTGGGGACCATGAAAGCATGAGTAAATGATGGTTACTCATGACGAAAATCGACATATGGTGCGACAAGTATTAAGAGGAGGTGGACATTAAAGTACAAATGTCACTTTATGACGAAATTTGATTTTGAGAGACAACAAAGTGACCTTTCATGGAAAAAAGGATTCGTGGTGAACTGTCAAATCATAAAAAACTGAGGAAGTTCCATTATAAAGTCTAGTGAGAGATTTCCAATGGTGTTTATGGTTCGTCAAACTAAGCTACGGTCTAGTTGCAATGTGTGAAAGAAAAACTATGGGTTTTCCTATAAAAAGGGGTTTCCCCTCCAATTTGAGAGGAGGAGAAGGCCCTAAATCTTATAGATATCGTAGCAAAACCTACCATTGGAATCAGGTCTATGTCTTTCAGGAAAGTTGCCTTACTTGTCTAAAGATGGCCTTAATTCTTCTTGGAATGATGGTTCCTAGTGAAGAATTAAGGGAAGAGGAAAACGAGAATGAACTACTAGAGGAGGCATAAGATCATTCTTGCCCACAAAGTCAAACATGGGGGTTATGTGGACATAGAGTCGAATATTTGAAGATATGGTATCAAATGTCTACGATATGCGATGTGCATATGGCTCGTTGGGTAGGCCGGTAGGACAAACTATCCAATGAAATGGAGGATAATCAACCATACCTAGATCCATTGGGATCTAGGCCGAGAGTTAATTGAGAAGATCACTAGGGAAAACCATCATGCCCCCAAGCATAGGATGTTGATCTGGTATGCAAAGGTGGGAATGATACCCCCCTAACAGGCAGATTTTTTGGAGTGCTATTGTGTTCCAAGTGCTCGAAAAAGGGATTCAAGCATCTTGGCCCAACTTGGCATGAGATCCTCCAAAGGAAATGTAGGGGCCTATGTGCCCCCCACTATGCTATGGGAATACTGTATTTAGAGCTAAGGGCTCCAAACACTTGTATGATACATAATATGATTATGAATTTTATATGACGATGATGGTTCTCTATTTATTTTATTTATGGTTATATTTTGTGGTATACATATGATAAATGCCAATCTAGAATGTTGTTTGCGATGGTATCTACATAGTGATTTTGGGATTTAGGCACATGACTGAAAGTAATGGTTTCAAATTCATGTACCAATATCTTCACTCATAGATACTTTCTAAAAAGACTTGGTTATGCACATGATGCACACCATTCAATTGCATGACAAGTAGTAAGGAATATAAATGAACATGAAGATGAAGGATACGATGAGCGAGGGCATCGACTAACAAACCTATCACTACATCATATTCAACTTGATTATTGGTGGCCGATCCAATCCACATGCCGTTCGAAAGGACTAACATACGCAAGGGGGTAAAAATGTCCCAGGCTTTTGAGGCTAGATTCTGGTAGAAGTTACTCTCACCATCAATATGACCGATATACGGTGTGGATGATGGATCCATCTGAAAGGTGCAAAAGAAAATGGGTGAGTTGATGCAATATACCTAACTCCATGTGTTATAGACATTTTTGTGCATTACAGCATTGAGCATGAAATGTCCATAATTCAAGGGATCCAAAGTCCCTAAAAGAGTTGTTCCTGCCCCTAAAGGAACAAGGTCAACCAATGATAGCTTCTCCCAGAAGTTCTCCACCAAAAACCACTCAGAAACAGTCAAATCAGGATCAATTCAGAGGCTCCACTAGCTGCCTGCGTTGAAATGCAGAGGCTACACTGGCTAGGTGCATTGCAACGTAGGTGGAAGCACTACCAGGGTGCGCTGAGTGGGAAATGACAAATGGCAAGCTCATTCAACGAGGTGGAAAGACCATGGAAGCTTCCAGAATCTTCTCCAATGACACTTGCCTCAATGAATTTGACTAGTGATGAGTAAGAGGCTCTCAACCTCAAAGTGGAAGCAAGAACTGACAGAGAGAAGCCACAACTCAAAACATAAGCTGACTCATCCTCTCTGCTTACATCTATATATGGATCTCTCACCCAGAGGTTCAGGAGGCTGGAATTTTGTACTTTGCAGAGAATTGCTATTGGTTTGAGATTGAGATTAGTACATTGGGTGATTTATGCTTTGTTGGAGGAGAGGAAGGGACTCTTTTGCTGGGAGGTAGATGCTGAATCGGAACTCACTTGGTTGTATCTCCTCTTGGACTTTCTTATTCTATCAATAAACTATTTGAGTTTCTCCTATATGCTGTGTACCAATGATGTTTTGTTATACTTACATGTTTAGCTTAATCTGATCTTGAGCTTTTTATGAATGTATATCTATATCTTCGTGTAGTTTCTCTCTCTTGTGATCTTGCAGGAATTCGGTGAAGCTAGGCCGGTGAAGGAGCAAGGAGCTGAGAGCCACTAAAGAGACGAGTGATTGGATCAACAAACTAGCTGAAGACACAGGTTAGTTACATCCTTTCTCCTCATTTACATTTCATAAAGAAGAAATACTCAATTAGTTTTCCTTTTTTGTTGCTAAGGCACTATCACACCTTAGAGTGGGATAGGGGCATTCCGAATGGATACTTTTCCCAACAACAAATTGGCGACTCCGCTGGGGATCGTATCTTGTTAGTTTATTTGTGTTTCTATTGTTGTTCTTCTCATAAACTCAGGAGTACCGAATCGAAATGCATTTGCCATTTTCAAATGCAAAGTAGAGATCTGTTACTCTAGTCCACTCACTGGGCCTGTTTATGATCTGAACAGCTGATCCACAAGTGCTCTAATAGCCCTTTGTGATAGATCTTAGTCCTCCTTTAAATAATCCTCCTAATTGTACCTAATTGATAGCTTTTATCCAGCCGAAAACTGTAGATTAAACTACAAACCGTGACCCAGAACCCAGAAACAATTCTCATTTCTGCTTCAGCGCAGACTCTGTGAAGAGGTTCTGCATTTCAACGCAGGTCCCGTGAAGGCTACCTGCGCTGAAGTTCAGTTTCTCTGTGTTGAGGGTGCGCTGATCAGCCTTTGCCTTGTGCAGCTTTGGTTCCCTGCTTCCTTTTGTTTAGTTTTATCTTTGTTTTTGCAGCCTGTTATCAGTCAGTGTACCTATCTGAAACCCCTTTTCTTTGCCTCAATTCCGCCTCAGTTGTATAAAGAAACTGTATTTGTTCTTTGTGTATTTGTTACATCATTTGCAATTTCCCATCACAAAAGGAAACTAGTCATACTGTCGCCCTTAGATCTAGACCTGTCGTAAGTGTCGTTTTGATCTTAGGAGTAAGTTTGTTTGCTGTTGACAGTTGATTGCGCTTTTACTTTTGTCCTTTGGTTTGAATTTATGCATTTCTAGTGTCGAAACAAGTGTTTACTTCAAAATCATAAAGTGTCGTAATCGTCTTTTTGTTTTCAAAAAGAAACTTGTTTATGTTTTCACTTGAAATCGAATTCAAATTTGTACAACAGCTTTCTTTTTAGGCATCAATATTAAGAAAGCGAAAACAAATACATGCACATGTGCATTTGCATATTGATATTTTGCATGCTTTAACTTAGGAAAAGTGCATTTTACAGTGTGCTCTATGCTCTTTGAGAAAAGATTGTGTCTTTCTTTTCCCTTTGTAGCTAGGATTTTCATTGTTGAAAAGATATAAAAGCTTGCTTATCATCTTTATACTGCATTTAGGAATTGTATCATACATCTCGTGGTGATCCAAAAAGGCAAACTTCTAAGAAAGATCAACCTAAAATAAATTGAATGAACTTAACAACGCTTTGTAACTTAACGCACAACATAGAGGTCTAGGCTAGAGACGTGTTCTGGCGTCGTAAAACCTGGTGACTGTCGATCTTGCTGATGGTTGGGTGATTCCTCCTGAGAGACGATAGCGCCAGTATGGATTTTTCTCCCACGTACCGTCGAGTATATATTGGGAGACCCCTATAGGCATAAAACCTTTATCCTTAGGAAGCCGTGTCGGTCGCCCTACTGATCGCAATGCACTGAACACAGCATTCAGGAAGATTGACCGCCCGTACCTTAAAAAGTATTCTGCGGTTTTGCGAAAAGTTTGGCACACCCTCTACCTAGAGCTCCAGAGCAGTTCCTTTTGGCCTTTTTCAGACTCTATAACGGAAAAATTCCATCCGAGCATTTGTCACTTCGGGCTCGTTAAAACATCGAAGGAGACTAGAGTCATCTTTTGCTTTTTCTCGACTCTTTAAAATTGAAAAAGCAAGTTGTGTATAAGCGTCGTTCAAATTTATTTTAAATGGAATAATCACCCTCTTTCTTGCATTGATCTTTAGGTTGATAAAATGGAGCCTACCAACCAAGGAATTCCCCTTGGTGGAAATCCTAGTCCCTTCTCCTCTTGGGGAGATGTTGATGCGCCCCATATGGCCACATTGTCGCTTCCAGGACTGACAATTGGCTTGCTGGTCTGGCTCTTCTCAACCAATGTCGTTCAGAACACCACTATTCCTAAACAGTCGAATCAACAATTAGACCAATCCAGAGTTATCCACCAGCCTTCTACTTCCTCTAATTCTTCCTCTCCTCCTTCCTCTTCACTTGACGGAACTGGTAAAATAAAAAACCAAGTTCCTAAGGAGAAGAAGGAAAAGAAGAAGAAAGAGAAGAAGAAGGAGGAGCCAAAAGCGACTGGGGGCAAACAAGTGTCGTCTGACAAAAATCCACACACAGCACTGACTAGGCCTAAATCGCCATGTGTCATATGCAAGGGAGACCATTTCCACAGAGATTGCCCCTACATCCCTCAGATACTAAGGGACTGGTCTCCCCGTTTGCACAATCCGGTGGCATCAACCTCTGATAGCCATGTTGAATGCACACTGTCAACTAGCGAAAGTGAAGTCCTTAGACAAAAAGGGAGAGCTAGATCTCCCTGTAGACTGTGCGAAGGCAACCATGCCATCCACCGTTGTCCCTTCTTAGACGAAGCGAAAAGAGTTTTGGATGATCGTCCGGTTTCACCGTTACGACTTCCTCCTGGATATAAAAAACTCTTATCGAGTCCTTCGTTAGTTGAAAACTCAGCTGGCCCGCTCAAGTGGTCAGCTGAAGCGCCGGTCATTGAAGATGAACCAGCTGAATCCATACCTGACGAAAGTCAAAAGGTCGAGGCGGTAGTTGACCCGGTCTTGCCTTTAGAGGATATATCTTCGAATGATACAATCACTGAAGGGGATAAAGATGACACCATCCAAATTCTCTTCATCAACACACACTCCGACGAGCACGGGGGCAATTCCCCCATTCCTTTATCGCAGGAAGGAAGTTCGTCAGAGCGATACCCGGCCGTCTACTCGGTCCCACCACCAAGCAACCTAGTTGTCTCCTTCGACTGGAACCAACTAGATAGACCCCGTTTTCCAGCAAGCATACCATTCAGAATTATCGTCCAAATATACAGAATGGTCATGGCTGGCACCATCACTGATGAGGGGGCATCCGTGAGTATCCTTTTCTCCACTGCTTGGAAAGCGCTTGGTTCGCTAGCGCTTTTGCCTGAAATGAGAAATCTGACAGGCTTTGATAAAGGAACCAGTCGACCTTTAGGGATCCTCCCCAATGTGCCTATCACATTGAAAGGGAAGATCGTTCAAATGAACGTGATGGTCGTTCAAGGACCCTTGGATTATAACCTATTCCTTGGACGAGACTATATATATTGCATGGGAGCCATCGTCTCCTCACTCTTTAGAGTAATGTGTTTTCCGCACGAAGGAAGAGTGGTCAAGCTTGTGGACCAGCTTTCATTTCCCAGATCACGCATCGCAAATAGTCATATACCGTCCCTAAATGGTCTCTTCACACAAGAAATGTCTCAACCCATGGTCTGTCCTCCCAATGAGCACGAGTGATTCGGAAGGATATGACTGGAACCCAGGGGGCATGCGTCCTGGTCTGCTTCGGCAGGAAAACTTTGGGTATAGGGTAGGTTTCCGCGGGAGAATATGACTAGTCTGTACCCCGTCCGTCTTGGAAGAGGGGTTATTCTAGAATAAGATTCTTTTGTCAAAGTTATGTGTTTGGCGCTCGTTGTCACTCACCTTTGTTTATCTCGGTAGACATCGCCGAGGAAGTGTTTTGTTTGCTACGCAAATGAGACAATCTTTGGTAACCTGAAAGAGGTAGGCCTTTCCTGGTAGAACAAATGTTTTATCTGCAAATTGAGAGGTAACCTTGAAATCATACTTTATACCTGGGGGCATGCAAACCTTTTGGAGTGCAAGCAAGGGGCGGCTATTTATTTTTTAAATTTTTAGGTCCTCCCTTTAAACCTGTAGGTCTAACCCTTTAAACTCGTAGGATTAGTTGTTTCCAAACTTGCATAACGAAAGGATGCGGGGCATAGCTTTGTAAGGCGCAAGCTCCATAAAAAATGGCATCTTACATGAGACATTCTTATCATATGACTGGATTATCGAGCAGTTTTAGCACATAGTTCATGCTCGTTAAAAAATAAACATAAGATCGAGCAAGTGTTTCAACCCGCGTTTAAGCTCGTTAAAAAATGAACTATCCTCTGGTAAATAACAACCGTGAATGTAACATTATCAGCGATTAAAGCCTTGGTCGTGTTTGCACCATCACCTCCACTTTTCCATTGGCCAATCATTCACCTCCATATGATTGTTTACCCATTTTGAGGAACAGCTGCGAAGAGTGATTTCACTAGCCATCCTTGTGACACTGCCGTGCTTGGAAAATTCCAACCCTTACCTGGAATCAGCTGCTAACCCGTTTTATCACTCGTTCCTCAAAAGACGAGTCTTCTTTAAGCTCTTTTCATCTGACTCGTAAAATATGAAAAGATTGCCGAGTTTTGGCCTTCCAGCTCGTTAAAGCGACCGGAAGTGCTATCCCTCCTCTAGATCTTAATCTTTTTGGACCTGAGGGATTATTGCACAAAAATATCGAGCGCTTGTTTTGTTCGGCTCGTTAAAACTATCGAAAACTCATCCCTTCTGTATTGTTTTATACTTTTTCAGACTTAAGGGATTAGATGACGAAAAAGGGACTTTGGAGTTATCTTTACATACCGTTTTAGACTCTCTAAAAATGAAAAGGGACCAAGTTATCTTTGTCGTTAAACTCGTTAAAAAACATTAATAGCGACAAACTTGTCTTTAGACGAGAACGAGTTTCACTATCGCTAGGCTCGTTAAAACATAGCGATGGGTTTGCCCGAAGGGCAAATTATAGAACAAGCATATGTTATCCTCCTCGAGCTTGACAAAAATAAAGAGGTACTGGTCAGAAATGACTGGGGAAAAATTGGGAAGAAACTCAAAGAACTATTATTGGTAGCAAGTCGCTCTTGAACATGACACTTCCACTCCGTGCCTGAGTCGGGTTGGGTTGTTTCATTCATTGGTCACATCACCATGGTCTCGCCATACCATCCACCTTTGGGGTAAATGCTACCGATCCATCACACAAGTGTCGCCGATATGTTCAAGAGAAGTCATCCAGAGAAGTCAACCGTGTCCTATCCACTACCATACATTATCCTTCATTCTTTCATGACCGCCACCCTGAACCATATATCATCAGATCGTTTTCACCTCCATCAAAATCATTTGCTCCGTTCCATGTCACTGGTGTGGGATACATCAAGGCCCTCCTTTGATGGATCTCTTCTTGTCGACATCAGCTCATTATCCAAGAAGTTGATCTAGGAACAACCCCTTCAGTACTTTGAAGCTTGCATGCCTCAATGGCAAGTTTCTCACTTCCGGCGACAAGTATACATCAATGACCTTCGACCGAAAGATTTTGCATGGTGTTTGACGCCAAGTCCTTTATTCACACCACGTGAATTGTACTGCAGTACCTTGATGGTCATTATCATTATTGGTGATTCCTCTCGCGCTTGTTAACGGTTTACATCATTGACTGGTAATCAAGCGATGTCTTTCCATGTTCGACTTCAGAACATTTCTCACATGGATCGACTTGTACTTAGAGTAAATATCGGATGAGATTGAAGACCCCGGATCTAGTTTCATCCATCCGGGCTGCGATATATATTCAGGAAAAATAAAGACATTGACATGTACAACATTGCAGCAGATAATCATCCTTTCAAAAGGATGATGATTTCATCAAAATCATCAGTCTACCATCAGACGATTGTCTGTTCTATGTACAAAAAAAACGAATTTATAAAGTTGAGCATGGGAATGCCCGCCTCAGCTAGATCATGAAAGCAGTATGAAAAATAATGTATTGTATTGTATCTTATTACAGGTCTCCTCCCAGCATTGGAAGAAATTCGGATCCTCCTAATAAAGAATTGCACCCGATAAAACGGCCTCATACTTTAGGGGGCAACTGTTATAGGAATTTTTGTGCCTTACAGCATTGAGCATGAAATGTCCATAATTCAAGGGATCCAAAGTCCCTAAAAGAGTTGTTCCTGCCCCTAAAGGAACAAGGTCAACCAATGACAGCTTCTCCCAGAAGTTCTCCACCAAAAACCACTCAGAAACAGTCAAATCAGGATCAATTCAGAGGCTCCACTAGCTGCCTGCGTTGAAATGCAGAGGCTACACTGGCTAGGTGCATTGCAACGCAGGTGGAAGCACTACCAGGGTGCGCTGAGCGGGAAATGACAAATGGCAAGCTCATTCAACGAGGTGGAAAGACCATGGAAGCTTCCAGAATCTTCTCCAATGACACTTGCCTCAATGAATTCGACTAGTGATGAGTAAGAGGCTCTCAACCTCCAAGTGGAGGCAAGAACTGACAGAGAGAAGCCACAAGTCAAAACATAAGCTGACTCATCCTCTCTGCTTACATCTATATATGGATCTCTCACCCAGAGGTTCAGGAGGCTGGAATTTTGTACTTTGCAGAGAATTGTTGTTGGTTTGAGATTGAGATTAGTACATTGGGTGATTTATGCTTTGTTGGAGGAGAGGAAGGGACTCTTTTGCTGGGAGGTAGATGCTGGATCAGAACTCACTTGGTTGTATCTCCTCTTGGACTTTCTTATTCTATCAATAAACTATTTGAGTTTCTCCTACATGCTGTGTACCAATGATGTTTTGTTATGCTTACATGTTTAGCTTAATCTGATCTTGAGCTTTTTATGAATGTATATCTATATCTTCGTGTAGTTTCTCTCTCTTGTGATCTTGCAGGAATTCGGTGAAGCTGGGCCGATGAAGGAGCAAGGAGCTGAGAGCCACTGAAGAGAGGAGTGATTGGATCAACAAACTAGCGGAAGACACAGGTTAGTTACATCCTTTCTCCTCATTTACATTTCATAAAGAAGAAATACTCAATTAGTTTTCCTTGTTTGTTGCTAAGGCACTATCACACCTTAGAGTGGGATAGGGGCATTCCGAATGGATACTTTTCCCAACAACACCATGGCAGAAATAAGGACACGCAAATCAAAGGGATAAGCGAAATTTTTTGAGGTAGAGCACATTGGGAGAATTAGGAAGGAAATGGCCTTCAAAAACCTCTAAAGAAATGCCCCTTTTCTTAAGTGTAGGGGTAATCAGGGGTAGACATAGCTTCCATGGTGTCCTCATCGGGCTAGGAGATGGGCAGACAGGAGGAAGACTGACTACATGATGCGGTGGCATTACCTGGTGCATCAAATTGAGGAATAAGGTTTGCATATGCATCGTCTTGAATGGCAAATGATGGACTGGTAGACGGAGGATCTATTAATGTTGAGACCTCAGATTATGTTGAAAAAGGTTTGATAGAAATGCGTGCAGAAAACTCAGGATGATTTGTCGGCGAGGAACGCGAGGATGACAACAGGTAAAGAATGGGGCATGTGGTGTTCGTCATCTTGACATCGGGGGAAGGGATCACCATAGAAGGGCTAGAGTTTCCCTGTTCTGGTTTACTAGTGGTATGAGAATCCATAAGTAGAGGAGTATAGGTTCCGCTACGAGAGTGACCTCGTAGTCACGAATTGCCCCAAGGAAATCGTGAAACTCATTGGGACAAGGGAAACAATCGGAATAGTGACCATGAAGATTGCAAAGGGTGATCAAAATGGGAAGAGTGACCATGAATAGTGGGAAACATTTTGAGTTTATTAGGTGGGACTAGTATGTTAACATGGACTTTCAGAATATTCGACTCAGGGAACACCTCACGAACCAAAGGTTTAAGTTGAGGAAGCTCAGGACATTTGTTGGTGGCGTGCCCAACGACTTCACACAAAGTGCACTGGGGTGTCGAATTTGGGGCCTTAGGGGTTGGAGGATCTTGGGGAGCCTTGTCCTTCAAATCTTTCTTTTTGGCTTTGCGCCCTGGCCAGATGCTTTCGCAACAGGAGCTAGTTTCTGTTGAGGTTGTGATGGAACTAAAGCAGTGGCAGGGGTCATGGGGACTGGTTGAACCAGGGTCAAAGCATGATATGGTCTTGGCTGACCAAGCCGAATGTTCGCAGGGTAGTCGATGTGCCATACTAGGATCCCAAGGGTCATGTTAGGAAGGACCAGCAAAGCCATGATAGGTACAGAAAAAAATTCCCAAAGGGGGAAATAAGAAAGGTATCTAGTCGGTAGGATAATGTCCCAGCAGAATAGCTCCTGGATGGTTAAGACCTGGAGGAACAGTTCCTGGAGGGAACATAGGAGAGGAACCCACAGATGGAGGAGGTCCTAGGGGAATGGGTCTAGAGGGTTCAATTGCAAGAGCAACAATAGGATGCTGAGGAGATGGTTGTTGATCAGGTGTACTGGACTACTTAAGGGCATACTGTGATGCTTGTAACATGCAAAAACTCATGGAAGTAGGTTCAGAAATGGGAGGGGGGGACTAGGGGAGGCACCCAACAATGCGGAATCCTTATAGACTCTGGGCGAGACACTGGTGCAAGAATTTGAAGACTAGTTGTCGGACATCGATGAGATGATGGACTCAGGGGAGGTCATAGATGTCAGCTCGTAGTAAGTCAACTGATCAATGGTAACAATCTTCCCTTCATGGGGGAAGAACATATTGAGGAACACTGTAGGCACGACAACTGGCATGTCATATGTGTAACTATGACCTAAGAGGATGTTGTAATCCAAAGGGGCATCAGTGAATTTCATATCGACATGTACAACCTTGCCAGCAAGGGTCACTGGGTAGTTGTAGTACATGCCAAGGGGCTGGGAGGAGTGTCCATCCCAAGCACGCACAGTGATGCTGGAGGGGGACAACTCAGGTGAATTGAGTTGTTTCCAAATAGCAGCATGCATCAGACAGGTGGATGCGCCTTTGTCAATAATGCATCTAGAGATGATGGCATTTCTGACTCTAACTAGTAAATGGAAAGCAATAGATGAAGGCAATGGGAGATGTTATGATGTATCAACCGAGAAGACAATCAAACGATCATCAGAAGGATCCACTACACCTAAGGAAATTAGTAGAGCCTTTTTTTGGGAAGGGCACAACTGGAGGACTTCCAATGTCGACATGGCGGTAGGTGATTGCGCCAAGTCATCTACTATACTATACATATGGGCAGCTCTGTTAGAAGCCACATTACGGTGTAATGGTCCCTTTAGGATCTTGGGAATGGCCTCAAATTTGGGTTGAGGGATCTATAAAGGACCATTTCGTGTCGTAAGAGGCTCAAGGGACACTTTTGGTTTTGGAATCAGCAGTTGACGAAGTGGAGGGCTTGTCATATTGACGCGACCGAGTTTGTAGGTTGATATTGGAGGGGTTAACCTCATCAGAGTTCATCATCAGGATTTGGTAGTCACTGGGACCAAAAGTTTAGGGGAGGTGGGCTGCTTGACTTGGCTAGGGTTGAGCAACAACAAATCCTTGCTGAGGGAAAGGATTTGTGAGCATGACCAGTTGAGGTGGCACAGGATTCTGAGGTGATTGTTGACCTCGAGAAGATGTTTGAGCTTCCCACATTTATTGTATCTAGGGTAAAAGAGGACACTCATGTGTATAGTGGCCATGTACACCACAACATGCACAAGGCTTGTTCATACGAATAACCTTTTTCTACTTGGGCTGGCCGCCTTGTTGCTAGTTGTTGGTGTTAGGTTGGTTCCCTTGGGGTTCACTAGGCTAGTTACCTTGGTTACCCTAGTTACCCTTGTTAACCTTACCCTTATTCTTTTTCCTCGAATTCAGGGGATTGGTATCACTCTGCTGTGAAAACACCTGGCCTTGAGGGGGTGATGGCTGTTGGGGCTGAGAATGCATGGGATGTTGTGGCACTAATGCTTGAGGGGCTAGAGCACTAGGCTGTGAATAAGAAGGAACAATAGTTTGGTAGATGGGTTGGGGCCCTGGAAACATGTTGCTAGCAGGAGGGCATAAATGTTGGAGGAAATGGTGCCCCCATGTGGAAAGCCATAAATCTACTGAGAATATGGTGAAGGGTTTGAAAGGGATCCAATCATATCATCGACAACATGAGATGCCCCCGGTGCATTGGCACTTCCAGGACGAGGGAGGTTTGGAATAACAGTATAGACATAATCAGATTGAGTATAAATTAGATCGTATCTCAAAGTGTTCTAGAGAGATTCTTCCTCGATCTGAGGAAAATGCGACATGACATCTTTTTCGATGGGGGATAAAAGGCTCTTAAGAAACCAATCTACATAGACATGGTCCTCGAAAGGTGGGGCACAACATGTGCTCCTCCTTTGATGCCACTGTTAAACATGGTCAAAAAAGCAAGTGGCGGAGGACTGATGCAATGTGGTCAATAGCTTTGTACCAGTGTCGTACCAGGGAGGTAACTCAAAATATGATAAGAACGCTTTAGCAAACGTCATGAAAACAGAACGAGAGGCAGAGAGCTGGTCCACATACCATTTTGCAGCGTCTCCGGTGAGCATGCGTTGGAAGAGCTGAAGACGAATGGAGTCATCGGTTATGGATTTGGACGAACACCACATGTGGAAGGATCGAAAATGGTTGGTAGGATCCTCTCTAGCAATACCCTCGAACTTTGGGATGTCTGAGGGAATATTAGTCGGCACAGAGCGCCAACCAACAGCATGGTGTATGGGGTCATTTATCAACTAATTAAGATTAGGTAGACTTAACCCAACCATAAAGGGGAGCATGAGGGCTATAGGAACAGTTCCCGAAAATTTTTCCCCTGATGTGACCACCGATATAGTACTGGAGCCACCACTAGTTTGGGTTCCTGCACCAGCTGTGGGTCTAGACATGGTGACGATATGTGATGTAGGAGGGTCAGAATCAAATGAGGAATCAGAAGGACCAGGAGAAGAGTCGGTATGGGCACTCGAAGGGCTATGAACTGGAACTCGATGGGGAGGGGTAATACACCCAAGCAAAAACTAGGGGTGAAGGCATAATATTCTTCGTGACACACGCCTTGGTGGTGCAATGGTGGAAGGACACATGGAACATGAAAATGATGAAGGGAGATCAAAAATATATCTTATTGTTGAATTTAGGCTTCTGTGATCGATATCAAGTATTAAGAATATTTTTCATCGTAAATCACATCATAATTCATTTGTCAGCACATTTCAAACCAACAAGTGTGGTTTATCGTCAGAACAAGTTGAAGAACCAGACCATGGTAGGTGTCTATGTTATTCCTTGTTCTTGTGGTAGCCCCTATGTTGGTGAGACTGGGTGCTCTATTAATCAGAGGATTCATGAACACTCAACCGACATAAAACATATGAGGACCTGGTCTTCCTCCCTAGAAAAACACGCGGAAAAAACTAAGCATCACGTATGCATTGAGGAGGCCCGTGTTATTGCCAAGATTTCCCCTTTTCATCACCAAAAGTTTAGGGAGGCCATAGAAATTGGAAAAAGGTTGAGCAATCTCGATAGGGATAACAGCTGGAAGATTAGAAGATGTTGGGTCCATGTCCTTTCTTCCTAGCAGCCCCACCCTCTCCCCCGCCCTTTGTATTGTTCCTTTCTTGTTATCTTCTATTGTCTTCTAGACCTTGTGTTGTCCTTTATCTGCACGTTCATTTTGATAATTTTTCATCATTTTTAACTTTTCTTGTTCTCCTATTAGAAATAGATGTTTATTTATAGAGGTAGTAAAAATATTTTGGATTGCAGGTTTCTGTGGAGAGGTTTTTGAGAGATTGTATTCGGATAATCCACAGTATTCATCATTTTCTTTTTGTCGACATTTCGAGCCTAGAGCAAGGCTCATCATCAGGACTTTGATGTACAGAGAAGAGAGAAAAAGATCTGAAATAAATAAGAAATTTAAAATCTTGCTTTGATATGGGTTCCGATCCTAGTTACGAACAGTGGCTATGATGTCTCCATGTATCCTTCCTTCCTTTTGGCATCGAAAACTGACTTTTTCCCAGAGCTTGCACGCAAGATGACAAGAGTGCATAAGATGCTTTATGGATTCCTCTTCTTGTCTGCAATTGGGGCACAGGGAGGGCCCATGATAGTTCCTCTTCCTGAGATTGTCCCATGTGAGGATTTTATTTTGACATAAAAGCCAAAGAAAGGTTGAGACTTTTGGCTAGATGGTAGGGTCCCAGACTTTTCTCTAGAGAGGGTCTTTGACCATATGTTCCTTGATAATGATGTTATAAGCCTCCCGAGTAGTGAAGGTACCTTTTTCTTCATAGCCCCATCTAAGAATATCCCTTTCGTCTGAGTGCTGTATTTTCCTCTTCAATAATTCTGTATCAAGAGTCTGTTGAACTTGTTCTGCACCATGTCTTAAGATTTGGTCCTCCTTAATCCATTTCATGTTTCCTTGTTTTGTAGAAGGATTCCAAAAACTTTTGAATTTGTCGAAGGTTTGCATATCCTTCTCTGGAGGTTTCAGAGGTGAGATTAAGTCCTTTAACTTGGGCTACTGCTACCATGAATCTTCCTAGAACCTTGCTGTGTTGCCATCCTTAACTTCCCAGAAACTATGCTGCTGAATTAGGCTTCTGTGTTGCTTGGCCGAATTCCAGATTAGGGAGCCCATGCTAACTTCTGACATTCATATTAGTTCTTCTGTTGGGCGATTACCGGCATATTTTGCTATCCATAGAGTGGCCCAGGGGGTGAATGGCACAGTAAGCCATTTCCACCATATTTGAGCACCCATGACCTCGTTGCTATGGTAAGGATCCCTCAGTCCAGTTCCACCAGCACACTTAGGAAGGCACACCGTGTCCCATTTGACTAGAGCCCATTTGTGAATTTGACCTGAATTTCCCCATAAGGATCGCTGGAGATGTTTAATTTCTTTGAGAACCCATTTAGGAGCAGCTAGGATCAAGAAAATGTACAACGGCATGGATTGAAGAACAAATTTTATAAGGACTAAACGACTCGCCATATTGAGTGCCCTGTGAATCCAAGAGGATCTTCCATGAAGAGTGCTTCAAGGCCGAGGCAGTCATGGGAGCTCCTAAATATTTGGAAGGGAGGACAACAATAGAGAATCCAAGAATGCGAGCTATGGCTGCTTGGGTAGTAGTAGGGGTATGAAAAAAGAAGATTTGGGATTTGGCTTTATTGATATTGGCACCTGAAGCTTCCGAGAAATCTGTCAATAACATTTTGAGATGACAAGCTTCCTAGACAGATGGATGACCAAAAAGCATGTTTTTCATCAACAAATTACTGGTGGGTGAAAGCGGAGGAGTTATGGAAGGACAATCCTCTTAGGAGTTGTGAATGCTGAGCTTTTTTAATGCTGCGGCCCAACCCTTCTGCCATAATAACGAATAGGAAGGGGGAGAGAGGGTCTCCCTGTCTAATTCCACAGGAAGGATGAAAGGGGGAGGAGGGAATACCATTGATCAAAACAGAAAAGGAGGAGGAGATGAGACTCATGACCCACCTTACCCAGGGAGGAGCAAAACCAAAAGTGATTAGAGTTTTTTTTTGTACATCCAGCTTAAGCTATCAAATGCTTTTGAAAGATCTATTTTGAGGAGAATACCTGACTTTTTGGATTGCTTCAGGGAGTGGATAATTTCATGAGTTAGGATGATGCCATCCATAATCTGCCTACCTTCAACATATCTAGATTTCTCAAGCGAAATGATGAGAGGGAGCAATAGTTTGAGTCTGGAGGCAATGATTTTGGAGACAATCTTGTAGATTATGTTGCACAGGGAAATAGGCCTATATTTGTCAGGGGTACTGGGTTGAGCTTCCTTGGGAATAAGGGCAATGAATGTAGCATTCATAGCTGGAAGCATCCATCTCAAGGTTCTCGATTCCTCAACTACCTGCCAGACTTCCATTTTAATCAGCTCCCAGAAATTGTGGAAAAAATTGGAGGTGAATCCGTCCGGGCCAGGCGCCTTCCCATCTTTCAATTGACGAACTACCGTTTCCACCTCCTGTAAGTCGACAGGCCTAAGAAGGAGTTGGTTATGCTCCTCTGTAATAACTTTAGGAATGTTCCTTGTAATTTTTTCTATGGCATGCGATCTATCTATTTGTGGCTCATAATGAGCTTGCTTGAAGTAGTTTAGAAGTTCGCTTTCAATTTCTTCATGTGTTTCCACCTTTACCCCCTGCTCATTTTGAATATGAGTGATGTTGTTATTCATTCTTCATTGGATGGTGGTCCTGTGAAAAAATTTTGTGTTTTTTTCTCCATCCTTAAGCCATCTTATTCTCAATTTTTGCCTCCATAGCGTTTCTTCCTATTTTTCCCTCTCTAAGATCTGCAACTCAAGATGCTTTCCTGTTCTGACAGGTCATCTGATCGGCCTTCTATTATAATCCTCTGCTGCAGTCATTTCATATCTTGATCGAGGGCACTCTGAGCCTGGAAAATATTGCCAAAAGAAGAATGGTTCCATTGTTTGATCTTGCCCTTGAGGTGCTTGAGCTTCTGCTGAAATTGAAACATTTTTGTACCATTTGGAGGAGAAAAATTGTTCCATTCTATGTTGATAAGGTTGTTGAAATCCGAATGAGACATCCAGAAAGCCTCGAAGTGAAATGGTCTACGGATTGTGTTGCCAGGACGAGACCATTGAAGAGAGATTGGCCAGTGATCTGACCCTGAGAGCGGCAAGATTGAAGCTGAAAAGTCTCCACCTAGATGTATTGCGTTGTCTGATAATAAGAATTTATCTAGACGAGAGGGAATCTGATGCAACCCTTCTCTTTTATTTTTCTAGGTAAAAAGTCCATTATTGTATGGCATGTCAATAAGCCAGTTGTTTTGAATAAATTCTTTTAGGTTGTTCCCTTCCTCATCCAATCTGTTCCTGCATCCCCTTTTTTCTTCCAGTCTAGTGATCATGTTGAAGTCGCCCCCAGTAATCCATAGTGGATGTGGTCTGTCAGTGTTGATTTCTGAAAGGGTGTTCAGGATTTCTATCTTATGCATGGACTGCTAGGGAAAATACGCATTGGTTATATGTGTTAGAAAATTATATATTACGAAGCAATGGAACACATAAAATATTGCAGAAATATAAACACAGAAAACGCACAAAACAAGAGAGACACAGATATACATGGTTCACCCAGTTTGGGTTACGTCCACCCCGAACAACCAGTCCTTCCTTTCTATTATCCAGCAAAATGAAGAGACACAACCTACAGCAAATCTGCTGTAATATCCTCTGTTTTCTCTCACAGTCTCACCTCTCTGTTTCTCGCTCACAGAATACACATCTATCACACAGCCTAAAATACAATACCCTCATACAAAGAGAGGGGTTGCCTTCTAGGGCAAAAAACACTAAACTAAACATAAGTTCTACCGTCAGATCATCCGCCTAATGAACGACCTAGATTGACTAGAAATTACTATACTTTTACAAGGCAATTTTACAGTTGTTTTTAGTTTCGGGGGCACTACCCCCGAAACCCACCGCCAGGGGGGGCTCCCAAAGGTCGCAGCCGCACCCCCCTGGACCCCCCCTGTAGCGAATATTTTACGGGTGGCGTTGCCGCCCCCATTTTGAACTGGGGTCCTATGTGGCGATACCTTTGAATATAGAATATAATCAGGCTCCACACCCAACAATCTCCCACTTGGAGACTGATTGTATTAACTCCACCGCTACTCCATTTGTTGGGCAATGACTCCTCTTTGGACCTGGTTGTTTCTCATCTTCATCGTCATCCTTGAAGACCAACTGAAACTGAGCATATTCTCAGTTTCTCCCTGGTTACAACTTTTGTTAGCATATCTGCAGGATTCTGGCTAGTGTGTGTCTTTTCCAGCTTCAACTCTCCATCTTCCAACACTGATCGTATGAAATGGTACTTGAGCTGTATGTGTTTTGTCCTGGAATGAAATGCTGAGTTCTTTGCAAGATGAATGGCACTTTGGCTATCACTGTATAATGTGCCCATATCATGCTCCTTACCCAATTCACCCATAAACCTTTGTAACCAAATCATTTCTTTACTAGCCTCTGTAGCAGCAACATACTCTGCTTCTGTTGTTGAAAGTGCAACAACACTTTGGATTTTTGAAACCCAACTGACAATTGTTCCTCCAACAGTAAATACATATACTGTAGTGTTCCTCCTGTTATCTCTGTCACCTGCCATATCTGCATCAACATATCCTTGTAGGCAGATGTTTGAACCACCAAAGCATAATGCTTGATTTGTGGTACCTTTCAAATATCTGAGAATCCATTTCACTGCCATCCAATGTTCCTTTCCTGGATTGTTCATGTACCTACTTACAACTCCCACTGCATGTGCAATATCAGGCCTTGTGTAGACCATTGCATACATTAAGCTTCCAACTGCTGATGCATATGGAACTTTAGACATATAATCCATGTATTCTTGGGTCTTTGGGCACATTTCCTTGCTAAGTTTGAAATGGCTAGCAAAAGGTGTACTAACTGGTTTTGCATTGTGCATGTTAAATCTTTTCAACACCTTTTGTATGTACTCATTCTGAGACAATGTTAATTTACGATTTTTTCCATCTCTAGTTATTCTCATACCAAGGATTTGTTTTGCAACTCCCAAATCCTTCATTGCAAATTAATTTGCCAATTTTCTTTTGAGCACATTTATTTCCTGCATGTTAGATCCTGCAACAAGCATGTCATCTACATACAATAACAATATAATATAGCTGCCATCATTTTTCTTTTTCAAATAAACACAATGATCAGAGTGACATCTAGTATAGCCTTGTTCAGACATAAACTTGTCAAATTTTAGATACCACTGCCTTGGAGCCTATTTTAAGCCATACAAGCTCCTCTTCAACCTGCACACTAGTTTCTCCTTCCCTTTCACCTCATATCCTTGTGGCTGCTGCATATATATCTCTTCCTCCAAATCCCCATGGAGAAAGGCTATCTTTACATCTAACTACTCAAGATGCAAATCTTCAGCTGCTACAAGACTTAAAATAGTTCTGATTGAAGTCATTTTAACAACAGGAGAAAATCTTTCATCAAAATCAATACCTTTCTTTTGTGCAAACCCCTTCACCACAAGTCTAGCTTTATACCTCTTTTTTCCTCCATCTTCTTCCTTCAGCTTGTAAACCCATTTATTCTTCAATGTAGTTTTTCCTACAGGAAACCTGACTAAATCCCAAGTCTGGTTATGCATTAAGGAGTCCATCTCTTCTTCCATGGCTACCTCCCACTTCTTCCTGCTTTCAACCTGCATTGCTTCTTCATAACATTCGGGTTCACCGGAATCAGTCAACAATAAATAATATAATGAAGGAGAGTATCGTTCAGGGGGTCTACTTATCCTGGTAGATCTTCTAACACCACTTTCAGGTGTTTGGGGTGCCTGTTGTTGTTGTGATGGTTGTTGTTGTTGTGGTTGTTGATTATTATTATTTTCAGACACCTTTACTTTTTCAGTGATTTCATCAAGAACTGCGTATTCCTTATTTTCCTTTTCCTGTTTCTTTTCCTGCAACTGATTCTTATACAAGACCTTTTCATTGAATATTACATCTCTGCTCCTAATGATTTTGTGATTTTCATAATCATATAAGCGATAACCAAAATCATTAACACCATATCCAATAAAGGTACATTTCTTTGACTTTGCCTCAAGCTTTGTTCTATTTTCTTTATCAATATGGACAAAGGCCTCACAACCAAAAGGCTTTAAAATAGATTAGTTTACCTTTTTACCTGTCCATGCTTCCTCTGGAACACCACCATCCAAGGAACTTGAAGGCCCTCTGTTTATTAGATAAACAGCAGTATCTACAACATTTGCCCAAAACTGTAAAGGCAATCCTGCATGCAATCTCATGCACCTTGCACGCTCCATGATTGTTCTGTTCATCCTTTCTGACACACCATTTTCTTGTGGTGTTCTTGGAACTATCTTCTCTCTGCGAATTCCATGCTCTGAACAGTACCTATCAAACTCTTTGTTGCAATATTCACCTCCATTGTCTGATCTAAGACACTTCAATTTCTTTCATGTCTCAATCTCAACCAAAGCTTTCCATTTCTTGAAAGTATCAAATACATCAGATTTATTCTTAATACAATAAATCCAAGTTTTTCTAGTTGCATCATCAATAAAAGTAACACAATAACGAGAGCCACCGAGAGATGATACCTGAGCAGGTCCCCATATGTCTGTATGCACAAGCTCTAATTTTTCGTTCTTCTTTTCTTTCCCAACTCTGAGAAATCTGACTCTCTTCTGTTTTCCATAAATGCAGTTCTCACAGAAGTCCAAATCAACATTCTTCAAACCCGGCAACAAATTCCTTGAGTGAAGAATCTTCATCCCCTTTTCACTCATGTGTCTGAGCCTATTATGCCATAATGTTGCATCTTCTCCTTTGGAAGTTAAAGCATTAACAGAGTTAGAAATACCATTGCATAAATACAATGTACCAACCTTTTCGCCTTTTGCTATTACCAGGGCTCCTTTAGTGACCTTCCAAGCTTTATCTGTGAAAGTTGTCACACAACCTTCACCGGCTAACTGCCCTGTTGAAATCAGATTTTTCTTTAGATCTGGAACATGCCTTACCTCCTTTAATAGCCATTGGTTTCCATTCTGCTGTTTTACAAGAACCTTACCCATTCCAACGATTTTACAGGTTTTATCATCTCCCAGACGAACTTGCCCAAAATCTCCTTGAACATAGTCATGAAAGTATTTCTTATCAGGTGTGGCATGGAATGAAGCCCCTGAATCTACCACCCAGGAATCAGTAATATTTTCGAAAGAAAGAATCAAAGCATCTTGTAACACCTCACCTGTCACATTTTCTTCATGATTGTTTTCTTGCTGTGCATCTCCTTCTTTTCCCTTCCGAGATCTACAGTCTTTCTTTAGGTGTCCTTTCTTTCCACATTTCCAGCACACTATCGCTGATCTGGACTTGGATCTGCCTTTCCTTGATTTACTGCGATATCCTGAGCTCTTTCCTCTTTCCATTTTTCTTCCTCTAGACTCTGCACTCAAAGCATTTCCCGATGTCTCACCGGAGCTTTTCCGTCACATTTCCTCGCTAAGGATAGCACCGACAACATCATCAAAATTTAAAGTAATAGATCCATAAACGGAGTTACTAATGGGCATTACCAAACCATTCCAACTTTCTGGTAATGAGCACAAGAATAACAGAGCTCTAACTTCATCATCAAAGTTTACCCCTACAGAACTTAACTGACTTGTAACTGTATTAAAATCATTTAAATGGTTTGCAACAGATCCACCTTCCGACATATTCATATTAAATAACCGTTTCATAAGAAATACCTTGTTTGAGGCCGAGGGTTTTCCATATAGTTTCGACAACGTCTGCATCAAACCCTCTGTCATGGTTTCCTTCGAAATTTTGAAGGCAACTGACGCAGCAAGGCACAACCGTATTGTTCCGAGTGCCTTTCTGTCGAGAAGGTTACATTCTTCATCTTTCATACCCGTCGGCATCTTTGTTTTTCCCCACAATGGTAGGTATAGATCTTTCTGATACAGATAATCTTCCATCTGCATCTTCCACATCGAGAAGTTTTGGCCGTTAAATTTCTCGACCCTAAAATTACCATCTTCTGCCATTGCTCCCACTTGAACCAGGAACCCTTCTTTCCTGCGAGTTTATCAGCCAAATAGACCTTCGGCTCTGATACCAGTTGTTAGAAAATTATATATTACGGAGCAATGGAACACATAAAATATTGCAGAAATATAAACACAGAAAATGCACAAAACAAGAGAGACACAGATATACGTGGTTCACCCAGTTTGGGCTACGTCCACCCCAAACAGCCAGTCCTTCCTTTCTATTATCCAGCAAAATGAAGAGACACAACCTACATCAAATCTGCTGTAATATCCTCTGTTTTCTCTCACAGTCTCACCTCTCTGTTTCTCGCTCACAGAATACACATATATCACACAGCCTCAAATACAATACCCTCATACAAAGAGAGGGGTTGCCTTATAGGGCAAAAAACCCTAAACTAAACATAAGTTCTACCGTCAGATCATTCGCCTAATGAACGGCCCAGATTGACTAGAAAGTACTATACTTTTACAAGGCAATTTTACAGCTGTTTTTAGCTTCGGGGGTGCTGCCCCCGAAACCCACCGCCAGGGGGGAGCTCCCAAAGGTCGCAGCCGCCCCCCCTGGACCCCCCCTTGCAACGAATATTTTACGGGTGGTGTTGCCGCCCCCATTTCGAACTGGGGTCCTATGTGGCGATACCTTTGAATATAGAAGATAATCAGGCTCCACACCCAACAAGATGCCCATGTGTATTGGTCCCTGTGATGTGAAATGTGGCTTGAATGAAATCCTTATTAGCATGGATGTTATTAAGCATAATGGTACGAGCGTCCCATATGATTCTTAAGCCTCCAAACGCCCCAGCGGCATCAACTGCGGCAGTGAGACCTCCTGGCCAGGCTTTTGCTGCAATTCTTTCCAGAGTGATTGAATTGCATTTGGTTTCTTGCAAGAATAGAATTTGTGGATTCTTTTGCATTATCATATTTTTGAGTAGTCTACCTTTCCCTGGGCCATTGAGCCCTCTGATATTCCATGATATTAGCTTCATTGGGAGATATTGTGGACGGAGTTATAGTACTTTGTAAGCTTGGAGTATCTGCCTGACTCCACTAACATTTCTCCTATTCGGATTGTTCGTTGGAGATCCATTTTCCTTCCACTTTTTTTGTTATCTTTGGTATGTTTTCCATCCCAAAGGCTGCCAGTCTGAATACCTAGGGATTTTTTCCTTTGTGCTCTTGAGAGGATCACCTCCAGATTCTCTAGGCCTAGAATGTCTAGATCCCCAATATCTATGCTTTCTGGTTCTTCTTCCATGTGCTGAGATTCATTTAATCCTTCAGTTGTTTCTGTTGCTATTCTGGAATCAGGTTGCATGTTGTCTACCTCCATTCCTTGAATATTCCATGCTGGGACTTTATGCTTAGCAGAGGGGAAAGGATCTTTGGGCAGGGGATCTTCTTGGAGTTTCTTGGAGTCTACATGAGCAGATTGCTTGTCCTTCTGTGCCTCCCTCTCTGAGGAAGCAGGATTTTCAGAGTTAGGATCATTCTGTCGGGCCAATGCTTCAAAGTTGTTGCTCGTAGAAGGCTTGGAAGGGTTGGCTTGAGGCATCTTAGGATTGGAAGCCGGTTTCTTGTGGTTTTTCCTACGACTGGCGACTTTAGTGAAGCCATCAGACTCAGGTTTATCTGGTGCAGGAGGAGATGAGGGTTTTTTATTTAAAGGACAGTCCCTAAATAAGTGGCCCAGGGCATGGCATCTTCTACATCTAAATGGCACATGTTCATAGTCAATTAACTGAACCCATTAAACATCATCATGGTATATACTTACCACATCCGGGAGTGCCTTGCTGGGGTGCATGTAGACATAGATTCATGCGTAAGAGGTGTATCTTCAGAGTTTTGTTTCCTCTGCAACTTTGATCAATTCTCCAAGTACATTCCCAATGTCTTGTAGAGAGGATTTGTCCCAATATTCCATGGGGAGAGAGTAGAGACGTATCCAGACTGGAGCCCAGCTGAGGTCCTCTTTGTCAGGGTTGAAACGCTCTGCCCAGCCCCTGAGATACAGGTTGGCAACATTGAAAAAATACGGCCCTCCATCCATAACCCTATTCCAGTCCTCTAGGCAGTTAAAAATGGCGGTGAAGAACCCTTTAGGTCCCAGCTGCAGGGTGATGTGTCCTTTTGGGTTCCATTTAGCTGCTATCCAGCCCCGCAGCGCTTTCTCTGTCAACCATAGTCCTATAAACTTGCCTATCAGAGCATGGTCCCTCATATACTGTATCTGAGCATTGATACGGTGACTTGGGAGTTCTACCTTCAGATGTTCAGTCACCACTGACTTGCATGTGGTCGAGGAGACTTTGGGTTGTTCTTTGTCATCCGTTTTGGCTTGTTGTGAGTTCAGATCCGTGTTGTCCTCATTTTGATCCTCTGGTTTGGCGGCTTCCTCATTCTTTTGCCGCTCTTCATTTTCGTTGGGGGGAGGCCTTGCATCCTCCCCCTGGGGGGTGTTCATGATGTTCATGACTGCCCTGTTGAAATTGTATGGCCGTATTGCTGTCGTTGCGGGCAGGTCTACAGATGTCTGAAAAGATCTGCCATTGCAGAGTTTGCAAAAACCCTAGAATGCTGAACCGCTCCCCCACCACTTCAATCCATCTATCCTCTGAACGTTTATTCCATTATAACTTTAGGATAAATGAATAAATAATTTATTTAACTAATAACTTTGAACTAATTTTAATCTAACTAACTAGGTAGGTTAGCCCATAATAAACTATTTTAATTTATTTAATAATATTAGCTTGTATTTTTTATATATAGCTTTAATAATAGTAATAAATCTATTATTAGTTTATTCTCATTAAATATAAAAGTTAAATTTAATGAATTATAGTAATAAATTTAACGAAACTAACTTTTCAATTAATTTCCCTATCCCTATCTCTCGGTCCAATATAGTTCCCTAGTCAAATATAGTCGTTTACTAGTCAAATATAGTTGTTTCTTGGTCATATACAACCGTTGGATGATCTGCTCTCTCTACTTAAACAATGAAGATCCCATTATAACTTTACAATAAATGAATAAAGAAGTTATTTAACTAATAACTTTGAAATAATTTTAATCTAACTAACTAGGTAGGTTAGCCTTTAATAAACTATTTTAGTAATATTAGTTTGTATTTTTTATATATGGCTTTAATAATAATAATAAATCTATTATTAGTTTATTCTCATTAAATATAAATAGTTAAATTTAATCAATTATAGTAATAAATTTAACGAAACTAACTTTTGAATTAATTTCCCTATCCCTATCCCTCGGTCCAATATAGTTCCCTGGTCAAATATAGTCATTTCCTGGTCAAATATAGTTGTTTCCTGGTCAAATACAACCATTGGATGATCTGCTCTCTCTATTTAAACTGCTGCCATGGTTTGGTTCTTTAACTTGTCCTGACGATGAACCACACTTATTGGTTTGAAACGCGTCAGCAAATGAATTGTGATGTGATTTACGCTGAAAAATATTCTCAATATATCTTATGTCTATGATGCGGTGAGATAACTTTATTATGTTAAGTCTTGGCTTGGCAGTGTAAACCAAGCGCCCTTCACTTAAGGTGTGTTTGTGTGTGCAAGTGTATTAATTGATTAAGCCCAGATCGTGTTTGTAAAAAAGAAGAAAACATGCTGCAAATAAACTAAAATAAATAACAGAAAATAAACGGCAAAAAAATTAACTAAACCCCACCCAAACAGGGTTTGCAAACACTATACTTCTTGGTGGCTAAACCGATGGAAATACACTGAAACGGTCAAGATATTTGAATGTCGATGTCACTGGGATCAAGTGACTCTAAGTTGTTGGAAAGTGGTGCAACAACAACACAAAATCAGAGGCGAAGATTGCTACAAAAATATAGGGAGATGGGTGAAACACCTAGGGCAACCGATGGGACCCTAAGGGAATGACCAAATAAGTTTAAATACGAAATTATGGATGGCAGCAACCTATCTTATCAAATTTGAAACAAAAGGTTACAAATTTGGAAAATGTGGCTGAAGGCACTGTAGAAACTCAGACTTCTCAATCAGCAAAACTCCTTCTAGAAAGGTGGAAGTGTACTAGAAGCCCTAAGGGAGACTAAATTTGACTTTGACAAGTAAATTAGAATGGATCAAGGCCTAAGCGAGATGAGATAGAGGTCAGACACCCAACAGATAGATCTTAGCAAACCCGGAAACAAATCTGAGAAAAACCCTAAAACCCAGAAATTGCAGGTTCTGACCCTTTTTTTATGAAATCACACTTTTTAGACTGAAAGCTGCATTCTAAAACCCAAATCACACATTTTGGGCTGAAAACTATGATTTCTGTCTCGAGACTCCCGGTCTGCAAATTTTGGAAAAAAGTGTCGCCTTTGTCATGACTGGTTCTTGTGACATGCGGAAACGAACAAAAATCTTGCGAAAGTCATTAATTTATCAGATTTAGGGTTAAAGAACTAGAAAAAATTAAGAGAATTGAAAAAAAATAAACCCTAAGCTGAAAACCAAAGGTCACCCAGGTTTCTAGATCTGAAGTATAAAACCTAGTGGAGTCGCCAATTTGTTGTAGTGTTTTCTTCTCAATGATGTACGAAAAGAACCCACTTAAGATTGTGGATAACAAACAATCTCAACAATATAAATGACTACTAAACATTGTAGATCTACAACTATTGATAGAAACAAAACCTGCCAAAATTCTGATCTATGCTACGATCATAGTTAAACAGTGAAAGAAAGAGTAATAACCCCAAACATCCAATGGAAACTAGATATGTAAAGAATAATTTAATAATAACACCTGTGAAGAGAACAGATAAATGTTACTAGTCCCCCTCTATGGGATGGGTTCTTGGCTATCCTCAAACGTCTTTAGCTTATGTAGAGTCTCTCTCCTCTATAATGCATAAACCCAACAAAAATATGGTGTGTGACAATGAAAATAATCAGAGTTACAACAGTGAGTGCAACAATGAAAATAATCAAAAGTGAATAATGAATGGAAAACCCTCCTATTTATAACAAAATATTGAGTTATCCTCGAATAATGAGCAATAATAAAATATTATTTATCCCATTCTTGGAATAACTACCTAGAATATTTTATTATATTTGTTTAGGAGGGAAAAAGTATTTAAAATTTTATTTAGAAATAATAAATAAATAAACGACTTATTTATTATCTCAAGGAATTAGTTAAGGACTAATAAACAAATAATGATTTATTTAATTATTCCTAAGGTATATAGTCAAATTTAACAAAGAATAGTAATTAATTAATGATTAATTAGTTATTCTTAGAGAAAAATAAGATAAATAATGATTTATCTGTTTATTTTTCATGATTGGGTCAAATTTGACAAGGAATAATAATAAAACAATGGTTTAATTAATTATTCCTAGAAGAAAATCAAATAAATGGTGATTTATTTAATTATTATTCATGGGTTTAACTATAGATTACTTAATAAAGGTGGTTGATTAGGTAATTTCTCATAGTGAAAGCAATTTTACTAAGGAAAAATTGGCTTTACATGGTATACTTCAATCCATCTAGTAAATTAGGCTAGATGATCAATGTTTTGGTGATAACACTCAAGAATAAACTTCCCCTTTTGGAGGCTTGGAGCTTTCACCCTGTAGTTTGGTATTGCTCTCTTCAGAGAGGACTTTCACCCATCTTTCTCCTATCAAAGAAAGCCTTTCTAAAAACGTTCACATCTTCCGTCATATTTGCAGGCCCTCCCTGATGTGACATGCTCAATGAAGCTTCAACTGAAACTTGAGGTAGAACTGGTAGTGGAGATTGTGGCAACCTTGCACTCCTCCTCCTTGTCCCAACTTCAGGACTTTCAACCACCTCCCTTCTCCTCTCTTGAGCTTCAACCTTGTAAGCATCAAATTCACTTGCAAATAGTTATATCCTTCTTGCACAAAGAAAACCTTGCTATGATACCAAACTTGATCTGAATGAGAAAATTAGTTTGTTGTACTAAATTACTCTTCAGAATATGTAAAAGTGCTTAAGGATTCATGAGGTTAATTGCAAGTTTAAACATGAGCTTTTTGAGTGTTTTTATGTAAATTTCATGTACAAATTAACATAAACAAATGGCTAAAGAACAACATATAACAGACGTGAACACCACCAAAACAGTATCACAGCAACACATGATGAAGGAGTTCACCCTGCCTGGGCTATGTCTCCTTGGTCCAGTTTCCAATGGCTTGGTCCTCTCTATTATGTTAAAAATGTGAATACATCTGTTTATAATGCTCAGATAGCTCTGAAACTTCTTCCAATGGCTTTAGAATGTAGCCTCTTTCTGCTCTTGATTTGGTAAAAAACTCATCAAGCTATGGCTTTCCAAGCCTTTCTTCTAATCGCACCGCAATTTCCCCAAATGTGGCACCATCCTACAAATTCTCCCCAAATTGTGTTAACAGAGCATCGATTTCGCCTAATTTGGGAAAAATCATTGAACACATTAAATAACCTATAAGGCCTTAAATCCACAAATTATGGACATGTGGGGGGGAGACGTGCCCAGGGCTAAGGCCAACGATCCTCCCCCGCCAGTTGGGACCCCACTCTGCTCCGATGGTGGTCCCATGGGTGGCGCGTCCAAGGGCTATCCCCTGTGGCTACCCCTTTTCTTGGAATGCACTAAAACATAACTCTAAATATGTGTGAAAAATCATAGTTTAATAAGAACTATGTGTGGCATGTTGGTAGAAGGCTTGGTCTTGATTCTTGGAGGTCACGGGTTCGACCCCCACCACTACTGCCCGGACCTTAAATGAATTTTTGGTGGCCCTCGAGCTGCGACGTGGTGGCTTCTAGCTGGGCCACATGTCAGGCTGTGGTTGGCCACCTTCCAACTAATCACATTCCGCCAAATGCACCCAATGACAAACTGCCACTTGGCATCATATGATTTGCCGAAGGAGCCCGTTAACCAATCAACCCTGCCATGTTAGCATACACAATCAACGCCACGTCAACAATACAAACTACTAGCTGGGTTGTCACATTTTGCAAAAAATTTCATGTTTGGGAAAGCGAACAGAGCACGGTGTCTGTTTCACGTGAAATGAGTTGCACCAGATTCAAGATGACGAGAACTATGCAATAGTTCAGGTTTCATAATGATCCGACAACTTTGAATTTTGAGCTATTTTTTTAGCACCTAGTCACTTTAGCTTGATTGGACACTTGGACTCATATTTTAATGGAGATAAATAAATTTTAGTATCTACTTCAGGTTATCTTATGAGTCTTGGATCAAGAGTTGTCTCTTAGAGGTCACGCCAATAATTTGTTCTAGCAGATTCCACAACTAAGGAAGAATATGTGGCAGTGGTTGAAGCAATGAAGGAACTTGTGTGGCTAAGGAAAATTATGGAAGATTTGCAGTAGAAACAAGCTCATTCAACTCCTCTTTTGATTGAGAGCATTTTTGCAATAAAGTTGGCCAAGAAACTAAAGTTCCATAATTGAATGAAGCACATAAATGCAAAATATTATCTAATTCAACATCATGTTGAGGCTAGGACTATCCATCTACGACATTGTTCCATAAATGAGCAGATTATAGGCATCTTCACCAAAGCGCTTGGAAGAGAAAAGTTTGAAAGATTCAGAATGATGATTGGAATCACCAACATCCTTTCAAATTAAGGGGGGGAATGTTGGCAAGTAATTTTTGGGATTAGGAAATTTATGTAAATATTGTAGATAAGAAACAAAGGAAGGTGAAGAGACGCTTGAATTTGAATTCCAAGAGTCTCCATTCAATGTATATATCAATAATATCCTATTGCAAATCTCAACAATTCATTCAGAGTTACCAAAACCTAGCTTGACAATAAAGACTAAGTCTAATTTACTTTTATATCTATCATATGTCCATAAAAAATATTTTTTATTAAGTATAAATTATTTTTCAAAAAAATCAATTTAAAAACAAAACCTCAAAAATCTTAAATCCCAAATTAACATGTATTTATAATAATTTTATATATATATAAAATATATATCAATAAACAATATATAAGAAGTTATATGTTTTTTTATAATAAACAATATACCATTAAAATGTTTTAATCATAATAAAATGTTTACTTATTAATCATAATAAAATTACTATTTTTATTTATAATTGACTTAATAATTTTTTGAATAATACTTTATCACGTCTTAACTAGTTCCAGCTGTAATTTTTGTGTTTGAAATCGATTTGCAGTAGTCTCACCAATATTGTGACACAAAAATCAAACAAAAAATATTATAATTAACTAATAAATTCCTTGTTGTCAAAAAAATATATTAATTTTTCTGTAATATTTAATAGTAATAAATCCTGCAGTTTTGAAAAATGAAAATTAATGCTTACCTGAAAACCAGTGCTTAAGATGTTTACATACCAAGACTTTGACTTTCATCAATCCTCTTCAAATTATTAAAAAGGAAAAGTTAACTCGTTGTTATAGGTTTGCATCCCAATACGTTAGTCAACTTGAAATTATAGAATAAAAGACTAATTAGTTATTAAATGTTTGCATATCAAAACTCTAATCAGTAAACTTGAAATAGGAAAAGAAAATAAAGAAGCCTAACTTCAAAAAATTAAAAAGTGGCACCAACATTCAATTGAAAAAGTAGAACATTTTCTTAGATATCAAGAACTGAAATACATTCAGAGTAAACTTGAAATAAGAAAAGTTAAAAAAAGAAAAAAGCTAACTTCAAACAGAATAGAAAAGTGGCACCATCATTTGTTGTTATATATTTGCATCCCAATATGTTAGTCAGTCAACTTGAAATTATTGAATAAAAAGCTAATTAGTTATTAGATGTTTGTATACCAAAATTTTGATCAATAAACTTGATATAGGAAAGGAAAAGAAAAGAAAGAAGCCTAACTTAAGCAAATTAGAAAAGTGTCACTATCATTCAATTGAAAAAGTAACCTTCAATCGAAAAATGGAAGTTGAAATTATTGAATAAAAGGCTAATTAGTTATTAGATGTTTGTATACCAAAACTTTGATCTATAAACTTGACATAAAAAAAGAAAAGAAAGAAAACTAACTTCAAGCAAATTAAAAAAGTGTCACCATCATTCAATTGAAAAAGTAGAACCTTCAACTGAAAAATGAACCTTTCTTTAGCTATCAAGAACTGAAATTCATTTTCAATAAACAAGCCTAACTTCAAACAAATTAGAAAAATGGCACCATCATTCAATTGAAAAATAAATTTTTCCCTTAAACATCAAATACTAAAATACATTTTCTCATTTTTAAATTAATATTATATTACATTGTTCACTCAAAAAATAAACGAAAATCCTTGTTGACATAACCATCGCAAATCAGCTAGAATACATTTTCTCATCAACTCAGTCAAACACTAATTATCTTCAAATAATTGTGGTCATTCCATTGTAAATAAATAATTATCAGTGGTATCTCAAATGGGAGTAGATGTCGACATCCCATCCATTGCTGTGGTTACTGTTAAGTGAGATTTTCATATAACAAAATATATGTCGTCTTTTGTGATGTCATGCTCTGGAATTTGAAATCAATTACTTTGGTTAATACATTGAATGTGGTCTTTAACTATCAAGACTTATTTGATTGGGTTATTGAATATTATGTGATTGTGGGAGGTGAACCTAACACGAGGACAGCGACTTCTGATTCCAAATTAACTTTTAAGATTTTAGGTCTCTGATTGAGGTCTTATCAACATATTTGAAAAATAAAAATCTGTCATTTTATACAAGGTAAGGATTTCTATTATTTAAATTGACTAATGATATGTTTTTAACGTTAATCCTTTTTCTTAAAAACACATTTACCTTTTCAGATATTCTGAAATTTAATTGGACACCCAATTGTTTGATTGCTCACATTGACATTATGACATTACATATTAGATATTGATAAAGGTAAGATTACTCACATTGACATTATGACATTACATATTGATAAAGGTAAGAGAAGGGTATTGTATATTTTCTAAATTGTGATATTTTAACTTTCTATAATAAAATTTTATTAAGTTTGAAGAATCAAAATATTGTTATTTTAAACTATATTGATATTAAAAGAAATACAATTTTGGTATCTTAACTTTATATAATAAAGTTCTATTAAATTCGAAGAATTAAAGTATTTTTATTTTAAACTATAATGATATTAAAAGAAATGCATTTTTGTTGAGTAAAATATGGAAAAGTAACCATTTTAAAAGGATTTTAATTTGTAAAAATTGGGAACTATATTAATATCATGGATACTATTTTTAAAAGGAATGCAATTCGTAAAAGTAGAAAATTATATTAATATTATTGATATTACTTTCTTTTTTTTTTGTCATAAACTTAGTCAAAGTAGAAAATTATATTAATATTATTGATATTACTTTTTTATCGTAAAGTTAGTCAAAGTGTGTGTATATATATATAGTTTTGATTTATTAAATTGGAAAACTAAATTAATAATAAAAGTTAATGTTTTTTGTTTTAAATATTTATTTATTAACAAGATACATACACAAAGGTCTATTAACCAAGATTTCAATATGCTAAGACATTATGCCATAACACTGATAAATTCGAAGTGAAGTAGAAAAGTTATAAGTCAATTAAAACCATCAAGAGATGTGGAAATATCAATGGAACTGGGAATGGTTGGATTGACTAGAGGTGTAGGATTGGTTTGTTGTAGAGTTGGTCCTCAATGCAAGGCAATTTATTTAAATAGAAAATAAATTTAAAAACATGTTATTGAGTATGTACATATAGGTTCTAGATAATGAAATATTAACACAAGGAAGACATTGACCTCCATATCTCATGCACTAAGGATACTACTATAAATTTGCTAGAAAACCTCGAGTTCGAAAGAAGGAAAGTGAAAGTTAAAATCTAGAAATTGTCACAAGAGGACCTACCTACATATAGCAATAAGAAGATAATTTATATTGATTGTGAATTTCTCTTTTTTGAGCAAACAATTTGTAACTATGAAAATTACCTCCCAAATTACATTGAATAATCAAATGGGAAAAGGAAAACTTGTAAAAATGAGGCCTCACAAGAATAGAACTAATGTTGACATAATATGGATTAATGAGTTTCTTGCTAAATGGATATCCTATCCTATGTGTTGCTTTCTAATGATATAAATGGGTAAAGTTGACATTGATGCCTAGATGAGAGGATAATTCTCGTTGTAATGGTTGCAATGAGCAAGGAAAATTAGAAGGATGAAAAATTATCTTAAATTTTATAGACCTCAACTAATCATACTAGTTCCTAATATGCATATTATAAAAAAATTGCTGATATTTTTGTAAAAATATTCGAATTTCCAATGATTTTATAAAGCATCAGTGAAATTTTGGTGGTTTTTAAGGTAAATATGTTTATACTATAAAATTTGGGAGAAGCACTTTTAGAAATAAAGGAAATTGGTGAATTTTATTTTTGAGAAAAACATGGAAAATTAACCCACCTACAAATGTTAGCCCCTAAAATAATTTTCCCTGCCATGACTGTGTAATGTTCCTAATCTTACTTGTAAATATTTAGGAGATTTTATGATGTGCTTCCAATAGAATAAAATCAATTAATCTAAAATCCTGTTTATTGTTGAGTTGTTGGCTAGTACCAACTTTAACCAAGTAAGAAATATGATTGAGGAGGAAGGGATAAGATTAACCCTTTAGACTCTTGAATAGCCATGATATTAGCTGGTTATGAAAAACTCTTGATAAGTTTAATCAATAAGCATGATTTTCCTTAGATAGGCCAAATGATCCTAATGTTTGTTGTAGTGATTAAAAGGTCTTGTTGCAATTTTGAACGTGCAATCAAGGGAAATATCCTTTAAAATAAGGCGAGGACCCAAATGAGAGGTGTATTCATAGAACATCAAATGACAAGTGTTATAAAGTTCACTAAAGAACTCGTGAGCTGATTGGATATTATGTTGAAGGCTTTAATGTAAGGTAGTGATGTCCTTGGTGACTGTGATGGGTGTGATATGCTAACTAAGGGACTAAATGATTGTGTCCCATTTTATATTATCGATTAGTGGTTATTTTCCATGGTTGGGATGCCATGGTCTGGCATATGATAGTGAGAGGGAGGATTGAGGATGTCTTCATGATCAATGGGGAACTTTATGGATTAATAAGTACTGTAGGTAGCTTCAATGTCCTATCAAAGTTCCTATTAGATCACTAGATAAACTAAGAGGCCCCTCTACAAACATGCCTTTCCAAGGAGATATTTACAGTTGGACCCTTTGTCTCAAGTAAAAAGAGAATTTAAAGATTAAACCTTCTTATTCTTTTTTCAGGCTAGAGATAAAATTGGAGATATATTCCTTTGGTGATATAGTCCTAGTTGAATTTCCATGCATTATTTCATCCTCTTAGGGATTCCTTTTTCTTTTTACTCTGGGTCTACTTAGTAATTTATTGGTTGTAGTTAGTTCTTAAAGCCTAGCAAGGTGAAATTCATTAAGAGGTTATCTCAAAAACCCAAAACCAGGAAAACCAACTATATGTTTTTCATTATCTTTCATATATAGTATGCAATACAACATATATCTCATATTATATGAGCCAACAATTGAACCATAGTTCTATAACTGAAACTACAAAACCATAAGAAAATCCATCATGCACCACAAAACTACTTTTAACAAAAGCGTGGAATAAAAAAGGCCAAAAATGGATGCAAGAAGCCTCCCAAAAAAATTCTTTTAGGGTGTTTCCTTGAACCTTACATAAGGCACTCTCACCCTCTGCATACCCACCAACAAGAGGGGTTGGAAATCCCCCCGCCCTTCGAACCCCACTTTTTTCATGGTGCATATAAGTCGTGCAATGAATATAACACATACTCAAAATTCTCCCACTTCTTTTCTTTGCACAGGGCCATGTGAGTACACAATCAACAGTTTAGGGTAGTAATTCCCATTCTACACAGAGAGAAATTTTCAATGCTCACAGATTTTTTCAATGCATTTACAACATTCTTCACAGTTTCCATCTTTTGCAGCAACACCTTCTTATCTATGATCATATCTCTCATAAAGTGGTATTAAACTTCAATATTATTTGTCTTCGAATGATAAGCATGATTCCTCGCCAAGAAAATTAAACTTTCCCTATCATAATCTATCCTTATAGCTTTTTGTACCAACCCCATACCTAAACACAATCTATGTAACCAAAATTTTTCATTACTTGCATGATTGGCTACCATGTATTTAGCTTTTGTAGTTGAAAGTTCCACTACAAACTATCTCTTGCTCATTCAACTGATATCTCCTCTAGATAGTCTAAACATATGCCAACTTGTAGATCTTCAATGATCCAAATCACCAACCTAGTATGCATCAACAAGACCATGTATGTCCAACTCTCTTTCCAATCCGAGTATTCCTTTGCAACATAATCCATAATAACTAGTGCCACACAAATAATGGAAAACCCTCTTTATTGTTTTCTAATGCTCCCCTCCTTGTTTTGACATATACCTTCTCAGTACTCCCACTGCATGTGTAATGCTTGGTATGATACAAACCATTGCATACATCAAACTTCCAATAACACCATATGGAACACGAGACATGTCCTCTTCATCTTCCTATGTCTTGGGACACTTATCTACAGATAAATTTACACATACAAGAAAAAAGACGTTCACTAGTTTACATTATTGCATATTAAACCTCTACAATATTGTCTCGACATAATTCCTCTGACTTAACCAGAGTGTCATGATTTCTCAATCTTTTTTAATTTCCATGCCCAAAAGGAAATTTACAACATCAATATCCTTCATGTCAAATTTATAATACAACTGGGTATTCACTTCTTGGATGACCTTCTTTTCATTTCCAATTAAGTTATTAACAACATATCATCTACATACAAGATCAAAGAAATAATACAATCATCAACTAATTTAAAATACACATAATAATTTGCTTTGTTTCTTGTGAAACAAATTCCATGTATATATGTATGTATGCATCAAATGTTTGATACCACATCCTTGGTGATTTCTACAACCTATACAAATAGAGTGGAATGGATACAATAACTATTTTTGAACTATGGTAATTATTTGTGAATATATATTATAGTTATTTTATCTTCATCACACAATCACACTTCAAAAATTCAACCAAGAACCATGAAAGGAAATTACAGATCCCAATGTTGAAAAATTACGATATTGGAAATCACTTGTGTAAGAGAGAGAGATATCTGTGTGATAAGTGACTGCATAAAATGAAAAGTTTCAAGTGTATTTTATACTCAAGATACCAAAGGAATGTGTCTCTTTGCAAATTAGATCACGTTTCTTTGAAAATTAAATTCTAGTAAGTCCACACATTTACATTTTTGCTCATATTTGTTAAAGTGTTGAAGAACACATAAATAATGGTGGGAAGTAACTCCTAGTAAGTATATTTATTTACATCTTGTTCCTATCATGTATTTTATGCAAATACTTGTATAAATTATGGTGGGAAGTAAGTGACGGTAAATATGTTATTTACATGAGTATGATCTATTTTCAAGAATTTTAATTTTAAATGGATTTGTCTGTTTCCTTTTTTCTAATTGAAAACTTAATTTTCTTTTGTGTTTTTACATAGTATTATAAATATATCAAGGATTATGAAGACAGGCCATAGCTACATTATTCAAAACTCCCTCTTAGCTAGGGAGGTATTCATAATGTCTAACAAGTTGTCAACTAATTGAAAAGTTTTCTAAGGAAAGACTAGATTAACATCATTATCAAATCAATACCAACATTACCAATGTCACAATCATCTAGGTCAACCCTTTTGACCTATAATAATCATGACATCCACCTAATACCTATGTTACAACATTAAAATCATCTATTCATGATGGTATGGCTAATGCCTTAACCTCATGGTATCCAGACTAGTCCTTGTTCACCACTGCAAAACTAATGCACATAGCCTAGGTGAAACTCCAACTGACCTCAACCCAGGACTAGATGCCAAAACATGCTCTCTCCAGATAGAAATATGAGAAAGATGTTAGAAGGCTCCAATTGAATAGCCTCTTTTGGACCATTTCCTCTAATCTAGTGAAACTACTCAACACAGGGATAAATCCCTAATTCTGGTCACAATATTTATACAAAAAGAATGTCAATTCACCGAACCATTCTTCTTAATTATGGTCATTGTACTTGATAGATGGATAATCTCCCTGATTCTGGTTATAGTGTAGACATAGGAAGAATTTCAGTCCATGATGTTATCTAATCTATCAAACCATTCTCCTAATTATGGTAACAGTACTTGACAAAGGGAAACATTCCTTAATTCTAGCCACATTACATGGCACACAGAAATGTCTATCCACCACACCATTCTTCCTAATTTTGTTCAATGTTCTTGACATAGGGATAACATCCTTAATTTTGGTCACAACAAAGGACACAAGAAGAATCTTTATCCATGAAACCATTCTTCCTGATTCCGATCAATCTCATATAGGGATAATATCCCTAATTATGGTTAAGTGGCATAGGAAGAATAAAGATGATGTCTAATCTATCAAATCATTCTTCCTAATTCTAGTTAACTTGACACATGGATAATATCCCTAATTCTAGTCAAGTGACATAGGAAGAACATTATCTTTTAAACAATTCTTCCCAATTCAGGTCAACTTGACGTAGGGTTGTGTTGATGTAGGTTTAGTGCAGCCTAGTCAATAAGGGGGAAACAATGTAGATCAGAGCTCTTTAAATAGCTCTAGCTATCTGGTATGGTCACTTTCGACGCGTTTTAAGGCTTCGTTGGCCTAGATGCCTCGTTGTGTCATGAAAGGAAAAGGCGAAGGGTTTATCCTAATCTATATTAACTATGTAAAACCTAAACTATTGTTCAATATATATAAACAACAATTTTGTACTTAATTATGTGCTACAAGATCAATTTTCTACTTAATTATGTGCTACTTAATTTTCTGGAAATTTTGGCACTTCAACTTTGGAAGCTCATAAGTTGAGTTTTACTTTGTCAAATGAAGCCCAGGATGGATCGTCAGATAGATAAAATAATGGAGAGTATCTCTAAGGTGGTAGAATTACCAGATTTGGTCATTAAATGAGTCTAAAAGTTAGCAAAAAATCAAGCTCCCAATTTGTAACCAAAACTAATTTTTTGAGTTTAATTTTTGCATTTTCCATTTGCTCAAAACATATGTTGATTGCAAATCCATTTGATTATGTTTTCTTTGACTAATAATATATTTACACGATTCAATGGAAAGCTCAAATTTCCTTTTATTTATTTATTTAATTAAATATTGATTGGAGATGTTTTGTTTTCCAGATCTGATATTTTTTTTATTTTAATTTGCATTTTAATTTAATTTTGATTGGTTTTTGGTAGGAGAACAATGGAAGAGATAAGGAAGATAATATTTGAATCAATGTTATTTCTCCAGCAAGAGAGGAAAAATAATGGTGGCCAATCAAATTTGTGGGAGCAAATTCATTTTCCAAACAATTCTCTCATTTTGATTTTGATTTGTAATTATAAATATGGATTTTAGAGAATGTAAAAGGACTTCTCTCTTCTGCAATTTTGTAATTCTTAAAGCACTATTGTAATAGGGAGGATTTGAATCTGATAGGAAGAGAGGCAAAAGAATACTTGAGCTTAAATCTTGTTTGTACAGAGGGAGTTTAAGACTCATTTTCACTATTGTAGTGAGATCAGATCCTTCTCTGTAGATAGGGAATCGAGTTTAGAGGCAGTAGAGGACCTGCACTACTGTAATTCTCTGATGTTTCTATAATTTGATCCATTTTTATGATAATATTTATTTCTGTAATCAGTTGTATAGCACTACTGCTTCCTTTGTTATTGAAAATAAATACTTCAGCTTTCAAATCTCATTTATGGTGTATGAGTATGCATGTTTCTTTTCAACACTATTGTTGATGTTTACTGTTATGCTCATTTAGAATCTGGTCAAGCTATCTTGTAGGGTTAATTAGAAATTAGTTTTGAGACTGGAAATTGTATAAGAACATACCCTTAGCTCTTTAAGCTGCTAGCTATCTAACAGTTTAATGTTATAGATGTCTTTCTTTCTACATGTCATGTATTTGAACTATTTTAGTATTGTGGCATGAACCTTTTGTTCTTATGCATATGTTTTACTGGAAGTTGGAGATGTTTGCAGTTAGATGTTTGTTAACTATTTAATAGGCATTTAGTTGTATACATTTTCTTGAACAAGGATTAGGTCTTGGAACTATTTCCCTTACCTATTTCCTTTATCTTATTCCAATTTCAACATGCTTCTATTTCTTTTCCTGTCCTTTTAGCTTGCTCTTGATTGAGAGAAGGACTAATCCTTCCTTCAATCGAGATAGGTTAGGTACATCCTAGATTAGACTTTGCATTTATATTTCATTTTCGCATCTTAGAAGTTCCCTCATACAAAGGCAATATTTAGAGTGGTTTGGCTAAGCCATAAAGTTAGCTTAAGGATCACCTTCTTGCCTGATCAACAAGAAGAGTTGATATGATGTCTCTTCTCTGTTGGTAGGTGAAAGTCATAATTTAAGCCATTAGAGGTAGAGAGAGGGTAATTGGACCCAGTCGAACCAGTCAGAAACACCATTTTAATGGAAAATGAGTTTCTTTAATTTCCTGACCGGGTGGTCTCCCTTATAATGTTAAATGGTCATCTCAGGTCATCACCAACATGGTATAAATATATACTTGATGGGACCTTTTCACCCTTTTTTTCACATAACATATCAAATGTAGAGATGTTGATTTATTTTAATTTCACACACTTTTATATATGTATGTAATCCCCTCTCCAACCCCGACCCTACCTCTCCACACACACACACACACATATGCCTTTTGCATTATATACATTATAATATTAAATGATTTTGTTTGTATTTCATTTTCATTAAGTTTGATATTTTGTAATGTATATTAATAATATTATAACTATGTTATATATGGCATGGTTTCAATTTTATGTACAATTTATAAATACGTATATAATAAGGCATGAACTATTAAATATTTACAAAAAAATTATAATAAAATAATCAAAACATGTACATAAATTATATATTTCCCATATTTTCTAGGGGCTTAAGTTATGAAAAAGCTATGGAAAATAAACTAGAAGGAAGGAGATCAAATTGTCAGGATATTTTATAATCTAGATATCAAAAGAAAGTTTCACGTAGACGAAATGTCGAGACAATGGGACACTTTGAAAATGACAAGAGACCAAGCAACCACAATATTAACCTCAAAGATGAAGACATGAGATGTGACAGGATATGATTAAACTCGAAAAGACCAAAAGTCTCAAAATCCAAATGATGAAGATGAAAGGAAACATCAATCACCTAATTGTTCATAAAGAGGGGAGTTTTCCAAAAATTCCAATTGAAGCCTTATCATTTTGTGTCAAAATGAAGGGGAGGTGTTGGCAGGCAAATAAATGCCGACTGACTGGGTGAACTAGTTATCTATGGTAAATCAAGGAATAAAGATGATATGTTTTGGAATGTTGGCCTTCAAGTAACTTGAAAAGTCTCATTCCTGATTTGTATGAACGATGGTTGGAAATTTTCAACATGCCTAAAGCATTTCTACCATAATTCAAAACTTGCTAAGAATAAACCCAAAAATGTGAACACCAAGTTTTATTGATAATGAGTTTAGGGAAAGAGAAGGTAACGAAGTAAATCATAGTGTTAATTTAACTTTAATACCATAGGCATGACAACTGCTACCATTATGCAACCAACTCACAAAACATAAGAAAAGACATATCAACGTATTAAAACTTACCCTCTTCAAGGGGGAAACCTCTTTTACATTACATAAATGAACAATTCTTAGATGATACAAATGATAATACCTCCTTGGTATATTAGGAGTCTAAGGGGTCACAATATAATCAGAGTCTATATAACAATAATAATGTAAGGGCACAACAATAACAATAGTGGGTTTCTATGGGGCACAACAATAACAATATGGGGGATACATGGGCACAAAATAACAATAGGGGCTACACTACAATAATAATAAGGGGGGTACACTAGTATTATAGGGACATAACATGCCCCTCTCCTTCAAAAAAGTGTTGTCCTCAACGTTTGAGTAGTTTTGGATGCTTCTATATAAAATTTTCATCCTTCTATGTGGAATCTTCACCAGGTAAATTCTTACACTTAATGAGATACTCTAAAATTAATCAATTTCGTAGTTGTGGGGATCTTGTTTATGTGATTTCTTTAGGATCAAATATGTTGTTTCCTTCTTCGTCAAGTTCTGCCAACATTGTTTGAACTGGGAGCTTGTCATTGATAACCTTCTTTAAGCATAAACATGGTAAATTGGGTGTACTCGGGAAGATGCAGATAACTCCAATTTCTATGCCATTGTACCAATATTTTGCAACACCTTATAAGGACCATAAACAATGTAACCTTTGAGATGGGAATTGTACTGAGTACCCATTTTTTTAGGTAGCAAAAACCCATCCGACTTTCAAAAGTGTTGATTCCGAATACAACTCCTTTTTTTTAGCATATTTTTGACATTTAAATTTTTGTATGTATCAAGTATGAACATTATTTTTAAAATGTTAGTGATTTTCATGCTGGTTTTGAAAAGTGTTGATGCAACATCAACCCCTTTTTCAAAAGACTTATTCTTGACACTTTATATTTTCTAATGTATTAAGTGTGGATAATTATTTTTAAAATTTAGCAATTTTTTAAGCAATCATCTTCTTCTTCTTCTTCTTCCCTGATATATTTAATTTGAAGTGTTTTTCATGTTTGTGTTTTTTTTTGTTTTTTTCTTTCATTTTTTTAGTGAAATCTTTGTTTTTTTCATAGTATATTTTAAAGTTACGGTTTTCTATATATTTATGTATCATTAATTAATATTTCAATGCGTATAAAATAATTGTCATTAAAATAGAAATAATTTTTAACATTTCACATAAAAAACACATTTTGGATATATATATATATATATATAACAAAAAAATTACACATTTTAAAACATTTTTTCTAACAACAGCATGTCAAATAAATGATTTTTATGAGATAATTTTAACAAAAAAAATAAAAAATAAAAAAAATCAAATTTTATGAATTTTATGTCAAAAAATAATAATAATCACAGTTTTTTTTGTTAAGAAAATAATGATTCACATAAAAATTAAAGTGAAAATCATATAATACAAATATTAAACAAATAACAACAATAATTGAGTACTTATTCTTCTCGTAAAATCTCAAAGTCAAAACATTACAAGTATAACTAATGAATAGTTCCAAAAAAATGAGTTTGATTTGCAAGCATCACTTAAATTTAATCAATAAAATCATGTAATCCATACTCATCATATTCTAGAGCTTCATTATGCAAATGTGGTTACTAATAAGGGGGTTGCACTAATTTGATCATCTTGTAGGCGACTGGCTATTTCTACGACTACAACCACACAAACAAATCTCCCTCAAGCAAACTAAGAAGTATAATAAATTATCACCAAAGTATTATGGTCCATACAAGGTGTTACAAAAGATTGGTACTATGGCATACAAATTGGAGTTTCCTGCATCTTCCCGAGTGCCCCCAGTTTTCCATGTTTCATGCTTAAATAAGGTTATAGGTCTTGATGATGGACCCCCTTTGGGGTTTGAAACGTTGGCAGAATGAAGTGAAGACTGTGGTTAATCCGGATCAGCAATCAAAAAACTCCCACAGAAGCCTAAAATCTAAGGTTATAGGTGACAAGATCCCAGTTCAAACAATATTGTCGGAACTTGATGAGGAAGGAAAAATCATATTGGAACCTGAAGCAGTCACGGGAACAAGAACCCGACAGCTACAGAATCAATCAATTTCAGAGTATCTCATCAAGTCGAAGAACTTAGTAGGCTGAAGATTCCACATACAAAAGCATCCAGATTTATTCAAGCGTTGAGGACAACACTTTTTGAAGGAGAGGGGCATGTTAGGTCCCTATACTACTAGTGTAACTTGTTATTGTTATTAGTGCAACCCCCTTATTAGAGTGTTGTGCCCATGTAGTCCCCATATTGTTATTATTGTGCCCCATAGAAGCCCACTATTGTTCTAGTTGTGCCCTTACATTATTATTGTTATGTCGGCTCTGATTATATTATGACCCCTTAGACTCATATGTATAGAAAGGAGGTCTTGCCATTTGTATCATCGAAGAATTGTTCATTTGTGTAATGTAAAGGAGGTTACCCCCTCGAAGAGGTTGATTTCTAAGGCATTGATCTTTCTTTCCTATATTTTTGTGAGCTGGTTTCATAACACATAAGTAACCACATGTGCATATGGATTGCACCTGAAAAATGTTTTCAAGTTATGAACATGCAGATGGTGTGGCTCTCTAATTTGATATTTAGATTGTCTCTCATTTGGGTTATAAAATTCACTGACATTAAGTTGAAATGTATGACCACCCTCAACTAAGTTCTTCTTTGTCAACCGACTTCAAAAGGAATTTTTTTTTGTTTTCATAATGCCATCCTCTAAATTAGCACATGGTGTTATGATTTCCCTACTTCCCTTTGAGCTTTCACTTTGATCTTCACCGTGGCCCATGATTTTTTCAGAATGATCAACTTTTAAGTTTTTCCTCCTATGGGTTATCATATTTTCTTCTACATAAGCAATCTTCTCATCATCAACTGGAACAGAGACATTATTGTGCATTTTTTTTGGTCTTTTATGGATTTTCTCCTTTCCAACATCAGTTCTAATCTCATTCTTAGTAATGGAAACATATTCTTCAACTTCATCTTCCTCATCTTCAAAAGTAACATGTTTTGATTTACTAGATTGTTCCACTATAATAATTCTTTGTTGATCCCCTGTATGTTGTAGCATCATGAAGTAATTGTTTTTGCTTCTTTCTCATATCTTCTTCTGACTTTGTGTAGAAATCGTTGACCACATCCATAATATCCTGCTCTATAAATTAAATTCCCCCCAACATAATTAAGAGACCCTCAACAAATATTTGTCAAACAAAATATAATATGTCAACAATAAGTAAGTTATAAAAAATATAATGATACAGTTACAATAACAAAAAACACATAAATATAAATAAGAAAACTTACTTTTTTTGTGCAATGTCATTTACGATTTGTTTACATATCTTTGTAGAAATTTCATCTGTGTCATACATCGACAATGAAAAATGATATCTAATATTCTCATGTGACTTGGGTAGTTTTGTAAGTACATAAACAACTTTTGTATTTGACACCAAACATATGTCTAGTACTTTTCCCAACACCTCATAATTTCCACCATCGTAAATCATACCAGCGTATAGATATATCTCCAGAGCTTCCTTGCCTTCTCTATTTGTCACATACCATGGAAAATTTGTATGAATAATTTCTTATGATTTCCTCCAATATGAAATCATCTTCTTTTCATTTGAGGAGCCTGTTGTACCATTGAGTTGATAATGTTTATCTATCAAGCCAGAGCATCTAAGATAATTGTTTTGGGGTTTTGTTTTAATTTGGAGGACCAATGAATGAAACAGATATAACACTATAATGCCTAACCTTTTGAATAATATTAATACTAAAGCAGAGGACTGCTATAAAATTTCACACAGTGATAAAGCTTGAATAGTGGTGAGCGAAACAAAAAATAATATGATTATCACAATTTTCAAACTAAAAATTAAATAATCATAAGTATGAAAACCTCTGACCGATGTTCAGAACATTCAAGAGAATATGCTTATGCTTACAACAAGATGTTGATGGTTTACTGATTTAGAGGGAATTAATTTAAGAGATATTCCATTAATCCATTCTCTTTATAGATTATCACTTCAAAAGCTTATAGGAATATATTGAAACACAATTATTCCTACCTAGGTATCTATGTAAGACATAAGAATATGAAGAAAAACATAATGTGTAACACTGGAAAAACTTACAGGAAACACAAACTATGTAAAACTGAATTCAGAATCCTTTGCTTTGTATTAAGGGTCTAGAAAAGCTAAGTACATCAAATGTTTACAAATGCTTCATCAAGGTGTAACCTTTCTTCAAGAGTGCAACCCTTCTTCAATGGTCAACCTGGTTCAATGGTGAACCCATAATAACTCGTGAAGAGAGTTATTTATACAACAGTAGAAAATATCCTAAACTGCTTTTACAAAAATAAATTATTGTGAAATCAAAATAAATAGTGCTAGTTGATCTAGCACTATTTTGATGCTATGTTGTTGGTCACTATCACCGAAAAAACTAAAAATTGTTGAAACTGGATGACTGTTCCTGTTATTTACGTTCTGCTGTCCTTTAGACTTTGATATTTTCCCCTTTAAGCTACTTATTTGTTTGATCTTCACATTGGATGTCATTTTTACTTATGACCTTTCATCTATTTCTCTTTATCTGCCTCCTCTATTTTAACATTTACTGTGCAAATTGTTTCCTTCTGCTCTGTGTTTAGTTTAAATTTGAATTCATTTCTCAAGAATCTGGAACAAACCGGTTTTTAAATCAGTATCAAACTGTTTATCCGAACTTCTGGCCTTCTGCTAATCACCTGCAAAATACAACAATTGTTAAGAAAAACACAAGCTAACAGGGAGGGTGCTAATGGATTTATTTGAGCTGAGAGGTCTGTGGACAGAGTCTTGGAAGTGTTTGTATGGTAATCAGAGGTTTGATTTGGTTGCAGAGGCTCAGGGTGGCGCAGGCAAGGTTAAATAGGTTTCACTAAAAAAATGAGCGAAAAGAGTGAAAACGAGGGTTTTCGCGTTTAAATGGTTAACGGTTAACTTTGGCGCGAAAATTCATAATTGTGAACAGTGAGTGGTTTCAGCCTACGTGGGGAGGTGGTTTCATTTCTCATCACACCGCTTTTGGCAGTGGGTAGTTTTTCTCCGAAGGCATGCACGTTAACGTAGAGCTGCCACGTAACCACAAGGGGCCCGAGAAAAACCACGAATTTCGCGTGTTCTCAGGAGGGTAAAGGTCAGAGATCGGGAGCGCGTGATATGGATGCACGCCTTAGATCTGGGGGTGAAATATCTAATGGCTATCGCGCGGTGAAGTTGCACGAAGGGCACATGTGCGTAGATTAGCGGGACCCAGTGGTTAATTACAAAGGATTTGTAATTAATTTAATGAATAAAGTGTGGGTTAAAAGTATAATGTGATGGGTTTAATAAACTGGGATCAGGATTAAAACATAGCGAATATTAATTAAACAGGTATATTGGCGGAGTTAACTTTATAAAGCGGGGGTAAGCAAAACTTAGGCTTAAAGGGGTTTTATGGGTTTTTTATGGGTATTTAGGAAATTAATAAGGGGAAAGTAATTTTTCAAAGGGGAATGGGTTTCACACTAGGGAAAAGGGGTTTTTAGGTAGGAGAATGAGTTTGGAGGGAAAATTGTTAGGAATATGTGTGAAACCAAGGGGAAAAGGTGAAAATGAAGGCAAAATGGTATTTTCTTAGGAAATGATGGGATAATGAGGAAATTAGTAAGTATGTAGTGGGGGCTGAAATGAAATGAGGGGAAGTTAACCAAATCAACTTGTGAACATCTTTTCACCTTCATAATTGCTCTTGCACATTGCAACACATGATCATGCATGATAAATGTGCTTATGCCTCAATCAACTTTGTACTTCTGCAACCTTTTTTGTACCTACCCTTTACTTATCCTAAAAAGATTTCTTCATTTTATTTGGTGGACTTAGGCTAGCAGAGCATTTTCTTTCCTTTTTATTTTTAAAAACAAACTATCTAATTTTAACCTTATAACATCCAAGGGCTTAGATTAAACTGATGAGCTCCTTATTATTCTCTACCTAACTATTGATCCGCCAAGATTAAACAGTTTGGCTAGATCTTTGTTCTACCTATAAACATGAAATTTAAAGCATGAACTAGTCAAGATTAAACTATTTGACTGTCATGGGTTGTGGCATTTATGACGAGTTGCACACAACCATTATTTTACATAATAAAGTAAAAGTAGTGGCACTTGGACTTGCACACTTTCAAAGTTTATTGCTTTTTTTCTTTTCTCTCTAACCTAACATTTTATTTTTGCCTTCCTTTTTTAGGGCATCTATTCTAACATTTTCTTTGATATGGACATATTTATCAAAATAATTCCTAACATTTTTAGTCAATATTATTTTTGTCCATATCATAGCTTAACATTTTTTGGAAAATATTTTCATTTTTTGTACTAATTTATTCTAACTTATCAAAACCAAAAAATGCTACAACATTGGCTCCATTTGGGGACTGCTTTCTCTTGTAGAATGCAGATAACCTGCAAATCCATGTGCCTTCTCCTCAGGCTATGGAGTATTTTGCTGTAAAAAATCACACTGACAACTTGAAAAGTAAAAGAAACCATAATTTTTACAATGGTAGTAATAAAATCTACTTCAACTTCTCAATACTGAATGTAATGTTTGAGAAACCTTCCATTTACAGGATGAGTGGAATATATCCCCTCAAGATTTTGTGGCACAAAAGTGTTGTTTCCCTTCACTTTAGCAATTTATAAAGGTCCAAACCATAGGTTGTCAAACTTTCCATGTTTTCCCTTTTGTTCTCTCCTGGAATCCCATCTTAGAACTAGATCACCTTCCTTGAAGTCCCTTTCCCTGGCTCTTCTGTCAAACGGGCTCTTCATCTTAACCTAATACTTTTTCAATTTGTATTGAACTTCATCTCTGTTTTCATTTAGATCAATAATCTGATTTATTCTCCTTGAAAAATCATCAAGTTCATATGTTGAATCCTACAGGAATTTTAAAACAGGGAAGGCCAAATTGGTAGGGAAGATTGCATCTTTCCCATAAACTAACTAGAAAGGAGATTTTCCAGTAGATCTCTTTGGAGTAATTCTATTTTCCCATAGTGCATAAATTAAATGAATGTCCCAGCTCTTTTTATGATCTGCTAGTCTTTTTTATTACCTTTACCAGACTTTTATTGGAGCATTTTGCAAGTCCATTACCTTGTGGGTAATATGGAGTTGAATGATGTAACAAAATCTTATATTTCTGGCAAAACTCAATCATTTTAACACTAGAAAAAGCTGTTGCATTATCAGTGACAGTTTGAGTTGGGCAACCAAATCTAGATAATATGTTCTTGTTAGGATATTCTGACACATAGGAAATACTTAAGTGACTTACAATCCAGCAGTCACGATATGTGGTGATCTGATGGTTCATTCTCTCCTTGGTATTACCGACACTTGATCCATGGCAGAACACCCGATTGGTCTATGATCTCTATTTAAAGAGCGTGGAGGGTCATTTGTAGGGTAACCGTACATGAGAGAAGCTTATGTAAATTTTCATTCTTTTATTACTAAATTGCCTGAAGTGGCCGCGTTGGCTCAGGCCGTGGACTATTTCCCTCTTTAAGGGTTTTAACCATGTCAACAATACTGGTGTATTGATCTGTGATCTGTTTGTGAGAGGTGTCCTTTGGTGTTCTGTCTGAGGAACTTACCCTGTAAATTCCTACATGGCATCAAAGCTATTTGAGGGCCGCATCCTTTAGTGATCCAAATCTGAAGCCGGTAGAACTGCATCTGACTGTCATTTCCCAGATCTACTATTATTGACTGCTTTCGGACCGAGAGGACTACTCTATTGTGTTACAAGCATCTGTTCCAGTGAGAAACCCCTTTGGTTTGACGCGAAATTTTTTTCAGTAGCCCTAGCTACGTCATTTTTAAGATCTGGAGGTATACAGTGTTTATTTGTAGTTTTTAGTTATTTTCTCTTTGTTTATTTCGGTTTATTTAGCTCTCTGTTTTTCTAATACCAGATCTATACCTTCCATTTCTGCGTATGCTCTTTTCCCTATGACTCTGAGAGGTATGGGCAAATCAGAAACAGAAACGAAGGATTTTTCTCATGTGTATGCTCTTTTCCGCCACGCCTTAGTGTGATCTCGGAAAATCAGAAACATTGAGGAAAATATTTAGTTTCCAGCTAAAGCTAACTTGAAGCCGCAATGTTTATTTTTATTGTATGTCCATGTTGGGTTCTGTGATTTTTGTTTTGTAGTCAAAAAAGAGCTTTCTCAAATAAGCACGCACTCCAAAGCTTCAGTGACTAAAAAAAAAAACCCCTTCATTTTTTACAAAAATTACTAACCTTTTAATCTAGCTCACTTGGTCCAAAGCTACTTTATGAGAATAGAGGTCTTGAGTTCAGGTCTTTCTTTTTGTTGAGTTACTTTTTTGAAAAAGCACATGTAACTTATATTTTAAAGTTACTTTATGTAAAAGTGTTATCACCCATTAGAAAAAGTGAGTCACTTATAATTCTAAAGCCTCTTTATCTTTTATTTAAGTTACAATTTATTAGGTAGCTCATAAAGTACCATTGTAAAAGTGACTTTCACTTATTTATAAAAGTGAGTCATATAAAATCTTTTTTTTAAGTGAGCTAATTAGATTAAGTTTGGAAAATGGGGGTTTTTTTTTATAACATTATCATTCATTTCCGCACATTCACGCACTTTGTCGGCATTTTCAACAAATTTTATTCAAAAAGCCATAAATTCTTCATCCGGAAGCCATTTTCAAAGCCGTTTTTTTGAATCAACCTATTTTTTGAGATCTTTCCATTTGAACACTTATTTTCAACATCTACAGCTTCAGTTTCTGAGTGCTAAGTGAACTATTCAAAAATCATGAGAAATTAGTCAGTTACGACTACCTCTCATGAAAATGGTCATACGTGAAAATGACTTACTTAACGCAGTTGAATCCCAAAATGATATCTAATATAATGCACTGCATAAATCCCCATACTTAAATTCAAAAAAGAGTCAAGGGATCTCTACTTGAATGGTTCATGAGGCACAATACTTGCTAAGGTTTTGCAAATGGGGTAGCAAGCTAGGTGGGCTTGATTGTGGGGAAAACTCCACAGTTAAGCGTGCTTGAGCCAGAGGAGTTCTGGGATGGGTGACCTCCTGGGAAGTCCTGGTTACCGGGTGCAAGCCCCGGAAGTGATGATTGATGCTATGTGATTCATTTCACTAGTTTCAATCCCACTTCTTCACCCCTGTGAGCATCACCCGATGCAATGAGTGCTAAGTGAACTATTCAAAAATCATGAGAAATTAGTCAGTTATGACTACCTCTCATGAAAATGGTCATACGTGAAAATGACTTACTTAACGCAGTTGAATCCCAAAATGATATATAATATAATGCACTGCGTAAATCCCCATACTTAGCTTCAGTTTCTGTTAAAATGGAAAGTCCATGCCAAGTTATTCTTGATAACACCAACTACTTCCAATGGTGGTCCTACATTGTGGATTTACTTAGAAGTAAGGGTCTTTACAGAATAGCCTCAGACAAAGAAACCAAACCTAAAGATGAAGATAACGTAGCCAAATGGGAAAATAGGCAAGATCAAGAACATGGGTTGATAGGGATGTCTATTTCTCTAGACCTTAGATTCCATATCACAGAACTTGATACCCCTAATGAAGAAATGAAACAACTCACTAAATTTTTTGCAATTAAAAATGAAATTAGATCCCATCAACTTGAAAATGAGTTGCTTACATTAGACCCCAATAATTTTTCTTCCAGTGAAGATTTTTTTTCCAAGTTCAAGACCCTTAGACTTCTCTTGGAAGGTGTTAAGGTTAAGAAAGAAGATGGTAGCCTTATCTATTCCATTCTTAATAAGTTGGTATTAGCCTATTCTGTGTTTCTTTCCACCTTCCATTCTACAAGAGAAGCTTTCATTTCTCAAGGACAAGACTACAAGTCCCCTTCCTTTGATGCATTTTGTGACTCTTTAATAAGAGAACAAGAAAAACTCTTACATCTTGGTCTTCTTAATCTTGGAAAATATTCTAAGAAAGCCTTAGCCTCCTAGCAGCAACCAAATTGAATGAATCGTAAGAACCGTATCCTAAAAAGAATGGTCCTAAACCAAACAAGGGTCTTAAGAAATTTCAGCCTCAAAATGAAAAATCATTTCAACAAAACGATAAGGCAAATAGAAACAAAGGGACGAATACAGATAGACATTGCCACTTTTGTAATCGAGATGGCCACTTAGAATCCAAATTCTTTAAGAAGATGGAAGCCTTGGAAGAAGCCATGAATAAGCATAACATCCATTTGGAGCACTCTTTAACTTCAACTTCATCTTCAGGAATAGCACTTTCTGCATGTGGTTGTCAAGCATCTCGGTCTGGATATGCACTAAATATATCTTCTTCTTCTAATTCTCATGAGTGGCTCATTGATTCTGGAACTTCTTATCACATGGCCAAAAACAAAGCCATGTTTTCTTCTCTAAATGATTATAACACCAAAAATATATATGTTGGTGATGATAGATCTCTTAGTGCTGTAGGGACTGGAACTATTTATATAGACAATGGTCAATTTAATGATGTATTATGTGTTCCAACCTTATCCTGCAACCTTCTGTCTGTATATCAGATAACTCATTCAAGTGAAGGTAAATCGCTGAATTTTCACCTCATGATGTTGTAATTAGGGACCTAAGAGATACTAGACAGATTTTAGCTACTAGATTTGTTGATGATTCTACAAGGTTGTATAAGTTTAACAACTTTTGGTCATCAAATCTTCCTTTGGTATTTGTTGCTCATAATGATGAAGTGAGCAAACTTTGGCATGAGCGATTTGGTCACTTAAACTATCACTCCCTTCAGAATCTATGTAAATAAAATATGGTGACATGTCTTCCAATGGTATCTTGCAGAGATGGTGTTTATTCCGGGTTTGTACTCGGAAAACATCATCAGAATAGTTTTGAAAAATGTGGCTCTTGGCACGCCTCATCCCCTTTACAACTTGTGCATAGTGATTTACGTGGTCCACTTCCAGTTGTTTCATTCTCTGGCTACAAGTATTTCTTAACTTTCATTGATGATTTCTCTAAACGCACTTGGGTATACTTCTTAAAACGCAAGAGTGAAGTATTTAACATGTTCTTGGTCTTTAAGGCCTTTGTTGAAAAACAATCTGGGCATCAAATTCTTAAGCTAAGATCTGAAAATGGCAGAGAATATGTTAACAAAAAATTCATCAACTTTTGCACTGAGAATGGAATTCAAATGCAACATACTGTTCCATATACTCCACAACAAAATGGTGTAGCTGAAAGGAAGAATCGCACCTTAAAGGAAATGGCTAATTGTATGCTTCAATCTAAAGGACTTAGTATTAATTTTTGGGTAGAAGCAATTAACTATGCAAATTACATAGTAAGTCACAATCCTACTAAGGTTTTAAAGAATATCACTCCAGAAGAAGCATGAAACTCAATTAAACTAGATGTAAGTCAATTTCATGTTTTTGGAAGTGAAGCATGGGCCCATATTCTAGATGAGAAACATAAAACTTTAGAACCTAAGAGTGAAAAATGCATTTTTGTTGGATATTCTGAAGATGTCAAAGGATATATACTTATTCCACTTAAGTCCAAAAGTGTTATCATTAGAAGAGATGTAAAGTTTGCTGAAAATATATCGGCCTACGAGCCTAGTTCGGCTGATTTGCCACCTCTCTCTATCCCTTCTACTTCTGAAAATATTTCTTCTTCAGATGATGACAGTGAGGATGATAATCCTTCCCCACCTTCTCAGGATCCTCCTTCAACTCCCCCACTTCCAAAATGGGTCCATGCTACTCAGGATGCAGTAGGTGCTCTTGCCAGTGATCCTATAGATCAGCGACGTACACGTTCTCAGTTCGATAGAGCCTCTTCTTTACTGGCTCAAGCTTCAACGAATTATGATACTAACACCTTTGCAGAAGCTTCAAGCCATATTGATTGGGACATAGCTATGAATGAAGAATATCGTTCATTATTGGAAAATGATACATGGGATCTTGTTCCTCTACCAAAGGGACGAAAACTTGTTAGATGCAAATGGGTTTATAGAACCAAGCATGGACCAGATGGAAAGTTGATCAACATAAAGCTCGTCTTGTTGCTAAGGGTTTTTCACAAGTAGAAGGCATTGACTATACTGAAACCTTCTCCCTTGTTGCCAAAATGAACTCAATCCTCCTTGTTCTTTCCCTTGTTGCCTCTTTCAAATGGGAAGTCCATCAGATGGATGTTAAATTTTCCTTCTTGCATGGGGACTTGCATGAAGAAATCTATATGGAACAACCTACTGGATTTATACAAACAGACTCCAGCCTTGTATGCCGGCTTAAGAAATCCCTTTATGGTCTCAAGCAAGCCCCTCGGGCTTGGTATGCCAAAATGGATAGCTTTCTTTTAGAAACTGGCTTTTATAGGTGTCATTCTGACAATAATGTCTACACCAAGAAAGTGGGCAAGTCTCTTATCATTCTTGTTCTTTATGTTGATGATCTTATCCTTACTGGTAGTGATCCCAACCTTATAAACCATGTGAAGTCGAGCCTTAAAAAGAAGTGGAAAAACTTAGGACACTTGCATTTGTAGGTTTTAACCCCATACAAAAATTACCTGCATACGAATTCTAAAACATCGAAAATAAACAATGCGAGAGCATAACACATAAAACACATATACACAAAGATTTTTCCCTGGATCCCAAAACCGAGACTACCAGCTTGATTTTTCATTATGTTCCCTTCAATGTTATAATACATATTTATACATGCTGAAGCATCCAATACCATGGACAGAAAACCATCGCGTCCAAAAAAAATGTGCGAAAATCATGCACAAAACCATAGGTGGGTCTGCCCATCCTAACATAGGGTCCAAAACCAAAATTTTCCGGGGCGTTGCCCCAAACCCTATAAAGTGGGGTTACGGGTACACCTCAAACCCCCTATGACCCCCCCCTGCTACACAATCGGCGCAACGAAGGGGGTCTCCGCCCCCCCTCTAATCCCCCAGTTAACTACGTGCGCTAGTCGTGGAAAGAATATAACACAACCCAACATTCTCCCACTTGTTGTTTTCTTTCCACGGGGGGCCACAAGAGAGCTTAGTCATTTTTCCAGCCCTGAAATGCCCATTGTCTCTCTACACCAAGAGAAATTCTCAAAGCTCACAGATTTTGTTAATGCATCTACAGTATTCTTCAAAGTGTCCACCTTTACCAGCAACACCCTTTTGTCTTCTATCATATCCCTCACAAAGTGATACTGAACATCAATGTGCTTTGTCTTTGAATAATATGCGGGGTTCTTTGCCAAGAAAATTGCACTTTGGCTATCACAGTCTATCCTTATAGCTCCCTATACTAACCCCATACTTGAACACAATCTCTGCAACCAAACTGCTTCCTTGCCTGCATGAGTGGCTTCCATGTATTATGCATCTGTAGTTGATGGTGCCACTACAGATTGTTTCTTACTCATCCAACTGACTGCACCTCCAAATAGGTTAAACACATACCCGCTCGTAGATGTTCTCTGATCTAGATCTCCAGCCCAGTCTACATCAACAAAGCCACGAATATCCAACATTCTGTCCAATCCTAATCTTCCTTGGTAGCACAAACCATAATCACTAGTGCCACACAAATACCTGAAAACCTGCTTCACTACTGTCGAGTGCTCCTTCCCTGGTTTTGACATAAACCTGCTCAATACTCCCACTACATGTGCAATTTCTGGTCTAGTACAGACCATTTCATACATCAGGGTACCGACTGCACTTGCATATGGAACACGGGACATGTCCTCTTCCGCTTCTTGTGTCTTGGGACATTGTTCAGCAGATAACCTCACACCTATAGGAATAGGAACCTTCACCGATTTACTATCCTGCATATTAAACCTCTGCAGAATTTTCTCAACATACTTTCTTTGGTTTAACCAAAGCTTCCTCTTTGCCCAATCTCTTTTAATTTCCATGCCCAAAATACAGTTTGCAGCACCAATATATTTCATGTCGAATTTGGAGGACAATTCGGTCTTCAATTCCTGGATAATTTCTTTGTCATTTCCAACCAGCAACATATCGTCCACATACAAGACTAGATAAATAACATGGTCACCAATTAATTTAAAATACACACAGTGATATGCTTTGCTTCTGGTGAATCCAAGTCCCCGTATAAATGTATCAAATTTCTGATACCACATCCTTGGTGACTGTTTTAACCCATACAGAGACTTCTTTAACTTGCATACTAGTTCTTTCTTACCCTTCACCGCAAAGCCAGGTTGCTTCATGTATATTTCCTCTTCCAGATCCCCATGAAGAAATGATGTCTTCACATCCATCTATTCTACCTCAAAATAAAAAGCAGTAGCAACAGATAAAAGTAATCTAATAGAAGTTACCTTGGCAACAGGAGAAAAAATATCACCGAAATCAATTCCTGGCACCTGGGAATAACCTTTTGCTACCAACCAAGCTTTGTATTTCTCCACCTTTCCTTCTGTTTTTTTCTTCTTCTTGAACACCCATTTGCTACCAATGGGTTTCCTTCCAGCCGGCAACTCCACCAGATCCCAAGCCTCATTTTTGTGCAAAGATGCCATTTCATCAAACATGGCCTCTTTCCTGAGTTTTCCATCCTATGAATCTACTGCTTCCTTCACATTTATGGGATCATCGTCAATAATAGATAAAGAAAAATTTGAACAGAAAGCAGATGGACTATACCTTTTTGGCTGCCTTCTTTCTCGCACTGATCTTCTCACACCCGAAGTTTGTGGCTCTTCATCTTCTAATTCCTCCTCTGCTGTATAGTTTGATTCATCCTCCTTAACCTCACACTCTATCTTCTCAGGTTCCTTTGGTTGGGATTCATGTTTAATAATATCTTTTACCTCTCTGAACACCACAACTCGGTTGTACACAACCTTCCGTGTGACTGGGTTCCAAAGCTTATACCCCTTTAAACCATCCTTATACCCAATAAAGATGCACTTTTCAGATTTACTATCCAACTTGGTTCATTTCTCCTTTGGAACGTACATATGCATCACATCCAAATACCCTCAGATGTGAAAGAGAGGCTTTCTTACTAGTCCATACCACTTTTGGAGTCTTATCCTCCAACGCTGATGAAGGTGACCGTTGACCAGGTAACATGTAGTATCCACCGCCTCTGCCCAGAATTCCTGTCCTAACCCGACACTACTGAGCATGCTTCTTGCCCTTTCCATTAATGTCTTATTCATTCTTTCTACAACTCCATTTTGTTGAGGTGTATATGGAGTAGTCTTCTGTCATGCTATACCACACTTCTTACAGAATTTTTCAAATTCCTTGCTGCAAGACTCTCCACCATTATCTGTCCTCAACACCTTTATCTTCTTCTCTGTCTGATTTTCCTTGAGAGCCTTGTCTTAACACCCAAATAGGTCCCTGATAGGTTGCTGATCAGACTATCTCAGTGTAACTATTTCAAACCAATATTTTAGCTAAGGCTTAGCCTCCTTAGCCTGAGAGGGCTCTCTCAAAGGGTTAATGATTTGGATTAAAGATATGAATAGATGGCTAACTCTATGGTTTGTGATTGTATATGTTTATAGGTTGAAATATGAAGGCTGGCTACCATTGGGCTATGGAGTCAAAGTATGTTTCAGTACCACAGCAAGATCAGCTTGACATGAAGTCAGGGCATATAGAGTTTTTATGTATCAACAAAACAAAGATACAATGCAAGGAAACACAGTTTATAAATACATGAAGGGAGTTAGAGCATGATTGATGAGTTCTAAGTAACATTTATTCATACCACTGCAAGTAAGTGAAAGAGGAAAGCCATGAGACAATATGACATTAAAAACTCTCTTTGAATCCTAGGTAGTGAAGCCAAAACATTCCACCTAGCATGGAAGTCAAGGCATTATAGAGTTCAAGTGCAGAAATGAAAATACAAAACAGTGAAACATAGTAAGTTTATCTATGAAGGAAGTCAGAGCATCATTGATGAGTTCTGATTATAATAAGTAAACACCACTGTAATGTAAGTATTGGAAGATGCCATAATAATAGAAACATACAAGAACTCTTCATGAATCTTGAGTTGTCTAAGTAGAAATTTGCATTAGGTTAAAAATATACACAGTCTGCACATAGAGCAACAGCTGAGCCAAAAAGTCTCCAACCCTTTGCTAATTCGACCTCTTTCTATATATAAAGCATTTACAATTAGGATTCCATCATCCCTCATCAAGAGAATTCGAATTTTCCATCAGTGACACCTATTCTAACCATAAAACAAACCATTAATTAGAACTAGCTGTTAACTAGGAGTGCTAGTGACCTAATACAACTAGGAGTGTAACTCCTTATTATGATTACAACAACCTTATCTAAGCATTTAAAGCATTCTTTGATAGATGCAACCTCATGAAGTCGAATTTGATGAAGCCTCCCACGTGGTCACCCAACTACTGATGACAAACCCTAGAAATTAGGGAACATGTTTCCCTGTTTTTAGGTTTAGATCCTTGAAAAGTGGCACGTGGGACAGAACCTTTATCTTCTCATCCATGATACATTTTACAAAAATGAAGGAGGTTGTTGTATTCCATGTTTTCCATAACGAAAACCTCTCCTATTTTTTTAAAACATTCCTCCAGCTATCGAGAATCTGTCCTTGAAAAACACGTGTCAAACAGGAAAAATCCGTTTTCTGAAATTAAGGTCTCAATGAAAGCTTAGTATCTCCCAACTGAAAACACTTATGAATAAAGTGAGATAGGTTATTATAGATGGAGAGTTGATGAAGAGAAAACTCCCTCTAAATTCCAAAATACATCTTCCTGTAACCAGAAACTGATCTTGAAAAAGACTGCTAAAACCAGAAGACAAAGCTTGGCTTTTAGCAGTTTCGTAGCACAAGTTTAACCATAAATTTATCCCACCTCATAATGAATTTGAAAAAACTGAAAGAGGTTTTTGTATTTCAGTATGTTAGGAAGAAAATTCTCTTTCAGTTTGTAAAATTGAGTTCTCAGCTGCTCACGAAAGCTTCTGGAAGTTAACTAGTAATAACAGTTTTTCTGCTAAAACAGGTTGCTTCAGGGGTTTCGTAGCGCGCTACGAAAAAAATGATTTCGTAACGCAAAACATGATTTTTACACTATATGCGCTAAAAAAACATTGATTCATAGCTATTTTCAAAAATTTCTCCAAAATGATGTGAGATATGACTTCTAAACACATGGTGAGGCTTCTAGGACATGGAATGAGGTTGTCAAACTTTATTTGAAGATGGACATGAGACTCTAACCATATGACTTAGACTCTAAAACATAAAAATGACTTCACCATGACTTGGCCATGACTGATACAAGAATTGAGAAAGCATGTAAGTTGTCCAAATTTTTTAAGGAAGTTTTACAGTGATAACAGTGGCTCCACTAGGGATAGTGTGCCCTTGTGGTACATTAAGAACCTGTAGCTCCAGTGCTACTATCCATCCTCTAGAAGAAAACTTTGAACTTCTGCCCAATCTGCTCCTCAAGCCTTGAATGATTTTTTGTAAGAAGAATTCAAATTGCACCTACTGAAATAGATGCTCAGTCAACCTTGAGCTTATTTGCATTTTCCTATTTACCTATCCTATCAGCTACAAACTCCACTTGTAGCTCAAGGAACATGAAATTTCCAATGGAGCCAGTCATCGATGTGATCTGACACTTGAATCTCTTGACTGCACTCAACCTCAAAATAACCATGATAGTGAGATGACAAAATCAACTTATAATGTATATGATCTTCATAATGCAAATGAAAATGAAACACTGATGTGCAAAACTTTGCCATGTATTCATTTATAGGGTCAAAGAAAACATGGTTATTTTGATAATCATCATAACATTCTATATCTTTAGACAACTGATCCTCAGCCACACAAAATTCCTTTGATGTGCTATCCAACTGCCTTTCTGCATGATTCCCATAGACAATGTAATTTACTTCACTATTGTGATCATTCTTTGATGTAAGCTGCTGCAAGGAATTACAAAAAAGAACAACCTTTTCCTCTGCCTGAGGGTCATAAAAGATTTCTTCCAGTATTTCTTTCTATTATTTGTACTCATTTTCATCTTCATTATGAGCCGAAGACTAACAAATCTGCTACATCTCTACATCCATTTCGGAGGACATAATATGATTTTCATAAGTAAACCCATGTTGATCTTCATGCTGCATTTCATGGGATGTTATACTTTCTTCTTGGTGTTGAAATGTATTGTTATGAAGAGCCTCTAAAATTTCTTCATCCATAAATTCATCATCATCATAACAATCCTCCAAATATTTAATAAGACTTAAAGAATGTTTACAACAATCTTGGACCAGCAACAAGGAGGGATGAGATTCTTTATACATCTCATAGAATTCATCATGAAAACTAGCAAGAGAATATGTTGAACCATTTTCCAAACTTTTATACCGAGACCATGCTTTTCCTTCTAAAGTGGTCATAAACATCCTCATCAGACAATCTTCAGGGAACTGAACCTTAAGACTACATACAGGCATATGAAACCTAACCAAATGAAGAGCAACATTGTCTTTCTTTTCATCTTTGAATATTGGAAGATCCTCTAACCAATCAACCTTTGGCATAGGATTTGGAAAACCAGGGATATGAGACCGATTCGTAGGAGCATAACTGGCATTCATTCTTGCAGTGGAACTCATCTTGGAACTTCATCAAGCTACTGATCTTCTAGCAGTGGAGTCACCTTCCAATTTGTCATTCGATGTGTGGAGTCGCCAAGGTAGATTTGCAGCCTCGAAAAGATGTCTGAGCTCTTGCTACCTTCAAAAGCTCAGCTTCTTAATTTCAGGAATGAATAGACTTCAGGCTCCCGGCAGACGCAGAAAAATGTTAACACCAAAATAGGTCCCTGATAGGCTGCTGATCAGACTATCTCAGTGTAACTATTTCAAACCAATCTTTTAGCTAAGGCTTACCCTCCTTAGCCTGAGAGGGCTCTCTCAAAGGGTTAATGATTTGGATTAAAGGTATGAATAGATGGCTAACTCTATGGTTTGTGATTGTATATGTTTATAGGTTGAAAGATGAAGGTTGGCTACCATTGGGCTATGGAGTCAAAGTATGTTTCAGTACCACAGCAAGATCAACTTGACATGAAGTCAGGACATAGAGAGTTTTTATGCATCAACAAAACAAAGATACAATGCAAGGAAACACAGTTTATAAATACATGAAGGAAGTTAGAGCATGATTGATGAGTTCTAAGTAACATGTATTCATACCACTGCAAGTAAGTGAAAGAGGAAAGCCATGAGACAATATGACATTAAAAACTCTCTTTGAATCCTAAGTAGTGAAGCCAAAACATTCTACCTAGCATGGAAGTCAAGGCATTATAGAGTTCAAGTGCAGAAATGAAAATACAAAACAGTGAAACATAGTAAGTTTATCTATGAAGGAAGTCAGAGCATCATTGATGAGTTCTGAGTATCATAAGTAAACACCACTGCAATGTAAGTATTGGAAGATGCCATCATAACAAGAACATACAAGAACTCTTCATGAATCTTGAGTTGTCTAAGTAGAAATCTGCATTAGGTTAAAAATATACACAGTCTGCACATAGAGCAGCAGCTGAGCCAAAAAGTCTCCAACCCTTTGCTAATTCGACCTCTTGCTCTATGTAAAACATTTACAATTAGGATTCTATCATCCCTCATCAAGAGAATTCGAATTTCCATCAGTGACACCTATTCTAACCATAAAACAAACCATTAATTAGAACTAGCTGTTAACTAGGAGTGTTAGTGACCTAATACAACTAGGAGTGTAACTCCTTATTATGATTACAACAACCTTATCTAAGCATTTAAAGCATTCTTTGACAGCTACAACCTCATGAAGTCGAATTTGATGAAGCCTCCCACGTGGTCACGCAACTGCTGATGACAAACCCTAGAAATTAGGGAACATGTTTCCTTGTTTTTAGGTTTAGATCCTTGAAAATTGGCACGTGGGATGGAGCCTTTACCTTCTCATCCATGACACATTTTACGAAACTAAAGTATTTTTTTGTATTCCATGTTGTCCAGAACAAAAACCTCTCCTGGGTTTTTAAAAAATTCCTCCAGCTGTCCAGAATCTGTCCTTGAAAAACACGTGTCAAACAGGAAAAATCCGTTTTCTGAAATTAGGGTCTCAGTGAAAGCTTAGTATCTCCCAACTGAAAACACTTGTGAATAAAGTGAGATAGGTTATTGTAGCTGGAGAGTTTATTAAGAGAAACATCCCTCATAATTCTAAAATACATCTTCCTGTAACCAGAAACAGATCTTGAAAAAGACTGCTAAAACCAGAAGACAAAGCTTGACTTTCAGCAGTTTCGTAGCGCAAGCTTAACCATAAACTCCTCCCACCTCAGAATGAATTTGAAGAAACTAAAAGAGTTTTTTGTATTTCAGCATGTTAGGAAGAAAATCCTCTTTCATTTTGAAAAATTGAGTTCTCATCTTTTCAGGAAAGCTTCTAGAAGTTAACTAGTAAAAACAGTTTTTCTACTGAAACAGGCTGCTTCAGGGGTTTCGTAGCGCGCTACGAAAACACTCATTTCGTAGCGCAAAACAGAATTTTTACACTATCTGCGCTACAAAAATGTGGATTCATAGCTAGTTTCAAAAATTTCTCCAAAATGATGTGAGATATGACTTCTAAACACATGGTGAGGCTTCTAGGACATGGAATGAGGTTGTCAAACCTTATTTGAAGATGGACATGAGACTCTAGCCCTATGAATTAGAATCTAAAACATAAAAATGAATTCAACATGACTTGACCATGACTGATACAAGAATTGAGAAACCATGTAATTGTTCAAATTTTTTAAGGAAGTTTTACAGTGATAACACCTTGAATTCTTTAAACCTGTCAAAGGCTTCATATTTCTTCTTAAGGAAATATATCCATGTATTCCTTGAGAAGTCATCTATAAATGATACATAGTACACAGACTTACCCAGTGATGGAACCTTCACAGGTCCAAACACATCACTGTGCACAAGTTCTAATATCTTCTTTGCCCTCTTACTACCAGAGGGGAAACTCACCCGATTTTTCTTCCCATATACACAATTTTCACAGAAATCAAAATCAAGAGAGCTATTACTCATACCTTCTACCATACCTTTAGCATGAAGTATTCAAAGGCCCTTCTCTCCAATATGTCCAAGCCTTTGATGCCACAACATGGTCTTCTCTCCAGAGACCACTAGATTTTCTGCTCCACTTTCAAGAACCACAGAATTGTTGCACCCATCAATAACAGTGCTACCTTGTAGCTTGTAAAGAGTTCCAATTCGAACTGCCCGCATCAATACCAGTTCTCCCTGAACCATTTTGCAGGTATCCTTCTCGAACACTGTTTTTACACATGCATCATCCAACTTGCTTACAAAAATCAGCTTTCTGGCAAATGCAGGAATATGCAGAACACTCGGAAGTGTTATAACCATTCCACCTTGCAACTTCAACTTTACGTTTCCACGACCAATGATTCTAGCCTTCCTATCATCCCCTAAGAATACATCAACACCATCGTATTTCTCATACTCACAGAACCACTCTCTATGGGGAGTGAAGTGAAAGGATGCACCTGAGTCAATCAACCATGCCTCATGATCTACATGTGTACTTGAAGAAGCCAAGTACACATCCCCACCTTCATTTGAGGTGGTTTTCGCCTCTACAGAAGGAGCATCATCAGATCCCTTTCCTTTATCAGGAGCTTTAGATTTACAGTCCCTTTTGTAGTGCCCTTCCTTTTCGCATTTCCAGCACACCACCTTTACAGGTTTTCTTGGAGATTTAGATCTCCCTCTAGATTTAGATCTCCCACTCGATGACTTATTTTTGTTTCTGTTCTGGGACCTTCCTCATATAGACAAGGTATCACCATTCTAGCTCTCCATATTTTTCCATCTCATCTCCTCCGTCAGCAAGGATGAGACTATCTCATCAAACTGCAAGGCAGTTGCATTGCTACCTATTGCAATAACCAGTCTATCCCACGAATTTGGTAGAGAACACAACAAACTGATGCACTTATCTTCATCAAAAATTTTAATATCAACAGATGCTAACTGGCTTACCACAGTATTAAATGCGTTCAGATGCTCTATCACTGAGTCTCCATCTTTCATCCTCAAGTTATATAGATTTTTTCGCAGGAGACTTAGATTGGTACAAAGTCCCTAACTTGTCCCACAAAGCCTTCGCCGTAACTTCCCCTGATACATTCAGCAATACTGAATCTGAGACACACAATCATATTGTGCTCTTTGCCTTCCGATCCAACTTCTTCCATTCTTCATCGGACACTCCCATTGGTTTAGCACCCAGATCTACCGTCATCCACTGATCTTTATCCACCAACAGATCCTCCATCTTGAGTTTCCAAAACTCAAAACTCTGACCATTAAATTTCTCTATCTCTATCTTTCCACTCCTCACCATCTTCTTTCACCACCAGAATCAATCTTGCAGATCTCCCACTAAACAGGGTCTACCACAAGCCTGAGCGAAACCCCTCAGCAACAAAGGCGTCCCCTTAAAGCCAAAACTGCTCTGATACCAAATGTAGGTTTTAACCCCATACAGAAATTACCTGCATACGAATTCTAAAACACAGAAAATAAACAATGCGAGAGCATAACACATAAAACACATATACAGAGAGATTTTCCCCTGGATCCCAAAACCGGGACTACCAGCTTGATTTTCCATTATGTTCCTTTCAATGTTATAATACCTATTTATACATGCCGAAGCATCTAATACCATGGATCGAAAACCATCGCATCCAATACCATGGACCAAAAACCATCGTGTCCAAAAAACATGTGCGAAAATCATGCACAAAACCATAGGTGGGTCCGCCCATCCTAACATAGGGTCCAAAATCAAAATTTTCTGAGGCGCTGCCTCGGACACCATAAAATGGGGTTACGGGTATGCCTCAAACCCCCTGTGACCCCCCGCTACACAATCGGCGCAACGAAGGGGGGCTCCGCACCCCCTCTAACCCCCCGGTTAACTACATGGGCTAGTCGTGGAAAGAATATAACACAACCCAATAGCATTATTTTCTTGGTCTTCAAATCTTTCAATCCAATGAATGTATTTCCCTTTCCCAGTCCAAGTATGCCTGTGATCTTCTATGCCATTTTCACATGGAACACTGTAAGCCAGCCCCTTATCCCTTTCATTCTAGAGCAAACTTTTTGTCACTTGTACTTACCCTAAAGTTGATGCTACATTATACCGTCAACTTGTAGGAAACCTTTTGTATTTGACCCATACTCGTCCTGACCTTTCCTTTGTTGTTGGCCTTATTGCTCGGTTTATGCAAAACCCACATGAAAGTCATTGGAAAGCAGCTAAAAGAATACTTCATTATGTTCGAGATACAATTCAGTTTGGGATTCATTACAGTGCATAAGCATCTCCTCTATTGGTTGGTTTCACTGATTCGGATTGTGCTAGTGACCCTGATGATCGGAAGTCTACTGCAGGCTCAGGACCTAATACGCGGTCTTGTAAGAAACAAAGTTCCATTTCTCTTTCTTTAGCAGAAGCAGAGTATCATGGTGTTGTAGAAGCTAGTAAGGAAGCCTTGTGGCTTCGTCAGATCCTGTCAGAGTTTGGCTTTCAGCAGTAGCATCTGACTACAGTTTGGTGTGATAATCTAAGTGCCATTCAACTATGCAAAGATCCAGTCCAACATCGGTGCAATAAAAACATTGAAATTCACATGCACTTGATCAGAAAGCTCATTCATGACCATGTTCTTGAAGTGAAATATTGTTGAATAGATGATCAAGTTGCAGACATATTTACAAAGGCTCTCACAGAGGCGAAGTTTACTAAACTTTGATTTATGGTTGGAGTTCAAGAAGTTGTCACTAAGGGGGGATAGGATCTAATGCCTCCTTCCTTCTCCTATTGTGTCATATTTGTACATCCTTCAATCCTATCCCAAGTTGTTCTTAGGGGGGATGTTAGGATATTCCTACAGATAGGAAACAGTTAAGTATAACCTGGTCTATTGTAGAGTTAGGTAAAGTATGTTTCTTTACTATGTACTTTTGTAACTTATAATCTAATGGTCATGATATGTAGTGATCTGACGGTTCATTCTCTCCTCGGTATTATCGACACTTGATCCGTGGCTTAACACCCGATTGGTCCATGATCTCTATTTAAAGAGCATGGAGGGTCATTTGTAGGGTAATCGTTCATGAGAGAAGCTTATGTAAATTTTCATTCTTTTATTAATAAATTGCTTGAAGTGGTCACGTTGGCTTAGGCCGTGGACAGTTTCCATCTTTGAGGGTTTTAGCCACGTCAAAAATACTATTGTATTGATTTATGATTTGTTTGTGAGCGGTGTCCTTTGGTGTTTTGTCTGAGGAACTTACCCTGTAAATTCCTACAGTTCTCTTCAATAAATTTGATTACTATTGAATCTTTAAGGAATTTAGACTTCTGTGATCCATAACATTGTTTAGAAAATCTTCGGCAAAATCACATAATCAATCTTTTGTCGACGCGTTTCGAACCAACTAGTGTGGTTCATCGTCAGGACAAGTTGAAAAACAGATCCAGCTTCGCCTGTTTAAATAGCTAGAGCAGAGACACCAACGGTTACCTAACTAAGGGAGCAAGGTCCAATTCAGTTATATTAGGTAAAAAATAGATAAAAATTAAATTAAATATAATAATAAATAAATCAATATATATAAATTTATATATAAATGTATAAAATTAGTTATATTCGGTGTGAGATAAAACTATAAACCTATGAAGAATTATAAAATAATAATAAATTATTTATAAATAAATCAATGAAGAAATATAAATTAATAATAAATTATATATTAATGAATATAAAAGTATAAAATATTTTATTTAATGAAAAAATAAAATTAAATGGTATCATTTTTAGTTATATTAGGTGTAAGATAGATAAAGAATTATAGAATAATAATAAATTATTTAATTATAAAATTATAAATAATAAATAAATTATAATATAATAATAAATAAATAAATTTTTCATATAGATATATAAAATTAGTTATATTAGGTGTAAGATAAAATAAACAAATTATTTATTTATTAACTAAATATATAAATATATAAATGAAGAAAAATAATAATAAATAAATTATTAATCTACTAAATAAATAAATGATTAAATGAAAAAATATAAACTAATAATAGTATAAATTATTTATTTAATGAAAAATAAAAATAAATGGTGTCATTAGTAGGTAATAAATATATAGATATCTAAATAAAGAAGAATAAATTATTTATAAATATATAAATGAAGAATTAAAGAATATTTTTAAAGGAAATAAGGGACCATTCCTTATAATAAACAAATAAGAAGGAAAAGAATAAGAGTAATAAAAATAATAATAGAATTTTGTTAATAATAATCACAATAATAGTAATAATAATAGAATCAAGTTATAGAAATAAAATAATAAAGTAAAAAACGATTTCCAAATAATAAATTTTTTCGAAATCAGTATCATTTTTCACTGGAATTTATTCCACCCATTTAGTGAAGTAGTCTATTGTCGTGAGGATCCATCTATGCTGATTACTTGAAGTGGGATGAATCTCTCCAACAAAATCTAATCCCCATTGGAGAAAAGGCTGTGAGACTATTGATGGAACCAGTGGAAGAGCTGCTAATTTTTGCTTACCAGAAAACATTTGACAAGGAACACAACTTCTGACCTTTGTTCCTACTTGTAAGAACAATGTTGGCCAATAAAATCCTCCCCTTAATATCTTATATGTTGTTGCTCTCCAAGCATAACGTCCTTCACAAAATCCTGTATGAAACTGGTCAATGATTCCTTTAGTTTCTGATTCTGTTAAACATAATAACAAAATAATTAGTGGGTCTTTCCAATACAAATTTTCATTTATGATACAATACTTGACTGCTTTCAGTTTGATATTTTTACATTGGCTTTTAGAGAATGATGCTGGACATTCAAAATGGATCAAGAAATTTACAATGTCTTGGTACCAATCTGAAAACAAAAATCTGATATCAATGTATAAAGGGTGGATCTGATATGAAGGTAAAGGTTCTTGTGGATTCTTTTCTTCAGGATGAAGGGAAGGCTCTTGTGGATTCTCCCCTTCTGCAAAGATAGAAGGTTCTTGTGGATTCTTCTCATTTGATGTTTGAGAAGGTTCTTGTGGATTCTTCTCATCTGAAGTTTGAGAAGGTTCTTGTGGATTCTTCCCTTGTATCTCTAAAACATAATTGATTCCGAGCACTTTACAGTTGGATTCAGCTAGAAGCTTAGCTAATCCTTGGCCTTTTACTAGCTTGGTAGTTTTGATAGTTAGATCAAACTCCACTATTTGAGTGATCCATCTACCTCTCTTTCCATCATTGTCTGGTTGGGTTAAAACAATTTTCACAGCACTATTAGGAACATAAGTAGTAACAAGAGAATGTAGGACAAACATCCTAAATGATTTCAGGGCTTGAATAAGGGCATAGGCTTTCTTCTCAGTTATGTCATACTTAAGCTCGACATCTCTCATAATCTTGCTGAAAAAGGCTATGGGTTGGTCATGGGAATCTTCATTCTTTTGTAGTAGAACAACATTAAGGGTTGTTTTTGAGGCAAAGGAAAAGATACTAAATGGTTTAGTGTAATCAGGGTTGGCCAAGGTGGGAGCTTCAGAGATAGCTTTCTTGATTTGATCAAATGCATGCCTGGAAGAGACAGTCCATTTAACTTCATGATATTTTCGGAGCATATCAGTTATATATTTTACAATCTAAACATAATTTGGGATGAATCTCCTTAAAAAATTAATCTTGCCTAGAAAATCTTGAATCTCCTTCTTGCTTCTAGGCAAGTTCAATGTTTCAATGGCATACACACACTTGGGATCAATCACTACTCCTTCTTTTGAAATTATATGGCCCAACAGTTTTCCTTCTTTTGAAATTATATGGCCCTGTAGTTTTCCTTCATTGATAGCAAATAGAGACTTTTTAGGATTCAATGATATTCCGAATTTTCTACACCTGTCAAAAACTTCATGAAGTACTTTAGATGTTTCTGATCAGATTTAGAAAAAATAGTTAGGTCATCAAGATAAATGGCCACAAATTTATTTATCTGACCCACAAAAGCTACATCCATAGCTCTCTGAAATGTTGCTCTAGCATTGGTTAAGCCAAATGGCATTCTAGCATACATGAATGTACACCATGGTGTAGTAAAGGTTGTCTTCTCTCTGTCTGTTGAATCAACATTTACCTGATTATAGCCTGAAAAACCATCAAGCATAGAAAGTCTTTGTGCTCCTGAAAGCATTTGAAGTAACTGATCCATTTTTGGCAAAGGATAGTTATCCTTTAATGATGCTTTGTTCATATTTCTAAAGTCCACACAGAGTCTAATTTCTCCATTCTTCTTTCTAATAGGAACTAAATTTGCAACCCAATTAGAATATCTAAGAGGGAGAATGATCTTAGCATCTAACATTTTCTTAATTTCCGTTTCTACAGTTGGTAGAAGAGTTGGATTGATTCTCCTAATTTTCTGTTGATAAGGAACTACTTCCGGCTTTAAAGGAATCTTATGTTGTATTAACGAAGTATCATAGGTTTTTTCATCATAGGTCCATGAAAAAACATCCTTATAATTTTGAAGTAACTTAAGATATTGAGCTTTGATCTCAGGATCTAGAGATGCACAGATTTTGATGTTTTTAGTATCATCATTTGTTGCAATATTAATTTCTTCTATGTTATCTTGTGAAGAAATGGACTGAAGGTTTCGGAGGACAACATTTTGATTAAACAATTTTTCTAAAGGAATCAGGCCTTTGGGAATAATATTGTTAGACAATTGAATAATGTCATGATCAACAATTTTTGAATTGAAATTTTAAGTATCATTTCCATTTGTATTTTCATTTATTTTTTTTTCTATCTTCATCAATTTGTAGAACTGAAAAATCATCTATAACCTGCAGAAAAGATTTCAAATGTTCATCATCTTCAAATATCTGCCAGTGTTTTAAATTGTCTGGGATGGATGGTATGTACTTGACTTGTATTTGATAGAGTACATTGGTCTCATCGGGAATTTTAAATGAACTAGCAGAAACAGCTAAGACATCTACATGAATATTTTGATTTCTTGGAATATAAGTCAAATTAAAAGCATTAAAGAAGTTTTGTACTGAATCCCAAATTTCATTTCGATAAGACCTAAGTCTAGGATGCTTAGTCTGGCAAATATTTCTCACTTGTTTGACAATAAGTTCTGAATTAGTAAAAACACTTAAGTTTTGAACCTTTAACATTTTGGCTAATTGCAATCCCAAAAGGAAAGCTTCATATTCAGCCACATTATTTGTAACTTCGAAGTCGATTTTGCATGATTGGGTGTTATTTTCTTTCTCTTGTGAAATTAAGACTACCCCAGCTCCTGATCCATCTTTTGTACAAGAACGACCAAAAATAGTTTCCATACATCAGTTTGATTTGGTTCAGGACTTCCAATTACATCTTCTATTTTAACTTGAGTTTCATGTATTTGGTTTGAAGAGAGTTGAAAGCAACCAAAATCCTGATCAATTGCATAAATGGGATGGTTCCTTGGCTGGTTTGTTTTGCAAATAGTGTGCACAAATCTTACCTCTCTATATAACCTTAGTTTTTCTCCCCCATAAACTGGAATAGTGGCATAAGAAATATTCATCTAAAGAGTTCCCCCTAATTTGGCACAACAAGACCTAGAAAGGAGCATTCCAAATTTGGGAGGGATATCTGTGACAACTATATCAAGCACTACACTTTTCACTAGAATTGGGCAAGGGTGACTACTAAATCATTAATCAATCCTAAGCAGGACACCCTTTTAGAATCAAAGGTCTACAATCATGATAGGATCTAGTTATGTCAAGTTTCAAATGGTCCATGATAGTTTTTGGCATGAGGTTATGTGATGCTCCAGAATCAAACATACAATTATATAACATGGAATCATTTGTCTTAAGAGTTACATAGAAATGAGGCACTATTTCATCTATCATAAATGAGCTAGGACCAAAGACAATTGCTGGTTTTTCATCATGCAGACTAATGATATCACCTTCAACATCAGCCGAGGTGTTTTGTATCCATTTGGAGACTTGATTTTTATACCCAGGGCTTTTGGAAAGTTTTGAAAGTGGAATTGGGATTTTAACTCTTTCTATCTCTTTTTCAACATTAAATGTAGTCAAAGCATTTTTATCATTTTGAGCAGTATCAGTTGACTGATTTAATGGTCGAATTACAGTTGTTTAATTTTCAGTAGTTTTGGTACGAAGTTCAATTATTGGAGTCTCCTTAGGAGGTCTTCCAAGGCCAGGTCTAGGCCTAAGATCATATCTCTTGTTCAACTCTGCATTAGAAATTCAGAGAAGGCATGGTATTTAGAAACCTATGAAGATTCTTGATCTTCTTGAACCTAATTTTGTTTTGAGATAGGAATCATAACTGTTTGATTAGAAGAAGTATCCATGTTATTGATATCTTCAGTAATAGTCATAGTATTTTCATCAGGTTGTTGGTCATCTATCAGTAAAGGAGTGGGAACCTGCTGATCATTACTAGGTCTCTGAAGAATTTGTAATTGTGGATTCCTTCTATACTGACCTTGATTTTGATTTTGGGGTCTAGTAACTATTTGTTGAACTGTCCTAGGTTGAGTCTCAATCTTGGAAATTCTATTAGATAGATTTCTAAGAAGAGAAGTTATTTCATCTATTTTAGAATCTTCAGTTTTAGTCTTAGAAGAACTAGAGGAACTACAGTCTTCTTGAATAGATTTGAGTTTTCTTTGGGCCTTTTCCTCTTTAGCTTTCAAGGAAGTCAAAGCAGAACTATTTGATTCCACCTCTATAGCATTGTTGGCATATCTTCAAGATTTCTTGAAGTTATCTCTCTTAACATTATAACAAAATCATTGTCAAAGGCTTTAGAAAACCTAGACTTAGCTGTTGCTACAGGGGGTTTACAATCAAGGGGAATCTTATGATAAAGTTTTTGAACCTTTTGATAAAATCTGATACAGGTTCACCAATGTTTCTTTTAGGTTCTTCAAACTCAGTCAGAAAGTAAAGAGGATCTTTCTTTACACCCCATTGATTTTTAAATATGTTTGTAAGCTCTTCCAAATTCCTAATGGAATTTACAGGTAACTTCCTAAACCAGATTCTTACATTTCCTTCAACTGACTGTACAAACAATCTCATGTAAACATTTTCTTGTTCAATATGCATGTTGTTTGCAAAGTCTAGAAAATCTTGAAGATGGTCCTCAATTGTAGGGCCAGTTTCTCCATTATAGCTGGGAAGGTATTTCAAGTACCCAGCTAGGAAAACATCGAGGTTAGCAGGTAAGACTAAAGTTGCATATCTAGCTTATACAATAGGTTGAAATGCCATAGTAGAAGGTGGTGTATGAGGTGTTTGTGTGGATGAAGAAGATGATTGAGGGGGTGTGTGACTATGTGGAGGTGAAGAAGGAGGGGATCTCCTGAATAAATTTAATGGAGTCTTAAGAACTAACTTTGGGACCTGTGAATGAATACCCTTTTTTGTTTCAAAGAGTGGATTTGAATATACAGAGATGGTATCTTCATGTCGTTCAGAAGTGGAAGGAAATGAATAAGTGGTAGTAGAAATGAAATCTATGGGTTTTTATTTAGGTAAATGAACACCCAAGTCAAACTCAATTTTAGGTGATCCTGGTGACAATGGGGGTTCTGAATGCTTTTCAAACGAATGAATGAGGAAAGCTAAATCTAAATCAACTCCCTTATCTAATAGTTTAGAAACCCTAGGAGGTATTTGTGTTAAATCAGGATCAGATGGAATATTAGTAAAAGGATCAAATGGTACTAACTCTTAAGACTGCAAGGCTGAAGTGGAAGAAGAAGATGGTTGATGTCTCCTTTTAGTACAGGCTTTTCTCAGATTTTTTTCGGAATCTGTGAGAGGATTAACTAAGTCAGATTCTGAATGAGATCTTGTGTGCTTAAAAGGTGCCAGTTTGGGCTAGTGGAGTCGCTAGGTGAAGGGTTTTAACCTTTCTAGACCTTTAGTCACCTTAAAGGAATAGAATGAATATCGTTGCCCTAGGAAAAATTAATGGAATTCGAAACACCGGTAGCGGTGCCAGACTGATGTTGCACCTCTGAGTTGATAATGGTCAGCTATGAAGCCAGAGCATCTAAGATTATTTTTTTGGGGTTTTGTTTTAATTTGGAGGACCAATGAATGAAACAGATGTAACACTATAATGCCTAACCTTTTGAATAATATTAATACCAAAGCAGAGGGCTGCTATAAAATTTCACACAGTGATAAATCTTGAATAGTGGTGAGCGAAACAAAAAATAACATGACTATCACAATTTCTAGACTGAAAATTAAATAATCACAAGTATGAAAACCTCTGCCCGATTTTCAAAATGTTCAAGAGAATATGCTTATGCTTACAACAAGATGCTGATGATTTAATGATTTAGAGGGAATTAATTTAACAGACAATCCATTAATCCATTCTCTTTATAGATTATCACTTCAGAAGCTTATAGGAATAGATTGAAATGCAATTATTCCTACCTAGCTATCTCTGTAAGACATAATAATATGAAGAAAAACATAATGTGTAACATTGGAAAAACTTACAGGAAGCACAAACTGTGTAAAACTGAATTCAGAATCCTTTGCTTTGTATTAAGGGTCTAGAAAAGCTAAGTACATCAAATGTTTACAAATGCTTCATCAAGGTGCAACCTTTCTTCAAGAGTGCAACCCTTCTTCAATGGTTAACCTAGTTCAATGGTGAACCTATAATAACTCGTGAAGAGAGTTATTTATACAACAGTAAAAAATATCCTAAATTGCTTTTACAAAAATAGATTATTTTGAAATCAAAATAAAGAGTGATAGTTGATCTGGGACTATTTTGATGTTGTGTTGTTGGTGACTATCACTGAAAAAACTAAAAAAATTTGAAACTGGTTGACTATTGTTGTTATTTAGGTTCTATTGTCTTTTAGACTTTGATCTTTTGCCCTTTAAGCTTCTTAGGTATTTGATCTTCACGTTGGATGTCATTTTTACTTATGACCTTTCATCTGTTTTTCTTTATCTTCCTCCTCTGTTTTAACATTTACTGTGCAAATTGTTTGTTTTAACATTTACTATGTAATGTTTCCTTCTGCTCTCTCTTTGGTTTAAACCTGATTTCTATTTTTACAGGAAAATCATTTGAATTCATTTCTCGAGAATCTGGAACAAACAGGTTTTTAAATCAGTATCAAACTGTTTATCCGAACTTCTGGCCTTCTGCTAATCACCTACAAAATACAACAATTGTTAAGAAAAACACAGGCTAACAGGGAGGTCGATAATGGATTTATTTGAGCTGAGAGGTTTGTGGACGGAGTCCCAGCAGTGTTTTTACGGTAATTGGAGGTTGAATTTGGTTGCAGAGGCTTAGGGTGGCGCAGGCAAGGTTAAACAGGTTTCACTGAAAAACGATCGAAAACAGTGAAAACGAGGGTTTTCACGTTTAAACGATTAACGATTAACTTTGACGCGGAAATGCATAATTGTGAATAGTGAGTGGTTTTGGCCTACGCAAGGAGGTGGTTTCATTGCTTATTGCACCGCTTTTGGCTGTGGGGTGGTTTTTCTCCAAGAGCACATGAGTTAACGTAGAGCTGCCACATAACCACAAGCGGCCCGAGCAAAACCATGAATCTCGCATGCTCTCGGGCGGGTAAAGGTCGGAGATTGGGAGCGCGCTATATGGATGCGTACCGTTAGATTTGGGGGTGAAAGATCTAATGGCTATCGTGTGGTGAAGTTGTACGAAGGGCACAGGCACAGAGATTAGCGGGGCCCAGGGGTTAATTACAAAGGATTTGTAATTAATTTAATGAATAAAGTGCGGGTTAAAAGTATAATGCGATGGGTTTAATAAAGTGGAATCAAGATTAAAACATAGCGGATATTAATTAAACAGGTATATTGGCGGAGTTAAATTTATAAAGCAGGGGTAGAAAAAACTTAGGCTTAAAGGGGTTTTATGGGTATTTAGGAAATTAATAAGGGGAAGTGATTTTTTCAAAGGGGAATGCGTTTCACACTAGGGAAAAGGGGTTTTTAGGTAGGGGAATGAGTTTGGAGGGTAAATTGCTAGGAAAATGTGTGAAACCAAGGGGCAAAGGTGAAAATGAAGAGAAAAGGGTATTTTCTTAGGAAATGATGGGATAATGAGGAAATTAGTAATTATGTAGTGGGGGGTGAAATGAAATGAGGGGAAGTTAACCAAATCAACTTGTGAACATATTTTCACCTTCATAACTGCTCCTGCACACTGCAACACATGATCAAGCATGATAAATGTGCTTATGCCTCAATCAACTTTGTACTTCTGCAACCTTTCTTGTACCAACCCTTTACTTATCCTAATATTTTTTCTTCACTTTATTGGGTGCACTTAGGCTAGCAGACCCCTTTCTTTTCTTTTTCTTTTGAAAAGAAAAATATCTAATTCTAACCTTATAACATCCAAGGGCTCAGATTAAACTGATGAGCTCCTTATTATTCTCTACCTAACTACTGATATGCCAAGATTAAACAGTTTGGCTAGATCTTTATTCTCTAACTATAAACATGAAATTTAAAGCATGAACTAGTCAAAATTAAACTATTTTACTGTCATGGGTTGTGGCATTTATGACAAGATGCACACAACCATTATTTTGCATAATAAAGTAAAAGTAGTGGCATTTGGGCTTGCACACTTTCATAGTTTATTGCTTTTTTTCTTTTCTTTCTAGTCGAAAATTTTATTTTTTCCTTCCATTTTTAGGGCATCTATTCTAACATTTTCTTTGATATGGACATATTTATCAAAATATTTGCTAACATTTTTATTCAATATTCTTTTTGTCCATATCCTAGCTTAACATTTTTTGAAAAAAAAATTCATTTTTTGGACTAATTTATTCTAAATTATCAAAACCAAAAAATGCTACAACAGAGCCACTTGCTAGATTTTTACCATGTGACACAGGTCGGCTTCTTGAGAAAAACTTTCGGCAATAATCACATAAGAGAAGTTTTTTTTTGTTTTGTTTTGTTTTGTTTTGCTTTTTTGTTTTGTTTTTTTGTTTATTTGTTTTTTTGTTTATTTGTTTTTTTTTTTTTGTTTTTTTTTCCTGAATTCAGGCTTGTGTGATCCATATTACATTAAGAAGATTCTTTTCGATAGAAATCACATAGGAGAAAATTTTGCCGACGCATTTCGAACCAGCGAGTGTGGTTCATCATCAGGACCAGATGAAGAAGCAGATCATGGCACATGCTTAAATAGAGGGTGATGTAGAGACCAAAAGATCATATAATGACTAGTTTATGAAAATTAATATTTTAATAATGATAATATTCCTATAACGGCTAATATAACGACTAGTTTAAGAATAATAATATTATAATTTATAATAATAATTAAAATAAAAAATAAAATAATAATAATAATTAAGAAAGATCGAAAAATGTAAACATTAATAAGAAACAAACAATCCAAGTCAACCAAATACAGGGAATAGAGTCAAATATATATCTAAATAAATAGAAGTCAAGATCCTATAATAAAAATAATAATTAAAAGAGACTAAAATTAAAAGAAAGCAATCAAAAGGGAGGGTAAAATTATTATTATTACTATTATTTTAACAACTAGTTTATGAAAAATAATATTTTAATAATGATTATTAAGATCATATAATATTTCTATAATGGCTAGCTTAAGAATAATAATATTATAATTTATAATAATTATTAAAAAAAATTAATATATATATATAAAGAAATAACAAAAAATGTAAACAAAAATCAGAAACAAGCAATCCAAGTCAACCAAGGATAGGGAACAAAGTAATATATATATATATATAGATAGATATGAGTCAAAAATCTATAAAAAATAATAATATTTAAATGAAATTAAAATTAAAACAAAGTAATCAAAAGGGAGGAATTTTTTTTCTTGTTTTTTGTTTGTTTGTTTTTTTTTTTGTTTAACATGAGAAATGGATCAAAAGAATATTAACATTAAAATCAAATACCTATATAGAAACAAAAAAAAAAAATCATAAATAGAAATATCAAACCTTAAAAAACAAAATAATCCACAAACATAAACAAACTAGGAGGATAGGCCAAGGACCAAACTTCTGTTAATATTCCAACCATCGTCTCTATTTAAATTAGTGGGCCTTTTTTTATTTTCAAGGCCTCCCTAAATTTACGATGATGGAAATGACTAACCTTGGCAATGACATGGGCTTCCTCAATGCATATGTGATGCCTTGATCTGAAAATGAGATCTTAGACTAATATTAAGGTATTACAGACTCATGTGCAAGACTTGCCTATATTACTTAGTGCAACGGATTGAAAAGATTGTGAATAATATAGACAATGAAGCAGCTAGAAAAACATAACAGACACACGCATAACACAACAAATAATCAATGAGTTCACCCAAAACTCTTGGGTTACATCTCCTGGTCCAGATTTCAGTGGTGACCTCTCTATTATGTCTTCAAGAGCAGAGTTTTTACAAATGTGAGCTAAAATTGAGTCTCAACACAACAAGAATAAAACAACAGGGATTTACTTCGATCCCCTAAGTCTTTTTGAGTACACAGACCCCTCTCGCTCTCTGTCTCTGTTTTCTCTTTGTCTCAGCACTACATGCCTCTGTCTTTGTCATTCAGTGGCTTTTAAGCCAATCAGCGCTTGTCTTTTCATTTTCCCTTTCGCGCTCTCTGGCTCCCGGCCTCTATCCACTCAAATCCCCTCTGAGCGTTAAACAATCATTTTTAAACATCTTCAGGGATGGTGGCCACCTATTTTGTAATGGAAGGGATCGTCGACACATGTGAAATCCCCAAAATAGTCGTTCTCTGTTTACATAGTGAAATACACAACAACACTATGAAAATCCGCTAAAACGCCTTTTCTGGACTTGAAATATTATTAACTCTTCCCTAAACTCCATCGGGTCCACCTTTAGATCGCTATCGCAAGTCACTTAGTCGTGGGTTCCTTTGTATTTGGGTTTATTATGAAAAATCCCAAATACAAAGAAAATCCCGACAAAATGGCTTCATTCTGGACTTCAAATATTTTAATATTGCATTCATAACCCTTTCGGGTCCGGCCATATCGCCAGACACATATTTCTTTTGGCTTCCGATCGCCGATTGCAACGATCGGCCTTATCGGCTATCGGCACATCGCATGGTCGTTGGCCTCTTGGAATCACCCATTTATATAGTTGCGATGCGATATTGTGATATCGCAATCGCATATTGCTAATCCCTCGAGCCGCGGTTAAGTCCCTTTGTACATGCATATAAGCGATGCGATATGGCGCGGATAGATCTGGACGGTCGGATTTGCACGCTTGATTGACGGTCCTCATCTAATCGCGCTTGACTGCCATCACGATTTCCATAAGGTTGTGCCCGATTAACTCTGCCTATCACTACCAATTGTGATATGCCGATCAGATCTGGACCGTTGATCGGCCAGATCCGACGGCTCCTGTGCATCATTCTTTTGACCTCCGATAGGCTTTGTTTTCTCTTTTTCTTCATGTTTTTCTCTCCCAATAGTGTTTTCTTCCATTTTTAAAGGTTCATCCTTTGTGATAGTTTTTTATTTTTGAAGACTTAGAGGGTTTTTTTGGATCCATTTTGGATCACGCCTTCCCACTAAAAAGCTTTTGGACCACCAAAAGTTGGTTTTTAAGCATCGATCAAGTGAGGATACAACTTCCTCACTTGTCCAATCTCTATCCATCGTGCACTGCTTGGTTTTGAACCTTTGAGTCCAATTCTGAGGTACTCAACATCCCCTCTGTGCGTAGTTCTCACCTTTCTATCCAAAACTGTGTCTTCCTGCAACTCATTGAGATATTCAGGCAACAGATCATTAATAGAAGGCAACTAACCTTGCTCTTCAGGATCTTCAATGAATGAAGGTTAAAACAGTCTCAAGTTTTCTGCATTAACGACTGAATTGATATGCATGTAAGCTGGAAAATCAAGGCGAAAAGCATTTTCACCAATTTTCTCAAGTATCTTGAAAGGCCCATATCTTATTGGTTTCAACTTCTTACCTTCACCTTGCATTCTATCTTTGCTGATGTACAGCCAGACTTGATCACCAACTTGGAAGCTATGCTCAATTCGATGCTTGTCATGCCTTGCCTTGTACTTGGCCTAGCTTCTTTCTAGCTGTTCCTACACTACCTGGTGAATTTCTTGGATCTGTTCAATGAACTTAGTTGCTTTGTGCACATCACTATGTCCATCAACTGCTATGTCTTTTCCAAAGACAAAATCCAAGGGAGACTTTGGTGTAAAACCAAAACAAGTCTCCAAAGGAGATTTCTGAGTAGAAGACTGCTTGGCATAGTTGTAAGCATGTTGCACATAACACAAATGTTCATCCCAAATGTTATGTTTGTGGATGAAATGTTGTGCTCTTCTTCAATCTGGTGTCCATCAATACCCACAGACTTGACCAAAACTTCCCAACAAATCAGGAATCTCGATCAGATACAATGGAAGTGGGTAACCCAAAATGAACCCATACATGCTAAAAGAGAAACTTCGTTGTTTGTTCAGCTGTAATCTGCTTGTTACAAGGCATTAAAATACACATTTTGCTGAACCTATCCACAATAACATATAAGTAATCATGACCTTTTCTAGATTTTGGCAATCCCCCAATAAAGTCCATGGAAACACTTTCCCAAAGATGAGAAGGAACTGAAAGTGGAGTGTACAAGCCTAATTTTCTATTACTGGGCTTGCTTTTAGCACACATAGTACACCCTTTTATATATCTAGAAACTCTTTCATGCATTCTTGGCCAATAACAAAACCTTTGCAGTTGTGCAATTGTCTTACTTACACCAAAATGACCTGATATAAGAGAAGTATGTGCTTCTCAGATTATGTCAACTCTTTCAGTTTGTGGAATGCATAACTTTCCCAAATGATACAAGAGTTGGTACTTAACATAATAATCCAATTCTTCTACTTGTTTACCATGACTTAAAGTTGCATATACATCTTTAAAATCTACATCTTGAGCATATTGTTCAATGTAGCTTTCATGCATTACTGGGTTATGCTTAAGTATAGTAGATTCATTTATGATTGGTTTGGATAACATATCTGCAACCTTATTGTGTATCCCCTTCTTATATCTGATGAAAAGACGAAATTGCTGTAGAAAACCTATCCACCTATAGTGTCTTGATTGCTGCAATTTAGTCTGTGAGTGAAAATATTGAAGTGGTTGATGATCTGTATGTATAATTGTTTCTTTTCCCAATAGGTAATGTTTCCACTTTTTCACACTCTGTACTAAAGCATACAATTCTTTATCATATGTGGGGTAATTAACTATTGCAGAATTAAATGTATCAAAATGATAGCATATGGGTTTACCGTGTCGCATCAACTATTCTCCCATGGCATAGTCACTGGCATCTGTTTCAATCTCAAATGGTCGTTAAAGATTTGGTAGTGCTAGTACTGGTGTTGTACTAATTTTTTCTTTTAAGGTGTCGAAGGCTTTCTGTTGTTTGCCTTCCCACTGAAACACCTTGTTCGATCTTGTTAAAGCATGTAAGCGAGCTACAATCAAGGAAAAGTTAGCAATAAACTTTCTCCAATATTTTGTTGCTCCTAGGAAACTCCTATCTTCTTTAGCAGATTTGGGTTTAGGCTCGTTCACAATGACTTCAACCTTAGAGGGATCTATCTTCAATTCACCACTCCCTACAATATGACCCAAATAATTTAAAGATGTTTTGCCAAATTCACATTTTGATAACTTCACATAGAGATTTTCTCTTTTCAAAACATCTAAAGTCTACTTTACATGCTTCAAATGTTCTTCCCATGTTTTACTGAAAACAAGAATGTCATCTAAATATACAATTACAAAATCATCAACAAAAGGTCTGATTACATCATTCATAACTCACATGAAAGTGGCAGGAGCATTAGTTAAGCCAAAAGGCATAACCAACCATTCATACAACTCTTGCTTTGTTTTGAAAGCAATCTTCCATGCATCTTGTTCTGCAACTCTGACCTGATGATAGCCACTATGCAAGTCCAACTTGGAAAAGTAAACTGCTTCTTTCAACTGATCTAATAGATCATCAATGCGAGGAAGAGGATAATGATTCTTGATCGTTATTTTATTCAGTGCTCTATAATCAATGCACATTCTCCACGAACCATCTTTCTTTCTCACCAGTACGATTGGAGATCCACATGGTGATATGCTTGGTCTTATGAACCCTTTATCGAGCAGCTCCTGTACTTGCTTCTTGATTTCTGCATTCTCTAAAGCGGATAACCTATACATTCTGATGTTAGGTAATGGAGCATCTTGCTGCAAATGAATATCATGTACTATTTCCCTTGTGGGTGGCAGACCTTTAGGTTCTTGAAATAGGATATCATATTCTGAAACAAATTTAACTAAATAAGCTTTCTGTTTAGCATTAGAGCCCTCAAATAGATCGATTTTATCGGGGTTATTTTCCTTTACAACCATTAGTAAAAATTGCTTGCATGAATTTACACTTCTTTTCATCTGCCCTGAGTTTATGAGAGAACAGTTATTTTTGAGTTTATGAGCTCTTACAATATATTCTATTCCATATTTAGTGAGTTGATACTTATTTTCAGCTCTATAGAAAATGGCTTTTCTATATACAAATAAGGACTTCCTAAAACAATACCACAGATATCCAAGGGAACTATATCTAACTCAACCTCATCTACAAACGTTGACCCAATAACAAATCTAAGTTTACATTGTCTAGTCACTTGTAGCTTTTCTTTATCACATACCCAACCTAATGGATATGGCTTCTTGTGAGGTTCTGTTAGTAAGCCCAACTTCTTTACAATTGTTTCAGAAATCAAGTTTACTTGTGATCCACTATCAAATAAAGTATCAATCCTTTGGTGCTTGGAAATAACTCTAATATGAAAAACCTCATGTCTTTTCCTCTCATTATCTTCATTATTAATAGATTGTGCAGAATTACCTGTAGATGCTTCAGAATTTTTACCTTTTATACCTGTGGTTGCGACTGTTGTTTCATCACCTGAGTCTGACCCCAAGTCTTTATGAATAGCAGCAGCAGTCTTCTTCTTCTTACCACCGAACTTCTTATGTTTCAACTTCGAATGTAAAGACCAGCAGTGTTCATCATCATGTCCATCCTTCTTGCAGTGAGTGGATGAAGTTTTGTCCTTCTGTACAGCGTTTGTCTTCCTCTCCTTCCATTTAAGCTTATTCTTTTCCTTGTTCTTACTTGCAGAGGGTTTTGATGATCCCCTAATCTCTGGGTTCACATTCTTGCCTCTAGATTCTAGATGTGTAGCCTGAACTGATACATCATCTAGGCTAGTGGGATTAAACATGAAAATGGTGTGCTTCAAATAGCTATGCAAACCACCTATATACTTCAGCAAAGTTTCAGGTGAGTCTAGAGATATGCCTAGAGTTAAAGCTATTTTTCTAAATTCTTGGGTATAACTTTGTACACTTTGGCCCTTTAATTGGCGAAGAGTTTGCCAACTCATCATTGCTTGCTCTATATAAACTAGAGGATAGAACTACATTTTAATGGAAGAAACAAATTCATTCCAGGTAGAAAGAATTTTACCATGTCTCTTGAGATCAGCTTGTATCTTGCCTTCCCACCACACTAGTGCAGTTCCTCCAAGGCGAAGGCTAGCCAGTTGAATCTTTTTCCTCTCTGAATCAATGTTCTACACCCTGCAATATACATCAATCTGTCTAATCCAGTTATCTAGCTTTTCTGCATTTAATTCTCCATCGTAGATTGGCAAATCAAATTTCACATCTAATTTAATCAAATATGTTTTCTTCTTTTTCTTTTCAGGGCTATGAGATGAGGATGATGGAGGTGTTGGTAGAGGAGATGATGGAGGAGGATTTTCCCCTTTCCCTTTGCCCTATGGGGAATTTAGAGAAGCTTCCTTTGCTCCTTTGTCTTGTTTGGGTGTTGAAGTGCTTTCACCTCGACCCTTCTTAAATTCTCGATACATCTCTTCCACCATGGCTCGCATGGCCATGAAGTTGTCCACGAACTGAGATTCTAATTCCAATGGGACTTCTCCAGCCATTCTCCTCTGATAGTAGACTCTTCCAATCTCTGGATTAGCCTCAACAAGTTCTCCTTCTCCTAGTTTGAGCTTTGACCTAGTTAGCATTCAAAAATCCAGAACAAACTTGTCTAACCTTAGCAAACCTAAAGCTCTGATACCACTTGGTCTGAAAATGAGATCTTAGACTAATATTAAGGTATTACAGACTCATGTGCATGACTTGCCTCTATTACATAGTGCAACGGATTGAAAATATTGTGAATAATATAGACAATGAAGTAGTTAGAAAAACATAACAGACACATGCATAACACAACAAATAATCAAGGAGTTCACCCAAAACATTTGGGCTATGTCTCCTGGTCCAACTTTCAGTGGTGACCTCTCCATTATGTCTTCAAGGTCATAGTTTTCACAAATGTGAGCTCAAATTGAGTCTCAACACAACATGAATAAAACAATAGGGCTTTACTTGGATCCCCCAATTCTTTTTGAGTACACAGACTCTCCCTCTCTCTCTCTGTCTCTGTTTTCTCTCTGTCTCAGCACTAGCTACCTCTGTCTTTGTCATTCAGTGGCTTTTAAGCCAATCGGCGCTTGTCTATTTGTTTTCCCTTTCGGGCTCTCTGGCTCCCGGCCTCTGTCCGCTCAAATCCCCTCTGAGCATTAAACAATCATTGTTAAATGTCTTCAGGGATGGTGGCCACCTGTTTTGTAATGAAAGGGACCATTGCCGCATTCAAAATCCCCAAAATAGTCGTTCTCTATTTACACAGAGAAATACACAACAACACTGTGAAAATCCGCCAAAACACCTTTTTCCGGACTCAAAATATTATTAACTCTGCCCTAAACTCTATCAGGTCCACCTTTAGATCGATATCGCAAGTCGCTTAGTCACAGGTTCCTTTGTATTTGCGTTTATTATGAAAAATCCCAAATACAAAGAAAATCCCGACAAAATGGCTTCATTCCGGACTTCAAATATTTTAATATCACATTCATAACCCTTTCGGGTCCAACCATATCGCCAGTCGCATATTTCTTTTGGCTTCCGATCGGCCTTATTATCTATCGTCACATCGCATGGTTGCTGGCCTCTTGGCATCACCCCTTTATACATTTGTGATGCGATATTGCGATATTACAATCGCATATCGCTAATCCCTCGGGCCATGGTTAAGTCCCTTTCAACATGCATATAAGTGATGCGATATAGCGTAGATAGATCTAGACCATCAGATCTGCGAGCTGGATCGACAGTCCGTGTCTAATCGTGCTTGACCGCCATCATGATTTCCATAAGGCTGCGCCCAATTAACTCTGCTTGTCACCGCCGATTGTGATATGCTGATCAGATCTGGACCGTTGATCAGCCAGTTCCAATGGCTCCTATGCATCATTCTTTTGACCTCTGATAGGCTCTGTTTTCTCTTTTTCATGTTTTTCTCTCGTGATAGTGTTTTCCGCCATTTTTAAAGGTTCATCCTCTGCGATAGTTTTTTATTTTTGAAGACTTAGAGGTTTTTTTTTATCCATTTTGGATCATGCCTAGACTTTTTTGCATGTTATGTCAAGGCAGAGGAGAAGGTCCTACCATGCTTGATGTCAGTTGCATGCTCATGAATCCTTTGATTAATCTAGCAACCAGTCTCACCAATGTAGGGAGTCCCACAAGAGCAAGGGATTACATAAACACCTTTCATATTTTTGGGGTCCACAGGGTATTTAACAGATCTTAGGGAGCTTCAGATGCTATTTAGATTCTTGACTCATTAATCATATCTTGAGTCATATATATATATATATATATATAGATATATATATATATATATACATATATATATATGTATATATATATATATATATATATATATATATATATATACATATATATACATATACATATATATATATATATATATGTATATATATATGTATATATACATATATATATATATATGTATATATATATATGTGTGTGTGTGTGTGTGTGTGTGTGTGTGTGTGTGTGTGTGTGTGTGTGTGTGTGTGTGAGATTACTATTATTTTTTTTTAATAATTGTTATAAATGATAATATTATTATTCTTAAACTACCCCGGATGCGGGTGTCATTAAGTTAGTTAATGGTGAGCCACATGCCCAGCACGGGCTGCCACGTGAGGATCAGGGGCCTTCAATGCCTCTCGCCGCCGAGACTGCAGGCCGAGTGAAGCATAAGGGCAGTCTTAATGAGGGAGCTGGTGGCGATGGCAAACCTGCAGAGCGCATTCAATGCGGGCAAGTTCCGAGGGAATGATAATGGGTTTAAGTATGATGGAATGTTGGGGAGCGGAGTTCAGTATGACGAGAAGGATACTCAGAACTCTGAGCATAGATGCTGTGATTTGGTTGATGAGAGCTCGGACGCGGTCCGCTCCTTGCTTGTTTTTACTGGTTTTTGTCTATGCTCAATTGAGCTCAGCTTCGACTCAATTTGGGGACAGCAAGCTTCAGGAAGGGAACGCAACAACAGCACGCCCTCCTCTGCTCTGGAATAGGATAAGGAATTTGAGGATTCCATGGTGTGGCTGCGAGAAAGGATGCCTTGCAGAAGAGGCTTGGGACGTGGAGAATCCTCTTGTCCTCCTGCAGCGGATGTCCACCATCACTGCTGCTGCTGCTACTGTTACAGAAGGGCAGGAGCCACCCCAATTCCAACTAGTCAGTTTCTGGAAGCTGGTAGCTCTAATGATGGAGCACCCATGCTCCCAGCATTTGGCTCAGTCATTTTTTCACTGGGTAGCTCCAGGGACAATGCAGGAATCAATGCACACATCTCAGTGCTTTTCACCAAAATTCCTGAGGAGAATGAGGACGGACCGCCACGGGTACCTGCTGAGGATCGTTCCGAGAGCATCAAGGGGAAGCGCCCAATGGGGGAGCCATCGAATGCAGAGGATAATTCAGAGAGGGAGCCTCAGCAAGCCCCCTTCCGAGCTCGAGAACAAGAGAGGCCAGCCCCCACGCAGGATCCCATGGCTATGTGGGATGGCATCCCAGAGGGGCAAGGATGGTGTAGAATTCTGGAAGAAAAACCAGAGGACTAATGCACAGTGGCTCTCCCTCGCATTGGCTTCCTTCGCTCAGGTCGGGTACGGGGTCTTGCTTGATTTCAGGTTTTAGTCTTATGTTTTGGTTTGTTTCCTTCCTGTTCTGAGTCATGATAATGGCTACTACAGTCTTGTTGGGTTTGGCGTCTTATGTCTGGTATACGTCTTATGTCAATGCTTGTTTCTTGTCTGTTATGTGTTATGTTCTCAGCGTCTACAGTCTTTCTGGGTTTTGTGTCTTTTGGGGATGCCCCTGTGTGGGCCGTTTTGTTGCAACTTTGAAATATCACCGAGTCATGAATACTGATCCAGTCTGGATATATCACCCTGCGAGGCAGAAGTTTGAGAATGATAGAGTCACCCAAGGAGCCACAGTTGGCCCTGGGCAAACAGTCATTTTGGATGTAAAGTTCACCTATATATATTAATATAAATTAGTTAGTGTTGCTGAGAAAAAAAAAATTTATTATTCTTAAACTAGTTGTTATATTATCCGTTATAGGAATATTATCATTATTAAAATATTAATTTTCATAAGGCTAACCATTACATGATCTTTTGGTTTCTACATCACCCTCTATTTAAGCATGTGCCATGATCTGCATCTTTATCTGTTCCTAATGATGAACCGCATTAGCTAGTTCAAAACACGTCGGCAACATTTCCTCCTATGTGATTTCTATCGAAAAGACTTTTCTTAAAGAGAAGTTTTGTTGATGCATTTCGAACCATCTAGTGCAGTTCATCATCATGACAGGATGGAGAATCAAATCATGGCACCAAATTAAATAGAGAGATATGTTGGGGTTTTAATATGGGTTTATAGATTTAATCTGTTTCAAATTTATTTTTCAATTCAGGGTTCATTTGTTATTTCAAGGTTATTGCGGAAAGTCTATGTAGGCCACAAGTTCCCTACCCAGTATTGATAAATTACAAAGTACAAGGCCCAACGAATGCTACAAATCGAGTAACAATAAAGTAAATAACACTAGCAATAATTTGAAGTAACAACAACTAGATTACAAAGAAGTAAAGAAAGAAACATCAATTATAAAACATTAACAATAAAACTAGGAAGCATACCTATCCACACAATTGAATCCAACAACACCTAATCGAGAGAGTGGTCCCAACTCTCTAATCAGGGTTGTGGCTGAGAATTAGAGATCACACGAGATTACAATAAGATGAAATTCACATTAATCATAAAAGGAGTTACAAAACAAAGTTTTGATGTTACATGACCAAAGGGAAAAGTTTGGAATTCTTCTCCACTGAGCCTTATACATTCATCATTACATGAATAACATTTAACAAACTCAGAAATCGTGGTGATTGTTTCTGTCCAAAAATTTATAATAATGTCTCAACTAGAAACATAATAAAAATATAGCAATGAGAGTTGGTTTTGTCAGTTATTTTGCAGTTGAGCAGCTTAACGGTTCAATCCTTAAATAGTGTTGTCAGCCTGTAGTCAACAACATCTTTCTGGGTTATGTTCCGCTATACAAAACCTGATATGAATCTGGAGGGAAATTTTGTCAGCAAATCGTTTAAGCATCATTTCACTAGGACTACACCTCATTAATTAACAATTCAAGAAGACATGACAATATGATATACCTTTTCATTTATTGGGATATAAATCGACCTCATAAGAGCTATGAAATGGATAAAAAAGAACATGTAAAAGTGGGTAAAAATAGGTAATTTTATTGGCAAACAAGATCAATGTAGAGACCGTTAATATTTTTAATGGTTATAATAAACAACCGGTTTTGAAAACTAATATTTATTTATATAGCACCAACTATTTATTATATAATACGACTTCGTTTAGAAGTATTCACTGAAGGTCCACCTACAACTTTAGATGATGTAAATGTTGTCTTTGGTCTAGAAAGATTCACAAAGACCTTCCTTGAAGCCATTTTCCTGCAAAAACGAATATATATATATATATATATATATATATATATATATATATATATATATATATATATATATATATATATATATATATATATATATATATATATATATATATATATATATATATATATAGATAGATAGATAGATAGATAGATATATGAAAAAAATCATATCTTAAGAACAAGCAAATAAAAAAAATTAAAAGAACACCAGATTTTAAAATTTTAAATTTAAACATAATTAAAAAACAATTTTAATTTAACTTTTATCTTTTAAATTGAAAAAAAAATAAAAAAAAATAACTTTTAACTTTTATAATTTTTGCACTAGGGTCAAGGCTATTCTGAAAATGGCCCTCTGGCAAGTTGTTGTGTCGCAGGCACATCCGCCCCTTGGGTGTGCCTGTGACACAGCGGCCTGTCAGGGGCCATTGTGTAGGTGGACATGCCATTGTGAGTATGGCCGCCTGCCTGCACAACAACCCCTTGGTAGGATGTTGTGTGGGCGGGTGGGCATTCCCACGGCACAACAATTTGCCAAGGGGCCATTATGCAACCAAGCGTGCCTGCGACACCCACCCATGGCACAATGACCCACTTCCTGCCATGGGACCGATATGCCATGGGTGCCCCTTCGCAAGTAGGAGACCGTTGTGCCATGGGGGGGGGGGGTGCCCATGATACAGCGGCCCCCCATCAGGCAAGGGGCCATCATGCAATGGGTGACCCCTGGTAGGCAAGGGGTTGATTCCAGGAATCAGAGGGGGTCGTCGTGCCATGGGTGGGGGGTTCCCATGGCACAACGAGTCCTTGGCAGGAAAAGGGGAAATTTCAGGAATCGGAACTTTGCATGCTAGCAGGTTGTTGTGCCATGGGTGTCGCTATACCATGGGCAAATGATGCCCATGGCAAAACAACACCCTGAAAGGCAAGGGGTTTTTGTGCCATGGGCATGCCCTAGCAGGAAGGGGATCGTCATGCCATGGGAGGGGGTTGCCCATGGCATGGCGTCCCCCTACTTTCCAGGGGATCATTATGCCATGGGTGCCCCCTGCCCATGGCACATCGACCCCCTCGTAGGCAAAGGGCCAATTCCAAGAACTGACCCCCTACCTGCGAGGGGGTCATTATGCCATGGGTGGGATGTGCCCATGGCACGATGACCCCCTACTTGCCAAGGGGCGATTGCGGGAATTGGCCCCCTCTATTCCCCCTGGTAGGCCAGTGTGCTACGGGCATACCAGCCTGTGGATGTGTGGGTATGTGTACCAGCGACTGTCGCCCATGGTACATAGGCCCTCTGGAAGGCCGCTATGTCAGGTGCATGCCCTCGCAGAGTGGCTTGTGCATGTGGCACAACAACCCCCTGGCATGGGGGAAGGTGAGCTAGGGCCAGGTGCAAAAAAAAATAATTTTTTTTACTTTGAAGAAAAAATCTACTTCTCTAAATAAATGTAAAAAAATAAATTATGTAATAGGTTTTATTTTTTTATTTTTTATCTTGTAGGAACTTAGAAACCTACCTGAAACGCAACTACTAGTAAAGGTATAGAGGTTTATGACCTGTACACAGTGGGATTTGAACTTAGGTATGCCTTGTTTCAACAATTGCCTAAATTTCAAGCTAATGAATTGACCTGGTCCCCAAGACAAAGAAATTAAAAAAGATTTGTGAGCATAAAACAACCTATTTGCCCCAAATTCTTCTTTAAATGGTCAAAATAGAATGGAAATTAACCTTTGAAATGCAGAAAAACCTCGTCAAATGTCTTGTCGATGACAATGTAGCTCCTCCGCAAAATCACTCCAAGATTTTTAATGAAACCTCCATAAGATTTGATGTGATGTAAAGAATAGTGACAATGAAAGTTATTATATAGCAGATATTACAGGTTTACTTTATCGTTTTTTGGATGTGGTATTAAAATTATAAGATGATACACTAAATTTTGTTAAATGTAAGATAAAAAATATAAAATAAATTATAAAAGTTAACTTAATTATCAAGTAAATGTTAAATATTTGAAGAAAAATATTTATTTAAGTAAAAGATTTTTATTTTTATTTTGAATGAATGTGTTAAAGGAAAATTTGTGTAAAAAATTTGAATGGAAAGTAGGGTCAAAATTTTCAAGACAAAATTTTAGTAGAATGTTTTCAAATAAATTCTAGAAGGAAGTTTTGGAGGGAAATATTTGAAACAAAATTTTTGGAAGGAAAAATTTCGGCGAATATTTTTCGGGGGGAACTTTGGAGCGAATTTTTCATTCTTTAAGCTATAAATTATCATTGAGATATAGTGCATTTGTATCATTCAACATATTTTGTTTGAAAGTCACTCATTCTTATGATAGTGAAGTTTATCTTTCTGGAGCATCAACATCTTCGTCGCGTAACAATTATATTCATATTGATGAATATAACATGAATTATTTCACTATGAATAAAGATTCATATTTTTCCACTTAGTCATAATCCTAAGGACTATGAGAGCAGCACTGATGAAGGGCATGATGAAGAATTTCCAATAACTAGAGAGTCACATTTTCCAGTAAATAGAAAGTCTCATTTTCCACTTAGTCCTAATCCTAAGGACTATGAGAGTAGTAGTAACGAAGGGAAAGGATGAAGGATTTTCGATAAATAGAAATTATCATTTTCCACTTAGTCCTAATCCTAAGGACTATGAGAGTAGCAGTGGAAAAGGGCAGGATGAAGTATTTCCAGTAAATAGATAGTCACATTTTCCACTTAGTCCTAATCCTAAGGACTATGAGAGCAGCAGTGACGAAGGGCATGATGATTAATTTCCAGTAAATAGAGAGTCACATTTTCCACTTAGTCCCAATCCTAAGGAATATGAGAGTTGTTAGGGTCCTATAATAATATGAGTCATAATTTTGAATGACTAAGGTTAAGCCCTGTAATATTGTATATACGTTTGTTTCTGCAAATGTTTTCTATATTAGAATTTAAAAATGTTAAGAGGGTATGTACTAAAAGAAAAATCAAAGGACAAAAAGAATAAGAAAATATCAAAAAATAAAAATATATGAACCCCAAAAACAAATATAGACCATGAAAGTGTGCAAGTCTAAATGCCACTACTATGTTACTTCTTCTGCAAATAACGATTGTGTGTAGCTTGTTATTCATGTCACAACCCATGGTAATCAAACTGTTTAATCTTGGTTATTTCATGATTTGAATTTTATATTTGTATTTAGAGAATAAAATCTGACCAAATAGGTTAATCTTGGCAGATCATTAGACAGATAGAGAAAATAAATGGAGCTCATCAGTTTAATCTGAGCCCTTGGATGATATAAGGTTAGAATTATATAGATTACTTTTCAAAATAAAAATGGATGATAAAGGTTTGCTAGTCTAAATGCACCCAAATAAAATGAAGAAAAAATGTTAGGGTAAGTAAATGGGTAAGTAGAAGAAAGGTTGTTGAAGTATAAATTTGATTGGATCAAAACACATTCATCATGCTTAGACATATGTGCTAATATGTATGATTAACTTTGAAGGAAAAAGAAAAGGTTTACAAGTTAATTTAGTTAACTCCCCCTCAGTCATTTTTCCCATATACTTACTAATTTCCTATCCGCAAGCATGTTCTAGTACTTTTAATCCTTCAATTCAAAGATGCTCAGAGCATTTCTCTGACTTTTGGTGGGACCGGACCCTCGAATTAATGACTTATGGACATCAAGTGTTAGAATCCCCTTCATAAAAGCCACCCCCCTTCATTTCCCTAATAAAACTCTTTTTCCTAAGGTTAAACTCCATTAGCCTATGAAAAGTGAGAAATACCATGGTAAATCCCATTTCATTCAAAAACCCACAAAGATTTTATCCTAAGTTAAGGGTATGTAAAGAAAGTGTACAAATATTACATTACACTTAATACTATTTTCATCTCCGCTCATTTCATTTCATATTAATTTATGATTTAATTATATAGCTCCCATAATCCCATGTTTCTCCTATATAAATAATTCCCTATGTATTATCCCCACCCATAGTTTAACTATAAACTATAGTTTTATTCTATTCCCCCCAATGAAACCCACTTAACCCATCAATTCTTCGCGGAGTTAAGTTAAACCTTCATTAAAACCCGTCTGATCCCCTAACCCCATGATAAACCCCGTAATAATCACAATCTGTCATAATTAAAGCCCCTGGGCCCCCATGAAACTACGTCCATTTCCTCCCCGCTAGTATGCCACTCGACTACCGTCCGATCATCTGTGCCCAAATCAAACAGCGCACAGCCATATCAGCCGCACCCTATGGATGATTGTTACCTACCCGATAAAGCGGTTTTCCCCTGAACCCCAAATGCTACATGTCAGGCACGGAGGTAGATCGGGTGACCCCTCCTCAATACCGCCTTCGCCACAAAAGTGGTGTGATTTCCTGGGAAACCGCCTGCCCGCTCAACCCGATAAACCACCTACTATTCATAATATAAAAATTCCATGCCAATTTACCCATTACCCGTTAAAACCCAAAAATCCCTCATTTTCATACATTTAATTTAGTTACACAATGAAACCTATCAAACCCTTCTGGCGGCACCCTGAGCCTTTGAGACATGATTTCACCATGGATTCCCTCCAGAACGCCTTCCGAACTCTATCCACAGTTCTTCCAAGTTCCAGTACGGCGTTCGGTCACCTCCTCGCAGACCTATGTTTTATTAATAAATTGTTGTATTTTGCAAGTAATTAGCAAAAGACCAGAGCTTGGATAAACAATTTTCATATTAGTCACAAAGCTTGTTAATTCCAAGACTCAAAATGAAATCTATTTAAAAACCTTCATTCAGAAGAAGAAAAAAATTATACACAGAACAGAGAAAGAAATCTTTCACACAGAGACATTGACTGTTAAAATAAAGGAACCAGACAGAGCATACAGTCAAAAGACAAACATACCAAACATACAGAAAGTTGATCAATATCCATTACCATATGCTAATAAATATAAAAAACTAAGTGATTTACTGTTGAAATACACAGTAAAAAGTTAAAATGTACAGTAAAACTAAAAACACAGAAAAGGATATTGACAGATCATCAAAGTTAAAGTGTATCAGATTGAAAGATCAAAGTGAAGATAGATGAAAAACCAAAGCAGTCGAGGTAAACAATAAAAGTAAACATGGAGGCAGTAAGGGTTAAACAGAGATGAAAACAATTTCACCAGCAACAATAAAGTTTATCCAAAGTAAAGGTAAAAACAGTTAAAGGAAAATTAAGGTTAAAAGATGAAATTAGAACAGAAATGGTACAATTTCCAGAAATTTCGTGTTTAATTCATAATTGTGCAGAAACTATTGTGACCAATCCAAGATGCATTTTGCGAAACCGGAGAATATTTGTGTTCCTAAAAGGCCAATCTACAAAAACCTATCTCATGTTTTACACAGGTATTACAAAAAGGTAGATACATGCATATATTAGGAGCCTAGTTTTCGGATTGTGCAAAGTCCTGTTTTTGACATCGTTTTGTAGAGAATAATGTGAACAGCTGGAGCTAAATATTTGGAAACTGAAATAGGTTTATCTCAATAACATATGTATCTACAATAACCTCTTTAATATTTTACATATCTATCTCATATTAAGATATACAAGGTATCCCTGGACCCTAATTTCACAGAATTTCTGGGCCAGAATGCACAAAGGAAGGACTTAGTTAGTGACTTGGAAGCGTCATCATCAATTAAGAGTTGTTATCAAATCAAAATTTTTCTTCTTTGTCACCATCAATCCATAAATATAGTGCCAAATAGATTCATTAGTTTTGAGTGTCCTTTATTTAAGTTAATGTAAAATAGTTTGAGATATTTGTAAAACAAACCTTGATATTTTTTCCAGATATTTTAGTTTAGAATTTGTATAAGTACTTCTTCATTTGAATTATTTTAGGGTGGATTCTTAGACAATTCTATAGACTTCTTGATCAAAATACTGTAAAGCTGTTGTATCACTGACTAAGCCAGCAAGCTGGATTGATGAACAAAGACAAGATATTTCACAAGATTCATGTGTTGAGCGAAGTGCAGACAAGTATTTTCTCATGTTGTTATTATCTTTCTTAAAGTTTTTTCCACAATCTTTAATGTATTTCTGAATCTGAAAGCTATAAAAGAAACAATATCTTAGAATTTGTTTAATTACACTCTCTTTTAATAGTTATACTTATAAATGTTTTCAACTGATATCTAAGTTAAGAAATTCTTAATTGCTGCTTAGTTTAGGTTGTTTCTTGCTAATCCAGATCAAAGGATTCTTAATTTCCCTTTTTTTTATTACCCTTTATTCCTCATTTATATCTCGGTATTAGAATTATTAATTTCTCTCTCACCCTCATTGAAACCATTTCACCCCCCTATTCCAAAGGACTACGTTTTACTCTGCTAGCTTGCCCTTTGAACATTCCCTTTAGTGAGTTGATCCAATTCTGCTGCCCTTCTGTTGACTCCATAGCCCAATGGTCTGAAGACATCATTCTATCCATCTGTTTCAAGGATTCCACCATCCAATCTTCAATACAAATAAAAAAAACCCCCCTGAACATTCATAACTAGCCTGAAATCCCAGCAAACAAAGCTAAATCATATAGAGAGAGCCCTCTCTGAGCCATAGGTTGGCTAGAGCCTATGCTCCAAAGTTGGTTTGTGGTTACCTCGGTGATTTCTTTCTTTAACCTTGAGAAATTACTGAGTGATAACATAGTGGCGACCATACTGGGGAAGACTAACATTTTCTTCAGAAATATTTTATAGGTTCATATCTGATCTATGATGGTGGACAGTGATTAGACACACAAAGGTTAAAATCATCCACCTAGCGACTCCAAATCAATTTCACAATCAAGACTCCACTGGAGGAATGAACCTGAAAGAACAATATGAAAAGATCAGGCTTTTAACTTGGATTGTTATCCAAGACATTATGTTCTTTCTCATCAAGAAAGTTTTTCAATGTATATTGTATTTTAGAGAAGATCTTAGATTAATTTTTTATTATTTTCCTTTGAAAATTGTAAATATATATCCTCCTTATCCATTTGAGCAGCTTTCTTCTAAATATTATGATGATCATTTTCCGATTGAGGAGCATCAAACAATCAAGACTAATCATACAATCCCTATACATATTCTTGTACCTTGTAAATTCCCTGATAGATATAAGCCCCTCATCTTACCTCTTATGCTTCATGTTTTCCCTAAACATTATTACAAGTATCTCCCTAGGTTTGATGGAGAAGATGGTAAAATCACTGCCCAAAAACATATTCAAGGTTTTGAGAATTATCTGGATGTATTTGAGATTGATGAAGATGATGCTAGAATCAAAAAAATTTCTCTCTCATTGCAAAGTAGAGTAAAGAGTTGGTTCAAGAATCTACCTATTGCAAGCATCTCAAATTTCCAACAGTTTGTCAAATTTTTCCTTGATAGATGGATAATCAAATTCATTCTTTTTGTGATCATAGAAAAATATAATCAGTTAAAATGACATCCAAATGAAACAATATAAATTTTTTTTGACAGATTTAAACAAGTCTATTATTCAATTCTGTCAAATATAAGACCTCCTCCTGATTCAACTCTCTTGCATTATCCAAAAGAATTTGATCCAGAGATAGAATTTCAACTAAGAGAAAGAAACACCTCAACACTGGAACATAAGCAGAACATTGCAGTAGATATAGAAGTTAATCTGCAAATTAGAAGAGAAAAGTTGAAAGCAGTAGTGGAGAAAAAAACATTGCTGAGGTAAAACTCGACATATTGGTAAGAAAAATAGAGGAAAGGATACAGAAGATCCCCATGAAAGATAATTTTTTTGTTCAAAATCACCACGACACAATTATTTCAAAAAAAGAAGAGGTTGATAGCCATTAACAAATTCCTGCTAATTCCAACTACCATAGATCAGAAGATAGATTTATAGAGCAATATGTGGAGAGGCAATCTGTTGATCTAATGTGTATGTTTGATGACATTACTTCTTTTAATGATTTTCCTAAATATGATCAGTATGATGATAATTATGTTCTTCAAATCCAAACTAACTTTACAAAGCAATCAGAAACTAGTTTCGGAAATAAAGAAATTCAATTTCAGCAACTTGAAAATAGTGATCATCTTATTCATATCAGCTATGAAAGTGAGGAAGAAAGTGAAGAAAATTTGGAAATAAGTGAATCTTCTTTGCCTCTTTGTTTTGATTCATTTCACTTCATCAGAGAAAACTTTAAAGCAATAAAAAATCAACAATCTTTAGGTATTGATATTGACAACAAATAAGACAATAAAATTCCTGATCAAGATCCTCCAGTTTCACAATTACAGTTGTCAAATTCCATTGAAACACCTGATCAAATAATACAGGAAAGTTATATACCACTATATTTTGAATCATTTCAATTTTTAAAGGAAATGTGGTATGAAAACTCTAAAGAAAAGGAAGAGCAGCTTGTAGAAATTTGTGAAGTCCCATTCAAACCTATGAGTAATAAGTTGCAGCAATCCTTCCGAGTTTTTCATGATCCCATAATTGATGGGTTGGATAGTGAATGAAATCATATTTTTTCTTCATTAACTAACAATTAGATTCAAGATCAAGATGATAAAGGTTTCATCAGTCAAACATTTCAATCAAAAGAAATATCATCACAAAGCTTGTTTGAAAATATGTAGGGTGATAAAGGTGAAAGTGATATTTTAGTTTCATGGCCTGGAGGCCATCCAGAAAAATTGTACAGTTGCTTAGATTAGTTAAACATTAGTGTATATATCTTGGAAGTTCATTTTGTATAGTGTCTAGAGTCAACAAAGGAAATCAAGTATTTCCTTACCTTCTCATTTGTTGACAAGGTTATATTGGGCTGTAGAACTCAGTTTTAATCACAAACAAGCACAAGTGGAAAAATCCACCAATGTATATGATACTTGAATGGTTGCATTCGCTGTTTAATTTTACCCAACCAACAGTTGGACAGTTGATTAGAGTAAGTAGGTAGGATTTCAGTTTGATTAAATACATTTTTTCAACAGCAAGTTTATTTCAGATCAGATTTCAGTACAACATGTATTAGATTTCAGTTTGCAGAAAAGGGTGTATTTTCAATTCAAGAGTTTCAGTCACAGAGATTATACAACAAATCATATACATGTTTGGGATTGGCCCAATGGATCAGGCTACTAGTTGACAGTGTTCTTGACATCTCACAAGGAGATGCCATCCCCATGTGAAGCCACTGTTAGGGTCCTATAATAATAGGAGTCATAATTTTGAATTACTAAGGTTAAGCCTTGTAATATTGTACATACCTTTGCTTTCTGCAAATGTTTTCTATATTAGAATTAAAAAATGTTAAGAGGGTATGTCCTAAAAGAAAAATCAAAGGACAAAAATAATAAGAAAAGATCAAAAAATGAAAATATATGAACCCCTAAAACAAAAATAGACAATGAAAGTGTGCAAGTCTAAATGCCACTACTATGTTACTTCTTCTGCAAATAACGATTGTGTGCAGCTTGTTATTCATGCCACAACCCATGGTAATCAAACCGTTTAATCTTGGTTATTTCATAATTTGAATTTTATGTTTATAGTTAGAGAATAAAATATGACCAAACAGGTTAATCTTGGCAGCTCATTAGATAGGTAGAGAAAATAAAAGGAGCTCATTAGTTTAATCTGAGCCCTTGGATTGTATAAGGTTAGAATTAGATAGATTACTTTTCAAAAGAAAAATGGATGATAAGGGTTTGCTAGTCTAAATGCACCCAAATAAAATGAAGAAAAATGTTAGGGTAAGTAAATGGGTAAGTAGAAGAAAGGTTTCTGAAGTATAAAGTTGATTGGATCAAAACACATTCATCATGCTTAGACATATGTGCAAATATGTATGATCAATTATGAAGGCAAAAGCAAAGGTCTACAAGTTAATTTAATTAACTCCCCCTTAGTCATTTTTTCCCCTATACTTACTATTTTCCTATCCACAAGCAAGCTCTAGTACTTTTAGTCCTTCAAGTCAAAGAGGCTCGGAGCATTTCTATGAATTTTGTTGGGACGGGACCCTCGACTTAATGACTTATGGACATCAAATGTTCGAATCTTCATAAAATTCATCCCCCTTCATTTCCCTAATAAAACTCTTTTTCTTAACGTTAAACTCCATTAGCCTATGAAAAGTGAGAAATACCATGTTAAATCCCATTTCATTCAAAAACCCACAAACGATTTTATCCTAAGTTAAGTGTATGTAAAGAAAATGTACAAATATTACATTACACTTAATACTATTTTCATCTCCGCTCATTTCATTTCATATTAATTTCTAATTTAATTATATAGCTCCCATAATCCCATGTTTCTGCTATATAAATAAATCCCTATGTATTATCCCCCCCATAGTTTAACTATAAACTATAGTTTTCTTCTATTCCTTCCGATGAAACCCACTTAACCCATCAATTCTTCGCAGAGTTAAGTTAAACCTTCATTAAAACCCGTCTGATCCCCTAACCCCATGATTAACCCTACAATAATCACAATCCGTTGTAATTAAAGCCCCTAGCCCCCCCCAAAACCTCTGTCCATTTCCTCCTCACTAGTCTGCCATCCGACTATTGTCTGATCATATGCACCCAAATCAAATGGTGCACATCCATATCGGCCACGCCCGATGGCCAATCGTTACCCACCCGATAAAGCGGTTTTCCCTTGAACCCCAAATGCTACATGTCAGGCACGGAGGTAGATCAGGTGACCCCTCCTCAATACTATCTTTGCCATAAAAGCAGTGCAATGGCCTGGGAAACCGCCTCCCTGCTCAACCCGATAAACCACCTACTATTCATAATATAAAAATTCCACGCGAATTTACCCATTACCTGCTCAAACCCCTAAAACCCTCATTTTCATGCATTTTACTCAGTTACACAGTGAAAATTATCAAACCCTTCCAACGCCACCTGAGCCTCTGAGACGTGATTTCACTGTGGATTCCCTCCCAAACGCCTTCCATACTCTGTCCACAGTTCTTCCCAGTTTTAGTACGGCCTTCGGTTACCTCCTCACAAACCTGTGTTTTATTAACAAATTGTTGTATTTTGCAGGTAATTAGCAGAAGACCAGAGCTAGGATAAATAGTTTTGATACTAGTCAAAAAACTTGTTAATTCCAAGACTTAAAAGGAAATCTATTTAAAAAAATTCATTCATAAGAAGAAAACAGTTATACACATAACAAAGAAAGAAATCATTCACATAGAGACATTGACTATTAAAACAAAGGAACCAGAGAGAGCATACTGTCAAAAGATAAATAGATCAAACATACATAAAGTTGATCAATATCCATTACCATATGCCGATACATATAAAAAACTAAGTGATTTACTGTTGAAATAAACAGTAAAAAGTTAAAATGTACAGTAAAATTAAAAACACAGTAAAGAATATTGACAGGTCATCAAAGTAAAAGTGTATCAGATTGAAATATCAAAGTGAAGATAGATGAAAAAACAGAGCAGTCGAGGTAAACAGTAAAAGTAAACATGGAGGTAGTAAGGGTTAAACAGATATGAAAACACTTTTACCAGCAACATTAAAGTTTATCCAAAGTAAAGGTAAAAATAGTTAAAGGAAAATTAAGGTTAAAAGATGAAATCAGAACAAAAATGGTACATTTTCTAGAAATTTCTTGTTTAAGTCATAATTGTGTAGAAACTATTGTGACCAATCCAAGATGAATTTTGAGAAACTGGAGGAGGTTTGTGTTACTAGAAGTAAAATATACAAAAACCTATCTCACTTTTTATACAGGTATTACGAAAAGGTAGATAATTGCATATCTTCAGAGCCTGTGTTTCGGACTACGCAAAGTATTATTTTTGATATCTTTTTACAAAGAATATTGTTAACCGCTGGAGCTGAATTTATGGAAACTGAAAGAAATTTATCTCAATAACATACTTATCTACAATAACCTCTTTCACATTTTACATATCTATCTCATATTGAGATATACTAAGGGATCATGGGACCCTAACTTCGCAGAATTTCTGGGGCAAAATGCACAAAGGAAGGACTTAGTTAGTGACTTGGAAGCCTCATCATCAATTAAGAGTTTCTATCAAATTAGAATTTTTCTTCTTTGTCACCATCAATCCATAAATATAGTGCCAAATAGATTCATTAGTTTTGAGTGTCCTTTATTTAAGTTCTATTAATGTAAAACAGTTTGAGATATTTGTAAAACCAACCTTGATATTTTTTCAAGATATTTCATTTTAGAATTTGTATAAGTACTTCTTCATTTGAAGTATTTTAGGGTGGATTCTTAGACATTTCTATAGACTTCTTGATCAAAAGACTGTAAAGCTATTGTATCACTGACTGAGCCAGCAAGATGGATTGATGAATAAAGACAAGATATTTCACAGGATTCATGTGTTGAGCGAAGTGCAAACAAGTATTTTCTCATGTTGTTGTTATCTTTCTTAAAGTTTTTCCACAATCTTTAATGTATTTCTGAATCTGAATGCTATAACTGAAACAATATCTCAAAATTTGTTTAATTACACTATGTTTTAACAGTTAGACTTATAAATGTTTTCAACTGATATCTAAGTTAAGGAATTCTTAATTGCTCCCTAGTTTAGGTTGTTTCTTGCTAATCTAGATCAAAGCATTCTTAATTTCCCTTTGTTTTTTATTACCCTTTGTTCCTCATTTATATCTCAATATTATAATTCTTAATTTCTCTCTCACCCTGATTAAAACCATTTCACCCCCCTATTCCAAAGACCTGCATTTTACTCTACTAGCTTACCCTTTGAACATTCCCTTTAGTGAGTTGATCCAGTTCTGCTGCCCTCCTATTGACTCCATATCCCAATGATCTAAAGACATCATTCTATCCATATGTTTCAAGTATTCCACCATCCATTCTTCAATACAAATCAAAAACCCCCCTGAACATTCATAACTAGCCTGAAATCCCAACAAACAAAGCTAAATCATGTAGAGAGAGCTCTCTCTGAGCCATAAGTTGGCTAGAGCCTATGCTCCAAATTTGGTTTGTGGTTACCTTAGTGATTTCTTTCTTTAACCTTGAGAAATTACTGAGTGATAACAAGAGTAATAGTGATGAAGGCAGGATGAATAATTTAAGGTAAATAGAGAGTCAAATTTTCCACTTAGTCCTAATTCTACGAACTATTAGGGAAACACTGACGAAGGCCGAGATGAATATGATGAATAATATCCTCCAAGTCAGTATCTCAAAAGAACACATGATGTTAGTGAAGAATTTCCTGCAAGTGAGGATGGTAATGAATATTTTCCAAGAAATTGTGGTGATGAATTTCCAAACTATGTTCAGAATAGTGAGGATAATATTCCTCCTAATGATGATGAAAATTCTTATAGAGAGGATGATGAAATGATGGAGACGTTTCTAGAAAATATTGTATCTAGGAGTAGGAGTAGACCTTTTCGTATCAATCCAAAATATTCCAGTTATACAAGGGGTAGGATAGAATATCTCATGAGAAGAAGTTCTATTAGTAATCTAATTTCAAGTGAATGTTGTCAACATGATAGCTTGAAACATATGGATTTCAAGTTTGCATTGGAGAAAAGGAAGAGATATTTGTCAATGAATAAAAGCATGCAAAACTCATATTTAGTGGGGCGCATGCATTCTACATTTTCAGGTTATGATTATCATATTGGGTCTTTATTTATTTGTATAAAAGATTTCAAAATGTTTCATTCAATTTGTAATTTTCATCTATCAAGAATCCAAGGAAATTTGGAAAAAGATCCCACATTATATTCATAAGTACATCATAACTGAGAGTTTGGACCATTAGAAAATATTGCATTGTCATGGACGCAAGACTTCTTTTCAAATCATGGAGAGTGTATGTCAAGTAGAGACACAATACGTATTCCAGATAATTTCTCAAGATGAGAAATCTATAACATACAAAGAATATGTAGAAGGTGTTGAAGGAGATGGTAATTTTACTACATATCAATATTTTATTAAGTTATGGAGGAGACAATTCAACAATGTTCGTAATCCTAAGAAGAAAGTAATGGGAGCTTGCGATTCATGTGCTTCTCTTAAATAAAAAAGGGATAAATGTCAAGGGGCAGAAAGAGGTATGCATTCATAACATTATTTTTGAAAATTGTATAGTTATCAGCTATGAAAATGTATTTATTAATATGTTTCTTTTATGTTATGTGGAGATTCCATTGTCAAAGCACTTCAAGAGCATCACAATCAGCAAACAAGTGAAAGGAAAAAAAATTACAAGTATCAAAAGAAGTGCTATGATAATCAAAATAAATATCAGGGTTTGATAATTGATGGTATGAACTAGAAGAAAACACTTCTACCACATTCTTTTTGCACACCAAAAACTTTACAATAGGAAAATTTTATTTAGTTTCACTTGGTTGGTTGTATGGTATTTAATGGGAAAATGTCGCCAACTATTTACTTCACAGCTCCAAATATTCATAATGATACAAATATGACAATAACCATAATTCATTATGTGTTTTCTCATTGGTCTGGTAATATTCCATCAATTTTGTATCTGCAATTCGAAAACACTTGTCGTGAAAATAGAAATCAGATTGTTTTTGGATATCTAAACATGCTTATTGAATTGAGAATTTTCCAGAAGGTAAAATCTGGTTTCGTTCTTGTTGGGCACACTCATGACCATATTGATCAGATGTTCAGTCGTTTTTCAGTAACATTGAGGAGGAAGGATGTTGGGAGCCTACCATCATTAATTGAATTTATAAAGAAATCATACATTCTAGAGCCTATTTCTCATGTGTTGGAAGAAACTATGGACATGCAAAGGTTTATTTTGGGATCGCATGGTGAGGAGAAATAAATTGAACAAATTAATGGCAGTAGCTTCCAAAATAAATTTTGTATAAAAAAAATTGTTGGGAAAACACTTATATGGGGTAAGAAGTATTCAACCACTGCATAATGGGGGTCTTCATCAGGGTTGGCATTTTTTAAGTTCATTCCATATCATCCAATATTTACATCAAAAATATTTTTATTACAATCAGTTCCTGAAATTCATAATGCACGAAGGCAAAAGAGAGATATAAATTATTCTAAATGACTTGAAGAAATTAAAAGAACTATTAGATATGCATATGAGTACTTTGATGTTACTTATTCTGTTTAGTGGGAGTTTTTTTTAGTAATCAAAGTGATATAGTTTCAATATCAACAAATGAATATATACCTTTGAATGCTCCATTTATTTGGCCACAAAATGTGTCAAATGAACACGAGAAGATAAACATTATTGAATAATAACAATCTCAAGGTATTATCAATTCTTCATAGGTGGAGGAAAGAGAAATGTGTATTGGTTCCAAAAGATCTCATGTGCAACGTGAAGCCATGGAAGACCTATATGGGGGTTCTATATAGGATGTTAAGGGGGGTCGCATGATCGCAGTGTTAGTAGATGGAGATCCACATGGCTATCCATTATGGGTTGCCAGGGTTATAAAGGTAATTAAGGAAAATGAAGATGTTCCAGGTGTTGAAGTACATTCATATGCCACAAATACACACCCATTCAATGGTATGTACAAGCCAGAGATGGTAGTTGATAAAACAATTGGCAGAAAGAGAAAAAGAAAGGGTACAAATATAAATTGTCACCGTGCAGCCCTCTTAAATTTGGAGGATGTTGACATATTTCTTAATGACTACAATTTAACAAAGAGAGGAACTATGCGTTTCAAAACAGTAGAGATTCTAAAGAGGTTGCTACCAGAAGAAACAATGTTGAGATCAGAGTCTGTTGAACACAAACGTAGATCTAGAATGTTGGGAAAAATAGTGAGAGGGCGGGTGAATCAGTATTTTCAAATCATTAAAATTTTCAATTTCATATCCAGATTTTTGTACGTGACTTTATTGAAGGGAACTCGCTTATCTATGCAAATGTTATGCAGACAACTAGTGTATATCCAGTAAAATTACTTTTCAGTTAATTCACCATTTGTTTAACTTGAGCCAGTGTATTAGTACCTCTTTAAACATTAATTAAATAGTAACCATATGCAGTAAGAATAGAATAAACCATTACACATAAGCAACACATCAAGACAAATGAACACCATAATTTTAAGGTGGAAACCCAATATGGGAAAAAAAACCACTGTTGTTGTCGTCTATGTCTTCTTTTTATTATAAAAAAAAACTTCTTACAATTTTGTACTGCCACAAACTCATACCAGCACGCAGGCACCCACCAGCAGAAGGCTACAACCTTCTCTCATTCTCTAGCATCCATTAGAAGGGAGCTCTAACCCCCTAATCTCATTTACCGGCACTCTTTGAAAGGGAGCTCCAACCCCCTTATCTGATTTACCAACTACCACTGGAAGGAAGCTTTGAATTCCTCATTGAAGGCTCCAACCCTCAACACCTTTGTGGACCATGTTTCATAAATTTTCATATTGGATCCACCTGATACAACACATCACAACTGTAGGCCATATTTCATCAAATTTTCATACTAGACCCACTACCATCATTTAAGCCCAATACCAAATATCAAAACTAAAACTGATCACTGCAACAAATTACTCAATAATCAACTAAAACAACTAATCTCAGAGCCAACTGAATCAACCAATCAATGAATCAACTGAAACTCAAATCAATCAACTTATTCTCAAACAACCAAAATAGTTATATCATCGTAACCAGAGTACTAATATTGAACCCAAACACTGCATCATCTTACTGAATCAATCAAAATCCCTGATCAATAAACTATCATAATATACACACTACTTTGTTGTAGAAAACTTGTGTGTATACATGACTTCCTTGAATCATACTCATGTATAGATCTCAAAACATTGAACCCTGAAACTAGACCAATGTCTCTCTGAAATAAATATTGCATCATACATAGATCCACTGCATCATTCTGAGATCCATAGGGAGATAAGTTGAAAATACGAGTTGAAAAAATAGCTTTTTCTTTTCTCTCTCTAAATTTGATGATGTAATCAAATATTATTTTATTATTTCCACTATTATTTTATAATTTCGTTAGGAGGCCCATTTTAGACATCAAAAATCCCCTAATGTCTCTTTTTCCATGCCTTTAAATTGGATGTTCCTTCAAGTTTGTTACTTGCAAGAAGGAGCCATTTGTTTACAATATTTAGACATAGGTAAATGAGGAGAATAGCCTTCCTTTCAAGATTAAGTAAGAGAGACTTCGTTCTTATTTCTCTTGATAGAGAGAGAGTCACCAAATTTTGATCTTCAACTTCCTTACTTTACCAAAGCTCTGGTACGATGTTTAAAAATATAGTACAACAAACAAACAATATTTCTAAACTATGGTAATTACTTGTGAATATAAATTATAGTTATTTTATCTTCATCAAGCAATCACACTTCAGAAATTCAACCAATAACCATGAAAGGAAAGTAGAGATTCCAATGTTGAAAAATTAGGATATGTGAGATCACATGTGCAAGAGAGAGACATATGTGTGTGATAAGTGAATGTATAAAATGAAAATTTTCAAGTGTATTTTATATTCAATATACCCAAGAGACATGTAGGCTTTGTCAATTAGATCACATATCTTTGTAAATTAAATTCTAGTAAGTCGGCACATTTACATTTTTACTAATATTTGTTACAATGTTGAAGAACATATAAATAATGGTGGGAAGTAACTCATGGTAAGTATGTTTATTTACATCATGCTCCTCTAGCGTTTTTTATTCAAATACTTGCTTAAATTATGGTGGGTAGTATTTGATGGTAAATATGTTATTTACATGAGCATGAGTTATTTTCAAGGATTTTAATTTTAAATGGATTTTTTTATTTCCTTTCTTTTAATTTTCTTTCTTCTAATTAAAAGCTTAATTTTATTTTGTGTTTTTACATAGTGTTATAAATACATAAAGGATTTTGAAGACTGACCATAGCTACATTCTTCAGCACATACCAACTCTTTCTTACCCTTCAAAGAAAAGTATTATGGCTACTTCATATATATCTCTTCTTTCAAATCCCCATGTAGGAATGATATCTTCACATCCATATGTTAGGAGTCAAAATCAAAAGTAGTAGCAACAAATAAAACATGCCTAGTAGAAGCTAACTTTGCAAGATGAGAAAAAATATAACCAAAGTAAATCCCCTACACCTGGGAATAACCTTTTTCTACCAACCAATCTTTATATTTCTCCTCTTTCCCTTTTGCATTCATTTTCTTCTTAAACACCCATTTGCTGGCAATGGATTTTCTTCCAATAGGAAAATCTGCTAGATACCAAATCTCATTCTTGTCTAAGGCCTTCATTTCTTCAACCATGGACTTTTTCCAGAGTTTTCCATCCTCTAAATCCACTACCTCCCTAACAGTTCTAGGATCATTATTAGTAATAGACAAAGCAAAATATGAAAAGAAAAATCAGGTGGAGTATATACCTTTCTAGTTGCCTTCTCTTCCAAATTGATCTCCTCAAAACCAAAGTATGTAGTTATTTTTTAACTCCTATTATTTTGTAGAATGATCATTTGTTAGCTCAAAATCTATATTCTCTTTTTTTTTCTGCCCTTGGTAGGAATTCTCTTTTAATAACATATTTCATTTCTCTAAATACCACATCTCGAATGTGCACAACCTTCCATGTTTTCGAGTTCCAAAGCTTGTAATATTTTAACCATATTTATAACCAATAAAGTGTTTGGTATGTGTTATATTGTTTGCACGACTAGCCTCATGTGTGATATGGATGCACTGGGCAAAACAGGGGGGTCATGGGGGTGGGGGGGGCGATAGCCCCCCCTTCCAAGCAGTTTTCAAGGGGGAAGTACCCCCCCTACACAAGGTTTGAGGCAACACCTTGTTTTTTTTTAGGGGGTGGGGTGGTTTTTGCATCCTTGATTTTTAGGTGTATGGTGGTTTTTCACATGGTTTTGTAGATCCAATCAATGAAACTATGGTCATATTCTAATCCTAGGTTAATGGATTAGGGGCTTATGAATGTTATGGAATTTATATAATGTATTGTTACATTGTAAAGGTGCATAATGAAAAATCAATTTGGTTTTCTCATTTTTGGGTTTGATGAGAAAAATATTTTTTCATATCTTTTATGATCACCATTTTATCCTTTCTCTTATTTATTTATTTTAGAATTTGTTTATAGGTATTATTTGTACAGGGCTAAAACATAAATTTGGTATCATAGTAGGATTGACTTTAGGAGGACACCTTTGTGGCTAAGGGTTTTTTCTCAGGCTTGTGGTAGACCCTGTTATAGTGGGAGATCTGCAGGATCGATTCTTGTGGTGAAGGGAAATGGAAAACAGTGCAAAGATAGATATCAAGAAATTCAACACAAAGATTTTGAGTTGTGGAATTTCAAGATGGAGGATATGTCGGTGGATAGAGATTAATGGACCTCTTTGGATCCATGTACCAAACCATCGATAATGTCAATAGAATATTGGACCAAGTTAGATCATAAGGAAAAGAGCATAAAATGGTTGTGTGTATCAGATTTAATATTACTAAATGTTTCAATTGAACAAAAAGCTTTGTGGGACAAGTTTAGGTATTTCTATTAGTCTAATTCCTTGGTAAATAAATTGTTCCTACGAAAGAAATTGTATAACCTAAGGATGAAGTTTGGAGACTCAATGATATAGCATTTGAACACCTTCAATATTGTGCTAATTTAGTTATTATCTGTTGATGTTAAGATTTAAGACGAAGAAAAGTGCATTATTTTGTTGTGTTCTCTACTATACTCATGGGATATTCTGGTTGTTGCCATAGGTAGTAGTGAAACTACCATAAAATTTGATGAAATAATGTTATCCTTGTTGCCAGAGTAGATGAGATGGAAAACATGGAGAGACAAAATGAACATGCCTTTTCTATAAGAGGACGGTTCAAAATAAGAAATAGAAATAAGTCACCAAATGGGAAACCTAAATCTAGAGGGAGATATAAAATTGTTAGAAAATTCATAAAGGTATGTTAGAAATGTGGAAAAGAAAGACACTACAAGAAACATTGTATATCCAAAAATATAGAGAAATTAAAGAGATCTGATTATGCTCCTTCTATAGAAGTGAAAAACCACGTCATATGAAGGTCCATATGTGTACTTGGCTTATTCAATTACAGATGTAGATCATGAGGCATGGTTGATTAACTTAGGTGCATCCTTTCATATGAATTCCCATGGGGAGTGTTTTTGTGAGTATGAGACATATGATGGTGGTGATGTATTCCTAAGTGATGACAGAAAAAACAAAATCATAAGATAAGGAAAATTCACGTTAAAGTTGATAGGTTGAAGATTTAGAACACTCCCTAGTGTTCTACACATTCCATGATTGGATAGAAATTTAGTTTTTGTAAGAAATATGGATAATACAAATGTAAAAATAATGTTTGAGAAAGATACCTACAAGATGGTTTGAGGAGAAGTGGTATTGATGCGAGAATTTTGGATCAGAACTATGTACAAGATGTTGAGTAGTATTGTTATTTATCAATGCAACAGTTATATTGTTACTAAGAATGGAGTAGAAAATCCTATAGTCTCTGGAGAGAATACTATGTTGTGACATCAAACACTATGACATATTGGATAGAAGGGCCTTTGAATACTACATGATAATGGTATGATAAAAGGTATGTCAAATTTATCTCTAGATTTTGATTTCTATGAACACTATATATTGGAAGCAAAATTGTGTTAGGTTCTCCTCAGGTGCTAAGAGGGTATAAGGAATTTTATAGCTCGTGCACAATTATTTGTTTGGACCTATGTCGATTCCATCACTGGGTAAATATGTGTACCATGTCTCATTTATAGATGACTTCTTATGGAAAAATAGATATATTTACTTAGGAAGAAATCCAAAGTATTAGATAAGTTAAAGAATTTAACGCTCTAGTGGAAAATTGGAAAGAGAAAAATATTAAGGTCTTGATGATAGATAATGGTGGAGAGTTTTGCAAGAAGGAATTCAAAGAGTTATATATGAAGTGTGGTATAGCATGAAGAAAAAATACTCCATACACACCTTAAAAAAATGGAGTTGCAGAAAGGATGAACATGACATTGATGGAAGAAGCAAGAAGCATGCTCAATGGTGCTAGGTTAGGATAAGAAGTTCGGGTAGAGGTAGTGGATACTGCATGTTACCTAGTTAATAGATCACCTTCATCAACATTGGAGGATAACACTCCACATGACGTATTTGGTTGCAATGCATATGTACATGTTCAAAAGTAGAAAAGATCCAAGATGGATTGTAAATATAAAAGGTGCATCTTTATTGGGTATAGATATGGTTTAAAAGGTTACAAGACTTGGAACCCATAAACAAAAAAGCTTGTGTACAATTAAGACTTGGTATTTAGAGAAGTGAAGGATGTCATGAAATAGGAAGTCCTACCAAGGGAAAAGGAACTAGATATGGTAGAGTTTCAACTAAAGGATGAAGAATCAAAATCCACAAAGGAATGGGAATCAAAATAAGAAGAACCACCCACTCCGATTTTAAGGAGATCAATTCGGGAAAGAAGGAACCTAGAGAGGTATAATCCATATGATTTCCATTCAAAGTTTTCTTTATCGATTAATGATGATGATCCTAGAACTGTTAGGGAGGCAGTGGATTTAGAGTATGTAAAACTATGTATATGGTTGAAGAAATGGTAGCCTTAGAAAAAAATGAGGCTTAGGGTCTGGTGGAGTTGTCAGCTAGAAAAAAACTCATTGGAATCAAATGGGTGTTTAGGAATAAGTTCAAATTAAAAGGAAAAGTGGATAAATATAAAGCTCTAATAGTATTAAAACGTTATTCCTAGGTGCTTGGAATTTAGGATTTTGGTGATATTTTTTCTCTTGTTTCCAAGTTAGCTTCTATTAGATTTCTTTTATCTCTTGCTACTTCTTTTAATTTTGTGGTAAAATAGATGGATCTAAAGATAACATTACTACATGGGAATCTTGAAGAAGATATCTACATGAAGAAACAAGAAGGCTTGTAATGAAGGGTAAGAAAGAATTGGTATGCGGGATAAAAAAGTGTTTGTATGGGTTAAATAAATCACCAAGGATGTGGTATAAAATTTTTGATACTTATATATAGGGACTTGGCTTCACAATGAGTAAAGTAGATGACTGTGTGTATTTTAAATTTGTTGATGATCATGTTACTTATTTGGTATTTTACGTTGATGATATGTTGCTAATTGGAAATGACAGAATAATTGTCGAGGATGTGAAGACCTTATTCTCATGTTAATTTTGACATGAATGATCTTAATGTTGAAAAATTTATTTTGGGCATGGAAATTTAAAGAGATTGAGAAAAGAGGAAACTCTAGTGAAATCAGAGGAAGTATGTTGAGACAATATTATAGAGGTTTATTGTGCAGGAAATTAAATTGGTGAAGGTTCCTATTCCTATATGTGTGAATTTATCTGCATAATAGTGTCCGGAGACTCAGGACGGTGAAGAAGACATGCCCCATCTTTCATATGTGGGTGCAGTTGGAAATTTGATGTATGAAATGGTATGTACTAGACCAAACATTGTACATGTAGTGGGAGTATTGAGAAGGTTGATGTGAAAACTGGGAAAGGAGAATTGGATGACAATAAAGGGGTGGTTTTTGCACCCATGGTTTTCGAGAACATGGTGGATTTTCCCATGGTTTTACAAATCTAGTCAAAAGAACTATGGTTATATTATAATCCTAGGATAATGGATTGGGGGTCTCTAAATGATACATCATATATATAATGTATTATAACAATGTAAAGGTGAAAAATCAAAATTCAATATGTTTTTCCCAGTTTTGGGTTCGAGGAGACAAATATCTGTGTATATTTTCTATGATTTCCGTTGTATCTTTTGTAGATTTTCTAAAGAATTTGTTTGTAGGTATTATTTGTAAAGGGTTAAAACCTACATAATATGCACATTTTATATTTTCTATCCAACTTATTTTTTTATTTATTTGGAACATGTACATATGCATCACAAGAAAATACCCTGAGAGATGTGAGAGATGGCTTCTTACTAGTCCATACCTCATGTGGAGTCTTATCATCCAACATTGATGATTATGATCTATTTACCAAGTAACATGCAATATCCACTTCCTCTACCCCAACACCACCAATCATTCTCGTTTCTTTCTCCATCAACATCCTATTCATCCTTTCTACAACTCCATTCTATTGAAGTGTGTATGGGGTAGTCTTATGCCATGATATACCATAATTTTTATAGAAATCTTAAAATTTATTGTCGTGAAACTCTCCACCATTATTTATCCTCAACACCTTTATTTTTTTTTCTGCATGATTCTCCACCAAAGCCTTAAATTCTTTAAATATGTCAACGAATTTAAATTTATTCCTAAGGAAATATATTCATGTATTATTTGAGAATTCATCTATAAATGTGACGTAGTACACAAAATTACTGAGTGATGGAATAGACACAGGTCCAAACACATCACTGTGCACTAGCTATAGTATTCCATTTTCCCTCTTAGTACCAACGAGGAATCTCACATGATTATGCTTCCCATATAAACGATTCTCATAGAAATAAAAATCCAGAGAGTAGTTAGACATACATCCTACCATACCATTTCCATGTAGTACTCGAAGGTTGTTATCTCCAATGTGTCCTAATGCCAAAACATATTTTTTTCTTTTAAAGTTACAGGAGTTTTTCCTTCTTCTGCTTCACTCTCGGGAACAATGGAATTATTGCACCTAGCACTAATAATTCTTCCCAATAGCTTATATAGAGTTCCAATCTTAACTCCCCTCAGTAATATCATTTCTCGTCAAACCATCCTATAGGTATCCTTTTCAAACACTACTTTTACACCTACATCGTTCATCTTGATTATAAAAAATAAATTTTTGGCTAATATTAGGATGTGAAGAAACCCAAGGAGTGTCTTGATCCTTCCATCCACAAGCTTCAACTTGAATTTTCCTCGTCCTATGATTTTGGCTCTTGATTCATCTCTTAAGAAAACATCACCACTATCGAATCTTTCATACTCACAAAAGCACTCCTTATGAGGATTCATATGAAAATATGTTCCTGACTCAATTATCTATGCCTCATGATCTTCCTATGTACTTGAAGAAGCCATGTACACATCCCCTCCTTCATCTTAGGAGGTTTTTTCTTCTATGGAAGGAGCATCTCTAGATTCCTTCCCTTCCTTAGAAATTTTGTCTTTACAGCCTTTCTTTTAATGCCCTTCTTTTCCACATTTCCAACATACATTTATGAACTTTCTTGGAGATTTCAATCTTCCTCCAAATTTAGATCTCCCACTTGAGGAATTATTTATATTTCTAATTTTGGATCATCGTTTTATAGATAAGACATCTACGTTCTTCCTCTCCATGTTTTTTTGTCTCATTGAATTTTAAGTTAGTTGCATTACTACCTATGGAAACAACTTAACAATCCTACAAGTCTAGTAGAGAAGATAAAAAACTAATGCACTTATCCTCATATAAAATATTAATATGAATAGATAATAATTCATTAATGATAATATTGAAGGTATTCATATGCTCTGTCTCTGAGTCTCCATCCCTCATCCTCAAGTTATACAAATTTTTCCATAGGAACAATTTGTTTACTAAGAAATTAGATTGATATAAAGCCCCTAACTTGTCCAAAAAATCCTTTGTTATAGCTTCTCCTAGCACATTCAATAACACTAAATATGAGAGACATAATCATATTGTGTGTTTTATGTTCCAATCCAACTTCGTCCAATCTATTGTTGATATCATTGTCGGTGTTGGGCTTAGGTCCACAATAATCTATTGATCTATGTTCACCAACAAGTCTTCCATTTTGAGTTTCTATTACTAAAAACTTTGCCCATTAAATTTCTCGATCTCTATTTTTGAACTATTCTCCATTTCTTTTAACCATAAGTATCACTCTTGTAGATCCCCAACTGTATTAGCATCTACCAAAAAACTGAGTAAAACCACTTAGTCATAAAGGTGTCCCAGTGAATCCAAAAATGCTTACATACCAAATGTAAGTTTTAACCACATACAATTAATTACTACATACAAATTCTTAATAAAAATAGAAAATCTGTAATGGCACATACACAAATTTACACATAGATTGTATCTTAGAAACCTAAAATTGGGAAATCTAACAAACCTTTTTTCATTCTCTTTTCCATGTGTTATGCAATGCAATATACATCTCGTAGCATATGAACCTCCAATTGGACCATAGTTCCATAAAAAAAAGCTACAAAACCATGGGAAAATAGATCATGCACCACAAAAATGCTTTTAGCAAAATCGTGACCCAAAAACACCCAAAAAGGACACAAAAAAACTCGCAAAAAAAATTCTTTGGAGCACTTCTTCAAACTCCAAATAGGGGGGCTCCTGCCACCCTACATACCCCCCAACCAGTGGGGATAAACAACTCCATGTCAAACGCCCTTTGTTTGTGGTGCATATGAGTTGTGCAAAAAATATAACATGTACTCAACATCTAGTCTCCTCACTTCACCCACGGGATCTTTAGAGGCGGAGCAATACCATACCACATGCATTCATATTGGTCGATATATATTGAGGAAAAAATGACATAATATATTCAATATATAATAGGGTGTAAATGGTTTTTATATTGGCAGGTATAAAAAATGTTAATGAAAAAATAGATATCTACAATATTTAGTGAAAGTAGGGGTTTTTAAATTGGGAAGGTGTATTGGGTTTGTAATGGTAGGGGGTTAAATAATGTGATTTTTAGAGGAATTTTCTAATATGTAGTCAAATTAGTGGTATTATTTAGTATGTCATGAACACATGTGATATGTCAGAGGTTCATTTAGTGAAGCCCCCATGGCTTCACCCATGCTCATTCTCTTTGATTGCTCAGTTTCAACATACCCCGTCGAGTGTTTCTTGCCAACTGGTCATTCATGCACACAAATGTTTCCTATACATGTTTCCTCGTCTTTTCTTGTCTTTCATTGGTCAAGTTCTTTGACATATCGGTAACAAATTGATTGTATCTATAGATCTTAGGAATAGATAATATTAAATAGTTGACTCTGGAAGAATAGTCGGTCTGATCTATTACGTCACTTATATCTTTATACCATTTTTGTCAAAAGTTTTAATCATAAGGATGATATCGAAAGAAAACAAACATAGTGTGATATTGTCCAATAGAATATTTTTAATATGGAAGACAAAATTTCCAAAACTAAAGTGGACGAAATTGAATAAAAGGAGATTGCTTTTAAAATTTTGTTGGATTTTTTAGTCCAAAATCATAACTAGAGAAGATGCATATGAGTTAGCTTGACGAGTTGCTTGACTTGGTGTATTGATGACCCTAGGTACATCTTGTTGCTCATTTGACTTTATGTCAGAATTTGAAACTATATAGTGTTCAATGTTGGACAATTGAGCAACTATGTCATTCAAATTATACCTAATATCTTTGAGGATTCGCTTGATATCTTCTTGACCTGCAAAGAATTTATAATTGTCTATTTGTTTACCTCTTATAACCATACTCAGTAAGGTTTCCATTTGACGATGGTGAGTAATGGAGTGTAGGAAGTGGATCCTTCTCCTACGAAACTTCCCTGGATATAGGATCCATTTGAGACTGCTACCTCCAATGTCTGTGTCCAAAAAATAGGCTCGATCACCAAATTCTTTTGCCTCTAACTGAAGAATTTCTTTTTGAACTTCCAAAGGCATTGCATAAAAAAAGTTAGCAATAGATTCCCAACCAAATAGTCTTTTGTGACACGAGGAAGAGGGCCTTGAGGAGCCTCCCCTATGACTTGAGGCACATAACCTTGGTGCCATTGGATTATAGTTCATGTAGTACAAGATCCTAGTACTTGTCACTAGGTGACTCTTTATAGACAAGCTCCAGGTGTAATAATATGATGAGAAACAATGGTGACTTGGAGGACAAGAAGCACTAAGATGGACTAGAGAGTGTATGCTTTTGTGACTGTAAATCACCCATTTAAAACCATATTGAAAAGGTATTTGTGTACCAACCCCCCCAACCAAGATTGGATAGTGGAAAGAAATCCCTATGGGTCCAAATTCTCAGGAGTTCCTGAAGGGAGAACTACGACGAGTTTTGAAGGAGGGACTAGACTCACAATTGTGAATAAAGAGTACGAAAAACATTGACCTAGCAAAAGGATAGCGACTCGAATATGAGACTCTTGTTGGCCTAGAGAATTTACAACTGATAGGAGCTTCAACAACTTGCACTGCATATGTCGGCCAAGCTGAATAGTGATAATGCTCGGCCAAACAACAAGCAAAAATGTAAGAACTAACCCTAATTGAAATGACCCGAGATAGAAAATGTGAGAATTGAGAAAACAACAAACTACTGTAGTGGAGATATGAAGAAACCATGGATAAAATTTAGACGAGCGAAATTTCCAAACAAACTGAAATTTCCTTACCAGAGTAGAGCATACCCAAGACCTGAGTTGAAAATAAAAGGAAACGTGACATGAAACACTACCTCCACTATGCCACTTCTGGACCGTAAGATGTATGACCCTTAACCTAACTAGTCAGATGATTTCCTCACAATAAAAATGAATAGTCATCTCTATCAAAGTTTTAGGATGCCCAACTCACCACCACTCTACATTCTTTACTGTGCAGTTATATTGTATCTCAAACGTGAGGGATGAGACCCTTGGTCACCAGAAGTACACTTTGTACCATCCTGGTTTCATTGGGAGTTTGAGAGCCATTATTTGCTCATTAATGAGAGCTCTAATATTGTCACATTAAAGCCTCCAATCTTGCCTGTGGAGGAATGCACATGATTGGACCGGCAAAGGAGATGGAGTAAAATAGAATGATACCACATGCAGGGACAAATAAGCCATGGGGTGCGCATTTAAGGCACATGAGGATGAGCTTATAGATACCTTTGAGCAGGTTGTTATCTTGCCACGCTTTCGTCCTCTTCCTCCAAGTGTAATAGCGAGCATCACATTCGAGGTCCGCCAACTTTTTAGCCATCTGTGGATTGCACATGCTCATAATTACTTCTCAATCTGGAAAAATACACCGTCAAGGTTAGTAGATTTTCTATGAATATGCTTCTCTATTATTTATATATTTTCCATTATTATCATGTGTTAGAATTGAAATTTTTATTTTTCAATAAAAGAAATATAACTTTTAGTTAACTTATACAAATATTTATAAAATAAATTAAAATATAGTAATGAAATTATAAAATAAATTAAAATTATATTATTAATATATATTATTATATATTAAAATTATATTTATGTGGAATTTCATTTTTATTAGATATTATATTCATATTTTGTGGATGGGTATAAAGCTAGAATCTTTTAAACGGGGAAATAAATTATCCCACTATTGAACTGTGTGACAACACATTTCCACAAGGAAATCCACTTTCATTATTACATAGAGAAAGTTTAAATCAAATCAAAAATTAGATATGCTAAGTTCTAACTAAGTTGAGTTTAGGTACTAGTTAATGTTAGTTATTAATGGAATGTTATTAATAGGATTGTGTAAAGCTAGTTCTAAGCGAGAGCCAAACTCAATGTTGGATGGAAGAATAATCTTCTCATCAATGTCATGCTATCATCATACCTAGCCTCAATGTTGGATGAAAGAATGCTTTGCCCACCAATGGCATGCTATTATCAAGATTATGGGAAGCTAGCTCAAACTTGGACGCCCATTGGAACAATTTAATTCCCTTAACAATTGCTCCCATCCTCAACCTCTCATGACATTTAAACATAGGCCTAATGAAAAGTAAGCCTTACAAAAAACAATTAGTCTACACTTAACTAAAAAATCTTAATGGCTCCCATCCGCAACCTCTCTTTACATTTAAACATAACCCTAGTGAAAAATAAACCTCAAAAAACAATTAATCTACGCCTCACTAAAATAATCTTTATGCCATCCAAAATCACTCATCACTGTTTGAAATTGTACCATCCATCATTAAGGGTAGTACATTAAGGTCCTCCATACACCTTAGTAGTACTATGAGCAGTAGATGAATGTAATGGAATGAACCTTTGGCTATGGCATTCTGCAATCCTCCTTTTTGACATTTTATATAAAATATTTTCCTGTTTTCAGCCCTCGAGAAGTGTGTGGGGCGACTAAATGCAGGCTGCTGCCATAAGTGGTCTGCCCACCAATTTGGTGGGGATTTCAGCTAAAGCGTGAAAGAAAATAACAACCCTCCAACTTGGTGGGGAGTTCAGTGAAAGCATGAAGAAAGAGTAAAAACGCTTCCCCAACCAGAGTCGGCAGCTTGGTAGTCATATAATACGTACCGGAGTTTGAAAGGTAGGTATAGGAATAACTAACCTATCTTCGATTTTCAAATTTCAAATCTACGTAATTGCTTGAAATAAACAAATAAATCGTCATTGAAACCTTATGAAATTTGAACAACTCTAAACTAACATATCTTATTCATATGTATGATCGCTGTCGTGGGAAATCTAGATTCTCTCCTCTATAAATAAAACCCTAATTCTATTGGCAATATCTTTCAGATATGCCCCCGTTATGTCTGAATTTGTGATCGATGTGATGGCCAGATAACCAAGGTCGAACCGCATTCTGATTTAGATTTATATTTAGTGGTGAAGGTATTATCCACTGAAATTATTGGAGCACGGTGGAAGATCTTTTAAGAAAGCATTTATTTCGACTGTTTGATTGGTTTGTGAGATAGATCATTTCTATATTCTCTTTACAAAAATAATGTCAACTATTTGATTTAACTCAATACCAATCTGCATTGTTCAAGATAGATTCAATTTCCATCGTAACCAAACTCGCAAATGAGAGTCTGTAGAAACCAAACTCTGTTTTGACTCGCAAATGAGAGTATGTAGAAACCAAACTCTCTTCCATGACTATGACTGCATGCAAACGGTCAAAGGACCAAATTACACGTGGTACAAAAATTTCGCAACAAGTTAGTTATATAAACACTAAAAATAAAACTGTTACATCATGAATGTTTAAACAAGAGGGCAAGTTTTTTGAGGAAGGTTGAAACACTGAACACTAGTTTACACTTTGGTATTGACGATTAAACGAGGTATTCAAACGTTACCTTAAAAAAAAAATAAGACTGTCACATTAACGATGTTTTAAACACAAGTACAGTGATGTGTGGTTTGACGGTAAGTCACATCGGTGAAGCTCGACAGACTGAAGTTCAAATCTCATTGAGTACAATGACCTGTTGTGGTGGCAACTAGAGGGGCGGATTCCCTTTCTCGTGAGTATGCTCTTGCTAAAATCATAGGAACTTAGTATACCCGACTTGCAAGTGGTTGGTTATGCTCTTGGTGTTATAGTGGCAGCTATGAGGTTTGATCCTTGGTCTCCCATAGATTAGGCCTGGCAGTTACTGATGTCAGGCCAGGGTAACTCCAAAATGGGCAGAAGAAAACTGGTTGATTATTTCATTAGACAACTATTGTTTATATACATAAAATGGACGGATCAGTTCATCTTCTTAATGACTGTTTACGTTCCTGTTTACCCAACCGTTGAAGATTAGGTGTGAACATTCCCCCCCTTAATCTGAAGGGATGTTGGTGAGTCCAAGCATCGTTCTAAATCTTTCAAGCTTTTCTCTTCCAAGCGCTTTGGTGAAGATGTCTGCAATTTGCTCATTTGTGGAACAATGACGGAGATGGATTGTTTTGGCCTCAACATGATGTCGGATCAAATGATATTTAGTATTGATGTGCTTAGTACGATCATGGAACTTTGGGTTCTTGGCCAACTTTATTGCAGAGGTGTTATCAATCATGAGTGGAGTTGATTGTACTTGTTTTACCTGCAAATCTTCAAGAATTTTCCTGAGCCACACAATTTCTTTCGTTGCTTCAGCTGCTGCCACGTATTCTGCTTCTGTTGTGGAATCTACTGGAACTGATTGTTTGCGTGATCTCCAGGAGACAGCTCCTGATCCAAGACTCATAGCATATCCTGAAGTAGATACTCCAGCTTCTTTGTCTCCATCGAAGTCTGAATCAGAGTATCCAATCAAGCTGAAGTCGTCCACCTGTGTATACTTGATTCCAAGGTCTTGAGTTCCCTTCAAGTACCTTAGAACTCTTTTTGCAGCAGACCGATGTCCCTCACAAGGCTTTTGCATAAACCTGGAGAGGATTCCAACAACAAATGAAATGTCTGTTCTGGTAGTAGTGAGGTAGATGAGACTTCCTACAAGCTGTCTATACTTTGTTGCATCCTCAAATTCCTTTCCTTCAATAGATGTGAGCTTCAAGTTTTGTTCCATTGGAGTAGAAAGAGGATTGCACTCTGTCATGCCAAATCTGTTTAACAAATCTCCAATGTATTCCTTTTGAGAAAGAAATATGGATTTTGGATGTTGGGTTACTTCAATGCCAAGATAGTAATGAACATAGCCCAAATCAGTCATTTCAAAACTTTTTCCTAATTCTTTCTTTATGGATGCAATATAGCTTTCATTGTTCCCTGTCATTAAAAGATCATCTACATATTGTAGAAATTTTTCTACAATTATCTAGCTCGCTCCGATACCATGTAGAAATTTTTTTCTACAATTATCTAGCTCTGATACCATGTAGAAATTTTGAATAATTTAACACATATTCAACAGAGATTATCCTGATCATGTACTATTGCGGAAAACATACACAATACATAAGCTCCTCTACGTTGATCAACAATATAGCAGCATCAATAACAATAAAACATCAAGAGCATTCACACATTAACACAGTATGTATCCCAGGGAAAGCATCGCGCTAAAAACCCCAACTATCTGTATATTAATGATTGAGTCATGTAACATTACACAGCATAATACTTCTCACAAGTATCTCCACCTCTGTTACACACAATACAGCTCAGATCTGATCTCCAAATCTCTTCCACTGCTTGCCTGCCTCCACTGCTCAATACCTGCTCAAGAACTGATGAGAATGGCTTCCCAAACTCGTTTTTCACCTGCAAAATAGTCACTCACTCTTTGTGGACGTGAGCAAAGGCTAAAATGTGGGCCAAATACGTGAGCAAACTCATTGGCATACTCAATCCCTTGATTGTGCAAGATCTGATGCACAACTATAGTCACAACTGATAGCAATCTGATTCTCTACCACTTGTCCCTGTTGAACTGAACATGCACTGACATGCAACTGAGTTAACTGATGTATTCATTAGTTGTATTATGAGTTAATAACTTGTGAATTAATTAATAACTAATTCACTCAACTCATCTCTAGCCTATTTGCCAGTTAGACTAAATACAACTAGTTTAACAAAGCTAAACTGAACACAACTCCATCAACTCCACCAAACTCAACTGATTGAGTTCTAACTGAAGTCATGCATGCAACAACTCAACTGACTCATAAGAAAAGCGTATTTCCTTCTGACAGCTGCATGTGCCACTTCTGTAGCTCAAACTGAAGTGCTCCAAGAGAATAAGATTAAGTTTATAGTCCAAATATTATTGTGAGATAATAATATTTGACTTTTCTATTTTTGACAGCCAGTCTAAAAATAGACTTTGATCACTCACACTATGATCACTCACACTTTCATCAAAAATAGAAGTCCATCTATTTTTCCCAACTTGATCAATCATCCATAAACATAGACATGATCCATATGTCTAAAAATAGACTTGCGCCAAAAATAGCCTGCGGGCCCACTTAGTGAAGGCGACTCTTTTCACTAAGCTCCATCATCTTGTTGCAATCTCAACACTCCCTCTCGACAAGATATGGATTATCAACAACCCCTATCCTGCCTCGGTGGTACTCGAATTTGCTCCTAGTGAGAGCCTTCGTCAGAATATCAGCATCCTGATCCTCCGTTGGAATGTACGAAAGTAACATGATCCTCCGCTGCACACAATCTCTGATATGATGGTACCTGATGTCAATATGTTTAGATCTATCATGAAATACAGGATTAGTCGAGAGTTTAATGCAACTCTGGTTATCACAGTAGGATCCAAATGAGAACCGAACAAACCAACCAGGATCTTCCTCATCCATATAGCCTCGCATGCAGCCAAACTTGCTGCCATATACTCGGCCTCCGTTGAACTGAGTGCCACGGATCTCTACTTCCTGCTGTACCAAGAAACTGTTGTCGATCCGATACTGAAGACCCCTCCTGATGTGCTCTTTCTGTCTGTTGGGCTCCCTGCCCAATCTGCATCCGTGAAGCCACATAGCTTCACCTCATCCTCCTGTCTGTACCACAAACCATATCCCGATGTGCCTCTCAAGTAGCGCAATACATGCTTGCCCGCCTTCCAGAAGAGCTTCGTAGGCTTAACCATAGCTTGTGAAAGCTGGTTAACTGCATAGCATATATCAGGTCGTGTATTGACCAAATACATCAGCGACCCCACCCACTGCCGATAAACAGTGGCATCCACTTCTTCTCCCGAAGTGGCATCCTCCTTCCTCCAACCTCCAGGAAGAGGAGTATCAACAGGCTTGCAGCCATGCATGTTGAACTTCTCCAGTATCTCCCGAGCATACTTGCCCTGAGAAACAAACAGTCCACCACTGCGCTGCCATATTTCCAATCCTAGGAAATAGTGAAGGAGGCCCAAATCCTTCATCTCAAACTCTGTAGCAAGATCCTTCTTGCATGACAGTATCAACAGCTCATCACCCGTTAGAATCAAATCATCAACATACAGTACAATGATAAGCAACTTACCCTCCACCACAATCTGGTATAGGTTCGGATCTGCCTCGCTCTTGGAGAATCCAAGTCCTGTGAAATAGCTGTCTATCCGTGTGTACCAAGCACGTGGTGCTTGCTTCAACCCATACAGCGCTCTCTTGAGCCTGCACACATGCGACTCGCTGCTGAAGACTTCAAAGCCTTCGGGTTGCTCAATGTACACCTCCTCCTCAATGACTCCGTTGAGGAATGCAGTCTTCACATCCATCTGATGAATGTGCCATCCCATTTTCGCTGAGAGAGCAAGAATCGTCCGTATGGAAGAATACCTTGCGACAGGTGCAAAGGTCTCCTCATAATCGATCCCCTCAATCTATGAAAAGCCTCGGGCAACAAATCTTGCCTTGTACTTCTCCACACTCCCGTCAGCTGCCTGCTTAACTTTGTAGATCCATCTCGAACCTACCACTGATTTCTCTTCTGGTCTAGGAACAATCTCCCATGCACTGTTTCTGACAATAGAATCATACTCTTCCACCATGGCGTCTACCCATGCGGGATCCTCCACAGCTTCCTCGAAAGAGGATGGCTCAGTCACAACACACTTGCTCATAAGAGCCATGTATCCAGTGTACCGATCAGGTGACTGTCTCTGCCTGCGTTGGGCTGTAGGTGGTCCTACAACTTTCTCTGCATCTTGAGCCAGTCACTCAGCTTCTGTCAAGCGCTTTCGCCCTCTGATGGTTGGCGCTGCATGAGTGGTCTCTTCCACTCCATGAACCTCGTCCTGTGGCTGATCCACGTCCTGAAGCTCATCCTTAGGAACTAATAGCTCCTCATCTGCATGCAAGTGTAGCTCCCTCTCAAGCGAACACTTCATGGCTTTCTCCTCCTGAAATTTTATATCCCGTCGCACAACAGTTTTACCACTGTCTGGCAAATACACGCGATAGTTGTGGGGCGTATCAGTGTACCCCACAAATATCCCAACCTCTGCAATCGGCTCCAACTTCTTTCTGGCATCCTTCGTCACATGCATGTAAACGTTAGCACCAAAAATCCTCAAATGAGAAAGATCAGGCTTCTTACCAGAATAAGTCTCCTCAGGTGTACTCATGCCAAGTATCCTATGAGGACAACGGTTCTGCACATAAACTGTTGTATTGCATGCTTCCACCCACAAGTGAAGGGGTAGGCCCTGATCATGCAACATTGCCCGTGCAGCACCCACAATCGTTCTGTTCTTCCGCTCAGCTACCTCGTTCTACTGTGGGTTATGGGGAGCTATGAGCTCTCTACGAATCCCTTCTGCCTTGCAGAAATCCTTGAACTCGTCCGAGATGTATTCACCACCATTATCGCTCCTAAGAGCCTTCACCTTCTTCCCTGACTCCTTCTCGACCAGTGCTTTGAATTCACAGAACTTTGAATATGTCTCGCTCTTCTTCTGCATGAAGAAGATCCAGCACTTACGAGAGAAATCATCAACAAAAATCACATAATACCTGTGTTTTGCAGTCGAAGCAACTGAGAAAGGTCCACACACGTCTGTGTGAATTCTCTCAAGGATCGTCGTGGCGCGACTATCCTTCTCGTGAAAGGTGGCTTTCACAAACTTCCCCAAAGTACACCCCTTGCACTGATCTGACTGCGCAAGTGTGCCTTTAGGAAGCCCTGTAGTGATCTGCTGCAGTATCTTCAAGGCTCCATGGTGAAGGTGACCCAATCTTCTGTGCCACAACTCGCCATCATCCAGGCTCACCAATCCTTCTGCCTTGCCTGCCATTGCTGCGCATCCATATACATGCAACTGATAAAGGTTCCTCACTCGAACCCCTATCTTCCGGGTCTCACCAGTTGTCTTGCTGCGCAGGAAGGCCTTTCCCTCGCTGAAAACAACATCATACCCCTTGTCTTCTAACATCGCCACTGAGATGAGATTCTTCTTCAATCCTGGAACATGCATGACTTCCTTCAATACAAAGGGTTTACCAGACTCCCTCTCAAAGGAAATGGTACCGATACCGGTCGCACTGTATCTACCATCATCGCCCATCTCGATGTGCACTCCAAGATCTTTGTCCTCCAGATCAGAGAACAAATCTCTATCTCCCGTCATGTGAAAAGACGCACCACTGTCGAAGAACCACACTGATCCCATCACACTTGAAACCAAGCATGCGATCAATGAAAAATCAAGCTCAAACTGAGAAGCTAAGGCCTCTCCCCCTGCAGATCCAGCAGCTTGCTTGTTCTTCTTCTTCTGCGGACAATTTGTGGCATAGTGTCTGTGCTGGTGACAGTGAAAACACTTCACCTTGGACATATCCTGCTTCTTGCCTTTCGCACCAGACTGAGAAGCTTTCTTGCTCTTCCCTTTCTTTGCTTTGGCATCCAAAGCGCAATTCTCTTCATCAGCTCCCTTTGACGAAGATACGTCCCTGGTACTCCGCCTGATCTCCTCCTGCACAAGATCTGACCATAGTCTTTCCCATCCTGGCAATTTCTCCCGACCATTGACAGAGTCCTGATAGGAATGCCAACTCTTCGGAAGACCAAGGAGAGCCAAGCTCACCAAGTCCTCATCATCGACAGTAACCCCCACACTTCCCATCTCATCTCGACACTGAGTGAACTTCGTGAGATACTTGGGAATACTGTCACCCTTCTCGCATTTGATGTTTCTGAGTTTATCTTTGAGCGCCAGCTTCCTCTGATCGCTCTTGCTTTGGAATAATTCTATTAATGATTTCCACATCAAATATGGAGTAGCCTTTCCATGGAGGCTGGACACAATGTGATCCTTCACGCCCTCCAACAGAATCCTTCGACATTTTGCAATCTTCTTTTGCCAAGCATCAGCTTGAGTAGCATCAGTAGGCTTTGGGATATCTGTATCTATGAACTCCTTCAGCCCGTTATCATCCAATACTGCCTCCATCTTGTCCTTCCATGCAATATAGTTTGAGTTTCCCTCAAGAGCATACTCCAATCGCAATCCGTTGAAAGACATTGCTGCGTTGTCACCAAGAAAACACTGCTGCAAATTCGAATTCCACCAGCAACCAACTCAACCGCCTCGGATCTAAGATTCGTGAGAACACAATATTTCTCGTACAGAGATTGACTGTATGGGCTTTTACCGGATATTTCACCTTCCAAAGGAAGGATGAATCCAGAGGCTACCTGGCCCGATTACAGGCTCTGCCTAGAGAAATAGAATGTAAACACTTCCTGAATAGTAGATCTGATGATCAATCCTCGCTTGATATCCTGTAAAAATCTCTTCTACAAATCAAGTTGGTCCGATACCATGTAGAAATTTTTCTACAATTATCTAGCTCGCTCCGATACCATGTAGAAATTTTTTTCTACAATTATCTAGCTCTGATACCATGTAGAAATTTTGAATAATTTAACACATATTCAACAGAGATTATCCTGATCATGTACTATTGCAGAAAACATACACAATACATAAGCTCCTCTACGTTGATCAACAATATAGCAGCATCAATAACAATAAAACATCAAGAGCATTCACACATTAACACAGTATGTATCCCGGGGAAAGCATCGCGCTAAAAACCCCAACTATCTGTATATTAATGATTGATTCATGTAACATTACACAGCATAATACTTCTCACAAGTATCTCCACCTCTGTTACACACAATATAGCTCAGATCTGATCTCCAAATCTCTTCCACTGCTTGCCTGCCTCCACTGCTCAATACCTGCTCAAGAACTGATGAGAATGGCTTCCCAAACTCGTTTTTCACCTGAAAAATAGTCACTCACTCTTTGTGGACGTGAGCAAAGGCTAAAATGTGGGCCAAATACGTGAGCAAACTCATTGGCATACTCAATCCCTTGATTGTGCAAGATCTGATGCACAACTATAGTCACAACTGATAGCAATCTGATTCTCTACCACTTGTCCCTGTTGAACTGAACATGCACTGACATGCAACTGAGTTAACTGATGTATTCATTAGTTGTATTATGAGTTAATAACTTGTGAATTAATTAATAACTAATTCACTCAACTCATCTCTAGTCTATTTGCCAGTTAGACTAAATACAACCAGTTTAACAAAGCTAAACTGAACACAACTCCATCAACTCCACCAAACTCAACTGATTGAGTTCTAACTGAAGTCATGCATGCAACAACTCAACTGACTCATAAGAAAAGCGTATTTCCTTCTGACAGCTGCATGTGCCACTTCTGTAGCTCAAACTGAAGTGCTCCAAGAGAATAAGATTAAGTTTATAGTCCAAATATTATTATGAGATAATAATATTTGACTTTTCTATTTTTGACAGCCAGTCTAAAAATAGACTTTGATCACTCACACTGTGATCACTCACACTTTCATAAAAAATAGAAGTCCATCTATTTTTCCCAACTTGATCAATCATCCATAAACATAGACATGATCCATATGTCTAAAAATAGACATAGTCTAAAAATAGACTTGCGCCAAAAATAGTCTGCGGGCCCACTTATTGAAGGCGACTCTTTTCACTAAGCTCCATCATCTTGTTGCAATCTCAACACATATACCACAAGATATACAACTGTTTTGCCAACTTTCTTGACAAATAAAGTTGCATCATCAAGATCAAAATGTTTGAAGTTGAGTTTCAGAAGATGCTCAGTTAGTTTTTCATACCAGGCTCGTGGTGCTTGTTTGAGGCCATACAAGGACTTCACAAGTTTGCATACTTTATGTTCATGTCCTTTCACAGCAAATCCTTTAGGCTGGGACATAAAAACATTTTCTTTTAGATCTCCATTCAAGAATGCAGTTTTTACATCCATTTGATGGACTTTCCAACCGTTCTGAGCAGCTAGTTCAAAGAGTGTCCGGATGGTGGCCCATTTTGCTGTGGGGGAAAAAGTTTCCTCATAATCAACCCCTTCCTTCTATGCAAAACCTTTTGCCACAAGCCTAGCTTTGTGCTTGTCAAGTGAGCCATCAGCTTTGTACTTGTTCTTGTAGACCCACTTGCAGCCAATTGGTTTGGTTCCAAATGGAGGATCAACCAGCTTCCAAGTGCCATTCTTTATGAAGGCATCATACTCCTTCTGCATCGCTTCTTTCCATTCATCATGGGAAGCAACTTCTTTGAAGGAAGTTGGTTCAAAATCTGTAGACAAGTTCAATTTACAATCATAAGTAACATCCATATCAACAAGTGAATTAGAGTTATCTACATCACCTCCATTTTGTCGGTTTGTATTTCTGGTCCCTGTTTTTCCAATTTCATCAGGATGAACACTTTCAAGTGTCTTTGTCAGCCACTTTGGGGGACCTTTCTGAGATGGTCTAGGCTACTCTGTTGATTGAGTTGGGATTGAATCAAGATTAAGTCTCCCAATTCTATCAATTACATCACTTAAAGCATCATCCGTTGTTGGAGTGTCATGCAGGGGAGATTGTTCTTCAGAAGAAGATTCCACATGTTGATCTAGTATAGGAATCCCCCCTTCAAGATGTGGAATCTGATTATCAAACTCTTGAAATGATTTCGGTTTTATGAATCTATCCAAGCGATCAAGTTGCCGCTCAACAACACTGTCAGATTTGGATGATTCAAGAAAAATGACATCTCTAGATACACCAAACTTTTATTTACTTCATCATAGAGACGGTATGCTTTAGAGGTGTTTGAATACCCCAAGAAGATACACTTACGGCTTCTAGCACAAAGTTTGTTTCTATGTACCTTTGGTATTAAAGCATAACAGGTGGAACCAAAAATCCTGAGATGTTTTACCGAAGGAACATGTCCATACCACAATTCATAAGGAGTCTTGTTTCTTATAGCACTAGATGGACATCTATTCTTTATATATGCAGCACATAGAACAGCATCAGCCCAAAACATTATCTTTACATTTTTGAAGAAAAGCATGGATCGTAACATATTCAAGATTGTTCTATTCATTCTTTCTGCTACACCATTCTGTTGGGGATTATAAGGTACAGTTGTTTGATGTTTGATCCCATGTTGGCGAAGATAGTTTTCAAATTCATTTGATGTATATTCTTTTCCATTATCAATGCGAATAGACCCAATATGAGATTGTGCATCATTTTCAATCCACTTATGAAAATTCTTGAATGTTTGAAAAGCATTAGATTTGTTCTTCAATAAATAAACCCAACACATTCTGGTGTAATCATCAATAAATGTCATGATATATTTATTTCCATTTGCAGAAGGAACAGGCATTGGACCACATAAATCTGAATGAATGAGTTCAAGCTTCCTATGTGCTCTTGAATGTGAATCATGAAAACATTGTTTGCTATGCTTTCCTAGAATGCAAGCATCACATTGCTTATGTTTTCTAAGAATTGTAGGCAAACCAGCAACACCATTTTTCTTCAACAAGCGGAGACTATCATAGTTTAAATGTCCAAATCTAGCATGCCATAATAAACTTGACGGAAGTGTACCTTCTTCATGATGAGAAATATATGAGAAATGTTGTGCATGAGCAGAGGTTCCTTGCAGTTTAAGAAGTCTTTCTTCTTCTATACCCCTAATGACAAGTGAGTGGTTAGATGCCTTTCTTACCTCAAGCTTTCCATCAAACATATGAATGGAGTGACCTTGCTGGCGGATGTGGACCAAGGACAGCAAGTTTCTCTTGAGCTGTGGGAGATATAGAACATGATCCAGAAGAAAGTCTGGAAGACCAGGCAGTTTAAGCCTGATTGTGCCAAGCCCTGATGGCTTGATTTTTGACTGATCTACAAAGTATACTGCTCCATCAACATTGTCAGTGAAATCTTCAAAAAAATCTTTCCTATGAGTCATATGACAGGTTGCTCCTGAATCAAGCAACCAATCATTTTTCGAAGAAGCAAGTGAAGCATTAAACAAATCTTCATTTACTCCAATGTTACATTGTGCCTCAATATAGTGGGCGGATTCAGGTGCTTTACCTTTGTCTGTGTCATCAGTTTTACCTTTCTGCTGGTTTCTTCTTGTTTCAATTTTGTCCCATCGTAGCTTTCATGTAGAAGCATCATGTGATCCATTTCGTTTGCAGCGAATGCAATGCAGATCTGCCTTTTCTCCTTGAGAATGTCTGTCCCCCCGCCTCTGAAGTATCTTCCTCTTCCTCTTCATCCACCTCTTCCTCTTGTAGAATCTTGAGCAGGATGCTTTTGTTTATGAACAAGGCAAACAGTCTCTTCAGAAGATTCAGGGACTGTCTTCTTTCCAAAGGCTTTCTCTCTTTCAGCAAACTTTTTCACAAGAGAGTCAAAGGTTATATCTTTAAGATTTCCATTTGCTTGTAATGACTCAAGATAATTGGAGTAGGTAGGATAGAGTGCTTTGAGAAAGGCAATAAGAGAGATATCCAGCTCAACCTTAGTGGATTTAATATCATGCATTATAGACTTTATTTCAGATGCAAGAGCAAGAGGATCATTATTTTTCAGTTCAAGAGTGAAGAGTTTAATCATCAGCTGAACAACTTCAAGTGCAGAATGTGTATCATAGAGTTCTTTCAGCTTTTGTAAAGCTTCAAAGGCAGTGGAATAGGATGAAATATGACGACTTACTTCTTCATTTACAGATGCTGCGATCAATGCATAGGCTTTGCTGTTCTTTTTTTGCCAAATGACAAGTTCTTTATCTGATGTAGGCTGCACAGGTGTTACACAGTAATTTATCACTGCCTTCCTGTCAGTCGCCCTGCTGTGTCCAGAAGTCACAATCACTAAGTGTTTTATCCCTGAACTGGCTTAAAACCCATTTTTCCAAAGTTTTGTGCATCAGCGCGTCTGTTCCTAAAATAACCGCGATGACCAGCGCCCCACAGTGTATTTCGTGCGCTGCCATCGCGGAAGAACATCACTTTTCCGCGATGACGCACAGCGCGGCTTTCGCGTGTCCTTCCGCGCTGACATGACTTGTTCAGTTGTTGTTATGTGCTGACAGCGCGGCAGTCTATATATAATCCGCGCTAATCCAGTTTGGGCGAATTTGTTCAAACAACCAGCCTTCCAGATCTCTCCGGGCTTGGTTGTTAGCTTTGTAAATATCGACTCCCTTCTATGGCATGTCTGTTCGACCCTTTGCAACTACTCCCCTTGAAGATAAGCTCATCCTTCCACCTTTTTAGGAGACTCCTTCTCCTATATAAACTTCCACCATTACCATGAGCAGCTAGTTAGAAACTAGTGGAAACGAGCTAGACTTAGTGCTCAGATTGCTGCTATAGGTGTGGTGTGTTAGGAGTGGAAGTGATTGATTGCTTTGGGAAGTTTGTTTGTGACATTTGTGTGAGAGAGAGAGAGTTGTTTGTCTTGGGAGAACCATCCTCAAAGGTGAATGCTTGAGATACATGCTGACTGATCCCTCCTGAGAAGTTTATCGACGTCAGAACATTTGGTTGTACTCTTCTCTATTCTGATTAATAATAGATGACTGCTATTATTGTTCCATTCTCGTTTGTTTATGCAATGGATAAATGTGAATTATGTCTTTTCTGACTGGCATATAGTTACTTTTACTAGATTTTACGCTTGCGTTTGCCTTCTCTTCGTGTGTGCAGGTGTCCGTTCGCGGGGATCGCGGAGGACTGTGACCAGCCGAAGCAAAGGAGCGAAGGAGACATCTCTTCGTCCAACGACAGCGCAGGAATCCAAGTAGGTGCTCTTACTTCTTGTTTAATTGTAACTAGGAACATGCGTGGCAGCATTGTGTGATTGTTGCTAGACCCCTATTGGGCTAGTAGGGATCGCCTCTATCCGTAGAGGGGATTTACCTTCTCAACAACAGGGTCTTTGTCTTCTTCTCCGACACCCACTCCTTTCCACAACTCATTGTAGATGAGGGTGTGTTTTACCATCCGAGACCATTCAGAATAGTTCTCCTTGCCAGTGAGAACTATTCCGACCATAGAGATGATTGAATTCATTCTGTAAAAAATTACTTCTGCTAAAAAAATCCTTACGTTACAGCCTTTAAATCCCTCTAATATTTGCTAAAAAACATCAGTATTTCATTGTACATATCACTGCAATACTACTATGTTTTGAAAAATGCGCAAGGGATCACTTCAATACTTCAATGTATTAATATATCACTTCAATATATCAATGTATCATGTAATATTACTTTGAAAGCAGCGCAATATATAAATGCTTTGAATGATATAAATGTTTTGAATGATACTGCACAATACTCAACACTTTCAACTATCCCAGCAGCTTCGTGTCAAGAATGCATGGAAAACGACCCTCTGGATCCTTTCCGCTCCAAGTATAAGCATCTGTGTGGCATAGATGATATTGCATACTATAATATTCAATGTCTATACAGCTGACAGCTAATAACTCGTTTCAAATACATAGATGATAATGCATACAATAATATCATCTTTATGAGTCACATACAATATCTTTATGCCTTGGTCCCGCTGAGCATATTTTTTGAAACATCAAAGTTTCTGAGAGAAATATGATTAGCCCAGTTCTCAGGAATCCTTCCTGTTAACTTGTTCCCGTAGAGCTCAATCTGTCCTATTTGATTCAACTTTGTGATGGTCTCTGGAATAAGTCCCGAGAGCTGATTCGAAGACAGATCCAGGTTTATCAAAGACGACAGATTGTCAATAGAATCCAGAATATCACCCACTAGATTACAAGAACGAGCAAATATAATCTGTAACTTTGCTAGCTTCCCCAGCTCTAGAGGTATCACACCGGGGACAAAGCTGCAAGGCCATCACATGCAAAGATGTTTGGTGAGGGTTTGAGGAGGCAGAGGAGCGACGCTACAAGCGGAGGTTGCGTATGAGATTATCTTGATCGATTACAATGCGAGGCTTAGGATAACTAAATCCTGCCACAATGGGGAAGACGGACTTGCAAAACGATTTGAATTGAAATGGCCAGAGCCAGGGCGGACTTGCGAAAAGAGTTGTTAAGCCAGCTCAAGGAGCTCAAGGCTGAGCTTGCCTTGCTCAGGGTTGCAAAGATCACCGGAGGAGCGCCCAACAAACTCTCAGAAATCAAGGTCGTGAGGCTTTCGATGGATTTGATCTGAGGCTCGGGGGCGTGACGAGATATGTCAACAAAGACCCAGATGAAAGAGGGGCAGAAAAAAATCTATTATGTCACCGGTGAGAGCAAGAAGGCTCTGATACCATACAATGGGAAATGTACCTGAATGTTCCTGAGAACAACGAGCTACAAGTCGGCGTTTCCTTTGAAAACTTCTCAACATAAGGATCTAAAACGTTCTCAATGATCTGTTGCAGAGCCAGTGCATCTGGTGTGGAGAGGCAGTGAATCGCAGGACAATTTTCTTTAACTGATGCGCAGAGAATTAATGACACTCAGGGAAGAGCAGCGCTCAGGACAAAGGAGCGCTCAGGACAGAGATGGGAGTTACAAGGAATCTGGGACCTACGCTCTGATACCATGTCAGGCCAGGGTAACTCCAAAATGGGCAGAAGAAAACTGGTTGATTATTTCATTAGACAATTATTGTTTATATACATAAAATGGACGGATCAGTTCATCTTCTTGATGACTATTCACATTCCTGTTTACCCAACCGTTGAAGATTAGGTGTGAACAACCGATTCACCATGTGGTTAAAAAAAACAATGTTTTAAACACAAACACAAGTTTCTGCTTTTTCGTTAATAATTATAATTAAATTTATATTTGTTAATAATTAAATTTATATGCGAAATTGAACTGATGTATGAGAATCCCTCAGCCCATTTATGAACAAACTAACAAAAATTCAAATCAAAATATATAAAATTACTATAATGAATCTCATTGACTCAAGCAACCATAAATAACAAATCTAATTTATACTTAATACAAAAAATGCAATATGCAATAATTTAGATAAACTATATAAACAAATCACAAACCTCTCAAAACAAGTATATAGAGGTGTATTTTTAATTATATATAAAATATTTTTACATAAATAATCAATATATTCTTTATTAAACACTATATTTAAATTAAAAAATGAAATTTATTAAGCAGAATAACTTTTTTAAACATAAAATACTTTCTAAGAAAGCCCTCAAGATCATGAAAACACTCTATTTAGTCACACTTATCATCCCTTGCACTTTATTGGTTCTCACCTATGGCCAAATCTATAGGAGGGAAGCAACACTTCCTTATATAGCAAAGCCGCACTTGAGGATAGTCGCACCACACAATCAACATCTCTCGAGAACTAGGGAGCCTTAAACATTAAGGTAGACACAAAAGAATTTGATTTCAACCAGCAAAAAAAGGAAGAGAGTCAAGAAAAATTTGAAAACGTTGGGTGAAGAACCCCATGGAGTTGCTTACCAAAAGTAACAACAAGTCCAAAGTTTGAGGTCCACTCAACCAAGACACATCACCCAAACCACGTTATCTAAGCCACGTTACCCTAACCGTGTCGCCTGTTGTAGAATTGTATATCTCCCGTCACACAATTGCTTCAGAAGATATAGAAGCCTCCTTGAGACAACCCCCGGGTTGAAAGAAAAGGGTCAGTGCCTAGGGCATCCAAGAGGAGTGCTTTTGAAGATTATCTAAGGCCTTTCTACTGCACTCCATATGTGACGTAATTTGAAAAGAAATAATTCATAGCTTGGTTCAATAGCCCTTCGCCAAGGTAAACTCAAGCAAACACATAGATCGAAATACACACTGGTAGATATGACTAATCTCAAAGAGAAATGTCTTTATTTTGGTGGCCGACACACAACAATATGCAACTTAACATTGTTGTTGTTGTATAGATGAAAAGGAGGAAGGAAAGGAGGGAAATCGATGCAGGGGACTAGACATAACACATAATCCTAAGCAACAATCTCCAACAGAAATGTGGAAGAGTGAGGAGGTGAAAATGCAAAAAAAGTGGAGTGTGAATTAAGGTCTCAGGCTCTATTCCTCATGAATACATTTGTCACCAATTAGAATAATTAAATTTGTGCTTACATACAAGTACTATAGGTTATCAAATAGCACAAGTAAATTTGTGAATTCATAGGTACTGCAGGCTATCAAATAACACAAGTAAATATGTGTTTACACATGTACTCCTCACTATAAAGAAGGTTATCGGTGATAAGCTCCCAGTTCAAATAATATTTCCAAAACTTTACGAAGAAGGAAAAATCATATTGGATCCTGAAGGAGTCATAGAAGAAAGAACCCGATAGCTAGGAAATCAATCAATTTTAGAGTATCTCTTTAAGTATAAGAACTTACCTACTTAAGATTCCATGTGGGAGGATGATAATTTTATACAGAAACATCTATAACTACTCAAGCATTCAAGAAAACACTTCTTTGAAGGAGAAGGAAAAAATTCTCAGGTGTTTCCTAAGCAATATTGATTGGTTCATTATGGCTCTCCATTTCAGTGACTATGTGATTCATATGTCACTCACTATGAACTCTTATCTGATTATTCTTTCCCTTGTAAGGGAACCATAAGTGGGACCTATCCAAAGTGAATTAGCCTTGAAGATTACTGGACTAATCTCTCTTCAATAAAGGGCCATGGGATTCTGGTATATCTACCACCACAATATTAATGAATTGACGTAATATTGGATCATATGGAAAGGTGATAAGAACACCATTGAGTTCACTAATAATTTGTAATTCAAATCTATCCAGCTAAATGATTTTAGCATTAGTCATTTCTGGATTTGCATTGATCCTTCTATGCATTGACAAATGAATTACGTTAGTAGAAGCAAAAAAATCCATAGGGAAGTTATGAACATTATAATTGAAAATGTCAAATGTAAGTTGTTGGTTCTCTTGTAATATTTCCTTGTCTCAAGAATTTTTTCAAAGCAAAATCAAAAAAATATTGTATTTATATGCACTTGTAAATAAAATATGTATGCAAGTTTTATAAGTCACATATGCATTTTTATGAATTTAGTTTATTATAAATTTTGAATCAATTTTTCAAATAATGTGCTCACATAAATTATTTGTAGATTTTATGACAGATATTTTCTTTGCAACAATCAAATACTATCATTCCATCGTGCATCCCCTCGCTTGCTTGACATTTAACGTGGAGGGGGGGTGGGGGGGTCGGCAATAAATTGTTTCCCTGAAACCATTGCGTTGACGTGGTGGCTAACCGCTTTTTGCGTACCCACCCCCCGGTCGCAAATCCATAAACAATTTCTGCTAAATATAACTCTCCACCAAAATTTTAATGCTTCCGCAATTTAAAATGTTGGCTAACTATTTTTTCATCACCACAATTTTCCAATCCCAACAACCATTAGCTATTAAATCCTATTTTATGTGGAAATAAACCAATAATGTTTAAGCATATATATCATTTAAATCATTTTGCTCTTGATTTTCTCCTATACACCTAATATTCCTGCCACAATCCTCTCAGTTCACTCCTTTATTCTCTATCAAAGTTACAATGAATCTGAACAATGCCATTTTAGTCGATTGGACACTATCAATTGCAAGATTGCAGAATATCAATGCCACTATTTCACGGGTATTTTTTCTTCCTTTTCTTTCCTTTTTACATGTAGCAATGAGTTTATGGAAGGGAAAAGAAACTAACGCTCATTCAAAGGACGTAAACCCCTCTACATGAGTCAAACTTGATAAAATTCCATTAATTGATATGGGAGCCAAAATTGTAGAGACTTGGCATGAATTTGATCTTTATGAACTTCAAAATTGGGCATTCGAACGGTTCCAAGATGGTAGCAATGAATGTTCTCTTTGCGAATATTTATTGTCCCAATTCATCTTCCCATAGACCCATCATTTTCTAGAATTCATCAAGTGGTGTGCATATAGGTATTTTCAAAGTGAAAGAGCTATCATAGCTAAGAATGGAGAGCCATTACTTTCCATAACTTCTGAATCTATCTTGCAAGCTTTAGAAGTTTGTATTCCGAGTTCCCTGCACCCTTTTTCTAGTGAGGTTATGTTAGAAATCTACCAAAAGTTGACTTTCAGCAGAGCGTTTTTATATTTGAGTCATTCATGCTAGAAGGAATTGGAATTCCTAAGAATTGTCCCCCTTATCCTTAATCTATGTTCCCATATATTTCTAGACAAATTATATCTATGATATTCTTCTTGTTAAGGTATGACAGAGATGAAGTTGTAGATGAAGTTATATTGGGATTTTTGTTGATTTTCTCACCAGGAAAGAAATAAACAATATTGTTCAATTTTAGCCAGTTTCTCTCAGAAATTATTCATGAGCAATTTTTAATGTTTGGAACTGAAAAATCCTTCAAACATTAGTCTGCGTTGGTTTATTTGTTCTTATATTTTCAATCAGAAAGATTTCAATTGAAATTGCAGAAGCAAGACTTGTACAGAAATCAATGGTCATTTTTCCATTGGACTTCATTGGTTAGGAAAAACTCTGAAGAGTTTTCATTCAGTAATTTTACGAATATTTTTCTTTATGTATGTGTCAATATTTTAAACAGACTTGATAATGTTCCTAAAATCTCACCAGAGATAAAAATAATTTTGTAACTTAGTGGGAAAACCATACTGGGTGACTAGTATTTGTAGAGGTATTTTACTAAAATTAGACTATATGGTTGTGAAATCCCTCCTTATCACTTACTAGCTTTTCTTCCTAATAGAATTTTTGCCCTTGATTTTATCAGTCAAAGTTTTAATGTGGATCAAATTCATTTCCTACCAAGGAAGAAATGAGCCTTATTTAAACTCAAAGCACAAGTAGGGCCTTTTTTTGTCAATACTAGAGCAATAGAGAAATAAGTTGACTACTTATTGGCATAAATGAAATTCTAACTAGGAGTCAATTAGCCATAAGATCTAATAGGGAGGATTTTAACCATAAGAGCTCAATAAAATTCCACTCCCTATGTCCATGTATCAAAACAAGAAAATGTAAAGTTTTCTAATAGGGAGACATGGGAGGGGCATTCTCTATAAGCCCTATCAGGAGAACAAGAAATAGATCAAACAATAACATCTAGTGTCTTAGCAACACCCCAATAGAAGGAAAAGGAACTCAAAATAATAGCCGAAAATGTTTCAGAAATAGAGGAAACAAAGTTCAGGGTATATAAAAGACATAAAATAATGGATACAGAGGAAGCTATGTCAGAAACTAGATCCTTTGATATTTCTTCATGAAATAGAGTAGTTCTTTTAGGCAAGCCTATTTTCATATTGTAGCAGATTGAAACAACAACAAGGAAATCTACGTCTTCAATAGCTTTTGCTTCTAATCAAAATATTTTCTCTAAGATCTTGGAAATTAAGAAGAAGAATGAAAATTTGAAATCCATGGCATACACTCAATTTTTGAAGCAAACTTCTTCTACAAATAAGAAATTTCTCTCAAAACTAGATGTTGAAAAAGAACAATTTTAATTAGCTTTTCTTGAACCCAAGGTCCCTGGAGCTAAATCTCCTGAAGATTTCAAGACCTCTATGTTTTCTTTTGATATTAAGAAGATTCATCCTATTGATCAAATTGACTTACATAGACAGACTAGAGAAATGATATATTCTTCTTTAACTAGCTCAACCATTAATGTGTAGGTTTCAACCCCTTACAGAAATTACCTGCATACGGATTCTAAAACACAGAAAATAAATAATGTGAGAGCATAACACATAAAACACATATACACAGAGATTTTCCCCTGGATCCAAAAACTAGGACTACCAGCTTGATTTTTCATTATGTTCCTTTCAATGTTACAATACATATTTATACATGCCGAAGCATCCAATACCATGGACCTAAAACCATCGCATCCAAAACCATGTGCGAAAAATCATGCACAAAACCATAGGTAGGTCTTCCCAACCTAATATAGGGTCCAAAAACGCTATTTTCTGGCACGCTACCCAGGACCTCATAGAGTGGGGTTACCTGCACCCCTCAAACCCCCTGTGACCCCCCCCCCCCCCCCCGACACGCAATCGGCGTAACGAAGGGGGAGCTCCACCCCCCTTCTAACCCCCCAGTTAACTACGTCGGCTAGTCGTGGAAAGAATATAACATAACCCAACATTCTCCCACTTGTTGTTTTCTTTCCATAAAGGGCCACAGGAGAGCTTAGTCATTTATCTAGCCCTGCAACGCCCATTGTTTCTCTACACCAAGAGAACTTATCAGAGCTCACAAATTTTGTAAATGCATCTGCAGTATTCTTCAAAGTGTCCACCTTTACTAGCAACACCTTTTTTTCTTCTATCACATCCCTCACAAAGTGATACTGAACTTCAATTTGCTTTGTCTTTGAATGATATGCAAGGTTCTTTGCCAAGAAAATTGCACTTTGGTTGTCACAGTCTATCCTTATAGCTCCCTGTACTAACCCCATACTAAAACACAATCTCTACAACCAAATTGCTTCCTTGCTTGCATGAGTGGCTGCCATGTATTTTTCCTCTGTAGTTGATAGTGCCACTACAGATTGTTTCTTACTCATCCAACTGACTGCACCTCCAAATAGGTTAAACACATACCCACTTGTAGATCTTCTTTGATCCAGATCTCCAGCCCAGTCTACATAAACAAAGACATGAATATCCAACACTCTATCCAATCATGGTCTTCCTTGGTAGCACAAATCATAATCACTAGTGCCACGCAAATACCTGAAAACCTACTTCACTGTTGTCTAGTTCTCCTTCTCTGCTTTTGACATAAACCTACTCAATGCTCCCACTGCTTGTGCAATGTCTGGTTTAGTACATACCATCGCATACAGCAGGCTACCGACTGCACTTGCATATGGAACATGGGACATGTCCTCTTCCTCTTCTTGTGTCTTGGGACATTGTTCTACAATATTGTCTCGACATACTTCCTCAGGTTTAACCAGAGCTTCCTCTTTTTCCAATCTCTTTTAATTTCCATGCCCAAAATATAGTTTGCAGCACCAAGATCTTTCTCGTCGAATTTGGAGGACAAATGGGTCTTCAAATCCTAGATAATTTCTTTATCATTTCCAACCAGCAACATATCATCCACATACAAGACCAGATAAATAACACGGTCACCAATTAATTTAAAATACACATAGTGATCTACTTTGATTCTGGTGAAGCTAAGTCCCCGTATAAATGTATCAAATTTCTGATACCACATCCTTGGTGACTGTTTTAACCCATACAAAGTCTTCTTTAACTTTCATTCTAGTTCTTTCTTACCCTTCACCACAAAACCTTCAGGTTGCTTCATGTAGATATCCTCTTCCAGACCCCTGTGAAGAAAGGTTGTCTTCACATCCATCTGTTCTACCTCAAAATCAAAAGCAGTAGCAACAAATAGAAGTAATCTAATAGAAGCTACCTTGGCAACAGGAGAAAAAATATCACCAAAATCAATTCCCGACACCTGGGAATAACCGTTTTCTACCAACCGAGCTTTGTATTTCTCCACCTTTCCTTCTGCATTTTTCTTCTTCTTAAACACCCATTCGCTGCCAATCGGTTTCCTTCTAGCCGTCAACTCCACCAGATCCCATGCCTCATTTTTGTGCAAAGATGCCATTTCATCAACCGTGGCCTCTTTCCAGAGTTTTCCATCCTCTGAATCTATTACTTCCTTCACAGTTCTAGGATCATCATCAGTAATAGATAAAGCAAAATTTGAATAGAAAGAAAATGGCCTATACCTTTCTGGCTGCCTTCTTTCTCGAACTGATCTTCTCACACCCGGATTTTGTGGCTCTTTGTCTTCTAATTCCTCCTCTGTTGTAGAGTTTGAATCTTCCTCCTTAAGCTCAAACTCTATCTTCTCAGGTTCCTTTGGTTGGACTTCATGTTTAATAACATCTTTCACCTCTCTGAACACCACATCTCAGCTGTACACAACCTTCCTTGTTACTGGGTTCCAAATCTTATAACCCTTTAAACCATCTTTATACCCAATAAAGGTGCACTTGTCAGATTTACTATCCAACTTTGTTCTTTTCTCCTTTGGAACATGTACATATGCATCACATCCAAATACCCTCAGATGTGAAAGAGAGGGTTTCTTACCAGTCCATACCTCTTGTGGAGTCTTATCCTCCAATGCTGATGAAGGTGATATGTTGACTAGGTAACATGCAGTCTCCACCGCCTCTACCCAGAATTCTTGTCTTAACCCAACACCACTGAGCATGCTTCTTGCCCTTTCCATCAACGTCTTGTTCATTCTTTCTGCAACTCCATTTTGGTGAGGTGTATATGGAGTAGCCTTCCCCATGCTATACCACACTTCTTACAGAATTCTTCAAATTCCTTACTGCAAAACTCTCCACCATTATCTGTCCTCAGCAACTTTATCTTCTTCTCTGTCTGGTTTTCCACCAGAGCCTTAAATTCTTTAAACCTGTCAAAGACTTCAAATTTCTTCTTAAGGAAATATATCCATGTATTCCTTGAGAAGTCATCTATAAATGATACATAGTACATAGACTTACCCAATGATGGAATCTTCACAGGTCCAAACACATCATTGTGCACAATCTCTAATATATGTTTCGCCCTCTTACCACCAGAGGGGAAACTCACCCGATTTTGCTTCCCATATACACAATTTTCACAGAAATCAAAATCCAAAGAGCTATTACTCATACCTTCTACCACATGAAGTATTCAAAGGCCCTTCTCTCCAATATGTCCAAGCCTTTGATGCCATAGCATGGTCTTCTCTCTAGAGACCACTAGATTTTCTGCTCCACTTTCAGGGACCACGGAACTGTTACACCCATCGACAATAGTGATACCTTGCAGCTTGTACAGAGTTCCAATCTGAACTCCCCGCATCAATACAAGTGCTCCCCAAACCATCTTGCAGGTATCCTTCTCAAACATTGTTTTTTACACCTGCATCATCTAGCTTGCTTACAGAAATCAGATTTCTAGCCAATGCAGGAATATGAAAAACACCTGGAAGTGTTCTAACCCTTCCACCTTGCAACTTCAACTTTACTTTTCCACAACCAACGATTTTGGCCTTCCTATCATCCCCTAAGAAGACATCACCACCATCCTATTTCTCATACTCGCAAAACCACTCTCTATGGGGAGTGAAGTGAAAGGATGCACCTGAGTCAATCAACCATGCCTCATGATCTACATGTGTACTTGAAGAATCCAAATACACATCCCCACCTTCATCTGAGGTGGTTTTCGCCTCTGTAGAAGGAGAATCATCATATCCCTTTCCTTTGTGAATAGCTTTAGATTTATAGTCCCTTTTGTAGTGCCCTTCCTTTCCGCATTTCCAACACACCACCTTTATAGGTTTTCTTGGAGATTTAGATCTCCCTCTAGATTTAGATCTCCCACTTGATGACTTACTTTTGTTTCTATTCTGGGACCGTCCTCGTACAGACAAGGCATCACCATTCTGCCTCTCCATATTTTTCCGTCTCATCTCCTCTGTCAGCAAGGATGAGACTATTTCATCAAACTGCAAGGCAGTTGTATTGCTACCTATTGCACTAACCAGACTATCCCACGAATCTGGTAGAGAACAAAACAAATTGATGCACTTATCTTCATCTAAAATTTTAATATCAACAGATAATAACTGGCTTACCACAGTATTAAATGCGTTCAGATGCTCTGTCACCAAGTCTCCATATTTCATCCTCAGGTTATATAGTGTTTTCCGTAGGAACAATTTATTCACCAGAGACTTAGATTGGTACAAAGTCCCTAACTTGTCCCACAAAGCCTTCACCGTAGCTTCCAATGATGCATTCAACAATACTGAATCTAAGAAACACAATCATATTGTGCTCTTTTCCTTCCGACCCAACTTCTCCCATTCTTCATCAGACACTCCCATTGGTTTAGTACCTGGATCTACCACGATCCACTTGTCTTTATCCACCAAAAGATCCTCCATCTTGAGTTTCCACAACTCAAAACTCTAACCATTAAATTTCTTGATCTCTATCTTTCCACTGCCCGCCATCTTCTTTCACCACCAGAATCGATCCCGCAGATCTCCCACTGAATAGGGTCTACCATAGACCCAAGAGAAACCCCTTAGCAACAAAGGCGTCCCCTTGAATCCAAAACAACTCTGATACCAAATGTAGGTTTTAAACCCATACAGAAATTACCTGCATACGAATTCTAAAACACAAAAAATAAATAATGCGAGAGAATAACACATAAAACACATATATACAGAGATTTTCCCCTGGATCCCAAAACTGGGACTACAACTTGATTTTTCATTATGTTCTTTTAAATGTTACAATATATATTTATACATGCCAAAGCATCCAATACCATGGACTGAAAACCATCTCGTCCAAAACCATGTGCGAAAAATCATGCACAAAACCATAGGTAGGTCCACCCAACATAATATAGGTTCGAAAAAAAAAATTCCGGGGCACTACCCAGGACCCCATAGAGTGGGGTTACCTGCACCCCTCGAACCCCCTGTGACACCCCCCCCACCCCTCTACGCAATCGACACAACGAAGGGGGGCCTCTGCCCCCCTTCTAACCCCCCAATTAACTACATCGGCTAGTCACGAGAAGAATATAACACAACCCAACATAATGTATCAAAGTTGAAAAATTCATTAAAAAATACGCTTTGTGAGCTTAAATAAAAATAATTTCATCACTTGTAAAGGATACAAAAATCAAATCATTGGAGGATCTTATTATTAAATTAAGGTTTGGATCCTCAATATATTAATGTTTCTCAAGAATTTATAAAAAATAAAAAGGTTGATATTCAATCTCTTCGGAAAATATTGAAGTTGCCCACTACAAAACATCCATAGAAGTAAGAATTTGGAGATCTTGAAAAAGAGAAAGAGACTTGTTTATCATTGATAATTGAGCAAAATATTTAGATAAAAAATATGGAAGTAGAGATGGAGAAGTTACTTATAGAAAAAGAGCAGACTAGGAACATAATGTCCTTTCCATCACAAGTAGGTTCAATAAGAAATGATGCAACAAAAGAAGTGGTTGAAGTATTATCTTTGTTAAGTTTGAAAATTCAAGAAATTGATAATTTAAAAGTAGCTCTAGAGAAAGTAGAGAAAGAAAAAGTGTGTTCTAACAATTCTTTAATCACTAAAATCCAAAAGAATTCCAGATTGCAAAAATAACTTGAATGACAATTAAGCCAATTTGACACTGCTCAATGTTTAATATAGGCTAAAGATAATATCTAGAGGGAAATAATTTCTTCATTATCTTATATTTGGTCATCCATTGAGATTATTGTTGGAGAGGTAAATCCCCTCTGCGAACAGAGGCGATCCCACTAGCCCAAAATGGGTCTAGCAACAATCAATCCCGCTATTATGCAAGTTCCTAGTTGTAAATCGAAAGTGGCTAAGAAGAACCAACCTGGAATCCAACGCTATTGTCGTAGATGAGTCGATATCTCCGTTCTCCAGCTCCGGCAGGTCACAATCCTAGCGATCTCCGCGTATGGACACCTGCACATGCAAAGAACGAAGCGAATACAAGCATAAAATCCACGATATACAACTATATATCAGTCAGAAAGGACATAAATCAAACATCATCATCATGAACAGTAAGATTGGAACCATAATAATAGTCGTTTATTAATGAACAAACAAAGAAAATTACAACCAATGTTCTGACGTTGAATCTCTCCTCTGGCTGGGCAAGCAGCTACATATGCCTTGCAATAGATCCTTCTCTCTCTCTTTACTTGTGGATACACAGTTTAGACTTCCGGCAGCATAACCTCACTATAATCAATACTAGCACCAATACATCAGAACTCAAGAACTCCAGCACTTCGGAACTAGCTTGTCAAGTGCATGAGGATGGGCTTTTATAGATGGAGAAGGGAAGAAGATACAATGCATCCAGACACTCATTGTGGATTGACATTATCCCCAAAAAGCTGCTGTGGATAGATGATGAGGATAGATGATGAGTCTCGACATCTTTAAAGCCAGCTTTATTCCAAAAAGACTGATGACAATAAAAGGAAAAAAACATCCAGGCGCGCGTTTGTCAAAAATCTTTCCCAAATTTGGTTGGTGCGAGTGTTGTTCTAAGACAGAGTGCCAATGGTCGCACCCTCTTTTGAGGATCTCATTTATTGGCGCGGGTAAGACATTGTGGACCCGCGCTAATGGAAAAAGGGCACTTTTCAGGGATATTTTGCAGAAAGTGTCTTCAGGGAACATGAATTACATACTCAGGGGAACGTAATGCAAGTGTTTTTAGGTTATGTCACTGCTCACAGGTCCCGGAATGTGTCCTCCAACGTGCGGAAATAGGGGTAACAGGGACGGTGACCAATGGTGACAAATTACTATGTAACAGATGCCCCCTAAAGCATGAGGCCCGAGAGAGAGAGAGGGGTGAAATGCTTTACAAGAACACATGTAGCTGCTGCCGAGAATCTGCATTGAGAGATACAACTGATAGCTCAAGTACATGATGTATGTGGTATGGTCGCAGCCACCCATAAGAGAGTACATAATAATCTAGATCCATAGTATGGGCGCAACCATCTGGTTAGGATCAATGAATAGACTCAGGTATGGTCGCAGCCATCCAGTGATTGAGTCATGTATCACGCCTGGATTACAATAGCAAAATCCAGGGTCTTGCGCTCCATCTCGACCCGAACAAAAGTACAAGTTCAAACATGCGAATATATGAGCTGAAGTCGAACATGCATGAACATCGTCTAATTACCAATCAATAATGGAAACTGTTAACAGACGCGAGAGGTACCACCAATAATGACAATGGTCCTCAAGGTACTATAGGTACAATCTACGATGTGCGAATTAGTGATCTGATGTCGAACACCCATAGAATCATTCGATCGGAGGCCAATGATGAAAACCTCGCATCAAACATGAAGAACCTGCCATTGAGGCATGCAGGCTCCAAGGCACTGGAAGGGAGTCTCTAGATCAGTTTCCTGGATAATAAGCTGAAGTCGACAGGAAGTGACCTTGATCGAAGGTGGTCCATAATGTTTCCCACATCATCGACACGAGATGGAGAGATAATGTTGTGAATCAGGATTATATGAGCTATCAGAGGTTGTTTTTCTGCAAAGGTCAACTTCTCTTGAACATATCGGCGGCACGACAGTGGAGTTGGCAGTATTTGACATCAATGGATCAGAGGTCATGGTGACGAGGCAATGAGCAGATGAGAGGTCAAACAGGATTACCCAAACCCACGGAGGCAAGTGAAAAATGAGATGAGATATCCCCACCCAGACACGAAAGCAGAGAAGTGCCATGTTCAAGAGTGACATACTGCCGACACGACAATAGTTATGGTTCCAAAAATTTTCTTTTTCCCCCACCATTTCTGGCGAGTACCCCAATTATTTTTAACAAGCTTGATGGGGATAGCATATGCTTGTGGTGTGTCAACTTGACAAAATCTGATGTCATCAGGTTTTAATGAGTCTGACAAAGGAAGAACTCAGCGTCTTTTCATGTTTAGAGAGTTTGAAAAGACAGCAGAAAAGGAAACTCTAGGGGTGTCCTTTTTCGTAAAGTTGTGTCTCTCGAGCCCGAAAAAGTATAAAATAATGCTCGAAAGAACCACCCGACCATTACGATCGAGGAGTAATTTTCATAAGTAGTGATTTTAATCTGAAAAAAGATCAAAACCACGTCGTTTCGTAACCATTTACGAATTTGAAACGACAAAAACCCGGTAATCTTTTTATGATTTAACGGTCGACAAAAAGAACTTAAAACGACCGCCTCTTATTAACGTTTAACGAGTCAAGAGGAGTAAATCGGCAATATTTTCGTCTTTAAACGGTCAGAAAAGCGCTGAAAGTGGACCTCTATTTTTATTCTCTTTAACGAGTCAAAAAGGGAAAAATACTCGGCAATCTTTTCATATTTTACGAGTTAGAAAAGAGCGTAAAGGTGACTCGTCCTGAAGGAACGAGTGGTATAAAGGGTAACAACTGGTTCCGGCAATGGTGGAACTACTCAAAACATGTAATGGTCAAGAGGCTGGCTAATAAAACCACTCATCGTTGCGATTCCTCAGGAAAGGATAAACAACCAAGTGAAAGCGTATGATTGGCCAAAGAGATGGCGGCGATGGAATGAAACAACCAAGGCTCATCTAACAGAATTTAGCAGATAAAAAGCAATCACGAGATGTAAATCAGGTATGGGTTCATTTTTACACAAGCTTGAACCATGGAAAACTATGCTTGTTATCAGTTCGCATGCCCCCATCATAATAACGCAAATCGAGGTACATGCCCCCCAAGCTTCATTGTAAAGTGGATGGAATGAAGGTTCACTCTCGAGATCTGTGAAAGACTCGACTTGTATTTTACGAGATCTTAATCAAAAGACTCGATTTGGAAAGGGAGTTGTTTCATCTTTTAATGAGGTTGACACAGTAAAAGAACTATCCTCATAACCCTTGTTTCATTTTTTAACAAGCTTGACACAAGACAAGGAACTATGCTTTGCCCCAGACCCAGTTTCATTTTTTAAGGAGCTTGACATAGGAAAGGAACTATGCTCCGCCCAAACTTCATCATAATGAATAGGAAGTCGAGGCTTCCAAGAGTGCCACTCTTGGTGGAAGGGTAACATCTCAGAAGTCAGGACCTAATGCCCCCAGGACACTGTGCACGATGGTGGCATCGCTGGATACAAGCACGGGATAGGTGGCCACGTAGTTGATCTGCGGTGGGGCAGATGCAACTGGTGGATGAAAACCAGGAGGGGATGACGACTGCGCAGGAGGGACTCATGGACGAACGAACGATTATTGATCGATAGTCACAATTCTTCCATCGAGTGGAAAAAAAACCACACGGAAAAGTGAAGAGACAAGGGCCCCCATGGCATATACATAGTCACGACCAAGGAGAAGACTGAAATCTAAAGCACCTTGGGTAACCGATACGTCTATATAGACGGTCTTGCCTCCCAAAGTAATAGGGAACTTTGGAAGGATCCCTAATGGTTGACTAATTCCTCCGTCAAAAGCCGTCAGATTCGGTGCGACTGGTACAAGCTGTGGGGAACCCAAAGCTTGCCAAGTAGTAGCAGGCATAAGACTGACAGATGCACCCTCATCCAAAACAGTGCCATGTATCGCTTTATTATAGGCGTGTACCGTGACCCAGAAAGGCACATGGGATGGGAGGCGCGAGGTAGTCAAACGACTCCAGTCGAAGGAAATGACTGAACTACTTGGTGGGGGAATCGTATGATTGCCCCCCTGCTCTAAAGGAACCGAAGCAGGACTCTCGAGAGCAGCTGGGATAGGAGAGTCATTTCCGGACTCAGGAGAATCTGAGGAGACGAGAAGAACATGGGAATGATGCTCTTTCGAAACAGAGTGATTGGAGGGTGGTGAACTCGAGTCGACACTCTTTCCGACCAATGGTTGGTCTGGAACAGGCTTGGCAGAGCCAAATTCAGGAAGAGGAGGCTGGACAAGAGAGGAATCTTGGTTGATTTCTTTGTCAGCAGGGGAACGTTCTGCAATTGCAGAGAGACATTGATAACCAGTGGGAAGTTGGGTTGAGGGAGCTATAAGACTTTCCAATACAATAGAGGCTCTATCCATGAATGGACAAAGGTGAAGGGGATGTTTGCCTTCACAGAGTCTACAGGGGATTCGAATCTTCCCTTTTCCCTTACCATTTCTAGGTGATAAGGTAACATCGCCATGATCTCTAGAGGACGATGAGGGGCGGGCTGGATTGTGAGACCATACTTCTAAGACCTTGCGAATGCCAGGACAATCACAAAGAAGATGGTCCTCCTTGCATAATATACAAGGAAATTTGACCTTCCGCGGAGGAGCAGAAGGTGGCTCGACTTGAGTTGTACTTTTAACCTCTCGTTTAGTAGTCTTCTTCTTCTTCTTCTTAGCCACCTAGTTACTTGAATCCAGACTTTCGCTAGGCGAAGTAGAAGATGAGGACGCAGAAATAGGCGAAGAAGGGGAGAGGTCCACCTTGGAATCATGATGTTGTTCGGGTGGAGGAGACGGTGGAATAGGAGTCATCACACTCGGAACCACCGAGGTCGAAAACAACCATACGGGCAAACCGATGGTTAACCCAGGCAAAGACAAAGTTGCCATATACGGAGCACCGACATTTCCAAAAGAAGGAAATGGACTAGGGTTTCCATCCGGGGGAACACCTTGGCCGGTAGACTCGGGGAAGGATGCCATTGAAAACGAGAAAGAACCCTACTCAAGCTAACGCAAACAAGTTCTAACTGGGTAAATGTTAATCGTGGCCGAATAAATTTTAAGACACACGGACTTAACTTGACCTTTTCATGTTTTAAGAGTCGAGAAAAGGACAAAAAGATGACTCTAGTCTCCTTCGAATATTTAGTGAGCCCGAAGTGACAAATGCTCAGGTGGACTTTTTCCGTTATAGAGTCTGAAAAAGGCCAAAAGGAACTGCTCTGGAGTTCTAGGTAGAGGGTGTGCCAAACTTTTCGCAAAACCGCAGAATACTTTTTAGGGTACGGGCGGTCAATCTTCCCGAATGTTGTGTTCAGTGCATTGCGATCAGTAGGGCGGCCGACACAGCTTCCTATGGATAAAAGGTTTTAAGCCTATAGGGGTCTCCCAATATATACTCGACGGTACGTGGGAGCACAATCCGTACTGGCACTTATCGTTTCACCGTGGAGGAATCACCCAACCACTCGACGGTAAGCTACCAGGCTTTACGACGCCGGAACACGTCTCTAGCCTAGACCTCTAGAATGTTTGCGTTAAATTCCAATGCGTTGTTAGGTTCATTGAATTCATTTTACAGTTTATCTTCAGTTATGTCTCAGTTTTTAGGTCCTACCATATGTGATCTCTCAAAAATTTCCTGCATGCAAACTATATGCCAAAATAAACCATTTCGTTCAATGAATGCTATCTACAGGAGAGTTGAGATCTTTTCACACAAACAAAATGATCACTAAGCAACAAAGATCCTAATGCAACTAATAACAAGAAATGAAAATTTTTTCTTTTCTTTTTAAAAGTAACTAATTGCTAATAACAATGCAAAGTGCTAGCTAATGTAATGAAAAAAAGATCATTTGTTTTTCTTTCTTTTTAAAATGGCATGATGCATATAAACATGTTTGAGAGATGATCACACAATGAAACACACAAATTCACTCAATGCAAGTAGAACCAAATCCGAAACAGCAAGACAACCTGTCCAAAAGCTCACAAAGACTCGAATGAACTATGTGATCTAAGTCCAAAACAAGGTCAAGTGAACAAGTGCGGGAAACAAGCAAAGAGCTGACTGGATAAACGAAAACCAACACTCCTACGGAAGGCTAGAAGCGCAAAGCCACTAGATGTTCTAGGGCTGGGATACAAGATCAATAGAAATAGGCAAGCAATCGAAGGATAAAGGTAAAAAACCAGTCAAACAGAGTTTCTACACACGTCCAGAAGCTGCAAAATATGCAAAAGGACGAAAATCTGAATTTGAAGAGCTTTCAACACACACACTGGCAAAGTTTACAGGACTGGCACGATTGTCAGCCTGTAACTTGCGCTATTAAAGAATTGGCGCGAGTTTCTGGTGTGCAACATGCGCCAACCGGCGTGACTGTTAGAAATAAAAATGCGCCATGGCCCAAAAAATAAATAAATAAAACAGCCCAGTGTCTGGTCAACAGTACTCAGACAGCAAGAAAAACTGACCCAGAAAGCTCATTTACGCAAGGAGACAAGAGAAAACTAACATGCAAGACAAACTCCAAGGTTTATGAATCAAACAATAAATAACTGTCCCCAGTGGAGTCGCCAAATTTTTGGAGAGGTAAATCCCCTCCGCGGACAGAGGCGATCCCACTAGCCCAAAATGGGTCTAGCAACAATCAATCCCGCTATTATGCAAGTTCCTAGTTGTAAATCGAAAGTGGATAAGAAGAACCAACCTGGAACCCAACGCTATTGTCGTAGATGAGTCGATATCTCTGTTCTCCAGCTCCGGCAGGTCACAATCCTAGCAATCTCCACGTATGGACACCTGCACATGCAAAGAACGAAGCGAATACAAGCATAAAATCCACGATATACAACTATATATCAGTCAGAAAGGACATAAATCAAACATCATCATCATGAACAGTAAGATTGGAACCATAATAATAGTCGTTTATTAATGAACAAACAGAGAAAATTACAACCAATGTTCTGACGTTGAATCTCTCCTCTGGCTGGGCAAGCAGCTACATATGCCTTGCAATAGATCCTTCTCTCTCTCTTTACTTGTGGATACACAGTTTAGACTTCCGGCAGCATAACCTCACTATAATCAATACTAGCACCAATACATCAGAACTCAAGAACTCCAGCACTTCAGAACTAGCTTGTCAAGTGCATGATGATGGGATTTTATAGATGGAGAAGGGAAGAAGATACAATGCATCCAGACACTCATTGTGGATTGACATTATCCCCAAAAAGCTGTTGTGGATAGATGATGAGGATAGATGATGAGTCTCGACATCTTTAAAGCCAGCTTTATTCCAAAAAGACTGATGACAATAAAAGGAAAAAGACATCCAGGCGCGCATTTGTTAAAAATCTTTCCCAAATTTGGTTGGCGCGAGTGTTGTTCTAAGACAGAGTGCCAATGGTCGCACCCTCTTTTGAGGATCTCATTTATTGGCGCGGGTAAGACATTGTGGACCCGCGCTAATGGAAAAAGGGCACTTTTTAGGGATATTTTGCAGAAAGTGTCTTCAGGGAACATGAATTACATACTCAGGGGAACGTAATGCAAGTTTTTTTAGGTTATGTCACTGCTCACAGGTCCCGGAATGCGTCCTCCAACGTGCGGAAACAGGGGTAATAGGGACGGTGACCAATGGTGACAAATTACTGTGTAACAATTATTGTTGGACAAGAAGAATTGTTAGAGAGGGAAAGGGAAGCCAATGATGAAATCAGAGAAGAGTTGGAAAACAAACCTAGCCAAGCAAACAAGATCATCAAGTTTTTAAATAGAAATACCAGAAAAGAACTAGAATAATTGGGCATTGAATATAGAACTAATTCATTTCTAAAAACTAGAAGAGTTCTAACTAAGAAAAACATAATGTTGCAGATGAAGGACAAGTGTGAAAGCTTGCAGATACAGGTGAATTCTTTTTACAGAACGTTTTCTATTTTGCAGCGAAGATGTTTGTCTTCTTTCAAAAATTCACAAGGTCAAATGATAACAAAGAAAGATTATCAAAGGTCACTAAACAAGGTAGCTATGGATAAATCAAAATTATTGGAGTAAAAGGAGCTCTAATTGGTCAAAGTTTACTTGAAAAACTATATGATGGTATTTTCATTTGTTACGAAGTTACAAATTTATTCATAGTTAAGACAACTTTTGAAAAAATATACATAAGTGGATGAATCTTTCAAAAGAAATGGTTTTGTTGACAGTGCTGGACCTGCCAACATGTCAAGGGGATCTCCTTGGTAACATGTACCAATTAGACCTCAAATCGTTTGGTGTAGGAGTCCCAACAGTGGGTCGTAAGGTAATGCCTTGACCGTGATGTCACACAGAGGCAAGTAAGATAACTCTGTTAGTAGCAAGGGTGTGACTGATGTAGTGAGTCAAATAAGGTGTATGAGAGGTTATAACACATAAAGGGGAGATGAGTGTGAAGGTGAGCTCTAGGTTGAAAGGGATCAATCCCAACTCGGCTAGGAACATACAACAAAAGAGGATATGCACAGCTTCTAGCGAAGCAGTCCACTCGGATGCGACAGTCGCAACATACAAGGTGAGATAACATGTACAACACTCACAGATCAGTCCGAGACGAGCGAAATGGTTGTTACAACAAGGTTCATGTGAAAGATATGTCTGGTGTCTGACAGATCAGTCGACACGGACAGGACAACATTAACAACTTACAACACATTAACAAAAAGATTCATATAATTGCACACAAATCAGTTCATACAAAAATACGTAAGTTGAACAACATATATCATTAAGGCAACTGAAGAAGTCCAACTACAATAACAACATATGCATGAAAATGTGCTGACTCTTATTATATAAAGAATTGTAAGTCACAATCATACAATACATCCATGTAAACCTGCTAGCCCCAACAATGGAGTGTTATAGCCACATCCACCTTCTGCTCCAAAGAGATGAACCAGCTCTATGCAGTGGAAAAGCCAAGGCGTGTTACAATATTGTCCAAGCTTTATCCAAGATAGTCTTATCATAAGCTTGGCTGACCAGAAGCCTCTACAATGAGTTATGAGGGACTATTTATAGCAAAGGGTGGGGTGATCCTTGACATTCCCCTTTGTGACAGTTCAACTACCCTCATGACTCTTCACCTACTTTATGAATGTTACATCCAACCATTGACACTTGACTTACAGTTGACATGACTCAACATTACAATGCACATGTACTCATGTGAGATAATATGGCTTGGGTAAGCCTTGCAAGACATCACTAACACTCGATCCACTGTGTTGAGATCAACTCTTTGACATGATTGTGATGGTGAAGGTGGTGAGCTAATGCCAATCTTGGTCATTCGTGATGGTGTGCATGCACCTCATGGGGACATCTTGCTGAAGTGAATTCTTACCTCCATTGCAGCCAATGCATTGGTTCACCCCCTTCATCCAACTCTTCAGCTAACAGGCACATGGTCTTCTTGAGTGTGGTTGAACTCGCAATACACTAATGCATAGTGCCTGTGCTGATATTCAAGTGTGTGCTAGTGGTCATGCGCATCAACTTGCCGAAGTACATGTTCAGCCCTAGTTGGATTTTCTTCTTTTCTTCGCATTGGTGAGTGTGTTGAATGGGTTGGATTGCATGTGTGTGCTCAACGACATGCATGTTGCTGAATCCTTTGCATGCAATTAACAACATTGCTCACCATGTGTTCTCTATGTCTACTGTTGGGATGGATCCTTAACTTGTACAGGCGCAGTTTCATCCGCGAGTGCATGTTACACCCATTGTTGTTCCTATTCTTGTTGTAACTCATTTGTTTGTCTATGCAGCTTCATGTTCTTCCTGATTTGTTGCTTTAGCACATGCAACTCCTTATTTGTTCCATCTTCTGCATTCGCATGATCTTCATGTCGTGTTGTCACTTAATAGCCAGAGTCTCCAAATTTTCTTTCATCATCAATGGACCTGCTTGAGCTTGCAACCTTGTTCTGAATACGTGTTGTCAAAAACCCTCCTCTTGAATTCGTTGAATTTGGTATGTTGTCTTCAGCTATTGTTCATGATGTTGCTCACTCTCATGTTGTTGCTATAATATCTTGATGTCCTTGTCTACAAACAACTTGATGTCTTCATGGGTAGGCAAGTCCATGGACACTTGATCAACTGCATCCCCAAGTGTGCTCTTAATTGTGTCTTCATCTCAACTCTCCTAAAAACCATTGTACCTATACTGCATGAGAGGAAGATGAACACCTAGGATACCTGGATACATGGCTACACTCATGGCAATTAATCTATCAATCAAAAACCAAAATGAACATGAGAAGTGACATGCAACATACCTGGGTGCATGATCATGAAGGTTGTGCAATTTCAATCAGGAGGTCGGGAGACCAACTGCCATGACTGTACAAGGCACAATCTGGGCTTTTGGGAGACTAGCTTACTACTAGAATTACATAATGCATAGTCTAGTCTAGCTACTAACTGTTGGGATTGCGCAATGCGCAATTCCAATTGGGAAGGACTACTAGCCTAGGGACATATTTGCACAATTTCTTGGTTCAAGCAACCACTATCCTCCAGAAATGTGCAAAATAGTCCTGGAGGCCAGTGCTAGGCAGGAATGCGCAAATGTGGAGACGAAGTTGATTCTTCCTTCCCTAGATTGCGCAATGCAGCCTTGGTGAAGGCAAAGTCTGGGCCAAGATTGGCCCGACTCGTCGATGGGCAACTAAAAGCAACTAAGACAATAAATGCATGGCAACACTAAGTGATATCAGAATTGATTGACAGTGCTTGCAAAAAATGACTAAAAGATTCAACAAACAAATCAACCTGCATGTGGGTGAGGCAGTTCACTGGTTGGGTGAACCTCCATGCAAAACAGTTTCATGCATGCGATAGTAGTGAGATAGCAACGAAAACTGAAACAGAGCTAGGAAAAACTAGCATATATGTAAATGACAACAGGCATTCAAAGAAATCAAGCAAATAATACTCTCATAAGCGAAAACACAAAAAGTGACAAAAATGCAGCACAAGGCATGGGAAGTGGGCTTACACAAAACAGTTGATCTGAATGTGCAGACTACTCGTAGATGTGATGTGGGATGTCAAAGCCACAAGGTTGATGTGAGGAATGAGCTTTGCAACATCCGGTTGATGAATTTTGATAATATAGAGGTTGTGACGTGCATGTCATGAATCTAGGGGAAGCGAAACTTGGTGGGAGGTTTCAGTATTTCTCCTTGCATGTAACCTCCAACTGCTAAACATAGATCCCTACAACAGGGGATGCCTTTGCATGTTGCCTTGGGAGAAATAGCCCATGCATGCAAGTTTGTTTTGCTCAATCCTAGAGGGAACCGGTCAACTCAACTACACATGCAAGAGACTACTCGAATGCTGGAGAAAAATGCGCATTTCTAGCTAGGAGTTGGGCTAGTTGCCCAGGATATTTGTGCAATTTCTGGGCAGAGCAGCTGACTGCGACGCAATTTTGCGCAAATTCTAGGCTGAGCCGCCTTGCTGGGGAAAATTTCGCAAATCCTACAGGGACTGTTGGCAGGAAGGATTGCATAATCCTAGAGCCCAATAGGCTTCCAAAGAGGATTGCACAATTTCTGGAGGGAAATTTGGTTTCCCTCTAGAAATGCACAATTTTCAAGGGGAAGGTGCTTAGCCTGCACCTAGACCAAGTCTGAGTGAACAACCTATGAGGGGAATGGATCAAGTTGTGACCGACAGACTACTTTTGTGCAAGAAAGACACTGAATCTTGTGAACTTGACGAAGCAAGGCAAACTGCTATGAAGGTTACAAGGAAGGCTCCAAAATGAGGCTAAGGAAAAATTTTGGAGGGTGGTTGTAGCCGCTACAACACTTGGTGACACACTGGTAGAACTCCAGCTCTCTGAATGGACCTTGTTCGTGAAAATCAAGTCTAACACCTCCAGCAATATTGTTCAATTTTCAGCTCATCTTGGTTTCACACTAACTTGATTGTAATATGTAGCATCTGCGAAACCCTTGGTCAATTGACACACATTCCAAGTGTTAGCTTATATGGGCCTGACCCAGGTTCGGAAGAATTGTTTAGCCAAAGAAATCTCCCAGCTACTGGCCCTTTCGACAATATTCCGTGGAGTGTGGACTGAGGTATCACTCGAGGTAGCAAGGGAGGGTGCTAGAACTAGGTTTTTGCACCCTTGGGATGTCTAGATGTGTTCTAGGGGTTTCGCGCACCGTTTTGTGGCTTCGCGCTACTCTGTATTCGCATATATTTGGACCCAGAATAACCCCTACTTCCTATTAGCGCATTGTTTATGGATCTAATCTATTTGATGAAGTAATTTAAATCAGATCTACTTAGCAGGATCTTTAAGAAAACATTTAATAGAGTTAACCCGTTCGCGCACTTAGAATAAACTCAGATTCACATATAATCATGACATAAGCATATGCACATAGATCATCCAGTTATATTAACAATACAAAAATTCAGATCCACGATAATTCAGATTTAACACAGAAGTACAGAAATAACTTAGATTTTTATTCAACTTCTTCACCAATACATCTAGATCTACCTTGCGCACTCAGCTGCAGGGGTCCACGCACATAGCTGCAGACTCTTCCAGACCTCTGCGCACATAGCTGTAGAGCCTCTATCCACTACCCAAACCCTTGACTCGTACTTATAGACGCTTTCAAATTGTTCTCCTCAAAAACCCATTACATTTCAGATCCAAGATCATACAACAAAACTTCGCCTCATCTACCCGTAGAGCCTCTCTTTATTTATACCTTTCCATGGACCATGATCAATGGGTGGGCAGACTCAACTTACATTTCTTTACATTATTTTTGGGTGGACTACCCTTTGACTTCAACTTATTACGAATCATGCTCCATGCATCCCGCGGAGTCTTTACCTTATCTTTATCCAAAACTTCGTGTTTTGTGCCCCATGACTGTTGCGCGGGGCTTCTGCTACCCAACAGTCCCCCAACACAATCATCGTGACTCATCTTGAGTCACTCAGCTGGTTCGGCCAACTTTGCATGGAGATCAGTTAGCAGCCTTTGTGCGTCGCTTGTGCTAGCAACAAACTCTTCCATCATTTGCTGCATCCATTCCACGTATGTCGCTGACACCTCAATCCCTGCCTCTGTTGTCTCCATAGTGGCAGACTTTGCCTACATGTGGGCTACCTTGCGCTCTATGGTGGTTGAAACAACAAATGCCTCATCCAGCCACGATTGGAGACGGGCTTTAATCACTGCTTCCTTCTATCTGGCAGCGTCAGCTTGTATTTTCAGGCACTGCGTAATAACAATGGTCTATGTGGTTCCTTTGATCTGATCTTAGGCTTCCTGGAGCTCCCAGGCCTTGGTTTCCAATCGGTGAAGTGTTGGATCCTCCTGAAGGGAGGTGAGCGTAATGATCGACTGAGTTAATAGGTCGGTACATTCCTCCATTGAACGTGTGAGCATCGCGCGCCCCAAAGTAATAATGTTTCTGCATTGCTCTAGGATCTTTGGTGGCGTCGATGGTGGAACCTGTAGTTTTAAGTCCACGATCTGCAAGCTGAGCTCTAGCTGGATCCGCGCGGCCTCCTCCTTTGCTTGTTGGAACCTAGTAGCCAATTTGTGGATTTGTGTCTCAATAGGCAATTCAACCCCAATCTCCAGCTCGCGGGCACTCAAGTAGGCTTCTGCTACCAGCTGCTCCACTTGTTGCTTCTGTGTGACTTCTTCATCCCATTGGAGGCGCAGTTGTTCGATATTAATTTTCTATTCCTAGAGTACCTGGTCAGCACGACTGTCCCTGGCGTAGAGCTCCATTGTGGCGCTATCCTAGAGTTGCTGCAAACTTTCTCGGGGTAGAGCAGCCACGTTGAGTCCCAACCCTGCAAGCCGCCCTAGCACAACTCAGTCCTCTGTTAGGATATTCCGACAAATAGGAAATAGTTAAGTACAACTTGGTCTAGTATAGAGTTAGGTAAAGTGTGTTTCTTTACCGTTGTACATTTTGTAACTTACAATCCGACGGTCACGATATGTAGTGATCCGACAGTTCATTCTCTCCTCGGTATTACCGACACTTGATCCGTGGCTTGACATGCGATTGGTCCATGATTTCTATTTAAAGCGCATGGAGGGTCATTTGTAGGGTAATCCGTGCATGAGAGAAACATATGTAAGTTTTCATTCTTTTATTAATAAATTGCTTGAAGTGGCCGCGTTGGCTCAGGCCGTGGACTGTTTCCCTCTTTGAGGGTTTTAACCACATCAAAATACTGGTGTATTGATCTGCGATCTGGTTGTGAGCGGTGTCCTTTTGGTTTTCTGTCTGAGGAACTTACCCTGTAAATTCCTACATGGTATCAGAGCTATTTGAGGGCCGCATCCGTTGGTGATCCAAATCTGAAGCCGGTAGAACTGCATCCGACTGCTGTTTCCTAGATCTGCTATTTCTGACTGCTTTCGGGCCTAGAGGACTTCTCTGTTGTGTTGGGAGAATCTGTTCCAGTGATGAACCCCTTTCGTTTCATGCGAAAAGGTTTCCGGTAGCCCTAGCTGCGTCATTTTTAAGATCTAGAGGTATACAGTGTTTATTTGCAGTTTACTGTTATTTTCTCTCTATTTATTTCGGTTTCGGTTTATTTAGCCTTTTTTTATTACCGGATCTATACCTTTCATTTCTGCGTATGCTCTTTGCCCTGCGACTCTATGCGATCTGGGCAAATCAGAAACAAAAAGGAAGGATTTTTCTCATGCGTATGCTCTTTTCCCTGCGCCTTAGGGTGATCTCGGAAAATCAGAAACATTGAGGAAAATATTTAGTTTCCAGCGAAAGATAACTTTGAGCCGCAAGGTTCATTTTTGAAAATATTTAGTTTTTCGGCTAAAGCTAACTTCGAGCCATAAGGTTCGTTTTCTTTGCATGTCAGTGTTGGGTTTTGTGTTTTTTGTTTTGTAGGGAAAAAAGAGCTTTCTCAAAGCAAGCACGCAACCCAAAGCACCCCCCCCCTCTCTCTCTCTCTCAAATTTTTTGTATAGATCAATTGGTTCAAAGCTATTTTAAGAGAGCAGAGGTCTTGGGTTCAAGTCTCCATTTTGTGGGGGCAGACTTTTCCATTTCCGCACATTCCCGCACTTCGTCGGCAACTTCAACAACTTTTTTTCAAAAAGCCATAACTTCTTCATCCGGAAGCCATTTTCAGAGCCATTTTTTTAAACCAGCCTAATTTTTCGAGATCTATCCATTGGAACACTTATTTTTAGCATATTTAGCTTCAGTTTCCATTGAAATGGAAAGTCAATACCAAGTTACCCTTGACAGCACCAACTACTTCCAATGGTTGGCTTACATTGAGGATTTACTTAGAAGTAAAGGTCTCTACAGAATAGCCTCAGGCCAAGAAAAGAAACTGAAGGATGAAGATAAGGCTGCTAAATGGGAAAATAGGCAAGATCAAGCACGTGGATTGATAGGGATGTCTATTTCTCCAGATCTTAGATTGTATATTGCAGAAATTGATACTCCTGATGAAGTAATGAAACAAATCAATAAAGTTTTTGGGATTAAAAATGAAATTAGAGCCCATCAACTTGAAAATGAGTTGCTTACATTGGACCCTACTAATTTTTCTTGCATTGAAGATTTCTTGTCCAAGTTCAAGACCCTTAGATATCTTTTGGAAGGTGTTAAAGTTAAGAAAGAAGATAGTAACCTTATCTATTCCATTCTTACAAAGTTGGGACCAACCTACTCTGTGTTTGTTTCCACCTTCCATTCTACAAGAGAAGCCTTCATTTCTCAAGGAACAGACTACAAGTCCCCTTCCTTTGACTCTTTTTGTGATTCTTTAATAAGAGAACAAGAAAAACTCTTACACCTTGGTCTTCTTAATCTTGGAAACTCTTCCAAGAAAGCGTTAGCCGCCCAGCAACAACCAAATTCAAAGAATCCTAAGAAGTCATATCCTAAAAAGAATGGTCCTAAACCAAACAAGGGTCCTAAGCAATTTCAACCCCAAAATAAAAAATCATTTCAACAAAATGATAAGACAAATAAAAACAAATGGAAGAAGACTGATATACATTGCAATTTTTTTAATCGAGATGGCCACTTAGAATCAAAATGCTTTAAGAAGATGGAAGCCTTGGAAGCATCAATGAAGAAGCATAACATCCATTTGGGGCAATCTTCAACTTCAACTTTGTTATAGACATTTCTGTGCCTAACAGCATGGATCATGAAATGTCAATAATCTGAGGGATCCAAAGTCCCTAAACATGTTGTTCTTACCCTTAGAGGAACAAGGTCTGCAAACCACAGCACTGAAAATCAGTTCTCCACCTGAAAACACTCAAAAACAGGCTATTTCTGGATCATGTCAGCTGCTCCACTGAGCATCTGCGCTGAATGTCAACTGCTCCTCCTTGTACCTGCGCTGAAGGTCAAAATTAATGAAGGCTACCTGCGCTGGGCGAGATTGGCCAAGTGGCACAGTCATTCTGCAAGGTGTCAACTGCCCCGGAAGCTTCCAAACTGACACTTGGGTCAAGGAATTCGCCTAGTGATGAGTAAGAGGGTCTTGATCTCCAAGTGCAAGCAAGATTCTCCAAGTGGACTCAAGAACTGAAGATTAACTAAAGTGGGAGAGGACACAAGTCAGCTTTAGGCCAGTCTCAAGGTGACTCATCCTTTCTCCAAAACCCTATATATAGATCTCTCTCATGAGGTCTAGAGAGGCTGGAATTTTGTGCAAGTAAGGAAGTGTTGTTGGTTTGAGTATAGAGCTATTGGGTGTTTTGCTTGAAGGAGGTGAAGAGGAGATTTCTTTCAGCTGGGAGGTGTTGCTGGATTGGGGCCTATTATGGTTGTAACTCTCTCAGAACTTTACTTCTATTATTAATAAAGCTTTGAGGTTCTTCTATATGCATGTATCTTGATTATGAATTGATGCTTGTATATTTGGTTTATGCTAATCCTTAAATCGACTATGGATGCATGCTTCTTGTAGTTTCCTTTTCTTGTGCTTTTACAGGATCTGTGTGTAGCTGGGCCGGTGAAAGGGCAAGGAGCTAGGAGCAAGCAGCAAGGAGTGAAGACTGGATCGACTATTAGCGCAAGATAACGGTTAGTAGATCATCCTTTTCTTCCCTCTCTCATCTCATAAAGAAGAATTCTTGAATAGCTTTGCATTCAGTTGTTGTTGAGGTACTATCACCCTTAGAGTGGGATAGAGGCATTCTGCATTAGATACTTTTCCCCCCAACAAATTGGCGACTCCACTGGGGATCGTATCTTCTTGTTGGTTGTTTGTGGTTTCTTGCTATTCATTTCATAAACAAGGGGAGTACCGAATCGAACTGTATTTGGATCTATCAAATACAAAGTAGAGGGCAACTACTCTAGCTCAGTTTTCTGGGCAAGTTTATGATTTGAAGAGCTGATCCACAAGGACTCTAATAAGCTATTAGTGATAGATTTTCATCCTCCTTTACATCCCTTAGTGTGTCCTTGACTGATAGCTTCTAATTTGAGCAAAAACTGTGAATTTTTGAGCAATCTGTGACCCGGAAACCAAGACGGACGAAAGTCTCGTTCTTCAGTGCAGGCTGTACAAAGGCAGTCTACATTTCAGCGCAGTTCCCGAAGGGGCTACCTGTGTTGAAGGTCAAACAGGCAGTGTTACACCTGCGCTGGACCAGTCTTGGCTTGAGCTACTGGGGTTTCCTGTTGTGTCTTGCCTTGTTTTCACTGTTGTTTTTGCTGTTTGTTGCCAGTCAGTGGGCCTATCTGAAACCATCTTCCTTTATCATTATTCCGCCTCAGTTGTATAAAGAAACTGTGTTTGTTCTTTTGTATTTCTTGTTTCATTTACAGTTTCCCATAACGAAAGTAAACCAGTCTTGCATTGACCTCTTAGATCTAGACCTGTGATTAAGTGTCGTTCTGATCTTAAGAGTTAGTTTATTTGCTGTTCATAGCTGATTGAGTTTGTCGCTTTCGTTATATGGTTTGGATTTATATATTTCTAAGTGTCGAAACAAGTGAATCGTAAGGTCTTTTTTGATTTTGGACAAACTTGTTTACTTTCGCTTGAAATTGAATTCGAAATTATACAACAGCTTTCTTTTGGTATTGCACAAACATTAAGGAAGAGAAAAGAAATACTTGCATTTTTGCATTTTGAATTAAGTTTGTATGTTGATTTAGGGAAAAAGTGCATTAGCGAGTGCTCTTTGATCTGTGTGAAAAGGATTTTATCTCTCCTTTCCCTCAGTAGTTAGGATTTTCATAAGTCGAAAGGATTGAAAAGCTTGCTTCTCATCTTAGACTGCATTTAGGAATTTGTATCAATACATCTCGTGGTGAACCTTGAAAGGCAAACTTTAAAAAGATCAACTTAAAATATATTGAATGAACCTAACAACGCTTTGAAACATAACGCAAACATCTAGAGGTCTAAGCTAGAGACGTGCTCCGGCGTCGTTAAACATAGTGACTGTCGATCTCGACGAAGGTGGGTGATTCCTCCTGAGAGTCGGTGGCACTAATACGGACTTGTGCTCTCACGTACTGTCGCGTATATATTGGGAGACCCCTATAGGATCAAAGCCTTTATCCATAGGAAATCGTGTCGGCCGCCCTACTGATCGCAATGCAGTGAACACAGCATTCACGAAGATCGACCACTCGTACCGTAAAACGTATTCTGTGGTTTTGCGAAAAGTTTGGCACACCCTCTGCCTAGATCTCCAGAGCAGTTTCTTTTGGCCTTTTCCAAACTCTATAACTGAAAAAGTCCAACCGAGCATTTGTCACTTCGGGCTCGTTAATACATCGAAGGAGACTAGAGTCATCTTTAGCTTTTTCTCGACTCTTAAAAAGTGAAAAAGCAAGTTGTGTCTAAAAAGCGTCTAATAAAATTCATTCAATTCGGAAACACAAATTTCCCCTTTTAATATTTTGGTTGATCGAGTAATCCGCAATCGTGGAAGAAAGTCAATTGAAAATCCGTCGTTCGCGGAGGCTTGCGAGTCAACCGTCTTTGTCCCCGGAATCGAAAACAGTACGGGCAAAGTGAACTCGTTTAACCGGTTCAAAATCTCCTTTGAAAGTTAGAACAAGTGTTCCTACTACATCTGAGGTTCCGGTTACTCCTAACATTTCTGGAAACCCTGCCTCTATAGAAGAAGTTCAACAGCCACAGAAGGACAGTAATACTGATCCTAGTCTGGGGGCAAACACTTGTGTAACTGAACCAGTTCCATCTGTAACCGGTCCAGAGAGTTTTGCTCCTCAAACAACTGTCGCTGTCGAAGTAACCACTTCTTCGGCACCAGAAATATTTTACGGACCTGATGGTCTTCCTCTTCCACTGGGTTTGATTGCGATAGAGGAAATTGCAGAGGATCCGCAAGCAAGTACTCCAACTCATTTTGGAGTCGGGGTCACTCTATTTCCTTCATCAGAAGTTAATCCACCACAAGTGGAAGTTCCTGTAGAATCGCTAGGCAATCTATTGGATAGACTTAAAATGTCTAAACAACCGTCATCATCTAGGACTGTGTCAAATGACACAGCGACAGCAGAAGCTCCTGTCGTCACTCCGACGATGTTTGCCGGCATACCAGCTGTCCCAACTAGTTCTCAACAGCTAGAAGGAGTCCACCAAGGGACTATTTTGACAGTGTGGTCTGTTCTAGTTTGTTCATCCGGAGTAATACCCGGCAACTCTTATGTTGAGACTCAACAGATTGATCCTCATGGAGGTCAATCTGGGCCATCAATCCCTTTTAATTCCGGATTGCTACCGTATGGGGGGCAATATGCCCTTTCATTACCCCCTCCGGGAGGGTATCCATACGTGAGTTCACAACAATGTTCAGGTTATACTGGAATTGCATCAAGTAGTTGGGTACCCATGCTACCTCAACAACCAAGGATTGTATATTCTATGCAACAGTGTGTACCTGTGACGAACATCCCAACCACACCGGCTATTGTAACCGTGTCGCAAGTTCAAGCGATACCGGTTACATGTCAACCTCAGGTTGTAATGCAACAGTCGCTTGACCATGGGTCACAACCACAATCGCCAACTAGTGGGTCGACACAAGTACAAACGAGTACAATTACCCCACACCTTGGTCCAATGGTTAGCATGGCGCAACAAAACATGGCGTCACAACCATGGCTTGTACAGTACCAACAACCGCAGTTCCAACAAGTGTATCAAGGTTCTGAGCAGCAAATCTTTGCGAATAGTGGACAGCCGTATATCCAAAACGGTCAAAACCAACCACTTTACAGTGGTCAAGTCCACCAACCGTATCAATCATACCAACATCAATTACATTATGCTGGTATGCAAAGACCCACTGCTCAAAGTGATTCCATCGTACCCTGGTTACGCTTCGCCTAACCTGAACCAACAGTTACCATTCGTGGCGACTCTAGAGTTACCTGATCTACATCGGTTAATGAACGATCCGATTGCTTATGCCCCTTGGTGGCCAGCGATTCCTCATAAACTTCCATCTGACATTCCTAAATTCAATGGAAATCCAGGTGAAGACCCGTCGAATCACGTGATGACCTTTCATCTGTGGTGTTCGTCGAACACCCTTAACGACGATTCGATAAGACTTCGCCTTTTTCAGAGGACATTGACAGGTCCAGCAGCTAAATGGTATATTGAATTGCCAAGAGCCTCTTTCGACAATTTTAGTTCCCTAGCCACGACTTTCTTAACCCACTTTCAGTTACCGATAAGGTATGAAACGGGAACAGAAATATTAACCAACTTCAAACAGACAACTGCTACCCATATATCTGATCATATACATGAGTGGCGTCGTCGTCGTAGGATGGTGAAAACATATGTTCCCGATCAGCTATTAGCTGAATGGTTTATAAAGTCGTTACTTCTGGCTATTACGGAAGATGTGGCCAAGGGGGGAGTCGTAACAGAGGAGCAAGTTATTGCTCGTGCGCAGTATTTGGACTTGGTGTATACCCAGTCCGGCACACTCTATGACAAAATACCTGACGCCCCTAGACCGGAATTTTCAATTCCTCCCCCTCCTAAATCAAATAGTGACTCTCATGCTGGTGATGGTGTGATTGGCACCGCAAACACGAAATCAATAAAGGCTTCCGCAAAGAAAGCCCGTAAGAATTCGGATCAAAATGCAAAAGCAGAAATTCTTGCTTCGGAAGTAAATGTCGTATCGGAAGATAAAGGCAAAGAAACCAATCAACCAGGAAGCAAGAAGAAAAAGCAAAACAAAGGGAAGAAGAAGAAACAGGGTGAGTCATCCCCTGGAAAAAATTCTTCAAACCCTCCTGGAAAAGGGAAACCAAATTATCCATGTCAGATATGTGATGATGAAGATCACTGGACAAGGGATTGTCCTTACAAAGCTGAGCTTAAAAGGTTCTTTAAAAGTTCCCAAACCTCAGCTGTGCTGACTGATCCGTTTCCCAACCCAGGTCAAAATCTGGTTGATAGCGGAAATGCTTCCCCGTCACAAGTACTTATGTTGTCGGTCTCGAAACAGCAGAATGATGCTTTGATTTCGACAAGGAACAAAGATTATGGGAATCCTCAGGTGTCGAACGAAAAAGGTAAAGATCAACCAAGTAGTTCGACAACAACCTCGACAGAAGTTGTACCACCAATCATACCTGAATTAACAATAAAACCGCCAAAGGGTGTAGTACACAAGTCGACATTTAATCCTCGCGCCAGAGCGGCGCAGCATTATAACATAGTGGAAGATTTGGCCCAATCGCCATCCGCTATGTCGACTCTTGAAGTGCTACAAAATTGTCCAACCCAAAGGCAGGCGTTGTTATCAGCAATTGGTGGGGTAGATCCTAAGGATTCCAATCTTGTGTCCTTTGATCACAAAGGATATGATCCTCAGTTACCGGCTCAGCTAGCTTTCCTTATTCAAGTGAAAGCCCTCAACAAAACTGTTCACAGAACGATAATTGATGAGGGGGCATCGACATGTATTATGTCGATGAGCTGCTGGAAAACTTTAGGATCTCCAACCTTGTCTCGATCATCGATGACATTAAAGGCTTTCGACGGAAGGACTTATACCCCTTATGGTATCCTTAATAACTTGAAAGTTGAACTTGGAGGAAAAACAGTAGAAATTGATGTTGAAGTCATTGATGGAAATCTTGATTATAACATCCTACTGGGAAGACCATGGATTTATGCCATGGCGACTGTCGTGTTGACTTATTTTAGGAAGATCGCATTCCCATTTGAAGGAGGGATTACGATCGTCGACCAACAGAATTTCCTCCCAAATGGTTCACAAGTTACAGGAAGCATTCCCATGATCCATGAAAGTAACCATTCAATTCAAGATATCGGAGTAGGATTATTGAAGGATCCCATTTTGATGGGAACTTTCGCGCTACCACCTCCTGTTTATTCGGGAAATGTACCATTTGTAGCAACCTGCAACATGACATCTTCCACGAAGGTCAACATGAATCATGCAATGGTATTGTCCCCCAGCCCTTTGGAAATATTGTAGCAATCAATGTTTCAGGCATGGGAGGCGAGCCCAAATCAACGCTCGTCAAGCGTTTGGTTAGATAGGTCTAAAGAATATGGAACCCCACTAGATCCTTGGTCGAAAGTACATGGGACTGACGAAGGAATCTTACAATCAATGATGATTGAGGGGACACCATGGAATGATCACCACCATCGTTCCCTTCTTCCGGAATATGAAGAAGATACTCGAAGTGACCTTTATCACCCTTCAGTATTTGAATTCCTAACCAATACTGTAAATACGGTGGATTCCGAGCGAAACTTGTCCAATATTGAAGAGACTATAGCCATAAATATCTCGACCAAAACAGATGTTGTAGAGAATATTTATGTCGGCAAAGGTTGTTCCCCTTCAGAACTGGAAATATATAACGCTCTTTTTCGCGAATTTAGAGATGTCTTTGCTTGGTCATATGATGAAATGCCAGGCATCGACTCGAGTATAGTTGAACATGAAATTAAAATGTATCCCGATGTCAAACCAGTAAGACAACGGCTTCGGCAGGTGCACCCGAAGAAAGCCGCTGCCATTAAGGTAGAAGTTGAAAAACTTCTCCATGCTGGATTCATCTACCCGGTTCCTCTAACCGATTGGGTATCGAATATTGTCCCTGTTATGAAAAAACAAGGGACGATTAGAGTGTGTGTCGATTATAGGGATGTAAACCATGCTTGTCCGAAGGACAACTATCCTACACCCTTCATCGACCAGATAATTGATGAATGCGCCGGATGTGAAATCTTTTCATTTATGGATGGATTCTCCGGGTATAATCAAATAAATATCCGCCCACAGGACCAGTCAAAGACTGCATTTATTTGTCCGTGGGGCACATTCGCTTATCGAAAATTACCCTTTGGTTTAAAGAACGCACGGGCGACGTTTCAGAGGGCGATGAATTATGCCTTCCATGACATCAAGAACATTGTTCAACCTTATCTCGACGATCTTCCGGCTCATTCGCGAAAGCGGACTGATCATCCACAACATTTAAGAGCGATATTTCTACGTTGCCGACACTACAAGATAAGACTCAACCCACACAAATGTGTGTTTTGCGTCGGTTCTGGTCGTTTACTTGGCTTTGTGGTCTCTAAAGATGGGATTCGTCTCGACCCCTGTAAGGTTCAGGCAATCATTAATTTGCCTCCACCTTCAAATTTGCTTCAGATTCAGAAACTCCAAGGGAAAGCAAACTTTCTGAGGAGGTTCATTCCAAATTACGCGGAACTTGCTAAAGGTTATACTCGTCTTTTGAAAAAAGATGTACCTTTTGTCTGGGACCAGGTGGCGCAAGTTTCCTTTGATGCTCTGAAAGAATGTCTAGTAAAAGCATCATTAATGTACGCCCCAGACTATCAAAGAGATTTTAACCTGTATCTGGCTGCAGCGGATACGACCATTGCAATGGTATTAGTTCAAGAAGTCGATGGAATTGAACATCCTATCTATTATTTAAGTAAAAACTTAAACGATACAGAAAGTAAATATTCTTATGTTGAAAAACTAGCGCTTGCAGCTGTTCAAGCGATTCAAAGGTTTCGACATTATGTCCTCTTTCGGAAAACCACCGTCTTGTTAGATTGCAACCCCATGACTTATATACTGTCGCGATAGTTGCTGGGGGGCAAATATTCAAAATGGATAGCGATCCTTCAAGAGTTTGATCTGGAATTTGTAAAATCCAAATCAAAGAAAGCTCTAGTTTTCGCAGAATTATTATGTGATTTCCCATCGTCGTCCAACGATGAAACATCGGAAGAGTCAATCGTGGACGAAAGTTTGTTTCTCATATCTGCAAGCGATGAGTGGTACGGAGATATCATAATTTATCTCCAAACCCAAAAATTTAGGTCTAATACCTCTCACTCAGAACAAAAACGTATACGATACCAAGCAAAAGACTACATGATCGTCGGTGATACACTTTACCGTCGTGGTGTCGATACAGTTCTGAGGAGGTGCCTTACCCATGAGGAGGCCGAAAAAGCCCTGAATGATTGTCATTCAGGCACGTGTGGGGGGCATCAGTCTGGATATGCAACAGCACAAAGAATCTTACGAGCATGATACTTCTGGCCAACCATGTTCAAAGATTGCATAACAACAGTCAGAAGTTGCCATGCTTGTCAAATCTTTGATAGCAAAACCAGACGACCACCCGCACCCTTGCAGCCTATAGTTGCTGTTGGGCCCTTCGCCAAGTGGGGCATCGATTTCATGAAATGTAACCCCACCTCGACCGGGGGGCATGGGTATATAATAGTCGCTGTTGACTATTTTACCAAATGGGCCGAGGCGATGCCTACATTGGATAACACTGGTGAAACAGCTGCCCTTTTCTTTTTCAATCATGTAGTCGCCAGGTTCGGCGTACCACAAGCTATAGTTACAGATCATGGATCGCATTTTCACAATCACATGATGGTCGAATTAGCTGCCAAGCTAGGGCTATCTCACGACAGCTCTACCCCATATTATCCGCAAGCCAACGGGCAAGTTGAAGCAATCAACAAAGTCCTGAAGCGTATGTTGCAAAGGATGATTGGGGTTCATAAAAGAAGATGGCACTTAATCCTGTACTCAGCTTCGTGGGCTTACCGGACCTCGGTAAAGAACGCAACTGGGTTCACACCTTTTCAACTGGTGTATGGCCTGGAAGCAGTCTTGCCAATCTAGTGCGAAATTTCATCGCTTAAACTCGCGATCGACCTCCTCCCCGGAACTTCAGAGGAAGAGGCTCGTTTCTTGGAATTAATCCAGTTGGACGAAACCCGTCGTGACGACGCGTTGGCTAACGAAGCTCATAAGAAACGAGTCAAGGCTCAGTTCGACAAAAATGTCAAACCCCGTGTCTTCTCAGAAGGTGATTTGGTCTTGCTTTATGATCAAGAATCCGATAAATTGGGAGCAGGTAAATTCAAGTCCTTATGGATGGGCCCCTATATTGTTAAAAGGGTGTTAGCAAAAGGAGCCTACGATTTAATGGATTACGATGGAATTCCACTGGCGCAGCCCCGCAACGGGTTGTACCTCAAGCGTTACTATGCTTAAATAGTAACCTGCATGCTTTTGTTGTATTTTGTTTTCGCTAAAGTATTTGTTCTGGTCGAGTGATCTGCCTTTTTCATTTGTGGCAGATGTCGAACCTTATGGAGACATGTGTTGGATATGCCGACGGAGCGAGTCGTAGTTCGCGGAACCTGTCTTCCGCAGCCTGGGCCATTTTTGATCCAAGCGGCGAGTTAGTAAGTTTCAGAGGTGTATGTATTGGGCAATCAACAAATAACATCGCTGAGTATAGCGCGTTGATAGAACTACTCTCTGATGCCATCACACGTGGCATACGCCGACTAATTGTCAGGCTAGACTCATAGCTCGTGATACTACAACTCAATGGTATATACTCTGTTCGCAATCCAGCTATTTATCGCATGTTCCTAAGGGTTAAGATCTTGGAAAGGCGTTTTGATTCAATTCAATATCAACATATTTCAAGAAATTTAAACACATTAACCGACTCATTAGCAAACTATGTGTTAGATAGACATTTGCAACATTTATAAAAGGACACATCATCGAAGATTGTACATATGGATCACGTAAATCAACCAGAATAAAATCCAAAAATCAAACTATATAAGCTTTTTATATAAGTTCATACATAATGTTCTGTAACCAAGACAAAATTGGTCATATGACCTAAAAACTCAAAAAGATGCTAGGGTGCACCCTAGCCTAATGGTACTCGTGATAGTACGTCACGGCCTGTGCAATCATGCGCAAGAGACGAGTCCATCGTCTAGGCACGCCAATGGTATGACGCTGCATCTGTAAAGGTAACTCGTCAATCTGTACATCCGGAAGGCCACGAGTAAGGCTCTCAACCTGCTCCTGCACAGCTGTAAGGGTCTCGGTGTCGTCAAGATCGCGGATAACAACTCTCCTAGTAGGCTCCCCTGCTGGGGCAGCAGCTGGCGATCTCGGACGAGCTGCTGGACGAACAGGACCAATATCTGCATGCATCGAAGAGTACAATTAAAAGTCTTGATAGAATAAAGCACAGCAACGTTATGAATAAGAACGATAAACAGTAATGTGGTCAAAGAGTTTACCTATGGCACCCCACTGCTCGCCATCCGGTAGAACCAAATCCGGATCACCTCGGAAATCCATACCCACATATGGATACTCAGAAAACGCCATCTCCTGGCGCTCGAACCACCTAAAGAAGGCCTCAATGAAAGTAATCTGAGGTTGACCTGCATGTCTGGACATGTGGTCAACCCACCTCTGCATGCGTGGCTTGGTCGGAGAGGGCAAGTCAAGTATGGTGTACTGAGGCTGCATCAGTGGGATTTTCTCCAAGGCAAAGGCAGTCAAAATAGAACCATATCCAAAGTTCTTCAGCTTCCCGTCCTTTACCTTGGTCAATTGACTTTTCATCTGAATAAGTACTGCATCACACCAGTTGAATACTTTCGGTTGGAGACACTCCAAGGCGTGCTGCATATAGGACATGTTGGCAACATGTAAAGCTGCGCTGCCGGCCATCCTACCAGTAGTGAACAGAATGGACCTGAGAGCCCGATCAGTGATCTCACGGATAACAATCTTGCCGTCTCTGCTCGGCTGAGAACCTTCCCTACAATACTGGCGAACATAATCTCTGGTGGAATCAGTCCCCCGGGCCGTACCTGATAAGGAAACGGAGGCACCACGTCTTGACAACCCAGTCAAGAAGTACATGTCCTCTATGGTCCAGGGGATGGTCTTCCCCCTAATCTGGAACACTTGGTTAACTGGATCCCAAGCGTCAAGCATATACTACAGTAAAGAAATCTGTGCTCTCATACTAGAGATACGGAAGAACTTCAGCATGCCACAGTTCCGCAGCGCGTTCACCGTGACCGGGTCGTGGAGGGCAATCATGTCCTCCTCTTCATGTTCTCGTTCTCGCCATGTAAGGGACATTTTGCTCAAAGTCTCCCTGCAAAGCAAACAAGAGAGAATGAGTTCCTGTTTTGGTGAAAAAACTGGCGAAAAATCATCAAAAAGAACCTTAAAACTCAGTCTTTTTGAGCCCAGCGCAGGCAGGAAGTCTCCCACTTACGCTGAGGGTCAGGCTGCCTTAAGGCAGCTTGACCTTCAGCGCAGGTTTCGAAAGGGAAACCTGCGCTGATCCTAGGGTGCCCTGGAAAAACCCCAGGGGCTCAGAAAGACCGGAAAACAGGCAAAAAACAGGAAAAGGAAACCATGAAAAGAAAGACCTAGGGTTTAGCTCCTACCTGGTCCAGACGGCGCCGAAAATCGTCCGCAGAATCTCCCGGAATCAGCTGGTGAAAATCAAGGGGGAAGAGGCACCTCTAGAGCTCCAACAACACAAATGCAAATGAAATGGTAAATGAGAGGTAAAAACACCTTTTAATGGCTTTTTACATAGTACAAAGTGAAATATTAGGGTTATAATCTCATTTTCATGCAAATATTATTCATTTCTAACATAGTTTGTTGCAGCAATTGAAAAATACAGTACTATATTTGAAAAGAGAAAAGCTAGTAATGGTAAAAAATCAAAATTTGACCACAAATCGAGCAGTTTTAGCATAAAGTTCATGCTCGTTAAAAAATAAACGCAAGGTCCGAGCAGTTTTAACGCGGTCTTCATGCTCGTTAAAAAATAAATAAAAGCAGTGAGCAATGTTTCCCCCAGAGTTTAAGCTCATTTTTATCTAAAAAAAGAACCTATCTCGGTAAATAACCACTGTGATCGTAAATTTATGAGCCATAAAAGCCTTGGTCGTGTTTGCACCCGCCACCTCCATTTCATTTGGCCAATCGTTCACCTCCATATGATTGTTTACCTATTTTGAGGAACAGCTGCGAAGAGTGATTTCACTTAGCCATCCTTGTGACACTGCCGTGATTGGAAAGTTCCAACCTGTACCTGGAATCTGCTGCTATCCCTGTTTATCACTCATTCCTCAAAAGACGAGTCTTCTTTGAGCTCTTTTCAACTGACTCGTAAAATATGAAAAGATTGCCGAGTTTTGGCCTTCCAGCTCGTTAAAAGGACCGGAAGAGCTATCCCTCCTCTAGATTTTAATCTTTTTGGACCTGAGGGATTATTGCACAAAAAGGTCGAGCGCTTGTTTTATTCGGCTCGTTAAAGTTATCGAAAATTCATCCCTTTTGTATTGTTTTATACTTTTTCAGACTTAAGGGATTAGATGACGAAAAAGGAATTTTGGAGTTAACTTTCTGTACCTTTTCAGACTCTCTAAAAATGAAAAGGACCGAGTTTTCCTTGTCGTTAGACTCGTTAAAATGATTAAAATAGCGACAAACTTGTCTTTAGACGAGAACGAGTTTCCCTATCGCTAGGCTCGTTAAAACATAGCGATGGGCTTGCCCGAAGGGCAGGTTATAGAACAAGCATATGCTATCCTCCTCAAGCTTGACAAAAATAAAGAGGTACTGGTCAGAAATGACTGGGGAAAAATTGGGAGAACCTCAAAGCTTTGATGGTAGCAAGTCGCTCTTGAACATGACACTTTGTCCTCCGTATCACATCCGGTTGGGTTGTTTCATTCACCGGTCTCATCACCATGGTCTTTGCCAAACCATCCGTATTTGGGGTAATGCTACCGATCCATCACATTAGTGTCGTTATATGTTCAAGAGATGTGTTCAGAAAGAGTCAACCGTGTCCCATCCACTGCCATACATTATCCTTCATCCACCCATGATCGCCGCCCTGAATCATATCTCACAGATTGTTTTCACCTCCGCTAAAATCATTAGCTCCGTTCCGTGTCACTGATGTGGGATTCATTAAGGCCCTCCTTTGACGGATCGCTTCTTGTCGACTTCAGCTCATTATCCAAGAAGTTGATCTAGGAACACCCCCTCCAGTACTTTGAAGCTTGCATGCCTCAATGGCAAGTTTCTCACTTCCGGCAACAAGTATACATCAATGACCTTCGACCAGAAGATTTTGCGTGGTGTTCGACGCCAAGTCCTTTATTCACACCACGTGAATTGTACTGCAATACCTTGAGGGTCATTGTCATTATTGGTGATTCCTCTCGCGCTTGTTAACGGTTTACATTATTGACCGGTAATCAAGCGATGTCTTTCCATGTTCGACTTCAGCGCAATTCTCACATGGATCGACTTGTACTTAGAGTGAATATCGAACGAGTTTTGAAGACCCCGGATCTAGTATCATCCATCCGGGCTGCGATATATATTTAGGAAATATAAAGACATTTGATATGTACATTATTGCAGCAGATGATCATCCTACTCAAAGGATGATAATTTCAGCAGAGAATTATCAGACGGTCGTCTGTTATATGTACCTAAATGAATTTATAAAGCTGAGCATGGGAATGCCCGCCTCAACTAGATCATGAAAGCAGAATGAAAAATAATGTATTGTATTGTATTTTATTGCAGGGCACCTCTCAGCGATTGAATGAACTTCGGATCCTCCTAAGAAAGCATTTCACCCGATAAACGACCTCATACTTTAGGGGGCAACTGTTATAGACATTTCTGTGCCTAACAGCATGGAGCATGAAATGTCAATAATCTGAGGGATCCAAAGTCCCTAAACATGTTGTTCTTACCCTTAGAGGAACAAGGTCTGCAAACCACAGCACTGAAAATCAGTTCTCCACCTGAAAACACTCAAAAACAGGCTATTTCTGGATCATGTCAGCTGCTCCACTGAGCATTTGCGCTGAATGTCAACTGCTCCTCCTTGTACCTGCGCTGAAGGTCAAAATTAATGAAGGCTACCTGCGCTGGGCGAGATTGGCCAAGTGGCACAGTCATTCTGCAAGCTGTCAACTGCCCAGGAAGCTTCCAAACTGACACTTGGGTCAAGGAATTTGCCTAGTGATGAGTAAGAGGGTCTTGATCTCCAAGTGGAAGCAAGATTCTCCAAGTGGACTCAAGAACTGAAGATTAACTAAAGTGGGAGAGGACACAAGTCAGCTTCAGGCCAGTCTCAAGGTGACTCATCCTTTCTCCAAAACCCTATGAGGTCTAGAGAGGCTGGAATTTTGTGCAAGTAAGGAAGTGCTGTTGGTTTGAGTATAGAGCTATTGGGTGTTTTGCTTGAAGGAGGTGAAGAGGAGATTTCTTTCAGCTGGGAGGTGTTGCTGGATTGGGGCCTATTATGGTTGTAACTCTCTCAGAACTTTACTTCTATTATTAATAAAGCTTTGAGGTTCTTCTATATGCATGTATCTTGATTATGAATTGATGCTTGTATATTTGGTTTATGCTAATCCTTAAATCGATTATGGATGCATGCTTCTTGTAGTTTCCTTTTCTTGTGCTTTTACAGGATCTGTGTGTAGCTGGGCCGGTGAAAGGGCAAGGAGCTAGGAGCAAGCAGCAAGGAGTGAAGACTGGATCGACTATTAGCGCAAGATAACGGTTAGTAGATCATCCTTTTCTTCCCTCTCTCATCTCATAAAGAAGAATTCTTGAATAGCTTTGCATTCAGTTGTTGCTGAGGTACTATCACCCTTAGAGTGGGATAGAGGCATTCTGCATTAGATACTTTTCCCCCCAACAAACTTCATCTTCAGGAATGGCACTTTCTGCATGTGGTTGTTAAGCATCTCGGTCTGGCTATGCATTAAATGTATCTTCTTCTTCTCATTCTCATGAGTGGCTCATTGATTCTGGAGCTTCTTATCACATGGCCAAAAACAAAGCCATGTTTTCTTCTTTAAATGATTGTAACACCAAAAATATATATGTTGGTGATGATAGATCTCTTAATGTTGTAGGGACTGGAACTGTTCATCTAGACAATGGTCAGTTTAATGATGTATTATGTGTTCCAACCTTATCCTGCAACCTTCTATCTGTATATCAGATAACTCATTCAGGTGAAGGGAAAATCGATGAATTTTCACCTCATGATGTTGTAATCAAGGACTTAAGAGATCCTAAACAGATTTTGGCTACTGGCATTGCTGATGATTCTACAAGGTTGTATAGGTTTCACAACTTTGGGTCATCAAATATTCCCTCAGTATTTGTTGCTCATAACGATGACGTGAGCAAACTTTGGCATGAGTGATTTGGTCACTTAAACTATCGATCCCTTCAGCATCTATGTAAAGAAAATATGGTGACAGGTCTTCCTACGGTATCTTGCAGAGATGGTGTTTGTTCCGGATGTGTACTCGGAAAACATCATCGCGACAGTTTTGAAAAACGTGCCTCTTGGCACGCCTCAGCCCCTTTACAGCTTGTGCATAGTGATTTATGTGGTCCGCTTCCAGTTGTGTCATTCTCTGGCTGCAAGTATTTCTTAACTTTCATTGATGATTTCTCCAGATGCACTTGGGTATACTTCTTAAAACTCAAGAGTGAAGTATTTAACACTTTTTTGGCCTTCAAGGCCTTTGTTGAAAAACAATCTGGACATCAAATTCTTAAGTTAAGATCTAATAATGGCGGAGAATATGTTAAAAAAACATTCATCAACTATTGCACTGAGAATGGAATTCAAATGCAACATACTGTTCCATATACTCCACAACAAAATGGTGTAGCTGAAAGGAAGAATCACACCTTAAAGGAAATGGCTAATTGTATGCTACAATCTAAAGGACTTGGTCTTAGTTTTTGGGCAGAGGCAATTAACTGTGCAAATTACATAATAAATCACACTCCTACTAAGGCTTTAAAGAATATCACTCTAGAAGAAGCATGGAGCTCAATCAAACCAGATGTAAGTCACTTTCGTGTTTTTGGAAGTGAAGCGTGGGCCCATATTCCAGATGAAAAGCATAAAGCTTTAGAACCTAAGAGTGAAAAATGTAATTTTGTTGGATATTCTGAAGATGTCAAAGGCTATAGACTTATTCCATTTAAGTCCAAAAATGTTATCATTATAAGAGATGTAAAATTTGATGAAAATATATCGGCCTGCGAGCCTAGTCCGGCGGATGTGCCACCTCTCCCTATCTCTTCTACCTTTGAAAACATTTCTTCTTCAGATGATGAAAGTGAGGATGGCAATCCTCCCCCACCATCTCAGGATCCTGCTTTAGCTCCTCAGCTTCCAAAATGGGTTCGTGCTACTTGAGATGCAGCAGGTGATCTTGTCGGTGATCCTACAGATCAACGACGTACACGTTCTCAGTTTGAGAGAGCCTCTTCTTTACTGGCTCAAGCTCCAGTAAATTATGATCCTGACACCTTTGCAGAAGCTTCAGGCCATCCAGATTGGGAAGCAGCTATGAATGAAGAATATCATTCATTGTTGGCAAATGATACATGGGATCTTGTTCCTTTACCAAAGGGACGAAAACTTTTTAGATGAAAATGGGTTTACAGAACCAAGTATGGACCAGATGGGAAAGTTGATAAAGATAAAGCTCGTCTTGTTGCCAAGGGTTTTTCACAGGTTGAAGGCATTGACTACACCGAAACCTTCTCCCCTGTTGCCAAAATGAACTCTATCTGTCTTGTTCTTTCCCTTGCTACCTCTTTCAAATGGGAAGTCCATTAGATGGATGTTAAATCTGCCTTCTTGCATGGGGACTTGCATGAAGAAATCTATATGGAACAACCCATTGGCTTCATACAAACAGACTCCAGCCTTGTATGTCGACTTAAGAAATCCCTTTATGGTCTCAAGCAAGCTCCTCGGGCTTGGTATGCCAAAATGGATAGCTTTCTTTTAGAATCTGGTTTTTCTAGGTGTCATTCTAACAATACTGTCTACACCAAGAAAGTGGGCAACTCTCTTATCATCCTTTTTCTTTATGTTGATGATCTTATCCTTACTGGTAGTGATCCCAACCTTATAAACCATGTGAAGTCTAGCCTTAAAAGGAAATTTGAAATGACAGACTTAGGATACTTACATTATTTTCTCGGTCTTCAAGTCTTGCAATCCAAGGAGGGTAGTTCCCTTTCCCAGTCCAAGTATGCTTGTGATATTCTATGTCATTTTCACATGGAAGACTGTAAGCCAGACCCTTCTCCCTTTCAGTCTGGAGTCAAACTTTCAGTCACTTGTAATTCTCCTGAAGTTGATGCTACCTTATACTGTCAACTTGTAGGAAAACTTTTGTATCTAACCCATACTCGTCTGGACCTTTCCTTTGTTGTTGGCCTTGTTGCTCGGTTCATGCAAAACCCCCGTGAAAGTCATTGGAAAGCAGCTAAAAGAATACTTCGTTATGTTCGAGGTACAGTTCAGTTTGGGATTCATTACAGTGCCGAAGCCGCTCCTCTATGATCGGAAGTCTACTGTCAGTTATGTGTTCACTCTTGGTTTAGGACCTATTACATGGGCTTGTAAGAAACAAGCTGCCATTTCTCTTTCATCAGCAGAAGCAGAGTATCGTGGTGCCATAGAAGCTAGTAAGGAAGCCTTGTGGCTTCGTCAGATCCTGTCAGCGTTTGGATTTCAGCAGCTGGAATCATGATGGAGTGAGCCATTTGGGCCTTCAACAACGGGTTAGTGGCTATCATACCAGGAACCCTCTGAGTAGCGCTAGTGCCCATTGGCACGATCCTTGTTCCAAGTTCCTGTAGCTGCATACGGAGTTCCCCCAACAAAATCTACTGCTCTGACATGGCCTCGTCGACTGCATCCTGAGTGCCATCCCAAACGGTGTTTTCTATGTCATTTAGGTCACCCTCGGTTAAGGTGGTCACTCCACTATCCATTTTGGACGCCTTCGCCTTATTTCGTGGTTTCGACTGTTCTGGTTGCGCTTGCTGCTTCAAAGGCACACCCGACCCAGGTGATGGTGGTTCTTCTGCGGCTGTCTTAGTGGGTGCCTTCTGACTGCTTTTTTCCATTGTCGATGTAGCTCCTCCTGGTGGTGTTTGTCCTGCTTTCGTCCGTGCTGCCTCCTGGGCTGCCTGAACTTCCACGGTGAGCTGTTCATTTCGCTTTTGTTGTGCAGCGCGCTTAGCTTCCTCCTTTTGCTTCTGGATAGCGGCCTCATTGCATTCTATTGCCTCTGGTCCGCACCATGCCGGTGGCCAGGTATCCACAACCACGTCGACAACGTCATCAATGGTAATAAAACAGAGTGAGGTCCATGCACAGGTCCGGTCCTTGTGCGCCCTGATGTAGATACAATGCATGTCCACCTTAAACCTGGAAATATGCTTCATGCTTTCATAGATCCCATTGGACAGGCGGGGTACCTCGTTAATCCATTGGCGCACATTTGTGTCCATCATTATCCAAAAGATTTTGATGTTCCGAATTCGGCCAGTGTCCCTTGTCACCCAGAGGGAAGCATATCTTGCGGCTTCCGGCTAATTCGGGTCCAGGACAGGAAACTGGCTATCTTAGGGTAAGTCAATGGCGACCAACATAATAGACAGGAATAGCCACGCATAATGGAAGGTCTTTCCCTCCTCTTGAACCTCTTGGCAGTTGGTTAGAAATTCTTCACAAAGGAATTGTGACCAATTGAATCGTTCTCCAGCTGCCGATTCCTCAGTGAGTGCAATGACTACTGCCAGAACGTCAATGCCACGGAATTTTCACATCACTTTCCCTGCCAACAACTGGGTGGCGACGTGGACTACGTTATCTAAAATGCTATCAATTATGTACCCTCGCTGCCCCTTCTCGAGCTTATACTTCTTTTTCCGGTTATCTGTCATCACGACATCGCCACTTCTATTAGCGATTTCCTGGGGGTCTCTTTCTTCATAGGGAAGGTGCGAAATCTGATGAACAAGTTCAGTTGTGATGCAGATGGGTTTTCCGACCCATAATATTTCCTCATGAACCAAATAGAGCAACTACCTTATGACCAACATTGTGATAGGGGGCCAGAGAAAGTGAGGAATAGACAAGAGACAGAGCAACCCGACTTTTTCCACCTTTCGTAGCCACTCCTTTGGCTGTAGTGTTGTCACCATCCCTTCTACACTCTGCTCCATCAGTGCATCAATCGCCAAGTGGGGAAATTTTACTGTATCTGCTAGGTCCCAGTCTTCGAATTTCATTGTCGCAATATGGCCAACCACCGAGCTTTCCACTAGGACTGCTTTTGGAAGAGACGGGGTAATGAGTATAGTGTCGACTTCATCCATATTTGTAGGTACCTTCGCCTTCCCCTTGCTTGGAGACACATACTTGGGTCGTCGTACTGGCTGGATGGGATCCTCTTCAGGGTTTACTTCTTTGACATATGTGGGAGAACCTTCTGCTTCCTCGTCGCTTTCAATTGTGACAGTTTTACCCTTTTCCTCCATTGTGAACTTGCTAAAGTGTAGGTGTCGTGGTGACCTCCTTAATGATTCTGGAATCTAAGGTTCCTTCCTGGTCTTCAGTGTCCGGGGTGATTTAGGGAGCTCGGCTGCTTGCGGTGTGGCTTTCTGCGGACTATCTACTATAGGGTTTTTCGCCTTGAGGATTGCTTCTCGGTAATGTTTTGGAAATGCCTAAAACCACAAACTTTCTTCTAGTTTCTTGTCACTCATCTTGCACTTGTCTTAGACCCAGCGCATCTTTCTTGTGGAATGGTGAAGTGTGGTGGTGTGACCCTTACTATGATTATTTATGATTTCAAATTTATAATCGATTGTTCGCCCTTGTTGTAGCTCATAAATGCGATTTTGGCAGTTACTCTTCTACCTTAACTGCCCGCCGCTCACTCCAATGTGCCTTAAATGGGCCATCATATCATGAACAGTACCTGCAATGGTCGCTTTCCATCTTTCCTTTGCGGCAGCGAATCCCCAAGGACGCAGGTGCGTTTTTTGTATGGATGTTGTGGCCATGTCGCGTAGCTTTGCAGCAGCTTGTTTTATAGTCTCGCGCCCTCTTCCAACTACATGGGGCACTGGGACTGGGCCTCCTACAAATAGTCAGGTGGGTGAACCCCTTGTGCGGGTCTTCCATTTCCCTACTAGCCCGGGCTGCGAGCACCTCCTGTGTTTCCTCGATTATTCTAATGGATTATGGCTTGTGCATCCTTGTCTTCTCAGGTGCGATTACAACCATGCTAGTGGGGTCGCTGCTTGAAGCAGTGTAGGAGAGCCAGCCATGTCCATTCCCTTTGTTATTTCCTTCGCTTTGTCCATGTAGGTGACTTCTGACTGTAGCTTATCAATTGCTTCATCTAGCTTCACACTTTTTGCTCAGAGTCTGGCCTCTGTTTCTTCTAGCTTATCGAGTTGCATGTTGCCACGCAAAGTGGCTACCTAGAGCTGCTCAATCCTTTCACGAATGTTGTCACTAGTAGGGTGAGTTGTATCTGTGCTAGTTTGTCCGGTCGCAGAGAGACTTCCCTGCCTAGCCATGCGAGCCTTCATTCCACGCAGATTCGATTGGATTAATGGTCACCCGATGTGCACCCATACCCTTCGTAGTTGAGGAACGACCACTCTATACCCACTTGGTTGCCGCGCACATCCTCCAATTCGTACCTAGAACGGCCTCTTGCATATCAGCTTCTGTGCCCCCCCCCCGGGTGCACGTGGCACTTCTTCCGACGCACCATGTTGTTCCTGTGCTACGCACAAAGTGCTAAGCTTGACGAGCTACCCCTCGTTCGTTGCATCATTTTCTACTAGCCGTTGTCTTTCCTCTGTGGTTACACATCACAATGATCGGATCATAATATTACAGTTAAGTGTCGTAACTTCCTGCAATCGAATCTGCCATCGTTCAATCTCCTTATCGGAATCCACTGTGTAGGTGCTATTGCATTCCCACAAGATTCTTCCATCATCTGTGGAATGCACCCAATCTTGGTCTTGCGCTGTTATCTGATAGATGCAATCTAGTTTGTCGTCACTTTCCTCACCGCGCATGGGTTCGATGTAGTGCTCTCCTTTTGCTAGGTCCAATGGAACTACTACCCATAGTGACTTCTTTTTTAACATCGTTTTCTGCCTCTTTAAATTAATGACCCCTTTCATGTATGTTGCCCAATCAATTCCGAGCAATGCAGGGTAAGAATTACTGTCATCAAAAATCTCTATGACCTTAAAATCAATCTGTCTACTTACACCTTCGATGTCTATGCTCACTCCTTGCAATTGGCCCATTGCTAAGATCTTTTTTTGGTTGGCCATTCGTCGTTGAATCGGGGACCATTGCAGTGCGGGCTTGCCCATGCGCTCCCATGTTTCTTTAGGTAATACGTTCGCGTTCGAGCCTAAGTCCAGGATGGCATGATCCATTTCATATCCACCGATTTGCGCTGTCAATCTCATCTCCCATCCAGTGCGCAGAGAATGTCTCCCTATTTTCCGGACTAAATGCAACTCGTCCGATCCGTTGCACCTAGTGATCAGCTCCTGTAGTCCTTTAACGGATTTACTATCGCACAGGAGCTTCATGCAGGTTTCAAGAAAGGTAGTAATCATGGAGGGGTCCAATCCTGGCTCCGTTTGATCCCTCCTACCTAGAGTGGAGGCTTCCGCGAAGCTCCTCTGAGCTTCCTTTGGCATCTTCATCCCCTATTCCAGCTCATAGTCAAGTTCCTTGGTAGGTGCATCGCGCCTCTTTCCGCCTTCTGCACGCTCTTGTCACGTATTACCTCCTATGGTTGCACCACTCCTCAATACGAAATTTATACTGGGGTCCTCTTCGCGGGTTTCTGATCACATCATCTGGACATTCTGGGTTGGGGTGGCTTGTAACACCCCCTTCTCGCACATTTGGGCAATTAATGTTGGACAGTCTACCATTTCATGATCAAACTTCTCACAATAGGGGCACGAGATCTTGGTCGGGTTAGTGCAGTTGCGAGCGTACTGTCCCGGCCCTCCACAGTTATAACGGATCAGCTGTCCACAGCCTCACCTAGGCCCCATCCCCCTTCCTCGGCCACGTCCCTGAATCCCTCCTCGCCCTTCGGTCTGCATTCAGTAAGCTGGGGTTCTTTCCATCATTAAGTCATAACTACGACACGTTCACTCATCGTGTCCTACTAATCGACAAAAGTTCCAATACAGCTGCTATGGGGGCTGGGTATATTTTTGTAATAGGTGGCAGTTATCTGTTGCGTGTTTTCCGCCCACTTGACAAATTGTGCACCAGAGCATAGGTTTGGTACTTGGTCCTGCTTGTACCTCCAGTTTTAACGGCATCGGGCCTCCCCCCACGAGATAGTTCGCGAAGATAGGGCAATGGTCCTTATTGTTCCCTTGGCTCTTGCATTTAATACAACCTACCTCTGCATGTGCCTCTGGTCAGGACAACCTTTCTTGCTTCAAGCTTTGCATTTTTAAACTCAGGTTTTGAAGTTGCGTGTGGATTTGCTGAACTCCCGACCTTGGATCCGGTATTGGGGTTTCGTGTAACCTCATTGCTGTCTCAAGTGCCTCAGCTTGGGTTGAGATCTCTTGTTGTGACAGAGCCGTCCTCAGATGTGGTGTCAATGATGCCATAAAACACACACAGTGCTGCGCATATGTCAAGGTCATGTTAGCTTCGCAAATAGTGCTTTTTAACCTTTGGTCCGGATCCCATGGAGTTTCACCAAGAAACATTGTGATCTCCTTGAACCCAATAACCGACTGGATTTTTGATTTTGGTCATCCAAACTCTTTATTTAATGCATCCTGGATTGCCGCTATTCCCTCATTCAAATGACCGATCAAGTATTTCATGTACCACGTCAGCGCACAGTCCTGTAGTGCACTAACTAGGGTGGTCTTCTTGATGTTCTCATCTGTTATGCCTTGGGCATCCCATACAGACCTTATCACAAACCAGAATCGTCCTAGTTCCTCATTCCCTACACCCTTAAATATTGGCAGCTTAATTGCACTTGCCATCCTAACCTTTGGTGGTGGTGGGGTTGGAGGTGGGGTCGAGGTTGGTGTGGACGGATTTGATGTAGGTGACGTGGGGAGTGGTGGGGTTGGAGGTGGGGTCAAGGTTGGTGTGGACGGATTTGATGTAGGTGATGTGGGGGGTGGTGTGGATGGAGGTGGTATCAGAGGGAAGCGCTCCTTGATCAGCCAGACTTCACTTCTTGGTGAGAACCTTGTGAGCTCCTCCTCGCTCTCCTTTGAAATAGAAATCAGAGGATTGTTCCTTGCTCCTCCCATTCCACGGTAACCTCTTTCGCTCCACGTTACCCTAGACATTAATACACACGCATAATCTGTTTTTCACACAACAGCATCTTAACCCAAGTATTTAATGATTTGATATACTTACCCTGGAGTCCTTGAAGAAATCTCATTTCTGCTTCACTATAGCTCATAGTTGTATCTATCGCGAACTCAGTGATAAATCCTCCTATAAACTGATCCAACGAATGATCTACGGTGCGTGCGATTTTATCTTCAGTGGCCTCTAGCATGTGCACTAGCTCCGAAGTCCACACAATGGACTGATCTAATCTGCACCTTCCCACACTTTCAGCTAACCTTTCGATCCATTCGTACAATTCTACTAGAAATTCTGCAAAGAAGACTTCGTGAATATCTGTGTATATATAGCGGTCCAACGAATCTTCCTCCGATATCCATGGATTTCTGTTTTCCTGAACTGTGAACTCATGGAATTTCATATCCCACCACTCTTTAATCTCTTTCTTTGTAGGGTTCCAGTATTCCCACATCAGACACCCCTTAAGCAGATCCCGGTCCCGGCAATGGAACCATTTGTTGGCTTACATGGACCTGACCCAAGTTTGGAAGAATTGTTTAGCCAAACAAATCCCGCAACTACTGGCCCTTTCGGCAACAGTCCGCAGAGTGCGGACTGAGGTCTCACCCGAGGTAGCAGAGGAGGGTGCAAGAACCATGTTTCCACACCCTTGGGATGTCTAGATGTGGTCTAGGGTTTTCGTACACCGTTCTGCGGCTTTGCACTACTTTGTATTGACACAAATTCAGACCCAGAATAACCCTTACTTCCTATTAGCGCGCTATTTATGGATCTAATCTATTTGATGAAGTAATGTAAATCAGATCTACTTAGTAGGGTATTTAATCAAACATTTAACAGAGTTAACCCGTTCGCACACTTAGAATAAACTCATATTCACATACAATCACAACATAAGCATATGCGCATAAATCAACCAGTTATACTAACAATACAAAAATTCAGATCCACGATAATTCAAATTTAACACAGAATTACAGAAACAGCTTAGTTTTTTATTCAACTTCTTGACCAATACATCTAGATTCACCCTGCGCACTCAGCTGCAAGGGTCTGCACACATAGCTCCGGACTCTTCCAAGCCTCTGCTCACATAGCTGCAGAGCCTCTATCCACTACCCAAACCCTCGACTCGGACTTACAGACACTTTTAGATTGTTCTCCTCAAAAACCCATTACATTTCAAATCCAAGATCATACAACAAAACTTTGCCTCCTCTACCCATAGAGCCTCGCTCTATTTATACCTTTCCATGGCCGTGATCCATAGGTGGGGCGACTCAACTTACATTTTTTTACATTATTTTTTGGCTAACTACCATTTGACTTCAACTTATTACAAATCGCGCTCCTCGCATCCCGCAGAGTCTTTACCCTATCTTTATCCAAAACTTCGGGCTTTGTGCCCCATGACCATCGCGCGATGCTTCTGCTACCCAACACCAAGCCAAGGAAACATAGTTGTTTCGATTTGGATCGAGGGGTATATAGGTGCACAAGCAGTATATTCGTCAGATTCTTAGTTTCATCTCTAGTGTTGCTCCACTGCCAGCAGGCCTGGACAGTACCCCGGTGGAGTCATATAGGAACATAAGCACGAATCCACTACCAGCGAACTTGCTCAGTACCCCAACAGAGTTACTTACATCACCTCTGTTATGGAACCAGCTCACAAAAAGATAGAAAAGAGAGATCCATGCCTTAGAATTCAGCCTCTTCGAGGGGGCAACCTCCTTTACATTACATAAATGAACAATTCTTGGATGATACAAATGACAAAACCTCCTTTCTATATATAGGAGTCACAATATGATCCAGCCGACCTAACAATAATAATATAAAGCCACAAAAATAACAATAGAGGGATTCTATGGGGCACATAAATAACAATATGGGGGTAATAGTGGCACAACAATATAAATAGGGGGTATAACTACAATAGTAATGGGGTAATCACTAGTATTATAGGGACCCAACATGCCACTCTCCTTCAAAAAAAGTGTTGTCCTCAACGCTTCAGCAGTTCTGGATACTTCTGCATAAAATTCTCATCCTCCCATGTGGAATCTTCAGCGGATAAGTTCTTCCACTTGATAAGATACTCTGAAATTGATCGATTTCGTAGCTGTCGAGTTCTTGTTTCTGTGATTGCTTCCGGTTCCAATATAATTTTTCTTCCTCGTCAAGTTCTGGCAATATTGTTTAAATTGGGAGCTTGTCACCTATAACCTTCTTTAAACATGAAACATGGAAAACTGGGTGCAATCGAGAAGATGCAGGAAGCTCCAATTTGTATGCCATAGTACCAATCTTTTCCAACACCTTGTACAGACCATAATACTTTGGTGATAATTTATTATCCTTCTTAGCTTGCTTTAGGGACATTTGCTTATATGGTTGTAGCCGTAGGAATACCCAATCACCTACATCAAAACTTCTTTCACTACGATGTTGATCTGCCTGTTGTTTCATTCTATTTTGTGCCAACACGAGGTTATCCTTTAAGAGTTGGAGGACTTGTTGCTGATGTTCGATGTGATGTTCCACTGCCTGAACCTTAGAATTTTCTCTTAAATATGATGTGATGGATGGTGGTTGATACCCATAAAGTGCCATAAATGGGGTCATTTTTGTTGTTGTATGGAAGGAAGTGTTATACCACCATTCAGCCAGAGGCAACCATTTGACCCATTGTGTCTGTTTATCAGATACAAAGCAACAAAGATATCCTTCCAAACATTTGTTTACTATCTCAGTTTGCCCATCAGATTGAGGATGATAAGATGAGCTATGAGCTAACTGAGTACCAAGACAAGAAAATAATTTTGTCCAAAAATTTCCAGTGAAAATGGGATCTCTGTCACTTACAATAATCTTTGGGTTTCCATGTAGCTTTTGAACTGTTTCCATAAATGCAGTAGAAACTGTACTGGCTTTAAATGGATGTGATAATGCACAAAAGTGTGCATACTTGGTAAGTCTGTCAACTACCACCATGATGACACTCTTTCCCTTAAACTTGGGTAAACCTGTGATAAAATCCATTGAAACCTCCTCCCAACGTTGGCTTGGAATGGATAAAGGTTGTAATAGACATGGTGTCTTAATTGTTTCAACTTTATTTTGCTGGCAAACCAAACATTCCGCCACAAACTTTTGAATATCTGATTTAAGGCCATCCCAAAAAAATTCCTTCTTAACCCTGTGGTAAGTTTTTAAAAATCCTGAGTGCCCTCCTAAGGGAGAAGTGTGCAATTCCATAAGAATCTTTTGTTTTAGCTGGGAATTCTTACAGAGGTATAAGCGATCTTTGTACCATAACGAATCATTTTGCCAGCTAAATGTATCAGAAGTACTGGAATCTTGTTGTAGCTTTTGAATAAGTGCCCACACTTCTTCGTCGTTCTTCCATTCCTCCCTTGCTTCGTTTATCCAATCTGGTTGGATAATAGAAATGGCACACAACAATGCTTCCACATCCTCATCCTTTCTTGAGAGTGCATCTGCCACCACATTTTTCTTCCCTTTTTTGTAGATGATTTCAAAGTCATAACCCAACATCTTTGTGACCCACTTTTGTTGCTCTTCAGAGGATAATCTTTGTTCTAAAAAGTATTTAAGGCTATCATGATCCGTTTTTACCTTGAAGTGTCTTCCCATTAGGTAGGGTCGCCATTTCTTAAGTGCATGGAGTATTGCCAACATTTCCTTCTCATAAATAGCTTTGCTTAAAAACTTTCCCTTGATTGGACGACTTTCAAAAGCAATGGGTCTTTCATCTTGCATTAGAACAGCACCAATTCCATTTCCTGAAGCATCACATTCCACAATAAAGGTTTTTGTGAAGTCCGGCGTGTAGCTAAGACCGGTGCTTGGCACATTGCCTCTTTAAGATTTTCAAAGGCCTTTGTTGCTTCCGAAGTCCATGAAAATGAATCTTTCTTCAATAATGTTGTTAGAGGTGCTGCTATTCTCCCATAATTCTTAACAAACTTGCGATAATACCCTGTCAACCCAAGAAATCCTCGCAGATGCTTTATGGATGTGGGGATTTTCCATTCCTTAATGGCTTTAATTTTGCTAGGGTCTACCTTAACTCCTTCATGAGATACAATATGACCCAAATATTCCACCTCCTGGACTCCAAAGAAACATTTGGATCTTTTTGCATATAATTGTTTCTCCTCCAATAGTTGTAACACCTTGTCAACATGTTCAACATGATCCTTCCAAGACTTGCTGTAGATTAGTATATCATCAAAAAATACTAACACAAATTTTCTAAGGAATGGTTTGAAAATTGAATTCATCAAACCTTGAAATGTTGAAGGTGCATTGGTAAGGCCAAAAGGCATGACCAAAAATTCATAATGACCCTCATGAGTTCTAAATGTCGTTTTCGGAATGTCTTCAATCTTCATTCTGATTTGATGATATCCCGAACGAAGATCCAACTTGGTGAAGTAAATTGATCCATGCAATTCATCCAGTAATTCATCAATAACAGGAATGGGGAACTTATCTTTAATAGTGAGCTTGTTGAGCTCCCTATAATCTGGACACATGCGCCATGATCCATCCTTCTTGTGCACCAATACTACTGGAGCTGAGAAAGAACTTTGACTCGGTTGAATTATACCAGCCTCTAGCATTTCTGCAACCATACGTTCAATTTCACTTTTTTGGACATATGGATATCTGTACGGCCTGATGTTTGGAGGAACACTTCCTGGAATCAGATGAATAGCATGATCATGATCACGCATAGGTGGGAGACCTTTGGGAGTCTCAAATACCTTGGAATGATTGTCCAGGACTTTTTGGAGATCTGGAGAAATAGATGATTCCAATGTGGAAACATCTAGCGAACATAATTGTGCAATTACACCTCTTTGCTCCTTTTTTAGAAGCTTTGTCATGCCATTAGAGCTGATTATCTTTCCTGGTTTCCCTGCAATACCCCTTAATTCAACTTCCTTTCCTTCCACAGAAAATTTCATGAAAAGTTCTTGAAAATTAAAAGCTATTGTACCCAAGGATTGTAGCCATTGGACTCCTAGTACAACATCAGCACCTCCCATTGGAATGGAAAGCATTGGGCTAGTCAATACATATTCTCCCATGGATAGCTTGATATTATGGCACTTTCCAGAACAATTTATTGTTCCTCCATTTGCAATCATCACTTGACACTCTGGTGCTGGATATAGGAAGCAATTCAATTCTTTTGCTACCCTACAATGAATAAAATTGTGGGTGCTTCCTGAATCAATCAACACTATTACCTTTTTCTTCTTGATTTGTCCTTCTATCTTGATGGTTTGAGGAGTGGTAATTCCCGCCAATGCATTACAAGATATGGTCGGATTTATTTGTTCTTCATCTAGGCTTTGTTCCTGGAATATATCCTCTTCTTTTGACCTTTCTTGCTCCTTTTCTTCTTCCTCTTCACAATCTATGTAGAATAATTTCTTCTCAGCACACTTATGACCTTTTGTGTATTTGCTATCACAATTGTAACAAAGCCCTTTTGCTCTTTTTTCTTCCAATTGTTGTGGTGTCAACCTTGTAGGTTGTGGAAGACTATGGGCAACACTTCCGTCTTTATAGTTGTGAATGGTATGCTTCCTAGTTGCCATAATTTTGCTTTCCATTTTTCTTGCTAACCTGAATGCCTTCTCTAATGAATCAGGTTCCCAAAGGCGCACATCATGTTGGATATTATCCTTTAAAGACCCTATGAACACATCAATCCTATGCTCCTCTGGAATATCTTTTACCCTTATGTTCAATTTTTGGAACTCCTCAATGTGCTCCATTATTGAACCCTTTTGTTTGAGACTTATCAATTGGCTAAAAAAAGTGTTGCTTTTTGTATCCTCATAATGTGCTATCAATTCTTCCGTAAAAATTGCCCAAGTGATAAATTGTTTACGAGAACAAAGCCATTGATACCATACAAACTGATTTGGTTCCAAATATAAAGTTGCCATACGTACCTTTTGTGTGTTTTGCACATTATTGAGATCGAAGAATTGCTCCATCTGTAATATCCATGTGGCGGGATCCTTGCCATCAAACTTCCTCATATCGATTTTTGGAACATGGTGAGTCTTCGATCCAACATTAGAGTCTATGGAATCATGATTAACATTTCTTTTTTTCTCATCATGAGTTTCCTTTACTACCTTTTCACCATTAGTAAGTATTTCTTGTAGAAAATTTGTCAAATCTGTCTTCAAATCTGCCATGTCTGTCTTCAAATCTGTCTTCAAATCTGCCATGTTTGTCTTCAAATCTGTCTTCAAATCATCCATCTTAGCTTCCATGCCCTTCATCTTAGATTCCACGCCATTTATCTTAGATTCCACGCCATTTATCTTCGATTCCACACCATTTATCTTAGCTTCTGTTAGCTTTTGTGAGCGTGACATTTGTTGCACTTGTTCTTGTAATTTTGATATATCATGTAGCATTTCTTCCTCTTCTTCATGAGTCATGCTAGAGCTTTCAGGTTCCTTACTAGGTGTTTGCATTTTCTTTCCTCGGGGCATCAGTTACCGATAATAATGCTTTACTATGCCCTTTGAATTCTGTTAAACCAAGCTTACACAAAAATTAAAAAAAAAACTACACACCTTTTTTCACTTTATAGAAGCATGATATTGAATCTGATGTATCTCTGTAATTTAAGATCATCCAATTCTGAAGTTGCAACCTGTAGTAGCCTTCTACGTCCTCTTTCCAATGCCACAAGTCTGAGCCCAATTGGATTCTCCAAGGAAGAGTTATGTGAAATCTCCCACAGTGACTTGCTTTTAGACTGGTTCAGTAGAGCGAACTTGTACGACGTGCCACGAGTCACTGTTTCAACCTTTGAATCTGAAACACACAGACAAGAAACTACAGTCCGTCCTATTTCTGTACCTTTTTACGAAATTTCAATCCGATCCTCAGAGAGAGAGTTATGAAGATTTTCCTCAGGTCACCTGTTTTGAATGTAATTCAGGAGTCTGCAAAAAGGCCAACTTCCTCAGATCATATCTCCGAAAATATCGTGCGAAAAGCTCTGAAATTCGGACCCAAGGTTCAGCGCCAATTCTTCTCAAATGGGTGTTTTTTGCGACTTCTGAAACGTCACAGAAAAAAAGTTATAGCGAAAATGCCACGATGACCTGTTTGGAGCAGCGAAACCCTAGAATCCAAAGCTTTGATACCAAATGTTATGGAACCAGCTCACAAAAAGATAGAAAAGAGAGATCCACGCCTTAGAATTCAGCCTCTTCGAGGGGGCAACCTCCTTTACATTACATAAATGAACAATTCTTGGATGATACAAATGAAAAAACCTCATTTCTATATATAGGAGTCTAAGGAGTCACAATATAATCCAGCCGACCTAACAATAATAATATAAAGCCACAAAAATAACAATAGAGGGATTCTATGGGGCACAGAAATAACAATATGGGGGTAATAGGGGCACAACAATATAAATAGGGGGTATAACTACAATAGTAATGGGGTAATCACTAGTATTATAGGGACCCAACAACCTCCCTATGCAGGAAGCATTTCTCTTCTTTCGCCTTACTCATTTTTCATTTTGAATTTTTGACTTTCCATTTTTTCATTTTTCACTGTGCATAACACTTATTCATTTTAGAGGTGGAAGAGGGATCCCAACTTATTGAGAACATAAGAGGTTGTTCCAGTAGAGAAGTAGTTTATTGTATCTTTGATATGCCTATTAAAATTTTCCCCCTTACCTTACTCTACTTGATTGAGCTGACAAGGGTTAACCCAAAAATAATCGACTAGAGAAGGTGACACTAATTAGCACGCAAGCATTGTGTTTACACCAAGGTTCACTTCGAACAATACGTATTTTCCTTCAACGTATCATGGAATAAAAGTAACAAGCTAATCATACAGAGGCAAGATGACAGATAACCAAGTAGTGATAGTTGTAGAAGCCCTCTTGTACTTTACCCAGCGTGCTTCAAGAGTCATACATGGTTTCATACAAAACTAACCTATGAATGAAACAAGCGAACAAACTAAAAATCAACAAAGAAAAGCAAGAGCAGAAGCAAAAATGAAAGTGAAGAAATTAAACAAACAAGCAAACAAACAAATAAGAAAACAAAGCACGTAAGCAAATAAGCATGCAAGTAAAAAATTGAAAGCAACCACTACTCCTACTCCTACACTAACAGTGCATGGGCTTGATCACGTGAAATTATACTTCCAATGCAGCCACCGATGCATTGATAGACCCATGTTGGTGAAGGCTTGGTCCGCGAGCAACCCAGTTGTGCGAACCAACAAGAAAAAGATATAACAATGAAGACAACCACACTTCATGATTCAAAGTGCCCACGAGACATAAGTGAGTGAATGTGCATGATGGGCAATCCATGGACTTATCATGGTGTTGTGTGACACTACATGCAACTTTGAAGCATAAGCACACTCTTGATCGTGACATGCAAGCAAATGAAAGAAACAAAGATAACTTGTGTCGCGCACGAGTGCTTGCAATGTAAGAATCCTCCAATGCATGAGAAATGGGATCATGTAGTTCAAGTGGAAGAAGTAAAATATGAATGTTAGGTTGATCTTGAGTGCCTATAAATGAGTGATGAGGAGCCTTGAGTGTTTGAACAATTTCCTGATCGGAAGCGAAACCAACCTCAAGACAGCGAGGACCTGACATAACCATCAGCTCATGCTGAAGTGCCTTGATGGTCTATGGGGTTTCGACTTCATTGGCAGTTGGATCTTCGTAGACCAGTGGCTTATATTGATTAACAACAAGTGAATCAACATCATGATCGAATGATGAGGTGAAGAGATCACGAAAACCAAGATCAAAAAATTCGGGATGTTGGCCGACATCCTCAAGGTTTGGTGAATCACACAAAGGGGTAGATGAGGAGGAAGGATGTTCACCCTCTGCGTTTCTGGAAAAATAGATGAAAGATCAAATGGATTTCCAATGAATGATTGCTACTCTTCGTTTTTGGATGATGGGCTAACATATGGTGTGTCCTGCAAAAGATCAACAATGGGTGCATCCGTGGATGAAGACACACATGCGAAATCATGGATGGCAGGTTCACGAACGATGTTAGGAAAGAACGGAGGGGGCTCGGATGGAAGGGAGTCATCCTTCACTGAGTGTTGATGCTCAAGATCCCACTCGTACTCTTCATGAATGATAACACATGGTGGTTGTGCAAAACCAACTCTGTTAGTGGTTTGTTCCTCGTTCACAACAAGTGAAGGGTCTGGAATGGATGAACACAAGACAACATCATCTAGAGGAACACCAGGATACAAAGATGGAGGTCGTAGAAAAGAATGCATATGCAGACTCGAAGGAATCACAACCAAATCTACACAAAAATTGAGTGAAGTAATGTTGGGAGGGTGTGAAGGATGAACAGGTGTATGAGCATGATCCTCAACATCACTGAGCAGTGGTGGAGTTGTTGAATAAGAGGAAGGTAGACAGTCAGTTGAGGTGGCGCCCGCTTCCACATTAAATTGTGCCGCTCCATCAACAAAGAATGCTAAGCGAGGCTTGATCCCAAACTTTTTATTGGAACGAGCATATTTCTTAAGGCAATACTCGAACCAGTCCCAAAGATAAGAAAATTTCATCTGGCTCCTTGGAGCTTGAAACTACAAGTCACGGAAGCACTGCCAAAAATCAATAATGGATTCATGCGGAGCCCTCCATTGCTATAAATGTTTCCAGTCAAGTTGGTCTGGAGACAAATGATATAATGTGTCTTAATATTATCACAGAAGTGCTCAAATGAGTGCACGGTGTCAGCCGGTAGGCTGAGCACCCAGCGAAATGGAGATACGCAAAGTGTGTATGCAAGCAACAAACTAGCATGTTTGTCAGAAAAATCATCTTCCTGATGAATCATGGAAAGAAAGTTATGTAAGTGCTCAAGCCAGGCCACTTCGCCTTCACCAACATACATGTGAGTGGACAAGAGATTGAAAAGCTTCCTTGAGATGGATACATCTTCACGATTCGAAAAACACCTCGTGGGAAGAAAAGTGCAAGACTCCATGAAAGATATGACAAGGTTCAAAACTGGATGAGAGGACACAGCTTGTCATCAGGCTCTCCTTCTAGTGCCAAAAATGTTGATGGTTCTAGACTCTTCAACATGTCACGGGGATCTCCCTGGTAAGAAGTCCCAGTTAGACCTCATACCATTTGGTGTAGGAGTCCCAGCAGTGGGTTGTAAGGTAATGCCTTGACCGTGATGTCGCATAGAGGCAATGTTAAAATTGGAAACTAGGGCCAAAATTCATGCGGGTCATCTTATTCATGGCTGATAATATGTTCATTAGATTCCTCTCATCGAGAGGTGTAGGATTGATCTAAAGATCATCTGATTCCAATAAGTATTCATGGAGATATAAATTTATTTTGATTATGGAATTATTATCATGCCAACCTACAACTCATGTAGGCTCAAAAGCCCAATAGTCGCATCTATTCAAACATCATCAGTTGTGTATAAATACAAGAGGAATTTTCCTCATTTGCACTCACTCATCTCATCATATCTCTCTCTCTCTCTGCGCAAAAAAGAGTCTCTTCTCCACTGCGCAGAAAAGGGTCTCTCTCTCACACATGTGAATCCATAAGCTATTGAAACTGAAGCTGCAACTGCAGAAGTGAAGTTTGAACTACGTGGACCAAAAGATCTCCTCATCTGAACTGTGTTGTAGGTTCATCTGAACCTCCTCTGAAAGCCACAACTTTTGGTGGTGGAATCAAGTCGATCCAACAGACGGTTTGTGAGAGATCGACTGCCCTAGTTTGAAGGAAGTTGCTGAAACTAAAGCTGCAACTGTAGAAGTGAATTTTGACCTGCGTGGACTAGAATATCTCCTCATCTAAACTGCGTTGTAGGTTCATCTGAACCTACTCTAAAAGCCACAACTTTTGGTGGTGGATCCGACAGACGGTTTGCCAGATATCGACTGCGCTAGTTTGAAGGAAGCTGCTAAAACAGAAGCTCCAACTACAGAAGTGAAGTTTTACCTACATGGACTATAATATCTCCTCATCTGAACTGCATTGTAGGTTCATCTGAACCTTCTTTGAAATCCGCAACTTTTGGTGGTGTAATCAAGCCGATCCGATGGTCGGTTTGTGAGATATCGACTGCCCTAGTTTTGATGATGAAGCCGCTAATGCTGATGCTGCTGATCTAGGGTTTGCTACTGCTGATATAAATCAGATTTATTTCACTATTTCTCTCTACTGAATTATTAAAGATGAAAGAATATTTGATCAAAGGGTTTCCCCACACATTGTGGGGTTTTTCCTTCGCTAGCCGCCACATCTTGTGTCTCTTGTCCTGGCTTGTTTTCTATCAATAGTTTAATGTTCTATCTGCACTTTACTTTATGTACATGTGATTGCTAATATATGGAATATAATAAGAAAAATAAGTAAACTGTTATAAGCATAGAACATACCATAGCTTAACATGGTATCAGAGTTGAGGTGAAGACAAAGCCTGAGCAAGAGCAAGAGCAATCACCAAAGAGAAGATTGGCAAGGCTATCCTAGAAGAACAAGGAGTGTTGGACCATGTGAGAGGCAATATTGTTGAGCCTCCATCAAATGCATCCGCTGCTGCTAGGTACAAATGGAAAACTGGAGAAGTCAAAACAAAGAAGATCATCCGGGACTCTATCGACAAGAACTTGGTGGCCTACATCTTTGACCTGAACACCTCTAAGGAAATCTACAATAGACTAGTGATTTTATTGAAAGTTAATGATGCAAATCAAGTTTTGGTTCTTAGAAATAAGCTAAGGTAAATCAAGAAGGGTAAAGATGAGAGTATGCAAGCATACTTCTTAAGAATCACCGAGATCAAGAACGATCTCCTATCTATTGGGGAGACTATTACTAATAGGGAAATGGCACTCATGACTCTTGGAGGATTACCATCCAAATGGTATGTGTTCAGGAATACTCTTCTGAACAATAATGTAATTCCTGGTTTCGAGGAATTAATGGCTAGATGCATTCAAGATGAAACAAGGGTAGAAGAGCAAGAAATGCCCATGCCTAAAGGTCCTCCTGCTGCCTTTTCTTCTCATGCTAAGAAAAGAAATAATTCCAGGACTAAATCAAAAGGAAAGGTTGGACCTAAGGGTGGAAGAAAAGGATGATGTCACATCTGCAATAAAGAAGGTCACTATGCAAGGGAGTGCCCTGATAGAAATGACTCTCACCATGACGATGATCAAAATCCCTCTCATGGTAATCGAAAGGATGGAAAATTCAATAGAAAAGGTAAAAGGAATGCTGGAAATCAAGGAAGAGGACAACCATTCAAGAAGGCTAGAAACTCCAGGATGTATTAAATGCACCTGACCTCCAAAAGAACTTGGTGTCCATCTCGGCAATGGAAGACAAAGGCTACAAGGTAACATTTAGCGATGGCAAGGTACGTTTATCAAAAAATAATGTTAAAGATGCCTTTACTCTTGGGTTTCGTGTTGATTCATTATCTCAAGTCGATAAAAGTCAGGTAGGTGTCATGTCTTATGACACATCTCTTGAAGTCTGAACTTTGGCATTGGAGGTTTTCCCAGCTTCATTATAAAGCTCTACCCGATGTAAGACAAATGGTTACAGGGATGCCCTAATTCCGAGTAGAGAAAGAAGGTGTATGTCTAGGATGTGCTGAAGGAAAGCTCAAAAGGGGACCATTCCCCTTAAGCCAAAGAAATACCTCTGATATATTACAGTTGGTTCATTCAGGCATACCTGAGGTTGGCATTAAGAGGGAGACTACTACTCCACATACTCCTGAGAAAAATGGTGTGGTGGAAAGGAAGAACCATATGATTTTGGAAGCTGTCTAGAGACTTCCGAAGTTTCTATGGGTAGATAATGTAACAGTCCATGATGTGGAGGAACCCATGGATCCTATTTATCTACCTAAGCCTTCCTCTTCTAGGAAGAGGCCTTCATGGCTTAGGGTGGTACTTGATGATGCTGAAGAACATGCTGCACCCCGAGGAACCTTTCGTGAATGTAAGAAACCTAACAGGTATCAGGGATACCTAACCATCATGAGCACGATTATACAAAATGAGCCTTCATCATTCTTAGATGTCGTCAAGCATCAAGTATGGAAGGATGCTATGGCTGAAGAATATGAGTCTATTATGAAGAATGATATCTGGAAAGTAGTTCCCAGACCCCAGGACAAGACAGTTGTTACTTCCAAATGGCTTTACAAGACAAAGCATGCAGCAGATGGAAGTACATAAAAGTATAAGGCTCGTTTTGTTGCTCGTGGTTTCTCCCAAAAGGAAGGTATAGACTATGATGAGATATTTGCACATGTTGCCAGATATACAACCATCCGCTTGACCATAGCCCTTGTGGCTGCACAAGGATGGAACCTACATCAGATGGATGTCAAGACCGTGTTCTTGCATGGTTCGATCAAAGAAGAGGTCTACGTGGAGCAACCTGAAGGAGTTGAGATTTATGATTGAAAATCTCATGTATGCAGGTTGAAGAAATCTCTTTATGGCTGAAGCAAGCACCTCGAGCATGGTATGAGAGGATCGATAGCTACTTGATGAAGCTGGGATTCACTAGGAGTGAAGCCGATCCTAACCTTTATTTTAAGGTTGAAGATGACAAACCTCTCATACTGGTACTGTATGTGGACGACCTCTTTCTAATAGGTGCAAACCCTCTCATTCACAAATGTAAGAGGGAGTTGGCTTCTGAATTTGAAATGAAGAACCTAGGACTTGAAGTGTGGTAGAAGCCAAGGGAAATGTTCCTATCTCAAGGAAAATATGTGGTGAAGATTCTGAAAATATTTGGTATGATGGACTGTGAGCCTGTGACTACCTCGAGGATCTTAACTTTCAGAAGTTATATGGCAGTGATCTCGGACCAGATTTGGGAAATACCTCTAAGTTTAAAAAACTCATTCGCGTTGATGTTCTTGGTGAACCTCTGTCTGAACATATGTTTTGCAGTCAGCATTGTGAGCTCATATTTGGTTGAGCCTCATTGGATTGATGCCAAGAATCTTCTAAGATGTCTTCATGGCACAATCACTTATGGGTTAAGATACACTGTCGAAGATGTGAGATTACTTGGATTCACTGATGCTGATTGGGCAGGAAATGTGGAGGATCGTAAGAGCACTTTCGGGTGCTATTCCTCCTTGGGATCTGCTTCGATATCCTGGATGAACAGGAAGTAGAAGTCAGTGGCTTTTAGTACTGCCGAAGTAGAATATATTGCTGCTAGCATGACCTCCTGTGAGGCAGTCTGGTTGTGAAAGCTCTTTAGTGAGTTGTTTGAATTTACATTGGTTACCACCGTGATCCTATGTGACAACCAGGGTGGGATTCATTTATCAGAGAATCTCGTATTTCATGATCGCTCCAAGCATATCGATATCAAGTATCACTATACTCAAGATATGGTGCAGCGGGGAGCTATAAGGCTCCAACATATTGGTACAGATGAACAGGTCGCCGACATTCTGACAAATCCCCCAAGAAAAGTCAAACTCCTAACTTTTCGAGAAAAACTTAGTGTTGTTCAAATACCCTCTGATGAGGGTCCTGTATGATGCATTGAGCTCTGGGAGCTCCGGGGGGGTGCGGGGTACTTCTTGGAGCGACATATGACCACAGGGTGATTCACCATCCCCTGGTGGTGTACATGTACACCCCGTGGCGACTATGTAGCAGGATGATTGGTTCTCCTATAAGGCCAGGATTGATGTGTTCTCCATGGCAATTGTATTAGGATTGATGTGTTCTCCATGGCGATTGTAGCAGCATTGATGTGTTCTCCTGTGAGGCCTAGGTTGATGTGTTCTCCATGGCAGCCTAGATTAATGTGTTCTCCATGGCGATTGTAGTAGGATTGATGTGTTCTCCTGTGAGGATAGGATTGATTAAGTTCTCCTGTCGAGACATCCTACCCATGCAGTCTGGGACTCATGGGAAGCATCTCTCATCTTATCTGCATTGTAGGTTCATCTGAACCTCCTCTGAAAGCCGCAAATTTTGGTGGTGGAATCAAGTCGATCCGACGGATGGTTTGCGAGATATCAACTGCCCTAGTTTGAAGGAAGCTGCTGAAACTAAAACTACAACTGCAGAAGTGAAGTTTGACCTACGTGGACTAGAAGATCTCTTCATCTGAATTGCACTATAGGTTCATCTAAACCTCCTCTGAAAGCCGCAACTTTTGGTGGTGGAATCAAGCCGATCCGACGGTCGTTTTGTGAGATATCGACTCCCCTAGTTTTGATGATGAAGCCGCTAATGCTGATGCTACTGATCTAGGGTTTGCTACTGCTGACATAAATCAGATTTATTGTACTACTTCTCTCTGCTAAATTATTGAAGATAAAAGAAGATTTGATCAAAGGGTTTCCCCACACATTGTGGGGTTTTTCCCTAGCTAGCCACCACATCTTGTGTCTCTTGTCTTGGCTTGTTTTTTGTTGATCATTTAATGTTCTATCTACACTTTACTTTATGTACATGTGATTGCTAATCTATGGAATATAATAAGAAAAAGAAGTAAACTATTATAGGCATAGAACATACCATAACTTAACAGACAAGTAAGATAACTCTGTCAGTAGCAAGGGTGACTGATGCAATGAGCCAAAGAAGGTGTATGATAGGTTCTAACACATAAAGGGGAGATGAGGGTGAAGGTGAGTTCCAGGTTAAAGGGATCAATCCCAACTCGACTAGGAACACACATCACAAAAGGACATGCAAAACTTCCGGCGAAGCAATCCACTCGAATGTGGCAGTCACAACATACAAGGTAAGATAACACGTACAACACTCACGGATCAGTTTGAGATGAGTGCAACAGTTTTTACAATAAGGTTCATGCGAAATATATGTCTGGTTTCGGCAGAGAAGTCAACACGGAAGAGACAGCATTAACAACATATACAACACATTAACAACAAGATTCATATAATTGCATAAAAATTAGTTCATACACAAATACGTAAGTTAAGAAACATATATCATTAAGGAAACCGGAGCAGTCCAACTACAATAACAACATATACATGAAAATGTGTTGGCTCTTATTATATAAAGAAGTGTAAGTCACAATCATACAATACATCCATGTAAACCGGAGCAGTCCAACTAAAATAACAACATATCCATGAAAATGTGTTGGCTCTTATTATATAAAGAAGTGTAAGTCACAATCATACAATACATACATGCAAACCTACTCCTCCAAAGAGATGAACTAGCTCTGTGCAGTTGAGAAGCCAAGGCGCGTTACAATACTATCCAAGCTTTATCCAAGATAGTCTTGTCAGAAGCTTGGCTAACCAAAGCCTCTATCATGAGTTATGGGGGACTATTTATAGCAAAGGGTGGGGTGACCCTTGGCATTCCACTTTGTGACAATTCAACTACCCTCATGACTCTTCACCTACTCTATGACTGTTACATCCAATCATCGACACTTGACATGACTCAACATTACAATGCACATTTACTCATGTGAGACAACATGGCTTGAGCAAGCCTTGCAAGACATCACTGACAATCAGTCCGCTATGATGAGACCGAATATTTGACATGCTTGTGATGATGAAGGTGGTGAGTTGATGCCAATCTTGGTCGTCCATGATGGTGTGCATGCACCTCATCGTGACATCTTGTTGAAGAGAACTCTTACCTTCGTTGCAACTGGTGCATTGGTTCAGCCCCTTCATCCAACTCATCTGCTAACATGCGCATGGTCTTCTTGAGTACGATTGAACTGGAAAGACACTGATGCATAGTGTCTTTGTCGATCTTCAAGTGTGTGCTGGTGGTCATGCACATCAACTTGTTGAAGTACATGTCCAGCCGCAGTTGGATTTTCTTCTTGTCTTCACCTTGCTGAGTGTGTTGAATGGGTTGGATTGCATGAGTGCACTCAACGACATGCATGCTGATGAATCCCTTACATGCGATCAAAAACACTGCTCACCGTGCCTGCTCTGTGTCAGCTGCTGGGATGGATCCTTAACTTGTACGGGTGCAGTTTCATCCTTGAGTGCATGTTGCAAACACTGTTGTTCATGTTCCTATTGTAACTCATTCATCTGTCTGTGCAGCTTCATGATCTTCTGGATTTGCTGCTTCAACACATGCAACTCCTTCTTTGTTCCATCTTCTGCCTTCGTGAAATCTTCATGTCGCACCATCAATTCATAGCTAGAGTCTCCAAACTGGGAATGCGCAATATACAATTCCAGCTGGGAAGGATTACTAGCCTAGGGACATATTTGTGCAATTTCTTGGGCCAAGCAGCCACTATCCTCCATAAATGCACAAAACAGTCTTGGAGGCCAGTTCTGGGTAGGAATGCGCAAATCTGGAGACGAAGGTGAGCCTTCCTTCCCCAGAGTGCACAATGCAGCCTTGGTGAAGGCAGAGTCTGGGCCAAGATTGGCCTGACTTGTCGATGGGCAACTGAAAGCAACTAAGACAGTAAATGCATGGCAACACTAAGTGATAGAAGAAGTGATTGACAATGTATGCAAAAAATGACTAAAAGATTCAGCAAATAGATCAACATGCATGTGGGTGAGGCAATTCGCTGGTTGGGAAAATGTCCATGCAAAATAGTTTCATGCATGCGACAGTAGTGAGATAGCAACGAAAAATGAAACAGAGTTAAGAAAAGCTAGTATATATGTAAACTATGGCAAGCGTTCAAAGAAATCAAGCAAACAGTACTCTCACAAGCGAAAACACAGAAGGCAACAGAAATGCAGCACAAGGCATGGGAAGCAGGCTTACCCAGAACAACTGAGATGAATGTGCCAACTATTCCTAGATGTGATGTGGAATGTCATTGCTGCAAGGTTGATGTGAGGAATGAGCTCTGTAGCATCCTGTTGATGAGTTATTATACTATCGAGGTTGTGACATGCATGCCACGAATCTAGGGGAAGCGACACTTGGTGGGAGGTTTCGGAATTGATTCTTGCATGTAACCTCCAACTACTAAACATAGATCCCTGAAACAAGGGATGCCTTTGCATGCTGCCTTGGGAGAAGTAGCCCATACATGCAAGTCTATTTTTCTCAGTCCCGGAGGGAACCGGTCAACTCAACTACACATGCAAGAGACTACTCGACTACTGGAGAAAAATGTGCATTTTTGGCTGGGAGCTGGGAGCTGGGCTTGCTGACCAGGATATTTTGCAATTTTTTGGTAGAGAAACTAACTACTACCTAGATTTTTGCAAATTTTGGGCTGAGCAGCCTTGCTGGGGAAATTTGTGCAAATCCTGTTGGGAGTGTTGGCAGGCAGGATTGCACAATCCTGCCTGCCAATAGGCTACCTAAGAGGATTGCACAATTTCTAGAGGGAATGTTGGTTGCCCTCCAGAAATGCACAATTTTCAAGGGGAAGCTGTTCAGCCTGCAGCTGGACCAAGTTCGGGTGAACAGCTTATGATGGGAATGGATCAAGCTATGATCGACAGGTTGCCTTTGTGCAAGAAAGACAATGAAGCTTGTGAACTTGACGAAGCAAGGCAAGCCACTATGAAGGTTGGAAGGGAGGCTCCAAAATGAGGCTAAGGAAAAATTTTGGAAGGTAGTTGTAGCTGCTACAGTAGGTTGATTTGACTTATCATATGGAAGAGGAATGAGAGAAGCTCATAAAGCTCATTGAATAGTTCAAAAAATCAAGGTAGCATTCCAGTAGGAAATCAAGAGAGTTCCATATTTTGAGGAGTAGAATCAGAACAAGATCAAATATTTTGAGTGAAGGTGCAAAGATTGAGGACAATTGGAGACTATGAAGTAGCATATTTTCTATTTTGATCAAGTTGTTATGAAGAATATCCAAAGTTCTTTGGATAAAATTCATTTTTATTGTAAATGTCTAAATATAGGATTTTTGTATGAAACTTTGTATATATAGTTTTGATAAATTGGAAAAGGGTTTATTCCTAGACCAAGCTTAAGATTTTTATTTTAATACCTGAATTTTTTAAGTTAATCAAGAAATTATGTTTTCAACCTATGAAAACATTGTGTTTCCAATGAGTGTTTCTAGTTTTTCATGTTCTTTCTCTCCAATACATATTTGAATGTGTGGATAATTGGGAAAGGCGAGTAATATTTAACCTCATTGAAATCCCCTGGTGAAGTTATGTTCATTACTGAGTCAATTAGGCAAACTGTTTGTTTGTTATTAATTACTATACAAAGGTTAGATTGTTTCCTTTTGTACAATTCTTGTATGTATTAATGTGAGTTGTGGAATGTTTATCCATATGCTTTCTGTTCATATTTGATTATTAAGTTTAATATTGAATGCATATAAATCAAATATTTCATATCTTCTTTTATCAACACCATTTAAGAGATTGTATGTTGTTAATGTTGAAAATCAACACTTTGATCGATCTTTAAATGGTTTAGAATTATTACTTAAGTAGAGGTTTTATCCTTGAACCAACCATTTTAAAAGACACAACAGATATCATACAATGTTTTGATACAATTTATTTAGCTAGGAATTATTAGCAAAGGAAAACAAATTCCCTGGTTGTTCCAATAACAAAGAAGAACCTAAGAAAATATTCACTCATGATTCTAAGAATCCTCCCACATTAGGTAACAAGGGTTGGCCTCCCTCCACCTTAGGGGGTATTCCCTATTCTAATGTTAATTAAATAAATGTTCTTTAAAAGAAAAATAATAAGGTTAGATTAATGATAAAAGAGTGTTTTAAATAAAATAAAGTTTTAGGGAAAGAAAGGTGGTAGACACATAACATATGAAACTTATTTAAATAAAATATCATTTATGACAAAAATGAGGTTAAATTATATATCATAATTCACACATGACATTAGGGTTAGTAAAAATTAAAATTAAAATAAATAAAAAAGAAGAAAGTTAGAACAAGTTGGATTAAATGCATCTAATTGAAATGATAATATGACATCAAGTATCATTATTAATTTATCATGCAACAAAACAATTAGAATATTTGATTTAATTATTTCTAAATAATAAATATTGGAGAAAAATTAAACCAATATAATGTGTGAAAGATTAAACAATCTGATCAAAGTCATATCATTGTTAATCTACCACATATGTTAGTGAAATAAATACAATGAAGAACAATAATAAAATTAAAAAGAAATTATATGAAAAAACTGTTTTTTTTTTTATTATTCAGGTTTAATGTACAAGTAAATTGTAAATAACATGTATCATTGTGAATTCAACTTGCAACGAATAAACTCAAATCAGATTTAAAACTCTTATATATCATGTATTCAAAAGTAATGAAATCATTTTATGTATTCAAGATTGATGTATAATCAATTGTGTTTGGATGGAAAGAATCCTATATATAGGTTTATTTGTCTTCATTGTAAGCATGCCAAGTGCCAAGGTGCTAAGGGCTGAGCAAGGTCTCCTAGCTAGTGTGAGGGGCCAAAGGTTGAGCAAGGTCTCCACATGTCAATGTATGGAACCGAGAGTTGAGCAGCACTCCCCGAAAAACTTGGTCAGGATTTTGACTAAAATCTAATAGAATTCCATTAGGTTAAGGTTTTCCAGAATATTTCGAAGTATTCTTAATATGTGATTATTTCTATCTCTAATTGTGATTAATATTTATCTTTACCTTTCTTTTTAAAACATAACCAAATCTATTAAAATGAACTAAATACAAAAACATTTAAATTTATGTGTTCCAAGACTTCGTTATACCCAAAAATTTGACAATAAGAAGTGTGACCAATTTAGTGAGAAATACAAATTAACCAATCAAAGACCTTCCCGGCCCATAAAAATGAATGAATTCTTGTTCGGATACCAACAAATATGGGTGGTATTACATATTCATTACAATGATACATACTCTACCTAAGAAAAATCCCGCCCTTAATGAGAATAAAATAGACTGATCCCATAAACAGCAAAATTATTTATCTCCTAAATTAATAGTTTAGTCTGCACAAATTCTAACAGGGTATATTACGAATTCAGATAGAATGAATAACTTTTAGTTGAAACTAAGCAAAGGGTCCATTATTATTAAAACACGTGTGCTAGAAAATCTTGTTGTTCTCTATCATTTTCTATCTTCTTTAAAAAAAAGTTGACTCCCGCTCTCTAGTCTACCTTGATGTTCATATTGATACGCCAATATGGTATAATGTATCATAGGAATTAAGTTACAAAGTGTGTTTATACCATGCTAAAAACTTAACTATAGCATTTTGTTTGAATAAACTATAATTCTAAACAATTTATAATGTGTTATAATAGTTGCACTTAATATAGTTTTAAAAACTAAAGTTATAATAGTTGCACTTAATTCATTAATAACTTAGATTTATAGTTTTAAAAACTAAAATTCAAATAAATGAGAATATTTATAATCCATGTCATATAAATTTCAAATTTTAGTATTTAACATTATTCACGAATAAGTTGTAATTTCAAGAAATTAGTAATCTATCTACCACATAGTACCTACCACACAGTACGATGGTTGCTTGTTTATTTTTAGTAGCCACATAACTTTTTTTTCAAGGTATTTTCACTGGTTATGAATCAATATTTCATAACGATAATAATTCATTAATGATAATATTGAAGGTATTCATATGCTCTCTCTCTCTGTCTCCATCCCTCATCCTCAAGTTATACAACTTTTTCCACAGGAACAATTTGTTTACTAGGAACTTAGACTGATACAAAGACCCTAAGTTGTCCAACAAATCATTTTTCATAGCTTCTCCTAGCACATTCAATAACACTAAATATGATAGACATATTCATATTGTGTGCATTACCTTCCAATCCAACTTCGTCCAATCTATTGTTGATATCCATGTCGGTGTTGGACTTAGATCCACAATAATCTATTGATCTATGTTCACCAACAAGTCTTCCATTTTGAGTTTCTATTACTCAAAACTTTTCCCATTAAATTTCTCGATCTCTACTTTTGAACTACTTTCCATTTCTTTTAACCATAAGTATCACTCTTGTAGATCCCCAACTGTATCAACATCTACCAAAAACCTGAGTAAGACCCCTTAGTCATAAAGGTGTCCCAACGAATCCGAAAATGTTTACATACCAAAAGTAAGTTTTAACCACATATAATTAATTACTGCATACAAATTCTTAATAAAAAAAGAAAATCTACAATGGCACATACAAATTTATACATAGATTTTATCTTAGAAACCTAAAATTGGGAAATTTAACAAACCTTTTTTCATTTTCTTTTCCATGTGTTATGCAATGCAATATACATCTCGTAGCATATGAACCTAAAATCGAACCGTAGTTCCATAAAAAAAACTACAAAACCATGGGAAAATACATCATGCACCACAAAAATTCTCTTAGCAAAACCGTGACCCAAAAACACCCAAAAAGGACACAAAAAACCTCCTAAAAAAATTCTTTGTGGCCACTTCTTCGAACTCCACATAGGGGGGCTCATGCCACCCTACATACCCCCCAACCACGAGGGATAAGCAACTCCACGTCAAAACCCCCTTTGTTTGTGGTGCATATAAGCTATGCAAAAAATATAACATGTACTCAACAACTAGTCTCCTCAGTTCACCCACGGGACCTTCTGTGGGGGAGAAATACCATACCACATGCATTCATATTGGTTGATATATACTGAGGAAAAAATGACATAATATATTGACCATATAATAGGGTGTAAAGGGTAGGGTGTAAAGGGTTTTTATATTGGTAGGTATAAAAAATGGAGCTCAAAGTTCATGAAAAAATATAAAGGGGTATAAAAAATGTTAATGAAAAAATAGATACCTATAATATCTAGTGAAAGTAGGGGTTTTCTAAATTGAGAAGGTGTATTGGGTTTCTAATGGTAGGGGGATAAATAATGTGATTTTTAGAGGTATTTTCTATTATGTAGTCAAATTAGGGGTATTATTTAGTATGTCATGAACACATGTGATATGTCAGAGGTTCATTTAGTGAAGCCCCCATGGCTTCACCCATGCTCATTCTCTTTGATTGCTCATTTTCAACATACCACGTCGAGTGTTTCTTGCCAATTGCTCATTCGTGCACACAAATGTTTCCTATACATGCTTCCTTGTCTTTTCTTGTATTTCATTGGTCAAGTTCTTTGACATATTTCTGTGGGAGCTCTCCACCACGTTAGATCAAAAGCTTCTGATTAGACTCAAGAAGTCTTCTAGAAGTACTCTACCTATATCTTGAATAAAATAACTAGCATACAACCCCACTATTTCCATAAATTTGGAAGTTACTTCCATACCTTTCCTTTAGACATTTTCTTGAAAAAGTTTGACAATCTTAAAATGTGTGCCTCAACCAACAATCCACTGGCAAATATCAATTCTCTAAATCCCCTCTTCATTGTTTTACCTCATCTCATGGCTTTCATTGGTCTATATCAAAGCTTCACCTTTTCATCAAATAATATTAAATTATAATTACAATTATTCAAAATATTTTACGCATTTATATTTATATGCCTATATAAAAATAAATAATGTAATTAATTGCAATATAACAAAAATGTCCCATCAATGTTCCTCTTAACCTATAACTTTTTAGGTTTCTTAATAATAATATTACCCTACATCAAAACCCCTAAAACTCTTTTCATTAAATGAAAACTATAAAATTCTTACTAAAAAAACATATTTTAAGAAGAATATTCCAACTGATTAAGGAGAATCTACCCTTGATAAAATTTCTAAAACATGTTGAACATTATTAAAATGAAACTTAAAAATCTCAAACCTCCTCTCAAGTATATGTGGGGTCTTATACAAAGTTAAAAGATAACATGTATTGTTTGCGTATGAATGCGTATCTCTTATTTGTAGATTTTCCATTGTTGTTATTTGCACGGCAGTGAAATCTGTGTGTTAGGTTGTGTTATGTTTTTTAAAGATATTATAACTTTTGATTAATCTACACGAGGCTTTTAGTATTTTGTAAAAATATAATAATAATTCTAAAAATTTAAACTTCCTAAGCTCTCAAAGCTCCAAGTATATTGTCGAACCTCCCATAAAGTTAAAATGTGTTGTTTGCGTATGCATGCGTTTTTTTAAGGTAAAGTGGTTGTTGGGAGTGTTATTGATATAAAAAAAATAGTTTACCATTGATCAAAATTACATTTCCATATCTGCAACCAACTGATTGTATCTATAGATCTCAGGAATAGATAATACTAAATAGTTGACGCTTGAAGAATAGCTGATTTAATCTATTACATCACTTCTATCTTTATACCATTTTTGTCAAAGTTTTAATCGTAAGGATGATATCGAAAGAAAACGAACATAGTGTGATAGGGTACAATATGATATTTGTAATATGAAAGACAAAATTTCTAAAATTAAAGGAATTTTTAGTCCAAAATTATAACTAGAGAAGATGCAGATGAGTTAGTTTGAGGAGTTACTTGACTTGGTGCATTGATGACTCTATGTACATTTGTTGCTCATTTGACTCTGTGTCGGAATTTGAAACTATATAGCATTCAATGTTGGACAATCGAGCAACTACATTATCCAAATTATACTTGATATCTTTGAGGATTCACTTGATATCCTCTTGGCCTAAAAGGAGTTTATAATTGTCTATTTGTTTATCTCTTATAACCATACTCAATAAAGTTTCCATTTGACGATGGTGAGTAATGGAGTGTAGGAAGTGGATCCTTCTCCTACGACTGTCAGTGTCCAAAAATAGGCTAATCACCAAATTCCTTTGTCTCTAACTCAAGAATTTCTTTTCGAACTTCCAAAGGCACTGCATAAAACAAGTTAGCAATAGATTCCCAACCAAATAGTCTTTTGTGACATGAGGAGGAGGACCTGAGGAGCCTCCCCTATGTCTTGAGGCATGTAACCTTGGTGCGATTGGATTATAGTTCCTGCAGTACAAGATCCTAGTACTTGTGACTAGGTGACTCTCTATAGAGTAGCTCCAGGTGTAATATGTTGGAATATAATCCCTACTTGTCTCAGTTGTGATTATTTCTATCTAGAGGAGTTTGTTCCTAACTATGTTCCTAGATTTCTATGTGGTTAAAATATTCTCTCAACCAACAGTTTGTTTGTCCAAGATAGTTTTCCTATCTTGAGACAATACTCTTGTATATATGTAATATCATATTTGATTAATGAATAGGAAGACAGTTTGCACTATCAAATTTTATCATAGTATCAGAGCTGATGAGCGCCTGGGCCCATGAGGGCTGAGGGAAATAAAAAGTTTGATGATTGTTTTGTTTGTTTTTTCCCTTTGCTTGTTTTCCATCCTTTGTTGTTGCTCTGTGACTACAGATAGGAGTGTGGTTGTTGAGGCTCATTGATCGAAGCAATTTGTGTTAGCGCTGTGAGGAGTGTGGCGTGTACAGGCAAAATTACCACAATGACGTGTTGAGTTGTGGATCTGCCTAAACCTGCAACACAACAAAAGCGAGTTTTGTGCCTTTTTCTGCATTCCCTGTTCCCGCTGAACCTTGATTGGCCATTGACCAACATAGTGACATTGTTTCTGGGGGTTGTTACGTGAACCTGTGGCTTGGAGGATTGATCGGCTGCGTGAATCCATAGAGGTTGATCTACTTCTATTAACGGAGATAGAGTTGTGTTGGATCTTCTATGGTGTGGATCAAAGGGCAGCCCGTGGTGCTGGTGGATGCGCGTGAAGTGTGGTGATTAAGATCTGTTGCGTGCATGGTCAAGGAACCCGCGTGAATCAAGATCTACTGCAAATTCCTGAGTGGTCGGTCAAGGAGCTTGTGTATGTGGCCAAGGAGATTTGAGTGTTGTGTACTTTGTTCACTGCGTGGAGGAGCAACATGGATTGTGCTTCCAGATTTTGCAGATCTGTGGAGATTTGAGTGCTTGAGGTAACCTAGTGCGGTTATGTGAGTTGCAGAGCGTCCTGTCTCGAGGGGCAACAATGCTCCTTTCTACATAACGATGGAGGAGTGCATGATCAACCTTGGCACCACCTTCATGGTAGTTTGGGGTATGAAAATCCCCAAGCACCCTTCAAGATCAACTGTGGGCAGGTTCATGAACTTGGACTACTAAAGGTATATGCGGTTCCTGAATTGGATGCCTGAAAATTATGGAGAATTGTTTTATTTTTTGCATGGATTATTTCGGTCAAACAATTGATTTTATGGAACCATTGTTAGTTTGCGAGTCAATTTTTTGCAAGACACCCCGCTTTCCATTTTGACTCTCCAAATCGCAGGTGGGAGGAATTCTCATGCGATTCAACTTTATTTTATTTTATTTTGATATAGCGTTTGGGCCCGTAACTTGCCAAACTGTGAAATATAAGCTTTGCCCAAGGTATGGGTGAAAATGAATGTGTCTTGGAAGTTGGTATACATATTGAGATTCACGACCTCAATGTGAAGTCATTTTGTTAGAATTCAGAACTCTAACAATGATAGGTAAAATATGGAGATCCAAGATGAGTATGCTAAAATTAAAAATGAGGGTGTCAAAGACTCAAAGTACAAAGCTTATGATATTCAAGTGGGAAAGCAGTGGTGTGCTCCAGCATATGAATGGTATGGTGTATCCAAGATGAGTGGCAAAGGATCCAAATGGTTTTGAAAGTTTGTTTGTGTTTGTAGAATAGACTCTATTATGTTGTAATGTGAATCACATATGTATTAGTAAGCAATTCTATGTAATATTTTATAGTGGTCTTTGTAAAATATGTACTTGGTAACTAAGAAAGTTGGAGTTGTGTTGTAAACCTTGTAAGGCATGTGTACCCCCATAGAGTTCGTGGTAATCCAAAAATCACTTTGTATTTGCAGTGTAATTTTGTGCTAAGTTAGAAACCACATGTAAGAGTGAAGTGGGACAGAGATTCCTATTGGCATGGTTTAGGGTTAACCGAGAAAACCCTCGGCCTAGTTGAGTCGGGTCTTTGGTGAGCCCTAGTGGCTACAAAGCCTTTGTGGCTACAGTGCCCCAGTGGCAACATAGGAGCCTCAATGCTCACAATTTCGAAGTCTAGGTGGTTAGGAGTGACATATCTTACTCACATGAGGAATTTATTTTCTCATAGGTCTCAGCATATCTTCAGCTGGGCACAAGGCATGGTTGAGGGTGATCTCATAAAACCCAGATCATGGTTACAGGTAATCCGATAAAACCCATGATGATATTGGAGGGGGATTTACAAGTACAGGTACATGTATGCAGTTATAATGGTTGACAAAACCATGTATGTGAAGGACATCCTACAAGACTGGTGGTTGCAGTGGTTAGCACCCATGCATTCCGGTGGATGGTTTCTCCTTTATATGGACATCAACATATTCTTTTGTTATGTTTGACCACAACTAGACTTTGCAAATTGATATCGAGACAAGTACTCATTAAGGGGGTGTGTTGGAATATGTAATTCCTACTTGTCTCAGTTGTGATTATTTCTATCTAAAGGAGTTTGTTCCTAACTATGTTCCTAGATTTGTGTGTGGTTGAGATATTCTCTCAACCAACAGATTGTGTGTCCAAGAAAGTTTTCCTATCTTTAGATAATACTCTTATATATATGTAATATCATGTTTGATTAATGAATAGGAAGATAGTTTGCACTATCAGATTTTATCATAATAATATGACGAGAAATAATGTTGACTTTGAAGACAAGAAGCACTAAGATGGACTAGAAAATGTATGGTTTTGTGATTGTAAATCACCCATTTAAAACCATATTGAAAATGTATTTGTGTACCAAACCCCCCAACCAAGATTTAATAATGGAAAGAAATCCCTGATGGGTCCAAATTCCCATGCGTTGTTGAAGGGAGTACTATGACGAGTTTCGAAAGAGGGACCAAACTCACAATTGTGAATAAAGAGTACAAAAAACATTAACCTAGAAAAAGGATAGTGACCTGAATATGAGACTCTTGTTGGCTTAGAGAATTTATAACTGATATGAGCTCTGACAACTTGCATTGCAAATTTCAGCCAAACTAAATAGTGATAATGTTCATCCGAACAACAAGCATAAATGTAATAACTAACCCTAACTGAAATGGACCGAGAGAGAAAATGTAAGAATTGAGAAAAAAATGAACTAGCATAGTGGAGCTATGAAGACACCATGGATAAAATTGAGACCAATTAAATTCCAAGACAAACTAAAGTTTCCAGACCAGAGTAGAGCATACCCAAGATTTGAGTTGAAAATAAAAGGAAACATGACATGAAACACTACCTCCATTGTGTCGCTTATAAATTGTAAGAGGTATGACCCTTAACCTAACTAGTCAAACAATTTCCTCGCTGTAAAACTGAATAGTCGTCTTTGTAAGTGTTTTAGGATGCCTAACTTACCAACACTCTACATTCTTTACCATGTCATTATATTGTATCTCAAACATGAGGGACAAGACCCTTGGTCACCAGAAGTACCCTGTGTACCATCTTGGTTTCATTGGGAGTCCCAGAGCCATTTTTTGTTCATTAATGAGTGCTCTAATATATTCATATTGAAACGCAAAAGCCTACAATCCGACCTGTGGAGGAAGGCCCATGATTGAACCAACAAAGGCGATGGAGTAAAATAGAATGATACCACACGCAAGGACAGATAAGTCGTGGGGTGTGCATTTAAGGCACATGAGGATGAGCTTATAGATACCTCTGAGTAGACTGTTATCTTGCCACATTTTTGTCCTCTTCCTCCAAGTGTAATAACGAGCATCACATTTGAGGTCCGCCAATTTTTTAGCCATCTAAGGATCGCACATGCTGATAATTACTTTTCTATCTAGAGAAATACACCATCAAAGTTAGTAGATTTTCTATGAATGTATTTCTCTATTATTTATTGATTTTCCATTATTATCATTTGTTAAAATTATCAATTTTATTTTTCAATAAAAATATAACTTTTATTGGCCAAAAAAATTCTCTCATGTGATTTCTACAGAAACACTGTTTAATTTATTATGGATCACAAAAGCTTAAATACAAAAAATATAACTTTTAATTAACTTATACAAATATTTAATTTTTTTAGAATTAATTACAATGTAATAACTAAATTATAAAATAAAATAAAATAAAATAATATTTATTAATATATATTATTATATATTAAAATTATATTATTGTGGAATTTAATTTTTATTAGATATTATATTCATATTTTATGGATGGATAGAAAGGTAGAATTTTTTAAGAGGGGAAATAAATTATTCCAGTATTGAACTTTGTGACAACACACTCCTTGGAGGAAATCCATTTTCATTATTACATAATAGAGAAAGTTTAACTATATCTAATTCAAATCAGAAATTAGATATGCTAAGTTCTAACTACTTTGAGTTTAGGGGCTCGTTAATGTTAGTTATCAATGGAATGCTATTAATAGGATTGTGCAAAGTTAGGTTTAAACCAGAGCCAATCCCAATGTTGGATGGAAAAATAATATTTTTATCAATCATATGTTATCATAGGATTGATCTGCGGTTCAGGAGCATGTTATCATTAGGATTGTGCCCACCTAGTCTCAATGTTGGATGAAAAGATGATCTGCTCACCAATGGCATGCTATTATGTGGGCATGTTATTATTAGTATTGTGGAGGCCTAGCCCCAATGTTGGATGAAAGAATGATCTGCCCACCAATGACATGCTATTATGTGGCCATGCTATTATCAGGATTACGCAAAGCTAGCTCCAGTTTAGAGGCCCATTAAAATAGTTATCTTAATTCTTAACAGTTGGTCCCATCCTCAGGGTCTCATCACATTTAAACATAGAGCAACTGAAACTGAAAACTAAACCTCCCCAGAACCAATTAATCTACACCTCACTAAAAAAATCTTAATGCCATCCAAAATCACTCATCACTGTTTGAAATGGTACCATCCATCATTAGCGGTCTCCATACAACTTAGTAGTGCAATGAGCAGTAGATGAATATAACGGAATGAACCTCTGGCTATGGCATTCTGCATTCCTCCTTTTTAAAATTTTACATAAAATATTTTCCTATTTTCAGCCGTCGAGAAGCGTGTGGGGCGACTAAATGCAGGTTGCTGCCATAGGGGGTCTGCCCACCAATTTGTGGGGGGTTTCAGCTAAAGCGTGAAAGAAAATAACAACCCTCCAATTTGGTGGGGAGTTCAGTGAAAGCAGGAAGAAAAAGTAAAAACGCTTCACCAACCAGAGTCGGCAGCTTAGTAGTCATATAATACGTACGTAGGTATAGGAATAACTAACCTATCTTCCATTTTCAAATTTCAAATCTACGTTATTGCTTGAAATAAACAAATAAATCGTCATTGAAACCTTATGAAATTTGAACAACTCTAAACTACCATATCTTATTCATATGTATTATCGCTGTCTTGGGAAATCTAGATTCTCTCCTCTATAAATAAAACCCTAATTTTATTGGCCATATCTTTCAGATATGCCCCCGTTATCTTTCTGAATTTGTGATCGATGTGATGGCCAGATAACCAAGGTCGAACCGCATTCTGATTTAGATTTATATTTAGCGGTGGAGGTATTATCCACTGAAATTATTGGAGCATGGTGGAAGATCTTTTAAGAAAGCATTTATTTCGACTGTTTGATTGGTTTGTGAGATAGATCATTTCTATATTCTCTTTATAAAAATAATGTCAACTATTTGATTTAACTCATTACCAATCTGCATTGTTCAAGATAGATTCAATTTCGTAACCAAACTCGCAAATGAGAGTCTGTAGAAACCAAACTCTCTCCCATGACTATGACTGCATGCAAACGGACAAAGGACAAGAGGGCAAGTTTTTTGAGGAAGGTTGAAACATGAACACTAGTTTACACTTTGGTATTGACGATTAAACGGGGTATTCAAACGTTACCTTAAAAAAAATATGACTGTCACATCAACGATGTTTTAAACACAAACGCAAGTTTCTGCTTTTTCGTTAATAATTACAATTAAATTTATATTTGTTAATAATTAAACTTATATACGAGATTGAGCTGATGTATGAGAATCCCTCAGCCCATTTATGAACGAACTAACCAAAATTCAAATCAAAATATATAAAATTACTATAATGAATCTCATTGACTCAAGCAACCATAAATAACGAATCTAATTTATACTTAACATAAAAATATGCAATATGCAATAATATAGATAAACGTTATAAACAAATCACAAACCTCTCAAAACAAGTATATAGAGGTGTATTTTTAATTATATATAAAATATTTTTACATAAATAATCAATATATTCTTTATTAAACACTATATTTAAATTAAAAAATGAAATTTACTAAGCAAAATAACGTTTTTAAACCTAAAATACTTTCTCAGAAAGCCCTCAAGATCATGAAAACACTCTATTTAGTCACACTTATCATCCCTTGCACTTTATTGGTTCTCAGCTATGGCTAAATCCATAGGAGGGAAGCAACACTTCCTTATAGAGCAAAGTCGCAGTTGAGGATAGTCGCGCCACACAATCAACACCTCTCGAGAACTAGGGAGCCTTAAACCTTAAGGTAGACACAAAAGAATTTGATTTCAACCAACAAAAAAATGAAGAGAGCCAAGAAAAATTTGAAAAAGTTGCGTGAAGAACCCCATGGAGATATTTACCAAAAGTAACAACAAGTCCAAAGTTTTAGGTCCACTCAACCAAGCCACATCACCCAAACCACGTTATCTAAGCCACGTTACCCTAACCGTGTCGCCTATTGTAGAATTTTCTATCTCCTATCACACAATTGCTTCAGAAGATATAGAAGCCTCCTTGAGACAACCCTCGGGTTGAAAAAAAAGGGCCAATGCCTAGGGCATCCAAGAGGAGTGCTTTTGAAGATTATATAAGGCCTTTCTACTGCACTCCATATGTGACGTAATTTGAAAAGAAATAATTCAGAGCTTGGTTCAATAGCCCTTCGCCAAGGTAAACTCAAGCAAACACATCGATCGAAATACACATTGGTAGATATGACTAATCTCAAAGAGAAATGTCTTTATTTTGGTGGCCGACATACAACAATATGCAACTTAACATTGTTGTTGTTGTATAGATGAAAAGGAGGAAGGAAAGGAGGGAAATCGATGCAGAGGACTAGACATAACACATAATCCTAAGCAACAATCTCCAACAAAAATATGGAAGAGTGAGGAGGTGAAAATGCAAAAAAAGTGGAGTGTGAATTAAGGTCTCATGCTCTATTCCTCATGAATACATTTGTCACCAATTAGCATAAGTAAATTTGTGCTTACATACAAGTACTATAGGTTATCAAATAGCACAAGTAAATTTGTGAATTCATAGGTACTACAGGCTATCAAATAACACAAGTAAATATGTGTTTACACATGTACTTCTCACTATAAAGAAGGTTATTGGTGATAAGCTCCCAGTTCAATTAATATTTCCAAAACTTAACGAAGAAGGAAAAATCATATTGGAGCCTGAAGGAGTCACAGAAGCAAGAACCCGATAGCTACGAAATCAATCAATTTTAGAGTATCTCATTAAGTATAAGAACTTACCTACTGAAGGTTCCATGTGGGAGGATGATAATTTTATACAGAAACATCTATAACTACTCAAGCATTCAAGACAACACTTCTTTGAAGGAGAAGGGCACGTTAGGTCCCGGTAATACTAGTGTAGCCCCTTTATTGTTATTGTTAGTGTAGCCCCCTATTGTTATTTTTGTGCCCATGTAGCCCCCATATTGTTATTGTTATGCCCCATAGAAGCCCACTATTGTTATTGTTGTTTCCTTACACTATTATTGTTATGTAGGCTCTAATTATATTATGACCCCTTAGACTCTTATGTATAGCAAGGGGGTTTAGTCATTTGCATCATCCAAAAATTGTTCATTTATGTAATGTAAAGGAGGTTTCCCCCTCGAAGAGGCTAATTTTTAAGTCATTGATCTATCTTTCCTTCTATTTTGTGACTTGGTTGCATAACAATTTCTCTCTCACAGTTTAGCTCTTTCCTCTATGAATTTATCGTGTTCTTATTCAGAAATGGCCACATATTTGAACATATCCGTGTAGGCGAGGAAATCCAAAATATGTTGGTCATCATTAAAAACCCAAAATTAATAAAAAATTGAAGTACCATCGGTTTATAGACAATTTTAATAGAGAAGCCATCCCTAAGAAGGGTAAATTGAGCTGCAAGATTTCCTAAAGTGTTATATGTATTGTTATTAATCCTAGGCATTCATACACATTTAAAACATATAAAAGACGAAATGAGGTATGATACCTCTTGTTGTAATTCTTTAGATGAAGTGAAAGACAATGGATTGTATTTTGTACCTACGTGGTGATTATTTCTGAATCACTAATAACCTTGAGGAACTCTACCTGTAAGTCAATGGATATCTTTAGGCTGAAGATCAATGCTTCATATTTAGCTGAGTTATTGGTACATTCAAACTCCAAACTAAAGGATATGAGAGTCTTCTTCTTGTTTGGGTCCATCAAGATGCAACCAACACTAGCTCCATCTTGCATTTTTGATCCAACATAATAAAGTCTAGACAAAATGTCAATATTTGTAGTTGTATTAATTAAGCTAAGACTATTTTACATCTATAATAAAAGTTCCATTTTCACTAGTCAATTTGAAAGGAAGGAGTTATCACTATTCATCTAGTAGAACTGGAGATGGTTATTCTCAGTTGCAACCGATTTCTAATTCAAGGAAAAAATTCTCAGGTGTTCCCTAAGCAATACTGATTGGTTCATTATGGCTCTCCATTTCAGTGACTTTGTGATTCATATGTTGCTCACTATGAACTCTTATCTGATTATTCTTTCCCTTGTAAGGGAGCCATAAATGGGACTGATCCAAAGCGAAGTAGCCTTGAAGTTCACTGGACTAATCTCTCTTCAATAAAATGCCATGGGATTCTGGTATATCTACCACCACAATATTAATGAATTGACGTAATATTAGATCATATGGAAAGGCGATAAGAACATCGTTGAGTTCACTAATCATTTGTAATTCAAATCTATCCCGCTAAATGCTTTTAGCATTAGTCATTTCTGGATTTGCATTAATCCTTCTATGCACAAACAAATGAATTATGTTAATAGAAGCAAAAAAATCCATAAGGAAGTTATGCACATTAATTGAAAATGTCAAATGTAAGTTGTTGGTTATGTTGTAGCATCTTCTAGTCTCAGGAATTTAAAAAATAAAAAATAAAAAAATTTATTGTATTTAGATGCACTTGAAAATAAAATATGCATGCAACTTTTATAAGTGACATACATTTTTATGAAAATTTTGAATAAATTTTGCAAATAATGCACTCACATAATTATTTGTAGATTTTACGACACATATTTTCTTTGTGATAATCAACGACTATCATTCCATTGTGCATCCCCTCGCTTGATTGACATTTAACGGGGCGGGGGTGAGGCGGTCGGCAATAAATTGTTTCCCTGGAACCATTGTGTTGACGTGGTGGCTCATCGCTTTTTGCGCACCCCTCCTCCCCCAGTCGCAAATCCATAAACAATTTCTGCTAAATATAACTCTCCGCCAAACTTTTAATGCTTCCGCCATTTAAAATGTTGGCTAACTATTTTTTCATCACCACCATTTGCCAATCCCAGCACCCGTTAGCTATTAAATCCCATTTTATGTGGAAATAAACCCATAATGTTTAAGCATATATATATCATTTAAATCATTCTACTCTTGATTTTCTCCTATACACCTAATATTCCTGCCACAATCCTTTCAGTTCACTCCTTTGTTCTCTATCAAAGTTACCATGAATCTGAACAATGCCATTTAAGTGAATTGGACACTATCAGTTGCAGGATTGCAGAATATCAACGCCACTATTTCACGGGTATTTTATCTTCCTTTTCTTTCCTTTTTACATGTAGCAATGAGTTTATAGAAGGGAAAAGAAACTGAAGCTCAGTCAGAGGACGTAAACCCCTCTACATGGGTCAAACTTGATGAAAATCCATTAATTGATATGGGAGCCAAAATTGTAGAGACTTGACGTGAATTTGATCTTTATGAACTTCGAAATTGGGCATTCCAATGGTTCCAAGATGGCAGCAATGAATGTTCTCTTTGCGAATATTTATTGTCCCAATTCATCTTCCCATAAACCCATCATTTTCCATGGTGTGCATATAGGTATTTTCCAAGTGAAAGAACTATCATGGTGTGCATATAGGTATTTTCCAAGTGAAAGAACTATCATAGCTAAGAATGGAGAGCCATTACTTTCCATAACTTCTGAATCTCTCTTGCAAGTTTTAGAAGTTTGTATTCCCAGCTCTCTGCACCCTTTTTCTAGTGAGGTTATGTTAGAAATCTACTAGAAGTTGAATTTCTAGCAGAGAGCTTTTATATTTGAGTCATTCGTGTCAGAAGTAGTTGGAATTCCTAAGAACTGTCCCCTTTATACTTAATCTATGTTCCCATATATTTATAGACAAATTATATCTATGTTATGTTGCTCGTTAGGGTATGACAGGGATGTAGTTGTAGATGAAGTTATACTGGGATTTTTGTTAATTTTCTTGCCAGGAAAAAAACCAACAATATTGTTCAATTTTAGCCAGTTTCTCTTAAAAATTATTCATGAGCAATTTTTAAAGTTTGGAAGTGAAAAATCCTTCAAACATCAGTGTGTGTTGGTCTATTTGTTCTTATATTTTCAGTCAGAAATATTTCAAGTGAAATTGTAGAAGAAAGACGTAGGGAAATCAATGGGCAATTGTCCATTAGACTTCATTGGTCAAGAAAAACTCTGAAGAGTTGTCAATAAGTAATTTTACCGATCTGTTTCTTTATGTATGTGTCAATATTTTAAACAGACTTGATAATGTTCCTAAAATCTCACCAGAGGTAAAAATAATTTTGTAACTTAGTGGGAAAACCAAACTGGGTGACTGGTATTTGTAGATATATTTTACTGAAATTAGACTATATGGTTGTGAAATCCCTCCTTATCACTTTCTAGCTTTTCTTCATAATAGAAATTTTGCCCTTGATTTTATCAGCAAAAGTCTTAATGTGGATCAAATTCATTTCCTACCAAGGAAGAAATAAGCTTTATTTAAACTCGCACAAGTAGGGCCTTTTCTTTGTCAATACTAAAGCAACAGAGAAATAAGTTGACTACTTATTGGCACAAATGAAATTCTAACTAGGAGTCACTTAGCCATATGATCTAATAGGGAGGATTTCAACCATAAGAGCTCAACAAAATTCCACTCCCTATGTCCATGTATCAAAACAAAAAAATGTAAAGTTTGCTAGTAGGGAGACATGGGAGGGGAATTCTCTATAAGCCATGTCACGAGAACAAGATATAGATCACGAGAACAAGATATAGATCAAACACTAACATCTAGTGTCTTAGCAACACCCCATTAGAAGGAAAAGGAACTCAAAATAATAGCAGAACATGTTTCAGAAATAGAGGAAACACAATTCAGGGTATATAAAAGACATAAAATAATGGATACAAAGGAAACTATGTCAGAAACTAGATATTTCTTCACAAAATAGAGTAGTTCATTTAGGCAAGCATGTTTTCATATTGCAGCAGATTGAAACAACAACAAGGCAATCTACGTCTTCAACAACTTTCACTTCTAATCAAAATGTTTTCTCTAAGATCTTGGAAATTCAGAAGAAGAATGAAAATTTGAAATCCATGTCATACACTCAGTTTTTGAAGAAAATTCTTCTACAAATAACAAATTGCTCTCAGAAATAGGTGTTGAAAAAGGACAATTTTAATTAGCTTTTCTTGAACCCAAGGTCCCTGGAGCTAAATCTCCCGAAGATTTCAAGACCTCTATGTTTCCTTTTGATATTACATAGATTCATCCTATTGATCAAATTGACTTACCTAAACAGACTTGAGAAATTATATATTCTTCTTTAACTAGCTCAACCATTATTGTATCGAAGTTGCAAAATCCATTTAACAATACACTTTGTGAGCTTAAATAAAAACAATATCATCACTTTTAAAGGATACTAAAATAAAATCACTCGAGGATATTATTATTAAATTATGTTTGGATACTCAATATATTAATGTTTCTCAAGAATTTATAAAAAATAAAAATGTTGAAATTCAAGCTCTTCAGAAAAGATTGAAGTTGCCCACTAAAAACATCCATAGAAGTAAGAATTTTGAGATCTTGAAAAAGATAAAGAGACTCATTTATCATTGATAATTGAGCAAATATTTAGATACAAAATATTGAAGTAGAGATGGAGAAGTTACATAAATAAAAAGAGCAGACAGGGAACATAATGGCCTTTACATCACAAGTGGGTTCAATAAGAAATGATGCAACAAAATAAGTGGTTGAAGTATTATCTTTGTTAAGTTTTAAAATTCAAGAAATTGATAATTTAAAAGTAGCTCTAGAAAAAGTAGAGAAAGAAAAAGTTTGTTCTAACAATTCTTTAATCACTAAAATCCAAAAGAATTTGAGATTGTGAAAATAACTTGAATGCCAATTAAGCCAATTTGACACTACTAAATGTTTAATATAGGCTAAAGATAACATCTAGCGAGAAATAATGTCGTCATTATCTGATATTTGGTCATCAATTGAGATTATTGTTGGGCAAGAAGAATTGTTAGAGAGGGCAAGGGAAGGCAATGATGAAATCAAAGAAGAGTTTGGAAACAAACCTAGCGAAGCAAACAAGATCATTAAGTTTTTAAGTACAAATACCAGAGAAGAACTAGAAGAATTGGGCATTGAATATAGAACTTATTCATTTCTACAAACTAGAAGAGTTCTAACTAAGAAAAACTTAATGTTGCAGATGAAGGACAAGTGTGAAAGCTTGTCAATACAAGTGAATTTTTTTTACAGAATGTTTTCTATTTTGTAGCAAAGAGGTCTGTCTTCTTTCAAAAATTCACAAGGCCAAATGATAACAAAGAAAGATTATCAAAGGTCACTAAACAAGGTAGCTATGGATAAATCAAAATTTATTGGAGTAAAAGGAGCTCTAATTGGTCAAAGTTTACCTGAAAAACTATATGATGATATTTTCATTTGTTATGAAGTTACAAATTTATTCATAGTTAAGAAATTTTTTGAAAAATATGCATAAGTGGATGAATCTTTCAAAAGAAATGGTTGTGTTGATGGTGTTGGACCCGCCAACATGTCAAGGGGATATCCCCGGTAAGAAGTCCCAATTAGACCTCAGAGTGTTTAGTGTAGGAGTCCTAGCAGTGGGTCGTAAGGTAATGCCTTGACCGTGATGTCACACAGAGTGAAGTAAGATAACTCAGTCAGTAGCAAGGGTGTGACTGATTCAGTGAGTCAAAGAAGGCATATGAGAGGTTCTAACAAATAAATTGGAGATGAGGGTGAAGGTGAGTTCCAGGTTGAAAGGGATCAGTCCCAACTCGGCTAGGAACACACAACACAAAAGGACATGCGCAACTTCCAGTAGAGCAGTCCACTCGGATGCGGAAGTCACAACATACAAGGTAAGATAACATGTACAACACTCACGGATCAGTCTGAGACGAGTGCAACATTTGTTACAACAAGGTCCATGTGAAAGATATGGCTGGTGTCCAACAAAGCAGTCAACATGGATGGGACAACATTAACAACATATACAACACATTACCAACAAGATTCGTATAATTGCATACAAATCAGTTCATACAAAACTACGTAAGTTAAACAACATATATCATTAAGGCAACTGCAGCAGTCCAACTACAATAAAAACATATGCATGAAAATGTATTGGTTCTTATTATATAAAGAAGTGTAAGTCACAATCATACAATACATCCATGTAAACCCACTAGCCCCAACAGTGGAATGTTACAACCACATTCTCCTGCTCCTCCAAAGAAATGAACTAGCTCCGTGCAGTGGAGAAGCCAAGGCACATTAGAATACTATCCAAGATAGTCTTATCAGAAGCTTGGCTGACCAAAAGCCTTTACAATGAGTTACGAGGGACTATTTATAGAAAAGGGAAGGGTGACCCTTGACATTCCCCTTTGTGACAATTCAACTACCCTCATGACTCTTCACCTACTCTATGACTATTACATCCAACCATTGACACTTGACTTACACTTGACATGACTCAACATTACAATGCACATGTACTCATGTGAGACAACATGGCTTGAGAAAGCCTTGCAAGACATCACTAACACTCGGTTCGTTGTGATGAGACCAACTCTTTGACATGCTTGTGATGGTGAAGGTGGTGAGTTGATGCCAAGATTGGTCATCCATGATGGTGTGCATGCACCTCATGGTGACATCTTGCTGAAGCGAACTCTTGCCTCCATTGCAACTGGTGCATTGGTTTGGCCCCTTCATCCAACTCGTCTGTTAACATGCACATGGTCTTCTTGAGTACGATTGAATCGACAACACATTGATGCATAGTGTTCATGTTGATATTCAAGTGTGTGTTGGTGGTCATGCACATCAACTTGCTGAAGTACATGTTCAGCCCTAGTTGGATTTTCTTCTTGTCTTTGACTTGGTGAGCGTGTTGAATGGGTTTGATTTCATGCGTGCACTCAATGACATGCATGTTGCTAAATCCCTTGCATGTGATCAACAACACTGATCACCATGTCTGCTCTGTGTCAACTGCTGGGATGGATCCTTGATCAGGAGCTCAGGACCAAGTGTCGTAAAATGCTCCAAAATGAAAGTGCTTAGAACTAGCTTGAACCTGAATGATTGGATAGAGCTTGTCCTCCTGATTTCAGTGCCACTAATGGTTCGAAAAACGGTCGTTGTATGAGAAAGTTATGCTAAAAAGAAAAATTGCCCAATAACATTGAAATTTTGAATTTTTTCAAAAAATTCAAAATAAAATATTCCACAAAATATTTCTTTCTGGGCAAAAAATAGTAGGTTGCCACGTGGCAGGCCCGGAAGCTGCCATGTGGCCAAGGTGACATCAACAATTTGGGTGCATGTTTAAAATTTTGGTGGAATTGTGGTTTGAACCCACGACTTCACACATACAATTGCAAAGCCTTACCAACGCGCCACGACTCAAGGTCCTGATATGAGGGCGGATTTATAATATTTAAATGTTGTATTTGGTTTGGGCGGAAACCAAAGGGGCCCAGCCCCCTTTACATGGAACCTTGGCCCAAAAAACTGTGGGCTTAAGTCCTTAAACTGTGCATCTTATTTTAACAGTCCCCGCTTATGGATGTTACATGTGTCCTCAGGCCCAAAGACCAGGCGCCAACCCAAACCGCTAGCGCCAAACATCAACGGTCACTGCATTTTATGGTTAACGTGGTCACATTTCATAGTTCAGCGGGGTTTACATTAAACCAAACAAACAATTAACCAAAGTCCCGACGTGAAACCCAAGGTAAAACCGCCGACAATCACTCCCGTTCACATGCACAGGTAACACAACAGTTAAGGTGTGGTTATGACTGGCGGAGAAAATGGTGGAGAGCACCAAATTTGGGCAGGCCCACCATATTTGGCGGCCCTAACTGGCCCCAACTACAGTTAGCTGGAGTGATTCTAGGCCAAATTGGAGGAAATCTTCAATGAGCCATAACTTTGGCTAGGAAAGTCCTTTTTGGATGAATGCTTTTTTTATTTTTGGTTTCTTCGACCTTCTGAAGCCATTTCCATAGGTTTCACAACCATCTGAGGTCATTTGCAGGTGTTTTTGCTTCGCGGAAGTTCCAGGAGCCACCAGGGCCATATCAGTTTGGGAGCTGCATTGGGATGTGTGTAGCCATTGAATGTGGAGCGAAGGTTATTCCTGAAGGATTTTAGTGTTCCAAATCCATTCTACAACTCGTTTCTCCTATTAAGGCATTATTCTCACTGTTTAGCTTTAGGGAAGCTTTCAGGGCCACTAGGGCCATTTCAGTGATTGAGCTATGCTGGGCTAGGTTCATCTGTTTGAGGTGAAACAAAAGCCTATTTCTGCTGTAAGGAACTTTCTGAATCCAATGAAGGTGTTTTCAGAATCATTTGGAGACTTCTAAAGGCCGAGATGCTGAAGAGAAGTTTCAGGCAACCCAAAGCCATCCATGGGAGAAGGCCTAGATTGGGGATGCAGTGCTCATTTTGAGCAAATGAACAGTCATTTGTTTATGTCAGATATGTGCTAGAGATAATAGCAGAGGTTTCAGAGACATTTGAAGCATTATGAAGGAGTTTGTGCCATTAAGAAGCTCAGGGAAGCTTAGTGCACCTATTGAAGGAATCAAGTCCAAAGGAGCCTAGATCTGCCTGCACAAAGTGGATAGCCATGACAGGGATGTATATGGTTTTTCTAAAACCATAGGTTCAGTTAGTAACCTTTTGGAGTTGAGTGTGGAACTTGTAAAATAATTCAAACCATAATCCCAAAGAGCCAAGTCTAGTGGACTAGAGCTCACAGGAGACGTAGCCCACAAGATTAGGGTGAACTCCTTATTAAATTTGTTGTTACGAGTGATGTTTATTTTCTGCCTTATATGTATGATATATATGGTTAATATCAGTTGAAACAAATCAAGTTAAAACACATAAATAGAGGAAAATACATACACCTCTTTCAAGCTAAAATTCCGCATAATGTCAAGTTCAAGCAAGGTCATTTTTTTATTGAATTTGAGTGTTTACTTTTTATTTCTTTAGGCAGAGTTTGTAAAGGGCCAGGTAACTTATGGATCTCATCCTCTCTTTAGAGGTGACATATCCAGTAAATTCCCTTACAGTCTATCTCTGTATTAGAAATAAGTAGTTCACATATTTGCAGATTTAAACTTGGAGTATTTGTGCACTCATTTACATAAATGAAAATGGATACCTTGCACCCTTAATCAAGTACATTCCATTTTCAGATTAGGTTGGTATCAGAGCACTTGGTTTGCTTGATTGTATAGCTTGAAAGGTGTTTTAAGCAGTGTTGAAGATTGGTTGCTTTACTATTTTGCAAACTACATGTTGTTTGAGTTTGCTGAAGTTTGGGGATAGCCATTGATTAGCTAAGTATTGGAGAAGACAAAAAGGAATAGCAGATATTTTCCTTACCCCAAAGGACCTCAAAATCACAACAATATTTTCACTTGATTTGTGTATTGTTGGTTGCTTGAATGTGATGGTTGTAAAGACATTTGGGTGAAAAGCTTTGTCATTTGTTTTGAAAAGCTTTAAGCACATTGTTGAAGTTAATTGGTTCATTGATATTATAATGACAACTTCATCAAGTGAAGATTTCTCCTTCACAAGGTTCTTCGATGAGGATATGAAGCGTGAATTCCTTATCTTGAAGGATATGGTGCAGATCCTGTTTGAGGATAGAAGAGAAAGCACAGTGCTTCATGAGAAATTGTTGGCCATGAAGCAGGAGAAGGAAGAAATTCTTCAAAGATTGCATGATATGGAGTTGCAACTTCAGCAAGCCCAAGAGGCTTTGACCAAGAGCATGCGTGAGAAAGAGGTAATCCATTCTGATTTGTCTTCAGTTTCCTCTTTAGAAAGATGTGTAGGATCTTTTGAAAAGCATACAAGGGGAATAGGATCCAAGCTCATGATTAAGATGGGTTATGAAGGCAAAGGATTAGGAAAGCATGCACAGGGCATGATTGAACCCATTTCTGTTGAGGAACGATCCAAGAATCTTGGACTGGGTTATGTGCAATCTAATGGCGAAAACTCAAAAGCCATGAAGGCATATGAGGCTAATTCAAAGAGAACTTTTGTCCCAAGTTCCATGAGACAAATATGTCAAATTTGTTTCAAAGATGATTGCCATTGTTTGAAGCCTTTGTTGCAGCAAGAATATGGTAGACATGCAGCTTATGGCAAGCATGCAATGTTAGGCAGTTTTCAAGACAAGAACGATGATGTTAGTTTGCAATTGAAAAATGGAGCCTCTACTAGTTCATCTCCTCATGAAGGCAAAATGGATGAATATGCAAAGTCGCACAAGAGGTATAAATCTTCTCATGATCAAATTGATTGTGTTTCTGCAAGGCATGTTAATTTTACATGCTTTAATGGAAGAAAGTTTTCTTGTACATGTTGTTGTCAATTTAACCATCATGTTTCGAGATGCTAGATGAGGAAGAAGGCATACAGGAAGCAGGTGAAGCAAAGAATACCTTCAAGGAAGGTGCATAAGATTTGCACTTTTTGCCAAAAGAGGGGACATGTTGTCTCTCATTGTTGGACTTTACATCCAACTTGTTGTCCCACATGCATGCAGCAGGATGACAAGAAGATTGGCAAAGGTGGAACCACAGATTCCATCATTAATGTGGACAGGGAAGTTTCACATGAGGAAGAATTGCAGCAGCAAAAATTGCCATTGAAGTGGCTTGGTAATAAGTGGATGGACTTATTGACACAGTAAGACATACTCCTTTTGTACATACAAACTTGGATGTATGAATGTTTTTTTTATGTTGTTGCAAAAATTTCGCCATGAAGGTAAAAGATGAGTATTATACTCACTAGTTTTGCAACAATGTTTTTCATTTCAACCCATATGTGTTTTTATTGGGTTGATGTACCTGTTGGTCTTTACAAAAGAAGAGTTGAAGTTACACCTGTACATAGATGTTGTAGGTGTATTTGTCGAACTGTATATAGTTCGTTTTACATGATACATGCATAGGTGTTTGTAAATGTATCTTGTTGTTGGTCGACTAGTGTCGCTTGTGAGCACACTTTTACATTGTCAATTGTGTCACATGTTTCATCAACTTGTATTAATTGTGCCACTTATGTTGTCGACTTGTGACAATTGTGGTGCACATGTTTTGTCGACTTGTGTCAATTGTGGTGCACATATTTTGTCGACTTGTGTCGGTTATGTATACACTTTTTATGTTGATGGTTGATGAGCCCCAAAAATCGGTAACTTATTGGGCTCATTTTTCCTACTATTCTTTATCAATCCACCATTTTTCATAGATTATGCATGTTTTTTTAGTATGTTTATGTTATTTGAATGAATAAGGGTGGTCACTTTACCAAGGAGGCTAATACGTGGTTATTTCAGGTTTTTTGGACAAATTTTGGAACAAGGCCAAGCAATTATGAGCCAGGTGACAGCCAAGCATGAAGGAACAAGGGTGAGGATTTGTAGGAAGGGTGTCTCTTGCATTAAATGGCCCTTCCTCGAAATCTCCACCCTCAACTCGGAGCTCAGCAAGCCACCAAAACGAATCCTAAAGGCAGCCGAGCAGCTTTGTGAAGAGTGACTATTTACTGGCAGTTTGAACAACCGAGCCCCTTGAGTTAAGGAGGGCTGCTAGGACACTCGTAGAGCATAAATAGGAAAGCTTCAACCTTCGTAGTTTACTTTTGGAACTGTTGGGTTTTGCACTATAGTGCTATCATTGTCTCAGCTCATTTTTGTAGCTACTGTTGTATAACTTTCTTGTGACATGATTAAACAATGTAAACTTTGAAACGGGAACTATAAACTCAAAACGGGAACTCTGGCCCAAAAACCCCAAAAAAACCACAAAAACAGTGCTAAAAACGAAAAGTGTGTATACTGGAACGATGTTTTTTTTTTAGGCGTAAATTTTGAACGTGTTTTAAAAATGGCAGTGACTACGAAATTTTCTACGAAATTTTCCTGCAAAATATAGCTTCAAAACGAAAGTGTTGATACTGGAATAATGATTTTTTTTTTAGGGTCAATTTTCAAACTTTTTAAAAAATGCTAATAAAACCAAATTTTTATGTCTCAAACAAAGTTAAATTTTAAGGAAAAAACACATTAATGTTTCTGGTAGAATATCATTTTTCTTTCCTAAGTATAAATTTAACATGTTTTCAACCACAACATGCTAGATACAAAAGAAATTGAAATTTTTTTAACTATAAAATTAAAAAACCATGACATTATGAACAAATTATATCATTGAATGAATTCAAAAGTCTTTATTTGTATACTGAATAAAACAGACATTATATCTGAATTTCTGATCGGAGAACCCACAGTAATGGAGTTTTTACACCAACGTTTCGAATCCCAAATGGGATCCATCATCAGGGAAAAAAGAAAGATGAAGAGAAAGATGATAAAAAGAAGAGCCAGAGGGAGGAAATAAATACTCATGAGGGCAGAATAATAGAGGTAAAGCACAGGTCGGCTGGAAATAAATGATGAAACCTAATTTTAATTTTAATTTTATTTATTGATTTTTTATTTTAATAAATTAATTAATTTATTAAATTAATCTTATTTATTTAATAACTTTTTAAGATAATCTTAAAAATGTATAATTACCTAGATACTAATGTATATAATGATAATAATATCAAAAAAAAAAATAAATAAATAAATAAAAAATTTAAGAAAAAACTTGAAACCCTAAAGTAATATAATCTAAAAACCAGAATATAAATTTTAATATATTAATATTTAAATCATAAACCTAATACTATTAATATTTATATAACCTAAAGACAAAACTAAAAACTTTTCATCTAAATATTTAACTAACCTAAGGACTCTACACACATTCATATATATATATTAGAATTAATAATTAAGCCTACACCTTCATAAATATATATTTAGAGTTAATAACAATCAAGCCTAAAGCCTATATCAATTTCTAAAGACTAAAGTAAATATTTTAATCTCTTAAAACTATATATACAATTATATCTAAAACTAAGGCAAATATATTAATATTAATAAACATGATTCTATAAGTTAATGAATATATATGACAAAATAATATAAGTTAATGACACTATGTGACAAAATAATATTAATATATAAGACAAATAACTTAATAATAATAATATGGTTATAAAACTTTAATATTAATATAAAAATGACTATATAACCTGAGAAATTTTTTAAACCTGATCACTATATGACTTAAAATATTTTTAATTATATGACCTAAAGTCTAAATAGCTTAATATATGAAATATTAATAAAAACCTAGCCACTATCTAAATAAATTCAAATTAATACAAATTAATAAAACCTAAATTCTATATTAATTCACTGTTAAAGACTAGACTATAATTAGAACATGCATTAATGCCTAAATATTTTATTAAAATCAAACATTGAGGATATATTAATAATTAGGGTTATAATATAAATAACCTAAAGACAATAAAACTATGAAAGTCAAAACACTTGTTAATGTCTATAATATTATTTATATCTACTATGAAAACTTATATTAATATCTAACTTAATAACTATCTTACCTCCTAGACACCTTTACCTGTTAGACAACTAACCTGGGGCCGGGCTGAAGTTTCTTGATTTCACTGATCAGGGGAAGCCAGCTTCCGCTAATCTCCAATCCGCTGTCTCTGTTCAAATTACAAGGATGCTTCAAGATTTCGAGGGCTTCTCTGATTTTCCGCTTCTGATACTGCTCTTCTCTTGCGATGATTGAGGCGTTTTCTAAGCAGATGTGGTGTTTCGTCTTCGAGGAGTGTTCTGCCAAGGCTGAGGTACGAGATCTTCCATTCTTGATATCAGCGCCATGTTCTTTCAGTCTTGTCTGGAGGGAGCGACCAGTTTCACCTATGTAGCTTTTCCCACACGAACAGTCTATTTTATAGACTCCTTTGAGCTGCAGTTTATCAATATCATCCTTAACCGATTTTAAACTTTGTCTGATGGTACCGGGAGCTGAGAATTGTGTTAGAATGTTTCTCTTTCTTAGGATCTTTGCCATTTCATCATTTATTTCCAGCCGACCTGTGCTTTACCTCTATTATTCTGCCCTCATGAGTATTTATTTCCTCCCTCTGGCTCTTCTTTTTACCATCTTTCTCTTCATCTTTCTTTTTTCCCTGATGATGGATCCCATTTGGGATTCGAAACGTTGGTGTAAAAACTCCATTACTGTGGGTTCTCCGATCAGAAATTCAAATAACACAAACCACAGATCTCTGAAATCCAGACATTATATCTCTAATTTGATATTGCATTGTAGATATTTAAACAATAAAATTTATCATACTTAAGACATAATCCAACAACATAAAAATGCTTCATAACTTCTCATTTAACAAAATATGGAAAACATTAATTTTATTTGAAGATACGATGCATACATCAGTTATATAAACTGTCTTAAACAATTATTCAAAATCACTCATATTTTCTTGCACACCATCAGAATTCACATCTTCAGATGGTGAATTCAACAAAGATTATAATGATTCAATGGGACAAGTCGAAATAAAAATATACAATATTTAGAAACAAAGATTCAATGTGTCCCGTTGAAAGATTCGAATGAGGAACACACTTTCTCCGTTCTTGATGAGCCAATGTCTTCTAAGATATATCGTTCATTGAATTGCTTTGCCATAAAATAGGTTCTGTGAACAACCATAAAAAGACAAATTGCCAACAGGTCCCCATACCAAACGTCCAGTAAAACGATCTCACCTTCATCCTTCTGACCTAATATCTTGTGTGCCAAATCATCTCCACTCTTTTAACATTTTCTTTTGAATAAAAAAGTGCAATAAAATATGCCAAGGTACGAATTTCAGCCTTGCAAAATAAAAAATATATAGTGTCTATAACCACTAGCCTTATAACGCTGTTCTAGGTAGCGTTGCAAGGTTCATGGTTTTAGACATATTGTATATTGTGGACCATATATTAAATATATTCATGGCTGACATGCTCGAACTCAAACAGACCACATCGAATATCTCACCACAAAATAAATTAAATCGACAATTGTAAGATGCACCTCCAACTTTGTTATAAACAATGTACAAACAACTACAATTTTATTCTCCTCCCTTTTTTATTTTTATTTTTTTAAGGTATACGTTGCAAGGTTCATGGTTTTAGACATATTGTATATTGTGGACCATATATTAAATATATTCATGGCTGACATGCTCGAACTCAAACAGACCACATCGAATATCTCACCACAAAATAAATTAAATCGACAATTGTAAGATGCACCTCCAACTTTGTTATAAACAATGTACAAACAACTACAATTTTTATTCTCCTCCCTCTTTTATTTTTATTTTTTTAAGGTATATTTTCACAACCAAATGATAAATATGGATATAAAAATGTTTATTCCATTAATTTATTCTTAATTTGAAAACATAAATTGAAATTTAAAATAAAGTTAAATACAAATATAAAAATTCATAACACTCTTTTAGCATAAAAGATTAAATAAAATTTCAAATTTCAATAGTGATATGTTAGTATTAAAATTATATAATAATTTATTTTTGGCGAGATATTCTCATTTCATAAAATTTAAATACAAAATTTAGTTACATAGGTTTAGGATCTCGATCAACTTCCCAGGCATTGAAACATGTAATCAAACCATCAGGAAGCACCCTCCTTGGTAAAAAAGTATATCGATTGGTCCCTTTTTTAACACCGTACATATAGGAATTTTGTCTCGCATATGAAACTTATATGAATGAAGGTGTGAAATAAGTGAATGGAAGTTCAATAAATGATGATCCCTAAGGAACGTGGGAATGGAAGGGGTGGTTCAATTAACATCGAATAAGGACAACTTGTCTTCAAAAGATAAGATAGTGAATCGACAAAATTTGAAAGATAAATATTGTACAGAGTATTCTCGTCCAATTTCTTAAAAAGAGCTTATATTTCAATAAATGCATTACCATATTCTTATAAAACCATTGAATTTTAATGGTAAAATCATCCAAAATGGAGAGGATTCATCATTTATTGATGGCTCGACAGAATGAATAATAGAAAGAACATCCTAGATTTAGGATAAGTTTTGATAGTGAAGAGAATAATGACCCTAAGTATCTTGCACAAAGTACATGATTTGTTAGCATGCAAGGACGTAATGCGCTTTATAGCAGACATAGGGAGAGATTTCGACATATTGAGTGGATTTATCAAAAATAATCATAATATATCAGAAGCAAACATCAATAAAGCATTGTATCTACAATGACTTACTTAATTTCTCAGGGGTTAAGGGGGAGTATTACCAACCTTGAATAATGTCACATTTCTAGTCAATGGTGCAAATGGACAGTATAGGGCTTCAATTCAAATCAGCCACAATATAGGGTCACAGTGAGCAAAATGGTAAGTGAATACACCGTAAAGATCAAAAATCTGTTAGTGGCTGAGAGAACTTCCCAAACCATGTTGACAATGTAGGTACCTACTAACACAAAGCTATGTTTGATCCTTTAGTTTCCCCAACTCATAATCAAAAATCAGAAGTTCCAAAAATACACACGTGGAAAAAGGTAGTCTATGGGACAAATGATACCTAATGCTCGGTACATTAAAACAATGCACAACACCTAACGCATCTCCGTCCAGGCAGACATACGAAGAAAGGTAGGTAGTATCAAACCTCTGTATTTTGCACATCGAACCAAGGATATGACTAAGAAAAAAGAACAGAACAGAAAAATACAAACAAATAAATAAATACCTGCAGAGAAGCACCTCATCTGAGCGGGAAGAAGCTATGCGACATAGGATCATGGGAATCAGAAAAAAGTGGATGAGCCTGAGAAAAAGAAAGGTACCATATTTACAATTCAATGATGTGGACTGAACCCGTATCTTCTATAGAAACTGCGGCTTTGTTCATCCACCATCAATGTCATTCTAGAACCGTTCTATGGCACGTTTTTGTCTGGATTACCTGAAAGCAAAAAGGGCAGAAGTGGAAAATCAGATAAAACTATACAAAAACCCTACGCCTACTAAAATATTGCTGTAATGTCTTCGTTTGACTGGTTGTGCGAGGAAGGTAATATTTTTTTTTTCCATTGAATATTAAAAAGATCTTATTATCGCTGCGGCGAGGCATAACGCATTCGTTTTCTCGCCCCCTCCGCGGAAGCGGCACCCCCGGGCTGCCCCGCCCCGCCCGACCGACGGCGGGTCGATTCCAGGAATCGACCCGCCGCCGGTCGGGCGGGGCGGGGCAGCTCGGGGGTGCCGCTGCGCGCGGCAGCGCCACCCCCGGGCCGCCCCGCCCTGCCTGACCGGCGGTGGGGTGGCCAGGGGGTGGCGCTGCGCGCTGTTGCATCTCCCATCATTGAATCAAAATCACTCTGGCTATCTAAATCTGAAAGCTTCTCTCACAGAGATGATACCTCTGAAGTCCTGAATGTCCTCGCAGACAACTCCGGAATCGACCCGCCGCCGGTCGGGCGCGGCGGGGCGGCCCGGGGGTGCCGCTGCGCGTGATTCGAAGCCAATGGCGGGTCTGCATTCGAGGGAGAGTTATCTGTGAGGACATTCTGGACTTCAGAGGTATCATCTCTGTCAGAGAAGCTTTCAGATTTAGATAGCCAGAGTGATTTTGATTCAATGATGGGAGATGCAACAGCGCGCAGCGCCACCCCGGGCCACCCCGCCCCACCCGGATGCTTAAAATGCCATGAACCCTTGAGGCAAACCAATAGCGAAATAGGCATGTCTCTAGTCCCCTTGGATGCCAAAACAACTTATTCTCCTACAGCAGCAGTAGAAAATACTGTTGTCAAAACGCAAAGAGTTGAAGGAAAGAGTGAGAATTTTCGTCTGTTGACTTCTGAACAAAGGGATGTTTATTTTTGTGACACAAATATTAATAAACAGGCAAAAGATGCTAATGATCGGGGAAAATAGGATCTTGGACAATAACTAGACCGCATGTATATGAAAAAAACAAAGAGTTTAATTTATAGATAAAATCTGCTGAATTTAAAATATTTACAGTCCTATCAAAGACTGACTCCAGTTATTGTTAATTACTAGAATTTTTTTCGGGAATAAAATTGTTTTTAGAAAATTAAGAGTACGTTTTAATTATAATATTAGATAAAACATCAAGTTTAGTAAGAGTGTTTATGCAACAACTCCGGTTAAAAATTTCAGTTTGGCCAACTAAATTTAGTTTAAATGCTGGGAAACTGACAGTAAAAGGTTAATTGCACAAAGTTTATCTACACAGTAGAAGTCAGTGGTGTCAATGGTTGTGTTGTCGTCATTGTATTTACTATTTACAAATTAAGAACTCTTCGGAAATTAATAAATATATTATTTTTTGGTGGAAGCCGATGTTGGAGATAACCCATCCTTATCTGTTAATTAGGACTGAGCAAATCTTTCTCTTCCCTTTTATTGCATTTTCTTGTTTTTTACATGCGGTCTGGTTATATATATTTTCTGGACGAGGTAAGCGAAAATTGCATTCGAGATTTATACAACTAGCAAATGGACAATAGTTTACACTTTGGATCTACATATGCTTTACTAAAAGTATTGACTATTTCGATAATTTAGTTTCTGTTAGAAACTTATAAATTGGATGTTTTGATTTTGAAGAAAAAGAATATATGTGTTGTTCTTAATGCTGTGTTTTTTGTATATATTGGTTTACAACTTTACAAAGATGGTGGTTTAATTAGCACAAATAAGCAAACCTGCGTTTTTCTCTTTTTAATTCCCCTCTACAATACTGATGGTTTGGTATATTATCCCGCTTGAGCATTTCTGCAAGAAAGTTGTATCTGATCACTACTCTTGGAAATTGTAAATATGATTTCATTCGATTAATTTCTTTTTTTTTTTCAGATGCGTATTCATACTTATGTCAACTCCTGTAATGGTCCCATGGACTACTGTTCCATTCTTTAGCTCAATAGACATTGTTTCATTGTTCAGCTTCATCAAAAACCTGACGAGCTTCATGGCGACAATGGCACCGGCCCGTTTTCAAAAAAATGTTTTGGCGAATGCTTCTGCTTCTCCGAGCAGGAATCGACCGATTCCATTCGATTAATTTCAATCGCTATTCTCAAAGAGATTTATGAAAGAAACGAAGTCTAGAAGAGGAGAGGTTGTCATGCTTATTTATGTGTTTAATATGTTGTGTATGGGTTCAGCCTCTTTTGAAAAATGTGGAAGGCATCATTTGTGTTTAAAGACCTTCTTTCATTCTTTTTGGGGTCTGTCTTTTTTATCAAAGTTTTGCAACTCTATCTACTTTGGATAAAGTTGCAGCATATTTGAATTAGTGCGTATTATATTTGGAGGTAAGACCTATGATTGAATAATCAAAATCTTGAGCGTCTCCCTTATATTATTTATAAGATTTTTGAAACCCTAGGTAAGTTTTTAACGGGAAAGAACGGGAAAGAAGATAATAGCAAATGCATTCTATGTTTCAATACTGAAAAGTAAATAATACAGCAATAATTATACATCATGGAGGCAAAGCATGAGTACACAAGTTACCCCTTCCTTACATAGGCGAGGAGAGCTAATATGTTAACTTTGGCTATGATCTCAAGAGAATCCACATCTTTGTTGAAGATGCCAATCATGGCTGAGATCTGTACGACCAACTGTGATCTAAAAGTTGTAACATCCTCAAAATGAGACATGTTAGTTACCCCACAAAAGGCAGCATGCCATCACCATTCCCATGAAAAGGAGATGCATGGCAATTTAATGATGTCCCAAACATATCTTCTTGTCCGTTGGGCCATCCATTTGTCCCCCAAAAGGACCCCTTTCCATGCCCCAAAGTCTCTGACAACTTTGCAGCTCCACATAACATGCTTAACAGTTTCAGGTCTGTGGCAGACCATGCAGCAACCATCTATGACACTGGAGTGATGTAGCCTATCTTTACCTGATAGAAACGGCTAGATTGCTGAGGACCAATCCACCTCTGCATAGCCAAACACCAGTTAAAAGCACATGCGTGATAATTCTGACACTTTACTCAAAAATACAAAAAGAAGTTTTTTTATTATTTTTTTTTTCAGATTTTACTGTAGAAGTAGCTTAGACCCATGCATTTAACCTTCTTAGAAGTCAATGCCATCTCCTTCAATAGCATTCATCCTCTTTTCCGCATCAGTAGGATTAACTGGTAAAATTAGGGTTTGTGTTTCCTTTTAGATTTTCAGTCTCTTTCTGCAAATAGATTAGCCTCCTTTGAGTTACCTTCTGTCCATCAGTTAGAAAGCTTCTTCTCAGAGCTCATAGAAGTTGGCTTAAGCTCCTAGCGGACTTGTGCCAGCTGACCAAGTGACAGTTGCGGCAAGAGCTAGTACTTGTGCATACAACACTGTCCCTTCCAAGTTTGTTACGAACTACCGGGTTGATAAGAGTAAAGAAGGGAGTCCTAGGAGTTGCAACATTATTGTTGCAATACTGGAGCCCACCAATGGTTGAGTCCATTGTTCAGCATATTTCAAGACAAATTTTTGTTGATGATTGTCTTGCTGCACAAGATACCTTTGGTGTTATTTGGTGTAGGGAAAGAATTTGGTGCAAAGTTGTGCATAATTCTATGAGATGGAAAAGCATGCAAGCAAAGAGGGCTCGAATTTCCACATGGTCAGTGGAAGATTTTAGCTCATATATCAGCAAGTTTCATTGCTGGTTCCTGCAATTTCAGATTTTTCTGGCGAAAGAACTTGGTCGGGATTCGACAAGTACTTGGTTTATGCAACGACATTCGCCATGACGACAGTTAATAAGGCAAGACATTTTGGCATCAGTATGTTGATTTGGCTTAACAGAAGAGGATGTTTGTGTTCTCTCAAGTGTTATACAGTTCAGTTTAGAGATTCAGTAAGCTTTTTGGGACCAAAAGCCTTCTCATTTGGGACATGTGATCAGGAGCTCAGGACCAAGTGTCGTAAAATGCTCCAAAATGAAAGTGCTCAGACCTGGTTTGAACCTAAATGACTGGATAGAGCTCGCCCTCCTGATTCTGGTGCCATGAATGGTTCGAAAAACGGTCGTCGTATAAGAAAGTTATGCTAAAAAGAAAAATTGCCCAATAACATTGAAATTTTGAATTTAAAAAAAAAAAATTCAAAATAAAATATACCATAGAATATTCCATTCTGGTAAACAAATGGCAGGCTGCCATGTGGCCAAGGTGACATCAGTAATTTGGGTGCATGTTTAAAATTTTGGTTGAATTGTGGTTTGAACCCACGACTTCACACATACAATTGTAAAGCCTTACCAACGCGCCACTACTGAAGGTCTTGATATTAGGGCGGATTTACAATATTTAAATGTTGTATTTGGTTTGGGTGGAAGCCAAAGGGGCCCAGCACCCTTTACATGGAACCTTGGCCCGAAAAACCATGGGCTTAAGTCCTTAAACTGCGCAACTTATTTTAACAGTCCTCGCTTATGGATGTTACATGTGTCCTGAGGCCCGAAGACCAGGTGCCAACCCAAACCGCCAGCGCCAAACATCAACGGTCACCGCGTTTTATGGTTAACGTGGTCACATTTCATAGTTCGGTGGGGTTTGCATTAAACCAAATGAACAGTTAACCAAAGTCTTGGCATGAAACCCAAGGTAAAACCGCCGAAAATCACTCTCGTTCACATGCGTGGGTAACACAGCAGTTAAGGTGCGGTTATGACTGGCGGAGAAAATGGCGGACAACTCCAAATTTGGGTGGGCCCGCCATATTTTTCGGCCCTAACTGGCCCCAACTACAGTTAGCTGGAGTGATTCTAGGCCAAACTGGAGGAAATCTTCAATGAGCCATAACTTTGGCTAGGAAAGTCCTTTTTGGACGATTTTGTTTTTGATTTTGGGTCTCTTCGACCTTCTGAAGCCATTGGCATAGGTTTCACAGCCATATGAGGTCATTTTTAGGTGTTGTTTCTTCATGGAAGTTCCAGGAGCCATCAGGGCCATATCAGTTTGGGAACTGCATTGGGATGTGTGCAGCCATTGAATGTGGAGCGAAGGTCATTCTTGAAGGATTTCAGTGTTCTGAATCCATTTCTACAGCTCGTTTTTCCTGTTGAGTCATTCTTCTCACTTTTTAGCTTCAGGGAAGCTTTCAGGGCCACTAGGGTCATTTCAGTGATTGAGTTGTGCTAGGCTAGGTTCAACTGTTTGAGGTGCAAAAAAAGCCTATTTATTGTAAGGAACCTTATGGATCCAATGAAGGTGTTTTCAAAATCATTTGAAGACTTCTAAAGGCCGAGATGCTGAAGAGAAGTTTCAGGCAACCTAGAGCCATCCATGGGAGAAGGCCTAGATTGGGGATGCAGTGCTCATTTTGAGCAAATGAATAGTCATTTGTTTATGTCAGATATGTGTTGGAGACAGTAGCAGAGGTTTCAGAGACATTTGAGGCATTCTGAAGGAGTTTGTGCCATTAATAAGCCCAGGGAAGCTTAGTGCACCTACTGAAGGAATCAAGTCCAAGGGAGCCTAGATCTGCCTGCACAAAGTGGACAACCATGACAGGGATGTATATGGTTTTTATAAACCCATAGGTTCAGTTAGTAACCTTTTGGAGTTGAGTGTGGAACTTGTAAAATAATTCAAGCCATAATCCCAAAGAGCCAAGTCTAGTTGACTAGAGCTCACAGGAGACGTAGCCCACAAGATTGGGGTGAACTCCTTATTAAATTTGCTGTTATGTGTGATGTTTATTTTATGCCTTATATGTCTGATATATATGGTTAATATCAGCTGAAACAAATCAAGTTAAAACACATAAACAGAGGAAAAGACATACACCTCTTTCAAGCTAAAATTCTGCATAATGTTAAGTTCAAGCAAGGTCATTTTTTTATTAAATCTGAGTGTTTAATTTTTATTTATTTAGGCAGAGTCTGTAAAGGGCCAGGTAGCTTTTGGATCTCATCCTCTCTTTAGAGGTGAGATATCCAGTAAATTCCCCTACAGTCTATCTCTGTATTAGAAATAAGTAGTTCACATATTTGCATATTTAAACTTGGAGTATTTGTGCAGTCATTTACATAAATGAAAATGGATACCTTGCACCCTTAATCAAGTACATTCCATTTTCAGATCAATCCTTAACTTGTATGGTCATAGTTTCATCCGCGAGTGCATGTTGCGCCCACTGCTATTCCCGTTCCTTTTGTAACTCATTCATCTGTCTATGCAGCTTCATGTTCTTCTTGAGTTGCTTCTTCAGCACATGCAACTCCTTCTTTGTTCCATCTTCTACCTTCACGTGATATTCATGTTGCGCCATCACTTCATAGCCAGAGTCTCCAAAGTTGCTTTCATCATCAATGGACCTGCTTGAGCTTGTAACCTTGTTCTGCCTCCGTGTTGTCAACAACCCTCCTCTCGCATTTGTTGCATTTGTTATGATGTCTTCAACTGTTTTTCAAGATGTTGCTCATTCTGATGATGTTGCTGTTATATATTAACGTCCTTGTCCATGAAAAACATGATGTCTTTGGGGGTAGGCAATTCCATGGACACTTGATCGATTTCATCCCCAAGTGTGCTCTGAATGGTGTCTTCATCTCTACTCTCCTGGAGACCATTGTACCTATACTGCATGAGAGGTAGATGAACACCTGGGATACCTGGAGGCATGGAAACACTCATGGCAAGCAATCTATCAGTCAAAAACCAAAATGAACATGAGAACTGACATGCAACATACTTGGGTGCATGATCATGAAGGTTACGCAACTTCAGCCGAGAGGTCGGGAGGCCAACTGCCAAGACTGCACAAGGCACAGTTTGGGTTGTTGGGAGACTGGCTGACTGTTGGAACTGTGAAATACATAGTCCAATCTAGTTGCTGACTGCTGGGATTGCACAATGCACAATTCTAGTTGGGAAGGACTGCTGGCCTAGGGACAGATTTGCGCAATTTCTTGGGCCAAGCAACCACTATCCTCCATAAATGTGCAAAACAGTCCTGGAGGCCAGTGCTGGGTAGGAATGCACAAATCTAGAGAGGAAGGTGAGCCTTCCTTCCCTAGATTGCGCAATGTAGCCTTGGTGAAGGCAGAGTCCGGGCCAAGGTTGGCCCGACTTGCCGATGGGCAACTGAAAGCAACTAAGACAGTAAATGCATGGTGACACTAAGTGATAACAGAAGTGATTGTTAGTACATGAAAAACATGAATGAAGGATTCAACAAATAGATCAACATGCATGTGGGTGAGGAAGTTCGTTGGATGGGCGAATGTCCTTGCAAAACAACTTCATGCATTCGACAATAGTGAGATAGCAACAAAAACTGAAACAGAGCTAGGAAAAACTAATATATATGTAAACGACAACAAGTGTTCAAAGAAATCAAGAAAACAATACTCCCACAAGAGAAAACACAAAAAGTGACAAAAATGTAGCACAAGGCAGGGGAAGAGGGCTTACCCCAAACAACTGAGTTAAATGTGATGACTACTCCTAGATGTGATCTAGGATGTCAAAGTTGCAAGGTTTATGTGAGGAATGAGCTCTCTAGCATCTGGTTGATGATTTTTTATAATATAGAGGTTGTGACACGTATGCCATGACTATAGGGAAGCGACACTTGGTGGGAGGTTTTTGTTATGCTCTTAACCTGCAAAATGATACCCAAATACAGAATATGCGAAGAAAAGATACCCAGAACACAGAATAGCAATGATTTTATTATTCAAAGAGTAATGTTCACTTGCCTCTTCGAGGGGAAAACCTCCAATAGATCAGAGCTCGATTAAAAAATAAGACACGACGCTCCTCGCAAGGAGTCTCTATCCTTTATATATGACTCATACATGTAATACCACGGACCAATACCGTGGGTTTTATTAATACCATCTATCTAATACTACGGCCCATTTGCAACTAACTGTGGTTCCGTCATTAATTGCGGATTAACCACTTACAATTATTAATATGGGCTTTATTGACACTTGACTATGACATGATCCCATTACATAAATAAGGGGGTTAGGGTGGGACCCTAACAGTTTTAGAATTTCTCCTTGTATGTAACCTCCAACTGCTAAACATAGATCCCTGAAACAAGGGATGCCTTTGCATACTACCTTGGGAGAAGCAACACATGCATGCAAGTTTGTTTTTCTCTGTCCCAGAGGGAACTGGTCAACTGAGTTGCACATGCAAGAGATTGCTCGACTGCTGGAGAAAAATGTGCATTCCTTGCTGGGAGTTGGGCTGGCTGCCCAGGAGATTTGTGTAATTTCTATTCAGAGTAGTTGACTGCTACTTAGATTTGCACAAATTTTGGGCTGAGCAACCTTGCTGGGGAAATTTGCGCAAATCCTACTCGGAGTGTTGGCAGGAAGGATTGCACAATCCTGGAGCCCAACAGGCTGCCAAAGAGGATTACGCAATTTCTGGAAGGAAGGTTGGTTTCTCTCCATAAATGAACAATTTTCAAGGGGAAGCTGCTCAACCTGCATCTGGGCCAAGTCCGGGTGAATATCTTGTGAAGGGAATGCATCAACCTATGACCGATAGGATACCTTTGTGTAAGAAAGACATTGAATCTTATGAACTTGACGAAGCAAGGGAAGCTACTGTGAAGGTTGGAAGGGAGGCTCCAAAACAAGCCTAAGGAAAAATTTTGGAGGGTGGTTGTAGCTACTACAACGCCTGGCGACACACTGGTAGAACTCTAACTCTCTGAATGGACCTCGTTCGTGAAAATCAAGTCTAACACCTGTGGAAGTATTGTTCAGTTATCAGCTCATCTTCATTTCACACTAACTTGATTGTAAGATGTAGCATCTGCCAAACCCTTGGTCGATTGACACACATTCCAAGCCAAGGCAACATAGTTGTTTTGATTGGGGTCGAGGGGTATATAGGTGTACAAGAAGTATAGCCATCAGAGTTTTAGTTTCATCTCTGGTGTTGCTCCACTGCTAGCAGGCCTCGACAGTACCCCGGTGGAGTGACAAAGGAACACAAGCATGGATCCACTACCAGCGAGCCTAGTTAGTACCCTGGCGGGGTTACTTGCATCACCTCCCTATGAAGGAAGCCTTTCTCTTATTTCACCTTATTCATTTTTCATTTTGAATTTTTGACTTTTCATTGTTTCATTTTTCACTGTGCATAACACTTATTCATTTTAGAGGTCGAAGAGGGATCCCGACTTATTGAGAGTAGAAGAGGTTGTTCCAACAGAGAAGTAGTTTATTGCATCTTGATGTGCCTGTTGAGATCTTCCCCCTTACCTTACTCTAGTTGAAAGAGCTAAAAAGGGTTAACCCAAAAACAATCGACTAGAGAAGGTGAAATTAGTTAGCGCAAACATTGTGTTTACACCAAGGTTCACTTCGAACAGTACGTATTTTCCTTCGACGTATCATGGACTAAAAGTTACAAGCTCATCATATGGAGGCAAGACGACAGATTACCAAGTAGTGATAGTTGTACAAGCCCTATTGTATTTACCCAGCTCGCTTCAAGAGTCATACATGGTTTCATGCAAAACCAACCTATGAACGAAACAAGCGAACGAACTAACAATCAACAAAGAAAATCAAGAGAAAAATAATAAATGAAAGCGAAGGAAGTAAACAAACAAGCAAACAAAGCACGTAAGAAAACAAGCGTGAAAGCAAACACTACTCCTACTCCTACACTAGCAGTACATGGGCCCGATCACGTGAAGTGATACTTCCAATGCAGCCATCGACGCATTGGTAGACCCATGTTGGTGAAGGCTTGGTCCGCGAGCAACCCATTGATGCGAACCAGCAAGAAAGAAAGATATAGCAATGACGACAACCACACTTTGTGATTCAAAGTGCCCACAGGACATAACTGAGTGCATGTGCATGACGGGCAGTTCACAAAATTATCATGGTGTTGTGTGACACTACGTGCCACTTTGAAGCATAAGCACACTCTTGAATGTGACATGCAAGCAAACAAAAGAATCAAAGATAACTTGTGTCGTGCACGAGTGGTTGCAATGTAAGACTCCTCGAATGCATGAACAATAGGATCGTGTAGTTCGAGTGGAGGAAGTAAAATCTGAGTGTTAGATTGATCTTGAGTGCCTACATATGAGTGATGAGGAGCCTTGATTGTTTGAACAATTTCCTGATCGGAAGTGAAACCAACCTCAGGACAATGAGGCCCTGACATAACCATCAGCTCGAGCTGAAGTGTCTTGACAGTCTGTGGGGTTTCGACTTCATTGATAGATGGATCTTCGTAGACCAGTGGCTTAGACGGATTAACAATGAGTAAATCAACATCATGATCAGATGATGAGGTGAAGATATCATGACAACCAAGATCAGAAAATTCAGGATGTTGGTCGACATCCTCATGGTTTGATGAATCACACATAGGGGTAGATGAGGAGGAAGGATGTTCACCCTTGCATTTCTGGAAAAAGCAAATGAAAGATCAAGTGGATTTGCAATGAATGATTGGTCCTCTCCGTTGTTGGATGATGGGCTAACATACAACGTGTCTTGTGAAATATCAACAATGGGTGCATCCTTGGATGAAGACACACATGCAAAATCATGGATGGCAGGTTCACCAACGATGTTAGGAAAGAATGGAGGGGGCTCAGATGGAAGAGATTCATCCTTAACCGAGTGTTGATGCTCAAGCTCCCACTCATACTCTTCATCAATGACAACACATGTTGGTTGTGCAACACCAACTCCGTTAGTGGGTTGTTCCCCATTCACAACAAGTGAAGAGTCCGGAATGGACGAACACAAGACAACATCATCTGGAGGAACACCCAGGTGTGAAGACAAAGTTCGTAGAAAATAATTCATATGAGGACTCGAAGGATTCACAATTAAATCTGCACGAAAATTGAGTGAAGTGATGTTGGGAGGGTGTGAAGGATGAACATGTGTGTGAGCATGATCTTCAACATCACTGGGCAGTGGTGGAGCTGTTGAATAAGAGGAAGGAAGACAGTCAGTTGAGACAGTGCCCGCTTCAACATGAGATTACGTAGCTCCATCAACGAAGAATGTTGAGTGAGGCTTGATCTCAAACATTCTCTTGGGATGGGCAGATTTCTTAAGGCAGTACTCGAACTAGTCCCAAAGATAAGCACATTTCATCTGGCTCCTCGAAGCTTGAAACTGCAAGTCACGGAAGTGCTGCCAAAAATCAATAACAGATTCATTTGGAGCCCTCCATTGCTGTAACAGTTTCCAGTCAAGATGGTCTGGATCAAAATGATAGAATATGTCTTCAATAAGATCACATAAGTGCTCGAATGAGTGCATGGTGTCATTTGGTAGGCTGAGCACTCAACGAAATGGAGATTTGTGACCTCAAAGATTAGAATTTCTTAAATGGGCTTTCAAAATGATTGATTTCTGCTATGGAATATAAGTGAGGAAGTGGCTTTTAGGGCATGTTTTGCACAGAGATTTGATATGTGTGGAAAATTTATTATGCATAGAAATCGATAGTGGAAAGTTGATTTGTGTAGACGATTGAGATTTTTAGAACAAATAGATTTGTAGGGGAAAGGTGTGTGGAAATTTGGGCTATGAAGGTCTTTCCCACACATAGAAAAATGGCTAGGTATGTAAGAGTGGAGGAAGTAGTGTACAGAAAGAAGTATGTGCATAGTGCGAGAAAATGAAATGTTTCCACACACTACATAGATAGAAAAGTGACTAAGTACAAAGATTTTGGGGTCTGGTATATCATACATCATGATAGTGATAATGCACAGAAATAAGTTAACAAAAAACAAATACTACCCCAATTACAATTTACCCTTTTTTTTGCAAATTAGAAGAGGCTTTCATTAATAAGAGAAAAAATTACATCTATCTTGGATTTTCTATGTCTAAAAATTGTCATGTATCATAAAAGGACTACAAATATTGGCCTATCTACCAAAGTTACTAGTAAATCTAGTAATAAAAAACAAACGATCAGAGAATAACATACCTCTGACATTGGTATGACTTTACATGAGTTGGCTAAATTTTCTCTACCTTGGTGTAGTATGATTTAGATTATCCACAGTATTATATTCATCATGTCGACGTTTCGAACCCCAAAGGGGTCCATCATCAGGACCAAAAATTGGTAGATTATGAATGATCGTTTTTTGAGAGAAGAATCATCCGATCAACGTATATATAAACCTAATTAATCCTAAATAGTGATAAATTTTTATATAGAAGCCAACTTAACCTACATATATGAATTTTTAATTTAATTTTTATTATTATTTTATTTATCAGTTTTAATTATTTATTTTAATTTAATTATTCTAATTTTAATTATTTTAAATAAATAAATTATTAATTGTTGATAGATACAACTAATTAAGACTAATGAGAGAAGTAAACTATTTAATTGGTTTAGTGAATTAATTAATTAATTAATTGAATTTAATAGATTAATTAATTAATTTAATTTAATTAATTAATTAAATTAAATTAATTAATTTATAATTTTTGTTTCAATGATTTTATATTTCTTTTTATTTTTTCCCTCTTTTTATGTTAATTTCGTTTTTAATTAATTAAACCCTAAGTATCTAATTGATAAACAAGTAACCTATTTAATTTATTTAATAAATAAATAAATAAATTTAATTAATTAATTAATTAATTAATTTAATTGGTTTATAATTTTTATAATTTTCCAAATGTTAATTTATAAAACTAATGTTACTATAATCCATAGTCATTAGAATATATTTTTATTTGTTATATTGGTTATTATTAATAAATTTTAATTATTAATTAATTAATTAATTAATTTTATTTTATTTTGGGGAAACCAGTGATACTAAGCTACAAAAGATTTGGAGGGATTTATTTGTCTAATCAGGGGAAGCCAATTTCCACTAATCTCGTTCCCATTGTCCCTGTTGAGGTTCTGAGGAAATTTCATAATTTCGATGGCCTCTCTGATTTTCCTCTTTTGATAATGATCCTCTCTTGCAATGATTTTGGTGTCTTCTAAACACACATGATGTTTGGTTTTGAATGAGTGTCTCACAAGGGCTGATGTACAGGATCTCCCATTCGTAATATCAGCTCCGTGCTCTTTAAGTCTTGTTTTCAGAGATCGTCCTGTTTCCCCAATATAACTCTTGACACATGAGCAATCAATCTTGTACACACCCTTGAGTTGTTGATGATCTATGTTATCCTTGACTGACCTCATCATTTGCCTAATTGTTCCACATGTTGTAAACTGAGAGTTTATGTCCTTCTTTTCTAGAATTTTTGCAATCTCTCTATCTTATTAAATCAAGGCATTATTTCTTTTGCATCCATTTTTTCTTTCCTCCTCAACCATCTTGAAGGTATCTTTGAAAGATTGTATATCAAATCCTCAATGGGGATTTGAAGAACTCGAACTAGATTAATCTTTATCTTTTTTACTCTTGGAATTGAGATATTCCTTTTAAATAGTCTTTGATATGATTGTATGACATACATTGTAGATATTTATTGAGGAAAATATTTTCCAATGTAATTAGTGGCCATGGATCATCCATATCCATGTCTTCTAGGAGGTCATGAGTCTCATCCTCTTCCATTACTAAGCTAGTTGGCTCCTTTGATAAAGAATTTACCTAAATCCTTGCTAAATTATTTTTCTCGGGATCGATTGGGGATGACAAAGATTTGGGAATACTTTTAGCAGCTAGACAGGGATTTGATTTATCATCTTCTTGCATCAATATCTTGCCTGTAGAGGAGAGCGATATGAAACCGTTTCCAAATCTTGGGTTGTGACATAATTTGTAGCTCCCTGAGGTCTCAAATTCCTTTTCCTTCGGGGGAATCTTTCAAAACCATCTTACTCTTTATGAGTTGATTGATATGGTGGTAAATAATTTGCAATTAGAGGATGATATATAAAAATATGTCCGTATTCATGACAATCCCTGCATCAAAATGGGACATTTTCATAATATTGTGTTTGTTTCCAAAGATTATCTTGATAATAAATGTTTATTGAAAATGGAGGAGGGTGTGAAATAATTATATAGATCCATATCCTTGCATATAATGTGTATCTTCTTCTCTTTTCCTTAGAAACCTTGACAAATCTACCAATGGTATTTCTAATGCCTTCAACGATTTGTTTCTCCCAACATTCCTTTGGAAGAGAAAAAGGTTGAATCCATACCAGGCCAACAAATAAGCGTTCCTTCTTAGGATTATGACACTCTTTGCAAAATCACATGAAGAACCCAACATTATTAAACAAATAAGGTCCTCCTTCAAAAACCTTCATTTTATCCTCCAAAATCGTAAAATAATTTGTATACTATTGTGGATACTCTAGTGAAAATTTTGACACAATAGATTTGATGATATTATATATAAATAATTAAAATTAGCGTAGTTTAATTTATAAATAATCCCCTAGGTTGAGTAAGGAGCTATCGGACAAAAATTCTTTTGACATATACGTATTCCAATTGTTGTTCGTCATGTTCCAATTATGATTAAGGGCCACATTTTTCACTTATGGCAATTGGAAACTAGCGTTTGGTCGTTTGAGAGGCTATATGGGAAATGATTAATTTAATAAAACAATGGTGTAGCCGTGGATTTTTTCTTTCAAATAGTTAGAAAAACATAAATAATATGGCTATATAATAATCATTTTAAAATACAAAAGATAGATAGATATGGGTTAATTGATAATATATTTTAATTATAATTATTAAAAATTATATAACAGTTAATGAATTATATGAATTATATAAGTAAATGATAATTAATTAAAAATATATAATATAAAATGGTATTTTCAAACATTCATATATTATCAATAAAGAAATGTATAAAATTATATTTCTGATTTGTTTTTAGAAAAATCAATTCAAAAATATAAAAGTTGATTTCTACCAAAAGACTTTATTTAATTTATGTCAAAATAGTTACGATAAACATAAATAATATAATAAATATTTTAAAATACATATTTATGTTGATTGATAATATAGTTCAATGATAATCATTTAAAATTATATAAAAGCTAATGGATAATATAGTAAAATAATGATCATTTAAAAATACATAATATAATATAGATTTTCTCTTAGACTTTCATATACTATCGATAAGGAAAATGTACAAAATTGTATTTATGATCTATGATTAAAGAAACCAGATCAAAAATATAGAAGCATGCTTGAAATTAAACTAAATTAACTGAAAATATTTTAGTAACTAAAAAGCTAAAAAAATTATTTATAAAAATATGAGCAATGTCTTTAGAATTAGTAAACTAAAAAGAAAAACAAGACATCATAGTCTAGATGTTGGGAGAGTGCACTTGTATAGGAGCAGGTGCTAAGTCCTCCTGCACCAGATTAGCTAACTTTTTGGTTAACTTGTTGAGCTTGTAGAGGAGAATGCTTTTATGTGCTTTATTTCTTTCAATGAGGACATTTTCCATTATGGCATTCAATTTTCAGTAGATGTCCATTGTCTACATGTATTGAGTCTTCCTAGTGTGGATGTTTCCGATATTCAAAATCCATTATCCAACATTTTTTTCAACTCGAATTTCTAAGAGAAATTTGCACTCGTTGCATGTATCATGTTCTACTGTTTCGATTTCCTTGTTGATTGAACTAGGGTTGAGATCCATATATGCATGGTTGCAAGGTGGTGTGTCCTCGTTACAGATCATTGTCCAAAGCTCACAACCATTATTTGTGATATGGTGTCTCTTGAGACTAGTAAAATAGAACAAGTAAAGTTGTTGAGGAGAGTGACACCACAATATAGGGGAAAGACAAAGCCATAGAGGGGAGTAGCCTAGGAGAACAAAGACAACATGGGATAAATTCAATACCAGAGGAGTGTTGGGAGGATATGAAGGTGTAATTCCTGAGAATAAAAGGAGTGGAAGTCCAACAAACCGCAACAAAGGGGAGAGAGTGAGGATAAAAAGGAAGGGGAGATGGAGAGGAGCCAAGGTCAATGGAGGCAAAGCCACATAAAAGTAGTAAAACTATTGTAAATCCCACATACCTGAGTAAGGTAAATGGAAGAATGGAGAGGAAACCACAACAATAGAAAGGAGAGATAAAGGTAGGGAAAACCATACAAGGTGAGAGTAAAATAATGTTGGAGTTGAATTCACAGTGATCGATGTAAATGCAAACTAAGCACTAAATCACCAAAGATGGATTGTCATCGAATATTCCATTACCCAAACCATACATTTATCTATGTTTAAAGCATTCATGGTGAGGTGATGGCAAAGAATAAAGTGATGAACACCTTTGGTGTCTAATAATGCAGATTTGTCACCCCCATCCAAAGAATAATGGTCTAACAACCAGTTCATAGGTGGTCAAATAGGTGGTTATTGTTTGATATTATTATCTAAGGTGATAACCCCATGTGGGGGAACATAACATAAATATTATTCATTGATAATAGAGATAAAAGTTGTTATTATATTTTAAACAACGTTGATAAGTTTCTAGTTCATGTAGCTATTGAAAAATATATGACATTGTTTAATAATAATGTCTTAATGGCTTGTTTAAAAGTATATTATTATTTAAGAATCCACTTTATATTAATAATAGTTTTGGCTAGGTAATTGGAGAATAAAGGAGGAGATCATTTTGAAAAATAAGGAAAATATTAAAAATATTATCATTTCAAAATTTAAAGAGAATTGCGGAGTAATAAAAGTTAGAGTGAAAGAGGAAACTAAGATACTATAAGGAGGTGATAAAAATATCTCAAAATATAAATGTCTCAAAAATGATCGGGTAATAAGTTGGATCAATGCAGGGGGAAGAGAAGGAGGAAAGTCACATATGGAGAAGTATCATGAAGGTAAAACATTGACTATTGGGAAATTTGAGGTGGGAGGTAGGTTTGGGGTTGAGGGTGGAGATTTCATTGCCATAAATAAAAGGTATGGCTGATATTAATCCTCTATCTAATACATTGTTGAGTTTCTTACACAACAATGTATTCCATCTTAATCAAATTTATGTGGTGTGTAATACCATTATGGTCTCAAATGTATGGTTAGGGGCGAGGGAGATTGGCCTCATAGGTGCTTTAAGAGAGGAATGGAATCATTATAAGCTACAATTGACTCTTGTAGGTATCTATTTGTTGAAGTGGGAGGAAAAGTTGAGTTGGTTGGTAAAATATATAAAGGTCAAATCTCAGTCAAAGATCTTTATTTTCATATTTCCATGGATCAAAATTCAAATGATAGAGAATTATGCTTCTAAAAGGCATGGAAATGGGAGATCCCACTCAAATTGAAGTGATTTATTTGGGTGGTTGTCCATAATAGGATACTAACACGGGAAAATTTATTGAGAAGTGGCTTCCAAAGCCTCGGGTGATGTAGTCTATTTCGGGTTCAGTTAAAAGACACAAGGAATCTCTTTCTCATCTTCTCATTTGTGACCTTAGTTTGGTTTGGGGTTTTTTAGATGTTAAAGGTTTATGCCACTTGGGACAGGTCTTCAATGGGAGATTGTCTCACAATATGGTTTAAGGATTTTAAGGAGCATAGAGGGTTTCCTTTCTACATTATGTGGGGCATATGGAGCACTATAAATGCATGGATTTTTTATTAGGTCGAGTATGTCATAAGGAGAACTTCTCTTATGGTGGTGGCCTATTACATGGAGATAGGCCTAAGAGGAAAACGATCTCTAGAAGAAGTTGTCTTTTTAAGGATATATGGTCAAAATTTCTAGTGGGTCTCTTTGATGGAGATTCATCATTTAGGGCTTGTGGCAGTGGGGCACCTATAATTTTGAATCCTAGGCAATTTTTTCACTTTTTCTAGTCGAGTGGAGTTGGTACTAATAATAGACAGTGAATCTCTTGGCTCTGTGGGAGTCATATTTTTTGCCAAGTGGATCGAAATAGAGGAGATTGATATCCTTGGAGATTCTAAAGTCATTATAGATTGGGTATTTATGATAATTATCTTTGAGCAACCATCATTATATTATTGGATGGAAATGATCATATTGATGAACATGACATTCATGATGATCTATTTCTCTCACATATATAGAGAACAAAATTAGATAGAAGATGGCCTATAAAAAGAAGGGTGTAGCATGGACCTAGGGAAGATGAAGTTCTTAGAGTTTGAGAACAGTTACATACAACGATCTGGAATCATTCAAATATGAGGGAATCTCAACTTTTTTTCTTTTTTGAGATTTTGAATGAAAATGTGTATGTAATGACTTGGAACATAATATATTTTTTGAAGTTATTTAGCAGTGTTGAAAGATCTAAGAACATGTTATGGTTCAGAAAGTGCACAATGGATAATGTTAAAGACAACAGTCATTGCAGGAAGAAAATAGTAGATAGGCCTTTGTAGTCATAGAATGTGACGGACATTGATTTTCTTAGTAAAAATAGAGGTTCCAAAGACAATGTAACTACTTTTCTTTAGTATTTTTTTTTCTTTCCAAAAAAGAAAAAAAAGTATAAGGAGGTGACCAAGCCAAATCCCAAAAATAAAAAATATCTCTCTATCTTGGCTATTGTTAAGAAGAAAATAAACATTGCTAAAATAAGAACAAGTTATTGTTATATTCATATTGAAATTGGTGTTCGTCGATATCCAAAACACCATGAGATGAAAGAGTCTATCACATTTGCGACAGTAAGAGGGTTGAAGATGAATTTTCTTTTCTCTTAGATTGTCTATCTTATATTCACATTCAATCTAATTTTCAAAATATCTATCACACTAGCAACCTACTTTCTTTTTAAGTTAGCAAAACTATGGTTATCTTGGAATACTTATCTTAATTTTTTCAAGTATAGAAATAAGATGCAAAAGCATTTTGAGTAATCCCTTATCTTCTTAAGGTCAATAAACTATGTTCACCTTAATAGACATTAATCATTATTATTATTAATTATGATATTAAGAATATGCTTATCTATCAAATTATTATAATAATAGTAATAATTATATTTGATTTAGAATTTTCAAAGAAATTATCCTTTTATTACTTATATTAATGTAATTTATATTAATTTTTTCCATAAAAAATGAAAAATAATTTTTCACTAGCTTTTTGAAAATTATTTGTACCTTTCAAGTTTTTTTTTTTGATAGAAACTGTTAGAATGATATATTGATTCTTGGCTGGAATGCCTCAGTTCAGATTACAAAGAGGTAGGGAGTGCTCAAAGTTCACCTCGACCAGGAACCATATGAATTTCCCACTAATGAGCCTGTGAATTTTGCCAACTATATTACTTGCAATTTTCTCTATCTTTCCTAATTTGCAGATGCAAACAAACTGCTCCAATATTAGATAGTAAAACATTTTTATTAGACAGTTAGGGGATGGGATCCCAGCCTTCGTATCCGTCTCTTAGAAGAACTCTGAGGGGGAGAAGAACCGCTTTATTGGCTTTGGCATCGACTTCTTTGTTGTTGTCTCTCTTTACGTGAAGGAATTCCAGACTCTGAAAGGAATTTGTCAGGGATTTAATTCTGCTCAGCAGTCTTGATAGTCTTAAATCTGAAGGAGAGGAATTGTCCACAATGGCCTTTATGATAGACTGGGAATCCCCAAATATAATTGCATCTTTGATACCCAGGAAGATGAGCAGCTTGAGTCCCTGGAGAAGAGCTAGTGCTTCAGCTTGAATGCTAGTGTTAAAGCCCACTCCCCAAGCGTATCTAGATTCAATTCTTCTATCTGTGCTTTTAATAACACCACCTGCTCTGGAAATACCAGGATTGCCTTTTGCTGCACCATCAAAAAAGAGAGCTTTTCTTGCCTTCTTGATGCAAAACCCAACAAATCCTGCTTCCTTAAGACAGATTTGCCAATGTTTTAGCGGAGGGGGGAGCCTGACTCTATCAGTGAAATGGAGATCAAGAGAGGTGCCCCATATAGCTTCTTGTTTACTGAGATCTACCATGTCTAGCTGGTCTCCCAAACAGTCTATTAGGTGGCTTTTAATTTTTACCTAGGTTATCTTGGGATCGCTCTTCTTGTCTCTGAATATACTTTGGTTTCTTTCCAGCCATATGTGCCAGTAGATTAGTTTAGGAAGGGCGAGCCAGGCTTCTTTGATATGGGGATTCTGAGCAGTGCCACCAGGGTACATACGCTTCCAATTTGAGAACAGATCTAAGCAGTGATTAGGGGGAGCGAAGTCAATGCTCCAAGGACTTAAAGCCTCCTTCCAAAGGTCTGCAGCAAATTTACAGAAAAGCATCATATGGGGGGCATTTTCTTCATGTTCCCCACACAACGAGCAGTGAGAGGGTCCTATAAAGCCTCTTTTCTGGAGCCTATCCTCTGTCAAAATTCTATGGTGGTAAAGGAGCCAACAAAAGGAGTCGATTTTGGGGAACGTTATCTGAGACCAGATCCCCTGCCAGGGCTTCGAGTCAGGCGGGACGTTAGGATGCAGAGAGAGCTGTCTATAGCCCTTCGAAATTGAATAACTCCCAGGTATTAAATCCCATCCCCGAATGTCTTCTTTCCTGCTATTCAAAGGGGCTTTGCCTTTTAAGTGGGAGAGGAAGGTAGCATAATCTTTGGAAAGATTCAAGGGCACCTCTAAATTTTTCCATCTTTGCCAATCGCCGTTCTCGCTATGTGATAAGTCCCACAACGTTTGTAAACCAGCTTTGTCCATCCACTCTTTCAATAAAACAAGAGAGCGATCATCAGCAAGGGGGTCACTGCCCATAATGCGATCATCCTAGATTTGAATGCGCTCTCCATTTCCAGGAATCCAGTGTGCATGGAGTTTAATTAAGGCGGAAGCTTTTTCACATAATTTATGAATCATCATTCTGGTGGTTATCTTAGGATTGTCCAAGCAGTGTGTTCTCTACCCACGAAAGTATTTTTTCCACAACGCTAGTTGAGCCCAACCCGGCTTTGGGGCAATTATCCTTGTTATAGACATTTTTGTGCCTTACGGCATGAAGCATGAAATGTCGATAATCTAAGGGATCCAAAGTCCCTAAACATGTTGTTCCTACCCCTAGAGGAACAAGGTCAGCAAACCACAGCACTGAAAATCAGTTCTCCACCTGAAAACACTCAAAAACAAGTTATTTCTGGATCATGTCAACTGCTCCACTGAGCATCTGCGCTGAATGTCAACTGCTCCACTCTATACCTGCGCTGAATGTCAAAAGCAATGAAGGCTACCTGTGCTGGGCGAGATTGGCCAAGTGGCACAGTCATTCCTCAATGTGTCAAATGCCCAGGAAGCTTCCAAAATGACACTTGGATCAAGGAATCCGCCTTGTGATGAGTAAGAGGGTCTAGATCTCCAAGTGGAAGTAAGAACCTCCAAGTGGACTCAAGGACTGAAGAATAACTGAAGTGGGAGAGGACACTAGTCAGCTTCATGCCAGCCTCAAGCTGACTCATCCTTTCTCCAAATATCCTATATATAGATCTCTCTCATGAGGTCTAGGGGGGTGGGAATCTTGTGACTGTAAGGAAGTGTTGTTGGTTTGAGAATAGAACTATTGGGTGATTTTCTTGAAGGAGGTGAAGAGGAGATTTCTTTCTGCTGGGAGGTGTTGCTGGATTGGGCCTCTTGTGGTTGTAACACTCTCAGAACTTTACTTCTTCCATTAATAAAGCATTTGAGGTTCTTCTATATGCATGTGTCTCAATGGCGTATTGATGCTTATATATTTGATTTATTCTAATCCTTGAATCAATTATGGATGTATCCTTCTTGTAGTTTCCCTTTCTTGTGCTTTTACAGGATCTTGGTGTAGCTGGGCCAGTGAAAGAGCAAGGAGCTGGGAGCAAGCAGCAAAGAGGGAAGATTGGATCAATCATTAGCGGAAGATAACGGTTAGTGGATCTCTTTCTCCTCTCTCTTACATCTCATAAAGAAGTAATCTTGAATAGCTTTGCATTCGGTTGTTGCTGAGGTACTATCACCATTAGAGTGGGATAGAGTCATTCCGTATTGGATACTTTTCCCAACAACAAATTGGCGACTCCACTGGGGATCGTATCTTGTTGGTTGTTTTTGTTTTTGCTATTCATTTCATAAACAAAGGGAGTACCGAATCGAACTGCATTTGGATCTTTCAAATGCAAAGTAGAGGGCAGCTACTCTAGCTCAGTTTCTGGGCAAGTTTATGATTTGAAGAGCTGATCCACAAGGACTCTAAATAGCTCTTAGTGATAGCTTTTCATCCTCCTTTTCATCCCTTAGTGTGTACTTGACTGATAGCTTCTGATTTGGCCAAAAACTGTGAATTTTTGAGCAATCTGTGACCCAGAAACCAAGAGAAACGAAAGTTTCGTTCTTCAGTGCAGGCTGTGTGAAGGCTGTCTGCATTTCAGCGTAGTTCCCGAAGGGGCTACCTGCGCTGAAGGTCAAACTGCCTGTGTACTACCTGCGCTGAACCAGTCTTGCCTTGTGCTACTGGGGTTTCCTACTGTTTCTTGCCCTGTTTTCACTCTTGTTTTTGCAGCCTGTTACCAGTCAATGTACCTATCTGAAACCAACTTTCCTTGCCACTATTCCACCTCAGTTGTATAAAGAAACTGTGTTTGTTCTTTGTGTATTTCTTGTATCATTTACAGTTTCCCATAACGAAAGTGAACTAGTCTTGTTGTGGCCTCTTAGATCTAGACCTGTGATAAAGTGTTGTTTTGATCTTAAGAGTTAGTTTATTTGCTGTTCATAGCTGATTGAGCTTTTGCTTTCGTCATATGGTTTGAATTTACATATTTCTAGTGTCGAAACAAGTAAATCTTAAGGTGTCTTTTGATTTTGGACAAGCTTGTTTTCTTTCACTTGAAATTGAATTCGAAATTATACAACAGCTTTCTTTTTGTGTCGCACAAACATTAAGAAAGAGAAAAGAAATACTTGCATTGTGCATGTGCATTATGACAGTTTGCATGTTGATTTAGGGAAAAATGCATTAGTGTGTGCTCTATGATCTGTGTGAAAATATGTTATCTTTCTTTTCCCTCAGTAGTTAAGATTTTCAAAGTTGAAAGATTGAAAAGCTTGCTTATCATCTTAGACTGCATTTAGGAGTGTTACTATACATCTCGTGGTGATCCATAAAGGCAAACTGCTAAACAAGATCAACCTTAAAATAAATTGAATTTACATAACAACGCATTGAAACATAACGCAAACACATAGAGGTCTAAGCTAGAGACGTGTTCCGGCGTCGTTAAACGTGATATCTTAGCGTTGAGTGGTTGGGTGATTCCTCCACGGTGAAGCGATAAGTATCAATACGGACTTGTGCTCCCATGTACCGTCGCGTATATATTGGGAGACCCCTATAGGAACAAAGCCTTTATCCATAGGAAACTGTGTCGGCCACCCTACTGATCGCAATGCAGTGAACACAACATTCACGAAGATCGACCACTCGTACCGTAAAATGTATTCTGTGGTTTTGCGAAAAGTTTGGCACACCCTCTGCCTAGAACTCTAGAGCAGTTTCTTTTGGCCTTTTTCAAACTCTATAACTGAAAAAGTCCATCCGAGCATTTGTCACTTCGGGCTCGTTAAAACATCGAAGGAGACTAGAGTCATCTTTAGCTTTCTCTCGACTCTTAAAAAGTGAAAAAGCAAGTTGTGTCTAAAGCGTCGTTATAAAATTTATTTTAAACGGAACATAATCACCTCCTATTCTTGCGTTGATCTATAGGTTGAGAACATGGAACGCCCCAACCAAGGAATTCCACCTGATGGAAATCCTAGTCCTTTCTCCTCTTGGGGAGAAGTTGGTGTGCCTCACATGGCCACATTGTCGCTTCCAGGACTGACAATTGGCCTGCCTATTTGGCTTTTCTCAACCAATGTAGTTCAGAACACCATGGTTCCTGAACAGTCGAGTCAACAGTTAGATGAGTCTAGAGCTGCCCACCAGCCTTCTACTTCCTATAACTCTTCCTCCAATCCTTCATCTTCAAAAGGTAGAGCCGGCAAAAGCCAAGCTCCCATGGAGAAGAAGGAGAAGAAGAAGAAAGAGAAGAAGAAGAAGGAGCCTAAGGCGACTGGGGGCAAGCAAAAGACATCTGACAAAAATCCACACACAGCACAGACCGGGCCTAAATCGCCATGTGTCATATGTAGAGGAGACCACTTCCATAGAGATTGTCCCTGTATTCCCCGGATACTAAGGGACTGGTCCCCTCGATTGCACAATTCGGGAGCACCAACCTCTGATAGCCATGTTGAATGCTTACCGTCAACCAGCGAAAGTGAAGGTTAAAGACAAAGAGGGGGAGCAAGATTCCCCTGTAGACTGTGTGAAGGCGATCACGCCATCCACCGTTGTCCCTTCTTAGACGAAGCGAAGAGAGTTTTGGAAGATCGCCCGGTTTCACCGTTGAGACTTCCTCCTGGATACAAAAAACTCGTGCCAAGTCCTTCGTTGGTTGAAAATACAGCTGGCCCGCTTAAGTGGTCAGCTGAAGCATCAGTCATTGAAAATGAACCTACTGAATCCAGACCAGACGAAAGTCTAAAGGTCGATACGGCAGTTGACCCGGTTCTTCCTTCAGAGGTTTCATCCTCAAATGACACCGTCATTGAAGATTCATCTTCAAATGACACCCTCACTGAAGAGAATAAGGATGACACCATCCAGATTCTTTTCATCAACATAGATTCTGATGAGCATCAGGGCAATGCGCCCATTCCTTTATCGCAGGAAGGAACATCATCAGGGTCATATCCGGCCGTGTATTCGGTCCCACCGCCAAGCAACTTGGTTGTGTCCTTTGATTGGAACCAACTAGGCAGACCCCGGTTGCCAGCCAGTGTACCATTCAGAATCATAGTCCAAATTTATAGAATGGTAATGGCTGGCACTATCATTGATGAAGGGGCATCTGTGAGTATCATTTCCTCTGTTGCTTGGAAAGCACTGGGTTCCCCGGCGCTTTTGCCTGAGATAAGAAATCTCTCGGGTTTTGATAAAGGAACCAGTCGACCATTAGGGATCCTCCCCAATGTACCTGTTACATTGAAAGGGAAGACCGTTCAAATGAACGTGATGGTCGTTCAAGGACCCTTGGATTATAACCTACTCCTTGGACGAGACTATATATATTGCATGGGAGCTATAGTCTCCTCACTCTTTAGAGTAATGTGTTTTCCACACGAAGGAAGAATGGTCAAGCTCGTAGACCAACTTTCATTTCCGGGATCACGCATCGCAAATAGTCAAATACCAACCCTGAATGGTCTATTCACTCAAGAAATGTCTCCACCCCCAGTCCTCATTCCCGATGAGTGCGAGTGATTCGGAAAGATGGGACTGGAACCCAGGGGGCATGCATCCTGGTCTGCTTCGGGCAGAGGAAACCCTGGGTATAAAGTAGAATTTCCGCGAAAGAATATGACTAGTCCGTACCCCGTCCGTGGTTGGAAGAGGGGTTGTTCTAGAATAGGATTCTTTTGTCAAGGTTACTTGTTTGACAACAGTCATTCACCATTGTCTACTTCGGTAGACGGTGCTAAGGAAATGTTTTCGTTTGATGGTGTTAACAAAACAATCTTTGGGTAACCAGAAAGAGGCAAGCCTCCCTCAATAACATTAATGTTTTGTCTTTGAGTAGTGTTCTTCTCTTGTCGCAAGTAGCTGCTCTCTTGTCACAAGTAGCTGTTTTCTTGCGATCTTGCAAAAGAGCTGTCAAAAGTTGGGCCGAAGGGAAGACAAGTACCGCGTAAGACACGTTAAAAATAACGAGAAGACAAGTATCGTTAGCATTAGACTAGCAAGACGACAAGTAGCTGTGAACACCCAAAGAAAAGCAGAGGTGGGGGAGAGGAGGGGCAGCCTTGAAATTGTATTTTATACCTGGGGGCATGCAAACCTTTTGGAGTACAAGCTAGGAGCGGTTATTTATCCGTTTTTTGGGATTAGCCGTTTACGAACTTGCATAAATAAAGGATGAGAGGGAGCATAGCTTATGTGAGGCGCAAGCTCTATAAAAATTGGAGTCTCACAGGAGACATTTCTTATCTTATGACTGGTATATCGAGCAGTTTTACTGCGGAATTTATGCTCGTTAAAAAATAGAAAAGCGAGATCCAAGCAGTTTTATATATAGTTCATGCTCGTTAAAAAATAAACATAAGATCGAGCAGTTTTACCGTGGAATCTATGCTCGTTAAAAAATAGAAAAGCGTGAGCAAAAGTTTCCTCCAGAGTTTAAGCTCATTAAAAAATGAACCTATCCCAGTAAATAACCATTGTGATCGTAAATTTATTAGCCATAAAAAGCCTTGGTCGTGTTTGCACCTGCCACCTCCATTCCATTTGGCCGATCATTCACCCCCATATGATTGTTTACCCGTTTTGAGGAACAGCTGTGAAGAGTGATTTCACCTAGCCATCCTTGTGACACTGCCGTGATTGGAAAATTCCAACCTGTACCTGGAATCTGCTGCTATCCCTGTTTATCACTCGTTCCTCAAAATACGAGTCTTCTTTGAGCTCTTTTCATCTGACTCGTAAAATATGAAAAGTTTGCTGAGTTTTGGCCTTCCAGCTCGTTAAAAGGACCGGAAGAGCTATCCCTCCTCTAGATTTTAATCTTTTTGGACCTGAGGGATTATTACACAAAAAGGTCGAGCGCTTGTTTTATTCGGCTCGTTAAAGTTATCGAAAACTCATCCCTTCTGTATTGTTTTATACTTTTTCGAACTTAAGGGATTAGATGACGAAAAAGGAATTTTGGAGTTAACTTTCTGTACCTTTTCAGACTCTCTAAAAATGAAAAGGACCGAGTTTTCCTTGTCGTTAGACTCGTTAAAATGATTAAATAGCGACAAACTTGTCTTTAGACAAGAACAAGTTTCCCTATCGCTAGGCTCGTTAAAACATAGCGATGGGCTTGCCCGAAGGGCAGGTTATAGAACAAGCATGTGTTATCCTCCTCAAGCTTGACAAAAATAAAGAGGTACTGGTCAGAAATGACTGGGGAAAAATTGGGAGAACCTCAAAGCTTTAATGGTAGCAAGTCGCTCTTGAACATGACACTTTGTCCTCCGTATCACATCGGGTTGGGTTGTTTCATTCACCGGTCTCATCACCATGGTCTTCGCCAAACCATCCACATTTGGGGTAATGCTACCAATCCATCACATCAGTGTCGTTATATGTTCAAGAGATGTTGTTCAGAAAGAGTCAACCGTGTCCCATCCACTGCCATACATTATCCTTCATCCACCCATGATCGCCACCCTGAATCATATCTCATAGATTGTTTTCACCTCCACTAAAATCATTAGCTCCGTTCCGCGTCATTGATGTGGGATTCATTAAGGCCCTCCTTTGACGGATCACTTCTTGTCGACTTCAGCTGATTATCCAAGAAGTTGATCTAGGAACACCCCCCTCAGTACTTTGAAGCTTGCATGCCTCAATGGCAAGTTTCTCACTTCCGGCGACAGGTATACATCAATGACCTTCGACCAGAAGATTTTGCGTGGTGTTCGACGCCAAGTCCTATATTCACACCACGTGAATTGTACTGTAGTACCTTGAGGGTCATTATCATTATCAGTGATTCCTCTCGCGCTTGTTAACGGTTTACATTATTGACCGGTAATCAAGCGATGTCTTTCCATGTTCGACTTCAGCGCAATTCTCACATGGATCGACTTGTACTTAGAGTGAAGATCGAACGAGTTTGAAGACCCCGGATCTAGTTTCATCCATCCGGGCTGCGATATATATTCAGGAAATATAAAGACATTTGATATGTACATTATTGCAGCAGATGATCATCCTACTCAAAGGATGATAATTTTAGCAGAGAATTATCTGTCTACCATCAGACGATCGTCTGTTCTATGTACCAAAATGAATTTATAAAGCTGAGCATGGGAATGCCCGCCTCAGCTAGATCATGAAAGCAGAATGATAAATAATGTATTGTATTGTATTTTATTACAGGACACCTCTCAGCGATTGAATGAACTTCAGATCCTCCTGATAAAGCATTTCACTCGATAAACGACCTCATACTTTAGGGGGCAACTGTTATAGACATTTTTGTGCCTTACGGCATGAAGCATGAAATGTCGATAATCTAAGGGATCCAAAGTCCCTAAACATGTTGTTCCTACCCCTAGAGGAACAAGGTCAGCAAACCACAGCACTAAAAATCAGTTCTCCACCTGAAAACACTCAAAAACAAGCTATTTCTGGATCATGTCAACTGCTCCACTGAGCATCTGCGCTGAATGTCAACTGCTCCACTCTGTACCTGCGCTGAATGTCAAAAGCAATGAAGGCTACCTGCGCTGGGCGAGATTGGCCAAGTGGCACAGTCATTCCTCAATGTGTCAAATGCCCAGGAAGCTTCCAAAATGACACTTGGATCAAGGAATCCGCCTTGTGATGAGTAAGAGGGTCTAGATCTCCAAGTGGAAGCAAGAACCTCCAAGTGGACTCAAGGACTGAAGAATAACTGAAGTGGGAGAGGACACTAGTCAACTTCATGCCAGCCTCAAGCTGACTCATCCTTTCTCCAAATATCCTATATATAGATCTCTCTCATGAGGTCTAGGGGGGCGGGAATCTTGTGACTGTAAGGAAGTGTTGTTGGTTTGAGAATAGAACTATTGGGTGATTTGCTTGAAGGAGGTGAAGAGGAGATTTCTTTCTGATGGGAGGTGTTGCTGGATTGGGCCTCTTGTGGTTGTAACACTCTCAGAACTTTACTTCTTCCATTAATAAAGCATTTGAGGTTCTTCTATATGCATGTGTCTCAATGGCATATTGATGCTTGTATATTTGATTTATTCTAATCCTTGAATCAATTATGGATGTATCCTTCTTGTAGTTTCCCTTTCTTGTGCTTTTACAGGATCTTGGTGTAGCTGGGCCAGTGAAAGAGCAAGGAGCTGGGAGAAAGCAGCAAAGAGGGAAGATTGGATCAATCATTAGCGGAAGATAACGGTTAGTGGATCTCTTTCTCCTCTCTCTTACATCTCATCAAGAAGTAATCTTGAATAGCTTTGCATTCGGTTGTTGCTGAGGTACTATCACCCTTAGAGTGGGATAGGGTCATTCCGTATTGGATACTTTTCCCAACAATAATCCTCCATAAAAATTTTGCACCCAATGCGATGTTTTGCTTGCTGAGATTCTTAAAGTTCAATCCCCCTTCCATTCTGGGTAAGGAGATTATATCCCAGCTTAATAAGGGGATTCTCCTCTCATTAGCTTTGTCGCCTTTCCAGAAAAAGTTTCTGATATAATCCTCCATTTTTCTCGTGATGCTAATAGGAGCCATCATAGCTGCAGCCTGGTAAATGGGAAGGATGTTCAAGACAGCTTTTATTAGCACTGTCTTACCTCCTAGATTGAGCCAGTTGTATCCCCAACATTGAATTTTAGACTTGAATTTTTCCAACAGAGGCAGCCAATCTCTGCTAAGAGCCCTTTTTTGGAAGACAGGGAGCGCTAGGTACTTGAAGGATGACCAAGAAGAGGTGGTTGCAAAACCAAAACAGTTAGAAATGGCTTGGAGCGATCTGGCTGAAACATTCCAGTAGAAGGTATGACATTTGCCTTTATTGAGGCTGCTTCCTGAGTCTTCATAATAGGCATCCACCACATCTTTAAATCTTTTATCCAAGGGCAAGGAGGCAGCACCCAACAAGAGAGAGTCATCCGCGAATATTGCATGGTCTATGCTTTTGACACCTCTTGCAATGTTCAATCCCATTATTTCTTGGTCAGACTGCTTTTTATTTAATAGGAAGCTGAGAACTGAAGCTTAGAGGACAAAGAGCAAGGGGGAGAGAGGGCACCCTTGCCTCAGCCCTCTAGAGGCTTTGAAGAAGTCAGTGACCCTCCCATTCACCAAAGGGGAAATCCATGGCTCACTGATACAAGCCTTGATCCAGTTGATAAATTTGAGGCCAAACCAAAATTTGTGCAGGACATCCAACAGAAATCTATGTCTCACCCTGTCAAAGGCGCTTTCAAGATCTAATTTGACGACCATTCCTTTATCTTTCTGGGCCAAACTTGAGTGAATCGCCTCTTGGACCAGAATAAAGTTGTGCACTATCTGTCTTCCCTGAATAAAACCTCCCTGGTTCTCAGGAATGATGTCAGGAAGAATAGTTTTCAGTCTGTTTGCTATCAATTTTGTTATCAGTTTGTAGCCTATATTGCAAAGGGAGATAGGACGAAATCTGGAGAAGGAGTTGGCGCCTTTTTCCTTAGGGATAAGGGCCAGGAAATCCAAATTAGTGCTTCCCCCTATTTTCTGACAAGCTTGAGATTTCTGGACCATTCTAGATAAATCTTTTCCCACTATCTGCCAACAATTCTGCAAGAAACTGGCAGTAAATCCATCTGGGCCCGGGGCCTTATTAGGCTCCATATCAAAGAGGGCAATTTTAATTTCATTATTGGTGACATCTGCTTCCAAAAAATGATTCTTTCTGGTAGAAATCAGAGTGGGAACCTCATTTACTAAAGTTGAAGTATGCCCCTGACCCTCTTTTTCACTATACAGGTTTTTGAAATGTAGGAAGGCAGTGTTTTTTATGCTTTGAATATCTCTGTGGTTGATGTTCTCTTCCTTGATTTTGGAGATGGAATTGAAATTTTTCCGAGCTTGGGCTTGCTTGTGAAAGAAGGATGAGTTCCTATCTCCTACCTTGAGCCAAACCCTATGAGATTTGATCCTCCAATACTCTTCCTCGGCCGAGCTTGCTTTGAGAAGTTTTTACTGAAGATCCGCCTCCTTTTCGAGAACTTATTTGTGATCTCTTCATTTTCCGAGTTCAGGTGATGGATCTCGAGACATTCTTGTAACTTTTTCCTTTTCGCTGCTGGGTTGGGAAGGGATTTTACCCAGTTTTTCAAAGCAACTTTCACTCTCCTGAGCTTTTCCTCCCAAACAAAGAAGGCAGAGCCATTGACTGGTTGCTTCCAAGTATCTTTTACTAATTGCATAAAGGATTGTTCCTTGACCCAAAGGGGACTGAATTTAAAAGGGATGGGGCCTTGATCCATATGAGCCAAAAGATCAAGTTTGATGGGCCTGTGATCAAATACACTACAAGGGAGAATATGCATTCTAGATTCTAAACCAAGAAGAAGAAAAGTACTTTGAACAAGAAATTTGTCTAACCTTGCAGCAATATGACCTGGACCGAGTCTCTTATTGGACCAAGTATACTTGCCCGACATAGGTTTGATGTCGATCATGTCCTGATCCTGGAGTAGATCCTCAACCCATTCTCGCGCCAGATCCCTTACAATGCTTCCTCCATGTTTTTCGGCCAAAATTAATGTGAGGTTTAGGTCCCCGGAAATGATGATGTTTGCTAAATCTTTAGAGTGTGCCAATCCTCTAATAGAATCCCAACAATTCTTTTTCTCTCTTGCGCTGACTGGAGCATACACGTTAAAGAGGCAGAGGGTCTCATCTGAGTCAACGTGTTTCAGCTTTGAGAATAGCCAATGAGTGTTGGTGATCTCTTTAACCCTTGAAAATTTGTTTGCATTCCAGAGGGTGCCCAGGCCTCCTGAGGCACCTCGGGCTGAGACAGCTTGCCCTTCACTTCTCTTCCACAGATTTTTGCCGATATGGAGGAAGGCCTTGTCCTCCATTTTAGTCTCCTGGATGAGGAGTATATCAGGAGATTCGGATCTTATCAGACTTTTGATGGCTTCTTCTTTTAATTTTCTCCCCATACCCCTACAGTTCCAGGAGATGATCTTCATCACTTGCATTTGGAATGGAGAGCTCCTTTAGAGCTCTGGGGCTGGTTTTTGGTCATCTTTTAGCCAAGGGTTTCTCGAGGGTAGGTTGCCTTCCTTGGAGTTTGTCTTTGTAGGTCTCCTGCTCTCTTTTTTCACGGGCAGATTTTCGGCCTCTCAATGATCTTCTAGCCTAGGTTTGTGAATCTCCTATTTCACCTTCTTCTTCTGAGTCCTCCAAGCCCTGCACTTCCTCAACCTCTTCTGTGGGTATCTCTTCCGTTCTTTCTGCATTACTATCGGCTTGCTTTGGTCCCGAGGGGGGCTCTTTGTGGGGCGATCCTTCATTTTGTATCTCTATTTCTTGGGTGTCCTCTAATGTTGAGCTTAGATGTATAAATTTATTTCCTTGTTCTTCCATGTGAGGTGTTTGAAGCCCTGAGCCTACCAGGGGAGCTTTACCATTGATATTACCAGTTCTAGGGGCTTTGTTTTTGGTCCTTTTAACCTGCATCCATCCTTCTCCTTGCCTTTCTCCGCTTCACTATTTTTTGGGCATCCTCTAGCAAAATGGTCGTAGACCTGGAATTTCTTGCACTTGAACAGAAGTTGCTCATAATCCAACTTTTGGACATGCGTCCAGCTTCCAACCCTAATCTTTATTGCCTCAGGAAGACCGACCTCAAGGTCAACTTCAACACAGATTCTAGCACAATCGTATTGATCTTTACTGTTTGCTCGATCAATGAATTTACCCAAGGTGTTTCCGATGTGCTTAAGGGACTCCCAGTTCCAACAATGCATTGGCAGATTGGGCAATCTAACCCACACAGGGACGGCTGTGGGGACGTCAACTGCTGGATCAAAGTCAGGCGTCCACTTATTGAGATACAGCCCCTGAGGGCCCATGAAATAGGGTCCATTGCGGAATATCAGATCCTTATCTTCCTTTTCAGAGAATTCAAACAGGAAGAATCCCTTCCCCAGAAAATACGAAGTGACTTTGCCTTTAATCAGCGGCGCCCAGTTCCTTGCAACCCAGCTCTCCGTGGTTTTGGGGGAAGGCCAGAGTCCAGTGAACTGTCCCACCAAAGCACGCTCAACCAGAGAAAGGGTGACCTGAATCGGTTTCTCAGGAGGAAGCGAGATCTCAGGGATGTCATCCAAGCGTTTCACAAATTTCGCAGTCTCGATTGTTTTCTTTTTTGGAAGAGAGTTCAACAGTTTGATAAAGGCCTCGGCTTCAGAAAGGGGGGGCGCTGATGACTCCATTGAAGAAGCCTTAGCTCGATCTGATTGAGCTCACCCAAACCCCAACGGGCATAGTCCTTCAAGTCTGCTCAGAGAAGATGCCCCTGGAGATCCGTCAGAAAAGCAAAGGGCCGAAGCACTGTAGGGTAAGACCAGAATGCCTTGCAGATCGAAGCGCATCGTGGGAGAAAGTCCTATTTGTACCTTTCAAGTTACTTCTATCTCCCTTTATAATTTATTTTAAACTATAACATTGATTTACACATCGACCAAATATTGTGAAGATTAATTTTCTATTAGATAGATAATATTATATTTTGTTTTAAAATAATTATATAAATGTATTAACTAACTAGCATATATCCATCTTAAATATGTAACTAATATAAGTAGAGAGGGATCAAATTTCTTCATGTACAAACTTCTTTAGAATGTAAAATATAATGTGTTATTTTTCATTGTTTAAATTGTATTTTTGAATGTTATATAGAGTATATATAGGACCAAATATATGTTTTAACCATAAAAACTTAATTTTTTCATGGTATATACATATTTTTTTAAATGATATATAATATATACATAACTGACATCAAAATATTTTAGATAGCATGTACATGGACACATTTTATAGTGAAAATTAAAATAGTTTTTTTTTTTTTTTTTTTTTTTTTTTTATTAATATATTTCTACCTATATGTCAATATTAATTCGTATTCAAATATATTTATTGATAACCCACATTGAATATTTTTTTATATACAACATTAAAATATTTTATTTTAACAACTTCTTCTATATATAGATATATTTGAACTTGATATCGACGTAAATTAATTAACATAGATCTTTGAATAGTTTATTAATATTTAAACATTTTACTCAGACATTTTTTTACTTATAATTATTTTATATCATATTCATTTTTTTTTATTATAGTCGACATTGTTTTTCTATTTAGAGCATAATTTTTATTTTTATTTTAAAGGGGCACTTTTCAACTTAACGGATGAACATACAAACTTACACATCCCCTCATACTGGGTTGTAAAATGAGCTTCTCGGCTCAAAAATGGAAATTAGTATGAACACGAATTTGGAATACTATAATATCACAAAAACCTCTTTGTTAATAATAAAGGTTTTTTTAGATTAAAAAAAATCTTTTTTCTAATTATAAGAGACATGCTTTTTTTAAAAATCCATTCCCTATAAAATTATATAAATAAAATAATATGAAAAACATAAACTATAAATTTATTATAAAATATTTATAAAATTTATAAAAAACTTAAACTATAAATTTATTATAAAATATCTATAAATTTATAAAAATTATCATAACCAACCTAGAATATGTAAATTGACATTGTTAAAGATGTGGGTTGGGTGGGATTTAAAAAATCTCCACCTCTTTGCAAAGACACTAGCTGCGAAAAGTTGAATGTAGGCTGATTTCTACTGATATTTTATGGACAATTATTGTATCGAGGAAGTATATCCACCCCTGAACACTTGAAGAATGGATTTTCTACTCAGACAAGAAGAGGCCAAAGGTTTTAGTTATCTGGAAAGTTGTCTTATCCTCATTCTCAGTGGTTGAAGGCCTGACTTCGAAAGTTGGGAATGGATGAAAGGTGAGGATCAATATTAATACATGGGTGGGATTGATCTGAAATATTGGGCAAACTTGTTAATGCTATGCAAGCTCCCTCATCAGTTAAAATTATGTTTAGGGTCGTCTCATTTACCCAGTTATGCAAGAGGTTTACGTGTTAAGTTATATGTCTTTTATGTGTCATGTGTGAGAAAATTATGAGTTAATTAGCTTCTTAAATAACATGGACCACAAATAAAATGCAGAGAAATATACACAACAAAATTATAAGATAAAACTGATCAAGGAGTTGACCATCCAATACTGGGCTACATCTCCCAGGACCTCCCTCAATGGCTAGGCCCCTTCGAATTATTTGGCCAAATGTATGATTACAAGATCATGCTTAACTCCAATGGATTTTTGGATTGTACCGTTGGGTTTAGAGGACCCAAAAACCCAAAAAATGACTATTAGATCTCTAAAACCTAACTCTGGCTGATCTGGGCATGACCTCTGTTACACAGTAATTTGTCACCATTGGTCACCGTCCCTATCGCCCTGTTTCCATACATTGGAGGACGCATTCCGGGACCTGTGAGCAGTGACATAACCCAAAAACACTTGCATTATGTTCCCCTCAGTATGTACTTCATGTTCCCTGAAGACACCTTCTGCAAATTCTCCCTGAAAAGTACTCTTTTTCCATTGGCACAGGTCCACAGTATCTTACCTGCACCAATCACTGAGATCCTCAAAAGAGGGCGCGACCATTGGCGCTCTGTCACAGAACAACACCCGCGCCAGCCCGGTTTGGTAATGATTTTTGACAAACGCACGCCCATCTGTTTTTTCCCTTCAGATCATGAAGTCTTTTGAGGGTAAAATCCATCTGATAGAGGTCGAGAGTCATCATCTATCCTTGACATCTATCCACAGTGGATTTTTAGAGATAATGCCAATCCACAATGGGTGTCCCGGTTCATCGAATCTTTCTCCCTTCTCCATCTATAAATATCTGTCCTCATGCATTAGAAAAGCTAGTTTTTGGAGGAATGCTAGTTGTGATTACGCTTGTCGTGAGTGATAGTGAAGCATAGAGAGGTTATGCTGCCGGAGAGGAGGTACATTGCAAGACACATATAGTTGCTTGCCCAGCCAGAGGAGAGGTTCAACGTCAGAACCTTGGTTGTAACTTTTCCTGTCTATTATTCATTAATGAATGACTGCTATTATAGTTCCAATCTCATTGTCTATTATAGTGATGTTTGATTTATTTCCTTTCGGACTGAAATATAGTTGTGCCTTGGTGGATTTTATGCTTGTATTTGTTTCTTCCTTTGCATGTGCAGGTGTCCGTTTGCAAGGATCGCAAGGATTGTGACCTGCCAGAGCGAGGGAGCGAGAATACCAACTCTGCCTCGACTATAGCGTTGGATTCCAGGTTGGTCTTCTTAATTCACCTTTAATGTACAACTAGGAACTTGCGTGGCAGCGTGAATTGATTGTGGCTAGTTCTGTTTTAGGCTAGTGGGATCGCCTCTGTCCGCAGAGGGGATTTACCTATCCAACAATTTGGCGACTCCACTGGGGAGAAGCTATTTGGAACTTGTCTTGCATGTTCATTTTCTCTTGCTTGCTTGAGTGAATGAGCTTTCTGGGTCAGTTTTGAGATTGTTCTTTACTGTTTGATCCATCTGAACACTGTCAGCCCGACCTGGGGTCGTGTTATTTATTTTTTAAGCTGGAAAGCTTTGTTGGCGCGGTTTTTATTCTGACAATCGCACCAGTTGGCACATGTTGCCCAACAGCAACCCGCGCCAATCTTTTGGTAGCGCAAGTTGCAGGCTGACAGTCGCACCAGCCCTGTGAATTTTGCCTGTGTGTTGGTTGGAAGCTCTTTCAACTCAGATTTTTATCTTTTTATATCTTTTACAGCCTCTGGAAGTGTGTTGAACCTTTGTTTGACTGGTTTTGCCTTTATCCTTCAGTTGTTTTCTTATTTCTATTGATTTTCGTCCTAGCCCTAGAACATCTAGTGGCTTCGCGTGTCTAGCGTTCTGTGGGAAGTTTCGGTCTTTTGATTTTCCAGTAAACTTGTTGGTTGTGTTCCGCACCTATCTAGTGGTTTGTTAAAGCTTGGTATTCTATGCTTTGGGTGATTCACTTCTAGCTTCTCTGGATTTTGCTCGACTTCATTTGAACTTAGATTACATGGTTCATTGAAAGTCTTTGTGTTTCTCCTTGCTTGGATAGTTCATCTTGGTGTTTCAGAATTGGTTCCATTTCATCGAGTGAACTTGGTTTGTTTATACTTGTGAATATCTCTTAAGATTTGTTTAAATGCATCATGCCATCTTAAAGGAAAGAAAAACAAAAGATCTTTTGCATTATATTAGTTAGCGTTTATTGTTATTTGTTGCTATTAAAAAGAAAAAGAAAAATTTTCATTTCTTGTTATTAGCTGCATTAGGATCTTTGCTGTTTGCTGAGTGATCATTTCATTTGTGTAAAGATCTCAACCTTCCTGTAGATAGAATTCATTGAATGAAATGATATAGTTTTGGCATGTAGTTCGCATTTAAGAAGTTTTTGAGATATCACATACGGTAGGACCAAAAAATTGAAACATAATTGAAGATAAACTTTAAAATAAACTCAATGAACATAACAACGCATTGGAATCTAACGAAAACATTCTAGAGGTCTAGGTTAGAGACGTGTTCCGACATCTTTAAACCTGGTAGAATATCGTCGAGTGGTTGGGTGATTCCTCCACGGTGAAACGATAGGTGCCAATACGGACTGTGCTCCCACGTACCGTCGCGTATATATTGGGGGACCCCTATAGGATTAAAACCTTTTATCCATAGGAAGCCGAGTCTGCCGCCTTACAAGCCGTAATGCACTGAACACAGCATTCGGGAAGATTGACTGCAGTACAGGAAGTCCTTGGTTTTCATCTGATTGCCGAGGTGTATAAGCAGTTTTACGGATTGTTTGGTAAACCTCTTGCCTAGTTTTCCAGAGCAGTCACTTTTGATCCTTTTCGGACTCTCTAAAAGAAAAGGTGCCTGTGAGCGTCTTGTCACTTCGTGCTCATTAAACATTCGAAGGAGACTAGAGTCATCTTTTGTCCTTTTCTCGACTCCTAAAATATGAAAAGGTCAAGTTCAGTGTCTTAAAATTTATTGGCCACAATAACATTTACCCAATTAAATTTTGTTTGCGTTAGCTTGAATAGGATTCTTTCTCGCTCAATGGCATCCTTCCCTAAGTCCACCGGCCAAGGTGTTCCCCCTGATGGAAACCCTAGTCCATTTCCTTCTGTTGGAAATGTCGGTGTTCAGTATATCGCAACTTTGTCTTTGCCTGGGGCAACCATCGGTTTGCCCGTATGGTTGTTTTCAAACTTGGTGGTCTCGAGTGTGATAACTCCTGTTCCACCACCAACTCCTCCACCCGAACAACATCATGTTGATTCCAAGGTGGACCCCTCCCCTTCTTCGCCTATTGCTGCGTCCTCATCTTCTACTTCGCCTGGTGAAACTCTGGATTTAAGTAACCAGGTGGCTAAGAAGAAGAAGAAGAAGACCAAAAAGAAGAAGTCTCCCAAGGGAAAGGTCGCATCTACCCCGAGTATACCTCAAGTAGAGCCACCTTCTGCTCCTCCGCGGAAGGCTAAGTTTCCTTGTCAATTATGCAAGGAGGACCATTTTCTTACTGATTGTCCTGGTATTCCCAGGGTCCTAGATATATGGTCCCGTGACCCGACTCGCCCCTCGTCGTCGCAGATTGACGATACCTTATCAGCTGGTAAGGGAAAAGGGAAGGTTCGTTTCCCTTGTCGACTTTGTGAAGGTAATCATCTCCTTCGCCTTTGTCCACTTATGGATGAAGCCTCCCGTCTTTTGGAAAGTCTGTCAGCTCCCTTACCTCAACTACCCGCTGGATATCAGCGTCTTTTTGCAACTGCAGATCATCTCTCCGCTAACCAAGAGATCAAGCATGATTCCTCTTTGGTCCAGCCTTCTCTTCCCGAACCTGGCTGTGCTCAGCCTGTTCCAGACCAGTCCCTGGTCGGAAAGAGTGTTGATTTACGTTCATTGTCTATGCACCACTTTGTTCCGGGAGTGTTTATCATCAAGGATGAACCATCTGAATCCAAACCAGACGAAAGTCCAAAGGTCCAGATGACAGTTGACCCGGTCTTTCAAGAGGTCCAGATGACAGTTGACCCGGTTTTGCCTTCAGAAGTTCCATCCTCAGATGATATTATCACTGTAAAGAATGAAGACCACACCGTCCAAATTCTATTCATAAACACAGACTCTAATGATCAAGTGAGCATCCCTCTCATTCCTTCGCAGCAGGAAGGAAGTTCATCAGAGTCATATCCGGCCGTTTATCCGGTCCCACCTCCAAGCAACCTAGTTGTTTCCTTCAATTGGGATCAACTAGGCAATCCTCAGTTACCAGCTTCCATACCATTTCGAATTATATTCCAAGTCTACCGAATGATTATGGCCGGTACCATTATTGATGAGGGATCTCCTGTGAGCATCCTTTCTTCAACAGCTTGGGAAGCACTTGGTTCGCCACTGCTTCTGCCTGAGATGAGAAACCTTACAGGTTTTCATCGAGAAACCAGTCGACCTTTAGGAATTCTTCCCAATCTACCTATTACATTAGAAGGGAAGATCGTTCAAATGGGCGTCATGGTCGTCCAAGGTCCGTTAGATTACAATTTACTCCTTGGGCGAGACTATATTTATCGCATACGTGCAATTGTGTCCTCACTCTTCAGAGTGATGTGTTTTCCACACGAAGGAAGGACGATCAAGATCGTAGACCAACTTTCGTTCCCCGGTTCACACTTCACATATAGTCATCTACCATTCCTAAATGGTCTTATTTCCACAGGAAATGCCTCAACATCCAGTTCGTCATCCTAATGACGGCAGCTGACCCGGGCGCGTGACTGAAGCCCAGGGGGCATGCATCCTCCTTTTCAAAATCGAGTCTTTCCAAGTGAACCTTCATTCCATCCACTCCGTGAATGCCATGAAGTTTGGGGGGCATGTACCTCGATTTGCATTATCATGCTAGGGGCATGCAAATTTATAGCAAGCATAGTTTTTCGTTTCAAGCTTGTGTAAACATGAAACCGAATCCAAGCAAAGTTCTCCTTGGTTCAAGCTTGTGTAAAAATGAACCCATACCTGATTCACATCTTGTGATTGCCGCCTATCCGCTAAATTTTGTTAGATGAGCCTTGGTTGTTTTCATTCCATCGCCACCATCTCTTTGGCCGATCATACGCTTTCACTTGGTTGTTTTTCCTGTCCTGAGGAACCGCAGCGATGAGTGGTTTTATTAGCCAGCCTCTTGACCATTACATGTTTTGAGTAGTTCCACCATTATTGGAACCAGTTGCTACCTTTTATACCACTCGTTCCCACAGGACGAGTCGCCTTTACTCTCTTTTCTGACTCGTAAAATATGAAAAGATTGCCGAGTATTTTTTCCTTTTTGACTCGTTAAAGAGAATAAAAATGAAGGTCCGCTTTTAGCTCTTTTCTGACCATTTAAAGAAGAAACGATTGCCGAGTCGCTCCTCTTGACTCGTTAAACATTAATAAGGGGCGGTCATTTTAAGTTCTTTTTGTCGACCGTTAAAACATAAAAAGATTACCGGGTTTTGTCGTTTCAAACTCGTTAATGGTCATGAAACGACGTGATTTTGATCACTTTTTTACTTTTTTCACGTCGAAATCACTATTTATGAAAAGTACTCCTCGATCGTAATGGTCGGGCGGTTCTTTCGGGCATTATTTTATACTTTTTCGGGCCCGAGAGACATAACTTTACGAAAAAGGACACCCCTGGAGTTTCCTTTTCCGCTGTCTTTTCAAACTCTCTAAACATGAAAAGACGCCGAGTTCTTCCTTTGTCAGACTCGTTAAAACCTGATGACATCGGATTTTGTCGAAATGACGTACCACAAGCATATGCTATCCCCATCAAGCTTGTTAAAAATAATTGGGGTACTCGCCAGAAATGGCGGGGGGAAAAAAGGAACCATAATTACCGTCGTATCGGCAGTATGTCGCTCTTGAACATGGCACTTCTCTACTTCCGTGTCCAGGGTGGGGATATCTCATCTCATATTTTTCACTTGCTTCCATGGACTTGGGTACCCTATTTGACCTCTCATCTACTCATTGCCTCGTCATCATGACCTTTGATCCATCGATGTCAAATACTGCCAATTCCGCTATCGTGCCGCTGATATGTTCAAGAGAAGTTGACCTCTGAAAAGAAACAACCTCCATCTGATAGTTCACATGATCTTGATTCACAACATTATCTCTCTGTCTCGTGTCGATGATGTGGGAAACATTATGGCCCACCTTCGATCAAGGTCACTTCCTGTCGACTTCAGCTCATTATCCAGGAAGCTGATCTAGAGACTCCTTTCCGGTGCCTTGGAGCCTGCATGCCTCAATGGCAGGTTCTTCGTGTTCGACGTGAGGTTTTCATCATTGGCCTCCGATCGAATGATTCTACGGGTGTTCGACGCCAGCTCATTAATTCACACACCGTAGATTGTACCTATAGTACCTTGAGGGCCATTGTCATTATTGGTGGTACCTCCCGCGTCTGTTAACAGTTTCCACTATTGACTGGTAATCAGACGATGTTCATGCATGTTCGACTTCAACTCATATATTCGCATGCTTGAACTTGTACTCTTGTTCGGGTCGAGATAGAGCGCAAGACCCTGGATTGTGTCTGTTGTAATCCAGGCGTAATTCTTGATACATGACTCATTCACTGGATGGCTGCAACCATACCTGAGTCTATTCATTGATCCTAACTAGATGGCTGCATCCATACTATGGATCTAGATTATTTATGTACTCTCTTATGGATGGCTGCGACCATACCACGTACATCATGTAATTGAACTATCAGTCGTGTCTCTCAATGCAGATCCTCAGTGGCAGCTATATGTGTTCTTGTGTGTTCCTATAAAGCATTTCACCCCTCTCTCTCCCTCTCGGACTTCATGCTTTAGGGGGCATCTGTTACACAGTAATTTGTCACCATTGGTCACCGTCCCTATCGCCCTATTTCCGTACATTGGAGGATGCATTCCGGGACCTGTGAGCAGTGACATAACCCAAAAACACTTGCATTATGTTCTCCTGAGTATGTACTTCATGTTCCCTGAAGACACCTTCTACAAATTCTCCCTTAAAAGTACTCTTTTTCCATTGGCGCAGGTCCACAGTATCTTACCCACGCCAATCACTGAGATCCTCAAAAGAGGGTGCGACCATTGGCACTCTGTCATAGAACAACACCCGCGCCAGCCCAGTTTGGTAATGATTTTTGACAAACGCACGCCCATCTGTTTTTTCCCTTCAGATCACGAAGTCTTTTGAGGGTAAAATCCATCTGATAGAGGTCGAGAGTCATCATCTATCCTTGACATCTATCCACAGTGGCTTTTCAGAGATAATGCCAATCCACAATGGGTGTCCCGGTTCATCGAATCTTTCTCCCTTCTCCATCTATAAATATATGTCCTCATGCATTAGACAAGCTAGTTTTTGGAGGAATGCTAGTTGTGATTACGCTTGTCGTGAGTGATAGTGAAGCATAGAGAGGTTATGCTGCCGGAGAGGAGGTACATTGCAAGACACATATAGTTGCTCGCCCAGCCAAAGGAGAGGTTCAACGTTAGAACCTTGGTTGTAACTTTTCCTGTCTATTATTCATTAATGAACGACTGTTATTATAGTTCCAATCTCATTGTCTATTATAGTGATGTTTGATTTATTTCCTTTCTGACTGAAATATAGTTGTGCCTTGGTGGATTTTATTCTTGTATTTGTTTCTTCCTTTGCATGTGCAGGTGTCCGTTTGCAAGGATCGTAAGGATTGTGACCTGCCGGAGCGAGGGAGCGGGAATACCAACTCTACCTTGACTATAGCTGTTACACAGTAATTTGTCACCATCCCTGTTACTCCTCTTGTCGTACCTTGGAGGACCCATCCCGGGAGTTATAAGAAGTAACAAGGGCTAAAAACACTTGCATTATGTTCCCCTGAGTATGTACTCCATGTTTCCTGAAGACACCTTCTGCAAATCATCCCTAAAAAGTGCTCTTTTTCCATTGGCACAAGTCCCCAGTGTCTTACCCGCGCCAATGATGGAGATCCTCAAAAGAGGGCGCGACCATTGGCGCTCTATCTTAGAGCAACAGTCGCGCCAACCAAATTTAGTCGTGCTTTTTGCCTTAATGCACGTCCGACTGTTGTTTCCTTCATTACATGGAGCTTTTCTGAGGATAGAAAATCAGTCTTTTTTCGAGCTTTATCCATCTTTATGGCTTTTACTAATTCCACAAAAGGTGTCCCGGTTCATCGCATCCCCCTCCCTTCTTCATCTATATAAGCTTGTCATTATGCATTGGGCAAGCTAGTGTTGCTAAGAGAGATAGAAGTGCTAGAGTGTTGGTGTTAGTGTTATGCTGGTGCTTTGGTGATTGAGTGATAGTAGTGATGATTATTAGCCATGGAGTGTTGGATGTTGAGTTCTTGGAGAAATACTAGTGAGTGCTAGAGAGGTTATGCTGCCGGAGAGGAGATGCATGTCAAGACACATATAGTTACTCACCCAGCCAGGAGAAGGGTCGACGTTAGAACAATGGTTGTAACTTTTCTTGTTTATTAATTGATGAGCGACTGCTATTATAGTTCCAATCTCCTTATCTATCATGATGATATGTTGATTTATTTCCTTTCTGACTGAAATATAGTTGTGCCTTGGTAGTTTCTATGTTGGTATTTGTCTCTTCCTTTGCATGTGCAGGTGTGCGTTTATGATCTGTTGGAGCAAGGGAGCGAGGATATCAACCCTGCTTCAATCATAGCGTTGGACTCCAGGTTAGTCTTCTTGATTCACCATTGATGCATAACTAGGAACTTGCGTAGCAGCGTGGTTTGTTTGTGGCTAGTTCTGTGTTAGGCTAGTAGGATCGCCTCTGTCCGCAGAGGTGATTTACCTTACCAACAAATTGGTGACTCCACTGGGGAGTAACTCTTTGATTTCTGTCTTGCATGTTAATTTTCTTCTGCTTGCTTGAGTGCATGAGCTTCCTGAGTTAGTTTTGAGTTGATTCTTTACTGTTTGACCCATCTGAGCACTGTCAACCCGACCTGAGGTCGTATCATTTATCTTTTTAGTTGGCAAGCTTGATTGGCGCGGTTATTTCTCTGACAGTTGCGCCAGTTGGCGCATGTTGCTCAAAAGCAACTCGCGCCAATTCTGTGGTAGCGCAAGTTGCAGGCTGACAGTCGCACCAGCTCTGTAAATTTTGCCTGTGTATGGGTGGAAAGCTCATTTAGCCTCTTTATATACCTCTTTTAGCCTCTGGAACTGTGTTGAACCTTTGCTTGACTAGTTTTAGCCCGTATCCCTCAGTTGTTTGCTTATTTCCAGTGACTTTGCATGTCTAGCCTTCTGTGGGAAGTTTCGGTCTCTTGATCATCCAGTCAGCTTGTTGATTGTTCTACACCTATCCAGTGCTTTGTTAAAGCCTGATCTTCTATACTCTGAATACTTCACTTCTAGCCTCTTTGAAGTTCACTAGTTTTTGTGTTTTTCCTTGCTTGCATGGTTCATTTTGTGTTTTAGAATTGGTTCTATCTCATCGACTGAACTTGGATTGTGCATATCTCTTAGAATTTGTTTACATGCATCATGCCATCTTAAAGGAAAGAAAAACAAAAAATCTCTTGCATCATAGTAGTTAGCATTTATTGTTATTTGTTGCTATTGAAAAGAAAAAGACAAAATTTCGTTTCTTGTTATTAGCTGCATTAGGATCTTTGTTCTTTGTTGAAGTGATCGTTTTCGTTTGTGGAAAAAGATCTCAACCCTCCTATAGATAGAATTCATCGAATCAAATGATTTAATTTCGGCATATAGTTTGCATGTAAGAAGTTTCTGAGATATCACATACGGTAGGACCAAAAAACTGAAACATAATTAAAGATAAACTTTAAAATGAACCAAATGAACATAACAACGCATTGGAACATAACACAAACACTCTAGAGGTCTAGGTTAGAGACGTGTTCCGGCGTTGTTAAACCTGGTAGTTTATCGTCGAGTGGTTGGGTGATTCCTCCACGGTGAAACGGTAGCTGCCAATACGGACTGTGCTCCCACGTACCGTCGAGTATATATTGGGAGACCCCTATAGGAATAAAGCCTTTATCCATAGGAAGCCGTGTCAGCCGCCCTATGATTCGCAATGCAGTGAACACAGCATTCACGAAGATCGACCACCCGTACCCTAAAAAGTATTCTGTGGTTTTGCGAAAAGTTTGGTACACCCTCTACCTAGAATTCCAGAGCAGTCACTTTTGATCCTTTTCGGACTCCCTAAATGAAAAGGTGCCTGTGAGCGTCTTGTCACTTCGTGCTCATTAAATATTCGAAGGAGACTAGAGTCATCTTTTACCCTTTTCTCGACTCTTAAAAAATGAAAAGGTTAAATTCAGTGTCTTAAAAGTTTATTGGCCACGATAACATCTACCCAATTAGCTTTTGTTTGTATCAGTCCAAAGTAGGAGTTATCTCGATAAACTTCTCAAGTTTCATCCTGGCAGAATTACTAGTTTCACATTCTACCGAAACACCGGTGGTGAGTCTTCTTGTGGTTTTAAGTATACAACCACTTAGTTCTCGTGCCCCGGGTGACGAAGCTTACCAGTATCATTGGAACCCTACGTGGGAACCTTTTGAGGACGGTATCCCTTTTTGGGACTATCCTTCCCCTCGTGGGTGAGTCCCACAAGTTTCATCCGATATGGATGAATTATCCCCTACTACAACCGATGAGTCCGTTGCAACGAGCGGTGAAATCCCCACCTCAACGGACCCTATACATGTTAGTAGTACGCCTACTAATACAAATTTACCACTGGGTTATAAAGCTTTGAGAGATGCTCCGCCTTCTGGAACTCCGTTCACAGGTCCCATGTGGTCATCCCACACTTTTCCTGCTACGGAACCTTTTACTCCACAAAGTCACGGTCTACCTGTTATCTCCGTCACAGCCACTCCAACGGTATGTGCAGCCCCCTTGACTTCTATTTATGGTCGTCCCTCAGCTTCTTTGTTTGGAGTCTTTGACCCTATGAAAAATGTCTCAATGCAGGAGCCATATGATCCATATTTGTCATCCCAACCGGTTGTTGAGGTATCGGTCCCATTGTCAATTGATTGGACCTCCACCTCTTTCCATGGCGGTCAAGTTTTATCTGCGCAATCTCCAATACAACCCCCTCAAGACCAACTAGGGCAAACCATTTATGGAAACCCTTTCGTTACTGCTGCTCCTTTTTCCTCTTTGCAACCTTCTGGTAACTCAGGTTAGTCGTCTTTTCAACAAGTCCAACCTGGTACCCAGCAAGGCCATCCCGCTGGACAAAGTGGTCAACAAACCGTTAACCCGAACCAATCCAATGTCCAGTATAGTCCAATGTCTGGACAAGGTACTCAACCACTCGGTCAACCTATTGTCCAGTATTCACAACCCTCTGGGCAGATTGGTCAGCGCCAAACACAGTCGGGCCAACCAACTGCCCAATCTCCTCAACCATCTAGTCTGCTAGGACAACCTTCAACTGTGCAACAACCGTTCCAGCAGGTAGGCCAACCTCAGTATCAGCAGGCCCAACCTTCTGGACAGATCGACCAACCTCACCATCAACAAGGTTTTCCTTCTGGCCAGATAGCCCAACCTATAGGACAGTTCATTGGTACTGCTCAGTCTGGTCCATGGCCCCAAATGGGACTCCAACACCCATCTGGCCCTCAAATGCAGGTTGGGTCTCAATCACAAACTTTTCATCCAACCCAGCCTGGTCCTTCAATTCAATTTGGAGCCCCACCACTGTATGGCTACCAACAACCTCAAGGTCCATTTCCGTTTGCCCCGTACCAGAATTACCAACAACCGCAAGCAAATCCCTCACAAACTTATCAACAACAATACGGCACGCCTGCAGCATCATTTGGTAATCCTTATGCTGGGGGGCACTATACAAATCCTTATGGCCAATCCACTATGGGGCCAAATCCTTCTGGACAAACTTTATGGGGGCAACCACCACCTGGGTGGAACCCTGGTGCTCCACCCTACCAACAGCCCCAGATGCCTTTCAATCCTCAATTACCGTTCTTAGCGACTTTAGAATTACCAGATGTATCCAAATTAACCAATGATCCTATCCTTCATAATCCTTATTGGCCTCCAGTTCCAACTAAGATACCTGGTGACTCTCCAAAATTCGATGGTAAAGCCAATGAAGACCCACAAGCCCATATTATGACCTATCATTTGTGGTGTTCGTCTAATTCATGGCTTGGCGATTCAATTCGACTTCGTCTTTTTCAAAGGACTCTCACTCGCTCTGCCGTTAAGTGGTATATTTAACTTCATTATGGGTCCTTTCAAGATTTCAATTCCTTGGCTATGGCGTTTCTCACTCACTTCCAGTTGCCCATTCGATACGAAACGGGTACGCACCTCCTCACTTCCTTAAGACAAACGATAGCTACGCATATCTCTGATCATATTCATGAATGGAGACGGCGTAGACGTATGATCAAATTTTGGATTCCTGACCAGCTTCTTACCGATTGGTTTACAACTTCGTTCGTGCCTCCAATAGCTCGGGATATCACCATGGGGGCGTGTGTCACTGAAGAGCAAGCTATTGCTCGGGCTCAATACCTTGACTTGGTTTATTCTCAGTCAGGTACGTTATATGATTATCTTCCTGATGTCCCACGACAAGGAACATCTAAAACCTCGCCAACACCCACTGTTTACGGTATCATCGGTTCGGTTAATTCACCCTCTAAGAAAAATACGAACCCTGCAAAGCAAAAAACATCTGCTTCGAATGGACAACCTTCCCAGGCGTCGTCTGGTTCGAATGTTAATTCTGAGGTTAATGCCGTCCAATCTAATACGGCAAGCAAGGCTTCGAAAGAGAAGAAACGAGGGAAAGCGAAAAATAAGACAGAGCAACCTAAGCAGGAAACCCCAAAACCTCAACCTGAGGACGGCACTAAACGCAAACCCAAATATCCTTGTCTTATTTGCGAAGAAAATCACTTTACCAGGGATTGCCCGAGGCGGTCCGAAGTTAGTCGTTTATTAAAAGGCACCTCTGGGACTCCTGCAGTGCTCAAAGAGCCCTTTCCCACCCAAGACACTCAAAAAACTCAAATGGTGGCTGACCCTACTCAGCCTCCCTCTTCTTTTGGTTCTCAAGTGTTTATGGCTGGTACAATACCCATTAATATCAGTAGTCGAACGAAAGATTATTCGTCATCTGCCGGGAAAGAGCCTGAGGTTCCCCCAAGTGCTCCCCCGTTCAGTTCCGGTCCACTCCACATTGAGAGACCTGCCACCGAAACACCTCTTCGACCCCCTCCAAAAGGAGTACTCCGTAAATCCTCGTATAATCCGAATGCTCGTGCTGCACAGCACTACAACATCGTTGAGGACTTAGCACAGACTCCGTCGGCTATGTCCGCCTTAGAGGTTCTCCAGAGCTGCCCTTCTCAGAGGAAGTCCATGCTATCTGCCATTGGTGGCATAGATCCGGCCGATTCGGATTTAATAACTTTTGACTTAGAACGCCACACTCTAAGACTACCTCCTCAAATCGCCTTCCTCATACAAGTAATTATTGATTCCAAGACAATTCATCGTACAATTATTGATGAAGGTGCCTCAACTTGCATCATGTCCGTTGCCTGTTGGAAAGCGATTGGATCTCCGGCATTGAGCCAATCTCCCACCACCTTGGAAGCTTTTGATGGAAGAGCGTCCCGTCCTTACGGTATACTCCAATGTTTACCAATCTCTTTGGAAGGGAAGACGGTCGAGATGGAAGTTGAAGTTGTTGATGCTACTCTAACCTACAACCTCCTTCTCGGACGTAGCTGGATATACGCAATGCAAGCTGTTGCTTCATCTTTCTTTCGAGTTATTCGTTTTCCTCATCAAGGGAAGATCGTTACCATTGACCAGCTCTCCTTTTTTGCTTCTTCTTCCGAAGGCACCATCCCGTTCGTGGACTATACTTCCAAATTACCTAAGACTCTGGGAGCTGGACTTTTCAAAGATCCTGATCTTATGGGTGTTTTTCCACTCCCTCCTATAAATATCGCCTCTCTCAATATGATCGCTACTGGCTCTGATCCGTGGCTCGTTCCCCCTACCGACTAGGTAGATTCCTGGGGTGACCAGATGCCATTGAGTCCTGCCGAGTTTAATTATGTTGAAATCATTGCCGCCTCGGTTCTCTCTTCTGCGCTTACTCCATCCTCAGGACTTCTAGATGAGGCTTCTTCGGATTCTCTAGGAGAAATATTCCTCTCCGACGAAGCTATTATTGAGACCATGTCTCCAGAGGAACCTCCCTGGTACAGTTCTCACCATCGTTCCTCATTTCTCCCTGCCTCGCAGCATTTCCTGACATGCCTCGAGCGGTTCGCTCCTTGTCTCCCATCACAAATCCTTCAAACGCCTATTCAAATTGATAAGGTTTTTTCTGAAGGAAATATGGCAAACATTACACGAACCCAACCCCTCGACATCTCTGTTAAACCTGGGATAGTCGAGCATCTTCATATCGGAGTCACTTGTACTCCAGAGGAGATTCAACTTTATTCTGAACTTTTTCGCGAATTTCGTGATGTTTTCGCTTGGTCCTATGAAGAAATGCCTGGCATTGATTCTAGTATAGTGATACATGAAATAATCACGTACCCAGATGCGAAGCCTGTTCGTCAACGTCTACGCCCTGTACATCCTAGGAAGGCTGCGGCGATTAAGGCCGAAGTAGAAAAGCTTCTTAACGCCGGTTTTATTTACCCTATTCCCCTTACGGATTGGGTATCTAACATTGTCCCTGTAACTAAAAAACAAGGTACAATCCGGGTTTGTGTCGATTACCGTGATATAAACAAAGCCTGTCCTAAAGATAAATTTCCCACACCGTTCATTGATCAGATCATTGACGAGTGCGCCGGCAGTGAAATGTATTCTTTTATGGATGGTTTCTCCGGTTATAACCAGATCAATATTGCTCCTGTTGATCAACACAAGACGGCCTTTATTTGCCCATGGGGGACTTTTGCCTATAAAAAGCTCCCTTTTGGTCTTAAAAATGCCGGTGCTACCTTCCAGCGCGCAATGTCCTATGCATTTCATGACATTCGGCATATTGTGCAACCTTATCTGGATGATCTTCCTGCTCATTCAGCTAAACGTCGGGACCACCCTAAACACCTTCACGAAATCTTTCTTCGCTGTCGGTACTACCGAATCCGGCTAAATCTCCACAAATGTGTCTTCTGCGTTGAATCTGGCAGACTTCTCGGTTTTATCGTTTCTAAAGAAGGCATCCGGTTGGATCCCCTTAAAGTCGAAGCTATCGTCAATCTCCCTCCCCCAAATTCTTTGCATCAGTTACAAAGTTTGCAGGGGAAAGCCAATTTTTTACGCCGTTTTGTTCCCAACTATGCCGAAGTAGCTAAAGGTTTTACGCGATTACTGAAGCGTGATATCCCTTTCCATTGGGATACCACAGCTCAGGAATCTTTTGAGCATCTCAAGCGTTTACTTGTTTCTGCTCCATTGCTTCGTCCTCCGAATTATTATCGCGACTATACCTTGTATTTGGCTGCCGCCGATACCACTATCAGCATGGTTCTTGTCCAAACCGATGATGACAACACTGAACATGTTATTTACTATCTCAGTCGCACCCTGTTAGACACGGAAACTCGATATGCTTATGTCGAAAAGTTGGCACTAGCCGCAGTTTGTGCTGTCCAACGCTTCTGTCACTATATTCTTCTGCGTACTACTACTGTGATTTCTGATTGCAACCCCATGACGTATATATTTTCACGCCAGTTACTAGGGGGCAAATACTCAAAGTGGATTGTCATCCTCCAAGAGTTTGACTTGGAATTTACCACTGCTAAGTCTAAGAAATCTCTTGTGTTCGCTGAGTTAATTTGTTCTTTGCCATCGTCTTCCTCGACCTCGCCAGCGGAAGACCAAATACCAGATGAAACCCTGTTCCTAATTAGCACCCTCGATCCATGGTACGGAGATATCATCACATATCTGCAAACGTCCTCCTTCCGTCCGGGTATGTCTAAAGACGCTCGGCGAAGGATTCGTCATCAATCTCAACCCTACCGTATCATCGGAGATACCTTATATCGTCTTGGTGCAGACTCCGTTCTTCGCCGTTGTCTCACTCTAGAAGAAGCTGAATGGGTTCTCAATGACTGCCACGCTGGCGCTTGTGGCGGACATATGTCCGGATATGCTACAGCCCAAAAAATCCTTCGTGCTGGCTATTTTTGGCCCTCTATTTTCAAGGATTGCATTGTTGCCATCCGGTCGTGTCATGAGTGCCAGATATACCAGCGGAAAATGCGAGCACCTTCTGCTCCGTTGCACCCTGTGGTTTCCGTCGGCCCTTTTGCAAAATGGGGAATTGATTATATGACCTGTAACCCTCGCTCGGCCGGGGGGCATGGGTTTATCATCGTTGCCGTTGATTACTTTACTAAATGGGCCGAGGCGATGCCTACATTAACTGAAGACGGTCACACTGCGGCGCAATTTTTATTCAATCATGTTATTTCACGATTCGGTGTCCCTCAAGCCATTGTCACTGATCACGGAAAGCATTTCCGTAATCATATGATGTCGGAGTTAACAACCCAGCTAGGCTTGCAACACGACAGTTCAACTCCATACTACCCTCAGTCCAATGGTCAAGTTGAAGCTGTCAATATAATCTTGGTCACAATGCTTCAACGTATCGTTGGTGTGCATAAATCTAACTGGCATTTGATGTTATTCCCTGCCTTATGGGCTTACCGAACTGCCATGAAGGATGCCACTGGTTTCACTCCATTTCAACTAGTTTATGGACTAGAGGCTACCCTTCCAATTGAATGTGAAATCCCTTCATTGAAATTAGCCATCGAACTGCTTCCCAACACTACCCCGTTAGAAGAATGCCTTCTTTACCTAGAACGGTTAGATGAGACTCGTCGCCTGGCCTCTTTGGCCATCGAAACACAAAAGAAGCGAGTCAAGGCTCACTTCGATCAGACCGTCCATCTGTGTTCTTTTGTTGAGGGAGACCTGGTCCTACTCTATGATCAAGCGAAAGATAAGCTAGGCGCAGGAAAACTCGAGTCTATGTGGCTAGGCCCTTATATTGTCAAGAGAGTCCTGCAGAAAGGGGCCTACGAGCTGATTGATTATGAAGGAAACCCTCTTGGGAAGCCCCAAAATGGGCTTTACTTGAAAAAGTAATATGCGTGATGCTGGTACATTTTAGTGTGTACATGTGCTTTGGTGTGTTGTGTGGTGGTTTTCGAGACATAGCTGCCACTTATTGTGTTTTTCGCTTCTTGTGCAGATGCCGGATGCACCTTATGTTGGTTTCGCTGATGGTGCCTACCGCAGTACCCGCAGTTTGTCTTCTGCGGCATGGGTAATCTACAATCCTCATAACGAGCTAATAGATTACCAGGGTGTGTGTTTAGGCCATACTACTAACAATGTTGCCGAATACTGTGCTGTAATCGAGTTACTTGCTAGAGCAATTAATTTCGGTATTCACGCATTGATAGTAAACCTGGACTCTCAACTTGTTGTCCACCAGCTCAATAGGCAATATTCCGTCAGAAACCATCATATACTAAGGTTGTATTTACGTGTAAGGTTGTTAGAAAGGCATTTTGATTTTATTACATATCAACATGTTCCGAGACAATTAAACACATTATTTGATGCATTGGCCAATCATGTATTAGATAGACATCTACATAATTTGTAATTAAAACATTATGTAAGCAAGCACATGAAAACACAATAATGAACCATGAAAATATGTATATATATATACGTGAGTGTCAAAATGTTTGCGCCTCGCGCATTACATAATCCAAAAAATAATACATGTCCAAAACTCATACAGCCGTCGACAACATGTCTCTTAAAAAATGTGCAAAAAATGAAACCTAGGCGTCTAATCGCGGTGATGCTCATGATAGCATGTCACCGCCCGCACCACATGTCTCAACAGACGATGGGCGCGAGTAGACACTCCCACCGTATGCCTCTGGTACAATCTAGGCACGTCCGCCAGTTTGCCATAATCTGGGATCCCTCGAGTAAGTGCCTCGAGGTTCTGTACTAGGTCCTCATCGTCACCCTCTGCCTGAGGGTCCGCTGCAGGTTGTACTCTCCGTACGTTGTGAGGTAAGTCGGCTGGTCGTTCTGCACCAACGTCTGCATACATATATAGATGTTGTAAGAAACATGCATGAATTATAAAAACTCGAATATGTTAAAACATTGAAAACATAAAAGGTCCTTACCTAGCTCCTCGTCCCAGTCCTCTCCCTCAGGCAACGGGAGGTCTGGATCTCTAGTAAAATCAGTACCCGCATAAGGCCAGTCCTCCATGACGATCAACTGGTGTTGGAGCCAAATAAAGAACTCGGGCCTCCAAGACATCTGCTGGCCCCCACCTCCTCTGGGCATAAGTGGTGCCCATCTAGCCAATCTCGGCTCTCGTGGCACTGGATCTGCCACTATACCTCCTGGGATCCGGAATATCGGTAGCCGCTCTAGGAAAAATGACACTATGATGGATCCATATCCAAACTGTTTATTGCCATCACACTTACACTTAGTAAGCTGCCTCTTTATATTTGTTGTTACTGCTGTGGCCCAATAAAATAAGGTAGGGTGTAGACACTCAGTTGCCAGCAGCAAGTGATTCTTGCTGGCCTCGTGGGGTGCCTGTACCCCAGCCGTCCGAGTGATAGTGAATAGTATCACTCGTAGCACCAAATCCGGAATAGTGACAATGTCCACCTTGGCGCTATTAGATCCAAAATGGGCCCCAGGACAAACTCTGGCCATTACCTCCCCCATCTTTTCCCCAGAAGGTCTACTACCGGTCAAGATGGGCCGTGCACCCCGCCAAGATAGTCCAGTGATGAAATAAACATCAGAGACATCCAACTCCAATGTCTGGTCTTTCAGGCGAAATACCTTATCCTCAATATCCCAGGCATCCACAATGAACCTTAGTAACTCAGGCTATGCACGTAGATACGAGGTAAGGAAGAATTTCTTCAGGCCACAATCCCGCAAAGCATCCATGCATGCGTCATCTTCCAATGCCAAAGCATCTATGGCCTCATGTTCCCTTTCTCTCCATTCTATAGCCATTCTGACCAATTCCTGCAATCAAAACACCAAAATGTCATCATAAGATCAATGGTGGAACCAAAAATCAAAGGGAATTGCATTTTCAACGGTCAAAATTATGCGTAAATTGGTTCGCGCAATTGGCGCGACTGTTTTGTAAAACAGTCGCGAAAATGGCGCGACCCCTTTTAGAAAAACAGCCCATTGGCGCGAACCCGCGTGGGAAACTCGCGCCAATGAGCGCAACCCTATTTTTTGCAATACCCCTTACAGAGGGTAATTCTGTGGATAGAAAACTGAAAGAATGAAATAAAAATGAAGCTAAGGATGAGGCCTCTTACCTGTTTCAAACGGCGGCTCGAATGGTCTCCTGGATTGGTCGCAATCAGCAGTTGAAATTTGCACCCAAAACCCTCCAACGGTAAACTCACAAGGTAAAAAGTGAAAAGTAATTTTATTTTTTACTATTTCACTATTTATAAATTCTTTTGGCTTAAAAAACACATTAAAATCATATTTTTGTGAATATTTTTATGTCAAAGTAGGATTTTACGCTGTTTTTGTGTGTTGACAGGGATTAGTGCCACTCGAGCAACATAATGAACTCTTTTCTTCGGTTTTTGAGCTCGGTAAAACATGAGAAAAGGTTACTTCAAGGTCCGCTTTCAGCTCTTTTTTGACCATTTAAAGAGGAAAAGATTGCCGAGTCGCTCCTCTTGACTCGTTAAATGGTGATAAGGGGCGGTCGTTTTAAGTTCTTTTTGTCGACCGTTAAAACATAAAAAGATTACCGGGTTTTTGTCGTTTCAAGCTCGTTAGTGGTAACGAAACGACGTGGTTTTGACCGCTTTTTTACTTTTTCAGGTCAAAGTCACTAATCATGAAAAGTACTCCTCGATCGTAATGATCGGGCGGTTCTTTCGGGTATTGTTTTATACTTTTTTGGGCCCGAGAGACACAACTTTACGAAAAAGGACATCCCTGGAGTTTCCTTTTCTGCTGTCTTTTCAAACTCTCTAAACAAGAAAAGACGCCGAGTTCTCCCTTTGTCAGACTCGTTAAAACTTAATGACATCGGATTTTGTCACAACACAAGCATATGCTATCCCCGTCAAGCTTGTTAAAAATAACTGGGGTACTCGCCAGAAATGGTGGGGGAAAATAAAAAAATTTTGAACCTTAATTATTACCGTAACGACAGTATGTCGCTCTTGAACATGGCACTTTTTGCTTTCGTGTCCAGGGTGGGGATATTTCATCTCATATATTTCACTTGCTTCCATGGATTCGGGTACCCTATTTGACCTCTCATTCACTCATTGCCTCGTCATAATGACCTTTGATACATTGATGTCAAATACTGCCAATTCCGTTAATGTGCCGCCGATATGTTCAAGAGAAGTTGACCTCTGCAAATAAACCACCTCCCTTTGATAGTTCGCACCATCTTGATTCACGACATCATCTCTCTGTCTCGTGTCGATGATGTGGGAAACATTATGGCCCACCTTCGATCAAGGTCACTCCCTGTCGACTTCAGCTCATTATCCAGGAAGTTGACCTAGAGACTCCCTTCCGGTGCCTTGGAGCCTGCATGCCTCAATGGCAGGTTCTTCGTGTTCGACGTGAGGTTTTCATCATTGGCCTCCGATCGGATGATTCTACGGGCGTTCGACTTCAGATCATTAATTCACGCGCCGTAGATTGTACCTATAGTACCTTGAGGGCCATTGTCATTATTGGTGGTACCTCTCGCGTCTGTTAACAGTTTCCATTATTGACTGGTAATCAGGCGATGTTCATGCATGTTCGACTTCAGCTCATATATTCACATGCTTGGACTTGTACTCTTGTTCGGGTCGAGATGGAGCGCAAGACCCTGGATTGTGTCTGTTGTAATCCAGGCGTGATTCTTAATACTTGACTAATGCACTGGATGGCTGCGACCATACCTGAGTCAAATCATTGATCCTAACCAGATGACTGCGTCCATACTATGGATCCAGATTATTTATGTACTCTCTTATGGATGGCTGCGACCATGCCACGTACATCATGTAATTGAACTATCAGTCATGTCTCTTAATACAGCTCCTCGGCGGCAGTAACTATATGTGCTCTTGTGTGCTCTTATGTGTGTGTTCTTGTAAAGCATTTCACCCCTCTCCACCTCTCGGACTTCATGCTTTAGGGGGCATCTGTTACACAGTAATTTGTCACCATCCCTGTTACTCCTCTTGTCGTACCTTGGAGGACCCATCCCGGGAGTTATAAGAAGTGACAAGGGCTAAAAACACTTGCATTATGTTCCCCTGAGTATGTACTCCATGTTCCCTGAAGACACCTTCTGCAAATCATCCCTAAAAAGTGCTCTTTTTCCATTGGCGCAAGTCCACAGTGTCTTACCCGCGCCAATGATGGAGATCCTCAAAAGAGGGCGCGACCATTGGCGCTCTATCTTAGAGCAACAGTCGCGCCAACCAAATTTAGTCGTGCTTTTTGCCTTAATGCACGTCCGACTGTTGTTTCCTTCATTACATGGAGCTTTTCTGAGGATAGAAAATCAGTCTTTTTTCGAGCTTTATCCATCTTTATGGCTTTTGCTAATTCCACAAAAGGTGTCCCGGTTCATCGCATCCTCCTCCCTTCTTCATCTATATAAGCTTGTCATTATGCATTGGGCAAGCTAGTGTTGCTAAGAGAGATAGAAGTGCTAGAGTGTTGGTGTTAGTATTATGCTGGTGCTTTGTTGATTGAGTGATAGTAGTGATGATTATTAGCCATGGAGTGTTGGATGTTGAGTTCTTGGAGAAATACTAGTGAGTGCTAGAGAGGTTATGCTGCCGGAGAGGAGATGCATGTCAAGACACATATAATTACTCACCCAGCCAGGAGAAGGGTTGACGTCAGAACAATGGTTGTAACTTTTCCTGTTTATTAATTGATGAGCGACTGCTATTATAGTTCCAATCTCCTTATCTATCATGATGATATGTTGATTTATTTCCTTTCTGACTGAAATATAGTTGTGCCTTGGTAGTTTCTATGTTGGTATTTGTCTCTTCCTTTGCATGTGCAGGTGTGCGTTTATGATCTGTTGGAGCAAGGGAGCGAGGATATCAACCCTGCTTCAATCATAGCGTTGGACTCCAGGTTAGTCTTCTTGATTCACCATTGATGCATAACTAGGAACTTGCGTAGCAGCGTGGTTTGTTTGTGGCTAGTTCTGTGTTAGGCTAGTGGGATCGCCTCTGTCCGCAGAGGGGATTTACCTTACCAACAATAGCATTGGATTCCAGGTTGGTCTTCTTAATTCACCTTTAATGTACAACTAGGAACTTGCGTGGCAGCGTGAATTGATTGTGGCTAGTTCCGTTTTAGGCTAGTGGGATCGCCTCTGTCCGCAGAGGGGATTTACCTATCCAACAACCTCCTTCCCTGGCAGCCCTAGGCTTCCTTGAACTTCCCTATGGAAAAATCACATGTAGAATTATTTTATTGCCCATGAAACATGTTCGATTGTCTTCAGAAGGTCAAAATAATCCAAAATTGACTATTCAGTTTCAAAAATAGGTCAAAAATTGAGCAATCTATGGCTTTCTCCAGTTTGGCCTAAAAACCCTCTGCAAAAACTTGAAAGACTCGAGTTAAGTCTGCCAAGTTTGGTGGTGGTTACAGATTTGGTGGCTCCACCATAAATCCCGATGAATTAAACTCCAGATTAATTTAATGCAAAATGGGTTTAATTATCTGCTAATCCGTGTTTAGCGCCATAACTGTGCAATTAATACAAAGCATATATTAAAATGTGTTCCCTTGTTTAACAAGGCCCCCTAGATTGGCATAGTGGTATGGTTGTTGGATTCTGGAGGGGAGGTTGTGGGTTCGACCCCATATTCCATCAATTTTTATTGACCCTATTTGGCCATTTGGGAGGTGCCACGTGGCGACCTCTCATTGGCCCATCCAAAACCAACTGAATTGTGCCATATCACCCAACTAAATACCAACCACTGATTGAAACTTAGTGAGCCCTCATTAGGCGTTGGACACCTTGACTTTCCCATGTCACCTGCACAGTCACCTATCATGTCAGCAGTACGAACTACTGACTGGGCAGTTACCAGCAAAATTTTGTAGTTGTTTACTGAAACGGTCAGCAGGCGCTAACTTCCTCATACGAACTCTATTTTGAGTGAAACGAGTTGCGTTGGGATTGTATCACCGACATGGACGTGGTTACTTAGGTTTTGAGAAATTTCGAGTAATTTTAGTTTTGAGCTATTTTTTGCCCCTAATCTAGATTCCGATCACTCCTTCCCACTGACGGGCTTTTGGACCCACATAAGTTGGTTATCTTATGAGAGTTAAACAACCTTCTCCTTCCCAAGTTCTTTCAACTGATTCTACTTGAAAATTCGCCATGACAACGACTTGGGTAAGCTAACATTCCTTGGATTGCAAATGGCTATGTCCCTCAACCACTGTTCTTCTTTTGCTACTAACTCAATCCAACACCTGTTGGACACTTTCTAGCTTCACAATACCTTTTTTGTACCACATCGATCCCTCGGTGCTTGGAAAACTGATACAATCTGATAGCCTTCCCACTGAGAATCTTGGCGTCAACACATACAACGGTCTACAATGGCTGCAATTTTTTGGCATGTTGTCAACTTTCACTTCTTGCCTCTATCATCCTTAAGTTCAACATGCTGGTCATGTCATGATTTGAGAATTAAGGCTAAGCATGAGCATCTTTCTCAGGAATGGACCTTCCAAAATCCTGCAACATCTTGTCACAAGAAACACCATTAAATGGAAAAATACATTATGAAAGAAATATAATCAACAACCTCTTATTTTGCTCCTTCAAAGCAAAAATTGTCACATCTTGTAACATCACCATGTACTCGTGCATCTTGGTGTAGAAACCATCAAGTCGAAAAAACATCATCTTCAAGCAACTGACTTGACTTGAAAGAAAAACATAAGCATGTACACAACTTGACGACTCTTTGCATAAACAACAAGAATTCCACATTCTCATGCAATAATTTTCCAACCTCTCCCTTTTATCTTTGGAGACAAAAGAAAATCTTCCAGGTCGATATGACATACATGTCACAACAATCGACACAAGTCGACGCTCATGCATGTGCAAATGATACACATTCTCAAGTTGACATCATACATGTTAACAAATTAATCGTCCAACACAAGACAATCACTCATGCATGTTGCCAGTTTCATTGTTCACGCACACACAAACTATCATGTATGTGTACAATTCTTCAACTCTCCCTCAAGTACAAACACAAGTAAAATAAGCCCAAAATCATGTATGGGTATATAAGAGACGAATTGACAAATTCACTGCAAATGAAGTGAGTAACATACCCAACTTTCACACACCTTCATGGTGAAATTAGGAAACATCAAGAATTGAAAAATTTTGCTACAAATTAAGTGAGTAACATACCCAAATTTTACACACCTTCATGGAGAAATTATGCAACATCAAGAATTGACAAATTTTCTGCAAATGAAGGGAGTAACATACACCACTTTCAGACACCTTCTTGGCGAAATTATGCAACAACAAGAATGACAAATTTTGCTACAAACATACTCAAATTTCACACACCTTCATGGTGAAAATATCCAACATCAAGAACACAATCAAAAGAAATTCATGCACATACAAACCTGTACCCACAAATTGCCTTCTTTGTTGCATTTAAGTGAGTCAAGCAGAACTCCACTTTCAACATCTTGCATCATACAAGTTGCAGCATACTTTCGAAAAAAAACTAATGCATTCATAAGGTAAAGAAATGCATTTTTAAGGCAAAGAATTTCATCTATCAGCAAAATAAATGCAAGCTTTATTTGGATAAGAAATCAAATGACCTCTTACCAAACCATTTCAATGGTGATTCTTGCAACTGCACATCATCTTGTGAATCATCTTGATACACATCAATTATGGAATCTCCTTTTCCATTCTTGCCAAAGTATCTCTCCACCTTCTTCAAATGTCATGGATGAGTTGTTGGATACAAAGTCCAACATTTTTCTACAAGATGACCTTGATTATGGAAATGAGTGAAAAACAATTGCATCTTCTTTGCAATAGGTTTCCATTATCTAATGGACCTCTGGTTTTCTATCGCTTTTGCTTTGAAATATTCTTGTGTGTGGCCATTTTCTTCCAACATCTTGAAACATTATGGTTATTCAAACCACAAAAAGAACATGTAAATTCTCTCCATTTCTTATGTGAAGATTTACCATGTTTATCATAATCACAATAAACTTGATTTAAAGGAGATTTATACCTTGCACATTCACCTTTGTCGCATTCTTGAGGAGGTGAATTTGAAGATGTAGTAGTTCTCTTTGGAATACTAGAAATGGTGTTAATAACCTTAGAGCTTTCAACATCCTCTTGTTCATTGAAACCATTGTTTGCATGCTTATGAGCATTTTCTTGCAAAGTGGGTATAAAACATTTGCATTCCTCATGAACACAAACTTTACAAGCTTGAGGTAATGAACATGTAATGAAATTCCTTCTTGGAACACCTTCATGTTCCTCCTTGGCTTTGGAGCATTATCCATCATGTTTTCCATAACCAAGACCCAAATACCTAGGCATTTCCTCAACAACAATTGGCTCAACTATGCCTTATGCATGTCTACCTAACCCTTTACCTTCATAGGCCATTTTCATCAATAATTTGGACCCTATTCATCTAGTGTGTATTTCAAAAGCACCAAAACATTCATTTTGAGAGGAAATTGAAGATAAACTTGAATTTCCTACCTCACGTTCATGCACATACTTGGCTAGGGTTTCCTTGGCATCATGGAGTAAAATCTCCATATCATGTATCTTTTCAAGAAGCTCTTGCTTCTCCTTCTTCATGGCCATCAAATTCTCTTGAAGAATAGTATTCTCCTTCCTATCTTCAATCATCTCTTGCACCATATCTCTCATGATGAAAAACTCCTGCAACATATCTTCATCAAAGAATCTTGCTAAGGAAGAGAGATTAGAAACATCACTTGTTGAAGTTGCCATCACAAATGTAATGAATTAAAGATCTTGACAACAATTCAAAAAGCTTCACAAAATTCTTTATTGTGATTTGAGAACCAATCTCTCAATCTTGAGCTTCTCCTTCCTTCATCTTGTACACAAAAACTCGCACACAGTTAAATGATCCTTGCACAATTTCAAAACCAATAGCTAAATCTCTAGATAACCATGGAAATCCATCTCAGGGTTCAAATGAGCTAACAATTGCTCTGAAACTAACATGATCATAAATCTTGGGAAAACTTGTTAATGCTATGCAAGATCCTTCAAAAGTTAAAATTATGTTTAGGATTGTCTCATTTACCTAGTTCTGCAAGAGGTTTATGTGTCAAGTTCTATGTATTTTATGTGTCATGTGTGAGAAAACTATGAGTTAATTATCTCATTAAATAACATCGAAATGAAATGAAATGAAGCGAAATATACACAAAAAAATCATAAGACAAATATGATCAAGGAGTTGACCCTTCGTTACTGGGTTACATCTACTAGGACCTCCTTCAATGGTTATGCACAATTGGAATTATTTTATCAAATGTCTGATTACTGGCTTCTGCTCAACTCCAATAGCTTTTCAGACTATACCATTGGGTTCAAAAGACCCAAAAACCCCAAAAATGACTATTAGATCTCTAAAAGATTGACATTGGTTTATCTAGGCATGACCTCCTTCCCTGGTGACCTTGGGTTTCCCTGAACTTCCCTGTGGTAAACGCACCTGTAGAAGTCTTCAATTTCCTCTGAAATTGGTTCCATTATCTTCAAAAGGTCTAAATCATACAAAATTGACTATTCAATTTCAAATATTGGTTGAAAATTGAGCAATCTATGGCTTTCTTCAGTTTGGCCTAGAAAACCTCTGCTAAAACTCGAAAGGCTCTAGTTAAGTCTGCCAAGTTTGGTGGCGGTTCTAGATTTGGTGGCTCCACCATAAATCCTGCTGAATTAAACTCCAGGTTAATTAAATGAAGAATGGGTTAAATTATTTTCTAATCCATGTTTAGTGCCATAACTGTGCAATTAATACAAAGCATATATTAAAATCTGTTCCATTATTTAACAAGTTCTCCTAGCTTGGTGCAATGGTATGGTTGTTGGCTTGTGGAGGAGAGGTCATGGGTTCGATCCGACCTCCACCAATTAAAAAAAAAAACTTATTGACCTTATTCGGCCATTTGGGAGGTGGCACATGGAAGCCTCCAAGCTTGCCACATGTTGGCCTCTCATTGGCCCATCCACAACCAATTGAATTGCACCATATCACCTAGTTGAAGACCAACCACAGATTGACACTTGGCGAGCCCTCATTGGGCATTGATACCACCACATTAGTAATACAGACTGCTAACTGGGAAAAACCTAAAGACCAACCACCAATTTACACTTGGCAAACCCCTCATTAGGTGTTGACACTGCCACATCAACAGTAGGGACTGTTGACTGGGCAGTACCTGCAAATTCTTTTTATTGTTTGGTGAAAACATCAACGGGCTCTAACTTCCTTAGATGAACTCCATTTTGATTGAAACGAGTTGCGTTGGGATCGTATCACTGAGATGGACATAATCGTTCATATTTTGAGTGATTCCGAGCAATTTAAGTTTTGAGCTATTTTTTCCCCTAATCTAGATTCTGATAAGTGATGTGGAGAAAACTTTCTCCCACCTCGTGATCTAGTAAATTTTTTAAATGCTAATGAAAGGATTACTCTGAACTAGGTGGTTGATAATGATTATTCATCTATTTGGGCCCAGGTTTTGGCTGATACCAACTAGCTTAACCTACCAAACGACTACCTTGAATAATGGAAAAGTTACAATTACTACTTTGAAGATGTCCCATGTTCGTCTTAGCGATAGGGATGATTATTTATGTTGGGTGCACTTATCATTTTTGGAATATTCACCAAAATTGGGTTATATGTGTGTTATAAAGGTTATGAGGCTAGTGGAGTTGGCTTGATGGTGGAGGAAATTATAAAAAATTTGATGCCCAACTAAAGCACACAAATTTTAATAGTGCATCTTAGAAAATAAAGTCCCCATAAGGGACAATTTAAACAAAATATGCATGGCTAGGCCTAGTTGGTATGTTGTTTTTAAAAACGTTGAGGAGATCATGGATCACCTTTTCCTTGCTTACCCTTTTTCTTTGGGAGTGTGGAACTTAGTAATAAATTGTTTGGGTATCGTCTCAAATTAGCCGGGTGCATTTATCAATGCTTAATGGAAGCAACAATTGGATCAAGCAAATAAAAAATAGAATAGGAGTTTAACATCACTTGTAAGTTGGGGAATTTGGATCTCAAGGAACAAAAAAATATTTGAAGACAAGTCTACTACACTTGACAGAGTAACAACGTAGGTTATTGTCACTTTATCTCTTCTAACTAATGTAGAGCCCATAGATAATCCTCATAATCTTATTGTTGAAGTAGTAGATTGCTCTTACCCTTGGGCATTATTTGATGTCGCTTCTCTAGCTGGTGTGAATGTGGGGGGAGAGGGGGGAGATGTTATACCTGCAGGAAAGTCATGTTTTTAAGCTTCAGGATGGCTATAAAACTATAAATATTAGCTTTAGATGGTAGGAGAATTAACATGACTGGCTATAAAAATACTTATATTTTATTATGGAAATAAAATTCCTAGGTGGCTGGGACGATACGTATATAACGTTGTTTTTATTTTCCATGTATCTTTTTTTTGATGGAATATTTTCCAAACATGATGTGGGCATGCTACAGACCCATTTTTTGATTTTTTAGCTAGTTCTTAAGCCAATTTTTAAATGAGCATCAGTGCATATACAAAATGTGATTCTTTTTTCCATAACGAAAATTACAATTTTTTCCTTGGAGAAGAATAAGAAGAAGATGTAAATTGAAAATTGCCTCTGAAACATGTTCCATTGTCTTTATAAGGTCGAAATCATCCAAAATTGACTATTTATTTTCAAAAATTGGTTGAAAATTGAGCAATCTATGGCTTTCTCGAGTTTGGCCTAGAAAAACTCTACTAAAACTGGAAAGACTCCAGTTAAGTTCACCAAGTTTGGTGGCGGTTCTAGATTTGGTGGCTCCGCCATAAATCCTACCGAATTAAACTCTAGATTAATTAAATGCAAAACGGGTTTAATTATCTTCTAATTCGTGTTTAGCACCATAATTGTGCAATTAATACAAAGCATATATTAAAATGTGTTCCATTGTTTAACAAGACCCCCTAGATTGGCGTAGTGGTATGGTTGTTGGCTTGTGGAGGGGAGGTTGTGGGTTTGACCCTGACCTCCATCAATTTAAAGAAAAAAATGTATTGACACTATTTGGCCATTTGGGAGGTGCCACGTGGCAGACTCTAGGCTTGCCATGTGGCGACCTCTCATTGATCCATCCAAAACCAACCAAATTGCACCATATCACCCAACTGAATACCAACCACCAATTGACACTTGGTGAACCCTCATTGGGTGTTGACCACCTTAACTTTCCCATGTCACCTGCACAGTCACCTGCCGCGTCATAAGTACGAACTACTGACTGGGCAGTACTATGCAAATTTTTGTTGTTGTTTGGTGAAACGGTCAGTGGGCTCTAACTTCCTCATACAAACTCCATTTTGAGTGAAACAAGTTGCGTTGGGATCGTATCGTCGCGATGGACATGGTAACTAGGCTTTTGGGAAATTCTGAGTACTTTTTATCTTTTAGCTATTTTTTGCCCCTAATCCTGATTCTGATCACTCCTTCCCACTGACGGGATTTTGGACCCACAAAAGTTGGTTAACTTATGAGATTTAAACAATCTTCTCCTGCCCAAGTTCTGTCAACTGATTCTACTTGAAATGTATCCATGACAACCACTTGGGTAAACTAACATGCCTTGGATTGCAAATGGCTATGTCCCTCAACCACTATTCTTCTTTTGCTGCCGACCCAATCCAACACTTGTTGGACACTTTCTGGCTGCGAAATACCTTTGTTGTACCACATCAATCCCTCGATGCTTGGAAAACTGATACATTCTAATAGCCTTCCCACTAAGAATCTTGGCATCAACACATACAACGGTCTACAATGGCTACAAATTTTTGGCATCTCATCCACTTTCGCTTCTTGCCTCTATCATCCTCTATTTCAACATGCTGTTGATGTCATGATTTTAGAATGAAGGCTAAGCATGGGCATCTTGCTCAGGAATGGACCTTCCAAAATCTTGCAACATCTTGTCACAAGAAACACTAATAAATGGAAAAATACATTATGCAAGAAATATAAATCAATGACCTCTTATTCTACTCCTTCAAAGTGACAATTGTCACATCATGTAAAATTACCATGTACTCTTGCATCTTGGTGTAGAAACCATCAAGTCGACAAAACATCATCTTCACGCAACTAACTTGAATTGAAATTAAAACATAAGCATGTACACAACTTGACGAATCTTTGCATAAACAACAAGAATTCCACATTCTCATGCAATAATCTGCCAACATCTCCCTTTCATCTTTGGAGACGAAATCACTCTTCCAAGTCGATATGACATACATGTGAAAACAATCGACAGAAATCGACGCTCATGCATGTGAAAATGATCAACATTCTCTAGTTGACATCATACATGTTAACAAAGCAATCGACCAACACAAGTCAACCACTCATGCATGTTGCTGGTTTCATTGTTCACACACACACAAAAACTCATGTATGTGTACAATTCTTCAACTCTCCCTCAAGTACAATAAGCCCAAAAACATGTATGGATACATAAGAGCCGAATTGACAAATTTGTTGCAAATGAAGTGAATAACATACCAAACTTTCACACACCTTCATAGCAAAATTATGCAACATCAAGAATTGAAAAATTTTGCTGCAAATGAAGTGAGTAACATACCCAAATTTCACACACCTTCATGGCAAAATTATGCAACATCAAGAATTGAAAAATTTGCTGCAAATGAAGTGAGTAACATACACAACTTTCACACACCTTCTTGGTGAAATTATGCAACAACAAGAATGACAAATTTTGTTGCAAATGAAGTGAGTAACATACTCAATTTTCACACACCTTCATGGCGAAAATATGCAACATCAAGAACGCATTCAAAAGAAATGCATTCACATATAAAATTGTACCCACAAATTGCCTTCTTTGTTGCACTTAAGTGAGTCAAACAGAACTCTAGTTTCAACATCTTGCATCATATAAGTTGCAGCATACATTCAACAGAAAATTAATGCTTTCATAAGGCAAATAAATGCATTTTTAAGAAAAAGAATTTCATCTATCAACAAAATAAATGCAAGCCTTAGTTGGATAAAAAATCAAACCACCTCTTACCAAACCATTTCAATGGTGATTCTTGCAATTGCACATCATCTTGTGAATCATCTTGATTCACATCAATTATGGAATCTCTTTAGCCATTCTTGCCAAAGTCTCTCTCCACCTTCTTCAAATGTCGTGGATGAGTTGTTGGATACAAATTCCAACATTTGTCTACAAGATGACCTTGCTTATGGAAATGAGTGAAAAACAATTGCATCTTCTTTGCAACATGGTTTCCATTACCCAATGGACCTCTTGTTTTTTGTCTCTTTTTCTTTGAAATTTTCATGTGTTTGGCCATTCTCTTCCAATATCTTGAAACATTATGGTCATTCAAACCACAAAAATAACACGTAAATTCTCTCCATTTCTTAGGTGAATATTTACCATGTTTATCTTAATCAAAAGAAACTTGATTAAAAGGTGATTTATACCTTGCACATTCACCTTTTTCGCCTTCTTGAGGAGGTGAATTTGAAGAGTTAGTAGTTCTCTTTGGAATACCAACAATGGTGTTAATAACCTTAGAGCTTTCAAGATCCTCTTGTTCATTGAAACCATTGTTTGCATGCTTATGAGAATTTTCTTGCAAAGTGGGTATAAAACATTTGTATTCCTCATGAATGCAAACTTTACAAGCTTGAGGTAATGAACATGTAATGAAATTCCTTCTTGGAACACCTTCATGTTCCTCCTTGGATTTGGTGCATTCTCCATGATGTTTTCCATAACCAAGACCCAAATACCTAGGCATTTCCTCAACAACAATTGGCTCAACTATGCCCTATGCATGTGTGCCTAACCCTTTACCTTCATAGCCCATTTTCATCAATAATTTGCACCCTATTCCTCTAGTGTGTCTTTCAAAAGCACCAAAACATTCATTTTGAGAGGAAATTAAAGATAAAGTTTAATTGCCTACCTCACGTTCATGCACATACTTGGCTAGGTTTTCCTTGGCATCATGGAGTAAAATCTCCATCTCATGCATCTTTTCAAGAATCTCTTACTTCTCCTCCTTCATGGCCATCAAATTCTCTTGAAGAATAATATTCTCCTTCCTATCTTCAATCATCTCTTGCACCATATCTATAATGCCCTACTTAATCTTATCATGCAAATTTTACTAGTGTTTAAATTACCTTAAAATATTGACTTATAATAATCAAGAAATATTGGAACATACCTACATTGGTGAAGCTATAAATTTATTATTGATATAAATTTTGTTATTATTCAATTCCTAACTTACCTCAAATTTAAATTTTGATAGGATATGATCTCCTTCCATTTATTCCAATTTAAATATTCATATCCCCAAAATGTCCTCTCAAATTTACTTGGGAGAAGACATGGTCCTCTCCAATTAATTACCAAATTATATATTCATATCTCATCCCCAAAATGTCCTCTCAAATTTACTTGGGAGAAGACATGATCCTCTCTAATTAATTACCAAATTATATATTCATATCTTATCCCCAAAATGCCCTCTCAAATTTACTTGGGAGAAGATAAGTCAAATGTAAGGATCAGGGGGTAGTTATGACATTAATTATAGGTGGTTGAGGTGGAGAAGAGAAGGGGGCATAAAAGGGGAAGGATGATGGGAGGATGGGGGACCCTGGGTCTTGGTTTTGGTTTTCGTTTTGGTTGTGGTTTTGGAGGATTTTGTTTTGAGAGGAAGGTGGAGAAAAGAGAAGGGAGAGAAGGAGAGTATTTTTTTAACTTGGACACACTACATCTAGTTGGACTTGGGCTCAGAGGGATAGGGAACCTGTGGAGGTTTCCTAGGCTAGGAAATACTTCCTAGTTGGCTGGGAGGTAAATCTAGTCAGTAGTCAAGAAGAGCATCGCAGCATGAATAGGAGCTCAAGGGCATCTCAACTAGGCTATTGGAACAGGTATTCCTCTGTTTATAGATTACTCATGTAAGTGATTGAAATGAAATGCTTACTTATTTAATTGTGGGGAATAAATTTTAATGGTAAATTATCGTCGATTAAATGTTTAGTTAGAAATAAGTTATTTCCCATTTTATTGTATTTAAATTAGAGAAATTTAGTTTTGTTAGAGGACCCTAGGATGGAGCCTCACACGTGGTATCGGAGCCAGGTTTCAACTCTTCGGGACTTTATAGGCCCTATGCACTTGCTTCAGCATACTAAAATTTGTGGCCAACCTCAGCCCCATTGCTGTAGTCTACTGATCCATGTATCATTAATTCCTGAGATGAGGACACCAAATTGGGTCGAGGCTTCTTAGTCCTTGGTGCTGGCAAAGGATTAAGTGCTGCAGATGAAGCTACAAACGTCTCAATTTCCCATGGTGAAACCCTCTCTGGTCGAGGGACCACTGATGTTTCATCCCACTGGACCTTAAGTGATCTCCACTTTGAATCTGGCCATCTCACATTATCAACCTCACCCATGCCAATAATTGTACCAGTAAACCTCTGCTCAAGAGACTCTTCTCCTTCAAAACGCATCTTGAACCTCATGCCAACAGAGAGACTACTATTCACTACCTCCATGTATTTATCATAAGGAATGATAAACTCTGACGGACTTGTCCTGCAAAAGAGAGCCATTACTATCTTGCAGACAAGCCAAATAAAAAATATGGCAACAGAATATAGTCATAAACAATATCTTCTCGTTAAGTCTGCAAGATGCTCATATTAAGCACATCAAACTCGACAAAAGCAAGGACTAGAACCATATATTATTTCTGATAAGAGAAAATACCCATCAGGTTCAGTATTTGGTAATATGAACTCATCAGCTCTTAAAAGCATGGCACATCTATCCTCTTATTATCTCATGACAACATCAAACATTTTCCAGATCAATTTTCACCAAATTGTTTAAAAAATATCTAGAATAATTATACCTCTGAACTATGAATGGCATTTAAATAGATTAATACTCCACACACCCTTGTTAGCAAGTGCCCAAGGATGACAACTGTGGTAATAAAACAGAATCACATCTAATTTTCAGACAACATACCTAGGTTTGTAATAAACGGTAAAAATAGTCTGAGTTGAAATAGCATGTGATGCAGTTGCAATGACACCAAGATGCATGTTGTGACTAGATAAAACTGATGATGGCATGTTAGTCTGCTGACGCATAGCACACCTAACTCCAACACGCAGTTCTCCACTTTCACCCCTCAAGAATATGAAAGCATCTCCTGCTACCAGCCTCTTTGAGCTGACAAAAACACTCCACCCAGTGGTTAGTAAATGCCTCCGTGGTTGGCCTCTAAATATATGGTGGAATCACCATTCCATTCCATGCAAATCTCTAGCTACCAGCTCTTGCGAAGGAGGTTGCTGACTCATGTCGAGGCTGAGGAGGGGCTGCCCCTGAGTCATGAGATGACTCATTTTGCTGCAATATCGAACCAAAGGTCAAAACATCTACACTTCTCATCAGTAAATCCTGCACATTATAGGATAACATTCCAGAAAATGAAATAAGGAAGTACATTTCCCTCTGGCAATAGAGTGATCTGCACAAATACTTCATCTATCTCAGGTTCTTCTCGAAATTGCACATTGATCACATGACAAAGAATCTTAGAAGGTAGATTATACAGTGGCATATGTTGATCAACCCCTTGGTTTGTTGATGCTTCAACCTACTCTATATGGCCTTGAGGAAAGTAAAAAGCTATCTCCCCTACACGAGGCATAGTAACAAGTGGGCCAACACATGCATGCCGTAGCTCTTCATACAGAAGAGATTCACTGGCATCAGTTCCAATCCCTCCAGAGAAAGAATTATGCGTTGAATTTGTACTTTGGGAAGGCATAAATGATAAGAGACTGAGGAGCTCCGGGAACCTCATTGGCTAATGTCGAATAGTTACCCGAAGAACTATTATGAGGCAGCCTGCCAGAGAAATTCCTGAAGTTGTCTGCATAAGACATGATATCATGATGTTATGCTAAAGCTCAGACACAATGTTGGAATACCTGGTTTCCACCAAACCCATGTAAAAAAAAAAAAAAAGACTTTCACTACTTCTGCTATCAAGCCAGCTTTCCCAAGAAAATCAATCAAAATTGTAAATGTCACTGCATCTGAACGACACCCTGATTCCTTCATTTCCTTGTGCAACAGGAATGCCTCCTCATGCATTCCTTGCTTTCCATACATGTGAATCATAATATTGTAGGTGATTTCATCTATTCTAAATCCAGTAGATGTCATTTTTCTATGAACTTTATCAACTTTTTCCACCTTCCCATTCTTTGCAAATGAGTACAGTAGAGCATTGTAGGTAACAACATCTGGTAAAAATCCTCTGGCTTGCAATGTACAAAATAGCTTTTCTGCCTCTTCATCCATTCCAGATCACCCATAAACTGGAATCATGACATTATAAGTCCAGAGATCTGGCTCACAACCAAATCGCTCCATATCCCTAAAAACATTTGTTGCCTCAGTTGAATTGTTGCTCGCCGCACAGGCAGTGATCAATGTATTGTAAGTAATAGCATCAGGCCTCAATCCAGCCTTACACACTTCACCAAGTAGTCTAATCCTAGAGTGATTCTCCATATGACTGGCCTTGGTGCGGGAGTTAATCAAAATATTGAAAGTCACAAGGTCCAGTTTGCAACCCCTGGACTGCATCAGCTGAAGCAATTCCTCCACTTTTTCTCTACCACCATGTCTAGCATAGACTCCCATCATTGCATTGTACACATGAACACAATTTCCTATCGTAGACTTGGCTCTCTGAAATATTTCTTCAGCAAGGGTAGCTTGATTAGCCCTCCCTATTGAGCCCTGAAACTACATCTCTTCTACACACTTTTCTAGACTTTTTCCCCTCACTGGTGCCTCACAACCCATCAAAAATCGTTACATATTGATTCTGAGAGTGAATTTAAGTGGTTTTCTAACTATGTTTTTGTGTTTGCTATTTGACTTAGATTTTGCTCAACAGCTGCGGAATGCAGCCACTTTCCGCAGCTGTTTTTGTTGATCTCTAGGATTCAGGTGTTAGTAAGCAAAACAATGCACGTGGGCAAGTTAGAAATGATCTGGACATGGACCAGGTCCTATTGGTTTAGCCAGACTCGTAGAGGAAAGTCGTGGTCAAACGATGGTCAAATGAGGAGTCCTACGGCAAACAGGTCTCTGTTTCAGCACGTAAAAGGGTCCGAGACCATTCCTAGATCAGTGGATTCATTTTGACAGTTGTAGACTACCTCCATGAAACAAATCCAATAGCCACCTTTTGGTAGATTGAATGATCATGGCAACCAACACGCTAAGCTCATGGATGTTGTCTTTTTACGTGTCTTCTGCTGAAGGAGTTCCATAGGAAAAACAGTTATGTAGTTTCCCTTATAAATAATGCGTTTGCAAATGCATGTAGCTAGTTTTTTTGATGCAATCTTGCTGTTAAGTTTATGACCTATGCCATGACACTAGTCTTGATGTGATAACGAGAGTATCCTTCCTCTATTTTGAAATATAATAAGACTCTATTTTATATGACTATGCGAGCATAATCTCGGACAGACAGCGTGTTAACCAAGGCCGTGAAGAGGGCCTCTGCTAGCTAAGGTTTCATTCTTTTATTTCTGTAAAGTTTTCATATGCTAGTGTTTTATTTCCACTGTAGATATTTCGTAGTTTGTTCACTTGTGTATATTTCACATTTCAGTTATGGTGTTAATGTTTCATTCCTGTACATGATTTTCCAAGTGTTGTATATATTTTTTAACACTGATCAGTGTGTTTCAGGTTAGGATAGGCCCAAGCATTTTCATACAATTTTTGTAGTAAATAGTGACATGAGATTTTTCCTCTTTGTTGACTTTGTTTTTCTTAGCTTTCAATTTCAGTTATGCTTTGATTTCAGTGTTATTCATTTTTTGTTGATAGTTAGTTTAGATATCAAATTCTTCATGTCATTTAACGTTATCTCTAGAGCCATGGCTTAACCCCGAAAAACTACTTGGCGAGCTATCGGATTTTGAGTGAAGTGATTTGATTCTTCATGTTATTGACGTTATCTCTAGAGCCATGGCTTAACCCGGAAAAGCTACTTGGCAAGCTATCGGACTATAAGTGAAGAGACTTGATTTTATTTTCATTTGCAAGTAGATAATTTAGATATCAATTCCTCATGTTATTGACGTTATCTCCAAAGCCATGGCTTAACCCCGAAAAGCTACTTGGCGAGCTATTGGACTATAAATGAAGTGAATTGGTTTTACTTTTATTAGTTTGTAGTTTTTGATTTGTTTGAGTGCAATAGCTTAACTTTTATTTCTGTATTTAGATGAGCAGTAGAGATAGATATTTCATTATCAGTAGTTCATCACTTGTTTGATTCAAATAGCTGCACATTTACATTCTTGTTCAAGTATTAATCTCATCATTAGCATGTTTTGAGATCCTATGAAGTGCTAAGTTCTAGAAGTCATCATAAAGGACATAATTCCCTTAAAATCTATACCCATACTTGCCTTCTAAAGTATTCTTAAAACTTGGGAATAGGATTTCCATTTGCATCAAGAGACAAACCAAGATAAAACCCCCAAAAACAAGATAAAATTGAAAACAATAAAAAGTAAGAAAGAGGTCGTCTTGCACATATAGTGCGCCACACTTCATCAGTTTACGACTCCCGGATTGATAATTAATGTAGCAATTTAGGACATAATAAATTGACTAAACATTTTGGCGCCATTGCCGAGGAAGTGTAACTAGGTAGCTGATCTCTTACAAAAAAAAAGAAGGGAAAAATTGATAACTTCTTGAAGTATGCTCTCCTCTTGCACCTAGTGTGATCTGGAGGATCAGAAAAGAGAGTTATTAGTTTAATAATTTCTTGATTATGCTCTCTTCTTGCACCTAGTGTGACCTAGAAGATCACAAAGAGAATTCTTAGCCCGACTTAAAAGTAAAAAAATTAAAAAAAATTAAAAAAATGACATGCATAGAGCAAGAGATTCTAGGGGAAGGTTTATAGCTAGGGCCAAAAGTTCGATTTTCACAACTCCAGCTATTTCAAGGCATAGACAAGATACACCTCCATCATCTCCGACTCATACTCCCAGCCTTAGGATTCCTGGAACTCAAGGGGTAGCAGCTGAATTAGGAGATTCTCCCACACTATCTACTAAATCTGATCTAGGAGAAGAACCCTTCTTCATTTCTAGAGGGGAACATATTGTAATCAAAGAAGTAGAATCACCTGAAGAAGAGGAGGGAGAAACTCTTCCTCATTCACCATTAATAGAAGAACCAGAAGACTCTGAGGAAACTATCATGACAGAGGAAGTATTAGATAGATTTGGAGGAGGGGGTAGAGGTAGAGGAAGAGGAAATAATGGAGGAGGTAGAGGTAACAATGGGGGAAATAAGGATGGAGATAACTCATTTGGATTCCCTATAGCTGATGAGGAAACTCATACAACAATGAAAAACATTTCACCATCTATCCTCCCAAAATTTTATGGGTTGCGAAGTGAGGATCCTGAAACATTTCTATTTGAGTTTGAAGTCTTGTGCCGAACCTATGACTATATGGAAAACTCTCAAAAACTCAAACTATTTCCTTCAACATTGAAAGGAGTTGCTTTGAAATGGTTCATGGGATTAGTCACTCAATCTATTAGGACTTGGAATGATATGAAACAAATTTTTTTGGATATATACCTGGATTATTGTATGCCCACCAATCATAAGGATGATGTATTCAAGATGATGCAAAGAGAAGATGAAAACTTGGAGGATTTACTTGAAAGATTTCAATACAACTTAAAGAGAGAAAAAAATGAGTAATTTAGATGAGGAAACCTTGAAAGCCCTTCTATTGAAAGCCATTAGAGATGAATGGATAGATATCTTAAACATGATGGGGAAGGGAGACATTTCTCAACTTCCACTCCGTGACATAGCAGAAGTATGTGTTCATCTCTCAAGGGGAAAATCTAAAACTGGAAAAGGGCCTAGAGATCCTTCTCTTATTAGAGAAAATAAATCTACAATTGGATCAGTAAGTAGGGCAGAGATTGGAAATATGCTTGATGAGTTCAAAACTAATATTCTAGGGAGCCTTAGTGAATAACTAGACACCCTTAGAATACAAAACAAGTAGAAAGCAGAAGCTGATGCCTTGGCCATCTTTTGTCCAAAATGTAGAAAGAAACATGCTCTAAGGGAATGTCCCTTGGATGCAAAAGTTGTAGAAACATGTATGATTTTCTCAGAAAGTCATGAGACCAAGGATTGTCCTTCCATCCTTGGGCTCAAAGCTGCCTTTCAGGAAGATCCAAATCCAATAGAGTCCCTTTGTTTTGCTTCACGAATACCATGGTAGGGGCAACAAAATCAAGGATTTAACAATCCTATGAACTTTCAGCTCCCACCAAATTGGAATTCTTGGCAACAACCTTGGCCCCAATCTCAAAATCCATACCAATCATGGGCACAAGGGATGCAAAATCCTTATGGGAGATTTACTCAATTTTATCAATATCCTCCATCTTTTCCAAATCAACAAAATCCACCAATTCCAAATCAAAACCCACAACTTTCATTATCATTACCACAACAAAAACCTTCTCAACAAAATCCAAATTCTCAACTCTTGCTTCCATTTCAGCAAAAGACAAATCAATTACCAGCCCAGAAAACAGTAGACCAATCAAACAACCTCAGAGAAGGATGAATCCAAATCTTAGGGAGATAGTGAAAGAAGAGCTCCAAAAACTACTCAATGTAAATTTCATTTACCCAATTTTAGATAGCCGATGGGTTTCTCCTTTGGTTATAGTACCCAAAAAGAATGGTAAATGGAGGGTATGCATTGATTACAGGGAATTGAATAAAGCAACTTTGAAGGATCACTTTCCTTTGCCTGTTATTGATCAAGTATTAGATACATTAGCAGGCAAAAAGTACTTTTCATATCTGGATGGTTTTAGTGGTTATAATCAAATTTAGGTAGCACCTGAAGATCGGGATAAGACCACATTTACCTGTCCATGGGGAACTTTTGCTTATCGAGTGCTTCCTTTTGGATTATGTAATGCACCCGCAACATTCCAAAGAGCAGTACTAGGAATTTTTTCTGATCTAATCCATGATTGTGTAGAGGTATATATGGATGATTTTACAGTTTATGGTGATTCATTTGAAGAGGCATTAGAAAATTTGGAAAAAGTCCTTATAAGATGTAAAGAAACAAACCTTTCACTAAGCCATGAAAAATGCTTTATGATGTTTACTGAAGGTATTTTTTTAGAACATAATATTTCAGGGGATGGGATTAAAGTTGATAGATCAAAAGTTGAAGTCATCTCCAAGTTACCTATTCCAAGTTGTCAAAAAGATGTTAGAATTTTTCTGGGATTTACTGGATATTATAGAATATTTATAGAAAACTTCACCAAAATAGCATCTCCACTCTTCAAACTGCTTACAAAAGACTATGAATTCAAATGGGGTCCTGATTGCCAATCAACATTTGAATCTTAGAAAACAAGAATATCTGAAGCGCCTATCTTGAGAGGACCAAATTGGAAACTTCCTTTCCATATTTCTATAGATGCTTCAAATACGGCTCTAGGGGCTGTATTGGGACAGAAAGATTTAGTTCCTTATTCCATTTACTATACCAGTAAAAATTTAACTCCTACCGAGTTGAACTATACTGTGACTGAAAAAGAGTTCTTAGTTGTTGTTCATGCAATCAATAAGTTTAGACATTATATAACACCTGGAAACCCCTATTAAATAAAATAAAAAAGCAATAAACAAAGATTTACACACATTCATTAAAAATAAATAAATAAAATAAAATACAAATATACATAAATAAATAAATAAATATTAATATTAATAAATAAACAAAATTATTTAATTAGTAAATAGATAAATATAACCTATCATGGCTAGCTCCCTATCTAACTCTCCTTTAAATAAAATTTAACAAGATCACATAATAAATTAGTTAACATAAAAATTCAAAACTAATCTTTAAAATTATATACATTCTAGTAAAACAATTAACATATAGCTAAGGATCTTAACAGGTAATATAGATTTAAAAAAAAATAAAAATAATATATATATATATATATATATATATATATATATATATATATATATATAAACAATAATGAAATAAAATAAAACTAAATAAATAAATAATAATAATAAATAATAAATAAAATAAATACTTATTTAAATAAATAAATAAAATAATTATTAATTAATTAATCATTTGTAAGCCGACTACAAAAGAAGACATCAAAAATCTTTTTCAATAACTATTAATAAGCTTTGTAATTTCACGCTCTCTCTTCTCAAATACAAATCTCATTGCCCTGATGATGGACTCACTAAGCTAGTCCGAAACGTTGGTTTCAAAACTGTTCACAGGTTTTTCCACAAAAATAAAAACTCTAGCAACCTGTATGGACTCTCTCTTTAACATTATATAACTGGCTATGAAACTTTTATTTATACTGATCATTCTGCAATTAGATATCTAATGAACAATCCCATTACTAATGGCAGAGTTACAAGGTGGCTCCTACTTTTATAGGAATTCAATATTACTGTGTTAGATAGACCAGGGAAACAAAACACAGTAGCTAATTTCTTGTCTAGGATTCAGAATACTGAAGAAGATTCTCGTGTAGAGGACAAGTTTCTTGATGAATATTTATTTGCAGTAACTACTAAGACTCCTTGGTATGCAGATATAGCTAACTATTTGGTTACAGGGAAACTAACTCCACATTTATTTCCTGGTGAAAGAAGAAAGATTATTCAGGAGAATTCAAAATATTCATGGATTTCTAACGAATTGTTTAAAACAGGGCCAGATCTTGTGATCAGAAGATGTGTTAGAGAAGATGAGATGCCTGATATTCTAAAAGCATGTCATGATGAACCATGCGGCGGACACTTTGCTGAAAAAAGGATAGCCTATAAAATCCTCTCTTTACGATATTATTGGCTATAATCCCTTTTCAAAGATGCAAAACAATATGTCAGAAGATGTGATAGCTGCCAAAGAGTAGGGAAACCTACCCTTTCAAATGAAATGCCATTACAACCACAGGTACTCATCGAACCCTTTGAAAAATGGGATTTAGATTTCATTGGACCTATTAACCCACCATCTAAACAAAGAAAGTATATATTGGTATGTACTGATTATGTCACTAAATGGGTAGAAGCCAAGACATTATTTTCTGCTACTGAGCATTCAGTTGTTAGTTTTCTTTATGAGGATATTTTTACTCACTTTGGTGTTCCAAGAGAAATTGTGACAGATCAGGGAGGTCAATTCACATCCAAATTGGTGGACAAGCTGATGGAAGAGTACAAGGTCAAGCACAGAAAATCCACTCCTTACCATCCGCAAGCAAATGGTCAAGTGGAGTCTACAAACAAAATTCTTAAAGGCATCATCACCAACATTGTTCATCTACACAGAAGAGATTGGGAAAAAAGGCTTCCTGAAGCCTTATGGGCCTACAGAACTACATGGAGAAATACAACAGGACATTCTCCCTATCAACTTGTTTATGGGAAAGAAGTTTTGATCCCCATTGAGTTCCAAGTTAGAACCTTCAAGATGGCAGTTCAATTGGGAATGGATCTATCAGAAGCCCAAAAGCATAGAATGGAGTAGTTGAATGAGCTATATGAGATTAGACAAGAAGCAATCCTTAGAACTGATCTAGTTCAATATCAAAGAGCTAAGTGGCATGAAAAATACATCAAGGAGAAAAAGTTTCAAGAAGGAGATTGGGCATTGCTATTTGATTCCAAGTTTAAAGATTTCAAAGGTAAATTTCAAACTCATTGGCTTGGGCCATATGAGATTGACAAAGTCTTTAGCAATGGAGCGGTAAGAATCAAAACCATTGATGAACATCAAAATCCTCTTATTGTGAACGGCCATAGATTAAAGATCTATCAAAAGCCACTGGTGAAGAAGAATCCTTCTTCTCCACTAGCCTAGTCTTTGTTCTTTTTGTTTAAAAAGAAATAAAAAAATAAAAATTGTATAATCCTGAAAACCAATCACTAATTGGCAGTCTTATACAGAAAATACAGGGTGAAAATTAGAAACTTCTGATGCCCTATATTTTCCAAAAAAATCTTTCCTCATTTTATTCATAGTTTCATGACATTTCACTTCATTTCATTTCATCATCACATTTCGATAATAAAATTCATTTTATGACCAGTTTTCATATATCGTTCACTCAGTCATCATTCATTTCCATCCATCTCCATTCAATCATATGTTCACTGTGTCAGTTTCTGTAGCTGAATTCAGTTTCTGTAGATAAAAACTGATTCCGCAGCTAGTTGATTGATTCCGAAGCTAACACTCTGTTATTCAGCACTGACAATTAGATGTTAGCCAAATAATGATGGGAACCAAATGCAGGTATGACAAAGGAAAATATGTTGAAGATATAAAACACCTAAAGTATCAACAGGAAGCAGCCAATCAAACGTCAGTGAGTGGAAGTGGTAAGATTCTAAGGTAAGCAAAATTTATCTCAAATAGCATTTTAAAGCACATTCTATATAGTTATGAAACCATGGCTCCATTATGTGTAATGATTATCATTGATAGCTTTCATAACTGCTCCATGGCCTTTACATGATTCCTCCATGAACCTTGCATTAATCTTTAATGGCCTCATGATCTGCCTCTGAATTTAACTCGTGTTTATTTGTACAATGGAATTCCACCTGCTGAACCGGGTAATTATGAGGACGTAATCTATTTGATCACAGATCTTCCCTGCTGCACAAATCCGTAGTCATTTTGAGAACATTCTCACGCCTATTTCGCAACCTTCTATCTGAAAATCTGAGCTCACTCTACTTCTATACTATCCCATTGAAGTTGTGTTTGTTATTTTTGGCTTGTTTAGATCCCTGTGAACTCATTCTCATTACCTGTTCTCTGCTCTTTCGTTTACAACTATTGGTTTTTCTCCACAAACCTTCTCCATTCCCCACTAACACAGCCGTTTCACCTCCGTCAATCCATTACTCACTCAGACATATTTTAAGGCAGGAGGAAAGAATGGGTCTTTTGCTAAGAGCAGAACCGAAAGGGCCTAAATTCATGGAGGGGTATCCATAATTGAAAAGCATACTAAGGAAGGCACGGTGGCTACATTTCATCTAGAAATTCAGAGGTTACAATAAAGAAGTTACGAAGACATTTGCGAGGTCTTTTAATGGCATGGAAGTTGAGGTTGGAGATCTTAAATTTTGAGTCACAGAGGCATCTATTGTAGCAGTAAAGGAACTCCCACAGGAGGGGGAACGGTGGTTCAAAAACAAAAGCTTTGATGAGAGGGCCTCGAGGATTATCCTACGGAATCCAAGTATGGATATAACCATTTTCAAATGGGGAATCACTGTCTCTTCTTTAGAGGAAAAGTGGACTAGTATATTATTGATAATACAGAAGTTTATTACATGTGAAGGATGGTTTGAGTCCATGTATATGTACCACACCTGGTTGCTAATGAATTTTCTAGAAAATCAAACCATCAATTTGCCTCACTTTTTATTGAATAGCCTGAAAGAGATGTCCATAACTATACAAAAGAATCTGGAGGACATAGAACCCCACCTGTACCATCACGGCCTTGTAAAAAATTTGATTGAAAAATAGTTAAAGGAAAAGGACACCTGGGAATAGTTTTTGGTTAGAAACTTCTTTCAGGATCTACCTGAAACACCCGAGAGCAGCTCAACAAGGAAAAGTAGGAGAAGGAAAAAAAGTGTGAAAATTTAGGACACTCCTACTAACATAGCTAAAGAAACTAATAAGGAAGAGAATTTGTCTGAAAGTAGGAAGGAAAGAACTGAGGTTAGGAAGTAAAGAAAACTCAAGGGGAAAAGAAATATTGAAGTTGTCTATCAAACCCCAAAACCTTCCTCAGAAGAGGACCAAACACTCTTTGAAAGACTAGTTTACATTCAGGAACAATCAGCTGCAGCAAAGAGAAAAGGGAAAGAAAAACAGAGTGTGGAGAAAGGAGACACTACCTCACATAATCTAAGGAGGAGCTCCAGACTTAAATGAAAACTGAGGAAAGTACAAACTAAAGGGACCCACTTCATTGATTTAGGAGGGGAAACACCGGAACGACCTCCTGCAATCCCTCCTGACTGTAGCCCACACCTTACTCCTATTCCTCAACCAAATTTTGAGATTAGTCCTTCTCAGCCGGATTTTGAGATCAGTCCTTCTCAGCCAGATTTTGAGATCAGTCCTTCTCAGCCAGATTTTGAGATCAATCCTTCTCAACCAGATTTTGGGGACATCCCAAGAAAGACTACACCTGAGATAGATCCAACCTAGCAAGAAATGTATGATTATATTGGGTCGTTGGAGAAGATTGCCATAGATCAAGGCACTTCATCTGCCTAACCTAATATAGCCCAGGAAGCTCTAATCCAATCACTAAAACAAGAAGTTTTTGAATTGGAGGTCCTAAATAGACACATCAAAAGAGAAAATGAAACATTGAAAGAACAGAGCAAGTTGGATAAGATTATTCACGACAACACGATGCTGCATCTTGGGCTGTGGCAGAAGAAAAATAGAAAATTGAAGAAAAAGAGCAGGAGATTGAGCAGAGCTATCATCAACCTCAAATTCAAGTGCCTAATGAGGAAGCTGAGGATGACAGTGGTACCAAGAAAGAAGAAAAGAAGGTTGGATGTGTTAGCAGAGGTCTCAGAACACATGAACTGAAGGGAGGATGGTCACAGTTTTTGTTACATGAGGACATGCAACACCTTCACAGTGGGGGTATGTTGAGCCCTGAAACTACATCTCTTCTACACACTTTTCTAGACTTTTTCCCATCACCAGTGCCTCACAAGCTATCAAAAATCATTACATATTGATTCTGAAAGTGAATTTAAGTGGTTTTCTAACTATGTTTTTGTGTTTGCTATTTGACTTAGATTTTTCTCATCAACTGCGGAATGCAGCCACTTACCGCAACTGACTTGAGATTCCGCAGTTGTTTTTGTTGATCTCTAGGATGCAGGTGTCAGCAAGAAAAACAAGACACGTGGGTAGGTCAGAAATGATCTGAACATGGACCAGGTCCTATTGGTTTAGCCAGATTCATAGAGGAAAGTTGTGGTCAAATGGTGGTCAAACGAGGAGTCCTACGACAAATAGGTCTCTATTTCAGCATGTAAAAGGGTCCGAGATCATTCCTAGATCCGTGGATTCATTTTGATAGCTATAGATTGCCTCCACGATGCAAATCCAACAGACACCTTTTGGTAGATTGAATGATCATGGCAACCAACACGCTAAGCTCACGAATGTTTTCTTTTTACGTGTCTTCTACTGAAGGAGTTCCATAGAAAAAACAATTATGTAATTTCCCTTATAAATAACGTGTTTGAAAACGCATGTAGCTAGTTTTTTTGATGTAATCTTGCTGTTAAGTTTATGTACTGTGTCGTGACACTGGTCCTGCTGTGATAACGAGAGGATCCTTCCTCTGTTTTGCAATATAATAAGACTTTGTTTTATATGACTGTGTGAGCATAATCTTGGACTAACAACGTGTTAACCAAGGCCGTGAAGAGGGCCCCTGCTGGCTAAGGTTTTGTTCTTTTATTTCTGTAAAGTTTTCATATGTTGTTGTTTTATTTCCACTGTAGATATTTCGTAGTTTGTTCACTTGTGTATATTTCACATTTCAGTTATGGTGTTAATGTTTCATTCCTGTACATGATTTTCCAAGTGTTGTATATTTTTGCTAACACTGATCAGTGTGTTTCAGGTTAGGATAGGCCCAGGCATTTTCATACAATTTTTGTAGTAAATAGTGACATGAGATTGTCCTCTCTACTGACTTTGTTTTTCTTAGATTTCAATTTCAGTTATGCTTTGATTTCAGTCTTATTCATTTGTTGTTTATAGTTAGTTTAGATATCAAATTCTTCATGTCATTTAACGTTATCTCCAGAGCCATGGCTTAACCCCGAAAAGCTACTTGGCGAGCTATCAGATTTTGAGTGAAATGATTTGATTCTTCATGTTATTGACGTTATCTCCATAGCCATGGCTTAACTCGGAAAAGCTACTTGGCAAGCTATCGGACTATAAGTGAAGAGACTTGATTTTATTTTCATTTGCAAGTAGATAATTTAGATATCAATTCCTCATGTTATTGACGTTATCTCCAGAGCCATGACTTAACCCCGAAAAGATACTTGACGAGCTATCAGACTATAAATGAAGTGAATTAGTTTTACTTTTATTAGTTTTTTAGTTTTTGATTTGTTTGAGTGCAATAGCTTAACTTTAATTTTTGTATTTAGATGAGTAGCAGAGATAGATATTTCATGATCAGTAGTTCATCACTTGTTTGATTCAACTAGCTACACATTTACATTCTTGTTCAAGTATTAATTTCATCATTAGCATGTTTTGAGATCCTCTGAAGTATTAAGTTCTAGAAGTCATCATAAAGGACATAATTGCCTTAAAATCTATACCCATACTTGCCTTCTAAAGTATTCTTAAAACTTAGGAATACAATTTCCATTTGCATTAGGAGACAAGCCAAGATAAAACCCCCAAAAACAAGATAAAATTGAAAATAATAAAAAGTAAGAAAGAGGTTGTCTTGCACATATAGTGTGCCACACTTCATCAGTTTACGACTCCCGGATTGATAATTAATGTAGCAATTTAGGACATACTAAATTGACTAAAGACTCCCCAACACAGCCAGCATGGCAGTGAGCATCCTTGCATTTGGTGTATACCAATACCGAAGCTTAAGCCACTCATAAATCTCCAAAGCCCTCTGCCAATGTGTTTGCCCAACCTGTTTCACTACGAGGCAGTAATAAGTGGGGGCTAGTTTCTCTATCCAATTCTCAAGAATTCTTCCATTAAAAGTTTACACATCTTCTCAATACTGTCAAAAGTTGAGGGCTTCTGTCCTTGTCAAATTTAGGTATACTCTTAAACTGAGAACTACTATATACAGAGGGCGGTAAGGTTTCCCATTCGATAGCTTTGGTTATATGCCTATATTTAGAACTATTAGAGAATGAGTTGTCCATGTTAGGTCAATTCAAGTTCAAAGTCCGAACATATATGGTTGAAAGAAATAGAAATTGTGATTTTAATAGAGGAAAGGCATAATTATTATACAAAGTGTGAGATATGCTAAATCCATGTGAGACCCCTTAAATTTGGGACAAGGGATATCATCCATATAACCATTACAATGTGAGGGATGTGTTAAATTGGTGTTATATTTTATTTATTTATTTTGGGATAAGGGATTTCATTTATATTAATATATAGTTCAAAAATATATATGTTTAAGTTTATATAATTTATAATCTATAATATTTGAACTCAAAATTATTTTGATTTTAGTTTTTCTACGTGTAATAGTTAAGAATATGTGTACAATAATCCCAAAAACATGTATGGGTACATAAGAGATGAATTCACAAATTTGCTACAAATGAAGTGAATAACATACCCAACTTTCACGCACCTTCATGGCGAAATTATGCAACATCAAGAATTGAAAAATTTTGTTGCAAATGAAGTGAGTAACATACCCAGCTTTCACACACCTTCATGGTGAAATTATGCAACATCAAGAATTGAAAAATTTGTTGCAAATGAAGTGAGTAACATACACCAGTTTCACACACCTTCTTGGCAAAATTATGCAACAACAAGAATGACAAATTTTGTTCCAAATGAAGTGAGTAACATACTCAATTTTCACACACCTTCATGGCGAAAATATGCAACATCAAGAATGCATTCAAAATAAATGCAATCACATACAAACTTGTACCCATAAATTGCCTTCTTTGTTGCATTTAAGTCAGCCAAACAGAACTCCAGTTTCAACATCTTGCATCATACTTTCAACAGAAAATTAATGCATTCATAAGGCAAAGAAATGCATTTTTAAGGAAAAGAATTTCATCCATCAACAAAAGAAATGTAAGCCTTATTTGGATAAGAAATCAAACCACCTCTTACCAAACCATTTCAATGGTGATTCTTGCAACTACACATCATCTTGATTCACATCATTATGAAGTATTTTAGCCATTATTTCCAAAGTCTCTCTCCACCTTCTTCAAATGTCGTGGATGAGTTGTTGGATACATTGTCCAACATTTTTCTACAATATGACCTTGATTATGGAAATGAGTGAAAAAAAATTGCATCTTCTTTGCAACATGGTTTCCATTACCCAATGGACCTCTTGTTTTCTGTCTCTTTTACTTTGAAAGTTTCATGTGTTTGGCCATTTTCTTCCAATATCTTGAAACATTATGGCCATTCAAACCACAAAAAGAACATGTAAATTCTCTCCATTTCTTATATGAAGATTTACCATGTTTATCATAATAATAAAAAAACTTGATTAAAAGGAGATTTATACCTTGTACATTCACCTTTGTCGCCTTCTTGAGGAGGTGAATGTGAAGAGGTAGTAGTTCTCTTTGGAATATTATCACTGGTGTTAATAACCTTAGAGCTTTCAACATCCTCTTGTTCATTGAAACCATTGTTTGCATTCTTATGAGAATTTTCCTGCAAAGTGGGTATAAAACATTTGTATTCCTCATGAATACAAACTTTAAAAGCTTGAGGTAATGAACATGTAATGAAATTCCTTCTTGGAACACCTTCATGTTCCTCCTTGGATTTGGTGCATTCTCCATGATGTTTTCCATAACCAAGACCCAAATACCTAGGCATTTCCTCAACAACAATTGGCTCAACTATGCCTTATGCATGTGTGCCTAACCCTTTACCTTCATATCCCATTTTCATCAATAATTTGGACCCTATTCCTCTAGTGTGTCTTTCAAAAGCACCAAAACATTCATTTTGAGAGGAAACTGAAGATAAAGTTGAATTTCCTACCTCGCGTTCATGCACATACTTGGCTAGGTTTTCCTTGGCATCATGGAGTAAAATATCCATCTCATGCATATTTTCAAGAAGCTCTTACTTCTCCTCCTTCATGGCCATCAAATTCTCTTGAAGAATAATATTCTCCTTCCTATCTTCAATCATCTCTTGCACCATATCTCTCATGATGAAAAACTCTTGCAACATCTCCTCATCAAAGAATCTTGCTAAGGAAGAGAGCTTAGAAACATCACTTGTTGAAGTTGCCATAAAAAATGTAATGACTTAAAGAGCTTCAAAAAAATTCAAAAAGCTTCACAAACTTCTTTGCTGTGATTTGAGAACCAAGCTCTCAATATTGAGCTTCTCCTTGCTTCATCTTGTACACAAAAACTTGCACACAGTTAAATTATCCTTGCGCAATTTCAAAACCAATAGCTAAATATCTAGCTAACCTTGGAAAACCATCTCAGGGTTCAACTGAGCTAACAAGTGCTTTGATACCAATCTGATCTCAAATCTTGGGTAAACTTGTTAATGCTATGCAAGCTTCCTCATCAGTTAAAATTATGTTTAGGATCGTCTCATTTACCTTGTTATGCAGGACGTTTATGTGTCAAGTTATATGTCTTTTATGTGTCATGTGTGAGAAAATTATGAGTTAATTATCTCCTTAAATAACATGGAAAGCAAATGAAATGCAAAGAAATATACATAAAAAAATCATAAGACAAATGTGATCAAGGAGTTGACCCTCTAGTACTGGGCTACATCTCCTAGGACCTCCTTCAATGGCTATGCTCTCTTGGAATTATTTTTTCAAATGTCTGATTACAAGCTTCTTATCAACTCTAATGGCTTTATAGACTATACCATTGGGTTCAAAGGACCCAAAAACCCCAAAAATGACAATTAGATCTCTAAAAACTGACGTTCGCTAATCTGAGCATGACCTCCTTTTCTAGTGGCCTTCGGTTTCCCTGAACTTCCTTGTGGAAAAAATCACCTGTAGAAGTCTTCTATTGCCTCTGAAGCCTAATCCATTTTCTTCATAAGGTCCAAATCATCCAAAATTGACTATTCATTTTAAAAAATTAGTCAAAAATCGAGCAATCTATGGGTTTCTTCAGTTTGGCTTAGAAAACCTTTGCTAAAGCTTGAAAGACTCCAGTTAAGTCTACCAAGTTTGGTGGCGGTTCCAAATTTGGTGGCTCTGCCATAAATACCACTGAATTAAACTCTAGATTAATTAAATGTAAAATAGGTTTAATTATTTTCTAGTATGTGTTTAGCACCATAACTGTGCAATTAATACAAATCATATATTAAAATTCGTTCCATTATTTAACAAGACCCCCTAGCTTGGTGCAGTGGTATGGTTGTTGGATTGTGGAGGGGAGGTCGTGGGTTCAATCCCCAACTCCAACAATTTAAAAAAATGTATTAACCCTATTCGGCCATTTGGGAGGTGCCACGTGGTGGCCTCTAGGGTTGGCATGTGGCAGGCTCTCATTGGCCCATTCAAAACCAACCGAATTGCACCATATCGCCCAGTTGAAGACCAACCACCAATTAATGCTTGGCGAGCCCTCATTGGGCATTGACCCTACCACATCAGCAATACGGACTATTGATTGGGCAATAGCTAAAGACCAACCACTGATTGACACTTGGCAAGCCCTCATTAGGCGTTAACACTGCCATGTCAGCAGTACGAACTACTGACTCAATAGTACCTGCAAATTCTTTTTGTTGTTTGGTGAAAATGTTAGCGGGATCTAACTTCCTCATACGAACTTTGTTTTGAGTGAAATGGGTTGCATTGGGATCGTATCACTGAGATGGATTTAGTTGTTCAGATTTCAAGTGATTCCGAGAACTTTTCTTTTTGAGATATTTTTTTCCCCCTAATCCAGATTTTAATCAAGGATGTGGAGAAAACATTCTCCTACCTCATGATCTAGTAAATTTTTTAAACGCTAATGAAAGGATTACTTTGAACCAGGTGGTCAATGATGCTTCTTCATCTATTTGGGCCCAGGGTTGGGCTGATACCCACTATATTAACCTACCAAACGACTACCTTGAATAATGGAAAAGTGACATTACTACTTTGAAGATGTCCCATGTTCATCTTAGTGATAGGGATGATTCTTTATGTTGGGTGCACTCATCATTTGGGGTATATTCACCAAAATCGGGTAGATATGAGGCTAGTGGAGTTGGCTTGATGGTGGAGGAAATTATGAAAATTTTGATGCCCAGCTAAAGCGTACCAATTTTAGTGGTGCATCCTAGAAAATAAAGTTCCCATAGGGGAAAATTTAAAAAAAATATGCATGGCTAGGCCTAGTTGGTATGCTATTTGTAAAAACCTTGAGGAGATCATGGATCACCTTTTCCTTGCTTACCCTTTTTCTTTGGGAGTGTGGAACTTAATAAGAAATTGTTTGGGTATCGTCTCAAATTAGCAGGGTGCATTTATCAATGCTTAATGGAAGCAACAATGGGATCAAGCAAATCAAAAATATAATAGGAGTTTAACTTCACTTGTAAGTTGGAGAATTTGGATCTCAAGGAACAAAAAAATATTTCAAGACAAGTCTACTACTCTTGACAGAGTAACAACGTAGGTTATTTTCACTTTCTCTCTTATACCTAATGTAGAGCCCATACATAATCCTCAAAATCTTATTGTTGAAGTAGTAGATCGCTCTTACCGTTGGGAATTATTTGATGTAGCTTCTCTAGCTGGGGTGAATGTGGGAGGAGAGGGGGGCTATGTTATACCTGTAGGAAAGTCATGCTTTTAAGCTTCAGGATGGCTACAAAAACATAAATATTAGCTTTAGATGGCAGGAGCATTAAAAAGACTGGCTATAAAAATACTTATATTTTATTTCCCTAATAAAATTCCTAGGTGACTGGGAGGATATGTATATAATGTTTATTTTATTTTCCATGTATCTTTTTGTTGATGGAATATTTTGCAAACATGATATGGGCATGCTACAGACCCATTTTTTGAGTTTTTAGATAGTTCTTAAGCCAATTTTTAAATGATCATCAATGCACATACAAAATGCGATTCTTTTTTCCATAATGAAAATTACAATTTTTTCCTTGGAGAAGAAGAAAAAGATGTAAATTGAAAAAATAAATAATGCACAAATTGCTCCAAATAAAATTTTAAAAGCACAAGCCTCCAGCAAGAAAATCAAATATTTGTGATACTTATTCGTGAATTATCAACGTGAATTAGCATTCTCATTAGCATTGTTGACAATTGGTAATCCTCATTTTCATTTATTTTCCTAATTAAATCTATAGATCTATTTTTTCTATGTATTTATATTTCACTAAACTCAAATTGTCATTTTTTATACTTGAGACATGTTCATCTTTTTATGATTGTAAATTATTTTATGCAACATAGTTATGCTATGTTGTATTCATTGTATTGTATTTTCTATAGCACAAGCATACTTTACTTTATTAGTTGTAGTGTATTTTATGCACATACTGATTTTACTATATTTATTTTCAATAACACTTGTAGTTATTTCATAAATAGTAGTTGTAGTAAATTTCTTTAGTAGCATTGTAAAAATAATAGTAGATTTATTTCTCCAATAGAGTATAATTGTTTAATCCAGTTTTAGTCGAAATATAAAATAGTTTTAGTTTTTAATTGTTAGCCTAATTTTGAATTATTGTAGCAATTAGATGTTAATTAGTTTAATTTTTTCAATCATGGTATGTTATTTTGATTTTACTTGTAACTATATGTGCAATACTTGTTAATGATTGTAAATTCACTTGAAGGCTAGTAAATATAGAAGGTATAACCCATAAATTCATATATAGTGTTGAGTGTTTTGAAATCCCACAATCCCAAATTGATATATAATAAAGTAGATTCCATATCAATACATTATAGGATCACATTATTTTTGATGCCATGACAAGGAAATGGAAAAGTTTGGGACCTTCTGTGTTAGGTTTTCTTGAGAAGTGAGTCAAGAATGAATAAGTAAAGGGGGGGAAGTTAGGGAGATTTATTCCTGAAACCCATCAAAAACCAATTCCAAAGGAATAATTAAAGTAAGAAGTTTCTTCTAATTCTAAACTTCCCCAAGAGAAACACCAAGAAATAGTTAAGTAAAAACCTCTATATTTTAATATATGGGGATTTGGAACTAAAGTGGAAGGACCTAGATCTACTAGTTTAAGGCTTGAAACTTTCCTATTCAACATGGGGGATAGAAAAGGCATGAAAAGGTGAGAAACGAAGGAAAGATGTAATGTGAGAGAGGGATGAGAAGAAGAAAATCCTCCATTTCCAATAAGGGAAAGTGTGGACAATGCTAAAATGAAGAATAATAACCCTTTAGTTCTTCCTATATTGTATGGGTTGCCTACTGAGGATTTGTTGGTAGACCAAAATGCCCCATTTTTATCCCCTTCCTATCACAAAACCACAACCAGTAACCTCTATTTTTCTACATAAACCTCCTCATTCCTGCACTAGTCCAAGAATATTGTCTATTTTTACATAAACTTCATATTTCATGTTTAAGGTTTATTAAGTGCTTAATTAATCATTTTAAGTAGATTTTGTGCCTTTAAATATTTCTTGTAACTTATATTTACTTTCCTAAATTATTTGATAAGCTAAAGTATTAATTGTTATGCTAGCTTGATCTAGTGCAGGAAGATTCTTGCACTGCCAACAACTATCCATTATGTGATCTTTGTAATAGTCGATCACTCCACGCAGGAATATTGGTCCACGTCGTCCAGTTCAGTTGCAGTTATTTCGAGTTGAAATCAAAGCAGAGGACAATCATGGATATGGCTGAAGATCAGTCTATGGCCACGACTAGTTTGCACCTTATTATAGCCATCGACTTAAGTTGTAATTTTGTTTGTTATTTTTGTTTCAGTCGAAAGGCTTGATTTGGAACAACCACAATTTTTGGTCATGGCCACAAGCCGAAGGGTTGTATAAAATGTAGATTTCAGATAGAGCTAGCTAGCAAGTGATATCGATAGTAGATCATTGTAATTTCTAGTTTATTTTGTAATTTCATTGTCGCCCTCGTTCTAGGCTAGACTTGAACTGTCATGTAAAATCGAAATTAATACAAGGAGCAGTGCCATGGATTTTTCATTCTGCATGTAATTCTTCATTAATATATTGATAACGTGTTGAAGGTTTTCGTTTCCTGAAATGGGAAATGAACTGGTTAGCTACGACCCATCCAACCCATCTCGTTTACTCTCTTTTTTGTTATCTTAAAAGATGTGTTAACTTTATTCATTTACAAAAGTGTGGTTTGAATCTCAAATTTGTGCTTTCCTATGAATTCTGATTTATTCCATTAAAACAATCAAGTGTGAACGGATCCGTTGTGTGGAATTTAAATTAAATCGTTTCATATCATTTCTTTGTTGGTTGGATTTCTCTTGTATTATGCAAATGAAATCCTTCCTGCACTAGTACATACAGGATCTTGCACCCAGGTTCCCTATTTCGTTTACAACGAATGTTTCATTCTTTTCCTTTTATATGATTTAATCCATTTATACAAAGCAAGCATTTGTCATCTGAAGAAGGAATATCTAATACTGAAAGTTGAATTCTTAAATATTAAAGATAACTTCGGGAAATAGAAGAGAACACTATTGCATATCTCGATTTGTATTTGCACTTTACAATTTAAGGAAAAAGACTAGAAGTAATCTGGAATATTATAGTGAACTATTTCGAGTTATATTTGTTTAAATGCAAAACTCCTTTGACTGAAGAAAGTTTGGTTTACTTTCAAATATTGTTTTCATCTTAAGAGTTTATTTATATTTGTAAGATTCAGTTGATTAAAGCATTCTTTTCATGTGCAATATTATTTCAAATTCTACTCGCACTTGCAATTCCTTTCATAGTTAACATGCTCTTTTATCTTCCCAAAAGCAACTTGGAATATTTGTTGTAGGAAGATCTGTTCTAGTACAAGGACTGGTGTCTTGTTACAGGAACATAAGTGCTCCAATCCTTGAGGCTTAAAGCCCCTACAGGAAGATATAAGTCTTAAGTATAAGTACAAGTTATACTTCTCACATAAGTTATGTACCTGCACTAGTGCAAGCAGATTGCAAGAGTACAAGAACGACCGCTTAGTGTGAGAAGGAAAATCATTGAGAAGGCAGATCTTTTCAAGGGCCCACTTGTTAAACTGCACACACCTATACTGAGGATAGACATAGAGTTTCACTTTAGCGATTCAGATAGTTTACAACAATGTGAAATTTCCCTTATTGGGTTTCTTCGCAAATGCATTCTTTTACATTCTAGCACTGGAATTACTTTGGTGGTAATTTCCTTTGAGATTTTTCTGTTTAATTCTACAAAGTTTCAACTAAGAAGTGAGAATAGGAATAGGAAAAGTTCATACCACTTCTAGCATTACATGTTCTTTATCTCTAAGTTTACAAAACCGCCGGGTTGACAATTAAGTGTTGAAGGAGCTTGCGTAAGTGAAATTCATGCACCCAACATTTTGGTGCTATTGTTGGGGAGGCGATTTGAATTGGTAAAAATTTTCCATTTTTACAATAAGGGTAAGTCTGCTACTATTTTTTCTTGCAGTGTGCTTCTATTTGCTTGAAGCAATTTATAGGTGTCCAGTTATTTTTGAGCGCAACATTCTTTTATTGGAATTTTGTTTTGTCATTTCTTGAAATGAAAGTTTAAAAGAGGTAGGGGTCTGAAGCTCACCAAGGGCCAAAGAAATCCTGATAAATTTGAAACCAAATCTCATATTGGGCCTTCTTTTGTAGGCAGAAAGTCCAAACAAACCCAGACTCATCACATAAGAACAGTCTACTTGGGCTCTGATAGCAGTGGTCTAGGTGTGACACAACTCACAAAGGGGAAGAAGGGGATTTTTGAAACCCATAGTCAGACTTCTCAACTTGTTGAGAGTGGTTCATATGGAAGAACAACAATGACAGATCAGGAAGACCATGTAGAAGGAATTGGTGTAAGAAAATAGGTAAATGAGGAACAATCCACTTTTCCCAATTATGGATCCTGATACACAAGTACAAATGAAAAATATTTCACCGTCAACTTTTCTTCATTTCTATGGTAAGGTACATGAAGACCTAGACTCTTTCTTATTTGAGTTTGATATTTTGTGTAGAAGTTATGATTATTCATCTGATGCCCAGAAGTTAAAGTTGTTTCCTGCAACTCTCAAGGACGCAACACTCCGTTGGTTCATGGGACTAGGAGGAAACACTATATCTTCTTGGGAACAAATGAAGAGGGTGTTCTTGTCAAAATATCAAGAATATTGTAAAACTAGAGATATTAAAGATGAAATCTTTACTATTGTGCAAAATGATGATGAGACTCTAGAGGACTACTTGGAGAGATTTTGGTACATCCTCCAAAGGTCAAAGCACAAATTTGATCTAAGTACCATTAGAACCTTGTTCTTACGGGGGCTTATTAATGATGCTAGAAATAATCTAAATCTATTAGGACAAGGGGATATTGCTCATAAATATTTTGATTAAATCTGTGACTTGTACAGGAAATTCTCGAGGAACCAATATAGATCCGGTAAAGGAATTCGGAATAAAAATATGAAAACCGAATCTACTGATGATATGATTATTGGATTAGAAAACAAAATGGATAATATGAAAATTGAAATAATGATATTGTTAGTAAACAAATAGAATCTTTGAATTTTCAGCAAAAACTCGTAGAGGAACAAGAGTCATTGTTTATTTGTCCAAAATGTAGAAGAAATCATCTTTTAAGAGAATGCCCTCTCCTTATTAAAGAAACTAATAAATGTGAAATTTGTACAGAGAACCATGCCACGGAAAAATGTCCCTCCATACCTGGGCTGAAAGTTGTACTTGAAGGAGGACAACATGAAGCCGAATCACTGCATGCTATGGGAGCATGAAGAAACTGGCCTTGGGTAAGTGCAGGTATGGCTCCTGAACCTCCACCGCATTTTTTTGGTTATAATGCACATTCATATTCATATCCTAACATTAGACATTGGCATCATGGGGACCAATATCATTATGGACAACCGTCCCAAAATTGGCAACAAGGATGGAGAGGGACAAACCATTCACACCATTCCTATCCTGCACCTATGTAGTAATACCCTCCTACATATGCACCTTACCCAATGCCACAACCATCATTACCTCAATTGAGTCAGCCAATGCCACCATTGCCTTTACCTCCACCATTTCGACCTCCTCAGCTGCCTGTCCAAACTTTACCCAACCCCAATAACAAAGAGGTACAAATGATCCACTCTATGAACCCACTTTCCTCATCCAGATATCATTCCATGCCAGTTGGAGTCAATGACCTCCAATTGAGATCAAGGAAGATAGTAACCTTAAAAAATCAAAAGCAGCCTATGGTGATTATCAATGAGAAAGGTGAGGAGGAAACTCCTAACCATTCTTAAAAATATGACACCATCTAGCCTATCCCCATACCTTTTGAGCCTTTTCCATCTTCTTCCAACCGACCTCCCTATCTGGAGAGGTTAGTTGTGGAGTAGAATGACCCCATTCCTGAGTCTAGCCTGGCTTTTGAGCTTAGGAACCTTTTCATAAAGGTACCTTTGCTCCAAGATATTAAAGAGATCCCCATTTTCACAAAAATCATTAGGGAACTCTGTCTCAAGAAGCCAAGAAGGAGAAGATTAGAACCTCAAACTATTCAATTTGTTGGTAGAGCAGTGATGGGCCTCTAAATTAGACATAAATTAAGGCCCATGCCTATAACTTAAAAAATAAATTAAAGCCTGTGACCATCCTTCAGCACATTAAACCTATATTTTTGCATTAGATAATTTATTTTTAACTTTAATATATTCATTAGGAAGGTTAATAAATAATTGAGTATTTGTGCTTAATATTATTTATTTTTTTGGAATATTATGAGAATATTGGGCAGATTATGAAGAGTTGGAGGAGGAGATAATTTAGGGACTTGTTCCCTACTACTGGAGGATCAATAATAAATAATAAAGTCACCAAGATATTATGGAATTATGGCACAAATTGTGGAACTCCAATGATAAATCTAGGAATGTGTTCCACTAATCAAGGGAGCAGATCCACTAATCAAGGGAGTTCGGTGGGGAAAGCTTCCTCCATTCATGGGTAATGATTATTAATCATTTTTTATAAGTACCAAGTTGATTTTTCCTCTAGGGAATGATTGAGAAAAATCTAGGAATGTGTTCCTTGCCATTTAATGCAAATTCCCATTATTGGGGACTAGATCCACTAATCAAGGGATTTTGGTGGGAAAAGATTCCTCCATTCATGGGAAATGATTCCTAATCATTTTGTATAAGTAACAAGTCGAATTATCCTCCAGGGAGAGATTTTCATTAGCGTTATTGTGGATAGAGCTTGTATTCTTGCAACTCCATTGTATTTTCTTGCAAGGATGTAATTATATTGATGAAAATAATGAAGATCGTTGTCATGTTCAGCTTCTAAATCTTTTTCCCTCCATAGTTCTCTAATTTTCCTTGGGATTGGCCATCCCAGGAACCTCAAAGTCATTTTGTATCATTTTATTTCCTTCTTTTTATTGCTTATTCACATGCATCTCTAGTTTTCATTTCTTTCTAATTCTGCATTTAGTATTAATGCTTTCTTGTTGTAGGATTGAGTTAAATGCTTAATGAAAGTTCTTTTGCACGATAAAAAGCCTTATTTCATCCTTGGAAAATATTTGGAATTCATAGTAATAATTGAGCTTCTTGGATTAATCTTCTTATTCTCAAATCTAGATTGTTGGACTTCCTTTTTAGCAAAGAATAGTAAATTTCTGCTATTTTTTAGAGCATCCTAATGAGCTTCAATCGAATTGATTCCACTTAAATTAGAGCACAAAAACATTCTAGTTCATAAAAAAAATTACCTTATTGCATTTTCACTTGATTTGGTTAGGCATTTCTTAGATTTACTAACTCACTAGTTCTCAAATTTCTAGATTTTCGACTAGTAATGTTTTTTTATTTTTTTTGCATGGGTTAACATAGGTCTTTTTGAGTGATTCCACTTGGAATAGGGACCTAAAACATCCTTTTTAATACCAAAATTTTTTCCATCCAATTTGGATTTTATTTTCTTGGTCATTCGATGAATTGTTGTAAATATGTACATCCTATAGGAAATCAGGGGATCCTGTAGGAAATCACTGTAACAAAGCCTGTTTTGAGGCTGAATTGAGGAAAAATCCTCTAGGAAGCTAGCAAAGGGTCCCTACTTGTCTCCCAAGCCTTCTGACCATTCACCATCATCTCCAAGCCACCTGCCACATCACCAAAAGAGATTAGCTTTCACACTCTCACATGAAAAAAAGACAAAAAGAAAAACAAATTTATTTTATTCATTTACATGCACAACAATAGAAGGTTTGATGGTTTGAATCTGCATGCTTAGGATAGTAGGATTTCATACATGTTAACTTAGAATTATTTTGAAGGAAAGCCTCTTAGCAGTGAGTTAAAAAATTGTGTGTTTTAGCATTCGATTTCATTCTCTTTCCTTGTACTTTCTTTCTTGCAATAAGTTAAGGTTCCATTTCGAACATTTCATTTTCTGCAATTAGTTTAGGATTTGACTTCAGTACATGCACTCCATTACATCATGACAGAAAATTAAGGACACATTGTGTGCCGTGCATATAGTGCTAACACCTCTTAATTTTGTACAAGCCCCGGGTTGATAATTAAAGTCGGTAGCCTTGGGAGTTGTGACATTCTTGTTGCAATACTGAGGCTCATCACTTTTTGGCACTGTTGCGGGGGAGGTGTCAAAGTATGCATTGTTTTCTTCCCTAGTTGATTCATTTCTTTTTAATTTTTGCAAAAAAAAAAAAATCATTAGGCATATTTAATTTCAAAAGTAGAAAATTGCATTGCATTATAGTTTTCATTCAATCATAAAAACAAAAACAAAAAATTGTCCAACACCAACCCACCCGCCCCATTTGATCACATGGTGCAGTAAGAGCCATATCGCCATTCACTTTTGCAGTTAGAAGAAGAAGATGACGAAGAATGTAGAAGAAATTGACAGCGATGATGACAATGAGGAAGATCCTATCAGATTTCCCATTCAAGATACTAATGGAAGTGTGCACATGAAGAACATCCCTCCATATTTTATTCCAAAATTTCATGGTCTAAGGTCAAAGGATCTGGAAACCTTTCTCTTTGGATTTGAGATTGTTCATAGATCTTATGGTTACTTATTAAAAACTCAAAAATTGAGATTGTTTCTAGAAACGTTGAAGGATAGAGTTCTTAAATGGTTCATGAGTTTAGGGACTAATTCAGTAAGATCATGGAATGATATGCAAAAGAGATTCCTAGAAAAATATAAAGATCATGATCTTAAAGAAGAAAAATTTAGAATGAAGCAAAGAGAAGATGAGAGTCTAGAGGATCTAATAGAGAGGTTCATGTATAATCTTAAGAACGCAAAACTACATCATTTAGGATCTGAAACACTAAAAACCCTCTTACTTAGAACAATTAGGGATAAGTGGATTGATCTCCTTAATCTCATAAGTAGAGGTGATCTATATCAATTATCATTTGATGAAATTTGTGAAACATGCCAACACATATCAAGAGGAAAAACAACAGTAGGTAAATCAATATCAACATCGGTAAGTCAAATTAAAATTGGAAATTTGTTTGATGACTTTAAAATAGAAATTCTTAGCAATCTAACCAAACAAGTAGAAATGTTAAGAATACAAAATGAGAAAAAAGAAGATGTTTGTGTTGTCCATGTAAAATCACATGATGTTAAATGTTGTTCCTCATTACCAAGGTTGAAGGAAGTTCACTAAGCGGACAATGGAGCAAGTCAATTGCCAATGCAGCAATGTTATGTAGCTCCCAATATTTTCCTTAATATCCTTCATACCAAACTCCATGCTATTCTTACCATTCACCTCCACCAAAACCACAAACCCATCCACATCCATCTCAAATATACACTCCCCCTCAACTACCTGTGCCACTATTCCCAAACCCACACATTGAAGTAGCTCAGACCACTTACAATGCTGAGGTACAACACTTCCAAACATCTCCTCTTGAGATCAATAGTATTCACCATAGCTCAAGGAGAGTATAGCAAAAAAGAGATCATCTTGATATCATTGAAGGACCACATCCAAAAGAACAAGATTCAAATAAGAAGACCACAGAACCATGGGTTGCGATTGATGAAGAGCAGACATCAAAATCAGAGGTCGATAGAACTCCATCATGGTTACCATCAAATCCTCCATGTATTCAAGAGAACAATCAGAAAAAAAGAGGAAGATTTGAAGGTCATGGTAGAAGAAGACACGAGGAATGATCCAGATTAGTAAAAGGATCAAGGACATCACAACTATATTTAAATATGGTTCCAGACAGTCACTAAGTTACAACATCACTCTCTTCCTCAACTATGCTTGATCCTTTCAAAGTCAAATCATTTGATATTTGAAATACAAGTACATGTCAACGCATACATTTCAAGCCTCCACATCATTTTTTCTGTCATCTTGATGTGCACATGGCTCCATTGGAAGTATTTTTATACTTGAAAGTGATTTTGTTTTTCAAGTAGGGTAGGGTAGAAGAAAAAAAAAAGATGAAAAAATAAAAATATAAGGTGAAAACTTCCTTGGAGGCGCCTCAGATTGGCTCATTGATTAAAAACCTCCATGAGGGAGTCAATGGGTTGAAAAAAAGAAAAAAAAGAGAAAAAAAGAAGATCCTAGGTGAAAACCTCCTTTGAGGCGCCTAAGCAAACCTACTAGTTGAAAACCTCCTTTCAGGTGCCTAGGCAAACCTACTAGTTGAAAACCTCATTGAGGCAGCTAGTATGCCTAGAAGAAAAAAAAGAGGAAAAAATGAAAGAATCCTTGCTCCATGCATGCATGTACTCTCCAACATTTGCAAACAACAAGAACAAAGTTGGTACCAAAAGGAAAATTGGTCAAGCCTAGTCAAAAAAAGTCAAATTTTGACTTTCTCCTGCTGCGCTCAAATGCTCCAACAAGACCAAGGCCATGCCAATCCATCACCTTCATCTATTTTCACAATCCACCCATCATTCTCAAGCTTCTACCAGTCATTTTTCTTGTTGTCCTAAAAAAACTACATGATGCTCTGTTTTACTACACAATACAAAAATACATAGAGCAGAAACTTGTTTTTGCCATAACTTGAAAACCATGCATTCATATGCCAAGTTGTTTTAGGAGGAGATGCATATGGATGATGGTAACATGCTCAAGAAATTTCAGCAAATTGCAGTGCACGGTTTCAAAGAAATTGGTCTCCATCACCTTCAACCATTTTTGCATTTTCTCAATATCCATGCATCCACTTAAAAATGTGTTTCATGGGGAGATGCGTATGGATGATGGTAACATGCCCAGGTAATTTCAGAAAATTCTAGTGCATGGTTTCCAAGAAATAGACCTCCATCACCTTTAGCCATTTTTATTTTCTCTCGAGATCCATGCATCCATTGACCAAACTTTTTCTATGGGGAGGTGCATAATGATGATGGAAACCTGTACAAAAGGTTTCAGCTCAATCCAGTCTACCATTTGGGAGATATGGACAAAAATTCATTGTCCTATAAACCTACATGATACATAACAACACCCACAGGATTGGCAATGAGCAGTTTTAAAGGAGATCGAGAGGTCAAAGAAGCTCCTCCAGAGCTTAGCAGCAACATCAGGATCATCAGTATCATCATCACCACCTGCACATCAACATCAACTCAGCAGCATCATGCATGTCTCTCCAACAACCACCAGGTAGGTGCAGGTATGCAATATTATTGACCTATTCCCTTGAGCATATTACAGTTAGAAATTTGTTTTCAATGCATGAGAGATGAGGTTTTATAAGATAAGGATGGGTCAGTAGTCTCAATCGCCTTCAACTAGTTGATTGTAGCTCACTCCTTCACTCATACAATGTTGAAAAGTCAAAAGGGTGATGATTTCAAGGAAAGAGGACAACAATTAAAAGAAGAAATTTTTCAAAGGCCAAGTCACCACAAAACTCCAAGCCCTCCATCCACTTCATATTCACTATCTATTCATCATTCAGCCATCCCATTTCATTCTTGAAAAAAGAACAAACAAAGCATCCTCTCCATTTTCACAAACCTACACCACTCCCTTTGAGCCCTAGCACCATCATCCAATCCCTCTTCATCATTTATCATCACTCCCATACAGTTAGAAGACTCTGAAGGAAGAAGGAATGACTACTAGAGGAAGGCAGAATGCTGCTACAAAAAGGAAGAAATGAAAAATTATGCTAAAACCCAAAATTGCAGTGCCTAAGAAAGACCTAATCAAAGCAGAGAACTCCATGGCCATTAGGTAATCATCTAGGCCACAAGGGAGAAGAAGAAGGCAACAAAAAGAAATAAGGCATTCACCATCAAAATATAAATCAAACTGTAGTGATGAAAATAGGTGTTCCAAGAGGTCTCCAATATCTTTCTAGCTTTTTTCCAGGGCCTAAAAATGGGAGAAATGCATGGGAGTCAAGTTGAGGGCCTACCCTAACCTCAGTTTATCATTTATGCTCAAAACTGGTTTCTTGTAGTTTTAACAGGGTTTCCTATAGGTTTCCTGTAGTTTTGACAGGAATTCCTACAGGATGTCCTAGTTCTCATCTAAATGCATTTTGAAGGTGTTAGAGGTGTTCAAATAACCGAAAAAGGTAGCAGAAGGTTGATAAGGATATGGAAGACCTTGCTAAACAAAAAAATATTCAAGAACTCATCTTGAATAAGGGAAAGAAAGAAAGCTAATGGTCTCAAGAAACAATTATTTTTCTTTGAACAAATATGTTTTTGGGCTTGTCCTTGCAGAGCTTACAACCAAGATTCTTAATGCACAAGAGAGAGGCTACCAGGGCCATGGATGAGGCACAATGAGGTCACTAAGTTGCTCAGAGGATGAGCAACACTTTCAGCAGGGGGGTATGATGGGCCTCTAAATTAGACATAAATTAAGGCCCATGCCTCTAACTTAAAACATAAATTAAAGCCTATGACCATCCTTCAACACATTAAACCTCTCTTTTTGCATTAGATAATTTATTTTTAACTTTAATATATTCATTAGGAAGGTTTATGAATAATGGAGTATTTGTGCCTAATATTATTTATTTTTGTGGAATATTATGAAAATATTGGGCAGATTATGAAGAGTTGGAAGAGGAGATAATTTAGGGACTTTTCCCCTACCACTGGAGGATCAATAATAAATAATAAAGTCAACAAAATATTATGGAATTATGGCACAAATTGTGTAACTCCAAAGATTGAGAAAATCTAGGAATGTGTTCCACTAATCAAGGGAGCAGATCCATTAATCAAGGGATTTTGGTGGGGAAAGCTTCCTCCATTCATGGGGAATGGTTTTTAATAATTTTGTATAAGTACCAAGTCGAATTTGCCTCTAGGGAATGATTGAGAAAATCTAGGAATGTGTTCCCTGCCATTTAATGCAAATTCCTAGTATTGGGGACTAGATCCACTAATCAAAGGATTTTGGTGGGGAAAGATTCCTCCATTCATGGGAAATGATTCCTAATCATTTTTTATAATTACCAAGTTGAATTTTTCTCTAGGGAGAGATTTTCATTAGTGTTATTGTGGAGAGAGATTGTATACTTGTAGCTCCATTGTATTTTCTTACAGGGATGTAATTATATTGATGAAAATAATGAAGATTGGTGTCATGTTTAGATTCTAAATCTTGTACTCCTCCATCAGTCTCTGATTTTCCTTGGGCTTGGCCATACCAGGAACCTCAGAGCCCTTTTGTATCATTCTATTTCCTTCTTTTCATTGCTTATTCACATGCATCTCTAGTTTTCATTTCTTTCTACTTCTGCATTTAGTATTAATGATTTCTTGATGTAGGATTAAGTTAAATGGTTAATGAAAGTTATTTTGCAGGATCACAAGCCTTATTTAATCCTTGGAGAAGATTTGGAAGTTCTGATCCAGGTGGATATTGGTGGCCACCTCCCAAGTCCACCTGGACCCCCACCATTGTTCCTCTCAACATTTTCAGTTTCCTTAATTATAGCGCAGTTTACTATTTTTAGCAGTTTTTCGGGTCCTAAACTTCCGGAGCCGTTTTGAGGCCCTAAACGACGTTTTTTGGGAAATCTAGCTCCGCGATTTTTTAGATAAAAAAAATCGTCTTTTTCGTTGTAATCCTCAGAGAGATATTTCCAACGGGCTAGCATGTGCGTGAAACAGAGATCGTATGCCAAAGTTACGACCCCGGGAAGTTGACATACCAATTTACCCAAACGGGGCCCATAGTTTGGCGTTTCATCTTCTAGGGTTAGGTTTTGGAATGTTAAGGGTTTTCCATTGTTTCTCAACAATAAATAGGCCTTCGAGCCTCATTGTAAGACAGTTCAGAGGCATGTAGCCAACACATCTCTTCTCAGAGATAAGCGACCATCGCCCTAGCTGGGTTATTTCTATTTCTATTTGTAAGCATATTTCAGTATTTTACAGTAATGAAATGAAGTATTATTTCCGCTGCATATCTGTATTTATGGTTATCGTTGTATTTTATTGCGTTCCTGTTTAAATCCGGATCAGTGGTATCAGAGCGGTCTGTTTTTTCTCTGTTTTTCTTTGCATGTCCCCAACGAGGTCGGGATATAAGAAGTTAGGGCTTGAACTGGTCGAACCTTTGCGAGACCAGCCTCGTAAATCCCGACGACCTCCCATGGCGGATCAGAAGAAAGACGAGGGGGCAGGAGATCCTATCAAAATCTTGCTCGAAGAAGCCCTCGAGCGACAACAGAACGCGATGATGGATAGTTTTGCCCAGATCCTTTAGTGGCTACCTAGAGGCGACGCATCGGCTTCCAGCAGCTACTCTGGAGATGCCACACCCTTTAAGGTACAAGTTAATTTTGAAATCCCCATATTCGAGGGTCAGATAGATGTGGATGCCGTAGATAAATGGTTAAATCTGCTAGAGGGTTATTTTTCTGTTCATGAATTTTCGAGTCGAGAAAATATTGTTTTTGCTCTTCTCAAAGCAGCCCCCCACATCAAAGACTGGTGGGAAACCTACTGCGAACAGAAGGATGAAAATACCGGCTCACTATTTTCAGCCGCACCCACCTGGAATTCATTCCGAGATGCCATCAAGGAGCAGTACTACCCTGTCGTAAGCTATGAGGATGAATACATAAAGTGGACCACGCTGCGGCAAGGAAGGGACCAAGACGTGCCGGAGTTCACCAATCTTTTCCATACCCTTCGCACAAAGTTGGGAATCAAGGATATGGAGCAGCATTTGATACTCAAATATCGCGGCTGCCTGCATAAGTACATCCAGGAAGAAATAGAATTCCTGAACATCTCCTCGCTTGGCACAGCATATCGATATGTCGTCAAGATCGAGCAGAAGTTTAAACAAAGGAAGCGAGACTTTGGATCTATGAATCAGAAGCAAGGGAAAGGTGCCCCTAAACCGCAGAACAAAGGACAAAGCCAAGGCGGGGCAGCCCAAGACAACCCGCCAAAGCTGCAAGCAAAGAACAGTGTCGCGAAGCCGAAAAAGGACACGGGAAAATGGTGTGAGTTCCATAAGAGCTCCACTCACAACACAAGTGAGTGTCGGGTCAAGCAGTCACTAGTGGCTGAGCTAAAGGTTTCAGAATTAGATGCATGTTTCAACTGTGAGTCAAAACCCGACAAGGGGAATGACAAAGGGAAGCAGATCATTGATGCAGATCTCAACGCTACTGTTGCTACCACCAAGGTCCAGAAAAATGAACCCGAAGATACAGAGGAGGAGGAGCATCTCTTCCACTCCCAGATGTGGGTAAAGGGCTCCCCACTACAGTTCATTGTCGATAGCGGGAGCCAAAAGAACCTCATTTCGTCCGAGGTCGTGAAGCGGTTGGGCTTACCAACCACAACACATCCACAACCATACACCATCGGGTGGCTTCACCAAGGACGAGATCTTCGTGTGAGCCAGTAGTGTCACCTTCCATACAACATCAAGCCCTTCACGGATGAGGTATTGTGTGACATTGCTCCCCTTGAAGTTTGTGATGTATTATTAGGGCAACCATACTTGTGGAAGCGACATGTTGTGTATGAATCAAGGCCGCGTGCTGTTATTATTACATTGGGAAACAAGTTATACAGGATACCAGAGGTAGCACCATCTACCGCCATCTCTTTGATTACTGCAAAACAATGCAGTAAGCTCATTTCCAAAACTGGGAAATTTATTTTCCTGATGATACGCCCTCAAGGAAAGAAGAAGACGGTGGCCACAGCCTCCAGGCAGGGCCCTTCCGCACGACAACCACATATGGATAAGGTCGTGGCGGAATACGAGGACATCTTCACCTCCCACGCAGGGGTCCCTCTGCACTGTCAGGTCAAGCACTCCATCGATCTGATCCCAGGTGCACCGCTACCCAATGGACCAATTTATCGGCGCTCCGTTCTGGAGAACGATGAAATCAAGAGGCAGATTCAGGAGCTGCTGTAGAAAGGTCACATCCTTCCGAGTTCATCGCCTTGTGGGAGCCCGATCGTGTTGGTACAGAGGAAGGATGGGACTTGGAGACTCTGTATTGACTATCGGGCGCTGAACAAGATCACTGTCCGTAATAGGTACCCTATCCCACGGATTGATGACCTCTTGGACCAACTAAAGGGGGCAAAATATTTTAGCAAGATCGATCTAAAGTCAGGATATCACCAGGTACCAATCGAACCCTCTGATGTGTGGAAGACTGCCTTCAAAGCCAAGGAGGGCCTTTTCGAATGGTTGGTTATGCCTTTTGGATTGACGAATGCTCCTGCAACCTTCATGAGGCTAATGGATGACATCTTGCAGCCATTCACCAACTCATTTGTAGTACTATACTTGGATGACATTCTGATCTTCAGCCAGAGTTGGGAAGAGCACCTCCACCACATCCGACAGGTTCTCCAAACACTGCAGCAACACAAGCTATGTGCCAATTTGGAGAAATGCACTTTTGGCATGACCCAGGTTCAGTATCTAGGATACATTATTGATGAACAGGGGGTGCATGTGGATCCAGCCAAGATCCAAGTCATTCGGGATTGGCCATCTCCAACCACTCTGACAGAGCTCCGTAGCTTTCTAGGTCTTGCCAAATTCTACCACAGATTCGTGTTGGGGTTCTCTCATATCACTTGGCCCTTGAGTCAAGTCACCAAGGGAGGAGCGAAAGCAAAGTTCTTTTGGTCTGAATCTCAACAGAAGGCATTCATAGAGTTGAAAGATCGCCTCTGCACGACACCAATGCTTGCATTACCAGATTTACAACAACCATTTGAGGTCGAGACAGATGCCTCTGACTATGCTATTGGGGCAGTCCTTACTCAACATGGGCATCCAGTGGCATATCACAGTGAAACACTTTCAGACACAGTCCGGAAGTATCCCATTTATGATAAAGAGATGTATTCCATTGTGCAGACCTGCCGACAATGGAAGCATTACATTTTGGGGAAGGAAACGGTCATCCACACAGACCACCGACCCCTCCAGTTCATACAGACCCAAGGGAAATTGCAGAATGATCGCCATCAAAAGTGGTCTACATACCTGCAGCAGTTGCATTTGAATATCAAATATAAGAAGGGTAACACCAATAATGTTGCAGATTGCCTCATTCGACCACCGATCATGGCGTTAACCACTGTGCTCAACTCTTGTGGGCACGAGACTTCTGATTGGCCACTTCTCTACAAAAGCGACCCAGAATTTGGCCACACATACCAGACACTCTTGGAGGGTCGGCATGTTCCAGATTTTCACCTCCACGATGCCCTATTATGCCACCTGGGTCACCTTTGTGTTCCTTCAAGTGAGCGTGCCAAGATGATTTGGGAAGCACACTATAGTCGAACTGCTGGGCATTTCGGGGTCGAGAAAATGGTGGCAGTACTGCAAACGTATTTCTATTGGCCGAATCTTCGACAAGATGTCGGGAAGTATATCAGATCATGTACTGCTTGTGCCATTGCCAAACCGACCATTAAGAAGCAAGGCCTCTATAATCCGTTGCCTACCCCTAGTCGACCTTGGGATTCCATCTCCATGGATTACATGTCAGGCCTTCCTTCCACTAAGCATGGAAATGACTGTGTTTTTGTGGCCGTCGACAGGTTCTCGAAGATGGCCATTATGGTAGCCTGCAAGAAGAATATCACAACAGAAGCCACTGCTAAACTCTTCTTTGAACGAGTGTGGGTGCACTTTGGGATCCCACAGTATATCATCTCAGATCGGGACAGTAGGTTTCTCAGTACATTTTGGTCCAGCCTCTGGTCAATGCTAGACACCAAACTCACTAAATCCACAACTTTCCATCCTCAAAATGATGGCCAGACAGAGGTTGTCAATAGGATGATTGTACAAATTCTGCGCATGTACAACTCAAAGCATCCATGCACATGGGACGAGAGCCTCCCCTATGTTCAACACAGCTACAACCGAGTTCTTCATAGCTCGACTGGCCATAGCCCTTTTCAGGTGGGCTTGGGATTCCAGCCACTATGCCCCATTGATGTGGCCATGCCACTTGCAGCTACTCACACAGATTCAACTCATGTCCAGTCCGAAACAGACAAGGCAACCAGCTTCATTGAACACATCCAACATATTTTCCAGCAGGTCCATGACATTCTGGAGAAATCAAATGCCAAGTACAAGCAACGACATGATCAACATCGGGTGCCACACAAGTTTCAGGTGGGCGACAAAGTTTGGTTGCATTTGCAAAAGGAACGCCTTACTCGAGCCTATCGGAAACTGAGACCACTTCGATATGGCCCCTACACCATTACTAAGGCTGTCGGAGACAATGCATTTGAACTCAGCATTCCCCCATTCCTTGGCCTGCACCCAGTGTTCAATGTGGACCGCCTACGGCCATACTTTCCACCATTGCTAGATACATCCGACATTGCAGAACAGCTCACACCCACAGAATTAAATCTAGATTGCATGGAACAAGCTACAACTGATCGAATCATGGACACAAAGATCAAGAATGCTCGCCAACAGAATATTCAACTGTATCAAGTTGTCAAAGCAGGCCAACTCCTTCATAATGGCAAGTGGCTCACTAGGGACCAAGTTCAGCAAAAGTTTCCCCATCTCATGGAGGAACTCAACGCAATGGGGACCATTGCTTCCTAAGGGGGGAGGAATGATCCAGGTGGATATTGGTGGCCACCTGCCAAGTCCACCTGGACCCCCACCATTGTTCCTCTCAACATTTTCATTTTCCTTAACTATAGTGCAGTTTACTATTTTTAGCAGTTTTTCGGGTCCTAAACTTCCGGAGCCGTTTTGAGGCCCTAAACGACGTTTTTTGGGAAATCTAGCTCCCCGATTTTTTGGATAAAAAAATCGTCTTTTCCGTTGTAGTCCTCAGTGAGATCTTTCCAATGGGCTAGCATGCGCGTAAAACAGAGATCGTATGCCAAAGTTACGACCCCGGGAAGTTGATGTACCAATTTACCCAAACGGGGCCCATAGTTTGGCGTTTCATCTTCTAGGGTTAGGTTTTGGAATGTTAAGGGTTTTCCATTATTTCTCAACAATAAATAGGCCTTTGAGCCTCATTGTAAGACAGCTCAGAGGCATGTAGCCGACACATCTCTTCTCAGAGATAAGCTACCATCGCCCTAGCTGGGTTATTTCTATTTCTATTTGTAAGCATATTTCATTATTTTACAGTAATGAAATGAAGTATTATTTCCGCTGCATATCTGTCTTTATGGTTATCGTTGTATTTTATTGTGTTCCTGTTTAAATCCGGATCAAGTTCATAGTAATAATTGATTTTCTTGGATTAATCTTCTTATTCCCAAATCTAGATTGTTGGACCTCCTTTTTAGCAAAGAATAGTAAGTTTATGCTATTTTTTAGAGCATCCTAATGAGCTTCAATTGAATTTATTCCACTTGAATTAGATCGAAAAAAATTCTAGTTCATAAAAAAAATCACCCCATTGAAATTGCACTTGATTTGGTTAGGCATTTCTTAGATTTACAAGCTCACTAATTCTCAAATTTCTAGATTTTCGACTAGTAATTTTTTTATTTATTTTTTGCATGGGTTAACATAGATATTTTTGAGTGATTCACTTGGAATAGGGACCTAAGACATCCTAATTAATACCAAAATTTTTACCATTCAATTTAGATTTGATTTTCTTGGTCATTCGATGAATTATTGTAAATTTGTACATCCTGTAAGAAATCAGGGGATCTTGTATGAAATCACTGTAGCATCCTGTAGGAAAGTCTGTTTTGAGGCCGAATTGAGTAAAAATCCTCTAGGAAGCTAGAAAAGGGTCCCTACTTGTCTCCCAAGACTTTTGGCCATTCACCATCATCTCTAAGCCACCTGCCACATCACCAAAACAGATTAGCTTTCACACTCTCACATGAAAAAAAGAGAAAAATAAAAACAAATTTATTTTATTCATTTACATGCACAACAGTAGAAGGTTTGATGGTTTGAATCTGAATGCTTAGGACAGTAGGATTGCATACATGTTAACTTAGAGTTCTTTTGAAGGAAATCCTCTTAGCAGTTAGTTAGAAAATGGTGTGTTTTAGCATTTGATTTCATTCTCTTTCCTTGTACTTTCTTTCTTGTAATAGGTTAAGGTCCCATTTCGAACATTTCATTTTCTACAATTAGTTTAGGATTTGACTTCAGTACATGCACTCCATTACATCATGACAGAAAGGAAGGACATATTATGTGCCACACATATAGTGCTGACACCTCCTAAGTTTGTACGAACCCCGGGTTGATAATTAAAGTTAGTAGCCTTGGGATTTGCAACATTCTTGTTGCAATACCAAGGCTCATCAAGCAGCAGAGTTAATGACGGGGTGTATGCACATGGAGAAATATATTGACCCCGGAAACCTTATTGTCTTTGTTCAAATAGGTGATGTCCTTGTCTCCAATGTACTTATAGACCTAGGGTCAACCATTAATGTTATGACCAAGAAAGCCATGGATCGACTTGGATTGGTCCATATTCATCCTATTCCCACTCTACTTGAACTAGCAGACAGATCTAAAATCAAGCCGGAAGGGGTGTTGGATGATGTGGTCATTTCTTTAGACTCTTGGGAATACCCTGCAAACTTCATTGTGCTTCAGCCAAAGAATCTTGTGGGAGGAAATCCCTTGATCTTGGGATGACCATGGCTTGCTACGACTAATGCTTATATTGGATGTCGTTTTGGTGACATGTATATTTCCCATTGAGATTCTAAGAAGAAGGTAACCTTGTATCCACCTACTAGATCCATTCAGGAGCTCCGATACACTTTATGGATAGACTACAATAGCGATGAGAAGACTCATCTTGTTTCCTTGATACATCGGAATGTTGAGTTCTCGTAGGAGGGTGAGATTCAAGAATTCTTGAACAATCTAGACACCACGCCCAATTTCGAGTCATTGTGTTATATTTTTAGTATATATTTTTAGGAAAGTCATGAATCTCTACCTCCCTCGCCACCATCTCTAGCGACACCTCTATGTACTCTTGAGCCTGATACCATTCTTGTTGAGATTAGTCCAGGTAAATCCTTGCATATTAGTTTAGACTTGGATTCATCCCAGTAAGAGGAGCTTGTGAATTTGTGGCAAAACCATCTTGATGCCTTTGCATGGGGCTATGAAGATATGAAAGGCATCCCTCCTAAAACTTGTACCCACAATATCTATATTCATGATGGAGTCCAACCTGTCTGACAACCCCAAAGGCGTATGAACCTAGCTCTAAGAGATGTTGTAAAGGGGGAATTGCAAAAGCTCTTAGATGTTGATTTTATTTATCCCATTTTTGATAGCTAGTGGGTCTCTCCATTAGTATTATTCCCAAAAAAATATGGGAGATGACTGTTGGGGGGAAAAGTATCTAATGCAGAATGCCTCTATCCCACTCTAAGGGTGATAGTACCTCAGCAACAACTGAATGCAAAGCTATGAAAAGTTTCTTCTTTACGGGATGAGAGAGGGAAGAAAAGGATGATCTACTAACCGTTATCTTGCGCTTAATAGTCGATCCAGTCTTCACTCCTTGCCGCTTGCTCCTAGCTCCTTGCCCTTTCACCGGCCCAGCTACACACAGATCCTATAAAAGCACAAGAAAAGGAAACTACAAGAAGCATACATCTGTAATCGATCTAAGGATTAGCATAAACCAAATATACAAGCATCAATTCATCATCAAGATACATGCATATAGAAGAATCTCAAAGCTTTATTAATAATAGAAGTAAAGTTCTGAGAGAGTTACAACCATAATAGGCCCAAATCCAGCAACACCTCCCAGCTGAAAGAAATCCCCTCTTCACCTCCTTCAAGCAAAAACACCCAATAGCTCTGTTCTCAAACCAACAGCACTTCCTTACTTGCACAAAATTCCAGCCTCCCTAGACCTCATGAGAGAGATCTATATATAGGTTTTTGGAGAAAGGATGAGTCATCTTGAGACTGGCCTGAAGCTGACTTGTGTCCTCTCCCACTTTAGTTAATCTTTAGTTCTTGAGTCCACTTGGAGAATCTTGCTTCCACTTGGAGTTCAAGACCCTCTTACTCATCACTAGGCGGATTCCTTGACCCAAGTGTCAGTTTGGAAGCTTCTTGGGCAGTTGACACCTTGCAGAATGACTGTGCCACTTGGCCAATCTCGCCCAGCGCAGGTAGCCTTCATTGATTTTGACCTTCAGCGTAGGTACAAGGAGGAGCAGTTGACATTCAGCGTAAGTGCTCAGTGGAGCAGCTGACATGATCCAGAAATAGCCTGTTTTTGAGTGTTTTCAGGTGGAGAACTGATTTTCAGTGCTGTGGTTTGCAGACCTTGTTCCTTTAAGGGTAAGAACAACATGTTTAGGGACTTTGGATCCCTCAGATTATTGACATTTCATGCTCCATGCTGATAGGCACAAAAATGTCTATAACAGTTGCCCCCTAAAGTATGAGGTCGTTTATCGGGTGAAATGCTTTATTAGGAGGATCCGAAGTTCATTCAATCGCTGAGAGGTGCCCTGCAATAAAATAAAATACAATACATTATTTTTCATTCTGCTTTCATGATCTAGCTGAGGCGGGCATTCCCATGCTCAGCTTTATATAAATTCATTTTGGTACATATAACAGACGACCGTCTGATGATAGACTGATAATTCTCTGCTGAAATTATCATCCTTTGAGTAGGATGATCATCTGCTGCAACGATGTACATATCAAATGTCTTTATATTTCCTGAATATATATCGCAGCCCGGATGGATGAAACTAGATCCGGGGTCTTCAATCTCGTTCGATCTTCACTCTAAGTACAAGTCGATCCATGTGAGAATTGCGTTGAAGTCGAACATGGAAAGACATCGCTTGATTACCGGTCAATAATGTAAACCGTTAACAAGCGCGAGAGGAATCACCAATAATGAAAATGACCCTCAAGGTACTGCAGTACAATTCACGTGGTGTGAATAAAGGACTTGGCGTCGAACACCACGCAAAATCTTCTGGTCGAAGGTCATTGATGTATACTTGTCGCCGGAAGTGAGAAACTTGCCATTGAGGCATGCAAGCTTCAAAGTACTGGGGGGGTGTTCCTAGATCAACTTCTTGGATAATGAGCTGAAGTCGACAAGAAGCGATCTGTCAAAGGAGGGCTTTAATGAATCCCACATCAGTGACACAGAACGGAGCTAATGACTTAGTGGAGGTGAAAACAATCTGTGAGATATGATTCAGGGTGGCGATCATGGGTGGATGAAGGATAATGTATGGCAACGGATGGGACACGGTTGACTCTTTCTGAACACATCTCTTGAACATATAACGACACTAATGTGATGGATCGGTAGCATTACCCAAAATACGGATGGTTTGGCGAAGACCATGGTGATGAGACCGGTGACGAAACAACCCAACCCGATGTGATACGGAGGACAAAGTGTCATGTTCAAGAGCGACTTGCTACCATTAAGATTTGAGGTTCTCCCAATTTTTCCCCAGTCATTTCTGACCAGTACCTCTTTATTTTTGTCAAGCTTGAGGAGGATAACATATGCTTGTTCTATAACCTGCCCTTCGGGCAAGCCCATCGCTATGTTTCAACGAGCCTAGCGATGGGGAAACTTGTTCTCGTCTAAAGACAAGTTTGTCGCTATTTAATCATTTTAACGAGTCTAGCGACAAAGACAACTCGATCCTTTTCATTTTTAGAGAGTCTGAAAAGGTACAGAAAGTGAACTCCAAAATTCCTTTTTCGTCATCTAATCCCTTAAGTCCGAAAAAGTATAAAACAATACAAAAGGGATGATTTTTCGATAACTTTAACGAGCCAAATAAAACAAGCGCTCGACCTTTTTGTGCAATAATCCCTCAGGTCCAAAAAGATTAAAATCTAGAGGAGGGATAGGTCTTCCGGTCCTTTTAACGAGCTGGAAGGCCAAAACTCGGCAATCTTTTCATATTTTACGAGTCAGATGAAAAGAGCTTAAAGAAGACTTGTCTTTTGAGGAACGAGTGATAAACAGGGATAGCAGCAGATTCCAGGTACAGGTTGGAATTTTCCAATCTCGGCAGTTTCACAAGGATGGCTAAGTGAAATCACTCTTCGCAGTTGTTCTTCAAAAGAGGTAAACAATCATATGGAGGTGAACGATTGGCCAAATGAAATGGAGGTGGCGGGTGCAAACACGACCAAGGCTTTTATGGCTAATAATTTTACGATCACAATGGTTATTTACCGGAATAGGTTCTTTTTTTAGATAAAAATGAGCTTAAACTCTGGAGGAAACATTGCTCACTGCTTCTATTTATTTTTTAACGAGCATGAAGACTGTGTTAAAACTGCTCGAATCTTGCGTTTATTTTTTAACGAGCATGAACTTTATGCTAAAACTGCTCGATATACCAGTCATAAAATAAGAAATGTCTCCTGTGAGATCTCTATTTTTTATAGAGCTTCATCTTCACTAAGCTATGCTCCTTCTCATCCTTTCTTTACGCAAGTTAGGAAACGATCAATAACCGCCCCTAGCTTGCACTCCAAAAGGTTTGCATGCCCCCAGGTATAAAGTACAATTTCAAGGCTGCCCCTACTTATCCGATAAAACATTTGTGTTAAAGGGTGAGGCTTGCCTCTTTCTGGTTACCCAAAGAATGGTTTTATTTGCTGCCGCAAATGAAACTCTTTCTTCGGCGATATCTATCATTAGGTTACTCAAAGATGGTTACTACTTGTTGCAGCAAAGGAATCTCTTTCTTTGGAGGCTGCCCCTACTTATCCTCTAAAACATTAGTTTTAATGGGTGAGGCTTGCCTTTTACCCAAAGATGGTTCTATTTGCTGCCGCAATAGAATCTCTTTCCTTGGTAGCCTACCTATTTAGACAAAGTTGAATGACCTTTGTCAAACAAGTAACCTTAACAAAAGAATCCTATTCTAGAACAACCCCTCTTCCACATACGGACGGGGTACGGACTAGTCATATTCTTTCGCGGAAATTTTACCTCATACCCAAGGTTTCCTCTGCCCGAAGCAGACCAGGATGCATGCCCCCTGGGTTCCAGTCCTATCTTTCTGAATCACTCACATTCATCAGGAAGGAGGACTGGGGGTAGAGGCATTTCTTGAGAAAATAGACCATTGAGGATTGGTATTTGACTATTTGCGATGCGTGATCCTGGAAATGAAAGTTGGTCTACGAGCTTGACCACCCTTCCTTCGTGTGGAAAACACATTACTCTAAAGAGTGAGGAGACTATAGCTCCCATGCAATATATATAGTCACGTCCAAGGAGTAGGTTATAATCCAAGGGTCCTTCGACGACCATCACGTTCATATTAACGGTCTTCCCTTTCAATGTAATAGGCACATTGGGGAGGATCCCTAATGGTCGACTGGTTCCTTTATCAAAGCCTGAGAGATTTCTTATCTCAGGCAAAAGCGCCGGGGAACCCAGTGCTTTCCAAGCAACAGAGGAAAGGATACTCACGGATGCCCCTTCATCAATGATAGTTCCAGCCATCACCATTCTATAAATTTGGACTATGATTCTGAATGGTATATTGGCTGGTAACCGGGGTCTGCCCAGTTGGTTCCAATCAAAGGACACAACCAGGTTGCTTGGTGGTGGGACCGAATACACGGCCGGATATGATCCTGGCGATGTTCCTTCCTGCGATAAAGGAATGGGCGCATTGCCCTGATGCTCATCAGAATCTGTGTTAATGAAAAGAATCTGGATGGTGTCATCCTTATTCTCTTCCGTGAGGGTGCCATTTGAAGATGAATCTTCAGTGACGATGTCATTTGAGGATGAAACCTCTGAAGGAAGAACCGGGTCAACTGCCGTATCGACCTTTAGACTTTCGTCTGGTCTGGATTCAGTGGGTTCATTTTCAATGACTGACTCTTCAGCTGACCACTTGAGCGGGCCAGCTGTGTTTTCAACCAACGAAGGACTTGGCACGAGGTTTTTGTATCCAGGAGGAAGTCTCAACGGTGAAACCGGACGATCTTCCAAAACTCTCTTCGCTTCGTCTAAGAAGGGACAATGGTGGATGGCGTGATCGCCTTCACACAGTCTACAGGGGGATTTTGCTTCCCCCTTTTGTCTTGATCCTTCACTTTCGCTAGTTGATGGTAAGCACTCAACCTGACTATCAGAGGTTGAAGCTCCCGAATTGTGCAATCGAGGGGACCAGTCCCTTAGTATCCGGGGAATATAGGGACAATCTATATGGAAATGGTCTCCTCTACATATGACACATGGCGATTTAGGCCCGGTCTGTGCTGTGTGTGGGTTTTTGTTAGATGTCTTTTGCTTGCCCCCAGTCGCCTTAGGCTCCTTCTTCTTCTTCTCTTTCTTCTTCTTTTCCTTCTTCTCCGTGGGAGCTTGGCTTTTGCCAGCTTTACCTTTCGAAGATGAAGGATTGGAGGAAGGGTTAGAGGAAGTAGAAGGCTGGTGGGAAGCTCTAGACTCATCTAACTGTTGACTCGACTGCTCAGGAACCATGGTGTTCTGAACTACACTAGTTGAGAATAGCCAAACAGGCAGGCCAATTGTCAGTCCTGGAAGCGACAATGTGGCCATGTGGGGCGCACCAACTTCTCCCCAAGAGGAGAAAGGACCAGGATTTCCATCATGTGAAGTTCCTTGGTTGGGGCGTTCCATGTTCTCAACTTAAAGATCAACACGGGAATAGGAGGTGATTATGTTCCGTTTAAAATAAATTTTATAACGACGCTTAGACACAACTTTCTTTTTCACTTTTTAAGAGTCGAGAAAAAGCTAAAGATGACTCTAGTCTCCTTCGATGTTTTAACGAGCCCGAAGTGACAAATGCTCGGATGGACTTTTTCAGTTATAGAGTTTGAAAAAGGCCAAAAGAAACTGCTCTGGAGTTCTAGGCAGAGGGTGTGCCAAACCTTTCGCAAAACCATAGAATACGTTTTACGGTATGAGTGGTCGATCTTCGTGAATGCTGTGTTCACTGCATTGCGATCAGTAGGGCGGCCGACACGGTTTCCTATGGATAAAGGCTTTGATCCTATAGGGGTCTCCCAATATATACGCGACGGTACGTGGGAGCACAAGTCCGTATTGATACTTATCGCTTCACCGTGGAGGAATCACCCAACCACTCAACGCTAAGATATCACGTTTAACGACGCCGGAACACGTCTCTAGCTTAGACCTCTAGATGTTTGCGTTATGTTTCAATGCGTTGTTATGTAAATTCAATTTATTTTAAGGTTGATCTTGTTTAGCAGTTTGCCTTTATGGATCACCACGAGATGTATAGAAACACTCCTGAATGCAATCTAAGATGATAAGCAAGCTTTTCAATCTTTCAACTTTGAAAACCTTAACTACTGAGGGAGAAGGAAGATAACACCTTTTCACACAGATCATAGAGCACACACTAATGCACTTTCCTAAATCAACATGCAAACCGTCATAGTGCTCATGCACAATGCCAGTATTTCTTTTCTCTTTTTTAATGTTGATGAAATGCAAAAAGAAAGCTGTTGTATAACTTTGAATTCAATTTCAAGCGAAAACAAACAAGTTTGTCCAAAAATCGAAAGACACCTTTACGATTCACTTGTTTCGACACTTAGAAATTTATAAATCCAAACCATATAACGAAAGCGACAAACTCAAACAACTATGAACAACAAATAAACTAACTCTTAGGATCAGAACGACCCTCAATCACAGGTCTAGATCTAAGAGGTCAATGCAAGACTGGTTCACTATCGTTATGGGAAACTGTAAATGACACAAGAAATACAAAAGAACAAATACAGTTTCTTTACACAACTGAGGCGGAATAATGACAAAGGAAGATGGTTTCAGATAGACCCACTGACTGGCAGCAAACAGCAAAAACAACAGTGAAAACAAGGCAAGACTCAACAGGAAACCCCAGCAGCTCAAGCCAAGACTGGTCCAGCGCAGGTGTAACACTGCCTGTTTGACCTTCAGTGCAGGTAGCCCCTTCGGGAACTGCGCTGAAATGCAGACTGCCTTTGTACAGCCTGCACTGAAGAACGAGACTTTCGTCCGTCTTGGTTTCCGGGTCACAGATTGCTCAAAAATTCACAGTTTTTGCTCAAATCAGAAGCTATCAGTCAAGGAAACACTAAGGGATGTAAAGGAGGATGAAAAGCTATCACAAAGAGCTTATTAGAGTCCTTGTGGATCAGCTCTTCAAATCACAAACTTGCTCAGAAACTGAGCCAGAGTAGCTGCCCTCTACTTTGTATTTGATGGATTCAAACACAGTTCGATTCGGTACTCTCCTTGTTTGTGAAATGAATAGCAAGAAACACAACAAACCAACAAGATACGCTCCCCAGCGGAGTCGCCAATTTGTTGGGGGGAAAAGTATCTAATGCAGAATGCCTCTATCCCACTCTAAGGGTGATAGTACCTCAGCAACAACTGAATGCAAAGCTATGAAAAGTTTCTTCTTTACGAGATGAGAGAGGGAAGAAAAGGATGATCTACTAACCGTTATCTTGCGCTTAATAGTCGATCCAGTCTTCACTCCTTGCCGCTTGCTCCTAGCTCCTTGCCCTTTCACCGGCCCAGCTACACACAGATCCTGTAAAAGCACAAGAAAAGGAAACTACAAGAAGCATACATCTGTAATCGATCTAAGGATTAGCATAAACCAAATATACAAGCATCAATTCATCATCAAGATACATGCATATAGAAGAATCTCAAAGCTTTATTAATAATAGAAGTAAAGTTCTGAGAGAGTTACAACCATAATAGGCCCCAATCCAGCAACACCTCCCAGCTGAAAGAAATCCCCTCTTCACCTCCTTCAAGCAAAAACACCTAATAGCTCTGTTCTCAAACCAACATCACTTCCTTACTTGCACAAAATTCCAGCCTCCCTAGACCTCATGAGAGAGATCTATATATAGGTTTTTGGAGAAAGGATGAGTCATCTTGAGATTGGCCTGAAGCTAACTTGTGTCCTCTCCCACTTTAGTTAATCTTTAGTTCTTGAGTCCACTTGGAGAATCTTGCTTCCACTTGGAGTTCAAGACCCTCTTACTCATCACTAGGCGGATTCCTTGACCCAAGTGTCAGTTTGTAAGCTTCCTGGGCAGTTGACACCTTGCAGAATGACTGTGCCACTTGGCCAATCTCGCCCAGCGCAGGTAGCCTTCATTGATTTTGACCTTCAGCGCAGGTACAAGGAGGAGCAGTTGACATTCAGCGCAAGTGCTCAGTGGAGCAGCTGACATGATCCAGAAATAGCCTGTTTTTGAGTGTTTTCAGGTGGAGAACTGATTTTCAGTGCTGTGGTTTGCAGACCTTGTTTCTTTAAGGGTAAGAACAACATGTTTAGGGACTTTGGATCCCTCAGATTATTGACATTTCATGCTCCATGCTGATAGGCACAAAAATGTCTATAACAATGACGCATTTGTATTGACTACAGATAATTGAACAAAGCACCTCTCAAATATTACTTCCCCCTTCCTTTCATCGACCAAGTACTAGATACCCTTGTTGGTAAGAAGTACTTTTCTTTTCTAGATGGCTTTAGCGGTTATAACCAGATACAGATTGCACCTGAGGATCAAGACAAAACCACTTTTACATGTCCATGGGGTACATTTTCTTACCAAGTGCTTCCCTTTGGGCTATGTAATGGCACAACTACCTTTCAAAGGGAAGTCTTGGCCAGTTTTGCTGACCTTGAGTGTGTGGAAATATATATGGATGACTTTTATGTGTTTGGTGATTCATTTCAGGAACCTCTCAAAAATCTAGAAAAAATTCTTCTTCACTACCAAGAATCTCTTCTCGCCTTGAGTGACAAAAAATGCAGATTAATGTGCAAGGCGGGAGTGGTTCTTGGCCATATTATTTTTGACAAAGGTATCTAGGTTGACCCCGCAAAAATAGAAATTATTTTGAGTCTTCCTATACCCAAAACTCAAAGGGAAGTGAGAGGTTTTCAAGGACATGTAGGCTACTATAGGAGATTCATTGATCATTTCTCAAGGATAGCTACCCCCCTTTTCTAACTTTTTGCTAAAGATAGCGAGTTTTCTTGGTCCATAGCTTGCCAACAGTCCTTTGAGACATTGAAGGAAAAACTACTTCAGGCACCAGTTTTGAGAGGACCAAACTGGTCCCTGCCATTTCATATTTCCTTTAATGCCTCAGATACTCCTATTAGCGCAAATTTAGGACTAGAAGAAGACAAACAATCTTATGCTATTTATTTCATTAGTAAGAACTTGTCACCCGCTGAACTAAATTATATGGTTACTGAGAAAGAGTTTCTAGCTATAATTTTTCCCATTAATAAATTTAGACATTATATTACCAGGTATGAAGTCTTTGTGCATACTGACCATTCTGCAATAATATATTTGATGAATAAACCATTAACTAGTAGTAGAGTGACTAGGTGGTTATTATTGTTACAAGAATTTAATATTACCATTATTGATAGACCGAGAAAATCTAACATAGTGGCATATTATCTTTCAAGATTAAATAATCCTGGTGAAGCAATTCCTATTCATGATGATTTTCTTGACGAACATCTTTTTGCTGTGTCAACAAAATCCTCGTGGTTTGCATTTAGTCACTGGAAAATTACCACCTCACTTATATTCTCGTGAAAAGCAGAATATCATACAGAAAAGCGCTGCATATTCCTGGATCTAAGGAGACCTATTTTACATTAGAATAGATCTTATTATCTATAGATGTGTAAGAGAGGAAGAAGTGTTTGATATTTTAAAATCTTCCCATGATGAACCCTACGGGGGTCACTTCGCTAATAAGCGGACTACATACAAAGTGTTATGAGCTAGCTATTTTTGGCCCTCCTTGTTTAAGGATGCCAAACATTATGTCAAGCGATGTGACAGTTGTTAGCGAATTGGCCAATCTAATCAAACCAATGAAATGCGTTTATGTCTTTAGGTTATGATTGAGCCTTTTGAAAATTGGGCCATTGATTTTGTAGGACCAATTAACCCAACATCATTAAATAAAAATCATATTTTGGTTTATACAGATTTCGTTACAAAATAGGTAGAAGCTAAAGCTATTTCTTTTGCTACTGAAAGAGTTGTTGTTGATTTTCTTTTTACTGAAATCTTTACTAGATTTGGTGTGCCTAGAGAAATTGTTTCTGACAATGGACCGCAGTTTATTTCTAATCTAGTACAGGGTTTGATGGAGCAGTACAAAATTCGGCACAGGAAATCTACACCGTATCACCCGAAAAAAAATGGTCAGGTGGAGTCCACAAACAAGGTGATTGAGTACATCCTCACAAAGATAGTAAATATTCACAGAAAGGATCAAGCTTACAAATTACCGGAAGCCTTGTGGGCATACCGAACTACTTGGAGGAACATCACAGGACACACACCATATGAGCTGGTGTAAGGGAAACAAGTCTCTTGTCGAAAGAATTCTGGATCAAGACTTTCAAGACTACATTCCAATTGGGGCTAGATCTCTTTGAAGCACAACAATAGCGTCTTCTATAGTTGAATGAGCTAGATGAAATTTCAGAGGAATGTTGTTCAGCAGAACATCTTGGTTCAACAACAGCGCAAGAAGTGGCATGACAAGTCTATCCAGAAGAAGAAATTTCACCCAGGTGATTGGGTACTCCTTTATGATTCTAGATTCAAATATTTTAAAGGGAAATTCCATAGACGCTAGATGGGACCTTATGAGGTGGTCAAAGTGTTTGAAAATGGAGCGGTGGAAATTAAAACTATTGCTAGACATAATTCTCTGTTCCTGGTAAATGGGCATAGATTGAAGGTGTATTTTTAGCCCCTTACTAAAGGATATTTTATGCAGCAAGTCCAACAACAATCTAAAAAGGATTTGGTACGTGGTAACACCAACCTGTTGAATATTTGATTCTTTCTTTTCCTCATTAAAAAGAAAAAATATAATAAAAGAAAAAATAAAAATAAAAGTATATTTTTTTCCTGTAATTATGAAAATCAGTTGACTGACATGATTGCAGAAGGATCAACCTGAAAACCAGCATGCTAATAGGGAGATCGAAATATCAATAAAAAGGGAATGTTACTTTTTCTTTTAGATATGTTAGCTACCACTAAGAAGAAGCAAGTTCAAGGAACTTAGCCCTTACCCAAGTTTGGGGTAACTAGCATGGAAATTTTTATCCAAGTAAACACTTAATTCCCATTGCAATTACTTTTTTCCGGAACCAGTGCAGGTAGACCTTGAAGATAAAATTACGTCTTTCTTCTATTTTCCTTTTTCATAATTCCCACTTTTTTCTTTTCTGACTCCCATAATCAATCACCCTCCTTTTTCTTCTAAAAAAATAAAAAAAATTATCCCTATCCAATTTCGTAAAATCCCCCTTTTCTCCCTTGAATTTTTTCCCACATCCCATTCTCATTTATCCCCCTTCTCACTTCTTTGTTCCCTCATGGATCAATTGCAGGATCTAATATAGTCAGATCAGAAGGCATACTCATGAAACACCAATGAATGGCGAATAAATCTTCTCTTGTATATTCATGAAATTTTTAAAGTCCAGCCAAATAACTCAGTTCTATCAATTTTATTTATTATTATCCCCTCTTTCTTCAATGCTATAGAAATCCCTGGTGCAAGAACGTGCATGATTAGTGCAGGAAGGTTCAGTGTAAGCACGTTGCAGTGCAAGTAGGCTCAATGCAGACACATTGCATTGCAAGAAGGATCAGTCCAAGCACGACTAGTGCAGGCACGCAAACACAATGCAGAGAATTGTTTGAACACAGTACAAAAGCAGGACATTATTGAGAAATTTACATTTTTTCCTGTAGATGAATAACTACCACAATGATAGATCATAGCATTGTATTATTTAAATTTTGGTTAAAACTTTATTTCATCATTTACTAACTTAGGGAGAAATCATTTAAAGTCCAAGATATTTTAGGTTCTGAAGTCTAATATTTTTAATAAGTACCGAAGTACACCTTATGTGAATTATGAAGCAATCATGGATAGTACAGATCCACCTTAAATCTTGCACTTACCTCCGTTGAAAAGATCCTCCATCAATCGCCTTACCTCATAATCTGATCCCCTATGACTGTTACACCACCACCGCAAATATTCCGGCCTCCTCCAATTATCATTGCCTTCCCATAGCAGATTGATACTTGTGTGCATCCATCCCGAAGAGGAGATAATAATGATTTAATGTGATTGGATGGGAGCGATTAACAAGATGGTGGAATGGCTAGATCTCCATTATAAAATTCTCGGCAGCTCCCTTGCACTCCGCAGTGTGAAATATCTCCAAATTTGTGACAGAAAATTGAGGTGAATTCCACACAGAGATGGCGCCCATGACACATGAACAATCAACTGTGAGGGAGATAGATCAAACCGCCGAGTGTCGAAGGAGTCTTGCACTATTGCAAGAATTGGGATTTCTCCCTTTTTTGGAAAAATTCGACGGGTTCGATACAACTTTGGCTCTGGAATTTGCAATAACATTCGAGGAGGACCAAGCTAAATTAGGCTCATTGGAATTGAAAGTTATGTAGGAATATATAGCACGAGCTACAAGCTTGTCTACCATGGGTGAAAAATGGTTTAAAAAGGAGAGGATTGAAAGGAAAAGATGGCGTCGATTTGTGGTCGATCGAAAGATCAAAGTCGACTGGAAGAAAGGGCTTCTGTAGAGCACCATGCTCAGAAAATGGTGAGACCTCCTGGACATATTACACAAATTTTTTACCTGTGAGGGATGTTATACATTAACATTCGCGTGTAATATTTTGTTGTTGATGCATTTTGAATAAGGGAAACAAATCAATTTCCCTTATTACCTGCTTCGAAGTCAAGAGAAAATGCCAAAAGGAGTGCAGAACGGGAGTGCCCGTCAGGCTGCAGATAAACTATACCATCACGGGCTCATTGTAATCCTAGTCAAGAAAGAGCTGGAAGATAAGGGAATAACCTGGGAGGCATTCTTGAAAAAATTTCGGGAAATAAGTGTAGGGGATTCAACTGGAAAAAGTGCAGGCAAGAAGAGAAAAGCTGAGATGAAAAGTAAAGACAAAATGGTGCAAGTAGGGAAGAAATCTGTTGAAGAAACCCCATCCTCAGTGAAAAGAAGAACAACCAAGACATTGAGGACGAGAAGGACTGTCTCTTCGGGGACAAGGTGCAATTAGTTGAGCTCCTCGATCTTGATTTATGAGACACCCCACGCTTCACCTAGAGATCATAACCTCTTGGTTCTCACAGATGCAGTAGCCTACACATTGGGGAATGAAGAAGATGCAGAAAAGGAAGACAACATACTCTTTTCGGCCTTCGTTCATAAATTGAAGAAGAGAAGAATGAAAACAAGTGAAAGTAAAGAACCAACATGAGGTCAGTTAGATGACGAGGCGCAACACCTAGAAGCCATTGACAATTTTGATGAATAGGGTACTAAAGCCCTCGGTAATTTTGATAAACAGGGTATTGAAGCCACTGACGAATTGAAGGAATAGGGTACTGAAGCCCCCGATGAATTTAAGGAACATGGTACTGAAGCCCCTGACGAGGTGAATGAACAAGGTACTTAATCCCCTGCTGAGTTGGATGTACAGGAAATTAAAACTCCTAATGTGTTAAATGCATATGATTATGAAACCCTCGGTGACATAGAAGCCCCTGGCACTGAAACCCTTGGCAATATTATGATGCGGACGCTAGATGGAAAATATGACTTCGATCTTGGCAATGATGGTACATGTTTCGAATCAGTTGCAGAGAAAGTGCTTGCACCAGACGAGCTAGAAATAAAGACCGTACCTTTTATCTGAATAACCGGATAGTAGAGCTCGAGAAGCAAATTCATGACTTGGAAGCACTAAACCAGGTCATGAAGGAGCAGACTTGGCAGAAGCAAGGCGAGATAGAGTTAACAGAAGAGGTCAAAGAGAATAAATGACAAGTGAAGATATGGAAGTTTCAGGCTTCTAAATGCTACAAGTGCCTCAAGAAGGTGACTAAACAACTTACGAAAGCACAAGGAAAGAAGACAAAGGTAGTGAAGGTAGGAATCAGTATCCAGGTGCAGGATTGAAAGATGACTTCCTACGTTGAAGATTTTTGTAGCAGGTAAAGGTTGTGTGAGAACACACAACAAATTAGGGATGGGAGGATGTTGGTAGGCCAAAATACCCCGTTTTTATCCCCTTCCTATCACAAAACCACAACCATTAACCTTTGTTTTTCTACATAAACCTCCTCATTCCAACACTAGTCCAATAATACTATCTATCCCTACATAAACTTCACATTTCATGTTTAAGGTTTATTAAGTGCTTAGTTGATAATTTTAAATAGATTTCGTGCCTTTAAATATTTCTTGTAACTTATATTTACTTTCATAAAGTATTTGATAAGCTAAAGTATTAATTGTTATGCTAGCTTGATCTAGTGCAGGAATATTCCTGCACCGTCAACAACTATCCGTTCCGTGATCTCCGTAACAGTCAATCACTCCATGCGAGAATCTTGGTCGACATCATCAAGTTCAGTTATGGATATCTAGAGCTGAAATAAAAGCAGAGGACAATTAGGGATATGGCCAAAGATCAGTCTATGACCACGAATAGTTCGCACCTTATTATAGCCAACGGCTTAACTTGTAATTTTGTTTGTTATTTTTGTTTCAGTTGAAAGGCTTGATTTGAAATGACTGTAATTTTTGGTCATGACAACAGGCTGAAGGGTTGTATAAAATGTAGATTTCAGATAGAAATAACTAGCAAGCAATAGCGATAACAGATCGTTGTAATTTTTGGTTTATTTTGTAATTTCATTGTCGCCCTCTTTCTAGGTTGGACTTGAACTCTCATGTAGATTTGTTGTTCGAAATTAATATGAGCTATGCCATGGCTTTTTCATTCTACGTGTAATTCTTCATTGATGTATTGATAACATTCTAAAGGTTTTCATTTCCTAAAACGAGAAACGAGCTGGTTGGCTAGGGCCCAGCCAACCCTGCTCATTTACCCTCTTGCTTGTTATCTTAAAAGGTGTGTTAACTTTATTCATTTATAGAAGTGTGGTTTGAATCTCGATTTTGTGCTTTCCTATGAATTATGATTTATTCCATTAAAACAGTCAAGTGTGAATGGATCCATTGTGTGGAAGTTAAATTAAATCGTTTCAGATAATTTCTTTGTTGGTTTGCTTTCACTTGGATCATGCAGATGAGATCCTTCCTACACTAGTACATGCATGATCGTGCACCTAGGTTCTCTAGTTCATTTACAACGAATGTTTCATTCTTTTCCTTTTATATGATTTAATCCATTTCTACAAAGCAAGCATTTGTCATCTAAAGAAGTAATCTCTAATACTGAAAGTTGAATTCTTAAAGATTAAAGATAACTTTAGGAAATAGAAGAGAATTTTGTTGCATATCTCGATTTGTATTTTCACTTCACAATTTCAGGAAAAAGACTAGAAGTATTCTGGAATATTACAGTGAACCATTTCGAGTTATATTTGTTTACATGCACAACTCCTTTGACTGAAGAAAGTTTGTTTTACTTTTGAAGATAGTTTTCATATTAATATTTTATGTTTATTTGTAAGATTTAGTTGATTAAAGCATTCTTTTTGTGTGAAAGATTATTTCAGATTCTACTCGCACTTGCAATTCCTTTCATAGTTAACATGCTCTTTTATCTTCCCAAAATCAACTTGGAATATTTGGTGTAGGAAGCTCTATTCTAGTACAAGGAATGGTGTCTTGTTATAGGAACAAAAGTGCTCCAAGCCTTGAGGCTTAAAGCCCCTACAGGAAAATATAAGTCTTCGATATAAGTGCAAGTTATACTTCTCACATAAGTTCTGTACCTGCACTAGTGAAAGTAGATTGCAAGAGTACATGAATGACCACTTAGTGTGAGAAGGAAAATCATTGAGAAGGTAGATATTTTCAAGGGCCCACTTGTTAAACTGCCAACACCTATACTGAGGATAGACATAGAGTTTCACTTTAGCAATTAAGATAGTTTACAGCAGTGTGAAAGTTCCTTTATTTGGTTTCTTCACAAATGCATTCTTTTACATTCTAGCACTAGAATTACTTTTGTGTTAATTGCCTTTGAGATTTTTCTATTTAATTCTGCAAAGTTTCAATTGAGAGGTGATAATAGGAATAGGAAAAGTTCATACCACTTCTGGAATTACCTGTGCTTTGTCTCTAAATTTACGAAACCCCCAGGTTGACAATTAAGTGTTGAAGGAGCTTGCTTAAGTGAAATTCCTGCACCCAACAGGACCCTGTCACTTGCTTGTTTAAGTTTTAATTTGTGTGTACAACTTATGATTATAAGGAAAAATCTCCAAATTTAAGGTTGTTTCCTTCAACTCTAAATTGTTTTGCAGTGCAATGTTGGACTCAAAGGAGGAAATATTGGTACTTGGGAATGAATGAAAGATATATCTTACAAAGTAAAAGGAGTATTACAAAGTAAGGGAAACAATATATAAAATATTTATAATTACTGAAAGGCATAGGATACCTTAGAATACTATGTCGAATTCTTCCAGCTCAACTACAAATTCTTAACAAATTGTAAACATGATGATGGGTCATTAAAAGTGGTCTTGTTAAGAGGGGTTACATAGGACAGAATAAAAGCATTGAATCTTTTTACCACTAGAGATATTTATTATCTCACATGTGATGAAATAAAGGATATTCTACAAGTATTCAAGGGAAAATAGGAGGAAAGGAAGAGGAACAAGAGGTTTAGCAACCTCAACATCTAAAAATAGCCTTATGATAACTGAACATGAGAATGGAAACTTATTGGAAGATATGAAAAATGATATATTTAATTTTTTGCCTATGAGGTTAGATGCTCTACAAAAATAGAGAAAAAAAAGAAGAAAATGAAGAAATATTAGCCATGTTTTTTCCAAGATGCACTAAGAAACATTCTAGGAATGAGTGTCTATTAGTTGTAGTGAAAGTATGTAGCCTCTATTCTAAAATCCATAGAATAAACAATTGTACTCAATTGTTGATATTGAAAACAATATATAAATCAGTTGATAAAAATATTAAGAAAGGTAAATTTATTAATCAAAGTCAGTTTGGATAGTGTCCTCAATCTTTTAATCTGTGTCAACCCTTGATTGATTTTCCATGTAAATAAAATAAGACCAAGTTCATGGGACACATTCCAATAGAATGGTGAGAAAACATTAAGAGGAAAGGAGGCGTGTGTGAATTAGATCTTTCACCAATTAGGATGACATTTGTAGGGTCGACTTTGTTTGAATAAGTGGGGGGTTTACTGATGCCTTTAGTAGCTTGAGATACAACAACAATAGGTAGGGGAGAAGTAGGAACTACATTTAGTTTTCTAAGTAGTATTTTCTATTGTTTCTTCAGCTTGCTAAGTTCATGTAGCAAAATATTGGCCCTAGTTTTCTTCATGTCTTCCACAATGTAATACTCCATGGTATCAGTAAACACCAGGCTATTTGATGTAAATGGAATATTAGATGAAGATGGATTTGGCTATGAAGCCTTAGGAGAATAATTTTTGCTAATTTCTTTTTTCCTTAGAAACAGGAGTTGGATTTTTCTTCTTTTGATTTGACTGAGTCGTATTAGTAGACCCTTTTCTTCTGGTGCTAACAGGAAAAGCTTCTTGTTCTTATTCATTTGAAAGGATAAAGTCCCACATCCCATTCAGTTTGACTACTTCTTCTTCAATTTCTTTATTGATCATTGTGGTTTCTTCTTCCTCTTCTTCTAAGTCGGAATCAACGTTAGATATGGTATTTTGTGGCTGAGGAATAGAAAATTGATTCCTCCTAAAAGATCTGAAAGGTTTTTTGGTAGAAGAGGATCCAGCTACTTGTTTCTTCATTTCAACCATTTTGTTAGACATGGTTTTTAGTACTTTCTAAAGGCCTTCAAGATCAAAAGGACCTCTTGGGGCTTTCATTTTAGAGTTATATTTGAAAGTAACCTTCTGAGATTTTCTATCTTCCTGTGAGGTCTTATTTTCAAGAGAAATTATGTGTTTCTCTACAGACAGGGCTTCCTTCATGTTCTCGGATAATGTGGCCAAATTCGCTCTATCTACAAAAATGGCTATATTGGAAGGAAGAGAAGATATGCACCACTCAATTTGAACATCAACACCAGGGGTTGACATATTTCAAAATTTATTTAGTTTGTTGAATATGGAGTTGAAACCTTTGATCTTTTCTCCCGTCTTAGCCTTTAGATTGGATAATTCATTGATAAGCGATGCAGTGGTTCTATCATCTCCAAACTTAGTTAGGAATTGTTCTTTGAACATATCCCAGCTATTTATGGAGCAAGGGGGCAACAAAAAGTACCAAGATCCTACTGATCCTGTAAGAGTATATGAAAATAATCTGACTACATAGTCTTCTTCATCGACTTCATTTAAATTGATGGCCAACATATAGTTATGGAGATGTTCCTCAACTGGTAGTTGATCATCGAGATTAAATTTGGGCAACCATATTTCAGGATGCTTAGGAAGAGGGTGAATAGGAGCTGCATTTGCTACAACATCGAGATTATTCCATGGTTGTACTCACGGTGGTGGTTGTTGTCCTGCCATTGGTCTTTGAGTGGATAATATGATAGAATGGGTTTGAGTGCACAAGGATATGGGTGGAGTTTGAGTTGAAGAAGAGGCATATTAGGTGCTTGGACTAGAAGAACTAGCACCAAAAGTTGGAATGGAAGCTAATAGAATGAGTGGAAGGAATGAAGGAGTTTGAGGTGGAGAATTGGATAAAACCTCACTAGTGGATGTATGCGATTCAGATTTCTTGGTTTTCTTTTGGAAAGAAGGAATGGGAAATTCAAAAGGAGGATTTCCAGTCTTCTCACTTTGAGAACAAGTCAAGATTCTTCTTGGTTGTAGAACAGAGGAAACACTTCCTTCAGATGACTGATATTTTATAGGCTTTTTAGCTAAAATAGAGATTTGCACTAACTTATCTATCAAAGTCTAAACTTCTAGGGATTCAGGGTTGTATTCTAAATAAGGTATTCTCTAATATTCACTGGGAGATTTTGGAGAGGTTTTCTCAACTTTTGATCTTAGGATTGTAGTTCTAGATGGGGATCTAGAAGTTGGAGGATATCTAGAGGGGGAATGACTCTTAGGATGTATTTTTTATTTATGATCAGTCCTCTTTTCCATTCACAATCATGGCCCTCCTTCTAGCACCAAAATGTCGAAGCCTCAGAATTCCATTGCAACAACATGGGGATAACCACCCGGTCTAGACCTTGGAAGCAACTCCTTTTCCGTTTGATATGGTGGCTCTGACTGGGGATAATGGGACCAGTTTCCTAGCAAGAATTTATAGGATGACAATTGTGGTTTGAAAAAAGGTATAGTGGGCAATGAATTAACTAAAATTATCTAATTAAACAACAAACACATGAAGCTACCTATTTTAACATTTATCTTAAGATATACCAGAGGAATAACTTAAACCATGCGATCTACAAAGATATATTAGAGCGACAGGTAGTAAAGATCATTCAATTGCTATAAGAGATGGAATCGTTAATTATAATTATTTTGACTAAATAGTTAGGCAAAATAATTGTGAAAACTATATCGCATATATCAATTTCTCATGTACTTAATAAGTAATTACAGCTAAAAGATTTTACAAAAGTGCTATAATGTTAAATTGTAGCTCAAATTTCATACATAATACATTATAAAAAGAGATTACTTCTAATTCATAAACAAAACTCAACCATAAATATAGAAGTTCCAGATATTAGAGGTTCTACTCATGAAGTCAACAATATTGATCTGCTTCCTTTCAGCTATATATACTCTAAGAGTACAAAAGTCAAAATTCAGTAGAGTATGCTTCAATTTCTATGAAAATCAAGACCTTGTTCCAATTATTTCATCAAGACAGTCACAAAAGTACAGAAGTGAAATCCTTTTCAAAACATTCTTGATAAAATTCTAGACCCCTCCCTAAATGCATGAGAGAGGTTTAAATAATACAAAATATGATTCAAAAATAGATTATTACACAAAAATCTGAGGATGTTTCAAACAACCTTCTTTAGAATAAGTAAAATAAAAACTAAAATGGAAATAAAAATGATGACAAGCTTTTCCAACTTGAATGGTTCTAATTAGCCATTCGGTCTTTCAGTTCACGGATATCTATGATCAGCTTTACCTGGGGTGGCTGGATGACTCTAGATCTTAATTTTCCCGTGAATACAACATCGGAGTGTGGTGGCACCATCTTTTGAGTGGAATTTTTTAGACAGCGCAGAGTCATCCATTGACTGTGCAGTTTCACAAGAAACTACCAGTAAGTTTCCCAGTCAAACTTAGACAATTTTTTGATTACCTTTTCTTTCGTTTTGGCAGTATCTTTCCCTTGTTTCTCTAAATGTTTGAAGTCTGGGAGAATTTATAGCTTGCATTCTTTGATGAGATTGCCACTGTGAAGGATTCAATCACAACTTCAATTATACTATTTATTGTGCTAACTACTCTAGCTGCTCCCCTTTCTACTTGCTTCAACTGTATGTCCCAATCTCTGAATATAATATCCTTGTGGGACTTCTCAATCTTTATAAGATTAAATTTTCTACCTTCTTCTGATTCTTGCCAAGAAATAAACTCTGAAATTATCTTATTGACCTCTTCATATTCTAATCTCTTATCAACCACTCAATTGGTTAATGCATCAGCTGTTTCACAATATGGATTGATCAATGAGATTTTCTGGCAAAATATTTCTTATTGTTGAGATGACAGAGAGTTTAGTTCAAGTGCTTCTTTAATAAATTCCTCTATTTGAGGGTTGTCTCTGAGTTTATCTATTATAGTCTGCATGTGATTAATCGTGAAGCCTTTTATGTGATGTCTCCTTGATGTTGTAATCTCATATGTTCAGAGTATTTCTATAGTTGGGCCATCTGTGTCTCTTCTTGTCTGTTAGTGATCTGTCTCTCCAGGTCAAGTTGTTGTTCCAACAACTGAATTCTTTCTTCTTTTTCTTTGAGCAAAAGCCAAACTTCGGCTTCCTTATCAATTGTCACAGTTATATAATCACCTGCAAATTGTGATAGCTTAGTAAGGTTTTATGTTGGATCGATGGGGGTGTCTTTCCATACTACCTCCATCAATACATTTTCAAGAATTGTTGTTGCTGATGTATCCAATTTCCTCTTCTTTCTTTGCCTCTTCACTATAGACTTATGTGTTGGGTTGTAGAATACATCTAGTGGGGGTATTTCCTCAATTTTTAGAACAATATCTGAAGTTGGGTAGGCTGGGATGATTTGAATATCTCTAATAGTTGTAACCCCTTATATAGTTGTCTTGGTGCTTATGACATGCTAAGTCTATTAGGGAGTCTAAAATCCAAACATTCCTTCAAGAATCGTCTTTGTTTGTTGTACTTGGAGATTTTTGTTAAATTTCTCTCATTTTTGATCTAGATCAATGACTTTGGTCTTTTCTGTATGAACTTGTGTGGAGTCAGTGTCCATGTGTTACTCAGTCGAGGCCTTTTTGGTCATTTCCTCATCACTTTTCTTGGTGTCTTCCTCAGGGATTTTCTTGGGGCTTTCTTCCATATCTTGAGATTGGTGTTCAGAATGTTCTAAACTTTGAATTGATTTCCCTTGAGATTCACTATCAGAATTTTGCTCAGAACCTTCCTCAAGGCTTACGCTGGGAGTGGGTTCTCTTTGTTCACTTGTTTCTTCAATCTGTGATAGGTCAAAAGGGACCTTTGTTAGCCTTTTGTTCATGTATATATGGAAGTGGTTGAGGTTTGTTGGGCTTGTTTTATGGATGCCAAATGTAACATCTACGAAAATATTTCAGTTGACTCGAAGAGATCAACGAAATCATGTTTCTGATGAGTAAATTGTCTACTTTTAACCATAGCAGTGAAGTTCTAGGCAACCTTGTTAGGGTCGTACTGTCTACTTGGCATGGTAGCTAGATTCAGGGATGCGATATTTTGTATCTCCTTCGCTACATGCCAAAAATAATGTAATTCAAAAGCACCACATTGTAGCAGGAAGGTAGGCCAGATAGATTTCTTCATTTCTTTGAGGGTTTTGGTAATACCATCTCCCACTGTTTGATAGGAAATTTCTGTTGCCAATAACTTATTAGGAACATATAATGGAAGAACATGAGGAGTTGTGATACTCCCAAATACTCTGACATAAGTAAATAACTTTTCGCCAAACCATCTTGCTACCGACAAGATGTATATTTTAGCTTCCTCTGATAGCCTGAGGGATTTCTTATTAAAATTTGTTTAGTGAATTGGTAACATAAAGCCATGACAGATTTTGTAAAAGTTGTAGTTAAACTGGGATTCCAACAAAACCTTATGATAAACAAGGATAGGAGTAGGATCTTGTAGAGTCCATTTCCAGCCCATGTTTGGGAAATTTTAACAGAAACATATAACGTCCATCACATATGCACTCATATAAAAAATAGGGATATCCCAAGAGGTGATAATTCTTTTCTATCTGTATTCTCTAATGGACATATCCAAATTATTTGATAAAATGTTGCTCCAGTTCATAATGATAGAATTAACAACCGCATCAATTAATGGAACTCATTCAATAGAAAATTTGGTACTGTTTGCCTTTCCAAATAGTCTACACAACATTGCGACTGCAAAATTATGCGGGGTTGACAGAGGTACAATTGGGTACATTCTAGTTTTCTCACACTTGAACTTGTTAGAGCTAGACTCCAATTCTACATGTTGTCCATCAGGTTTTCATTTTCTTTCGTGAAGTTCTCAATGAAGGCTTTGTGATATAGCTTCTGTGGTTTTGGAAGATGATACATTCGACTTATATCATTTGGAGTAAATGACCCCAGGACTTCATGCTTGGAATTCCTGAACGTTCTGTCTGAAATGTACACATTGTAGATGATCCATCTTACCATATCATTGTATGGAAATATTTTAGGCCTTGCAGATATTCTATGCAGGAAATAACATGCTGCTTCAAAATAATAAGCCTCGGATGAGACCTTAGCATTTGTTGTTGCTTTAGTCTCTAGGACCTTTGGGTTTTCTTACTCGAATATATTTTACATTTCTTCCCATGAGGTAGTTTTTCCATCCTTGTTGCATGTAGTATGAGAGAACAATGGAAGCATGTTTGAATCTTCAGACGCAGTAGCCTCTGCAATCTTCTTTCTGTTCTTAGCCATTTTCCTGAGCATTATTTTGTTTGGAAACTTCCTGAAATATTGGTAATGAACAAAACAGAATGAAACGTAGAGTGGGAATGACAGTGGAAACACGATAACATATTAAACTTTGAAATTATGTAAAGATGAAGCTTTTATTTCACGACAGGTAAAAAAAAGATATCAATCTTATTGATATGTGAAAAGAGTAATTGTGGTTAAACCTTATTAACTACTCATTAAGGTCTACATGTGATTTTCTTTATGTCTCATCAAACCATCGCATCGCAAGTTGTAAAAGATATTTCAAATTGGCATGCTTTAAGTGTGATACTGATCTGTGATTGTGAAAAATGGCTTTATTGCAATATCACAAATCAATGATATCAGGTTATGTGGAATACACCAATTCAAATTCGCTTTGGTATTTTTGTGATTTGCGATGAGTGGCGTGCTTTTAAATTTTTCAAGCTCTTTTCCCTAAACGGATTATTATTCCATTGAAACAAATATTCGCAATAGGTTGGACTCGATACAAGTTATAACAATTTTTATTATATCGTCAGGTCTAGACCATATCGAAATTCACAGTTTTTATGGTTTGAACATTTGCGCCTTTGTAAATGTTGTGATGTGATAAGTACTTTATACTATAAAGAATAATCTAAGCCTTTAAAGTTTATAAAAGAGTTTAACGTTGCCTTCGGTATTCTAAGGGGTTTCTTTTATCATGTTTCACATACTCTAACTCATGAATAACCTTTGTTACTTTGCGATAAATCAAGAATGCTTAGTCACAAAGTGACCCAGCTTAATATCTTAAGTCCTTCTAAGGTTTTATTCTGAATGGATTTAAAGGAAAGCTCTTATTTTCTAATGTTTTTGAAAAAAAATTGAAGGGTCCCCATTTAATAATACAATACTAACTGTGAGAGATTTTTCAGCGAAAATCACGTACAATACTAACTATTATGTAATAAATGGGGGGGTTGTTGAACAGTAAAACAGGACCCCGAATCACAGACCGGAAAGCCCTAGTTTTTATCGTCCTTTTCCTTTGATGGCCACTTTTGGGAGAACGAATCCAGCTATGAGTGCTACTAGTGAGCATACTCCTCTTTCAGTTCAAGGAGGAGGTACTATTGTTGTATATACTATTACTCCTAGTATTGCAATATTTTTCTCTACTTCCATTCCATCTGCGAGTGGGGACAACTAAGCTTTTGCCTCCCACAATAGTTCCTTCCCCTTTGGGATGTCTTCCAGTGCAATTCCCTCAGTTCCTCTATTCATCCCATCTATTGTTTCCATAGCTATGACTTCTATGGCTATTGGTTTAGTGTCTTTTCATGGTTTTATTTTTGGAAGTGATCACATACCTCATTCTAATCCTTATTTAGGATCTCTTACTTTTTCCACTCAAGGTCAAAGTTATAATCCTTTTCAAGGGTGGACTAACCCTGCTTTTAGTGGTTTAGGAACCAGGAATCAATTTTCTTTTGGTAAACAAGGGAACATGCCTTACTCCTTTGTAAGTTCTTTTCAGGATTTCTCTCCCTTCACTAATGCATGGAACCCTTACCAAGGGCTCTCCTCTCTGTTTAATACTTCACTTGGGGGAAATATTCTTGGTTATGGTAACTTTTCACGAGGATTTGGTAAAAATCCAAATTTCTATGGACCACAAGGTTTTCCTTATGGTTCAATCTCTTCTATGAGAAATACTTGGTAACCTGGTGCCTCTAGAAATCCAGGATATTATTTTCAAACTATTGGGAATCCGTCTCATAGTGGGTGGAATTCTCAAGCTCCTCCACACTTACCATTCCTGGAAACCCTAAATTTTCTAGATCTCTCAAAATTGATGAATGATCCCATCCGATATAATCCAGCGTGGCCTCCGGTTCCTACCAAACTTCCATCGGATATTCCAAATTTGAAGGAAATTCTGGGGAGGATTTGGTTGACCATATAACAAACTTTCATTTATGGTGTTCATCTAAATCCCTAACTGATGATTCAATTAGGTTGAGATTGTTTCAACGCACCTTAATTGGAAATGATACTAAAATGTATATAGAGCTTAATGGGGATACTTTTGCTTCAGTTGGTGAATTGGCTAATATGTTTTTGAACCATTTTCAGTTTCCTATTTGGTATGATGCTAGAACTGAGCTAATGGATAGTTTCCAACAACATACGGCAACTCACATTTCTGACCATATTTAGGAATGCAAGAGAAGGAAGAGGCTAATCAAAGACTATATTCCTAATGAATTCCTTCTCGAATGGTTTTTAAAATCTTTATAGCCAGAAATTTCTAAGGATGTATCGCTCTCCAGAGTGTTAACCAAATAACAAGCTACCTTTAGAGCCCTACAATTAGAACTTATATATTCTCAATCTGGGATTATTGAGAAGATTTTTCCTGATTCTCCTTGATTTAAGAGAGATTTAGCTAAATCGAAGCCAAGTCCCCGTGCCAATGGGATTGTTAGATTGATCGATAGTAGCACGACTAACCTGCTAAGTCAATTGTGGAAGTTGTCTTTACAAACTGCTTCTTCAATTCAGACATCGACGTCAGTGTCGATGCCTTCTCAACCTTCATATATTAACGCTTTCCAATCTTCCAACCCGAAAGGAAATCAACAATCCTATGGGAAGAAAAAGGGACAAGGTAAGAAAAAAGATAGGGATGGGAAGGGTAATGAAAACAATCCCAGTAATAATACTAGGGAGGGTAAAAAGGAGTCTAGAAAGAAAGTTAAGTTTCCTTTCAATATGAGCAATGGAGACCATTTAACTCATATTTTCCCTAAGATTCAGGACGCTCTACACTTGTTAGTGCAGCAAGGTCCTTCTAGCTCCTAGGAAGTTATAAATAACCCTTTTCCCCAAAGGTAAAAAATGCTTGCTAGCACAAATGCTAGTACTAGAAACCCCATAGGGGGCAACCAAGAGGGGGAAAATCCATCAAATGTATATATGATGAGTACTCATGTCGATTTTGCTATAATATCACATGATTATGGTGAACTGAAATACTCTAAGGCCAAGGCCACTCCTAATGTTCCAGAGCCACTCCATATTAAGAGGCTCGTAGTTGAGTCTATACCTCTGATGCTGAAATGCTCTGCAAAATGTTCGATGATTAACCCTAATTCTAGGGCTACCCAGAACTACTCCATTATTGAAAATCTGGCCCAAAGCCCTTGTGTAATGTCTGCGTTAAAGATACTCCAGTCGTGTCCTACACAGAGTGTACTGCTCACTATGCTCGAGGCTATAGATTCAAAAAACTCTCTTATTGTAACATTTGACATGTCAAATATTAAGAAGAGACTACCTCATCACATGCATTTCCAAATTCAATCTACATATCGAAAGATCAATATATTTTGAACTGTACTTGACTAGGGAGCTTCTACATGTGTTGTGTCTATTGCATGTTGGAAAACTATTAGATCTTCTCAAGTTGTTCCTTCACCTATGCTCTTGACTGCATTTGATGGGCATTCTCATAGTCCACATGGAATTATTGTAGCCTTTCCCATCTATGTTGGGGGAAAGGTGGTCAATATAGAGGTGGAAATAGTCGATGAAAATTTGAATTATAATCTTCTATTAGGACGAAATTGGATTTATGAAATGGATGCCATTGTATCATCATTATTTCACATCCTATGCTTTCCCCATCAAGGGATAATTGTTACTATTGATCAGATGGAGTATTCTCCAAAAGAATAAAATGCATCCTCTGATTCCTCAATTCCCTTGGTGAATAATCCCAAGAAACGTATTAAGAATTTAGGAGTTAGAACGCATTCCTCATTGATAGTACTCTTGATCTTCCTTCTCCTATTTCTCGAATAAATTCCATTTCATCATCCAAGACCCCTTCTCGAAGAGAGTTTTTTAGAACTCATTATTTTTTGGATCCTTGGCCCTTACCCTCTTCTACCACCACATTAGAAGCAAGGAAAGTGGGTGGAATGACATATCCTATGTTTGCAGTTGAAATTTCTTATCATTTTATTATTAACGCTATAGATTCTGATCCTACTCCTCTCTCACCGAATGAATTGGATGAAGATGTGACTATGGCTTGCAATCTTGACCCTACTACTTCTATGGACTGCCTTGATATTGTTTTACCATCTGAGGAAGAAATCCTAGAAGCAATGATAGGTATAGACAGACAGTGGGATGATTTTCATCATTGGTCATATTTTCTCCCAAACTTGCATGAAGTGGAATCGAGTTTGTCCAGTCCTTCGTTGACTAGTGATGTTGACACAATTTTAAACCCGTTGGCTTCAGCACTGGTTTTGGTTGAAGGAAATATGTCTGTTATTTTAGAAACTATTCTGGTGAACATCTACAGATATCCCAATGTAATCGACAATGTTTTCATCGGATCCGAATGCTCCCCTGAAAAAATTCATATCTATACCGATATTTTTAAAGAATTCTATGATGTGTTTTCTTGGTCTTATGATGAAATGACTTGAATCGATCCATCAATAATCCAACATGAGATCAAGACTTATGTGAATGCGAAGTCTATATGGAAAATTCTTCGACCGGTAAACCTTATGAAAGCGACACCTATCAAAGATGAGGTTGAGAAGCTACTCAAGGCGAGTTTCATATACCTTGTTTCGTTGACTGAGTGGGTCTTGAATCCACTCCCCTTTGATAAAAAACAAGGAATGATTCATGTATGCATAGACTTTAGGGATTTAAATAAGGCTTGTCCTAAAGATAATTTCCCCACATTGTTTATTGATCATATTATCGATTAATGTGGAGGAAATGATATTTTCTCCTTCATGGACGATTTCTCGGGTGATAATTAGATTACTATCCATCCTGAAGATCAGCATAAGACGACTTTTATCTACCCATGGGGTACTTTTCCATACAAGAAGATGCCTTTTGGCCTTAAAAATGTTGGAGCTACTTTTCAGCGGGCCATGTCCTACACTTTCCATGATATAAAACATATCAATGGAAGCTTATTTGGATTACCTAGCTACTCGTTCTCGAAAGAGAATTGATCATCCTCATCATCTTTGATTGATTTTTGAGCGATGTCGTTTTTACAAAATCTAGTTGAATCCAAATAAATTTTTTTTTGTTGTCACATCCGGTTGATTATTGGGATTCATTGTATCTGCTGAAGAGACTCATGTAGATCCTTTCAAGGTTGAGGCAATACTTTAGTTGCCTCCCCCGTTTACCATTTTTCAACTTTAAAGTATCCAAGGAAAAGCCAATTTCTTGAGGAGATTTATCATCAATTATGCTGAGATTACAAAGGGATTTATGCGATTGCTGAAGAAAGGAGTTTCAATTCTGTAGGATGATTTCACTCAGCACTCATTCGATGCTTTGAAAAAAACATTGAACTTTGCTCCAGTACTGAGTCCACCTGATTATAGTAGGTATTTTCTCTTATATATCCCTCCAGGAGAATCAACCATTAGTATGGTTCTGGTTTAAGAATACGATTCTCTCCTCAAGCACATGATTTATTGTCTGAGCCGAGGCTTGGTAGGTCTCGAACTACGATATTCTCCTATAGATAAATTATCTTTAGCAGTTTTTCATGTTGTCCAACAACTTAGACACTATATTTTTATTAGAAAAACTTTTGTCTTGGCGACTGTCAATCCATTTTAGTTTGTTCTTAGTAGGTGAGTGATTGGGGGAAAATATAATAGATGGATTGTTATTTTACAAGAGTTTGATCTTGAGTTCTTATCAGCCAAATCTAAGAAATCGTTAGTATTTGCAGAATTAATCTTAGAGTTTCCTTGTGAACAAGAAATAGTTTATGAGGAATCATTCCCTGCTGAGCATGTTGAAAATAGCAACAAGAAATTCTAAAAATAAAAGTGCTAAAAATAGAACCGCTCTAAATAGAATTTTGGGATACATTCCAATTTTAGCTAGTCCCTGAACTAAAATTAAGAATTAAAATTCGAATTTGATCTTAGTAGTTGTTTGTAAAATAATTAATTAATTCATCTTGAGTTAATTAGTTGTAGAAAATCAAACATGAAGTATATGTGAAGACATGCAACAGTTTCCCCTTTGATTGAGGAAGTTATCCCTTGATTAAGGAGATTAGGATGAGTTGTAATTAGTTAGCTAATTTATCTGAGTTAAGTCTAGTTATATTAGTTCCAACAGTTTGTGGAACTGATTGTGGGTTCAGTTATTTAATACATGCATGCATGTAACTACTACACTTCATATAACTAAATATTCTATCATAAATAACTCATGCATGTCAGTTCAGTCAGAGACTGTTATATACCTAGGGGGGATAATATGGGGTACCAAGGGAGGTACCCAAGGTAATAATGTAATAATGGCATGGGCCATAGTAATAAATAAGGTGGTTAACCCATATCATGTAAGGGACCACAAGTGGTTAGTAATAATGTAATGGGCCCATGGTATTAGTCGATGGTATGAGGGAACCATGGTAATGATCCATGGTATGGTATGTATGAGGCCTATATAGAGGCTAGAGACTCCACATGGGAATATAGTCAATGATTATTGTATTAACAAGCATATGGTTTGTGGAGTGTTCTCCTTCCTTAAGGAGTGAATGTATGGTGTTGCCCTACCTTAAGGGTTCAATATCAATAAAGTGAATCATTTCTATCTATGTCTATCTTATTGTTTCTGAGTATATTTGCATTATATTATATTTTCATATCAGATCTATAGTATTTCTGGGTTAGATCTATAAAAAGTGGTATTAGAGCTATAACAATTGGTATCGGAGCTTAACAAGTGGTATCAGAGCTATAACAAGTGGTATCAGAGCACTTTCTTGGGCACAAAAGTGGAGAATTTTTTTTTAATTTTTGCAGGATTTCGGGGGCGGCGAGTTTGCAGATCAGATATGTATGTTTTGGTGCAAGTTCTACAAAATATAATTGCATATCTATATTCTTTGTGAAAAAATAGCCGATTTCAAAAAAAAATCGGTTGAATCAGAGTCCAGATGAAGGAGATATCGCTGATCTAAAAATCAGTGGGGTTGCAGACAGCGAGTTTGCGGCGTAGATCTTGACGTCCTGGTGCATGATCTGCAAAATATAATTGTATATATGGAATCTTTGTGAAAAAATACCTAATTTCAAAAAAAAAATCAGTCGAATCGGAGTCCAGATGAGGGAGATATCGCTGATTTAAAATCAGCTCTTTTTTTAGAAATTTTGGTGACGGCGAGAGAGTAGCAGCACAGATCTGAAATTCTAGTCCCTAGATCAAGATTTCTATCACATGGATAGATGCAGAATGATTGTTACATTTCTAAAAATAGGTCATAATAGGGATTCTGAGCAATATTGACTAAACTGTGACAATTTCAAATTTTCGCCAAGTAAGCGAATTTTTTCTCAAACCCTCTTTATGGCGATTCTATATTTTATAGGAAAAGATGATGGTCCTACTATTGAAGAATTCATACAAAGATACAATTCCACACATGGGACATATTGGAAGATTCCAATGGTGCTTAATACGAGAGATGAGGCTCAAAAATGGAATTTATCACTTGACTACAAGCATTTGACCAAACTTTCAGATGCAAAATTTGAAAAAGTCTTTTTGGACAAATGGTCTCGGGCTAGAAAAAAGGAGAATGAGACACATAAGGGGTTAATTTCTACGGGTGTCTCCTTACTGCAGGTTCATGGATTGATTCAGAAAGAGAAGATCATTGTTTCTATAAATCCTAGTTGCAAGCATAATTTCATCCATGTTAATTTGGCAAAGAAATTGCAAGTTCCTGCAAAAAACATTAAAAACACACAGGTGGAGGATGAGAATGTTCAAGTGTATAATGATTTGAAGATTTCTATGGATAAGTATGTGTTGCATGGTGATTTTTATACTTCAGAGATGGATAATATGGATGTTGTTTTGGGATATCCTTGGATGGAATCTGTGGGTATTATCAATATTAATGTACAGAAGAAATTCCTGAAGCTCTGATATAAAAAGAAGAAAATTACATTACAAGATATTTCTATCAATAAACAGGTAGAGTACATGGACTGACATATCAGATGATGAGCATTTGATGATTGACACTCGAACACAAACAAAGGCTGAAGCAGAAAAGGTTACAGGTACATCAGATGAGGGCTCAGTGCTTGAAGTCATATTGGAAAAGAAGACACCACAACAGGCACCACAGTAGGGTGAATTAAAGAAAATGGCATCGTGGGTTAAAACTTCAACATATCATCACCCACATCACCCCATAAGACAACCATCAAGATGGAAACCAATTAGCCACATGGACAACAACCCCCACAGGACAGATAGAGAGGAGTGAAGATCCACCTACTACACATCTACACAGAAGAGCTACCACAGTCAACTTCCATCTCAAGCGAGCAAGGCACCAGGGAGATTGAGGGTTCACCTTTCTTTTGGATGGCTAGATGCACGTGCATTGTACCAGTGGACTACTCTTTTGAGTAGATCTTATTATTTGTGTTCTTCCCATGTTTCGGGGACGAAACATGCTTAGGGGGGTGGAATGTTATACACCTAGGGGGGATAATATGGGGTACCAAGGGAGGTACCCAAGGTAATAATGTAATAATGGGATGGGCCATAGTAATAAATAAGGTGGTTAACCCATATCATGTAAGGGACCACAAGTATTTAGTAATAATATAATGGGCCCATGGTATTAGTCGATGGTATGAGGGAACCATGGTAATGATCCATGGTATGGTATGTATGAGGCCTGTATAAAGGTAGAGACTCCACATGGGAATATAGTCAAGGATTATTGTATGAACAGGCATATGGCTAGTGGAGTGTTCTCCTTCCTTAAGGAGTGAATGTATGTTGTTGCCCTACCTTAAGGGTTCAATATCAATAAAGTGAATCATTTTTATCTATGTCTATCTTATTGTTTCTGGGTATGTTTGTATTATATTATATTTTCATATCAGATCTATAGTATTTCTGGGTTAGATCTATAACAAGTGGTATTAGAGCTATAATAAGTGGTATCAGAGCTTAACAAGTGGTATCAGAGCTATAACAAGTGGTATCAGAGCACTTTCTTGGGCACAAAAGTGGAGAATATTTTTTTAATTTTTGCAGGATTTCGGGGGTGGTGAGTTTGCAGATCAGATACGTATGTTTTGGTACAAGGTCTGCAAAATCTAATTGCAGATCTATATCCTTTGTGAAAAAATAGCCGAGTTCAAAAAAAGAATCGGTTGAATCGGAGTCCGGATGAAGGAGATATCGTTGATCTAAAAATCAGTGGGGTTGCAGACAATTTTTCAGGGCAGCGTGTTTGTGGTGCAGATCCTTACGTCCTGGTGCACGATCTACAAAATATAATTGTATATCTGGAATCTTTGTGAAAAAATACCTAATTTAAAAAAAAAAATCAGTCGAATCGGAGTCCGGATGAGGGAGATATCGCTGATTTAAAATCAGCTCTTTTTTCAGAAATTTTGGTGACGGCGGGAGAGTAGCAGCGCAGATCTGAAATTCTAGTGCCTGGATCAAGATTTCTATCACATGGGTAGATGCAGAATGATTGTTCCATTTCTAAAAATAGGTCATAATAGGGATTCTGAGCAATATTGACTAAACTGTGACAATTTCAAATTTTCGCCAAGTAAGCGAATTTTTTCTCAAACCCTCTTCATGGCGATTCTATATTTTACAGGAAAAGATGATGGTCCTACTATTGAAGAATTCATACAAAGATACAAGTCCACACATGGGACATATTGGAAGATTCCAATGGTGCTTAATATGAGAGATGAGGCTCAAAAATGGAATTTATCACTTGACTGCAAGTAGTTGACCAAACTTTCAGATGCAAAATTTGAAAAAGTCTTTTTGGACAAATGGTCTCGGGCTAGAAAAAAGGAGAATGAGACACATAAGGGGTTAATTGTTACGGGTGTCTCCTTACTGCAGGTTCATGGATTGATTCAGAAAGAGAAGATCATTGTTTCTATAAATCCTAGTTGCAAGCATAATTTCATCCATGTTAATTTGGCAAAGAAATTGCAAGTTCCTTCAAAAAACATTAAAAACACACAGGTGGAGGATGAGGATGTTCAAGTGTATAAGGATTTGAAGATTTCTATGGATAATTATGTGTTGCATGGTGATTTTTATACTTCAGAGATGGATAATATGGATGTTTTTTTGGGATATCCTTGGATGGAATCTGTGGGTATTATCAATATTAATGTACAGAAGAAATTCCTGAAGCTCTGGTATAAAAAGAAGAAAATTACATTACAGGATATTTCTATCAATAAATAGGTAGAGTACATGGAGGCTGAAGCAGAAGATGTTCCAGGGACTGACATATCAGATGATGAGCATTTGATGATCGACACTCGAACACAAACAGAGGCTGAAGCAGAAAAGGTTACAGGTACATCAGATGAGGGCTCAGTGGTTGAAGTCATATTGGAAAATAAGACACCACAACAGGCACCACAGCAGGGTGAATTAAAGAAAAAGCCATCGTGGGTTAAAACTTCAACATATCATCACCCACATCACCCTACAAGACAACCATCAAGATGGAAACCAATTAGCCACATGGACAACAACCCCCGCAGGACAGATAGAGAGGAGCGAAGATCCACCTACTACACATCTACATAGAAGAGCTACCACAGTCAACTTCCATCTCAAGCGAGCGAGGCACCAGCGAGACTGAGGGTTCACCTTTCTCTTGGATGGCTAGATGCACGTGCATGGTACCAGTGGACTACTCTTTTGAGTAGATCTTACTATTTGTGTTCTTCCCATGTTTCGGGGATGAAACATGCTTAGGGGGGTGGAATGTTATACACCTAGGGGGATAATATGGGGTACCAAGGGAGGTACCCAAGGTAATAATGTAATAATGGGATGGGCCATAGTAATAAATAAGGTGGTTAACCCATATCATGTAAGGGACCACAATTAGTTAGTAATAATGTAATGGGCCCATGGTATTAGTCGATGGTATGAGGGAACCATGGTAATGATCCATGGTATGGTATGTATGAGGCCTATATAGAGGCTAGAGACTCCACATGGGAATATAGTCAAGGATTATTGTATGAACATGCATATGGCTTGTGGAGTGTTCTCCTTCCTTAAGGAGTGAATGTATGGTGTTGACCTACCTTAAGGGTTCAATATCAATAAAGTGAATCATTTCTATGTCTATCTTATTGTTTCTGGGTATATTTGCATTATATTATATTTTCATATCAGATCTATAGTATTTCTGGGTTAGATCTATAACAGAGACCCAGTTGAGATCAGATGATGGGACAATGTACCATCAGTTGCAGGAATATTCCATTGAGGATATCTCTTGCATGTAGAAGGAATTCATTCCTTGGAGATTGCGCAGTTACTTTTGAGTTTGGTGAGTTATGTGAGAGGTCAATTCACAGAGGTGGCAACATTGGACCCCAGGAGAAACTGCACAAGGAAATAGGAGGCTTGGAGGACTGGAGGAAGGCATATGTGTTGTCTATTGAGTCTATGAGCAGCATTCTAGGATTGTATTAAGAGTTGTATAGCTTGTGAGCTAAAGCTTTGTGTAATCCAGACATATTCCCACTTGTATGATAATACAAAGATCGGTGTTTTTAGCTGAGGCTTTCCCTAGTGTATTCTTTTGTGTTCATGTGTGATTGATTTCTCGTTCTCTATTATATGTGTTCAAATTTATCTTGCTCATATTCAATTAAGCTTCCGTAAGTTTGTTTGTAGAAGTAGATCAAGTATTTTTCTTTAGTATATTGCATAAACTGGTGATCTACAGTGGGAAATTTCTACATGGTATCGGAGCAAAGGTGATCAAAGGAGAGAACAATATACAAAGAAGGGAGAAGTTCGAAGTTTGAAGTTCCTGATCATAGAATTCGAATTCTTATCACATCTCAAATTTCACCAATGGCGTTCAACAGTTTAAGACTCGAGTATGCCCTTGATGGCAGCTCGAATTATATAGCCCGGAATGATAGCATGGAATTAGTATTAGAGGACAACGATTTGAAGGACTTCATTGATCAATAAGTCCCCAAGCTAGCAACAACTAATGCTACAGAATTGGTGGAATGGAAGAAATTTCTGGCTAGAGCGAAGAGAATCCTTCTAGAAGGAGTTTGAGACCACATAGTCTCGAGTTTCTATGGGAAGGAGACACTGTTTTCAATGTGGAAAACATTGAAAGATATATATCAGAACAACAACAATCAGAGGAAGCTGGCGCTAAAAGACAGCCTTTAGAAAATCAAGTGTGAAAAGGGTGACACGATCTCTACATATCTGAACAAGCTCACCACCTACAGGGATGAGCTTGGAAGTGTAGGGATCATGACTGCCGATGATGACATGGTGAGTCTTGCTCTCCTCAGTATTCCTAAGAGCTGGCATAGTTACCAAGACTCGATAAATGGAAGAGAGAAACTGCTAGATTGGGAACGACTTTGGTCAAATCTGATGGAGGAGGAGATAAGAAGAAGCACCAGAGATGGATCTTCATCAAAGCAAGATGATGAAGAAAATATAGCCTTAGCGAGTAAGGCTAGGAAAGGGAAAGGGAAGGCGTCCCATTCCAAATCCAATTCTTCCCATGGTGGGAAGAAGATTGACAAATCGAAAGTGAGATGCTTTCATTGTCATGAGGTGGGCCATTATGCTACGGATTGTCCATAGAAGAAATCCAAGAAGGGATCCTCGAAGGTATCAGATGGTGAGGCACTGGACTCACATTTCGAATTGGATTTCTCCCTCATCGCATGCATGGTTTCATCAATGGTGGGATGTGTTTGGTACCTAGATAGTGGAGCTTCATTCCACATGACTGGTGACAAGAATCTTTTGAGTACCTTGGAGGAGAAGGATCTCCAGATGCAGATCAAGATGGGCGATGATGGAAAGTACCATGTTTTAGGTGAAGGTACGGTTGTGTTTCAGAGGGATCATGGAGATCCTCTCACCCAGACTGATATAAAGTATGTAACAGGTCTGAAGAAGAATCTTGACATGTCCATCGCTATTCTAGAAGACAAAGGCTATGATGTAGTCTTTAGTAAAGGAAAGGTATTCCTGAGGCATATCGGCATTGGACAATCCAAGAGGATTGGGATTTGAGTAAAGAATCTCTACAAGCTGGAGGTAGACGACTGTGCTGCATTGAGTTCCAAAGCAGAGTTGGTGCATAGCTAAGATTTTGGTGAGCTATGGCATAGAAGATTGGGCCACTTGCACCATGGGGCCTTGAAGATCATGCAATAGATTTCTTACCGACTTCCCAAGGGAAAACTGGAGCATATGGATACATGCAAAGGTTGTACCTTGGGTAAGTATGTGAAATTTTCCTTTCAGGATCGAGACAGTAAAGCTGGAGCAATCCTGGAGCGAGTTCACACAGATGTGTGTGGGCCATTCTCTACAGCCTCCACTGCCAAACAAAGGTACTATGTTATTTTTATTAATGATTTTTCTCGCAGGTGTTGGATCTACTTTATGGAGAAGAAGGATCAAACCTTCTCAAGGTTTTGTGAGTTTAAAGCCTAGGCAGAGAAAGAATCTGGAAAGAAAATAAGGGCCTTGCGTAGAGACAATGGTGGAGAGTATGTCTCCCAACCGTTTAAGGACTTCTGCGCAGAAAAAGGAATTAAACAGGAGTTGACGGCACCGCATAACCCACAACAGAATAGGGTGACCGAAAGGAAGAACAGATCGATTGTGGGAGCAACTCGAGTGATGTTGCATGACCAAAGCCTACCACTTCATTTGTGGGCTGAGGCATGCAATACAACAGTATACTTGCAGAACAGAAGCCCACACCATATACTAGGAAGGAAGACACCAATGGAAGCTTTTTCCAGGGAGAGACCAGATGTGAGTCACTTCGGGATCTTTGGATCATTGGTTTATTGCCATGTGACAAAATATGCCCAGAAGAAGCTAGATTCAACAGCTGAGTTAGGGATACTTGTGGGGCACATTGAAAAACCCCACAACTATTGGGTGTTCCTACCTACCAGTTAGAGGATAGTGGTATGCAGAGATCTAAAGTTCGACAAGCAAAACGCCATGTGAGTATCACTTGAGAGGGAGCTCAAGTTGCATGCAGAGGAGGAGCTTTCAGTTCCTAAGGAGGAGGAGCCTCGGACTAATGTTGAGCAGACGTATGCAGAGGATCCGGGAGTGGAGACATCCACTCATGCTGAGTCTTCCAGAGATGGGCGGAAAATCTCAAGGGAAGCTGATAGGTTGATGCTGGATGTGAGAGAGAATGTGGGATAGCCATCTTCTCGGTGTAGAAAGAGGAGGTCACCTGAGCGGTACACTAGTTACATGACCCTGGTTGCGGAGTGTGTAGAGACCGAACCTTCTTCTTTTGAGGAAGTAGTGTAGCAACCAGTGTGGGTTGATGCTATGGTGGAGGAGTATGACTCCATCGTTCGGAACTATGTTTGGGATGTTGTCCCAAGACTTCAGACAAGTCAGTAGTGAGTTCCCGATGGCTTTACAAGGTAAAGCAGGCAGCTGATGGCAATGTTGAGAAACATAAGGCAAGGTTTGTTGCCCATGGTTTCTCACAGGTTGAGGGGATCGACTACGATGAGACTTTTGCTCCTGTAGCAAGGTACTCATCTATCAGATCGATGTTGGCACTATCAACTCAGATGGGTTGGAAGATCCATCAGATGGATGTGAAGACTGTGTTCCTCAATGGGAAGATTGAGGAAGAGGTGTACATTGAGCAGCCAGAAGGTTTTGAGACCTTCGATTGTGAGTCACATGTGTGCCGACTCAAGAGGGCTTTGTACGGGCTGAAGCAAGCACCTCATGCTTGGTACACCAGGATCGACAGCTATTTCACCGGGTTGGGCTTCACTAAGAGTGAAACAGATGCAAACCTTTACCACATCATGGTAGAAGGTAAGCCATTGATCATTGTTATTTATGTTGATGATGTGATTTTGACAGGTGATGATCAGTTGATCAAGTCTTGCAAGGAGGACCTTGAAAGAGAGTTCGAAATGAAATACATGGGTCTTATGCACTACTTTCTAGGCATGGAAGTGTGGCAGAAGGATGGGGAAGTGTTTGTGTCTCAAGGAAAGTATGCCAATGAGATACTCAAGCTATTCCACATGGAGAAGTGCAAGCCCATGCAGACTCCTCTAGCTGGTAACTGGAGGAAGGAGGATGCTACTTCAGGTGAGATAGTAGCTGCTACTGTTTATCGGCAGCTTGTGGGTTCACTGATGTATCTACTGAACACACGACCAGACTTATGCTTTGTCGTGAACCAGCTGAGTCAAGCTATGGTTCATCCTACCAAGCTGTTCTGGAAGGCAGCGAAGCATATGCTGAGATACCACAGAGGCACATCTCAATATGGATTGTGGTACATTCAGATAGAGGGAGTGAAACTTCAAGGCTTCACAGATGCAAATTGGGCAGGGAGTCCATCAAACCAGAAGAGCACTTCAGGAGGAATCTTCAACCTTGGTTCAGCTGCAATTTCTTGGTACCGCAGGAAACAGAGGTCAGTTGCACTTAGCTCAGCAGAGGCTGAATACATGGCTACCAGTTAGGTAGCATGTGAGGCCATTTGGATGCAAGAGATTCTAGTTGGATTGTTTGGTCAGAGGATGGATCCAAATGTGATTTACTGCGATAATCAGAGTTGTATCAAACTCTCTGAGAATCCAGTATTTTAGGACAGGTCCAAGCACATTGATATCCAATATCATCATCTTTGAGATTGTGCGGTGAAGAGGATCATGTTGTTGCTGTATGTTTCGACCGAGGAACAGGATGCAGATATTTTGACAAAGGCATTGTGAAAACGCAAGTTCGGGTTCCACATAGACAGGACTGGAGTGACTGATAATCCCTTTCTTATTGAGAGGGAGTGTTGAAAGTAGCAACAAGAAGTGCTAAAAATAGAAGTGATAAAGATAGCACTGCTATAAATAGCATTTTGGGATACATTCCAATTTTAGTTAGTCCCTGAACTAAAATTAAGAATTAAAATTCGAATTTGATCTTACCAGCTGTTTGTAAAATAATTAATTAATTCGTCTTGAGTTAATTAGTTGTAGAAAATCAAACATGAAGTCTATGTGAAGACATGCAACAATTTCCTCTTTGATTAAGGAAGTTATCCCTTGATTAAGGAGATCAGGATGAGTTATACTTTGAGTTGTAATTAGTTAGATCAGTTATCTTAGTTAAGTCCAGTTAGATTAGTTCCAATAGTTTGTGGAATTGATTGTGAGTTCAGTTAGTTAATGCATGCATGCATGTAACTGCTGCACTTCAGATAACTAAATATTCTCTCATAAATAACTCATGCATGTCAGTTCAGTCAGAGACCTAGTTGAGATCAGATGATGGGATAGTGTACTATCAGTTGCACGAATATTCCATTGAGGATATCTCTTGCATGCAGAAGGAATTCATTCCCTGGAGATTGTGCAGTTACTTTTGAGTTTGATCAGTTGTGTGAGAGGTCAATTCACACAGGTGGCAGCATTGGACCCCAGGAGAAACTGCACAAGGAAATAGGAGGCTTGGAGGACTGGAGGAAGGCATATGTGTTGTCTATTCAGTCTATGAGCAGAATTGTAGGATTGTACTGAGAGCTATATAGCTTGTAAGCTAAAGCTTTGTGTAATCTGGACATATTTCCACTTGTATGATAATACAGAGATCAAGGTTTTTAGTTGAGGCTTTCCCCAGAGTATTATTCTATGTTCATGTGTGATTGCTTTCTCATTCTCTATTATATGTGTTCAAATTGATATTTCTCATATTCAATTAAGCTTCAACGAGTTTTTTTGTAGAAGTAGATCAAGTATTTTGCTTTAGTATATTGCATAATCTGGTGATCTACAGTGGGAAATTTCTACAAAGCATATTTTCTTATTTCTTCACAAGATCATTGGAATGGAGATATTATAATATATCTTCATACTTCGAAGTTTCCCCTCTCCGTTTCAAAGGATGAGCGGAGAAATTTGTGTCACATAGTGGAAATTTATGTTATTATCGGTGACACTTTATATCGTCGTGGGGTTCATTCAATCCTTAGACATTGCTTAACCTTAGAAGAAGTTGATTCAATGTTGAATGATTTCCACAGTGGAGCTTTTGTTGGTCATATATCTGGGCTTGCTATAGACCAAAAAATCACGTGCATAGGGTATTTTTGGCGTTTGATCTTCAAAGATTGTGTTGAAGTGGTAAAAAATGCCATCCTTGTCAGGTTTACACTCAGAAAATGCATGGTCATCCAACTCCTAATTTTCCTGTTATTACTGTCAATCTGTTTACAAAGTGGGGCATTGATTTTACAACTTGTAACCCACCTTCAGTAAAGGGTCATAAGTATATTATTGTAGCAGTGGACTACTTTACCAAGTGGGCTGAAGCTATGCCCACTGTTGTGAATGATGGTGAAACAACAACCTTGTTTCTTTTTAAACAAGTTATTTCTCATTTTGGTATTCAAAAGGAGATTGTCATTGAAAAGAACAAGATTATTGTTGAATTGGCTCTAAAGTTGGGTTCCAACAGGAGTATCTGTCTTGTTACTATCCTTAGGCCAATGGTTAATGTTGATTTGGGGTAGCATTGGATGTGCTCTAGCCACGAAAATTGGTGGAGAGGCTAAGGAACATGAGATCTCCAATACCCAGAAAGGGTTTGGGAATATTTTGAACAATTAGGGAGATATTAAAATAATCAATATTTTTAATGGAGTCCCTAAGTCTAAACTTAGGGAAATTAAAATATTAATGTGAATTAATATAAAACTATGTTAGAATGGTCTAAAAGACATGGATAAAGCTAGATCTAATCTTAGCCATCGATTAGGGACTTAATCTCGGCCGTTGATATGCCAACGAGAAAAATATAAGAGGAGGCTTGAGGGTCACTTGGAGAATACACCACAGTGATCAGACATTATATTCTCTAGAGCGGGGTTTGATAAGAGAGATAGAATCAGTGATCAGAGTTGCAGCTAAGGGGCATTGAGTACAGAGAGACAGAGACATAGAGATAGTGTCGCGAGAGAAGCGCAGGAGCTAGAGAGAGTGACACAGTAGTAGCTAGGGTTCATGCAGGGCCACGCAGAGGTAGCCGGGCACTGTGCAAAGCTTCATAGAGGCCAGCATTGCTGATGCAGAGGGTCAGAAGGCTTATGCAAGGCCTCCTAAGGCTGACGCAGACCCATTTAGGGTGACGCAGGGCCAGCGTTGGGCAGAGAGGGGCTGACACAATCCAAAAAGGCAGACACTTGGGTTTCTGGGGTAGATTGGAGCTGAGGAGTTGCCAGAAGGTGTTTCTAGGGTAGAAATTTGTCTCAAACTAAGAGGTATTACTGCCAAGGAAATTCTCTGTTGGGTAGGCTAGATTTGGCACCTAGATTTTACTTTGATATTGCCTAATAAGAAAACCCTTAGATAGCTGAACTAATTTTCCCACATTGGGTTTTTCCGGGGACATTGGTCCAAAAATAACAGTGTCATTTGATGTGATTGTTTCTATTTCCTTCAATTTTTGATTTGTAATATGTTGAGCATGCACTAGTGTTTATTTTCAGTATTTACATAGTAAATAACTTGTTAAGTAACAAAACAAGTAGGTAGGAATAAATAAGATAAAGTGCGTGCAGGGTTTCTAACTGCTAGACTTAGAAACTTCAACATGGTATCAGAGGGTGATTACTGATCATAGGAGGACTAAGGACATCAGCCGAGTGGAGCAATAGTAGTAGAAAATAGTTGTCCCAAGGTGATAGAAGTTGTTTCTAGTAGAGCAGCAACAAGGGAAGGGTGATGCAGTGCTTACGTCATCAAGGGTGAGCCAAGAAGAGGCAGCGCAGTGGCTAAGGAAGGCAAAGGGAGCCTCACATAGAGCCACGTGGAAGCTAGGAGGGCTGACGTAGTTGGCTGAGGAGGTCGGGTTGCTGGTGCTGGGATTGCGCTAAGCCTAAGAGCTCCCACTTTCAGGTTTCTGGGGTTTAGAAGGCTGTGGAAACATTTCAGAGTGGAGCTAGTGAGGTACTGTAGTCAAAACAATACTTGACAGGGCAAGGCCAAGAGAAGGGAGTTGCTACCAAGGGTTTCTAGCCGAGAAACCTGGGTCAGTGGTGTAGTTGCATAGATGATCAGAGTAAGGGGTATCTCGACATCAACAAAAGAATTTCTAGGAGGGAAATCGAGACTCAGAGGGAGTCAGATCGAGAGCTTTCAAGAGGGAAGTAGAAGAGCATCATGGCACTACACGGAGTAAGAGACCAAGACAGACTGGATGGAGCATTGAACTTTGCAGTCTAGAAGGTCTGAATCTTATCCATACTTGACATAAATCATGTCAAGAACTTTTCCTTGAAGTTTATAACTATCCCAGTCAACCCCAATGATAACGAAAAGTATGAGGAGGCAATGACGAGGGCCAAGAGCATCATCCTTGACGTGGTCAAGGACCATGTAGTACCACACATTATCGAGAAGGAAATGGCATATGAGATGTGGGAGGCCCTCAAGAAATTGTAGCAGTATACTTCTATTGCAGAGAAGAATGTTACTAGAGAATTAGTTGAGGCCATATCAGATGAAGAAGGGAGAATCAATTGACACCTTCATCGAAGGACTAAACGAGATCCGAGATCAGCTGATTGCTATAGAATCCATGCTATATCAGGAATTAATGGTGAGGATGGCCCTGAATGCAATCTTGGAAGATTGGTAGGTATTTGTCTAGAGTATACTGGGCAGAGGGACACTTCCACCTTGGGATGAGATGTGGGCTACTCTTTGCCAAGAAGAGATTAGATGACAGTCGAAGAGAGGTAGTGGTAGCAAGGAGATCAAAGTCAATTAGGAGGAGGAAGATGTTGCCCTAGGATCTGAGGGAAAGTAAGAAAAGTGGAAGAAGAAAGATCTCTCCAAGATCAAGTGCTTCCATTGTGGGGATTTGGGTCATTATCCAACCCAGTGTCCAAGGAAGAAGAGTAAGGGAGACTCTTAGGAGACTAAGGCAGTGCTAGTGAGGGCAGAGAAGGAAGTTTTGATAAATGATGATTGTGCCATGAGTGCACACACGCCACTTGAGCGGAAGTGGGGAGACATCGAGCTGTAGTCAGATGGACTACAGGCGATGAGGGGTAGGATCCTCGAGATACCCAACCTCTTGGATTATACCTTGCTACAGGCACCTCGAAGAGGAGTAGCAAGACTGGCGATGTGGGTAGAGATGGATTCGGATGAAGCAGCAAAGAGAGCTATAGTGAAAAATTTCCAGGAAAGTGCGAGGCTAGCAGGTTGCAATAGTGCGAGAGGCACGTGAGTGTAATATGGCATAGAGAGGTGTGCAATGGTGCAAGTGCAGGGAGTTGTTGCAGCAGTACAGAGGTCAGAGAGGGAGAACTTGTCAGTGGCAGAGGGAGCTTCAGCATCAAGAGTACTCTATCTTAACAGAGAGGTTAGAGTTGTGAGATCAGTTACTTACTCTCAATAACTGAGTTACAGTGCAGTAGTTAGCAGTGATAGTGCTATGGGCAGCACGATGCAGCATGATGAGAGGAGATGCAATGCAGACGCAACAATGGCTGGGCCATGGGCAACAGCGTGGATGTAGAGGAAGCTGTCGTACAGATGCAACAATGGTAGTGGTAGAGCTATGGGTAGCAGTATGGGATGTAGCAGTGTAGAGGATGATGGGCAGCAGGCCTAGCATGAGCACAGGGACCGATGCCGGATGATCAGGGTAATACTCAATGAGGAGTATTGCTAGACCATAGTCCTTGCTAAGAGGGAGTGTTGATTTGGGGTAGCATCGAATGTGCTCTAGCCACAAAAATTGGTGGATAGGCTAAGGCACATGAGATCTCCAATACCTAGAAAGGGTTTGGGCAGATTCTAAACAGTTAGGGATATATTAAAATAATTAATATTTTTAATGGACTCCCTAAGTCTAAACTTAGGGAAATTAAAATATTAATGTGAATTAATATAAAAATATGTTAGAATGGTCAAAAAGACATGGATATACCCAGATATAATCTTAGCTGTCGATTAGGGACTTAATCTCAGTCGTTGATATGTCAATGAGAAAAGTATAAGAGGAGGCTTGAGGGTCACTTGGAGAATACACCAGAGTAATTAGTCATTCTATTCTCTGGAGCGGGGCTTGCTAAGAGAGATAGAATCAGTGAGGGGAATTGAGTACAGAGACATAGAGAGGTAGAGATAGTGCTGGGAGAGCAGCGTAGGAGCGAGAGAGAGTGACACAGTAACAGTTAGGGCTCACGCAGGGCCACACAGAGGTAGCCAGGAGCTGCGCAGAGCTTCAGAGAGGCGAGCGTTGCTGACGCAGAGGGCCAGAAGGCTAACGTAGGGCCTCCTAAGGCTGATACAGACCCATTCAAGGTGGTGTAGGGCCAATGCTAGGTAGAGAGGGGCTAACGTAGTCCAAAAAGGAAGATGTTGGGGTTTCTGGGGCAGATTGGAGCTGAGGAGCTGCCGGAAGGTGTTTCTAGGGTTTCAGCCAAGACATTTGTCTCAAATTGAGAGGTATTACTTCCAAGGAAATTCTCTATCGGGTAGGCCAGATTTAGTACCCAGATTGTACTTTGATATTTCTTAATAAGAAAACCCTTAGATAGCTACATCGGTTTTCCCACATTGGGTTTTTCTGGGGACATTGGTCCAAAAATAACGGTGTCATTTGGTGTGATTGTTTTTGTTTCCTTTAGTTGTTGATATGTAATATGTTGAGCCTGCACTAGTGTTTATTTTTAGTATTTACATAGTAAATAACTTGTTAAGTAATAGAACAAGTAGGTAGGAATAAATTAGAGAAAGTGCATGGAGGGTTTCTAACTGGTAGACTTAGAAACTTTAATAATTAAGTGGAAGCCATGAATAAATCCCTAAAATTTATCCTACAAAGGACAATTAATAAGGCTCGATCCAATTGGCATATCATGTTATATCCCGCGCTTTGGGCATACTAGATTTTTGTTAAGACCACTACGGGTTTCACTCCTTTTCAACTAGTTTATGGTTTGGAATCAATAATCCCTATGGAATGTGAAATTCCTTCTCTTAAATTAGCTATAGAAATTCTTCCAGACACTTCTAGTCTTGAAGAACACCTCGTTCATTTGGAACATCCTGAAAAGCAGCATTGAGATGATGCCACAATTAACGAAGCTCATAAAAAAAGAGTGAAAGCCTGATATGACAAGGTTGTGCACCCTAGGGTTTTCTCTGAAGGTGACCCTGTCCTGGTTTATGACCAAGACAAAGATGCCTTGGGGGAAAGTAAGTTTAAACCTATGGCACGGTCCTTTTATCGTTAAAAATGTCTTAAAAAAGGGAGCTTCCGAATTGGTTTATTTTGACGGAAACGCACTGTCGGAGCCCATAAATGGACTCTATCTTAAAAAGTATTATGCCTAGGTTTTTTCCTAGCCTGTGTTTAGTTGTATATATTGTATATCTTTGTGCATATATGTCTATAGGTTTCATAGTTATATTGATATTTTTTATCTTCTTTGGCAGGTATCAATGGATGATTTGGTATATCTAGGGTTAATCAATGGTGCTAGTCGACATACCCGGAATTTGGCTTCCACGGCTTAGGTGATTTACTATCCCTCTAGCCAGTTGTTAGTTTCAAGAGGCATATGTATCGACTCTGATTAAAATAATGTTTTTGAATATACTACTATGGTTAACCTACTATCTGAAGCAATATATCTTGGTGTTGATTTGTTAGTAGTATACTTGGATTCACAATTGGTGGTTTCTCAGTTAAACAGCATCTATTAGGTGAGAGATCCTTATTTATATCGCCAATTTCTGAGAGTGCGTTTATTACAAAGATAATTTAATTTTATCACATTTATTCATATTCCATGATCAGAAAACTCATTTTCTAATTGCATAGATAATCAAGAGTTATCTTGGCATATTAATCATTCATCACATTAAAAATAAAAAATAATCGAACATCATCTCTATATATGATTATCACATCATGAAATTGTTTGTATATAGATAGAAGCTTTTGTTCAAAATGTTATACAAAATCGAGACAAAATGTCCTACAAAATTAGGGCATAAGCCCAATCATGCCTATCAAAATATGGACATTTCTAATCTATATCTATGGGTCCAACCTAGGATGTGTATCATGGAAGAAGACAATTTCATTAGCCACCCTTCGGAAGAGCTACATCCAATCTCGTTGTACTCCTACCACATGTCTCTGCATAGCCTCTGGTAGATCCTCTATTGTTTCCATAGGTACCTGGTGAATCAACCTCTCCAAGTTCCACTGTACGATATGGAGGAGTCTCTCAATGTTAGCTATGACACTCTTCGCGTCTTTTCCATGATGCCTGGGAAGACCCTCAGGTATTATTGGCCCCACATCTATATCACGATCAAATAATTTTGTAAGAATATTTGTCTCATCAAAAATAATTTCAATTCATAATTTTTTGAAATCCAAAAAAATCAAATAACTTTAAAAAAAAAACTTAAAAATATTTTTACCTATGGCATCCCATGCAACATCTGGTGGAAGCACTAGATACAGATCCTCTCTGAAGTCCATACCTACATAGGGGTAGTCCTATATGGAAATGACTTGTTGTTCCCACAAAAGGAATAAATCATTAGAAAAAGTTGTTCTAGGGACCCTGCCACCCCCTAATCTCTTCATCAAATCAGCCCATCTACCTATATGTGGATCCCTTGGGATGTTGATGGTAGAGAGCACTTTGGGTCGAATCTCAAAGAAGAAAGTGCAAAGGATGGTACCATACCAAAAATGTTTGGAAGTAGACTTTTTGATAGAAGTGAGTTTCTTTTTCAGATTGATTAGGAGGGTTGTACACCAATCAAAGACTGTGGTGAGAAATCAACTGCTAGGCTCATCATAACACGCGATGCTTGGTGAAATCAAGCTGAACCTGCTACCCTCACAATAGTAAAAAGAAGAATTCTGAGGGGTAGACTCTCCACATTATTTATTGGGATATGTGTCCCTACCTTCTCATTATTCTCGGGGCAGTATATGTGAATATAATCATCTACATGCCTTCCCTTCCAAGTTAACTGACTCCCCTCTTTGGGAAAGTCCAATGATGAAGTATATATCTTCTACTTCAATTTGCAAGGGCATTAGATCAATCATAAAATCAGCCTCTTCTGGATCCCACTAATTCACAAGCATCTCCAACAACCTTGTGTTGGTTTTCATATTAGGCATTTTGAAAAAAATTCAATAATCCACACCCTCTCAATCCATCTAGTGTCAGTGGGTCATTCATTACTTCATTTTCTACTGCATTATGCTCTCTTTCTTTCCATGTGATTTTCATCCTACAGTGCAAACATTTTCATCCATTAAAATTCATAATTTGAAATATTTCACTGCGCACATGCGAGTTCACTTCATACACAGTCACGTATAGGGCTTACACATATGTGGCTTCGACATGCCCAACCCACGTACACGTAGAGAAAAAATATAAAAACAAGGTCTCTACGGTAAAAATCTTGAAAAGAATGTTTGAAATGTACACAAATTCATTAAAAGATAAAAAGGAATACCTGGACATTTGGTAATTGTTCGAGCCGAGAAATAGGGTGGATTATGGTTGTCAGTCTTTGCTCCAGAGCTCCTTCTCTCAATTTTTCAAAACACAAATGAGGTTTGTTGGGCCAAAAGGTCTACTCATAACTTGTAATTTGAAAAACTTTTAAAAACTTTTTCTTTTATTTTTAATAATTTTGTAAACTTTGTGACATTTTGGCTTTCAGTGCTGGGCTAGGTTGCCTTTTAGGTTAAATTAAAGACTTTGGGATATTTTGTACCACTTTGATTCCATGAATTCTAACCTATCATGGTAGGAATCATTTTTCTTCATTGGCATATAGGTTAGGGAAGATCACTTTTCCATTGCATTATGCATTCTATCCTCCATGCTGTGATATGTTACCTTAGGGTCGACCCCACTGTGTTATGATTCTTAAAACCATTTTCACTCATTGACTTATAAAATCATGACATGATGGTAAAGCCTTCCTTTACACGAGCTTCTTAGTAAGATCATTGTTGACATATGTTGCCCATGCTGCAAATTTTGAGTAGGATCGGTAGTCCTCTTTAGTCTCGCCGTGACTTTTAGCGATGAAGCTTCATTCTCCTTCTTCTTCATTATATTTTTGGCTTTATACCATAGAGGCTCCCACATGTTGAGTTGTACTGTTGCATTGGATGTTGATTATTTGTACCTTTTGGCCTTAAGATGGCTTCACATGGACTCATGTATAAGCCACTTTTTGACCATGTATTTTTGCAAAATCAACCTTGCAATGACATAGCCTCTGCAACTAGACACCTTACCCTTGGAAAGAATATTCCTTTGAGTGTGATTGACCAAGTTCATTACCTTGCATTGAGAATAAGTGATCCAAATTAGATCATTATATTGTTTGTCATCCATACCAATGCATTTGGAGTGGAAAATGTAGAGGAATCATCTCACAGGACCATTTTTACCGGCGGGACCCAGTTTGGCGAAACAAGGTCTGAAATCTTATGGGAGCATTTTGAGGCATCAAATGACATTTTTTGGGGGTGAAATTTTTTTTCCCAAGTGCCACACCTTTTCATGCTATTTTACACAGAAATCTTTCCAACTGCGTAATAATCGCGTCAATCGTAGTCTATATGCAAAAGTTATGCCACTTAGAAGTTGACCTTCCTATTTTCACACCTATAGTTCAGGAGGATGCCACGTCAGCCCCCATTATTCATGGAAAATGGGCTATCCACGTGTTTTTGACCTAGAATACTCTAGAAGAGTCTATTTTGTGACTCTAGTTAAGAGTTGATGCAGTAAAACTTAAACATTAGTAGGCTATCGGACTATGTTATAACCGGGCCACTAGGAGGAAGAGGCATTCCATTCTTTCGAGAGCATTCATTCCATAGTTGAGCAAAGATAGTCAGGAGAGATAAGAGGTAGAGCACACAGAGAATATTTATGCATTGTAGCAGCCCACGGGCCACAAACATCACTTCTTTGTATCTACAACCATATTTCTAGACAAAGAAAGAGAGAGAAGCGACCTCATCTTCCAGTTGGGTCTTCTCCCGAAAGGGTTTCCCAAAGAGCATATCTTGTGTCTTATGCGTGTGTGAGATTATCTTTTTGTTCTCTTTTTTTCAGCATAATTTACTTTTACATGCATGCACTAATTACAGTGAGATCTACAAATCTAGAAATTAAATAAAACTATTAATAGTGTAGAATCTCATATTTTTAATATAATATTATCAGATCTGTTGTGACAAACTGTCCAGTGGAATATCCACTATAGCTTATGGATCATTTGGTATCAGAGAAGGTTTCTTTGTGTATCTTGTGGAGATTGTAGGGATCTTGATCGATAGGGCCAAAAATCATAAAACCCTAATCATGGGCGACAAATCTGTAAACGAACCTCGTGATCCTTCAGAGGTGAGGTTTTCGTGGCTTGAAGAACAAGTCACGGATATAAACCACAATGTAAACCTCCTCATGGCGTCCCTAAGAAATAAACTGGTGATATTTGGAGAAGAAGGGGATTCAAAAATAGAGGAAAAATCAAAAGGAGGATCGGGAGATTGGGAAGACGCAGAGAAGTAGCCAAAGAAAGAACCCATAAATGATCAACCCAGTTTGAGTGTTGTGAACCAATCCCTATTTAAAGTGGAAGAAAAATTTGATATCAAGCTATACCATGGAAAGATCGATGCTCTAAGGCTGAACCACTAGTTGCAACAACTAGAATTTTATTTCAGTGTCCATCAAATTGAGGAAGAGTAGAAGATCTCATTTGCGCGGCTGAAATTGGAGGGCCATGCACTGACTTGGTGGGAGATCCACACGGAAACCTTATGGTTGGAGGGAGATCCTCTAGTGACTAAGTGGGAGGATTTCAAAACCCTCATTAGGCCATAGTTTTATCCCATTGTGTACATGGAAGACCAGTGGATCTGGTGGCATTAGTTCAGGAAAAAGTCATGCCAAAGCATGTAGGAGTACACTATAGAATTTAGAAAAATGGCTATAATGTTGGGTATCTCTCCAAAGAACCCATATTTACTCCTCAAGTACTTGGGGGGTCTTCACTGCCATCTGCGTGAGAAAGTGATGTTGTTCAAGCCCAAAACTGTGGATGAGGCTTGTGTACAAGCACAATACCTAGAGAACATAGGCCTGAAATGAGCACAATCAAGTGGATCGAGGAAAAAGGAGCAACAAGATGCTTCTAAGAATGGGAAGAAGAAGAGAAAGGGGGGAAATATAAAAATATGGTAGCCACAACACACCAGTGAAAAGATCCTAGCAACCAGTACAACCACTGCAACATTGATGGCCATACAGAGGAGAAGTTTGGAAGTTGCATCTAGAGCTACACTTGAAGAACAAGAAGAAATATAAAAAGAAGAAGAATCTCATGGGTTCTGATTCGAGAAACCAAGTTGAAAGCAGCTTACACGTGGATGAGGAGACCGTCTGCATGTCAATAAAGAATGAGGTGAATCTGAGTAGCCTTCGACAATAGGAAGAGAAAGAAATGACCAAACTCTTCCATGTAAAGATACAGGTCAACAAGACAACGATTAATGTTCTATTTGACTCGGGATTGCAGGAAAGTCTCATTGCAACAGATCTGGTCAAGAAGTTGGGGCTAGAATTTCGTGATCATCCAAACCCGTATCCACTAGGATGGGTACATAAGGACGCAGATTTAAAGGTAACAAAACAAGACAAAATTAGATTTGCTATCAGTGCTGATTTTATTAATGAAGTAGATCTGGATGCAGTTCCCCTTGATGTATGTGGAGCCATGGTTGGGAGTCCATACATGATGCAATATTCGTGAGGAAAAATAACTAGTACCATCTCATCAAGGATGGAAAATCATTCATCATCAACGTGCACAAAAGAAAGTAAAAAATTTCACTGATAAGCTCCAACTAGGCCAAGAAATTGATCAGTTGCAGCAAGAAGTATGTTTTATTATTTTTAAGAGAAAATCAATTTGTAAAGGAGTCAATAAGAGGCAAATCATCCCTAGAGGGGTGTACTAAGAAACAAAAACAATAGTTGGAGGAGTTTTTATAGGCATACAAGGACGTGTTTCGAGAGCCTAAAGGGCTACCCCCTAAGAGAAAGTGGAGCACGAGATCCAACTATTGCCAGACTCCCCATTGCCAAATATTGGGTTGTACAAGGAGTCTGTTATAGAAGAAAGTGAGGTGAAGAAACAATTGTAGTAATTGCTGGAATAGGGTGTCATTCGACCGAGTACTTCACCATGTGGGTCACCCATCATCATTGTGCCAAAGATGGGTGGGAATTGTAGGATATGTATAGATTACAGGGCATTGAATAAAATCATGCTCAAGAATAGATACCCCTTGCCCATGATAGACAATCTGCTAGATCAGTTGCAGCAAGAAAATTATTTCACCAATTTGGACTTGAATTCTGAATATCACCAAGTTCGAGTCAGATAAGAAGATACATGGAAGACCACCTTCAAAACTAGGCAAGGTTTGTATGAGTGGTTAGTTATTCCATCTGGCATATGTAATGCACCAGCTACATTTATGAGATTAATGAACGATGTACTGCACCCTTTTATAGATTCATTTGTTATTATCTATTTGGATGATATACTGGTATATAGTTCTACTTGGGAGGAGCATATTTCACTTTTCATGTAGGTGCTTGAAACATGGAGGAAGCACCAACTGCTAGAAAATCTCAAGAAGTGTGAGTTTGTGCAACAGTCCTTTGTCTATTTGGGATATGTGGTTGGTGGAGGAGAATTGAAGATAGATCCTTCCAAGATAGAGGCCATCATGAAATGGTCAGCGCTTACTAATGTTACTAAGTTTAGGAGTTTCGTTGGAGCAACACAGTACTTGAGGAAATTCATAGCCTTGTTTTCAGCAGTAACAATACCGCTCCATGCCACAACAACAAGTGGCAAGAGTTTCTAGTGGGGAAAAGGTCAGCAGAAGGCTTTTGATGAGTTAAATAATAAGATCAGTGAAGGACCAGTTTTAACATTACCAAAATTGCAATGACCCTTTGAAGTGGAGACAAATGTGAGTGGGTATGCTATGGGAGTTGCCTTGATGCAAGGAGGAAGGCATATATGCTACCATTATGAAGTATTTCATGGGGTAGTTCTTAACTACCCTACCTACAATAAGGAGCTCTATGCCATGATGCAAGATGTGAAGAAGTGGAAGCACTATCTGATCGGAAAGGAGACAATAATCCACATAGATCACCAGTCCTTACAGTGCTTGCAAGCCCAAAATAAGCTACAACTGTTATAGACATTTTTGGGCACTACAACCCCAATCAAACATGTCCATAAACCAAGGGCTCCTATGTCCCTAAAAGTGTTGTTCCATCCCCTAAAAGGACAAGGTCAGTTGATTACATCATCTCCCAGAAGTTCTCCATGAAACATTACTCAGAACTGGTCAAAACTGGACCATCTCACCTGCTCCATGGTCAAAGTGCGATGCATCCCACCTAAATGCACAAGGGAGGTGCGATGCATACTGAAAATCCCTTCTATGGGGTGCGATGGCCGAGAGTCGACAAATGGCAGAGACAGTTTGCGAGGTGGATGATCATAGAATCTTCCAGAAACTTCTCCTGTGACACTTGCCTCTCTGAATTCGCCGAGGGATGAGTAAGAGATCATCAATCTCCAAGTGGAATCAAGAACTATCAGAGAGAGGACACTATCAAATCCCAGAAGCTGACTCACCCCCCTGCAATCATCTATATATGGATCCCTCATCCCAGAGATCCAGAGGCTGGAATTTTGTATCTTGTAAGGAAGTGCTATTGGTTTCTTGTTGGAATATCATAGTGTTGGATGATCTAAGCTTTTCATGAGGTGAAAGAAGGGATTTCATGCTGGAGGATGATGCTGGGTTAGAACGATTGGTCGTAATCCTCTTTGCTATTATTGATTATTAATAAAGCTATTCAAGTTTTCCTCCACATTCTTGTATGTTTGATGATATATGCATTTGTGTGGTCAATATACATCTATGCTTATATTGTTGATGATTGTAGATCTATTTTCTTCGATAGTATTGTGTTGCTTTGATTCCACAGGTGCTATTTGAAGCTGGGTAGACAAAGGAGAAGCGGCAAGGATCTGTCAGAAGGGAGAGGAACCGAGTAAGGAACCAAGCGCAAGACTGAGGTTGGTGTCCTTCATTCCACTCTTATCTACTTTTCATAAAGGAAAACGAAAGTGGTTTTAGTTTGTTTGTTTCTAAGATAGCTACCAGTCTTAGTGGGACTAGCAGATCCGAGTGGACACTAGATTTCCCGATAAAAAAATGGCGACTCCGCTAGGGAGCGAATAGATTGTTTGTTTGTCTATATTTGTTTGTTTTATAAACTTACAGACGGAGCCTGAAGTCAAGCTAGCTAGCCTTCGAACTGCATTTGCTATGCAAGTGCAAAGTAGATCAATGTTGCTTCAGTCTATCTCTGGGTTTTGTTTATAAACTGAACAATTGATTTGCAAACCTTCTAATTGCCCTAGTGGTGGCTCTAGTAACCTCATTAGATCAGCCCCTGTGATTTCTATTTACTGTACATCATTTGCTCGGCCTAAATCTCTGAACTGATTTGCAAATTGTGACCAAGAGCCAAGTGAAGTCTTGTCCTAGTACAATCACACCCTCTCTTCAGGAAATCTGGATGCATTGCACTTCCCGTGTGCGGTAGGTCGGATGCATCCCTGTTTCCCTGTGTTACAGGTGCGATGATCAGAAAAGGATAATTTTGCCTCCAGGTCTTGGTTTGTCTTCACTCTTTTCAGCTCTATTCTAGAATTTTGCCGTCTGTGATCAGTATACCATTGTGGAAACCCCCTTCCTTTCCATCATTCTGCCTCCATTGTGCAAAGAACTGTGAATGTTCTATGTATTTTCTGCCATTTTCAGTTCTCTTTTGCAAAGTAGTGGAATAGTCAAATTGTCGTCTTTTGATTTAAAAGTGTTGCAAGTGTCGTTTTCAGTCAAAGAAAGGAATTCTCTTGTTCTTGACGGTCGATTACATAGTTACTCTTGTATTTGATTTGAATTAGTAGTTTTTCAAGTGTCAAAAGTAGTTTTCAATTCGAAATAGTAAAGTTTCATCATTATATTCCTTTTGTTTTTGAAGAGAAATATGTTAGTACTGTCGCTTAGAAAAGATAATTCAGATTTGTACTTAGCATTCTTCTTGTCATTCACACATTAAGAAAGCTGAAAACAAATACATGCATGTGCATTTGCATGTAGACTACTTGTTGGTTTGATTTAGGATAGTGCATCTAGTGTGTGCTCTCTGCTCTATGTTGAAAGAATATCATCTCTCTTTCTGTAGTAGCTAGGATTTTCATTACAAAAAGAAGATTAAACGATTGTTTATCATCTTAGATTGCATTTTAGGAATTGTACATCTACATCACGCGGTGAACCTGAAAGGCAAATTTTTTAAGAAATATCAACTGTAAAATAAATTTAATGAACCTAAAAACGCTTTGGAACCTAACGCATAACATTTAGAAGTCTAGGCTAGAGACGTATTCCAGCCTCGTAAAGCCTGGTAACTATCGCTTTCACTGTTGGTTGGGTGATTCCCTCTTTGAGATGACAAGTGCTAGTACGGACTCATGCTCCCATGTACCGTCGAGTTTATATTGGGAGACCACAATAGGCTATATCCTTTATCCATAGGAAGTCGTGTCTGTCGCCCTATCAATCGCAATGCACTAAACACAGCATTCGGGAAGATTGACTGTCGTACCGTAAAAAGTATTATGTAGTTTTGCGATTGGTTTGGTAATCCCTCTGTCTAGATTTCCAGAGCAGTCTCTTTCGTTCCTTTTTAGACTCCTTAAAGGAAAAGGTCCATCTGAGCACTTGTCACTTCAGGCTCATTAAAAATCGAAGATGACTAGAGTCATCTTTTCTTTTTTCTCGACTCTTAAAAATTGAAAAAACAAGTTGTGTCAAAGCATCTAAAATTTATTTTAATCAGAATAATATCACCATTCCCACGTTGGTCTTAGGTTGAGAAAATGGAGTCAACCAACCAAGGAATTCCCCTTGGAGAAAATCCTAGTCCTTTCTCCTCTTGGGGAGCTGTTGGTGCACCTCATATGGCCACATTGTCACTCCCAGGATTGACAATTGGCTTGCCCATATGGCTCTTATCGACCTCTGTCATTCAGAATACCGCGATTCCTGAACAATCGAGTTAGCAACTAGATGATACTAGAGTTACCCCCCAACCTTCTACTTCATCCGATTCTCCCTCTCCTCCTTCCTCTTCACTTGATAAAGCCGGTAAGGCCCAAAACCAAGTAACTAAGAAGAAGAAGGAGAAGAAGAAGAAAGAGAAGAAGAAGAAGGAGCCAAAGGCGAAAGGGGGCAACCATGCATCGTCTAGCGAAAATCCACACATTGCACCGTCCAGGCCTAAATCGCCATGTGTCATTTGCAAAGGAGACCACTACCACCGAGATTGTCCCTGCATCCCTCGGATCTTAAGGGACTGGTCTCCTCGTTTGCACAACCCGGTGTCATCAACCTCTAAGGACCATGTTGAGAGTACACCATCAACTAGTGAAAGCGAAGCACCTGGACAAAAAGGAAAATGTAAATTTCCTTGTAGACTATGTGAAGGCGATCATGCCCTCCACCATTGTCCCTTCCTGGACGAAGCTAAAAGAGTTTTGGATGACCGTCCGGTTTCACCGTTACGACTTCCTCCTGGATATAAGAAACTCTTGCCAGGTCCATCACTAGTTGAAAATCCGACTAACACACCATTGTGTCCAGTCGAAGCATCTGCCATTGAAGATAAACCTGCCGAACCCATACCAGATGAAAGTCAAAAGGTTGAGGCGGCAGTCAACCCAGTCTTGTCTTTGGAAGGTCCATCTTTAGATGACACAATCACCGAAGAGAATGAGAATGACATCGTCCAAATTATTTTTGTAAACATAGACTTCAATGAACATGAGGGCAGTCTACCCATTCCTTTACCGCAGGAAGGAAGTTCGTCAGAGTCATATCCGGTCATCTATTCGGTCCCACCTCCAAGAAACCTAGTTGTCTCCTTCGATTGGAACCTGCTAGGAAGACCCTGTTTACCGGCTAGTGTACCATTCCGAATCATTACACAAATATATAGAATGGTCATGGCCAGTACCATCATAGATGAAGGGGCTTCTGTGAGTATTCTTTCCTCAACTTCTTGGAAAGCGCTTGGTTCACCATCTCTTCTGCCTAAGATGAGAAATCTGACAGGCTTTGACAAAGGAACCAGTCGAACGTTAGGGATCGTTCCCAATGTGCCGATAACATTGAGAACGAAAACCATTCACAGGAACGTAATGGTAGTCCAAGGACCTCTGGATTATAATCTACACCTTGGACGTGACTATATTTATTGCATGGGAGCCATTGTCTCCTCACTCTTTAGAGTCATGTGTTTTCCGCACGAAGGCAGAGTGGTCAAGCTCGTAGACCAGCTGTCATTTCCCGGCTCACACATAGAAAATAGTCAAATACCATCCCTAAATGGTATTTTCACACAAGGAATGTCTCATCAATCTCTAGTCCGTCCACTTGATGAGCGCGAGTGATACAGGAGGACATGACTGAAACGCAAGGGGCATGCACCCTGGTCTATTTCGGTAGGAAAACCTTGGGTATAGGGTAGGTTTCCACGAAGGATATATGACTAGTCTGACACACCCATCCGTTTAGGAAAATGGGATTAGACTGGAATAAGATTCCCTCGTCAAAGTTATGTGAGTGGAGGCGACTGCGCCACTCACCTTTGTCTATTTCAGTAGACATCGCCAAGGAAGCATTTTGTCTGCAATGCAGATGGAGAGCTTTCATATGGTAACCTGGGAATTTTTCGCTATACCTGGGGGCATGCAAACCTTTTTGCATGCAAGCGAAGAGTGACCATTTATTTTCTTAGTTTGTAGTTTCTCAACCCTTTAAACTCGTAGGATTGGTCATTCCTAACTTGCATAAAGAAAGGATCTGGGGCAAAGCTTTGTAAGGTGCAAGCTCCATAAAAAATGGCATCTTAGATGAGACATCCTTATTATATGACTGGCACGAGCAGTTTTAATGCGGAATTCAAGCTCGTTAAAAAATAAACATAAGCAATGAGCAAACGTTCTCCCAGAGTTTAAGCTCATTAAAAAATGAACCAATTCCCGGTAAATAACCATTGTGAATGCATTATCATCAGCTTTTGAGCCTTGGTCGTGTTCTCATCATCACCTCCACTCTGTTTAGCCGATCATTCACCTCCATTTGATTGTTTACCCCTTTTGAGGAACAGCTGCAAAGAGTGATCATGTTAGCCATCCTCGTGACACTGCCGTGACTGGAAAATTCCAAACCTTACCTGGAATCAGCTACTACCCCAAAACTATCACTCGTTCCTCAAAAAACGAGTCTCCTTTAAGCTCTTTTCAACTGGCTCCTAAAATATGAAAAGATTTCCGAGAAATTGGTCTCTCCAGCTCATTAAAGCGACCGGAAGTGCTATCCCTCCTCTAGATTTTAATCTTTTGGACCTAAGGGATTATTACACAAAAATATCAAGCGCTTGTCTTGTTCGGCTCGTTAAAATTACCGAAAATTCATCCATTTTGTATTATTTTATACTTTTTCAGGCTTAAGGGATTATATGATGAAAAAGGATCATTGGAGTTTCCTTTACGTCCCTTTTCAGACTCTCTAAAATTGAAAAGGACCGAGTTATCTTTGTCGTTAAACTCTTTAAAACCGAATAGTGACAAACTTGTTCGTACAGACAAGAATGAGTTTCACTGTCGCTAGGCTCGTTAAAATATAGCGATGGGTTTTCCTGAAGGAAAAATTATAGAACAAGCATATGTTATCCTCCTCAAGCTTGAAAAATATAAAGAGGTACTGGTCAGCAATGACTGGGGAAAAATTGGGAAGAAAACTTGAAGAAACTTTATTGGTAGCAAGTCGCTCTTGAACATGGCACTTTCACTCTGCATCCGAGTCGGGTTGGGTTGTTTCATTCACTGGTCATATCACCATTGGTCCATCACACCATCCACATTTGGAGTTAACGCTACCAATCCATCATGTCAATGTCGCCGATATGTTCAAGAGAAGTCGCTCAGAGAATTCACCTATGTCTCATCCGCTGCAATACATTCACACTCCATTCTTTCATGACCACCACCCTGAACCCTGTATCATCAGACCGTTTTCACCTCCAAAATCATTTACTCCATTCCGTGTCATAGATGTGGGATTCATTAAGGCCCTCCTATGGCGGGTCACTTCTTGTCGACATCAGCTCATTATCCAAGAAGTCGACTTAGGAACAACCCTTTCAGTACTTTGAAGCTTGCATGCCTCAATGGCAAGTTTCTCACTTCCGGCGACAGGTTTACATTAATGGCCTTCAACTAAAAGATTTTGCATGGTGTTCGACGCCAAGTCCCTTATTCAAACTGTTGTGGGGAAAAATGCCTATGCAGGACGATCCTATCCACCTAAGGTGTGACAGCGCCTTAGCAACAAACGAATACAGCTATCATGATTTCTTCCTTTATGAAATGTGAAAGGGGGGAGATAGGTAGACTTACCGTTGTCTTCCGGTTGTCCCTCGATCTAGATCCTCTTCTCTTTGTGTGTCCACAACTACTTGTCTCCTCTCTTGCTCAAGAGAACAGCTACTTGAATCCCACGAGATCACAAGAGAACAGCTACCTGTGACAAGAGAACAACTACTTGCGACAAGAGAAGAACACAATACAAAGGCAAATATACATATTCATAAATGATTCAGGATTAGAAGCAAATCAAATATACTAATGCAATCATACAAAATACACCAGCATATAGGAAAGAATCAAGATAGCTTTATTGATAAGTAACAGGGTTCAAGAAGAGATACAACCCATAGGGCTCCAATCCAGCATCTCCTTCCCAGCAGAATGGAATTCCTTCTTCAACTCCCTTCAAAGCATTAAGCACCCAATGTTTCCAGCCACAAACCAACAACAATTCTTTGCAATCACAAAATTCCATCCTATTGATCCCATGGAGGAGAGATCCATATATAGATGTTTGGAGAGAGGATGAGTCAGCTTGAGATCTGATTAGTGTCCTCTCCCTCTCTCAGTTCTTGAGTCCACTTGGAGGTTCTTGCTTCCACTTGGAGGTTTGGAACCTCTTACTCATCACCAGTCGAATTCCTTGATGCAAGTGTCATTTTGGAAGCTTCCTGGGCATTGACACCTTGAGGAATGACTCTGCCACATGTCCAAACTCGCTCAGCACAGGTAGCCTTTGTTGGAGTTGACATTCAACGCAGGTAGACATTGGAGCAGTTGACATTCAGCGCAGATGCTCAGTGGAGCAGTTGACATGATCCAGAATTGGCTTGTTTTTGAGTGTTTTCAGGTGGAGAACTTCTATGAATTGTTGTGGTTAGTTTGCCTTGTTCCTCTAGGGGTAGGAACAACATGTTTAGGGACTTTGGATCCCTTAGATTATGGAAATTTCATGCTCGAGGCTGTAAGGCACAAAAATGTCTATAACAGTTGCCGCCTAAAGTATGAGGCCGTTTATCGGGTGAAATGCTTTATCCAGGAGGGTCCGAAGTTCATCCATCTGCTGGGAGGAGACCTGTAATAAAAATACAATACAATACATTATGATTCATACTGCTTTCATGATCTAGCTGAGGCGGGCATTCCCATGCTCAGCTTTATAAATTCATTTTCGTACATAGAACAGATGATCTTCTAATGGTAGACTGATAATTTTGGCGAAATTATCATCCTTTGAGTAGGATGATCATCTGTTGCAATGATGTACATGTCAAATGTCTTTATTTTTCCTGAATATATATCACAGCCCGGATGGATGAAACTAGATCCGGGGTCTTCAAACTCGTTCGATCTTCACTCTAAGTACAAGTCAATCCATGTGAGAATTGCGTTGAAGTCGAACATGGAAAGACATCGCTTGATTACCGGTCAATGATGTAAACCGTTAACAAGCGCGAGAGGAATCACCGATAATGATAATGACCCTCAAGGTACTGCAGTACAATTTACGTGGTGTGAATAAAGGACTTGGTGTCGAACACCACGCAAAATCTTCTGGTCGAAGGTCATTGATGTGTACCTGTCGCCGGAAGTGAGAAACTTGCCATTGAGGCATGCAAGCTTCAAAGTACTGAAGGGGTTGTTCCTAGATCAACTTCGTGGATAATGAGCTGATGTCGACAAGAAGCAATCCGTCAAAGGAAGGCCTTGATGAATCCCACATCAGTGACACGGAACGGAGCTAATGATTTTAATGGAGGTGAAAATGATCTGTGACATATGATTCAGGGTGGCGGTCATGAATGGATGAAGGATAATGTATGGTAGTGGATGGGACCCGGTTGACTCTTTCTGAATGACTTCTCTTGAACATATGGCGACACTGATGCGATGGATCGGTAGCATTACCCCAAATATGGATGGTATGGCAATACCACGGTGATGTGACCGGTGAATGAAACAACCCAACCCGATTGTGGTACGGAGGAAAAGTGTCATGTTCAAGAGCGACCTGCTACCATCAAAGTTTTCTTGATTTTTCCCAATTTTTCCCCAGTCGTTGTTGACCAGTACCTCTTTATTTTTGTCAAGCTTGAGGAGGATAACATATGCTTGTTCTATAACATGCCCTTCGGGCAAGCCCATCGCTATGTTTTAACGAACTTAGCGATAGTGAAACTCGTTCTCGTCTAAAGACAAGTTTGTCGCTATTTAACAATTTTAACGAGTCTAACGACAAGGATAACTCGGTCCTTTTCATTTTTAGAGAGTCTGAAAAGGTACATAAAGTTAACTCCAAAATTCCTTTTTCGTCATCTAATCCCTTAAGTCCGAAAAAGTATAAAACAATACAGAAGGGATGAGTTTTCGATATCTTTAACGAGCCGAACAAAACAAGCGCTCAATCTTTTTGTGCAATAATCACTCAGGTCCAAAAAGATTAAAATCTAGAGGAGGGATAGCTCTTCCTGTCCTTTAACGAGCTGGAAGGCCAAAACTCGGCAATCTTTTCATATTTTACGAGTCAATTGAAAAGAGCTTAAAGAAGACTCGTCTTTTGAGGAACGAGTGATAGACAGGGATAACAACTGATTCCAGGTATAGGTTGGAATTTTCCAATCACGGCAGTGTCACAAGGATGGCTAGGTGAAATCACTCTTCGCAGCTGTTCCTTAAAATGGTTAAACAATCATATGGGGGTGAACGATCGGCCAAATGAAAAGTGGAGGTGGCAGGTGCAATCACGACCAAGGCTTTTATGGCTGATAAATTTACGATCACGGTGGTTATTTACCGGGGTAGGTTCATTTTTTAATGAGCTTGAAATCTGGAGGAAACTCTTGCTCACAATCGCTTTTCTATTTTTTAACGAGCATAAATTCCACGTTAAAACTGCTCGATCTTGCGTTTATTTTTTAACGAGCATGAACTTTATGCTAAAACTGCTCGATTACCCAGTCATTTGATAAGAGTGTCTCATCAAGATTCTATTTTTTATGGAGCTTCATCTCACTAAGCTTTGCTCCTGATCCTTTCTTTATGCAAGTTTGGAAACGGCTAATCCTACGAGTTTAAAGGGTTAGACCTACAGGTTTAAAGGGAGGACCTAAAAATTTTAAAAATAAATAGTCGCCCCTTGCTTGCATTCCAAAAGGTTTGCATGCCCCCAGGTATAAAACAGAGTTTCAAGGTTACCTCTACTTACCCTCCGCCAAAACATTTGTTTTAATCGAGAGAGGCTTACCTCTTTCAGGTTACCCAAAGATTGTCTTGTTACTCTTCCAAACAAAACACTTCCTCGGCAATGTCTACCGAAATAGACAAGGGTGAATGACTTTGGCGCCAAACACGTAACTTTGACAAAAGAATCCTATTCTAGAACAACCCCTCTTCCATCCACGGATGGGGTACGGACTAGTCATATTCTCCCGCGAAAACCTACCCTATACCCAAAGTTTTCCTGCCGAAGCAGGCCAGGACGCATGCCCCCTGGGTTCCAGTCATATCCTCCCGGATTACTCGCGCTCATCAGGAGGACAAACCGTGGGTTGAGACACTTCTTGCTTGAATAGACCATTTAGGGATGGTACATGACTATTTGCGATGTGTGATCCGGGAAACGAAAGTTGGTCCATGAGCTTGACCATTCTTCCTTCATGTGGTAAACACATTACTCTAAAGAGTGAGGAGACTACAGCTCCCATGCAATATATATAGTCTCGTCCAAGGAGTAGGTTATAATCCAAGGGTCCTTGAACAACCATCACGTTCATTTGAATGGTCTTCCCTTTCAATGTTACAGGCACATTGGGGAGGATCCCTAAAGGTCGACTGGTTCCTTTATCAAAACCTGATAGACTTCTCATCTTAGGTAAAAGCGCTGGCGAACCAAGCGCTCTCCAAGCAATAGAGGAAAGGATAGTCACAGATGCCCCCTCATCAATGATAGTGCCAGCCATTACCATTCTGTATATTTAACAAATAATTCTGAATGGTATACTGGCTAGCAACCGGGGTCTGCCTAGTTGGTTCCAATCAAAGGACACAACGAGGTTGCTTGGTGGTGGGACCGAATATACGGCCGGATAGCGCTCTGATGAACTTCCTTCCTGCGATAAAGGAATGGTAGCATTGCCCCCTTGATCATCAGAGTCAGTGCTGATGAAGAGAATCTGGACGGTGTCGTCTTTATTCTCCTCTGTGATGGTGTCATTCGAAGATGGAGCCTCTGAAGGCAAAACGGGGTCAACTGCCGTATCAACCTTTTGACTTTCATTAGGCATGGATCCAGACGGTTCTTCTTCAATGATAGGTGCTTCGGCTGACCACCTAAGTGGCTCAGCCGGATTCTCAACTAGCGAGGGACTTGGCAGGAGTCTTTGATATCCAGGAGGGAGATGCGCTCGTAAAATCGGGCGATCTTCCAGAACTCTTTTTGCCTCATCTAAGAAGGGACAACGGTGGATGGCGTGATCACCTTCACACAGCCTGCAGGGAAACTTAACTCTCCTGCTCTATCCTGGAGCTTCACTCCCACTAATTGACGGTGAGCAGTCGACATGGCTATCAGAGGTCGATGCTACCAAATTGTGCAAACGGGGGGACCAGTCCCTCAGTATCCAGGGGATACAGGGACAACTCTATGGAAGTGGTCTCCCTGGCATATGACGCATGGCGATTTAGGCCTTACGAGTGCGGTGTGTAGACTTTTGTTAGACGACACTTGTTTGCCTCCAGTCGCCTTAGGCTCCTTCTTCTTCTTCTCTTTCTTCTTCTTCTCCTTCTTCTCTTTAGGAACCTGGTTTTTAATTCGACCAGTTCCGTCAAGTGAAGAGGAAGGAGGGGAGGAAGATGAAGTTGAAGGCTGGGAGACAACTCTTGTCTTATCTAACTGTTGACTCAACTGTTCAGGTATGGTGGTATTCTGAACGACATTGGTTGAAAAGAGCCAAACTGGTAGGCCAATTGTCAGTCCTAGAAGCGACAATGTGGCCATGTGGGGTGCACCAACATCTCCCCAAGAGGAGAAGGGACTAGGATTTCCATCAAGAGGAATTCCTTGGTTGGTGTGCCCCATCTTTTCAACCTAAATATCAACGCAGGAATTAAAGGGTGATTGTTCCGTTTAAAATAAATTGTTAACGACGCTTTTAGACACAACTTGCTTTTTCAGTTTTAAAGAGTCGAGAAAAAGCTAAAGATGACTCTAGTCTCCTTTGACAAATGCTCGGATGGACTTTTTCTGTTATAGAGTCTGAAAAAGGCCAAAAGAAACTGCTCTGGAGATCTAGGCAGAGGGTGTGCCAAACTTTTCGCAAAACCGCAGAATACTTTTTAGGGTACGGGCAGTCGATCTTTGTGAATGTTGTGTTCACTGCATTGCGATCAGTAGGGCGGCCGACACGACTTCCTAAGGATAAAGGATATATGCCTATAGGGGTCTCCCAATATATACGCGACGGTACGTGGGAGAAAAATCCGTATTAGCGCTATCGTCCCTCAGGAGGAATCACCCACCTTCCCTGAGATCGACAGTCACTAGGTTTAACGATGCCGGAACACGTCTCTAGCCTAGACCTCTATGTTGTGCGTTATGTTACAAAGCGTTGTTAGGTTCATTCAGTTTATTTTAGGTTGATCTTCTTAAAGTTTGCCTTTCAAGGTTCACCACGAGATGTATGATACAAATTCCTAAATGCAGTCTAAGATGGTAAGCAAGCTTTATTATCTTTCAACTTTGAAAATCCTGGCTACTAAGGGAAAAGAATAACACTATCTTTTCTCAAAGAGAAATCAACACACTCTAATGCACTTTCCCTAAATCCAACATGCAAACTATCAAATGAAAAATGCACAATGCAGGTGTTTGTTTTCACTTTCTTAGTATAAATGCCTACAAAGAAATCTTTTTGCACAACTTTGAATTTGCTTTTAAAAAGATCAATACAAACAAGTTCACTTTCTTCGAAATCAGCAAGGGTAGAAGAGATTACAATCACTTTGCAATTTTCGAAATAAAGACTTGTTTTGACACTTTGAAAGAGAAAAATTCAAACCAATAAGCAAAAGTAAATCTATAATCAATCTGAAAACAACCAATGAACTCTCTTCTAAGACCACAATCAATCAGATCTGAATCAAAGGCTACAGAAAGACTACTTTACTCATGCAAAGGAAAACTTTAAATGACGCCACAAACACATAAAAACATTCACAGTCTTTTTGTACAAAAATGAGGTGGAATTCAAGCAAAGAAAAAGGTTTATCAGACTGGCACCTATGCTGGTTAAAGGCTGCAAAAAACAGAGATCAAAACAGGGCAAAAGACAACAAAGAACCCCAGCTGCACAAGGCCACACTGGTTCAGCGTAGGTCTAACACTGTCAGTTTGACATTTAGCGCAGGCAGCCCCTTCGGGACCTGCATTGAAATGCAGACTGCCTTCACAACAGTTGCGCTGAAGGAGAAACTCTCGTTTCCCCTGGGTTCTGGGTCACAAAATGCTCAAAAATCAACTGTTTCAGACCAAATCAGAAACACAAGCAAGGTATAAACAGAGGGATGCTTTGAAAGGGTACTAAAGACTATCACAAGGATCATCAAATCATTTTTGGATCTAATTTAGATCATAGACAAGTCCAGCAACTGGATCAAAGCAGCAACTTTCTACTTTGCATCCGGGAAAGATGTAGTTCGATAGTTGCTGTCAAGTCTATGAAGTAAACAAATGACGGAAACACAAACGAAATGAATAAACAAGTTCTTCCCCAACGGAGTCGCCAATTTGTTGTGGGGAAAAATGCCTATGCAGGACGATCCTATCCACCTAAGGTGTGACAGCGCCTTAGCAACAAACGAATATAGCTATCATGATTTCTTCCTTTATGAAATGTGAAAGAGGGGAGATAGGTAGACTTACCGTTGTCTTCCAGTTGTCCCTCGATCTAGATCCTATTCTCTTTGTGTGTCCACAGCTACTTGTCTCCTCGCTTGCTCAAGAGAACAGCGACTTGAATCCCACGAGATCACAAGAGAACAGCTACCTGTGACAAGAGAACAGCTACTTGCGACAAGAGAAGAACACAATACAAAGGCAAATATACATATTCATAAATGATTCAGGATTAGAAGTAAATCAAATATACTAATGCAATCATACAAAATACACCAACATATAGGAAAGAATCAAGATAGCTTTATTGATAAGTAACAGGGTTCAGGAAGAGATACAACCCATAGGGCTCCAATCCAGCATCTCCTTCCCAGTAGAATGGAATTCCTTCTTCAGCTCCCTTCAAAGCATTAAGCACCCAATGTTTCCAGCCACAAACCAACAACAATTCTTTGCAATCACAAAATTCCAGCCTATTGATCCCATGGAGGAGAGATCCATATATAGATGTTTGGAGAGAGGATGAGTCAGCTTGAGATCTGACTAGTGTCCTCTCCCTCTCTTAGTTCTTGAGTCCACTTGGAGGTTCTTGCTTCTACTTGGAGATTTGGAACCTCTTACTCATCACCAATCGAATTCCTTGATGCAAGTGTCGTTTTGGAAGCTTCCTGGGCATTGACACCTTGAGGAATGACTCTGCCACATGTCCAAACTCGCTCAGCGCAGGTAGCCTTTGTTGGAGTTGACATTCAACGCAGGTAGACAGTGGAGCAGTTGACATTCAGCGCAGATGCTCAGTGGAGCAGTTGACATGATCTAGAATTGGCTTGTTTTTTAGTGTTTTCAGGTGGAGAACTTCTGTGAATTGCTGTGGTTAGTTTGCCTTGTTCCTCTAGGGGTAGGAACAACATGTTTAGGGACTTTGGATCCCTTAGATTATGGACATTTCATGCTCGAGGCTGTAAGGCACAAAAATGTCTATAACACAAACCCCGTGAATTGTACTGCAGTAACTTGAGGGTCATCATCATTATCGGTGATTCCTCTCGTGCCTGTTAATAGCTTACATCATTGGCTGGTAATTAGGCGATGTCTTTCCATGTTCGACTCCAGAAAATCTTTCACATGGATCGACTTGTACTCCGACTGAAGGTTGAACAAGTTTGAATACCCTGGATCTAGTTTCATCCATCCAGGCTGTGATATATTTAGGAAAATAAAGACATCAAATGTACATTGTTGCTGCACAGATGATCATCCGAATCAAAGGACGATGACTCTATCAGAATCATCAGTCTCCCGTGCAAACGGTTGTCTGTCTTATGTACATGCAAATGAATTTATAAAGTTGAGCATGGGAATGGCCGCCTCAGCTAGATCATGAAAAATATTATGAAGATAATGTATTGTATTGTATCTTATTACAGGTCGCCTTCCAGCTTGAAAAAACGTTGGATCCTCATGATAAAGCATTTCACCCGACATCAAAAGATTAACGACCTCATGCTTTAGGGGGCAACTGTTATAGACATTTTTGGGCACTGCAACCCCAATCAAACATGTCCATAAACCAAGGGCTCCTATGTCCCTAAAAGTGTTGTTCCATCCCCTAAAAGAACAAGGTTAGTTGATTACATCATCTCCCAGAAGTTCTCCATGAAAAATTACTCAGAACTAGTCAAAACTGGACCATCTCACCTGCTCCATGGTCAAAGTGCGATGCATCTCACCTAAATGCACATGAGAGGTGCGATGCATACTGAAAAGCCCTTCTATGGGGTGCAATGGGCGAGAGTTGACAAATGGCAGAGTCAATTGCGAGTTGGAGGATCATGGAATCTTCCAGAAAATTCTCCTGTGACACTTGCCTCTCTGAATTCACCCAGGGATGAGTAAGATATCATCAATCTCCAAGTGGAATCAAGAACTATCAGAGAGAGGACACTAATCAAATCCCAGAAGCTAACTCACCCCCCTGCAATCATCTATATATGGATCCCTCATCCCAGAGATCCAGAGGCTTGAATTTTGTATCTTGTAAGGAAGTGTTGTTGGTTTCTTGTTGGAATATCATAGTGTTGGGTGATCTAAGCTTTTCATGATGTGAAAGAAGGGATTTCATGTTGGAGGATGACGCTAGGTCAATTGGTTGTAATCCTCTTTGCTATTCTTGATTATTAATAAATATATTCAAGTTTTCCTCCACATTCTTGTATGTTTGATGATATATGCATTTGTGTGGTCAATATACATCTGGTCCTATATTGTTTATGATTGTAGATCTCTGTTCTTCGATAGTATTATGCTGCTTTGATTCCACAGGTGCTCTTTGAAGCTGGGTAGATGAAGGAGAAGCGGCAAGGATCTGTCAAAAGGGAGAGGAACCGAGTAAGGAACCAAGTGCAAGGCTGAGGTTGGTGTCCTTCATTCCACTCTTATCTACTTTTCATAAAGGAAAACGAAAGTGGTTTTAGTTTGTTTGTTTCTAAGATAGCTACCAATCTTAGTGGGACTAGCAGATCCGAGTGGAAACTAGATTTCCCAATAACAGCAACAGACCAGGAATTACAAATGGATGTGGTTTTTACAACAATTTCATTTGGTGATCAAGTATAAGAAGGGCAGCATAAACAAGTTGGTTGATGTACTTTCAAGGCCACCCACATCAAAGATTACAACTTTGGGAACCCTTATGCACATGGAGCCATTCACCCATGATGCATACAGAGAGGCATATTGAAAATATGAGGACTTCAAGGAGGTGTATTAGAAATTGCAGAGTCAGAGTCATGTGCACGATGGCGACAACACCATTGACTACCATCTCCAGGATGGGTTACTCTATAGGCTAGATAAGCTATGTGTTCCTAAAGGTGAGCATTTGTAGCTAATTAGAGAGGCTCACACCTCCAATATTGAAAGGCACTTTGGTGTAGGGAAGACCGTGGCTAACTTGTAGAGGTATGTGTATTGGCCCAAGATGCAAGAACAAGTAGTTAGGTTCATAAGAGGATGTATGCTTTGTCGTATCAGCAAGCCTAACAACAGGAAACAAGGTCTATATTATCCCTTATCTTTATCTACTTGTCCTTAGGAAAGAATTTCCATGGACTTTGTGGGAGGTTTAACGAAAACTAGGAAGGGACATGACTACCTATTCATGGTTGTTGACAGGTTCAACAAGATGTGTGTTCTAATTCCCTATAAAAATACCATGAGCAGAAAAGAAGTAGCGAACTTGTTCTTTGGACAGGTCTGGGTACACTTTGGGATACCAAGGAGAATCATTGCTAACAGGTATACAAGATTTCTCTGTGCATTCTGGGCTACATTGTGGGAGAAGATGGACATGAAGTTGAAGAGATCTACAACATTCCATCCACAGACAGATGGGAAAATAAAAGTAGTCAATAGGACTTTGGTGTAACTTCTGAGGGGTTACAAAGAAGCATCCAAAGACCTGGGATGAAAATCTAGTATATATACAACATTATTATAACACAACAGTCCACACTTCTACAGGAAAGTCCCCATTTGAAACTTGTTTTGGATATTTCTCACCTTCACCTTTGGATATTTCATATCAAAAACAAGGAGGAGTGAAGGAAGACCTTACAGGAGATGCTTTGAGGGCTAAAAAATTTATAGAGAAGATCATACTGATCCATATGTAGGTACAAGAAACACTAAAGAAGTCGCAGGCGAAGTATAAGGCTAGATGTGATCATCACATAATAGAGAAATCATTCAAGGTGGGAGACAGGGTATGGCTACAGTTGAACAAGGAGAGGTTGTAGGGGCCTGGTAAGAAAATCAAGGCTTTAAGATATGGTTCCTTTGAGATACTGGAAAAGGTGGGTTATAACGCCTATCAACTCATTTTACCCCCATATATGCACATTTACTCAGTTGTAAATGTAGAGAATTTGAAACTCTATGAGCCTTCCATGCTAGATCAGGAGGAGGAACACGTCCTACCTTATGTGGAGGAATTGGCACCAGATGCTCATGCAGAGTTGACAGAAGATACAGTTTTGTAGAAGAAGTCCAGAACCATAAGACAAGGAGAACAAGACCTTTGGAAGATTGGGTTGAAGGGACGTCTTCGAAGAAAAGTTAAATGGTACACCAGAGAGAAGGTGGAGGAAAACTTTCCTCACCTCATTCAGTAAAGTATTTTGGGCAACAAAATCCTCCCAAAATGGGAAGGCGTGATCCGAATCAGATCATTATATTGTTTGTCATCCATCCCAATGCATTTGGAGTAGAAAAAGTGGAGGAATCAGCTCATAGGAAAATTTTTATGGGCGGGACCTAGTTTGGCGAAACAGGGTATGAAACCTTCCGAGAGAGTTTTGAGGCATCAAATGACGTTTTTTGGGGGTAAAAAATTGTCTCTTAAGAATCAGAAGATTTCACATTGTTCTACATAGAACTATTTCCAACGGAGCGAGAATTGTGTCAATCAGAGTTTGTATACAAAAGTTATGCCACTCAGAAGTTGACCTTCCTGTTTTGACACCTATAGTTCAGGAGGATGCCAAGTCAGACCCCATTATTGATGGAAAAGGGGCTAGCCACGTGTTTTTTATGTAGAAGACTCTAGAAGAGTCTATTTTGTGACTTTAGTTAAGAGTGATGTAGTAAAACTTAAGCACTAGTAAGCTATCGGGCTATGTTATAACTGGGCTACTAGGAGGAAGAGGCATTCCATTCTTTCAAGAGCATTTATTACATAGTTGAGAAAAGATAGTTAGGAGTGATAGGAGGTAGAGCACATAGAGAGGATTTATGCACTGTAGCAGCCCATAGGCCATAGAGATTACTTCTTTGTATCTGCAGCCATATTTCCAGACAGAGAAAGAGAGCGAATTTACCTCACCTTCCACCTAGGTTTTCTCCCGAAAGGGTTTCCCAAAGAGCATATCTTGTGTCTTATGTGTAAGTGAGCTTATTTTTTCATTCTATTTTTTTTCTGCATAATTTACTTTTACATGCATGCACTAATTACAGTAAGATCTACAGATCTAGAAATTAAATAAAATTGTAATAGTGTAGAATCTCATATTTTTAATATAATATTATCAGATATGTTGTGACGAACTCTCAATTTGAATATCCATGGCAGTTTATTGATCAATAGGAATATTTCCCTTCTAGGAACTAGTGCATCTATATTTGAACACTCGTTCTTTCCACTATATCATATGCATTCTTTTATTCTTTTTTAGGATTTTCAAATATGAAAAAGAAAAAAAAATAATATATTCCAAAAAAGAGCTGGAATGGGACTTTACTTCCATATTTGATGGTAGCAAGAGTCAGTTGTGTCTCCCTTGAACAAATCACTTAAAATGAGTCTTTCCTCCATCGGGATGGGCTTTAGTTTGACTTAGGAGAGCCATGCCCTTGTTATTGAGTCAGTACTCCTCCAATTGGTTTTCTCTTCCAATAATTTTGAGAGTTTGTTTATTCCTCATGCATGACAAACTTATACAAAGTTATCATATGCTGCCATATAGTCATAGTTGAGTCGTTATTTTATTCAAGGGATGTGACCCTAAGTCAGCTTTTTTGGTGTCTCTTGACTCATATTTAGTCAGTCATACCTGATCTGACAGAGTTATGTTTAGTATCACATCAGCTATTTGGTCCTTTGCTCATGTTGGTTCGAGAAAGTCTCCATTGACTTCTTGTTGGCAGGTCTGCTCTTATCAACTTCGACATAGTGCTCTAAGAGTAGGCTTAGAGCCGCACCCTGGCCCTATTTCCATCACTGATAGGTGACCCTATTCTCACCATCGATCAACTTACATTATCACACATTGCGATTCGTGAAGTACCTTGGTTTCCATTTGATCCTATTGGTGGATTCCTCGCCTCCATGTCAGATTTCATTATTGGTTACCTCAGAGGGTTTCTATCGTGTGCTAGCCACATCTTGTGTACACCAAAAATTTGGTTTGGTTTGGTTACTTCATCTTTATTCATCTGATTCCTTTCACAATTTTTTCCTGGTGGTTACATTCAAGTTGGATTGATGTAGGATGCCTTAATGCCTACATTCCAACAGATCTTTTCCCATCGACTCCAGTGACACCGTCCACCTTCTATGTTGTAGTTCATCACATCGGCATCTTATATGTTGGCACTAGAGTTGCATGCAGTACCATTATTTCACCTTGTTACACTAAAAAATGTCACCATGACTATTTACAGTTGGTATGGCTCTATCAACAGTCATACTACCCTCTTAAGCAAGTCTTATGCCTCTGTTATCCATGTTAAACTCCAAGAAAGAGAGAAAGTCTTTATAAATATGTTTATCTCTGGGTACGCAGGTTCTCTCAAACCTTGCCTGCGGGTACGCACCTATTGTTCATAAGGTCTGCGTCCAAGGACGCTCTGTATCTAAAGGGGCAGGTGCGTCCCTCTGAAAAGGTTAAAATGCACAAGTTTTATCTTCAAAAACTTACTTGTGGTCATTTCTAGAGCATTCTAGAAGGTTGTTTGACGTGTATTGAGCGCCTCCAGATGGTTCATGCACTCCTACCAAAGAGGAACTTATCTCATCAATAAGGGAGTGATCCCATCCAAAGAGGGGACTATCCCATTGATGGTGGACCTGATTAACTTCCTCTTGAGCACTATAAATACAGGCTTTGGGCCAGAAGGAGGAAGGTTGAAAGCTATAGATTTCTAAGGGTAAATGCTGCAGGAATTAGGACTCCCATTTAGAAGCTTGTGAGGAGAGATTGTCATCTTTACTTGTTCTATTTGGAAGTGGGTGAGCTTTGTCAAAGTAGAGGAAGACTCTTGTGGACCCTGGAAGGAGCTTGCATAACACCAAGGCTCAGGTTGTAATGGTTCCTTTTGATTACCTTTAATGCAAATTGGTCCATTCTTCTCAATAGCTTATTGTTAATGGGTTATTTCATGTACTCCTTGGTCTATGTGTTGAATATGCTTTGTTTTATGTTATAATCAGGTGCTATTTAATTGTTTGACTGTTGGTGATTGCAGGTTTTGGAGAAAGGGAGGAGCTCATCCGGATCAACAAAGCTTGGACTTCTACAACAGCGTTTGGACAGAGGTAAGAACGAAACACTTGATTTCTCATATCATAATGTATGTTTAGAGAAGGATAGCTCCAGTTTGTTTTGTTTGTCATTAGAATGTCTTAGACTTCTAGGAAGGTCAGCTGTGTCCGCACCCTTGACTGATTCCGTGTGACAAATTGGCGACTCCACTGGGGATTCCATTGATGAGAAAAGTCTTTTCTTTTGTGTGAACTTTGCTCTGAGAAAATTGGTTTATTTTTCTGGTTTTTGGCTCTGTGACTTTGTCTTTGGGTGGGTTAGCTTAGGGTTAGATTCATTTTGGTTTTTCTTGAATTTTCCAGTAGGACGCACCCTCTGAGTATTGCACAGTGCGTCCCTGGACGCACTGTCGCTGTGTGCACAGTGCGGGCCCGCACCTGTTCTAACGGGTTGCCTGCGTCCCCTGCTAAAATTTGAGAAAATTCCATTTTTTGCATTTTTTGCTCTTAGATTTTGTTTTTTCTTAGTTTTTACTGCCCAGATTCATTAGTCTCTTGTCAAAGATCTTCACCTAAGCTTGTTTCATTAGCATTCCTGTTTTAAGCTTTCATCAATTGGGTGTTTTGAGTCTCTTTTTTGAGAAATTCTTGATTTGATTTCCTTTGGTCATTACTTGGAGGTTTCTCTCAGTCCTTTCACAATTTTGCATCTTTTTGCTTCTGTTTTTGCAAAAAAATTTCCCCCTCATTTGCCGGGGGGGGGGCTAAATTGTGTATGAGTGTTAATCGCCTTTGAGTGTTTTTATTTGATCTTTGGAACTCTCACCCAATTTTCTCGACTTGCACTTGATTGGTTCTTGGATTACATTAGAATCATCTTGTGTTTGAGAATTCTTTTGCATAGATCACATTTGCATAATTAGAATTCTCATTTTCAGAATATGAATGAAAAATGTGCATAGATTACATTTGCATACTTTTCAAGTGAATTGTGCTTAGATTACCATTGCATAGTTTACATTCTGAAAAATCAATTGTAGATTTAGATAAGCTTTCTTTGATTTGAATTTACACAAAAATAAAGATAAAAAAAAAATGGTTTGGAATTGATTTGCATTAGTTTTTCTTGATGAAATTAGTGCATTAGAGAATTTGTTATATTTTCTCTTACTGATCAATTTTTTGCATTGTTGGAAGTGAATGGAAACTCTCTCCTTACTTTAGTTAGGATTCATCGAATTGAAAAGATTACATTATCATATTCGATTGCATTCAGTTGAGTCGGGTCATAACACCATTGGTTTCGTATCCATTTACCCATTTGAGTAATAACAACCTTAATAACACAGCGCTTAATTAAAATTCATCTCGTAATTTTTACATTTCTAGGGCTCTGAAGCACCAACATAGCTTAGGCTAGTGTCTTGGAGTAGGTGAATACTTAACTCTCCAAGACAGTAAAACCAAACAAGTAGCTGATCTTGTGATAGAATCAAATCCAATTGTTACATTTACACTCTGGGAAAGCTCCTCTTAAAGCAGAAGCACGAGCTCGTGTCTGAACCAGTGAGGGGATCCATCCTCCCTCGTTGGGAACGACGCCAGACAGTACGTATTACAAACGGTAAACCTCGGATTAACCATTGTCGAGGAGCCAGGGGTCACTTATCGGTAAACCTTGGATTACTGTCAAGGAGCCGGTAAGGGGATTGAGCTTGCTACTCTGCCCTTGCGTGCTGTCGGAGTTTAGACTGTTCCCCCAGGTGTACTTGTTGCCGTTGGTAACCTTAGTGACCATAATCTTTAGGATTCTACCCAAGGTGACGGTGGAGGGAAGATCCCACTGTACCTGGAGCAGACGTCGGTTATACTCACTTGGATTTTCCGGGGGGTTCACTTCACTTCGAGACGGTTAAAGTGGAGGAACTTGTGCCCGTCTATTCATTAAGCAGGTTGTCGGGGTAACTGTTCCACCCTCCACTTCTGTACTGAATTCGGCGATGTTGGATTTCATCACCAACTAGTGTTTTCGGTCCGGAAGGTTACTGTTTATGTGTGGTTTGACTCCTAGATTTGATAGCGCGTGTTAATTTGTTTGTTTTTACTTTTAGAGACCATAGGTGTGAATTGTGAATTTTAATTGTTAGGTGTAAATTGTGAATTGTTAATTTTAGTTGAAAATTGTTAATAAAATTCACTGAAGTTGAATATAATGGCAAATGTTCCGGAATTTATCAACCTAGGAACCCCTCCTAATGAGAATCCTAGTACTTTTCCTTACTTTGGGAATGTTGGTCCTCCTTACATGGCTACTTTGTCATTACCTGGATTTACAATAGGATTACCGATATGGTTATTTTCAACTTCGTTGGCCCAAAATAATCCAATTGTTCCATCTCAACCGGATGCTTCACCTCAACAGAGTTCACCATCTCAACATCACCAACCCTTTGTTGACCGTTTACCTTCTTCGCCTAATTTTTCTTCCTCCATTTCTTCCTCTTCGCCTGGTAAAAGCCTTGAGGCTAGTAACCAGGAGGCTAAGAAGAAGAAGAAAGGGAAGAAGAAGAAGAAGAAGAAGAAGCAAGATAAGAAAGAAGTCAACCAACCAACCATGGTTGTAAGTGTTAGTTGTGTTGAGGAAAATTCCGACATGCACCGTAAACCCAAATACCCTTGCAGGCTTTGTAAGGGTGACCACTTCCTTGTCAATTGTCCTAGTATTCCAAAGGTCTTGGAAGTATGGTCAGAAAACTCTCATCAACTTTCCAATGATCCATCAACCAGTGATAGTCAGGTTCCTGGGAAAAAGGGTGAAGTTAGGTTCCCTTGTAAGTTATGCAAAGGGAGTCATCAAACTCACATTTGCCCTCACATGGATGAAGCCTCGAAATTGTTGGAAAACCTTACTGTTCCACAGCAAGAATTTCCAACTGGTTACCGTAAACTTTCTCCCAACCTACCGTCAACTGACGGAGTGATTGATCTAAATTCAAGTACAGTCGATCACACTCTCCCATTGGAGAGTGAAACTCATGTCACTCAGGTTGATGATCCATTAGTTGATCAAGTGGTCGATTCAATTTCACATTCGGTCGATCACACTTTCCCTTTGGAGAGTGAACTTTATACCGCTCAGGTTCTTCTTGTTACATCATATTCTTCTATGCCAGGGGGCATTTCACCTGTTTCTACAGAACCCCCTCCAAGTACTGAGGTCTTTTCCTTTGATTGGAATAGACTGACAGAACCTCGTCTTCCTTCCTCCATCCCTTTCCAAATCATTGTCAAGGCTGGTGGTAGGGACATACATCGTACTCAGGTAGTTGAAGGTGCTTCTGTTAGTATTTTATCCTCAACTGTTTGGAAAGCTTTGGGTTCCCCTCAGCTTGCGCCTATTACGCAGAATTTGAAAGCTTTTAACAGAACCATTAGTGAACCTTTAGGGATCCTTCCTAAGTTTTCTATTACCTTGGAAGGTAAAACTGTCTGTATTGATCTTATGGTAGTTCGAGGTCCCTTGGATTTCAATTTACTCCTTGGGCAAGACTATGTTTATGCAATGAAAGTTGTCGTATCGACACTCTTTCACGTGATGTCTTTCCCTCACAATGGAAATATTGTGACTGTAGACCAGCTTTCGTTCCCTAGTTTTGTCTCAACTACCAATAATATGACACCCCTACATGTTCCTGATTCTAAAGTGGTATCTACCCTGCCACGGGTTAATTATGTGGCAACTGGTCCCATGTTTTCAGTTACCGATGTAAGTGAGCCTCTCACTGTTGATTTAGATCCGGTAATTGACATGGAAAAATCCATGGGATTACTTGAACACGATGTTCTTATCCCTTTTGAGTCCCTTGACATGTGTTCCTTCCAGAGAACTATTCTTCCTTCTGATGAAGATCTTTTGGAAGCCATGATCAAGGAGTGTCCATTGACATGTCTTTCTTCCAGTTGGAAGCCATGATCAGTGTGTGCGAGGATAGTTTGTTCCTGTCTCAACCTCGTTAAAAAATGAAACAGGATGTTGCGAGGATAGTTTTTTTCTTGTATCGACCTCGTTAAAAAATGAAACAAGGAGTCCGAGGAAAGTTCCTTTTACTGTGTCAACCTCATTAAAAAATGAATCAGTGTGTACGAGGATAGTTTTTTCCTGTATCAACCTCGTTAAAAAATGAAATAGGCTGTAGTGAGGAAAGTTCCTTTTACTGTGTCAACCTCGTTAAAAAATGAATTAGTGTGTGCGAGGATAGTTTGTTCCTGTCTCAACCTCGTTAAAAAATGAAACAGGATGCCGTGAGGATAGTTCCTGTTACTGAGTCAACCTCGTTAAAAAATGAATCAGGTACGAGGATAGTTTTTTCTTGTATCAACCTCGTTAAAAAATGAAACAGGATAGCATGAGGATAGTTCTTTTACTGAGTCAACCTCATTAAAAAATGAATCAAGTAGATTTTAGGATATTTAGGTAGATTGTAGAAAGTAGGATTTTGAGGATAGTTCCTGTTACTGAGTCAACCTCGTTAAAAAATGAATCAGGTATGAGGATAGTTCTTTTCTTGTGTCAACCTCCTTAAAAATGAAACAACTCCCTTTTCAAGTTAAATATTGAAAGTAAACCTTCATTCCATCCATCTGGTTGAATGCAATGAAGCCTGGGGGGCATGTACCTCGTTTTGCATCATTAAACTGGGGCCATGCGAACTTTTTGAGCATAGTTCCTTGTCTTGTGTCAAGCTCATTAAAAAATGAAACAAGGGTAGGTTAAGTAGGTAAATTGTAGAGAGTAGTCATGAGCATAGTTCCTTGTCTTGTGTCAAGCTCATTAAAAAATGAATCAAGGATTTTATGAGCATAGTTCCTTGTCTTGTGTTCAAGCTCATTAAAAAAAAAAGAAACAAGGAGTCATGAGCATAGTTCCTTGTCTTGTGTCAAGCTCGTTAAAAAATAAAACAAGGTTTTTAGAGTAAAGTTTTTTGTTAGGTAGATTGTAGAGTAGTTATGAGCATTGTTACACAGTAATTTATCACTGCCTTCCTGTCAGTCACCCTGCTGTGTCCAGAAGTCACAATCACTAAGTGTTTGATCCCTGAACTGGCTTAAGACCCATTTTTTCCAAAGTTTTGTGTATCAGCGCGTCTGTTCCTAAAATAACCGCGATGACCAGCGCCCCACAGTGTATTTCGTGCGCTGCCATCGCGGAAGAACATCACTTTTCCGCGATGACGCACAGCGCGGCTTTCGCGTGTCCTTCCGCGCTGACATGACTTGTTCAGTTATTGTTATGTGCTGACAGCGCGGCAGTCTCCATATAATCCGCGCTGATCCAGTTTGGGCGAATTTGTTCAAACAACCAGCCTTCCAGATCTCTCCAGGCTTGGTTGTTAGCTTTGTGAATATCGACTCCCTTCTGTGGCATGTCTGTTCGACCCTTTGCAACTACTCCCCTTGAAGATAAGCTCATCCTTCCACCTTTTTAGGAGACTCATTCTCCTATATAAACTTCCACCATTACCATGAGCAGCTGGTTAGAAACTAGCTAGACTTAGCTTGGATTGTACAGAGCTTGTAGTGCTCAGATTGCTGCTATAGGTGTGGTGTGTTAGGAGTGGAAGTGATTGATTGCTTTGGGAAGTTTGTTTGTGACATTTGTGTGAGAGAGAGAGAGTTGTTTGTCTTGGGAGAACCATCATCAAAGGTGAATGCTTGAGATACATGCTGACTGATCCCTCCTGAGGAGTTTACCGACGTCAGAACATTTGGTTGTACTCTTCTCTATTCTGATTAATAATAGATGACTGCTATTATTGTTCCATTCTCGTTTGTTTATGCAATGGATAAATGTGAATTATGTCTTTTCTGACTGGCATATAGTTACTTTTACTAGATTTTACGCTTGCGTTTGCCTTCTCTTCGTGTGTGCAGGTGTCCGTTCGCGGGGATCGCGGAGGACTGTGACCAGCTGAAGCGAAGGAGCGAAGGAAACATCTCTTCGTCACGCGACAGCGCAGGAATCCAAGTAGGTGCTCTTTACTTCTTGTTTAATTGTAACTAGGAACATGCGTGGCAGCATTGTGTGATTGTTGCTAGACCCCTATTGGGCTAGTAGGGATCGCCTCTATCCGTAGAGGGGATTTACCTTCTCAACAATTTGGCGACTCCACTGGGGATCAGCCTTTTTGTCTCTTGAGTCCACTTTTGTGTTTGGCTTTGATTGATCTCTTTGTGGGTTTTTGGGATTGTCTTTTGTTGCTTATGAACTTTCTGGGTGTTTCTGGAAAGCGTCTTTATTATTAAAAAGCTCCTGCCTTTGGTTTGGGAAGTTTTTATTTTTGCTTTCCTTGTTTTTTACTCCCAGCGCGTTTTATTTCGGAACAGTCGCGCTGACATCGCGACTCTGTTTTTTGGTTTTCTCTTCATCGCGCCTGTACGTCTAACAGCCGCGCTGACCTCGTTTTCAAGGGCAGCGCGCTTTATTCGTGTTCTTCCGCGCTGACATCGCGCCCCCTCTTCTTTGCGATTTCGGTCATCGCGTCTGTGTGCCTTATATCCGCGCTGACCTCGTTTGTCCTAGGGCAGCGCGCTTTTTCCCTGACTTTCCGCGCTGACGTCGCAAAGTTACTGAAGGCCTCCCCCTGTCAGCGCCAAGTTGCTGAAGGCTACCCGCGCTGAGCCTGAAAAACTCTTTTTTGTCCAATTTGACCTCCTGAACCTCTTGCTGTGACTTTCCCTTCTTCTCCCCACTTGTCTGATGACTTGTTTTTCACTCTCTGAACTTTGAACTGTTTGATTACGGAGCTCAACTCCATAGGGTTTCGTTTTGCTTGGTTTTAAGTTTGCAAACAACTTCCCTTCTAGCTGCTTGGTTCATGTTTTCATCCTTACTTTTGCGATTACTGGATTGTGTTTGGGCCTCTAATTGACTGGTTGCGACTCTGGTCCGTCGGATGTTTGCTTTTCTCTATTTGATTTCACGCTCTGAACCCTAGGACATCTAGTGGCCGTGTGTGTGTCAAGCCTCCCGTGAGGATCTCTGTTTGCTTGATTGACCAGCTCGTTCTAGACTCGCTTTTCGCATTTTTTCAGTGATTGTCAGAGTGTATTGGATTGTGCTTCCAAGTGGTCTTTTTCGCTTCCTCCTTGCTTGCGATCCTTGCTTGTTTTGCAGAGCTTAGATCACATAGCTCGTGCATTGCCTTGTTTCCCTTTGATTTCGAGACTTTGGTTGAGTGTTTTCGGGAACTTCGTGTGCTCTCATTAAGTAGTTTACTTGGTGTTCAAGTTCCTCCAAATTCCTTTAGGTGTTTTATGTCACTAAAAGAAAACGAATTAGTAGCTTACTTTAAAATTCAAAAAGGAAAAGAACATTTCATTGATTTCCATTTTCAAAAGAAAAGTTTCCTTTCCTCGCTTTAGTTGCATTTAGCTGCTTGTTTGTTTGTATTCGTTTTGTTTAAAAAATTCTTTGCTCTTTCGTAGCTAGAATTCATCGAACGAAACGAAACTCTTTTGCATATAGATTGCATCTAAGTAATTGTGAGCGAACATACGATAGAGCTTGAAATCGAAACTTAATCTCAAGATCAACTATAAAATGAACCAAATAAATCTAAAAACGCATTGGAACTAAACGCAAATATTTAGAGGTCTAGGTTAGAGACGTGTTCCGGCGTCTTAAAACATAGTCACTGTTGTTTCACATTAGGTTGGGTGATTCCTCCTTCTGTGACTCGATAGTGGTCTAATACGGACTGCGCTCCCACGTACCGTCGAGTATATAGGGAGACCCCACTAGGCTTTTATCCTTTATCCATAGGAAGCCGAGTCGGCCGCCCTACAATTCGCAATGCAGTGAACACAGCATTCACGAAGATTGACCACCCGTACCCTAAAAAGTATTCTGTGGTTTTGCGAAGAGTTTGGCACACCCTCTACCTAGAGTTCCAGAGCAGTCACTTTTGATCCTTTTCGGACTCCCTAAACGAAAAGGTGCCTGTGAGCGTCTTGTCACTTCGTGCTCATTAAATATTCGAAGGAGACTGGAGTCATCTTTGTCCTTTTCTCGACTCCTGAAATATGAAAAGGTCAAGTTTGGTCCTTGCGTCTTAAAAATTAATTTGGCCACGATAACATCTCCTTTTTTAGGTCTTGTGTGCGATAGTTTTGAGTAGGCTTTTATCGATAGTTTCCTTTAAGAGTTCTAAGGGGTCTGGTCATCCTGGCTGACCCATCAACTCCCGGTATAAGTGACCAAGGTTCTCAATCCTCTGTTGCTCCCGAGGTACCAGTTGAAGGCGGTACTCTTCCCATTGTTCCGAGTATCCAGCCTATTGACGTACGGTCCCCAGGCAACCCAGATTACTTGGAGGATTGGAATCCCGTCTGGGAAGAAGATTGGGATACCCCCCAAACCCCCCGTACCCCTTTAGGTATGTCATCTCCAATGGAGGGGGCAGCTTCCAGCACGGGTGAGACACCCGCAGTCACAGACATCGAGACACCCGCGGTCACAGACATTAAGACCCCGATCCCGTCTTCATCTCCCCTCCCTCCACGATATCAATCACTAAGGGATAGGTATGATGCTAGAACAACTTCTACCACTATATGGGATCCTACTCTCGCTACCTCGATTGGCCCTTTTGTTTCGCAGCCTCTTTTCCCACCCCTCATGTCAGAACTCAACCCGCCCGTCACCTCAGTTCCCGCTCAACCTACTGTTTGTGTAGCACGTTCGACTCCGATCGTTAGTGCTGTACCGATTCCCTCGTCTGAAGTTCCTCAAGCTGGTTCTTTTGTTGGAGGCATTCCAGGATTAGGACCGTATGATGCTTATGGGGAACCTATAACAGACCCAGATTACGATGGTCCTGTTTTCTTCTTCGATGCAAATGGTGAGTTCCTTGAGGAAATCTCAGGTCTCCCTCGTCACCCCTTCGAAGAGAACGAGGAATCTTTGAATGTCAGGTATGACCACACTACTAAGTACTTTGGAAACCGAGACCCTCCTCGGCAGCCCATAGGACCACCCAATCAGGACCCGTCATTCTACGTGCAGCCCCCTCAAGGGCAACCATTATATGGCCTGCCTGACCCAGGACAATCTGGGCACCCACAAGGTCAACCTTACCAGGAACAACCTATGGACATGGGAGGTCCGCCATACCCATATCAGAATCAACCTACTGGGCAGCCAGAGCAACCGTCTTTTCAAGACCAGCTTGGTTTCCAGCCAGGGTACCCCTCTGGACAAACTGGCTCAGTTTATAATCCCTCAAATCAACCAGCTGTCCAGCAAGGGTATCCTTATGGCCAGGGTGGACAACCCTATGTTCAACAGGGCCCACCTACCCCTCGAAACGCAAATCCTTCTGGGCAAGGGGGGCAACCCTCTGCCCAGCCTATATACCCAAGAGGGCAGCCTGCCGTACAGCAAGCCCAACCCTCTTCCCAACCCGGTTACAGTGGGGGACAAACGGGCCAACCGTCTATACAGCCAAATCAACCCGGGGTCTACCCTCACCGTCAACCTGGACAAGCTGGCCAGCCTCAGCGTCAACCAGCTATCCAACCAATTCGACCACCCGTTCCGCGAAGACAACCCTTGGTGGCACATGGACAACCTGGCGTTCAGCAAGGCTATCCTGCTGGCCAACCAGGTCCATCTCGAATCCGACCAAGTCAACCTTCGGGACGTGTAGTCCAACCTCAACCGGTTCAAGGACAATACTCTGGGCCTCAGACTCAAACAGGTTATCAACCTCCATATCAAACGCAGCCTGCCTACCAGGCTCCGTATGCGACCCAGCAGTCACATGGCTACCAGCAACCCCAGGGGCAAAATCAGTATGCTCCTTACCAAAATTATCAGCGACCACAGGTCACTCCCTATCAAAATTATCAATATGGTCAACCTGGCGGGCAAGCTGCTAATTCATGGGGAGCTGGGGGGCAAACACAGGGACAGTCGTCCGCACACGGACAAAACTCCTACGGACAAACTCCCTATGTGCCAGGTCCTTTCGGACCAGGTCCATCGGGACAAAATTCCTATGTCGCCGGTCCTTTTGGGCCAGGTCCGTCTGGACAAAGTTCGTGGGGGCAACCCCAATCTGGGTGGAACCCTAATACCGCCTCCAACCCTCAGCCACAGATGTCCTTCAACCCGCAGCTACCATTTTTGGCTACGTTGGAACTCCCCGATGTGTCCAAGTTAACAAACGATCCTATTTTGCATAACTCATGGTGGCCACCGGTTCCGACCAAAATACCAGGTGACTGTCCAAAGTTCGATGGCAAAGCCGGAGAGGATCCTCAAGCCCACGTAATGACATATCACCTTTGGTGTTCATCTAACTCATGGCTTGATGATTCTATCCGACTGCGCCTCTTCCAGAGGACCCTCACTGGTTCGGCCGCAAAATGGTACATCGAACTTCATCGCGGTATGTTTTCAGACTTTAACTCGTTGGCTATGGCCTTTGCTCACGTCTCTAAAACAGGATACGGCAACGCACATCTCTGATCATATACATGAATGGAGAAGGCGCCGTCGTTTGATTAAATTTTGGATTCCCGATCAACTCCTGACCGACTGGTTTACCACGTCCTTTGTTCCTAAAATTGCCAAGGATATTGCAATGGGGGCGTGTGTAACTGAAGAGCAAGCGATTGCGCGAGCTCAATACCTTGACTTAGTATATTCTCAGTCAGGTACTTTGTATGACTATTTGCCAGATGCCCCGAGGCACGGACAAACCAAAGCTCCACCGAAACCGTCTGTGGATGGAGTTATTGGCTCCGTGAATTCACCAAGTAAGAAATCAACCGCAAACTCTGGGAAGCAGAAACAAAACGCCTCTAACGAGAATGCTTCTCAGAGCCCATCTATTCCTGGGAATACCTCCGAGGTAAATGCCGTTCAGTCCACCGCGGCAGACAAATCCTCGAAAGGCAAAAAGAAAGGAAAGGCCAAAGAAAAATCCGGACAACCTAAGCAGAATCCTCCTAAACCTCCCACCGAGGACGGAGCCAAGCGGAAGCCTAAGTATCCCTGCCTCATTTGCGAGGAGGATCACTACACCAAGGACTGCCCCAGGCGGTCCGAGGTTAGTCGGCTTTTAAAAGGTGCTTCAGGGTCCCCCGCCGTGCTTAAAGAGCCTTTCCCATCCCAGCAGACGCATCAGGTGGCAGACCCTTCTCAATCCTCTTCCTCGTTCGGTTCTCAAGTATTCATGGCAGGAACCATCCCCGTCCACGTCACGACTCGAACGAAAGAATATCCATCTTCAGCCGGGAAGGAGCCAGAGGTCCCCTCCAGCGCTCCCGCATCTAGTTCTGGCCCTCTTCACATTGAACGGCCCAGCACCGAGACGATCCCCCGACCCCCTCCCAAAGGTGTACTCAGGAAGTCATCTTATAACCCCAATGCTCGTGCCGCTCAGCATTATAGCATTGTCGAGGACTTAGCTCAGGCTCCGTCTGCTATGTCCGCGTTAGAAGTCCTCTAGAGCTGCCCCTCCCAGAGGAAGTCCCTGCTATCAGCAATTGGTGGCATCGACCCGGCAGATTCGGATCTCATTTCTTTCGACCTCGAAGGTTTCACGCAGAGATTACCTCATCAGGTGGCCTTCCTTATACAAGTTCTCATCAAAGGCAAGACGATTCACCGTACTGTCATTGATGAAGGAGCCTCAACCTGCATCATGTCGGTTGCTTGTTGGAAGGCTATTGGTTCGCCTGCTCTGAGCCAGTCTCCCACCACCCTAGAGGCGTTCGATGGAAGAGAATCTCGTCCACTTGGTATCCTCCCGCGTTTACCTATCTCTTTAGAAGGGAAAACTGTAGAAGTCGAGGTTGAAGTCGTTGACGCTAACCTCACTTACAACCTCCTTCTAGGACGAAGCTGGACTTATGCCATGCAAGCCGTGGCTTCCTCCTTATTCCGTGTCGTTCGTTTTCCCCATCAAGGAAAAATCGTCACGGTGGACCAGCTGTCCTTTTTTGCTTCCTCTTCTGAAGGGAATGTACCATTCGTGGAGCATACCTTCAAATCGCTCGAGAGTGTGGGTGCCGGATTATTTAAAGATCCCTCCTTGATGGGAGTCTTTCCCCTCCCACCTCCAAATCTCGCCTCCGTTAACATGATCACGACGCATTCTGATCCATGGGTTCTCCCTCCCGTGAATCAAGAAGACTCCTGGGGCGAGATGATGCCGTTGAGCCCAGCCGAGCTCAACTACATCGAAATAGTTGCTGCATCGGCTTCAATCCCCGGACTTGCTATTCCAGGCAGCGTTCCCGATTCACCTCAAACCTTCCCCTGGTTGGGAGAGAAGGCCACCTCGGACCCCTTGAAGGAATCATTCCCATCCGACGAGGCTATTATTGAGACTATGTCTCCCGAAGAGCTCCCTTGGTTAGATCACCACCATCGCTCTTCGTTCCTCCCTCCTCATTCGGAAATGGCCACGTGTCTCGGAAAGTTTGCTTCATGTCTCCCACATATCCCTCTCCAAACACCTATCTAGTTATATCAAGTGTCTTCGGAAGGGAACATGGGTAACATTACGCAGACTTTGGCTATCGACATCTCTGTCAAAACAGGGGTTGTCGAAAATATTCATATTGGAGTCACATGTACTCCTGAGGAAATTCAAATCTACACAGATCTATTTCGTGAATTTCGTGATGTTTTCGCATGGTCTTACGAAGAAATGCCCGGCATTGACCCCAGTATCGTGGAGCACGAAATCCCTACCTATCCTAGGGCTAAGCCTGTTCGTCAGCGTTTACGCCCGGTGCACCCTCGAAAGGCTGCAGCCATCAAGGCCGAAGTTGAAAAGCTTTTTCGAGCTGGTTTCATTTATGCCATTCCCCTCACGGAATGGGTATCTAATATAGTTCCTGTCAATAAAAAACAGGGCACTATTCGGGTTTGTGTTGACTATCGCGATATCAATCGCGCCTGTCCAAAAGATAACTTTCCTACGCCTTTTATTGATCAGCTTATCGATGATTGCGCAGGAAGCGAAATTTATTCGTTCATGGACGGCTTTTCTGGTTACAACCAGATCAACATAGCCCCCGCAGACCAGCACAAGACTGCTTTCATTTGTCCTTGGGGCACCTTCGCTTACAAGAAGCTACCTTTCGGTCTTAAAAATGGCGGCGCCACTTTCCAGCGTGCGATGTCGTATGCTTTTCATGATATCCGAAACATCGTACAGCCTTACCTGGATGACCTACCCGCTCATTCAGCTAAACGTCAAGACCATCCATCTCATTTACGCGAAATCTTCCTTCGCTGTCGACACTACCGTATTCGACTCAATCCGCATAAGTGTGTCTTCTGCGTGGAATCTGGCCGACTACTCGGGTTTATCGTCTCCCGAGAGGGCATCCGTTTGGATCCCCTTAAAGTCGAGGCCATTGTGAATCTTCCTCCCCCTGCCACTCTACAGCAATTACAAAGCTTGCAGGGAAAAGCCAATTTTCTCAGACGATTCATCCCAAATTATGCTGAAGTGGCCAAGGGTTTCACGCGATTACTAAAGCGAGACACGCCCTTTCATTGGGACGCTATCGCTCAGCAATCTTTTGAGCGTCTTAAAGACCTTCTGGTCTCAGCTCCGCTCCTAAGACCTCCAAATTACCACCGTGACTACACCCTTTATCTGGCCGCTGCCGATACCACCATCGGCATGGTTTTAGTGCAAGACGATGACGATGGCTCGGAGCACGTTGTATACTATCTTAGTCGCAACCTCCTTGATACGGAGACTCGCTATGCATATGTCGAAAAGTTGGCATTGGCCGCTGTATGTGCCGTCCAACGTTTCCGTCATTACATCCTGTTGCGCACAACGACCGTGATCTCTGACTGCAACCCCATGACCTATATTTTATCACGTCAGTTGCTGGGGGGCAAATACTCGAAGTGGATCGTAATCCTCCAAGAGTTCGACTTGGAATTTACTGCCGCCAAGTCCAAGAAATCACTGGTCTTTGCTGAACTGCTCTGTTCCTTACCATCTCAATCTGCACCATATCATTCAGAGGAGCAAATTCCGGATGAAACGCTCTTTCTCATCAGCACTCTCGACCCATGGTACGGGGACATCATTGTATATTTACAAACGTCTTCGTTTCGTCCCAATACATCAAAGGAAGCCCGACGACGGATACGTCATCAGGCTCAACCGTATCGCATTTTAGGCGACACCCTGTACCGCCTCGGCGTCGATTCTATTCTTCGCCGATGCTTAACTCTCGAGGAAGCTGAGCGAGTCATGAATGACTGCCACTCCGGCGCTTGTGGCGGCCACATGTCCGGATACGCTACCGCTCAAAAGATCCTCCGCGCTGGTTATTTCTGGCCTTCTATATTCAAGGATTGCATCCTTGCTGTACGCGCATGCCATGAATGCCAGGTTTACCACCGGAAGATGCGTGCACCTGTTGCACCACTGCACCCTGTTGTAACCGTAGGTCCATTTGCCAAATGGGGCATCGATTATGCGTCCTGTAACCCTCGTTCGGCCGGGGGGCATGGGTACATTATCGTTGCCGTGGATTATTTCACCAAGTGGGCCGAAGCGATGCCTACATTAAACGAAGACGGTCACACAGCGGCGCAGTTTTTATTCAATCATATCATCACTCGCTTCGGAGTCCCTCAGGCTATTGTTACAGATCATGGAAAGCATTTCCGAAATCATATGATGACAGAGTTAACGAGCCAGTTAGGCTTGCGTCAAGATAGTTCGTCACCATACTATCCTCAATCTAACGGTCAAGTTGAAGCTGTGAACAAAGTTTTGATCACCATGCTTCAACGCACCGTCAATACACACAAGTCGAACTGGCATCTAATGCTTTTCCCAGCCTTGTGGGCCTACCGGACTTCTGTGAAGGATGCCACCGGTTTCACCCCGTTTCAACTGGTCTATGGACTGGAGGCTACCCTTCCCGTCGAATGTGAAATTCCTTCATTAAAATTAGCTGTCGAGTTGCTTCCCAACACCACTCCGGTGGAGGAACGGCTTCTTTACCTAGAACGGTTAGACGAGACTCGTCGTTTGGCCTCTCTGGCTATCGAAGCGCAGAAGAAGAGAGTCAAAGCTCACTTCGATCAGAATATTCATCCTCGTTCCTTTGTTGAAGGAGATTTAGTACTGCTCTACGATCAAGCTAAGGATAAGCTGGGGGCAGGAAAACTCGAATCCATGTGGTTAGGTCCCTACATCGTGAAACGTGTTTTACAAAAGGGCGCATATGAGTTGATTGATTATGAAGGAAATCCTCTTGACAAGCCCCGAAATGGGCTGTATCTAAAGAAGTACTATGCATAACTGCTCACAGTCACTTTGTATATACGTGTGTTTTTGAGTTTTTACTGCATGAGTTTCTTTTGCTTTGGTGTGAAGGCGTGTTTTTGCCCCTTATTATGCTTTCTCTTTCCTGCGCAGATGTCTCGTACTCCTTATGTTGGTTTCGCTGATGGTGCCTGCCGTAGTACTTGTAATTTGTCTTCGGCAGCGTGGGTGATCTACGATCCTCACGGGGAATTGATAAACCTGCAGGGTGTATGCCTAGGTCGTACCACTAACAACGTTGCCGAGTACAGTGCTGTAATAGAATTACTTGCCGAAGCAGTTGACCTCGGCATCCGAGAGCTAGTGGTGAACCTGGACTCCCAGCTGGTTGTCCATCAACTCAACAGACGATATTCCGTCAGAGACCAGCGCATATTAAGGTTGTACCTACGTGTAAGATTGTTAGAACGGAATTTCGATTACATTACTTATCAGCATATTCCGAGACGATTAAATACGTTGACTGATGCATTGGCAAATCGTGTATTAGATAGACATTTGCGAAACAGATAAACATCATACAAGGAAGGAAAGAATAGCATAGTAAGACCATAAGCATATGTAAATAAATCATTCCAAGCATAGTTTGCACGTGTGTTTTTAAGCTTGCATTAAACATATAAAATCCATGAGTCGAGTGTCGTGCAAATTCATACATAAGATCACACATTGTACTGAACAAACGCATAACACAGGATAACACATCATCACATGTAACAACGACTCATCCAAAAACCGGTATGTATATATATATATATCGTGTGGCGCACTGAGGCGCTCAAAAATAGAAATACATGTCCCAAAATCTCATACATCTGAGTCATAATGTCTCAAAATAAACAGTGGAAATAAAACCTAGGTGACTAATCGGCTGGATGGTGCTCTCTGTAGTACACAGCCGCTCGTGCCACCCGCCTCAGAAGGCGGTGCACTCTGGGTTCCACACCCACTGTGTGGATCTGATGCTCCACAGGAACCTCCTCAACCCCCTGGAAGTCCGGCACCCCCTCCAGCAACCCCTCAAGGTTGCGAGCCACAATCTCTGGTGTGTTGGCCCCTGGAGGGGCTAAGGCCAAAGCTCCGGCTCCCGGGCCCTCTCTCCGTGCCGTGGCAGCCAGGCCAATCGGTCTAGTAGGCCCCACATCTGCATGACAAGACATTTATTAAGACATGTACATAGAAATTTAAAAAAAAAAAATACAAAACTCAAAAGACAAAAAGTGTCATACCTGCATCATCCCACTGTTCACCCGGAGGCAGCACCAAGTCAGGATCATTGCGGAAATCCATCCCCGCATATGGCCAATCCTGTACGAAGATCTCCTACTGGTCCAACCAGTCTCTGAAATATACCCCCCAGCTATGTGGTCGGCCGCCATCCCCACGTGGCATAATCCGAGCCCATCATGAGGCCCTCGTCTCTCGAGGATCTCTGGGGGCATCCACAGCCATAGACTGTAGTCGCATGGCTGGTACTCGCTCCAGAATGAGCGGGACCAGGATCGATCCATACCCGAACTGCTTCGTCTCTCCGCGACGGCAGTTGCTCAATTGCCTCTTCATGTTGTTGCACACTGCAGTGCACCAGTCAAACACGGTAGGCTCGAGGCACTCGAGGGCTAGTAGGAGATGGGTCTTGGATGCCTCGTGGTTCGCCATGCTGCCCGCTGCCCGGGTCACCATGAACAGGATGGTGCGCAGCACTATGTCTCTCACTGTGGGGATCGAGCACTTCCCACTCCGCGTTTTCACCGCCCCCGGGCAAACCTCAGCCATCAAGTCATCCAGGGTACCACCGCTAGGTCGCTGCCCCTCTAAGATGGGCCTCGCACCTCGGCGCGACAACCCAGTCAAGAAAAAGATATCCATATGGTCAAACTCAATGTCGTGACCACGGATGGTGAACTTTTGGTCCACCGGGTTCCATGCCCTGATCAGCAGCTCCAGCAGATCATGTTGGGCCCTCAGACGCGGCGTAAGGAAGAATTTCATGAATCCACACGCCCGCATGGCGTTGCAGCAATTTACGTCTCCCCAAGCAGCCACATCCTCTACATCGTGGACTCTCTCTTGCCATTGAAAGGCCATGGTGTCCTGCATGAACAATAAAAACCAATCAGAAGTGCTTCCATGTAAAAATTCACGTTCATTTTCAAAAACAAAATTTTTTCCGCGCCAGCGCGGCTGTTTTAGAAACAGCCGCGCTGACAATGGCAGCGCTTTGTAAAAAATGCGAGGTCAGCGCGGAAGAACACGCCTTTTCCGCGCTGACCCGAAGTTGGTTACATTGACTATTTTTCGATCAGCGCGACCCCGTGGGCAATTTCCGCGCTGACCGAGGGCGCACCCATGCAAATAAAAAATGCCCGATTGGGCCTATTCAACCGTTAAAAAACTCCTAAAACGAACCAGAATGCAGGGCAAAGGAATGGGAACCTACCTGGAAGAAGCAGATCTGAAAATGGTCTCCGGATGGGCTGGCAATCGCTCCGTCAACTTTTTGGTTTCTCCACGTTCTTCGCACTCCAAATAGTAAAATGGTAAAAATGACTTATTACCTCCCCCTATTTATAGTAAAAACTCCTAAACTATCATATTTTTTTTTGGGTTTTTTACCATTTTTAGCCATAAAACTAGCCTTGGTTCTGTTTTCAAGCATGTTTCCATATGTTTTTTACGTATATCGAATGGATTTATGCGGGTAATGCCCTTGTGCAGGTACAGGTATCGCAGCTTGGTCATGACAATTCACGATTCATATGATTCCCAAAGTGTCGTCTCTAAGCTCTTTTCCGACGTTAAACAAGAGAAGATGGCCGAGCTCCCTTTCAGCTCGTTAAAGGGAACGAAAGGCGGTCGTTTTTAAGCTCTTTTTCCGACCGTTAAACCAAAAAGATCGCCGGGTGTTTGTCGTTTCGCACTCGATATTGGCTCTAAAACGACGTGTCTTCGACCACTTTTTTACTTTTTCCGGTCGGCGACACTATTTATGAAAAGTACTCCTCGGTTATAATGGCCGGGCGGTTCTTTCGAGCACAGTTTTATACTTTTTCGGGCTCGAGAGACACAACTGTACGAAAAAGGACCCCCCTTGGAGTCTCCTTTTCCGCATTCTTTTCAGACTCTCGAAACAAGAAAAGAAGCCGAGTTTTTCCTTTGTCAGGCTCGTTAAACACTCAATGACATCGGATATTGTCAACATGACACACACCAAGCATATGTTATCCCCGTCAAGCTTGTCATCCAAAAATAATCGGGGTACCTGCCTGCAAAGGTGGGGAAAATGGAACTTTGATTACAGTCGTCTCGGCAGTACGTCACTCTTGAACATGGCACTCCGCTGTTTCGTGTCTGGGTGGGATCATCTCATCTCGTTTTCACTAGCCTCCATGGGTTTGGGACATCCTATTTGACCTCTCATCTGTTCGTTGCCGTCATCATCCTACCCACTGCTCATTTGATGTCAAGTGCTGCCAAATCCGTTACAGTGCCGTTATATGTTCAAGAGAAGTTGTCCTCTGCCACAAAGCAACCTCGTTCGCTATCTCATCACAAATTATTATACCTCTGTCTCGTATCGATGATGTGGGAATCATCATGGCCCACCTTCGATCAAGGCCACTTCTCGTCGACTTCAACTCATTATCCGAGAAAGTGACTTAGAGACTCTTTCCAGGTGCCTTGGAGCCTGCATGCCTCAATGGCAGGTTCCTCGTGTTCGACGCAAGGTTTACATCATTGACCTACGATCGAATGATTCCGTGGGTGTTCGACACCAGCTCATTGATTCACACGCTACGGATTGTACCTATAGTACCTTGAGGGCCATTGTCATTATTGGTGGTACCTCTCGCGTCTGTTAACGGTTCTCATCATTGGCCGTAATCAGACGATGTTCATGCATGTTCGACTCCAACCCCTGTATTCACATGTGCGGACTTGTACTCTGTTCGGGTCGAGATGGAGCGCAAGACCCTGGATCCTTGCTCATTGTGGTCCAGGTTGCGATTTTGTGGATAATCATTACATGACTCATTGATGGATGGCTGCGCCCATACCTGAGTCTTCATGGATGGCTGCGACCATACCTTGTCATTATTATGGTCTCTTTAGCTGGGTGGCTGCGTCCATACCATAGACCAGTCTCGCGTGTCTTTTGGATGGCTGCGCCCATGCCTAGACTGCATGTATATGATTGTCAGAGATTTTTCGGTACTTCCTGGTGGTGTTCCAGTTCGGCGTGTGTTGTAAAGCATTTCACCCCTCCCACTCTCTCGGTCTTCATGCTTTAGGGGGCATCTGTTACACAGTAATTTATCACTGCCTTCCTGTCAGTCACCCTGCTGTGTCCAGAAGTCACAATCACTAAGTGTTTGATCCCTGAACTGGCTTAAAACCCATTTTTTCCAAAGTTTTGTGTATCAGCGCGTCTGTTCCTAAAATAACCGCGATGACCAGCGCCCCACAGTGTATTTCGTGCGCTGCCATCGCGGAAGAACATCACTTTTCCGCGATGACGCACAGCACGGCTTTCGCGTGTCCTTCCGCGCTGACATGACTTGTTCAGTTATTGTTATGTGCTGACAGCGCGGCAGTCTCCATATAATCCGCGCTGATCCAGTTTGGGCGAATTTGTTCAAACAACCAGCCTTCCAGATCTCTCCAGGCTTGGTTGTTAGCTTTGTGAATATCGACTCCCTTCTGTGGCACGTCTGTTCGACCCTTTGCAACTACTCCCCTTGAAGATAAGCTCATCCTTCCACCTTTTTAGGAGACTCATTCTCCTATATAAACTTCCACCATTACCATGAGCAGCTGGTTAGAAACTAGCTAGACTTAGCTTGGATTGTACAGAGCTTGTAGTGCTCAGATTGCTGCTATAGGTGTGGTGTGTTAGGAGTGGAAGTGATTGATTGCTTTGGGAAGTTTGTTTGTGACATTTGTGTGAGAGAGAGAGAGTTGTTTGTCTTGGGAGAACCATCCTCAAAGGTGAATGCTTGAGATACATGCTGACTGATCCCTCCTGAGGAGTTTACCGACGTCAGAACATTTGGTTGTACTCTTCTCTATTCTGATTAATAATAGATGACTGCTATTATTGTTCCATTCTCGTTTGTTTATGCAATGGATAAATGTGAATTATGTCTTTTCTTACTGGCATATAGTTACTTTTACTAGATTTTACGCTTGCGTTTGCCTTCTCTTCGTGTGTGCAGGTGTCCGTTCGCGGGGATCGCGGAGGACTGTGACCAGCTGAAGCGAAGGAGTGAAGGAAACATCTCTTCGTCACGCGACAGCGCATGAATCCAAGTAGGTGCTCTTTACTTCTTGTTTAATTGTAACTAGGAACATGCGTGGCAGCATTGTGTGATTGTTGCTAGACCCCTATTGGGCTAGTAGGGATCGCCTCTATCCGTAGAGGGGATTTACCTTCTCAACAAGCATAGTTCCTTATCTTGTGTCAAGATCGTTTAAAAAATGAAACAAGGGTTTTGAGGATAGTTCTTTTCCTGTGTCAACCTCACTAAAAAATGAAACAACTCCCACAAGTCTTTCCAAGATCTTGAAAGTAAAGCTTCATTCCATCCACCTCATTGAATGCAATGAAGCTTGGGGGGCATGTACCTAGTTTTGCGTCATTATGCTGGGGGCATGTGAACTTATAACAAGCATAGTTTTTCGTTTCAAGCTTGCGCAAACATGAAACCGAATCCGAGCATAGTTCTTTTCCTGTGTCAAGCTCGTTAAAAATGAAACAAATCCTCCTCTACTTGAGTCGAGAGATTGACTAGATCCCATAAATGTTAAGTATTTAGGTTAGTTATTTTAGTTTTGGGTAATTTTCTTATAGTTGTAGGTCGAGTCTTTCAAGTAATCTCATAACTCAACCTTCATTTCATCCAACTGGTTGAATGAAATGAGGCTAGGGGGGCATGCGCTCTAACAGTTATACGTAGGGGGCATCAAGCATAGTTTTATCTCTGTTTCAAGCTTGTGAAAAAATGAAACTACTTTGAAGCATAGTTTTTATCTGTTTCAAGCTTTTGTAAAAATGAAACCTATCTCGAGTCAATTTCAGTTATTTTCAAGACTCGTTAAACTCATGAAAATCCCGAGATTATTTTGCCATCTTTCATTCTCGTAAAACAAATGAAAATGCCGAGTTCTTTCCGTCTTTTCCTCCTCGTAAATTAAATTGAAAGTTGGCCATATGAGAACATTTTTATCATTTTTTCGAACTCGTTAAAACTTACGAAAAAGTGAAAACCATGAGTACATTTTTATCCCTTTTTCGAACTCGTTAAAACTTACGAAAAAGTGAAACTTCAGAGTCATCTTTTAAGCCCTTTTCTGACTCCTAAAACATGAAAAGATTGCCGAGCGTTTCTTTTACACTCGTTAAAACGGAATTAAAAGACGGTCCCCTTATAGCTCTTTTCTGACCGTAAAATCAGGAAAAGATTGCCGTGTTTTTGTCGTTTCAAACTCGATACGGAAATAAAACGACGTGTCCTTGATCGCTTTTTACTTTTCAGGTCAGTGACACTAATTATGAAAGTACTCCTTGGTCGCAAGATCAAGCGATTCCCCCAGGTATTATTTTATACTTTTTCGGGCTTGAGGGACACAAATCTACGAAAAAGTTCAACTTGGAGTCTTCTTAAGTTTTTCAGACTCTCTAAAATTGAAAAACGCCGAGTTTCTCCTATATTGGGCTCGTTAAACATTTCACAGTAAAGGACCTGTTCAATTACAAACAGGAACGAACCACTCCTTCCTAGGGTTCGAATCAAAACTGGGTTGGACTCATCCGAAGGATGAGCTTATAATCAAGCATATGTTATCCTCCTCAAGCTTGTTAAAAATAAAGAGGTACTTGCCAGAAATGGTGGGGTAAAAGAGAGAAGAATGAGCCTATTTGTTACCTTTTGTCTCAGAAGAAACTTTATTACCACTCTTGGACACGACATGTTTCATTCACCTGGGTTGGGAAATCTTTCACCTCACAGTTGATCAAACCACTTTTGAAAGTCTTCAACCGGGTTCCAGGGATTAACTTTGAGCTATTTAGCACCAAACCATCTGTCGTGTCGTTATGTGTTCAAGAGGTCTGCAAACAAAACTTTCATCTGCAAAATACTTGTCATCCATTTGACCATCCCTGAGTCAGTCCTTACAGCAACATTTCTCCAACTTGAACAATGATTTCGTGTTGTGGGTTTGCCTGCAACGGGTCACTTTCTATCGACATCAGCACATTATCTAGAGAGATGACTTAGAAATCGTCAGTACCTTGAAGTCTGCATGCATCAATGGCAGGTTTCTCGCCTTTGACGTCAGTTTACATCATTGACTTTCGATCGAAGGATTCCATGAAATGTTCGACATCAACTCATTCATTCACATCTCATGGGTTGTACTGGGTACTTTGAGAACCATTGACATTACTGGTGGTCTCTCTCACGCTTGTTAACAGTTTACATCATCGACTGGTAATCAAGCGGTTTCTACCATGTTCGACATCGACTCATTTATTCGCATGGTTAGAATCGTACCAATTCGAGAAGTAGGAATGAAGACCCTGGATCGAATCTTTACCATCCAGGCTGCGAGGAGTTTTGTATTCATTATCTAAGTAGACTAACCATAAACAGATGGCTGCGCCCATACTGTGTCTACAAAAGTCTATGATTATGATGTACTGCAAAATCATTTCTGTATCAGAGTAGTTAGTCTGTTAGTTAAAATTTTAATCTGAGTATGGGAATGCCTACCTCAGTGATGATATAATCTTATACATGTATTCTATGTTGAAAATTGCAGGTTCTGACCAGGTTCTCCATGAGATAATCCTCGAAATGATAAAGCGCTTCACCCTTCCTAGATAATACAAAACCCTAATCTATTCCAGGCTTCACACTTTAGGGGGCAATCTGTTACACTAAAAAATGTCACCATGACTATTTACAGTTGGTATGGCTCTATCAACAGTCATACTACCCTCTTAAGCAAGTCTTATGCCTCTGCTATCCATGTCAAACTCCAAGAAAGAGAGAAAGTCTTTATAAATATGTTTATCTCTGGGTACGCAGGTTCTCTCAAACCTTGCCTGCGGGTACGCACCTATTGTTCATAAGGTCTGCGTCCAAGGACGCTCTGTATCTAAAGGGCAGGTGCGTCCCTCTGAAAAGGTTAAAATGCACAAGTTTTATCTTCAAAAACTTACTTGTGGTCATTTCTAGAGCATTCTAGAAGGTTGTTTGACGTGTATTGAGCGCCTCCAGATGGTTCATGCACTCCTACCAAAGAGGAACTTATCCCATCAATAAGGGAGTGATCCCATCCAAAGAGGGGACTATCCCATTGATGGTGGACCTGATTAACTTCCTCTTGAGCACTATAAATACAGGCTTTGGGCCAGAAGGAGGAAGGTTGAAAGCTATAGATTTCTAAGGGTAAATGCTGCAGGAATTAGGACTCCCATTTAGAAGCTTGTGAGGAGAGATTGTCATCTTTACTTGTTCTATTTGGAAGTGGGTGAGCTTTGTCAAAGTAGAGGAAGACTCTTGTGGACCCTGGAAGGAGCTTGAACAACACCAAGGCTCAGGTTGTAATGGTTCCTTTTGATTACCTTTAATGCAAATTGGTCCATTCTTCTCAATAGCTTATTGTTAATGGGTTATTTCATGTACTCCTTGGTCTATGTGTTGAATATGCTTTGTTTTATGTTATAATCAGGTGCTATTTAATTGTTTGACTGTTGGTGATTGCAGGTTTTGGAGAAAGGGAGGAGCTCATCCGGATCAACAAAGCTTGGACTTCTACAACAACGTTTGGACAGAGGTAAGAATGAAACACTTGATTTCTCATATCATAATGTATGTTTAGAGAAGGATAGCTCCAGTTTGTTTTGTTTGTCATTAGAATGTCTTAGACTTCTAGGAAGGTCAGCTGTGTCCGCACCCTTGACTGATTCCGTGTGACACACCTTTTGACTTGGTACTTTTGAGGATCATTTATGTGACTTTCGTGATCAGATATATACTTCAACATCATTGCTCAATTCTTCTATATGTGATATTGTGACATGGCATTGATATGTACTTTTACGTCTATGATTAGATGATCCACTATGTATTTCTCAGTTTCCTTTGTACATGTATGCATATTGGATCCGCTCTACACTTGATATGCAAACATTCTGTTATCACTAGAATCTATAGTTCATGTATATGTTAATTGTCCATAAGTTTTTATAAAGTCTTGAGGTCTTGTAAATAAGTTTGTTAACTTATGTCAATTTCAAATTTTGAAACTCAAGAGTTATGAATGAAATTCGTGTAAAGGCAAGGGCATTAGTCATCTTCCATCATGGTTAGTTATGTCATGTCATGTCATTGGTACTTGCGCAGTTTTGCAGCGCGGGTATGATCTCTTAGGTACTTGCGCAGTTTCGTAGCACGAGTGTGATTGGTCAGTTCTGCTGCTAAATAATGTTTGTGTGTTTTCGTAGCGGCCCGTTTGTCAGCGATTTCGTAGCGCATTCCTTTAAATTTGAACTGCCCGCGCTACGAAATCGGGGTTTCGGGCTGTTGTGCAGCATTTTTCCTTGAATGTCTAATCCGAGAAGTAGTGAGTCACGAGTCCGGTTATGATTGTTTCCTCACACCATTTATGTGTCATGATTAGCCATTACTTTGCCATCAGGTCTGATTTCATTGAGTTAGGTGTCAGTTTGGAGGACGTTATAGGAAGTGGTCATTCCATAATGTGTTTTTCATAACATATGAATGTCTTCTGCTCTATGAAAAGCGTGAGCTTTATTCTAAACAGACTACTGCAAGCGAGCCTGATTTCTACAGCCAAAGAGTGTTTTCGTGCTGCAAACCACCGTCATTTCCTTGTGTAGAATTGTGCAAAGAAACATGGAAAGAAAGGAGCACCGTTCGGGTAGATGTGTGAGAACAGAGCCGGAGGGATTAGATGTAACCCTCAGGGATGAGGAAGTAGCAAAGGCGTTCAGAGATGCTGGTTGTTGGCGGTTTTGTGAAAAACTCAAAGGTGGACATGCAGAAGTGACCAAGGCATTTGCAGTGAACTTCACGGGATTAAATTCAAAAGTGGCCATGCTGGAGTTTCCGGTTTCCCCTGAAGTCATTTCTACAGTCACAGAAATCCCAAGAGGTGGCCAAGAATGGTTCAAGAATTTCAAGTTTGATATGGGTCCGTGTAAGGAGTTCTTAAAGGCACCATATGTAGACGAAGATCTTGCTAAAGCTGTCCCAAGGAGCTATCTTAAGGAGAATTATGCTACATTATTGACATGCATCCAGAGGTACTTGACATGTGAAGGTCGGTACAACAAAGTCTACTCATATCATTTCAAGCTGCTACTACACTTCACTGGTAAGAGCTCAATAGACATCCCTTTTTACTTATTCAGGAGTATTACTAAGATGTGTGACAAGATTCAGTTGAAGAAGGAAGCTTATGAAACATCTCTTTTTCATCATGGTCTGGTTAAATTACTGGTGTTGGATAGCCTACATAAAATTGGTAAGGACTGGGATTCGTTTGTATTCATGGCCGGTTTCCCTAGTAAAACGGGCCTCACTCCATTACCTATAAGAGAAAGAGAGGATAGGAGTGAGGATACTACTTTGGCTGAGATTAGGAAAGAAATAACAGACCATAAGAAGCCCAAAGCTAAAACAAAGAAGCCAGAGAGGTCTGTAACAGTCAAAGAAACACCTGAAGCATCAGTAGTCAAAACTTCAAAATCATCTAAAGTATCTGAAAAAGAAGCTTCTAAGTTGCCTCTTAAAGAAACACGAGAATCATCTAAACAGAAGACTCACAAAAGAAAAGATGAAATTAAGTCTAGTGAAGTTGAAAGAGTTTCAAGAGTAAGAACTAGAGGCCAGCTGAACAAAGAAAAAGGAAAATCAGCTCATGTGGAAGAGAGTCCTGTTTCTAAGGGTAGTCTAAATGATTTGTTGGAAGCCATTGAATTAGAACAAGAACATCCAATTCAAGTTGAACCACTTGAAATAGAACAAGATCAATTGGTATCACCTATGCATATTGATCTAACACAATCTTCACCTGAAAGTTCTAAGAAGTCAAAGGCTTCCAAAAGGTTAAAGTTTGAAGAACCAGGTGAAGAGTATGCCTTTAAACCTCGCAGACCAATGACTAGGAGGCAAATGAAGGAAGCAGAAAAGGCTCAAAAAGAGAAAGTCCCTTCAGACATGCCTAGGACAGAGGCACTTGAAATCTTCTCTGAAATAGTCCAAGCAGTTAAAAACAAGAATAAGGACAATAAGGTGGTTATTAGTCAAAGTGGAAATGTGATTGCCATTAAAAAGCAAGCTGGAGCAAGTAAGGAGATACCTCAGGTTCATAATATTTTTAAAGAGAAGGCAGTGAGATATACTAGTTACAAGAAAGCTGTGATGAAAGGTAAAACAAGTTTGATCAGTCAAGCTAGTTCGGTATCTGACGCCTATGTATGGACAGTACCAGCTCTAAAACAGGCAAAAACTATGAAACAAATGAATGCAAGTCTAAGAGCAGAGAACAAGAGGTTGAAGAAGGAAGTCATCAGCCTGAAAGAAAAGCTAGACAAGCTAGCTAAATGATTCAAGGAGGAATGGGTTTTCTCAAATTTTGATATATTTTGGGCCATTGTCTTTTTAAAAGTTTTTGAGACTTTTTTGTGTCTTCACACCTGTATGGAAAGACTAAAGGAATCATAGATTTGAAATATTGCTGTTTTGAGGTTCATATATTTAATTTTGATGACCTACAGCAGTTTCGTAGCGCGCTACGAAACTGCTGTAGATGGCTGGTTAGGTTTAAAGCTTGAGTTGGAATGCTGAGGTCAGCATATATTTAAAAAGATGGTTTAATATCAGCATGGAGATTATAGAAGATCAGTCAGATATTTTGAAAAGGAGGCCAGGTGTAAATATTCAAAGAAAAAGCCGTAGTTTTGTCTTTTGCCTAAAAGTCACTTTATCTCCGAAATTTTAGGGTTTGGATAGAGTTGCTGAGGTGTTAAATGATACACTTGTCCAGTTGTGGGATGGCTGGGTTATGAGTTCTCTTCAGTCACACGGGACTATCCAAGGTTTAAATGGCTTAAAGATGGATCATTAATATATGAACACCGAGGGGAGGCAGCAACCAAGAATATAGGCTTCATTTTCTTTTCGGTTGTTGAATCATCTATGCATCAAGTATCCGGAGCTGTATATACATTGAATCTGTTTTAAGTTTGGATATGGTTATTATTGCAATACTACAGGTGGCAAGCTCCAAGGACACAGCAGGGTATACAAGGAAGAAGACTTAAAGTGCCAATATGATGAAATCCTCTGTTTTCGTAGCATCATATCTCTTGTAATCAATTAGTTTGTTTATGTTATTGTTAAGGTCATTTATGTCAAAAGCCCGAGCTCCCTTCATGCTTGATGAGGAGTCTCGTACAGCAGTGTTTTGATAGGCTATATATAGGAATAACTTAGATGTAAAAAAGGTTGGATACTTAATAGAAAAAGTGTGTTGTTTTGGGCCACTGTAAGACCTTTTTTGACAGTAATAGTAAAACAGAGTTATTCTCTTCTCAAGATTCTCGAAGGATTGTCATGGTCAAATGAAGTGATGATGTGTTATACCTTATGTTATTTTATGGTTTTGTTGTATGCAATCACTCAGAATTCATAATTATATGCTCTGACTTCCTGTGTATACAGCAAGCTATGTGTGGTGGAATATGTTTGACTTGTAATGCTAAGAGCCTTGATTTCTATGAGATCACTGTGTTTTTCTTGTCTACTTGATATTATAGACTCCATAGCCCAATGAGATATCTTTTGGTGTGTTTCCAACCAGTTATGTTTTCATAAGTAAATAAAGAGTTAGCCATCTAGTGTGTGAAGGATTTTATCAAGAGTTTTGAGAGAGCCCTCTCTGATCAAAGAGGCTAATCTTTGGTCTAAAGATAGGTTGAAATAGTTACATGAGACCATGCTTAGTTGCAGCCCCCTAGTACTGGTTTTGTGATAACACATTCTTTACTATCTTTGAGCATGGATATGTCCGCCTCGGACATGAGCTTTCTTTCTGATCTCTTCCATTGGTTTGGAAGATTGGGATCTGGTGATCTCCTCCCAAGTCCTTGCATGATTCTTTATATACACTTAATACCCATCATGTACCCCTTCTGACCTCATATATTAGGGGGCATTTGTTATAGCATCATTTACCATCTTTGTATAATTGATGCTCCGAGTCATGGCCTTGGGCAGCCCTTTCCCTTCAGACTTGGTCCAAATATTAAAAAATATTATTTTAAATTCCATACGTGACTCTACCCTACAAAAAGTGCATGCACATGCCTTTTCAGCTATACCCAACCCACGTATATGATTTAAAATATGAAAAAAATATAAAATCCCTATTTTTTGGGCGGGGTTTACGAGTTACACCGGAAACCTACTTATAGGAGCTCGTGGCCTAATTGTTTCCCAACTGAAAAAACTGTTTTGAGGTCATATAAATACACCTCATGGGGAAGGCCTAACGGGAGAGAAAGATAGGATATTGACATTATATCAAACTTTTCCCTGATCAATTCTGATTTATCCCTATGCCTCCTGCACTCTAGTAAACCCTTGTTTCCTCATTGTGATGTACATGTCATTTATATGACATCCGTGTGTATGTGTTTGAAAGAGGATTGTTGAGGGTTGGGCTAGACAAATCTAGAGCAAGGTTTCGCTTGGAGCCATGGATGAATCAGGTTGTATTCTTCCACATTCTTTTGTAGTCATCAATAAAGAAGTCATTTCTTTCTCCCGATGTTAAGATCTTAATGATTTAATTCATGTTTTAATATAATTGATGTATGATTTCATGTTTTTTAATTATATTCTTATATGATCTAACACTTATATCATGAACATGCTTTCATTTACTTCTGGTATATGTGCTTTGGTTGAATGAGCTGCAGGTTTTGAAGCATTAGATGAAACAAGGGGTTGGGCCCTACGGGAGCGACCTCAAACATAAGACCTTCAGGTAATACTTCTTCTTCCTAATTCAGTAGTTTAAGTATTAAGGATTCTTGTTTGTTTTATTCTTGTTGGTGTATGCCCTCTGCTCTTTTGGGGTGCTCAACCCATACTCTAGGGTGTATTATTCCCTTAATATCTCGGAAACCCTTTCAAGAGAAAAACCTAGCTAGAATGTGAGGTTGCTTTGTTGGAAATAATACTGAGAGGGGGGGTGAATCAGTATTATCAAATTATTTTCCATATACCTTCCAGATTTATACTTTAATTTATTCTTCAGATATTGATCATTAACTTGTATGTCAGTACCATATAATCAAGAACAAGGAAAAACAGATAGTCACACCAAAGAACACCAGATATAAGGTGGAAACCCAATGTGGGTGAAAACTACCTGCTGCAATATGTCTCTATCTTCTTTCAATTAGAAACTTCTTTACAATGATTTTGTACTGGTGCAGTACTTTACCAGTATGCAAGTTGCAACCTGCAGAGAGCTACAACCCTCTCTCGTTTTCCAGTCTCTCCTGGAAGGGAGCTACAACCCCCTTAGATCTTCTACTTCTTTAAGGACCACATTTCATTAATTTTCAAACTGGATCCAAGAACATCAAGTAATCATCAAGTAATCATCAAGTACATGTGAATCAACCAATCACCTTATATAATCAACCAATGAATCACCCAACTTCTCAGAATGTTGTAAACAAAAAAGAAATACCAGTAATCTAAACCCAGAACTCTGCATCAATAGATAAAAGGTAGCCAATAATTATTTCAAAAGGGGTCTGCAACTTCACCAATAGAAGCCTGGGAATATCCGCAAGTCTTCTATGTCTAGACTACGTAGATCTGCACCTGATCCTTCTTGTGCTCTACGTACCTCCGCATCTAGCCCTTCCTCTGACCTACGTACCTCTACTCAGATCCGCACTTGCATTGTCCGCCCAACAGCAAACCTCCGCACTTGATCCTTCTATTTCTCTCCGTATCCCCGCACCTTCACTTTCTGCCACGCTGCGTACCTTCGCACCTACGCCTTCTTCTGCACTGCGTACCTCCGCATTGTGCCTTCTGCTACCCTGCGTACCTCCACACCTGAACTGTGGATCGCCTGCGGACCTCTAAATAGAGCCAAATTAACAGTCCTCCAATGTACCACCGACTGTCAAATCCACAGATCTGATCACGCGCCCAAAATATCATGACCTATCAACAGATCCACCTTACACTTTACAGATTTCACCTTGATTTAGATCTAGCTCTTTAAACCGATTATCCAAAATTTTAGATCTTAAGATATTCAAATTTCACAAGTGTCTAGCCAAGTGATCTCCTTTCCTTTTTATAGGCAAGTCCTTATTCAAACCATGGGACAAAACCATCGAAAACCAATACAAGGGATCCAAACTGGGGTTCAATAATTTAGATCCTATACCACGGACCAAAACCATAGGATCATGAACGACGGGATAAATACCAAGGGCCAAACATAAGAAAACCCATGTGTGCACGTTTCTCTACATTGGAGTGAGTGAACTGGGGTCCGCACCTTCTGAACGGAACACCTGCGGGTATGTCCGCACTTCTTGGTTGGCGTACCTGCGGGTCCGCAGCTTCTCTTAGAATCACCTGCGGGTATCTCATTTTCTATGATTTTGAGAGCCTAAACAGAGATCTCAGGGGGAGCATAACCCTTTGCCCTTGATGTCAAAGGGGGAGAATGACGTTGAGGAACTTGAGTGAGTTTCCATCAAGTACAACACTTGTGCCATAGTGCCAAACCCGAATCATAATGCCAACAATCTCCCCCTTTGAACTTGATGGCAACCTCAAGATCCTCAACGGCATTCTCCCCCTTTGACATCAAGGGAAAAGGGTTATGCTCCCCCTAAGAACATGCTTAAGTCTTTGCTCTGCTGATCATTCTCCCCCTGACTATAGACTAGATCTGCAAAAGAAAAATTCTTCAAGAAGAACCATAATCCATCATACACCATCAATGATCTTGACAAAGGAGATAGAGACATATTAGCAACAAAATTCAGATCAACATCCATGTTCACCTTCTGTACTTTCTCCTCCAAGATCTTCTACCATAATGCCAACAATGCATTATTAGAAGAATATATGATCCCCCTGAACCTGTGCCATTTGATCTTCGACCAATCCATAAACCAGCAAATCTACGCGTATACCCCATATGAATCTTGAGTACAACCAACAATCTCTGAAACAGATAAGATTCAACAACAAGATGATGCATCAACTATGCCCAGCTTTTTCCTGAGGCATTCAAATGTTTCCCTGGGCAGTGGTTTGGTGAGAATATCAGCAACTTGTTCCTTAGAAGGAACATACTCCAATTTGACCTTTTGTTCCAACACTTGTTCTCGAAGAAAGTGATACTTGATCGGTATGTGCTTGGTTTTTGAATGCATGACTGGGTTCTTCGAAATGCTGATTGCACTTGTATTATCACATAAGATGGAGATAGGTGGTGTACAAGTGATTTGAAAATCTTGCAAGTTCTGCATCATCCAAAGGAGTTGAGCGCAGCAAGATGCAGCAGCCACATATTCCGCTTCTGTTGTAGATAAAGCAATCGAACTCTGTTTCTTGCTGAACCAGGATACTACTCTGGAACCCATAAAGAATGCACCACCATTTGTGCTCTTCCTGTCATCCACGCTTCCGGCCCAATCTGCATCTGTATAAGCATGAAGTGTGAGATCTGTATCTCTAGGATACCATAAGCCATAGTTTTGAGTTCCTTGAAGGTACTTGAAGATTCTCTTAACTGCCTGAAGATGAGTTTCCTTGGGATTTTCTTGAAATTTTCCAACTATTCCCACTGCATGCATGATGTTTGGTCGGGTACCTGTCAAATAAAGTAGACTTCCAATCCTAGATCTATAGGTTGGTTGATGCACTGCTGCTGATTCATCATTTGCACTGAGGTTGCATCCTGTAACCATGGGGGTACATACTGGTTTTGCATCTTCCATGCCATATTTCTTCAAGATCTGCTTGAGATACTTGGTTTGAGACAAAAAGATACTGTCTTCATTTTGTTGGATTTGCAATCCAAGAAAATATTTCATCTCTCCAAGCAAGGAAATTTCGAATTCTTTCTGCATCACCAAGGCAAAGCTTTGACTCATAGCTTCTTCATTGCTGCCAAAGATAATATCATCTACATACACAACAAGTATTAGCAATTTGTCATTTTCAATTTTTATATAAAGATTGCTATCTGTTGATCCTTTTGAAAAACCTTGTTGATGAAGATATTTGTCCAAACGGTAGTACCAAGCCCTTGGAGCCTGTTTAAGGACATAGAGAGCCTTTTTCAGTCTGCATACAAGATTTGGATCATTCCAAAGAATGAAACCATCTAGCTGCTCAATGTATACTTCTTTTTCTAAGTCTCCATTCAGAAAGTCTGATTTCACGTCCATTTGAAATACTTTGGACTTCTGAAAGCTTGAGAGATCATGGAACATTCGGATGACCTCAAGTCTTGCAGCAGGAGAAAAAATTTCTTCAAAGTCTATTCCTTCTTGTTGAGCATACCCTTTACAAACAAGTCTGGCCTTGTTTCTAATTACTTCCCCATTTTCATTCAACTTATTTTTGAAGATCCATTTTGTCCCTATGACATTCTTATCTTTTGGTCTAGGAACCAACTCCCAAGTGTTGTTCTTTTTTATTTGCTCAAGTTCTTCATCCATTGCCTTGACCCAACATTCATATTTGCATGCCTCTCTTACATTTTGTGGTTCAGTGGAGGAGAGTAATTCCAAATAACTTGAAGCTTCTGCAATTGTTCTTCTTGTTTGTACACCTGCCTCGTTTTGCCCCAAGATTTGAGATTCTGGATGATTCTTTTGAACATAACTGGATGGAGTCTTCTCTTCTATCCTTGTCTGTTCCTCTGGTGCCTCTTGAGGTTCTTCTTCATCCCCAGTCTGATTTGGAGGGTAGTCTTCATCCTCTTCGATATTTTCATAATTTAATTGCCTAGGAATGTTTCCTTTTTCATCAACCACCACATCAATGTTGTCAACAATTCTTCCAAGTATTTTATTGTAACACTTATATGCTTTGTTGTGGGGAGAATAACCAAGGAGAATGCCTTCATCTGCTCTAGGTTCAAGTTTACCAAGTTGTTCATCATTATTCTTAATATAGCATTTACTTCCAAAATTTTTGAAATGCTTTACCGAAGGAGTCTCACCATACCAGAGCTCATGAGGAGTTTGAGTGTTGTTCACTCGGACATTTGTTTTGTTGAGAATAGCAACCGCAGCAAATGCAGCTTCACCCCAGAAGGTTGTGGGAGTTCTAGACTCATCAAGCATAGCACAAGCCATTTGTTGAACCGTTATGTTCATCCTTTCCACCACTCCATTTTGCTGAGGAGTCCTAGCTATAGAGAATTCCCTTCTTATTCCATGTTCTTCACAGAAATCGAAAAATTCATTTGAGGCAAACTCCCTGTTAGCCTCCTGTTGCAACATGGTTTCATCTTTCATGATTGACAATTTTACATGCCAAATATGTCATACTTTGCAGGCTGCAGTGTTCCATATTTCCACAAGATGCCATGAACTGTGCTAGTCCAAATGGCACTGCTGTATTCCAATTTTGATGAGTTGTTCCAGTTTTGAAAAGTTTTCATTTAAGGGAGGTCCAAACAGTCTAATCTTGGTCTCCCTAGGTTTCAATTTCCTGTTTAGAATATAGAGAATGTATCTGTCCAAACAGTTTAATCTTGGCAGATTTGTAGATAGGTAGAGAATCAAAGGGACCCAACTGCTTAATCTGGGCCCTTGGCAGAAATAAGTGTAGATTTAGATAGGAAAGAATTCAAAAGAAAAATTGTAAATCAGGGTCTACAAGTCTAAGTGCACCCACCCAAAAAGAAGAAAAAATGTTAGGAAGGTAGGTTGGGTAGGTAGCTGTGAGGTTGCAAAATGATGATTCATGATCAATCTTGTGTTTGAAAGTCTTATATCTTTTTAGATCACAGTTATCAGGCAGTTTTTCATCTGGAGGAGCTCGAGCTAGACATAAATAACTTCCCCTTCTTCTCATTTCCCAAGCCATTTACTAACTTCCCCAAAGAGGTCAAGATTTGCTTGATTCCTCTTAGTTCCATCATTCTCCATATCAGCTGCCTTGGTGAAGATCTTCTTCGCTCAAGGATTTCATTTCTTTACAAGTTCTTTTCCCCAAAATTAGCATAAGGACCCTTAGCTTAGCACTTTCTAGTCATCTCCATATTAACTACTGACTGTATTATCTAAATCCCTAATCTGTACCCCCTTCCCCTACTAAAACTATGTATATAAATCCCCAAAATATTAAATATCCCCTCCCTGGCATTATAGCCATATTTCTTCTAAGTCATGGAAAAAGCAGTCTATCTGGGGTTGTTTTTAGCCCATCCGTGTCATAGCAGGAGTTAGATGACATCTGGTCATGCTAACAACCTCTCCCCTAGCCCTAAAACCCTCAAAAAACCCACTTTTTGCCCTTATTCTAAAAATCCATTCATAGAACATTAACCCACACTCATTTTAACCCCAAAAAACCCACATGAACCATTGCTTTTAACCCCCACCGTGCCACATTAAAATGGGAATATCCCCCGGATCCCCGCCCTTATACCGCCGCCACTTCACATTCGTCGCCAACCGTCCGATCACCCGCCCCGCAGATCAACGGTGGGAGGGCTTTCCCCTCTCCCAAGCGGCCAGAAGGTTAGCGTCTGGGAGATGGGCGGTATTCCCGCCGTACTCCCGCCACACTTCGCCTTCTGGGTTGTGGCAGAGCCCCCCTGACAAAGACACCCATCCTCAAAGGCGGTGTGCCCAGAAACCATTTATCGCCCTCCTCCATCCTATGTTAGCACCACGTTGACGCTGACGTCATCTTTCTGCATGGCCTCTTGCCACCGTACCGCCGAGTCACCCTGCCACGTGTCCTGCCACATCATCAGACCCATCGTACTACCACGTCACCTCCGTACATGCTGACGTCATCTTGCCACGTCATCTGCCGTACGAGGTTCGTCATGCTGACGTCATTAGCAATTTTGGCGCGAAGGGCGAAAATCGCACTATGGAGCCCCGGAATCAGTTTCTGAGGCAGTTTTTGATGCGCGATTTGCGCCTAGCACAAATCGCACATCGCTGGATAAAATGAGCCAAAATGGGGAATCTTCTAATCGCGCAGCCCCCAGCAAGCCCGAAAGGCGCTGAATGACCTGTTTTTCTTCGCGAAGCATGCATAAAGGAGAAAAAGATAGTTCTAGAGGAAACAGAGACCGAACAACGACCATTAACTTGTGATTAGACCCACAGCAAAGGAGAAAAGCAACCCAATTTGTCAGAGAGTATCAGAGGAAAGAGAAGCAGCAAAGTGTACCAGTTAAATTGTTTAGTAGAAACCTTCAGTTCCCAAAGCAGGTTAACATTGAATGGTCGCCAACAAAGTCAAATAAATAAGTGTAAGCCCATCCCTGCCTTCAAATCACAGCTAAAACATTTAAGGCGGCTGAACAACAAAGAACAGAAACCCATGCACAGTTATTGCAGAGGCAACTGCACCAAGCCACCGAGGACAAGCACATTCACTTCATTTTGATATGACAGCCCTCATCACAGCCAAAGATATTTTCATGCATTTATTTCAGATAGGATTAGGTCAGATTAATTATTCTCTAGGACCTGTTTAGGTCAAGATGTAATAAACAAATTGTAGAGAGTTTTCCCTATATATACCGCCCTCAGCATTGTTTCAAGGGTGGGTAAATTGGTATCTTTCACTAGAGACTCGCACTGTATACCTAAAGTTGTTTCTGTAATCAAAGATTGTCGAAAGTTCTGAGAAGAGACTGTTTGATGTGTTGTTAATGTTTTCTAGAGACTGAAGATGGAATTCTTGTGCTGTAACCTAATACAATAAGTGCTTCTTACCTCTGTTTACTGTTTACCATTATCTAAATAGCAGAAAGAAATATTAGCTTAGAATTTGTTTGAATACACTCTATGCTCAATTTCTAATGTTTCTTTATGTTTTCCTCTGAATGAATTGGTAATGAATATGAATTCCTTCTGGCTCATATTTACCCCGATTCACTTGTGTGGGCCGATTATCTAGGGATTCTTTATTGCCCCTAGGTAGAGCTCTGTTATTTTCCCCTGTTAAGCTGATTGAGGGATTCTTAACTGCCCCTCATTACTTAGCATTCATCCCATCCTTTAAACCTGAAACATTGTTTCACTTGCAGCTACCTTGCTCCATTTTCTCTCTTGGGTCCAAGAAAACGCACCAGCAGTCCTCCTTTTCGATTCCACGCCCAATTGTTTGAAACTTCAGACTATGCTCTGCCTCTCTACCTGAGAACATCAATTTTCCCACCAAAATCAGAACAAAAACCCCTGAAATCAATAACTAGCCTAAGATCCTTTTCAACAAAGCTAAATCTGAAAGAGAGAACCCTCTCTGATTGCAGGTGGGCTAGAACCTGTAGTCCAAAGTTGGTTTGTGGTTACCTCGGCCGTATCCTTTTCCGGAGCTTAAGGACAACCTGAGTGATAACATAATGGCGACTCCGCTGGGGACTTTCCTCAGATAGTTTCACGAAGAAGGTAAGAAAGCTCCGTTGAGATGATAAATCAATCTTTTCAATTGTTGTTTACCTCTTAAAACTACAGATGAAGCCTGAATGTCAGCCAGGAAGCCTTTGAAACTGTTCTTTGCTTTGCATTAACAGGGGTAAATAAATGTTGCTTCAGTCAATCTTCATGCTAGTTTTAAGTTACAAATAGTTGTCCCAAATTTTGATTAGTTCTTTGCTATTTCTAAAAACATTCCCAGAAAAATACCAAAAACAAATTCGGAAGCTGGCTCCCAAAAGAAAAACTCGACATACAAGGTCAAACCCAGATCCGAATCCCCCAGCTGCTTTTGAGAACCCGAACTTAATCCCAAAGATTCTTAGGAAGCAAGAAAGACAGGAAAATTTTGCTGATTTGAGTCCTGAAACAGCTCACCCAAGCTGTGTTCCAACTCCTGTCAAGGTTTTATTTCGTTCAAGCCCTGTTTCCCTTAGTTCATCATCCACATCTCATAGCACTCCTTCCACACCTCCATTCGCTGCACATATTCCCATTACCACTACTGTTGTTTCCAGCGTTCCAGTTACTCCTGTGATCCCCGTTACCCCAGTTGTTCCATTTATCCCCATTGTTCCACTTATCCCTGCCAATATGGCTAATAGATATGCACCCCTGCAATTACCTGCTAATGTTGGGGCTTTACCTCAAGATTACCAATCGAAAATCACGTATTTTGATTCCACTGGTCCTTTCACAGCCATTCAGCATACCAAAAAGATGCAAGATTATTTTGAAAACTATGAAATAGATGATGATAGTGTGAGAATGAGAATTTTTGTTCAAAGTTTAACAGGTGATGTAAGAACTTGGTTCAGATCACTCGCTGCAAATTCCATAACCACTCCAGATGAGTTGTACCAATCTTTTACCAACAGATGGGAGAAAAAGAAAGACCCCTTGCACATACTAGCTGAATACGATACAATTAAAAGAGGTCCTCAAGAAACTGTTTTGGAGTACTGTGCAAGATTCAATAATGTTTACAATGCAATACCACAGAATCTGAGGCCTCCCCCTGACCTTGCCTTGTACAAATTTTCGGATGGTTTTGACCCGGATATGGCATACCAGTTAAAAGAAAGAGCTCCTCAGACCCTTGCAGACATGCAAAATGTTACTGTCAGCGTTGAGGCCAACTTAATTACCAAAAGAAACAGAGCTAGAATAGAAAGAAGAACCACCTTTAAGGAAGAACTCTCAGCCTTTGACCAGAAGCTTGATGCTATTATCAATGGCCTGCAAAGATTGGGAGAAAGAGTAGAAAATGTTGAAAGAAAAGCATCATGGGAAGGGCAGTAGTCCAATACTATGAGGAACCCAAATTTCAGGAAAACGCAGAACACAAATGCTGGTAGGTCTAGCCAAGACCATGACATAAGACCTCCTTTTCAAGATAACTATGTTGAAGGATCCACTTCTAGTCAACCCACAAAAGACACTCACATGAATTTGATGGATCTAAAGGGTGAGCATCAGACTTTCCTGAGCTAAGAGGACCAAAATGAACTTGATTACAATCAGTTTCAGACTAAGTTTGGTGAGTCTTTTGATTTTAAACAAGGATACTATACTGCTGTGTATGAAGTACACAAACAATATAAGCTGAGAACTAGGACCATTGACATCTCTGAACCTGGTAAAACAAAGGAAGGAAAACAGCCCAACAAGATTAAAAACAAAGCTGTCATGACAGAACCAGCTGATACAACTGTCCCAAACCCACGACAAGTAACTGTAGAAGACATAACAGACACGCAACCTTCTGTTGAGCAGCCTCTACCACCTCCTTCCTCAAAAGAAAATTCGAACAGCATTCCAAAAAGCCCTCCTGAAACTGTAAAACCGCAAATAGTCAATCCCCACAACGCTGATAAAAAAGAGCGAATCGCTGATAATTCAAATGAAACAGAAAAAACTGCCATTATCAATACCAAGACTCCATTGAAAAAACCATTTAATTTAGAGGCAGAAATAAGTAAATTGAAAATACTTGTTCCTCTTTCAGAACTTGCCAAACACGATGTATATAGGCAACAAATTCAAAGGTCGCTTCAGATTCCAGAAAACAAAGACGATGTAAATGTTTTGGATGATTCTCCTGAACTGCTATTCGGTCCAGAAGTCAATGGAAAATCAACTTATGGACCTATTCCACCCTTTTATGTCAGTTTACATGTACATGACAAAGTTTTGCACAACGCTATGTTTGACTCAGGAGCCTCACACAACCTTATGCCCAAGGCAGTCATGGATACACTGAACCTCGATATCACAAGACCTTACAAAGATTTATACTCATTTGACTGAAGTCAAGTGAAATGTTTAGGCCTCATCAAAGACTTGTGTGTCTCCTTAGTCCAATATCCCAACAAGACCATCCTCATGGATGTGGTGGTGGCTGACATCCCACTAAAGTACGGTATGCTCATATCAAGATCATGGGGAGCAAAGCTGCAAGGATCCCTTCAACTGGACCTCTCCTATGCCACCATTTCTGTCTTTGGGCAACCAAAGAGACTGTACAGAGAAACGCTGATGAAATATGTGGTGAGTAGTGAGAGAAAGCCTGAACATTTTCCCATTTACTCAATACATTCTGACATGGATTCCTTTGTTTTGTTTAACGATGACAAAAGTTCTCCAACTGAGGATGAGCCTTTGGCTCTAGAACAACAAACGCACATTAATGAAGAATCGATTACATGCACCCATGAGACTGTCACAACGGTTAATGCAACTAGCATGCTAGAAGAACTTCCCCAAACAGAAACTTTAAATCTGCCCAATCCTATAACGACTCAAACTCTTAGTGCTAACCGTGAGCAAGAAATCACATGGTATTTAGAGTTTGATGGCTATTTCAACAAGTTAGGGGCAGGGGCAAGTGTCTGGATTCACAATACATATAACAACCATGCATAAGGCCATGCCTACAGACTGAATTTCAAATGCACCAACAACATGGCAGAGTATGAGGCTCTGTTGTTAGGCCTTAAACTCCTCAAAGCTCTAGGAGCTAAAAAAGTGTCTATCATAGGTGACTCTGATTTAATCATACAACAGATGAAAGGTAATTTTGTTACAAATGATAATAGAATGAGAGCCTATAGGACTGCTGCCACTAATATACTCAATGCATTCACTGAATTCATGCTTGACAAGATTTCAAGAAATCACAACATTCACGGTCACAGCCTAGCCACTTTTGCAAGTACATGTAAGCTTCCCTTCGACCCAAACCACCACTTCACAACTGAAATAAAACATAGGCCCACTGTCCCAAATAACATTAGAGATTATCAAGTGTTCGAAAATGATGCCCAGATTAATAATTTCCTTACCATTGAGCATGAATTTTCAAATATTAACATTGACTTGGATGCTATGAACGACTCCCAACAACAAACAAATGAAAACGAGCAGGCTGTAACTGCCGCAATAGCCAAACAAATCCTAAACCCGACTGTTTTTTACAAAGAAAACATAGAACCGCTGAAACAAATGCACTTGGAAGAAGTAGACAAAACAGACGCAGAAATCATTGAATTAAAGGATAATTTTCTGCATGTTGGCCTGACCCCACTAGAAGACATGTTTGACGCTAATGATGTGCCCAGAAAGCCAAAATTGCAGCCAATAAACACTGATATAGAAGAAAACAACATTGGGACAACAGAAAATCCAAAAATGATCAAACTGTCCAAAAATTTGTCTCTTGATCAAAAGCCCAAGTACATTGATTTATTCAAAGAGTTCCAAGATGTATTTGCTTGGAATTATGAGGATTTTAAATCCTATGATACCTCAGTGATCCAACACACCATTCCTTTAAAACCAAACAAGAAACCCTTCAAGCAGAAACTTAGAAGAATTAACCCTATGCTTCTTCCCCCGATTGAGAAGGAAGTAAAGAGGATGTTTGAAGCAGCTATAATAGCACCCATCAGATTTTCTGAGTGGGTGTCCAATCTTGTTCCTACAAGAAAAAATACAGGTGAAATCAGACTTTGTGTAGATCTCAGAAATTTAAGTCAAGTCTCCTTAAAAGACCACTATCCTTTGCCCAAAATGGATCACATCCTACAAAGAGTAGTGGGGTCATCTTGAGTCTCTTTGCTAGATGGCTTTTCAGGTTTCAACCAAAAACATTTTCACCCAGACGACCAAGACAAGACGGCCTTTACCACACCATGGGGAACATTTAAGTATGTGAAGATGCCATTCGGACTTAAAAACGCTGGTGCCACATTTCAAAGAGCAATGGATATTGCTTTTGCCAAGGAAATACATGATTTCCTAGCCTGGATGACTTAACCCCATTTTCCAAATATGATGAAGAACACCTCAAGCATCTTAGGCAAATTTTCATGACATGTAGGAAATATGGCATTTCCTTGAATCCCAAGAAGTCCCTATTTGGCCTAGAAGAAGGCAAGTTACTTCGCCACATTATTTCAAAAGATGGGATTAGAATTGATCCTGAAAGAATCCAAGCCATTCTCCAGATTCCATTTCCAAGAAACATTAAATAGCTACAAGCATTCCTTGGGAAAATCAACTTCCTAAGAAGATTTATTCCAAATCTAGCTGAACTAATACGACTGTTAAGCAACATGTTAAAGAAGGATGCCAAGGTAAGATGGTCCCTGGAAACCAAGCAAGCATTTGAAAGTATCAAAACTGCATTAACCCAAACCCCTGTCCTCACTAGCCCGCAGTTTGACAGAGATTTTATCATATTTTCCTTTGCATCTGATCACACAATAGCCGTTGTCCTTTTGCAAAAGGATGAACAGGGAGCTGAAAAGCCAATCGCTTTTTTCAGCCGAGCCTTAAGAGACGCCCCTTTGAAGTACCCAATCATGGAAAAGCAGGCCTACGCACTTGTTAAGGCCATCAAGGATTTTAGAGTGTACGTACTGTATTCACACGTGATTGCCTATGTTCCACACGCTGCTGTAAAAGACATATTGACACAAGAAGGATTAGAAGGAAAAAGAGGCAAGTGGATTGCAAGAATCCTTGAGTATGACATAGAAATAAAACCAACCAAGCTGATAAAGGGACAAGGTTTTGCTAAACTGATGTCCGAAACAAACTTTCAAGCCTTAGACATTAACCAGCTGGACAATGAACAGGAGCTGGCGACTCCACAGATCAGTGAAATATTTCTGCAATACCCCTGGTACGCTGATATATGCTTTGTATTGTTAAACCTGTGTGCTCCCCCAGGATTGTCCAAGACCAAGAAAAGATTCTTTAAAATGAAGGCTTTAAAGTTTTCTGTTATAGATGGTGCATTGTTTTGGAGAAATCATGAAGGTATATTGCTTAATTGTTTAACCATGAATGAAACTAACAATGTCATGAAAGAATTCCATGTAGGTGACTGTGGAGGACATCTATATTGGAAGTCCACTGCTGATAAAATTTTAAGGGTTGGTTTCTATTGGCCCACTCTTTTTGCAGATATAAAGAAGTTTGCCATGTCATGTCACAAATGCCAAATTTTTGAGGGCAAGAGAAAGCTGTTACCCCTGCCCCTTAAACCCATCTCGACCGAACAACCTTTTCAACAATGGGGTCTTGACTTCATTGGAGAAATCCATCCCTCTTCCTCAGGCCAAAACAAATGGATCCTAACAGCCACTGACTATTTCACTAAGCGGGTTGAAGCCATTCCCTGTAGACAAGCCAATGACACCATCATTATCCAATTCCTTGAGTGCAATATCCTTTCCAGATTTGGCTGCCCTGAGAAAATCATCACTGATAATGCCGCTGCCTTTAAGTCCAAAAAGATGATCAGTTTCTACCATAAGTTTCATATTACCCTGGGCCACTCTACAGCCTATTACCCTCAAGGTAATGGCCTGGCAGAATCTTCAAACAAAAGTCTCATCAACATCATAAAGAAGGTGTTAGAAGAAAACAAGAACTGGCACAAAAAGCTGATAAATTCCCTATGGGAAGACAGAATTTCAAGCAAAATATCAATTGGGATGAGCCCTTATGAGCTGGTATATGGCATGGAGGCTAGATTTCCTTCATCCCTGGGCATTCCTACCATCAAGCTGTTACAAGAGATTCAGGCTGAACCAAATGACATTCAAAGAAGAATCAATCAGACCATTCATCTTCAACAAACCAGAGAACAAGTTTACGACATAGCTCAAATTTTGCAAGAAAAGCTTAAAAAGATGTTTGATAAGAGAGTTAAGGCTGAGGATTTTAGTATTGGTGACAAAGTTCTAAGGTGGGACTCACGAAGAGAAGGCAAGGGCAAACATGCTAAGTTTGATTTTTTATGGAAAGGGCCATTTGTTGTCACTGTTTCTCATGGAAATAACACATACTTTCTCAGGTCTATAGAGGACAGCACTGTTGAATAAGGCCCTGTTAATGGTCGTATGCTGAAACATTACCATGACCCCTTTTAAGGGACATAATGCAGCTTTGTATATATCTTTATACAGTAATATTTGTATATATTAGCATTCTGTTTTTATTTTGTGTAAGCATGCTGATTATTTAAGGAACAACAGTAAATATTATGAAGACACAGCCAATGCGAGTATTCCATTTTTAAAGGCTCTGTCTCTACACCAATTTCAACAAAACAGCAAGAAGCAAACTATCACATTACAAGCAATTCATGGTAGAAAAGAACTATTTGTAGTCAAAGGCATGTTCCAGCAGCATTGTACATAGTTATCAAGCACGCAGAAGAAAGCAGGCGATGCTATATAGTTCAAAGTAACTTAGTTGAGGAGGGAATGTTTCAGATTTCAAAGTTTCACATTTTTAGCAGCCAGAACAAAGAAGTGTTTCTAGTCTACAGCAACAAATAGAAAAATCAAGGCAGTCTGACCTGCTGTTCTTGGCTTTTCACAAGGAAAATCCATCCCCAAGTGGAGCCACTGTTAGCCTCTTGTTGCAACAGGGTTTCATCTTTCATGATTGACAATTTTACATGCCAAATATGTCATACTTTGCAAGCTGCAGTGTTCCATATTTCCACAAGATGCCATGAACTGTGCTAGTCCAAATGGCACTGTTGTATTCCAATTTTGATGAGTTGTTCCAGTTTTGAAGAGTTTTCATTTAAGGGAGGTCCAAACAGTCTAATCTTGGTCTCCCTAGGTTTCAATTTCCTGTTTAGAATATAGAGAATGTATCTGTCCAAACAGTTTAATCTTGGCAGATTTGTAGATAGGTAGAGAATCAAAGGGACCCAACTGCTTAATCTGGGCCCTTGGCAGAAATAAGTGTAAATTTAGATAGGAAAGCATTTAAAAGAAAAATTGTAAATCAGGGTCTGCAAGTCTAAGTGCACCCACCCAAAAAGAAGAAAAAATGTTAGGAAGGTAGGCTGGATAGGTAGCTGTGAGGTTGCAGAATGATGATTCATGATCAATCTTATGTTTTAAAGTCTTATATCTTTTTAGATCACAGTTATCAGGCAGTTTTTCATCTGGACGAGCTCAAGCTAGACATAACTAACTTCCCCTTCTTCTCATTTCCCAAGTCATTTACTAACTTCCTCAAAGAGGTCAAGATCTACTTGATTCCTCTTAGTTCCATCATTCTCCATATCAGCTGCCTTGGTGAAGATCTGCTTCGCTCAAGGATTTCATTTCTTTACAAGTTCTTTTCCCCAAAATTAGCCTAAGGACCCTTAACTTACCGCTTTCTGGTCACCTCCATATTAACTTCTGACTGTATTATCTAAATCCCTAATCTGTACCCCCTTCCCCTACTAAAACTATGTATATAAATCCCAAAAATATTAAATATCCCCTCCCTGGCATTGTAGCCATATTTCTTCTAAGTCATGGAAAAAGCAGTCTATCTGGGGCTGTTTTTAGCCCATCCATGTCATAGCAGGAGCTAGATGACACTTGGTCATGCTAACAACCTCTCCCCTAGCCCTAAAACCCTCAAAAAACCCACTTTTTGCCCTTATTCTAAAAATCTGTTCATAAAACATTAACCCGCACTCATTTTAACCCCAAAAAACCCACATAAACCATTGTTTTTAACCCCCGCCATGCCACATTAAAATGGGAATATCCCCTGGATCCCCGCCCTTATACCGCTGCCGCTTCACATTCGCCGCCAACCATCCGATCACCTGCCCCGCAGATCAACGGTGGGTGGGCTTTCCCCTCTCCCAAGCCGCCAGAAGGTTAGCGTCCGGGAGATGGGCGGTATTCCCACCGTACTCCCGCCACGCGTCGCCTTCTGGGCTGTGGCGGAGCCCCCCCTAACAAAACCACCCTTCCTCAAAGGTGGTGCGCCCATAAACCATTTACCGCCCTCCTCCATCCTATGTTAGCACCACGTCGACGCTGACGTCATCTGCCTGCGTGGCCTCCTGCCACCGTACCGTCGAGTCACCCTGCCACGTGTCTGCCACATCATCAGACCCGCCGTACTGCCACATTACCTCCATACATGTTGACGTCATCATGTTGATGTCATCATGCCACGTCATCTTCCGTACGAGGTCTGTCATGCTGACGTCATCAGCAATTTTGGCGTGAAGGGCGAAAATCGCACTCTGGAGCCCCGGAATCAGTTTCTGAGGCAGTTTTTCGCTGGATAAAATGAACCAAAATGGGGAATCTTCTCATCGCGCAGCCCCCAGCAAGCCCGAAAGGCGCCAAATGACCCATTTTGCTTCGCGAAGCATGCAGAAAGGAGCAGAAGACAGTTCTAGAGGAAACAGAGGCCAAACAACGACCATTAACTTGTGATTAGACCCACAGCAAAGGAGAAAAGCAACCCAATTCATTTGTCAGAGAGTATCAGAGGAAAGAGAAGCAGCAAAGTGTACCAGTTAAATTGTTTAATGGAAACCTTCAATTCCCAAAGCAGGTTAACATTGAATGGTCGCCAACAAAGTCAAATCAATAAGTGTAAGCCCATCCCTACCTTCAAATCACAGCTAAAACATTTAAGGCGGCTGAACAGCAAAGAACAGAAACCCATGCACAGTTATTGCAGAGGCAACTGCACCAAGCCACCGAGGACAAGCACATTCACTTCATTTTGATACGGCAGCCCTCAGCACAGCCAAAGATATTTTCATGCATTTATTTCAGATAGGATTAGGTCAGATTAATTATTCTCTAGGACCTGTTTAGGTCAAGATGTAATAAACAAATTATAGAGAGTTTTCCCTATATATACTGCCCTCAGCATTGTTTCAAGGGTGGGTAAATTGGTATTTTTCACTAGAGACTCGCACTGTATACCTAAAGTTGTTTCTGTAATCAAAGATTGCCGAAAGTTCTGAGAAGAGACTATTTGATGTGTTGTTAATGTTTTCTGGAGACTGAAGATGGAATTCTTGTGCTGCAACCTGATACAATAAGTGCTTCTTACCTCTGTTTACTGTTTACCATTATCTAAATAGCAGAAAGAAAGATTAGCTTAGAATTTGTTTGAATACACTCTATGCTCAATTTCTGCTGTTTCTTTATGTTTTCCTCTGAATGAATTGGTAATGAATATGAATTCCTTCTGGCTCATATTTACCCCGATTCACCTGTGTGGGATGATTATCTAGGGATTCTTTACTGCCCCTAGGTAGAGCTCTGTTATTTTCCCCTGTTAAGATGATTGAGGGATTCTTAACTTCCCCTCATTACTTAGCATTCATCCCATCCTTTAAACCTGAAACATTGTTTCACTTGCAGCTACCTTGCTCCATTTTCTCTCTTGGGACTAAGAAAACGCACCAGCAGTCCTCCTTTTCGACTCCACGCCCAATGGTTTGAAACTTCAGACTATGCTCTACCTCTCTACCTGAGAACATCAATTTTCCCACCAAAATCAGAACAAAACCCCTGAACTCAATAACTAGCCTAAGATCCTTTTCAACAAAGCTAAATCTGAAAGAGAGAGCCCTCTCTGATTGCAGGTGGGCTAGAACCTGCAGTCCAAAGTTGGTCTGTGGTTACCTTGGCCGTATCCTTTTCTGGAGCTTAAGGACAACCTGAGTGATAACACTCCCCACCTCTGTCAGACCTGAGGCACTTAATTTTGTGATCTGATTTGTTTTCAGCCAAGGCTTTGAAAGATTTGAATCTTTCAAATGCTTCGTCCTTGTGTTTCATAAGTCCTAACGAAACCATCCTGGAGAAGTCGTCAATGAATAATATAAAGTATTCTTCTCCTCGAGGTGACCTTGTCCTAAATGGACCACATACATCTGTATGGACTAGTTCAAGAGGCCTGCTGGTTGATCCTTCCTTCTCAGGGAAGTTAGTTCTGGTTTGCTTACCAAACTAACATGATTTGCATATGGTGTTGTCTGGAATTTTGATATCTGGAAGACCACAAACTGCCTGGTATTTGCATGCTTTCCTTATTTGTGAAAAGCTTAGATTCCCCAACCTCCAGTGCCATAACCAGTGTTCATCATCCTTGCTCAAATAGCATTATTGTTGTCCTTCTTCAAATATGTATAAATTATTTGGAGTTCTTCTTCCTTTGATCACTATTTTTCCTGTATCAAGATCACAAACACTACATCCATTTGATCGAAATATTACCTCAAATCCTTGATCGCACATCTGACTGACACTTAGTACATTATGCTTCAAGCCATCAACATACAAAACATTTCCAGCTTTGACCTTTTATTTCAACTGAGCAGTGCCTCTTCCTTTTATGACTGCAAGGGTATCATTTCCAAAAGAAACTTTCTTTCCCTTTTCTAAAACACTATATGATTCAAGTTTTTCTTTATCACCTGTCATATGCTTCGAACATCCGTTGTTGATGTACCATTGATTTTCTTGTCCTTCTGCATAAAAAGCTATCCCACATATTTTTGGTTGTGGTTCCTTTATTCTCCATGTTCTGGTACTTGAGGCTTGTTCCTTTGTCTGCCAAAACTTGCTCCTGCATTCAGAATCTTCATGACCAAAGTTATTACAAATAGAACATTCAATTTCATTTTCAAAGGCCGAAAAGTTGTTATAGGTCCTTTTCGTGATCCCAGTCATACTTCTTTGTTTTTGAGCTTCTCTAGTCATGATTGTTTTATAGGAAACACATTGAGTTGCTTTGTGGCCAAAATTATGGCAAGAGAAACATTGGCCATTGAAGAAACGTTTGCGATTATCAAATCTACCTGCCAAATGATTCTAGTTTCTATTGTCATCCATTCTTGAGGCAAATTGAGAAGATTTTACTTGAGGCTGGTTGTAGCTTTTGTTCATCCTTAAGGTGGATTGCCCCTGATTTACCTAGTAGTCTTTGTTTATTCTTGATGTAATTCGTCCCAATTTTACCTGGTGATCTCCATTGGCCTTTTGCTCATTCCTCCTTGCTGCATTGAGATAACTCTTTGAGGTGGATGCTTGAGATGCTTCTGCATTATACCCCAGACCTATCTTGATTAGTGGAGAACATTGTACATTGATAATCTCATCCAGAGTTTCAGATCCTTTAACAAATTTAAGATTAAGAGCCTTTGTTTTCTCAATTTCTTTTCTAAGGCCAACAATTTCACATTCTAACTTCTCAAGAGATTTTTCTTTTTCATCAAGTTGGAATTGCAGAGTATCATTAATCACATTCTTTTCTTCTAAACATGTTTTGAGTCTAGAAATCTCTTCATAAAGGCCATCCACATCTATAGCATCCATGTAATCATCATCTTCAAAAGCCATTAAAATTTTATAGTTATTACCTCGTTCATCTTCATCACTATTTGAAAGACCATCACTATCTTAATGAGTGTAGTAAATTTTCTTAGTTACATTCTGTTTCTTGTTCCATCTAACAGGTTCCTTCCCTTTGTCAATTTTATCCTTATGAGGACATTTGGCAGCATAGTGACCGACTCTCCCACAAGCAAAACATTTGAAAGGTAACTTACCTCTGAATCTTCCAGTACCCCGTTGAAGGTTTTTGATAAAATTTGATTCTTCTTCCTCTTCTGACGCATGTCCTAACTCATAGTAGTCTCATTTGCCTGAAGCCTTGAAAGTTGCTTCTCTCCTGTCTGATGGTCCTCCTTTCCTCATTTCATAACCAGTTAGAATCCCGTGTAGCTGTGACATGGTAAGGTTTTGAAGATTCTCCTTTTCTTCTATTGCAGAAACTTTAGATTCAAACCTAGGGGACAAAGATCTTAGAACTTTTTCAACCACAACAGCCTCTTTTATTTCTTCACCCAAGTTTTTCATACAATTAACAATCTCATCTACACTAAGGAAATAGTTAGCCACACTTTCATCATTGTGCATTCTGAGATTTTCAGACTGAATCCTGAGGGTTTGAAGTTTTGCTCGTTTTACATGTTCATCTCCTTCATAGCTCAAAACAATCTTGTCCCATATTTCTTTTGCGGATCTATACTGCATCACATTGAAAAATTCTGATTGAGATAGGCATCCTAATAAGGTATTGATTGCTTTTGCATTTGTTTCATATTTCTTCTTCTCAGTCGGATCTGTAGGAGTTACTGAAGGAAAACTGTACCCTGTATCTATGATATCCCAGACTTCTATACCAAGCGATTGAAGATAGGCAATAACTCTTACCTTCCAATATACAAAGTTTGTCCCATCAAAAATCGGTGGCCTGATATATGCTTCTCTCTCGTAGTTGCTCATGATGAAGGATCTTCCTCCAAGCAATCAAGATTCTTCAGAAGGACCTGCTCTGATACCAATTGTTGGAAATAATACTGAGAGGGGGGGTGAATCAGTATTATCAAATTCTTTTCAATATACCTTCCAGATTTATACTTTAATTTATTCTTCAGATATTGATCATTAACTTGTATGTCAGTACCATATAATCAAGAACAAGGAAAAACAGATAGTCACACCAAAGAACACCAGACATAAGGTGGAAACCCAATGTGGGTGAAAACCACCTGCTGCAATATGTCTCTATCTTCTTTCAATTAGAAACTTCTTTTACAATGATTTTGTACTGGTGCAGTCCTTTACCAATACGCAGGCTGCAACCTGTAGAGAGCTACAACCCTTTCTCATTTTCTAGTCTCTCCTAGAAGGGAGCTACAACCCCCTTAGCTCTTCTACTTCTTTAAGGACCACGTTTCATTAATTTTCAAACTGGATCCAAGAACATCAAATAATCATCAAATACATGTGAATCAACCAATCACCTTATACAATCAACCAATGAATCACCCAACTTCTCAGAATGTTGTAAACAGAAAAGCAATACCAGTAATCTAAACGGAGGACTCTGCAGCAATAGATAAAAGGCAGCCAATAATTATTTCAAAAGGGGTCCACAACTTCACCAATAGAAGCCTGCAAATATCCACAGGTCTTCTATGTCTAGACTGCGCAAATCTGCACCTGATCCTTCTTGTGCTCTGCGTACCTCCGCATCTAGCCCTTCTGCTAGCCTGCGTACCTCTGCTCAGATCCACACCTGCACTGTCTGCCCAACAACGAACCTCCGCACCTGATCCTTCTGTTTCTCTGCGTATCCCCACACCTTCACTTTCTGCTGCGTTGTGTACCTCCACACCTGCGCCTTCTTCTACGCTGCGTACCTCCGCACTGTGCCTTCTGCTGCCCTACGTACCTCCGCACCTGAACTGTGGATCGCCTATGGACCTTCAAATAGAGCCAAACTAACAGTCCTCCAATGTACCACTGACTATCAGATCCACAGATCTAATCACGCACCTAAGAGATCACGACCTATCAACAGATCCACCTTACACTTTACAGATTTCACCTTGATTTAGATCTAGCTTTTTAAACCGATTAACCAAAATTTCAGATCCTAAGATATTCAAATTTCACAAGTGTCTAGCCAGGTGATCTCCTTTCCTTTTTATAGGCAAGCCCTTATTCAAACCATGTGACAAAACCATCGAAAACCAATACAAGGGATCCAAACCGGGGTTCAATAATTTAGATCCTATACCATGGACCAAAACCATAGGATCATGAACGATGGGCTAAATACCAAGGGCCAAACATAAGAAACCCCACGTGTGTGCGCTTCTCTGCATTGGAGTGAGTGAACTAGGGTTCGCACCTTCTGAACGGAACACCTACAAGTATGTCCGCACTTCTTGGTTAGCGTACCTGCGGGTCCACAGCTTCTCTTAGGATCACCTGCGGGTATCTCATTTTCTATGATTTTGAGAGCCTGAATAGAGATCTGCCACTTGAGTGAGTTGCCATCAAGTATAACACCTGTGCCATAGTGCCAAACCCGAATCATAATGCCAACATGCTTCACTCTCTTTCTCTATCTGGAAATATGGTTGCTACAATGCACAAATAATCTCTATGTGCTCTACCTCCTATCTCTCCTAGCTATCTTTTCTTAGCTATGGAACAATATTCTCTCAAAATAATTGAATGTCTCTTCCTCCTAGTGGCCTGGTTATAACACAACCTGATAGCCTACTAATGGTTAATTTTGACTACATCAACTCTTAGCTAGAGTTAAAATATACAATCTTCTAGAGTTGTTTACATCATAATGACATGGATAGTCCCTTTTCCATGAATAATGGGGTTTGACATGACATCCTCCCGAACTATAGGTGTGAAAATAAGAAGGCCAACTTCTGAGTGGCATAACATTTGTGTACTTACTCGAATTGACGCTCTTCTTATGCGGTTGGAAAGATATATGTGTGTAGAATAGCATGAAATGGTGTCATGCTAAAGAGGTAAATTTTTTTAGCATTATGATATAGGTGTTGTCCTTGATGACAACTCACTCAGATGAAAGTTCACAGTGCAGCAGGTCAATAGCAAATCAAACTCCAAAGAATGAAGAAAGAGAGGTATACGTTGGTTCACTTTGTCCAAGGCACGTATACACGTGGTTTAATAGAACAAAAGTAGCGTATAACGTATACACACACTTTCACAAGAGGAAAAGCACGTACATGTTGGAAAACCAAGTTTTTAGTCCAAGGTATTTGATCCAAGGTATTCTGGTCCAAGGTAATTAGTCTGAGGCATTTGGTCCAAGGTATTTACCCTAGGTATTGGGTCCAAGGTATTGGTCCTAAGTGGTTTTGGTCCAAGGTATTGAGAAAGGCCTAAGAGTATATAACGAGGAGAAGATCATTAGACCAAAGTGTGCAAGCAATGAGATTCTAATGAATACTTCTATCTAAAGTATATATTATGTTGCAGGGTTATGTTTGGGAGTAGATATGAAATTTTCATGTGCACCTTGAGTTCAACATTGTATAAGGAATCATGAGACTTGAAATGACTTATTCTTGAATGATCTTATATTGGTTGAGACCAAATCTGATGTTTTGCGCCAGTTTTACTTGTTATCTATCATGATCTAGGTTTGTCTGAAGTCTGAAATTGCAACAAAGTTCTGAGTCAAATTTTTCAGATCTGTAAGTAGGTTCGTCTCGGCCAAAGCGTGTGTACATGCAGGTTCGACTCTTTCAAGTAGTGTATACAAAAATAAAAGCATGTTCATATCTGACTGATCTATCTGATTAAATTTTGTTGTTTTACTGCTGTCTGTCAATGAAGTCCTCTTAGATCTGAACGTAGAACTATTGTATAAGGAAATTGAGTCTGATTGATTGATTGATTAAGAAGGAAGGGTGATCCTTGTTGTTTTGAACTATGTAATATGACAGTAGATCTTCAGAATGTCACCAATTGGTACAGACTATGGTTCAGAAGTTTATGATTCATTATCTTTAGAGATATAGCAGGTTGGGTTAAAGGAAGTAGTGTATACACGTAGGTTGGGTTCAACCAAGTAGCATATATACTCTAATGCAAGATTTTTGAGGTTACAGCTCGTTCTAGATGATGATGTAGGGTTCTGGGTTCAACACATCTAATTGTTCAGATTAACTGAATATTGGTTGATGCAGTTTAAGTTTAAAAGCTTTGATGGGTCCAGTATGAAAATTGGATGAAACGAGGCCTTCATGTGTATTGTTGTGTACCAGGAGCATCCAGTCTGAAAATTTATGAAACGTGGTCCCTGGTGGAAGAGTGAAGTTTTCTGTAGGTTGACACCTACGTACTAGTAAACATATTGGCTAGTACAAGAGCTAGGGGGTTGTAGCTCCCTTCCAGTAGAAGCTGGAAAATGAGAGAAGGTTGTAACCTTCTGTAGGTAGAAGCCTGCATACTGGTATGAGTTTGCACCAGTACAAGATTGTAAACATATTTTCTTATTATTAAAAGAAGACAGAGATGACAGGAGCATGTGGTTTTTACCCACATTGGGTTTCCACCTTAAATCTTGGTGTTCATGTGTGTCGCTAATGTGTGATGATTTATTCTACTTTTACTACACTGTCTAATAAATCTCTAATTTACTAGTTTAAGCTCAACACATGATAAACTGTCTAAATCACAAGTTCTCTGCATATATGCTGGTTTCTTTAAGCACAGTCATGTGTACATGCTAGTTCAGTTAACTGAAGTAGTGTATATAAATCTTTTTGGGAAATAAAATTATTGATCTGATAATGCTGATTCACCCCCCCCTCTTAGTATTATTTCCAACAATTGGTATCAAAGCAGGTCCTTCAGAAGAAGCTTGATCGCTTGAAGGGAGATCCATCATCATGAATAATCAAGAAAGCATGGGATCCATCAGACTGCCAATATTCGATGGGAGAAACTTTGTTTATTGGAAAATAAGAACCACAACCTAATTACAATCGCTTGGAACGGACATTTGGGAAATTGTGGAAGGAGGATATACATTTCCAACAATAATTCCTACATATACGGCAGGTAAAAAGCAATATGAAACCAATTCCAAAGCTGTTAATACTTTATTAGGAAGTCTGTCACAATCAGAGTTTGTCAAAGTCATGCAGCTCAAATCAGCCAAAGAAATATGGGACAAAATCGTTTTGAGCTACGAAGGAGACTCTCAGGTAAAAGATGCTAAGCTTCAAACTCTCAGAATTCAGTATGAAATTCTTTAGATGCATAGTGAGGAAAGTATAGCTAGTTACTTCCTATGTATAGATGAAGTTGCAATTTTATGAAGAATCTGGGTGAAGAAATTAAGGAAGTTACCTTAATTGAGAAAGTTTTGAGATCCTTGTCTCCCAAATTTGAATCCAAAGTGTCTTCCATAGAAGAGAAACAGCATCTGCAGAGTATCACTATGACGCAGCTTCACGAAATCTTCACAGCCTTTGAGATGAAAAAAGGAGGACCATCAGATATGAGAGAAACCACATTCAAAGCTTCAGCAAAAGGAAAGGAAGAACACATTGAATCAGGACATATTTAAGAAGAATAAGATGAGGTACTCTTTGTCAAAAAGCTTCAACGGGGTTCTGGAAGGTTTAGAGGTAAGTTACCCTTCAAATGTTTTTCTTGTGGAAGAGTCGGTCATTATGCTGCCAAATGTCCTCATAAAGATAAATTTGAAAAAGGAAAGGAATATACAAAAGGGAATAGAAAACAAGTTGCGAATAAAAGGAGCTACTATACTCATGAAGATAGTGATGGTTTATCTAATAGTGATGAAGATGAAACTAGACAAGATTACAGACTTCTCATGGCTTATGACGATGATAATTTTTGGGATGCTTTAGAAGAGGAACACCTTCATGAAGAAATGTCTAAACTCAAAATCTATTTAGAAGAAAAGAATATGATTATAGATACCTTGAAATACCAACTTGTTGAAAAGGAAAAACACAATGAAAAACTAGAATGTGAAATTGTGGGTCTAAGAAAGGATCTCGAGAAAATGAAATCTCTCAATCTTAGATTTGCTAAAGGATCAAAAACCTTAAATTAAATTATCAATGTTCAGCATTCTCCTCTGATAAAGACAGGTCTTGGATATACTGAAGAAGCATCTCAATCACAGAAGCCGTCAACCTCCACCAAAAGCTATCTTGATGCAGCAAAGTCCAGTGAACAGTATGACAATTGTCAGCAAAGGCATAAAGCAGATCATCAAGTAAATCAGACTCAATTTACTCCAAGGATGAATAGAAGCCACAACCAACCTCAGGTAAATCATACTCAATTTTCTCCAAAGATGAATATCAATAGAAACTAAAATCACCAGGTCAATAGATTCGATAGTCGCAGGAACTTATTTAATGGGCAATATTTTTCATGTCATAATTTTGGACACAAAGTTTCTCAATGTGTTGCTTACAAAACCATCATGACTAGAGAAGCACGAAATCAAAGGAATGTCATACTGCATACATAACATTCCAGCTTTAACCTTTTCTTTCAAGAAAACAGAGCCTTTACCTTTTATGATAGCAGGAGTGTCATTTCTAAATGAGACATTCTTTTCCTTTTATAAGGCATTATATGAGTGAAGTTTTTCTTTGTCACCTGTCATGTGTTTTGAGCATCCACTGTCGATGTACCACTGATTTTCTTATCCTTCTGCATACAAGGCTATACCACATCTTTCTGTTTGAGATTATTTCCTTCTCCATATCTTGGGATTTAATGGAGTTTGATCCTTTTGAGATGTTTGCCAAAATGTGCTCCTACATTCAGATTCTTCATGACCAAAGTTGTTATAGATTGGGAATTTTGTTTCATTTTTCAAGAAGAAAAGGTTGAAGCTGGAAATGTTATGTATGTAGACGGTTTAAAGCATAACCTGTTGAGTGTTAGTCAAATGTGTGATCAAGGAAATGAAGTGGTGTTTCGATCAAACGGATGTGTTGTTCGTGAGCTTGATGCAAGAGAGACCATGATCAAAGGTACAGGAACTCCAAACAACTTATACATACTCAAGGGAGGACAACAGCAGTTCTATCTAAGCAAAAATGATGAAAACTGGCTGTTTCATAGAAGATTGGGACATCTAAGCTTTTCTCAAATATGAAAAGCATGCAGATTCAAGGCTGCTCGTGATCTTCTAGATATCAGCATCCCAGAAAATACAATATGAAAACCATGTCAAATTAGCAAGCAAACTAGAGTTCAATTCATGGAAAAGGAAGGGTCAGTTAGTAAGCCTCTTGAACTTGTCCATACTGATTTATGTGGGCCATCAAGGAAAAATTCACCTCATGGAGAAGAATACTTTATTTTGTTCATTGATGATTTTTCCAGAATGTGTTGGATAGGTATTCTAAAGCATAAAGATGAAGCTTTTGAAAAGTTCCAAGACTTCAAAGCTTTGGTTGAAAATGAATCAGATCGAAAAATCAAATGCCTCAGATTTGATCAAGGAGTGGAATTTACCTCATATGAATTCTTTGAATTTTGTGAACAACATGGAATAAAAAGGAAATTCTCCACCGCAAGGACTCCTCAGCAAAATGGTGTGGTTGAAAGAATGAACAGAATAGTTCAACAAATGGCTTGAGCTATGCTAGATGAGTTTGGAACTCCTGCAACCTTCTGGCGTGAAGCTGCATTCGCTACTGTAACTATTCTCAACCAGGCAAATGTTCGGGTAAACAACACTCAAACTCCACATGGACTTTGGTATGGTAAGACTCCTACTGTAAAATACTTTAAAGTTTGTGGAAGAAAATGTTATATCAAAAGGACTGATGAAGAACTTGGTAAGTTTGAACCATAGCAGATGAAGGTATTCTTCTTGGTTACTCTTCTAGAAGTAAATGATATAAATGCTATAATAAAAGACTTAGAATTTTTTTTGAAAGCATTGATGTTGTAGTTGATGAAGCATGCAAAAATCCAAAACAGATAAAATCAACAGAATATTATGACAATGAAGAAGATGGGGATTATTTTCCCACATCAAATCAAAATCATATTGAATAAGAAACCAATGAAGCACCAGAAGAAGAGATAATGGTAGAATAAAAGACTTTTTCAGGCATGTTCAGAAAAGTCATCCAGAAACTCAAATTTTAGGGGAAAAAGAGGCAGGTGTACAGGCAAGAAGAACTATTACAGGGACCTCAAGCTATCTAGCATTACTATCCTCCACTAAACCTCAAAATGTAAAAGAAGCATGAAAATATGAATGTTGGGTCAATGCCATGGATGAAGAACTTGAAAAAATTGAAAAAAATGATACTTGGGAATTAGTTCCTAGATGTCATGATAAAAATATTATAGGAACTAAATGGATTTTCAAAAACAAGCTGAATGAAAATGAAGAAGTCATTAGAAACAATGCCAGACTTTCTTGTAAAGGGTATGCTCAATAAGAAGGTATAGATTTTGAAGAAACTTTTGCACCTGTTTCCAGACTTGAAGCCATAAGTATGTTTCTTGCTCTTTCTAGCTTTCAGAAATTCAAAGTATACCAAATGGATGTAGAATCAGCCTTCCTGAATGGAGATTTAGAAGAAGAAGTTTATATTGAACAGCCATAAGGATTCATTCCTAGAAATGATGAAAAACTTGTATGCAAACTCAAAAAGGCCCTCTATGGTCTGAAATAGGCTCCAAGGGCCTGGTATTACCGCCTTGACAAATATCTACACCAACAAGGTTTTACAAACGGTTTAGCAGATAGCAAACTATATACAAAGATTGAAACTGATAAATTGCTAATTATTATTGTTTATGTTGATGATATCATTTTTCGTAGCAATGAAGAATCCATGAGTTAGAATTTTGCTTCAATAATGCAGCAAGAATTTGAAATGTACGGAATGAAAGATTCTAAACCTGTATGTACCACAATGGTAACAGGATGCAGTCTCAGCTCAAACGATGAATCAGCAATAGTACATCAACCTACCTACAGATCCATGATTGGTAGTCTACTTTATTTAACAGGTACCCGACCTGACATCATGCATGCAGTAGGAATAGTTGGAAGATTCCAAGCAAACCCAAAGGAATCACACCTTCAGGTAGTCAAAAGAATTTTCATATATCTTCAAGGAACTCAGGACTTTGTTTTATGGTATCCTAGAGATGCAGATCTTACTCTTCATGCATACACAGATGCAGATTGGGCAGGAAGTGTTGATGATAGAAAAAGCACTAGTTGTGGTGCATTCTATATGGGATCTAAGGTTAGTGTCTTGGTTCAGCAAGAAACAAAGTTCAATTTATTTATCTACAGCTGAAGTAGAATATGTGGCTGCTACTTCTTGCTGCACACAACTAATTTGGATGATGCAAACTTTGCAAGACATTCAAATCACATGTACTCCACCTATCTCCATTCTATGTGATAATATAAGTGCCATCAGTATTTCAAAGAATCCAGTCATGCACTCCAAGACCAAGCACATACCCATTAAGTACAATTTTCTACATGAACAAGTGCTTGAACAAAAGGTCAAATTGGAGTATGTTCCCTCCAAATAATAGGTTGTTGATATATTCACTAAACCACTGCCTAGAGAGACATTTGAATATCTCAGACAAAAGCTGGGAGTAGTTGCTGCATCATCCTGTTATTAAAACCATTTTTTTCAGAGGAAGGTTATTATACATGTGTTTCATGAAAGTATAGTCGCGTACACACGTGGGTTTCTGAGGCTCAAGGAGTGTATATGCTTGTCAGACTTGTTAACAATGCACAGGTAGCACAGGTTCAGGGGGGGAAATTAGCCTTCACGTACATTCAGCATTGTTGGCATTATGGTTGCTGAGTCTAGCTATGGCTTCAGATATTTATACCATTTTGTTGCTTAAGTCATGTGTTGGAAATAATACCAAGAGGGAGGGGGGGGGGGTGATTCAGTATTAGCAAGTCAATAACTTTTTATTCAAATTCATATACGCTACTTCAGTTAAGGGAAATCACGTGTACACGCAACTATGTTTAAGGCAACTAGCATATAACCATCAAACTTATCATTCAGTTAATTCATCATATGTTGATATTTAATTAGTGCATCAGTACTTCGTTAACAGTAACCAGGTGCAGTAAAAATAGAACAGACCATCACGCATAAGAAACACACAAGAACACCAAGATTTAAGGTGGAAACCTAATGCGGGACAAAAAACACCTCTTCTTTTTAATATAAGAAAAAATTGTTTACAATATTTTACTGGTGCAGAATCATACCAGTACGCAGGCACCCACCTGTAGAAGGATACAACCTTCTCTCATTCTCCAGCTTCTACTAGAAGGCAGCTACAGCCCCCTAGCTCTTGTACTAGCCGATATGTTTACTAGTACGTAGGCGCCAACCTACTGAAGGCTCCAACCTTCATTCGTTTTCTAGCCACTACTGGAAGGGAGCTCCAACCCCATGGATCTTGTACTGGCTGATATTTTTACCAGTACATAGGTGCCAGCCTACAGAAGGTTCCAACCTAAATTCTTCCTCCAGGGACCACGTTTCATAAATTTTTACACTGGATACTTCTGGAATACAACACCATAATCTGAAGGCCACATTTCATCCAATTTTCATACTGGACCCATCAACAACATTGAAGCACAAAATCAATCACCACTGTAATACAACCATCAACTACACCTGCATCATCAATCTCTGAATCACCCAACAACTGAATCACTGAAACCTGTCATCAAAACACAGTCACCAGAACACAGAGCAAAACCCAGAACTCTGCAACAACCACTAGAACCAACAACAACCTCAAATATCAAATCTCATAATGTATACGCTACTCTGATGAACTAGACCAGCATGTATATGCGCTTTTACCAAAGCCAACCAATGTATACATCTGCAAATATAATTTTGTAGCTATTCCAAACTTCAGTTATACCCAGATCATAACATTTACAGAACAACACATGCGTCAGTATTTAGATCTAGACTATACATGATCAAACCTCATAATGATAATTCATTTCAAGCCTTAAGATCCTGATCCATCAATAGATCTTATCCCTTCATCAACCGCTAAGGTTCATCCTCGATTCATATCAGGGAAAGCACCATAATCAGATAACTTGTATACTGGATCTCACACTTCATCAGATATTCGATGCTTGCACACCTTGGCCTAATGATCTTCTCCTCCTTATATAGTTTTAGGCCTTTCTCAATACCATGGACCAAAACCACTTAGGACCAATACCTTGGACCAAATTCCTAGGGTCAATCCCTTAGACCAAATACCTTGGACCAAATACCTCGGACCAAAACTTAGTTTTCCAAGATATACATGCTTTTCTTTTTGTGAAAGTGCATGTGTACGTTATATGCTCCTTTTGTTCTGTTAACCCACGTGTATACACTCCTTTGTTAAGGTGAACCTGCGTATACCTCTCTTTCTTCATTCTTTGTAGTCTGATCATTAATTCTTTGCTATTGACCTGTTGCACTGTGATCTGTCATCTGAGTAAGTTGCCATCAAGGACAACACCTAAATCATAATGACAACAATATCCCCCTTTGGACTTGATGGCAATAACAACACCAAGTCACTCTCCCCCTTTGACATCGAGGGCAAAGGGTGGGCCAAGATATTCTCTCCCTTTTACATCCATTATGTTGTTCATGCTCCCCCTGAGTACATGCTGAAATCTTTGATTGAGCTCCCCCTTTGTACATGCTAAGATGTACTAAATTGTCCATTCTCCCCTGAGCACATCCAGAGTCTGAATTTTTTTTTTTCAAAAGAATAACATGACTCTACAACTCAATTGAGTGAGTATGACCTTCCTATCACCAATAACTCATACATACATCAATCTCCCAACCAAGTGGGGATACACCAGTTTTGACTCATCCACCCAACCAAGTGGGGATATACCAAATGTTTATACATGACTGAAATAGAAATTATTACATCATCCTTCCCATGCATAGTGGGGGTACAAATTACATCATATGACTCATGGATCTTTAAAAGACGTACATGAAATTTAGACCAAAGGCTTAAACAAGACCATGATAGTCATCAGCAACTATCATACACCATATATGCTCTGCACCATCAGCAGCATCAAGATCAACAACCTGTACAATTCCATCATCCAAAGAGTCACCTAAATCAAAACAATTATGTGGATTAAGCAATATAAGCATCTTCAAGTACCAAGATCTTCTAAGATAATGCCAACAATGCATTATTATAAGCATTTGCTCCCCTGAACCTGTGCCAACTTATGAGTACCAACACGTTTCTACATATCATCATCAGACTCTTTTTCTTGAGTCTATCCCGCTACTTTTTCATCAGAATACCATATATGGGACTGTGCAGCTTCTAACTCGCATATATATGTGACTTCTGTTCATAATAGCTGCGTATGAAAATTGGAATACTGGAGTTTTACACTTTTAATTTCCCCTGGGTCTGTTATGTCTGAAAACTGAGCTATGCCACATCTTTCTGACAATAATTCTATCTTCTTCAATACCTTGGATTGTGATTATGTATGCTCTTTTTGGTTTGGTGTCTGAAATTTGCTCCTGCATTCCTTTACTTTATGTCCAAACTTGTTACACGCATAACATCTTACATGTTTCATATTCCTTTTATTGCAATCAATAGCTTTGTGACCAAACATATTGCAAGAAAAACAATATCCCTTAAAGTACCTGGAACGTGATGATCTTTCTGTGTGATGGTCTTGAACCATTCTACTTCTGCATCTGGCTGCAACATGTCCAAAATTATGACATATAAAACATTCAACATCATTCATTGAAGGAAATAACTGACTATCACTTCCACAGTTAGGAGTAAAAGATTTTCTTTGAAGAATTTCTTTCCTTGGTTGTTGATGGGGTTGACTTTTATCTCCTCGTTGAGCATCTCAGATTTTTCATTGGAGTTCCTTACCTCACCTTGTGAGCTAGATTCACCTTCATGAAAACCAAGACTAGTCTTTATAATGGGCAAACGCTGAACTTTGAGGATTTAATCTAACGTTTCTAATCCTTTAGCAAATCTAAGAATCAGAGTCTTTGTCTTTTCAAGTTCTTTTCTTAGACTTACTACTTCACATTCTAATAATTCATTGTTTTTTTCCTTTTCAGTGAGTTGACGTGTCACTGTGTTTATGACTGTCTCCTTTTCTGCCAAATTGATTTTAAGTTGACTTATTTCTTTAAGGAAGTCTTCCTTTTCTATCCCATTATTTTCATATGCCATGAGTAGTTTAATTTCTTGATCATCTTCATCACTATTGGACAAGCCATCACTATCATCATGAGTATAATAACTTCTATTACCTTCGTCAGACATCATTCCTTTGTTATGAGGGCATCTAGCAGTGTAATGACCAACTCTACCACAAGAAAAACATTTGAAAGGTAGCTTACCTTTGAACCTTCCAGATCCCCATTGAAGCTTCTTGACAAAATTTACCTCATCTTATTCTTCTAAAATGTATCCTGATCCATTGTGTTTTTCTTTTTCTTTTCCCTTTGCTGATGCTTTAAACACAGCTTCTCTCATATCTGATGGTCCTCCTTTTCTCATCTCAAAGACAGTTAAGATTCCATAAAGTTGCGTCATAATGATATTCTGAAGATCCTGTTTTTCCTCTATGGCAGACACTTTGGGTTCAAATTTAGTAGACAAGGATCTCAAAACTTTCTCAACTAAGGTAACTTCCTTAATTTCTTCACCCAGATTCTTCATATAATTGATAATCTCATCTATACGTAGGAAGTAACTAGCTATGCTTTCATCACTATGCATCTTAAGAGTTTCATACTGAATTCTGAGAGTTTGAATCCTGAGAGTCTCCTTCATAGCTCAAAACTATTTGTCCCATATTTCTTTGGCTAATTTGAGCTAAATGACCTTGACAAACTCTGATTTTAACAAACTTCCCAATAAAATATTGATAGCTTTGGCATTGGTTTCATATTCCGTTTTACCTGTCATATCTGTAGGAATTGTTGTTGGAAATGCATATCCTTTTTCCACAATTTCCCAAACATCCACTCCAAGTGATTGTAGATAGGTTGTGGTTCTTATTTTCCAGTAAACAAAATTTCTCCCATCGAATATTGTCAGTCTGATGGATCCAATGCGCTCTTGATTATACATTTTGATGGATCTCCCTTCAAGCGATCAAGCTTCTTCTGAAGGACTTACTCTAATACCAATTGTTGGAAATAATACTGAGAAGGGGGGGGGGGTGAATCAGTATTAGCAAGTCAATAACATTTTCTTAAAATTCATATACACTGCTTTAGTTAAGGGAACTATTGTGTACATGCAACTGTGTTTAAGGAAACCAACTTATAACTAGCAAACTTATGATTCAGTTAATTCATCATATGTTGATCTTTAATCAGTTCATCAGTACTTCGTTAACACTAACCAGGTGCAATAAAAACAGAAAAAACCATCACACATAAGAAACACACAAGAACACCAAGATTTAAGGTGGAAACCCAATACGGGACAAAAACCACCTGCTGCTGTCTTCTTTTAATATAAGAAAAACATGTTTACAATCATGGACTAGTGTAGACTCATACCAGTATGTAGGCACCTACCTGTAGAAGGCTACAACCTTCTCTCATTATCCAGCTTCTACTGGAAGGGAGCTACAACCCCTTAGCTCTTGTACTAGCTGATTTGTTTACTAGTACGTAGGCGCCGACCTACTGAAGACTCCAACCTTCACTCATTTTCCAACTGCTACTGGAAGGGAGCTCCAACCCCCTAGCTCTTGTATTTGCCGATATGTTTACCAGTATGTAAGCACCGGCCTATAGAAGGCTCCAACCTTCACTCTTCCTCCAGGGACCACGTTTCATAAATTTTCAAACGGGATACTCCTGGAACACAACACCATAATCTGAAGGCCACGTTTCATCCAATTTTCATACTAGACCCATCAACAACATTGAAGCACAAAATCAATCACCACTGCAATATAACCATAAACTACACCTGCATCGTCAATCTCTGAATAACCCAACAACTAAATCACTGAAACCTGTCATCAAACATAGTCACCAGAACATGGAGCAGAACCCTGAACTCTATAACAACCACTATAACCAACAACAACCTCAAATATCAAATCTCATAATGTATGTGCTACTCTGATGAACGAGGCCAGTGTGTATACACGCTTTTACCAAATCCACCCAGCGTATACATCTGCAAATATAATTTTGTAGCTATTCCAGACTTTAGTTATACCCAGATCATAACATTTACAGAACAACACATGCGTGAGTATTCAGATCTAGACTATACATATCCAAACCTCATAATGATAATTCATTTCAAGCCTTAAGATCCTGATCCATCAATAGATCTTATCCCTTCATCAACCGCTAAGGTTCATCCTCGATTTAGATCAGGCAAAGCAACATAAATTGATAGCCTATATACTAGATCTCACACTTCATCAGATATTCGATGCTTCCACACCTTGGCCTAATGATCTTCTCCTCCTTATATAGTTTTAGGCCTTTCTCTATACCATGGACCAAAACCACTTAGGACCAATACCTAGGGTCAATACCTTGGAGAAAATACCTTGGACCAATACCATGGATCAAAATACCATGGACCAAATACTTTGGACCAAAACTTAGTTTTCCAAGTTATACGCGCTTTTCTTTCTGTGAAAGTGCATGTGTACGTTATACACTCCTTTTGTTCTGTTAACCTGCGTGTATACACTCCTTTGTCAAGGTGAACTTGCATATACCTCTCTTTCTTCATTATTTGTAGTTTGATCATTAATTATTTTCTATTGACTTGCTGCACTGTGATTTGTCATCTGAGTAAGTTGCCATCAAGGACAACACCTCAATCATAATGCCAACATCATGTAAAAGTCTAGGGTGTGATGTGTCTTCTCATACATTTGAATGAGTCCTATTGGACAAATGTTGTAGTTTTTATCCCCACCTTGCATGGGATGGATGATGTAATTATATTTCTGTCATGTATAAACATTTGGTATATTCCCACTTGGTTCGGAGATGGATGTATGTATGAGCCATTGGTGATAGCAAGGTCATCCTCACATACTTGAGTTATAGAGTCATGTTGTTTCTTTTGGAGAATATTTTTGCAGACTTTGCTTGTGCTCAGGGGGAGCATGGATGGTTTCAGTGTATCTCAACATGTACAAAGGGGGAGCATGAACAACATAGGGGAGAGAATATCTTGGTCTGCCCTTTGCCCTTGATGTCAAAGTGGGAGAGTGTCTTGGTGTTGTTGTTGCCATCAAGTCCAAAGGTAGAGATTGTTGGCATTCTGATACAGGTGTTGTTCTTGATGGCAACCACTCAGATGAAAGTTCACAGTGTAGCAGGTCAATAGCAAATCAGACTCCAAAGAATGAATAAAGAGAGGTATACGCTGGTTCATTTTGTCCAAGGCGTGTATACATGCAGTTTAACAGAACAAATGTAGCATATAACATATACACACACTTTCATAGGAGGAAAAGCACACACATGTTGGAAAACCAAGTTTTTCGTCCAAGGTATTTAGTCCAAGGTATTTGATCCAAGGTATTCTGGTCCAAGGTAATTAGTCCGAGGCATTTGGTCCAAGGTATTGACCCTAGGTATTGGGTCCAAGGTATTGGTCCTAAGTGGTTTTGGTCCAAGGTATTGAGAAAGGCTTAAGATTATATAAGGAGGAGAAGATCATTAGGCCAAAGTGTGCAAGCAATGAGATTCTAAGGAATGCTTCTATCTAAATTATATTGTGTTGTAGGGTTATGTTTGGGACTGGATCTGAAATTTTCATGTGCATCTTGAATTCAACATTGAATCAGGAATCATGAGACTTGAAATGACTTATTCTTGAATGATCTAATATTGGTTGAGACCAGATCTGATGTTCTGTGCCAATTCTACTTGTTATCTATCATGATCTAGGTTTGTCTGAAGTTTGAAATTGCAGCAAAGTTCTAAGCCAAAATTTGCAGATCTATACGCAAGTTCATCTCAGCCAAATTGTGTGTACACACAGGTTTGACACTTTCAAGTAGCGTATACAAAAAGAAAAGCTTATGTTTAGATCTGACTAATCTAACTGATTAAATTCTATTGTTTTATTGCTGCCTATCAATGAAGTCCTCTTAGACCTGAACGTAGAACTATTGTATAAGGAAATTGAGTTTGATTGATTGATTGATTAAGAAGGAAGGGTGATCCTTGCTGTTTTGAACTCTGTAATATGACAGTAGATCTTCAGAATGTCACTGATTGGTACAAAATGTGGTTCAAAAGTTTATGATTCAGTATCTTTAGAGATATATGTAGGTTGGGTTAAAGGAAGTAGCGTATACACGTAGGTTGGGTTCAACCAAGTAGCGTATATACTCTAATGCATGATTTTTGAGCTTACAGTTGGTTCTAGATGATGATGCAGGGTTCTGGGTTCAACACAATGTTCTGGTGTCAGTGATCTGATTGTTTAAATTAACTGAATATTGGTGGATGTAGTTTAAGTTTAAAAGCTTTGATGGGTTCAGTATGAAAATTGGATGAAACGAGGCCTTCATGTGTATTGTTGTGTACCAGGAGCATCCAGTCTAAAAATTTATGAAACATGGTCCCTGGCGCAAGAGTGAAGTTTTCTGTAGGCTGACACCTATGTACTAGTAAACATATTGGCTATTTCAAGAGCTAGGGGGTTGTAGCTCCCTTCCCAATAGAAGCTGGAAAATGAGAGAAGGTTGTAACCTTCTACAGGTAGAAGCCTGCATATTGGTATGAGTCTACACCAATACAAGATTGTAAATAGATTTTCTTATTATTAAAAGAAGACAGAGACGACAGTAGCATGTGGTTTTTACCCACATTGGGTTTCCACCTTAAATCTTGGTGTTCATGTGTGTTGCTTATGTGTCATTCTTTATTCTGATTTTACTGCACTGTCTAATAAATCTCTGATATATTGGTTTAAGCTCAACACATGATAAACTATCTAAATCACAAGTTCTCTGCATATACGTTGGTTTCTTTAAGCATAGTCACGTGTACACGCTAGTTCACTTCACTAAAGTAGCGTATATAAATATGTTTGGGAAATAAAATTATTGATCTGATAATACTGATTCACCCCCCCTCTCAGTATTATTTCCAACAAATTTTTACCCCTAAAAGAGGTCGTTTGATGCCTCAAAATTCTCCCAGAAGGTTTCAGACCTCATTTTTCCAAACTAGGTCTCGCTGGTAAAAACGGTCCCATGAGCCGATTCCTCCACGTTTTCTAGTCCAAATACATAGATATGGATGGAAAATAATATAATGATCCTAATGTGGATAAAAATCCAATTAATTCTTTCCATATTGCCAAAATTAGGTCTAGAGTGTAATGTATTTGTCTCCACTTTTCACACATCCAGACTTGAAACAGAAGAAACATGGAAGTTTCCCACATTCGATAATTTTATTGAGTTTTTGTTCCATGAAAAATATAAGGTCATAAAGATGGGCACATTGAAAAGTTTTAAATACCATGCACATGTTATGCATGAAAGGGGAAAGGCCAATTCAAATCCAATCAAAAATAAAAAGTAAACGGAAAGGAAAAAGAACTAGATCCAAGAAAGGGAGGTAATGTGATACCATTAGATGAATATACCAAATCAAAGGAAAAGAAGGATAAATAAAAATGTATCTATTTCAACTATGGTTACTATCTAGAATTATAATTGATGAAGGATACCTTTGATATCATGGCACATAATCCTCAATAGAATGATCTTGGTGATTGTATTCCAGAGAGTGCCAAGAAGAACGAGAGAGAAAGAGCACCTAAAATAAGAGGGAATGTGTATGCATTAACTTTTATTCATTCTTCTCCTGATGTGCTGATCATAAACTCGAGAGATTCATATGACATAGCAGCCACAAATGATTCTCTCTCATATTTAAAATCATATGTTGGTTGACATATTCTCATGGGAGATGATTCTTCAAGAGAGGAAACTAGACAAGGGATGGTAGATCTTGGAGATGGAAGCTTCGAGAATTTCTTGCATATTCTAAAGATTTCAATAAATAATATTTCCATATATCAAATGACACATATTGGCACCAAAATGGGAGTTGAATTCACCCAATATTCCATGAGCATATATGACATGCAAGATAACTCTAAAATTGCAATTGGTATGGTAAATTGTCAATCTCATCCATAAACGTTTTTTGGATTTGTTACTCAATCATATTCCACTTTACTACAAATGCATGGAAATGATCAAAATAGAATTTGGCATGAAAGTTTTAAATTTAAAATACATGCAACATCTTAGAAAATAGGGGATGACAAAAGGCCTACCTACCATAGAATCTCAAATGGAGTTTGGTGAAGGATGTGCTATTAGAAAGCATCCACAAGAAATTTTTTGGAAGGGATATGCATGGAGAGTCTCCTCTCCCTTAGATATTGTTCATAATTATCTTATGGGACCCTTTCCAAATACTTGTATGAGAAAATCCATATGTGTATTGACATTGGCATATTAATTGCATGAGATACATACGGGTTTACTTTCTCAAACTCAAAGCTAAAGTGTTTGAGAATTTGAATATTTTCAAAGAACGTGTAGAGAAGCAATATGAAAATATGATCAAGATCCTCTGTAGAAATAACAGGGTGGATTATGTCCACAATGATGTCCAATTTATTCATGATGAAGCAAGAATATAGTTGAAAAATGTTTGCAAGAAAGAGTCATCAGGCGGAAAATACCCTGGGTTCAGGTGCAGAGGGCCAAAAATGGTTCGTTGTAGTCTAGGGAAATGCCGACATTTTCTCCTTACTCGAGGGGTAAGGAGTCTCACCTGAGGCGTTCCGTGACCGGAAGTAATAAGGGTTCGTCATGGAGTCAAGGGAGCACCAAAAGAAGCATCATCCAATAAAAAATATATAACATTACACACATAATAAAGATAATCGCATAACTTCTAATACGTAGAAACTATTAAGTGCATGCATCTGACAGGAAATTTCAAAATTTTTAAAGAACCATCACATCATGTATGCATATACATATCATAATCTTCATCTGGTGTGGACTTTACTTTCTATTAGTTTAACAGTAAAACAATATAATACATCTCGGCATTCGCCGCAAGCAAATACAAGGAATACTCATTTATAGACTCAACAGCTTGATCGCAGTCTCAAGGGTCCTGCTCATCCAAAATCCTACTTTCTACTATCGGATGGTTGCAACCAACTATCCTCTCCGCAACGCCAACTTCAACAACCTCGCTAACCAACCTAACTTCCTTATTGACCTTCTCCTTTTATATTTCTCTCTTCCGCCTAGACTTCTAGTTGCTGCTCGTCTGCTCTTTCCCTCAGCTTCTCTTGCACCTTCCCACCTACTCAACTGCCTTTGTCTTCTACTGCCACCTTGCCGCAACCCTTCCGCAACTACATGTTCCTGCCTTGTTGTGTAGTTGACTCCTCCGCAAGCTAACCATTATTGCCACCTGTTTCCTCCTCATTCTTCAGTCAGCCAAAATTGATCAAAACTGTTTCAAAAGTAAATGAAGGCCCTAAAAAGCCTTGACCACAATTCTTTGACTTGTCCCTGAGTCAATTCATTTCGACCTCGGTCAGTCCTGTTGGTATTTCCATGGGCTCTGCGGGTGGTGGCTACACTGTCAACTGCACTAGTTCTGCTAACTACTGGGCTGGTGCTTATTTCGCCTCGACCGTTGCTCACAAAATGGCATCTGTTCTTAATGCATTTTCCTCCCTCTGAGGTTCCCTCGTTTCAAATGAAGGCTCCAACTCCAGAACTACGACTGTGGTTTGCTGCCTGAATTCTCTATACCTCTGAATGGAAGTGTCCCATCCGGCGAGAAGTGCGTCAGTGTGTTGAGTGAATGCTTCAGCTGAATTTGACATTAATTATGTTGTCGTTGGATTTTCAGGTCACTCCATTGTTGTCCACTCAAGTCACAAACCTCCTTCAGAGTTAGAACCTGCATCTGGACCAGTGGCCACAGGTCTCTAATCCCCTTCTTTGTCTTTATGAACTCTTCCTCAATTTGATGAACTTGGGTCTGGATGGCATCAATCTAGTCGTTGATCTGTTGCAGGTGGGCAAGGTTTGTACAATCCTTTGTGCTGGCGAAAAAGATCTATATTCACTCTCTCATTGGGTAGACCAAGTGATTTTTCAGCACCAAGCTTCCTGGCTAGTCATCGACTTTGTTAATTAGGGCGTAGCCATTTGCAAGGGCATCATCTAATGATTGCTTCTTTGCTTCCACTTTAGTGATTTTTCCCTCGACAGTCCTCGTGTAGATCTCTACTGGGTATGACAGTGCTGATATTACCATCTCCAGCTTCCTTTTCATGTCGGCATTGGTAGCTACTAGATTCGAGCATGCCGCCTGGATGTCATCGCAACAGTTTACCAGCGTGCAGGTCGTGATATTCGTCAACGCCTCTGTGTTTGCATCAATGATTGTTGGCCATAATGACCTGAATCACTACATGATTTGATCAACCTAGGCTTGCAACTCAGTATTTGCTAGCCGCAAGTGATTGCACTCTTCTGTTACCTCCCGAAATTTATTTGTCTATTGTTCATGGTCCTTGGCCAGATCCTCATGGATCTTTTCAGTCCTGTGCACTACTTATTGTATAAAGGTAAATAATTATGTCGATGACCAGTGCTGGGGTGTGTCGACTTGCATTGTAATGGGTTCAAGGAAATGATGTTGTATGGGTAGGCCATTGGCGACGGATTTTTCGGGGTGGGAGGTGGGCGAATGAGCTTGCTATGACTGTAGAGTGAATTGTGGAGTAGGGGGAATGAGGCTAAGGTTCGGGACCACTGTGAGCTTTATATGGAAAAGTGGTCGGTACGGATCAATCCTTTCTCCTTACAGAATAGTGTCTAGGATTCCTCCTTGTGGTGGGTCTGACCCAAGCATTGGTGATGCAAGTGATGTTAGTTGTGTACCGCTGGCAGAAGTGGTTCCCTTTGCCTGCCCGGCTAACTCAACTTCTATTTCCACAGTCGTTCTTCGCCGGCCTGACAGGAGGGTTTCTAACAGGGTCATGGAGGTGGGGGCTGTGTGGGATGATTCCCATGAAAGATGTAAATTGGTGGAAGTGGTGGTGGGAATCTCTTCAATTATTGGGGATGCACAGATTGACTGCTCAATCTTATTAGTAAGGTCAGTAACCGGGGGTGGTGAAGTAGTTTTCGGCTTTTTGATGGTCAGACTGCGAATAACTCGTTTCTTCTTTGGCATTTGGTAAACAATCTGAACCTGAGGTTTCTTGCTTCTATGTCTCTACAATTGTTCTTCAGAGTGGACCTATAATTCTTTTTCTATCTGCAATTGGAATTCTAGAATTTCCTTCATTATCTTGTGAGTTAACTAGTTGTACTTGACATGACATTTCCTGACTGACTGGACCTTAGCAACTAATTACTCTAGAAACTTTCCCCATGTGTTCTAGCTATACCTTGTCATCGTCGGCCAACCTGGACCTGACAACCATGACGTGGACTGGGAAAGTACAAAGTGGGTTGCATGGCGTATTTATTTTTCCATGATGGGGTTATTTATTAACTAAATTTGTGCTTAATGGGAAAATATTTTTCAGCTCCTACTTTGACAGTTGCACTATTGGTTACTTAGTATGGAAATGACTACCAGTGTGACTACTAATTCTAATTTTCTTCCCCCCCACCCACCCCCCTCAACCACAAATGGGTTGCAGCGTGCTAAATTTTTTGCCACAACCTTATTGACCCTCTGCTTATTTCTATGACAAAAGCATGACTCTAACTAGTGGCTTATTATAACTGGCTGACTCTTATTACTTCCTACCTACTTACTGGCTCGTTTACGAGACCCTCTTTTATCTTGAGTTATGTCTTGTGGAAGGGCTTCAGGAGTGCACCATTCACCCATCCATGCAGCATGACTCTTTCCTGTGTGTGAGTCTCACTACTCTAGAATAGTTGATTTTTGTGACTATAAATGGGACCAACCAGTGCATCTGCAATTTCCCTGGGAATTTCTAGTATATTCCAATTTAATTTGTCCTTGAATTAAATTGTGAATTAAAATTTGAATTTAGTCTCACTAGCTACTTGGAAATAATTAATTAATTCATATTGAATTAATTAGTTGGAGAAATTCAAGTTAGAAGTCCTTTTGAAGTCATGCAAGAGTTATCCCTTATATTAAGGAAGTTATCCCTTAAATTAAGGAGATAAGGTTGAGTTATATTTGAGTTGTAATTAGTTAACTCAGTTTATTGAGTTAAGTCCAGTTAAATTAGTTCCAAATTATTTGAGGAACTAATGGAGAGTTTACATTCAGTTGATGCATGCATGCACTCAACCAGTGTATTCCAGTTAACTGAAGATTCACTCATCAGAAACTCATGCATGTCTATTTTGAGAAAGACCCAGTTGAGATTAAAGACAAGGACAATGTGCTATCAGTTGCATGTGTTTTCCTATAAAGAAAACTCATGCATGCAATCAAGGCAATACACTTGAGGATTGCGCAGTTCTGACAGTGTGTGAGATCAGAGTGTTCCACTTGGTTGAAGGTGAATCATCCTAGAGGAAAAGTGCAAGGAAATAGGAGCTTGGAGGGCAGAGAGGAAGGCTTGTGAGAAGCCTAGATTTCCTGTGAGCATTTGTGAGGATTGTACTAAGAGCTAGCTAGTTGTGAGAGCTAAGGCTTTGTATAATTCCTATGTATTTCCACCTTGTATGATAATACAGATAGTGGGTTTTTTAGCTGAGGCTTTCCCCTGAGTATTTTTATGTGTATTGTGCATTGATTCATTTTTCTTTTGGTTATATTGTTCAGCTCAATCTTTAAGCTTCCACAAATTGATAGTAGAAGTAGTTTATACTATTCTGCTTTGTGTATATTGCATTATCGGGTTAACCTACAGTAGATTTTCTACATGGTCTCAGAGCGAGATTTGTAGAGAATTTCTACATGGTATTAGAGCTGTGAACACTATACTGAGAAGATAATTCGAAGTTTGAAGTTTGGGGTTACAGGTGAAAATCGAATTCATATCATACTTCAAGGTTGGCCAATGGCGTTATATGGCTTGAGACTCGAGTATGCCTTGGAAGGTAGCTCAAATTACATAGCATGGAAAGATAGAATGGAGGTTGTATTAGCTAACAATGGATTGAAGGATTTCATTGATCAAGAAATCCCAAAGCCAACTTTAACTGATGCACAAGGATTGGCTGAGTGGAAGAAGTGTGTGGCGAAGGCGAGACGGATCATCCTTGAGGGAGTTCAAGACCATATTGTCTCGAGTCTCCATGGTAAGGATACTCCATTTTCATTGTGGAATACATTGAAGGACCTCTACCAGAACAGTAGCGACCAAAGGAAATTTGCGCTCAAGGATAAGCTTTGAAGAATCAATATGGAGAAAGGTGATACTATTTCCACATATCTAAACAAGCTCACCACCTATAGAGATGAGCTTGGTAGTGTGGGAATAACTATTGTCGATGATGATATGGTGAGCTTTGCTCTCCTTGTCCTTCCAAAGAATTGGAATAGCTACCAGGACTCTGTGAATTGAAGGGAGAAACTGCCAGATTGGGAACGACTGTGGTCGAATCTTATATAGGAGGAGATCAGGAGGAGCACATGAGATGGTTCTTCATCTAAGATTGATGATGAAGAAAATCTAGCCTTAGCAAGTAAGGCAAAGAAAGGGAAGGGGAAGGCTTCCCATTCCAAATCGAATTCTTCTCATGGAAGGAAGAAGGGTGACATGTCTAAAGTAAGATGCTTTAATTTTCACGAGATGGGACATTATGCGACTGATTTCCCATCGAAGAAGTCCAAGAAGGGATCCTCGAAAGGATCGGAAGGTGAGGCATTAACCTCTCAGTTCAAAATGGACTTTACCCTCATCACATGCATGGTGTCATCAATGATGGGTTGTGTCTAGTATCTTGATAGTGGAGCCTCATTCCACATGACCGGTGATAAAATTTTATTCAGTACCTTGGAGGAGAAAGACCTCAAGATGTGCATAGAGATGGGTGACGATGGAAGGTATAGTATTTCAGGAGTGGGCACAGTTACTTTTCATAGGGAGCATGGAGCTCCTATCACCTTGACATATGTGAAGTATGTGCTTGGACTAAAGAAGAACTTGGTATCGGTTGCGATGTTGGAGGACAAAGGCTACGATGTTGTCTTCAGTAAAGGAAAAGCATTCCTCAGAAACATCACCACGAGACAGGAGAAACAGATCGGTTCACGAGTTAAGAACCTATATGCCCTTGAGGTTCAAGATGCATGTAAAGCCTTGAGGAGCAAGGCAAATGTTAGAGACTTGGTGGTTGAGAGAGAGAGTAAATTACCCCTCAACATGCAGCCGCAGAAGAAGCCTCAAAAGAAGTCTTAGAAAATTATGGAGGAGCCACAATTGGATAAGCTAAGAGGAGACCCAGCAGAGGGATCACATGTAGCCATACCTCTCGGTGTGAGGTGGGGCGATGTGAAGTGATAGTCCCAAGAAGGCTGAAATTGGGCAGGGTCCATTAAGAGGTTTTATCTCATGGATCGAACCTTGCTACGAGAGCCCAAAGTACATAGTAGCAGGAGGAATCAGTGGGATTGATGCAGTTAGAGATCAAAGTGACAGTGGCTAGAGCAGTCAAATACTGAAGAGCGCAGAGAATGATTGAAAACAGTGTGGAAATGCAGAGTCAACAGAAGCACAAAATTTTCAGTTAATAGAGGCAATAGTAGTCAGAGACTTTGATGACAGATGCATCATACTGATTTAGGTTGGATGTTTTTTTTTTTGTTTTTGGAGTTGCTAGTGCAACAACACTAGAGAGAAGTGTTGCATTCATAACATTCCAAAGGTACACGATCGGGAAGGAGTTGAATTCCTTTCTTGTTGAGAGGGAGTGTTGAAAATAGCAACAATAAATGATAAAAATAGAATCCAATATATTCCATTTTAATTTGTCCTTGAATTAAATTGTGAAATAAAATTCGAATTTAGTCTCACCAGCTACTTGGAAATAATTAATTAATTCATTTTCAATTAATTAGTTGGAGAAATTCAAGTTAGAAGTCTTTCTGAAGTCATGCAAGAGTTATCCCTTATATTAAGGAAGTTATCCCTTAAATTAAGGAGATAAGGTTGAGTTATATTTGAGTTGTAATTAGTTAACTCAGTTTACTGAGTTAAGTCCAGTTAAATTAGTTACAAACTATTTGAGAAACTAATGGAGAGTTTACAGTCAGTTGATGCATGCACGCACTCAACCAGTGCATTCCAGTTAACTGAAGATTCACTCATCAGAAACTCATGCATGTATATTCTGAGAAAGACCCAGTTGATATTAAAGACAAGGACAATGTACTATCAATTGCATGTGTTTTCCTATAAAGAAAACTCATGCATGCAATCAAGGCAGTACACTTGAGGATTGTGCAGTTCTGAAAGTATGTGAGATCAAAGTGTTCCACTTGGTTGAAGGTGAATCATCCCAGAGGAACAACGCAAGGAAATAGGAGCTTGGAGGGCAGAGAGAAAGGCTTCTTCTGGTTATATTGTTCAGCTCGATCTTTAAGCTTCCGCAAATCGATAGTAGAAGTAGATTATAGTATTCTACTTTGTGTATATTGCATTATCGAGTTAACCTACAGCATATTTTCTACATGGTCTCAGAGCGAGATTTGTAGAGAATTTCTACATTTCTAGAACTTGTTGTCATATAGTAGTACTTGATCCCCTACTTCAAAAGACTTCTTTCTGATGTGCCTATCATGCCAAGCTTTCTGCCTTCTCTGCTTCACTGATTGATGAAACTCGGCCAAGAATCAAGTTTCGTCAAGTTCCATCAGCTAACTCAGTCTTTCTCGTAAGGCCATGTTGTCCATCATCCTAGTTACTTCAAATATGAAAATGCTTGGTAATATAAATTCTACTAGTACCACCACTTCCCTTCCATATACTAGCTGAAACAGAGTTTTCTTATGAAGTCTCTTCACCGTTGTCCTGTACGCCCATAGAGTTGCGGGTATTTTTTCATCCCAGTTGTCCCTATTGGCTAATACTACCTTCGTTAGCCCTTTCGCCAAGATTTTGTTAAATGCTTCAACTGTGTCGTTGGCCTATGGGTGATACGGGCTACTCTTGTTATGTTGAATCATGAAAGTCTTTAGAAGAGTCTCAATGGTTTCATTCAGAAAGTGTGTTCCTTGGTCGCTTGTGAGACTCATCGGGCATCCAAACCTTGAGATTATTGTTCTTGAAAATAAACCTCACAGTTGTTTTTGTTGTACAATCCTTGACGGATGTTGCTTCTGCCCACTTGGTGAGGTATTCCGTTGCAGTTATATTGTATCTAATAGGTGAATACCTCGCCGATGGTGTAATGGGCCCGATGAAGTCTATTGCCCATTTGTCAAAGATTTGCATGGTGTGAATGGGATTTAAAGGCAGCTCATCCCATCGCAAAGGCTTTCCAACCCTTTGATAGACATTGTAACACTTAAAAAAGTCTTTAGAGTCTTTATGAATAGTAGGCCACCATAGTCCTGCTTGCAATATCTTTCTTGTGGTGGCTTTACCCCCCACATGGCCTCCTGTGACTCCCACATGGCATTCCCATAGTACATCATTTCTTTCATGCCGAAGGATGCAATGCCTCAATACTTGATCTAAGCCCATCTTGTAAAGGTGTCCTTCAATCAGTTGATAATTTGCTTCCCTTACTACCAAGTGTTGTCTTTATGTTGTCGCATATCCTTCTGGGCAATGACCTATTGTCAATAATGTAGCGATCTCTTCTAGGTGATCTGGGACTGCCTCTATTCTAAATAAGTCAGTGTCAGGAAATCTATCATCAACTGCTTCCTCACTCTCCCCTGTCTCCAGTCGCGACAAGTGGTCTGGCCCCACATTCATTCTGTCAAGTTTTATGATCACCTTGAAAGTAAATTCCTGGAACAGCAACAACCATCAGCATATTCTACATTTTAGTACTGGTTTGTTCACCAAGTATTTCAATGCAGAATGGTCTGTAAAGAATTTGAATGGCGCGCCCAACAAATGATGCCTAAATTTTTGGAGAAAATAAATCATGGCCAAGGCTTCTCTATCGGTTATTGTATAGTTTCTTTCTATAGTTGACATCTTTCTGCTAGCATAATACACCGGGTTGTCCATATTTTTCTCCCCTGGATGTGCTAAGACCGCTCCCAGCGCTATCCCTGACGCATCGACGTGCACATGGAACATTTTTTTCCAATCTTGATAGACAAGGATAGGGGCACTTACCAGCCTTTCCTTCAACATATTCAATGCTATCTAACATGTTGGCATTATGAGATAAGTGTTGTCCTTGATGGCAAACCACACTGATGACAAATCATAGTACAGAAGGTCAGTAGCAAGGAATTGATGATCAGACTATAAGAAGAAGAGAAAGTTCATACACGCAGGTTCATTAAGCCCAAGTCGCATATACAAGCAGGTTCACTATATACCTAGTCACGTATACGCAGGTTCACTATATACCAAGTCACGTGTACACGCAGGTTGGCTTCAGTAAAAGCGTGTGTATGTGGAAAACTTATCTTTGGTCCACGACGGTTATTCCTTGGAAGTTGTGCCTATGGTTTTGGACCTTGGTGTCTCGACGGACGTGTTGATCCCTAGTTTTGAAGTTGATGGTATTGGATTTCTATGGTTTTGGCTCTTGGTATTGAACAAGGCCTAAGGCTATATAAGGAGAAGGAAATCTTTAGGCAAGTGTATCTGAAATGTCTTGAATATCTGATGAAGTATTAGATCCAGTATGCACGTTATTGGTTGATGGTGTATTGCTTGATCTGAGCTAAGGAGATATCTCATCGGTTGATGGGGAACAAGATCTAAGGAGAGATCGGGATCAAATGGTTTGAAATGAACTATCTGTATATGGTTGATTATGCGAATTTCTAGATCTGCATACTGACGCAATGTTATGTTCTGGGTATAACTGAAATCTGGTACAGCTGCAAGTTATGAAAAATTATTTTTAGATCTGTACGCAGGTTGTCTTCGGTAAAACCGCGTGTATACGCGGGTTGCCTTCATAGTAATAGCGTATATCTTTTGGAGCTTGATTTTTGGGTTGCAGTTGGATCTGACTGTTATTGCAGAGTTCTGTAGTCTGCTCTGTGTTCTGGTGACTGGGTTTGACAGGGTTTCAGTGGTTCAGTGATTCAAAGATTGATGATGCTAGTATTGGTTGTTTCATGATTTGTGAATGAATCATGGTCTTCATATTGTAATGTTGTGCTTCAGGAGTATCCAGTCTGAAAATTGATGAAAAGTGGTACCTGAAGGAAAGAATATTGTAGGCCAGCACCTACGTACTAGTATCTTAGCTAGTACAAGAGCAAAGGGGGTTGGAGCTCCCTTCCAAGGAAGTTTGGAGAACGAGAGAAGGTTGAAGCTTTTTGTAGGTGTAGCCTATGTACTAGTATAAGGCTGCACTAGTACAAAATATTGTAAACTGAAGTTCTTATTAAAGAAAGATAGAGATGACTTGCAGCAGGTGGTTTTCACCCACATTGGGTTTCCACCTTATATCATGGTGTTCATGTGTGTGGCTTTTGTGTGATGATTCATTCTGCTATACTGCATCTGTTTACTCTTAATATGATGAATAATGTCCTGATGCATTTAACTGGAGATAAACTAACTGAATTATAAGATTTATGGTTATACGCTGGTTTCTTTAGACACAGTAGCGTGTACACGCTGGCTCACTTAACTGAAGTAGCGTATATGTTTCTGAGCATTGAAAAAGTTTTATTGATCTGATAATACTGATTCACCCCCCCCCCCCCCCTCAGTATTATTTCCAACAATTGGTATCAGAGCAAGTCCTTTAGAGAAGCTTGATCGCTTGAAGGTAGATCGTTCATCATGAGCAACTACGAGAGAGAAGCATCAATCAGGCCACCAGTTTTTGATGGGACAAACTTCAATTATTGGAAGGTAAGAGTTACTGCCTATCTTCAATCTCTTGGTACAGAAGTCTGGGACATCGTAGAGACCGGTTACACTTTTCCTTCAGCTACTCCTACAGATGCAGCCGAGAAAAAGAAATATTAAACAAATGCGAAAGCAGTCAATACTCTATTGGGATGTATATCCCAATTAGAATTCATGAAGGTAATGCACTATAAATCTGCAAAAGAAATATGGGACAAAATTGTCACGAGCTATGAAGGAGACGAACAGGTAAAGCGTGCTAAACTTCAAACTCTCAGGATTAAGTATGAGACTCTCAGAATGTATAATGATGAAAGTGTGGCTAACTATTTCCTTAGGGTTGATGAGATTGTTAATTGCATGAAAAACTTGGGTGAAGAAATAAAAGAGGCTATTGTGGTTGAAAAGGTTCTAAGATCTTTGTCCCCCAAGTTTGAATCTAAAGTGTCTGCCATAGAAGAAAAGGAAAATCTGCAAATTCTTACTATGTCTCAGCTTCACGGGATTCTAACCGCTTATGAAATGAGAAATGGAGGTCCATCAGACAGAAGAGAAGCTGCCTTCAAGGCTTCAGGCAAAGGAGAGTATTATGAAGCAAGTCACGTGCCAGAAGATGAAGAAGAGGAATCAAATTTTGTCAGAAATCTTCAAAGGGGTTCTGGAAGGTTCAGAGGTAAGTTACCTTTTAAATGCTTTACTTGTGGAAGAGTAGGTCATTATGATGCCAGATGTCCTCACAAAAACAAGAATGACAAGGGAAAGGAACCTGTTAAATGGAACAAGAAACAAAATGAAAAGAAGAAAAGCTATTACACTCATGAAGATAGTGATGGTCTTTCAAATAGTGATGAAGATGAACAAGGTAATATATAAATTGTTAATGGCTTTTGAAGATGATGACTATATGGATGCTATAGATGTAGAAGGCTTTTATGAAGAGATGAAAGATCTCAAAGTTTGCTTAGAAGAGAAGAGTGCTATTATTGATTCTCTACAATGTCAACTAGCTGAAAAGGAAAAACATCTTGAAAAATTGGAATGTGAGATTGTCTATCTTAGAAAGGAGATTGAGAAAACAAAAGCGATTAATCTTAAATTTGTTAAAGGATCTGAAACCTTGGATGAGATTATCAATGTGCAGCGATCTCCTCTGATCAAGACAGGTCTTGGATATAATGGAGAAACATCTCAAGCCTCTACCTCTAAAAGCTATCTTGATGCAGCAAGGAGAAGCGAGCAAAGGCCAAATAAAAGTCATCAGGTGAATCAGGGACAGTTTACCTCAAGAACAAATAAAGACCATCAAGAAATTCGGGGACAAACTACCTTAAGGACAAACAAAAGCTACAATCAGCCCCAGGTAAAATCTTCCCAATTTGCTCCAAGAATGAATGTGAATAGAAGCTACAATCGGTTGGATGATAGATCTGATTATCGCAAAAGTTTCTTTAATGGCCAATGCTTTTCTTGCCATAACTTCGGTCACAAAGTAGCTCAATGTGTTGCCTACAAGACAATCATGACTAGAGAAGCTCAAAAGCAAGGCAGAATGACTGGAACCATGAAAAGGACTTATAACAACTTTTCGGTTCTTGAAAATGAAGTTGAATGCTCTATTTGTAATAACTTTGGTCATGAAGACTCTGAATGCAGGAGCAGGTTCCGGAAGACAACTCAAAAGGAACAAACCTCAAATGTCAGAACATGGAGAATAAAGGAACCGCAACCAGAAAGATGTGGGATAGCCTTTTATGCAGAAGGTCAAGAAAGTCTATGGTACATTGACAGCGGATGTTCAAAGCATATGACAGGGGACAAAGAAAAGCTTGAGTCATATACCGCATTAGAAAAGGGGAAGAAAGTTTCTTTTGGAAACGATATCTCTGCAGCTATAAAAGGAAAAGGTGTTGCTCCATTGAAAGAGAAGGTTAAAGCTGGAAATGTTTTGTATGTTGATGGATTGAAGCATAATCTTCTGAGTGTCAGTCAGATGTGCGATCAAGGAACAGAAGTAATATTTAGATCAAACGGATGTTGTGTTCGTGATCTTGATACAGGTAAAACAGTGATCAAAGGAAGAAGGACTCCAAATAATCTATACATATTTGAAGAAGGACCACAACAATGCTATTTGAGCAAGGATGATGAACACTGGCTATGGCATCGAAGGTTGGGGCATCTAAGCTTTTCACAAATAAGGAAAGCATGCAAATATCAGGCTGTTCGTGGTCTTCCAGATATCAAAATTCCAGACAACACTATATGCAAATCTTGTCAGTTTGGAAAGCAAACCAGAACTAACTTTCCAGAGAAGGAAGGATCAGCCAGCATACCTCTTGAGCTAGTCCATACAGATGTATGTGGTCCATTTAGGAAAAGGACACCTCGAGGAGAAGAATATTTGATATTATTCATTGACGATTTCTCCAGGGTTGTCTGGTTAGGGCTTATGAAGCACAAGGATGAAGCATTCGAAAAATTCAAATCCTTCAAAGCCTTGGTTGAAAATGAATCAGGACACAAAATTAAGTGCCTCAGATCTGACAGTGGTGGGGAGTTTACCTCAAACGAATTTTTTGATTTCTGTGAAGAACATGGGATAAGAAGAGAATTCTCTACAGCTAGAACTCCTCAGCAAAATGGGGTTGTGGAAAGAATGAACAGAACAATACAACAAATGGCTCGTGCTATGCTTGATGAATCAGGTACTCCCGCAACCTTCTGGGGTCAGGCTGCACATGCTGCGGTTATTATTCTTAACAAAGCAAATGTTCGAGTAAACAGCACTCAAACACCTCATGAGCTCTGGAGTGGTGAGACTCCTTCGGTGAAGCATTTCAAAATCTTTGGGAGCAAGTGTTATATTAAGAATACTGATGAGCAACTTGGAAAACTTGAACCAAGAGCAGATGAAGGCATTCTTCTTGGTTATTCTCGACATAGCAAAGCATACAAGTGCTACAACAAAAGACTTGGCAGAATTGTTGACAGCATTGATGTAGTGGTTGATGAGAAGGGATATATTCCTAGGCAAGTTCATCATGAAGACATTGAAGAAGATGAAGGCTACCCTCAAAGGCAGAATGATGAAGAAGAAGAATCTCAAGAAGAATCTCAAGAAGAAGAAGAACCTCAAGAAGAACCAGAGGAGCAGACAAGAATAGAAGAGAAGACTCCATCCAGATATGTTCAAAAGAATCATCCAGAATCTCAGATTGTGGGGAAGAAAGAAGCAGGAATACAAACAAGAAGAAGAATTGCAGAAGCTTCAAGCTATTTGGCATTACTCTCTTCTACTGAACCACAAAATGTGAAAGAGGCATGCAAAGATGAATGTTGGGTCAAAGCAATGGATGAAGAACTTGAGCAGATCGAAAAGAACAATACTTGGGAATTGGTTCCTAGACCAAAAGATAAAAATGTCATAGGGACTAAATGGGTCTTCAAAAATAAATTGAATGAAAATGGAGAAGTAATTAGAAACAAGGCTAGACTTGTTTGTAAAGGGTATGCGCAGCAAGAAGGAATATATTTTGAAGAGACCTTTGCTCCTGTTGCAAGACTTGAGGCCATTCGAATGTTCCTTGCTCTCTCAAGCTTTCAAAACTTCAAGGTATTTCAAATGGACGTGAAATCAGCCTTTCTGAATGGAGACTTAGAAGAAGAAGTATATATTGAACAGCCAGATGGTTTCATTCTTGGGAATGATCCAAACCTGGTATGCAGATTGAAAAAGGCTCTCTTGGTCTCAAACAAGCTCCAAGGGCTTGGTACTATCGATTGGACAAATATCTTCACCAACAAGGCTTTTCGAAAGGATCAGCAGATAGCAATATCTATATAAAAATTGAAAATAACAAATTGCTAATACTTGTTGTTTATGTAGATGATATTATCTTTGGTAGCAATGAAGAGACTATGAGTCAAAACTTTGCCTTGGTTATGCAGAAAGAATTCGAAATGTCACTACTTGGAGAATTGACATACTTTCTTGGATTACAAATCCAACAAAATGAAAGAGGCATCTTCTTGTCTCAAACCAAGTACCTCAAGTAGATCTTGAAGAAGTATGGCATGGAAGATTCAAAGCCAGTATGTACACCCATGGTTACAGGATGCAGCCTCAGTGCAAATGATGAATCAGCAGCAGTTCATCAACCAACTTATAGATCCATGATTGGGAGTTTGCTTTATTTGACAAGTACCCGACCAGACATCATGCATGCAGTCGGAATAGTTGGGAGATTTCAGGAAAATCCAAAGGAGACTCATCTTCAGGCAGTAAAGAGAATCTTCAAATATCTTCAAGGGACACAAAATTATGGATTATGGTATCCTAGAGATACAGATTTCACACTTTATTCTTATACAGATGCAGATTGGGCCGGAAGCGTGGATGACAGGAAGAGCACAAGTGGTGGTGCATTCTTTATGGGCTCCAGATTAGTATCTTGGTTCAGCAAGAAACAGAGTTCGATTGCCTTATCTACAACTGAAGCAGAATATGTGGCTGCGGCATCTTGTTGCACACAACTTCTTTGGACGATGCAGACCTTGCAGGATTTTCAAATCACTTGCACTTCACTAGTCTCTATCTTATGTGATAATACAAGTGCAATCAGCATTTCAAAGAATCCAATCATGCACTCAAAGACCAAGCACATTCCAATCAAGTACCATTTTCTTCGAGAACAAGTGCTTGAGCAGAAGGTCAAGTTGGAGTATGTTCCTTCTAAGGAACAAGTTGCTGATATTCTCACAAAACCACTGCCCAGGGAAACTTTTGAATATCTCAGACAAAAGCTGGGAGTAGTTGATGCTTCATCCTGCTGTTGAAGCTTATCTGTTCTACAGAAAATTTGGTATACGCAAGTTACGTAAGGGATATCCGCGTATATACGCCGATTTATACTGGGAAAATCGCGTGTATGGGGTACGCGTGTTGTAGAAAGCATATCCGCGTGCATACGCCGTTTTCTGCAGGAGAAGTCGCGTATATGGAGTTCTGAACAGCAAGGGTAGACTCTGGTCGGAGAAGGTCTGAGATGGGTATGCCAGAATTCTTCAGGCACAGGTTCAGGGGGAGCAACAGGCACAGGTTCAGGGGGAGCAGATTAAAGTTTCATAAAGCATTGTTGGCATTTAGATGCTTTTGGTTCTAGTACACAACTGTTGTTGGTTTCAGGAGAAGGAGCTCAGAAGGAAATCTTGGATGCTAATCTAAAAGATTTGTTTGCTGCTTGTGACTTTCATAAGTCTTGGTCTAGATTTGTTGTCTCTATGTCATGTATCTCTTCTGTGATATCTCTTTTATGGTGTCAAGGTCATGTAACGGCCTATGTTGGTTTCCCCACTATGCCTGGGATGAATGATGTAATATAATTGGTTGTTTCTAATGTATCCCCTCTTGGTTGGGAGTATGGATGTCTGTATTGAGTCTTTTGGTAATAGGAAGGTCCCTTATGGTGTATCAGTCTTGGTTCCTTTGAAGAACATATTTTGCAGATCTTGCCTACAGTCAGAGGAAGCATGTTTCAGCACAGCCAAGCAAAGATATCAGCATGTACTCAGGGGGAGCACAGCCCTTTGCCCTTGATGTCAAAGGGGGAGAGTGATTTGGTGTTGTTGCCATCAAGTCCAAAGGGGGAGATTGTTGGCATTATGAGATAAGTGTTGTCCTTGATGGCAAACCACACTGATGACAAATCATAGTACAGAAGGTCAGCAGCAAGGAATTGATGATCAGACTATAAGAAGAAGAGAAAGTTCATACACGCAGGTTCATTAAGCCCAAGTCGCGTATACAAGCAGGTTCACTATATACCTAGTCGCGTATACGCAGGTTCACTATATACCAAGTCATGTGTACACGCAGATTGGCTTCAGTAAAAGCGCGTGTATGTGGAAAACTTATCTTTGGTCCACGGTGGTTATTCCTTGGAAGTTGTGCCTATGGTTTTGGACCTTGGTGTCTCGACGGACGTGTTGATCCCTAGTTTTGAAGTTGATGGTATTGGATTTCTATGGTTTTGGCTCTTGGTATTGAACAAGGCCTAAGGCTATATAAGGTGAAGGAAATCTTTAGGCAAGTGTATCTGAAATGTCTTGAATATCTGATGAAGTATTAGATCCAGTATGCAGGTTATTGGTTGATGGTGTATTGCTTGATCTGAGCTAAGGAGAGATCTCATCGGTTGATGGGGAACAAGATCTAAGGAGAGATCGGGATCAAATGGTTTGAAATGAACTATCTTTATATGGTTGATTATGCGAATTTCTAGATCTGCATACTAACGCAATGTTATGTTCTGGGTATAACTGAAATCTGGTACAGCTGCAAGTTATGAAAAATTATTTTTAGATCTGTACGCAGGTTGTCTTCGGTAAAACCACGTGTATACGCGGGTTGCCTTCATAGTAATAGCGTATATCTTTTGGAGCTTGATTTTTGGGTTGCAGTTGGATCTGACTATTATTGCAGAGTTTTGTAGTCTGCTCTGTGTTCTGGTGACTGGGTTTGACAGGGTTTCAGTGGTTCAGTGATTCAAAGATTGATGATACTAGTATTCGTTGTTTCATGATTTGTGAATGAATCATGGTATTCAGATTGTAATGTTGTGCTTCAGGAGTATCCAGTCTGAAAATTGATGAAAAGTGGTACCTGAAGGAAAGAAGATTGTAGGCCAGCACCTACGTACTAGTATCTTAGCTAGTACAAGAGCAAAGGGGGTTGGAGCTCCCTTCCAAGGAAGTTTGGAGAACGAGAGAAGGTTGAAGCTTTCTGCAGGTTGTAGCCTGCGTACTGGTATAAGGCTGCACCAGTACAAAATATTGTAAACTGAAGTTCTTATTAAAGAAAGATAGAGACGACTTGCAGCAGGTGGTTTTCACCCACATTGGGTTTCCACCTTATATCATGGTGTTCATGTGTGTGGCTTTTGTGTGATGATCTGTTCTGCTATACTGCATCTGTTTACTCTTAATATGATGAATAATGTCCTGATTCATTTAACTGGAGATAAACTAACTGAATTATAAGATTTATGGTTATACGCTGGTTTCTTTAGACACAATAGCGTGTACACGCTGGTTCACTTAACTGAAGTAGCATATATGTTTCTGAGCATTGAAAAAGTTTTATTGATCTGATAATACTGATTCACCCCCCCCTCTCAGTATTATTTCCAACATAACAATGCTCAATCCAAACGAACTATTCCATCCTCTTTAGTAGATTTTCCATCGGGGTTGTGATTGATGCATAATTCCTGATGAAGAAATGGTAGTACCCCGTATGGTCGAGAGTTGACCTTAGTTGCTTCAAGTTGTGCGGCGGTTCGATGTTAACAATTTCCACAACCTTCATTAGGTCTACGCATACTCCATCCTTGCAGACGATGTGCCCTAGTAGTGTTCCAAATGGGACTTCGAAAATACATTTCTCGAGGTTTAAGGAAATCTACAGTTGTCGACACCTTTCAAACATAACCCTTAATAAGCTGGTGTGTTTCTTTATCAGACTATATACTGTCCAGTCAGCCATGTACACCTCTAGAAATCTGTGAATATAGTCTCGAAATGCAACTATGACAATTCTTTAGAAGATCGCGGGTGCATTCTTTAGTATGAATAGCATTATATTGTACGCATATGACCCCCACTCAGTAGTGAATGTTGTTTTCCTTTTATCCTCCTCGGCTATTCAAACTTGATGGTAGCCCGAGAGTATGTCCATAAACGAATATGCTTCATTCCCCGCCACATTATCTAGAACCTCATCACTGAAAGGTGTCGGGAACGGGTCATGCACACATGCATTGTTGAGGCTCCTGTAATCAACACATACTCTGATTTCGGTTGCATCCTTTTTGTTTTGTATGACTATCAGACTTATCCACTCTGCTTCATCTACCGGAAATATAATTCCTACTTCCAACATTTTGTCAATTTCCTTCTTAACCTTCTCCTTCACCCTTGGGTTAAATCTATATGGTATGTGCTTTATCGGTCGAGCATCTAGCCTTAGAACGATCGTTATCTCCCCTGTGTCTCCTTTTATCCCCTTCATCTATGCTACTGATGCTGGAAACAGGTCCTTGTATTCCTGTAATAGGTTGAAAATTTCTTTTGTGGTCTGTTCATTCCAGTAGTCTCCTACAAATGCCATTTTGGGCTTATCCTCCATCCCAACATTTTTTTTCTCAGCTTCATTGGTAGAAAGTGGGCACCTTCTTTTGAGGGGATCTCCTAAATATCTCTTTCTCTTTCTGTTTCTTTGAAGGTCAGGTGTCTCAATCCATCTAACCCATCCTCCTCTGGCTTTGCATCCACCTTATCGCAAGTCACATATTCCAGAGAATCCATGTTATACAGACACCGCAAAAAACTTTCAATAGGACATCCTTCAACCAACTGTCCTAGGGAAAACAATACCCTTTTTATCGCCTAGAGTGTCTATGCCATGCATTCGTCATTACTTTTGAATGAAAAGCTTCTAACAAATTGTACCTCCAAAGCATCCCAATCCATTTTTTGACGACGAAGTTCCTCCCGTACATACCAAGCTCGGGGAACAGTTCCTAGGGTATATATAAATGCATGTAACCACAGGTTCTTCAGTATTCCCTGGTTTTTCCAATTTTTTATGCAATCTTCGATGTGACTCTCGGGACTTGAATCCCCTTTGTATCTTGCCTTATCATGTGGTCGGTCTTCATCCTGGGAAAATCTTTCCTTCATGGCTTGCTTGATGCTCGCCTAGTCTCTTAGTGCACTGTGGTGCATTCTCCACCATCTTGCCAGTGTTGCCATGAGAGCGATATCAAGAAAGGGAATCTTTTGATCCTCCGTAATTTCCTGGTCTACTTTGTTCAAGAAGGTGTCCACCGGTTCAAGGCCATAGTATTTTGGATAGTCGCTTATCTCCGTTCCTATCCAATTTACTTGATTTATCATCGCACAACGTATAGTGTTTATTTCATACCTGCCTTGCTGCCATGCATCCCATGCAACTTCCGAGCTGGTCTTTGAGCTTTGGATACTTCTCCAGCTGACAAATCCTCTTGTAGTAGGATTTATGTAATCTTCCCTCTTTCCTACTATGAGCGTGTATAATTGGTCTAGCATTCCTGGTTCATCCCTGTCATCTACTGACTTTGTGAACCTAGACCCTTGATATGGGTCCAAGGGTTGGATCACCCTCAGTCCTTCTGCTTAAAAAATCATCAGCTCTTTCTTTAGGTCAATGACATCATAGTTTCCATATGCCCAATCGATCCCAAGGAGTGTTGGGTATGGGTCCTTATCTCCTATTATGTAAATTACCTCGAATTCAATATGTGTCTTCACCCCCACCACATCTACTTCCACATTTTTTAACCTTCCAATGGATAGTATACAACACTGGTTTTCCATTATTAGTTGAATTGGTGAGTATTTCAGTTGCAGCTTCCCCATTGCCTCCCATGTTTTTCTAGGTAGGATGTTTACATCTTATCCCAAATTTAACATTTTTCCCTTATCTGGAATCCTGCAACCTGAGGATTAATTCAGAATTCCCTTTCACTTCTCTTCTTGTTTTGTCTCACTTGTCTGGAATTCTTTTCTGGTAAGTCGGAAAGTGATCGCTCCACTTCCCCTTCCTCTACGGATAACGCAACCTTTAAAATTTTCCGCAATGCCTTCAACATGCATTCATCTTTGACAATCTTCAAGAATAGTTTAAATCACTCTTCAATCAGTTGGCTATGATCAAGCACATGGCCATTCAGTCTCTGGTCATCTCTCTTTTTAGTCACCCCTTGAACAGCTTAGCTGCTTCATGATAGTATTGATTTTGGTTTTTAGGCTAATACACTTTCTTTGGAGATGACGCTTTAACAATCAAGGGTAGGTCCACTATGCTATGATCTTCCTTCGTCTTCTTTCCTCCTAGGTTGACTATATTAATGTTGGTTGCGGCAAGACCGTCGTTGATACAAGGTTCAACGTTAACCAGGTTAGCCTCTCTCTACCTGGTCCTTTCCTCCTACTTTGCAATGAGTTCCAGACAATCCTTCGTGGCATGGGTATTAATCCTACATTGTGAGCACCAGGGTCTCCTAGGGAGCAAGAATTTCCTAGTGATATGTCCTTCCTAGTCGTAGTTGTAACACCTTATGGGGCCTCTTCCTCCTGTTCTTCCCCCTCCCCCATCTCCTCCTCGTCCTCCCGTTTTGACTCATTAATTCTAAATGTAGATCTGTCCAACCATTCTGCTAGAGCATCCAGTGATCGACACTAGTTAGTGTGATGGATTGTAGATATGCAGAACTCGTAGTAGTTGTTATTGGGGATGTTGGAGTATTTCTGCAGTATCGGGCACATTCGTGGCAGACGTCCATACATTCTACAGATCTCACAGAATTCTTGGCTATTCCTTCCCAGAAAAGATGTTAGTGCTCCTACTGTCGCAAGTCCTGTAGTTGGTGGGGGCCCTGATGACCCCACAACCCCCCGGATGATTAATCCCTCGCAACCTTAGGCATTCTATCACAATGTGCCCCTCCATCATGCAGTGGGTGCACCATACATTGGGTTTGGCTAGTCATACTAGCTGAAGATCCTTCAACTTCTCTGTTAAAGTTACGATCTGATTCTGAAGACCCAAGATCGATGGATCTTGCAAACTTGTCCCTCCCCAGTATTCATAAGGATACCCATCCATGGCTTCTATTCATGATGCTTGCTCCAAAGAATCTTGGAGGGTTCCAATTTTTTATTGCGTCAGTGGCATTCTGGTTAAGGGCAAGAGTGCCTTGATAAACCAGTCTTGTTGGTGATTCATGTCCAGAGTGTAGCTTGTTAGGATATTCCGACACATAGGAAATAGTTAAGTATAACTTAGTCTAGTGTAGAGTTAAGTAAAGTGTGTTTCTTTACTATGTAATTTTGTAACTTATAATCCAACGGTCATGATATGTTCTAAACATGAAGTGATCTAACAGTTCATTCTCTCCTTAGTATTATCGATAATTGATTTGTGGATTAACACCCGATTGGTCCATGATCTCTATTTAAAGATCATGGAGGGTCGTTTGTAGGGTGACTGTTCATGAGAGAATCTTATGTAAATTTTCATTCTTTTATTAATAAATTTCCTGAAGTGGTCGTGTTGGCTCAGGCCAAGAATACTGGTGTATTGATCCATGATCTACTTTCGAGTAGTGTCTTTTGGTGTTCTGTCTTAGGAACTTACCCTGTATATTCCTACATGGTATCAAAGCTATTTGAAGGCCGCATCCATTGGTTATCCAAATCAGAAGTCGGTACAACTGCATCTGACTGTCGTTTCTTAGATCTACTATTTTTTACCACTTTCAAGCCGAGAGGACTGCTTTATTGTGTTAGGAGCATCTATTCTACTGAGGAACCCATTTTGTTTCACGCGAAAAGGTTTCCAGCAGCCCTAGCTACGTCATTTTTAATATTTGGAGGTATACAATGTTTATTTGTAGTTTTAGTTATTTTCTCTCTGTTTATTTCAGTTTATTTATCTCTCTGCTTTTTATTACCGGATCTATACCTTTCATTTCTGCGTATGCTCTTTGCCCCATGAATCTGTGTGATCTGGGCAAATCAGAAACAAAAAGGAAGATTTTTTCTCATGCGTATGCTCTTTTCTGCTGTGCCTTACTGTCATATCAGAAAATCAAAAACATTGAGGAAAATATTTAATTTACAACAAAAGCTAACTTCAAGCCATAAGGCTTGGTTTTTTTTGTATGTCCGTGTTGGGTTGTGTGTTTTCTTTTGTAGGAAAAAAAGTATTTTTCAAGTAAGCACGCATCCCAAATCTTTAGTGACTTAAAAAAAAAAAAACAAAAAACGAAAACAAAAACAAAAAAAACCCCTTTCTCTTTTCCAAAAATTACTCACTTGTTAAACTAGCCCACTTGGTCCAAAGTTACTTTATGAGAATAGATGTCTTGAGTTCAAGTCTTTCTTTTCGTTGAGTTACTTTAAAAAAAAACACATGTGACTTATGTTTTAAAGTTACTTTATGTAAAAGTTTTCTCACCCATTATAAAAAGTGAGTCACTTATAATTCTAAAGTCTCTTTATCTTTTATTTAAGTTACAATTTAGTGGGTAGCTCATAAAGTACCATTGTAAAAGTGACTTTCACTTATTTATAAAAGTGGGTCACATAATTTTTTTTTTTTAAGTGAGCTAATTAGATTAAGTTTGGAAAGGGGGAGATTTAAAAAAAAAAATAACATTATCATTCGCTTCTGCACATTCACGGACTTCGTCGACATCTTCAACATCTTTTATTCAAAAAGTCATGACTTCATCATTCAGAAGCCATTTTCTGAGCCGTTGTTTTTCAATTGACCTACTTTTTCAGGATCTTTCCATTGAAGCACTTAGTTTTAGCATCCACAACTTCAGCTTCTATTAAAATGGAAATCCCATGACAAGTTATTCTTAATAGCACCAACTACTCCCAATGGTGGTCCTACATTGTGGATTTACTTAGAAGTAAAGGTCTTTACAGAATAGCCTCAGGCCAAGAAACTAAACTTAAAGATGAAGATAAGGCAACCAAATGGGAAAATATTCAAGATCAAGCACGTGGGTTGATAGGGATGTCTATTTCTCCAGACCTTAGATTCCATATCGTAGAACTTGATACCCCTAATGAAGCAATGAAACAACTCACTAAAGTTTTTGGAATTAAAAATGAAATTAGAGCCCATCAACTCAAAAATGAGTTGCTTACATTGGACCCCAATAATTTTTCTTCCATTAAATATTTTTTGTCCATGTTCAAGGCCCTTAGACTTCTCTTGGAAGGTGTTAAGGTTAATAAAGAAGATGGTAGCCTTCTCTATTCCATTCCTACTAAATTGGGACCAGCGTACTCTGTGTTTATTTCCACCTTTCATTCTACTAGACAAACCTTTATTTCTCAAGGACAAGACTACAAGACCCCCTCTTTTGATACCTTTTGTGATTCCTTAATAAGAGAACAATAAAAACTCTTATATAGTGGTCTTCTTAATCTTGGAAACTCTTCTAAGAAAGCCTTAGCTACCCAGCAACAACCAAAGTCAAAGAATCCTAAGAAGCAATATCCTAAAAAGAATGGTCCTAAACCAAACAAGGGTCCTAAGCAATTTCAGTCTCAAAATGAAAAATCAATTCAGCAAAATGATAAGGAAAATGAAAATAAATGGACGAAGATTGATAGACATTGAAACTTTTGTAATCGAGATGGCCACTTCAAATCCAAATGCTTTAAGAAGATGGAATCCTTGGAAGCAGCAATGGAAAATCATAACATCCATTTGGAGCACTCTTCAACTTCAACTTCATCTTTAGGAATTGTACTTTCTGCATGTTGTTTTCAAGCATCTCGGTTTGGCTACGCACTAAATGTATCTTCTTCTTCTCATTCTCATGAGTGGCTCATTGATTCTGGAGCTTCTTATCACATGGCCAAAAACAAGGCCATGTTTTCTTCTTTAAATGATTGTAACACAGAAAATATATATGTTGGTGACGATAGATATCTTAGTGTTGTAGGGATTGGAACTGTTCATCTAGAAAATGGTCAATTTAATGATGTATTATGTGTTCCAACCTTATCCTGCAACCTTCTATCTGTATATTAAATAACTCATATAGGTGAAGGTAAAACCCTTGAATTATCACCTCATGATGTTGGAATTAAGGACCTAAGAGATCCTCGACATATTTTAGCTACTGGAATTGTTGATGATTCTACAAGGTTGTATAAGTTTAACAACTTTGGGTCATCATTTGGTCACTTGAACTATCGCTCCCTTCAAAATCTATATAAAGGAAATATGGTGATAGGTCTTCTTATGGTATCTTGCAGAGATGGTGTTTGTTCAGGATGTGTACTCGGAAAACATCATTGGGATAGTTTTGAAAAATGTGCCTCTTGGCATGCCTCAGCCCCTTTACAGATTGTGCATAGTGATTTATGTGGTCCACTTCCAGTTGTTTCATTCTCTGACTACAAGTATTTCTTAACTTTCATTGATGATTTCTCCAGACACACTTGGCTATACTTCTTAAAACGCAAGAGTGAAGTCTTTAACATATTCTTGGCCTTTAAGGCATTTGTTGAGAAACAATATGGACATCAAATTCTTATGCTAAGATCTAATAATGGCAGAGAATATGTTAACAACAAATTCATCAACTTTTTCACTAAGCATGGAATTCAAGTGCAACATACTGTTCCATATACCCCATAACAAAATGGTGTAGCTGAAAGGAAGAATTGCACCTTAAAGGAAATGGCTAATTGTATGCTTCAACCTAAAGGACTTGGTCTTAATTTTTGGGCAGAAGCAATTAACTGTGCAAATTACATAGTAAATCGCACTCCTACTAAGGTTTTAAATAATATCTCTCTAGAAGAAGCATGGAGCTCAATTAACTAGATGTCAGTCACTTTCATGTTTTTGGAAGTGAAGCATGGGCCCATATTCCAGATGAGAAACATAAAGCCTTAGAACCTAAGAGTGAAAAATGTATTTTTGTTGGATATTCTGAAGATGTCAAAGGATATAAACTTATTCTACTTAAGTCCAAAAATGTTGTCATTAGAAGAGATGTAAAGTTTACTGAAAATATATTGGCCTATGAGCCTAGTTCAGCGGATATGCCACCTCTCTCTATCCCTTCTACTTCTGAAAATATTTCTTCTTCAGATGATGACAATGAGGATGAAAATCCTCCCCCACCTTCTCATGATCCTCCTTCAACTCCTCAACTTCTGAAATGGGTCCATGCTACTAGGGATGCAATAGGTGCTCTTGCAGGTGATCCTACAGATCAACAACGTACATGTTCTCAGTTTGATAGAGCCTCTTCTTTACTGGCTGAAGCTTCACCGAATTATGATCCTGAAACCTTTGCAGAAGCTTCAGACCATCCAGATTGGGATGCAGCTACGAATGAAGAATATCGTTCATTATTGGCAAATGATACATGGGATCTTATTCCTCTTCCAAAGGGACGAAGACTTGTTAGATGAAAATGGGTTTATAGAACCAAGTTTGGATGAGATGGAAACATTGATAAACATAAATCTCATCTTCTTGCTAAGGGTTTTTCACAAGTTAAAGGCATTGACTATACTAAAACCTTCTCCCCTATTTCCAAAATGAATTATATCCACCTTGTTCTTTCCCTTGCTACATCTTTCAAATGGGAAGTCCATCAAATGGATGTTAAATCTGCCTTCTTGTATGGGGACTTGCATGAAGAAATCTATATGGAACAACCTCCTGGATTTATACAAACAGAATCCAACCTTGTATGTCGGCTTAAGAAATCCCTTTATGGTCTCAAACAAACCCCTCGGGCTTGGTATGCCAAAATGGATAGCTTTCTTTTAGATACTAGTTTTTCTAAGTGTCATTCTGACAATAGAGTCTACACCAACAAAGTGGGTAAGTCTCTTATCATTCTTATTCTTTATGTTGATGATCTTATGCTTACTGGTGGTGATCCCAACCTTATAAACCATGTGAAGTCCAGCCTTAAAAAGAATTTTGAAATGATAGACTTAGGACACTTGCATTATTTTCTTAGTCTTCAAGTCTTGCAATCCAAGGAAGATATTTCCCTTTCACAGTCCAAGTATGCTTGTGATCTTCTATGCCACTTTCACATGGAAGAATGTAATCCAGCCCCTTCAACCTTTCAGTCTAGAGCCAAACTTTCAGTCACTTGTACTTCCCCTGAAGTTGATGCTACCTTATGTCGTTAGCTTATAGGAAAAAATTGTATATGACTCATACTTGTCCTAACCTTTCCTTTGATGTTGGCCTTATTGCTCGGTTTATGCAAAACCCACATGAAAGTCATTGGAAAGAATCTAAAAGAATACTTCACTATGTTTGAGGTACAATTCATTTTGAGATTCATTACAATGCAGAAGCATCTCCTTTATTGGTTGGTTTCACTGTTCCCAATTGGGCTACTGACCCTGATGATTAGAAGTCTACTACTGGCTATGTCTTCACTCTTGGTTCTGAACCTATTACATGGGCTTGCAAGAAACATAGTGTCGTTTCTCTTTCTTCAGAAGAATTAGAGTATCGTGGTACTGTAGAAGCTAGTAAGGAATCCCTGTGGCTATGTCAGATTTGGCTTTCAGTAGCAGAATCCGACTACACTTTGGTGTCATAATCAAAATTCCATTCAACTATTCAAATATCTAGTCGAACATCAGCGCAACAAACACATTGAACTACACATGCAATTCATGAGAAAGCTCATTCATGACCATGTTCTTGAAGTGCAATATTGTTCAACTAATGATCAAGTTGCAGACATCTTTACAAAGGTTCTCATAGAGGCGAAGCTTACTAAACTTCGATTTATGGTTGGAGTTTAAGAAGTTGTCACTAAGGGGGGATAGGCTCTAATGCCTCCTTCCTTCTCCTATTATGTCATATTTGTACATCCTTCAATCCTGTCCCAAGTTGTTCTTAAGGGGGGATATTAGGATATTCCGACACATAGGAAATAATTAAGTATAACTTGGTCTAGTGTAGAGTTAGGTAAAGTGTGTTTCTTTACTATGTACTTTTGTAACTTATAATTCGTCGGTCACGATATGTTCTAGACATGAAGTGATCTGACGGTTCATTCTCTCCTCGGTATTACCGATACTTGATCTGTGGCTTAACACCTGATTGGTCCATGATCTCTATTTAATAGCATGGAGGGTCATTTGTAGGGTGACTGTTCATGAGAGAATCTTATGTAAATCTTCATTATTTTATTAATAAATTGCCTGAAGTGGCCGCATTGGCTCAAGTCGTGGACTGCTTCCCTCTTTGAGGGTTTTAACCACGTCAAGAATACTAGTTTATTAATCTATGATATGCTTGTGAACGATGTCCTTTGGTGTTCTGTCTGAGGAACTTACCCTGTATATTCCTACAAATATCAACTTAGAAATGGCATCCTTAAACCTTTGCATGAGCTCCCAAGCCATCTTACCCTCCTTCTGCTTGATCTCTCATAGTTTCAATAACCCCTGTTGGTTTGTCTGTGGTACTTTGAATTCTTGCACAAATCCTCTCTTGATATCATCTATCGTGGGGTTCTAGTTCTACTCCACCCATTTTATAAACCAGTGCAGAGCCCTCTCCCTCAGTGTGGTCTAAAACTCCACTATCCTAACATTGTCTGGAGTCTGACATGCTCTCCAAATAGCTTCACAGAGATACCAGTGTTGTTCCACATCCTCGTTTCCCCTTCCTGCAAACTCTGGATATCTAGTAAAAGATCCCGCCATACTGATTTGGGTATGAGCTAACAACACAAACCCTTTGTTCCCTGGCTGTTGGGATCCCTGTAATCCTAAGTTACTAATACTACTGGTTCCTTTGTTGCTTCCAATATTAAAACTGTCTTTATATTTCTCACATGCACTATATACCCATACTGCCTTGGCTAAGCTAATAACAAATTTCTTTGGATTGTAATAAGGTACCAGGGGAAGATTGGGAGAGACGTTGCCTGTGTCTCGAGGGTATTGTTGCTAACTCCTAATGGAAGCTTCTCCTTCGTTAAATAGTCTTCTCATCACGTTGCCCATGTCCTCCTCTCTCTCCTCTCCATACCCACTCGACATTTTCTCTTGCGATCTCCCTTCCGTGACCTGTAGGGAAGGTCCCTTTTCATCCCTTTGGCTCCTATTTCTCCTGTCACCTATCCTGCTCTACTCTGCATCTTCCTTTTCTGCCTCTTCAACTCAGGGTTTTCCCATCACCACTCTATTTGGTGGGGGCTCATCTTCCTTTTCTTCAGAGTCTGGATCACTCTTTCCTGCCACTTATCTGCTAGCAGTGCTCTCCTCTGCACTTTGACATCTCTAGTTTTCTTCAATTCTTCCGCATCCATCCCTTCAGAAACATCTTCTATTCCCCAGCTTGAAGCATTCCCCCCCTTAGGTACTTCTCCCGGTACTAGGGTTTTACACTTCCATCTCTACGGTGGGTGAGGACAGTGATCCTTTTTCTACCATAAACATCTTACTCCATGTCGTTACTTCCCTCATCAGCCTTCCTCCTAATCCAAATCCAAATACTGCTTCTTCCTTTGAGAAGGATTGATAACTCTTGGCAAAAGACTTGATTATATAGCCTTCCACTGTAGTCTTTACCCAAAAATCAATTTCTCTAGTCAGATCATTATCCAACTACTGAAGTAGTGTGAGATCCAGCAGAGTCTAGCTGCGGTGAATTATCGTCAACCCCCTAACTGATTCTACCCTTTCAGCCTTCTTAACCAGCGGTACAGATCTTCTGGAAACTTGCACCAGAATATCTTGTATTGGTCATTGGTACCATTGGCATATCAAATTCCTTCACTCACCTTTCTGATCAGTTGATTCCCATAGATAGCTTGCTCTACTATAAATTGATCTACTTTATGATTCCACCAATCCCTGATCTCTCTCTTGAATATCCTTGACACTATGTTCCAATCTAGTTCTTGTAACTTTGGGTCCCAGCAACGGAACCATTTGTTGGCACGAAAGAGCCATCAGGGGGAAAATACCCTAGGTTCAGGTGCAGAGGGCCACCAATGGTTCGTTTTATTCTAGGACAACATCAAAATTTTCACCTTACCCGAGGGGTAAGGAGTCTCATTTGAGGCGTGTTGCGACTTGAAGTAGGAAGGGTTCATCATGGAGTCAAGGGAGCACCAACCAAAGCATCATCTGATAACATATATATATAATTACACACATAACAAAGATAACATCATAACATCTAATACACATAAACTATTAAGTGCATGCATCTGACAGGACATTTCAAAATTTTAAAAGAGCCATCACATCATGTATACGTATACATATCATAATCCAAAACTGGTCTGGAGTTTCCTTTCTATTAGTTTAACAGTAAAACAATACAATACATCTTGGCATTTGCCAGAAAAAAATACAAGGAATACCTGTTTATAGACTCAGGCTTGATCTCAGTCTCAAGAGTCCTAGTCATCCAAACTCCTTATTTCTATTATCGGACTACCACAACCAGCGATCCTCTCTGCAACGCCAACTCCAACAACCTCGCTAACCAACCCAAATTCCTTACTGGCCTTCTCCTTTTATATTTCTCTCTGCCGCTTGGACTGCCAGTTCCTACTTAGTTGCTCTATCCCTCAGCTGGTCTTGCACCTTTCCATCCACTCAGTTGTCTTTGTCTTCCACTACCACCTTGCCCCAACCCTTCTGCAACTTCCTGTTCCTGCCTTACTGTCCAATTGAATCCTTTGTAAGCTAACCATTATTGCCACCTGTTTCCTCCTTGTTATTAGGTAAGCCAAAATTGATCAAAACCTTTTCAAAATTAAACGAAGGCCCCAACAAAAAATATAGATCCTTAAATTCATAGTAGAATGGGAAACTGAGAGGAAGAAAAGTCCTTGAAAGGATTGTTAGAACATCATTTATCACCCTTATATACTTGATGCTCTAAGTCATGACCTTGCAAAGCCCTTTCTGTTCAAACTTGTTCCATTCACTAAAAAACATTATTTTAAATTCCATATGTGATTCTGCCCTTCAAAAAGCGCATGAACATGTGGGTCCAACTATACCCAACCCGCGTATATAATTGAAAATATTAGAAAAATATAAAATTCATATTTCATGGGTGGGGTTTATGAGTTACACTTGAAGCCCACCTACAGGAGCCCATGGCATAATTGTATCCCAACTAGAAAAAAAAAAAAAAAAATAAAAAATAAAAATAAAATAAAACAAAATAAAATAAAATTAAAATTAAAAATTAAAAAAAAAAATTAAAATATATATATATAGATATATATATATATATATATATATATATATATATATATATATAGATAATAATAAAAAATATATAAAAATAAATAAATAAAAATAAAAATAAAAATAATAAATAAATAAAAATAAATAAATAAAAAATAAATAAAAAATAAATAAAAAATAAAAAATAAAATAAATAAATAAATAAAATAAATAAATAAATAAAAATTAAAATTAAAAATTAAAAAAATAATAATAAAAAATTAATTAAAAATATAAAAAAATTAAAAAATTAAAAATTTAAAAAAATAAAAAATAAAAATAAATTAAAAAATAAATAAATAAATATAAAAAAAAAATTGTTTTGAGGTGATATAAATACACCTCTTGGGGAAGGCCCAAGGGGAGAGAAAGATAGGATATTGATATTATAAACAATTGGTCCCTGATCAACTCTGATTTATCCTTGTGCCTCCCACACTCCCAGATATAGGAAACCCTTGTTTCCTCATAGATATTTCCATCCCCTTTATATGGCATCTATGTGTATGCATTTGAAAGAGGATTATCGAGGCTTGGGCTGGACGGATTCGGAGGAAGGTTTTTCTTAGAGCCGTGGTTGAACCAGGTTGTATTCTTCCACATTCATTGTAGTCATCAACAAAGAAGCTCTGTCTTACCCCTGATGTTATTATATTTATGCTTTAACTCATGTTATGATCTAATTATGTATGATTTCATATTTTATATCTATATGCTTATATGATCTAACATTCATTTCTTGAACATGCTTTGAACTACTGCTAGTATATGTTCTTTTCTTGAATGAGTTCCAGGTTTTGAAGCATTGGAGGAAGCTGGGGGTTTGGACCCTACGGGAACATCGTCAAACATAGGACCTACGAGTACTATCTCTTCATCCCACTTTAGTAGTTTAAGCATTATGACTGCTTGTTTGCTTTCTTCTTTTGGTGTATTCCCTTCGATTTGTTGGGGTTCTCAACCCAGACCCTAGGGCGTATTATTCCCATAACAAGGATGGTGAGTTGCATGTTACATGCAAGGTCCCTTCTTTCCAAATTGAGGGATGAAGCAATTAGATGTGCTTCGTACATACAAAGAAAGTCTCATCATAAATATGTTATAGGAAAAACACCTTTTGAAGCATATAGTAGCATGCAACTAGAATTCAAATATTTATGCATGTTTGGATCTCGTTCCTGGGCCCTCATTCCTATAAAAAAGAGGAAGTATTTGGAGCCTCAAAGAAAAGAGTTCATCTTTATTGGATATCCATATGGTGTGAAGCGATATAGACTATTAGACTACTATATCTTTCAATATAAAATCTCTTCATTAAGAGGAGTGACTACTTTGAAGAAAGTAGTTTGCATGCATCTAAGGAACAACATGAAAAAACTGTTATGCTTCCTCCTGTAGCATATCTAAGAGAGATTATGCATCATATCATATGTATATAAGTTTAGATCTAACTTTTGAAACCAATTTAAAATATCATGAGCATGTATGAAAATATTCATATTCTTAAGCACTTTCGACTTAGAAGTGGCACCTCATGAGTCATCGCTTGGGTGATCCTACCACAAATTATCAATTTGAAGAAGCACCTTATGTACTCACCACCACATAACTAGTTATTCCCATGTAAACATGGTTCTATCATCTCATCATCAAACATATGCAAAATATGTAGGGAATCCTTTTGAAACTATGGATGAGGAGCACGATTCCCTCATTAAGAACTAGAATTGAGACTTGGTTATGCTTCCTTCAGATCAAAAAAATATCAGATGCAAGTGGGTTTATATGAAAGGGAAAGAAACAAATACATGTTTGAGAAGATACAAAGCAAAAGTAGTGGTTAAATTATTTCAACAAGTTCATGGTGTTGAATGTTATGAATTTTCTTCTCTGATGGCCAAAATGGCTTCTATTTGGTTAGCTCTTACCATTGCAACAAATAGGTGGGATATTCACCAAATGGATGTGAATAACACATTTATTCATGGTCATCTCAAAGAGGAAATTTACATAGAGTGGCCACAAGGGTACATAAAAAATTTGTATTTAGTTCATTGACACATGATTTCTCTCTATGACCTCATGAAGTCATCTAGAGAATGGTATACTAAAATGGATTCTGATTTACTCTATGAAAATCTCCTTTGATATAAATATGATAAAAATTTTATGTGCTAAGAAACTTTTACTCTCTGTTGATCACAATGATCTATGTAGATTTTCTACTAATCATAGGTAGTTTAGCCTTAGCCATTGTTGCAAGCAAAATTGCTTTGCATGACAAGTTTGATAAGGAAGATATGGGTCTATTACACTTCCTCCTTAGAGTATAGATCAACCAAAATGATTCAGGGATAAAAACTAGTAAGTATGTGTGAAATCTCTTGGTTCAACTTCACATGACTAATTGCAAGCTAGCAACTACACCTTTCTTATCTAGGGCACACCTTAAGGCTGGACATGATTCATTGGTGGTTGATTACACCAAGTACAAATATATTGTGTAGAGTCTCTTCTATCCCACTCACTCTTGTCAAATTATCTCATATGTAGTAAAGATTGATGATTCATGGAATTTGGTTATATAATTTCCTCACTGAGCTTGATATCCTATTTGATCATCGATTCTTATTTCATGTAATAATCAAAGCACATTAAAGTTTTGTATAGATCTAATTGTTTTGGGAGGATCTAAAAGGGCCTAAAATTCAAATTGCTCAAAACTAATGGCAAAAGTTCTTGTCAAAGATACTGACAAGATGATTTCAATGCAACTTGAATGGATGAAACCAAAGTTCATACATGAAAGTTATCGTGTTATAAAGTTTTTGTGGGACATGCAAAAATGTTAGCAAGGCTACCATGTGGCACCACCAAGAAGCACCCTGTGGAACTATATAATCATTGATGTGGCGGGATTAGATGGTATCACATGGAAAGATGCATATGCTAATGTGGTAATATGAGCTGACATGGCAAGATAGGTGGCACACTAATGTGGTTGTGGCAGGGTTGACACATGGAAACTTTGAAGTAGTTGAAATGGCACTCATATAGAATGACATGGGCATTGATTGGGATACATGTGGATCTGTAGGAACATTCCATGTGGCATAATTGTAAGGTTCCATGTGGAACCTCGGGGGACATCCACGAAGGTTTGATGGTAAAAGATCATTTTGGTGTTGGGAAAAAGTGGTTGGGGTTTGAACCCCCAACCTTGGCAAACACTGGCCAATGGGCGATTGTTGCACCAACGATTGATTTTTAAATATCAATTGGAATAGTTTATATTTAACTATTTACTGTAACTAGAGGCCAAAGGAGTGAAGGCCACAAGTTTGACCCCATGACCTCCCCAACCTGTCAACGAATTACCACAACAAGCGACCAACATTTATAATGTTCCCACAACATGTTAAAAACAACGTGATAAGTCATGGTTGTAGTATTCGTTGGACCCGAATACCATTGGGCTATGTGGATATGAAACCAAAAGTCCGTGAAATTGTGTATAATATATCTATATCTATATATATATATAAATAGGACCGATAGTGGGATAGGGCATGAAAGCAGTGATAACAAATCGTTATATTTAAAACAATGGCATATGCTTAATATGGGGTAAGACCAACAATTTGATGGCTCAACCTCGAGTTTGTCGGACCACAATGCTTTATATATCAAAATAATTTCCACAATGCCACAATCATTGTGTTGTGAAGTTGTTGCAGAGCTAAGAGATTTTGAGTCCAATTTTATGTTTGTAATTTTTTAAACAACCTGTTTTTGGAGCTCAAATTTGTAGCAACCAAAGGGATTTTTGAGTGGTACTGTTAAAACACTTCCTAGTGGTAGAGAGCTTATTTTGTAGTAGGTTTTGGAGGCTTTTGTTGATGTAACAAATAATATTAAGGCTTAACACCTAAATAATAATGGAGGCCACTCCCTTGGAGGTAGGATTAGGAGACGTAGTCCACACTAGACGAACTTCATTACCAATTAGTTGTTGTTCCTAATTTCTTCACTTCTCAATATTAAACGGTTAATTTAAATTACATATTCATTAAGTCCTTTATGATTTATTTAAGTTAATTACTGGTCTAAGTTTAATCATTCACACTTGAACATTTTAATGAACCAAGTCACTTTTGAATATCTTGATCAAGTGGTATCAGAGTAAGATTGATATATGTTTGTGAGTGTGTAGGATAACTAGGATAAAACTCAAGTAAGATGAAGGAACTCTTGTTGAAGGCATTCCAGAAATTTGATCAATAAGCTTCACTTGAAGAAGAGAAATGTTTCCACATAAAGGATAAGAGAATATTTTTTATTTTGAGACAGAGTTATGTGAAGCTTTCATGGTGATGAAGGCCATGGAAGAAACAATGTATTGGGATTGGAAGAAGTCTGGAGAAGATAGTTAGTCAAATACAGTCAAAGGCAAAGGAAATTAAGGCAATTCGAAAAGTATCCTCCAAGGATAATTTTAGGGGCGAATGTTCGCCTTTTGGCGAAATTAAGGGGTTTTAAATTTTTAGTGGGCGATTATTTTGTATCATAGTACATTTTTAATCACCTCAAATAGCCCACCTTATTTTAAGGGAGAGGGTAAAAAAGGTAAATTTAGCCCTTGAAATTAGGATTTACAACCTTCCATTCGCCCATTTTCAAGAATAGGTTTTATTTAAGTGAATCCATTCGCCCATTTTCAAGAATAGGTTTTATTTAAGTGAATCCTATGGGCCAAATACCATATTTATAAAAGAGGTATGGTAAATTAATAAAAATATAAATAAAAGAGAGGTATGGTAAATAAATAAAACATTTTTTATATTTACTCCATAAGTCACCTTATATACATGCAAGGGTGTAAACAAATAAAAATATAAGTAAAGTGGAGGTATGGTAAATAAATAAAACGTCTTTTTATACTTACTCAAAAGGTATGGTAAATAAATAAAAATATAAATAAACTAGACGTATCGTAAATAAATAAAACCTCTTTTTATATTTAGTCCATAACCCTCGTTCTATTTATGAAGGCTCAAGAAAGAGGTTTTATTTATGTGAATCCTATGGGCCAAATACCATATTTGTAAAAGAGGTATGGTAAATTAATAAAAATATAAATAAACGAGAGGTATGGTAAACAAACAAAACATTTTTTTATATTTTCTCCAGAAGTCACCTTATATTTACCAACACTCAAAAAATGGGTTATATTTAGGTGAAACCTATGGCCAAAATACTATGGGACAAATACCATGGACTAGATTGTTATTAATACCATGCAAAAAACCATTATTAACCCTAATATTAGAATTAATAAAAATAAAAATGGCACATGGTATTGACCCATGGTATTCACCAAAATGGCACATGGTATTGACCCATTGTATTGACCTGGAATGTAGCCTATTTAAATGGGGGAATTAAACCAGCATGTAGCCTATGCTAAGATTCACTAGGACTTTACAAAGTTTTATTATTTAGTGAAAGACTCGCCAAGATCTTACAAGATTTAAAATTGAGTAAAATATTTGCCATGCCTGGTGAGAGATTCGCCAAAAAATTATATATGCATATTATATTATTGATAAAATCGCCTTTCATTTTTCCTATATACCATGGAGATTCGCCCATTTATTATATTTATAAATTTTTGGGGGGTTCTTAAAATTTTCCATGGTATCCTCCTCCTTCTCCTCCTCCAATTCCTCCTCATTCTCCTCCCCTATCTTCTCATGGAAAATATACTTCAAAGAAGTTGTTGTTGAAGTTGGATATTAAATTCAACTTTCCAGACTATGATGGTGAGCTTAATGTTGAAAAGATTGACAATTTGATTTTCTAGATGTAAGTCTATTACCATGTGGAGTAGATCATCTATGATGAGGTAAAAATTTAGTTAGCCTCTCTTCGATTGGAAGGTATTGTGCTAATATGGTGGGAGACTATACTCTAGGAAGGTAAAATCATTTCCTCATGGTTTGGATTTATGTCAACATTGAAAAATAAATTATATCCTTTGGCACATAACCAAAATGAAATAATAGAGTGACAAAATCTAAGAAAATGTAAAGGCCAAAGTGTACACAAATTTATTGAGAATTTTAGGAAAAAGGTGTTAGAAAAATTATATATTACGAAGCAATGGAACATATAAAATATACTGTAGAAATATAAAAACATAAAACAAGAGAGACACAGATATACGTGGTTCACCAAATTTGGGATACGTCCACGGATAAACAGCCAGTCCTTCCTTTTATATTATCCAGCAAAATGAAGATATAAAACCTACAGCAGATCCATTGTAATTCCCTCTTCGCTCTCACACAATATCCTCTCTCTTTCTCACTCAGAATATAGATCTACATAGACGTAATACAATTCCCTCATATATAGTGAGGGGTTTCCTTCTAGGGAAAAAACCCCTAAATTAAACATAGCTTCTATTGTCATATCTCTGCCTAATTAACAGCCTAGATTGACTACGAAATTACAACATTTTAGAAGGAAATTTTACATCTATTTTTAGCTTCGGGGGCACTGCCCCCAATCCCCCGCCAGGAGGGGTTCCCAAGGATCGCAACTGCCCCCCCTTGCAGCGTGCATTTTATGGGCGGCGTTGCCACTACATTACAAACTAGGTTCCAATGTGGCGATACCTCTAAATAAAGAATATAATTAGGCTCCACACCCAACAAAAGGAATTGGTTGTAAGCATTTGACTAAAGACATAAGATACTCTCATAAAAAACATTGGTAGTTTGCATAGGTATATACACAATATTAATTTTTTTGGTGAATCCATCTAACTTGGATGAGGTATGTGTACAAAAAACCTACATCAAAGAAGGTAAACATGGTGGTAGAGTCTCCATGGAATCCATTCAATGGAAATAACACAAAGGAAAGGGAAAGGAGAATCCGAAGAGAATAACTTCTGTGAAGAAGGGCATTGGAATACTTTCTTGTTCCCACTACAAGAAGAAGGGCCACGACATTGATCATTGTTGGAAGCTACATCTAGAGCTAAGTCCCAATTGGTTCCAATATATCAAGGGAAAATAAAAAGTGGAAACAACCATTGAATAGGATCTAGGATCAAACTCTAGCAATGAGACACAAATTGTGGCCATGGTTTTGAAAGTTATATCTTCTTCACATGTCTGGGTCTTGGTTCTTATATTTCATCTTCTATTTCTACAAGAAATAAAAATTAACTCTTTGACATAAGGGTGGTAACCAAACATGTAAAAGTAGATACCTTTTTTTACATTGGTTCTCAATCCAACCTAATATCTTAGGCAGTTGTTAAGAATCTTAAACTGGGAACAACAGTGCATCTGAAACCTTATCCACTTGGATGGGTATGTAATAATAATAAGCTACAAATGATTGAAAAGTGTAAGATTAGGTTTGATATCACATATAAATTTATTAATGAGGTTGAACAATATGGGGTTCCATTGGATATTTGTGGAATTACGCTTGGAATTCCTTACTTGTTTTACATGAAGGCTATCTACTATTGGAAGGAAAATATGTATTTCCTTTTCAAGGATGGAGTTTAGTACATCATCTAAGCTCATCATATGAAGGATGATTCCTCGTTGGTGACCATAGGGAAATTGAAGAGGCTCATGAACACGGGAAATACCTTTTCACTCATGTCTGCAAAGGTGCACAAAGAAGGTGTTCTAAAGCATGGGAATGAAGTGGTTGCATGGAAACCTAACTATGTTGTGTTTCAAGGAACATCAATGTTGCAGCATGATATTTTGTCGTATTAACCTATCAAGAGGATGAAAATTATTATTAGTTCATTTTCATTAACATCTTTGTATTTGTTAATGTTTCTAATGTTTAGTGTATGGGTAGTGGTTGAAGTAACACATGCATATGAATGTGGGAAAATGCAAATGGATAACAATATGCTTTGAGTTTTTATATATTTTATGTAGTTTATCGTGATGAGCCAAGGACACATAACAAGGTCGAAAAATAACAGAAAAGTAGGTAGGTATTTCCCACACTTGGTGCCTTATTAAAAACCTTTTGGAGGTCCAAAAGCCTATCAGTTGGGACGAATGATCTAGAGGCGGAAAAAGTCATAAAATTCAAAGTGATTAAAACTTAGTGGAGATAATTCCATTTCAAAGAGCTCGATGAGATGATTCCAATGTAACTTGAATGGGAAAAAATGGAGTTCGTACAAGAAAGCTATCACGTTCTAAATTTTTGTGGAATAGGAAAAAATGTTAGCAAGGTTGCCACAAGGTTGCACCATGAATGATCTGAAAATGGGGCTCTTAGATTTCTTGTCTAGCTTACAAGAACCTCTCCCACTTCCAAAGCTTCAAATTTTCCCAAGTCCATTTGATCAACCAATGCGGAAATCAGAAATGCTTGAAAATATGGGTGTATGCTTGTATTTGTTTTCAACTGATTATTTACTTTAGAATCTGTTGTTTGTGCTGATATGGGAAGGTACTTAAACTGATATATATAAATGCATATAATAGTAGTTAAAGCAATAGAAAAAAAAAAGCAAAGACATAAGACAACAAGAGAATATGGAGTCCACCTTGGTATCTTGGGCTACGTCTCCTTGAGCTCTAATCAACCCAATTAGGCTCTCTAGGATTATGGCTTTCAACTCTTTTACAAGTGACACACTTAACTTCAATGTTTTATACAGGAACATTGGGCTCAGAACACCATCTTATCCCTCAGCTCTTGGAGCTCTTCGGCTTCCAAGCTTTGGCTCTGGCTCTGGCTCTGACTCTAGCTCTGGCTCTGTGGCTGGGGCTCTAGTTTTGGCTCTCATCTCTCGCTTCTGGCGCTCGCTCTAGCTCTTGGCTCTGGCTTTTCCAAGCTCTTTCGCTCGGCCTATGCATGCCTCTGTGAATCGCTCGACCTCCAAGAAATTCCAACAACAATATGTTGTTGTCAATTGAGCTCTCTGGCTTTTCCACTCAACCTCCGAGTGACTCCAAAGACTCTCTGCGCATTCAACGTTTTTTCGCTATTTTCCCCTTGCTCTTCGCTCTCTCTCTCTGTTTTCTCTGTTCTTGGATTAAGGCCAATCTATCTCACAAATGTTCACTTCCCTTCTTTCAGCTGTTACAGTGGCTGCATCACCTCATAGGGAAACGGCCACCTATTCCATAATGGATAAGTGTCAGGTTCACTAGAAACACTCGATCATTTGAAACGGTTGTTATTTCCGTTTACTCCAAGAATGCCCGCAAAACACGAATCTCTGCCAACTCACTGTCCACATCGGACTTCAAATCTTTATGCGTCGTGGCTTATTTTCTCCCTCGGGTCTAGTCTCCCATTGCGTGAAATCTTCGTCATTAGATCTGGGGCCTCAAGATCCTACGGTTATCGTTCTTATTGCGCGGATGAGCTTCTCATATGTTAGCCCACGATGAGAGCGGTTTTCTCTCTCATCCATTGGACACACGTCATTCATTGTATGGCATCGTTGGGTCCTCTGACAAACCCGCTTACCACTCGAAACACCTCCGATATACCGCCGGTTTTGGAGCGCGGGACCCGCCTCTTAGTTTAGCGATTTTACTACAAATTTTCGGGTTTTCCTTGTGACCGTGCGCTTAGGGCTTTTCCTTCTCGAGGGGTTTTTCCCAGTTGCGCTAATCGCGCATCAGAAACGGCCTCCATTTTCTGATCCAGACTTCCCATTTACCAGTTCGCGCCACTACGCGGTCTCCATGGGCCTCAGTCAACATACTTTGACCGAAGGTCCTTGTTTCTCCGTGCTAGCTGCAATTATTATTGTTTAGAGGTTATTTCTAATAAGCTTCAAGATACACAAGACTTTAAACTTCAGTATGAGTTTTTATAGAGTTCGGGTAGCTTTAAGAGAGTTTAAGGATCCAATTTTGGTCACGCCTTCCCACTAAAAGAACTTTTGGTCCACCAAAAGACTGATATACTGATTTGAGCAGTAAATGAGAGTAACAACACCCTCTTATTTCAGCCTCCCTACACTTGCCTTTGCATAGTGCCTTTGAACCACAATATTTAACCACTTCCCTTCTTGGATGGGTTGGTCATTTTGGGAAGAATTGTTTTCCTCCTTGACTTCATGCAAAACTTCTACTATGAAGTTTACAGAAGGTAGTTTGAACTTCTTTGCCTAGATCCTTGATCCAAGGTGGCTCAAACAAATGTGAAGTACATCTTCTCCACAAAACTTTCATTTGTACCTGTTTGAAAAGCTGCCAACAACAACCGTTAACAACAGTAGGCATACATACAACAAATGCATGGGCTAACTCCTACTTCAACAAAGAAATAGATTTCACATCTTATGAACCCTTCTGTGTCTTATATCTACGTACAAATGATTAACTAGATAACAAGCCAATAAAATATGCCTTTACAACAAATGACGCTTCAAGTCAAGCATGTAGGAAAAGACCTTTAGGAATCTTTTCCAAAAGATGAAACACTTCATCCTCATCTCCATTTTTAGAGACCAAGTTAACTTCTCCCAAGCCAACATTACATGCATCTCATGCTCATGCATGCATTCCATCTATCAACTTTCGCTTAAGTACAATGTACTTTCGAAGCTGAAATGAACATATTGTTGCAGTAATAAAGTGAGTTTCCTACTCAACCTCTTTCCATTTACCATTTTGGTAAGATCCTGCAACTTGCATTTGTTCCACAAAGAAATGAAAACAAATGCATCACTAGACATGCAGCCTTAATTGGATAAGAATTCTAACCATTTCTTACCAATCCATTTCAAAGGTCCCTCCTTTGTTTGCACATCAGCATCAATATGTGAATCATCCTAAACCACATCAATCATGGAATATTTATTTCCATCCCTGCCATTTTCTCTTTCCACCTTCTCCTTTAGCTTTGGTGGAAGCAGTGCTAGATTCAAAGCCCAACACCTTTTAGTAAGATGCCCTTTCTTATGGCAGTAAGTGCAACACATGTGCATCCTTTTGACAACATAATTTGCCTTGTCTTGTGGACCTTTGGTTGCTTGCTTCTTTTCCTTCAAAAGTTTCATGTATGTGGCCGTCCTCTTCCAACATCTAGAAACATAATGGTTATCCAAACCACAAAAGGAACATGCAATTCTTTTTCCATGCTTTAAAAAATCAAAAGGAATCTGTTTAGAACCAGATCTATATCTGCCTCTCTCATCTTCATTGCCTTCATGAGGAGGTGAAGCAAATGAAGGAGTAGCTCCCTTTGGAACACCATCACTTTCTTCAAGGCTATCAGAGTTTCCAAAACCCTCTGGTTCAAGTATGTGCTTCTGAACACCTGCATCATGCAAATGATGTCTTGAGCTATTCATTCCTCCTAAATACAACCCTCACACTTCTGAGGTAGAGGACTTGCAATGAAACTCCTTTTGGGAACCGTTTCAATGGTCTTCATGGTAGCTTTGGAACTCTCTTCATAAGACTGTCCATAGCCAAGAACCAAATACTTAGGCCTTTCCTCAACCATTATTGGCTCAACAATACCTTGTGCATGTTTGCCCAATCCTTTTCCTTCATAGCCCATCTTGGACATTAGCTTGGAACCTATGCCTCTAGTATGTTTTTCAAAAGAACCAATATAAGCATTCTTAGAAGAATTTGAAGACAAACAAGAATGGTTTACCTCTTCTTCAAGCTGATACTTGGCCAAGGCTTCTTTTGCAACAAAGAGTTGTGACTCCAACTCATGCATCCTTTTCAAGTTCATATTTGCAATATGAAGTTGCCTCTCCATTTCCTGCAATTTGTCAAAAAGCATTTGCTTCTCTTCCTCCACAGAATTCAACTACTCTCTAAATATGTTTCTCTTCCTTCCATACTCATACATTTCTCTCACCATATCCATCATGGTGTACAAGTCTTGCTTCATGTCTCCATTAAAGGAACTTCGGGAGAAAGAAGGATTTGAGAACTCACTTGTAGAAGTTGTCATTTTCAAAATGTATAAAAGAACTTAAAACAAGATTAATAAAAAGCTTATTCAACAACCTTTTGCAACAAACCTCTTGTGCTTCAAGGATGGCCTTGAGGTCCTTTGGGATAGAAGAATGCCTTCAACTCTTCTTCCTTCTTGTCCTTCCTGGACTGAGCTATCAATAGCTTTCCCTTTGCCTCTGCAAACTCAAACAATAGTTAGTCTACAACCAAGCATACAATCGATGAGGCAATCAACTCTTGACTATCCAAACACCTTTCAGACAAGCAATCTTTGCCCTGTCAATCAAGAATTCTAATACAACCTTCTTTAAAGGTGGGGTTAATCAATCTTAAGCTCTGATACCACCTGATCTAAAAATGGGGCTCTTAGATTTCTTGTCTAACTTACAAGAACCTCTCCCACTTCCAAAGCTTCAAATTTTCCCAAGTCTATTTGATCAACCAATGCGGAAATCAGAAATGCTTGAAAATATGGGTGTATACTTGTATTTGTTTTCAGCTGATTATTTACTTTATATATGGGGGATTTACGCAGTGCATTATATTTACTTTGTAATATGTTGTTTGTGCTGATATGGGAAGGTACTTAAACTGATATATATAATTGCATATAACAGTTGTTAAAGCAATAGAAAAAAAACAAACACATAAGACAACAAGATAATATGGAGTTCACCCTGGTATCTTGGGCTACGTCTCCTTGAGCTCTAATCAACCCGATTGGGCTCTCTGGGATTATGGCTTTCAATTCTCTTACAAGTGATACACTTAACTCCAATGTTTTATACAGGAACATTGGGCTCAAAACACCATCTTATCCCTCAGCTCTTGGAGCTCTTCAGCTTCCTAGCTCTAGCTCTTAGATCTCACTTTGGCTCTGACTTTAGCTCTGGCTCTGTGGCTCAGGCTCTGGTTCTGACTCTCAGCTCTTGCTTCTGGTGCTCGCTCTAGCTCTAACTCTGGCTCTGGCTCTAGCTCTGGCTCTGTCGCTCGGGCTTTGGCACTCGCTCTGGATCTTGGCTCTGGCTTTTCCAAGCTCTTTCACTCAACCTGTGCATGCCTCTGTGAATCGCTCAACCTCCAAGCAATTTCAACAACAATATGCTGCTGTCAATTGAGCTCTCTGGCTTTTCCACTCGACCTCCGAGTGACTCCAAAGACTCTTTGCGCATTCAACATTTTTTCACTGTTTGCCCCTTGTTCTTCACTCTCTCTCTCTCTCTGTTCTTGGCTTAAGGCCAATCTATCTCACGACTGTTCGCTTCCCTTATTTCGGTTGTTACAGTCACTACATCACCTCACAAGGTAACGACCACCTATTCCATAATGGATAAGTGTCAGGTTCACCAGAAACACTCGATCGTTTGAAATGGTCATTATTTCCATTTACTCCAAGAATGCTCATGAAACACGAATCTCTGCCAACTCATCATCCACGTCGGACTTCAAATCTTTATGTGTCATGGCTTATTTTCTCCCTTGGGTCCGGTCTCCCATCGGGTGCAATCTCCGTCATTAGATCTGGGGCCTCCAGATCCTACGGTTATCGCTCTTATCGCGCGGATGACCTGCTCGGATGTTAGCCCACGATGAGAGTGGTTTTCTCTCTCATCTACCAGACACGCGTCAATCACTGGATGGCATCGCTAGGTCCTCTGACAAAACCACTTACCGCCCAAAACGCCTCCAATATACTGCCGGTTTTGGAGCGCGGGATCCGCCTTTCAGTTTAGCACTTTTCCCATGGTTCTTCAGGTTTTCCTTGTGAGCGTGCGCTCGGGGCTTTTCCTTCTCAAGGGGTTTTTCCCAATTGCACTAATCACGCATCAGAAACGGCCTCCATTTTCTGATCCGGACTTCCCATTTGCCAGTTCGTGCCACTGCGCGGTCTCCATGGGCCTCGGTCAGCGTACTTTGACCGAAGGTCCTCATTGCTCCATGCTGGCTACAATTATTGCTGTTTAGAGGTTATTTCTGATAGGCTTCAACATCCACAAGACTTTAAACTTCGGTATGAGTTTTTACAGAGTTCGGGTAGCTTTAAGAGAGTTTAAGGATCCAACTTTAGATCAACGAAACACCATGTGGAATTGTATAGATGCTAACGTGGTAAGCTTAGATGTTGGCACATAGAAATATCCATATGCTGACATGAAATGCGAGCTTGCATGGTAGGATAGGTGGCACACTGACATGGTAGTGGGTGATGTGGCAAAGTTGATACATGTCAACTTGGAAGTGGCTGGTGTGGCATCAACTTGGGATGATGTGTTCACTAATTGGGCTATAGGTGTATCAGTAGGAAAATCCCGTGTGGTGAAATCAGAGGGTGCCATGTGCCACCTTAGACGAAAACTAAGAAATTTCGATGGTTAAAAATCATTTCAATGGCCAATTGGGCTGAAGTTATTACAGTTTGAACCCAAACATCGACAAAGGATGGGTAATGACCTACCATTAGAGTGATGGGTTGTTCTTAAATATCAATTGAAATAATTTATATTTAACTTATTTGTTGTAATTGGAGGAGAAAGGGGAGAAGGGAAGTAGGTTTTACCTCACAACCTCCCTAGGTTGTCAATGAATTACAACCATGAGCAACCAACAATTATAACAATTAGATAATATTTTATAAACAACATGCCAATTCATGATTGTGGTATTGGTTGGGTTCAACAATTGTTGTGCTACGTGGATATGAAACCAATAGTTCATGATATGGTGTAACGTATGTTGTTTCAACAAGACTGATAGCAGAATAAAGCGTCGATTGCAGTTATAACAAATGGTTATATTTAAAACAACTCCATACACTTGATACAAGATAAGATTGATACCCTGTAGGCTTGACCCTCAGTCTATTGTCCCATCTTGAGGAACTCCATTATCAATTGGTTGTTGTTCCTATTTTCTGCTCTTCTCAATCTTCTACATTTCTTTTAAATTACAGTTACATTAAGTCCTTTATGCTTGATTTAAGTTAATTGTTGGTTTAAGTTTAATTATTCACATGAGAACATTTTTATGAACCAAGTCACTTTTAAAGATCCGGATCACCAATACAACATCAATAATGAAAAAATTTAATATTTGTGTGAACTATAGCTAAGAGTTGCACATGATGGGGTCGTTGACTTGCAGTACTATCCCACTTCTGAATATATTTCCAACATCTTCATGAAGAATTTCATTAAGAAAAGGTTTCAATTGCCACCTTGGGGTGAAAGATACAGTTCCCTAACATTTATATTTCTTTTCACTATTGTGTTTTGAGAGGAAGTTTTGTTCCGATGTGGTTTTCTCTTTCCTCTTGTTTCAACTATTATATGCCACTTTGATGCATTTTAAAATGGGTAAATTACATGGCTTATTGCCAGGACCCGTTCATTGTGTTCTCCCTAGTAGTGCTTCATGGGGGTACTAAAAATGTTACATCCACTTAGTTGTACTTTAGTTAGACTAACAGAGTGGAGTCATGCGTGACAACCTAGTTATTATCACCAAGAGGGAACTCCACAAGTGCATGCATGAGTTTTATTAATCCCCACTTGCATGAGAGAGTACTACATGACTAATTAACTACATCCATTTTATAAAGTACAATTTCACATAAATAAGTGGTCAATTTCTTTGGCACCATAACTGTTGTGGTTAATTATTACCACACTCTTAAACAAATCAAAATTAATCAACAGTAGTATCACTTGCATTCAGGTTCAGTTTATAATAGTCATTGTCATTACAATGAAATCCTTTGGAATTCAGAATATTCGAATCCATGGATTTCATGATAAAAAACAACATTCTATGGCACATGTTTAACAGGTAGTGGAAATTTGAAAATTAATTAATTTTGCTTAGATCCACTATTTTAGGATATTAAAGTTGCACCTATATCACAATAGAAAAGATAGCACAAGTATATATTTGATCAAAGTAGTGCTCTGCTAGAATGTGCTTGCAAAATTCTTTGTCAAATTAGACTCACTTGTCACTTACAAGTCGAGTTTAGAAATAGAAAAAGATTAGTTTAGCTATAATTTTACTATTTTTAGTATATTTTTTTGCAATTTTATTTGAAAATAGAAACAAATTTAGTTTAGTTACAAGTTTACTATTGTTTGTTATGCTTTTTGCAATTTTATAAGCATTTTTTAGAATTTTAAATTTGATTTATATAAGTTTTCTAAATTTTGGTATTTAAATTTAACTTATGTAATTTTTATAATTCAAATATTTCAAAGATTTTTCAACTAGTTTAATTCCTATATATTAAAAATTTATTTTAAATAACGAAAAATTTATAAATAAAAATAAAAATAGTACACCCAAAAAAATAGGTTGCAATTAAAAAAAAATGAGTGATAAAAATAAACCAAGTGAATTTATACAAGATAATCTCTCATTTCCTAGAAGGAAAACCTGACTCATCTTGATTTTGGGTTTATTCTCATGAGCTTTCTATTCACAAAAATTGTATTTACATTTCATATACAAATCCACTAAGGTGGTAAAAGAATGAAATCCAAAAACGTGTTGTACCATGCTCCTCTTAAACTTGAAATCCCCTAAATCTCTCTTCCATGGGAATATGAAGATGAAGATGAATGACCAACAATTGTTTCTCCACTACTGAAGTCTAGACTATAGCTCTCCTTCGCTAGCGTTCAGACACAACACAAAAAATTCACGAACCCAAGTCTATGATTTTATCACTTCGATTTAAATTTTCCATCCAAACCCTAGTAATCAAATATATGATAAAATATGTGAAATAGTGCAGTTAGTTCATGCTATTGTAACTTACACCTTTTAATAGAGTGAATTGATAATTTTTTAGAGTAATTTGGTTCACTCTATATCAAAGTGACTACCATAACACCAAGAGTATGTCCAATTGTCCATAATACAAATATACAAAAAATTTATGACTTAGCAACAACCAAAACTCCACAATATAAACTACCTAAATTTTATTAACTAAGATATTAGGCTCAAGCATCAAGGACATGTCTTATGCATTGTATCTAAATTCAATGCAGTATTAGGATTAAAAAATACTTACAATCAAAGTTGAACTGTGAGTAATGGAGGCCAAAGGAAGCCCAAACATTGTTGAGAAGTGGATTACGCCCTTCCTTGGCATACAAAACCAGGGTTTCTTTAATGGCATCCTCAACTGTGGCATCAATGGAGAGTAATAAACATAGGGGACCAATGCTCTATGCAATTGTGACGTTCACCAACAACTTATTAGCTCTCAATACCTAATCCACTAGAGTATTCATCTTGATCTTCAGGTGTGATGATCTAGATTCAGAAGCTCTTTATGTGTCTTTGGCCTTCTCATTGTTGTAATTGTGATATTATGTGCTTCAAGGTTATTATTTCTTTACCTATCATGCCAACTAGAAACGGTTCATATTTCAAATAAAATATTATGTTTTTGTACTACTCATATGTAGGCAATGACCTATTATTTCCAACTCCATTATAAGATTCAATGTTAACTGCTTCGATTCCTCCAATCAACTTACATAGGCTTGTTCCCATCACAACCTTTAAAGGCTTTATCTCAATATCAAATGCTTGTAATTTTGCAAACCCATTTGCCAATATTCCTTCTCTAAGTTGTTGAGTCAACATTGTCTTGACCAGTGGATATGGTACATATGCTAGAGTATGTGAAGTCAAGGTATAACTTTTGAAGTATGCCACAACTTTAATGAGGATAAAATCTTGTTCTCCAGTGGGGAACAATTCAACTCATGTTCTTGCAATTATTTTCCCATGCAATAAATTGGGTGTTGTTCCTTCAATTCCCTTTTTTTATTTAAAATTGCAGCTATCATTTCATCAAATGCGAAAGTATAAAGGATGAAATCCTTTGAATACTATGGGCTAATCAGTACTAAGGCTAAGGATATTTCATTTTTAATGTTGTCAAATTCCATATATTGCTCATTTTTCCATTCAATATTTTCATCCTTTTTGAGTAATTTGTTGATAGGTTTGAAACAGAGGGATAATCTAGTACAATTTTTTTGAAAAAATTAATTTTCCCAAAGAATGATTGTACTCCTTTGCAAGTGGTTAGTTCCTTAAACTAAGCTACGGTCGTAATTCTCTCGGGATCAATATATATCCCTTTCTGGCTTATAATTTGGCATAGAAGTTTCCCTTCTAATACAACAAACAAGAATTTCTTAGGATTAAGTGATATCACATATTGTATACATCTCTAAAGGACTTATTGTAGATGTTCCCGATGAGAGGCTCTTAGCTTCGAATAATTTGTTAAATCATCTTGATAACATGTTATAATACTCCAATCAAATATAAAGAATCATGTTCCATAGCTCTCTTGAATGTTGCACCAACATTACTCAATCCAAAGGGCATGCTAGAATAAGTGTGTGTTCCCCATGGTGTATAAAAGTTATTTTATGCGTATCATTTTTAACAACTAAAATTTGATTATAGCTACAAAACCCATATAACATAGTCATCATTTCTAATCTAGTAAATGATTGAAGAAATATTTCCATGTTTGAGAGTATATAATTGCCCTAAAGTGAGGCCTTATTGAAGTCTTGAAAATCAATACAAAGCCTTATTTATCCATTCTTCTTCTATATTATTCCTAGGTCTAAAATCCATTAAGAATATCACATTTGGAAAATGATTTCAACCTTTTTCATTTTGTCAATCTCCATCTTAAACAAAGGCTTGAGATTCAATTTAGTTATCCTTGGTTTCCATCTAACTAGCTTAGCATTTTATTTTAATGGAATCACATACTAAATGACCGCCTTGTCCTATTCCTTGGATTCATTAATTACAATGTTATGCTTATGCATGTAATAGATAAAATATGCAGAAAATAAAGAACAATTAAATAAACTCACAAACCAAAAATTAACACAATATGTAACCTAGGAATCCTTTTCAGGAGAAAACCTGACTCAAAGGTCATACTTCTATGCTATCTTACTATGAATGGAAATGGATGCAAGTACAAAGAAGCGAGGTATGTGGCCTGTGAGCTACTGCAGTGTGCAAAACATCTCTATCTTCTTTCTCTCCCTACACGCACTTGAATACTCTACTCATCTATGGAACAAAATGCACTCAAATAGAATGGCACCCCTTTTCCTCCAGGTGGCCTGATCATAACATATGTTTATATCCTATGAATGGTTAAGTCAAACTCCTCCAACTCCTAACTATATTTACAATATTGAATGTTCTAGAGTCTTCTTCTTCATGATCATGTGGCTAGTCCATTTTTCATGAATAATGGGGGCTAACATGGCATCCTCTTGAATCATGGTGGTTAAAATAGGAAGGTCAACTTCTAGGTGGCAAAAATTTTACATATAGAATCGAATTGAGGCGATTCTTGTGTTGTTGGTGAGGTATCTATGTGTAGAATAGCACTAGGTGTGTTGTGCTTAAGAGAAAAAAATATATTCCCAAAAAAACATTGTTTAATGCCTCAAACTACTTTTGGAAGGTTTCAGACCCTGATTTTCCAAATTGGGACTCGCTAGTAAAAATGGTCCTATGATCTAATTCCTCCAACTTTTCCAATCTGAAAGCATCAAGATGAATGAAAAATATTAACTATCTAATCTGGATAAAAAATTACTATGAATAACCCTTTTCCTACTAACTCCAAATCTATTTTTCTCTTGAGGTTCCATTATTTTTTATCCAACTGATCAAGGACCTTTCAGAGTGCTATAATCAGATGAACTTGTCGATCATATCATGATCCTACATATATTGGATGTATTCTGCAATCATTTAGAACCTGACCTCATACTTTGGATCTTGCACTACTTTTGACAAGAAAGGCCCTTGAACTTTATTTTGCCAAATGCTCCAAGCAAGGATTTCTCTAGGTGACTAAAATCTTCATTTCCTCCAATTGAACATTGAAAAAGACATAAATGATAAGGAGTGTGGGATAAATTGTTAATAAATCTAATATTTCTACAAACTCTTGAGACAATCTAACTAAAAGAGGGAGCCAAACCCCCTCCCACAAAACTAAAATGAATAACTATGTAGAAAAAAACTTAATAAAATAACATAAATAAAGTAAAAATACAATTCACAATACAATATCAATGTTTAAATAAAACATTATATAAAAAAATAAATAAATCAATATAATTTTATACTCATAATTTTATATTAATATAATTAAAAAAAATTATTACAAGCCTATATTTTTCAATTAGAAAATAAAATTTAATCCTCAATGTAAAAAAGGAAGAGATAATAGCTTTACCACCTTAGATAGGTGAAATATTCACCCAACAATACAATACAATACAGTGTTCCAAAAGATCTCAACAGAAATAAAAGATAATAAGTAAATGTAACATTACTTAATACTATGTGTACTAGAGTTATCATTTTCATTTTTGTTGTTCGTGATTTGTAATGGTAATGGATTCCACGTTGAATGAGTTATAAAAGTTGTCAATTTTAAATAGTGACAAATAAGAGATTTATAATTATTTAGAGATTTAATTTTAAATGATTATAAAAATGAATTTTATAAAAAGTTTATTAATATCATCTGTAAATATAAATTTGAAAATAATGTTAATTTTGAAGTAAAAATTAAAATTATTTTATTATTGGTAAAATTTTATTTTTTATATATAAAAAACTAGATTAATATTTTAAAATTAAAAAATATTAAGTAAAAATGAAAAAATATTTTTATAATTTATAATAATAAAAAATAATCCAATTATATTCATATTAAAATTTGCAATAAAAAATAATAATTAAGTTATAGTAAATATTATAAAATAATAATTAAGTTATGGAAATATTTATATATTAAAAAAATTATTATTAATTTTTATAATTAATTTAAAAATACATAGGTTTTGATGCTAAAAATAATAATTAAGTTATAGTAAATATTTATAAAATAATAATTAAGTTATGGAAATATTTATATATTAAAAAAATTATTATTAATTTTTATAATCAATTTAAAAATACATAGGTTTTGATGCTAAAGTACTTTTTTTATCAGGAGATTATGGGTTTAATTCCCTTTGATATTTTTAAGGTTAGGTTTTTATTAGTTTGGTAATAGATGTGATTAGCTTGGTCGTAGATGTGGTCCCTTCGTATAGACTTGTTTAAACCAATTTTTATTTATAAATAACTTTTCTAGTGTACAGAGTTTTAGATAGATGGTGATTGGGTGTGATATTAAAATATACTCTAAATATTAAATTGAACCTTTTCTTAAATATTAAATCATTGGTTTAATTCCCTTCCCTGTTTAAGTGTTATTTTTTAAAATAACTATAATCTAATCTCACCCATACAAATCTTACAAAAAAAATTATAGAAAAATTATGTTAAAATAAAACCACATATTGGTTAAGAACCATTTTGTATATTGATTAATAACCATTTTGTTGAAATAAGTAAATAATTTTTCCGTCTCCAGGATATAAATAATTATAATTTCTCTTATATAAGACCACGCACTAAGTTGGAGTAAGGAACAATGTGACAAAAATGCTTTTGACATGCACATATTCCCATTGTTGTTCTTGTCATGTTCCATTTATATTAGGGCCCCAGTTTTCACTTATGGTAACCGGAAATTTGCTTTTTGTCGGTTGAGAAGTTATATGGGAAGTGATTACTCAGATACATTAAATAAATAAATGAAACTATAATTAACAAACAATGGTGTAGCATTGGAAAAAATAAATTGAATATAGTTATGACAAAGATAAATAATATAAGTATATAATAATTATTTTAAAATACAAAAGATAGATAGATATTTGTTATTTATAATATAATTTAATAATACTCGTTAAAAATATATAATAGTTAATGAATAATATAGTTAAATAACAATTATTTTAAAACATATAATTTAATATAAAAAAAAATTACAAAATTATAGTCTACTAGAAGAAAAATCAATTCAAAAATGTAGAAGCATTTCAAAATAGTTCTTATAGACATCAAAAATATAATCATATAATAATCTTTTTAAAACACAAATCAATTCAAAAATGTAGAAGCATTTCAAAATAGTTCTTATAGACATCAAAAATATAATCATATAATAATCTTTTTAAAACACAACATAAATATGGGTTGATTAATAATATAGTTCAATAATAATTATTTAAAATTATATAATGGTTGATGGATGATACACTCAAATAATAATCATTTAAAAACACATAATATAATAAAAATAAAAAATAAAAAATCATGTATTATTAATAAAAGAAATGTATAAAATTATATTTATGATTTGTTTTTAGAGAAATCAAATAAAAAATATACAAGTATGTCTAAAACCAAATTAAATTAATTGAAAATATTTGTACTGACTAGAGAGCTAAAAAGCGTTTTGATAAAAATACTAGTAATGTCCTTAAAAATAGTAAACTAAGAAGAAAAAATACACATCATTTTTGGATGTTGGGAGAGTCCACCTGTATAGGTGCTAAGTCCTCTTACTCCATATTTTAGAAATCTAGATAATCCAACTTTTTGGTCAACTTGTTGAGCTTGTGTGGTACATTTTGTCGATTTTTTTTTGCAGGGCATTCAGATATAGAGGACCTCTTTATGTACCTTATTTCTTTCAACTAGGAACTTTCCCATTATGGTCTTTAATTTTTAGTATAGGTCCATTGTATACATGTATTAAGTGTTCCTGGTGCGGGTGTTCCTGATATTCAAAACCCATTGTCCAACATCATCTTCCACTTAAATGTTTAAGGGAAATTTGCACTCGATGCATGTCCCATGTTCTACTATTTATATTTCCTTATTGATGCAGCTAGGGGTGAGATCCCTATAGCTTCTACCCACTTCTGACATGTATAGGAGCAGGTGTTAAATCCTCCTACTCCATACTTTATAAATCTAGATAAGCTAACTTTTTGGTTATCCTGTTGAGCTTGTGGTCCATTTATTTTATTTTATTTTATTTTTTGTGCAGTGCATTGAGATATAGAGGAGGATCTCTTTATATGCCTTATTTCTTTCAACAAGGAACTTTCCCATTATGGTGTTTAATTTTCAATAGACGTCCATTGTCTACATGTATTGAGTGTTTTTGGTGCGGGTGTTCCTAATATTCAGAACCCCATTGCTCAACATCTTCTTCCACTTGAATGTTTAAGAGAAATTTGCACTTCATGCATGTCCCATGTTGTACTATTTCCATTTCCTTATTGACTAAACTAGTGGTCGGCTCCCTATATCTTTTAAATAATTTCAAATAATTTCTTATCTTTTTAAGGTCAATAAACTATATTCAGCTTAATATACATTAATCATCATTATTAATAATTATAATATAAAAAACGTATTTATATATGAAATAACAATAATAATAATATATTATTTATAAATTTTCAATGGAATTGTTCTTTTATTACTCATGTTAATATAATTTATTTTGAAAAATTTCATCACAAGATGAAAAATAATTATTTACTTTGAAAATTGTTTTGCAACTTTCGAGTTACTTCCATATCCCTTTCTATTTTAATTTAAACGACAACATTGATTTACACATCGACCAAATATTTTGAAGATTAATTTTTTGTGAGATAAATAATATTATATTTTGTTTTAAAACAAATATATAAATTTATTAATTAGAAATGGAAATTAGTATCAATATGTATAAAATTACAAGAACCTGTTTGTTAATAATAATTTTTTTTTTTTTTAATAAATTATAATGATAAGAGATTTTTTAGCATGATTTAAAAAAAAATATTTATTTTCCATACAATTATATATTAAAAAAATAAAAAGAAATTATTTTATTATTAAATGTTTATAAATCTATAAAAAATATGATAACCAATCTGAAATATATAAATTGGTTTTTTGAAATACATGGGGTTGGTCAGGTCTAAAAAACCTCTACGTCTTTGTAAAGAAGCATTAGTTGTAAATGTGAAACATTATATCTAGGTTAAAGGTTTTGGTTATTTTGAAAATTGTCTTATTTTCATTCTCAGTGGTTGAAGAAGGCTTGGTTTGGAAAGTTGGGGATGGGAAAAGGTGAGGATCAATATTGATCCCTGGGTGGGATTTGGAAAAAATTTATGCCTGCCTCGTGACCTTGTAAATTTTTTAAACGTTAATGGAAGGATTACTTTCAACCAGGAAGACGATAATGCTTTCTCATCTATTTGGGCCCAAGGTTGGGTTGATGCCCACTAGGTTATCCTACCAAATGAATACCTTGAACAATGGAAAAATTACATTGCTTATCTAAACATCTTCCATGTTCATCTTAGAGATGGGGATGATCCTTTACATTGGGTGCATTCATCGTTTGATGAATATGCGTCAAAATCAGGTTATATGTTTATTATAGGTGATAAGAGAATATGGGAGTTGGCCCGATGGTGGAGGAAATTATGGAAACTTTATTGCCTAGCTAAAGCGTGCTTGTTTCGGTAGTGCATCCTAGAAAATAAAGTCCCCATAGGGAACAATTTAAAAAAAATATGCATGGTTGGGCATAGTTGGTGTGTTCTATGTAAAAATGTTGAGGAGACCATGGATCACCTTTCCCTTACCTTCCATTTCACTTTGGGAGTATGGAACTTAATAAAAAATTTCATGGGTATTGTCTCAAATTGAGAGGGTGCATTTATCAATGCTACCTGGAAGTAGTGGTGGGAAAAAGAAAATCCAAAAAAGAACAAGAGTTTACCTTCACTCATTAGTTGGGGAATTTGAATCTCAAGGAACAACAAAATATTTCAAGACAAGCCTACTACTCCTGACAAAGTATCAACACAAGTCATTGCAACTTTCTCTCTTCTACTTGTTGTAGATCCCATACATACTCCTTCTAATATTATCACTAAAGTAGTAGAATGCTCTTACCTTGGGAATTCATTGATGGGGTTTCTCTAGCTCGGGGAGAATGTGGGGTGGGGGGGACTATGTTATACCTGCAATAAAATCAATTTTTCAAGCTTCAAATTGGTCTAGGTAGAGGCTCAAATAATTATTTTGAGTTACTCAACCTCAAGCTTCTTCTTTTATTTTCTATTGAGAAGGGATGTCATCAGTTGCAGATCTTTGGTGACTCTATGATTGTTATAAATTGGTTTAATGAGATTCTAAATGCCACATGCAAACACTATAACCAATCCTTGAAGATATTTTAAAATTAAAACATGCTTTTGATTAGATCTCATGTTGTCATATTTACAAGGAAAGAAACTCTAATACAAACTCATTATCTAAAGTAACCACTTTGGAGGTTCTGGGCACTTGGAAAATCTTTGAGAAGATAGGTGATAATGTTTTAGAATATTATTACAGTCCTTTTATAGAGGGCATGCAATAGGAGAATTAATAGGATTGGCTATAAAACTACCTATATCTTATTTCCTTGATAAAATTCCCAAGTGTCTCGGAGGATATTTATATAATGTTGCTTTTATTTTCCATGTATCTTTTTGTTGATGGACTATTTTCTGGACACAATATGAGCATGTTACAGATCCATTTTTTGACTTTTTCGAAGGTTATTAAGACAATTTTTGAATGAACATCATTGCATATAGAAAATGTAATTTTTTTCCATAATGAAATTTACAACTTTTTCCTCGTGAATAAAAGAAGAAGAAGAAGAAGAAGTTTGAAAAACTAAATAACCCACAAATCTCTCCAAAGAAAATTCAAAAGCACAAGCCTCCAAAAGGAAAGTAAAAAAGTTGTGATACTTGTTTGATCATAGTTGTGAATTGTCAATGAGAATTAGCATTCACATTAGCGTTGTTGACCATTGATAATCCTCATTTTCATTTATTTACTAATTAAATCCATTTTATTTCTATGTAATTATATTTCTTTGAAATCAAATTGTCATTTTTTTATAGTTAAGACATATTCATCTTTTTATGCTTGTAAGTTATTTTATGTAGCATACTTATAGTATATTTTATTCAATGTATTGTATTTTCTACAGAATAGTTGTACTTTACTTTATTAGTTGTAGTGTATTTTCTACACACAATAGTTTTACTCTATTTATTTTCAATAACGCTCGCAGTTATTTCATAAATAGTAGTTGTCGTAAGTTTCTTTAGCAACATTGTAACAAATAGAAGTAGATTTATTTTCCCCAAATAACATAATTGCTTAATCGAGTTTTTGTCGGATATTAAATAGTTTTAGCTTTAAATTGTTAGATTGATTTCGAATTATTGCACGAATTAGTTGTTAACTATTTTAATTGATCCAATCATGGTATGTTTTACTGATTTTACTTGTAACTATATGTACATTACTTGTTAATAATTGTAAATTCACTTGAAGGCTAGTACATACAGAAGGTATAACCCATAAATGCATATATAGTGTTGATTGTTTTGAAATCCCATGATCCCAAATTGATATGTAGTAAAGTAGGTTCCATATCAATACATTGTAGGATCACATCACTTTTTGATGCCATTGACGAGAAAATGACAATTTTTGGGATCTTTTGCATTAGTTGTTTTTGAGAAGTGAGTTAAGAATGAATAAGGAGAAAGAGGGATAAGTTAGGGAGATTTCTTCCTAAAACCCATCAAAAACCAATTCCAAAGGAAGAAGTAAAGTAAGAATTTTCCTCCACTTCTGAAGATCCCTAAGAGAAATATCAAGAAATAGTTAAGTACAAACCTCTAGATTTCAATTTATAGGGATTTGGAACTAAAGGTGAAGGACCTAGATCTACTAGTTCAAGGTTTGGAACTTTCCTATTCAACATGGGCGATATCAAAGGTAGGAAAGGTGGGAAATGAAGGAAATGTGTAATGCGCGAGAGGAAGACGAAGAAGAGTCTCTTCCAATAAGGGAAAGTTTGGGCAATAGTAAAATGAAGAATAATAACCCTTCAATTCTTCATATATTATATGGGTTAACTACTGAGGACATTGACACTTTCTTGTTTGAATTTGAAGTTGTGTGTAGAACTTATGATCATAACGAAAAAATCTCCAAAGTTAAGGTTGTTTCCTTCAACTACAAAATTTGTTAATGTACAATAATTTATGGGACTCAAAGGAGAAAGTATTAGTACTTGGGAAGAAATGAAAGGTATCTTTCTTACAAAGTACAAGTATTATTGCAAAGAAAGGGAAACAAGAGATGAAATATTTAGAATGACTAAAAGGCTATAGGAGATCTTATAATATCGTGTTAAATACTTCTAGTTAAGCTACAAATACTTAACAAATTGTAAACAAGATGATGAGTCATTAAATTTGGTCTTATTAAGAGGGGTTAGAGAGGACTTAATGGAAGCGTTAAATCTTATTACCACTATGGATAATTATCAACTCACATGTGATGAAATAAGGGAGATTTCAAACATTATTCAAGGGAAAATATGAGGAAAGGAAGAGGAACAAGAGGTTTAGAAACCTCAACATCTAAAAATAGCCCTATGATAAATAAATATGAGAATGGAAACTTATTGGAAGATATGAAGTTGTATATGTGATTATATGCTTTGTAAACATCTAGATAAAACAAGAAGAAAATGAAAAAACATTAGCTATATGTTTTCCATGACGCACCAAGAAACATCTTAGGAATGAGTGTCTATTGGTTGTAGTCAAAGTATGTAGTTCGCCTCTATTCTAAAAACCATGATATAAAAAATTGTCCTTAACTATTGGGATTGAAAAAAATATCTCAATCAGTTGATAAAAATATTGAGAAAGGTGGATATTAATCATAAGAGGTTTGGATAGTGTCCTAAATCTTTTAATAAACTATGGTATAATCAAACTTTGTATAGTTTTCAATTTAATTCAGCAAGACCTTCTTAATTTGCTATGAATCTGCATATTTAGCAACCATTTCTATCAAATCCTTGCAATTATTCAACTCCTTATAATCGACAATCTTATTCGAACACAATGTTTTCCAACACCATGTTCTCAATGTCTAGTGCAGAAAATGAATAGATTGTGCCTACCTAATGGCCATAGAAACAACATCTATTGCAATCAACCCTATTGCAAAATCACAATTACCCACCGAGGACATCTCAGTTACCTACTCAACCAAATCTAAACCCGAATATCAGGGTAGGTCAATCTAATGAGCCAATATAGACAAACCATATAGTTCAATAAAGTCAGTCGATTTATGCTAATGAATCTAGCGAACCTTCAACTTTTATTGTTGTTGCAGTTAACTATTAAGCTACACATTTGAGGTACGAAAAAATATTGGAAGATCCATAACCACACAATATTAGAGATGTGAGTCATGAAAAGAAACAATTTGAAAAAGAAGATGAATTATTGCTACCGGTTTTTGATAGTCCAGCCTAAAAAGAAATTCAGCAATATGATCAACCTCAGTCTCCACCATTTCCTAAAGGACTTGTTAAGGCTAAAATACCTTTGCAACTATCCTTTGATATTCTTGAGAAATTAAAGAATCTATATGTTAAATTCCATGGAATTTTTGTTATAAATATATTCTGATTTATAAAAAAGTAAGAAGGGATTTATGTATTAAAAACCACAAGAAAATAAAATAAAATCCTCCAATTATTCAAGTAACTGGATAATTATCCAAGAATATGCTTAGATGACCTATTAAGCCAAACTATGTAGATCCTCGTACCCCTATTATTCACGTTCCAATAGGGAACAAGATTAATAAGCTCAACATATCAATGGATTTCCCTCCTATTAATATTTGTATGTCATTTTTTCTAAACCCTCATGCAAGTACATGTGTGACTCTTTTTCCTTTTTTTGGAGATATTATATACACTTCGTTGTACTTCAGTTTGACTAGTGGAGTGGATTAATGCATGGAAACCTCGTTATTATCACTACAATAACGTTCCATGAGTGAATTCATGAGTTTAGTAATCCTCACTTGCCTGGAGTGCATGATCAGTTAACTAAGACTAGCTATCAATTTTCTTCATTGCATGTTGACATGTCTCTAGTTGCACTACTATATTAGTCCAACCATGTGGTACATTATGATGGTAATTGTATTCTCTCATTTTTTGTTTACATATTTTTCATTTATTATTTCTCTTAATTTTATCTCTTCTTTCCTACTTGCAAGTTTTCTTCATTTTTTTCTAGCTATATCCATTCAACATAAGTTCAGTTACAATTTCACATTATATCTGAGCCCATGGAATACATGAAGAAGGAACATAAACAATATTTTGTCACATACTAGATATTGGAGCTATTAGGAAGAATGAGAATCCACCTTCCACAATTCTACACCATATAACTATTTCAAATGGAAGCCAAATATTCTACTTCAAATCAAAAGAAGAGGCTTGTATCAAATAGCCTTGGAAACTAATATTGAACCAAATTTTATAGTTAAAAAATACAATTTTTTAAACCACATGGATGAAACCCTCTTTCTCATATGCTTATCAATTTCTCAAAAATAATTGTTCCATGTTGAAGCATGCACCACTCCAAATGGAGTTTGTACCACTTTGGAGTCTTTGGGAAGAAGAATGAGATGTTGAATCACATTCCTTCAAAATGAGCTCAACTCATTAGATCCAAGAAGTTTCAAAAACATTTAAGATTATTCCCAAGGTTCAAAAGCTTTATTATTCTAGTTGAAAAATGTGAAATTGAAAACTACAAGGAATAGATCCAATAAATTCTTACCATATTGTCAAAATTGGTTATGTAATATGATGTATTTCGCTCCGCTTTCCACACAACCAAGCTCGCAATAGGAGCAACATGGAAGATTTTCACATTCGATACTTTTATCGAGTCCTTGGTCCATGAGCAAGATTAGTGGATAGAGATGGAGACGTTGAAAAGTTTTAAATTCCATGAAAATGTTATGAATGAAAGTGGAAAGGCCTATTCAAAATCCAGTCAACAATCCAACAACAAATGAAAGGCAAAGGAACTATATCCAAGAAAGGGAGGTAATCCCAAACCTCTACATGAATATACCAACTCAAAGGAAAGGGAGAAAAAGAAGGAGAAATAAATATGTATTTATTTCAATTGTGTTTACTATCTAGAATCGTAATTCATGAAGAAAACCATTGATCTCATGGCACATAGTCTTCAGTAGAACAATCTTAGTGAAAGTACTCCAGTGAGTGCCAAGAAGAACCAAGAAGAAAGGGCACCTAAAACAAGAGGGAATATGCATGCATTGATTTTTATTCATTCTTCTCATGATGCATTGATCATAGACTCGAGATATTCACATCACATGGTAGCCACAAATGATACTCTCTCATCTTTAAAATCATATGTTGGTTATCATGTTCTCATGGGAGATAATTCTCCAATAAAGGAAACTAGACAAGGGAGGGTAGATCTTGGAGATGAAGCTTCAAGAATGTCTTGCATATTCTAAATATTTCTATAAATCTCCTCTCCATATATCAAATCAAACATATCAACGCCAACAGGAGATTTGAATTCACCCAAGATTCAATGAGCATATATGACATGCAAGATAACTCTAAAATTGCAATTGGTATGGTAATTAATAGTCTCATCTATACACCTTTTTTGAATTTATTACTCAGTTAGATTCCACTTTAATAAAAATGCATGTAAATGATTAAAATAGAATTGGGCACGAACGTTTTAGACATTTAAATTTCAGATACATGCAACATATTAGTAAATATGGGATGGAAAAATTCCTACCTGCCATGTTCTCTTAGAAAGCACCGATAATTTTTTTTGGGAAGGGGCATGCATGGAAATCCTCCTCTCCCTTAGAACTTGTTGACAATGATCTTATGGGATCATTTTCAAATTATTATATGAGAAAATCCATATGTGTATTGAAATTAATAGATTATTGCACGAGATACATATGGGTTTACTTTCTCAAACTCAAATCTAAAGTGTTTAAGAATTTGAATATTTTCAAATCACATCTTGAGAAACAATCCAAAAATATGATCAATTTCCTCTATAAAAATAATGGGGGGGACTATGTAAACAAGGATTTCCAACATATTTGTTATGAATTAGAGTACATTCGCAAAACACAGATCCTTACACTTCACACTGGGATGGGGTAGCTGAGAGGAAGAACGGATCCTTGAAAGAGATGGTGAGTTGCATGTTATATGCAAGGTCCCTTCTTTCCAAATTGTGGGATGACATAATTAGATGCACTTTTTACATACGAAACAAATCCCCTCACAAATATGTTAGTGGAAAATAACCTTTTGAACCATAGAGTTGCATGCAACCGAAAGTCACACATTTATGCATTTTTGGATCTCTTGTATGGGTCCTCATTCCCTCGAAAAAGAGGAAGAATTTGGAGCCTCAAAACAAATAGTGTATATTTCTTGGATATCCATATGGTGTGAATCAATATATAATACAATATATTTCAATAGAAAAACTCTTAAATAAGAGGTGTCTACTTTGAAGAAAGTCCCTTGCATGCATCTAAGGAACAACATGTAGAAACTTTTATACTTCCTCCTGTTATCACTCAGGTTGTTCCCTTTGACTCCCAAGGGAATACGACCAAGGTAACCACTAACCAATCTTTGGACTGCAGGTTCTAGCCCACCTGCAGTCAAATATGGCTCTCTCTTAATGATTTAGCTTTGTTGATGATGATTTTAGGCTAGTTATTGATTTCAAGGGGTTTTGTTTAAGTTTTGGTGGGAAGGATGATGTTTCCAAGTAGAGAGGTAGGTATAATATGAGAGTTTCAAACCATTGGGCATGGAGTCAAGGAGTAGGACTGCTAGTGCGTTTTCTTGGTCACAAGAGGAATATGGAGCAAGATAGCTACACATAAAACAACTTTCAAGCTAAATGGAGATGGATTGAAGGCTAAGGAATGAGAGGCAATTAAGAATCTCTCTTTCATCTTAACAGAGGGAAGGTGAATGAGCTCTATCTAGGAGCAGTAAAGAATCCCTAGATAACTGTCAAACATGGGTGAATTAGGGGAAATATGAGCCAAAGGGAATTCATATTCATTACCAATTCATAGGAAAACATAAAGAAATAGCAGAAATTGAGCATAGAGTGCAGTTAAACAAAGTGTAAGCTATTCATTTTTCCTGCTATTTTAGATGGTGACATATGTATGATATGAGCATATATCAATGGAAAATAGAGGTAGAAAACACTTATTGAGTCATGTTGCAGCACAAGAATTCCACATTCACTCTCAACAGTAAACAGTCCATCCTCCAAGCTTTTTAGCAGTCTTTGATTAAGGAAAACATCAAGTATACAGAGCGAGTCTCTAGTGGAGCGAATCAACCAACCAACCCCCTAAACAGTAAATTAGGGTGGTTTTTATAAGCAAAATATCTACAAGAATCAGATCTGATGCAATAAGTGTGTTGAACCTAACATATGCTTGAAATAAATGCCAAAATATCTATCTAATGTTGCGCTGGGGGCAGCTGCCTCAAAAAATGAGTAACTATGATGTCCTTAGAGCCCTGTGCTGGCATTTGGCCATAACTGTGCTTTGATTTCTGCAGCGCCGCCCTTAGGTGGCCTTATGCATTAACTTTGATCTGGTGAGCTTTGATGGCCCAACACTGCTTTATTGACTTTGATGGGGGCCTCTTAATGTTTGCCTGCTTTGGAAATATGGATTTCCACCAAAAATACTGACTGATAGTCTTTGTCGCTTCCTCTGATACACTTTCACTGAACCTGGGCTCCTTGTTGTCATCTGAATGCTTTAAACTGTCCCATCGACATTTTATGGCTGCTGTCCGGCCCTCTGTTGCCTTAAGAACTGTTTTCACCCCTTTTCTGAATCCTGCGTGAAGAAATTCCTGTCAATTTGCGAATTTCGGGCCTGCTGGTAGCCGAGCCATGAGAGGGCTTCCATTTTGGCCTATTTTTCTTAGCGATGCATGCGCTAATTGCGCATCAAAAATTGCCTAGGTTTTTCATTCCGGGCATCCCTTGCTGCAAATTTTGCTCTTCGCGCCCTTTTTGGTGATGACGTCAGCGGTGGGTCCCAGTACGGCATGGTGACGTGGCAGGGTGACATGGCAGTACGACAGGGTGATGAAGTGGCAGTACAGTGGCAGCGACATGGCAGTACGGTGGAAGCGACGTGGCAGTGTGGTGGCAGCAACATGGCAGTATGGTGGCAGCGACATGGCAGTGCGGTGGCAGTGACATGGCAGTACGGTGGCAGCGACGTGGCAGTGCGGTGGTAGCGACATGGCAGTATGGTGGCAGCAACGTGGGAGTGATGTGGCACAGGACACGGTGGTAGGAGGCCGACGCAGGTTGATGACGTGACGAAGACATGGCGCTGACGTCATTTGGCGGAGGTGGTATTCGGTTTTCTCCTGCACCGCTTTTCCGCGTAGGTGGTATTGGGGGAGGGGCCTCCGAACACACCGGGAGGCTAACACGTGGTGGGGGTACGGCAGGGAAACCGCCCATCCCCCGGACGTTAACCTCCAGCGGATCGGTATATGAAAACACCCGCCCACCGTTGATCTGGGGTGCTGGCCATCGGACGGCTGGCGGGGTAGGCGAGGTAGCGGGAGGTTAGGGATGGGACCCGCCCATTTTATTTAAACAAAAATGCGCGATGGGGGTTGAAAACCTTAGGTTAATGCAGAGTTTGGGGGTTTTATGTGCGCGAAAGGTAGGATAGTGAGGTTTAAGGGTAAAGGGGTGGATATAGGTTATTGGCCTAACCAAAGGTTTAGACCAATCCTAGAGTTATGACACGGATGGGTTCATAATAGTCCCAGGTGGACTATTATTTCCCAGAACTGTATGTACATAGCTATAGTGCTATAGGGTGGGATATGTAATATTTTTGGGATTTTATATAGTTTTTTGTATAATAGGGGATAAGGAAATGATCTAGGGAGCTAGATAGTAGAGTTAAGAGTTAATATGAATTTGTGAGGTGAAGTGTAGGGGAGAGGCTAAGTTTGTGAGCTGAAACTTAGACATAGGAAGTGAATGGAATGTAGAAGAGTGATTTTTACACAAGAAATGTGGCTTCTTTTCATTGAAGAAAGTCAAAGCTTGACTTATTATTTCACAAAGATGAAGTGATAACAGGGCTGGTTGGGCAGATCCCAAGGTCCTTCAGGGGTGTTAGTAAGAAATTTTGAAATTTAGAAGAAAGGGGAATTAGACATGCCTCGCTTGAGCTCCTCCAAAGGGAAATTGCCTTATACCTGTGATCTGAATAGTTATAGCATTAAAAAACATGAAATGGATCACATAGCTTGATTCTGCAACCACAAAACTACTTACCCAGCCTACTTACCTAGCATTTTTTCTTCTTTTTGCATGGGTGCACTTGGACTTGCAGACCCTGATTATCCTTTTTTCTTTTGACTGCCCTCCTATCTAAATGTACCCTTATATCATCCAGGGGATCAGATTAAGCTGTTGAGCACCCTTGTTTCTCTACCTATCTACAAATCTGCGAAGATTAAGTTGTTTGGACATATATTCATTCTCTATATTCTACAACAAGAAATTGAAACCTAGGGAAGCCAAGATTAAGCTGTTTGGACTTCCCTTAACTGAAAAGCTTATCAAAATGGATTAACTCATCAAAATTTGGAATACAGTAGTGCAATTAGACTAGCACACTTTCATGGCCTCTTCTTTGGCCTCTTTCTGGAAATATGGCACCTTGCAGCATGAAAAGATGACATATTTGGCACTTTCAACTGTCAATCATGAAATATGAACACCTATTGCGATAGGAGGCTAACACCTCCTCTAATAGATCTAAGAGATTATGCATGCTATCATTTGTATCTGATTTTAGATCTAATTTTTGACTCTATTTCAAAATATCATGACCATGCATGCAAATATTTATATTATTAACCACTTTTGACACAGAAGTGGCACCTCATGAGTCTTCTACAAAACAAGTAGTAGTTGGATGGAAAAGCGCATGCAGGAAAGGCTGGTGCGCCCACGACCTGACATGAGGTAGCCCTTTTGGATGTACACCTAGGGCCTAGGCGCAGATGTTGTTCGTATTCCATCGTAGTCTTGGTCGTAACCTATCTGGGAACCCCGTTTACTCGACCTCCCTGCTTACCCTCGGTGACTTGTGAATACGGTTTGTGGTATTGCGGTTGTAGGGTTTTGGTTCAACCTGTGTCGGTTACTCTGGTTCTCAACGGCAGCTGGCATAAGCCCCAGAGCAACATGGAGGGAGACCTAATAGACTACTCCGAGGACCCCCTCGAAGGCATCTCCATCTTTGGCAGACCAGCTAACAGAGACGTGCACTTTCCATTCAGTAATGAGCTCTCAGAGGTAATTGCCCCTCTTCCGTCGCTTTTGGGATAGCTAGGCTATGTGATCAATCTTCCGAAGCTACCTGTGACTTCGCCATCTATTTCCACACCTTCCCTGATGCCATCCTCCCATCTTTCAGACCCCAGCCCCTCTGCATCTATACGAGTGGTCGAATCTACTGGCCTATCCTCCCTCCATCACCTTGAGGCTATACACTACCCTCCCCATTCCCCGCTCAGTGAAGCCCTCCCTTCGCACTCCTTCCCTCCCTTGGAACAAGCATAGCCATCTAGAAGCTACACTGTCGTTCCCCCCCCGGATGCCTACCCGCCTGAATCGAAATAGTTGCCTCCGAACCCTAACCCTAACCCTATCTCTTATCCTCCAAACCCTTGCCCTGAAGAGCACCCTAAGCAAGTAGACACTATGGTGACCTGGGGAAAGAAGTAAAGGAGTGTAAAGCTGAAGCCAAAAGACATTTTCATTGACTAGGAAGAGGATTTCCAGTGGCAGGACACTATGGACATGGCGATGACAGTCCTGGTAGGAAAAGTTAGAGGAAGGACCTATTCCACAGCCAGACTGAAGCAATGGGTAGCAAATATATGGGGCCATCATTTGGAAGACCTACCTATTATTCAAAATTTGATTTGCGGTTGGTTTTCCCTCAGATTTGTGAGAGCTGACCACACAAATTGGGTTTTATCATCCTACTAGCACATCGAACAAGCTCTGGTCATGCTAAGGAGATGGAGCCCGCTCTTCGACCCTAACAAAAAATAGCTCAGGGTAGGTGTTGAGCCTCAAACCTGCACCTTCCTATACACCCTCTCAGCCTTCTTTTTCCACTTACTTCATCCACAAAGCTGTTAAATCATTGCATTATAGTCTAAAAAGAGCTTCTGACATGGTTTCCTAACTATGCTTATGACTGTTGTTTGGTTTAGATTTTTGTTCAGGCAGCTGCGGAAACTTGTCAGTTTCCGTAGCTAGCACAGGTTTCCGCAGCCAACACAGGTTTCCGCAGCCATTTTGTTAAAGGCTATGCTACAGGTGTCCTATGAAGAAACGAGCCACATGGGCAAGCTACAGGTGACATGTACATGGAACAGGTCCCTTCGATCAGCCAAATCATCCATAAAAGGTCACGGTCAACAAAGGTCAAAGGCAAAGCCAACCAAGGAATTTAGTGGTGGCACGTCTCTGTTTTGAGCACGTGAAGGTTTACGTGGCATAGTTCTCAACTCACGGAGATATCGACACACCTGGAGATCAACCCCGTAACCTGAATCCAACAGCTACCACTCCGAAGATTTAATGGACATGATGACCATTACACTAGATCTCGGGCTGAGGAGATCTACGTGTCTCTGGAAACGCAGTTGACAGCATAGGATTTAGGAGTTAGTTACAACACTTTTTCATTATAAATAACGCGTTGATAAATGCTGTGTAGAAGTTTTTGGAGATGTAATCTTTGAACTGTTGTTATTATCACCCCACTGCACTCTGTTTACGTATTTTGTTGTTGTTTTAATACATGAGAAGACTACTTTCCTGAGCTCATTTTTGTGACTGTTCATTGACCGGTTGAGGTGGCAAAGAGCCCCTGCGCACTAAAGCCCTGTATAGTTCTCAATTGATTTTATTATGTTTCTGCTTTCATAATTATTAGCTTGTATATAACATTCTGTTTTGATGTTTTTAATTCACTGTTGTTTACATTTTCATTTATTTTTTCTTATAGCTGTCAGCTGATCAATGCTTTTCTACAGGTTTTCTTAGGCAGCCCGAGCAAATTTTCATCTTTTTGACAACTAATGACATATGAGATCATCTTGTCCTTCCTGCTAATTTTCATTTTCTGAAGTTTAATTCCAGCACTGTCATTTTTCAAATTGTGTTTTGCTTATTTATTTTTCTGCTACTTAGACATCATACTACTCATTTGTTTATGGTTTCTTTCTATAGTCAATTGACTCTATTAGTAAGGAATCAGAATATTACTTATTGTAGTGTGATTTAGTTTGCTTTCTTGCAATTTAGACATCATATTGCTTAACTTGTTCATGATTGCTTCCCATAAGGTAGATTGAGCTGAAGGGTAAAGGATCAGAAGAGCTGAAGTAGTGTGATTAGTTTCCTTTATGCAATTTAATTTCCGGTAATTTAGATATCATATTGCTTAACTTGTTCATGATTTCTTCCCATAAGGTAGGTTGAGCTGAAGGGTAAAGGATCAAAAGAGTTGAAGTAGTGTGAATTAGTTGCTTTGCTTTTAGTTTTTGAGTTGCTTTAAGTTCAGGTTTTACTTTCTTTTTCATACAGCAGCAAGGATACTGGGCCATTGTCATTAGTTCACTGTTTGACACATTTACTTCTTCTTAAGAATTGATTTCATTACAGTTATTTTAGAGCTTTCTTTTTGAACACTTTTAAGTTTGGAAAAGCATTGTAGAAATCACCATCACCATCCATACTTAACTTTCATTTTCGCCATCACACACTAGGGAATCCATAAAAGATAAATCCAAAAACAAACTAAAAAACTCAAAAATGACAAAAGACTAAGAAAATGGTTATCTTGTACATATAGTACACTTCACTTCGTCAGTTTACGAATCCCGGATTGACATTTTAATCAGCAATTTAGATCACACTAAATTGACCAAACATTTTGGCACCGTTGCCGGGGAAGTGAAACTAGGTAGCGAATTTCTTAAAAAAAAAACAAGAAAATTTCAAGGAAGGAAAATTGATAACCTCTCAAAGTATGCTCTCCTCTTACACTTAGTGTGATCTGGAGGATCAGAAAAGAGAAAGTTATTGGTTTAAGAGTTTCTTGAGTATGCTCTCTTCTTGCACCTAGAGTGACCTAGAAGATAAGAAAGAGAATTATTAGCCCGACTTGAAGAAAAATAAAAAATGATATGCATAGAGCAAGAGATTCTAGGGGAGCCAAGAGTTCGATTTTTAAAACTCCTTCTACCTCAAGGAATAGACAAGAGACACCTCCATCATCTCCAACCTACACTCCTAGCCCTAGGATTCCTGGAATTCAAGAGGCAGTAGTTGAGTTAGGAGACTCTTCCTCACCATCCATCGAATATGAATTAGGAAAAGATCCTTTCTTTTCTTCTATAGGGAGACACATTGTAATTGAAGAAGTAGAATCATCTGAGGAATAAGAGGGGGAAATTCCTCCTCGTTCACCATTAGTAGAGGAACCAGAGGACTCTGAAATCTCTGAGAAAACTACCATGACAGAAGAGGGAGTTAACGGATTTGGTAGAGGTAGAGGTAGAGGAGGGGGAGGAGGAAATAATGGAGGACGTAGAGGTAACAATGGGGGAAATAGGGATGGAGATAACTCATTTGGATTTCCTATAGTTGATGAGGATTCTCGAGCAACAATGAAAAATATTTCACCATTTGTCCTCTAAAACTTTCATGGGTTAAGAAATGAAGATCCTGAAACATTTCTATTTGAATTTGAGGTCGTGTGTTGAACCTATGATTATCTGGAAGACTCTAAAAAAATCAAACTGTTTCCTTCAACATTGAAAGGAGCTGCTTTGAAATGGTTCATGGGATTACTCACTCAATCCATTAGGACTTGGAATGATATGAAACAAACATTTCTGGATAGATACATGGATTATTGTATGCCTACCATCCACAAGGATGAAGTATTTAAAATGGTACAAAGAGAAGATGAAAACTTGGAGGATTTACTTGAAATATTCCAATACAATCTGAAAAGAGCAAAAATGAGTAACTTAGATGAGGAGACCTTAAAAGCCCTTCTATTAAAAGCCATTAGATATGAATGGATAGATATTTTGAACATGATGGGAAAAGGAGACATATCTCAACTTCCACTTCATGACATAGCAGAACTGTGTGTCCATCTCTCAAGAGGAAAATCTAAAACTGGAAAAGGGCCTAGAGATCCTTCTCTCATCAGAGCAAACAAATCTGCAACCAGATCAGTAAGTAGGGCTGAGATTGGCAATATGCTTGATGAATTCAAAACTGATATCTTAGGGAGTCTTAATGAGCAACTAGACACTCTTAAGATCCACAATAAGTAGAAAGCAGAAGCTGAAGCTTTAGCCATCTTTTGCCCAAAATGTAGAAAAAAACATGCTCTCAGGGAATGTTCCTTGGATGCAAAATTTGTAGAAACATGTGCGATTTGTTCAGAGAATCATGAGACCAAGGATTGTCCTTCAATTCCTGGGCTCAAAGCTGTCTTCGAAGAAGATCCAAATACAATTGAGTCTCTCTGTTTTGTTGCAAGGAGACCTTGGCAGGGGCAACAAAATCAAGGGTTTAACAACTCTATGAACTTTCAACCCCCACCAAATTGGAATCCTTGGCAACAACCTTGGTCCCAACCTCAAAATCCTTTTCAATCATGGGTACAAGGTATGCAAAATCCTTATGGGAGATTTGCTCAATTTTATCAATATCCTCCATCTTTTCAAAACCAACAAGCTCCACAACTTCCAAACCAAAACCCACAACTATCATTGCCATTTCAAACAACAACTCTCTCAACAAAACCCAAATTCTCAACTCTTGCTTCCATTCCAACAAAATTCAAATCAACTTCCTTCTCAGCCATTGCCAAACCCCATTAATAAAAACCCTCAAAATGCTTACATGGTAGAAGGTCAACAATTTCCTGCCTATATGATTGTTCCTCTCAATGATGTACAACTCAGATCTGGTAGAGTTCTAGATAAACCTTCTATAGATGCCCAAAATCAAAGCATTTCTGAGGAAGAATCTCTTGAAGCCAATAAGGGTTCTGAAGCATCTCTTCAAAACCCAAACACTCAGAAAGAAAAAGAAAAAGAGCTAACCCCCACAACTCCTATAGTTGAGCAACCTGCATCTTCATCCGCACCTCCTTTTCCTGAAAGATTACAAATTGACAAAGGGGTGGAAAAACAAATCTTGTTGCCTGACTATGATTTTCTAGATGAACTGAAGAATGTCTGTATCAAGATTCCCTTGTTACAAGCCATTAGAGAGATTCCTATTCTAGCAAAAACAATAAAGGAGTTGAGTCTTAAAAGACCAGGAAGGAAACCTAGAGACACAAAAAGAATCCACCTGGTAGGAAAAATTGCAGACATCATGATGGGAAAAATTACTATGCAGAAGTATGTAGATCCCGGTAGTCCAATTGTCAAAACACATATCAATGGGTTAGAAATTCCAAATACTTTGATTGATTTAGGGGCTGTTATCAACATTATGAGTAGACAGACTATGGAACAACTGAAACTTCCTAATCTTCTCTTTACACCTACTTTACTGCAACTTGCAGATCGATCAATTATTAAACCAGACGGTGTATTAGAAGACATTTCAGTCTCCTTAGACTCTTGGGAATATCCAATAGATTTTATGATTTTAACCCCCAAGATTAATTTAGGAGGACACCCTCTCATCTTAGGAAGACCTTGGCTAGCCACAGCCGATGCTTTCATTAGTTGTAGGTCTGGGGATATGTATATTTCTTATGGTAATTCGACAAAGAAATTCAATCTGTATCCTCCAGCAAAATCAATTACAGAAATAGGAGATAATGAGTGGATTGATGATGAAGATACTATACAACCTGTCTTTACCATTTCTGAAGTTAGTGAAGATAGTCAAATTCTAAACACATTAGAGAACTTTGAAATATCTTTAGAATATGCCCACACACAATTTCAGTTAGATTCTGACATTGAGTATCTATCATCTAGACAAATGTCTCTTTTCTCTATGGAAGAATTTGGTAGCTCCGCCATTGAGATCTTTCCAGGAAAAACATTGAATATCAACAAAAATTTGGAAAGATCACAACAGGAAGAACTAACCAAAATCTTGCAAAAACATTCTACTGCATTTGCATGGGAGTATACCGATATGAAAGGTATTGACCCTAAGACTTGCATTCATCACATCTACATTGAGGAAAACAGTAGACCAATCAGACAACCTCAGAGAAGGATGAATCCAAACCTTAGGGAGATAGTGAAAGAAGAGCTCCAAAAGTTACTTAATGTAAACTTCATTTATCCAATTTCAGATAGCCGATGGGTTTCTCCTTTGGTTATAGTACCTAAAAAGAATGGTAAATGGAGGGTATGCATTGATTACAGGGAATTGAACAAAGCAACTTTAAAGGATCACTTTCCTTTACCCTTTATCGATCAGGTATTAGATACCTTAGCAGGCAAAAAGTATTTTTCATTTTTGGATGGTTTTAGTGGTTACAATCAGATTCAGGTAGCACCTGAAGATCAGGACAAGACCACATTTGCCTGTCCATGGGGAACTTTTTCTTACCGAGTACTTCCTTTTTTATTATGTAATGCACCCGCAACATTTCAAAGGGCAGTACTAGGAATCTTTTCCGATCTAATCCATGATTTTGTAGAGGTTTATATGGATGATTTTACAGTTTATGGTAATTCGTTTGAAGAGGCATTAGAGAATTTGGAAGAAGTCCTTATAAGATGTAAAGAAACAAACCTATCATTAAGTCATGAAAAATGCTTTATGATGTTTACTGAAGGGATTGTTTTAGGACATCATATTTCAGGAGATGGGATTAAAGTTGATAGATCAAAAGTTGAAGTCATCTCCAAGTTGCCTATTCCAAATTGTCAAAACGATGTTAGAAGTTTTCTTGGATTTACTGGATACTATAAAAGATTTATTAAAAACTTCACCAAAATAGCATCTCTACTCTTCAAATTACTTACAAAAGACTGTGAATTCAAATGGGATCCTGATTGTCAATCTGCATTTGAAACTTTGAAAACAAGAATATCTGAAGCACCCATTTTGAGAGGGACGAATTGGAAACTTCCTTTCCATATTTCCACAGATGCTTCAGATACAGCTCTAGGAGCTGTGTTGGGACAAAAGGATTTAGTTCCTTATGCCATTTACTACACCAGTAAAAATTTGACTCCCACTGAGTTAAACTATACTGTGACTGAGAAAGAGTTCTTAGCTATTGTTCATGCAATCAATAAGTTTAGACACTATATAACCAGCTATGAAAATTTTTTCCATACTGATCATTCTGCAATTAGATATCTCATGAATAAACCTGTTACTAATGGCAGAGTTACAAGATGGGTCTTACTTTTACAACAATTCAATATTACTGCGTTGGATAGACCAGGGAAACAAAATACAGTAGCTGATTTCTTGTCTAGAATCCAAAATACTAACGAAGATTCTCCTGTAGAGGATAAGTTTCCAGATGAATATTTGTTTGCAGTAACTACTAAGACTCCTTGGTATGCAGATATTGCTAACTATTTGGTTATAGGGAAGCTACCTCCACATCTATTTCCTGGTGAAAAAAGAAAAATTATTCAGGAGAGTTCAAATTATTCATGGATTTCTAATGAATTGTTTAAAACAGGGCTAGAATGTGTGATCAGAAGATGTGTTCGGGAAGATGAAATGCCTGACATCCTCAAGGCATGTCATGATGAACCATGCGGTGGACACTTTTCTGACAAAAGGACGGCCTATAAAATCCTTTCTTTAGGATATTATTGGCCTTCCCTTTTTAATGATGCAAAACAATATGTCAGAAGGTGTGACAGCTGCCAAAGAGTTGGGAGACCGACTCTTTCAAATGAAATGCCATTACAACCACAGATACTCATCGAACCCTTTGAAAAATGGGCTTTAGATTTCATTGGACCCATTAATCCACCATCTAGACAAAAGAAGTATATATTGGTATGCATTGATTATGTCACTAAATGGGTCCATTAAAACTGTTATCACTTAAGAATTCTAATTTCAAAACTGCTCACATTAGTTTGATGGAAAAAAATTCATTGCTAGTCTAGTTTTTAGTTTTTGTTTGCCTTATAGTTTGAGTCTAAGGAGTCCACTATGCATCCTCATTCACCACTAGTCTCATAATTTACACAATTTCCATGTGTCAACTTTGTTCAAAGGTTATTATGTGCTACAAAGCTCTTTAGGTGATTTCGTAGAGCATAAGTCAGTTTTAGGTGTTTCTGCAACGCAACATGTTTCTGGTGATTTCATAGCAAAGCACGGTCTAAGTGATTTTGTGTTGATCCATAGAAATTCTTTCACAGCTGTCATATCCATCAAAATCCATTATCAGCGATCAGCTTATACCCTTTGCCTGTCAATTCGACCGCTTATCTTTATCATTAGGTCATTAGGTGTTGCCGTAAGCTCAAATTGCAAGTTTCAAAAGAAGATATAGAATCTCGAAGCCTCAAAGGTCATGTAGCTGTGAGTTCATGCTCACACGCTGGTGGTCACAAATATGCTGGAAACCTTATAATATACAGTTCAAATGTTGATGGTGAAGTTACTGGTCACTGGTGTTTAAAGAGATCTAAGGGAGAGGTGTATGAGCAATTACCTGTGGGAGCCTCGTTTGAAAGCAAAATGGGGGAAGGCTATTGGTCCTGCAGCCTACCGATGGCAATGCATTGTTACAATGAGTAATGAGATAGGGGTGTTAGATGGCTGCAAAGTTAACGCCTGGTTGAGGTCCCTGTCTTGCATTTGGCAATTTTTGTGGTTGAGATTACGGCCAGAGATTAACAAAGGAGGCAAAAGCAGCTCACTCAGTGATTCAGTGATGGCGTGGTATCTGGCACTTGAAAGTGGTAAATTTTGGTTTCCAGCTCAGGTATACAATCGCGAGCGTGGACATGTTGGGTTTATGCTATCTTGTTATGACGCAGAGCTTAGTTATGATAGCAGAACCGATACTTTCAAGGCCAGGTATCCACCACATGGTCATCGAAAAATTGTCGTTGAGGAAGGAGTACAGTGGGACAGGCTGCGAGCACCTTGTTGTTGGGAAAAGTATCCAATACGGAATGACCCTATCCCACTCTAAGGGTGATAGTACCTCAACAACAATCAAAGCAAAGCTATTTGAGATTACTTCTTTATGAGATGTAAGAGAGGGGAGAAAGAGATCCACTAACCGATGTCTTCCGCTAATGATTGATCCAATCTTCTCTCCTTGCTGCTTGCTCCCAGCTCCTTGCTCTTTCACTAACCCAGCTACACCAAGATCCTGCAAAATGGCAAGAGAGAGAAACTACAAGAAGCATACATTCATAATTGATTCAAGGATTAGAATAAATCAAATACACAAGCATAACAATACACCATTGAGACACATGCATATAGAAGAACCTCAAATGCTTTATTAATGGAAGAAGTAAAGTTTAGGAAGTGATACAACCATAAAATGCCCAATCCAGCATCACCTCCCAACAGAAATAAATCTCCTCTTCACCTCCTTCAAAGCAAATCACCCAATAGTTCTATACTCAAACCAACAGCACTTCCTTACATTCACAAGATTCCAACCTCCCTAGACCTCATGAGAGAGCTCTATATATAGGAGTTTTGGAGAAAGGATGAGTCAGCTTGAGCTTGGCATGAAGCTAACTAGTGTCCTCTCCCACTTCAGTTATTCTTCAGTTCTTGAGTCCACTTGGAGGTTCTTGCTTCCACTTGGAGATCTAGACCCTCTTACTCATCACCAGTCGAATTCCCTGATCCAAGTGTCATTTTGGAAGCTTCCTGGGCATTTGACACCTTGAGGAATGACTGTGCCACTTGTCCAAACTCGCCCAGCGCAGGTAGCCTTCTTTGCAGTTGACATTCAACGCAGGTACACAGTGGAGCAGTTGACATTCAGCGCAGATGCTCAGTGGAGCAGTTGACATGATCCAGAATTGCCTTGTTTTTTAGTGTTTTCAGGTGGAGAACTGATATTCAGTGCTGTGGTTTGCTGACCTTGTTCCTCTAGGGGTAGGAACAACATGTTTAGGGACTTTGGATCCCTCAGATTATGGACATTTCATGCTTCATGCTGTAAGGAACAAAAATTTCTATAACAGTTGCCCCCTAAAGTATGAGGTCGTTTATCGGGTGAAATGCTTTATCAGGAGGATCCGAAGTTCATTCAATCGCTGAGAGGTGACCTGTAATAAAATACAATACAATACATTATTTTTCATTCTGCTTTCATGATCTAGCTGAGGCGGGCATTCCCATGCTCAGCTTTATAAATTCATTTTGGTACATAGAACAAACGATCGTCTGATGATAGACAGATAATTCTCTGCTGAAATTATCATCCTTTGAGTAGGATGATCATCTGCTGCAATGATGTACATGTCAAATGTTTTTATATTTCCTGAATATATCCCACAGCCCGTATGGATGAAACTAGATCCAGGGTCTTCAAACTCGTTCGATCTTCACTCTAAGTACAAGTCGATCCATGTGAGAATTGCGCTGAAGTCGAACATGGAAAGACATCGCTTGATTACCGGTCAATGATGTAAACCATTAACAAGCGCGAGAGGAATCATCGATAATGATAATGACCCTCAAGGTACTGCAGTACAATTCGCGTGGTGTGAATAAAAGACTTGGCGTCGAACACCACGCAAAATCTTCTGGTCGAAGGTCATCGAGGTATACCTGTTGCCGGAAGTGAGAAACTTGCCATTGAGGCATGCAAGCTTCAAAGTACTAAGGGGGGTGTTCCTAGATCAACTTCTTGGATAATGAGCTGAAGTCGACAAGAAGCGATCCGTCAAAGGAGGGCCTTAATGAATCCCACATCAGTGACATGGAACATAGCTAATGATTTTAGTGGAGGTGAAACAATCTATGAAATATGATTCAGGGTGGCGATCATGGGTGGATGAAGGATAATGTATGGCAGTGGATGGGACACGGTTGACTCTTTCTTAACAACATCTCTTGAACATATAACGACACTGATGCGATGGATCGGTAGCATTACCCCAAATGTGGATGGTTTGGTGAAGACCATGGTGATGAGACCGGTGAATGAAACAACCCAACCCGATGTGATACAGAGGAAAAGTTTCATGTTCAAGAGCGACTTGCTACCATTAAAGCTTTGAGGTTCTTCCAATTTTTCCCCAGTCATTTCTGACCAGTACCTCTTTATTTTTGTCAAGCTTGAGGAGGATAACATATGCTTGTTCTATAACCTGCCCTTCGGGCAAGCCCATCGCTATGTTTTAACGAGCTTAGCGATAGGGAAACTCGTTCTCGCCTAAAGACAAGTTTGTCACTATTTAATAATTTTAACGAGTCTAACGACAAGGAAAACTCGGTCCTTTTCATTTTTAGAGAGTCTGAAAAGGTACAGAAAGTTAACTCCAAAATTCATTTTTCGTCATTTAATCTCTTAAGTCCGAAAAAGTATAAAACAATACAAAAGGGATGAGTTTTCGATAACTTTAACGAGCCGAATAAAACAAGCGCTCGGCCTTTTTGTGCAATAATCCCTCAGGTCCAAAAAGATTAAAATCTAGAGGAGGGATAGCTCTTCCGGTCCTTTTAACGAGCTGGAAGGCCAAAACTCGGCAAACTTTTCATATTTTACAAGTCAGATGAAAAGAGCTCAAAGAAGACTCATCTTTTGAGGAACGAGTGATAAACAGGGATAGCAACAGATTCCAGGTACAGGTTGGAATTTTCCAATCACGGCAGTGTCACAAAGATGGCTAGGTGAAATCACTCTTCGCAGCTGTTCCTCAAAATGGGTAAACAATCATTTGGAGGTGAACGATCGGCCAAATGACAGTGGAGGTGGCAGGTGCAAAACACGACCAAGGCTTTTTATGGCTAATAAATTTACGATCACAATGGTTATTTACCGGGATGGGTTCATTTTTTATTTAACGAGCTTGAATGCGTCAAAACACTGCTCAATCTTATGTTTATTTTTTAACGAGCATGAACTATGTACTAAAACTGCTCGGATCTCGCTTTTCTATTTTTTAACGAGCATAAATTCCGCGGTAAAACTGCTCGATTATACCAGTCATAAGATAAGAATGTCTCCTGTAAGATCCCATTTTTTATAGAGCTCGCGCCTTACCAAAGCTATGCTCCCTCTCATCCTTTCTTTATGCAAGTTTGGAAACGGCTAATCCCAAAAACAGATAAATAACCGCTCTTAGCTTGCACTCCAAAAGGTTTGCATGCCCCCAGGTATAAAGTACAATTTCAAGGCTGCCCCTACTTATCCGTTAAAACATTTGTTTTAAAGGGTGAGGCTTGCCTCTTTCTGGTTACCCAAAGATTGTTTTGTTAACTTCTTCAAACGAAAACATTTCCTCGGCACTGTCTACCGAAGTAGACAATGGTGAATGACCTTTGTCAAACAAGTAACCTTGACAAAAGAATCCTATTCTAGAACAACCCCTCTTCCATCCACGGACGGGGTACGGACTAGTCATATTCTCTCGCAGAAATTCTACCTTATACCCAAGGTTTCCTCTGCCCGAAGCAGACCAGGATGCATGCCCCCTGGGTTCCAGTCCCATCCTTCCGAATCACTCGCACTCATCGGGAAGAAGGACTGGGGGTGGAGACATTTCTTGATTGAATAGACCATTCAGGGTTGGTATGTGACTATTTTCGATGTGTGATCCCAGAAATGAAAGTTGGTCTACGAGCTTGACCACCCTTCCTTCGTGTGGAAAACACATTACTCTAAATAGTGAGGAGACTATTGCTCCCATGCAATATATATAGTCTCGTCCAAGGAGTAGGTTATAATCCAAGGGTCCTTGAACGACCATCACGTTCATTTGAACGGTCTTCCCTTTCAATGTAACAGGCACATTGGGGAGGATCCCTAATGGTCGACTGGTTCCTTTATCAAAACCTGAGAGATTTCTTATCTCAGGCAAAAGCGCTGGGGAACCCAGTGCTTTCCAAGCAATAGAGGAAAGGATACTCACAGATGCTCCTTCATCAATGATAGTGCCAGCCATTACCATTCTGTAAATTTGGACTATGATTCTGAATGGTATACTGGCTGGAAACCGGGGTCTGCCTAGTTGGTTCCAATCAAAGGACACAACCAGGTTGCTTGGTGGTGGGACCGAATACACGGCCGGATATGACTCTGACGATGTTCCTTCCTGCGATAAAGGAATGGGCACATTTCCCTGATGCTCATCAGAGTCGATGTTGATGAAAAGAATCTGGATGGTGTCATCCTTATTCTCTTCAGTGAGGGTGTCATTTGAAGATGAATCTTCATTGACGGTGTCATTTGAGGATGAAACCTCTGAAGGGAGAACCGGGTCAACTGCCGTTTCGACCTTTGGACTTTCGTCCGGTCTGGATTCAGTAGGTTCATTTTCAATGACTGACGCTTCAGCTGACCACTTGAGTGGGCCAGCTGTATTTTCAACCAACGAAGGACTTGGCACGAGTTTTTTATATCCAGGAGGAAGTCTCAACGGTGAAACCGGGCGATCTTCCAAAACTCTCTTCGCTTCGTCTAAGAAGGGACAACGGTGGATGGCATGATCGCCTTCACACAGTCTGCAGGGGGATCTTTCCCCCCCTCTTTGTCTTGAACCTTCACTTTCGCTGGTTGACGGTAAGCATTCAACATGGCTATCAGAGGTTGATGCTCCCGAATTGTGCAAACGAGGGGACCAATCCCTTAGTATCCGGGGAATACAGGGACAATCTCTATGGAAGTGGTCTCCTTTACATATGACACATGGCGATTTAGGCTCGGTCTGTGCTGTGTGTGGATTTTTGTCAGATGTCTTTTGCTTGCCCCCAGTCGCCTTAGGCTCCTTCTTCTTCTTCTCTCTCTTCTTTTTCTCCTTCTTCTCCATGGGAGTTTGGCTTTTGCCGGCTCTACCTTGCGAAGATGAAGGATTGGAGGAAGAGTTATAGGAAGTAGAAGGCTGGTGGGCAGCTCTAGACTGATCTAACTGTTGACTCGACTGTTCAGGAACCATGGTGTTCGGAACTACATTGGTTGAGAATAGCCAAATTGGCAAGCCAATTGTCAGTCCTCGAAGCGACAATGTGGCCATGTGGGGCGCACCAACTTCTCCCCAAGAGGAGAAAGGACTAGGATTTCCATCATGTGGAATTCCTTGGTTGGTGTGTTCCATGTTCTCAACCTACAGATCAACGCAGGAATAGGAGGTGATTATGTTCCGTTTAAAATAAATTTTATAACGACGCTTTAGACACAACTTGCTTTTTCACTTTTTAAGAGTCGAGAAAAAGCTAAAGATGACTCTAGTCTCCTTCGATGTTTGAACGAGCCCGAAGTGACAAATGCTCGGATGGACTTTTTCAGTTATAGAGTTTGAAAAAGGCCAAAAGAAACTACTCTGGAGTTCTAGGCAGAGGGTGTGCCAAACTTTTCGCAAAACCACAGAATACGTTTTACGGTACGAGTGGTCGATCTTCGTGAATGCTTTGTTCACTGCATTGCGATCAGTAGGGCGGCCGACACGGCTTCCTATGGATAAAGGCTTTGTTCCTATAGGGGTCTCCCAATATATACGCGACGGTACGTGGGAGCACAAGTCCGTATTGATACTTATCGCTTCACCGTGGAGGAATCACCCAACCACTCAACGCTAAGATATCACGTTTAACGACGTCGGAACACGTCTCTAGCTTAGACCTCTATGTGTTTGCGTTATGTTTCAATGCGTTGTTATGTAAATTCAATTTATTTTAAGGTTGATCTTGTTTAGCAGTTTGCCTTTATGGATCACCACGAGATGTATAGTAACACTCCTAAATGCAGTCTAAGATGATAAGCAAGCTTTTCAATCTTTCAACTTTGAAAATCTTAACTACTGAGGGAAAAGAAAGACATCATCTTTTCACACAGATCATAGAGCACACACTAATGCACTTTTTCCTAAATCAACATGCAAATTGTCAAAATGCACATGCACAATGCAGGTATTTATTTTCTCTTTCTTAATGTTGAAGTAATACAAAAAGAAAGCTGTTGTATAACTTTGAATTCAATTTCAAGTGAAAGCAAACAAGCTTGTCCAAAATCAAAAGACACCTTAAGATCTACTTGTTTCGACACTAGAAATATATAAATTCAAACCATATGACGAAAGAAAAAGCTCAATCAGCTATGAACAGCAAACAAACTAACTCTTAAGATCAAAACGACACTTATCACAGGTCTAGATCTAAGAGGCCACAACAAGACTAGTTCACTTTCGTTATGGGAAACTGAAAATGATATAAGAAATACACAAAGAACAAATACAGTTTCTTTATACAACCGAGGCGGAATAGTGGCAAAGAAAGTTGGTTTCAGATAGGTACATTGACTGATAACAGGTTGCAAAAACAGGGATGAAAACAGGGCAATAAACAGCAGGGAACCCCAGTTGCACAAGGAAAAACTGGTTCAGCGCAGGTGGTACACTGTCAGTTTGACATTCAGCACAGGTAGCCCCTTCGGGACCTGCGATGAAATGCAGACTGCCTTCACAGTGCCTGCAATGAAGAGATAAACTTTCGTTTTTCTCAGTTTCCGGGTCACAGATTGCTCAAAAATTCACAGTTTTTGGCCAAATCAAAAGCTATCAATCAAGTACACACTAAAGGATGAAAAGGAGGATGAAAAGCTATCACTAAGAGCTATTCAGAGTCCTTGTGGATCAGCTCTTCAAATCATAAACATGCCCAGAAACTAAGCTAGAGTAGTTGCCCTCTACTTTGCATTTGAAAGCTCCAAATGCAGTTCGATTCGGTACTCCCTGTGTTTATGAAATGAATAGCAAAAACACAAATAACCAACAAGATACGTTCCCCAGCGGAGTCGCAAATTTGTTGTTGGGAAAAGTATCTAATACGGAATGACCCTATCCCACTCTAAGGGTGATAGTACCTCAGCAACAATCAAAGCAAAACTATTTGAGATTACTTCTTTATGAGATGTAAGAGAGGGGAGAAAGAGATCCACTAACCGATGTCTTCCACTAATGATTGATCCAATCTTCTCTCCTTGCTGCTTGCTCCCAGCTCCTTGCTCTTTCACTAGCCCAGCTACACCAAGATCCTGCAAAATGGCAAGAGAGGGAAACTACAAGAAGCATACATTCATAATTGATTCAAGGATTAGAATAAATCAAATACACAAGCATAACAATACACCATTGAGACACATGCATATAGAAGAACCTCAAATGCTTTATTAATGGAAGAAGTAAAGTTCAGGAAGTGATACAACCATAAAAGGCCCAATCCAGCATCACCTCCCAGCAGAAAGAAATCTCCTCTTCACCTCCTTCAAAGCAAATCACCCAATAGTTCTATACTCAAACCAACAGCACTTCCTTACATTCACAAGATTCCAGCCTCCCTAGACCTCATGAGAGAGCTCTATATATAGGAGTTTTGGAGAAAGGATGAGTCAGCTTGAGCTTGGCATGAAGCTGACTAGTGTCCTCTCCCACTTCAGTTATTCTTCAGTTCTTGAGTCCACTTGGAGGTTCTTGCTTCCACTTGGAGATCTAGACCCTCTTACTCATCACCAGTCGAATTCCCTGATCCAAGTGTCATTTTGGAAGCTTCCTGGGCATTTGACACCTTGAGGAATGACTGTGCCACTTGTCCAAACTCGCCCAGCGCAGGTAGCCTTCTTTGCAGTTGACATTCAGCGCAGGTACGCAGTGGAGAAGTTGACATTCAGCGCAGATGCTCAGTGGAGCAGTTGACATGATCCAGAATTGCCTTGTTTTTTAGTGTTTTCAGGTGGAGAACTGATATTCAGTGCTGTGGTTTGCTGACCTTGTTCCTCTAGGGGTAGGAACAACATGTTTAGGGACTTTAGATCCCTCAGATTATGGACATTTCATGCTTCATGCTGTAAGGCACAAAAATGTCTATAACACACCTCTTGTGGACACACCTGCCCATGATCTTCACCAATCTATTTGTTTGAATGTTCTATGTCCTGGAGATCATGTTGAGATACAGTAGAGAAGGAATAAGGAATTCCCATATGGATGGTGGTATGGGGTTGTGGGTCATTCAGATTATTGTGACAGAGATAGTCGCCACTGCCAATGTCATTTAGATGATACTGTGATTCTAGAGTTCAATCAATATACACCTGGATCACGATGGCGGCATGCAGCAATTAATAGAAAGGATCATCATGAAGAACATAGGAATATTATATGCTAATGAATTGAAAAACTCAAGACTTAAATCTTTTTCTGCAAATATTCATCGAATGGGTGTGACAAATAACATAATCTACAACTAGGATGGCAAAGAGCTGCCAAAGGTGTTGGGTCTGAATTCACTTGATAGGGCGTTGTTAGATGCACCCTGCAGACACTGATATATTTTGGATAATCAAAGATGAAGTAGCAGTGGAAAGGATGCCTGTGCGTTACTCTCAGCATTTGATAATCGCCTTTGGATTCAAATAAGAAACATTCTTCTACGGCTTTGTAAAGGTTCTGAATTCAATCCATCATAAATGCAATAAAACAGGGCTACAGGGAAGATAATGGGCTTTACCTTGAGATTGATGCAGATGAGCAGCTATTGATCTATATACCATTTACTCAAGTTATCAAATTGCATTCTTTGGTAATTAAAGGTCTTACCGAGGAAGTCCAAAGACAGTGAAACTATTTGCAAATAAGGAGCATATGGGGTTTAGCAATGTAAATGACTTTCCTCCAAGTGATACCGTGGTTTTATCACTAGATAATCTTGAGGGAAAACCAGTTGTCTTGAAGTATGTAAAATTCCAGAATGTTCGCAGTTTGACCATCTTTATAGAGGACAATCAGGGCGGTGCCGACGTTACACAAATTCAGAAGCTTGTCCTATATGGGAGCACTGTGGAAACAACAAATATGAAGGAGTTGAAGAAAATCAATGAGGATCAGTAGATGCCAAGAAAACCCGCATGCATGTGGCATATATGTATGTTTGGTGTGGAACATCAAAACATGGAGAATCTTGGTCAAATCTCTTTCAGGATTTACTGTGGAAAAAATGCTACTTGGATGAAAAGCTGTTTGCGTCTTTCCTTAATCGCTTGTTTAACACCCTGAGTTGCACTATTACTGAGTTTTTTGTTTCATTTAAGGAGATGGAAGAACATTACCAGGTCCTAGAGTTGCAATTAAGGAAATGCATCAGCTCCTCAACCTTTTTGACACTAGCAACAAATGTTTTTCTTTTTGAAACTTCAAGTTCAGGGGAATTTAAAGTGGTTATAGAATCGATTCAAGAAGGTGCTGCAACAAACAAATTACAGCAATCTGCCCCGATTAAGGTGATGCATAACATCGCAGCAAAGAATTTAAAAAGCTTGTCTCACACAGATACAAATTCTTTAGTGAAATTAATGGCAGAGGGAAATGTTTCCTCCTCCATTGAGGATAGTAAAAAGAACAGCTGCACTAAAGCGGTAGCAAAAGGTTACCCTTCTGAGCATAGTAAAAAGGGTGGAAGTCTACATAGCAAAACATCACCAAATAATAATCTTATTCAGGAGGCTAAGAAGAGTGGAAATTCAGAGAACTTTTCTTCTTTAAAACTGTATTCACGAAATCATACATCAGTAGTGGGAACTACAAGGTGCTATAAATGTAAATAATTGGGTCATTCTGCTCAGTCTTGTACAAAACATAGTCCTGCAGAAGCTGAGAGTAATCGTTCCCGTGTTTCTACTCGTATATCTCCTACAAGAAGCTCAAAAGAATTCAAAAATTGAACTCTCCAGAGGAGATTGCATTTCCAGGTAACATTACAGAATGTAAAAACAGTCAAGGTTCAGGGAAAAAACAATTGAATTTTGACTCTGATATAAGAGAGCAAAGGGGCAGAGTGAAGACCAGAAGTGTGAACGTAAGGCCAATGTGGATAATTTAGTGCTTCGTTCAGGTGTCAAGACAGTAAAGCGGCGTGTTATGAGGGTAAAGTGGGGATGGAAAGATGAAATTTGTATTGCTTCTGTTGTACAAGATGGTATAAATCGTGGTGCACATGGTGTGACATCTTTAAAATATGCAATATCTTTTTCCAAGCATCAAGCGTTTTGGACTGAAGTGACTAGAAAATTTAAAGAGGAGATTGGGCACTATCTATCAACAGATAAGCTGTTTCAACATTTTAGGAGCACGAAGTACAGGTACTTGAGTATTAAGCAGAGTGATATCCAAGAATTAAACAAGCATGATAAAGACCTTATCAATCTACTTGAACAGGTTTTTGGCAATGGTAGCTGTGTCACTTCTGATTCAGATATTAAAAGACAAGACAAATCTGGTGCTCCTTTTTCAGGCAATGAAATTGAATATAAGGTATACAAACAGAGTAGAGTCGAAGACTGTGTTTTTGAAATTACACAGCAGTTTCGTAGCGCGCTACGAAACTGCTGTAGCTGAATGTTACAATTGAGTTGATCAACTATGATTGACAAAGCAGAAAATCTTTTTGAAAGGTTTTGTAATCATACAGGTACATGGGAAAGGCTTACAGCACATCAAGGACGTGGCAGTCTGCGCCATTTTGGGTAATTAAAGGATAAAGGACATGCTTCTTTGGATTCGAACATTTTGAGGCAAACCAAGGACCGACAAACAGGGGCAGTTTCCTATGTTTCAGGGTAACGGAAAAGATGTGTCATTGAAGATCAAACATGAAGCATTAAAGGTCCATCACAGCCACCGCCAGAAGGGAACCAGATGTCAGAGAACAAAAATGATTGTAGACCAAGACTGTCACGGTGTTAGAATCCTACTTGATTTAGATCTCTAAAAACTCCAGTCAACACTTTGTTGTATTTATTAAGTAGTTAGAGTTTAAGAGTGGTCAGTATTAGAAGTAGTTTTCGAATTCCCCTCATGCTGGAGGAGGAATCTCGATCAGTTAGAATAAGAGCTCTATATAGAGCTGAAACAGCAATGTAATCAGGGTTGGAAATTTTATGAAAAGCTAGTATTTGGCCTATGTAAGACTCATTTTCAGTAATATACATGCTGAACTTTACTTCTCAGGATTCATGAAGGATGTTTTATGTTCAAAATATGTGATGTTGTCCTTTTCTTAATTCTTACAGTGGTATGGATGTATAATCACTTAGAATTCATTGAATGTGCTCTGACTTCCTGTATACATCTATAAACTGTGTGGTCCCATATGAGTTTATGTTTTGAATGTTTAAATGCTGAATGCCCTGACTTCCATGTAAGGTTGAGTTCATTGTTATATTGAGGTGTTGTTGACTCCATAAGCCCAATGGATAGTTTTGTTTAATGTGTTTCCACCATTCATATTTTTCACAGTTGTTCTATAAGAGTTAGCCATCTTATCTTTAATCAAAATCATTAACCCATCAAGAGAGAGCCCTCTCAGGTTGAGGAGGCTAAGCCTCAGCCTAAAGTCGGTTTGAAATAGTTACTTGAAGTCTGCCTGGTCTGCAGCCTTCCAGGGCTTGATTTTGAGATAACAACAACCACAGGTACTCATCGAACCCTTTGAAAAATGGGCTTTAGATTTCATTGGACCCATTAATCCACCATCTAGACAAAAGAAGTATATATTGGTATGCACTGATTATGTCACTAAATGGGTAGAAGCCAAAGCATTGTCTTCTGCCACTGAAAATTCAGTTGTTCAATTTCTTTTTGAGGATATTTTTACTCATTTTGGTGTCCCAAGAGAAATTGTGACAGATCAGAGAAGCCAATTTACATCTAACTTGATGGAGAAGCTGATGGAAGAATACAAAATCAAGCACAGAAAATCTACTCCTTACCATCCGCAAGCAAATGGCCAAGTGGAGTCTACAAACAAAGTTCTTCAAAGCATCATCACCAAAATTGTTCATCTACACAGAAAAGATTGGGCAAAAAGGCTTCCTGAAGCCTTATGGGCCTACAGAACTACATGGAGGAACACAACGGGACATTCTCCCTATGAACTTGTTTATGGGAAAGAAGTCCTGCTCCCCATTGAGTTTCAAGTCAAGACTTTCAAGATGGCATTCCAGTTGGGGATGAATCTATAAAAAGCCCAAAAGCACAGAATGGAGCAACTGAATGAGCTAGATGAGATCAGACAAGATGCAATTTTAAGGACTAATCTAGTTCAACATCAAAGAGCTAAGTTGCATGACAGATACATCAAAGAGAGAAAGTTTCAAGAGGGAGATTTGGCGTTGTTGTTTGATTCCAAGTTTAAAGACTTCAAAGGAAAATTTTAGACTCATTGGCTTGGGCCATATGAGATTGACAAAGTCTTTAACAATGGAGCGGTAAGAATCAATACCATTGATGAATTTCAAACTCCTCTCATTGTGAATGGCCACCGATTGAAAATTTATCATAAGCCACTCTCAAAAGAGGAATTTGTCAAAATGTTCCAAGAGAATTCTGCAATAAGGCTGGTGGAGAAGGATCCTTCTCCCCCACCAGCCTAGCCTTTGTTTTTTTTTTCAGTGAAAAAAAGAAAAAATAAATAAAAATAAAATCGTATAAGCCTGAAAACCAATCATAGATTGGCGGTCTTATACAGAAAATGTAGAGTGAAAATCAGGGACACCTGACACTCTATATTTTCCAAAAAAAATCTCCTCTCCTTCTCTTTCCATCTTCACTCCATCTCATTTGCCATTTCACTTCACCTCCATCTCATTCTCATTTCCATTTCACTTCACTTCACTTCATTTTCATTTCATTCCACTCATTCCATTTCATTTCATCAATAAAAGTTCCTTTCAGGACTATTTTCATTCAGTTAGTTCTTCTCTAACTATCTTTGTTCAATTAAGTGGGTGATGTCTCAGTTTCCGCAGCTGGAAGTTGTTTCCGCAGCCAGAAGCAGTTTCCGCAGCCAGAAACGATTTCTGCAGCCATCATCACTCTGTTTTAAAATTTACAGTCAACTATTAGAGCAATAATCATGAAATGCAGGTGTAATTGAGCTAAAGACATGGGGCATCTCCAAGACATCAAGAAAGAGCAATTGGTTAGAAGCCTTGAGCAAGAAATGACAAAGTTTCCAAAGGTATGATAGTTTTTTTTTATCAAATAACAATTCAAGTCATATTTACGCATAGTTATTAAACCATAAAAAGTTCTACTATGTGCAATGATTTGATACAATAGCTCCATTACCACTCCTATTCCACGATATCAGTCCACACACCTTGCATTCATTTCTCCAACGGTCTGATGATTATTTCGAGTTTAAACTCAAGACTGGCTGCACTTTCATTTATTACCCGTACTCTTGAGACGTGACCTATTTTGTTACGGTTCTTCTTAGCCGTATTTTCCACAGCCGTCCATTGAGACGTGTAAAAATTTCATACACAGTCATCCGATTCAAAAGAATCCCGACGTTACTCCATTCGTTTACCACTCCATTAATACCATACTCCTTGCATGCATCCGCATTTTATTTTATGAACTCATTTACTGCTACTCACCCTCTGTTCCTCCTATAATTCAGGTATTCCCATTCCCTGTTCTCCATTTTTGATTGCAGCCACTACAATTTATTCTAAACCCTGATTTCAACCACTATAGTTTATTCTAAACCCTGATTTCAGCCACTACAGTCTATCCTAAACCCTGTAACCGAGACATATTTCTTTCTCTGAACCCTCACACGCAGAAGAGCTCTTAGTTGAATTTTAAAACAGAAGATGGGAAAATTACTAAGAGTAGAGCCAGAAGGACCGAAATACTTGGAAGGTTATCCTCAAACTAAAGAATTGTTGAAGAAAGCTAGATGGTTACAATTTATCCAAAAGTTTAAAGGCCATAACAAGGAGGTGACCAAAGCTTTTGCACGGTCTTTTGATGGTCAAACAGTGGAGATTGGAGACTTGAAGTTCATGGTGACTGAGGCCACAGTAGCAGCTGCCACAGGCCTACCTCAGGAAGGTGAAAGGTGGTTTAAAAATAGAAGTGTGGACGATCAAATATGGAGAATTATGCTACAGAACCAAGGTATGGATACCACCGTGTTTACAAGAGGCATCCCTGTTCTGCACTAAAAGAGGAATGGTCTAGCCTGCTATTAGTTATCCAAAAATTTATCACGTGTGAAGGACGTTTTGGTTCTATGTATATGTATCATGCTAGATTGATGATGAATTTCTTAGAGGGTCACACTCTTAATTTGCCTCATTTTCTGCTATTGAGTTTGAAAAAGATGAGTTTTACAGTTCAAAAACACATAGGCAACATTGAATCTCATCTCGACCATCATGGATTCATAAAAATTCTTATTGAGGATCAACTGAAGAAAACTAAAGATACTTGGGAGCAATTCTTGATAAGAAACTACTTCCAAGAGCCATCTGAGGCCTCTGGAAGTAGTCCACCGAAGATTCCAAAAAAAAGTAGGAGGAGAGAAAAGAACACTACAGTCCAAGACTCCCCTACTATAGAAACTCAAGAAACTGACCAAAAAGAAGAAGAAGATAGAGCTAAAGACAAGAAACAGAAGAAAGAAAAAGGCAAAAGAACCATCCAAGAAGTCTATCCATCCCCTGACCAATCCATAGAGGAGGATTATCAACCACTGTCAGAAAGATTAGTACATCTTTAGGCTGCTGCTATAGCAAAGAAAAAGCAAAAAGGAAAACAGAGTACACAAGAAAAGAGTACTAGTCCATACTTAAGGAGGAGCACTAGGCTAAGAGGAAAGGTGAGTAAAACCCAAGAAAAATAGCCTCACTTTATCGATTTAGGTGAAGAGACACTTGTGAAATCTCTAGCTCAGCCAAGCATTGAACCAAGTCCTCCACATGATGAAAGCCCTTATCGGCCGGAAAGAGAGAGCAGTCCTCCTCCTCCACCAGATTTTGAGCTTAATCCGAGAAAGACACCTGAGGTAGATCCTAATCAGCAAGAGGTATATAACTACCTGGAATCCTTAGAAAAATCAGCTGCAGGTCCGAGTACCACTCTGCCACTAGATGCACAAGTTCAGTCCTTGAAACAGGAGGTATTTGAATTAGAAGTCCTAAATAGGCATATCAAGCAGGAAAATGAAGCACTCAAAGAGCAGAGCAAGGTAGATAAGATTATACATGATAACACTATGCTCCATTTAGGACTATGGCAAAAGAAAAACAGGAAACTGAAGAAAAAGTGCAAAAAGTTAAGCAGAGCATTGATTAATCTCAAGTTCAAATGTCTAGTCAGGAAACCCAGGATGATGTTAGCACCAAAGAAGAAGAAAAGAGGGCTAGATGTCCTAGCAGAAGCCTCAGAACATATGGATTAGAGGGAAATGATTAAATTTTGGTTGCATGAGGACATGCAACACCTTCACAGTGGGGGTATGTTGAGCCTCAAACCTGCACCTTCCTATACACCCTCTCAGCCTTCTTTTTCCACTTACTTCATCCACCAAGCTGTTAAATCATTGCATTATAGTCTAAAAAGAGCTTCTGACATGGTTTTCTAACTATGCTTATGACTATTGTTTGGTTTATATTTTTGTTCAAGCAGCTGCAGAAACTTGTCAGTTTTCGCAGCGAGCACAGGTTTCCGTAGCCAGCACAGGTTTTCGCAGCCATTTTGTTAAAGGCTATGCTACAGGTGTCCTTTGAAGAAACGAGCCACATGGGCAAGCTACAGGTGATGTGTACATGGAACGGGTCCCTTCAGATCGGCCAAATCATCCATAAAAGGTCACAATCAAGGGTCAAAGGCAAAGCCAACCAAGGAATTTAGCGGTGGCACGTCTCTGTTTTGAGCACGTGAAGGTTTACGTGGCACAATTCTCAGCTCACGGAGATATCGGCACACCTGGAGATCAACCCCGTAACCTGAATCCAACAGCTACCACTCCGAATATTTAATGGACATGATGACCATTACGCTAGATCTCGGGCTAAGGAGATCTACGTGTCTCTGGCAACGCAGTTGACAGCATAGGATTTAGGAGTTAGTTACAACACTTTTTCATTATAAATAACGCATTGATAAACGCTGTGTAGAAGCTTTTGGAGATGTAATTTTTGAACTGTTGTTATTATCACCCCACTACACTCTGTTTACGTATTTTGCTGTTGTTTTAATACATGAGAAGACTACTTTCTTGAGCTCGTTTTTGTGACTGTTCGTTGACCTGAGGTGGCAGAGGGCCCCTGTGCACTAAATCCATGTATAAATCTCAATTGATTTTTGTTGGCATTATGATACAAGTGTTTTCCTTGATGGCAACTCACTCAGAAGCAGGTACAAGTGATGGCAACTCAATCAGAGGACAGATCTTAGTACAGCAGGACAAGAAAGAGATATAGGCAGGTTCATTAAGGAAAATCAGCGTATACACGCAGGTTGGCTTTAGTAAAAGCACGTACATGTGCAAACGTACCTTTGGTCCGTGGCGGTTAGTCCTTGGAAGTTGTGCCTATGGTTTTGGACCATGGTGTCTCGATGGTCGTGTCGATCCCTAGTTTTGAAGTTGATGGTATTGTGTTACTATGGTTTTGGACCGTGGTATTGTGAAGGGCCTAAGGCTATATAAGGAGAAGATCATTAGGCAAAGAGAGTGAAGAAAGGTGTGTCTGACGAAGTGAGAAGATCTGGTATTGCTGGTTATCTGTTCGGGACGCTTGGCAAGGGTCGGATCTGACAGCGAAGGTATAAGTAATTATTTCTAGATCTGCACGCGGGTTGCCTTTGGAGAAAGCGCGTATACACGCACTTTTGGTATAGCGAAGTAGCGTATGCATAATAAGATTTGATATTTCAGGTTGCTGTTGAATCCTGGTGGTTGTTGTAGAGTTATGGGCTCTGGTTTGTGTTTCTGTGTTCTTGATGACAGGGTTTCAGTGATTCAGTATTGGGTGATTTAGAGAATTATGATGCAAGTATAAGTTGATGATTGTATTGCAGCAGTGTTTGTTTTGTACTCATGGATCCAGTTTGAAAATTGATGAAACGTGGTCCCTGTAGGAGAGAAGGTTGTAGCCTTCTGTAGGGTCAGCACCTATGTACTAGTAAATGGATCGGATAGTACAAGAGCTGAGGGGGTTATAGCTCCCTTCCAGAAGTAGTTGGAAAACAAGAGAGGGTTGTATCGCTCTGCAGGTTGTAGCCTGCAAACTGGTAAAGGACTGCACCAGTACATTGTAAAAGAAGTTTCTTATTAAAGAAGAAAGAGACGAATTGCAGCAGGTGGTTTTCACCCACATTGGGTTTCCACCTTATATCATGGTGTTCATGTGTGTGGCTTTTATGTGATGATCTGTTCTGTTATACTGCACCTGTTTACTGTCAATGTGGTTAATAATGTTCTGATGCATTTACTGAAGATAAGCTAACTGAATCATAAGATTTCTGGATATACGCTAGTTGCTTTAGACATAGTAGCATGTACACGCAGGTTCACTTAACTGAAGTAGCGTATATGTTTCTGAGCATGAAATTTGAAAAGTTTTATTGATCTGATAATACTGATTCACGCCCCCCCCCCCCCCCCCCCCCCCCCTCTCAGTATTATTTACAACAATTGGTATCAGAGCAAGTCCTTCAGAGGAATCTTGATCGCTTGAAGGAAAAGATCCATCAGAATGGCTAATCCAGAAAGAGAGGCACACATCAGGCCACCAGTCTTTGACGGGAACAATTTTACCCACTGGAAGATAAGAACCACTGCATATCTACAATCAATTGGAGCAGAATTTTGGGGAATCGTAGAAGGAGGATACAAATTCCCATCAGCAACTCCTACAGATCCAGCAGAGAAAAAGAAATATGAGCTCATTGCCAAAGCTGTTACTGTCCTATTGAGTAGTTTGACACAATCAGAATTTATGAAGATCATGCATTTCAAATCAGCTAAGGAAATATTGGACAAAATCGTTACAAGCTACGAAGGAGATGATCAGGTAAAAAGAGCAAAGCTTCAAACTTTCAGAATCCGGTATGAAACTCTTAAGATGCATAGTAATGAAAGCATAGCTAATTATTTCCTGCGTATGGATGAGATTGTAAATTGTATGAGGGATCTGGGTGAAGAATTTGAGGAAGTTGTCTTAGTTGAAAAGGTTTTGAGATCTCTGTCTGCTAAATTTGATTCTAAAGTATCTGCCATAGAAGCAAAGGAGAATGTGCAGAAAATCACCATGTCACAACTTCATGGGATCTTAACTGCTTTTGAAATGCGACAAGAGGTACCATCAAAAGCCGCATTCGAAGCGTCAGAGGAAGAAGATGAGGTAAATTTTGTCAAGAATCTTGAACGGGGAACTGGACGGTTCAAAGGTAAGCTACCTTTCAAATGTTTTCTATGTGGTAGAGTTGGTCACTATCCTGCTAGATGCCCTCATAACAAAGGAAAGATATCTGAACAAGATGGTAGAAGCTATTATACCCATATTAAAAGTTCATTCAATGATAGTGAAGATATTAGAAGTCTCATGGCACATGAAAAGAAGAATGCTTCATCCAATAATAGTGAAGATATTAGAAGTCTCATGGCACATGAACAGAAGAATGCAGAAACTGAAGAAGTTACCAAATTAAATGAACAATTGGAGACAGAAACCAGGGTAAGGGAGCAATTGCAGGATATAGTAAAGGATCAGAGCATAACTATTCAAAGACTTGAATCAAAGATCCTCTCTCTAAAATAAGATCTTAAAAAATCAAGAGAACAGAACAAAGAAGCTCTTGAAGATCAAGAACATGAAGTGATCAAACTAAAGCGACAAGTGGAAGAAGGAAGAAAAGCTGAAGAAGACCTAAGGAATCAGTAACTGGAAAAGGAAGAACAACATCAAGTTGAGGTAAATATCTTGAAAGGTAAATTAGAAGAAAAGGATAAGCTTTTACGATTTCAAGATAGTACTAAAGTCTTGGACGATATTCTTAATAGTCAAAGGTCTCCTGCTATCGAAACTGGTCTTGGTTTTCATGAATATGTTGAAGGTGAATCTAGTTCACAAGGTGAGGCAAGAAACTCTAATGAGAAATCTGAAATGTTGAACAAGGAACAACCAAGGAAAGAAATTCCTCAAGGAAGATCCTTTACTCCTAACTATGGAAGTGATAGACGATTATTTCCTCCTCTGAATAATGTTGAATGTTATGTATGTCATAATCGTGGACATGTTGCAGCCAGATGTAGAAGTAGAATGGTTCAAGACCATTACAAAAGATCATCGCATCTCAGGTATTTCAGAGGATATTTCTTTGCCTGCAATGAATATGGACACAAAGCAATTGACTGCAATAGAAGGAACGTGAAATATGTAAGATGTTATACATGCAACAAATATGGGCATAAAGCAAGGGAATGCAGGAGCATATTTCAAAATTCAAAACAAGAGGACCATACATCATCACAGTTCCAGGAATTGAAGAAGACAGAATTAGAGACAGAAAGGTGTGGCATAACTCAGTCAGCTGACACAACAGACACAGGGGAATCTGAAAGTGATGAATTTCAGTATTCCATCTTGCATACACTGATATAATGAAGAAAAGTCGCGTATATACGCGAGTTACAGGCTGCAAAGTCGCGTATATGTAGAAAGGGCAGCAGAACAGACCCAGGAAATGTTTCAGTCATGGTTGGCTCAGGCTCAGGGGGAGCATAAAGGGCAGCAGAGCAGACTCAGGAAATGGTCATGGTTGGCTCACTCTCAGGGGGAGCATATACTTCAAATAATACAATGTTGGCATTATGGTTAGAAGTTGCTGATGAAACTAAATGATACATCTTGTTGTTTGATCAAAGGAATGGTATTGCAGGCTTATGCGTATGGTACAGATCATATATGATAAATGATAGTTATTGCTGGTCTTAGAACCTGCATCTGCTCAGGGGGAGCATGGATGGATTTATACAACTTCGCATATACAAAGGGGAGCCAAATTAGAAACTTCAGCATGTACTCAGGGGGAGTATGGACAGCAGAAGGTATACCAAAGAAGAGAATATCTTGGTCCGCCCTTTGCCCTTGATGTCAAAGGGGGAGAGTGACTTGGTGTGGTGGTTGCCATCAAGTCCAAAGGGGGAGATTGTTGGCATTATGATACAAGTGTTGTCCTTGATGGAAACTCACTCAGAACCAGGTACAAGTGATGGAAACTCAATCAGAGGACAGATCTTAGTACAGCAGGACAAGAAAGAGATATACGCAGGTTCATTAAGGAAAATCAGTGTATACACGTAGGTTGGCTTCAGTAAAAGCGCGTACATGTGAAAACGTACCTTTGGTCCGTGGCGGTTAGTCCTTGGAAGTTGTGCCTATGGTTTTGGACCATGGTGTCTCGATGGTCGTGTCGATCCCTAGTTTTGAAGTTGATGGTATTGTGTTACTATGGTTTTGGACCGTGGTATTGTGAAGGGCCTAAGGCTATATAAGGAGAAGATCATTAGGCAAAGAGAGTGAAGAAAGGTGTGTCTGACGAAGTGAGAAGATCTGGTATTGCTGGTTATCTGTTCGGGACGCTTGGCAAGGGTCGGATCTGACAACGAAGGTATAAGTAATTATTTCTAGATCTGCACGCGGGTTGCCTTTGGAGAAAGCGCGTATACACGCGGTTTTGGTATAGCGAAGTAGCGTATGCATAATAAGATTTGATATTTCAGGTTGCTGTTGATTCTGGTGGTTGTTGCAGAGTTCTGGGCTCTGGTTTGTGTTTCTGTGTCCTTGATGACAGGGTTTCAGTGGTTCAGTATTGGGTGATTGAGAGAATTATGATGCAAGTATAAGTTGATGATTGTATTGCAGCAGTGTTTGTTTTGTACTCATGGATCCAGTCTGAAAATTGATGAAACGTGGTCCTTGTAGGAAAGAAGGTTGTAGCCTTCTGTAGGGTCAGCACCTACGTACTAGTAAATGGATCGGCTAGTACACGAGCTGAGGGGGTTGTAGCTCCCTTCCAGAAGTAGTTGGAAAATGAGAGAGGGTTGTAGCCCTCTACAGGTTGTAGCATGCGTACTGGTAAATGACTGCACCAGTACATTGTAAAAGAAGTTTCTTATTAAAGAAGAAAGAGACGAATTGCAGCAGGTGGTTTTCACCCACATTGGGTTTCCACCTTATATCATGGTGTTCATGTGTGTGGCTTTTATGTGATGATCTGTTCTGTTATACTGCACCTGTTTACTGTCAATGTGGTTAATAATGTTCTGATGTATTTACTGAAGATAAGCTAACTAAATCATAAGATTTCTGGATATACGCTAGTTGCTTTAGACACAGTAGCGTGTACACGCGGGTTCACTTAACTGAAGTAGCGTATATGTTTCTGAGCATGAAATTTGAAAAGTTTTATTGATCTGATAATACTGATTCACCCCCCCCTCTCAGTATTATTTCCAACAATTTTATTATGTTTCTTCTTTCATAATTATTAGCTTGTATATAACATGCTGTTTTGATGTTTTTAATTCATTGATGTTTACATTTTCATTTATGTTTTCTTATAGCTGTCAGCTGAACAATGATTTTATACAGGTTTTCTTAGGCAGCCCGAGAAAATTTTCATCTTTTTGACAACTATTGACATATGAGATCATCTTGTCCTTCCTGCTAATTTTCATTTTCTGAAGTTTAATTCCAGCACTGTCATTTTTCAAATTTTGTTTTGCTTATTTATTTTTCTGCTACTTAGACATCATACTACTCATTTGTTTATGGTTTCTTTCTATAGTCAAGTGACTCTATTAGTAAGGAATCAGAATATTACTTATTGTAGTGTGATTTAGTTTGCTTTCTTGCAATTTAGACATCATATTGCTTAACTTGTTCCCATAAGGTAGATTGAGCTGAAGGGTAAAGGATCAGAAGAGCTGAAGTAGTGTGATTAGTTTCCTTTATGCAATTTAATTTCCTGCAATTTAGATATCATATTGCTTAACTTGTTCATTATTGCTTCCCATAAGGTAGATTGATCTGAAGGGTAAAGGATCAGAAGATTTGAAGTAGTGTGAATTAGTTGCTTTGCTTCTAGTGTTTGAGTTGCTTTAAGTTCAGTTTTTACTTTCTTTTTCATACAGCAACAAGGATACTGGGCCATTGTCATTAGTTCACTATTTGACACATTTACTTCTTCTTAAGAATTGATTTCATTACAGTTATTTTAGAGCTTTCTTTTTGAACACTTTTAAGTTTGGAAAAGCACTGTAGAAATCACCATCACCATCCATACTTAAATTTCATTTTCGCCATCACACACTAGGGAATCCATAAAAGATAAATCCAAAAACAAACTAAAAAACTCAAAAACGACAAAAGACTAAGAAAATGGTTATCTTGTACATATAGTACACTTCACTTCGTCAGTTTACGAATCCCGGGTTGACATTTTAATCAGCAATTTAGAACACACTAAATTGACCAAACAGTAGGGCCAATCTGGGTTAGACTACCCAGTTTGCCCTTGCATTTTTGGACTGAGGAAATCTTCAGAAGAATTGGCAACACCCTAGGAACTTACCTAGATTATGACAGATCCTACCTTTCCATTAGTGTCATGGCCTATGCGAGACTATTAGTGCTCCTAGACATCAGAGGAGGCCTGCAAGAAAAGGTTACCCTTCGCTGGAGGAACTATGACCGGACGCAAATCTTGGACTATGAAGTGGTTCCCTTCCGCTGTAGACAATGTCGTAAAGTGGGACATCTCTACAAGGACTACCCTCTCCTCGTAAAAAATAAATCTGGGTCCAGAGGGAAGCCCAAAACTGCTTAGGGAACACAGATGTGCAAGGAAAAATCGGATGAAGCTGACATAATCAACACTAAGCCGGATGAATCTAGGCCTAACTAAGAGATGACAAAGAAGCGAGGGACTGCACCCCTCTGGCCACCTTCATCACCACTGAATAGGTCCAAGGCAGCTGCTAGTGGAGCGCTCTGTTCGGGTATGTCTTGTCCTCCCTTACTCTCTGCTTCCATTAAATCTGCATCTACTCTATCATCTAGTCCTCTACAATCTAGGGCTATCTCTGTTTCTACCCCCTGCACAATCCACAGAAACAGTCCCCTCATCTCTCAGTTGGACCCCCATCCCTTTGTCAAGCCTCTGTTCATTCCCCCAGCACAAGAGATCCCCATCCCTGGGACTGCCCCTGAACCTCATCGCTACCATCTCCGCTCCCATACCTGAGCAACTATGACGGATGCCATTGGCCTTTGCATCTCTCCATTCCCCTCTGTCCTAAAGCCCACTCGGGGTAGACCATCCTCTCTATCCAGAGCTAAACAGAAGGTGGGATTAGAGGTGGTTTCAGGGAAACAACTTTCACTAGATAGGGTCCTTAGAGCATAGAGCCCTCCTCCAGTGTTCCCCTCATGAAGGCCATCTCCTTCAATTGCAGAGGGATAGCTAGTCCCGACAAAAAACTAGCGCTGAAGAGACTCCTTCGAAAGGATCCTGTAGATTTAGTTCTTCTTTAAGAAACCTTGGGTACTGCAGCCATCATAACTCCTCTTCTGGAGTCCATGCTCCTTGGTTGGCATTTCCATGCCTTGGATGTAAATGGTCGATCAGGAGGCATAGCCCTAGGCTACAACCCTCGCTCTATTAAACTGCTGGGAGCCTGGGGAGGCATAGGGTTCATAGGGGCTGACATCTACTCAGTAGAGTTGGGATCAGAGATTAGAGTGTTGAACATCTATGGACCCTGCCACCATAGAGAGATCTTCTAGGAAAGGCTGCTGGGATCGAGCATTTTACAGGAAGACAATCTTATCATAGGGGGAGATCTAAATTTTTCCCTAGGTTTCTCAGAATCCTCGGGTCTTCAGGCATAGGCCGACCCCATAGCGGGATTTTTTCATAAGCTCCTCGACTCTCATCGGCTCATTGATATTCCAGTGGCAAAACTAACCCCAACTTGGAGTAACGAACGAATTTGGGAGGCCATTCTTGCAAGGAGAGTAGACCTTTTCCTCATCAAAGAACATCTATTGGAGCAAAGGTACAGTGACCGCCAATGGTTGGGATCTGGAGGGCTCTGAGACCATTTGCCTATTCATCTGGAAATCTGTGGCAACATCAACAAACCTAGAGCCCCTTTTAAATTCAACTCTTCATGGTTGAATGACATCTCTTACACTAGTCTTGTGACATAATTTTGGAAGACCCACCCTCCAGATAGGAATGGACACATCACTGAAGGATTCATGGCCAACCTAAAGGAATTAAAGAAAATTTCCAAGATTTGGGTTCACAATAAGAGATATGAAGAAGAACATCGGATGACAGAAATTGAGAATGCAATAGCCATCCTTGAGGAAAATAGCAAAGGAACCTTCCCTTCACCCAAGCTCAGGGACAAGCTTGTGGAGCAAACAAATCTAAGAGGGAAAATTCTCAAGGACAAAGAGGAAACGTGGCGACTGAGAATTCGGGCTATTTGGCTGAAAGAAGGGGATGAAAATATAAAGTTTTACCATAAATTTGCAAATGGAAGAAGGGCTTATAACAACATCTAGAACCTAACTAATGAACATGGAGCTGTAGTTGACACTTTCTCCCAGCTAGCCTCATTGGCCACCTCACACTTCAAGCAAGTCTACTAGAACCCTCCTAATGCTACACTGGCTAAGGTCATCAAAGTAGCACAACTATTTCCTCGTTTTATTCATATGGAGGAAGCTGAGCATCTCAATAGAGAAGTTACCATGGGGGAGCTTGAGGCCACTCTAAAATAATTCAAAAGGGATAAAAGCCCAGGCCCAGATGGGTGGACAATCAAATTCTACTATGCTTTCTTTGAGGTTCTAGGGAATGACCTACTCAAGGTCATAGAGGAATGCAGGACATCTGGGAGCATGCATGGGGCCATTAACTCCACCTTTATAGCCCTCATTCCCAAGACTGAAAACCCCTCATCTTATAATGACTTCCGTCCTATCTCCCTTTGTAACTATATTTATAAAATCATTTCCAAAATCATAACCAATCAAATCCACCCCATCATATCCGCCCACATATCCCCTAAACAATTTTCTTTCCTAAAAGATAGACAGATTCACGAAGCTATCAGATTAGCCCAGGAGGTGATACACTCAATACAATCCAAAAAGACCAAAGGAATGATTCTCAAAGTCGGCCTCTCTAAAGCCTTCGACAGAGTAAGATGGTTATATCTTAGAATGCTCCTTACCCATCTAAGCTTTAATGTCAAATTTATCAAATAGATTATGTGTTGCATCACCAATGTATCCTTCAGTGTACTAGTCAATGGGGAAACCTCTCCCTTCTTTGGTTCTGAAAGAGGCCTTAGACAAGGATGCCCCTTGTCGCCTTTTCTCTTTCTTCTTATTATGGAAGGCCTAAGTAGATTGATCAAGGACATGCATCACAAGGGTAGACTCTCTGGTATCAAAATCACTGAGGACTGTACTATAACCCACCTTCTCTTTGTGGATGATGTTCTTATGTTTCTAAACGGGGGAATAGGGGATCTCACTACCATCCAAAATACTATCAACCTATTCAAAATAGCTACAGGCATGGCCATCAAAAATTCCAAATCTCTATTACTGTCTCTGAATGCTCCCCCCATGAAATAAACTTCGCATTACGAAGGTTTCCTTTCACCCTGAATCACTTAGGCGAGGGCCTTAGATATTTGGGATATAGATTGAAACCGCATGGGTATAAGATCGCAGACTGGATATGGTTAATTACGAAGTTGTAGAAAAGACATCATATCCGGTACCACAAATATCTCTTCAGAGCTGGTCGGTTGGTGCTCATCAAAGAAGTTCTTGAGGCCACCCCGTGTTGTTGGGAAAAGTATCTACTTAGAACGCCCCTATCCCAATAAGGTGTGACAGTGCCTTAGCAACAAACAAGGAAAACTACTTTCGTATTCTTCTTTATGAAATGTAAACGAAGAGGAATAGGATGAACTAACCTGTGTCTTGCGCTAGTCCGTTGATCCAATCACTCTCCTCTTTGACAGCTTCCAGCTATCTGCTCCCTTACTTGCCCAGCTTCACCAAGTTCCTACAAGATCACAGAAGAGGAAAACTACACAAAGACATAGATTTACATTCATAACTAGCTTAGGATCAGATTTAAGCTAAACATGCAAATATAACAAAACATCATTGATACACAAGCATGTAGGAGAAACTCAAATAGTTTTATTGATATAACAAGAAGATCCAGGAGGAGATACAACCAAGTGAGTCCCGATCCAGCATCAACCTCCCAGCAAAGGAATCCCTTCTTCACCTCCAACAAAGCATAAATCACCCAATGCACTGATCTCTATCTCAAAACCAACAACAATTCTATGCAAAGTACAAAATTCCAGCCTCTGGATCTCTGGGATGAGGGATCCATATATAGATGTATGCAAAGAGGATGAGTCAGCTTATGATTTGACTTGTGGCCTCTCTCTGTCAGTTCTTGCTTCCACTTGGAGACTGAGAGCCTCTTACTCATCCTTGGTCGAACTCAGTGAGGCAAGTGTCATTGAGGAAGATTTTGGAAGCTTTCATTGTCTGTCCACCTCGCGGAATGACATTGCCATTTGTCATTTCCCACTCAGCACACCCTGGTAGTGCATTTAGGTGCGTTGCAACGCACCTAGCTAGTGTACTGGGGTGCTATGCAACGCAGGTAGCTAGTGGAGCAGCTGAAATGATCCTGATTTGATTGGTTATGAGCAGTTTCTGGTGGAGAACTTTTGGGAGAAGCTGTAATTTTTTGACCTTGTTCCTTTAGGGGCAGGAACAACAGTTTTAGGGACTTTGGATCCCTTGGTTTATGGACATTTCATGCTTAGAGCTGTAAGGCACAAAAATGTCTATAACAGTTGCCCCCTAAAGTATGAGGCTGTTTATTGGGTGAAATGCTTTATTAGGAGGATCCGAAGTTCTTTCAATGCTGGGAGGAGACCTGTAATAAGATACAATACAATACATTATCTTCATATTGTTTTCATGATCTAGCTGAGGCGGGAATTCCCATGCTCAGCTTTACAAATTCATTTTTATGTACATAGGACAGACAATCGTCTGATGGTAGACTGATGATATTGATGAAGTCATCATCCTTTTGGTAGGATGATTAACTGCGTTGCAATGCTATACATGTCAATGTTTTTATTTTTCCTGAATATATATCGCAGCCCGGATGGATGAAACTAGATCCGGGGTCTTCAATCTCGTCCGATCTTCACTCGAAGTACAAGTCGATCCATGTGAGAAATGTTTTGAAGTCGAACATGGAAAGACATCGCTTGATTACCAGTCGATGATGTAAACTGTTAACAAGCGCGAGAGGAATCACCGATAAGGATGATGACCCTCAAGGTACTGCAGTACAATTCATGTGGTGTGAATAAAGTACTGGGCGTCGAACACCACGCAAAATCTTTTGGTCGAAGGTCATTGATGTATACCTGTCACCGGAAGTGAGAAACTTGCCATTGAGGCATGCAAGCTTCAAAGTACTGAATGGGGTGTTCCTAGATCAACTTCTTGGATAATGAGCTGATGTCGACAAGAAGCGATCCGTCAAAGGAGGGCCTTGATGAATCCCACATCAATGACACGGAACGGAGCAAATGATTTTGATGGAGGCGAAAACGATCTGATGATATATGGTTTAGGATGGCGGTCATGAAGGAATGAAGTATAATGTATGGTAGTGGATGGAACACGGGTGACTTCTCTGGATGACTTCTCTTGAACATGTCGGCGACACTTATGTGATGGATTGGTAGCATTTACCCCGAATGTGGATGGTATGGCGTGACCATGGTGATGTGACCGGTGAATGAAACAACCCAACCCGACTCAGGTACGGAGTGGAAGTGTCATGTTCAAGAGCGACTTGCTACCAATAAAGATTCTTTGAGTTTCTTCCCAATTTTTCCCCAGTCATTGCTGACCAGTACCTCTTTATTTTTGTCAAGATTGAGGAGGATAACATATGCTTGTTCTATAATTTTCCCTTCGGGCAAACCCATCGCTATGTTTTAACGAGCCTAGCGATAGTGAAACTCGTTCTCGTCTAAAGACAAGTTTGTCGCTATTAATGTTTTTAACGAGTTTAACGACAAAGATAACTCGGTCCTTTTCATTTTTAGAGAGTCTGAAATGGTACGTAAAGTTAACTCCGGAATTCCTTTTTCGTCATCTAATCCCTTAAGTCCGAAAAAGTATAAAACAATACAGAAGGGATGAATTTTCGATAGTTTTAACGAGCCGAACAAAACAAGCGCTCGATCTTTTTGTGTAATAATCCCTCAGGTGCAAAAAGATTAAAATCTAGAGGAGGGATAGCACTTCCGGTCGCTTTAACGAGTTGGAAGGCCAAAACTCGTAAATCTTTTCATATTTTACGAGTCAGATGAAAAGAGCTTAAAGAAGACTCGTCTTTTGAGGAACGAGTGATAAAATAGGTAGCAGCTAATTCGAGGTAAGGGTTGGAATTTTCCAATCACGGCAGTGTCACAAGGATGGCTAGTGAAATCATTCTTCGCAGCTGTTCCTCAAAATGAGTAAACAATCAAATGGAGGTGAATGATCGGCCAATGAAAAAGTGGAGGTGACGGTGCAAACACGACCAAGGCTTTAATGGTTGATAATGTTACATTCACGGTGGTTATTTACCGGAGGACAGTTCATTTTTTAACGAGCTTAAACGCGGATTGAAACACTTGCTCGGTCTTATGTTTATTTTTTAACGAGCATGAACTATGTGCTAAAACTGCTCGATAAAATGGTCTTGTTTTGATTTTTTACCATAAATAGCTTCGTATTTTCAAAGATAGTACTGTATTTTCAATTTCTTCATCAAACTAGTTAGAAATGAATAACATTTGCTTAAAAATGAGATTAAAACGCTAATATTTTACTTTGAACTACGTAAAAAGCAATTAAAAAGTGTTTTTACCTCTCATTTTACCATTTCATTTGAACTTGGTTTGTTGGAGCTTTGGAGGTGCCTCTTCCCCCTTGATTTTCATCAGCTGATTTCGGGAGATTCTGTGGACGATTCTCGGCGTCGTTTGGACCAGGTAGGAGCTAAACCTGAGCTCTTTCATTTCATGGTTTCCTTTTTGCATTTTGTGCTTCATTCTCTGCTTTTCTGAGCCCCTGGGGTTTGATGGGTTCGTTCTGCCATCAACGCACCCTGGGTACATCGAAACCTGCGCTGAATGTTGGCCAGCATGAAGGCAGTTTGACATTCAACGCAGGTGGAACACTGCTGCAGGTGCGTTGGGCACAGAAAAGGAATTTGTTGCACAATTTTTGATGAAAATTTTTGCCTGTTTCTCATCAAAATCAGGATCTAACTCCTCTCTTTTTTGTTTTTCAGAGATCTTGGAGCAAGATGACCCTTACATGGCGAGAACAAGAACATGAAGAAGAGGACATGATTTCCCTACATGATCCGGTTACAGTGAACGCACTGTGGAACTGTGGCTTGCTGAAGTTCTTCCGCATCTCTAGCATGAGACAGCAGATCAACCTACTGCAGTATTTGCTCGATGCTTGGGATCCTATCAATCAAGTTTTCCAGATTAGGGGCAAATCTATCCCCTTGACTGCAGTAGACATTTACTTCTTGACTGGCTTGTCGAGGCGGGGTGTCCCCATCTCTTTGTCAGGTTTGGCCCGAGGGAGTGACTCTGTGAGAGATTATGTCCGCCAATATTGCAGGGAAGGATCTCAGCCGAGTAAAGACGGAAAGATCATCATCCGTGATGTCACTGACAGGTTCCTTAGGTCTATCCTGTTTAATTTTGGTAGGATGGCCGGTAGTGCGTCTCTTCATGTAGCCAACAGATCCTATATGCAGCATGCCTTGGAATTCCTCCAACCGAAAATATTAAACTGGTGCGATGCAGTACTTCTTGTGATGAAAAATCAGTTGACCAAGATAAAGGACGGGAGGTTGAAGAACTTTGGGTTCGATTCTATTTTGACCGCCTTTTCCTTGGAGAAGATACCACTGATGCAGCCGCAGTACATCGCACTCAACTTACCTTCTCCTACTGAACCACGTATGCAGAGATGGGTTGACCATATGTCTAGGCATGCTGGCCAGTCTCAGATTTCGTTTTCTGATACCTTCTTCAGGTGGTTTGATCGTCAGGAGATGGCTTATGCCGAGTATCCATATGCTGGCATGGACTTCTGGGGTGATCCGGATTTAGTACTGCCGGATGGCGAGCAGTGGGGCGCTATTGGTAAAATATTTGACCATATCACTGTTTGCTGTTTTTATTTATAATGTCCTTGTGCTTTATTCTATCAAGACTTTAATCAAACTCATGTGTACATGCAGATGTTGGTCCTGTTTGTCCAGTAGTTCGCCTGAGAGTGCCAGCCGTTGCCCCAACAGGAGAGGCTACCGGGAGGGTTATTCTTCGTGACCTTGATGTGGCCGAGACTCTCACAGCTGTGTAGGAGCAGGTTGAGAGCCTTACTCTCGATATTCTAGATGTGAGGATCGACAAGCTACCTTTGCAGTTACAGCGGCATACTACTGGTGTGCCTAGATGATGGACTCGTCTCTTAAGCATGATCGCATAGGCTGTGACTTGCTATCACGAGCATCATTAGACTAGGGTGCCCCCTAGCATTTTGAGCTTTTGGGTCATGTGACCGATTTTGTCTTGGTTACAGAACATTATACGTAAACCATAAATAGCTATATATATATATATATATATAGATATATATATATATATATATATATATATATATATATATATATATATATATATATATATATATATAGATATCTATATATATATATATATATATATATATATATATATATATATCTATATATATATATATATATATATATATATATATATATATATATAGATATATATATATATCTATATATATATATTTATATATATATATATATATATATATATATTGATTTTCGGGTTTTATTCTGGTTGAGCTATATGATCCACATGTAAAACATTGATGATGTGTTTCTTTTTGTAAATGTTGCAAATGTCTATCTAACACATAGTTTGCTAATGAGTCGGTTAATCTGTTTAAGTTTTTGGAAATATGTTGGTATTGAATAAGATCAAATTGTCTTTCCAAAATCTTAACCCTTAGGAACATGCGATAAATAGCTAGGTTTCGGACGGAATATATACCATTGAGTTGTAGTATTACGAGTTGTGAGTCTAGCCTGACGATTAGTCGGCGTATACCATGGGTGATGGCATCAGAGAGAAGTTCTATCAACGCGCTATACTCAGCGATGTTATTCGTTGATTTACCAATACATACACCTCTGAAACTTACTAACTCGCCGCTTGGATCAAAACTGGCCCAGGCTGCGGAGGACAGGTTCCGCAAACTACGACTTGCTCCGTCGGCATATCCAACACATGTCTCCAAAAGGTTTGACATCTGCAATAAATGTAAAAAGGTGGATTACTCGAACAAAATGAACACTTTAGCGAAAACAAATTACAACAAAAGCATATTGGTTACTATTTAAGCATAGTAACGCTTGAGCTACAACCCATTACGAGGTTGCGCCAGTGGAATTCTGTCATAATCCATTAACTCGTAGGCTCCTTTTGCTAACACCCGTTTCACAATATAGGGGCCCATCCATAAAGACTTAAATTTACCTGCTCCCAATTTATCGAATTCTTGGTCGTAAAGCAAGACCAAGTAACCTTCTGAGAAGACACGGGGTTTGACATTTTTGTCGAACTGCGCCTTGACTCATTTCGTATGGGCTTCGTTAGCCAAAGCGGAATCACGATGGGTTTCATCCAATTGGATTAATTCCAAGAAACGAGCCTCTTCTTCTGAAGTTCCGGGGAGGAGATCGATTGCGAGTTTAAGAGACAAGATTTCGCACTGGACTGGTAAGACTGCTTCCAGGCCATATACCAATTGGAAGGGTGTGAACCCGGTTGCATTCCTTACCGATGTTCGGTAAGCCCACAAGGATGAGTACAGGATTAGGTGCCACCTTCTTTTGTGAACTCCGATCATCCTTTGCAACATGCGCTTCAGGACCTTGTTGATCGCTTCAACTTGTCTGTTGGCTTGCGGATAATATGGAGTAGAGCTGTCGTGAGACAATCCTAGTTTGGCAGCTAATTCGAGCATCATGTGATTGCGAAAATGCGATCCATGATCTGTGAATATAGCCTATGGTACGCCGAATTTGGCGACTACATGATTGAAAAAGAAAAGGGCAGATGTTTCACCAGTATTATCTAATGTAGGCATCGCCTCATCCCATTTGGTAAAATAGTCAACTGCGACTATGATATACCCATGCCCCCCGGTCGAGGTGGGGTTACATGTCATGAAATCGATGCCCCATTTGGCAAACGGCCCAAGAACAACTATTGGCTGTAGAGGTGTGGGTGGTCTTCTAGTTTTGCTATCAAAAATTTGACAAGCATGGCAACTTCTGACTGCGGCTATGAAATCTTTGAACATTGTTGGCCAGAAGTATCTTGCTCGTAAGATTTTTTGTGCTGTAGCATATCCAGATTGATGCCCCCCACAAGCTCCTGAATGACACTCATTCAGGGCTTTCTCGGCCTCCTCATGGGTGAGGCACCTTCTCAGAACTTTATCGATACCACGACGGTAAAGTGTATCACCGACGATCATGTAGTCTTTTGCTTGGTATCGAATACGTTTTTGTTCAGAGTGAGAGGTGTTAGGCCTAAACTTTTGGGTTTGGAGATAAATTATTATATCTCCATACCATTCATTTCTTGTAGATATCAGAAACAAATTCTCATCCACGATTGATTCTTCGGATGTTTCATCGTTGGACGATGATGGGAGATCGCATAATAATTCTGCAAAAACTAGAGCTTTCTTTGATTTGGATTTTATGAATTCCAAATCAAACTCTTGAAGGATTGCTATCCATTTTGAATATTTCCCCCCCAGCAACTGTCGGGACAATATATAAGTCATGGGGTTGAAATCTGACAGAATGGTAGTTTTCCGGAAGAGGACATAGTGTCGAAATCTTTGTATCGCTTGAACAGCTGCAAGTGCTAGTTTTTCAACATAAGAATATTTTCTTTCTGTATCATTTAAGTTTTTACTTAAATAATATATAGGGTGTTCAATTCCATCGACTTCTTGAACTAAAACCATTGCGATGGTTGTATCTGCTGCAGCCAGATACAGGTTAAAATCTCTTTGATAATCGGGGGTGTACATTAATGATGCTTTCATTAAGGAATCTTTTAAAGCATCAAAGGAAGCTTGCGCAACCTGATCCCAGACGAAGGGTACCTCCTTTTTCAAAAGACGTGTATAACCTTTAGGAAGTTCTGCGTAATTTGGAATGAACCTCCTCAGAAACTTTGATTTCCCTTGGAGTTTCTGAATCTGAAGCAAATTTGAAGGTGGAGGCAAATTTATGATTGCCTGGACCTTGCACGGGTCGAGATGAATCCCATCCTTGGAGACTACAAAGCCAAGTAAATGACCAGAACTAACGCAAAATACACATTTGTGTGTATTGAGTCGTATATTGTAGTGTCGACAACGTAGAAATATCGCTCTTAAATGCTGCGGATGATCAGTCCGCTTTTGCGAATGAGCCGGAAGGTCGTCGAGGTATGGTTGAATGATGTTTTGGATGTCGTGGAAGGCATAATTCATTGCCCTCTGAAAAGTCGCCCCTGCTTTCTTTAAACCAAAGGGTAATTTTCGATATGCGAATGTGCCCCACGGACAAATGAATGTAGTCTTTGACTGGTCCTGTGGGCGGATATTTATTTGATTATACCCGGAAAATCCATCCATGAATGAAAAGATTTCGCATCCGGCACATTGATCAATTATTTGGACGATGAAGGGTGTAGGGTAGTTGTCTTTTGGACAAGCTTGATTTACATCCCTATAATTGACACACACTCTAATTGTCCCTTGTTTTTTCATAACAGGGACAATATTCGATACCCAATCGGTTAGAGGAACCAGGTAGATGAAACCGACATGGAGAAGTTTTTCAACTTCTGCCTTAATGGCAGCGGCTTTCTTGGCGTGCACCTGCCTGAGCCATTGTCGTACTGGTTTGACATTTGGATACATCTTAATTTCGTGTTCAACGATACACGAGTCGATGCCTGGCATTTCACTGTATGACCAAGCAAAGACATCTCTGAATTCGCGAAAAAGAGCATTGTATATTTCCAGTTCTGAAGGAGAACAACATTTGCCGACATAAATATTCTCTACAACATCCGTTTTAGTCGAGATATTTATGGCTATAGTCTCTTCAATGTTGGATAAGTTTCGCTCGGAATCCACCGTATTTACAGTATTTGATAGGAATTCAAAAACTGAAGGATGATAAAGGTCATCTTGAGTATCTTCTTCATAATCCGGAAGAAGAGAACGATGGTGGAAATCACTCCATGGTGCCCCTTCAATCAACATTGATTGTACAATTCCTTCGTCGGTTCCATGCACTCGCGACCAAGGATCTGAAGGGGTACCATATTCTCTAGACCTATCTACCCAAATGCTTGATGAGCGTTGATTCAGGTTTGCCTCCCATGCTAGAAACATTGATTGCTATAATATTTCTATTGGGCTTGGGGGCAAAACCATTGCATGATCCATGTTGATATCGTTTTCTGAGATCTTTGTGGAAGATATCATATTGCATGTTCCTATCAACGCTACTTCCGCCAGATTGATTGGAGGCAGAAGAGCGAAAGTTCCCATTAGTATAGGATCTTTTAGTAGGCCTACTCCGATATTCTGAAGTGAATGGGGGCTTCCATGGATCATGGGAATGCTTCCTGTAACTTGAGAACCATTGGGGAGGAAGTTTTGCTGATCGATGATTGTAATCGCTCCTTGAAAGGGAAATGCAATCTTTCTAAAATAGGTCGACACAACAGCTGCCATGGCATATATCCATGGTCTTCCTAGTAGGATGTTGTAATCAAGATTCCCATCGATGACTTCAACATCTATTTCTACTGTTTTTCCCCCTAGTTCAAATTTCAAGTTATTTAGGATACCATATGGGGTATATGTCCTTCTGTCGAATGCTTTTAATGTTGTCGAGGACCGCGACAAGGTTGGAGATCCTAAAGTTTTCCAGCAACTCATCGACATAATACATGTAGATGCCCCCACATCAATAATTGTTCGATGAACAGTTTTGTTGAGGGCTTTCACTTGAACAAGGAAAGCTAGTTGAGCTGGTAATTGAGGATCGTATCCTTTGTGGTCGAAGGATACAAGATTTGAATCCTTAGGATCTATCCCACCAATAGCTGATAACAAAGCCTGCCTTTGGGATGGGCAGTTTTGTAGTACTTCAAGAGTCGACATAGCAGATGGCGATTGGGCCAAATCTTCCACTATGTTATAATGTTGCGCCGCTCTAGCGCGGGGATTAAATGTCGACTTGTGTACTACTCCCTTCGGCGGTTTTATTGTTAATTCAGGAATGACGGATGGTACAACTTCTGTCGAAGTTGTTGTCGAACTACTTGGTTGATCTTTATCCTTGTCGTTCGACAGCTGCGGATTCCCGTAGTCTTTGTTCCTTGTCGAAATCAAAGCATCATTCTGCTATTTCGAAATCGACAACATTAGCACTTGAGACGAGGAAGCATTTCCACTATCAACTAGATTTGTTCCTGGATTTGGAAACGGATCAGTTAACACTGCCGAGGTTTTCGAACTTTTAAAGAATTTCTTAATCTCAGCTTTGTATGGACATTCTTTTGTCCAGTGATCCTCATCACATATTTGACACCCTGAAGGGGGTTTCCTATTTCCAGGAGGCTTTGAAGAAGGTTTTTCAGGAGATGACTCATCCTGTTTCTTCTTCTTCCCTTTGCCTTGTTTCTTCTTGCTTCCTGGTTGTTTGGTTTCTTTGCCCTTATCTGTCGATACGACATCTACTTCCGAAGCAATAAGTTCGTCTTTTGCATTTTGATCTGAAATCTTACGGGCCTTCTTAGATGTAGCCTTTGTCGATTTCGTGTCTGTTATGCCAATCACGCCATCGCCGGCGTGAGAGTCATTGTTCGATTTAGGAGGAGGAGGAATTGAGAATTCCGGTCTAGGGGCGTCAGGTATTTTGTCGTAGAGCGTGCCAGACTGAGTATAGATCAAGTCCAGATATTGCGCACGAGCTATAACTTGCTCTTCCATTACGACTCCCCCCTTTGCCACATCTTCCGTAATGGAAGGTAGTAATGACTTGATAAACCATTCAGCTAATAGTTGATTGGGAACGTATGTTTTTACCATCCTACGACGACGCCGCCACTCATGTATATGATCAGATATGTGAGTGGTTGTTGTCTGTTTGAAGTTGGTAAGAAGTTTTGTTCCCGTTTCATACCTTATCGGTAATTGAAAATGGGTTAAGAAAGTCGTGGCTAAGGTATTGAAGTTGTCGAACGAAGCTCTAGGCAATTCAATATACCACTTTGCCGCTGGACCCGTTAACGTCCTCTGAAAAAGGCGAAGCCTTATCGAATCATCGTTTAGGGTGTTTGATGAACACCATAGATGAAATGTCATCACGTGATTTGATGGATCTTCACCCGGATTTCCATTAAATTTAGGAATATCTGATGGAAGTTTATGCGGAATCGCTGGCCACCAAGGGGCGTAAGCAATTGGATCGTTTGTTAACCGGTGTAAATCAGGTAATTCTAAAGTTGCCACGAATGGTAACTGTTGATTCAGGTTAGGTGAAGCATACCCAGGATACGATGGAATCGCCTAAGCAGTTGGCCTTTGCATACCAGCATAATGCAGTTGATGCTGGTATGACTGATAAGGTTGGTGGACATGACCATTGTAAAATGGTTGATTTTGACCGTTTTGAATGTACGGCTGTCCACTATTCGCAAAGATCTGCTGCTCAGAACTTTGGTATACTTGTTGGAATTGTGGTTGTTGGTATTGCACCAGCCACGGTTGTGAAGCCATGTGCTGTTGCGCTATACTAACCGTTGGACCAAGGTGTGGGGTAATTGTACCCGTCTGGACCTGTGTCGCCCCACTAGTTGGCGATTGTGGTTGAGTCACAGGGTCAAGGGGCTGTTGCATTACAACCTGAGAAATCTGAGGTTGGCATACAACAGGCAGCATTTGAACTTGTGACACTGTCACAATAGCTGGTGTAGTCGGGATGTTCGACATAGGTACACATTGTTGCATTGAATACACAACTCTTGGTTGTTGAGGTAGCATAGGTACCCAACCACTTGAGGTGATTCCAGTGTAACCTGAATATTGTTGTGAACTCCCGTATGGATATCCTCCCGGAGGGGGTAATGAAAGGGCATACTGCCCCCCATACGGTTGTAATCCGGAACTTAAGGGGATTGTTTGCCCTTGGGGACTGGATTGCCCAAATTGACCTCCAAATGGATCAATTTGTTGAGACTTAACATAAGAGTTACCGGATATTATTCCGGTTGAACAAACAGGAACGGACCAGACTGTCTAAATAGCCCTTGAGTGGGCTCCTTCTAGCGGTTGAGAGCTAGTTGGGACAGATGGTATGCCGGCGAACATTGTCGGAGTGACGGCAGGGAGTTCTGATGTCGCTGTGTCAGTCGACACAGTCCTAGATGTTGACGGTTGTTTAGACATTTGGAGTCTATTCAAAAGATTACCTAGCGATTCTACAGGAACTTCCACTGGTGGCAGTCTAACTTCTGATGAAGAAGGATATAGAGTGACCCCGACTCCAAAGTGCGTTGGAGTACTTGTTTGAGGATCTTCTATAATTTCTTCAATCGCAATCAAACCAGGTGGAAGGGGAAGACCGTCAGGTCCGTAAAATATTTCTGGTGCCGAAGAAGGGGTGGAATCGACAGCGACAGATGTTTGAAGAGCAAGACTCTCCGAACCGGTTGTAGATGGAACTGGTTCAGTAACATAAGTGTTTACTCTCAGACTAGGATCAGTATCACTGTCTCTCTGAAGCTGTTGAACTTCTTCTGTAGAGGCAGGGTTTCCAGAAATGTTTGGAGTAACCGGAATCTCGGATGTTGTTGGAACACTTGTTCTAACTTTAATAGGAGATTTGGAACTGGTTAAACGAGTTCGCTTTGTCCGTACTGGTTTCGATTCCGGAGACAAAGACGGTTGACTCGTAAGCCTCCGCGAACGACGGGGTTTCAATTGACTTTCTTCCACGATTGCGGATTACTCGATCAACTAAAATACAAAAGGGGAAGTATGTTTCCGAATTAAATGAATTTTAGACGCTTTAGACACAACTTGTTTTTTCAATTTTAAAGAGTCGAGAAAAAACAAAAGATGACTCTAGTCTCCTTCAATTTTTAATGAGCCTGAAGTGACAAGTTCTCAGATAGACCTTTTTCGTTAAGGAGTCTGAAAAGGAACGAAAGGGACTGCTCTAGAGATCTAGGTAGAGGGTGTGCCAAACCAATCACAAAACTACAGAATACGTTTTACGGTACGACAGTCAATCTTCCCGAATGCTGTGTTCGGTGCATTGTGATCAGTAGGGCGGCCGACACGGCTTCCTATGGATAAAAGGTTTTAAGCCTATAGGGCTCTCCCAATATATACTCGACAGTACGTGGGAGCACAAGTCCATACTGGAACTTATCATCTCACAGTGGAGGAATCACCCAACCATCAGTGAGGACAACAGTTACCAGGTTTTACGACGCCGGAACACGTCTCTAGCCTAGACCTCTATGTTGTGCGTTAAGTTCCAATGCGTTGTTAGATTCATTCAATTTATTTTAAGTTGATCTTTCTTAGAAGTTTTCCTTTTGGGATCACCACGAGATGTAGATGTAATTCCTAAATGCAATCTAAAGATGATAAGCAATCTTTTATCTCTTTTCAACAATGAAAATCCTAGCTACAAGGGGAAAAGAAAGACACAATCTTTTCTCAAAATGCAAAGAGCACACTGTAAATGCACTTTTCCTAAATCAAGCCATACAAACTATCAATATGCAAATGCACATATGCATGTATTTGTTTTCACTTTCTTAATATTGATGCCTAAAAAGAAAGTTGATGTACAAATCTGAGTTTGCTTTCAAGTGAAAAACATAAACAAGCTTCTTTTCGAAATCAAAAAGGTAGAGAAGATTACGACACTCTATAATTTTGAAATAAACACTTGTTTCGACACTAGAAAGTGACAAATTCAAACCAAAGGTAAAAGTAAAAGGTATAATCAATTGTCAAGAGCAAACAACCTTTCTCCCAAGATCAAAATCGACACTTACGACAGATCTAAATCCAAGGACGACAGTATGACTATTCTACTTTTCAATGGAAAACTGTAAATGATGTAACAAACACACAAAGAACATCTACAGTCTTTTTGTACAAAGGAGGCGGAATTAAGGCAAAGAAAAGGAGTTTTTAGACAGGTACACACACTGATAACAGGCTGCAAAAATCAGAGATAAAACTGGACAAAATGAAGCAAAGAACCTCAGCTGCACAGGGCAAAGGCTGATCAGCGCACCTATTGCACAGAGAAACTGAATTGCAGCGCAGGTAGCCCTCTCGGGACCTGCATTGAAATGCAAAACCTCTTCACAGAGCCTGCGCTGGGGCAGAAACGAGACTTCTATCCGGGTTCTGGGTCACGGTTTGCAGTTTAATCTATGGTTTTTGGCCGAGTAAAAGAAATCAGTAAGGTACAATCAGAGGGATGATTTAAAGGAGGACTAAGAGCTATCACAAATGGTAATCAGATCATTTGTGAATCAGCTGTTTAAATCATAAACAAATCCAGTGAGTGGATCGAAGTAACAAGTGTCTACTTTGCATTTGATAATGGCAAATGCAGTTCGATTGCCACTTCTGTGTTTATGAAACAAACAACAAGAGAAACACAAACAAACTAACTAGACACGATCCCCAGTGGAGTCACCATTTTGTTGTTGGGAAAAGTATCTACTCAGAACGCCCCTATCCCACTAAGGTGTGATAGTGCCTTAGCAACAAACAAGGAAAACTACTTTCGTATTCTTCTTTATGAAATGTAAACGAAGAGGAATAGGATGAACTAACCTGTGTCTTGCGCTAGTCCGTTGATCCAATCACTCTCCTCTTTGACAGCTTCCAGCTACCTGCTCCCTTACTTGCCCAGCTTCACCAAGTTCCTGCAAGATCACAGAAGAGGAAAACTACACAAAGACATAGATTTACATTCATAACTAGCTTAGGATCAAATTTAAGCTAAACATGCAAATATAACAAAACATCATTGATACACAAGCATGTAGGAGAAACTCAAATAGTTTTATTGATATAACAAGAAGATCCAGGAGGAGATACAACCAAGTGAGTCCCGATCCAGCATCAACCTCCCAGCAAAGGAATCCATTCTTCACCTCCAACAAAGCATAAATCAACCAATGCACTGATCTCTATCTCAAAACCAACAACAATTCTCTGCAAAGTACAAAATTCTAGCCTCTGGATCTCTGGGATGAGGGATCCATATATAGATGTATGCAAAGAGGATGAGTCAGCTTATGATTTGACTTGTGGTCTCTCTCTGTCAGTTCTTGCTTCCACTTGGAGACTGAGAGCCTCTTACTCATCCTTGGTCGAACTCAGTGAGGTAAGTGTCATTGAGGAAGATTTTGGAAGCTTCCATTGTCTGTCCACCTCGCGGAATGACACTGCCATTTGTCATTTCCCGCTCAGCGCACCCTGGTAGTGCATTTAGGTGCGTTGCAACGCACCTAGCTAGTGTACTGGGGTGCTATGCAACGCAGGTAGCTAGTGGAGCAGCTGAAATGATCCTGATTTGACTGGTTCTGAGCAGTTTCTGGTGGAGAACTTCTGGGAGAAGCTGTAATTTTTTGACCTTGTTCCTTTAGGGGTAGGAACAACACTTTTAGGGACTTTGGATCCCTTGTTTTATGGAGATTTCATGCTTAGAGATGTAAGGCACAAAAATGTCTATAACACCCCGGTCCACTGGATGTCCCTTGCATGGATTCCTAGAGGCATACTCAATAGAATTTAGAACCTCTGTAGCATATTCCTTTGGAAAGGTAATCAACCTGGGAGAATATTTGCTTGGGCAAGATGGCCCCTCCTATCTATACCCAAGAAGTGGGGTGGGTGGGGCATAAAAAAAATTGGAGGACTTTTCCACTACACTGGCAGCCAAGCTTGGCTGGCATCTTGTTACCTCCACCAGTCTTTGGACCAATATTATTGTTGCAAAATATATCACCCCACTCAGCCCATTGGAGTGGCTAAGACAACCTAGTTGGAACAAAACAAGGATATCTAATATATGGAAAGCAGTTTTGAATGCACTTCCCCTTATATGGGATGGACTTACTTGGAGAATTTTTGATGGAGCTTCTGTCCAAATTGGCAAAGACCCTTGGATAGGATGCAGTAATGCACATTAGCTCCCCCTGTACTTACTATAGATCCTCTCTGAGAAAGGAATCATGCATATAAATCATGCAGTGGACCCAGAGTAATCATCCTTTCTCCATTAGGCATGGAAGATAGCCCGTAGCCTACTCCTCCCTCGAAAATGGCATCTAGCATGACATTCCTACACTTTTTCCCTACAGGAATCCCACATCAGACTTAGAGAAGGGGAGGATGAGATAATATCTGCTATAGCCAAGAGTGGTCGGTACTCCCCTAAAGAGCGGTACCTACTATTGGCTAGCATTCACAAGCCACAACTCATTGAACCATGGTGGAAAGACATGTGGAAACTGAAATCACCTCCCTGCACAAGACTACTCCTCTGGTCAATCCTAAAAAACAAGGTGCCGACTAGGGAAATCTTGAATAAGAGAAGTCAATATGGGCCATTCTGGTGTTGTTTCTGCAAAAACTATTCTGAATCTCTGGATCATCTTTTTCTATCTTGTTCAGTCACTATCAGCCTTTGGACCTCCACCCTTACCCACCTTCACTTGCCTATTATCTGGGGGGGTCTGACTACCAAGGAAGCTTGGGAAAATTGGTGGGCATCTTCTACATTGGCCAAAACCAGGAACCTCCCCCTACTCATCTGTTGGGAAATATGGATCGCCAGAAATCGCTACATCTTCAGTGACACCGCCCCTCATTGGACTTCCATCTCAGCCAGAATTATAGCTGATTTCAACTCTCTCCATGAGGACTTGACCACCACACCTCCTAGGAATATCATTCCTAAATCCATAGATCATTCAAAACCCTGGGCATATTTTGATGGCTCCACACAAGATACAGGATGTGGTGGTGGGGCTATACTACACATTTCAACAAGCCATTATTATCATATTCAAATGGGACATGGGATTTGCACCAATAAATTTGCTGAACTCTCCACGGCTCACCACCTAATCAATTTTGCTATTGAGAAAGGCTGTCATAATTTGCAAATCTTTGGCGACTCCAAAATTTTTTGTGACTGGATAAACAAAACCACAACCTGCCACACATACACTTTGGGACATATATTGGCAGAAATTCATAGATGCATCTCACATTTTGACAGTTTTGTTTGTCATCACATCTATAGGGAACAAAACACCATTGCTGATCCAGATTTAAACAGGAACGCAACAAATTACAGAGATAACCATATACACAAAGATGCAGCGGAAATAATACTTCATTTCATTAATGGAAAATACTGACATATGCTTACAAACAGAAATGGCAATAAACTAGCTAGGGCGATGGTAGCTTATCTCTGAGAAGAGATGTGATGGCTACATGCCTCTGAACTGTTCTGAACTGTATTACAATGAGGCTCGAAGGTCTATTTATTGTTGAGAAACAATGGAAAACCCTTCACATACCGAAACCTAACCCTAGAAGATGAAACGCCAAATTGTGGGCCCCGTTTGGGTAAATTGGTACATCAATTTCCCGGGGTCGTAACTTTGGCATACGATCTCCGTTTGACGCGTACGATAGCTCGTTAGAAAGATCTATCCGAGTACTACCACTTTGGGAGGCAACATAGGGCTCGATCACCCCAGAATTCCAAAAAAACGTCGTTTAGGGCCTCAAAACGGCTCCGGAAGTTCAGGACCCGAAAAACTGCTAAAAATAGTAAACTGTGCTACAATTAAGGAAACTGAAAATGCTGAGAAGACAATGGTGGGGGTCCAGGTGGACCTGGCAAGTGGCCACCAATATCCACCTGGATCATTCCTCCCCCCTTAGGAAGCAATGGTCCCCATTGCGTTGAGCTCCTCCATGAGATGAGGAAACCTCTGCTGAACTTGTTCCCTGGTGAGCCACTTGCCCTGCTGAAGGAGTTGGCCTGCTTTGACAACTCGATACAGTTGGATATGCTGTTGGCGAGTGTTCTTGATCTGTGTGTCCATGATCCGATCAGTTGCAGCTTGTTCCATGCAATCGGGATTTAATTCTGTGGGTTTGAGCTGTTCTGCAATGTCGGATGTGTCTAGCAATGGTGGAAAGTATGGCCGAAGGCGGTCCACATTGAACACTGGGTGCAGGCCAAGGAATGGGGGAATGCTGAGCTCAAATGCATTGTCTCCCATAGCCTTAGTAATGGTGTAAGGACCATATCGAAGTGGTCTCAATTTCCGATAGGCTCCAGTAAGGCGTTCCTTTTGCAAATGCAACCAGACTTTGTCGCCCACCTGAAACTTGTGTGGCACCCGGTGTTGATCATGTCGCTGCTTGTACTTGGCATTTGATTTCTCAAGAATGTCATGGACCTGCTGGCGAATATGTTGGATGCGCTCAATGAAGCTGGTGGCCTTATCTGTTTCGGACTGGACATGAGCTGAATTCATGTGAGTAGCTGCAAGTGGCATGGCCACATCAATGGGGCATAGTGGCTGGAATCCTAAACCCACCTGAAAAGGGCTATGGCCAGTGGAGCTGTGAAGAGCTCGGTTGTAGCTGTGCTGAACATAGGGGAGGCTCTCGTCCCATGTGCGTGGATGCTTTGAGTTATACATGCGCAGAATGTGCACAATCATCCTGTTGACAACCTCTGTCTGGCCATCAGTTTGAGGATGGAAGGCTGTGGACTTCGTGAGTTTGGTGTCCAGCATTGACCAGAGACTGGACCAAAATGTGCTGAGAAACCGACTGTCCCGATCTGAGATGATAGACTGTGGGATCCCAAAGTGCACCCACACTCGTTCAAAGAAGAGTTTAGCAGTGGCTTCTGCTGTGATATTCTTCTTGCAGGCCATCATAATGGCCATCTTTGAGAACCTGTCGACGACCACAAAAACACAGTCATTTCCATGCTTAGTGGAAGGAAGGCCTGACATGTAATCCATGGAGATGGATTCCCAAGGTCGACTAGGGGTAGGCAACGGGGTATAGAGGCCTTGCTTCTTAATGGTCGGTTTGGCAATGGCACAGGAAGTACATGATCGGATGTACTTCCCAACATCCTGTCGAAGATTCGGCCAATAGAAATAGTTTTGCAGTACTGCCACTGTTTTCTCGACCCCGAAATGCCCAGCAGCCCGACTGTAGTGTGCTTCCCAAATCATCTTGGCACGCTCGCTTGAAGGAACACAAAGGTGACCGAGGTGGCATAATAGGGCATCCTGGAGGTGAAAATCTGCAACCTGCCGACCCTCCAAGAGTGTCTGGTATGTGTGGCCGAATTCTGGGTCGCTTTTGTAGAGAAGTGGCCAATCAGAAGTCTCGTGCCCGCAAGAGTTGAGCACGGTGGTTAGCGCCATGATCGGTGGTCGACTGAGGCAATCTGCAACATTATTGGTGCTGCCCTTTTTATACTTGATATTCAAGTGAAACTGTTGCAGGTATGTAGACCACTTCTGATGGCGATCATTCTGCAATTTCCCTTGGGTCTGTATGAATTGCAGAGGTCGGTGGTCTGTGTGGATGACCGTTTCCTTCCCCAAAATGTAATGCTTCCATTGTCGGCAGGCCTGTACAATGGAATACATCTCTTTATCATAAGTGGGGTACTTCCGGACTGTGTCTGAAAGTGTTTCACTGTGATATGCCACTGGATGTCCATGTTGAGTAAGGACTGCCCCAATAGCATAGTCAGAGGCATCTGTCTCGACCTCAAATGGTTGTTGTAAATCTGGTAACGCGAGCACTGGTGCCGTGCAGAGGCGATCCTTCAACTCCCTGAATGCCTTCTGTTGAGATTCAGACCAAAAGAATTTTACTTTCGCCCCGCCCTTGGTGACTTGACTCAAGGGCCAAGAAATATGAGAAAATCCCAGCACAAACCTGCGGTAGAAGTTGGCAAGACCTAGAAAGCTGCGGAGCTCTGTTAGAGTGGTTGGAGAGGGCCAATCCCGAATGACTTGGACCTTGGCTGGATCGACATGCACCCCCTGTTCGTCAATGATGTATCCCAGATACTGGACCTCGGTCATGCAAAAAGTGCATTTCTCCAAATTGGCACATAGCTTGTGTTGCCGCAGTGTTTGAAGAACCTGTCGGATGTGGTGGAGGTGCTCTTCCCAACTCTGGCTGAAGATCAGAATGTCATCCAAGTATACTACTACAAAGGAGTTGGTGAATGGCCGCAAGATGTCATCCATTAGCCTCATAAAGGTTGCAGGAGCATTCGTCAATCCGAAAGGCATGACCAACCATTCGAAGAGGCCCTCCTTGGATTTGAAGGCAGTCTTCAACACATCTGAGGGTTCAATTGGTACCTGGTGATATCCTGACTTCAGATCGATCTTGCTGAAATATTTCGCCCCCTTTAGTTGGTCTAGGAGGTCATCAATCCGCGGGATCGGGTACCTATTACGGACAGTGATCTTGTTCAGCGCCCGATAGTCAATACAGAGTCTCCACGTCCCATCCTTCTTCTGTACCAACACTATCGGGCTCCCACAGGGCGAAGAACTCGGACGGATGTGACCTTTCTGTAGGAGCTCCTGAATCTGCCTCTTGATTTCATTGTTCTCCAGAACGAAGCGCCGATAAATTGGTCCATTGGGTAGCGGCGCACCTGGGGTCAGATCAATGGAGTGCTTGACTTGACAGTGCAGAGGAACCCCTGCCGGGGAGGTGAAGATGTCTTTGTGCTCCTCCACAATCTTGTCCATTTGTAGCTGCCGTGCAGAGGGACCTCGTTTGGAGGCCGCAGCCACTGTCTTCTTCTTCCCTTGAGGGCGTATCATCAGGAAAACAAATTTCCTGGTTTTGGAAATGATCTTACTGCATTGTTTTGCAGTAATCAAAGAGATGGCGGCAGGTGGTGGTACCTCTGGTATCCTGAACAACTTATTTCCCAATGTAATAATAACAGCACGGGGCCTTGATTCATACACAGCATGTCGCTTCCACAAGTATGGTTGTCCTAGTAATACATCACAAACTTCAAGGGGAGCAATGTCACACAATACCTCATCCGTGAAGGGCTTGATGTTGTATGGAAGGCGACACTGCTGGCTCACGCGAAGATCTCGCCGTTGGTAAAGCCACCCAATGGTGTATGGTTGTGGATGTGCTGTGGTCGGTAAGCCCAACCGCTTCACGACCTCTGCCAAAATGAGGTTCTTTTGACTCCCGCTATCAACAATGAACTGTATTGGGGAGCCCTTGACCCACATCTGGGAGTGGAAGAGACGCTCCTCCTCCTCTGGATCTTCGGGTTCATTTTTCTGGATCTTTGCGGTAGCAACAGTGGCGCTGGGATCCGCATCAATGATCTGCTTCCCTTTTTCATACCCCTTATCGGGTTCTGACTCAGAGTCGGAACATGCATCTGATTCTGAAACCTTTAGCTCAGCCACCAGTGACTGTTTGGCCCGACACTCACTTGTGTTGTGAGTGGAGCTCTTATGGAACTCGCACCATTTTCCAGTGTCCTTTCTCGGCTTCGCGGCGTTGCTCTTTGCTTGCAGCTTCAGCTGGTTGTCTTGGGCTGTCCCGCCTTGGCTTTGTCCTTTGTTCTGTGGTTTAGGGGCACCTTTCCCCTGCTTTGGATTCGCAGATCCAAAGTCTCGCTTCTTTTGTTTAAACTTCTGCTCGACTTTGACGGCATACCGGTATGCTGCGCCGAGCGAGGGGATGTTTAGGAACTGTATTTCTTCCTGGATGTACTTGTGCAGGCAGCCACGGTATTTGAGTATCAAATGTTGCTCCGAATCCTTGATACCCAACTTTGTGCGAAGGGTATGGAAAAGATTGGTGAACTCCGGCACATCTTGGTCCCTTCCCTGCCGCAGCGTGGTCCACTTTATGTATTCATCCTCATAGCTTCCGACAGGGTAGTACTGCTCCTTGATGGCATCCCGGAACGAATCCCAGGTGGGTGCGGCTGAAAATAGTGAGCCAGTACTTTCATCCTTCTGCTCGCAGTAGGTTTCCCACCAGTCCTTGACGTGGGGGGCTGCTTTGAGAAGAGCAAAAACAATCTTTTCCCGACTCGAAAATTCATGAACAGAAAAATAACCCTCTAGCAGATTTAACCATTTATCTACGGCATCGGCGTCTATCTGACCCTCGAATATGGGGATTTCAAAATTAACTTGTACCTTAAAGGGTGTGGCGTTTCCAGAGGAGCTGCTGGAAGCCGATGCGCCGCTTCTGGGTAGCTGCTGAAGGATCTGCGCAAAGCTGTCCATCATCGCATTCCGTTGTCGCTCGAGCGCTTCTTCGAGCAAGATTTTGATGGGATCTCCTGCCCCCTCGTCTTTCTTCTCGTCCGCCATGGGAGGCCGTCGGGATTTGCGAGGCTGGTCTTGCAAAGGTTCAACCAGTTCAAGCCCTAACTCCTTATATCCCGACCTTGTTGGGGACATGCAAAGAAAAACAGAGAAAAAGCAGACCGCTCTGATACCACTGATCCAGATTTAAACAGGAACGCAACAAATTACAGAGATAACCATATACACAAAGATGCAGCGGAAATAATACTTCATTTCATTAATGGAAAATACTGACATATGCTTACAAACAGAAATGGCAATAAACTAGCTAGGGCGATGGTAGCTTATCTCTGAGAAGAGATGTGATGGCTACATGCCTCTGAACTGTTCTGAACTATATTACAATGAGGCTCGAAGGCCTATTTATTGTTGAGAAACAATGGAAAACCCTTCACATACCGAAACCTAACCCTAGAGGATGAAACGCCAAATTGTGGGCCCCGTTTGGGTAAATTGGTACATCAATTTCCCGGGGTCGTAACTTTGGCATACGATCTTCGTTTGACGCGTACGATAGCTCGTTAGAAAGATCTATCCGAGTACTACCACTTTGGGAGGTAACACTAGGGCTCGGTCGCCCCAGAATTCCAAAAAAACGTCGTTTAGGGCCTCAAAACGGCTCCGGAAGTTCAGGACCCGAAAAACTGCTAAAAATAGTAAACTGTGCTACAATTAAGGAAACTGAAAATGCTGAGAAAGACAATGGTGGGGGTCCAGGTGGACCTGGCAGGTGGCCACCAATATCCACCTGGATCAATTGCTGACCAACTTTCCAAAATGGCAGCGATCAGGCCACGCAAGGTCTAGTTGATACAAGAGTAGCGGGGAGTAGAACATTTCCAGTACTACCACCAGCCATATATGTACCATGCAGACCAAGCTTAGTAGGAGCATGAAATTATGAAAGATAAGTCACTTTTATTTTGTCTATTTTGATTTATGTATATACATAACAGCTCATGTTTTCAGCATTACTCTTTACGTAGAGTATGTTTAAATTTTGACAAATTATGTAATATTATTTAAAGACTGTCTCCCTGTGTGGAGAACTTATTTTGGAGATCATTTAAGATCTAAATATTTTTTGAACTGGCACACAGCCACACCTTATGCATATGCACTCGCATCTACAACATGTAATTTTCTTATATTAATGAAAATTACGATTTTTCCAAGGGAAAAAATAGAAGTGGCACCTCATGAGGGATCACTTGGGTGATCTTGCCATAAAATCTCAATTTGAAGAAGCACTCTATGAAATCATAACTACATAACTAGTTATAGCCATGCATTCTTACATGTTTCCAACATATGATCCTCAAAATTATACAAAATCTATAGGGAATCCTTCTAGAACTATGGACATGGAGTACAATTCCCTCATCAAGAACCAAAATTGGGACCTAGTTAAGCTTCCTTTAGATCGTAAGCATGTCAGATGAAGTGGGTCTATAGGACAAAGAAAGAAACCATTGAACTTATGAGAAGATACAAAGCATCAATGGTTTTTAAATGTTTTCAACAAATTCATGACATTGATTATGATGACATTATTGCTCTGATGACCAAAATGGTCTCTAGTTGGTTGGATCTTACCATTGCAGTATCTAAAAGGTGGGAGATTCACCAAACATATGCGAATAATCCATTTCTTTAGGGTCATCTTAAAAATATAATTTACATGGAGTAGCCACAAGGGTACATAACGAATTCTTCTTTAGTTCATTGACTCAAGAATTCTCTCTATGGCCTCATGAAGGAACCTAGAGAATGGTATACTAAAATGGATTCATATTTACTTTGTAGAAATTAATTTGTAGATTCAATACTGTTGATGAAATTTACTAAATCACAAGACTTGAAGCTACTCTACTGATCTGCGGAAGTTAATTCACCATCTAGAACAAGAATCATAGACATGCAAAAGGAAACATCACACATGCACATAGATTTATCTAGGGGAAAGAAATTGCTCAAAACCCCTTACTATCTATATTGCATTAATCAGAGAATAGAGATAAAATAAATATACTTGCTCAAGCTTGAGCACACCCTGCAAGTGTATAGTTTATCCCTTTTCCTGACTTACTAACTCTAGCCAACACTTAGACAATTTTCAAGCCCTCCAAGCTCCTATTTCCTTGCGTTGTTCCCTTGAGAAATTGGCCCCTATTTTTTAGGAATTTCCCACCATGGAATTGCGCAATTGCCTTAGGTCCTTCCTCTGACTGCATGCACCACCTGTACACATTGGAATATGCTACAACTGATAGCACATTGCCCTGGAATCTCCATCTCAACTGGGTAAATCGAATTCTCTACATGCAATAATTATTTTTGGCTGATTGATCAGTTAGTTGGTTGATCTCTGAGTGTGGTGGAAGTTCCACTTCCACAACTTGACCTCTACTAGTTCTTCTGACAGTTAAAACTAGTTAAACTAATAATAACGCAAATTAACTTAAATAGATTTCTACAAATTAGCAATCAAACATACTAAAATGAACTCAGACTTCCCCAAATCAAATTAACTAAGTTAACTGAGGGACAAGTGCCATGTCACCTCAGTTAACTACCTCCAAGATTTCTACTAAAATAGAAATTCAAATTTTCTCTAGTTTGACAAAGGCAAAGTCAAACTGAGATTTTCTTATTGCATTTTCAACATACTCTATCATCATTTCACTTGATATAAATATGATCCAAATGTTTATATCCTAAGAACATTTTACTCTATGTTGATCACAGTGCTCTATGTATATGATCTAATAATCATGGGTTGTTAGCCTTAGCCATTGTTTCAATAAAAAAATTCTTTGAATGACAGGTTTGTTATGATAGATTTGGTTCTGTTACACTTCTTCCCTAGACTAGAAATAAACCAAAATGATTTAGGTATCAAACTTGCCAAGTCAAACTATGTTAGAAACCTCTTGGTTCACTTTCACATGACGGACTGCAAGCCATGAACTACAACTTTCTTATATAGGGTACACCTTGAGGATGACAAGGATACATTGGTGGTTAATTGCACCATGTAAAAATAGCTTATGCAGAGTCTCTTCTATCTCACTAACTCTTGTCCAATTCACTCATATGAAATAGACGTAGTTTCTAGGAACATGCAAGAGTCGCATGCATTGGAAACTTTCCAAGCACATACTTAGATATTTCTAGGGAACCATTAGCTATGGGATGCATTATCCAACCGAATGTGCTTTGGATCTCATTGGCCATATTGGTTCCAATTGGGCTAGCAATAATGTTGATTTCTATTCCATTTCACAATATGTTCTCAGTTCAAGATCCGACTGCATTTGTTGGCCCAACAAAAGGCAATACACTACTTTGTTATCAATACAGGTCAAATATAGAGATGCAGTCAACATTTCCATTCATGGCATTTTATATAGAATTTCCTCACTGGGCTTTATATCCTATTTGATAACTCGATTTTCATCTGGTGTGACAATGAAAGGACACTAAAGTTTTGTAGATCCAATGCAACATCAACAAACAAAAAACATTGAGATCCACATGCACTATAGCTAATGATTGATACATGATGGGGTTATCGACTTGCAGTATTGTCCCACATTTGAGTAGTTTGCTAACATCTTCATAAAGACTTGCATTCAGAAAATGTTTTACTTGTTTCCTTGGGGTGAAAAACATAATTTCCTAGCATTTGTTTTTTTTTTTTAATATGGTATTTTGAGGGGAATTTTTGTTCCCAAGTGGTTTTCTCTCTTTCCTCTTATTTCAACTATTACATGTGACTTTGATGCATTGAAAAATAGGTACCTTACATGGATTATTTCCATGAACCATTCATTGTGTTCTCCCTAGTACTACTTCATGGGAGGTACTAGAGATATTACATGCACTTAGTTGTACTTTAGTTAGACTAGTAGAGTAGAATCGTGATTGACAACCTAATGATAGGGAAATTTTTAGGGGTTAGGTGGGCTAATTTTCCATGCTTTTTTAAAAAGAAAATTAGTTAATTTCAAATTTTCCTAAAAATATTTCGCCCAAATTTTATAGTATAAATTATTTTACCTTAAAATTTGCAAAAAAATTATATAAAGACTATATAAAATTACTTGAAATTTGAATAGTTTTACAAAAATATTACCAAATATTTTATAGATTGCATATCATAAACTAGTGAGATTTGCCAAAAATATTACCAAATATTTTATAGATTACCTATCATAAACTAGTAAAATTGGCCAAAGTTTATAATACTCATACGCTTTGCATTGAAATCCTTTGGAATTCAGAATGTTAGCATCCGTGGACTTCATAATTAAAAACAAATTCTGTGGCACATGTTTAGCATATCGTGGAAACTTGAAAATTTATTAGTTTTGCTTACATCCACTATTTTAGGATATTAAAGTCGCCCCTAGGTGGAAACTTGAACATTAATTAATTTTGCTTACATTCATTATTTTAGGATATTAAAGTTGCACCTAATCACGGCAGAAAAGACAAAGTAAGTATATATTTGATCAGAGTAGTGCTCTGGACTAGATCCTCTGGATTCTGGAATATGCTTGCAAAATTCTCTGTCAAGTTGGTCTCACTGGTCAGTTACAAGTCAAGTTTAGAAAATATAAACAAATTCTCTGTCAAATTGGTCTCTCTGGTAAGTTATCAGCCAAATTTAGATAATACAAACAAGAAGAAAATAGAAACAAGATTAGTTTAGATATAAGTTTATTATTGTTGGTATATTTTTGGCAATTTTATTTGAAAATAAAAACAAGTTTCGTTTAGTTACAAGATCTTGTAGAGACAGTGTTTGAATCATGTTTTTGATGGTGGAAATAGATTCAGGGGCATCAAAAACATCTAGGACAGCCAAAATTTTGAAGTTTAACAACTATAACTTGGATTTACAAAAATCCTTGCCAGATTTTTTCTAAATATAACCAGAATATCCATAAGTTTCCGGGCAACTCCTCCGTTAGACTAGGCCCAAGTTTATTATTATTTAGTATGCTTTTTGCAATTTTATTTGAAATTTCATAAGCATTTTTTTAAATTTAAATTTGATTATATAATTTATATAGTTTTAATATTTAAATTTTATTTATATAATTTTAATGTTTTTTTTATTTATTTTTCAATCAGTTTTATATTAAAAGTTAAAGTTAAATAAAAAAATTATTAAAAAACAAAAAAACACATCCAATAAAATAAATTAAAACAAAAGATAAATCTTTTTTGAATTCAAGATTTTGTGATCCATAAAAATCACTTCAAAAATTTTCATATGGGAAAAAAATCATCTAAAATCGTATTTCAAACCAATTAGTATGGTTCATTTTTTTTTTATCAAAAATTTGATTAAAAAAAAAAAATACAAACATGTGAAAATGTACATGATAGGATCTCTCATTTCTTAAAAAAAATCTAACTCATCTTGATTCTGGATTTATTCTCATAACTTTCTATTCACAGGAAAAAGTTGTATTTACATTTCAGATACAAATACAAATACACTAAGGCGGTAAAAGAAGGCAATCCAACAGCTTGTTGTACCATGCTCCTCTTAAACTCGAAATCCCTTGAATCTCTCTTCCACAGGAATATGAAGATGAAGATGAACTACTAACAGTGGTGTCTCCACTGGTGAAGTTTACACTATAGCTCTCCTTCGCTGTGGCCTTGGGACATAAGAAAAAATTTCGCGAACCCAAGTCCTTGATCTTATCAGCTGGATTTAAACCTGCAAGCCAAACACTACTATTCAGATATACTTATAAAAGATGCGAAATAGTCCATTTAATTCAATCGACTGAAACTTAAATAAACTTAGAAACCATGTGTAATCTGGACCTACTCCTTAAACTTTATTGCAACTAACCAAATATATGCAACCAAGTAAACCATTGACCTCCGCCCTTATCTGAACTTGGGATGTTAGACTCAACAATCTTCAATGCAATGGTAGGTTAACAACTACTTACAGTCTATGCTGAACTGTGAGTAATGGAGGCCGAAAGAAGTTGGATCATTGCTAAGAAGTGGCTTACGCCCTTCCTTGGCATACAGAACCAGGGCTGCTTTAATGGCGTCCTCAACTGTGGCATCAATGGAGAGTAATAAACGCAGGGGACCAATGCTTTGCGACACCGTGACGTTCACCAGCAACTTATTAGCTCTCAGTGCCTGATCCACTGGAGTATTCATTTTCATCATCATGTTGCGAGCATCTCGATTCAGAAGCTCTGGATGTGTCTTCGGCCTTCTCATCGTCGTCGCCGCATTCTTTTTCACTTTCGGTGTCGAAGATGGAGATGAAGCCGAAGCCTCCCAAGTCTTTCCGGTCTGTGAAGGACGCCCACAGAAGCTCCTGGACCTATGAAAGCTTTCCTCATGATGGTCATCTTGTTGCTTGAGATTGAAATTGCGAGGTGTTCCATGAACACCAACTGCTGCTGCTGGCGGAGAGCTGGTCATGTGGCCCCCATGGGGTCTATGTGCTGATCCAGTTCTTGAATTTGGCCTGCTCCCTGAAATCTTGGCCGCCTTTTTCTCCATCTGATCTTTAATTAGAAGTACCCAAACAACAATCTCTAACTTCACCTTAATCTCCGATATCTGTAATACTGAGCCTTGAAAATGGTCAGCGGGCAAACAGGAAGAAAAAGCGAAGACAATATTGCATCGCCATAGCAATAAAGGTCATAATTGCTGGCAGCGTTGGCTGCAATAGATGCCCACAGGGCAACTTCACATCCACCCAACATCAATCAATGTTTTCCTCCCCAGAAAACCAGGATTACAGACTGCTCTCATTTACTTGACTTGGAAGCTTTCTAGAACACTCTCTGCGTTACTTGACTTGAAGCTTTCTAGAACACTCTCTGCATTACTTGACTTGAAGCTTTCTAGAACACTCTCTGCATTACTGGGCCGAGGATGTTAGTCGAATTTATCAACCCTTACCCCATCAGCTTGTTGCTTCGGATATAAAAAGACCAGTCAGCAGTTGAATGTTGAACGACTTGAAATTATTCGATGGAGCAGCAATGGCAACTTGCCACCTTGCCCTTATCTTCCACCGCTTGTGTCTGCATTAAAAGCCAAAATAATATCTTCCTCTGCGTTCAGTTATCGATCCACGTAAAGTAGCAGTACATGGGTGAGAAGTTTCATGGAAGGTGCAGGGTGCAGGAATATGGTGCTGAAAAAGGTAAGTGAGAGCCCCACCCAGCACCACGGATGGATCAACATACCTACAAACTAATAATATCAAAATTTTAAAAATGACAAACTCACCAATACCAACTTCTTCCACAAAACAAACCTTTCACATGGAACAATTTAGTTGTAAAATAATTGAGGGCAAGTAGAGGCTTTAGCTGGTGAAGGCAGGTCATTGGGTTGTAGCAGAAGTTGAATCCATCGTCATCTTGATGCTTTAATGTCAGCCATGAATTATTGTAAGACACTGACCTATTCAATTATAGCTTAAAAACAAATGTAGATGGAGACATAGCACACACGTGTTGGGTTCTCGCTTTAGTAACCAGAAATCCTACGTATTCCACTAAAATGACATGAAACTGTAGCAGAGTAGTTAAAGCACATGAACTTCCCTGATGAAATGTCTAAACATAACTTTTTAGGTCGTCAGGAAGTGGCCACTTGGATGGTCAATGTTATTTTGGCACAGCTAAACAATGTATATCCTCCACAAGTTGAATAGTGGGGCACTAAAAATATTTTTTAATATAGATTTATTTCAATTTAAATGTTTTAAAATATTGAAAGTTGAGTGTTATACTTTATTGCTTGTATTGATGGAGATTTCCAACCAGTGTTTAGAGTATTAAATCAATTTGAAGAGATACATTTTCATGCAGTTCCCCCTCTTCATGCTATTGGATCATTTTGGGAGTTTTTTTTATTGGATGATTGTGCCTAGTAGTGTAGTGTAGTCTTTTTTATCATTAATTTATATTTTTTATTACTTTTTGGTTACATATTTGATGGTTATGGAGCATGCTATCTTATTCTATTTTGGTTTTGGTATATTTATTATTTGGATGTATTACTAGTCATCACAAGGGGTTGGATGATGATGTTAAGAGGTAGATGCTTTACAATGTTGTTGGAGTTTCTTAATGACTAGTTATGTTGAGGTTATGATGCTATTATGTTATTAGAAAGCGTGTTCCACATGGTCCTCTTGTGTTGGACGTGTGATGGAGACATACTTGATGATTGGATGGGTTAGCATTTTTTGTTGACCCCTTCTATTATGACGTTGATGTGGTAGGATAATGCATGTTGTGGTAGTGCACTCTACCTAGAGGAATTTTCCTAGCTACATCCCACTCATGAATGATGGTTTTAGCCCCCCAAGGGGTTAGATGGTGGTGCTAGGAAGTAAATGTCTCATGATGTTATTGGATTTTCCTAATGACTAGGTGTATTTATATTATGACATTGGTTTGTCACAAGTAGGGTGCTTCTACATGGTCCTGTTGTGTTGGATGTGTAGTGGGGACAAATTTGAAGATTTGATGGATTAACATTTTTGTTATCCCCTTCTCTTATGATGTTGATGTGGTTAGATGATGAATATTATAATAGGACACTTTGCCTTACAGGAATTTCCCTAGGTACATCTTGCTCATAGATGATGGTTCTATAACCCCAAAGGGGTTAGATGATGGTGTGAGTAGATGTGGAGGAGATAGATGTTTCATGATGGTTGTCTGAATTTCTTAGTGACAAGGTGCGTTGATGTTATAAAGTTAATTTGTGATTAGTCGGGGTATTTTACATGGTCCTCTTGTGTTGGATGTGTGGTGGAGACATACTTGATGATTGGATGGGTTAGCATTTTATGTTGTCCCCTTCTCTTATGATGTTGATGTCGTTGGATGATGTATGTAATGGGATTACCCTAGCTACATCTTGCTCATTGATGAAGTTTCTATCCCCCCCAAGTGTGAGATGATGATGTTAGGAGGTAGATGTTTCATGATGTTGTTGGAATTTCCTAGTGACTAGACGTGTTGATATTATGATGTTGGTTTATCACTAGGAGGGGTGTTTCTACATAGTCCTCTTATGTTGGATATGTGACGGGGACATACTTGCTAATAGGATGGGTTAGCATTTTTATTGTCCCCTTCTATTTTGATGTAGATGTGGTTGGATGATGCATGTTTTGGTAGTGCAGATTGACTTAGTGGGATTTCCCTAGGTGATATGACTTAGCATTGTAGCATTTTCTAGGCATCACCTAGGTGGAAATGTGTTTGATGATATGAATACCCTTGTGGATGAACTTTTTCCTAAGTTGGAGTTGGGTTGGGGAGGGGTGGGGTGGTGGTGGGTTGGGGGGTGAGGTGGGGTGCACTTAACATATATTTGTTGATGAATACATTTTCCATGGTTTAAAGATTTATCATCAAGTTATAGCCATTTGGTGGTGTTCCTAAGGTTCAAACCTAGGGGAACTTTTATTTTGTTGCTATCATGTTGGGGCTTTGGTACAAAGAACAACTTACTTGCATGGTGCAACACTTGTTGGAGCACATACAACCACCACCAACCCCACCCCCAAACCATTTTTGACACACTTATTCATGTTGATTTATTTAACCAATGACTAGAGAGATTGTAATATGGTTTCATTAAAGCATTGACCTCAATGCAAACATGTTGAGGTATATTTAGCCATATGATGGTTAATTTAATTAATTTTACCCATATTAAGGTTAATTGCTTGAGCACCCTATTTCAATGTGGAGTTTTGGTGAGTTGTTCGCACTTAGCGGGGTTTTATTTGGAGAAGAATTGAGCTTTTGAATGGAATTCTCCTCTCTCGAGCACAATTGTGAAGGTTTGCATGCATTATTTTATCATTATTAGAGAGATTGACATACTTGTCTATGGTGCACCTTCTTTGATTGGGTGGGAATTTTTATGGGATAACATATGAAGGTGTTAACGAATGCAACTAGGGGATAATTCCCCTTACTAGAACCCTTTATATATATATATATATATATATATATATATATATAGTGTTGAAGAGTCATGTCACTAAGGACATGACCATTAGTTGAAAATAACTCATACTCAAGTAAATAATATATTTACCATAAGTTACTAACCACCATAATTTAAGCAAGTATTTGCATAAAAGATGGGATAAGGAAAAAATGTAAATAGTTATACTTACCAGGAGTTATTGCCCACCATTATTTACGAGTTCTTCAAGACTTTAAAAAATATGGGTAAAAATTAGTAAATTTGCAAACTTACTAAAATTTAATTTACAATGGTATGTGATCCAATCTACAAAGATACATATCTCTTTGGCACCTTGAATATAAAATTCACTTGAAACTTTTCATTTTATACAATTCACTTATCATCTCATATCTTCTTGTACTTATTATTGATGTTCTATCTACAATTGTTGCTAATGATGAGCTAAAGTGAATGCTACTGAAGTTTTAATGTCATTTCTATTAGAATCTGAAGTAAATTTGTTATTGGGCTAATAAGACATTGAACTAATTGTTGCAAGCATAGAAGCAATGTTCAAACCATGTTCTATGCTTGCAACAATTAGTTCAATGTCTTATTAGCCCAATAACAAATTTACTTCAGATTCTAATAGAAATGACATTAAAGCTACCAAAGTATAAGGTCAATGACAAATCATATTATCATGCCAAGAATATGACTCTTGGTTTGACCTTGGAGGAACATGAAGTGTTGGATTATATGCAAGGTAAAGTGGTGGAGTCTCCTTCAAATGCACCTGTTGTTGCTAGAATGAAGTATATAAAAGGATAGGTCAAAGCTAAGAAAATCTTAGTTGACTCCATCCAAAAGCATGTAATCTCTTATATTTATTATTTGGGAACATCCAAGAAAATGTATGATAAGTTGATATGGATGTTCAAAGGATATCAAAATGGATAAAGGGAGTCTATACGAACATATTTCATGAGAATAACTCAAGCGAAGAATGATTTTTTTATCTATTGGAGAAGTTACCGCTAACAAGGAATTCACCCTTATTGCACTTGGAGGTCTTACAAGACCATGGGAAAGATTTGTCACCACCATTCTTAATAATGACAGGATACCGAGTTTCGATGAGATATTGGTTAGATGCACTCAAGAGGAAATAAGGATGATGGAAAGAGATAATTCTATTAATGGAAGTGAACCTACTACTTTATCTACATATACTAAAAGGAGAAATGATGTTGGTCCATCAAATTCAAGAAGGCAGGGTTTTGGATCTAAAAATGGATTCAAAGGAAATGGCAAAGGAAAATGCTTCAATTACAACAAGTTTGTGCACTATGATAGAGAATATCATCACAAGAAGAATCTTCCAAAGGACAACAAAAACGATAAAAGAAACAACAAGTCTAACTACAAAGGAAAATGGAATTCTCTTATTGCTCAAGAAGGAAATAATTGATGTCCCAAGAGGACAAGAAATGTCAGGTATGATGAAACTAATGTTGTTGAAAAATGAATGAGTATTAGCTAATTTCTTCTTTATCTACCACCTCTCTTCTAGACACCTTGGATCAGTGGTTAATTGATAGTGGATCCTCAAGGCATTTCACTTGATATAAGGAGGTTCTCTCAAATTTAGTTGAGAGGAATACTAATCTAAATATTATTCTTGGAGATAATGCTACCTACCCTGTGAAAGGAATAAGAACTATTACTCTTCACTTGAACTATGGTCAAACCATACATCTTCAAGATGTTTTGCATGTGTCTAATTTGAAGAAGAATTTGGTATCTATTTCTGAAATGGAGGACAAAGACTTCAAGGTAGTTGTCTGATGGAACAGTACATGAATGGAATAATAACTTTAGAGATGAATTTACCCTTGTGTTTAGGGTCTATGTTCTTTATCAAGTTGGTGGAAGTCCTTTGGGAGCTTTGGCAAATGATACCTCTATTCAATATGAGCTATGGCACAAAATATTTTATCATTTAAATTACAAAGTCTTACAAAGTGTAAGGAAGATGGTCACAGGGATGCCCGAATTTCATATGAATCATGAAGGAATTTGTCAAGGTTGTGCAACAGGAAAACATACAAAGAGACCATTTCCTTCCAGTGAGAGCAAGACACCTAATATTCTTTAATTGATCCATTCTGACATGGTTGGTCCTTTGCACGTGACTTCATTGGGAGGATACTTATACTATGTGATATTTGTGGCGGCTTCTCCCACAAAACTTGGATTTACTTATTGAAGAAGAAGGTTTAACTATTTAGATGCTTTCGCTCTTTCAAAGCATTGGTGAAGAATCATATAAGCAAGAAGATCAAGACATTTAGAACCGATAATGGATCTAATGAATTCAATGAATTTTACAAAGAGGCAGGTATTAAGAGGGAGATCACCATTCCATACAATCCAAAAAAATTGGAGTTGCTAAGAGAAAAATTTGTGGAATTATGGAAGCCACTTGTGCCATGATTCATGATCAAGGCCTACCGAAGTTTTTATGAGGAGAAGTTGTGAACATTGTTGTGTACATTCAAAATAAGAGTTCCCATCAAAGCTTGGATTTTAAGAAACCTAAAGAAATATTCACTATCTATCTCATTTATCAATGTAAGAGGGAGTTGACTCCTAAATTAGAGATCAAGGACCTAGGATTGATGCATTACTTCCTAGGCTTGGAGGTATGGCAAAAGCCATATGAGATTTTCCTTTATTAAGGAAAACATCTTGTGAAGTTGTTAGAAAGATGTGGCATGGCGGACTATAAGTTTGTGACTACAGTGATGGAACTAAATTTCAAGAAGCTATGTGGAAGTGTTATTGGTTCGGTTTTGGAAAATCCTATCGAATATAGACAAATTGTGGGAGCATTGGTGTTCTTAGTGAACACACAACCAAACATATGTTTTTTTTAATACATTGAATCAATTTATAGTTGAGCCTCATCATAGACATTAGGTTGTTGCAAAGAATCTACCCAGATATCTTCATGGTATTATCAACCATGGACTAAGGTACACTGTCGGGGATCTGAGATTACATGGATATACTGATGTTGATTGGGCTGAAAGTATGGTGGATAGAAAAAAAAAATCTAGATGTTGTTTCTCTTTGGGATCCACTTCCATCTCACATATGAGCCGAAAATAAAATTTTGTTTCACTAAGCACCACCAAGGTTGAATATGTTGTAGCTAGTATGATTTGTTGTGAATCCATTTGGTTGAGGAAGCTCTTTAGTGAGATATTTGAGCACTTGTTGGCTACCACAATCATTTATTGTGATAATAAAACTGGGATTTTCCTTTAAGAGAATCTCGTGTTCCACAATTGATTCAAGCATATTCATATTAGGTACTATTTTATCCAATATATGGTACAATGGGGAGCAATAAGGCTCCAACACATGAAGACGAATGAAAAAATTGTTGACATCCTCACAAAGCCTTTGGGAAAGACCAAGTTCTTATCCTTCAAAGAGAGACTTGGATTCGTAGAAAGACCCTCCCATAATGGTCCTGATTGAGTTGGACATTGAACTTTGGGAGCTCTTGGGGGCTTGGGGTATTTCTTGGAGCTATATAAGCATAGGGTGAGTGGTCCACATACCCTTATGGATTACATACCCAAGCATGTGAGAATAGGGTGACTGGTTCACCTTCCCTTATGGATTACACTATTTGAAAATAGGGTGAGTGTTTCACCCTCCCCTGTGGAAACCCCAACATACATCCTACCCTTATAGTTTAGGACTCTTGGGAAGTACCTCTCATTTGGCCAATGGGTTGGGAAAAGTGGTTAGGGTTAATTAGTACTATCGACAAATGTGTTAGGTACAATTACATTCCCTATGACTAGGATGCATGATTTTTAACAATTAATCACTAAGGATCCAGCCTGGTAGGGGTTCTATCCCTAGACATGAGGACTTGCCTCTGTCATTTTGGAAAGAGTGACAGGGTCTTGTGACCCACCCTCTTTCAATCATTTCTTATTGGACTATGATATCAATCTTCAGCAGAGATAATACAAGTTGCGGATATGGGATAAGGAAAAATATGTAAATAAATATACTTAGCAAGAGTTAGTGCCCACAATTATCTATAGGTTCTTCAACACTTTAACACATACGGGTAAAAATGTAAATGTGCAAACTTACTAGAATTTAATTTACAAAGATACATGATCCAATTTACAAAGGGACATGCCTCTTGGGTATCTTGAGTATAAAATTCACTTGAAACTTTTTATTTTACACATTTCACTTATCATCTCTTACCTTTTTGTACTTATTATTGATGTCTTATCTATAACTACTGCCAATGATGATTTAAAGTGAATGCTACTGCAGTTTTAATGTGATTGCTATCAGAATATGAGGCAAATTTGTTATTGGGCTAATAAGACATTGAAGTAATTGTTTAAAGCATATAAAATACCATAAAATTTAACAAAATGAGTATTTTAGTATTTTATTAGCAGGTGTAACCACCCTAGAAGACTTCTCTAGATCATTTTCCTTGTGTGCGTCTGGTATTAGGAAATCAATTGATGGTATTAGAAAACAACACATGGTTTGGTTCATGCTTTGATGGAGGTTAACCACTTTTGTCCTTTTTCATAGAACACACTTCATATGAATATTATCTTATTGATTGTGGGTGGTTGAATTAGTTACTTGGCATGGATTTGCATGGTGCACTTTTTCTAGGTGATCTGTCATCATTATTACATGGATATTTTAGCGACACTTGGCATCTTTTGAACTCTATTAGAGAAATACCTCACCTTGTTTCCCTTGCACATATTGAGGTCATTAAGGAGGCTTTTTCTAGGAAAATATGTTGTTCTTAGAGGGATGCATGTGTGGGTTTTACATGATTTCACTTGCTATTCTTTGTATATTTAGAGCATTGTCTTGGAGGGCGCATGTGTGGATACATTCCACTTGATATTTTCGGAGATTTGACCATTTAATTTCTTGTGGAATGCTTCATATAGTTGGCACTTTGCATATTCATCCATGGCATTAATCGATACATGTGGATCGGTTTCACACATCTTGTGGATCACTTGTTATTTTTGAATGGATAATAGGAAGCATTCTCCTAAAAAGATTACTTTATTACTTTATCTCTCATGTGTCTTTGAGGATGCACTTAATGATATCCTATAGGTGTAACATGGAGCACATCCTTATATGTTGAATTTATTTTATTATATTCTTTCATGCATATAATTTAGAGAGAAGATATGTGTATACATTTAGCATGTTCAGTTGATTATCATACCTACTTTTAGTAGCATTCACTCTCATGAAGATCACCATGGTATTTTCACTCCTATTTTCATGAGGGTGAGTTCACTTGGAGATGTTAGTGTCCTAGTATCTTGACATGGTCAACCATGTATTGAGGATGAACCTAATTACTCCATATTTATATTATTTATTTGACTTGCCATAAAGTTAGTTGTCTAGAAAAATTATTTTTTATGATAAGAGAGAAGAAACTCCCTCTATAAAGAGGAGAATTATCTCCATGTAATAGTGGTTGATACTTGTGGTGTTTTTGGGAAAAGTATCCAATACGGAATGACCCTATCCCACTCTAAGGGTGATAGTACCTCAGCAACAATCGAAGCAAAGCTATCTAATATTTCTTCTTTATGAAAGTAAAATAGGGGAGAAAGAGATCCACTAACCGATGTCTTTCGCTAATGGTTGATCCAATCTTCTCTCCTTGCTGCTTGCTCCCAGCTCCTTACTCTTTCACTGGCCCAGCTACACCAAGATCCTGCAAAATGGCAAGAGAGGGAAACTACAAGAAGCATACATTCATAATTGATTCAAGGATTAGAATAAATCAAATACACAAGTATGACAATACATCATTGAGACACATGCATATAGAAGAACCTCAAATGCTTTATTAATGGAAGAAGTAAAGTTCAGGAAGTGATACAACCATAAGAGGCCCAATCCAGCATCACCTTCCAAGCAGAAAGAAAACTCCTCTTCACCTCCTTCAAAGCAAATCACCCACTAGCTCTAAACTCAAACCAACAACACTTCCTTACATTCACCAGATTCCAGCCTCCTTAGACCTCATGAGAGAGCTCTATATATAGGAGTTTTGGAGAAAAGATGAGTCAGCTTGAGAGCTGACTAGTGTCCTCTCTCACTTCAGTTATTCTTCAGTTCTTGAGTCCACTTGGAGGTTCTTGCTTCCACTTGGAGATTTGGAACCTCTTACTCATCACCAGTCGAATTCACTGATCCAAGTGTCATTTTGGAAGCTTCCTGGGCATTGACACCTTGAGGAATGAGTCTGCCACTTGTCCAAGTACGCTCAGCGCAGGTGGCCTTCTTTGCAGTTGACATTCAGTGCAGGTACAGAGTGGAGCACTTGACATTCAGCGCAGATGCTCAGTGGAGCAGTTGACATGATCCAGAATTTGCTTGTTTCTGAGTGTTTTCAGGTGGAGAACTGTTATTCAGTGCTGTGGTTTGCTGACCTTGTTCCTCTAGGGGTAGGAACAACATGTTTAGGGACTTTGGATCCCTTAGATTATGGACATTTCATGCTTCATGCTGTAAGGCACAAAAATGTCTATAACAGTTGCCCCCTAAAGTATGAGGTCGTTTATCGAGTGAAATGCTTTATCAGGAGGATCCGAAGTTCATTCAATCGCTGAGAGGTGACCTGTAATAAAATACAATACAATACATTATTTTTCATTCTGCTTTCATGATCTAGCTGAGGCGGGCATTCCCATGCTCAGCTTTATAAATTCATTTTGGTACATAGAACAGACGATCGTGTGATGGTAGACTGATAATTCTCTGCTGAAATTATCATCCTTTGAGTAGGATGATCATCTACTGCAATGATGTACATGTCAAATGTCTTTATATTTCCTGAATATATATCGCAGCCCGGATGGATGAAACTAGATCCGAGGTCTTCAAACTCGTTCGATCTTCACTCTAAGTACAAGTCGATCCATGTGAGAATTGCGCTGAAGTCGAACATAGAAAGACATCGCTTGATTACCGGCCAATGATGTAAACCGTTAACAAGCGCGAGAGGAATCACCGATAATGATAATGACCCTCAAGGTACTGCAGTAAAATTCACGTGGTGTGAATAAAGGACTTGGCGTCGAACACCACGTAAAATCTTTCGGTCGAAGGTCATTGATGTATACCTGTCACCGGAAGTGAGAAACTTGCCATTGAGGCATGCAAGCTTCAAAGTACTGGGGGTTTGTTCCTAGATCAACTCCTTGGATAATGAGCTGAAGTCGACAAGAAGCGATCCGTCAAAGGAGGGCCTTAATGAATCCCACATCAGTGACACGGAACGGAGCTAATGATTTTAGTGGAGGTGAAAACAATCTGTGACATATGATTCAGGGAGGCGGTCATGGATGGATGACGGATAATGTATGGCAGTGGATGGGACACGGTTGACTCTTTCTGAACAACATCTCTTGAACATATAACGACACTGATGCGATGGATCGATAGCATTACCCCAAATGGATGGTTTGGCGAGACCATGGTGATGAGACCGGTGAATGAAACAACCCAACCCGATGTGGTACGGAGGAAAAGTGTCATGTTCAAGAGCGACTCGCTACCATTAAAGCTTTGAGGTTCTCCCAATTTTTCCCCAGTCATTTCTGACCAGTAGCTCTTTATTTTTGTCAAGCTTGAGGAGGATAACATATGCTTGTTCTATAACCTGCCCTTCGGGCAAGCCCATCGCTATGTTTTAACGAGCCTAGCGATAAGGAAACTCGTTCTCGTCTAAAGACAAGTTTGTCGCTATTTAATCATTTTAACAAGTCTAATGACAAGGAAAACTCGGTCCTTTTCATTTTTAGAGAGTCTGAAAAGGTACAGAAAGTTAACTCCAAAATTCCTTTTTCGTCATCTAATCCCTTAAGTCCGAAAAAGTGTAAAACAATACAGAAGGGATGAGTTTTCGATAACTTTAACGAGCCGAATAAAACAAGCGCTCGACCTTTTTGTGCAATAATCCCTCAGGTCCAAAAAGATTAAAATTTAGAGGAGGGATAGCTCTTCCGGTCACTTTAACGAGCTGGAAGGCCAAAACTCGGCAAACTTTTCATATTTTACGAGTCAGATGAAAAGAGCTTAAAGAAGACTCGTCTTTTGAGGAACGAGTGATAAACAGGGATAGCAACTGATTCCAGGTACAGGTTGGAATTTTCCAATCACGGCAGTGTCACAAGGATGGCTAGGTGAAATCACTCTTTGCAGCTGTTCCTCAAAATGGGTAAACAATCATATGGAGGTGAACGATCGACCAAATGATGTTGGAGGTGGCAGGTGCAAACACGACCAAGGCTTTTTATGGCTGATAAATTTACGATCACAGAGGTTATTTACCGGAAATAGGTTCATTTTTTATTTAAAAATGAGCTTAAACTCTGGGGGAAACATTGCTCACTGCTTTTATTTATTTTTTAACGAGCATGAAGTCCGTGTTAAAACTGCTCGGATCTTGCGTTTATTTTTTAACGAGCATGAACTTTATGCTAAAACTGCTCGATTATACCAGTCATAAGATAAGAAATGTCCCCTGTGAGATCTCTATTTTTTAAGGAGTTTCATCTTCACTAAGCTTTACTCCATATCCTTTCTTTATGCAAGTTCGGAAACGACTAATCCAAAAAACAGATAAATAACCACTCTTTGCCTGCACTCCAAAAGGTTTGCATGCCCCCAGGTATAAAATACAATTTCAAGGCTGCCCCTCCTCCTTCCCACCTCTGTTTTTCTTTGGGTGTTCACAGCTACTTGTCGTCTTGCCAGTCTAATGTTAACGATACTTGTCTTCTCGTTATTTTTAACGGGTCTTACACGATACTTGTCTTCTCATCAGCCCAATTTTTAACAGATCTTTTGCAAGATCGCAAGAGAACAGTTACTTGCGACAAGAGAGCAGCTACTTGCGATAAGAGAAGAACACTACTCAAAGACAAAACATTTGTGTTATTGAGGGAGGCTTGCCTCTTTCTGGTTACCCAAAGATTGTTTCGTTAACTTCTTCAAACAAAAACATTTCCTCGGCACTGTCTACCGAAATAGACAAGGGTGAATGACTCTTGTCAAACACGTAACTTTGACAAAAGAATCCTATTCCAAAACAACCCCTCTTCCATCCACAGACGGGGTACGGACTAGTCATATTCTCTCGCGGAAATTATAGCTTATACCCAGGGTTTTTTCTGCCCGAAGCAGACCAGGATGCATGCCCCTTGGGTTCCAGTCCCATCTTTCTGAATCACTCGCACTCATCGGGAAGGAGGACTGGGGGTGGAGACATTTCTTGATTGAATAGACCATTCAGGGTTGGTATATGACTATTTGCGATGCGTGATCCCGGTAATGAAAGTTGGTCTACGAGCTTGACCATCCTTCCTTCGTGTGGAAAACACATTACTCTAAAGAGTGAGGAGACTATTTCTCCCATGCAATATATATAGTCTCGTCCAAGGAGTAGGTTATAATCCAAGGGTCCTTGAACGACCATCACGTTCATTTGAACGGTCTTCCCTTTCAATGTAACAGGCACATTGGGGAGGATCCCTAATGGTCGACTGGTTCCTTTATCAAAACCTGAGAGATTTCTTATCTCAGGCAAAAGCGCTGGGGAACCCAGTGCTTTCCAAGCAATAGAGGAAAGGATACTCACAGATGCCCCTTCATCAATGATAGTGCCAGCCATTACCATTCTGTATATTTGGACTATGATTCTGAATGGTATACTGGTTGGCAACCGGGGTCTGCCTAGTTGATTCCAATCAAAGGATACAACCAGGTTGCTTGGTGGTGGGATCGAATATACGGTCGTATATGACCCTGACGATGTTCCTTCCTGCGATAAAGGAATGGGTGCATTTCCCTGATGCTCATCAGAGTCTGTGTTTATGAAAAGATTCTGGATGGTGTCATCCTTATTCTCTTCAGTGAGGGTGTCATTTGAAGATGAGTCTTCAGTGACGGTGTCATTTGAAGATGAAACTTCTGAAGGGAGAACCGGGTCAACTACCGTTTTGACCTTTGGACTTTCGTCCGGTCTGGATTCAGTAGGTTCATTTTCAGTGACTGACGCTTCAGCTGACCACTTGAGCGGGCCAGCTGTATTCTCAACCAACGAAGGACTTGGCACGAGTTTTTTGTATCTAGGAGGAAGTCTCAACGGTGAAACCGGACGATCTTCCAAAACTCTCTTCGCTTCGTCTAAGAAGGGAAAACGGTGGATGGCGTGATCGCCTTCACACAGTCTGCAGGGGGATCTTACTCCCCCTCTTTGTCTTGAACCTTCACTTTCGCTGGTTGACGGTAAGCATTCAACATGGCTATCAGAGGTTGATGCTCCCGAATTGTGCAAGCGAGGGGACCAATCCCTTAGTATCCGGGGAATACAGGGACAATCTCTATGGAAGTGGTCTCCTCTACATATGACACATGGCGATTTAGGCCCGGTCTGTGCTGTGTGTGGATTTTTGTCAGATGTCTTTTGCTTGCCCCCAGTCGCCTTAGGCTCCTTCTTCTTCTTCTCTCTCTTCTTCTTCTCCTTCTTCTCCATGGGAGCTTGGCTTTTGCCGGCTCTACCTTGCGAAGACGAGGGATTGGAGGAAGAGTTATAGGAAGTAGAAGGCTGGTGGGCAGCTCTAGACTGATCTAACTGTTGACTCGACTGTTCAGGAACCATGGTGTTCTGAACTACATTGGTTGAGAATAGCCAAATTGGCAGGCCAATTGTCAGTCCTGGAAGCGACAATGTGGCCATGTGGGGCGCACCAACTTCTCCCCAAGAGGAGAAAGGACTAGGATTTCCATCATGGGGAATTCCTTGGTTGGGGCGTTCCATGTTTTCAACCTACAGATCAACGCAGGAAAAGGAGGTGATTATGTTCCGTTTAAAATAAATTTTATAACGACGCTTTAGACACAACTTTCTTTTTCACTTTTTAAGAGTCGAGAAAAAGCTAAAGATGACTCGAGTCTCCTTCGATGTTTTAACGAGCCCGAAGTGACAAATGCTCGGATGGACTTTTTCAGTTATAGAGTTTGAAAAAGGCCAAAAGAAACTGCTCTGGAGATCTAGGCAGAGGGTGTGCCAAACCTTTCGCAAAACCACAGAATACGTTTTACGGTACGGGTGGTCGATCTTCGTGAATGCTGTGTTCACTGCATTGCGATCAGTAGGGCAGCCGACACGGCTTCCTATGGATAAAGGCTTTGTTCCTATAGGGGTCTCCCAATATATACGCGACGGTATGTGGGAGCACAAGTCCGTATTTATACTTATCGCTTCACCGTGGAGGAATCACCCAACCACTCAACGCTAAGATATCACGTTTAACGACGCCAGAACACGTCTCTAGCTTAGACCTCTATGTGTTTGCGTTATGTTTCAAAGCGTTGTTATGTAAATTCAATTCATTTTTAAGTTGATCTTGTTTAGCAGTTTGCCTTTATGGATCACCACGAGATGTATAATACAACTTCCTAAATGCAGTCTAAGATGATAAGCAAGCTTTTCAATCTTTTCGACTTATGAAAATCTTAACTACTGAGGGAAAAGAAAGACATCATCTCTTCACACAAATCATAGAGCACACGCTAATGCACTTTCTCCTAAATCAACATGCAAACTTACGAATGCAAAATGCACAATGCAGGTATTTCTTTTCTCTTTCTTAATGTTGATGTACTACAAAAAGAAAGCTGTTGTATAACTTTGAATTCAATTTCAAGTGAAAGCAAACAAGCTTTGTCCAAAATCAAGACACCTTAAGATTTACTGGTTTCGACACTAGAAATACATAAATTCAAACCATATGACGAAAGCAAAAGCTCAATCAGCTATGAACAACAAACAAACTAACTCTTAAGATCAATACGACACTTATCACAGGTCTAGATCTAAGAGGCCACAGCAAGACTAGTTCACTTTTCGTTATGGGAAACTGCAAATGATATAAGAAATACACAAAGAACAAATACAGTTTCTTTATACAACCGAGGCGGAATAGTGGCAAGGAAAGGTGGTTTCAGATAGGTACATTGACTGATAACAGGCTGCAAAAACAAGGATGAAAACAGGGCAATAAACAGCAGGGAACCCCAGTTGCACAAGGAAAAACTGGTTCAGCGCAGGTAGTACACTGTCAGTTTGACATTCAGCGCAGGTAGCCCCTTCGGGACCTGCGATGAAATGCAGACTGCCTTCACAGTGCCTGCAATGAAGAGAGAAACTCTCGTTTCTCTTGGTTTCCGGGTCACAGATTGCTCAAAAATTCACAGTTTTTGGCCAAATCAAAAGCTATCAATCAAGTACACACTAAAGGGTAATTAGGAGGATGAAAAGCTATCACTAAGAGCTGTTCAGAGTCCTTGTGGATCAGCTCTTCAAATCATAAACATGCCCAGAAACTGAGCTAGAGTAGCTGCCCTCTACTTTGCATTTGAAAGATCCAAATGCAGTTCGATTCGGTACTCCCTGTGTTTAGGAAATGAATAGCAAAAACACAAACAACCAACAAGATACGGTCCCCAGCGGAGTCGCCAATTTGTTGTTGGGAAAAGTATCCAATACGGAATGACCCTATCCCACTCTAAGGGTGATAGTACCTCAGCAACAATCGAAGCAAAGCTATCTAAGATTTCTTCTTTATGAAAGTAAAATAGGGGAGAAAGAGATCCACTAACCGATGTCTTTCGCTAATGGTTGATCCAATCTTCTCTCCTTGCTGCTTGCTCCCATCTCCTTACTCTTTCACTGGCCCAGCTACACCAAGATCCTGCAAAATGGCAAGAGAGGGAAACTACAAGAAGCATACATTCATAATTGATTCAAGGATTAGAATAAATCAAATACACAAGTATGACAATACATCATTGAGACACATGCATATAGAAGAACCTCAAATGCTTTATTAATGGAAGAAGTAAAGTTCAGGAAGTGATACAACCATAAGAGGCCCAATCCAGCATCACCTTCCCAGCAGAAAGAAATCTCCTCTTCACCTCCTTCAAAGCAAATCACCCAATAGCTCTAAACTCAAACCAACAACACTTCCTTACATTCCCCAGATTCCAGCCTCCTTAGACCTCATGAGAGAGATCTATATATAGGAGTTTTGGAGAAAAGATGAGTCAGCTTGAGAGCTGACTAGTGTCCTCTCTCACTTCAGTTATTCTTCAGTTCTTGAGTCCACTTGGAGGTTCTTGCTTCCACTTGGAGATTTGGAACCTCTTACTCATCACCAGTCGAATTCCCTGATCCAAGTGTCATTTTGGAAGCTTCCTGGGCATTGACACCTTGAGGAATGGGTCTGCCACTTGTCCAAGTACGCTCAGCGTAGGTGGCCTTCTTTGCAGTTGACATTCAGCGCAGGTATAGAGTGGAGCACTTGACATTCAGCGTAGATGCTCAGTGGAGCAGTTGACATGATCCAGAATTTGCTTGTTTCTGAGTGTTTTCAGGTGGAGAACTGTTATTCAGTGCTGTGGTTTGCTGACCTTGTTCCTCTAGGGGTAGGAACAACATGTTTAGGGACTTTGGATCCCTTAGATTATGGACATTTCATGCTTCATGCTGTAAGGCACAAAAATGTCTATAACATGTGGGTTTAAGGAGCACCCTCATTGGGATACATGTATACATCATTGTCTTGGAGCTTTATGGAATATTGGAGGTATGAAATCTTATTTATCTGAGGCTTTTATGTGTGCAACTCATTTTTTAATAAGTTGTTTATTGTTGTAGGAAACCCCTAAATAATTTGCAATGGGCCAGAGTATTCTAACAAGATTGTTGTACTCCTCATCTTAAATTTAATTTATGAATCCTAATATGTGGTTCTTTAATGAGGTATTATGCACTATACGTGCATCTAAAATAGTAAAATCTGACTTATAAACTTTATGTATAATGTGTAACCTAAGATTAACTTTAATGTTTCATTGTCCTTTTTCCTTTAAGTAGATTTGATCGTTACATTCACTCCCATTTCTTATAAGAAGTAGGAGAGCATATAGGGTCACACAACTAGTTGCTACAACATTGATCAATAAAGGTATTGGAAATTGGTAAAGTCATATGTCATAGTATTAACAATATTTTTCATCATCATGTACCTTAGGTTGGCTATAATACCCTAATAAAAGCTACTTTTCCACACTATCTAAAAGCTAGTAATCAAGTGATGATAAAACTAAAGAATACAAAAACTATTATAATAGAAAACGAGATGATCAATCTCTACATCTCATCTCCTATCCCTTCACCATCAAAGGCTAATGATATACACTCTTATATCTGATATAAAGAGAATTAAGGAAAAGGTATAATGGAACTTAATATCATTGTTATAAAGAGGAAGAAGAAATCATACATAATATCATTCAATCTAAAAAAAATGATAGTCAATGAATATTTTAGATACAATGATATTTTACTCCATGAACAATGGGTAGTCTTAACCTATATAGTGTTAACCAATATTAGATATCATTTGTTGGGATTCAATTGTGTTAAGTAAGTCATTCATCTATGACCATTTCCATGAGACGTAGTCATAACTAACTAATTTCTCAAGATTTTTGAATAGTCCACTTAGCACTCATTGCATTGGGTGATGCTCACAGGGGTGAACAAGTGGGATTGAAACTAGTGAAATGAATCACATAGCATCAATCATCACTTCTGGGGCTTGCACCTGGTAACCAGGACTTCCCAGGAGGTCACCCATCCCAAATCGCCTTTGGCTCAAGCGCGCTTAACTGTGGAGTTTTCCCCACAATCAAGCCCACTTAGCTTGCTACCCCATTTGCAAAACATTAGCAAGTATTGTGCCTCATGAACCATTCAAGTAGAGTTCCCTTCACTCTTTTGAATTAAGTATTGGGGGTTTTCATAGTGCATTATATTAGATATCATTTGTTGGGATTCAACTGCGTTAAGTAAGTCATTCATCTATGACCATTTCCATGAGAGGTAGTCGTAATTGACTAATTTCTCATGATTTTTGAATAGTCCACTTAGCACTCATTGCATCGGGTGATGCTCACAGGTGTGAAGAAGTGGGATTGAAACTAGTGAAATGAATCACATAGGATTGGGCTTGCACATGGTAACCAGGACTTCACAGGAGGTCACCCATCCCAGATCGCCTCTGGCTCAAGCGCGCTTAACTGTGGCTTTTTCCCCACAGTCAAGCCCACTTAGCTTGCTATCCCATTTGCAAAACCTTAGCAAGTATTGTGCCTCATGAACCATTCAAGTAGAGTTCCCTTCACTCTTTTGAATTAAATATTGGGGGTTTTCGTAGTGCATTATATTAAATATCATTTGTTGGGATTCAACTGCGTTAAGTAAGTCATTCATCTATGTCCATTTCAAAACCAATATTTCTTGTGGTCACTATGGAGGTTGTTGAAAATAGCATCCTATGCTTTCTACTAGTATCTAACATTAGTCAAATACATGAGACCATACTACCCACAATTGCAATTTAACATCTTTCCAAGATGGAGTACATGTACTTTAATAATGTGTATAAACATAACAAATTTAAATGAGAAATAGTTTGAGGTAGTCAAGACATAACATATAATGTATGGTCAATGCCATTTTGGTGGAGAAATTGAATAATCTAGAAGTTATATAAATAGATAGATAGATTAAAAATGTAATATAAATTTATTTAATGTAGATATTTCAAGTTGGAGAAAGATATATTTTCAATAAAAAGAAAAAATAGAATTAAAATAATTGCCTTTAATATTTTTAATAAAGGTGGAAAACCTATCATAACTCACTTGTCAACCAAGAATGATGATAGTCATCACTGAAAATGATATCTAGGAGCATGTGTTAACTCATCATCATTATTCAAATAAAACCAAGATCCCAAAATAACTTGTTAGGTGGTCCACAATGAAGTAAACTCTCATCCAATTAAGTCTTACATGATCAAAAGGTGGTTTTCAGCCTAAAAAATAATAGGAACAGAGCCAATAACCCTCCAATGGAGTCACATGTTTTTTAAAAGAATTTAGCTTTAATCCCATATATGAAATCAAACATGATCCCAATTACATTTTACTCTCTTTAACCATAGAGAAAAATAAATCTATATTTACATAAAACATCATAAATAATAGCATCTCACACGGAAGCTCAATTGGTGATGTCGTGTTATGAAGTATGATGTAAATTATGAGATTCAAGGTTCAAATCCACTGTGGGTCAAACCAACAAAAAAAACATCATAAATTACAACAATAATAATAATTATCCTCTTCGAGGTGTATTTCAATTGGTGATCGCCACGAAAATGAAGTCTTGTGAATAAGAAACGAGTTGTCTTTAGTGTGACTTTTTGGAACCTTTACCAGTGGATTTTTCCGGTCTAATTTCTCTAAAATCTGGCAGGAATTCATTGAAATCACAAGTTTTATGGGTAACCCCTGTACAATAAAAGTGTCTTAGGGGTTTTTCAGGGTGCTGAATACATATATACAATAAAAAACCTAGTTTAAATAACACAAATTAAGGTTTGACCACAAATTTGTTTGTCGGATTCCGGCACTGAAAACTCCAAAAAGTTGCACTAAAGACAACTCCAATAAGAAATAGAAGGTTCAATTCCCTTGGACATAACAGTTGGTGATCACCATGAGAATGAAGTCTTGCGAATAAGAAATAGAAGGTTCGATTCCCTTGGACATAACCCGGTCTATGGAGAGGAGGATAAGTCATAGACCCTCATAAATTGGTAGTTTAACCTATGATCTAGAAATATGAAGACCAATGGAAATTAGAGCGAGAATCCTAGACTCCGACGGGATGCCTATCCTTCTAGTCTTACTATAACAGGCCATGATGTCCCCTGTGAAATTTGAAACTGAATAAAATGAATAACATCTCAATAAAACAACTACCCTATCATCCTAAAAAAGACACATAATATAAATGTTTACAATGAAACAAATCAATCTCACCCTCCATGTAAAAAAAGGGATATATAATGAATTAACAATTGACATAATATTGTGTCTTAGAGTCATAATTATTTTTTTATGATGACTTGTATTCTATTCTAAGGTATTAAAAATTATATAATTAAAATTAAATAATAATAAATAAATTATTTAAATTTATAAATAATTATAAATACTAAGTTTGAGGTGAATTAAAATTATTTATGATGAATGGAAGTGTTCATTTTTTAAATATAAATAAATTTAAAATATAAAATAATAATAATAATAATAATAATTATTATTATTATTATTATTATTATTAATTGAATTATAATAATAATAATTTTTGTATATTTATTTTTATTCTTAATTAATAATTGAATTATAATAAATTTTATTTTATTAAAAAAATATAATCTCATTGTTATCATTTTTTGTTAATTTTAATTAAAATTTGATGATTTCTAAAAACTCAAGTTTAAATTGTTTAATTTGCATAATTAGAGTGCTCCAAGGATTTTCAATATTGCTAAATTTATTTATGCATTTAAAAATATATTTTAAACAACAAAAAGTTCTTAAAATTATATTGCTATATTTTAGTGCATTCTAGTAAAAAACTATTACATCTGTAAATTAGATTAAACCTAATTTTTTACATTTATGATAGCCCTTTTAAATTATTTTAAAAAATTATTAATTACTTTGAAAATATAATCATTAAAGTAATTCAGCCCTTTTAAATTATTTTAAAAAATTATTAATTACTTTGAAAATATAATCATTAAAGTAATTCAAAATTCATTAGTTATTTTGAAATGGAGTTGTCTATAATGCGACTTTTTGAGATTCCGGTGACGGAATCCGGCGGAAGAAATTGAGCTGAAATCATGATTTGTTGCAGTTAAAATGGTTTTTTAACTGCATATTCGGATTCAGCACCCTGAAAAACCCCTGGGACAGTTTCATTGTGCAGAAATTAGTTATCAAACTTGGATTTCCATAAATCACTGCCAGATTTTCACCGGAAAAAATCGCCGGAAAGGCTTTCAAAAAGTCGCGTTAAAGACTACGGCTTTTGAAATATCATCCTTTAATGATAACAATATTAACGATTTATGAAATTGTCAACTACCAAGAACGCACTAATTTGGTTTAAGGAACAATCTTACAGTAAATGCTTTTGACATGTACATATTCCAATTGTTGTTCTTGTCATATTCCACTTGTGGCTAAGGAGTCCATATTCCACTTTGCTATTGGAAACTAGCTTTTGGTCGGGATGGGAAATATATCCACATTTATTTAGAAAGATGAAATCATAACCAAGAATATTGTAGCAATGGAACCGAAAGTTAAAAAGCTAAAAGATAATTGGGTTAAACCTAAATAATTTAATTAAATAACAATATTCTGAAACACAACCTAACAAAGATAATTTTTGATTATTACAACATTTTAAAACACATCATAACAAACATGTTTGTTTATTGATAATACCCTAAAAAATAATCATTTAATATCATGTAGTAGTTGATGGGTGATATAGTCAAATAGCAATTATTTAAAAACACATAACCTAACCTACATACTATTCACTGATAGTGGAGATAAAAATGTTATTGTATTTTTAAAATACATAGATACTATTCAGTGATAGTGGAGATAAAAATGTTATTGTATTTTTAAAATACATAGATGCTATTCACTTATAGTGGAGATAAAACTGTTATTGCATTTTTAAAATACAATACAAACATAGATATTTGTTGATGGATAATATACTCAATAAATAATCATTTAAAATCACATAATAGTTAAGTTATGTAGTAAAACAACACTCATTTAAAAACAAATAACATAGATGTTATTCATTGAGAGCGATAAAAGATATTATTGTATCAAACAAGGTTGATAAGTTGCTCTAGGCATTAAAAACATATATTGTATCGTTTTGATTTTAATGGTTGGTTTAAAAGTATATTATATACATTATTATTTAAGATTCACTTTACTATTATTACAATAATAGTAATAGTTATGATATAAGAGGTATATTTGATTATTAAATTATGTTTTATCAAAATAAGTAATTTATTGAACTTGTTGTATATATTAATATATGTAATTAAAAATATATTATTGTATATAATTGTGTATAATATTTGATTTGTTAGTTTATGGAGCAATTGTTTTTTTTAAGGATAATATAATTAATGAAAACAATAAGATTGATAAATATTAAGCTGGATTGATGGGAGTTTGATAGGTTTTAGGGTTTTTGAAGTATTATGGGATGTTGTCGTTGTGGTTTGTTAATGATAAGATTTCTTTTGATTATTAGAGGTTGGAACTTTTATCATAAGGCTAGCATGTGGAGGTTGAGTTGGTATATTATTTAGTGGAATTCATTGAAGGAATGTAAATTTGGTCAGATCCATGTAATCGACATCAAACCGGTGCTTAGGTGTCTATGGACCCATTTCCATCCTAAATTCAACTTAGTTTCGGATCTACTAAGCATCAAGAGGGATCAAATCTCTTTCACTCTAAAAGAGGTTTGCATCTCAAGATATTTGATCCCTCTCGGTACTTGGTAGATACAAAGTTAAAATGGATCTAGGCTAGTTTAATTATTAATTATAATTTTTAATATAGTTATTTATTTTATTTTATTTTTAGTTTTAGTTTTATGTAAATTGACTGAATCTAAATGTTAAACAAGACATTACATTACAACATCTCTACCATATTGGGTTGGAGAGCACCTCTCAATGCAATCACAAAATAAATTAATGATTTAGAATCCAAAATATTTGATAAAAACAAAAAACTATCATTTATAAATTATAATAATAAAAAATAATTGATGAAAGGGGTTGGATCCAATGGTAGAAACTGAGTTTTTCACCATTGGGCAAGGTTCAACTCCCATGGGGGCTTCCTTGGAGTCATGTGGCACCTTGAGATAACAATTGAATGTGTGTTTGCACCTAGAGAGACCATATTAAATGGTTTGTGACATGTGCACATATAAGCGGGGCAAAGCTCACTCCCATGTCTTCCTTTTTTTGAAGGTCAAAAGATCTTACCTCGAGTGGTTTGGTGAACAATTCATTTCTCCAGTTGTGTGGGTTCAAGTCTCTAAAGACATATTACAACTGACCTGTTTATGGCATTTATGAACTGATATTATCAAGAGTGTAGTAATTTGGGGTAAGGAACAATCACATCGGGTATGCTTTTGACATTTATTTATTAAAAAGATGAAATCATAACAAACCAATGAAAAGTGAAGTTAAAAAACATAACTAAAAATAGTTGTGCTAAGGATAAATAATATAACTATACACAATCATTTTAAAACACATAAAACACCTAATATAGATGTTTTTTTATTGATAATATGGTCCAATAATTGTGATTTAAAACCACACATAAAACACCTAAGATATATATTTGTTGATTGATAATAGGGTCCAATAATTATGATTTAAAATCACATAATACTTGAAAAATAATTTTAAAATGATAATAAACATTGTAACATCCTCTGGTTGATTTTCCATGTAAATAAAATAATACCAAGGTCATGGGGCACATATTCTAAGTTGAATGTTGGGAAAAACATAGTGATGGATATCACTTGTGATTAATTAATGGCTATGGAAATTGCTAAAGGCAAAGAGGCATTAGTTGACATTTTATTTATTAAAATAAAGGAAAATAGGAGAAAAGGAAGGTGAAGAGACACAAATTTGCATGCTAAGGAAAATAGATGAAAAATTGAGGAAAATGAAGAAAATAGAGGCTTCATTCACAGCTTTTGCCAGTCTAGTTTTGGAGCTCTCATTCCATTCTCTCATTCTCTCATACTCTTACACACTTACAACATTCTTGGAGCATGTTTCGAGCACTCTAGTATTCACTTGGATTTAGAGAAAGAAGGCAAAGGAAAGTAGGAAATCGCAAGGGAATAATTGTATCAACAGCTAAAGCTGGATTTCTTTGCAAGTAATAGGTTAGATGTGTGATTTCCTTACTGATTTATGGACGCATGGTATATGAATGTGATTTTTTGGTTATGTGTTGTCATTGGCATGGATATTTTCCTAGATTGACAATGGTTTTAGCCTTGCCTTTCCATTTATTAGATAGCCATGGTGTTGTAGGTTTTTCCACTTGATTATTTTTCTGATTGGTGCTCATGTTCCTTATGGTTGTGGATTGGAACAAGTGCTCTAGAAGCCATTGAACAACTTTGGTTCAGTTACTAGTCCTGGAGCCTTGGTTGGGACAAACACTCTTGAGCCCTTGGTGGGTCGAGTTACTAGTCCTTGGAATTGTGTTGGACAAATGCTCTAGAGCCCTGGAAGGTTGTGGGTTGAGTTACTAGTTCTTGGAGCCCTAGACAGCTTGGGTAGAGACCGATATGGTTGGTGCTGGTTATGAACATTTCAAGTCTGAAATCCTATTGCAGCAACTGGAAATTATTTTTCTAAATGTTGATTAATTTAACAATTTATCTATTATGAAAAATACCAAATAATTCACATTAAAACCTTCACAAATAAAACTACAAAATAAAATAACATTGGAAACTAAGAAAAGTCTAGCACACACACATAAAAAAATTAACACAGTTATTTTTGGACAAATGTCCTCAGAAAAACCCAACTTGGGAAAAGACGTGTAATAGTTAAGGGTTTTGTTATTATGTAGAAATGAGAGAAAATGCGAGTACAACTGAATGCCAAATCTAGAAATCCTATAAATAAATATACTGCCAAAAATATAGTGAGGAATTTCCCTCACCCCACAGGAAAATCTGGGCTCTAACTACATCCAAGTGAGCTGTCCAGACTGCCTCTGCATAGACTTGTGTCACCTAGCACAATCCCTTTTGTGCTCAGTCTAAATTAGCTTCTCCCCAAATTGTCTAGTCTTCTACTGACTGGGAAAATATCTCTCTTGGCCTCTGGAGTGGTTTTCCTCCCTCTAGAACTGAAACTTGATTTTTACCCAATAGAATCGAACTACCTTTAGAGGCTTTTGCATAAACCAGACTATGGTTATCTTTGCCTCTTTGCAATGCACTCGCTAGATCTTGAAAACCTTCCTTCGAACTCACTATCCCTACCCCTCTCTGTCTCTGCTTCCCTACTGAATGTCGAACTCTTCCAGTATTGTTAGCTCTCTGAAAAATTGAGTTGTCCAAGGAAAGTGACCTCTATGTGTTTCTCACAAGTGCATTCTCCATATACCCATTGAATTCTTCTTATAATCCTCTGTTGGACCTCCAACGATCAATATTAAAACTTAATGAAGGGCCTTAATAAATTTTTTGTTGATCTTTGTGAGTTTCTAGATGATTCACGCCTTATCTCAATTAGTTATGATTAGTTAGCCACTTTTTCTAAGTTTAGACTTAGGAAATAATTAAAAATAGGCTAATGATATAATTGAGACACTTCTAGGTGGAATTTCCAGAAACTATTTATGGGTTATGGATAAATCATATGTTTTAGTCTCTCCACAAATTTTCGAGACTAAAACACCTCTGAATCTATAGAAACTAACACTCCCTCTCAGTGAGGAAGGTGTTATCTCTCTCTAGTGCTATACATCCTATCACAACACCCTGATTCTATACCACCCTCTATCACACTACTAATGTCTACCCACTTCCCACCAACCATTATGATAATCTGATGCTGCATCTGTGTGTTGCTGTTGAAACTTCTATACTACTGCCAACTCTACATCTACATTGAAATTCCCTCTCATATGTTGTTGTTGCAACTTCAACCACTACAACTGAGAAACATCCTAAATATTGAATCAACTGTGTTCAGTATGATGCATCTGTCTTTTGAGTCCTGACTGCTACATGCCTCTACACTTTCCACTAGGAATATAAACTGTTGTTGACTCTACTATTGAGCCACCTACTCTTCTACCAACACTCCATTGCACTCCTTAGCTCTTGACTACGACTAGTCTGCAACTGTCACTCCAGAATTTGACTGCAACACTGACATTGATCCATCCTGCTACTAAATATTGTGGGCCCCTATAGCAAGGTGATTATCCATGAGGAGGACACCTTAATGTACCCTACCCATGTATGGGTTTCTATGGGACTACAAAATCTAGATTGCCCCACCTATTTCATGGAGGTATAACTGCAAACATCACGAAGTATTCTTCCAACCTGGAGTACAACTTATCAATATTCGTGCATGTTGTCTCCTGGTCCTTCTTGTCCTACTTTTCCTTCTTCCTAAAAGGACATTGAGTACTGCAGTGTCCAAACTCGCCACACTTGAAGCACTTGACCTTTGGCAAGTCCTTCTTCTTCTTCTTTTCCCCTGTCCATGACTGGGACCCTTTGATGCTAGGGCCCGATTCTCCTCTTTATCCTTCATCCCCTTTTTGTTGTTGCTACTAGTGTTACTCTTAAATAGATCCCACCTCAACTCCTCCTGTTGGAGATCAAACCACATCTTGTCCCACTTAAGCAAGGTGTCTTTGCTCAAGATACTCTAGAAAAATACCCGCTAGCCATCTAAGACATTGTTTAGTGCTAATTGTAAAATTTCTATGGGTTGGGGTGCTTCCCAAATAGTTTCTTAATGATCTCAGACTTCCTAAAGTTTGGTGAGGAAGTCATCTATGCTCTCGCCCTTCTACATCCTTATGCTTCACAGCTTCTCTTGGAGAAACATGTTGTGTCGCTTGGAAGAACTCTGAAATAGCTCGGAAAGAGAATCCCACATATCTTTGGCTATCCATTTTTCTTCCACATGTTAGACTAGATAGTCTCGAACTCCTTCCAAGATCATCCTCTTAGCCTTCACCATTTTTCTTATGTACTCCTTGAGATGATCGTCATCCTAGGGTACTACTACCATATTCTCTACGTATGTATTCAGGTTGTATTCATCTAGAAGTAAGGACATCCTAGCCTTCCTGATTGCATAGTTGGAAGCTCCCTCCAAATATCTTGGTCTCTGAGACTTGTTGTGGACATCTCCGAAACTACCAAAAACTCCCTATTTCCCTCTGCCTGGTTGTTGGTTATACTATTCGCACTCCCTTTTGGAGTGAAGAAATCTTCTCTCAACTACTGCCAATCTGCAACCGAAAAATCAAACTTCTAAAACTCGAAGTCCCCTGAGAGAAAATTTCCCTATGTGTGTTCTTTTCTCTTCCATTTGACATTGATTCTACTATTGAAAAACCCTACGCATCCAACCAATGAATCTTCTTAGCGAAAATATGAGCTACTATTTCTTCCTCTTCCTCCTGGAATCACTACCCGGGAAAATTTAATTTTCCACCATCATGCAACTGGAAATTGAACTTTCCCAATAATTCAAACTACTTAGATAGGCATTGCATAGCCTCTGAGAATTTTGGCTTGCTTCTCCCTCTGAATAGTGAAATTCTCTTCTTCCACTTCTAAGATTCTCGTCTCATCAATCACGCTCTGATACAATGTGGAAATTTCAAGTTTGAAATCCTATTGCATCAACTGGAAATTATATTTCTAATTGTTAATTAATTTAACAATTTATTTTCTATGACAAATACCAAATAATTCACACTGCAACCTTAAAAAATAAAACCGAAGAAGAAACTAACATTGGAAACTGAGAATATTCTAGTGCACACATAAAAAAATTAACACAATCATTTTTGGACAATTGTCCCTAAAAAACCTAACTTGGGAAAACGGTGTAAAGGTTGAGGGTTTTATTATTATGCAACAGTGAAAGAAAAACTAAGTACATTTGGATGTTGAACCTGAAAATCATACAAAGAAAAATACTAGCAAAAATATAGATAGGATTTTTCCTCACTCCACAGGAAAATATGGGCTATGACTGCAGCTCCATGTGAGTAGTCCAAACTGCCTCTGCATAGACCTGTGTCACCCTAGCACAATCCCTTATGTGCTTAATCTGAATTAGTTTCTCCTCAAGCCGTCTAGTCTGCTGCTAACTGGGAAAACGTCTCTTGTGGCCTATGGAATGGCTTTCCAGCCTCTAGAATTGAAACTTGATTTTTCCCTAGTGGAATTGAATTGCCTCTAGAAGCTTCTATGCAGCTTTTGCATCAACCTCACTATGGCTATCTCTACCACTCTGCAATGCACTCGCTAGATCTGGAAAATCTTCGTCTGGCCTCACTGTCCCTGCCCCTCCTTGTCTCTGCTTCCCTATTGAAGTTTGAACTCTTATAGCACTACTCACTCTTTGTAAAATCAAATTGTCCAAGGAAATAAAACTCTTCATGGTTATGAAAAGTGTGTTCTTCATCTACCCATTGACTTCTTCTTATAATCCTCTGTTGGACCTCCAATGGCCAAGATTAAAACTTAATCAAGGGCCCATATTAATTTGCTGTCAATCCATGTGAGTTTCTAGATGATTCACACCTTATCTCAGTCAATTCTAATTAATTAGCCACTTTTCCTAAGTTTAGACTTAGGAAATAATTAAAATTGGGTTAATAATCTAATTGAGCCACTTATATGTTGAATTTCCATAAAAAATTTATGGGTTATGGAGAACTCATGTGTTTTAGTCTCTCCACAAAGTTTCGAGACTAGTACACCTCCAAAGCTACAAAAACTAACACTGGTGATGTCCAACTGTAGAGGTGGAATCACTATGGTTGAGAGTTGAGGTGGTTTGGCCTATAGAATCCCTGGTTGGTTTTGTTCCATGAGATCCCACGTTCATGATTGGAATATGGCACAGGGGTTATTGGCTAAAAGAGAGATTTGGTTTAACCCAATCTATGGTTAGGTGGTATGTGGAAGTCCATGACTTGGTTGGTATTTTCATATATTAATAAGAGTCATTCTTCTACTATGACCCATGTATATACTTGTAGTGATTATGTTGGTGATATTATGGCTGATTTTCCATGGTTCTTATGTGATCTAGGAGGATCTCATCAGATCAGTTACACAGGTTCAATTTTGTCATCAGTATTCAGGTCCTGTGGCGTCAGCTTCGACAATGGTGTTTATTGTTTAGGTTGCCTAGTAATGTATATGGTTTTTCATGGTGTTTAGTTGATATGGTTTTGTACCTGGCTATCGACATGAGGCTGTCGTCAATTCTGCTAGGATATGGTTGTCGACATGGGTTTATCATTCGCCTTGCAGAGTTTGGGTGTCGATAAAGGTTTGTTGTCGTGTGGGGTTTGAATGTTACTTTGTGAAAATTGGTTGTAAATAGGTTTTTATATGATGTAAAAACTAAACCTAGCCTTAAAAATCTATGGTGAAAACCATGTATCATTAATCCTAAAGTCTAAACCTAGAACCTAATGAAAACATTCAAAAAAATGCATTAAAAACCTAAGGTCTAAACCTTTACCATGTAAAACAAAAACATTAAACCTATCATATACACTCTATCAGACCATATTGCAACATTATGCATTAAAACCATATTAAAAAAACAGTGTAATACATTACAAAATCCTATGTTATAAACCCTCGGACTATGTAAATACAATAATAAACATTGCAAATACATTTTAAATTACAAACACAATCCTGATCGCGGGGTTTAGACCACGTCGGAATCGTGACCATGTGAGCGGTTGGGCAATGAGGGTTACAAACAACAGAGTTTAACTGAGTGGGAGTCCACCTAACTGTAACCGCAGTGGGAACTATGCCATGTGAGTAGCTGCGGGGATTAGCCATCGGGGTTAGCGCTGGGAGTCAAGACCGTTAGTGGATACGCCAGGCGATAGCTATCACATGAAAACCACAGATAGTTGTTCGCGCTGGAACCGTCGGAGATAACGGCTAGGTGGCATGGTGGTCCTGTTCACATGTGGAAAATCAACCATTCCACGCCATTACCTGAATTTAAATAGGCTAATTATAACATAATGTTTTTTTTTTAGGTTTTTTTGGTGAGTTTTGACTATTTTAATTAAATCCCCATGTAAACCTAATAACTAGATGTCAAAACATGGTATGACCGAGACTCATAAACCCAAATTTCAGCCATTCATGCCTATCTTAGCCATGATAGCCTCGAATGAACCTGGGGGGTTATAAATTCATCATTTTTCTCATGTAAAAGGGGATGAGAGTGGTTTTGAGTTTCATGTGCAAGTTCTGGAGGGATATAGGCTGTTTCTGTTTTCAATGTAACAGGAGCATTGGGAGTCGGAATTGGGAACTGTGATAGGTGTTGGAAAGTTGGTTTAGAGAGATTTCTTATGACAGTGACCAAAAGTGCTTGCATGCACATTCAGTTTGGTCAAATTTCTGTGTAATTGACCTCTTCGGTTTCAATCCTAATAAAGCAGTCGCCCATCTTGAAAGCGGACCCGGAGACATAGTCCATCAGGGATGAACTCCGTAATCAACCTTGTTTTCTGGTATTGAGGTATATTTTCTGTTTTTACTTCTGTTTCGCATCTTACTTATGTTTTATCAACTGTCTTAAAGTCTTTCTTCTCAAGCAGTTCTCATGGTTTTAGCACTTTAAGTTAACATTCAATTCATTGTTGGCATAATCAATTCTACTTCAATTTTAACATATGATCATTTCAGATCATATAATTTGGTATCAGAGAAGGTTTTGGTTTGTAGAATTTGTCAGTGAATGTTAACCAGGTCAAAGTCACAACGTGGAGAAGGAATCCTCGAGGAGATTGATCTGGAGATTCGAAAGTGAAGTGTCGTTCATAATTCAACCATGACAGGATATGATGTAGGTGAAAATCATGAAACTAAGATGAGCGATGAACAATTTCAGCAAGCATTCTTGACCATGCAGCATATGTTGGGAGAACTCTACGAAGACAATAAGGCGAGACATGTAGCCTCTTCTTCAAAGACATCGAATAAGGACAAAGGTAAAGGCAAGGCTGATAAACCTCCTTCACCTCCATCATCTCCATCATCATCATCATCATCTTCTTCTTTCAGTGTAGAATTTGAAACAGAAAAGAAACCTAAGAAAAAATATCTTTTGAAATTTGATGTAAAAATTGAGTTACCTATTTATGATGGAGAAATGAATCCTAAAAAGCTAGATAACAGGATTAAGTAGTTAGAAGTGTATTGTCGTATTCAGAAAATTTTTGACGATAAAATGAAAATTCAATTAGCTACACTTAGAATGGGGGGAAAATCTTAATCTTATGGGAAAGTAAAACTCAGATAGATGTAAAGCAGAAAGCTAAAGTCACCTCTTCATGGTCTAAGTTTTTAAAAGATCTTAGGAAACAATTATATCCTTTCGGATACATGCAGCAAGTTGTTATTGATTTGCAACATTTGAGGCAAGGTAAAGGGTAGAGTGTTCAAAAGTTTACTCAGGAGTTTAAAAAGAAAGCATTTGCACTTGGTATTTCATTGGATACACATGAAAATTTATTAAAATACATCGGGATTTTACATTCATATTTGCAGCATACATTATTGATGTTTAATCCTGATGATGTTGATGAAGTGTGTGTTCAAGAAATACATATTGAATCAGGTGGCAGACCACTCAAATTTTCACCGCAATCATCCAAAGAGTTGGAAATCAAAGATTCCAATGACAGTAAGGGGAAGAACAATTCGAAGAGAAAGAAATCAGTGATAGCTTAGAAGGAAATACCTACTTGTTCTCATTGCCAGATAATTGGTCATGATGAATCGAAGTGTTGGAAACTTCATCCAGAACTTAAGCCCAAAATGTTCCTTAAAGAGAAGGATGAAAAGAAAGCAATTGCAGCAGTCTAGCAAGATCCAGGTTCCGATTCAGGTGTTGAAAGGAGGATAACTGCCATATTTTCGATAGGTAAAACTTCTAACACTGGTTCAAGTTCAAATACTATTACATCTTCGTCAAACATAAATCCTTCAAATGAGGATAAACAAGTTTGATTATTTAACATAAGGATAACTTCTAAGCACACAAAGATAGATATAATTTTTGATAGTGGATCACAAGAAAATTTAATATCTGAATATTTAGTTAAAAACTTGGGTTTGGAGACATAGAATCATCCAAGACCTTACCCATTAGGATGGCTAAATCAATCAACTTAGATAAAAGTCACAAAATAGTGTCGATTAAGATTTGCCATTACAACCAATTACATTGATGAAGTGGAATTAGATGTGGTTCCTTTAGACATATGTGGAGTTTTCTTAGGAAGTCCTTATCTTTATCATCGTGATGCAGTATTTTATAGGAGAGAGCATAAATATCACCTTAAGAAAGATGGGGTTGAATTTATTGTCAGGGAACATCAAAACAAAATTCACTTGAAAATTGTTGCTAATCAGATGAAGCAATTAATAAGTTCAAATAAAAGATTTGTAATCATGTGTGTAAGGGAACAACATAAGAATCAACATGATGTTTGTTCAAGTTATGAGTCTCAACTTAAAGATAGTTTGATCAAAGAGGTAGAAACTTTGCCAGTTCTATTTACAGAAACTAGACATCTTACTCATAAGCAGGGAATAAAACATGAATTACAGTTTGTGCCTAAAGCTCCTCTTTCTAATGTTAGAATGAATCAATTTAGTCCATGTTTGGAAGTTATAAGTTACAGGGATGCAAGTTAGTATTGAGGAAAGTCAGTGTTAAATTTCTCTTGTATTGTGTCATCGGTTCATGTTTCAAACAGATTGGAAGCCTCTTTTCAAGTGGAGAGGAAGCCTATTTGTTTTCATATCAAAGCCTTTTCTAAAGCATTATCAAAGTATCCAATGAATCAAAGGGAAACTTATGCATTAGGGTAAAGTGATAATCAATGGAAACATCATTTAATGAATGAAGAAACAGTGATTCAAACAAATCAACAGCCACTTCAATACTTCCAAAATCAAATTAAGTTGCAATAGTTTTCACCTTACAGTTTGATGGGTTTATTACAACAAGTTCTCTTAGTAATCAGGAATCAGGAAAGCATATCAAGTCAAGTAGCTGGTTTGATGTCAAAAATTTCTTTGATTGTCTTTATAATTCCGCAATATAGATTGTTAATACCTATCAATAGTATTGAACAATATCTTGTAGAGATTGTTTTCAAAGATGATTATGAATCACTAACTCATGTTATTTCGTGGAAAGAAGTCAATTTCCATGTTCATAACATGTTTTTTGACCATCTTAGCAAGTTGTGTATACTGTAGATGGATGGAATAGGTCACCGATTCAAAATGTGCCATGGTTAGCATCATCAAGGTCATCACTTTCAGGTGGTTGATCGAATGTATTCGTACATCATCAGGGCAAGGTGGAGAGTGAGGGAGCTCTAACCTCATTTATTATCTGTCTAGTCAAACTTTTGTGGTCCAAAAGCTTTCAAGTGGAGAGGATTGATCCAGGAGGATCTCATCAGATCAGCTATACAGGTTCAGTTTCATCATCAGTATTCAGGTTTGGTGTCATCAGCTTCGACTATGATGTTTATAGTTCAGGTTGTCCAATAATTTATATGGTTTTTCATGGTGTTTAGTTGATATGGTTTTGTACCTGGTTGTCGACATAAGGTTGTCATCGACATGGCTTGATCATTCGCCTTGCAGAGTTTGGGTGTCGACAAAGGTTTGTCATCGTGTAGGGTTTGAAAGTCACTTTGTGATAGTTGGTTGTAAATGGGTTTTTATATGATCTAAAAACTAAACGTAGCCTAAAAAGCTATGGTGAAAACCATGTATCAATAATCCTAAAGTCTAAACCTAGAACCTAATGCAAACATTCAAAAAAATACATTATAAACCTAAGGTCTAAACCTTTACCATGTAAAACAAAAACATTAAACCTATCCTATACACCCTATCGAACCATATTACAACACTATGTACTAAAACCATATTAAAAAAAACAATGTAATACATTAAAGAAACCTATGTTATAAACCCTCGGACTATGTAAATACAATAATAAACATTGCAAATACATTTTAAATTACAAACACAGCCCAAACCACGGGGTTTAGACTGCGTCGAAACCGCGGCCATGTGAGTGGTTGGGTAGTCAGGGTTACAAACAACGGAGTTTAATTGAGCGGGAGTCCACCTAACCATAACCGCGGTGGGAACTATGCCATGTGAGTAGCTGCGGGGATTAGCCATCGGGGTTAGCCCTGGGAGTCAGGACCATTAGTGGAATTTCCAGGTCATAGCTGTCACATGAAAATCACAGACAGTTGTCGGCCAATTATTCGTGCCGAAATCGCCGGAGATAATTGCTCGGTGGCATGGTGATCCTATTCGCATGCGGACAATCAACTATTCTACACCGTTACCTGACTGTCAGCAGGATAATTATAACATAAAGTTTATTTTTGGGATTTTTCGGTGAGTTTTGACTATTTTAATTAAATCCCCATGTAAACCTAATCATTAGGTGTCGAAACATGGTATGACCAAGACTCATAAACTGAAATTTTAGCCATTCATGCTTATCTTAGCCATGATAGCCTCGAATGAACCTAGGGGGTTATAAATTCATCATTTTTCTCATGTTAAAGGGGATGAGAGTGGTTTTGCGTTTCATGTGCGGGTTCTGGAGGGGTATAGGCTGTTTTTGTTTTCAGTGTAACAGGGGCATCAACAGTTGGAATTGGGAACTGTGATAGGTGTTGGAAAGCTAGTTCAGAGAGATTTCTTATGATAGTGACTAGAAGTGTCTGCGTGCACATTTAGTTTGGTCAAATTTCTATGTAATCGACCTCTTCGGTTTCAATCCTAATAAAGTGGTCACCATCTTGAAAGCGGATCTAGAGACGTAGTCCATTAGGGACGAACTCCGTAATCAACCTTGTTGTCTGGTATTACTATGTATTTGTTGTTTTCACTTCTGTTTTGCATCTTACTTACGTTTTATCAACTGTCATAAAGTTTTTTTTCTCAAGCAATTCTCACAGTTTCAACACTTTAAGTTAACATTCAATTCACTGTTGGCATAATCAATTCTACTTCAGTTTTAACATATGATCATTTCAGATCATTATGCTAGATAATTGTTGGTTATTTGCTGGTTACATGATGTATGCTATCTATGACTCATGTGATGATCTATTTATTTATATAATGGTTGATGAATATATGGACTAATATGTTTTTTTGCAGCTATGTGGAGAGGGAATAATTCCTTCTTGGTGATTCTCAAATGAATCTCATACTTTTATGATCAAATATGCATTCATGACTTGTAGCTTTACATGTTTTCCATGTGTTGGACGAAATGTATAGTGTGTTCTAGGCAGTCTAGGTCAAGTTTCTGATTTAATTTTGAATGATTAACATTTTTTTATGAGAAATATGATTCTAGAAAGCTACGAGAATTTATGGGTAATGGTTTGGAGACTAGCCTAGAAAAGTGGCTTAGATCCTGGGACCGTAGGCATAAAACTAGATATTTGGGGTCATAACCACATGGAGCAAAGCTTGTGAGTGCGGTTGGAGGCTCAACGCTGCATGCAGGCAGTTTCAAGGGTGCATTTATAGGTCTAGGTCATTGAAACAGGGTTCCAGCTCAAGGATTGACCACTTGGGGTGTTTCTTTAGCTCTTGGGTGATCTGTAGTCCCTATAGGATGTCATTTTGTAGTAATTTTGTAGGCTCCACTTCATTAACTAGAACTAGGAGGCCATGTAAAGTCATAGTGACACTTGTCTCATGTTTACCTTGGTGAGCTTGTGAATTTGGGTAAATGTGGAAGGAGGCATGTTATATGGAATTTATACGTACAGATAAATACATCTTCCCTAAGTGGGTAGTTTCACTTAGAACAACACAAAGAAATATGTTTAACCTTTTCCTATGATAGATAGATAAGATCAAGGAACCTACTTGTGATCCTTCGCTTCCTTTGATCTCCTTTGAATTACTCTCATCACTTCCTTTCGAACTGAATCCGCCCAATTGGTACTTGTAATAAAAAACAGAATATGAAAACAATCAAAGTACATGATCTATCTACTATAAACCAATGGAATCGATAACATTGAAAAATATATGCATCATAGATATGAACAAGAATATGGGGAAAGGAACAAACAACTTTATTGATGTAGAAGGAAGAGTTACACCCGAAGCAGTTCGATCCTGTGTCACTCATCCAACTTCATTCCAACACTCGTCACACCAAAATCACATCAATCCAGCAGCATAGCATTACTTGACATGAACTCAAATCTCAAACCAATAGTATTTCTCTACAATCTTCAAATTCCATCCCCTGATCACTATGATGAGTGGTCAATTTATAGGGAAATGGAGGTGGTTTTGTCATAAATTGGGCATTGAATGGTTTTCCAAAATTGGAGTTAGTTTCCATGGAGCAAGGGATGAGAGGATAGAGGATTAATTGATCCATAGCCTATCCAAATTCAAGCTCATAGGATAGGATAAGAGCTGGGATCCTTCTAGAATGCTCTAGAATCAAGGAATATTCCCAGAACCCTATGCAAATTTGGCTCATTCTCGCCCAGCGCAGGTGTAAGTGTGCCTAAGTGAACTGAAGTGCAGGCTTGAATGGGCCTACCTACTATGTAGCACAATTACCCCTGACCAAGACTACGCTGGTGACCCAAGGAGGCATTTCAGGAGGGTTTCAAGCCAAGAAACTTTCATGGATGGAAGCATTCAATGTGATGACTTGTCTATGGCATGTAGCAACTAAATTATGGTTTGATGAGCCCTAATTGTACTAATCTAATCATCAGGAGTGATGTGCCCAAATAGACCTGTAACAAGGCATTACAAACATTGCTCAAATAAGATCAAAATCTCATTAGATTCATTGTCAAACTTGGAGTTAGACAATTCCCAGAACACCATGGGATAAAAGAGTTTGTCACTTTTTCCACACTAATAATGTTGAGAATAAAAAACATTTTCTCTTGTATTGTCCATATTATACTCACATTCGATCTATTTTTAAAAATATTTGTCACATTACCAACATTCTTGACATTTTAAGTGAGAAAACTTTAGTGACTTGGGAATTATTTTCTCAATTCTTTTCGAGCATACAAATAAAATGCTAAAACAATTTGAGTAATCTCTTACCCAAGATCATATCACTCTTAATAAATGTTAATAATTATCCTTATCATATACTTATGATATAAAAAGTATGCCTGTATATGACATTTTTACAAAAATAATAATAGTTATAGCATAGAGGTATCTTTGTATATCAAATTATGATCACCAATATAAATAATATACTTAACTTCTTTGTATATTAACATATATAATTATTAATAATAAATGACTGTGTCAAGAAGCGCTCTCTAGCCTAGTAAGGTAGAGATGTTGTAATGTTTAATATTTTTACTCGATAAAAATACATAAAACAAAAAACAAAAATAAAAATAAAATAAAACAAAAAACAATAAAAATAATAATTGTATTTATAATTATAATTATAATTAATAGTTAGACCTGCCTAGGTCGATGGGGCCTTAGATAAACAATGATTGAGTGTGTTGTTAAGACACTCCTAGATGTTAAGTGACTGGTTCAATTCCCTACCCTATTCGATTTTTATTCTTGGACATGACCATGATCTAGCCTCACTAATACTAATCTTACAAAAAAACCCTACCTAGATCCATCTTAACTCTAATCTACTAAGTGCTAAAAGGGATCAAATTTATTGAGATGCAAAACCTTACTTTAGAGAGAAAGTATATTTGATGCTTGGTAGCTTAGGAGTTAAGATGGATCTAGGCTGGTTTGTAATTTTAAAGAAATTGTTTTTTATTATTTATGTTAATGTATTTTAATTAAAAAAATAAATTATAACAAAAAAATGTGTTTACATGTTTTTGAAAGTTGTTTCTAATAATGTGTTGGCAGCCCAATCGACTCCCTTCTCATTTTGCAAATGATATGGGTCCCCTCTCTCTTTTTTTGTGTTTTCTTTTTTCTTTGATTCATAAATGTGTACATAGTGTATATTCATGTCGGATTATAGTTCTGGTGAATGATTTTTAAAATATTATATATGACCTTTACACTATTTTCAAATCATTTGGTGAATATGCACTAGTACAAAATGACTAATTAATTACTAAAAAACAACTAAAATTTTCATATAAACGACCAGTTTTCATTCGGTGAGAAATAGTAGCTAATTTGCAGGATCTTATAACGCGACCAACGTTTAGTCATCTTTAGCATAGCCATTAATTGGTTTCCTCAATTTTACCATCTAGTACTATATTTAGTCATTATTTTTTCATTGGTTTAGTCATTAATTGGCGTAATTAATGACCAAATATACAACAAAATATATTACTATATGAATCCTCGAGAAAACCAACTAATGACCAAAATGTTGGTTGTGTTATAAGATACTATAAATTAGATACTAATAATCATATATATGAAAATTTGAGTCATCATTTGAAAGCAATTAATGACCAAAGAAATATGACTAAATTTTAGTCATGTTATAAGATACTGTAAATTAGCTACTAATAGTCGTATATATGCAAATTTTAGTCATCATTTTAATAAAAAAATTATTATTTGCAGTAGTCATTTATATTTTTTCGGTATTTTCATATTCATTATATAAACGACGTATTTAGTAGTTTCTATTCATTTCATTTAAATTCATTCATAATCATTAAAAACGACTAATTTAGTCATATATTCATTTTATTCATGTTAATCATTAATTAATATAAACTACTAATCTAGTAGTTTTAGATTGATTTTATGTGTTCATTATCAATCAACATAAATTAATTAGTATGATTTTGTGACTAAATTTTAAAAAAATGCCATACAATGTGCATGTTTATCTAATATGATAATGCAAAATTACATATGTTAATTACAAGACTAAATAATATCAAGTGCAAATAAAAATAATTTCAACCATATAAATTTTATTATATAACATATCAAGTACTACAATACGAGTTTCCAACTTAATATTGGTTGGACTACAATTTACACATGAAATATTGTTTCATCATTTCAAAACATTATCACTATGTTGCCAAAGCGTTGCAAGTGAATTCAACAACTTTGAAGGCTTGACCATCAATCTCTATGAGTGTGTCTTATGCAAGATATTGGCTCTAAGGGTATCACTAGATAGATTCTATTCTCTCTCTCATTTTGCATTTGTCGCTCCAGTGTTATTGTTCTCCTCTTTCTTCAATTGCTGCTTCTTACCATCAATATTGAGTTCCTGTCTTGAAAATTAAAGAAGATACAATGCAGAATATAACACATGAAAGACGATGAATACTTGAATATAAAATAAAGTAGACTATAAAATATTTACACGACATATAACTCAACATTCAATAGTGGCCACTATGCGGCTAGATGACATGTATAAACAAAGTAAATAAAATGCCACCATAGAAAATAACACCTTAGGAACTTAGTATTAACCCTTCAACAAAACCTTAGGCACAATCACCCCAACTATGTTACATGTTAAAAATATCAGGAAATAGATAACTTGTGAAAACAGATGGAAAAAAAAGATCAGTGTAAAAAATATCCTTATTACTTGTTCTAAAACACTCACGTTCCTTAAATTTGGATATTCTTTTGTCCACAGTAAAAGTTCCTTGCTATTAGGACCTATGTTTTTAGGATCATGAGATTGATCCAACATCATATTGGATTGTGGAGACAAAATGATTCATATTTCCAAAATGAGTACCTCAATTAGTTGAATGAAGGTGCCAGTTGTGAGTAGTGTCAAAACCTCAGGGAAGCATAACACTAAGGCCTAAGAAACTATATCACCACTTGTCCACTGAACGAAAAAATTTCAATCCCACAATGGCCTCTAGGAGTACATTTCATTGGATGGATATCACACTTTGAGAGATGATTGTCTAGTACAATGAGTGTTGGGAGCGAGATCTGCCAAGGGCTGTTTTGGGGCTAAAAGCCCATTTTAAGTCAATTTTTGCAATATAATTGTAAAGACTCCACATGTTGTGGTTGCGGAACGCGAAGGTGTTAGGTTTCAAAAAGGGTAGTCTGCCCTTAGTTTTGTAAAGTAAAGTCAGCTGTAAGAGACCTAACCATGGTCCGCGGACCATGGGATTATATAAAAAGAGCTAGGCTCTAAGTAGTTAATAAAAATAGATAGAATGGCAGATCATGTAATAGAGTGATAGCTTTGATAAAGAAGTATAAGTCTTGGGTCGTAGTGTAGATAGAGCCTCTGCAGCTGAGTGTGCAGAGGCCTAGGGTAGAAGTCTGCAGCTGAGTGTGTGGACCCCTGCAGTTGTGTGCGCAGGGTGGACAAAGTCTGTAACACTTGGAGATATTAATAAAAGGAGTTATTAGACAATTTTTGTGTCTTTGTTCTGTTGATGGGTTTGGATATATTATGTGTGAATTTCCTTTATTATGCTTATATGATGCGTGAAATAATGTAATTAAATTGAATAATTGAATGCAATCACGAATATCTGCTTACATAGTGATAATTTTAAGTATTTGACAAGATAAGCAAATCACTTAGGATAATTGAGGAATCTGCATGGCACGCTACCATAGCAGTGCGAAAATACTTGAGCCACACGTTAGGTCTGCACAAAGGTCGATCATATACTTTTGTGAAGGTATTGAGGACTGGAATAGAGGATTTATCTTGTAAGCCCTAGAGCGAAACCACCTGCGCGAAGGTAGGAATAGAAGAAATCAAACGACATCACAACCATCTCAGGGTGTGGAAGCTTGGTTCTAGCATCCCCCCATACTGCTTCAGGTGAGACTTCGTTCCACGCTCTGCGCGTTGATGCCAAAAGGGCCAGTAGTGTAGGGATTTGTTTGGCTAATTAACGATGAACTTGGGTTAGGCCCCCTCAAGCCAACAAATGGTTACGTTGCTGGACCAGAGTCTGCATAAGAGATGTGTGATGTCGTATCATTGAAATCCAACTAAGAAGGAGATTGGAGACTGGTTGGATAGAAAGATCCACGAATTTACGACACAAGAGAATTGAAACCCACCACTAACAAAGGAACAGTAGTTGGACAGATACCTGTATACAAATATCCATGAGATCTTTTTCTGTTCCTTCTCTATTGATCTATATGAGTGGATCGTGAAGTTAGCAGATAGCAAAGGAAGGTGGAAACTTGACTGTCCTATTGTGTGGACCCCAGAGCTAGTGTGAAGGTTAGAGGCCTCAGTGGATAAGATCACCTGTGCTATCTATCATTAGTCCGATCACGTCATAGGAGGGTCTGTGACTGAATTCGTGGTCAACACCTCAATTAGCTATAGCGAGGTAGAGCAATGCTTTTTCAAAGGACCGCGAGGTAAGTACATAAATTATTTGAATACATGGATTAAAATGCGATTCAGTGAAGAAAGGCTTATACAACTACCTTGATGTTGGGGACTACATGAAGCAAAAAAAATTACAGGAACGAAGGAAAAAAGGGTCTAGAGTATAGTCCCTTGATTTCGCCTCCGCGAGGTAATGAAGAAGGGATAGCAAAAGTTTCTCTGCGAAGTGTTATTCAGTTAATAAGACAAGGATTCCTGTGAATACCACCTCCACCCACACCACATCCAACTTCACCACCCTCACCTCCAACTTCACCCATACCACCTCCACCTCCACCGTGGTTCAGTATGGAAAATACAGTGAAGTTGCCTTTGATCAAAGGCTTTGAAAATGAGGAGCTAGACCAATTTTGGTTCATTGTGAGGGCTATATGGGAAGCTCAAGGTGTTACAGATGATCATATAAATAAGGCGATACTAGTTAGTGCTCTATAAGATCGTGCACTAACTAGGTATATTAAGTACTCTAACAATAACCTGAATGTTGGAGTTGTAGACATCCAGGCAGCATTGAATATGGAATTTAGTAGGCCTAAATCTGAGGCGCAGTTGATTGTGGGATTCAAAGAGATCGCGATGCAACCAGTCGAGATTCCTTGGGAACTAGATCAAAGGCTGAAATGTACAATCCATGAAGCCAACATGAATTTGACAGATGGACAACATCACAAGTGGTTTGTGGCTTCACTACTACTACACTTAAGGAGTGCGATGTCGTAGTAGAATATAACAACTCAGGTAGAGGCCTTGGAGATTTACATGAGACTACATGAAACTATGATGCAAGATCCTAATCTGGGATTTCAGCAGATTCATGCACAGCTGAAGAATCTATGCCTTAATATGCAAAGTCTAAAGCAGGATAAGATGGTTTGACTAGAGGTACGCGAGGAGGTATGGTGCTTGAAATGCAAGAGTTAGGGTCATGAAAAAGACCATTGCCCAGTATTTTCAAACTATATTGCAGGAGGAGGAACAATACCTTTAAGGCAAGAAGCTCAAGTAGGACCTAGTGCGGGGCCTGCATTATGGTGCGCGATCTATCAGGTAGCTGGAAAACATGCCACGGATAACTGTCACTTACTATAGAAGTTTGTACAGACACCACAACAGCTGTTCTGTAACTTTTGTAGGCTGGTAGGGCACGATGAACGTACTTGCAGGAGCTACAAACTGATGATGGATAGAAATATCGCCTATAGCATTCAGGCCAAAACACGGCCCCTTGACAAGAGTGCAGGAATGGCGCGGAAGAGGCCAAGGTGGATGAGGACCTGGTAGAGGTCAAGGATAGTTGAGTTGCTACAATTGTGGAGGACCAGGACATTATGCCCGCGATTGCACTAATCTGACGCATCCGTCGTGCAAGTATTGGACACTAATTGATCATGAAATTGAAGACTATCCTACGCTGATAACTAGGATATGTGACAAAGGGGCGCTACCACCTCCACTGACTCAGAACCTATATATGATGAGGTTTGAGCTGCACGAGGAAGATCCAAACGTAAATATAGTTTTGAGAAGTGGAATCGTGACAAGAGATGACAAGGGGAAAAAACCAAAAGACAGTACATGGGTTCGCAAAACCATGGCAAAGGAGGTTGAGTTCGATTTGGAGCGTGCTCGTGAAACCTTCATGGAAGCTAAGAAGAGCTTCACTGAGGCCTCCACCTCAAGAAGAAAGGATAAGCCTGAGTAGGAGATGGACCCCTCTATGCTCACAACTTTCCTGGAAACCTGTATGAAGTTACTGCGCGACAGTAAGGCTGTGAAAGGGTTACAAGAACTGATCAATAGATGTGCTGGAACTGCGCTACGTGAGTCGCGTGTAGTATGAAAGATTGGTAAGCATAAAATAAGGACGGGACGGGAAATGAGACTGACGCACAGATAGGAGAGTATGAAATGGATCAGGTCATTTTGGACCTGGGGTCAGATGTGAATGTCCTACCAAAGTAGACTTGGGAGCGAATGGGGAGACCTATGCTACAATGGTCTCCGATTCAGCTAAGGATGGTGAATCAGCAGAAGATCATCCCCATGGGGCAGCTTAAGGTAGACCCTAGCAAAATTAAAACCATTAAGGAATGGAAAATCCCCACATCCATAAAGCATCTATGAGGATTTCTCAGGTTGACATGGTATTATCGCAAGTTTCTTAAGAATTATGGGAGAATAGTAGCACCTCTAACAACATTATTGAAGAAAGATGCATTCTCATGGACTCTAGAAGTGATGAAGGCCTTTGAACATCTTAAAGAGGCAATGTGCCAACCACCAGTCATAGCTACACCAGAATTCACAAAAACCTTTATTGTGGAATGTGATGCCTCAGGAAATGGAATTGGTGCGGTTTTAATGCAAGAAGAAAGACCCATTTTTTTCGAAAGTTGTCCAATCAAAGGAAAGTATTTACACAAAGCTATTTATGAAAAGGAAACGTTGGCAATACTACATGCACTTAAAAAATGGCGACCCTACCTAATGGGAAGACACTTCAAGGTAAAAACAGATCATGATAGTCTTAAATACTTTTTAGAACAAAGATTATTTTCAGAAGAGCAACAAAAATGGGTCACAAAGATGTTGGGCTATGACTTTGAAATCATCTATAGAAAAGGGAATCAAAATGTTGTGGAAAATGCACTCTCAAGAAAATATGAGGATGTGGAAGCATTTCTTTGCGCCATTTCTAGTATTCAACCAGATTGGATAAACGAAGCAAGGGATGAATGGAAGAATGATGAGGAAGTGTGGGCACTCATTCAAAAGATACAACAAGATCCCAATACATCTGATACATTTAGCTGGAAAAATGATTCGTTGTGGTACAAGGATCAGTTATACCTATGTAAGAATTCCCAACTCAAACAAAAGATTCTTAGGGAATTGTACGCATCTCCCTTAGGAGGGCACTCAGGATTTCTTAAAACCTACCACAGGGTTAAGAAGGATTTTTTTTGGGATGGCCTTAAATCTGATATTCAAAAGTTTTTCGTAGAATGTTTGGTTTGCCAACAAAATAAAGTTGAAACAATTAAGACCACAGGACTATTACAACCTTTTTCTATTCCAAGCCAATGTTGGGAGGAGGTTTGAATGGATTTTATCACAGGTTTACCCAAGTCTGAAGGAAAGAGTGTTATCATGGTGGTAGTTGATAGACTTACCAAGTATGCACACTTTTGTGCATTATCTCATTCATTTAAAGCGAGTACAATTTCTATTGCATTTATGGAAACAATTCAAAAGCTACATGGAAACCCAAAGATTATTGTAAGCGACAAAGATCCCATTTTCATTGGAAATTTTTGGACAGAATTATTTTCTTGTATTGGTACTCAGTTAGCTCATAGCTCATCTTATCATCCTCAATCTGATGGGAAAACTGAGATAGTAAACAAATTTTTGGAAGGATATCTTTGTTGCTTTGTATCTGATAAATAGACACAATGGGTCAAATGATTGCCTTTGGCTGAATGGTGGTATAACACTTCCTTCCATGCTGCAACAAAAATGACCCCATTTATGGCACTTTATGGATATCATCCACCATCCATCACATCATATTTAAGAGAAAATTCTAAGGTTCAGGAAGTGGAAGATCACATTGAGCATCAGCAACAAGTTCTCCAAGTCTTAAAGGATAACCTCACCTTGGCACAAAATATAATGAAATAGCAGGAAGATCAACAACGCAACGAAAGAAGTTTTGATGTAGGTGATTGGGTATTCCTACGGCTATACCCATATAAAAAAATGTCCCTCAAGCAAGCTAAGAAGGATAATAAATTATCACCGAAGTATTATGGTCCATACAAGGTGTTGCAAAAGATAGGTACTATGGCATACAAATTGGAGCTTCCTGCAGCTTCCCGAGTGCACCCAGTTTTACATGTTTCATGCTTAAAGAAGGTTATAGGTGACAAGATTCCAATTCAAACAATATTGCTATAACTTGATGAGGAAGAAAAAATCACATTGGAACCTGAAGCAGTCAAAGAAACAAGAACTTGATAGCTAAAAAATCGATCAATTTTAGAGTATCTCGTCAAGTGGAATAACTTACTAGTTGAATATTCCACATGGGAGGATGATAATTTTATATAGAAGTACCTAGAACTACTCAAGCATTGAGGACAACACTTTTTTGAAGGAGAGGGGCATGTTAGGGCCCTATAATACTATTGATTCCCCCATTACTATTGTCATTGTATCCCTTATTGTTATTGTTGTGCCCCTATTGTCCCCATATTATTATTATTATGCCCCATAGAATCCCACTATTGTTATTTTTGTGCCTTTATATTATTATTGTTAGGTCAGCTTCGTTATATTGTGACCCCTTAGACTCCTATATATAGAAAGGATGTTTTGTCATTTGTATAAAGGAGGTTTCCCCCTCAAAGAAGCTTATTCCTAAGGCATTCATCCATCTTTTCTGTCTTTTTGTGAGATGGTTTCATAACAAGGAACTTTTGCGCTCCCATGTAATCTGCCAATCCGCAGTGGGATTCACCCATTCTTAGTCTCATGCTGTTATCTTATAGATGCAGTCCATATTATCATCACTTTCATAATCGCAGGCTGGTTCTGTGTAGCAGGATCCTTCAGTAGAATCCAGGGGTATTATTATCCATAGTAATTTCTTCTCAAAGACCATCTTTCGCTTCTTTAAATTTATTACCCCGTTCATGTCAGTAGCCCAGTCAATTCCCAAGAGCACAGGGTAGGGATTGTTGTCATCAATAATCTCTATTACTTCAAAATCTCCCAATGCGCTCACTTCCTCAATATCCATGGTCACTCCTTGCAGCCGCCCCATGGGTATTATTTTCTTTTGATTCACCATCCTTAGCTAAATTAGAGACCATTGTAGCATAGGTCTCCCCATTTGCTCCCATGTTTTCTTCAGGAGAATGTTCACATTTCATCTCAAATCTAGAATGACTTGATCCATTTCGTATTCTCTGATTTGTGTGGTGAGTCTCATTTCACACCCTATCCTTGTCTTATGCTTTACGATCTTACAGACTACGCGTGGTTCACCTGGCATGGTCCCAACACATCTATTGATAAGTTCCTACAACCCTTTCATAGCCTTACTGTCGTGCAGTAATTTCATATAGGTTTCCAGGAAAGTTGTGAGCATAGAGAAGTCCGTCTTTGGCTCAGGCTTATCCTTGCTTCCTGAAGTGGAGGCCTCAATGAAGCTCTTCTTAGCTTCCATGAATGCTTCATGAGCGTGCTCCAAATCGAACTTGGCCTCTTGTATCGGGGCTTTGCAAACCCATGTACTGTCTTCTAGCTATTTCCCCTTGTTATCCCCCACTGCAATTCCACTTCAGAGCACTATATTTACGTTTGGGTCTTCCTCACGCAGCTCAGACCTCATCATCTACAGGTTCTGAGTCAGGGGAGGTCGTAGCGCCCCTTTGTCACGTATCCTAGCTATCAACGTAGGACAATCTTTTGTTCCATGATCAAACAGCGTGCAATAATTGCAACTGACGCGTTGGATAAGTGCAGTCACGAGCATAGTGTCTTGGCCCTCTACAATTATAGAAAATCAATTGTCCACGACCTCTACTAGGTTCTCCTTCGCCTCGGCCTCGTCTGCACCATTGAAATCATGTCCGTGCCATCCTTGCATTCTGGTCAAGGGGCCGCATTTCAGCCTAAACCCTGTAGGTGGTAGTTCTATCCATCATCAATTCATAGCTCCTATAGGTACTCCTATCATGTCCTACCGATTTGCAAAAGTTTCAGAACAACTGTTGCAGCATTTGTACATACTTTTGTAGCAAGTGACATTTATCTGTGGCATGTTTTCCAGCTACTTGATAGATATCGCACCATAAAGCATGCTCCGCACTAGGTCCTACTTGAGCTTCTGACCTTAAAGGAATCGATACTCCTCTGGAAAGGTCATTTTTAAAGAGCAGGCAGTGGTCTTTGTCATGACCCTGACTCTTTCATTTCAAACACCATACCTCCTCACACACCTCTAGTCAAACTATCCTGTCCTGCTTCAGACTTTTCGTCTCAAGGCACAGATTCTGCAGTTGTGCATGGATTTTCTAAACTCCTAGATTAGGATCTCGCATCGAAGTCTCATGTAGTCTCATGGCAATCTCTAAGGCCTCTGCTTGAGTTGTTAGCTTCTGTTGTGACAACGTGCTCCTTAAGTGGGGTAATAGTGAAGCCAAAAACCATTCGTGATGTTGTCCACCTGTCAAATTCATATTAGTTTTGCGGATTTGACACTTCAATATTTGATGCAATTCCCACGGTGTCTTGCTTGGTCGCATCGTGATTTCTTTGAATCCTATTAGGGTCCTATAATAATAGGACTCATAATTTTGAATTTATTATGTTAACTCTTGTAATATTGTACATACCTTTGTTTTTCTTCAAATGTTTTCCATATTAAAAAAATTAAAAAATGTAAACAGGGTATGTCCTAAAAGAAATATCAAAAAGAATAATAAAAGATTAAAAAAGTGAAAAAAATATGAACCCCAAACAAAAAATAGATCATGAAAGTGTGCAAGTCCAAGTGCCACTACTTTTTACTTTTATGTGAAAAATAATGGTTGTGTGCAGCTTGTCATAAATGCCACAACCCATGATTAGTCAAACTGTTTAATCTTGACTACTTCATGCTTTAAATTTCATGTTTATAGATAGAGAATAAATATCTGACCAAACTGTTTAATCTTGGTAGATTGGTATTTAGGTAGAGAAATAAATGTGCTCATAAGTTTAATCTGAGCCACTGGAAGGTATAAGGTTAGAATTAGATAGTTTACTTTTCAAAAGAAAAAGGAAAGAAAGGATCAGCTAGTTTAAATGCACCCAATTAAGTGAAGAAAAAATGTTAGGGTAAGTAAAAGGGTAAGTAGAAGAAAAGTTGTAGAAATACAAAGCTAATTGAAGCATAAGCACATTTATCATGCTTAACTATATGTTTTAGTGTGCAGGAGTAGTTAAGAGAGTGAAAATACGTTCACAAGCTGATTTACCTAACTTCCCCTCATTTCATTTCACCCCTAAATACTTATTTACTAATTTCCCATTATCCCATCATTTCTTGTTAATATACCATTTTCCCTTCATTTTCACCCTTACCCCATGGTTTCACACCTTTCCCTAGCAATTTAGCCTCCAAAAGTCATTTCCCAACCCAAAACCCCTTTTCCCTAGTGTGAAACCCATTCCCCTTTGAAAAAATCAATTTCCCCTTATTAATTTCCCTAAAAACCCACAAAACCCCTTATCCTAAGTTTGAATTCTCTTCCCCCTCCCCCCAACATTACTTTATTAACTCCCCAATTCACTTTTCCTGACATAATCCCTTTTACCCCATAAAACCCATTTACTCTAATTTTTCATCAACTCCCGCTTTTTTTATGTTAACTGTGCATATTCACTTTTTACCTGATATAAACCTATTACCCTCTATGCAATTAACAAACCTTGCCACACTTAAACCTCGGTCCCACTCCTTTATACCCACTCATTATATCTTTAACCCACACCATTTATTCATTAAATAATTAAACGTTAAATGTAAGTATTCCCTGAGCCCCGCTAAACTTCGCCAATTGCCCTCCATGCAACTCCGTCATGTGAAAGGCGTTGGATCTGGCACCCTCAAATCCTATGACCCACAGCCATATCACGCACTCCCAATCTCCGATCTTTACCGGCTCGAGAGCACGCGAGATTTGTAGTTTTGATCGGGCCCCTTGCATTTACGTGGCAGTGTCACGTTAACTCACATGCTCTCCAAAAAATACCACCCATCACTCAAAACTGGTGTGATAGCCCCTGATACCGCCTTCTCACCAAATCTGAAACCATCACTATTCACTTAACTAATCCTGCGCCAAATTTAAAAAGTTATCCATTAAAACAACAAAGACCCTCATTTTCACTCCTTTTGCCCATTTACACAGTGAAACCTGCATAACCCTTTCGCTGCCACCTTGAACCTCTGCAACACAAATTCGACCTCTTATTACCTTCACAACACTGCTAGGACTCCGTCCACACACTTTTCAACTCCGATAAAGCCATGATCACCTCCCTGCCACCCTGGTTTTTATTAATAATTGTTTTATTTTGGAGGTGATTATCAGAAGACCAGAAAGCTTGGATAAACGATTTTGATACTAGTCACAAAACCTATTTACTCCAAGATTTGAAAGGAAATCTATTAAAATACTTTATTCAAAAGAAGAAGACAATTATCACAGACCATAAGAAATCTTTCACACAAAGACAGTCAATGTTAAGCACAGACAATTTACATAGTGAAGATAAAACATAGCATACAATTAGAAGACAAAAATATCAAACATAAAGAAAGATGATCAATATCCAACTACCAAATGTTGATACATGGAAGAAACAAAATAATTTACTGTTGAAATATACAGTAAAAATTTGAAATGTAACAGTAAAAGTAAAAGGCACAGTAAAGGATATTGACAGGTCAGCAAAGTCAAAGAGTATCAGATGAAAAGTTCATAAGTAAAAATGACATCCAACGTGAAGACCAAATAGCCAAGCAGCTTAAAGGGAAAAAGATAAAACATCAAAGACAACAGAACCTAAAAAACAGGGACAGCAAGCAGCAATTCAAAAGTTGTCTCTATCTTCTTGCATGAAGATATTTCCTTTTCCTAGATTAGTTCTCAGTACAGTTTGAGATATTTTGTAAATTCCTTTTGTATAAATACTTCACAATTGGAAATATTTAGGTTGGATTACATTACATTTGTAGAGTTATTTTGATCTTGAACCTAAGGGTGATTGTACCAATTTCAAGTCAACAGACTGGAGCAAGTAATAAAAGCATTGCACTGCAGGATTCATGACATGAGCTATTTCTAGTGAAGTATCTTCTTTATGTGATTTTGTTACCTTCTTATGTTTTCATAAACATAAATTTTTTTCCAAATTTGAATGTATTAACTGGAAATATAACTCAAAATATGTTTAAGTACACTCTATTTTCCACAGTTAGTCATTTATATGTTTTCCTCTTATATCCGGATTTGAGAACCCTTAATTGCTCTCCCATCCCAGTTGACCTCTTACATTCCTTCCATAATCCGGCCTAAGGAACCCTTAATTTCTCCCTGGATCCGATTAGAAACCACTTCACCTTCTAGCCTTTGAGATTTGTAATGACTCACCTATCTTGCCCTATAGACACTATTTTAAAAGCTTAATCCAGTCCAGTTTGTCTAATATTGACTCCATAGCCCAATGGTAAAAGAAAACCTCTAATCATCTAAGTAAGTGACCCCACCACCCAAATTCAAACCAAAAACCAATCAAGCTTACATAACTAGCCTAAAATTAATTAACGAAAACAAAGTTAAATCATAAAGAGAGAGCCCTCTCTGAGATTAGGAAGGCTAGGTCCTAATCTCCAAAAGTGGTTTGTGGTTACCTCGGCGATTTCTTTCTTTAACCTTGGGAAAATTACTGAGCCCTAACATAATGGCAACCATACTGGGAAGACAACATTTTCTTTAGAAGGATTATACAAAGATTAGATCTGACCTCTGATGGTGGATAGTGATCATACACACAAAGGTTAAAATCATCCACTTGGTGACTCCATCTCCAGATCAATTTCACAATCAAGACTCCACTGGAGGAATGAACCTGAAATAACAATATGGGAAGATCAGGCTTCTAATTTAGATTGTTATCCAAGACATCATGTTCTTTCTTATCAAGAAGGTTTTTCAATGTATATTGTATTTTAGAGAAGATGTTAGATTATTTTTTATTATTTTATTTTGAAGATTGTAAATGCAAATTCTCCTTATCCATTTGAGCAGCTTCCTTCTGAACCTTATGATGATCAATTTTTGATTCATAAGCCTCAAACAATCAAGACTAATCTTACAATCCTTGTACATATTCCTATACCTTGTAAATTTCCTGATAGGTATAAACCACTCATCTTACCTCCTATACTCCATGATTTCCCTTATAACTATTACAAATATCTCCCCAATTTGGATGGTGAGAATGGTATCACTGCCCAAAAACATATTCAAGGCTTTGAGAATTATCTGGACCTATTCAAGATTGATGAAGATGATGTTAGAATCACGCTTTTTTCTCTTTCTTTGCAAAGTAGAGTAAAGATTTTGTTCAAGAATCTACCTATTGCAAGCATCTCAAATTTCCAGCAGTTTGTGAAAATTTTCCTTGATAGATGGGTAATCAAAGTCTATCTCTTTATGATCATAGAAGAATATAATCAGTTGAAAAGACATCCAAATCAAACAATACAACAATTTCCTGACAGATTTATTCAAATCTATTATTCAATGCCATCAAATATAAGACCTCCTCCTGATTCAACTCTCTTGCATTATCCGAAAGCATTTGATCCAGAAACAGAATTTCAGCTAAGAGAAAGAAACTCAACAACTCTTGAACAGATACAGAACATTGTAGTAGATGTAGAAGTTAATCTACAAATTAGAAGAGAAAAGTTGAAAGCAAAAGAAAGGAAGAACAACACTGCAGAGGTAAAACTTGACATTTTGGTAAGAAAAATAGAGGAAAGGATATAGAAGTTCACCATGAAAGATAATTTTTTTGTTCAAAATCACCATGACCTATTTATTTCACAAAAATAAAAGGTTGATATCCATGAACAAATTCTTGCTAACTCCAATATGTGGAAGAGGAATCTACTGATCTAATGTGTATGTTTGATGAAATTCCTTCTTTTAGTGATTTGCCTAAGTATGATCAGTATGATGATAATTATGTTCTCCAAACCCGAGCTAACTCAACAAAGCAATCAGGAGCTAGTTTGGAGGATGAGGAAATTCAGTTTCAACAAATTAAATATAGTGACCAGCCTATGCATATCAGATATGAGAATGAGAAAGGAAGTGCAGGAAGTTTGGTAATAAGTGAAGGATCTTTGCCTCTTTGTTTTGCTTCATTTCAGTTCTTCAGAGAAAACTTTAAAGCAATAAAAAATCAACAGTCTTTAGGTATTGATATTGACAACAAAGAAGACAATGAAGCTCTTGATCAAGATTCTTCAATTTCACAACTACAGTTGTCAAATTCCATTGAAACACCTGATCAAGTAATACAGGAAAGTTCTATACCACTATGTTTTGAATCATTTCATTTTTTTAAAGGAAATGTGGTATACAAACTCTAAAGAAAAGGATGAGTAGCTTGTAGAAACCTATGAAGTTCCATTCAAACCTATATGCAATAAGTTGCAGCAATCCTTCTAAGTTTGTTATGATCTAATAACTGATATATTAGATGATGGATGCAATCAAAATTTTTCTCCATTAACTAACTATGAGATTCAGGATCAAGATGATAAAGGTTTCATCATTCAAACATTTCAATCAGGAAATATCATCACAAAGCTTATCTGAAAATCTACAGGGGGATAAAGATAAAAATGACATTTCAATTTCATGGCATGGAGGCCATCCAAAACAATTGTACAGTTGGTTAAATCAGTTGAACAATAGTGTATATATTTTGGAAGATCCTTTTGTACAATTTTTAGAATCAATAAAGGAAATCAAGTATTTCCTTCTCTTCTCATTTGTTGACAAGGTTATATTGGGCTGTAGAACTTCAGTTTTGATCATAAACAAGCACATGCAACAAAATACATCAATATTTATCATGCTTGAATGGTTGCATTGGCTGTTTCATTTTACCTAACCAACAGTTGGACAACTGATTAGAGTAAGTAGGTAGGATTTCAGTTTGAATAAATTCAGCTTTTCAACAGTAAGTTTATTTCAGATTAGATTTTAGTTTGCAGAAGAGGTTAAGATTTCAGTTCAATATTTTCAGTCATAGAGATTATACAATAAGGCAGAAATCACAGAAGAATAGTTTACAAGGTAGCTGTAGTCACAATTCAAAGGCTACTGATCTTAAAGTTCTTGACATTTCACCAGGAAATGCCATCCCCATGTGGAGCCGCTATTAGGGTCCTATCATAATAGGATTCATAATTTTGAATTGATTATGTTAACTCTTGTAATATTGTACATACCTTTGCTTTTCTGCAAATGTGTTCCATATTAAAAAATTAAAAAATTTAAAGAGGGTATGTCCTAAAATAAATATCAAAGGACAAAAAGAATAATAAGATATAAAAAAAAGTGAAAAAATATGAACCCCAAACAAAAAATAGATCATGAAAGTGTGCAAGTCCAAATGCCACTACTTTTTACTTTTATGTGCAAAATAATGGTTGTGTGTATAACTTGTCATAAAATGCCACAACCCATGATTAGTCAAACTATTTAATCTTTACTACTTCATGCTTTGAACTTCATGTTTATATATAGATAATAAAGATCTGATCAAACTGTTTAATCTTGGCAGATCAGTATTTAGGTAGAGAAATAAAATGTGCTCATAAGTTTTATCTCAACCATTGGAAGGTATAATGTTAGAATTAAATAGTTTACTTTTCAAAAGAAAAAGGAAAGAAAGGGTCTGCTAGTTTAAATGCACCTAATTAAGTGAAGAAAAAATGTTAGGGTAAGTAAAAGGGTAAGTAGAAGAAAGGTTATAGAAATACAAAGCTAATTGAAGCATAAGCACATTTGTCATGCTTAATTCTATGTTTCAGTGTGTAGGAGTAGTTAAGAGAGTGAAAATATGTTCACAAGCCGATTTACTTAACTTCCCCTCATTTCATTTCACTGCCCACTACTTATTTACTAATTTCCCATTATCCCATCATTTCTTGTTAATATACCATTTTCCCTTCATTTTGACCCTTACCCCATGGTTTCACACCTTTCCCTAGCAATTTACCCTCCAAAAGTCATTTCCCAACCCAAAACCCCTTTTCCCTAGTGTGAAACCCATTCCCCTTTGAAAAAATCAATTTCCCCTTATTAATTTCCATAAAAACCCACAAAACCCCTTATCCTAAGTTTGAATTCCCCCCCCCCCCCCCCCCCCCCCCCCCCCCCCCCCCCCCACATTACTTTATTAACTCCCCAATTCACTTTTCCCAACATAATCCCTTTTACCCCATAAAACCCATTTACTCTAAGTTTTCATCAACTCTTGCTTTATTTAAGTTAACTGCACATATCACTTTTTACCCGATATAAACCCATTACTCTCTGTGCAGTTAACAAACCCCACCAAACTTAAACCCCAGTCCCACTCCTTTTAAACTCATTCATTATACCTTTAACTTGCACCATTTATTCATTAAATAATTAGACATTAAATGTAATTATTCCCCGTGCCCCGCTAATCTCCACCAATTTCCCTTTGTGCAACTCCGTCACGCTATATCTGTTGGATCTGGCACCCTCGGATCCTACAACTCACGGCCATATCGCGCACTCCCAATCTCCAAGCATTATTGATTCAAGAGCACGCGAGATTCGTGGTTTTTCTCGGGCCCCTTGTGGTTACGTGGTAGCATCACGTTAACTCGCGTGCTCTCCAAAAAATATCGCCCATCACTTAAAAGTAGTGCAATGGCCCCTGATACTGCCTTCTCACCAAAGCTGAAACCATCACTATTCACTTAACTAATCTCGTGCCAAATTTAAAAAATTATCCATTAAAACAACAAATACCCTCGTTTTCACTCCTTTTGCCCATTTACACAGTGAACCTACATAACCCTTCCGACACCACCCTGAACCTATGCAACACAAATTCAACCTCTGATTACCTTCACAACAATGCCAGGACACCGTCCACAAACTTCTCAACTTAGATAAAACCATGATCACCTCCCTGCCACCCTGTTTTTTATTAATAATTGTTTAATTTTGCAGGTGATTATCAAAAGACTAGAAAGATTTAATAAACGGATTTGATACTAGTCACAAAACTCATTTACTCCAAGATTAGAAAGGAAATCTATTAAAAGCCTCTATTCAAAAGAAGAAGACAATTATCACAGACTAGAAGAAATCTTTCACACGAAGACAGTAAATGTTAAGAACATACAATTTACACAGTGAAAGATAAAACATAGCATATAGTTAGAAGACAAACAGATCAAACATATAGAAATATGATCAATATCCAACTACCAGATGCTAATACATGGAAAAAACAAAATAATTTACTGTTGAAATATATAGTAAAAATTTGAAATGTAACAGTAAAAGTGAAAGGCACAGTAAAGGATATTGATAGGTCAACAAGGTCAAAGAGTATTAGATGAAAAGGTCATAAGTAAAAATGAAATCCAACGTGAAGACCAAACATCAAAGAGAACGAAACCTAAATAATAGGGACAACAAGTAGCAGTTCAAAAGCTGTCTCTATCTTCTTGCATGAAGATATTTCCTTTTCCTAGATATCTTCTCAATATAGTTTGAGATATTTTGTAAATTCCTTTTGTATAAATAATTCACAATTCAAAGTATTTAGGGTGGATTACATTACATTTGTAGAGTTATTTTGATCTTGAACCTAAGGGTGATTGTACCAATTTCAAGTCAATAGACTGGAGCAAGTAATAAAAGCATAGCACTGCAGGATTCATGAGATGAGCTATTTGCAATGAAGTATCTTCTTTATGTGATTTTTTTTTACCTTCTTATGTTTTCATAAACATAAATGTTTTTCCAAATTTGAATGTATTAACTGGAAATATAACTTAGAATTTCTTTAAGTACACTCTGTTTTCTAGAGTTAGTCATTTATATGTTTTCCTCTGATACCTAGATTTAAGAACCCTTAATTACTCTCCCATCCCAGTTGACTTCTTACATTCATTCCATAATTCGGCCTATGGAACCCTTAATTTCTTCCTGGATCTGATTGGAAACCAGTTCACCCTCTAGCCTTTGAGATCTACAATGACTCACCTATCTTGCCCTGTAGACACTGTTTTACAAGCTTAATTAGTCCAGTTTGTCTGATATTGACTCCATAGCCCAATGGTAAAAGAAAACCTCTGTTCATCTAAGTAAGTGATCCCACCACCCAAATTCAAACCAAAACCCAATCAAGCATACATAACTAGCCTAAAATTAATTAACTAAAACAAAGTTAAATCATAAAGAGAGAGCCCTATATGATATTAGGAAGGTTAGGTCCTGATCTCCAAAAGTAGTTTATGGTTACCTCGGTGATTTATTTCTTTATCCTTGGGAAAATTACTGAGCCCTAACAAATCCACAATTGACTACAACTGAGACTTAGGCCTGCTAAATTCCCTATTTAGTGATGCTTAGATGTCCGCTACTCTTGCATTTGGGTTATCATTGGAGTACTTAACATATCAGGCCAAAGTGCAATCTTGTAAAGCGCTAACCAGTGTCGCTTTCTTTATATGGTCATCTGTAACACCTTGGGCTTCCCATACAACCCTTACAATGAACCAAAATTGGTTCGGATCCTCATTTCCCAAACCTTTGAACAAAGGCAACTTCACTGAGTTTGCCATACTGAATCGCGGTGGTGATGGAGGTGGTACGGGTGAAATTGGAGGTGATGGTGGAGAAGACAGAGGCAGTGTGGGCAGAGGTGGTATTCTCAGGAATTCTTGTATTATCAACTAAATATCACTTCGAGGAGAGTCCTTCGATATCCCTTCCTTGTCCCTTCATGTAGGTGAAATCAAGGGGCTATACTACAAACCCTTATTTCCTTCGTTTATGTAACTTTTCCACTTCGCGTAGTCTGAAACATCAAGGTAGTTACATAACCTGTTTTTTGTATGAAATCATTTTAATCCAAGTATTCAGATATTTAATGTACTTTCGCGGTCCTTTGAAAAATCATCACTCTACCTTGCTATAGCTGACTGACGTGTCGACTGCAAATTTAGTAACAAATCTTCCTATGATGCGATCGAGCCAATGATCGACAACGTGCATGATATTGTCCTCCCATGCTTCCAACCTTTGCACTAGCTCTGGGGTCCACACAATAGGAATGTCAAGATTCCACCTTCCTTTGCTATCTACTAGCTTCATGATCCACTCGTATAGATCGAAAGGGAAATAGGCGAAAAAGATTTCATGGATCTCCGTATATTGGTATTTGTCCAACCACTGTTCTTTTGACAGTTACGGGTTTTTGTTCTCTTGTGCCGCGAACTCATGAATCCTTTTGTCCAACCAGCCTTCGATTTCTTTCTTAGTTGGATTCCAGTGATACAAAATCACACATCTCTTATGCAGATTCTAGTCCTGGCAACGGAACCATTTGTTGGCTTGTGGGGGCCTAACCCAGGTTTAGCGTTAGTTAGCCAAACAAATCCCTACACTACTATCCCTTTCGGCATCAAACCATGGAGCGCGGACTGAAGTCTCACTCGAAGCCGTATGGGGGGATGCTGGAACCAAGTTTCTGCACCCTTGAGATGGATGTGATGTCATTTTATTCCAACTATACATGCCTTTGCGCAAGTTTCTTAACCCTCTGTTCCACCTTTTAGTACCTTCACGAAAGGGTACAATCGTCTTCCGCATAGCCCTAACCAGGGGTTGAAGTCCTTTCGCGCTACTAGGGCAGCGAACTGCAATATCTTCCTAACTAGGCTAAGTGTTTTATTATCAGATATTAGTTAACTTTGCGTAAACATATGTTCCTACTTGCGCTCACTTATCCAACACAATTACATACATTAACGCATCATATAAACATTATAATTGAAATTTATACCCAATATAACAGATGCATAAACAGGAAATAAAGACGCACAAATTGTATAATACTTCTCTTTATTGATAATTCTGAACAATTATAGACTCGACCCGCCCTGCGCACTCAGTTGCAGGGGTCCACACACTTAGCTACATACTTCTAGCCCTCTACACACTCAGATGCAAAGCCTCTACTTATGCTACGACCCAAAACTTAGAATTCTACTCAGAGCCATCTCTCATACATCATATCTTCCTTGATTCCCTTATGTCGTTATTGCCTTTAACTACTTAGAGCTTGGCTCTATTTATACAATTCCATAGTCCATGGACCATTGGTAGATCTTCTAAAGCCAACATTACATTTTCAAAATAAGGGCGAACAACCCTATGACTCTTTAACAACTACACGCTCCGCAACCACAAAATGAGGAGTATTTACATTTGGATTACAAAATTGGACCAAAATATGGGCTTTTAGCCCCAAAACTGCCATTGGGGGATCCCGCACCCAACACTCCTCTTCCTAATCTATGTGAATTAATTTATGCTCAACACACTTATGACTTTTAGTGTATTTTCTATCACAACTGTAACAAATCACTTTTTCTTTTTTTTTCTTCCAATTGTTGTGGTTTCAACCTTGTAGGTTGTGTAAGGCTAGGAGAAACAACACTTCCATCTTTATAGTTGTGAGTGATAGGATTCCTTGTTTCCATAATTTTTCTTTCAATTTTTCTTGTTAACCTGAATGCCTTCTCCAATGAATCATGTTCCCAAAGATAGACTTCATGTTGGATGTTATCATTTAAATTCCCTATGAATACATCAATCCTATGCTCCTGTGGAATATCATTTACCCTTATATTCAATTTTTGGAAGTCCTCAATGTGCTTCACCATTGGCCCCTTTTGTTTGAGACTTACCAATGGGCTAAAGAAGGTGTTTCTCTTTGTATCCTCATATTGTGCTTTCATTTCCTCCATAAAAATTGACCATTTGACTAGTCGTTTATGAGAATAAAGCCATCTATACCATACAAAATAATTGGGTTCTAAATATAAAAATGCAATATGTACCTTTTGTGAGGGTTACACATTATGTAGATCAAAATATTGCTCCATCTATAGTATCCAAGTTATCATATCCTTGCCATCAAACTTCCTCATATCTATCTTTTGAATGTGGCAGTTATTAAACCCCACATTGGAGTCTCTAAAATCGTAATTGATATTCTTTTTGTCTTCATCATGATTTTCATGGATTGCCCTATCACCACTGGGACACTTTTCTTCTAGAAACTTTGCTAAACCTTCCGTACACCCTTCTATCTTGACATTCATCATTGCTTCCATGTTTGATTTTAAACCATCCTTCAAAACTTCCATGTCCCCTTTATACCATATATCTTAACATTCATCATGGCTTCCAATTCCTTTTTCGTTAGATTTTGCGAGAGCGAAATTTGTTGCACTTGGTCTCACAATTTTGATATATCATGTTGCATTTCTTCCTTTTCTTCATGTGTCATCATAGAGATTTTAGGTTGCTTACAAGGTATTTCCATTTTATTTCTTTGGTTCATCAATTAATGATATTTATGCTTCACTATTTCCTTTGAATCACTTCAAACTAATTTTCCAAACAAAACTTATGCAAATTTTAAAACATCGACACCTTTTTCTTGCTTTGTATAATATTGATATCGAATTTGTTGTTTCTATGAAATTTTGGTTCTCCAAGGTCTAAAATATCGTCCTTTGGTATCCCTTTGATTCCTCTTTCCAACCCCACAAGTTTTATCGAGATTGGATTCTCCAAGAAAGAGTTATGTCAAATCTCCCAAGATGACCTGATTATAGACTAGTTTAGTACAACGACCTTGTAAGAAGTACCACGTGTCACTATTTCTACTTTCAGCCCTGAAAATGCTACCCAACAAGCTAAAGTATGTCGTCTTTCTATCACCTACTATGAAATTTGAATCCGATTCTCAGAGAGAAAGTTATGATAAATTTCCCAAGGTCACATATTTGTGATGGAATTATGGAGCCTGCAAAAACCCTAACTTCCTTAGATCATATCTCCGAAAATATAGTGAGATAAGATCTGAAATTCATACACAATGCTTACCAAGAATTTGGATCCACTGGGTTTAATTTCAGCTTCTGAATCTTTGTAGAAAAAAAATTATAGCGAACATTCCACGATGACCTATTTGAAGCAATGAAACCCTAGAATCCAAAGCTTTGATACCAAATGTTATGTAACCAGCTCAGAAAATAGAAGAAGAGAAAGTTCAACGATTTCAAAATTAGCCTCTTCAAGGGGAAACCTCCTTTAAATTACACAAATGAGAAATTATTAGATGATGCAAATAACAAGACCTCCTTTCTATATATAGGAGTCTAACGGGTCATAATATAATCAAAGCCTACATAACAATAATATTGAAAGGGCACAATAATAACAATAGTGGATTTCTATGGGGAACAATAATAACAATATGAGGACTACATGGGCACAAAAATACAATAAGGGGGTTGCACTAATAACAATAAGGGGCTACACTAGTAGTATAGGGACCTACCATGTTGAGCATTTAGTAACAATGTTGAGGTTGTTGAGAGAGGATCAGTTCTTTACTAAGCTCAAAAAGTGGTGTTTCTTTTAGATTGAGGTACATTACTTGGGACATGTTGTCTCCAAGGAGGTCATAGCAATAGATCCAGAGAAGATAAGATCTATCATGGAGTGGGCATATCCCAATAATGTGGATGAGGTGAGATCTTTCGTGGGGTTGGAAGGCTATTATAGAAGTTTCATTAGGAAATTCTCACAAATTTCTTATCCTATTACATCATTGGAGAGGAAAGGTAAGAATTTTGAATGGACAGAGGAGTGTGAGGCTAGTTTTGAGCAACTTAAGTAGTTGTTGACACTTGCACTAGTGTTAAATATTGTAGATTCGGACAAAGAATTTGTAGTATGTATATATGCTTGCAAGAGAGGACTTGGTGGAGTCCTTATGTAGGAAGGACAGGTAGGGTGCTATGAGTCATAAAAACTAAATTAAGATGAGAAGAACTACCCAAGACATGATCTTGATTTGGCAGTGATCATACATGAATTGAAGATGTGGAGGCACTATATTCTTGGCACGAGGTTTTTATTGATGAGTGATCACAATAGGTTCAAATATTTGTTTGACCAATCGAATATGAATGTCATATAGGCTAGATGGTTGGCCACAATTAGTGAGTTCAATTTTGAGTTCAAATACATCAAAGGAAAGTATAACACAGTTATAGGTTATCTTAGCATCTATGAGTTCCTATGGGGAAAATCTACAAGGTAGGATCTTGTAGGGAGGTCAACGAGATGTCATGTATATGGAGATTGTTCACAACTTGCAGCAAAGTATAAGTACACGTATAGGTAGTGGTATAGGTATAGGTACAGATGAAGGTCTATAGGATGTGGACTATTGTCTTACAATGGATGGATTGATCGTGTTTAGAGACAGGATATATGTGCCAGATAGTAGTGAACTCAAGAAGGTAATATTGCTGGAGTTTCATGCAAAACCATATTTAGGTTGCCTAGGCTATCAGAAGACATTGACAATAGTGAAGAAATTTTAATATTGGCTGAATTTGAAGAAGGATGTAGCAGAGTTTGTGACTAGTTGTTTTAATTTTCAACGGGTGAAGATCGAGTGTATGCATCCAGGTGGACTGCTATAGCTGATTGTGATTCTAGAATAGAAATTTGAGGTCATTTCCATGGATTTTATCACAGGGTTGCCGAGGACAGTGAGACATCATGATTCCATCATGGTTGTCATTGACAGGTTGACAAAGGTTGCACACTTCATTCCAATGAAGTCTACATTCTCAGCGAGCGATGTAGCACGTGTATTCATTCGAGATGTGGTTCGATTTCATGGAGCTCCAAAGAATATTGTGTCAGACAGGGATGCAAAGATCACTTCAAAGTTTTGGAAGGAGTTGTTTGTAGGTTTGGGCACAGAATTGGCCTTAAGTACAACTTATCATCCATAGAGAAATGGACAAACTGAGAGGGTCAATAGGATATTAGAGGACATGTTGAGGATTAGGGAACATTTTAAGGATGGAAGTTTATCTTAAACTTTAGAAACCTTAGAGAATATTACTAGTCCATAATATCCAAATTTTAAAATGTTTGATAATAATTTTGTAAAAAAGATTTCTAATTATTTTAAATTAGAAAATATAAAATATTGGCAATTTTAAAGGTAAAATAATTTTATACTATAAACTTTGGGCGAATTCATTTCTAGAAAAATAGAAATTGGTGAAACTTTTTTTGGGAAAAAACATGGAATATTAGTCCACTTGTGAATATTAGCCCCTAAAATTTTCCCTATTGAGGATGTACGTGATGCATCAACAACAAAAGTGGGAAGAGTATCTTCCACTGGTCGAGTTCGCTTACAACAATGGGCATCATGAATCTTTGAAGATGAGTCTATTTGAGGCATTGTATGTGTGGAGTTGCAATATTCCCATCAGTTGGAGTGATCTGGTTAATAGGGTGTTGAATGGATTAGACATGTTGGCTGAAATGGAATAGGAAATGCATATAATCAAGAAGAATTTTAAAGTAAAACAAGATAGGAAAAAGAGCTATGCAGATCGGAACATGTTGTTTAAGGATTTCAAGTTTGGGGAACAAGTGTACTTGCACATCAAAACAAAGAAGATCTACTTGCGCATTGGATCATCTACCAAGCTGGAACCCTGGTTTTGTGGACCTTTCAGGATCATTGAGAGGATTGGCCCATTAGCCTATCGACTTGCACTGCCTCTGACAGTGAAATTCCATGATGTTTTCCATGTGTCATTGCTTAAGAAGTATCTTAAATATGTTTATCATGTGATTGATTGGTCTGTATTGTAGGTGGAACAAGATGGACAATTCTAGCCAGAGCCTCAGTGTATATTGAAGAGAAATGTGCTCATGCTCCTAGAACGAGCAATTGAGAAGGTTATCTTGGGTGTCGAGCCTGATTATCTTCTTTATTTAGAGGTATCATCGTGTAGGACCCCAGTTCGTAATGCGGCGACAACACCACATGTTTGATCACCATTAGGGAGGTCCAGGGGGGGTGACGACGATTTTATGATTCCCCCCTCCAGCAAGGATTAGGAGGCAGCGCCCTCAAAGCTAAAAATAGATGTCAAATTGCCTTGTAAAATACCTTAATTTCGCAGTCAATATGATTCGTTCATTAGGTGGGTGATTTGACAGTATAAGTTGTGTTTAATTTAGGGTTTTTTTTCCCTAGAAAGAAACCCCTCACTATATATGAGGGAATTATGTTGCGGCTATGTATATGTACATTCTGAGTGAGAAAGAGAGAGGAGATTGTGTGAGAGAAAAGAGGAAATTACAGTGGATTTTTTGTGGGTTGTATCTCATCATTTTGCTGGATAATATAAGGGACAGACTAGCAGTTTCTTCGTGGATGTAGCCCAAATTGGGTGAACCATGTAAATATGTACCTCTATTGTTTGATGTGTTTTCTGTGTTTATGTTTCTGCAATATTTTAGGTGTTCCATTTCTCTGTAATATATACTTTTCTAATAGTTTAAAGTGTAGTGGAAGCACTTTGGGCCTGATGAAGCTACATGGGAGATAGTAGATTAGATGCATGCTATGTATCCTTCATTTCTTGTCGGTTGAGGAAAAGAAGTTTTGGCATGGTGTTTTCGTATATGTCTTTGATATATGTTTTTGGTACATATTTTGGTGATGTTTTGGTATATGTACATATGTATATGGATGTAAATACCGCCACGAGCTATGTTATAAAGATCCAGTAAACAGTATGGGTTTCATGTCATTATAGTTGTTGTGTTGTCATGTTGGTTTGCTTTTCAGTAGGGTAATCATTGTAAATACTCCATTGAGCTATATTATAAATCTGCATGAGAATTATGATTGTTTTTTAGTGATTTTTCTGAGGTATAGATGTGGTCGAACACCGAGGATGGTGTCCCAGATGGGGAGGGTTTTGTAACAACCCTGGTAAAAATTCCATGTAATAAAATTTAATAAAGGAAAAAATAATAACCACAGTTGATGGGACACTTATTCCAAGCTAAATTTTGGCAAAACACCATAGTGTGAGTGTTCATTGCTTTATTATGGCTAAGGAAACTGGTAAAGGAAATGGCTATGGCTTTGGAAAGAAAAAATAGAATTTTTGGCACATTTATTTAAGAAAATAATGTAAATTAGGAGAAAAGGAAGGTGAAAGGTCACAAGTTGCATGTGAGGAGGAAAATGAAGGAAAATAATGGAAAATGAAGAAAATAGAGGCCTCATTGATAAAAAGGATTATTAGGATTAGTTTGTAACCTTTTGTTAGTTCAATTTGGGAGCTCTCTCATTATTATCTCTCTCTCTCTCTCTCACTCTTGGACAATTAGAATTTTCTTGGAGCACTTTGGCATTGGATGTTATGAAACCAGTGCACAAAAAGATAGAAAAGATAGATCAACACCTGAGAATTCAGCCTCTTCAAGGGGGCAACCTCCTTTACATTACACAAATGAACAATTCTTGGATGATACAAATGACAAGACCTCCTTTCTATATATAGGAGTCTAAGGGGTCATAATATAATCAGATCCGACATAACAATAATAATGTAAGGGCACAATAATAACAATAGTGGGCTTCTGTGGGGCACAATAATAACCATATGGGGACTACATGGGCACACCAATATAATAAGGGGGTTGTACTAATAACAATAAGGGGTTACACTAGTAGTATAGGGACCTAACATGCCCCTCTCCTTCAAAATGTGTTGTCCTCAACGCTTGAGTAGTTCTTGATGCTTCTGTATAAAATTCTTGTCCTCCCATGTGGAATATTCAATAGGTAAGTTATTCCACTTGATGATATACTCTGAAATTCATCGATTTCGTAGATGTCGGGTTCTTGTTTATGTGACTGCTCCAGGTTTCAATATGATTTTTCCTTCCTCATCAAATTCTAGCAATATTGTTTGAACTGGGATCTTCTGCAACTTTTGAATGAGTGGCCACACTTCTTCGTCCTTCTTCCATTCATCTCTTGTTTCATTTATTCAATCTAGTTGTATAATAGAAATAGCACAAAACAATGCTTCCACATCCTCATCCTTTCTTCCGGGTGCATCTGCTATATCATTTTTCTTCCCTTTTTTGTAGATGATCTCAAAGTCATAACCCAACATATTTGTGACCCATTTTTTGTTTTCTTCTAAAGATAATATTTGTTCTAAAAAGTATTTAATACTATCATGATCCATTTTTACCTTGAAGTGTCTTCCTATTAGGTAAGGTCACCATTTCTTAAGTGCATGTAGTATTGCCAACATTTCCTTCTCATAAATAGATTTCTGAGATGTAGCTGTAAAAATACCCAATCGCCTGAATCAAAAATTCTTTCACTGTGATTTTGATCTTCCTATTGCTTCATTTGATTCTGCACCAAAGTGGCGCTATCCTTTAAAATTTGGAGAACTTGCTTTTGATGCTCGATTTGATCTTTCACTGCTTGAATCTTTTTCTTCTTGATATGTCCATCTATCTTGAGAGTTTGAGTGGTAATTTCTTCCAATGCATTACAAGATATGGTCAGATTCATTTCTTGATGCTCGATGTGATATTTCACTTGAACATTTTTCTTCTTGATATGTCCTTCTGTCTTCATAGTATGAGGAGTGGTAATTCCGACCAATGCATTACAAGGTATGGTAGGGTTCATTTCTTCTTTCTCGATGTGATCTTTCACTTCTTGAACCTTTTTCTTCTTGATATGTCCTTCTATCTTGAGATTTTGACAAGTGGTAATTCGTGCCAATGCTTTACAAGATATGGTTGGATTCATTTCTTGATGCTCGATGTGATCTTTCACTTCTTTAACATTTTTCTTCTTGATATGTCCTTCTATCTTGAGAGTTTGAGGAGTGGTAATTATTGTCAGTGCTTTACAAGATATGGTTGCATTCATTTCTTCTTTCTCTGGGTTTGGTTCCTAGTGTATATCCTCTTCTTTTGACGTTTCTTGATCCTTTTCTACCTCCTCTTCACACTCAATGTAAAATAATTTCTTCTCAGCACACTTATGACCTTTAATGTATTTGTTATCACAATTGTAACAAAGCCCTTTTGCTATTTTTTCTTCTAATTGTTGTGGTGTCAACCTTGTAGGTTGTGGAAGGGTAGGAGAAACAACACATCCATCTTGATAGTTGTGAGGGGTAGAGTTCCTTGTTGCCATAATTTTTCTTTCCAATTTTCTTTCCAACCTGAATGCATTCTTCAATGAATTAGGTTCCCAAAGATGAAGCTCATGTTGAATGTTATCCTTTAAATTCCCTATGGAGACATCAATCCTCCGCTTCTCTGGAATATCATTTTCCCTTGCATTCAATTTTTGAAAGTCCTCAATGTCCTCTACCATTGAACACTTTTATTTGAGATTTATCAATTGGTTAAAGAAGGTGTTTCTCTTTGTATCCTCATAATGTGCTATCATTTCCTTCGTGAAAATTGACCATGTAAGAAGTGGTTTATGAGAACAAAGACCTTTATACCATTAAAATTAATCCGGTTCTAAATATGAAGATGCGATACGTACCTTTTGTAGTAGTTGCACCTCATGTAGATCAAAATATTTCTCCATCTGTAGTATCCAATTTACCAGATCCTTGCCATCAAACTTCCTCATATCGCCTTTTCTTGATTTTAGGAGCCCAATCTTGAAATGAGTGTCACTCTGTAATTTTGGATCTTCCAATTCTGAAAACGAGATTTACAGTAGCCCTCTGCATCCTCTTTCCAATGCCACTAGTTTGATGGAAATTGGATTCTCCAAGAAAGAGTTATGCACAATCTCCAAAGATGACCTGATTATATACCTTTTAAGAAGTTCAAACTTGTATGACGTGCCGTGTGTCACTATCTCGACCTTCAAATATGAAAAATATACACAGAAAACATAGTATATCCTCTTTATATAACTTCTTACGAAATTTCAATCTGATGCTCAGAGATACAGTTATGATTATTTTCCCTAGGTCCCTTTTTTGGGATGTAATTCGGGAGCCTGCAGAAAACCTAAATGTCTTGGATGGTATCTCCGAAAATATAGAGCAAACATATCTGATATTCGGACCTGAGATTTAGTGAGATTTCGTCTCAAATGGGTATTTTTCTTAGATTCTGAAACTCCACAGACAAAAATTTATAGTGAAAATTCCACGAAGACCTGTTTGGAGCAGCGAAACCCTAGAATCCAAAGCTCTGATACCAAATGTTATGAAACCAGCTCACAAAAAGATAGAAAATATAGATCAACACCTTAGAATTCAGCCTATTCGAGGGGGTGACCTCCTTTACATTACACAAATGAACAATTCTTGGATGATACAAATGACAAGACCTCCTTTCTATATATAGGAGTCTAAGGGGTCATAATATAATCAGAGCCGACATAACAATAATAATGTAAGGGCACAATAATAACAATAGTGGGCTTCTGTGGGGCACAATAATAACCATATGGGGACTACATGGGCACAAAAATATAATAAGGGGGTTGTACTAATAACAATAAGGGGTTACACTAGTAGTATAAGGACCTAACATTGGATCAAGAAAGGTAGAGAAGGCAAGAGGAAGGAAGGAGCAAGCAAGGAAGAGTGGGATCAAGCAGCTACAATAGGATTCTTTGCAGGTATCGATTTTCATGTGTATTTTCCTTGCTATATTTGGCATACATGGTATTGCACGTCACTCTTTTGTTGTTATGGCATGGGTTTTTCCAGGTGTGACTGTGTTTTCAGCCAGCCTTTCCATTTCCGGATAGCCATGATGTGATGAGATTCTCATTTTTTCATTGAGCTGGACTGCCAAATGGATTCAAAGTTAAGTGAGGTGGATCTATGTGTTAGAGTGGCTTAATTTATTAGTCGAAGGTCTTTGAACTATTAGTTTGCTATCTTGGAGGGGATCAAATTCATACTTTCATAAATTTGACCTGTCACTGTCTGGAGAGTCATGATGAGTTTGGTCACCACCTTGATCATTAAAGTAAGTCACGGGAAGGGGTTTTTGAGCATTGAAAGTTGTCATAAAAAACTTCTGAGTTAAGATATTGAGTGTTGACATGGTGTCTATAGTTAAAGGAATGGTGTCAAAGTAGTGTAGTCATTAATGTTCCAATTTGTTCCCTCTTTAGACATCATATTTTTCTCTCCTTGCCATCCCCTTATTCCCTTGTTATCTCAAAATTCCCCTATTTCTAAACATTAGTATTAACCATATTCCTTATTTTAGGCCTAGACTCCCCACCCCCATTTTATACTAAGTATAAATCCCTAGGCCTCAATTCCTTCAGAATCATTTCCATGATAAGTGAACATCATTCACATATCCCCTACACTATAATAATTTCCCACACTCCCTACACTCATTCCAATAATGGAGGGCTTCTACACTCTACAACACAATTTCCTCTGAAATTCACTATTTTAGTCACCATTTTAGAGAACAGTTTCCAACCAAATGGAGCCGAATTTATAGAAATTGAAAGAAATTTTTCTTAAGAACAGGTCAAAGAACAATAATCTCTTTCAGTTTATACACAAATGTCATCAATGAGGATATTTTATTGCATCTTAAAAGACCATTTTCGGAGTGCACAAATACTTTATTTTAAGTCATTGTTTTGCAGAGTATTTTTTGGGAAGTTGGGAAAGAATTTGGAGAAACAAAGAGAGGTTTACCTTCAAAAAAGTATCATCTATAATGAACACCTTCATTTTTACATAGCTATTACTATTTTGGATATATACCCAAAACATTGTCCCACTGTGCAGATGCTACACAGTCGCTACACAATGATGGGCAGAGCCTACCAGTGTTCGTGTAGTGCTACGTAGAGGGTTATCAGTGTCGTGCATTGGTTTATGAGTTTACCAGTGTTGGGTAATGTTTTCTAATTGTACCAGTGTTGTGTAGTGCTTCTCTGAGGTCACCAGTGTCGCACAGTTTAATTTCAATTTGTGGGAGGCGTTCACAGGTGCGACGAAGATGCGAGATGTCAAGTTTAAAGGAGTGAACATGTAGCATAGGTGGTAGCTAACTCAAGCTATCATTTTCCAACCAGGTGTCAATTTTGAAAGAAAATGTGCCAACACAGTCTCTGCCCAACTATTACCCAGGAATTGCATAGTCAACAACCAACTATCATTATTTTGGTTGCTTTTGATCCATGAAGATATGCTTCAAAAACAAGAGTGCTTTTACAATGATTTAGTGTTTTTTTAAGATATGAATGCTTTATGTTTTTTATTTTTTATCATTAGAGGAAAAAGACTTTAAAAAAAAAATATTTCCTCTTTTTACTTTAATTCAATCCTCTATTGGATCAATGATATGATGCATCTAGACACTTTGGATTTATTATTGTATGTCTATTTAAACTGGAAAAATAGATTTAAAAGGTTGTTGATGGTTTCATTATTGCTGGGGAAACTATTGCAGTTTGTTGCTGTGATATGTGTTAATGCATGTGCTTGAATTTTGAAGAGATTCTAGTGGATTTACAGAGATACTTATGGTATGGATGTTTCGGATTTTGTTTCTTCTTAGTTATATATTATCCATGTTGTGTTATCTTGTTAAACTAATTTGAAGGTGTATGGTGTTAGAGTCGGTCTGGTCATCCCTCCGTCAGATATCATTTCTCTTATTGCATTTCATTTTTAGGTGTCTCGCTCGAGTCATTCAGCTGCACTCCGCTAGGAGCATGCCATAATTTGACGGAAGGGTTTTGTCATTCATTATCCCTCATGCCTTATCATTGCTGGCTCAGGTCTGTTCATCAAAATCAAGTTTTAAAATCACTTACAGTCCTGTTTTAGTCTATTGATCAGCAAGAGTCATTTCAGTCACTAGGTCTACGGTTAGTTGATTTGGTCTTCAACAATGTCCAACAATGCCAGTAGACCCATGAGGGAGGTCCTTAATAAGTTTTCATTTTCAATATTTTCATCATCATATGCTCGACTATGACTTCTCTTCAAAACTCTGTTTTGAAGAAAATTCATCATTTCGTTTTGTAATAAATTGCCATGTAATTTTCAAAAGTTTTTCAGCTGTTGAATTCTCCAGGCGCAACCCTGGTCTTCCTTTGTCAATTCATGCCACTATCCCTGCAAAAATTGCCAAAATAAAACATCATTCAAGCCAAAACATCAAGGAGGAAACAAAAAGACAGAGTTGTATTAAACTGAAGAAAATGCCAATTTTAAAACATTACAAAAGTGGGTCTTTACAAAGACAAAATCAAAGCCATGTCTTTATAAAGGTATTTCTATGTGTTCAAAGCCCATTTGCATCCCAAGAACAAAGAGGAGGCATCTCAAAGTGATTTTTGTGAAAGAGTGAGAAATTGGACAAAAAATCGCTGCAACTTGCCGGTGCGGCGCACTGGGAGCAAACACGCAGTGTGTTTTTGCACGGGCGCGGTGCATTGGGAAGGCACGACGCATTGGGCGAGATGCATGGCGCATACAGTTCAAAAGCCCGAAATTGCTAAAATTTGCTCCAAATCATCATGAAAACGCACAAAATTACTAGGTAGGATCTCTATCACTGCATTGCATTCAGATTTGTGCTATGATATGGTGATTGATGAATGGTGATGGTCTAAACTCATAATCAAAATCCACCATGTCAAAACCCTCACATAAGAATGGATGCCTAGGGTTTTAAAAGCTATTTGCCACCAAGTTCATCCTTTTTCATCATTCTCTTTTCTCCTTTATTTCATTCTTTTCCCTTAATTTCAATCTTCCCTACCCCCTAAAATCATCAAACCCCTATCCCAAATTCTCTATCCCAAATTCTCAACTCCAAAAACTTCAAACCCTAACCCTACAAAAAAATCTCCTAACCCTATACATAAAACCCCTCGAAACCCTCCTACTTTCCCTAACAAAATTTGTCCTAATAGTCCCCTATCCCTTACTATTTTTTTCCCCTTCCTAATAGTCCCTGTTTCACTATTTTCCCCTTGGTGGCAGATTTTAGGCACATCACTAAAAGAGCAGTCCAACACAGTTTTCATACACCAGTAATCAGTTTTATCCAAGTCATTTTGTACAGTAGTCATGGCATCTGAGCATTCATCTGATTATGGAATGGAAACCCACAGTGACTCACCCATGGAGGAACATGCATCCTAGAGGCCTCATAGAGGAGGCAGACATATCAGAGAAGAACCAATCACCCTTACTGAATTACAGGCCCGCCCTCTAGCCATCTTCTTTTTTCAGCATCAGTCATGTTATGAGTTTTGTGAGAAGGTGGCTAATGTTCAATTTCATCATGAGTTGGATCGTCTATTTGTACTACATTTACATGGAGATCAGGTTACTTTGGTTGGTGTCACCTTCACACTTACACCAGAATCTATCTCACTGGAAACCGGCATACCCAACATTGGAGAACCATGGAACAAGAGGAAGAAGATTGACCGGCAACATTATGAGCCATCTATTAAAACCGGTTTCTTGAGACAAATCAAGAGAGTGTTTCCATTCTGATATCTTAAAGATGAATATCCTCCACTAACGAAATTAATCATGAAGTATTTCAGCTGTGAGGGATGGTTCTCTCGTTTATATGCTTATCACATCAGGTTTCTCATACATTTCACCCAGGTACGGATGATGAACATTCCGTATTTTTTTCATTTTCCAAAACATAGAGAGGATGACCACCCTTGTGCAGCACAAAACCCCTCAGCAGCAACTTAACAGTGTTTATCATTTTGCTCTTATTAAGATTTTGGTGGTTCATCAGCTTGGATTACAGGGCATCACTTGGGATGATTTCATCTCCCGTGATTTCTTCAGAGCTTCACAGGGGCTTTCAGAGGTTGGGCATGACACAGGTGGACCTTCTCATCAGTATGAGTGCCATGAGACCGTTAGTGTGCCGGTATTCATCACATATCAGAGGGGCACTAGACATTTGTTTGCAACAGCGAAGCGAGTGTTATCTCCACCCGGTGTGGAAGGGGCCTCGCTTCCGACATCAGCACCATAGGTACAGGACAAAGGCAAGAGGCCAATGCAGGATGAGGGGCCTTCAGGTGAACGAGAGACCGACTTCATTCTCATTCATGATGATGATACAGATATGGGCCCGGAAAGTGCCAAACTTAGAGATATCATTCAGGAGCAGCAGATGGAGATCAAAGCCTTATCCCTCAACTTGGAGAGGGTTAAGTGGAATATTAAATACTTGGAGCAAAGGAATAAGCAGCTTGAAGATCAACAGGCGATTATGGAATTACAAAACATCAGGGAGAATCATCAAGCTACTCAAAGGAGGAGGATTGAACTCTCTTCATTGGAGTAAGAGATTAATGATGATCGGGAGTCTTGGCTCGAGAGAGTCAACATCCACTTAGAGGGACTGATGGACAAGGCTAACAGAGACAAAGAATTTCTGAGACACATGGCTTTCCACTACATGGTGCAGAATAAGGTTTGCAAGGCACGAATAAGGAATCTAAAGGCAAAATTAAAGAAGGCAATAAGGAAGCAAAAGAGGCAAAAGGAGCATGATCATCTTCGGATATTGGACGAAGCCTCTTTAGCCCAGCATGACACTTGATGGAGAAGATCCAACCCAAATTTCAAGAAATTTAGAGCAATTTTTGACATTTTGGAATTTTTGCACTAAAAAACAGGGTTTTGTCTCCCTATGCGCTGCGCCACGTGGCGCGCGCTTTTGCTAGGGAGCTCCAAATTACAAAAAATTTGCATTTCTAGATTTTGCATGAAAAATCATGGTTGCTGGTGCATGGCCAAGAAATTTGGGCAGGTTTTGAGTCCTCAAGAGGCCAAAAACACTCAAAAAATGACCTCACTGCCCCTATTTTGACACACAGGAAGAAATCTTGGAAGATTGAAATTCTGGAGGGGAAAATGACATCCAAATTGAAAAATTCCACTTGGGTTGGAAATTAGATAGGCAGACCTTTCCAACAAGCACACTTGGGCTCAATTTTGACTTCGGGAAGTGCCTCAAAATCAGCTCCAAAGTGGCGCGACGCATAGAGAATCAGGCGTGGCGCATAGAGGATTTTTGCCTATTTTTCACTGTTCAGCTCAGAAATTCGCCTAGTTTTGACCAGTTTTGCTTTTCAATGTTACTCTTGACCTTGAATGATGTAATTTGATAACCATGATGTAATATTGGCACATTTTCACTTTTTCTAGAGGATTCATTCACTAAAAAGTGAAAATTAAATGAATGAATCAGTTTCCTAGCATATAGGGGTAAGTTGTTTGACTACCTAGATTTCAGTTCCTTGTTTAGAATTGGTTCAAACAGCTCCTAGAATGATGGGCTTGACCCCTACAGGCATGGGAAGGAGTTAGGCTTGTCTATATTATGTAATTTCTCAGTCATTTTCAGGGTTGGATACTTGTGATTGCTTGGCACCCTATTGTACATTTTATTTCTGCAATTTTGGCAAAGGAAAGACCAGGGTTTTGCAGCACTTGTTGGGATCCATGTGGCTTTATGTTTTGATGGTGTGTTTATCTATGTATTTGTAAGTTCAATGATGTTTATGTGTATCATTTTCCATTCTCTTTTCTTCTTCAATTAAACAAATGAGTGATTAAGGTAGAATTCATTGGACTGTTATGCTCTGCCTTGACATTTTGTTTAATTCGTCATGTTTTCATCTATTTGAGGAGGACTCTTGAGACCCTCTTTCCCTCCTTGGCTCCTCACCAAACTGATCCACCCATTCATTCAATCCAAAGCATCAAAACTACTGCCTATCTTGCCCCTACTTGAACTCTTCAAAAATATGGCCTCATCCCCGGACCCAAAATTTGCCTGTCCCTTTTTTCCAATAAAACCCTCAAAAACTCAAAACGAATCCTTGTTCTTCATACCTAGCCTAAAATTAGTTCGTATTTTAGTCATCTCAAGCCCCATTTGATTATCTTTTGCTAAGATTGACCCGGAGAGAGCCCTCTCATGTCCTCGTAGGGCTAGCTACGAGGCTGAGCGTGGTTTGATGTGGACCTAGAACCTTGTCTTTTTAGCCTGAGGCAAAGCTAGGCTCTAACATAGTGGCGGCCATACTGGGGAAGAGATTCTTTGTTTGTTAGTGTTATTCATTTTATAAACTATAGACGGAGTCTAAAGATTAGCCAGGTAGCCTTCGAAACGCTTTTGCTTTGCATTAGCACAAGTAGATAAAAGCTACTTCATTCAATCTCCGGTCTAGTCTTATAAACGGAATATCTAACTTGCAAATTTCCCCAGTACATGTATCAAGTTAGATCTGATTGTTGATGGTGGACAACAGTTAGATACATATGAAGGCTGAAACATTCACCTGGTGACTCCAACTCAATCCAGAGATTCCAGCGCTCACTGATTCGTTCATGCACTAAAATAAAATGGTAGGGTATGTGGTAGACCCTGTGTTTTGTGAAGCTTTAAAAGAAGTTAGAGATCAGTTAGTGGATTTTGAAATTGATGAAGTATTTTTCATTGTCGTGCTTCAATGTTTGAGATCTCCGAAGTTTCCTCCTAAAGCTAAAACTGGTTTCTTTGAGTTAGTTGTTGAAAAATTTGAGAAGGAGATTCAGTATTTAAATGATCAGATCCAATCATATGAATTCTGAGATCCCAAAAAGTTCTTGGAAACTCTCCCTCCTTTAAAACAAGAAAAGATAGAGCTGCCCGTGGATGTTTGCATTGTCAGTTTGCAGTTGGAGGTCTGTGTTTGTTGGCATTATGAGACAAGTGTTGTCCTTGATGGCAAATCACACTGATGACAAATCATAGTGCAGAAGGATAGCAGCAAGGAATTGATGATCAATCTACAAGTATGAAGAAAAATATATACACGCTGGTTCACTATATACCAAGTCGCGTATACAAGCAGGTTCACTATATACCAAGTCGCGTATACTAGGTTCGCTATATAACAAGTCGCGTGTACATGCAGGTTGGCTTCAGTAAAAGAGCGTGTATGTGGAAAACTTATCTTTGGTCCATGGCGGTTATTCCTTGGAATTTGTGCCTATGGTTTTGGACCATGGTGTCTCGACGGACGTGTTGATCCCTAGTTTTGAAGTTGATGGTATTGTGTTACTATGGTTTTGGCCCGAGGTATTGAACAAGGCCTAAGGCTATATAAGGAGAAGAAGATCATTAGGCAAAGGGATCTGAAAAGGCTTGAATATCTGATGAAGTACTAGATCCAGTATGCAGGTTATTGGTTGATGATGTATTGCTTGATCTAAGCTAAGGAGAGATCTCATCGGTTGATGGAGAACAAGATCTAAGGAGAGATCGGGATCAAATGGTTTGAAATGAACTATCTTTATATGGTTGATTATGCGTATTTCTAGATCTACATACTGACGCAATGTTATGTTCTGGGTATACCTGATATCTGGTACAGCTACAAGTTATGAAAAGTTATTTTTAGATCTGTACGCAGGTTGTCTTCGGTAAAACCGCGTGTATACGTGGGTTGCCTTCATTGAAGTAGCGTATATCTTTTGGAGCTTGATTTTTGGGTTGCAACTGGGTCTGACTGTAAGTGCAGAGTTCTGTAGTCCGCTTTGTGTTCTGGTGACTGGGTTTGACAGGGTTTCAGTGGTTCAGTGATTCAAAGATTGTTGATGCGAGTATTGGTTGTTTTGTAATCTGCTATGAAAGTTGAATGAATTGTGGTCTTCAGATTGTAATGTTGTGCTTCAGGAATATCCAGTCTGAAATTGTATGAAAAGTGGTACCTGAAGGAAAGAAGATTGTAGGCCTGCACCTACGTATCAGTATATTAGCTAGTACAAGAGCAAAGGGGTTGGAGCTCCCTTCCAAGGAAGTTTGGAGAACGAGAGAAGGTTGAAGCCTTCTGCAGGTTGTAGCCTGCGTACTGGTATAAGGTTGCACCAGTACAAAAGATTGTAAACTGAAGTTCTTATTAAAGAAAGATAGAGACGACTTGCAGCAGGTGGTTTTCACCCACATTGGGTTTCCACCTTATATCATGGTGTTCATGTGTGTGGCTTTTGTGTGATGATCTGTTCTGTTATACTGTATCTGTTTACTCTTAATATGGTGAATAATGTCCTAATGCATTTAACTGAAGATAAACTAACTGAATTATAAGATTTATGGTTATACGCTGGTTTCCTTAGACACAGTAGCGTGTACACGCTGGTTCACTTAACTGAAGTAGCGTATATGTTTCTGAGCATTGAAAAAGTTTTATTGATCTGATAATATTGATTCACCCCCCCCCCCCCCCTCTCAGTATTATTTCCAACAATTGGAATCAGAGCAGGTCCTTCAGAGAAGCTTGATCGCTTGAAGGTAGATCGTTCATCATGAACAACTACGAGAGAGAAGCATCAATCAGGCCACCGGTTTTTGATGGGACAAACTTCAATTATTGGAAGGTAAGAGTTACTACCTATCTTCAATCTCTTGGTACAGAAGTTTGGGACATCGTAGAGACAGGCTACACTTTTCCTTCAGCTACTCCTACAGATGCAGCCGAGAAAAAGAAATATGAAACAAATGTGAAAGCAGTCAATACTCTATTGGGATGTATATCTCAATCAGAATTCATGAAGGTAATGCACTATAAATCTGCAAAAGAAATATGGGACAAAATTGTCACAAGCTATGAAGGAGACGAACAGGTAAAGCGTGCTAAACTTCAAACTCTCAGGATTAAGTATGAGACTCTCAGAATGTATAATGATGAAAGTGTGGCTAACTATTTCCTTAGGGTAGATGAGATTGTTAATTGCATGAAAAACTTGGGTGAAGAAATAAAAGAGGCTATTGTGGTTGAAAAGGTTCTAAGATCTTTGTCCCCCAAATTTGAATCTAAAGTGTTTGCCATAGAAGAAAAGGAAAATCTACAAATTCTCACTATGTCTCAGCTTCACGGAATTCTAACCGCTTATGAAATGAGAAAGGGAGGTCCATCAGACAGAAGAGAAGCTGCCTTCAAGGCTTCAGGCAAAGAAGATTATTATGAAGCAAGTCACGTGCCAGAAGATGAAGAAGAGGAATCAAATTTTGTCAGAAATATTCAAAGGGGTTCTGGAAGGTTCAGAGGTAAGTTACCTTTTAAATGCTTTGCTTGTGGAAGAGTAGGTCATTATGCTGCCAGAAGTCCTCACAAAGATAAGAATGACAAGGGAAAGGAACCTGTTAAATGGAACAAGAAATAAAATGAAAAGAAGAAAAGCTATTACACTCATGAAGATAGTGATGGTCTTTCAAATAGTGATGAAGATGAACATGGTAATAGATATAAACTTTTAATGGCTTTTGAAGATGATGACTATATGGATGCTATAGATGTAGAAGGTTTTTGTGAAGAAATGCAAGATCTCAAAGTTTGCTTAGAAGAGAAGAGTGCTATTATTGATTCTCTACAATGTCAACTAGCTGAAAAGGAAAAACATCTTGAAAAATTGGAATGTGAGATTGTTTGTCTTAGAAAGGAGATTGAGAAAACAAAAGCGATTAATCTTAAATTTGTTAAAGGATCTGAAACCTTGGATGAGATTATCAATGTGCAGCGATCTCCTCTGATCAAGGCAGGTCTTGGATATAATGGAGAAACATCTCAAGCATCTACATCTAAAAGCTATCTTGATGCAGCAAGGAGAAGCGAGCAAAGGCCAAATAAAAGTCATCAGGTGAATCAGGGACAGTTTACCTCAAGAACAAATAAATACCATCAAGAAATTCGGGGACAAACTGCCTTAAGAACAAACAAAAGCTACAATCAGCCTCAGGTAAAATCTTCCCAATTTGCTCCAAGAATGAATGTGAATAGAAGCTACAATCAGTTGGATGATAGATCTGATTATCGCAGAAGTTTCTTTAATGGCCAATGCTTTTCTTGCCATAACTTCGGTCACAAAGCAGCTCAATGTGTTGCCTACAAGACAATCATGACTAGAGAAGCTCAAAAGCAAGGGAGAATGACTGGAACCATGAAAAGGACTTATAACAACTTTTCGGTTCTTGAAAATGAAGTTGAATGTTCTATTTGTAATAACTTTGGTCATGAAGACTTTGAATGCAGGAGCAGGTTCCGGAAGACAACTCAGAAGGAACAAACCTCAAATGTCAGAACATGGAGAATAAAGGAACCGCAACCAGAAAGATGTGGGATAGCCTTTTATGCAGAAGGTCAAGAAAGTCTATGGTACATTGACAGCGGATGTTCGAAGCATATGACAGGGGACAAAGAAAAGCTTGAGTCATATACCGCATTAGAAAAGGGGAAGAAAGTTTCTTTTGGAAACGATATCTTTGCAGCCATAAAAGGAAAAGGTGTTGCTCCATTGAAAGAGAAGGTCAAAGCTGGAAATGTTTTGTATGTTGATGGATTGAAGCATAATCTTCTGAGTGTCAGTCAGATGTGCGATCAAGGAACAGAGGTAATATTTAGATCAAATGGATGCTGTGTTCGTGACCTTGATACAGGTAAAACAGTGATCAAAGGAAGAAGGACTCCAAATAATCTATACATATTTGAAGAAGGACCACAACAATGCCATTTGAGCAAGGATGATGAACACTGGCTATGGCATCGGAGGTTGGGGCATCTAAGCTTTTCACAAATAAGGAAAGCATGCAAATATCAGGCAGTTCGTGGTCTTCCAGATATCAAAATTCCAGACAACACTATATGCAAATCTTGTCAGTTTGGAAAGCAAACCAGAACTAACTTTCCAGAGAAGGAAGGATCAGCCAGCATACCTCTTGAGCTAGTCCATACAGATGTATGTGGTCCATTTAGGAAAAGGACACCTCGAGGAGAAGAATATTTGATATTATTCATTGACGATTTCTCCAGGTTTGTCTGGTTAGGGCTTATGAAGCACAAAGATGAAGCATTCGAAAAATTCAAATCTTTCAAGGCTTTGGTTGAAAATGAATCCGGACACAAAATTAAGTGCCTCAGATCTGACAGAGGTGGGGAGTTTACCTCAAACGAATTTTTTGATTTCTGTGAAGAACATGGGATAAGAAGAGAATTCTCTACAGCTAGAACTCCTCAGCAAAATGGGGTTGTGGAAAGAATGAACAGAACAATCCAACAAATGGCTCGTGCTATGCTTGATGAATCAGGTACTCCCGCAACTTTCTGGGGTGAGGCTGCACATGCTACGGTTATTATTCTTAACAAAACAAATGTCCGAGTAAACAGCACTCAAACACCTCATGAGCTCTAGAGTGGTGAGACTCCTTCGGTGAAGCATTTCAAAATCTTTGGGAGCAAATGTTATATTAAGAATACTGATGAGAAACTTGGAAAACTTGAACCAAGAGCAGATGAAGGCATTCTTCTTGGTTATTCTCCACATAGCAAAACATACAAGTTCTACAACAAAAGACTTGGCAGAATTATTGACAGCATTGATGTAGTGGTTGATGAGAAGGGATATATTCCTAGGCAATTTCATCATGAAGACATTGAAGAAGATGAAGGCTACCCTCAAAGGCAGAATGATGAAGAAGAAGAACCTCAAGAAGAACCTCAAGAAGAAGAAGAACCTCAAGAAGAACCAGAGGAGTAGACAAGAATAGAAGAGAAGACTCCATCCAGATATGTTCAAAAGAATCATCCAGAATCTCAGATTGTGGGGCAGAAAGAAGCAGGAATACAAACAAGAAGAAGAATTGCAGAAGCTTCAAGATATTTGGCATTACTCTCTTCCACTAAACCACAAAATGTGAAATAGGCATGCAAAGATGAATGTTGGGTCAAAGCAATGGATGAAGAACTTGAGCAGATCGAAAAGAACAATACTTGGGAATTGGTTCCTAGACCAAAAGATAAAAATGTCATAGGGATTAAATGGGTCTTCAAAAATAAATTGAATGAAAATGGAGAAGTAATTAGAAACAAGGCCAGACTTGTTTGTAAAGGGTATGCGCAGCAAGAAGGAATAGATTTTGAAGAGACCTTTGCTCATGTTGCAAAGCTTGAGGCCATCCGAATGTTCCTTGCTCTCTCAAGCTTTCAAAACTTCAAGGTATTCCAAATGGACGTGAAATCAGCCTTTCTGAATGGAGACTTAGAAGAAGAAGTATATATTGAGCAGCCAGATGGTTTCATTCTTGGGAATGATCCAAACCTTGTATGCAGATTGAAAAAGGCTCTCTATGGTCTCAAACAAGCTCCAAGGGCTTGGTACTATCGTTTGGACAAATATCTTCACAAACAAGGTTTTTCAAAAGGATCAGCAGATAGCAATCTCTATATGAAAGTTGAAAATAACAAATTGCTAATACTTGTTTTGTATGTAGATGATAGTATCTTTGGTAGCAATGAAGAGGCTATGAGTCAGAACTTTTCCTTGGTTATGCAGAAAGAATTTGAAATGTCATTACTTGGAGAATTGACATACTTTCTTGGATTGCAAATCCAACAAAATGAAGGAGGTATTTTCTTGTCTCAAACCAAGTACCTCAAGCAAATCTTGAAGAAGTATGGCATGGAAGATTCAAAGCCAGTTTGTACCCCCATGGTTACAGGATACAGCCTCAGTGCAAATGACGAATCAGCAGCAGTTCACCAACCCACTTATAGATCCATGATTGGGAGTTTGCTTTATTTGACAGGTACCCGACCAGATATTATGCATGCAGTAGGAATTGTTGGAAGATTTCAAGCCAACCCAAAGGAAACTCATCTTCAGGCAGTCAAAAGAATCTTCAAGTATCTTCAGGGGACCCAAAACTATGGCTTATGGTATCCTAGAGATACAGATCTCACTCTTCATGCTTACACAGATGCAGATTGGGCCGGAAGTGTGGATGATAGGAAAAGCACAAGTGGTGGTGCTCTATTCATGGGTTCCAGATTAGTATCTTGGTTCAGCAAGAAACAGAGTTCGATTGCCTTATCTACAGCTGAAGCAGAATATGTGGTTGCGGCATCTTGTTGCACACAACTTCTGTGGATGATGTAGACCTTGCAAGATTTTCAAATCACTTGCACTCCACCAGTCTCTATCTTATGTGATAATACAAGTGCAATCAGCATTTCAAAGAATCCAGTCATGCACTCAAAGACCAAGCACATACCAATCAAGTACCATTTTCTTCGGGAACAAGTTCTTGAGCAGAAGGTCAAGCTGGAGTATGTTCCTTCTAAGGAACAAGTTGCTGATATTCTCACAAAACCACTGCCCAGGGAAACTTTTGAATATCTCAGACAAAAGCTGGGAGTAGTTGATGCTTCATCCTGCTGTTGAATCTTGTCTGTTCTACAGAAAAGTTGGTATACGCAAGTTACGTAAGGGATATCCGTGTATATACGCCGATCTATGCTGGGAAAGTCGCGTGTATGGTGTACGCGTGTTGCAGAAAGCATATCCGCGTGCATACGCTGTTTTATGCAGGAGAAGTCGCGTATATGGAGTTCTGAACAGCAAGGGCAGACTCCGGTTGGAGAAGGTCTGAGATGGGTATGCCAGAATTATTCAGGCCCAGTTTCAGGGGGTGCAGCAGGCACAGGTTCAGGGGGAGCAGCTTAAAGTCTCATAAAGCATTGTTGGCATTCAGATGCTTTTGGTTCTAGTACACAACTGTTGTTGGTTTCAGGAGAAGGAGCTCAGAAGGAAATCTTGGTTGCTGATCTAAAAGATGTGTATCAGATGCTGCTTGTGACTTTCATAAGTCTTGGTCTAGATTTGTTGTCTCTATGTCATGTATCTCTTCTGTGATATCTCTTTTATGGTGTCAAGGTCATGTAACGGCCTATGTTGGTTTCCCCACTATGCCTGGGATGAATGATGTAATATAATTGGTTGGTTCTGATGTATCCCCTCTTGGTTGGGAGTATGGATGTATGTATTGAGTCTTTTGGTGATAGGAAGGTCCCTTATGGTGTATAAGTCTTGGTTCTTTTGAAGAACATTTTTTTGCAGATCTTGCCTACAGTCAGAGGGAGCATGTTTCAGCACAGCCAAGCAAAGATATCAGCATGTACTCAGGGGGAGCACAGCCCTTTGCCCTTGATGACAAAGGGGGAGAGTGATTTGATTTGGTGTTGTTGCCATCAAGTCCAAAGGGGGAGATTGTTGGCATTATGAGACAAGTGTTGTCCTTGATGGAAAATCACACTGATGACAAATCATAGTGCAGAAGGATAGCAGCAAGGAATTGATGATCAGTCTACAAGTATGAAGAAAAATATATACACGCTGGTTCACTATATACCAAGTCGCGTATACAAGCAGGTTCACTATATACCAAGTCGCGTATACGCAGGTTCGCTATATACCAAGTCGCGTGTACACGCAGGTTGGCTTCAGTAAAAGAGCGTGTATGTGGAAAACTTATCTTTGGTCCATGGCGGTTATTCCTTGGAAGTTGTGCCTATGGTTTTGGACCATGGTGTCTCGACGGACGTGTTGATCCCTAGTTTTGAAGTTGATGGTATTGTGTTACTATGGTTTTGGCCCGAGGTATTGAACAAGGCCTAAGGTTATATAAGGAGAAGAAGATCATTAGGCAAAGGGATCTGAAAAGGCTTGAATATCTGATGAAGTACTAGATCCAGTATGCAGGTTATTGGTTGATGATGTATTGCTTGATCTGAGCTAAGGAGAGATCTCATCGGTTGATGGAGAACAAGATCTAAGGAGAGATCGGGATCAAATGGTTTGAAATGAACTATCTTTATATGGTTGATTATGCGTATTTCTAGATCTACATACTGACGCAATGTTATGTTCTGGGTATAACTGATATCTGGTACAACTGCAAGTTATGAAAAGTTATTTTTAGATCTGTACGCAGGTTGTCTTCGGTAAAACCGCGTGTATACGCGGGTTGCCTTCATTGAAGTAGCGTATATCTTTTGGAGCTTGATTTTTGGGTTGCAGCTGGGTCTGACTGTAAGTGCAGAGTTTTGTAGTCTGCTCTGTGTTCTGGTGACTGGGTTTGACAGGGTTTCAGTGGTTCAGTGATTCAAAGATTGTTGATGCGAGTATTGGTTGTTTTGTAATCTGCTATGAAAGTTGAATGAATTGTGGTCTTCAGATTGTAATGTTGTGCTTCAGGAATATCCAGTCTAAAAATGTATGAAAAGTGGTACCTGAAGGAAAGAAGATTGTAGGCCTGCACCTACGTACTAGTATATTAGCTAGTACAAGAGCAAAGGGGGTTGGAGCTCCCTTCCAAGGAAGTTTGGAGAACGAGAGAAGGTTGAAGCCTGCGTACTGGTATAAGGCTGCACCAGTACAAAAGATTGTAAACTGAAGTTCTTATTAAAGAAAGATAGAGACGACTTGCAGCAGGTGGTTTTCACCCACATTGGGTTTCCACCTTATATCATGGTGTTCATGTGTGTGGCTTTTGTGTGATGATCTGTTCTGTTATACTGCATCTGTTTACTCTTAATATGGTGAATAATGTCCTAATGCATTTAACTGAAGATAAACTAACTGAATTATAAGATTTATGGTTATACGCTGGTTTCCTTAGACACAGTAGCGTGTACACGCTGGTTCACTTAACTGAAGTAGCGTATATGTTTCTGAGCATTGAAAAAGTTTTATTGATCTGATAATACTGATTCACCCCCCCCCCCCCCTCTCAGTATTATTTCCAACAGTGTTGAGGAGTTAGGGCAGCAAACAGAGTTTGGTTTCTTTGATCCTATTGTTGCATATATGGAGTATTTTTGCAGTTTGAATGATAAGTCAGATTTTCTTTTACATAGCCAGACTCGTTATGTGCATGTATGGCTGTCAACATTTACATTTGTGTCATGGTTGAAGCACTTTCAAGCAACATCCTTGTCATAGTTACTTGATTGGTTGATATGGAATTATAGCATTACTTGATCTATCAATTTTGCAGCAAAGTGGGTTAGATTTGTACATAAATAAGCTGCCCAAGGTAGCATTTCAGTTTTCGGTATTTGTTTATGTACAAGTTGCAGTATGTATATGTTTTTGGATTAGTATGAGTTGTTTTGGGTTTGCAATAGTTTGACCATCCATGCCCAATGGAAGAGGCACTATCTACTTTCCAGAGATTTGTAGTTCTTGGCACCTTCAAGGAGCTACCATCCTCATTGGAGCCGATGTTAGTTCCAGTCTTCGCAGCTTGTCACCAGGGATCAACATGAGCTCTTACTATGTCTGGTTTTGTTAGATGTTTTGCACATGATGTTTAGCACAAAACATATCACAAGTGTGTCCATCAAAAGAATCTTGGAAAAATATTTCCAACGGTATATCACACTCCTGTAACCAGTTCCTGGATTAGAAGAAATGAATGAGTGATTCTTGGTTATGCATGTTTTGAGGTCAGTTGCTGCAAACAATGACAAGTTTAGTACAAAATCAGTTTCTGAAATAACGGTAAGGAATTTTTCAAAAGTGAAAGATGTTTTTGTGCATCACATATTAAATAACAAAACCCTCATTTAGTTTATGCACATGTGCTACTATGTGGGAGATATACAGTGATATTTGGAGCCTACAGTAAAACAAAGCAAATTTTTCATATTTTTTACTATTTTAGTCATTTTAGTTCGGAGCCATTTTACAACAGATGGAAAGTAATTTTGCAAAATAAAAGGAGTTTTTGTTAATAACGAGCCATATAACAAAAACCTCTTTCAATTTTTTCACAGGTGTCATGGATTGGGATATGTGATTAGATCTTTACAGTTCATTTTCACAGATTTAAATTTTTAATGATTTTCTGTTTTAGAGATGATTTTGTGGAACAGATTGCGAGCTACTGGAAACGAATTACCCAAATTTGAGAGAGGTTTTTCTCCAAAATGACCTTATCTACAGAAAATTCTTTCAGTTTTGTAATAGGTGCTATGGTTTAGGAGATACGAGTTCATCGTCAACACCTATTTTTAGAAATTCGGCCCAAGTTTAATGTAACTAATTCTATTTTGAAGAAAATGGTTGAGCTCAATCCCTTAGTACAAGGATGAGCAAATGCATATATTTTATGAATTTCATAGTGTAGAGGTTGGATTTTTGTAGAAGGTTGGATACTTGGGATTTCTTGGCACCCTATTGTACATTTTATTTCTGCAATTTTGGCAAAGGAAAGACCAGGGTTTTGTAGCACTTGTTGGGATCCATGTGGCTCTATGTTTTGATGGTGTGTTTCTCTATGTATTTGTAAGTTCACTGATGTTTATGTGTATCATTTTCCCTTCTCTTTTCTTCTGCAATTAAACAAATGAGTAATTAAGGTAGAATTCATTGGACTGCTATGCTCTGCCTGGATATTTTGTTTAATTCTTCATGTTTTCATTTGTTTGAGGAGGACCCTTGAGACCCTCTTTCCCTCCTTGGCTCCTCACCAATATGATCCACTCATTCATTCAATCCAAAGCATCAAAAATACTACCTATCTTGCCCCTACCTGAACTCTGCAAAAATCTAGCCTCATTCCCGGACCCAAAATTTGCCTGTCCCTTTTTTTCCAACAAAACCCCCAAAAATCAAATCAAACCATTGCACTTCATACCTAGCCTAAAATTAGTTCATATTTCAGTCATCTCAAGCCCCATTTGATTATCTTTTGCTGAGATTGACCCAGGGAGAGCCCTCTCCTATCCTCGTAGGGCTAGCTACGAGGCTGAGTGTGGTTTGATGTGGACCTAGAACCTTGTCTTTTCAGCCTGAGGCAAATCTAGGCTCTAACATATGGAATAGTTACACTTGAATTCATTTTATATGCTCATGTCTAGTTGTCCCAAATATTTCAATTTGCAAATGGAATATGTATTCCTTTGACAATTTTGAATTTTCTTCTTGATAGTCATTTATCTAAGTTGCAGTAATAAATTATTAGTTGTTATGTTATTTCTAATGAATGCCTTGATATCCCCATTTTCACTATACTACTATTTGTCTTTTAATCCGAAGGCAATATTAATTAATCCATTGTACATGAAATTGGTTGGAGATACATCAAAATGTTGTACCGGGAAGGTTATGATCACCTTACACCCGTTTTGCTAGAATCCTCTACTACCCCCATACCAAAATTTTAAACATTTTCAAATCTGGTCTCTGTCAAAAAATCATATTCGAAGTTTTATCTCTGAGTCTCATCATTAAGGGAGCCCCCTCAGGTTGAAGAAGACCAGTCATTCAACCAAAAGAGGTTTGTGGTTACCTCTGGGTTCCTTTCCTCATCTTGGAGGAATTACGGAGTGTTAAAACTTTGAATCATAGAACACATGGCCTAACAACCCCTCGATCAGACTGTGGGTTGTGGTAAAGATGGATTTTGTGTTGCCTCACTGGGCCTAGGAATCCTCGACTGGTGAATGGAAGGATATACGGCAAAGCCTAGAGGTGGGTGATCTCCATCAGGCCTATTGATAATGGAATGGGATATGCAGTAAATCCTAGAGAGTGGGTCTAGGTTTAGGGCCTAGTGATCCAGTGTGAATTGCGGTAAATCCTGAGAGACTAGTAGATAGGAAAATTCCTCATGGTGTAGGTGGAGAAATCCGGTGGCATCCATGCTTGTTTTGGCCTAGTGATATGGTGGAGATCATGGTAAATCTTGTTATCACATGTTTATTGTATTGGACGAGTGGTCCGAGATTGATTACGGTAAAGCCTGGTTTCTATTGATGAGGGTGAGAACCTTTAGCCTCACAATGCCCTAGTTGGTTCTTTTGGTTTAATTCACACATTCATGCTTGGAATATGGCACGAGGGTGAATGATTGAAGAGAGATATTTATTAACCATTCTATCGTCGGGTGGAACGTGGTAGCCCTATCCCAGGTTGGATTTTGCATTCATTAATAAGAGGTTCTCTCCCTTATATCTTATGTATAAATGACTAGTTTATATGTGGATTTTATGGTTGATGTATCCTTTATATTTTTGTTGTTATTATGTTGATTATAAGAATATATTATGAGAGTGATGATGTATGGTTTTCCTCATGTTTTGATTGGTAAATGAATGAATAATGTATCGATGACCTAATAGATGATAATGCAGCTAATGATATATGGTGTTACAGGAATAATATACCCTAGGGTATGGGTTGAGCACCCCAACAAAGAAGAGGGAATACACTAATAAGAAGCAAACAAACAAGAAACATCAATACTTCAACTACTGATGTAGGAAGAAGAAGTATTACTCGAAGGTCCTACATTTGAGGTCGTTCTTGTAGGGTCCAAATCCTCTACTTCCTCCAATGCTTCAAAATCTACAACTCATTCAAGAAAAACATATACACCAACAATGATTGAAAGCATGCTCATGACATAAGTGTTAGATCATATAAGCTTATAAGTTTAAAACATGAAACCATACATTAGTTAGATTAAAACTGGAATTAAAGCATTAAGACCTTAACATCAAGAACAAGATATGGCTTCTTTATTGATAACTGCAAAAGAATGTGGAAGAATACAACCTGGTTCGTCCACGGCTCCAAGCGAAACCTTTCTTTAGATCCATCTAGTCCAAGCCTCAACAAGCCTCTTTCAAATGCATACACATGGATGCCATATAAAGGAGATGGACATCATAATGAGGAAACACGGGTTTCTTATAGCTGGGAGTATGGGAGGCACAGGGATAAGTCATACTTGATCGGGGACAAGTTGGATATAGTGTCAATATTCTATCTTTCTCTCCCCTTACGCCTTCCCCATGTGTATTTATATGACCTCAAAAAAGTTTTTCAGTTGGGAAATAGTTAGGCCACGGGCTCCTATAGGTAGGCTTCTGGTGTAACCCATAAACCTTGCATACGTAGGTTGGATATAGTTGAACCCGTGTGTGCACATGTTTTTTGTAGGGCAAAGTCGCGTATGGAATTTAAAATAATATTTTTTAATATTTGGACAAAGTCGAGAGAGAAAGGAATGCCTAATGCCATGACTCAGAGCATCAAGTATACAAAGGTGGTAAATGATGCTATAACAGATTTCCTCTAATATATGAGATTAGAAGGGGTACATGACAACCGAAATGTGTTAAGTGTATAGAAAGAATCATGTGAGGACCTCGGAGGAAATCACTAGATTCCATCCTACCAAACCAATGGAAGAGATAAGAAAGAAAGCTCATGTCTGAGGCGGCATAACCATGCTCAGAGATAGTAAAGCATGTCTACATATCAAGTTTAGAGTGGATCCAATATGTATACAAGTACATAGGAAACTAAGAAATACATAGTGGATCATCTAATCATGGCCACAAAAGTACATATCAAGGCCATGTCACAATATCACATATAGAAGAACTGATCAATGATACTGAAGTAGATATATGATCACTGAAGTCACATAATTGATCCTCAAAAGTACCAAGTCAAAAAGTGGAATAATGGTACTGCATGCAACTTGGGTGCCAACATATAGGATGTTGTTGTGATGAACTACAACATATAAGGTGGATGGTGTCACTGGTAGTAAATAGGAGGGACTGACATGTGAACCATGAAATGATGATGCAACCTAAGGTCTTCACCGACTCCCATGGTACATTTCTACACTATGGGAATAAATGAGTTGAAGTCGATCATGTGAGAAATCATTTGATTACTAGTCATTGAAGTATATTGTTAACAAATGAGAGACAACTCACTGATAATTATGATGAGAGTCAAGGTACATAGTACAATCTAATAAGTGTGAATAAATGAGTTGAATTTGAACACTTGAAAGAATATATAAATCAAGAGACATTGATGTATTCTCATTTTCAATAGCGAAGGAATCTACCACTAATGGCTTCGGATCCTAAGGTACTGAAAAAAAGGACTCTAGATCTTATTCCCAGAGCAATAAGTCGAAGTCGGTGGGAAAGGATCTGCTGGAAGACAGGCATTAAGGCATCCTACATCAATCCAGTGTGAGTGTAACCCACAGGTCAATAATGTGGAAGGAATCGAACGAAGAAAGATGAAGTAACCAAATCGAAGCACGTTTCCGGCATACACAAGACATGACTAGCACATGATAGAAACCCTTTGAACCAACCAATGATGAAAGCTGACATAGAGGCGAGGAATCCACCAATAGGATCAAATGGAAACCAATGTACTACATGAATCCTAATGTGTGATAATGTAAGATGTTGTCGAACACAAGGGAAACCACTCATTCAAAAACCCATAATACCGATCGATGTTGACCACAAGGTCACCTATCAATGATGGAAATAAGGCCATGGTGCGACTCTAGGCCTACTCTCATAGAAATGTGTCGAAGTTGATAAGAGAAGAACTACCAGCAAGAATTCAATGGAGACCTTCTCGAACCAGCATGAGAGAAGGACCAAATAGCTGATTTGATACTGAATATGAGTCAAGAGACACCATAGAAAGGCCAACTCAGGTTTACTTCCCTTGATCAAAAGCATGAATGAATTGTGACTATATTGCAGCATATGATAACTTTGTATGAGTTTGTCATGCAGGAGGCATAAACAAACTCTTTGTATGATTGGAAGAGATAACCAACTGGAGGAGTACTGACTTAATAAAAAGGTTATGGCTCTTCTAAGTCAAACTAAATCCCATCCCGATGGTGGAAATATTTGTTTTGAGTGATTTGTTCAAGGGTGACACAAATGATGCTTGTTTCCAACAATGATGGAAGTAAAGTCCCGTTCCCACTCTTTGGAATATATTTTTTTTGTCTTTTTCATATTTGGAAAGCCTGAAAAGGAAAAAAAGACTATGGTACAATGGAAATAATGAGTGTCCAAACACAAATGTGCTAGTTCCTTTGAGGGGAAAATTCCTATGCTCAATGCAAGGCAATGAGACTAGTCAATGCCACTCAAAAGGATGTTCTTTCCATGGGCAAAAGGTGTCATGCTGCAGAGGCTAAGTGATTGCAAGGTTGGTTTTTCAAAAAGACATGGTCAAAAGTGGCTTATACATGAGTCCAAATGAAGCCGGATTAAGGCCGAAAGGTACAAATAGTCAACATGCAATCTAGAAGTACAACTAGGGTATAAATCTAAAAAGATAGAAAAGAGGAAGGAGAATGAAGCTTCATCGCAAAAATTCATGGCGGGACTAAAGAGGACTCCCGAGCATACTTAATAATGGTAGCATGGGAAACATATGCCAGCGAGGATCTAACTAGGAAGCCCATGTAAAGGAAGGCTCTAACATCATGTCATGATTTTATAAGTTGGCGATTGAAAATGGTTTTAAGAATCATAACACAATGGGGTCAACCCTAACACAACATATCACAGTATGGAGGCTAGAATGCATAATGAAACGGAAAATTGATCTTCCCTAACCTATATTCCAGTGACAAAAAAATATACTTGCCATGACGGGTCACCGGTCATGGAATTGAAGCGGTAGAAAAAACATCAAAGTCTTCAATTTAACCTGAAAGACAACCTATCCCAACACTCAAATCCAAGAGGTCACAAAGTTTATAAAATTAATAAAAATAAAAGATAAACTTTGTAAAAGTGAGTTTTTAATTTTTTTTTTTAATTACAAGTCATAAATAGACCTTTTGTCCCAACAAACCTCATTTGTGTTTTGAACAATTGAGAGAAGGAGCTCCGGAGAAAAGACCAGCAACCACAATCCACCCTATTTCTTGGCTCGAACAGTTACCAAACGTCCAGGTATTCCTCAAATTCGATATTTTAATGAATTTATGTACATTTCAAATATTTTTTTCAATATTTTTACTGCAGAGATCTTTTTTTTATATTTTTTTCTTTGCGTGTATGCAAGTTGGGCATATCAAAGTCACGTATGAGTAAGCCCTATACGTGACTGTGTATGACGTGAACCCACGTGTGCGTAGTGAAAATTTTCAAATTATGAATTTTAATGGATGAAAATGTTTGAATTGCAGGATGACTATCACATGGAAAGAAGAAGAGCATAGTGTAGTAAATAATGAAGTAATGAATGACCCATGTCACTAGATGCATTGAGAGGACGTGGATTATTGAAAATTTTCAAAATTCCTAATATGAAAACCAACACAAGGTTGTTGAAGATGCTTGTGAATTATTGTGATCTAGAAGAGGATGCTTTATGATTGTTCAAATGCCCTTGCGAATTGAAGTAGAAGATATCTACTTCATCACTCGACTTTCCCGAGGAGGGGAGACAGTTAACTTGCAAGGGAAGGCCTGAGGAAGCCTCGGCGTAGATGATTATATTCGCATATATTTCCCTGTTAATAATGAGAGGGTAGGCACGCAGAACCCAATAAAGAATGTGGAGAGTCTAACCCTCAGAATTATCCTTTTTATTATGGGTAGCAGGTTCATCTTCATTGCACCAAGCATCGCATGTTACAATGAGCCTAGTAGTCAATTTCCTCACCACATTCTTTGATTGGTGTACAACCCTCATGATCAATCTGAAAAGCAACTCACTTCTATCAAAAAGAGTAATACCAAACATTTTTGGTATCATACCTTCCTTTGTACTTTCTTCTTTGAGAGGATACCAGGGGTTTGACCCAAAGTGCTCTCTACCATCAACAGGCTGAGGGATCCACATATAGGTAGATGGGCTGATTTGATGAAGAGACTAAGGGGTGGTGAGGTCCCTAGAAAAACAATTGGATGATTAGTTTTTCCTTTGGTGGGAAAAACAAGTCATTTCCATCGAGGACTACCCATATGTAGGTATGGACTTCAAAAGGGATTCAGATCTAGTGCTTCCACCAGATGCTACATGGGGTTCCATAGGTAAAAAAAAATTTAAGTTTTTTAAAGTTATTTGATTTTTTTTGGATTTCAAAATATTATGAATCGAAATTATTTTTTATCAGACAAATATTCTTACAAAATTATTTGATCATGATACAGATGTGGGACCAGTATGACCTGAGGGTCTACCCAGGCATAGGTGCGTTGAAGAGACACGGAGAGTGTCGTAGCTGAGACTGAGAGGCTCCTCCATATCATACAGAGGAACTTGGACAGGTTAACTCACTATCTACCTATGGTAGTGATAGAGGATCTACCAAACGCTGTTCAGAGATGTGTGATAGGAGTACCACAAGATTGTGTGCGACTCTTACGATGGGTGGCTAATGCCACCGTATTCTTCTAAGATGCACATCTGGGGCTAGACCCATAGATATAGATTAGAGATGTCTAGATTTTGATAGGCATGATTGGGCTTAAGCCCTAATTTTGTAGGACATTTTGTCCCGATATTGTGTAATATTTTGAACGAAAAATTCTATCTATATATAGATGGTTTCATGATGTGATGATCATATATACAGATGATGTTCAATTATTTTTATTTTTAATGTGATGAATGATTAATATGCCAATCTAATGCTTGATTAGATATGGAATTAAAAAATGAGTTTTCTGATCGTGGAATATGAATAAATGTGATAAAATTAATGATGTTTGTAATAAACGCACTCTCAGAAATTGGCGATATAAATAATCATCTCTCACACAATAGATGTTGTTTAACTAAGAAACCACTAGTTGTGAATCCAAGTATACTACTAATGAATCAATACCAATATATATTTCTTAAGATAGTAAGTTAACCATAATAATATATTCGTAAACATTATTTGAAGCAGGGCCAATACATATGCCTCTTGAAACCAACAACTGACCGGGTGGATAGTAAATTACCCAAGCCGCGGAAGCCAAATTCCGGGTATGGCGAAAAGCATCATCGGTGAACCCTAGATATCCAAATCATCCATCGATACCTACCAAAGAATATCAAAAGTGTCGATATCACAATGAAACCTATAGAAAGATATGCAAAAATATATACAATATCTACAACCAAGCAAATGCTAGCTAAAAACCTAGGCATAATACTTTTTAAGATAGAGCCCAGTTCTAGGCTCTGACATCTCATTTCCATCAAAATAAACCAATTTGTAAGCTCCCTTTTCCTTTTTAATGATAAAAGGACCATACCACATTGGTTTAAACTTATCTTCCCCCAAGGCGTATTTTTCTTGGTCATAGACTAGGACAAGGTCACCTTCAGAGAAAACCTTAGGCTGCACAACCTTATCATATTGGACTTTCACTATTTCTTTATGAGCTTCATTAGTTTTGGCAGCATCTCGATGCTTCTCATCAAGATGTTCCAAATGAGCAAGGCGTTCTTTAAGACTAGAAGTGTCTGGAATAAGTTCTACATCTAATTTAAGAGAAGGAATTTCACATTCCACAGGGAATCTCGATTCCAAACCACAAACTAGTTGAAATGGAGTGAAACCCGTAGCAGTCTTAACCAACATCCGATATGCCCAAATAGTAGGATATAACATGATATGCCAATTAGATCAAGTCAATAAATTTTCCATTGCAGGATAACTTTCAGGGATTTATTCACGGCTTCCACTTGACCATTGGCCTAAGGATAGTAAGGAGACAAATGCTCCTACTAGAAACCCAACTTGAGAACCAATTCAACCATCATATTGTTTTGGAAATGACTACCATGGTAAGTGAAAATCTCCTTTGGAATACTGAAATGACAAATGACTTGGCTAAAAAGAAACATGGTTGTTGTTTCACCATCATTCACTACAGTGAGCATAGCTCCAACCCACTTGGTAAAGTCGTCCATTGCTACAATAATATACTTATGACCCTTTTCCAAAGGTGGGATAAAAGTTGCAAAATTATTGCCCCATTTTATGAATGGTACGATGGTAATAACAGGAAAAAGTGGATCTATATGACGACGCATTTTCCGAGTGTAAACCTAGCAAGGATGGCATTTTTTGACTACTTCAACACAATCTTTGAAAATCGAAGGCCAAAAATACCTTGCACGCAATATTTTTTGGGTTGTAGCAAGCCCAGATAGATGACCACCACAAGCTCCACTGTGGAAATCATTCAGCACTGACTTAGCTTCTTCTAAGGTTAAGTAGCATCTAAGGATTAAATCAACCCCCGACAATATAAAGTGTCACCAATAATAACATAAATTTTCGCTAAGTGACGTAATTTTCTTCACTCATCCTTTGAAAAAGAGAGGGGAAACTTCGAAGTATGAAGATATATAATAATATCTCCATACCAAGGATATTGTGAAGAAATAAGAAAATATGCTCATTGGGGAATGATTCCTCACAAACTATTTCTTCTTCACAAGGAAACTCTGAAATTAATTATGCAAATACTAACAATTTCTTAGAATTGGCTGACAAGAACTTGAGCTCGAACTATTGTAAAATAACAATCCATCTGTTATATTTTCCCAAATCACTTGCCTACTGAGAAAAAACTGAAATGGGTTGACAACTACCAAGACAAAAGCTTTTCTAAGCATAATATAGTGTCTAAGTCATTGGACAACATGTTGGACATACATTGTCATTGATGTCAATATGGCAATATTCAAGGAGTAGACAGAGCCAAGAGGAGCACACAGAGTTATCGGAGCCAAGAGCAGCTGTTGGGTCCCTATAATACTAGTAATTACCCCATTACTATTGTAGTTATACCCCTTATTTATATTTTTGTGCCCCTATTACCCCCATATTGTTTTTTCTGTGCCCCATAGAATCCCTCTATTATTATTTTTGTGGCTTTATATTATTATTGTTAGGTTGGCTGGATTATATTGTGACTCCTTAGACTCCTATATATAGAAAGGAGGTTTTGTCATTTGTATCATCCAAGAATTGTTCATTTATGTAATGTAAAGGAGGTTGCCCCCTCGAAGAGGCTGAATTCTAAGGCGTTGATCTCTCTTTTCTATCTTTTCTTGAGCTGGTTTCATAACATTTGGTATCAGAGCTTTGGATTCTAGGGTTTCGCTGCTCCAAACAGGTCATCATGGAATGTTCACTATAACTTTTCTTCTGTGACGTTTCAGAAGTCAAAAAAAAAACCCATTTGAGACGAAATCGCGTTGAACCTTGCATCCAAAGTGCAGAGCGTTTCGCGTGATATTTGCGGAGATATGATCTGAGGAAGTTGGTCTTTTTGCAGACTCCTGAATTACACTCAAAACAGGTGACCTGGGGAAAATCGTCATAACTTTCTTTCTGGGCATCGGATTGAAATTTCGTAAGAAGGTACAGAAAGAGGATGGACTTTAGTTTTCGTTTATATATTTTTCAGATTCAAAGGTTGAAACAGTGACACGTGGCACTTCATACAAGTTCGCTCTACTGAACTAGTCTATAATCAGGTCACTGTGGGAGATTGTGCATAACTCTTTCTTGGAGAATCCAATTTGGATCAGACTAGTGGCATTGGAAAGAGGACATAGAAGGCTACTACAGGTCACAATTTAAGAACTGGATGATTCGAAATTACAGAGATACATCAAATTCAATATCAGGCTTCTACAAAGTGAAAAAAGGTGTGTAGTTTTTTTTTTTAATTTTTGCATAAGCTTGGTTTGAAGGAATTCAAAGGGCATAGTAAAGCATTATTATCGGTAACTGATGCCCCGAGGAAAGAAAATGCAAAAACCTAGTAAGGAACCTGAAAGCTCTAGCATGACTCATGAAGAAGAGGAAGAAATGCTACATGATATATCAAAATTACAAGAACAAGTGCAACAAATGTCACACTCACAAAAGCTAACAGATGCTAAGATAAATGGCGTGGAATCTAAGATAAAGGGCATGGAAGCTCAAGTGAATGGCATGGACGCTAAAATTGATGGCATGGATGATAAGATGGAAGAATTGAAGATAAATATGAATAAGTTGCTACAAGAAATGGTCACTAAGGGTGAAAGAGTACTAAAGGAAACTCATGATGAGAACAAAAGAAATGTTAATCATGATTCCATAGACTCTAATGTTGGATCGAAGACTCACCATGCTCCAAAAATCGATATGAGGAAGTTTGATGGCAAGGATCCCGCCACATGGATATTACAGATGGAGCAATTCTTCGATCTCAATAATGTGCAAAACACACAAAAGGTACGTATGGCAACTTTATATTTGGAACCAAATCAGTTTGTATGGTATCAATGGCTTTGTTCTCGTAAACAATTTATCACTTGGGCAATTTTTACGGAAGAATTGATAGCACATTATGAGGATACAAAAAGCAACACTTTTTTTAGCCAATTGATAAGTCTCAAACAAAAGGGTTCAATAATGGAGCACATTGAGGAGTTCCAAAAATTGAACATAAGGGTAAAAGATATTCCAGAGGAGCATAGGGTTGATGTGTTCATAGGGTCTTTAAAGGATAATATCCAACATGATGTGCGCCTTTGGGAACCTGATTCATTAGAGAAGGCATTCAGGTTAGCAAGAAAAATGGAAAGCAAAATTATGGCAACTAGGAAGCATACCATTCACAACTATAAAGACGGAAGTGTTGTTGCCCATAGTCTTCCACAACCTACAAGGTTGACACCACAACAATTGGAAGAAAAAAGAGCAAAAGGGCTTTGTTACAATTGTGATAGCAAATACACAAAGGGTCATAAGTGTGGTGAGAAGAAATTATTCTACATAGATTGTGAAGAGGAAGAAGAAAAGGAGCAAGAAAGGTCAAAAGAAGAGGATATATTCCAGGAACAAAGCCTAGATGAAGAACAAATAAATCCGACCATATCTTGTAATGCATTGGTGGGAATTACCACTCCTCAAACCATCAAGATAAAAGGACAAATCAAGAAGAAAAAGGTAATAGTGTTGATTGATTCAGGAAGCACCCACAATTTTACTCATTGTAGGGTAGCAAAAGAATTGAATTGCTTCCTATATCCAGCACCAGAGTGTCAAGTGATGATTGCAAATGGAGGAACAATAAATTGTTCTGGAAAGTGCCATAATATCAAGCTATCCATGGGAGAATATGTATTGACTAGCCCAATGCTTTCCATTCCAATGGGAGGTGCTGATGTTGTACTAGGAGTCCAATGGCTACAATCCTTGGGTACAATAGCTTTTAATTTTCAAGAAATTTTCATGAAATTTTCTGTGGAAGGAAAGGAAGTTGAATTAAGGGGTATTGCAGGGAAATCAGGAAAGATAATCAGCTCTAATGGCATGACAAAGCTTCTAAAAAAGCAGCAAAGAGGTGTAATTGCACAATTATGTTCGCTAGATGTTTCCACATTGGAATCATCTATTTCTCCAGATCTCAAAAAAGTCTTGGACAATCATTCCAAGGTATTTGAGACTCCCAAAGGTCTCCCACCTATGCATGATCATGATCATGCTATTCATCTGATTCCAGGAAGTGTTCCTCCAAACATCAGGCTGTACAGATATCCATATGTCCAAAAAAGTGAAATTGAACGTATGGTTGCAGAAATGCTAGAGGCTGGTATAATTCAACCGAGTCAAAGTTCTTTCTCAGCTCCAGTAGTATTGGTGCACAAGAAGGATGGATCATGGCGCATGTGTCCAGATTATAGGGAGCTCAACAAGCTCACTATTAAAGATAAGTTCCCCATTCTTGTCCTTGATGAATTACTGGATGAATTGCATGGATCAATTTACTTCACCAAGTTGGATCTTCGTTCGGGATATCATCAAATCAGAATGAAGATTGAAGACATTCCGAAAATGGCATTTAGAACTCATGAGGGTCATTATGAATTTTTGGTCATGCCTTTTGGCCTTACCAATGCACCTTCAACATTTCAAGGTTTGATGAATTCAATTTTCAAACCATTCCTTAGAAAATTTGTGTTAGTATTTTTTGATGATATACTAATCTACAACAAGTCTTGGAAGGATCATGTTGAACATGTTGACAGGTGCTACAACTATTGGAGGAGAAACAATTATATGCAAAAAGATCCAAATGTTTCTTTGGAGTCCAGGAGGTGGAATATTTGGGTCATATTGTATCTCATGAAGGAGTTAAGGTAGACCCTAGCAAAATTAAAGCCATTAAGGAATGGAAAATCCCCACATCCATAAAGCATCTGCGAGGATTTCTTGGGTTGACAGGGTATTATCGCAAGTTCGTTAAGAATTATGGGAGAATAGCAGCACCTCTAACAACATTATTGAAGAAAGATTCATTTTCATGGACTCCGGAAGCAACAAAGGCCTTTAAACATCTTAAAGAGGCAATGTGCCAAGCACCGGTCTTAGCTACAGCGGACTTCACAAAAACCTTTATTGTGGAATGTGATGCTTCAGGAAATGGAATTGGTGCTGTTCTAATGCAAGATGAAAGACCCATTGCTTTTGAAAGTCGTCCAATCAAGGGAAAGTTTTTAAGCAAAGCTATTTATGAGAAGGAAATGTTGGCAATACTCCATGCACTTAAGAAATGGCGACCCTACCTAATGGGAAGACACTTCAAGGTAAAAACGGATCATGATAGCCTTAAATACTTTTTAGAACAAAGATTATCCTCTGAAGAGCAACAAAAGTGGGTCACAAAGATGTTGGGTTATGACTTTGAAATCATCTACAAAAAAGGGAAGCAAAATGTGGTGGCAGATGCACTCTCAAGAAAGGATGAGGATATGGAAGCATTGTTGTGTGCCATTTCTATTATCCAACCAGATTGGATAAACGAAGCAAAGGAGGAATGGAAGAATGACGAAGAAGTGTGGGCACTTATTCGAAAGCTACAACAAGATTCCAGTACTTCTGATACATTTAGCTGGAAAAATGATTCGTTATGGTACAAAGATCGCTTATACCTCTGTAAGAATTCCCAGCTAAAACAAAAGATTCTTATGGAATTGCACACTTCTCCCTTAGGAGGGCACTCAGGATTTTTAAAAACTTACCACAGGGTTAAGAAGGAATTTTTTTGAGATGGCCTTAAATCAGATATTCAAAAGTTTGTGGCGGAATGTTTGGTTTGCCAACAAAATAAATTGAAACAATTAAGACACCGGGTCTATTACAACCTTTATCCATTCCAAGCCAACGTTGGGAGGAGGTTTCAATGGATTTTATCACAGGTTTACCCAAGTCTGAGGGAAAGAGTGTCATCATGGTGGTAGTTGACAGACTTACCAAGTATGCACACTTTTGTGCATTATCACATCCATTTAAAGCCAGTACAGTTTCTACTGCATTTATGGAAACAGTTCAAAAGCTACATGGAAACCCAAAGATTATTGTAAGTGACAAAGATCCCATTTTCACTGGAAATTTTTGGACAGAATTATTTTCTTGTCTTGGTACTCAGTTAGCTCATAGCTCATCTTATCATCCTCAATCTGATGGGCAAACTGAGATAGTAAACAAATGTTTGGAAGGATATCTTCGTTGCTTTGTATCTGATAAACAGACACAATGGGTCAAATGGTTGCCTCTGGCTGAATGGTGGTATAACACTTCCTTCCATACAGCAACAAAAATGACCCCATTTATGGCACTTTATGGGTACCAACCACCATCAATCACATCATATTTAAGAGAAAATTCTAAGGTTCAGGCAGTGGAACATCACATCGAACATCAACAACAAGTCCTCCAACTCTTAAAGGATAACCTCGTGTTGGCACAAAATAGAATGAAACAACAGGCAGATCAACATCGCAGTGAAAGAAGTTTTGATGTAGGTGATTGGGTATTCCTACGGCTACAACCATATAAGCAAATGTCCCTAAAGCAAGCTAATAAGGATAATAAATTATCACCAAAGTATTATGGTCCATACAAGGTGTTGGAAAAGATTGGTACTATGGCATACAAATTGGAGCTTCCTGCAGCTTCTCGATTGCACCCAGTTTTCCATGTTTCATGTTTAAAGAAGGTCATTGGCGACAAGCTCCCAGTTCAAACAATATTGCCAGAACTTGACGAGGAAGGAAAAATTATATTGGAACGGGAAGCAGTCACAGAAACAAGAACTCGACAGCTACGAAATCGATCAATTTCAGAGTATCTTATCAAGTGGAAGAACTTATCCGCTGAAGATTCCACATGGGAGGATGAGAATTTTATGCAGAAGTACCCAGAACTGCTCAAGCATTGAGGAAAACACTTTTTTGAAGGAGAGGGGCATGTTGGGTCCCTATAATACTAGTAATTACCCCATTACTATTGTAGTTATACCCCTTATTTATATTGTTGTGCCCCTATTACCCCCATATTGTTATTTCTGTGCCCCATAGAATCCCTCTATTATTATTTTTGTGGCTTTATATTATTATTGTTAGGTCGACTGGATTATATTGTGACTCCTTAGACTCCTATATATAGAAAGGAGGTTTTGTCATTTGTATCATCCAAGAATTGTTCATTTATGTAATGTAAAGGAGGTTGCCCCCTCGAAGAGGCTGAATTCTAAGGCGTTGATCTCTCTTTTCTATCTTTTCTTAAGCTGGTTTCATAACAGGAGCAGACAGAGCTAAGAGGAGCCAAGAGGAGGAGACAGAGCCACCAGAGGAGCAAATAGTGCAAAGAGCAGACAGAGCCAATGGAGGCATGCAAATAAGTCATCGGAGAGCTTATATGCATGCAGGTAACAACTATCAGAGCAACAATGCCAAAGGAATACTCTATCGGAATAGTAGAGCTATCGCATATCACATATGCCAAGAGTAAGGTTCATAAGTTGAACAATATATATATGCATGCATTTAAACACTATCGGGAGCGGCCTTAACACTATCGGCGGGCAAACTATGCATCCCCGACAATACACTATCGGAGGCCAAAACTCACGTATATATGCCGTTACACTATCGGAGGTGGAAAATGGACTTGAATTTTTATGAATGGGAGCATTGAGTTGTATCAGGTCTGGTACATAATATTATATCGCATTGACACTTTGGAGCGGCATTACAGCGTGTCAAGTGGACCATTGTGATCATCGATAGCGATTATTGCATTGGGAATTCGGAGTGGAGGTAATATAATGTTAAGCGACCCTGTGCGACTTGCGATCGCCAATAGCAATATCGCATCGGACCTCTGCCAAGGGCAACCCCCAATTGCGATGAACATATGTGGACCCGCTACTACATAACAATTTGACTTAACCTGTCATCACATCCATCGCAGATCGCAAGCTGAGAAGCCTTGCCACATGAAAGTGTTGATTGCGATAATGTTGTGGACCCGACGGGCATATAAACCATGGTTTAATACCATATCGCATCCAATCCATCGGAGTAGTGGAGGATCAGCTGTCAAACATTGGTGATGTCATGGGGTCGATGTATAAAGGACCCCCGGAAGTCTTGAACGCCGATTGCAATTGCAAGAGCAGACCCGATGCTATATTGCGATTTGGCTTAATGTCTTATCGCATCCATCAGCCTTCGGCCATCGACCATATGCTGCGATTTCCGATTGCAATTTCACTGCGGACCCGACGGAGTCATAACAACAGTTTATAATCATATCGCATCCAATAGGGGCAATCGGTAATAAGCCATCGGCGATGTTATAGACATGACTTATAAAGGACCTCCTGAAAGTTGTGATTGCGATTACGATTGTGAGATGGCATGTGGGACCTTCCTGTTGGTATAGTCTCTCCAATGAAATCCTTCGTAAATAATGAAGTCTAATGTATGAATATTATTAAAGGAAAAAGGACCTCTCTGATATTTTTAATAAGCAACAATTATTTGTATCTCAGCCTCTCTTCCTCCTGAACGCATCCTGTGAGTATTGGAACACTCGAATAGACAGAGGAAGCCATGGATTGGGAAGCTGAAGCTTCAAGTGAGCATAGATGGTCGAGCGAGTGCAGAGGAAGCTAAATCGACTGGAGGAGGGAAGCCAAAAGGTCGAGCGAGTGTTGAGGAAGCCGAAGCTCAAGCGAGCAAGGAGGAAGCCAAAGGTCAGCATATCAAGGCTTATATAACAGAGAATTGTCTTTATGTAGTAGTTGGTGTGGTGAAGACCCAGAGTGTGAGGTAGTAGAAGCAGCAGACTTAAAAGAGGCAGCAGAAATAACGAAGGTTGTAGAGGCAGCAGAAGCAGCAAAGGCAGGAGAGTAGGAGTGAGAGAACATCAACTGAATAGAGTGTAGTAGCATACTAGTTTATACCAAGGTTGGGTTGGAGCCCAAGAGGTTGGAGCCTCAGAACTGAACAAGACTAAAGTCATTGGGGGTAGGTGCTCCTAACTGCAGAACCACTGCAAAACAGAGTTGGTTCTCTGGAGGATGGAGCCTCACTGAAGTCCAAGTTGGAGCTTGGCAACTATTCACAATCAGATTTATACTTATATTGTATTTATTTCATTGAATTGTCTTGAGTTTTAATAAAAGCATTAATTCCAGCTGTTGATTTCTGTGTTCTGTGTATACATATACATATCTATATATGTTTTTGGAAATCACTAGAACAATTAATAATAATAATAATAATAAGAAATACTGATTCACCCCCCTCTCAGTATTTCCAACACAACATGAATAGTTACCAAAGCTAATTTTTCTACAGGAGAATATCGTAGTTCAGGACCTACCAAGCCTCAACTCAAATAATAAATCACGTGCTTGCGGAGAACATTGTCTTCCTGATCCAGAACCATACCAATGGTTGATTATGCCACAACGAGATATAAGAGAAAATCCATGCTATAATCAGGTGGACTCAATAATGGAGCAGATGTCAACTATTTTTTCAAAGCATGGAGCGAGCGTTGAGTGAAATCATCCCAAAGAAATGAAACTCCTTTCCTCAGCAATCACATAAATCCCTTTGTAATTTCAACGTAATTGGCAATAAATATCCTCAAGAAATTAGCTTTTCCTTGGAGACCTTAAAGTTGACGGATGGTAGACAGGGGAGGAAACTGAAGTATTTCCTCAACCTTGAAAGGATATACACAAATCCCTTCAGTAGATACGATGAATGTCAATAATCGACTAGATGTGACAGCAAAAACACATTTATTTGGATTCAACCGGATTTTGTAAAAATGACATCACTCAAAAATCAATCGAAGATGATGAGGATGATCAATTCTCTTTCAAGAAAGAGTAGCTAGGCCATCCAAATAATATTCGATGATATGTTTGATATCGTGGAAAGTGTGGGACATGGCCCACTGAAATGTAGCTCCAGCATTTTTAAGGCCAAAAGGCATCTTCTTGTATGCAAAAGTACCCCAGCAGTAGATAAAATCTATCTTATGTTGATCTTCGGGACGGATAGTAATCTGATTATAACCTAAGAAACCATCCCTGAAGGAGAAAATCTCATTTACCGCACATTCATCAATAATCTGATAATATCATCTAATCCTACTACACTAGCAAGCGCTGAGCATCCTGAATCTTAGGGAAAATATGAGTTAAATGGTCTCCACTGCACAATTTTCAATGGAACTTAACTTTATTTTTAGACTCCTTTTTACCCTCCCCGGTATTATTACTAGGTTTGTTCACATTACCCTTCCCATCCTTATCTTTCTTCTTACCTCATCCCTTCTTCTTCCCATCAGATTGTTGATTTTGTAGAAACTTTTTCTACAATTATCTAGCTCTGATACCATGTAGAAATTTTTTTCTACAATTATCTAGCTCCGATACCATGTAGAAATTTTGAATAATTTAACACATTCACAGAGATTATTCTGATCATACAATTATAAGCGGAACATGTATAATAAATAATCTCCTCTACATTGATCATCAATTTACTGAATCAGAAACATTCACAGGCACACATAGAAGCATCAATCAAACTCATTAACACAGTATGTATCCCGGGGAAAGCATCTCGCTAAAAACCCCACACTATCTGTATATTATATTGATTGAATCATGTAACAATACAAAGTACAATGCTTATCACAAGAAATCCAGTACCAGCTCCACCTGTTACACACAATACAGCTCAGATCTGATCTCCAAAACTATTCCACTGCTTGCCTGCCTCTCCAGCTCAATACCTGCTCAAGAATTGATGAGAATAGCTTCCCAAACTCGTATTTCACCTCAAAATAATCACTCACACTTTTTTGGACGTGAGCAAAGGCTACAATACTGGGCAAATACGTGAGCAAACTCATTGGCATACTCAATCCCTTGATTGTGCAAGATCTGGTGCACAACTATAGTCACAACTGATAGCAATCTGATTCTCTAACACCTGTCCCTGCTGAACGGAACATGCACTGACATGCAACTGAGATAACTGATGTATTCTATAGTTGCATTATGAGTTAATAACTCGTGAATTAATTAATAACTAATTCACCCAACTCATCTCTAGTCTATTGATCAGTTAGACTAAATACAACTAGTTTAACAAAGTTAAACTGAACACAACTCCATCAACTGCACCTCCAGTCCACTAAACTCAACTCACTTGAGTTCTAACTGAAGTCATGCATGCAACAACTCAACTGACTCATAAGAAAAGCGTATTTCCTTCTGACAGCTGCATGTGCCACCTCTATAGCTCAAACTAAAGTGCTCCAAGAGAATAAGATCAAGTTTATAGTCCAAATATTATTATGAGACAATAATATTTGACTTTTCTATTTTTGACAGCCAGTCTAAAAATAGACTTTGATCACTCACACTGTGGTCACCCACACTGTGATCACTCATACTATGATCACCCATACTGTGATCATCCACACTGTGATCATCCACACTGTGATCATCCACACTGTGATCAAAAATAGAACTTGCGCCATAATTTGCCTGCGGGCCCACTTAGTGAAGGCGACTCCTTTCCACTAAGCTCCATCATCTTGTTGCATTCTCAACAAGCATTTCTTGTTGCACACTTTTCAACACTCCCTCTCAACAAGAAAGGATTCCTCTCAAACCTGATCCTGTAACTCTGGAATGTTCTTCATGCAACACATCTGGCCGGTCCACTTGCTCTGTCATCAAAGTCTCTAACTGCTATTGCCTCTGTCGACTGAAACTCTGCATCTCTGTGCTCTTCAGTGTCTGACTGCTCTAGCCTCTGTCACTTTGATCTCTGACTGCATCCGTGCTGCTGCTGGTTCTATCTCCCAGCATTGCATCCACACTGCACCTCCCAACTGACCTCCCTGTTGGGATAGAAACACCCTCTGATGCTAAAGCTCTACCTTCTGCTGACAAGTGCTCCTTCTCTGACATATGCGCTACTGCAACATCTCCATGAATCTCGCACCATTGCACACCTCTCTGTGCCACCTAGAACTGTGCAAAACACTTGTGCCTCTCGCATTGCTATAGCCTACTAGCTATGCGCTGTCCTGGGATTCCCTGAACTGTCGCTCTCTCTGCCACTCCATCCGCATCTGTCTCTACCCAATCAGTCAGTTCCTGCTACTACACATCGGGGCTCCCGTAGCAAGGTCTCATCCAAGAGGTTGGGTACCTCAAGGATCCTGCCCCTCCTCCTTGGGACAATCAATCCATATCACCCCACCTCCTACCTGGAGGTATGGTTGCATGCGATCCCTCAGCCCACCTGGCTTGAAGTTTCCCCCTACTGGAGGTCTCTGGATGAGTAGATGTCTCTACTCGATCTCCTCTCAGCTTCCCTTGTTGTGGCTCATCCACAACCTCCTAAAGCTGCTGCACCAATCGTGGCTCCTCCACAATCGTCTGAGACTTCTTCTGGCTCTGCATGTTGAGAGGTAATATACGCTCCCTCTCAACCACCAAGTCTCCATCAGTTGCCTCGCTACTCAAGGCTTTGCATGCATCTTGAACCTCAAGAGCATACAGGTTCTTGACCCGTGAACCCTTCTCATGACAACGAAAGCATATCACATTCGACTTATCAACCTTCTTCCCATCACTGGAAGAACAAGATTCGGAAAGAGAAACCTTCTTCTTTCCCTTCTTCGCCTTACTCGCTAAGGCACAGTTCTCCTCATCCTGCATGGATGAAGAACTATCTCTGGTGCTCCGTCTAATCTCCTCCTGCATAAGATCCGAACAAAGTCTCTCCCATCCTAGCAGTTTCTCCCTTCCATTCACCGAGTCCTGGTAGCTATGCCAACTCTTAGGAAGGTCAAGGAGTAGTAGACTCACCATCCTCATCCGACAGTCACCCCCACACTACCCAGCTCATCCCGACATTGGGTGAACTTCGTGAGATACTGGGCATACTGTCTCCATTCTCACACTGAATGTTTCTGAGTTTTATCTCTTGCTTTAGAATTAAATTCAAATTCCACCAGCTCAAAACTCAATCGCTTCCGATCTAAAATTCGTGATAACAAAGTATTTCTTGTACAGAGATCGACTGTATGGGCATTCACTGAATATCTCACCTTCTAAAAGAAGGATGAATCCAGAGGCTACCTGGCCCGATTACAGACTCTGCCTGAAGAAATAAAATATAAACACTTCCTGAATAATAGATCTGATGATCAATCCTCGTTTGATATCCTGTAAAAATCTCTTCTACAAATCAAGTAGCTCTGATACCATGTAGAAACTTTTTCTACAATTATCTAGCTCTGATACCATGTAGAAATTTTTTTCTACAATTATCTAGCTCTGATACCATGTAGAAATTTTGAATAATTTAACACATATTCACAGAGATTATTCTGATCATACAATTATAAGCGGAACATGTATAATACATAATCTCCTCTACGTTGATCATCAATTTACTGAAGTAGAAACATTCACAGGCACACATAGAAGCATCAATCAAACTCATTAACACAGTATGTATCCCGGGGAAAGCATCTCGCTAAAAACCCCACACTATCTGTATATTATATTGATTGAATCATGTAACAATACAAAGTACAATGCTTATCACAAGCAATCCAGTACCAGCTCCACCTGTTACACACAATACAGCTCAGATCTGATCTCCAAATCTATTCCACTGCTTGCCTGCCTCTCCAGCTCAATACCTGCTCAAGAATTGATGAGAATAGCTTCCCAAACTCGTATTTCACCTCAAAATAATCACTCACACTTTTTTGGACGTGAGCAAATGCTACAATACTGGGCAAATACGTGAGCAAACTCATTGGCATACTCAATCCCTTGATTGTGCAAGATCTGGTGCACAACTATAGTCACAACTGATAGCAATCTGATTCTCTAACACCTGTCCCTGCTGAACTGAACATGCACTGACATGCAACTGAGATAACTGATGTATTATATAGTTGCATTATGAGTTAATAACTCGTGAATTAATTAATAACTAATTCACCCAACTCATCTCTAGTCTATTGATCAGTTAGACTAAATACAACTAGTTTAACAAAGTTAAACTGAACACAACTCCATCAACTGCACCTCCAGTCCACTAAACTCAACTCACTTGAGTTCTAACTGAATTCATGCATGCAAAAACTCAACTGACTCATAAGAAAAGCGTATTTCCTTCTGACAGCTGGATGTGCCACCTCTGTAGCTCAAACTGAAGTGCTCCAAGAGAATAAGATCAAGTTTATAGTCCAAATATTATTATGAGACAATAATATTTGACTTTTCTATTTTTGACAGCCAGTTTAAAAATAGACTTTGATCACTCACACTGTGGTCACCCACACTGTGATCACTCATACTGTGATCACCCACACTGTGATCATCCACACTGTGATCATCCACACTGTGATCATCCACACTGTGATCATCCACAATGTGATCAAAAATAGAACTTGCGCCATAATTTGCCCGCGGGCCCACTTAGTGAAGGCGACTCCTTTCGACTAAGCTCCATCATCTTGTTGCATTCTCAACAAGCATTTCTTGTTGCACACTTTTCAACAGATTTCCTTTGGGGTTGGAATATTGGACAACATTAATATTTGAAGGTTGAGAAGGTATAGACACTAATGGTGATGCCTGAATTGAAGAAGAAGTTTGTAAGGAGAACTGTTGCAATTGACTTAGCAAGTTAGCTGTGCTACTATTGATCGCTCTGACAATCCCATCGGCATGAGGACCTACCTTCAGTTTAGCTAAACGATATTTGATCAAGGAGCATTAGGAAAAATCTTCTCAAGAATCCCAGACTGAGAATATATAAGTTCTAATTGTTGGGCTCTAAAGATAGCATGTTCTTCGGTGAACACTCCAGAGAGTGATACATCCTTATAAATTTATCGTTGTAAAGATTTTAAAAACCATTCAATAAGTAGTTCATTAGGAATATAGGCTTTGAAGAGCCTCTTCCTTCTCTATAATTCTTGAATATGGTCAGAAATGTGAGCTATTGTATCTTGTTGGAAACTAGCCAATAGTTTAGTTCCAACATCAAACAGAATGGGAAAATGAAAATGGTTCAAAAGCATAGTAGCCAAATCACCAAATGAAGAAAAGGTACCACCATTAATCTCTATATACCATTTAGCAGCATTTCCAGTTAAGGTGTGCTGAAACAATCTCAACCTAATTGAATCAGCAATTAGGGAGTTAGACAAACACCATAAATGAAATTTTGTTATATGGTCAGTCGGATCCTCCCCAGACTTTCCTTCGAATTTTTGAATATCCGATGGAAGTTTGGTAGTAACCAGAGGTAACGCTAGATTATATTAGATGGGATCATTCATCAATTTTTAGAGATCTGGAAAATTTAGGGTTGCCACGAAGGGTAAGTGCGGAGGAGCTTGAGAACTCCACCCACTATGAGATGAATTCCCAACAATTTTAAGAGAATATCCTGGATTTATAGAGGCACCAGGTTGCCAAGGATTGCTCATAGAAGATACTGAATCGTAGGGAAAATCTTCTGGTCCAGAGAAATTTAGAGTTTGACCAACTCTTGCTGAAAAGTTGCCATAACCAATAATATTTCCCCCAAGCGAAGTATTAAAAGGAGAGGAGAGTCCTTGGGAAGGGTTCCATTCATTAGCGAAGGGAGAAAAATCCTGAAAGGAACTTTTGGAGGAGTAAGGCATGTTCCCTTGTTGACCAAAATAAAATTGATTCCCAGTTCCTAAGCCACTAAAAGCAGGGCTAGTCCACCCTTGAAAAGGATTATAATTTTTATCTTGAGTGGAAAAAGGAAGAGATCCTAAAGAAGGATTAGAATGAGATATGTGACCACTTCCAAAAGGAAAACCCTGAAAAGAGGTTGAACCACTAGCCATAGAAGTCATAGTTATGGAAACAACGGATGGGATGGATAGAGGAATCGAGGGAATTGCACTAGAAGGCATCCCAAATGGAAGGAACTAGTGTGGGAAGAAAAATATTGGCTACCTCCACTTGTATATGGAATGGAAGTAGAGCCAAATATTGTAGTACTAGGAGTGACAGTAGATACAGAAATAGTACCTCCTCCTTGAACTGAAAGAGGAGCATGCTCAGTAGTAGAACTCATATTCAAATTTGTGCTCTCAGCAGTGATCATTGAAGGAAAAGGACGATAAAAACTAGGGCTTGTCGACCTGTGAGTCAAGGTCCCAATGTACAATAGAACATCTGGATAATTAGGAGGAAGATGTGAAAAAGGAGTCATAGGTGACTCAAGAATCTCTTCAACCTCAACTTCATCTTCTGACTAGAAGATGACCCTAGAAAGGACAGTGGTATCCCTATCCAAATCAAAACTTGCATTAGGTATACCCTGTCAAAATATAGCCTGATGTGGAGGATCAATATCTGATGCATTCACTGCTACTGATTGAAAGTCACCAGCAGAATTTCTCCTACGCCTTCTAGAAGAAGGCTCAACACTCGTAGGTGAGAGCCCACGAAGCCTCTTGGACCAATGAACTGGTTGATAAACCAATTTTAATTATTATGAGATCTTGTAAAGAATCAAAAAATTATAAAGCTATGCAATCTAGGACCAAAGATCACTCATTGAAATGTCCCTAAAGATACAATCAATCAAGATACTTTTAGGTATTTCCTCTTCGGGTGATTAGGATGAGACACCAAAATATAAGAAAGCAATATAAAGGACCTTCCAAAGATATTTGGGATAATGATGACCCAATCCTACCGGTAAAGGTAACAAAAATAGTTACGCTAACCTCCAATTAAAAGCCTTTATCGGTAGAAGTATGGAAGCTTTGCAAGGGCACCCTTCATAAGTACTAGTGAGAGTGATACAACGTCTGCCTTAGGTACCTCGGGTATTCCCCCTTGTAGTCACCTATGTGGTCCCTAGGAAAGGAAACTAAGGTCACCAGTTCGTATATGTAGGTTTTAACCCCGTACAGAAATTACCTGCATATGAATTCTAAAAAATAGAAAAAAAACAATGCGAGAGCATAACACATATACACAGAGATTTTCCCCTGGATCCCAAAACCGGGACTACCAACTTGATTTTTCATTATGTTCCTTTCAATGTTACAATACACATTTATACATGCTGAAGCATCCAATACCATGGACTGAAAAGACTCGCATCCAAAACCATGGACCAAAAATCATCCCGTCCAAAACCATGGACCAAAAACCATCGTGTCGAAAACCATGGACCAAAAACCATCACGTCCAAAACCATGTGCATAAACCATTCACAAAACCATAGGTAGGTCTATCCAACCTAATATAAGGTCCAAAAAATTTTCCCCTGGGCACTGCCCCGGACCCCATAGACGGGGACTGCCCGCCCCCTCAAACCCCCTGTATAGGGGGGGTTGTCGCCCTCTACTGCGCAATTGGTGCAACAAGGGTGGGGCTCCGCCCCCCCTCTAACTCCCGGGTTAACTACATGCACTAGTCATGGAAAGAATATAACACAATGTTGGGTGTGGAGCTTGATTATCTTCTGTATTCAAAGGTATCGTCGCATTGGACCCTAGTTCGTAATGGGGCGACAACGCCACTCGTAAAATATTCACTACAGGGGGGGTCTAGGGGGGGTGGCTGCGACCTTTAGGAGACCCCCATTGGCGGGTGGGATCGGGGGCAGTACCCTCGAAGCTAAGAACAGATGTAAAATTTCCTTGTAAAATGTTGTAATTTCATAGTCAATCTGGGTCGTTCATTAGGTGAAGATCTGACGGTAGAAGTTATGTTTAATTTAGGGTTTTTTGCCCTAGAAGGAAACCCTCTCTATATATGAGGGAATTGTATTGTGTCTATGGATATCTATATTCTGAGTGAAGAAGAGAGAGGAGATTGAGAGTGAGGAGGGAATTACAGCGAATCTCTTGTAGGTTGTATCTCTTTAGTTTGCTGGATAATATAAAAGGAAGGACTGACAGTTTCTCCGTGGACATAGCCCAAACTGGGTGAACCACGTATATTTGTGTCTCTCTTGTTTTATGTGTTTTCTATGTTTATATTTCTGCAATATTTTATGTGTTCCATTGCTCTGTAATATATAATTTTCTAACAACTGGTATCAGAGCCAAAGGTCTATTTGGCTGATAAACTCGCAGGAGAGAAGGGTTCCTGGTTCAAGTGGCAGCAATGGCAGAAGATGGTAGGTTTAGGGTTGAAAAATTCAACGGCAAAAACTACTAGCCGTGGAAGATGCAAATGGAAGATTATATGTATCAGAGAGATCTATACCAACCATTGAGCAGAAAGACAAAGAAGTTGATGAGTATGATATACACAGAATGGGATATTCTCGACAGAAAGGCACTTGGAACAATATGGTTGTGCCTAGCGACGTCGGTAGCATTTAATATTTCAAAGGAAACGACAACTGAGGGTTTATTGTCGACATTGGCCAAAATATATGAAAAACCCTCAGCCTCAAATAAGGTATTTATTATGAAGCGTTTATTTAATATGAAGATGTCAGAAGGTGGATCCATTGCTGATCATTTAAATGAATTTAATACAGTTACCAGTCAGTCAAGTTCTGTAGGGATAACTTTTGATGATGAAGTTAGGGCTTTGTTATTTCTATGCTCATTGCCAGAAAGTTGGAATGATTTAGTTATGGCCATTAGTAACTCTATCTCTAGATCTGGTACTTTAAAGTTTGATGATGATGTCGATGAAATCCTTAGCAAGGAAATGTGACGGAAAAGCTCCGGTGAGACATCAGGTAATGCTTTGACTGTAGAGACTAGGGGAAGAAAAATGGAAAGATGAAAGAGCCCTAGATATTGTAGTAAGTCAAGAAAAAGTAGATCCAAGTCCAGATCGGGGATAGTGTGCTAGAAATGAAAGAAGAAAGAAAACCTAAACAAAGACTACAAGTCTCAAAAGGGAAAAGAAGGAGACACACAACAAGAAAATAATCATGAAGCGAATGTAACAAGTAATGTGTTGCAATATGCTTTGATTCTTTCATTAGAAAATATTATTGATGCCTGGGTGGTAGATTCAGGGGCCTCATTCCATGCCACACCTAATAGGAAACATTTTTATGATTATGTTCAAGGAGATTTTCAACAGGTTCAATTGGGTGATGATAAACCCGGTAAAATCATTGGAATGGGTACAGTTTTCATAAAATAGTGAAATGGAAATCAGTGGCTATTGAAGGAGGTAAGGCATGTTCCAGATCTGAAGAAAAATCTAATTTCAACAAGGCAGTTGGGAGGTGAAGGTTACATAACTACTTTCATAGATAAAACCTAGAAGGTCACTAAAGGATCGCTAGTAATAGCGAAAGGAGAAAACGTTGGTACATTGTATTTATGCAATGGTATTTCTAATTCTAATAATGCTTTAACCTCTACAGGAGATGATACATGTTGGAGGGAAATGTTCCCCTAGGGCTTTTTGGGTTGAAACCCTAGCAGACTGAAAGTTATCTATTCAAAGAAACACACATTCACACAGCCATTGTGCTATTATAAGCAAATTCTATTGTAAAGGGGACGTACCTTAGGTCCTACGTTTGAGAAGGCCCTTAGGGTCCAAACCCTTCTTGGAGTTCCCTTCTTCTATTTTGTCCTACAAAACAACCAATTCCAAAGAACACAATAGTATATAGACAAAACCATATAAAGAGACCATATTCATGTTATAAATAAAGGTCGTTAGTTATGAAATCCAAACAACCATTTACATATGAATTCTAAACATGAATATCATAAACATAAAGAAGATTTATATCGGGAACCAAGACATGTGTTTCTTTTATTATAGACAAATAAAGTACATAAAAAGGAATAATTTCACCTGAGTCACCTTCAGCAGGCTCCAAGCAAAGCTTCCTTCCGGATCTGTTCCAGCCTCAAGCCTTTAAAAAACTCCTTCCATGACTCACTCCATGATGTCATAAATGGTGGATGAACATCAACACACAAGGAAACAAGGGTTTCCTGTACAAATGGGGGAAGTGCAGAAGGCACAAGGGACTTCAGACCTGGTCAGGGGAAAAATCTCAGCATAATAACCTTTCTCTCTCTTCTCTCCTCCCTTAGGCCTTCCCTTTGAGGTCTTTTTATACCTCTCCCAAAGTAGTTTTTTAGTTGGGAGTTGGTTGGGAACAGTTGGGCCACGGGCACTAACAGGTGATCAGCAGGTAAAACTCGCGATCTCTGCCTGAAAATAAGGAGTTTTATATTTTTTTAAGTGTTTTAATACATATACGCGGGTTGGGTATACACAGACCTACGTACACACGCGTTTAACTCAGGGCAATGTCGCGTATAAGGGATAAAACACTGTTTTTTAAATTTTATGACCAGGTCTGGAAGAAGGGGTTGCCCTAGGCCAGATTTGGAGCTATAACAGATGCCCCCTAATATATGAGGTCAGAAGGGTTACATGATGGCCGAAATGTATTATGCAAGTACATGGAAAGGAAATCTGTCAAAAATCGAGGAGGACTTCACCAGAATTCAGCCTGCCAAGCCACCAAAGGAGATCAGAAAGAAACATTGTCTGAGGCAGGCATACCCATGCTCAGAAAAATTAAAGCATGTCCGCATATCAAGTACAAGTGGATCCACTAAGTATACAAGTATAATGACTGGAAAATACATAATGGATCATATGATCATGATGAACAAGTACATGTCTGAATATCACATATAAGACTGTCAATGATGCTGAAAGATGCAACGGATCACTGATATCAAAGACTGATCCGAAAAGGTACCAACTGAACATGATGGAATAGGATGGTACTACACTGCAAACTCAGGTTCCAGCATATAGAATGTCGCCATGATTGACTGCAACATATAAGGTGGAGTGGTATCAACTAGCAGCAACAGAAGCAACTGTCAAGTGAGCCAATGAATGCTGATACAACCTGAGGTCTTCACCGACCACCGTGGTACATTTCTACACCATGGGAATAAATGATCTGAATTTGACCATGTGAGAAATCGTTTGATTACCGGTCATTGATGTATACTGTTAACAAACGTGAGACTACTCACCGATAATGATAATGAGCATCAAGGCACCCAGTACAATCTAACAAGTGTGAATAGATGAGCTGGAGTCGGACACCTTTAAGAATCTATCGATCAAGAGACAATGATGGTTTCCTACTGTCGATAGCGAAGGATCTGCCACTAATGACTGCAAACCCTAAGGTACTGCCAAATGGACTCTAGATCTTTGCCCTAGAGCAATGAGTCGGAGTCGATAGGGAAAGATCCGCTAGAAGGAAGGCATTAAGGCATCCTTCATCAATCTAGCGCGAGTGTAACCCGTAGGCCAATAATGTGGAAGGAATCGGATGAAAGAGATGTAGTAACCCAACCGAAGTACGTTTCCAGTGTACACAAGATGTGGCTAGCGCACGACAGAAACCCTCTGAACCAACCAATAATGAAAGCTAACACAGAGGCGAGGTATCCACCAATAGGGTCAAATGGAAACCAAGGTACTGCACGAATCCCAATGTGTGATAATGTAAGCTGATGTCGAACACAAGGGAAACCACTCAGTCAAAGACCCATGATACTGATCGATGCTGAGCACAAGGTGACCTATCAATAATGAAAATAGGGCCAGGGTGCAGCTCTAGGCTTGTCCTCAGAGCAAGGTGTCGTCGTCGATAAGGACAAGACCCGCCAGCAAGAATTCAATGGGGACCTTCTCAAACTGGCACGAGTAAAGGACCAATATAGCTGATGTGATGATACACATGATACTGACAACCAGGGATGGGCGACTGAAAAATGAGTCAAGAGACACCGCAGAAAGGCTGACTCAAGCTAACTTCCCTTGAAGAAAAGCACGACTCAATGTGACTATGTGGCAGCATATGATGACTCTGTATATGTTCGTCATGCAGGAGGCACGAACGAACCCTCCATATGATTGGAAGAGATAACCAATCGGGGGAGAACTGACTCAATAACAAGGTTAAGGTGTACCTAAGTCAAACTAAATCCCACCCAAACCTAGGAGACTTTGTTTTGAGTGCTTTGTTCAAGGGCGACACGACTGACTCTAGCTGCCAACAATAAATGGAAATAATGTCCCGTTCCCACTCTTTTTGGAATATTTAATTTTTTTGTCTTTTTCTGTTAAGCTTGAAAAAGAATAAAAGAATGCTATGGTATAGTGGAAAGAACGAGTGTCGGTGAAACAGATGATCTAGTTCTTGGGAATGGCACATTCCTATGCTCAATGCAGGGAGGTGAAAACTAGTCAGTGACACTCAAAGGTGTGTTCCTTCCACGGGTCAAGGTGTGTCAAGTTGCATAAGTCAAAGGTATGCAAGGTTGATTTTGTAGTCGTCATGGTCAAAAGTTGGCTTAAACACGAGTCCAAGTGAAGCCGGCTCTAGGCCAAAAGGTGCAAGTGGTCAACATGCAATACAGTAGTACAACTCAACACAAAGGAGCCTCTAGGGTACAAGGCCAGAACGAAGCGAAGAAGCAAAGAGGAATGAATCTTCAATGCATAAGTCATGGCAGGACTACAGAGGACTCCCGAGCCTACTCAAATCGGAGCAGCATGGGCAACAAATGTCACTGAGGTGCTAACTACGATGCCCATGTAAAGGATGGCTCTACCATCGTGTCATGATTTAAAGAATCGGTGAGTGAAGATGGCTTATGAACCATAACACAATGGGGTCAACCCTATGGCAGATGTATCGGCAAATGGAGGCTAGTATGCATAATGCAACGGAAAAATGGTGTCCCTAACCTATATGCCAGTGAGAAGACGATACCTGCCATGACGGGTCAGCAGTCATGGAACCGTCTCGAAACTGAAAAACGTCCAAAATGTTCTGAAAAACAAACCATATCTCGACATTCCAAGCTCCCAAGTTAAAAGTCACATGAGGCCAAAAAAAATAAAATTTTGAAAAAATTTTGCATTTTCAAAACTTATAAAAGAGATTTTGGACTCGCCATTTTTACCATTTGAGTTTGAGAGCAAAGGATTTGGAGCAAAAGGAGCAAACTTCCCATAGCCAGATTCAACCGTTCAAATCCGTCAAAAACCTCCAGGTAACTCTTATACTTAGCTTGCAATTGATTGTGACTGGTTCTAAGATTTTTTATTAATGTTCCACCGTTGAATTTTTTGCCCAAAATTTCTCCGCGGTGTATATGCAGGTTGGTAATATGAAACCCGCGTACACACGGGCCCTATACGCGACTGTGTGCACAGTGACCCGCGTATACACCGCGAACAATTTTTAAACAAAAACTAATGGTTGCAAATCATTTTTTTCTCAGAATGCCTGTCACGTGGCGTGAAAGAGAGCACGCAGCAGTGGATAATGAAGTTATGAACAATCCAGAAGCTTTAGATGCCCTACGGGGATGCGGTTTGCTTAAATTTTTCAAACTGCTGAATATGAAAGCAAACACACGTCTGCTTGAGATGCTCATTGATTATTGGGACGTCGAGGAGGAAGCCTTTATGATCGATCAGATGCCACTCAGGGTAGAAGTGGAGGATATCTATTTCATCACGGGCCTTTCCCGAAGGGGAGAGGTAGTACATTCCCGAGGCAGGACACGGAGTAGTCTCACGATAGAGGACTATGTACAGATATATTGCCCGGGACATCCCAAGAAGGTTGGGAGCTAGATTTCCATCACACATGTGGCGAGTTTATCGCTGAGGATAATCCTGTTCACCATAGCTCGAGTGAATGGATCGTCCTCTCTGCATCAGGCATCACAGCTGACCATGAGCATGGCAGTTGACTGTCTCACTACTGTGTTCGACTGGTGTACTCCTCTTCTGGCCAACATGAAGAGCCAGCTCACTTCTATCAGGAGGGGACAGACCAAAAACTTTGGATATGGGACTATCCTGTGTACTTTATTTTTCGAGAAGGTTCCCGCACTCCGCCCAAGGGTAGCAGTTTCCATCAACACCCCACGCGATCCACGCATGGGCTGGTGGGCTGATCTGATGAAACGTCTGGTGGTGGGGAGGTCCTAAGGACTGCCTTCAACGATGACTTCTTCACCTGGTGGGATCAACAGATCATCACCGTGGATGACTACCCCTATGCTGGGCTGGATTTCCAAGGAGATCCTGATCTAGCATTACCACCGAACGTAGCATGGGGCGAGATTGGTAAGAATTTTATGATTTTATGATTTTTTTGGATTTTTCAAATATAATGATGAATTTTGAAAAATATTTTTGATGAGATTCAAATCACTGATATGATGATCATGTTCCAGACATTGGGCCGGTACGACCAGATGGGTTCCCGCGGCATGGACGGCGCGACCGAGGAGCCGAAGAGGCCACTGTTGATACAGAACAGACTCTAAACAACGTCCAACGACACTTGGCGAGACTGAGCTGCCGAGTACTGATGGCTACCATAGAGGACCTTCCTAAGGATATGCAGCGTCATGTGGTTGGCATGCCATGTGACTTGGTTTGCACTTTTCGGCGTGTGGCCAATGCAATAGTTACATACTTAGCCACTCATCCTGAGCCGGGGCATTAGATATTCCAGACATGATTATGGGCATTTGAGTCCCAATTTTTTATATTTTTGGACACACATATGTACACTCGAGATTCTTTTTGATATATATATATATATATATATATATATATATATATATATATATATATATACAGTTTGACTTTTTGATGCTTGATTTTATTGTGATGAATGATTGATGTGCCAGTCTAATGCCTGATTAGCGATAGAATCAGCTAACCAATTATGAGATCTTGGAATGTGCAAATAATTAATATAAGTAAATGATCTTTGCAACAACCTCACCCTTAAATACTGGCGATATAAAGATGGATCCCTTACCCGATAAATGTTATTTAATTGAGACACTATCAATTGAGAATCAAGATACACTACCAACGAGTCGATCCCATGAGAGATTGCCTCGGATAATAAATTGTTGGCATTATGGTTCAAGTGTTGTCCTTGATGGCAACTCACTCAGTGGATGGTACAGGTGCTCAAAGGTTAGTACAGGTGATGGCAACTCAATCAGAAGACAGATCTCAGTACAGCATGGCAAGAAAGCTCATACACGCTCTTTCGTTAAGCCCAAGTCGCGTGTACACGCAAGTTAGATTCAGAAAAAGCGCGTGTATGTGGAAAGGTTCCTTTGGTTCATGGTGGTTAGACCTTGGAAGTTGTGCCTATGATTTCGGACCATTATGTCTCGACGGGCGTGTCGATCCCTAGTTTTAAAGTTGATGGTATTGTGTTACTATGGTTTTGGCTCTTGGTATTGAGAAAGGCCTAAGGCTATATAAGGAGAAGAAGATCATTAGGCAAAGATCATCTTTCGACAAGGCATGAATATCTAAGAGAGAAAGAGATCTGATATGCAGGTTCTGAGTTGGTTGATCTGAGCTAAGGAGAGATCTCATCGGTTGATGGAGAACTAGATCTAAGGAGAGATCGGGATCAAATGGTTTGAAATGCACTATCATGTTATGGTTGATTATGCGTATTTCTAGATCTGCATATTGTCGCAATGTTACGTTCTGAGTCTAACTAATATCTGGTACAGCTGCAAGTTGAGAAAGTTTATTTTTAGATCTGTACGCAGGTTGGCTTCGGTAAAAGCGCGTGTATACGCGGTTTCTGCTCATTAAAGTAGCGTATATCTTTTGAAGCTTGATTTGGGTTTACAGTGGGATCTGACTGTTATTACAGAGTTCTGTAGTCTGCTCTGTGTTCTGGTAACTGGTGATTGACAGGGTTCAGTGGTTCAGTGATTCAAAGTTGGTTGTTTTATGCTTCAATGATCTGTTGTGAAAATTGAATGAATTGTGGTCTTCAGATTGTAATGTTGTGCTTCAGGAATATCCAAGTCTGAAAATGTATGAAAAGTGATACCTGGAAGAAGGAAGATTGTAGGTCAGCACCTACATACTAGTATTTTGGCTAGTACAAAAGAAAAGGGGGTTGGAGCTCCCTTCCAAGGAAGTTTGGAGAACGAGAGAAGGTTGAAGCCTTCTGCAGGTTGTAGCCTGCGTACTGGTATAAGGCTGCACCAGTACAAAAGATTGTAAACTGAAGTTTCATATTAAGAAAGATAGAGACAACTTGCAGCAGGTGGTTTTCACCCACATTGGGTTTCCACCTTATATCTTGGTGTTCATGTGTGTGGCTTTTTATCTGTTCTGTTATACTGCACATGTTTACTGTTAATATGATGAATAATGTCCTGATGCACTTAATTGAAGAATAAGCCAACTAAATTGTGAGTTTTCTGCTTATACGCTGTTTTACTTCGTCACAGTAGCGTGTACACGCTGGTTCACTTAACTGAAGTAGCGTATATGTTTTGGGCATTTGAAAAGTTTGATTAATCTGATAATACTGATTCACCCCCCCTCTCAGTATTATTTCCAACAATTGGTATCAGAGCAGGTCCTTCAGAGAAGCTTGATCGCTTGAAGGAAGATCATTCATCATGAGCAACTACGAGAAAGAAGCATCAATCAGGCCACCGGTTTTTGATGGAACAAATTTCAATTATTGGAAGGTAAGAGTTACTGCATATCTTCAATCTCTTGGTACAGAAGTTTGGGACATTGTAGAAAAAGGTTATGCTTTTCCTTCAGCTACTCCTACAGATCCAGATGGAAAAAAGGCATATGAAACAAATGCAAAAGCAGTTGCTACCCTATTAGGAAGTATATCTCAAACAGAATTCATGAAGGTCATGCACTTCAAATCAGCAAAAGAAATATGGGACAAAATGATCACTAGCTATGAAGGAGATGAACAGGTAAAGGAAGCTAAACTTCAAACACTCAGGATTCAATATGAGACTCTCAGGATGTATAATGATGAAAGTGTGGCTAATTATTTTCTCCGGGTAGATGAGATTGTTAATTGTATGAAAAACTTGGGTGAAGAAATAAGAGAAACTATAGTAGTTCAAAAGGTTCTAAGATCTTTATCCCCCAAGTTTGAATCTAAAGTATCTGCAATAGAAGAAAAAGAAAATCTCCGTGTTCTCACTATGTCTCAGCTACATGGAATTCTAACCGCTTATGAAATGAGAAAGGGAGGTCCATCTGACAGAAGGGAAGCTGCTTTTAAGGCATCAGGAAAAGAAGATTACTATGAAGCAAGCCATGTTCCAGAAGAAGAGGAAGAAGAATCAAATTTTGTCAGAAATCTTCAAAGGGGTTCTGGAAGGTTCAGAGGTAAGCTACCTTTCAAATGTTTTGCTTGTGGGAAAGTAGGTCATTATGCTGCAAAATGTCCTTATAAGGATAAAGGAAAAGAACCTGCTAGATGGAACAAGAAACAAAGTGCAAATAGGAAAAGCTACTACACCCATGAAGATAGTGATGGCTTATCAAACAGTGATGAAGATGAACAAGGTAATAAATATAAGCTGTTAATGGCATTTGAAGATGATGATTATGAGGATGCTATAGATGTGGATAATCTCTATAATGAAATCACTAGACTCAAGAGAAGCATAGAAGAAAGGAATGTGATTATTGATACTTTGCAATTTCAAATTGATGAAAAGGAAAAACATCTTGAAAAACTAGAAGGTGAAATTGTTGGTCTCAGAAAAGAAATTGAGAAAACAAAAACTATTAATCTTAAATTTGTCAAAGGATCTGAAACCTTGGATGAGATTATTAGTGTGCAGCGGTCTCCTCTAAACAAAACAGGTTTGGGCTATAATGGAGAAACCTCTCAAGCATCCACCTCAAAAAGTTATCTTGATGCAGCAAGAGGAAATGAGCGGAAGAACAATGAAGATAATCAGGTAAAGCAGGGACGAGTTACAAACAAAAACTATCAGGGACAATCCTCCTTAAGGATGAACAAAAGCTACAACCAACCACAGGTAAAATCTTCTCAGTTTGGCTCAAGAATAGATGAAAATAGAAATTACAATCAGTTGGCTGGTAGATTCAATAACCGCAGAAGCTTCTTCAATGGACAATGCTTTTCTTGCCACAACTTTGGTCACAGAGCAGCTCAATGTGTTGCATATAAAACAATCATGACTAGGGAAGCTCAAAAACAAAGAAGTATGACAGGGATTACAAAAAGGACCTATAACAACTTTTCGGTGCTTGAAAATGAAGTTGAATGTTCTATTTGCAATAATTTTGGTCATAAAGACTCTGAATGCAGGAGCAGGTTTCAGGAGAAAAAGGAACAAGCCATAAGCACCAAAACATGGAGAATAAAGGAACCTCAAACAGAAAGATGTGGGATAGCATTTTATGCAGAAGGACAGGAAAATCTATGGTACATTGACAGTGGATGTTCGAAACATATGACAGGTGATAAAGAAAAACTTGAATCTTATTCTACTTTAGAAAAGGGAAAGAAAGTCTCTTTTGGAAATGATACTCCTGCTACTATAAAAGGAAAAGGTATTGCTCCTTTAAAAGAAAAGGTCAAGGCTGGAAATGTTTTGTATGTTGATGGATTGAAACATAATCTTCTAAGTGTCAGCCAGATGTGTGATCAAAAAACAGAGGTTATTTTCAGATCGAATGGATGTCTTGTTCGTGATCTTGATACAGGTAAAACAGTTCTCAAAGGCAAAAGAACTCCAAATAATCTGTACATATTTGAAGAAGAACAACAACAATGCTATCTTAGCAAGGATGAAGAGCACTGGTTATGGCATCGAAGGTTGGGACATCTAAGCTTCTCACAAATAAGGAAAGCATGCAAATATCAGGCAGTTCGCGATCTTCCAGATATCAAAATTCCAGACAACACCATATGCAAATCTTGTCAGTTTGGAAAGCAGACCAGAACTAACTTTCCAGAGAAGGAAGGGTCAGCTAGCTTGCCTCTTGAGCTAGTCCATACAGATGTATGTGGTCCATTTAGGAAAAGGTCACCTCGAGGAGAAGAATATCTGATATTATTCATTGATGATTTCTCAAGGTTTGTTTGGTTAGGGCTTATGAAGCACAAAGATGAAGCATTCGAAAAATTCAAATCCTTCAAAGCATTGGCCGAAAATGAATCAGGACACAAAATCAAGTGCCTCAGATCTGACAGAGGTGGGGAGTTCACATCAAATGAATTTTTTGATTTCTGCGATGAACATGGGATAAGAAGAGAATTCTCTACAGCTAGAACTCCTCAGCAAAATGGGGTTGTGGAAAGAATGAACAGAACTATCCAACAAATGGCTCGTGCTATGCTCGATGAATCAGGTACTCCTGCAACCTTCTGGGGAGAAGCCGCACATGCTGCTGTTATCATTCTTAACAAAACAAATGTCCGAGTAAACAGCACTCAAACACCTCATGAGCTTTGGAGTGGTAAAACTCCTTCCGTGAAGCATTTCAAAATCTTTGGGAGCAAATGTTATATTAAGAACACTGATGAGCAACTTGGCAAACTTGAACCTAGAGCAGATGAGGGCATTCTTCTTGGTTATTCTCCACATAGCAAAGCATACAAGTGCTACAATAAAAGACTTGGCAGAATTGTTGACAGTATTGATATAGTGGTTGATGAGAAGGGATATATTCCTAGGCAAGTTCATCATGAAGAAGATGAAGGTTACTCTCAAAGGCGAAATGATGAAGAAGAAGAACCTCAAGAAGAAGAAGAATCTCAAGAAGAACCAGAGGAGCAGACAAGAATAGAAGAGAAGACTCCATCCAGATATGTCCAAAAGAATCATCCAGAAACTCAGATTGTGGGGCAGAAAGAAGCAGGAGTACAAACAAGAAGGACACTTGCAGAAGCTTCAAGCTACTTGGATCTACTTTCCTCCATTGAACCACAAAATGTGAAAGAAGCATGCAAAGATGAATGTTGGGTCAAAGCAATGGATGAAGAACTTGAGCAAATCGAAAGGAACAACACTTGGGAATTGGTTCCTAGACCAAAAGATAAGAATGTAATAGGAACAAAATGGGTCTTCAAGAATAAGTTAAATGAAAATGGAGAAGTAATTAGAAACAAGGCCAGACTTGTTTGTAAAGGGTATGCACAGCAAGAAGGAATAGATTTTGAAGAGACCTTTGCTCCTGTGGCAAGACTAGAGGCCATCCGAATGTTCCTTGCTCTCTCAAGCTTTCAAAACTTCAAGGTATTTCAAATGGACGTGAAATCAGCCTTCCTGAATGGAGACTTAGAAGAAGAAGTATATATTGAGCAGCCAGATGGGTTCATTCTTGGGAATGATCCAAACCTTGTATGCAGATTGAAAAAGGCTCTTTATGGGCTCAAACAAGCCCCAAGGGCTTGGTACTATCGGTTGGACAAATATCTTCACCAACAAGGCTTTTCAAAAGGATCAGCAGATAGCAATCTCTATATAAAAATTGAAAATAACAAATTGCTAATTCTTGTTGTTTATGTAGATGATATTATTTTTGGCAGCAATGAAGAGACTATGAGTCAAAACTTTGCCTTGGTTATGCAGAAAGAATTCGAAATGTCACTTCTTGGAGAATTGACATATTTTCTTGGATTGCAAATCCAACAAAATGAAGGAGGTATCTTCTTGTCTCAAACCAAATACCTCAAGCAGATCTTGAAGAAGTATGGCATGGAAGAGTCAAAACCAGTATGTACACCCATGGTTACAGGATGCAGCCTCAGTGCAAATGATGAATCAGCAGCAGTCCACCAACCCACTTATAGATCCATGATTGGGAGTTTGCTTTATTTGACAGGTACTCGACCAGATATTACACATGCAGTAGGAATGGTTGGAAGATTTCAAGCCAACCCAAAGGAAACTCATCTTCAGGCAGTCAAAAGAATCTTCAAATATCTTCAAGGGACCCAAAACTATGGCTTATGGTATCCTAGAAATACTGATCTCACTCTTCATGCTTACACAGATGCAGATTGGGCTGGAAGTGTGGATGATAGGAAAAGCACAAGTGGAGGTGCTTTCTTCATGGGTTCCAGATTAGTATCTTGGTTCAGCAAGAAACAAAGTTCGATTGCCTTATCTACAGCTGAAGCAGAATATGTAGCTGCAGCATCTTGTTGTACACAACTTCTTTGGATGATGCAGACCTTGCAGGACTTTCAAATCACTTGCACTCCACCTGTCTCTATCTTATGTGATAATACAAGTGCAATCAGCATTTCAAAGAATCCAGTCATGCACTCAAAGACCAAGCACATACCAATCAAGTACCATTTTCTTCGGGAACAAGTGCTTGAACAGAAGGTCAAGTTGGAGTATGTTCCTTCTAAGGAGCAAGTTGCTGATATTCTCACAAAACCACTGCCCAGGGAAACTTTTGAATATCTCAGACAAAAGCTGGGAGTAGTTAATGCTTCATCCTGTTGTTGAAATTTGTTTGTTCTACAGAAAAGTTGGTATACGCAGGTTACGGAAGTAATAGGGGCGTATACACGCGGATTCATGGTGGGAAAGTCGCGTGTATGCTGGACGCTTGTTGCAGAAAGAATATCCGCGTACATACGCTGTTTTATACAGGAGAAAACGCGTATATGAAGTTCTGAACAGCAAGGGAAAACTCTGAAGTTCTGAACAGCAATAGGAATGTCAGAATTATTCAGGCACAGTTTTAGGGAGTGCAACAGGCACAGGTTCAGGGGGAGCAGCTCAAAAGTCTCATAAAGCATTGTTGGCATTCAGATGTTTTTGGTTGTTGGTTTCAGGAGAAGGAGCTCAGAAAGAAATTCTAGTTGCTGATCTAACAAGATGTTTATCAGATGCTGCTGATGTCTTTCCTAAGTCTTGGTCTAGATCTGTTGTCTCTATGTCATGTATCTCTCTTGTCTCTTTTATGGTGTCAAGGTCATGTAACGGCCTTTGTTGGTTTCCCCACTATGCCTGTGATGAATGATGAAATGTTCATGTATTATCATGGTTAGGTGGATGAGTCAATATTGATGTATCCCCACTTGGTTGGGTGGATGAGTCATTTTTTTTGTATATCCTCACTTAGTTGAGAAATGGATGTATGTATGAGTCTTTGGTGATAGGAAGGTCTTTTATGATGTATAGAGTCATGTTCTTCTTGAAGAACATCTTTTGCAGATCTTGCCTACAGTCAAGGGGAGCATGAACAGCACTTGGTGAGCAGGATGGATAGATTGGTACTCTTTGGCATTCACAAAGGGGGAGCACACTTGGAGATTTCAGCATGTACTCAGGGGGAGTATGGACAGCAGTATGGACAGCAGAAGGATTACCAAGGAAGAGAATATCTTGGTCCTCCCTTTGCCCTTGATGTCAAAGGGGGAGAGTGACTTGGTGTGGTGGTTGCCATCAAGTCCAAAGGGGGAGATTGTTGGCATTATGGTTCAAGTGTTGTCCTTGATGGCAACTCACTCAGTGGATGGTACAGGTGCTCAAAGGTTAGTACAGGTGATGGCAACTCAATCAGAAGACAGATCTCAGTACAGCATGGCAAGAAAGCTCATACACGCTCTTTCGTTAAGCCCAAGTCGCGTGTACACGCAAGTTAGATTCAGAAAAAGCGCGTGTATGTGGAAAGGTTCCTTTGGTTCATGGTGGTTAGACCTTGGAAGTTGTGCCTATGATTTCGGACCATTATGTCTCGACGGGCGTGTCGATCCCTAGTTTTAAAGTTGATGGTATTGTGTTACTATGGTTTTGGCTCTTGGTATTGAGAAAGGCCTAAGGCTATATAAGGAGAAGAAGATCATTAGGCAAAGATCATCTTTCGACAAGGCATGAATATCTAAGAGAGAAAGAGATCTGATATGCAGGTTCTGAGTTGGTTGATCTGAGCTAAGGAGAGATCTCATCGGTTGATGGAGAACTAGATCTAAGGAGAGATCGGGATCAAATGGTTTGAAATGCACTATCATGTTATGGTTGATTATGCGTATTTCTAGATCTGCATATTGTCGCAATGTTACGTTCTGAGTCTAACTAATATCTGGTACAGCTGCAAGTTGAGAAAGTTTATTTTTAGATCTGTACGCAGGTTGGCTTCGGTAAAAGCGCGTGTATACGCGGTTTCTGCTCATTAAAGTAGCGTATATCTTTTGAAGCTTGATTTGGGTTTACAGTGGGATCTGACTGTTATTACAGAGTTCTGTAGTCTGCTCTGTGTTCTGGTAACTGGTGATTGACAGGGTTCAGTGGTTCAGTGATTCAAAGTTGGTTGTTTTATGCTTCAATGATCTGTTGTGAAAATTGAATGAATTGTGGTCTTCAGATTGTAATGTTGTGCTTCAGGAATATCCAAGTCTGAAAATGTATGAAAAGTGATACCTGGAAGAAGGAAGATTGTAGGTCAGCACCTACATACTAGTATTTTGGCTAGTACAAAAGAAAAGGGGGTTGGAGCTCCCTTCCAAGGAAGTTTGGAGAACGAGAGAAGGTTGAAGCCTTCTGCAGGTCGTAGCCTGCGTACTGGTATAAGGCTGCACCAGTACAAAAGATTGTAAACTGAAGTTTCATATTAAGAAAGATAGAGACAACTTGCAGCAGGTGGTTTTCACCCACATTGGGTTTCCACCTTATATCTTGGTGTTCATGTGTGTGGCTTTTTATCTGTTCTGTTATACTGCACATGTTTACTGTTAATATGATGAATAATGTCCTGATGCACTTAATTGAAGAATAAGCCAACTAAATTGTGAGTTTTCTGCTTATACGCTGTTTTACTTCGTCACAGTAGCGTGTACACGCTGGTTCACTTAACTGAAGTAGCGTATATGTTTTGGGCATTTGAAAAGTTTGATTAATCTGATAATACTGATTCACCCCCCCTCTCAGTATTATTTCCAACATAAATTGATAACGGAAGTATACTCAGCCATATTGTTTGAAGCAGGACCGATGCATACGCCTCTTGATACCATCAATTGACCAGTTGGATAATAGAGTACCCAAGCTGCGGAAGCGAGATTCCGAGTGTGCCGACTAGCACCATCGGCGAACCCAAAATAGACCAAGTCATCCATCAACACCTGCCACAGCAGACCAAAAAGTGCTGATATCAAAAAACTCTCGATGATATATGTACAAATATACATAAAGTACAAAGAAGCCATTGCCTGGCCAAAACTAAGCAAAGTACTTCTTTAAGTAGAGCCCGTTTCGGGGCTCCGCCAGCTTGTTTCCCTCAAAATCGATTAACTCATACGACCCTTTTTCTAAAACTCATTTAATAATGAAAGGACCGTACCACATAGGCTTAAACTTTCTTGCCCCCAAGGTGTCTTTATCTTGGTCATAGACCAGGACAAGGTCACCTTCAGAAAAGACTCGAGGACGGACAGATTTATCATACTACATTTTAACCCTTTTCTTATGAGCCTCATTCACCGTGGCGGCATCTCGACGCTGCTCATCGAGATGTTCCAAGTGAAGTAGGCACTCTTCGAGACTCGAAGTCTCTGGAAGGAGCTCAACAGCTAATTTAAGAGATGGAATTTCACATTCAACCGAAAAGATAGATTCCATCCCATAAACCAACTGAAAAGGTGTAAAACCAGTAGCCGTTTTCACAGAGGTTCGGTATGCCCAAAGAGCCGAATACAACATAACGTGCCAATTGGATCGATTTTTGTCGATTGTCTATTGGAGGATTGTCTTAAGAGTTTTATTGACTGCCTCGACTTGTCCATTGGCCTGAGGATAATAAGGAGACGAATGCTCCTGCTGGAAACCTAATTTAAGAGCCAATTCAGACATCAGTTGATTCTGGAAATGACTGCCATGATCAGTGACAATCTCTCTCGGGATATCGAATCTTGAGATAACCTGATTGAAAAGAAACAATGCTGCCGTGTCACTATCGTTCTTATAAGTAGGCATGGCCTCAGCCCACTTCGTAAAGTAGTCTACAGCCACGATAATGTACCTGTGATTCGCCGCTGAAGGTGGATTGTCATAAAATCAATACCCCACTTAGTAAAGGGACCGATGGTGACAACGGGAAAAAGAGGAGCTGGATGCATGCACATCTTCCAAGTAAAAATTTGACAAGGGTGACAGTGTTTGACCGCTTCCACACAGTATTTAAAGAGTGAAGGCCAAAAATAGCCAGCACGTAATATGCGCTGGGCTGCAGCAAGCCCTGATAGATGACCACCACAAGCTCCACTGTGGCAGTCATTGAGTACTGACTCTGCTCCCTCTAAGGTTAAACATCGTCGAAGGATTGAATCAACCCCTCGATGGTATAATGTATCACCAATGATAACATAGTTTTTAGCCAGGTGACGTAATTTTCGACGTTCATCCTTGGAGAAAGTAGAGGGAAACTTCGAAGTCTGGAGATAGACAATGATATCTCCATACCAAGGGTCGAGTGAAGAGATGAGGAATAAATTTTCGTCGGGAAAACTTTCCTCATAAACAGTATCCTCTCCACAAGGTAGCTCAGAAATTAGCTCCGCGAAAACCATGGATTTCATAGACTTTGCAGACAAGAACTCGAGATCAAATTCTTGCAAAATGACTATCCATCGATTATATTTGCCCCCAATCGCTCGCCTACAGAGGAAAAATTGAAATGGATTGACTGCCGCTAAGACAAAAGTTTTGCATAGCAGAATATAATGACGGAGCCGCTGGACAGCATGGACAGCTGCCAAGGCCAACTTCTCAACCGGAGAATAGTGAAGTTCAGGACCTATTAAGCCTCAGCTCAAATAATAAATTACATGCTCGGTGAGAGCATCGTCCTCTTGAACGAGAACAATACCAATGGTTGATTCTGCTGCAGCGAGATATAAAAGGAAGTCTCTACCATAATCTGGTGGACTCAAAAGCGGGGCAGAGACTAATGCCTTTTTCAAAGCATCAAACGATCGCTGCGCAAAGTCGTCCCATACAAATGGAACTCCTTTCGTAGCAAACGCATGAACCCTTTAGTGATATCGGCATAGTTCGCTATAAACCGTCTTAAGAAATTAGGCTTCCCTTGAAGACTTTGAAGTTGTCGAATTGAGGACGGGGGAGGAAACTGAAGTATTGCCTCAACCTTGAAGGGATCAACCCGAATCCCTTCATTTGACACAATGAACCCTAACAACCGACCGGATGTAACCGCGAAAACGCATTTGTTGGGATTCAACTGGATTTTATAAAAATGACATCGCTCGAAAACCAATCGAAGATGACTAGGGTAATCAGTTCTCTTTCGAGAATGAGCAGCGAGATCTTCCAAGTATGCCTTGATGACATGTTTGATGTCATGGAAAGCATATGACATGGCCCGCTGAAAAGTGGCTCCAGCATTTTTAAGACCAAAATGCATCTTTCTATATGCAAAGGTACCCCAGGGACATATAAAGGTTGTCTTATGTTGATCTTCAGGATAGATAGAAATTTGATTATAACCTGAAAAACCATCCATGAAGGAAAAAATCTCATTACCCACACACTCGTCGATAATCTGATCAATGAATGGCGTGGGTTAATTATCTTTCGGACAAGCCTTGTTTAAGTCCCTAAAATCGATGCATACTCGGATTGTTCCTTGCTTTTTATCCACAGGGACTGGATTAGAAACCCAATCAGTAAGAGGAACAGGGTATATGAAACCCGCCTTTAGCAGCTTCTCAACTTCAGCTTTGATAGTTGCTGCTTTCCTAGGGTTAACCAGCCTAAGCCTTTGACAAACTGGTTTGGCGTTTTCATACGTCTTGATCTCATGTTGAACTATAGAAGGATCAATGCCAGGCATTTCCTCATAAGACCAAGCAAATACATCTCGAAATTCCTTAAATAGGTCGGTGTAAATTTGAATTTCTTCAGGGGAACATTCAATTCTGATGAAGAGATTCTCGATCACGTTAGGGTCTCTAGAGATGTTTATAGGTATCGTTTTTGAAATCACCGACATATTACCTTTGGCACGAACGTGTGCTAGAGCCAAAGGGTTTGACACCATACAAACATCACTAGTGAAGAGCTCGGAGAATCTAGATTCTACTTCCTGCAATGGAGGAAGAAAGTATGAACGATGGTGTAAGTCTTCCCAAGGTCGATCTATACCCATCATTACTTCGAGGATTGCTTCTTCAGAAGGTAAAACTGAATCTAAGCAGTCCAAAGCAGAGGTAGAATCAAGGCTCCAAGCCGAGGCCACATCACCATCTAACTCCTCTTCGGAAAAAGGAGCAGAGTGGTTGTCTGCAGAGTCTACGATAGATTGATATCTAAGCTCAGCTGCATATATAGGGAATGCCATTCCATTCACTTGTCCTTCAACTAATGTGGTCGTAGGTTAAGGCAAGGTCCAAGGGTCTAAAAAATAACGATTTCGAAAGAACTCTTCTCAAGGAGACTCCTTAGATGATGAAATGGCATTGATTTTAGCGAAAGGAGAGGGAAGATCAAAGGTACCCATCAATGAGGAATACATTCCCACTCCTAAATTCTCAGTAGGCGGGCGAGGATTATCCACTAAAGGAACAGTAGAGTCAGAGCTTGCTTGAGGATCGACTAGACAATAATCCATTTGATCAACCTTAACGATTTTCCCCTCATGAGGAAAGCAAATGACACGAAACAGAGTCAAAACGACGGCGTCCATTTCGTATACCCAGTTCCTTCCTAATAGGAGATTATATTCTAGGTTAGCATCTATGACTTCTACTTCAATATTGACGACCTTCCCCCCAACACATATAGGGAAGGCTGGGATAATCCCATGCGGCTTATGAGAATGACCATCGAATGCAGTCAAGACGGTGGATGAAGGAACAGCCGAAGGCGATCCAATAGCCTTCCAACATGACATCGACATGACGCACGTGGATGCTCCTTCATCGATAACGATAGGAAAAATGTTGATTTTCTTGTATGTAGACTTTATTTGGAAAGCCATATGATGAGGGAGTTGCTTTTTGACATTTAACATGTCAAAAGTGAGCACTAAAGAGTTAGTTGGATCGACTGCTCCAATCACGGAAGGTAAAGAACTTCACTGAGCCGGACATGACTGGAGAACCTCTAAAGTGGACATGGCGCATGGACTCTGAGCCAAATCCTCCACAATGGAGTAATTCTGGGTGGCCCTGGCATTAGGATTAATAGTCGCGCGTTTAGCGGAACCTTTCGGTATCCATGGTATAGTCTCAATAGGGGGTCGCTCAATATGAAGGTCGGTATTTCCGGGAACAGTCTTGTCCTTGGAAGTTTCGGCTTCACCATAATCATGTGACCGAGTAGTTACATGGACGTTAGAACCCATCATGAAAATATTCAATGATTTTTCCACTTCCTGGTTGCCCCCTGCGGAGGTACCAGGATTTGAACTTGCGCCAACAAGAAGTTGCTGCCCTGGGGAAAAGGGTTTGTTAACACAGCTTGAGAACTAGAAGTCCCTTGCTGCCCTAACAAGTGCTGAGCATCTTCAATCTTAGGGCAGAGATGAGTTAAATGGTCTCCACTGCACAACTTGCATGGAAACTTAACTTTCTTTTTAGACTCATTTCTACCACCACCAGCGTTGTTGTCGGACTTATTGCATCAGGGTTCCCATCCTGGTTCTTTTTCTTACCTTGTCCTTTCTTTTTCCCATTGGAATTTTGATTTCCTTTGGGGTTATTAGATTGGACAGCATTAATTAAAGAAGTTTGCAAATCTGGGGGATTAGACGATGTGACTTGGTTGTTAGAAGTAGTTTGTAAGGACAACTGCTGCAATTGGTTCAACAAGTTCACGGTAGTTGTGTCTACCGACCCAACGATACCATCTGCGTGGGGACCTGGCTTCGACTTAGCTATGTCAACCTTAGACCCAGGAGCATCTGGCAAGTATTTTTGTAGGATCCCAGACTGAGAGTAGATCAGTTCTAATTGCTGGGCCCTAAAAATGGCTTGCTCCTCAGAATAGACTCCAGACATGGAGACATCCTTGGAGATCTCGGGTTGTAAAGATTTCAAAAACCATTCGAGACGGTACTCCGGAGGGATTTCGGCTTTAATGAGCCTCTTTCTCTGTCTCCATTCCTGAATATGGTCAGAAATGTGAGTTGCCTTATCCTGACGAAAAGTGGCCAGAAGTTCAGTTCTGGCATCATAACGGACAGGCAACTGGAAATGATTTAAGAAAATATTGGCTAAGTTAGCGAAAGATGTAAAGCTGCCCCCTGGAAACTCTATATACCATTTGGCCGCATTACCAGTCAAGGTGCGTTGAAAAAGTCTCAACCTGATCAAGTCATCGATAAGGGAGTTAGATGAGCACCACAAATGGAATGTGGTTACATGGTCGCCTGGGTCCTCACCACTTTTCCATTTGAATTTTGGAATGTCCGAAGGGAGTTTGGTTGGGACCGGAGGCCAGGCCCGATTGTACTTGATTGGATCGTTTTTTAACTTAGTGAGATCTGGCAAGTTCAACGTTGCCAGAAACGGAAGCCTAGGAGGACCTTGGGGATTCCACCCAGACTGGGCGGAGCTCCCAAAGTTCTGAAAAGATTTGCCTAGATTTTGGAAGGCACCAGGCTGCTCGAAGTAACTAGTAGAACCGGCTGAACGAAAAGGCAAGCCTTGTGATCCAGCAAAATTCGGAGTTTGACCAACTCCGGCCACAAAGCCTCCATAACCAGCAAAGTTTCCTCCTAAAGGATTATAAGGAGTTGATAACCCCTGATACGGATTCCAAGCCGAAGCTAAGGGAGGAATACTTTGAAACGAACTAATCGTGGAGTACGGCCTATTCCCTTTTTGGCCGATAAATGGATTCCCAGTTCCCACGCCACTAACCCCAGGGTTAGTCCAACCTTGGAAAGGATTACTGCATTGTCCTACAGAAGAAAAATGCATGGATCCTATCATCGGGTTGGAATGTGGTATATGACCACTTCCGAAAGGAAAACCATGGAATGAAGCCGATCCGCCCATCATGGACGTAGCGGCACTAAACGGAACCGATGGAATACCCTGTGAGTGGGTGCCAAATGGGAAGAATCCAGTACCAAAAGCATTGGTTGGGCATTTCCACTCGTGGACGGAATGGAGGTAGACCCAATGAAAGATGTGCTAGAAAAAGATCCAAATAAGGAAGCTGAGGAGATGGAAATCGTTCCTCCCCCTTGCACCGATGTTGGAGTTTGCATAGTCATAGCACTTGTAGAAGCCATGCTTCCAGTAGTGGTCATCAATGGTAAGCGTGTAGCGTAACTTGGACTTGACGGTCTATGCGTCGGAGTCCCAACGTATTGTAATACGTCTGGATGACTAGATGGTAGTGGAGAATTCGGAGCCGCTAACGACTCTGAGAGTTCTTCTACCTCTATGTTATTCTCCACTTGAAAGAGAACTCGAGAAAGGACTTGAGTGTCCCTCTCTTGTTCAGAAGTGCCAGGCCTTGCTTGAACACTAATGCCCCCGAGAGGAGGATCAATCCCCGATGCGTCAACTGTTGTGGGATGAAAACCACCAGTAGTATTACCTCTGCGCCTTCTAGGAGAAGGCTCTAAACTTGGTGGTGAAAGACCATGAAGTCTTCGAGACCGTCTGGGAGATCAGTCAGCCACTTTGAATTTTTTGTTATGATCTAACTAAAGACTCAAAAAATTTAAAGCTAGGCCAACTAAGAGCACATAGCACACACTATAAAGTCCCTAAAGATAACAGCCAGTCAAACAACTTCCAAGTATTTCCGCTCCGGGTGATTAGGACCGGACACCAAAATACAAGAAAGTGAATTAAGGGGCCTTCCGAAGATAGTCTGGGATGATGAGTGCCTAGTCCTATCAGCGAAGGTATCAGAGGAAGTTACGCTGACCTCCTAACAACAGCCTGCGCCGGTGCAAGCCCCCAAGCTTCACAAGGGTGCCCTCCAGTAGTACTGTCGAGAGTGATGCAACGTCGACCTCAGGTGCCACGGGATTCCCCTCCGCAGCCACCTGTGTAGATCCCTAGGAGTAGCAACTATGGATACCAACTCGTCGCAGAAGCCAGGCAGAACAGTCGTGAGGTAAGTTCGGACAAGTAGGAGAGGGGGTATCTCTCTTCCCTGTCTTCACAGACCCTCGTGCTTAACTCCCAGATCCAGAGCTTTCCTGGTCTTCCTAACGCTATTGGATTTTCACTCGCTATTCAGACTCCTATTTTTGATGTTTAAATGGCCTTGGAGAGTTAACTCTCCACTTGCTTAATCCGAGGCCCTAAAATCCTAAACTTGTTGGTGTAACTAACTTAAACAAAAAAATTTAGTGAATTTTAGTTAGCGCTTGATTTAATAGGTTGTTCTTTAAGTCACAAGGTAACGGAAGTGAAACTAGTGGTGTTTTTTGACGCAAAAGAAATTAATAAAAACTTAACTACATGCACATGCACTTTTTCCGTTTTTCGATGAAGAGCAATTTCTATAGGGTTCAGAGGAACTTCTAATAAAACAAATTTTTCTTTTCTTTTCATTAATTCACGCTTCACACTCACAAAAGTTAACAAAGCTATGTATGCCTAAAGGGTATGCAAATCTATCCTAATGCAACAAATATATGCCGATGCAAGATTCGAAACTACTCTAAAAAAAAAAATGAAAGTTGCTTGCTTATCAACCTTTATCTTGCCACTTAAAATGTCTAGATGGAATATGAGATGCTACCATTCATTTCGTCTAAACACTAAAAACAAGTTCTAAGACAAACATAAAGCACTTTCATTCACTAAAAGGAAACCAAATGAAAACCAAATTCAAGAAAGCAAAACTAAGTTCTTCAAAAATATTTTCTTCAAACGCAACAACAAAAAAAGTCTTTTCAAAAATGCTCTCAACAACACTGAAACTTGTGATTGAAGAATAGGCAACAAACACTTTTGCAAATTGACACCGGACAATGGATGAAAACTCAACAAAAAGAGATGTGTTTAAGGATGCTCTTAACAATCAAAAGCAGCAATGAAAGCTTTGGCAACAATAACCAAAAAGATCAAAAAGACAAATTTCAAGAAAGTGTCAATCAACAACTTTCATGAAACAAAGAAGCGGATGGTCACAAAAGCGGTTTTGTCAAGCAAACAAAAAGTCACCAAAAGCAAGATTTGACACGAATATTGAGATCAATCTCCCTACCCTGATGAATCAGAGCAGCCAAGATTCCAAACAAGAAATCTTTCGTTCTTTAACAAGAAAAGTTGACGCTTGCAACAACAAAAACAGGACCAATACTCCTTATAATCAGAGAGCTCGGAACAAGATGCTCGCTGTAAGAACAAAAACTGATATTGGAAAGTGAATGTTTCAGACTGACTCAAACTACCAGACAAACCTTTAGAGACAAAAAGATTTACCTATCTTGAAAATTGCACGATATATGCGATTGTACTTATGTACAGATTGCGTGTATACGCTACTGTAACTAAGGAAACCTGCATATACGTGGGTTCACTTAAAGAAACATGTGTACATACGCCTCTGTAACTAAGAAAAACAACGTATATAAAAGGTTTCAAGAAAAATAAAAAACAAACTGAAGAAACTGGCAAAACTTCAAATTCAAGAAAAAACCAGACAGTAACAGCAAGCAGACAAGGCAGCTGAGCCCTGATTGGCTTGAATACACCCAAACTAGGAACAACAAGAGTATTGTCCCCAGCGGAGTCGCCAATTCTGTTGGAGGGAAATGTTCCCCTAGGGCTTTTTGGGTTGAAACCCTAGCAGACTGAAAGTTATCTATTCAAAGAAACACACATTCACACAGCCATTGTGCTATTATAAGCAAATTCTATTGTAAAGGGGACGTACCTTAGGTCCTAAGTTTGAGAAGGCCCTTAGGGTCCAAACCCTTCTTGGAGTTCCCTTCTTCTCTTTTGTCCTGCAAAACAACAAATTCCAAAGAACACAACAGTATATGGACAAAACCTTATAAAGAAACCATCTTCATGTTATAAATAAAGGTAGTTAGTTATGAAATCCAAACAACCATTTACATATGAATTCTAAACATGAATATCATAAACATAAAGAAGATTTATATCACGAACCAAGACATGCGTTTCTTTTATTATAGACAAATAAAGTACATAAAAAGGAATAATTTCACCTGAGTCACCTTCAGCAGGCTCCAAGCAAAGCTTCCTTCCGGATCCGTTCCAGCCTCAAGCCTTTAACAAACTCCTTCCATGACTCACTCCATGATGTCATAAATGGTGGATGAACATCAACACACAAGGAAACAAGGGTTTCCTGTACAAATGGGGGAAGTGCAGAAGGCACAAGGGACTTCAGACCTGGTCAGGGGAAAAATCTCAGCATAATAACCTTTCTCTCTCTTCTCTCCTCCCTTAGGCCTTCCCTTTGAGGTCTTTTTATACCTCTCCCAAAGTAGTTTTTTAGTTGGGAGTTGGTTGGGAACAGTTGGGCCACGGGCACTAACAGGTGATCAGTAGGTAAAACCCGCGATCTCCGCCCGAAAATAAGGAGTTTTATATTTTTTTAAGTGTTTTAATACATATACGCGGGTTGGGTATACACAGACCCACGTATACACGCGTTTAACTTAGGGCAATGTCGCGTATAAGGGATAAAACACTGTTTTTTAAATTTTAGGACCAGGTCTGGAAGGAGGGGTTGCCCTAGGCCATGAGTGCAGCATCACAAGCCATAAGAGTGAGATTTGGAGCTATAACAATATGGAATTGTGGCATCATAGGCTCGGGAACATGAGTGAGAAGGGGATGCAGATTCTTCACTCAAGAAATACATTGCCAGGTTTGAAGCATGTTGATTTAAAATTTTGTGAGAATTTTGTTTATGGAAAATAGAAGAGAGTCAGCTTCCTTAGAGTTGGGAAATAAAAGAAGAGCGAAAATTAGAGCTTGTGCATATAGATGTATGGGGACCCACTCAGGTATCATCTCTTGGTGGGTCTCGTTATTATGTTACTTTTATTGATGATGCAACTAGAAAAACTTGGATTTATTGTATTTGAAATAAATCTGATGTATTTGATATTTTCAAGAAATGGAAAGCTTTGGTTGAAAATGAGATAGGAAAAAGGTTGAAGTGTCTCAGATCAGGCAATGGAGGTGAATATTGCAGCAAAGAGTTTGATAGGTATTGTTCAGAGAATGGAATTCACAGAGAGAAGACAGTTCCAGGAACACCAGAAGAAAATGGTGTGCCATAAAGGATGAATAGGACAATCATGGAGCGTGCAAGGTGCATGAGATTGCATGAAAGATTGCCTTTACAATTTTGGGCAGATGTTGTAGATACTACTATTTATCTAATAAACAAAGAGTGTTCCAGTTCCTTGGATGGTGGTATTCCAGAGGAGGGATGGACAGGAAGAAAGGTAAACTACTCTTTTTTAAATACTTTTAGTTGTGAAGCCTTTGTCCACATTAATAAAGAAAATAGAACAAAGATTGAGGAAAAATCAAAGAAATGTACCTTTATTGGATATGGTGTTAATGATTTTGGTTATCACTTTTATGATTATGAAAAACACAAAATCATTAGGAGCAGAGATGTCATATTCAATGAAAAGGTTTTTATAAGGATCAGCTGCAGGAAAAGAAATAGGAAATAGAAAACAGAGAATACAGAGTGCTTGATGAGATCACAGAAAAAGTGATGGTGCCTGAAAATCATAATGATTAATAGCCAGAACAACAACCACAACAACAACAAGCACCTCAAACACCTGAAAGTGGTGTTAGAATATCTACTAGGATAAGTAGACCCCATGAATGATACTCTCCTTCATTATATTATGTATTGTTGACTGATTCTGGTGAACCAGAATGTTATGAAGAAGCGGTACAGGTAGAAACTAGGAAGAAGTGGGAGCAAGCCATGAAAGAAGAGATGGACTCCTTAGCACATAACCAGACTTGGGACTTAGTAAGGTTGCCTGCGGGTAAAACAACATTGCAGAATAAATGGGTTTACAAGTTGAAGGAAGTAGATGGAGGTAGAAAAAGGTATAAAGCTAGACTTGTGGTGAAAGGGTTTGCACATAAAAAGGGTATATACTTTGATGAGATATTTTCTCCTGTTGTTAAAATGACTTCAATCAGAACTATTTTAAGTCTAGTAGTAGCTAAAGATTTGCATCTTGAGCAGTTAGATGTAAAGACAACCTTTCTCCATGGGGATTTGGAGGAAGAGATATTTTTTGCAGCAACCACAAGGATATGAGGTAAAGGGAAGGAGAAACTAGTGTGCAAGTTGAAGAAGAGTTTGTATGGCTTAAAACAAGCTCCAAGGTAGTGGTATCTAAAATTTGACAGGTTTATGTCTAAACAAGGTTATACTAGATGTCACTCTGATCATTATGTTTATATCAAAAGGAAAAATGATGGCAACTATATTATATTGTTATTGTATGTAGATGACATGCTTGTTACAGGTTCTAACATGCAGGAAATAAATGTGCTCAAAAGAAAATTTGCAAACTCATTTGCAATGAAGGATTTGGGTGTTGCAGAACAAATCCTTGGTATCAGAATAACGAGAGATAGGAAGAATCGCAAACTAACATTGTCTCAAAGTGAGTACATAGAAAAGGTGTTGAAAAGGTTTAATATGCAGAATGAAAAACTAGTTAGTATACCTTTGGCTAGCCATTTAAAATTAAGGAGGAATGTCCCAAGACTCAAGAAGAAATGGCTCATATGTCTAAAGTTCCATATGCATCAGCAGTTAGAAGAATAATGTATGCAATGGTGTGCATAAGGCCTGATATTGCACACGTAGTGGGAGTTGTAAGTAGGTACATGAACAATCCAGGAAAAGAACATTGGATGGCGGTGAAGTGGATTCTCAGGTATTTGAGAGGTACCACAAATCAAGCATTATGCTTTGGTGGTTCAAACATTTCTCTACAGGGATAGGTTGATGCAGATATGGTGGGTGATAGAGATAACATGAGAAGCACAATAGGGTATGTGTTTACTATACTTGGAACAACTGTCAGTTGGGTCTCAAAACTGCAAAGTGTTGTTTCACTCTCAACAATAGAAGCAGAGTATGTTGCTGCTACAGAGGCTAGTAAAGAAATGATTTGGTTACAAAGGTTTCTGGATGAATTGGGTAAGAAGCAGGAGTTGGGGAAGTTATACAGTGATAGCCAAAGTGCCATACATCTTGCAAAGAACTCTGCATTTAATTCCAAGACTAAACATATACAGCTCAAGTACCATTTCATGCGGTCAACATTGGAAGATGGACAGTTGAAGCTGGAAAAGATACACACTAGCCAGAATCCTGTAGATATGTTAACAAAAGATGTAACCATGGAGAAATTGAGAATTTTCTCAATTTCAATTTGTCTTCAAGTATGATGAAGAAGATGAGAAACAACCAGGTCCAAAGTGGAGTCATTGTCCAACAAATGAAGCAGCAGTGGAGTTGCTATAATTAGTCTCCAAGTGGGAGATTGTTGGGTGTGGAGCCTGATTATCTTCTGTATTCAAAGGTATTGTTGCATTGGACCCCAGTTCATAATGGGGCAGCAACGCCGCTTGTAAAATATTCACTGCAGGGGGGTCCAGGGGGGGCAGTGCCCCCGAAGCTAAGAATAGAAGTAAAATTGCCTTGTAAAATGTTGTAATTTCGTAGACAATCTAGGCCATTCATTAGGCAGAGATCTGATGGTAGAAGTTATGTTTAATTTAGGGTTTTTTCCCTAGGAGGCAACCCCTCGCTATATATGAGGGAATTGTATTGCGTCTATGGATATTTGTATTCTGAGTGAGGAAGAGAGAGGAATTTGAGAGTGAAGAGGGAATTATAGCGGATCTACTGTAGGTTGCATCTCTTCAGCTTGTTGGATAATATAAAAGGAAGGACTGGCTATTTCTCCATGGACATAGCCCAAACTGGGTGAACCACGCATATCTATGTCTATCTTGTTTTATGCATTTTCTGTGTTTATATTTCTGCAACATTTTATGTGTTCCATTGCTCTGTAATATATAGTTTTCTAAAACACAACCCAACATTCTCCCACTTTTTGTTTTCTTTCCATAGGGGGCCATAGGAGAGCTTACTCATTTATCCAGCCCTGCAATTACCATTATTTCTCTACACCAAGATAACTTCTCAGAGCTCACAAATTTTGTCAATGCATCTGTAGTGTTCTTCAAAGTGTCCACCTTTACCAGAAACACCTTTTTGTCTTCTATCATATCCCTCACGAAGTGATATTGAACATCAATGTCGTTTTTCTTTGAATGGTAAGCAGGGTTCTTCGCCAAGAAAATTGCACTTTCGTTCTCACAGTCTATCCTTATAGCTCCCTGTACTAACTCCATACTTGAACACAATCTCTGCAACCAAATGGCTTCCTTGCTTGCATGAGTGGCTGCCATGTATTCTGCCTCTGTAGTTGATAGTGCCACTACAGATTGTTTCTTACTCATCCAACTGACTACAACTCCAAATAGGTTAAACACATACCCACTTGTAGATCTTCTCTGATCCAAGTCTCCAACCCAGTCTGCATCAACAAAGCCATGAATATACAAAACTTTGTCCAATCCTAATCTTCCTTGGTAGCACAAACAATAATCACTAGTGCCACACAAATACCTAAAAACCCGCTTCACTATTGTCCAGTGCTCCTTCTCTGGTTTTGACATAAACCTGCTCAATACTCCCATTGCATGTGCAATGTCTAGTCTAGTACAGACCATTGCATACATCAGGATACCGACTGCACTTGCATATGGAACACGGGACATGTCCTCTTCCTCTTCTTGTGTCTTGGGACACTGTTCAGCAGAAAACTTTACACCTACAGGAATAGGAACCTTTGCCGGTTTACTATCCTGCATATTAAAACTCTGCAGTATTGTCTCAACATACTTCCTCTGGTTCAACTAGATCTTCCTCTTTGCCCGATCTCTTTTAATTTCCATGCCCAAAATATAGTTTGCAGCACCAATATCTTTCATGTCGAATTTGGAGGACAATTGGGTCTTCAAATCCTGGATAATTTCTTTGTCATTTTCAACCAGCAACATATCATCCACATACAAGACCAAATAAATAACACAGTCACCAATTAATTTAAAATACACACAGTGATCTGCTTTGCTTCTGGTGAAGCCAAGTCCCCATACAAATGTATCAAATTTCTAATACCACATCCTTGGTGACTGTTTTAACCCATACAAATACTTCTTTAACTTGCATACTAGTTCTTTCTTACCCTTCACTGCAAAACCTTAAGGTTGCTTCATGTAGATCTCCTCTTCCACATCGCTGTGAACAAATGTTGTCTTCACATCCATCTATTCTACCTCAAAATCAAAAGCAACAGCAATAGATAAAAGTAATCTAATAGAAGCTAGCTTGGTAACTGGAGAAGAAATATCACCAAAATCAATTCCCGACACCTAGGAATAACCTTTTGCTACCAACCAAGCTTTGTATTTCTCCACCTTTCCTTGTGCATTTATTTTCTTATTGAACACCCATTTGTTTCCAATTGGTTTCCTTTCAGCTAACAACCCCACCAGATCCCAAGCCTCATTTTTGTGCAAAGATGCCATTTCATCAGCCATGGCCTCTTTCCAGAGTTTTCCATCCTCTAAATCCATTGCTTTCGTCACAGTTCTAGGATCATCATCAGTAACAGATAAAGAAAATTTTGAACAGGAAGTAGATGGATTATACCTTTCCAGCTATCTTCTTTCTTGAACTGATCTTCTCACAACTGGAGTTTGTGGCTCTTTATCTTTTGATTCCTCCTTTGCTGTAGATTCTGATTCTTCCTCCTTAAGCTCAAACTCTATCTTCTCAGGTTCCTCTGGTTGGACTTCATGTTTAATAACATATTTTACATCTATAGACACCACATCTCAACTGTACACAACCTTCCTTATTACTGGGTTCCAAAGCTTATAACCCTTTAAACCATCCTTATACCCAATAAAGATGCACTTTCAGATTTACTATCCAACTTGCTTCTTTTCTCCTTTGGAACATGTACATATGCATCACATTCAAATACCCTTAGATGTGAAAGAGAGGGTTTCTTACCAGTCCATATCTCTTATGGAGTCTTATCCTCCAAGGCTGATGAAGGTGATCTGTTGACTACATAACATGTTGTCTCCATCACCTCTACTCAGAATTCCTATCCTAACCTGGCACCATTGAGCAACTTCTTGCGCTTTCCATCAACATCTTGTTCATTCTTTCTACAACTCCATTTTGCTCAAGTGTGTATGGAGTATTCTTCTATTGTGCTATACCACACTTCTTATAGAATTATTCAAATTCCTTACTATAAAACTCTCCACCGTTATCTATCCTCAACATTTTTATCTTCTTCTATGTCTCATTTTCCACTAGAGCCTTAAATTCTTTAAACCTGTCAAATACTTCAAATTTCTTCTTAAGGAAATATATCCATGTATTCCTTGAGAAGTCATCTATAAATGGTACATAGTACACAGACTTACCTAGTGATGAAACCTTCATAGGTCCAAACACACAACTGTGGACAAGTTCTAATATATGTTTCGCCCTCTTACCACCAGAGGGGAAACTCACCCGATTCTGCTTCCCATATACAAAATTTTCACAGAAATAAAAAACCAGAGAGCTATTACTCATACCTTCTACCATACCTTTACCATGAAGTATATGTAGGCCCTTCTCTCCAATATGTCCAAGCCTTTAATGCCACAACATGGTTTTCTCTCCAGAGACCACTAGATTTTCTGTTCCACTTTCAAGAACCACAAAATTGTTGCACCCATCAACAAAAGTGCTACCTTGCAGCTTGTACAGAGTTCCAATATAAACTCCCTACATCAATACTAGTGCTCCTCGAACCATCTTGTAGGTATCCTTCTCGAACATTGTTTTTATACCTACATCATCCATCTTGCTTACGGAAATCAGATTTCTGGCCAATGAAGGAATATGCAAAACACCCGAAAGTGTTCTAACCCTTCCACCTTGCAACTTCTACTTTACTTTTCCGTGACCAACGATTCTAACCTTCCTATCATCCCCCAAGAAGACATCACCACCATCATATTTCTCATACTCGTAGAAACACTCTCTATGGGGAGTGAAGTGAAAGGATGCACTTGAGTCAATCAACCATGCCTCATGATCTACATATGTACTTGAAGAAGCCAAGTACACATCCCCACCTTCATTTGAGGTGGTTTTTGCCTCTGCGGAAGGAGCATCATCAGATCCCTTTCCTTTGTTAGGAGCTTTAGATTTATAGTCCCTTTTGTAGTGCCCTTCCTTTCTGTATTTCCTGCAAACTACCTTTACAGGTTTTCCTGGAGATTTAGATCTCCCACTCGGTGACTTATTTTTGTTTCTATTCTGGAATTGTCCTCGTACAAACAAGGCATCACCATTCTAGCTCTCCATATTTTTCTGTCTCATCTCCTCTGTCAACAAGGATGAGACTATTTTATCAAACTGCAAGGTAGTTGTGTCCCCTTGAAGCCAAAATAGCTTCAATACCAAATGTAGGTTTTAACCTCGTATAGAAATTACCTGCATATGAATTCTAAAATATAGAAAATAAACAATGCGAGAGCATAACACATAAAACACATATACACAGAGATTTTCCCTTGGATCCCAAAATGGGACTACCAGCTTGATTTTTCATTATGTTCCTTTCAATGTTACAATACATATTTATACATGCCGAAGCATCCAATACCATGGACTGAAAACCATCGCATCCAAAACCATGGACCGAAAAACATCGTGTCCAAAACCATGTGCGAAAACCATGCACAAAACCATAGGTAGGGCCACCCAACCTAATATAGGGTCCAAAAAAATTTCCCAGAGGCGTTGCCCCGCACACTGTAGAGGGGGGCTACCCGACCCCCTCTAATGCCCAGTTAACTACGTGGGCTAGTCATGGAAAGAATATAACAAAACCCTACAGTATCGGTAGCTAAGCAAAACAGTCTTTGGTCGGGGTCCAACAAGTCGAAGAGAGGGTATCTCTCATTCTTGCCTTCACTCGTCCTTGTGCTTAACTCCCAGAAGAGAAGATATTTCTCGATCAACTTCATGACACTGGATTTCACTCTTTTAATCAACTTATACGTTTTAAATTTATAGTGGCCTTGGAGAGTTGAATCTCAGCTTGCCTATTCTAAGGCCTTAATATGACCTAGACTAGTTGATGTTACTATGACAAATAAAAAAATAATCTAGTTCATTTTAAATTAAGCGCTTGATTTTAATAGTTTTTCTTAGTTCAGGGGTGAGATGGAAGTGGAACTTTATGATGTCATGGATGCAAAATAAGTCAATAGAAAACCTGGCTACATGCACATGAAATATTTTTCTTTTAATGAAAATAGATTTCTACAAGGTTCTACGAACAAAATATGAAAGAAAAAACTACTTTTTCTTTTTTCAAAATACATGCTCACACATTCAAAATCTACAAAAAGACTAAAAATTCTTAGAGTGAAACTATCCTAATGCAAACTAAATGCTTAATGAAAGATTCAAAATACTACTCTAAAAACAAGAAAATGTGTTTCTCAAAATGATCAAGAGGCCAAACTTGACAAGAGGAAGAAAAAATTCACTCACAAACTCTTCCCAAAATCAAGGGAATTAAACCTAATGAAAATAATTCACACTTGCTCAAAATGATTAAGAGACCAAAAACAAAACTAAAAAAAAAAAGGTAGTAAAACAATGTTTGTATCTTTTTGTTTTTAAGGACACAAAGAGTTTTTGAGAAAAAAAAACTACTAAAGGATTCAAAATCAAATTCAAGCATAAAGAACCTCAAACTTCAGAAGCCACATATATCACAAGCATGATAAGACTTATAGTGAAAAGAGGTTACGAAATCAAATGAAATGATCTGAAGAGAAGCACACAAACTCTAGCAAACAAGAAATAATTCAAGAAGACTAAGAAAAAATTGCAAGATTGCAAGAAAAAATTTCTCAAAAACCAAGAACACCAACTTTCAGGAAAGCAAGGCAATGTAATGCAAAGGTTGGGTTATAAACGAATTGAAACCAATTCTTTGTTCCAAAGACTTAGAATAGCCAAGAACTTCACTGAGAAGCCTTGAACCCAAACACAAAAACCAACACCTTACCAAAAATCAAACACTAGGTTGACTAGGTATTTTTGCAAAGAGAGACTAGAAACTAAAAATCTGCCAGAAGTGAGACTTTCCAAGACAATCAATGACTAAATAGAAGTAAGAAACATTAGAAAAAATCCTTTACTAGAATCATCATTTGAAAAATTCAAATAAAACCAGGTATACACGGCTGTGTAGTGACAGGCCCGCGTGTATATGGGACTATTCTCAAGGAAACACATGTATACGTGTGTTTCTTTAGACAAAAGAGCGTGTATACACTATTGTGTAAACTAAAACTCGTATATATAAAAGTCAGTAAGTAAAAATAAAAATTTATGTCTGATCCAGAAGATCAGACTTTTTTCCCGGGTTGCAGACAAGTTGAAGATACTGGAAAGACAAGAAACCAAACAACAAAGCCCAGATCAAGCAAGAAACAACCCAAACTAGGAAATACTAGAAGTATCCCCAAACAAAGTTTCCAATTCTGTTAAGGGAAAAATACACCCTAGGGTATGGGTTGAGCACCCCAACGGAGGAGAGGGCATATGCCAACAAGAAGCAAACAAACAAGCAGCCTTAATAATTAAACTACTGAAGTAAGAAGAATAAGTATTACCGAAGGTCCTACATTTGAGGTTGTTCCCATAGGGTCCAAACCCTCTCCTTCCTCCAATGCTTCAAACCTGCAACTCATTCAATAAAATCATATACACCAGCAATAATTGAAAGCATGTTCATGATATAAGTGTTAGATCATATAAGCATATAAAACATGAAACCATACATTAGTTAGATTAAAACATGAATTAAAGCATTACGATCTTAACATCAGAAACAAGATATGGCTTCTTTATTGATGACTACAAAAGAATGTGGAAGAATAAAACTTAATTCATCCATGGCTCCAAGCAAAAACTTCCTCCGGATCCGTCCAACCCCACCCTCAACAATAATCTTTCAAGCGCATACATATGGATTCCATATAAAGGAGATGGACATCACAATGAGGAAATAAGGGTTTCCTATAGGTGGGAGTGCACGAGGCATAGGGATAAATCAGACTTGATCAGGGACAAGTTGGATATAATGTCAATATCCTATCTTTCTCTCCCCTTAGGCCTTCCCCACAAGGTGTATTTATATGACCTCAAAACAGTTTTTTCAGTTGCAAAACAGTTAGGCCATATGCTCCTATAGGTAGGCTTCCAGTGTAACCCGTAAACCCCACCCAAAAAATAGGGATTTTATATTTTTTTCATATTTTAAATCATATACGTGGGTTGGATATAGCTGAACCCGCACGTGCACACACTTTTTGCAGGGCAAAGTCGCATATGGAATTTAAAATAATATTTTATAATATTTGGACCATGTCTGAAGGGAAAGGGTTGCCCAAGGCCATGACTCAAAGCATCGCATTTACAAAGGTGGTAAATGATGCTATAACATATGAGAACAATTCTTCTTAGCGATTATCATATAAGTATGAGACCCCTCTTCTTTATTCTATTGTTTACACCTATAGATTACATATTTGTGATATGTTTGATGAAATGCTTGTCATGGCTAGTAGGGGTCCAGTCAAGCCCTTGTTTAAGTAATTGAATTTGCATCATCATTCCTTTATTAGATTTATGTTCTAAGGGTGTCATTTTGTAACACCCCCCCTTCCCAGTTCCACCCAAGCAAACAATGAGTCAGAAAAATATGTGATGAGAGAGGTTACTAAGGGATTCAATCTCCTATGAGACCTTAACAAAATGGAATCGATGGAAAATATCAAACAAACCCATGCACATCAACAAAACACCCTCAAGAGACATGTTAGCTACTTAGACAGCCTATCCCTGAGTCCCACTATTGATTTAATCCTTTTAACCTAGAGTCGCTCTCATGCTATAAGCAAGAAAATGACCAACAACTCAAATTTTCTCTCATAGGCCTTTGTGCCTGCGACTGTGGACTTTTGTCAAAAGCCTATGCTAGCGACCCCGAGATTTCAGACCCTTTCCCAAACCAAAATCTCAGCCTCTACCTAGAAATTTCTAGAATCTTTAGAATCCATCAAAGAAATGATAACAACGCTTATAAATAAAAAATCGACCTCAGGGCTAGGCTTGAGAATCCCCAACCAGGACTGACATTCTATCAAACACTTGGCATCAATGCAACCTACAAGTCTAAGATACAAGACAGAGCATAAATGACTAAAAGAAATTATGAAACATAACCAGAAGGATCACCGCTCTCTCCATCGGACTATTATGTCATCAATTAGGTCGTACATCCATCCATTTAACAATTAAAAGTAAATACATGAAATAACCATGACATGAACCAGTCACACAACCATGCTTATAACGAACATTAGACCATATAAATATCATAGATATGACAGCCATTAAATCCACACATTAACAAGTACAAAATTAAGAGAACTTAGCTTTTATTAATCATAGGCAAATCTGACCAAGTTCGAGACTTCCACATACCACCCCACCATGGACATGGCTAACCAAATCTCTCTTTCAACCAGTCACCCCCATGCATAATCCAAGCATGAATGTAGGATCTCATAGAATAACCAATCCCAAAAAAACCAAGGGAATCCAGAAGTTAAACCACCTTCTCCCTCACCAAATCATGATCAGACCAAAACTAGTTGATATGATCACAACCAAACAAAACTTGGAATGCCATCTGAAATCCATCACTCTCCTTGAGGAATTTTCCATCTCCTTGTCTCTCAGACTTTAACACAATCCAATCCTATATCACTAGGCCCAAAACTGAGACTAGTCTCTCAGACGTTACCACAATCCAAACCTAGATCATTAGCCCCTAAACTGAGACTTCCCCCTCAAGCTCACCATGTATTCTACCAAAATATGTCGAGGGATTCCTAGGCCTTTGGGAATGAACCTTGAGACCACCTCTACCGCGGATTCCAAAATCCATTCAAGAAACCAAAGCTCAAAAATGAAATAAACACCCCAACACCATGGCATCCGGAAAAAGGAAAGGCTAGGCTGAAAACCACTATCATAACCCATCAAAACCATGCCACCGACAACAAAAGAAACATACAACAACATGCAAATCCATCCATGTCGAAACCAGCACATGAAAAATATACCTGCAAGTATTCCTACTGAAGCTGTTGGATCCTACTCTTCTTCCTTGATCCTTGCTTTCCTTCCTTTCCATTTACTTGTTTTTCCTTACTTGATCCAAATCTACAGTGATTCAAGAAAACTCTAAATGATGAAGAGTGAGAGAGAGAGAGAATAATGAGAGAGATCCAAAATCAACTAACAACAGGCTACCAACTAATCCTCATAAGCCTTTTTATTAGTGAGGCCTTTAATTTCTTTATTTTCCATTGCTTTCTTTCAATTTCCTCCTCACATGCAACCTATGAAATTTCACCTTAATTTTCTCCTAATTTCCTTTATTGTCATAAATAAATGTGCCAAAAATGCCTTTTTCTCCTTTTAATTCCTTAGTCTTAGCCTTTGCAAATTTTTCTTAGACAAAACACACATTCAGTGATGCACCCTAGGATATCTTTACCCAACGTTCAACTTGGAATAAGTGTCCCTTAATCATGGTCTTATTTTTCCTTTATTAACTTTTATTAATGAAATTTTCACCAGGGCTATTACAAAACCCTCCCCCTTTGGGAACACCATCCTCAGTGTTAAACTACACCATGACCTCAGAAAAACTGCTGAGAAGCAAACATACTACCCATGGAGCTTTATAACTTAGCTTGTTGCAGTATTTACAATGAAAGACCTACTCAAAGTGAAACATCATGACAACATGAAAATATCACAACCATAATAATATGATACCCATACCACTTATTGGAGCTTTATAACTTAGCTCATGGTGGTATTTTCATCCATATACACATGCATACATATTGTTAGTGCCTAGATTTACCTCAGGCTGAAAAGGTAGGATCCAGGGCCAACATCAAACCACACTCAGCCTCGTAGCTAGCCCTACGAGGACAGGAGAGGGCTCTCTCCGGGTCAATCTCAACAAAAGATGATCTATGGGGCTTGAGATGACTGAAATATAAACTAATTTTAGGCTAGGTATGAAGTACAAGGTTTTGATGTGATTTTTGGGGGTTTTGTTGGAATCAAGGGAAAGGCAGATTTTGGGGTGTGGGGATTGAGGCTCAGTTCTGCAGAGATCTCAATGGGGCAAGGTAGGAAATCGTTTTGGCACTCAAATTTCAGTGAGATGGAGGGAAAATATAGGTGAGGTGTTGAAGAGGGCAAGGGCAATCAAGAATCCTCCCCAAATAGCTGAAAACATCAAACAACTAAAGCAAACTTCAAGTAGAGCATTGCACTTTCAATGAATTCTACTTACACTCTTGTTTGTTTAGTTCAGAAGAAATAAGATAGATGACGGATACATAAAAAAAATTCACAATTACAAAGAGAAGCACTTTACCAATACATATTGCCACATGAATCCCAAAGAGTGCTACAAATCCTGGTCTCAATTCCTTAGCCAAAATACTGAAAATGAATGTACAATGAAGCTCAAGGCTTTTTCAAGAGTCCAACCATGCTAATGAAAAAAACATAATATAGACAAACATAACTCATCCTTGTCTCTAGGGTTCGAGCTCATGAGTTTTAGGAGCTGATCCAACTGATTCTAAACTGAGAACTAGAAACTAGGCAAGATAGCAGCATGCCTCTAAAAAAAAGGGAACTGATTCATTCAGTTTGAAACAACCTCTAAACTGATGAATCTACCTCTACAAGTGAAAATAAAACATATTTATCATATTCCATAAATTTTCATTTACATCATCAATTTTCCATTAGGTAAGTGAAAATGTCAAACTAGGCGAAACTGGGCAAAAAACAGAGCAAAACTTGGCAAAACTGGCAATTTTTCCTATATGCACTGCGCCTGATTCTCTATGCATAGCGTCTGTTTGGACCCACTTTTGGAGGCCTTCCCGATGTCCAAATTAGATCTAGGTGTGCTTGCTGGAAAGCTCTGCCTGTCTACATTCCAACCCAAGTGGAATTTTTCAATTTGTCCTCCATTTACCCCTCCAAAAGTCCATTCTCCCAACACTACTTTCTGTGTGTCAAAATAGGGGCAGTGTGGTCATTTTTTGAGTGTTTTTCGACCTTTTGAGGGCTTAAAACCTGCCCAAATTTCTTGGCCATAGGTGGGAAAGCATAACTTTCCATGAAAAATCTAGAAATGCAAAGTTTTTGTGATTTAGAGCCCTCTAGAAAAAGCGAGCGCCACGTGGCGCGGCACATAGGGAGGAAAAGTCTGTTTTTTGTGCCAAAAATTTTTCAAAAACGCAAAAATTGCTCCAAATTTCTTGAAATTTGGGCTGAGTATTCTCTATTAAGTGTTGTGATGGGCCAAGTAAGCCTCAGCCAAGATTTGAAGTCCTTCATCAACTTTTTTCCTCTTTGATGCTCTCTTTAGCTTTGCTTTGAAATTCCTGATTTTTGCTTGGCACACCAAGTTTCGGGACAAGTAATGATATGAAAAGTTTCTAAGCATGTTATTCTCATTTATTTCCTTCTCCAGCTTCCTCTCCAAGTGGATATTGACTCTCTCGAGCCATGACTCCCTATCGGCATTGATCTCTTGCTCCAAGGAAGTGAACTCTATCCTCCTCCTTCGGGCACTTTGGCGGTTTTGCCGAATGTTCTGTAACTCCATCACCACATGCCAATCCTCAAGCTACTTGTTCCTCTACTCAAAATATTGTATATTCCACTGGGCTCTATCCAATTTGGTGGACAAGGCATCAATGTTTGCTTGCTGCTCCTTGATGATATGTCTAAGATTTGCACTTTGTGGGCCCATGTCAGTATCATCACCCTCAATGAGGATGAAATCAGTCTCTCGCTCACCTAATGGTCCTTCCTCCTGTAGAGGCCTCTTGCCCCGGTCTTGAACCTGCTGTGCTAATGAAGGAAACGAGGCCCCTTCCACCCCAGGTGGAGATAACACTCGCTTTGCTGCTGTGAACAAATATCTAGTGCCCCTCTGATATGTGATGAACACCGGCACACTAGCGGTCTCATGGCCCTCATGCTGATGAGAAGGTCCACCTGTCTCATGCTTAACCTTTGAAGATCCATGTGAAGCTCTGAAAAACTCACGTGAGATGAAGTCATCCCAAGTGATGCCTTGTAATCCAAGCTGATGAACAACCACAATCTTGATGAGAGCAAAATGATAAACACTGTTAAGCTGCTGCTGAGGGGTCTTGTGCTGCACAAGGGTGGTCATCCTTTCTATGTTTCGGCATATGAAATAAGGAATGTTCATCATCTGTACCTGAGTGAAATGCATCAGTAGCCTGATGTGATAAGCATACAAGCAGGAGAACCGGCCCTCACAGGTGAAATACTTCATGATGAGTTTCATTAAAGGAGCATACTCATCCTTGAGAAACCGAAAAGGAAACACTCTCTTAAGCTGCCTCAGAAAACCAGGTTTGATGTATGGTTCATAGTGTTGCCGGTCAATCTTCTGTCTCTTATTCCATGGTTCTCCAATGTTTGGTATGCCGGTTGCCAATGAAATGGTTTCTGGTGTTAATGTGAAAGTAACACCAGCAAGAGTGGTTTGATCACCATGCAAATGCAACACAAATAAGCGGGCCAAATCATGATGAAACTAAATATGAGCAACCTTCTCACAAAATTCATAACATGATTGATGCTGAAAACAAGAGATGGCAAGTGGGCAGGCCTGTAACTCGGTAAGAGTGGTAGGTTCTTCTCTGATATGTCTGCCACCTCTATGATGCCTCCTGGGTGCATGTCCCTCTGTGAGTGAATCACTTTGGGTCTCTTCTTCATAATCATATGAAGGATCAGATGCCCTAACTGCTGATAGACAAATTGGCTTGGAGAAATAGGTGCTGATATGTCAAACTGTCTTGGACTACCTTTGAAGATTGTTTGACCTTTGCTACCAAGGGAAAACAATTAAACAAGGGACTGTTAGGAGAGGGAAAAATAGTGGGAATTTTTGGGATTGTTGGGATAAATTTAGATAGGGAATATGGGATATTATGGGAGTTTTGTATAGGGTTAGGGTTTGGGATTTTACAATTAGGATTTTGGTAAAGGGAACTTGGGATAGGGGATTAGTGAATTTAGGGGGGTTGGGAACTTAGGGAACAATGGAATTCAGGGATAAATGGGATAGGGGAGTAATGGAGGGATGATGAACTTGGTAGAAAAATAGGTTTTCAAAACCCTAGGCAGTAATTTTTGTTTGAGGAATTTGAAATGGTAGGGTTTGATTATTTGTTAAAACACTCATTGCATCAACCATCATAACATAAACACCAAACTTGGATAAACAGCAGAGGTGAAGCTCAACCTACTTGGAACAAGGTGAACTCGTGCGATTTTGGCGTTTGGAGGTCGTTCTGGTGGTTTTCGGGTCCTCTAGATGTATGCGCCGCGCCCCACCTATGCGTTGTGCCTGTGCTTTTTAACAAAGGGTTCTGAGGCCTAGTGTGCCGCGCCTAGCCAATGCACCACACCTCCTGCCCAGTGCGCCACGTCGGTCGATTTGGAGCGAATTTCACCCAAAACTCCCACAATCACTTTTCTTTGTTTTCTCTTGACTCTTGGAGTGCAAATGAGTTTCAAACACTTGGAGGAATGACTTATACATGAGCTTTTCAAATTTAATTTGCCAAAACCCACTTTCATAATGTTTTGCCAATAACTTTATTTACAAACTCTGTTTTTTGGACCTTTTCACTTCTTTTGAACTTCATGATGAATTTAATGACCTGAGCTTTGCTTGCTTTGCAGGTCATGGAGCTTCTGGGGCTAAGGAAAGAAACCAGGGTGCAGATGAAAGAATTTACAATGAGGAAAACAAAATTTCCATGATTTTGTACAATAAATACTAAATACTCTGTTTTTTCGAAAAACACATTTTGAACACTTGATGATGAATTTTATTGATTTTGAAACATCCTCATGGCTTGCTGGAAATTATTGAACACTCTAACACATTTTTTGACAAAACCCTAATGAAACCCTAGACCTATTTGACAATGAAAACCTAAAGAAAACCTTTGCAATTTTCAAGATAAAAAAGACTGTATATGTTTTTTAAATGAACAAACATGAGCCATCAGGTAGATAACATGAGGGAAAATGGAGGAATGCCACTACCATCAGATGATCTATGCGCCTAATGGAATGCAAATAACTAGGCAGGACACCTAACATGAAATGCAACAAGAGGATTTGATCTCTGACGGAGGGATGAAGATACCGACACTAACATTGGCTCCAATGGGGATGGTAGCTCCTTGGAGGTGCCAAGAACTACAGATCTCTGGGAAAGCAGGCAATGCCTTCGTCCATTGGGTTATGGATTCAATAACTTCAAAACACCCAAAAACCAATTACTATGAAACTTTGACTCAAGACTAATAGTTGAACTAGCTAATCCAAAACTGAAACAAGACTCTAAAAAGCTGAAACTGGACACTCAATTGAAACTATCTTTAAACTGACTGAAACAAAAAATGACTCAAGACTGACTTAACTGAAACAAGTACTTACAAAGCTTTTAAATGGCAGCAGACCACCGAGATTTGAGAACTTCAAATCCTGATGACAACCACCTGCCTACTGATGAAATATGTACAATCATGTGAAGTGGGCCTTCCAATGTAACCAATCCAACAAATGGCTACTCAATAAAATTTTGCTCTCTCTTTCTCGAGCAGGCAAAATGATGTACATGTAGGCAACTCACAATAACCACTGAAACCAAGGCTTATGATAACGAACCAGGCAACATTTATCTTTTCTAATGCTTGCAAAAGAATGCCAAAGGGATTTTGATAATCCTGAAGCACTATTTTGTCTTGAGATCCAGCAGCAAAAATACAAGTACTCCCTTCATTCTAATCTGAAAGAACCACTGGTTGCTGAGTGATAGGAAGGCACAGAGAGGTATAAGCTTCTGCCATCTGAGTGTTAGCTGTAAATTCCTTGACCATGGGAAATTCTGGCATATTGTCTCTCTCAAGCTCATATTCCTCAACTTCATGGTCTAGGTCATTCTTAAACAAAAAAAAAAATATTCAAGATCATCAAACATGACAGCCTTATCATATTCATGAAAGAAAATATTATTTGTTTGCTGATCTATAAAGCTAATTACAAGAATGTCATCATTTTCAAAAGAGGAAGAAGTTCCACCATCACCTTCTTGACCATGTGCACACTACAGATCTGCATTAACTTGAGCTGTAACATGACCTTTCAAGAGTTGATCTATCTCATCTTCAGACAAAGGAGATAATACTTTTTGTTTTCTTTTGCTCAAACTGTGATTGTCTTCATGAAATAACATTTTAAAACATGAAAAACCTGAATGACAGTCCTTAATTCCCTGATATTCTGAAATTTGAAAACATTGTTGATCATCTTCATATGACATGGCAATCAAATTATCATTTATCACTGAGTTATCGAAAGAATATTTTTCACCTACTCGAACAAAGTTTTCATCTTGTTTTTCATAAAATGACTGGATTACCTTCTTATGAAGGCTTTGTTCAATAACTCTGTCTTCTTCATTCCAGATGATCTCAACAACAGAGCTCTCCTTCATGGGATTCATAACAAGGTTGTCTTGATCATCACGATCTGAATCTAGATCTGAAATAACCGACTTGACTTTATCATATTCTAAGATTGAAACTTGATGTTCCTGTATGTTGTCTTCTTCTATGGACAGATCTGAAATAAAACCTTCTCTTTCATCATCTTCCAGCGTACTAAGATCTTGATCCTTTTGTAAATTTTCCTGATCATCTTGATAAGTATCACTCTCTTTATGCCGCTGAAATGGATTTTCATACAGGGCTTCCATGATCTCATCATCCATGAAGTCATCATCTTCATAAACTTTCTCAAGATTTTCAATAAAACTATAAGCATGTTTGCAACAGTTCTAAACTAGATTTAATGATGGATAAGATTCTTTATACCTTTCAAAGAACATGGTATGAAAATCTTTCAAACAGTAAATACAAGCAGGCGGCAAAATTTCATACCAAGATTGGGCTTCACCTTCCAGAGTGGCCATGAATATCTTCATCAAACAATCTTCAGGAAAATCAACCTTCAACTTGCGAATATGCATGTGAAATCTAACCATATGTAAAGTGGCATCATTCCTATTATCATTTTTAAACATACGCAAATTCCTTTGCCAATTTACCTTTGGAATTTTATTTGGAAAACCTGGGATGTGATCTCGGCTCATGGGAGCATACCGTTGAGCAAGCAAATCCATTTTGATAACAATGAATTGACCAAGAAATTATTCAGGCTACTAATTCTTGAAGAGTAGAGTCGCCATAAAAATTCAGAACCTTGGGATTCTTCGACATTAGAGTCGCCAGGTGAATGATTTCAGCCTTCCTGTGTCTGACTGCTATCCACCATCAACAATCAGATCTGAACTTGATACATGTTACTGGGGAAATTTGCAAGTCAGATGTTTAGCTTATAAGACTAGACCGGAGATTGACTGAAGTAGCTTTTATCTACTTGTGCTAATGCAAAGCAAAAGTGTTTCGAAGGCTACCTGACTAACTTCAAGCTCCGTCTGTAGTTTATGAAACAAAGAACACTAACAAATAAACAATTTCTTCCCCAGTATGGTCACCACTATGTTAGTTCCTAGATTTACCTCAGGCTGAAAAGGTAGGATCCAGGGCCAACATCAAACCACGCTCAGCCTCGTAGCTAGCCCTACGAGGACAGGAGAGGGCTCTCTCCGGGTCAATCTCAACAAAAGATGATCTATGGGGCTTGAGATGACTGAAATATAAACTAATTTTAGGCTAGGTATGAAGTACAAGGATTTGATGTGATTTTTTTGGGGTTTTGTTGGAATCAAGGGAAAGGCAGATTTTGGGGTGCGGGGATTGAGGCTTAGTTTTGCAGAGATCTCGATGGGGCAAGGTAAGCAATCGTTTTGGCACTCAAATTTCAGTGAGATAGAGGGAAAAGATAGGTGAGGTGTTGAAGAGGGCAAGGGAAATCAAGAATCCTCCCCAAATAGCTGAAAACATCAAACAACTAAAGCAAACTTCAAGTAGAGCATTACACTTTCAATGAATTCTACTTACACTCTTGTTTGTTTAGTTTAAAAGAAATAAGATAGATGATGTATACATAAACAAAATTCACAATTACAAAGAGAAGCATTGTACCAATACATATTTCCACATGAATCCCAAAGAGTGTTGCAAATCCTGGTCTCAATTCCTTAGCCAAAATACTGAAAATGAATGTACAATGAAGCTCAAGGCTTTTTCAAGAGTCCAACCATGCTAATGACTGAAAAAAAACATAATATAGATAAAAATATCTCATCCTTGTCTCTAGGGGTCGAGATCATGATTTTAGGAGCTTATCCAACTGATTCTAAACTAAGAACTATAAACTAGGCAAGATAACAATGTGCCTCTAAAAACGAGGGAACTGATTCATTCAGTTTGAAACAACCTCTAAACTGATGAATCTACCTATACAAGTGAAAATAAAACATATTTACATCATAATCCATCAATTTGCCATTAGGTAAGTGAAAAAGTCAAACTAGGCCAAACTGGGCGAAAAACAGAGCAAAACTTGGTCAAACTAACAATTTTTCCTCTATGCGTCGTGCCTGATTCTCTATGCGTAGCTCCTGTTTGGACCCACTTTTGGAGGCCTTCCCGATGTCCAAATATGCTCCAGGTGTGCGTTTTGGAAAGGTATGCCTGTCTACTTTCCAACCCAAGTGGAAGTTTTCAATTTGGCCTCCATTTGCCCTACAAAAGTCCATTCTCCCAACACTACTTTCTGTGTGTCAAAATAGGGGCAGTGAGGTCATTTTTTGAGTGTTTTTTGACCTTTTGAGGGCTCAAAACCTGCCCAAATTTCTTGGCCATGGGTAGGCAAGCATAAATTTCCATGAAAAATCTAGAAATGCAAATTTTTTGTGATTTAGAGCCCTCTAGCAAAAGTGAGTGCCACATGGCACGACGCATAGGGAGGAAAACTCTGTTTTTTGTGCCAAAAATTTTCAAAAATGCAAAAATTGCTCCACATTTCTTGAAATTTGGGCTAAGTCTTCTCTATTAAGTGCTGGTGATGGGCCAAGGAAGCCTTCGCCAAGATTTGAAGTCCTTCATCCACTTTTTACCTCTTTGATGCTCTCTTTAGCTTTGCTTTCAAATTCCTGATTTTTGCTTGGCACACCAAGTTTCGGGACAAGTAATGATATGACAAGTTTCTAAGCATGTTCTTCTCATTTATTGCCTTCTCCATCTTCCTCTCCAAGTGGATATTGACTCTCTCAAGCCATGACTCCCTATCGGCATTGATCTCTTGCTCCAAGGAAGTGAACTCTATCCTCCTCCTTCGGGCACTTTGGCGGTTTTGCCGAATGTTCTGTAACTCCATCACCACCTGCTGATCCTCAAGCTGCTTGTTCCTATGCTCCAAATATTGTATAGTCCACTGGGCTCTATCCAAGTTGGTGGACAAGGCATCAATGTCTGCTTGCTTCTCCTTGATGATCTATCTAAGATTTTCATTTTGTGGGCCCATGTCAGTATCATCACCCTCAATGAGGATGAAATCAGTCTCTCGCTCACCTGATGGTCCTTCCTCCTGTAGAGGCCTCTTGCCCCAGTCTTGAACCTACTGTGCTAATGAAGGAAGCGAGGCCCCTTCCACTCAGGGTGGAGATAACACTCGCTTTGCTGCTTCGAACAAATGTCTAGTGCCCCTCTAATATGTGATGAACACCGGCACACTAGCGGTCTCATGGCCCTCATGCTGATGAGAAGATTCACCTGTCTCATGCTTAACCTTTGAAGGTCCCTGTGAAGCTCTGAAAAACTCATGTGAGATGAAGTCATCCCAAGTGATGCCCTGTAATCCAAGCTGATGAAAAACCACAATCTTGATGAGAGCAAAATGATAAACACAGTTAAGCTGCTGTTGAGGGGTCTTGTGCTGCATAAGGGTGGCCATCCTTTCTATGTTTCAACATATGAAATAAGGAATGTTCATCATCCATACCTGAGTGAAATGCATTAGCAGCTTGATGTGATAAGCATACAAGTGGGAGAACCGACCCTCACAGGTGAAATACTTCATGATGAGTTTCATTAAAGGAGCATACTCATCCTTGAGAAACCGAAAAGGAAACAGTCTCTTAATCTGCCTCAGAAAACCAGGTTTGATGTATGGTTCATAGTGTTGCTGGTCAATCTTCTGTCTCTTATTCCATGGTTCTCCAATGTTTGGTATGTCGGTTGCCAATGAAATGGTTTCTGGTGTTAATGTGAAAGTAACACTAGCAAGAGTGGCTTGATCACCATGCAAATGCAACACAAATAAGCGGGCCAACTCATAATGAAACTAAATATGAGCAACCTTCTCACAAAATTCATAACATGACTAATGCTGAAAACAAGAGATGGCAAGTGGGTAGGCCTGTAACTCGGTAAGAGTGGTAGGTTCTTCTCTGATATGTCTGCCACCTCTATGATGCCTCCTGGGTGCATGTCCCTCTGTGGGTGAATCACTTTGGGTCTTCTTCATAATCATATGAAGGATCAGATGCCATAGCTGCTGATAGACAAATTGGCTTGGAGAAATAGGTGCTGATATGTCAAACTGTCTTGGAATGCCTTTGAAGATTGTTTGACCTTTGATACCAAGGGAAAACAATGAAACAAGGGACTGTTAGGAGAAGGAAAAATAGTGGGAATTTTTGGGACCGTTGGGATAAATTTAGATAGGGAAATATGGGATATTATGGGAGTTTTGTATAGGGTTAGGGTTTGGGATTTTACAATTAGGATTTTGGGAAAGGGAACTTGGGATAGGGGATTAGTGAATTTAGGGGGGTTGGGGAACTTAGGGAACAATGGAATTCAAGGATAAATGGGATAGGGGAGTAATGGAGGGATGATGAACTTGGTAGAAAAATAGGTTTTCAAAACCCTAGGCAACAATTTTTTTTTGAGGAATTTGAGATGGTAGGGTTTGATTATTTGTTAAAACACTCACCGCATCAACCATCATAACATAAACACCAAACTTAGATAAACAGCAGAGGTGAAGCTCAACCTACTTGGAACAAGGTGAACTCGTGCGATTTTGGCGTTTGAAGGTCGTTCTGGTGATTTTCGGGTCCTCTAGCTGTATGGGCCGCGCAGCATGCCCAATGTGGCACGCCCCACCTATGCACCGCGCCCATGCTTTTTAACAAAGGGTTATGAGGCCCAGTGCGCCACGCCTGGCCAATGCGTCGTGCCTCGTGCCCAGTGCGTCGTGCCGATCGATTTGGAGCGAATTTCACCCAAAACTCCCACAATCACTTTGCTTTGTTTTCTATTGACTCTTGGAGTGCAAATGAGTTTCAAACACTTGGAGGAATGACTTATACATGAGCTTTTAAAATTTAATTTTCCAAAACCCACTTTCATAATGTTTTGCCAATAACTTTATTTACAAACTCTGTTTTTTGGACCTTTTCACTTCTTTTCAACTTCATGATGAATTTAATGACCTGAGCTTTGCCTTCTTTGCAGGTCATGGAGCTTCTAGGGCTAAGGAAAGAAACCAGGGTGCAGATGAAAGAATTTAAAATGAGTAAAACAAAATTTCCATGATTTTGTACAATAAATACTAAATACTCTGTTTTTTCCTTTTGTTTTGAGGAAAAACACATTTTGAACACTTGATGATGAATTTTATTGATTTTGAAACATCCTCATGGCCTGCTGGCAATTATTGAACACTCTGACACATTTTTTGACAAAACCTTAATGAAACCCTAGACCTATTTGACAATGAAACCCTAAAGATAACCTTTGCAATTTTCAAGATAAAAAAGACTGTATATGTTTTTTAAATGAAGAAACATTAGCCAGCAGGTAGATAACATGAGGGAAATTGGAGGAATGCCACTGCCGTCAGATGATCTATGCGCCTAATGGAATGCAAATGACTGGGCAGGACACATAACATGAAATGCAACAAGAGGATTTGATCTCTAACGGAGGGATGAAGATACCGACACTAACACATATACCAAAACATCAGCAAGACATATGCCAAACATATACCAACATCAAACCAAAACTGCTTTGCCTCACCCAACAAACAATGCCTTGGATACAAGACCCACATATGATCCACCATCTACCATCTAGCTTCTTCAGGCCAAAAGTGCTTCCACTACACTTTAAATTTCTCTATGGCTCTATTCCTGAGCATGAGATGTTTCTGCTGCAATATGCACTAAGGCTCTGGCTGGAGCTCTCTTTCTTACTCCACCTGCAATATAGACAAATCAATAACATGATCAACATCCTTTATATAATTCTTAATTAATGAATATGGAAAACATCATGGACTTTAACTGTTGGAGGTAGTGCAAGTCAATATGCGACTGGTCCAATCCTCTCAAGGATCTCAAAAGTCTTGCAATACCATGGGACCAACTTGGCACATGAACCAATCCTCAAAGAGTTTTTCTTGGGCTTGATGTGAAAATGCACATGCTCCCCAACCTCAAACTCCTTGAACACCCTTTGTTTATCCGCATAACTCTTCTTTCTATCCTGTGAGCCTTTAGATTATTCTTTCTAACCTGCATTTCCTACTCCATGTCTGCCAACATGTTTGGTCTCATAGGTACCTTTTTCACTAGATCACTCCAACTAATGGGAGTGTTACAACTTCGTCCATACAATGCCTAAAAAGGACTCATCTTCAATGGCTCTTGATAACCATTGTTTTATGCAAACTCAACCAATGGAAGATACTACTCCCATTTCTTTTGTTGGTGCATCACGTACATTCTCAACATATCCTCTAATATTAGGTTGACCCTCTATGCCTGTTCATCTATCTGTGGATGATAAGTTGTGTTGAAGGCCAACTCTATGCCCACACCTGAAAACAGCTCCTTCTAAAACTTGGAAGTGAACTTTACATCACTGTCCAACATAATCTTCTTTTGAAAACAATCTAGTCTCACTATCTCTTTGATGAACATCTCTGCTACCTCACAGGCTGAATATGTAGAATTTACTAGAATGAAGTGAGCTACCTTGCTCGATCTTTCAACCACGACCATATAGAGCCATGTTTCTTTACTTTCCTTTAAACGTTTATGATTAAATCCATGGAAATGAGCTCCCATTTCCATTCTAGAATCGTTCGGTTGCAGTAAACCACCTGTATGCTTACATTCTTCCTTGACCTACTGACAATCTAAACATCTAGCCGTCTGCCACTTCCTTCTTCAAATTTGGCTAATAGTAGGAATTATTTACTATCATCAACATCTTCTGATACCCTGGATGACCTGAGTATGGCTTGGCATGAAATTCCCTCAAGATAATCTTCTTGAGCTCACTGCAATTCGGTGCATAAATCTTGTCTTTAAGTCTCACCAAACCATCTGCTGTGAGATGAGAGTCTGCATCCCAATCACCTGCACATGTACCTAAACCTGTACCTGTACTTGCACCTATACTTGTACATTTACATGTGCTCTTTTATAACCTATGCATAATCTCCATGTATTTTTCATCCCATTGTTCTTCCTGCAAGATCCTATCTTGTAACTCTGTCCGATAAGAGCTCATAGTTTTTATATGATTTACCTCTACCTTCCTGCTAAGAGCATCCGCAACCTGTTTCTCCTTCTCTTTGATGTATTTGATCTCGAAGTCAAACTCACTAAGGGTAGCCAACCATCTAGCTTACCTGTAATTTAGATTCGGCTGATCAAACAAATATCTCTAATCTCTTGCCAAGAAGACAGTGCCTCGACATCTTCAATGCATGTATAATCCCTACTAGCTCAAAATCTTGTGTTGGATAGTTCTGCTCATGCTCATTTATTTTTCGTGTCTCATAGCACACTACCTTCCCTTCTTGCATGAGAACTCCACCAATTCCTCTCTTTCAAGCATATGTACACACTAGCAACTCCTTGTCCAGATCTATAATCTTTAGCCCTAGCGCATGTGTCAACAACTACTTAGGCTACTCAAAACTAGCCTCATATTATTTTGTCCATTCGAACTTCTTAAATTTACACTATAATGATGTGATATGATATGCAATGTGTGAGAAGTTCCTAATGAGCCTCCTATAGTAGCCAACCAATCCCATAAATGATCTCACCTCATCCACATTCTTAGGAGATGCCCAGTCCATAATAGTCCTTATCTTTTCTAGATCCACTGCTATGACGTCCTTGGAGATAACATGCCCCAAATAATGTACCTCCATCTGAAAGAAGCCACACTCACTAAGTTTATCATACAACTGATACTCTCTTAACAACCTAAACATGGCTACTAAATCCTCAGAATGTTCTTCCTCATTCTTAAAATATACCAGGATGCCATCAATGAATACAATAACAAACTTGTCCAGATAAGGTCGCGACACACTATTCATCAAAGATATAAATGTAGTTGGAGCATTAGTCAAACTGAATGGAACTACAACAAATTCATAATGCACATACCTCATCCTGAACGCAGTCTTGAAGATATCCTCTTCCTTAATGCGTACCTGATGGTATCCTGATCTAAAGTCGATCTTCGAGAACACAGTTGCTCCCTTCAATTGATCAAACAAATCATCGATCCTTGGCAAAGGGTACTTGTTCTTGATCGTTACTTTGTTCAACTTCCTATAGTCAATGCATAATCTAAGAGTACCATCTTTCTTCTTCACAAACAACACTGGTGCATCCCAAGGTGATACACTTGGCCTAATGTACCCCTTGTCCAACATTTCCTTCAGCTACAAATTTAACTCAACCAACTCAAGTGTGCTCATCCTATAAGGTTATTTTGATATTGGTGTTGCCCGTGGAACCAACTCAATAGAAAATTCTACCTCCCTATGAGGTGGCAACTTTGTAATGTCCTCAGGGAATACATCCTGAAACTACTACAAAACTAGGTATTTGCTTAACACATATGCATCCTCAACCCTTTTACCCTTGTCATTAGAAATGTGTACTACAAACAACACATAATCATTTATGAAACTACGCTTAGCTTGCATATCAGTAACCATGCTCACTGGTGTAGTCTTCTTCTTTCCCTACAAAGTCCTCTTTTCCCCACTATCATCCACACACTCAATGGGCTTGTCAAAGCAATCCACTTTGGTTCTATGAAGGTATATCCAATCCATACCAAAAAGCATATTATATAAACACAATGGCAATACATTCAAATGTGCAATTGTAGATGTGCCATTTAACTCAAATGCACAAGCTCTTACCTAATGGTGAACTTGCTTCTTCGTACCTATAGCCAACTATACCAACCAAGATTCTGCATGCACTTCTTTTCTCAAACCAGACTTATCTGCTAGGCTGAGATTAATATAATAGTTAGATCCAGGATCAATCAAAATAGAAACAACTTGATCACAAAGCTTACCATCCATCTCAATGATCGATGTGTGATGATCTGCCTGCCTATTCTCCATAGTTGCATAGATCTGAGTAATGTTATGACCAACATCACCCACTATATGCACCTCCTGAGCACTGTAGATCTGGGGTCTACCATCACTCTGATACTGTAGACAATCCCTCTTACGATGATCCTTACCACATATCCAACACCGCATTAGTTCCCTAATACCACCTCTATCTTGCTACTCTACACATCCTTTCTCAGTTGTATTGAATCTCTTGTAAGGAACTTCATTTTATTCCTTACTTGCATCTTGAGGTCTTCCTCTCTTTGGTGGCCATTTTACTTTAGCTTTCTCATTTCTTTTCAAGTCATGCTTGGGCTTAACTTTGCGATTTGACTACTCATAACAATGCTTCAGATTTTGGATGGCCTCCTCCAATGATCTAGGATCATCAAACTCAATTTGATCTCTTTATGCAACGAAACTCCACTGATGAATCTTTTAATGTTGGCCTTCTCCTCCTTGAGATAAGGCACATATCTCAACAACTCCAAAAATCTGCTAGTATACTCATCATTTGTCGTAGAACCCATCCGCAACTCATAAAATGCCTTAGCTTTGTCATCATAATACCTCTCCAAAATGTACTTCTTCTTGAAGAGCCTTTCAAATTCATGCCAAGTCAAATCCTCCTCATATATACCTTTCACATTCTTCATGTCTTCCCACCAAATATCCATTTTACCTTTGAGACTGAAAGTGGCCATCTTTGCTTTCATTTTTTCTGAATAATCATGCAATGAGAAGAATTTATTCATACCAAGCAACCGTGCTTCCATATCCTGTGATTTCTTCATCTCTCCATCAAAAGTAGGTGGTTTTTCCTTCTTAAACTCATCTGGAAAGTATTCCCTATCACTCCTCCTATAAGGATGATGACAATGACAGTCATGATGTCTATCAGAACCAAAACTGGAATAGTACCTATGTCAATCACCTCTCTTATTTGGAGTTTCCAACAACCTGCCATCTTAGATCGTGTTAGATCTATCTAACCTATGTCTATTAGGAAACCTACTACCATATGTCCCATTAGTTCTCTCCTCATGTCCATGGGTGATCCGAAGTGGTCCCTGTCACTACAAATATGACAAACTTTGAAGTAGTATCGCATTCACCTATGCTTGTTTCTCTTGTGCTTGCATGATTTTGTCAATGTCTGATTTGCAACTCCTTATTTATTCCTTCAGGCTTCTCAATGTGTTTGTCAGGTCAGAATAGTGCCCAACACCACACTTCCCATCTAATGCATAGGGAGATTCTATGTAGTCTACCACCTTGCTAGCCATCTGATATCTTTTATGCAAGGCATGCTATGTCAGCTAAACCAAATCACAATAAACCAATGTACCTTAGCATAATTCGGGGAGGATACCTTGTCTTCAAGATCATCAATTCAACTTGATACATATATAACATAATCATAACAACATATAGACATATATCAAATAAGTGTATCAACGAATAAACTCCATTCTAGCTAGGGTCCAGTGATCAATGCAAGGCCATATCAACAATGCATGATGTGACCTCATGCATGACAACAACCATTACTCCATTGCACACATTTCCACATGCAAATATGAACATGCATAAGCAATGCCTAATCAACTACATATACGTGCGAATGCATGTAGTCGAGCATAAGTGATAAATTTGTGTAATCAACCTACAAGGCTGATACATGTAATCAAAACATTCAAGAATGCACCTAACATAGAAGGATGTAGTCAAGTGACATATAATCAACATGTAAGCGACATATAACCATATGAAACCATTCATAAACTTTCAACAATGCATCCCACAAAATCACATCAAGCTACTCATGAAAACCTCACTACAATCATGATCAACATGATGTAATGCAACAAGAACATGGAGTGCAAGTGTAAGAGACACACATGCAACTAACATGCATGCATGAACCAGTGCCTTCACCCAAGGAGAGTGCAACCATTCTCTGATACCAATCTGTAACACCCTCTCCTCCCAGGTCCAACCAAGTAACCAGGCAGTGGGGCAAACATGTGATGAGAGAGGTTACTAAGGGATTCAATCTCCTAGGTGACCTTAAGAAAATGGAATCAATATAAACATATCAAGCAAACCCATCCACGTCAGCAAAACACCCTCAGGAGACACGTCATCCACTCAGACAGCCTTTCCCTGAGTCCCATTGATGATTTAATCCTTTTAACCTAGAGTCACTCTCATGTTATATTCAAGATAGTGACCAACAACTCAAAATCACTCTTGTAGGCATGTGTGTCAACGACTGTGGACTCTTCTCAGCAAACCTATGCCAACGACCCTGAGATTTGAGCCACTTTTCTAGCCTAGAATCCCGAACTCTGCCCAGAACACTTGGCCTAATGTACCCCTTTTCCAACATTTCCCTCAGCTACAAATTTAACTCAACCAACTCAAGTGTGCTCATCCTGTAAGGTTATTTTTATATTGGTTCTACCCCTAGAACCAACTCAATAGAAAATTCTACCTCCCTGTGAGGTGGCAACTCTGTAATGTCCTCAGGGAATACATCCTGAAACTGCTACAAAACTAGGTATCTGCTTAACACATATGCATCCTCAACCTTCTTACCCTTGTCATTAGAAATGTGCACTACAAACAACACACAATCGTTTATGAAACTACACTTAGCTTGCATAGTAGTAACCATCCTCATTGGTGTAGTCTTCTTCTTTCCCTACAAAGTCCTCTTTTCCCCACTATCATCCACACACTCAATGGGCTTGTCGAAGCAATCCACTTTGGTTCTGTGAAATATAGCCAATCCATACCGAAAAGCATACTATATGAACAAAATGGCAGTACATTCAAATGTGCAATTGTAGACATGCCATTTAACTCAAATGCACAAGCTCTTACCTGATGGTGAACTCGCTTCTTCAGACCTATAGCTGACTATACCAACCAATATTTTGCATGCACTTGTTTTCTCAAACCAAACTTATCTGCTAGGTCGGGATTAATATAATAGTTAGATCCAGGATCAATCAAAATAGAAACAACTTGATCACAAATCTTACCATCCATCTCAATGATCGATGTCTGATGATCCACCTACCTATTCTCCACAGTTGCATAGATTCGAGGAATGTTATGACCAACATCACCCACTATATGCACCTCCTGAGCACTGTAGATCTGGGGTCTACCATCACTCTGATACTACAGACAATCCCTCTTATGATGATCCTTACCACATATCCAACACTGCAGTGGTTCCCTACCACCACCTCTAGATTGCTACTCTCCACGTCCTTTCTCAGTTGTATTCAATCTCTTGCAAGGAACTTCATTTTATTTATTAGTTGCATCTTGAGGTCTTCCTCTCTTTGGCGGCCATTTTACTTTAGCTTTCTCATTTCTTTTCAAGTCATGCTTGGGCTCAACTTTGTGATTCAACTACTCATAATAATGCTTCAGGTTTTGGATGGCCTCCTCCAACGATCTATGATTACCAAACTCAGTCTGATCTCTATATGCAACTAGAACTCCACTGATGAATCTTTTAACGTTGTCCTTCTCCTCCTTGAGGTAAGGCACATATCTCAACAACTCCAAAAATATGTAGTATACTCATCATTTGTCATAGAACCCATGTGCAACTCATAAAATGCCTTAGCTCTATCATCATAGTACCTCTCCAAAAAGTACTTCTTCTTGAAGAGCCTTTCAAATTCATGCCAAGTCAAATCCTCCTCATGTATACCTTTGACATTCTTCATGTCTTCCCACCAAATATCCACTTTACCTTTGAGACTGAAAGTGGCTATCTTTGCTTTCATTTTTTCTGAATAATCATGCAATCAGAAGAATTTATTCATACCAAGCAACCATGCTTCTGCATCCTGTGATTTCTTCATCTCTCCATCAAAGGTAGGTGGATTTTCCTTCTTAAAATCATCTGGAAAGTATCCCCTATCACTCCTCCTATAAGGATGATGACGATGACAATCATGATGTCTATCAGAACCAAAACTAGAATAGTACCTGTGTCGATCACCTCTCTTATTCGGATTTTCCAACAAGCTACCATCTTAGATTGTGTCAGATCTATCTGACCTATGTCTACTAGGAAACCTGCTACCATATGTCCCATTAGTTCTATCCTCATGTCCATGGGTGATTCGAAGTGGTCCTTGTCACTACAAATATGACAAACTTTGAAATAGTATCGCATTCACCTATGCTTGTTTCTATTGTGCTTGCATGATTTTGTCATTGCCTGCTTTGCAACTCTTTATTTATTCCTTCAGGCTTTTCAATGTGTTTGTCAGGTCAGAAGAGTGCCCCACACCACACTTCCCATCTAATGCATAGGGAGATTCTATGTAGTCTACCACTTTTCTAGCCATTTAATCTCTTTCATGCAAGGCATGCTATGTCAACTAAACCAAACCACAATAAACCAATGTACCTTAGCATAATTCGGGGAGGATACCTCGTCTTCAAGATCATCAAATCAACTTGATACATATATAACATAATCATAACAAAATATAGACATATATCAAATAAGTGTATCAACGAATAAACTCCATTGTAGCTATGGTCCAGTCATCAATGCAAGACCATATCAACAATGCATGATGTGACCTCATGCATGACAACAACCATTACTCCACTGCACACATTGCCAAATGAAAATATCAACATGCATAAGCAATGCCTATTCAACTACATATACATTCGAACGCATGTAGTCGAGCATAAGTGATAAATTTGTGTAATCAACCTACAAGGTTGATACATGTAATCAAAACATTCAAGAATGCACCTAACATAGAAGGATGTAGTCAAGTGACATGTAATCAACATGTAAGCGACATATAACCGTATGAAACCATTCCCAAACTTTCAACAATGCATCCCACAAAATCACATCAAGTTCCTCATGAAAACCTCACTACAAGCATGATCAACATGATGTAATGCAAGAAGAACATGGAATGCAAGTGTAAGAGACACACATGCAACTAACATGCATGCATGAACAAGCACCTTCACCCAAGGAGAGTGCAACCATGCTCTGATACCGATCTGTAATACGCCCTCCTCCGAGGTCCAACCAAGCAACCAGGCAATCAGGCAAACATGTGATGAGAGAGGTTACTAAGGGATTCAATCTCCTAGGTGACCTTAAGAAAATGGAATTGATATAAACATATCAAGCAAACCCATCCACATTAGCAAAACACCCTCAAGAGACATGTCATCCACTCAGACAGCCTTTCCTGAGTCCCACCGATGATTTAAGCCTTCTAACCTAGAGTCGCTCTCATGTTATATTCAAGATAGTGACCAACAACTCAAAATCGCTCTCGTAGGCCTTTGTGTCAGCGACTGTGGACTTTTCTCAGCAAACCTATGCCAACGACCCTGAGATTTGAGCCACTTTTCTAGCCTAGAATCCCGAACTCTACGCAGAACTTGCTACAACCTTCAGAATCCATCAAAGACATGATAACAACGTTGATAATCAAAAATCAACCTCAAGACTAGGCCTGAGCATCCCCAACCGGGACTAACATTCTGTAAAAGACTTGGCATCCCTATAGGTCTAGAATACAAGACAAAGCATAAATGGTTGAAAGAACTTATGAAACATAACCAGAAGGACCTGCTGCTCATTACTCGTGACATAGCATTACGTGTATGCACGAAAAATGTGCCATTTATCCCATGAAAACCACTTGTAATCATAAAAGTGACCCAATAACTTTTGTTAGCCTAAAATATCTAGCTCCATCCTAATCACATTCTCTACTCATAGTTAAATCATATAGGATTACTTGTATATCATGTATTATTACTTCTACCCATTAAAATATTCCAAAAAATCTCTCTAATAGTATAACAAGATGTATATTCTACTAAAATCTATCTTTGTATATACATGGTCATTCACTTTATTTATGTGTTTTCTATTTTTCTTATTAATTAGTTCTTATATTTATTTATATAATATAAGTTTTCTTGGTTTATCACAAATTTTTTATAATATAAATTACATTCCTGTACAATTTTCAATCTTATTCCTATCATTAAAATAAAATGTAATCTAATGTAATATAGAGAAGAAAAACCAAGGCAGCAATTTTACTCACATTGAAGCCGGGGTAAAGATGGCAATTGTGATAGTAGTGAAATCTTTTGGAATTCACAATAAACAACAATATGAATTCACAATAAATAATAACATTTTATTAAACATGTTCCACAAGTGGTGGTAAATCTGAAAATATTTAATTTTGGTTAGATTAATCATTTTTAGATTATAAATGTTCCACCTAAATCAAAGTTGAACAGAAGAAAACATATATTTTAATTCAGTGTGGAAAGGAGGCATAAAGTATATATTTTATTTTAGTGGTGCTCTTCTCTGAAAAGACAACATAAGTATATATCTTATTTTAGTGGCGTTCTAGAAATTCTCTGAAAAGATAATTTATATATAATTTTAGTGGTACTTTTGAAATTTTAGAAGTAGAGCATATGAAATATATTATATATGTTATTTTTAGCGGTGTCTGAAATTCTGGAAGTATAGCCTATGGAATATAATATATTTTAATTTATAGTGGTGCTTTGAAATTCTAAAAGTAGACCCTATGAAATATACTATATATTTTATTTTAGTGGTGCTCTGAAATTCTAGAAGTAGAGCCTATGGAATCTAATATATATTTTATTTTAGTGGTGCACTGAAATTCTAGAAGGAGAGACTATGGATAATATTTGATAAAAAAAAATTATCAATTAAGTCAGAGCTGCATTTTGGAAAACTGGCATCAACGAAAAGTAGATACGTAATAGATAAAAATTAATTATCATATTAGATGAATATTTAAAATAGATTTATACTGATTTATTTTATCAATTAAAATTAAGTCTATTATTGAATTCCTACAAATCAAATATAAAAATTCCAAATAATAGTTTTCATTAAAATAAAATAAATTCATAACCATGAACTTTACTATCAAAAACACAAAGATGGCTATTCTTATCTAAATTTTAGATTTTTTAAATATTTTTAAATTTAAAAATAAAAGTTAGCCCACATAACTAATTTAGCTCATATCTATTACATTCTGCTATTTCTTTAGAATTTGACACACAAAATCCAGATAAAAGAATTATCTTTTTTCTTATCCATCATTTATTTAAAGCCCAAATATTAAGTTAAAACTTGGGGAAAAATATTATACATTATATTTAAATTTAATGTAATTTTATGTCCCTAAAAGTATGAAGTGTCCACTAAAAATATTGGTCAAATAAATCTTTTATACAGTTTTATTCCAAAAATTTAGAAATGTTAATAACATAGTCAATTTTCTCTCTAAGTAACTCATCAAAATTTAGAAATTTTAATAACATAGTCGATTTTCTTTCTAAGTAGCCCATCAAAATTTCGAAATTTTAATAACATAGTCAATTTTCTCTCTAAGTAGCCCATCAGCTTGTTGCTTCAAATATAAAAAGACCAGTGAACAGTTGCCCATCAGCTTGTTGCTTCAAATATAAAAAGACCAGTGAACAGTTTGAATGTTGGAAAATTTAGAAATGTTAATAACATAGTCAATTTTCTCTCTAAGTAGCCCATCAAAAATTTAGAAATTTTAATAACATAGTCAATTTTCTCTCTAAATAAGTCCATCAGCTTGTTGCTTCAAATATAAAAAGACCAGTGAACAGTTTGAATGTTGGAAAATTTAAAAATGTTAATAACATAGTCAATTTTCTCTCTAAGTAACCCATCAAAAATTTAGAAATTTTAATAACATAGTCAATTTTCTCTCTAAATAAGCCCATCAGCTTGTTGCTTCAAATATAAAAAGACCAGTGAACAGTTTGAATGTTGAATGAAATAGAATTATTCAATGGAACGGTATGGCAATGGCAGCATGCCACTCCTATCTTCCTCCACTGGTAAAGACAACGAAATAATATTATCAGCCACGTAAAGACACAATACATGGGTGGGACGTAGCTTGTGGAAGTTTCATGGAAGGTTCAGGCAGCCGCATGAAAAGTAAGTGGGAGCCCCACCCAGAAAACAAATCACATCAGAATTGAAACCAAACGAACCCACACCGCCAACTTCTTCTACCAAATAAAAAACCTTTCACGTGGAGGAATTTAGTTTTAATATAATTGATGGGAATCCGAGGCTTTTGATTCAGAACGCAGCTCCTTGGTTTATGGGTGAAGGTGGAATCTCATTCACAGTTTGATGCTTAATGTCAGCCATGAATTATTGTAAGACAGATTCATTCAACTATATTTTAAGAATAAATATAAATACATACACAACAAACAAGTGTTGCACTGATTCAATTATATTTTAAGAATAAAGTTAGACACATACACAACAAACTAAGTGTTGCACACTCGCATTACCAACCAGACAATCTCATAATGAAACAAAGGCAGGAGACATCATGTTGTAGCTGATCAGTTAAGGTACATAAGGTTTCCTTTATAATATGTATGGACCTATTTTTTGTTTTATTTTGTAATTCTTGCTATTGGCACTTTGGAATATTAAACCTACTTGAAGAGATACATTTTCATGGAATTGGATTATTTGATGGAGCCTTTTGATATATGTAGTTTTACTTTTTATCAGTGGTATGATTGTGCCTTGCCATTTTTTTCCATGAGTTGCATGATTGTGTACATTCCTTTTTTTTATTAATTGGGTGATTGTGTTTTTAGTTGCATATTTCATGATTTAGTTTTTATTATTTGGATGGTGGTCCTATAATAATAGGATTCATAATTTTGAATTGGCTATGATCAATCTTGTGATATTGTACATACTTTTGCTTTCTGCAAAATGTTTTCCTATATTAAAAATAAAAATGTAAAGAGGGTAAGTCCTAAAAGAAAAATCAAACTACTAAAAGAAAATGATTAAAAAAAGAAAATAAAATATGAACCCCACCAAAAAGAAATCAAAATAGATTCTGAAAGTGACGCAAATGCAAATGCCACTACTTTTTATTTGCCTTGCAAAATAAGATTGTGTGCAGCTTGTCAAAATGCCACAATCGATGATGGTCAAATAGTTTAATTTTGATCCATTCATCCTTTAAATTTCATGTTGGTAAATAGAGAATAAGATCTCATCAAACTGTTTAATTTTGGCAGATTAGTAGTTAGGTAGAGAATAATACTGGGGATGCATCCCAAGGGTTGGGTGCGCGCACCCCACACACCCGGGGGACGCCTGGGAAACATTTCCCCATGTCCCCCTTTTGGGGAGACATGGGGAGACGCAGGGGAGACGTTTCCCCAAAAGGGGGATGCCCAGAAATGGGCTAAGCGTCCCCCCTTAAATTTGCTTGTAACCAATGATTTATGACAAGGGAAACCTATTATTTGATCATATTGCCCTACTAATGCTATGCAATTCATGGTAATGTTAAATTCTTAAAGTAAAAGGATGAAACTTTTCATCATTTTAATTAAATTTTTAACATTACCATGAAATGACTCAAGATGTTTGAGAGTGGTTCCGACCTCATTGGATTTCATATGGAGAAAGTAGAATTTTAAATCTCACTCAAAATCCAGTAGACTTAACAGTTTTTTAGGAATTCATGATTTGATGGATTGCAATGTTTTCATTGCATTTTGTCATGTACAAGGGTATGGAATTAGTATTTAATCAAGAGCACCAAGCCCTCTGTGTACTTTAGAGTGACTTTTAGACTCATCACTCCACTTTTTTTGAGTTTTAGTTATATCAATTTACTAGATATCAGTATCTATTATAGTTTATTTTGCTTAGTACTACTTAGATTCTAGAATGATGAATGATGAATTTAATTTTTAAATCAATGTAGATTCTAGAATGGTGAATAATGAATGATGAATATGGATCAAAGTATTCCATTATTGAATCTCGTGGTCTATGGATGAATCATGTATGTATTAGTAAGGATGATGAGTATGGATCAATATATTTCTTTACTTAATTCAATTATGTATGTATCATTGTATTTATGCTTTCATTATTGAATATGAATTTGAAATATATATATATATATTAAAAAAAGAAAAAAAACTATATACCCGGATGTCTCCCCGTCCCCCCTAAATTTCCCTAAAATTTGAGGGTACTCCCACATGTCCCCGTTGTGTGTCTCCCCACACCCGCGTCTCCCCATCCCAGAGTCTTGGTCGAACATTGGAATAATAAGGATCTCATTAGTTTAATCTGAGCCCTTGGAATAGTTTTCTTATCAAAGAAAAAGGAATACACAGTCACCAAGCTCAAATGCACCCAACAAATGAAGTGAAAATTATAGGGTAAATAAAAGGTAGGTAGAAGAGGTTTTGGAATGCACAAAGTTGCTAGCTCAAATGCACCTTTATCATACTTAAATGTTATGTTTCATGTGTATGAGGAACTATCAAAAGAAGGAGGACATTCACAAAAATTGTGTATTACTTTGGGTATTTGCTCTAAAAAGTTCTATATGATTTTAGGCCTGAATAGTGAAGCTTATTCACTAATTTCCCCTCATTTTACTAAACCCCTACATGTCTAATTTGATAATTTCTTTTCATTACCCCTTCATTACTTTTTATTCACTAATTTCCCCTTCTTCATTCCAAAGTACCATTCCCTCTTCATTTCCTCTTCTAATAACCCTTTCCCTTCATTTTAACCCTTTTCCCCACCTTGTTTTCACATTTTTGCCTAGGCATTACCCTTTTAGAAATTGTTTTCCTCTTATTAATTTCCCTTTTTCCCTTAAAAACCCAATAAATCCCCTTATCCTAAGTTATTTCATGACCTATAGTCTCGCTTTATGTATATTACCCCGCCCCCCCCCCACTATATAAATCTCTAACCCTCACTAAACCTTTGATTATACGTAACCCCCTGCATTATTAATCCCCGGACCTCGCCAATCACACCATGACTCAGTCCTTGCAACTTTGCCACGTGATAGCCCTCCGATCAACAGCTCCTAGATCCAATGGCCCATATCCATATTGCACGCTCCCATCATCCGACAGTTAAAATTCCAAAAGCATGCAAGATTTGTGGTTTTGCCCAAGAGCTTTTTTGCTACATGGCAGCCCCATGTTATATCATGTACTCTTAAAAAATACCTCCCTTCACTCAAATGCAGTGTGAAATGCCATAAAATCATCTCCCTGCATAAAAGCAAACCACCCACTGTTCATTTATTAATCCCACGCCCAAATTTAACCGCTGTCGATTAAAAACCAAAAAGAGCCCCCTTTTCACTCTTTCATTGTTATTTCATTGCAAAGACCTCTGCAGACCAATTCTGAACCCTAGGAACTCTGCTCAACCATTTTTTACCCATTTACAGCCTGGAGACCCTGCAGACTCCAAATTGAAGCAGCACACAGACAATTGAAGCCTCAAAAACCTCCGCTGCTACCACAGAACCCTGTCTGCACACCAAGTCTCTGTTTTCTAGGTATTCTTAAAAGAACCAGAATGCTCATCTACTTAAACTTTGCACAGTAATTATATGTTGGGCATGGAATCCCCCCCAAGGCATGTTTGGCACTTAAAGCCCAAGTTTTGACCAAGTCCATTGTAAAGACTCCACGATTTGTGGGCGCGAAGTGCGAAGTCATAATAGAGTCATAGGGTTGTTCACCTTTGTTTTTGTAATGTAATGTTGGCTTGAAAGATCCACCCATGGTTTGCGGACCATAGAATTGTATAAATAGAGTGAGGCTCTAAGTGTAGAAAATAGTTAATAGAATATAGAAGCATGATGAGTCTAAGGATTTGATTGAGTCAAAGTGTAAGTTGTGTCTTTGGGTCGTAGAGTAGGAGAAGGCTCTGCATCTTTGTGTGTAGAGGCTTAGTAGTCCGCAGTTGAGTGTGCGGACCCCTGCAGCTGAGTGCGCAGGGCAGGTCGAGTCTGTAACCGTGGGAAGAATTAATAAAGAGAAGTTTTACCATATTACTGTGTATCTTTTCCTGTTTATGAATTATTGGGTATGAATTGCAAGTTCACTTCTTATTTGTTGTGCGAACTTATATGAGTGTGTTGTCTAAATAAATATAACATAAGGCATCCATCTACGCGAAAATAACAAGTGTAAGAAGATAAGTAACATCTCGGGTGTGAGTTAGGGGAATAGAGTAGAGCGTTGCTCCAACAACGCGGAAGCCCCCCAGCCCCTGGTTAGGGCTACACGAAGACGAATTTATTATGGCACGAAGGCCAGGGAAGTGCACGAAGTAACCTGTGCAGAGGGACTAACAGTTGGACCAAATCAACCCCTCAAACATATCAAGGGTGCGGAAACCTGGTTCTAGCACCTCCCCCCCATACTACTTCGGGTGAGACCTCAGTCCACACTCCATGGAATGTTTCTGAAAGGGCCAGTAGTATAGAGATTTGTTTGGCTAATTAACTCCGAACCTGGGTCAGACCCCAACAAGCTAACCAATGGTTCCATTTTCGGGACTAGGATCTGCATAGAGATGCCTGATGTTGTATCACTGGAATCCAACTAAGAAAGGAATTGAAGATTGGTTTGACAAGAAAGATTCATGAGTTCGCGGCGCATGAGAACAGGAATCCGCGGCTATAAAAAGAATAGTGGTTAGACTGCTACTTGTACACAAAGATCCATGAAATTTTCTTTGCATCTTTCCCTAATGGGCTATACGAGTGGATTGCGAAGCTAGCGGATCCCCAAGGAAGGTGCAAGCTTGATAGACCTATTGTGTGGACTCTATAATTGGTGCACAGATTGGAAGCATCGGAGGATAAGATCGCATGCACTGTTGACCACTAGCTCGATCGAATTATAGGAGGATTCATAATTGAATTCGTGGTAGATTCTTTAGTCAGCTACAGCGAGGCAGAGCGACGATTCCTCAAAGGAACACGAGGTAAGTACGTTAAGTCTTTGAACACTTGGATTAAAATACTTCTATGTGAAAAGTTGGTTATGCAAATAAATTGATGTTTGGGGCTTTGTGAAGTGGGAGAATCTACAGAAACGAAGGTAGTATAGAACTAGAAACTAGTCCCTTGATTTCAACTCCACGAGGGGACGAGGAAGAACTCGCAAAGGTCTCACCAAGAAGTGCGATCAATTTGATAAGGCAGAAGATTCCGCGCATACCACCCCCACCCACACCACCGCTAGTTTCACCGTCTTCACCCATACCACCTTCGCCACCACCGCAAGTCAATATGGCAAGCACGATAAAGTTGTCAATGTTCAAGGGAGTAGGAAACGAAGATCCAAACCAGTTTTGGTTCATGATAAAGGCTGTATGGGAAGCACAGGGAGTTACAGATGGAAATATAAAGAAAGCAACGTTGGTCAGTGCTTTGCAGGATCACGCACTAACGTGGTACATCAAGCATTCTAATGACAATCTGAATGTAGGGATCACGGACATCCAAACTGTGCTAAACGGGGAATTTAGCAGACTGAAGTCAGAGGCGCAGTCGATCATTGGGTTCAAGGAAATCACAATGCTATCAAGTGAGACCCCTTGGGAGTTGGATTAGAGACTGAAGTGCACAATTCGTGAAGCTAACATGACTTTGACGGATAGACAACACCACGAATGGTTTGTAGCATCGTTAATGCCACATCTAAGGAACGCGATGTCACAATAGAGGCTAACAACTCAGGCCGAGGCCTTTGATATTGCGATGAGACTGCACGAGACCCCGATACAGGATCCCAACCTGGGAGTTCAACAGATTCATGTGCAGTTGAAAAATTTGTGCCTTGAGATGCAGAGTCTGAAACAAGATAGGGCAGCTCACCCAGAAGTGCGTGACGAGGTATGGTGCGTAAAGTGAAAGGGTCGGGGACATGACAAGGACCACTACCTAGTGTTCGCAAATTACCTCGCAGGAGGTGGACCAATGATGTTGAGATGAGAGGCATAGACAGGACCTAGCATGACGCCTGCATTATGGTGTGTGATCTGTCAAATAGGGGGAAAGCATGCTACAGACAACTTCCTTCTATTGTAAAAGTAGACGCAGAATTCAAAATAGTTGTTCTATAATTTCTGTAGATTAGTGGGACATTATGAGCACACCTATAGAAGTTATGAGTTGATTATGGACAAGACTCCTACCTACAGAGTTCAGGTCGAAAAGCGGCCCCTTTATCAAAATGTAGGGATGGCATGAACTAGATTTCAGGGGCACAAATGAGGCCGCAGTGGAGGACCTAGAAGAGGTCATGGACAGCAGATATGTTACAATTGCAGAGGGCTAGGACATTATGCCCGTGATTGTACAAATGCGATGCATCCATCATGCCTATATTATATATTGTTTGATCATGAGATGGAGGATTGTCCTACATTAATAGCAAGGCTGTGCGACAAGGGAGCGCTCCAACCTCCCCCGACTCAGAACTTGCAAATGATGAGGTCTAAGCCACGCGAGGAAGACCTTAATGTGAACATTGTGCTTTGAAGTGGAATTATGATAGGGGATGACAAAGGCAAGCAACCTGAAGATAGTACTTGGGTTCACAAGGCTCCGACAAAAGAACCAGAGTTTGATTTGGAGCGCACTAAGAAAACCTTCATGGAAGCTAGGAAGAGCTTCACTGATGCCTCCACTTTAGGAAGCAAACACAGACCTGAGCCGGACATGGACCCATCGATGCTTATGATGTTCCTGGAAACATGCATGAAGCTGTTGCACGATAGCAAGGATGTAAAGGGACTGCAGGAACTTATAAATAGATGCGTTGGGACTGTGCCAGGACAACCGCGCGTAGTCCAGAAGATTGGAAAGCACACAATGAAGATAGGAAGGGAGATGAGATTTACTACGAAGATTGGATAATATGAGATGGACCAAGTGATTCCGGACCTAGGATCAGATGCAAACGTTCTGCCAAAGCAAACGTGGGAGCACATGGGAAGGCCTACGCTACAATAGTCTCCTATCCAACTGCGAATGGTGAACCAACAAAATATCCTACCTATGAGAAGATTGCAGGGGATCACAATTGATATTGAAAGAGCGAGCGCAATAATAGATTTCAAAGTTAAAGAGATTTTTGATGACAGTAATCCCTACCCTCTGCTATTAGGAATAGACTGGGCCACTGACATGAATGGGGTGATAAATTTGAAGAAGCGCAAGATGATTTTTGAGAAAAAGTCTCTGCGCATAGTTGTACCTTTGGACCCTGCAGAAAAATCGCACTACACAGAGCTAGTGCGCGACTGTGAAAGCGGCGACAACTTGGATTGCATCTACAAGATAACCGCGTGAGAGTAAGACTTGGTAAATCCAATGGTGGATGGACGAATCTCATGGGAGCACAAAATCTCGTGCACCTTGGATTCTGACAAGGAAATAGAATGATGGCAGAACCGGTTACACGAAGTAACCACACTGAACCGTAACATGATGACAAGATCACTGTGCTATGTATCAACGAATGTACGGATCTGCCTATGTATGATAGGTTAAGTGAGGTAGATGACTTCCTAAACAGATTCGAAAAGGAGGTGTTGGAACAGTAACGTTTCGAAGCTTTGAAATTGGTACTGTGCGCTATGCCCACAAGGTGGTGGGGTACGCACCAAAGAATCTTTAAGGACTGGCGCGAATGCAAGAGGATAATGTGCATCCAATTTAGGAACCCTCAGATGTGAGTAAAATATAAGTATGACGGATGGGATGATCCACATGTGCACCTTGCCAAATGTACAAAGGTCTATGGGGAAGAGCCACAACTTGAGTAGGTGCACCTGTTCTCTCATACCTTGAATATTATACCCATGAACTCGTATATAGAGACGGAACTCCACAATGGAACATGTGAATGGGATATCTTGCGCGAAGGATTCCTGTTAACCTTCACGTTTGAGAATCGTTGGTGGGATACTGTTGATGATGCGCTACAAGCATTAAAAGAATATATCTTTAAAATACCCTAGGAGCCAATAGAACTGATTTAGCCAGAATGAGCGACCCAACTGACATGTGCACTAGAGTGTTACAACATGAATACTGAAGAAGACGATGAAGATCCGCAAAAATTTAACATTCCATAAATTGAAGGTTATCGTGAGGTTCAAGGGCCATTGATTAAAGACCCTGACATAACCATGTCGATAAATATAAAGTAGGTGAACATTGGTACGGAGGCCGAACCTAAGTATGCAACGCTCGATGACTACTGGGATGACGCAATGGTGGATAAGGTCGCTGAGTTACTCTGCGAGTACTAGGACTTATTCCCGACTAAGATCATGGACTTAAAGGGAATCATTGGCAATTTAGGGATGATGAAGATCACCTTAAAACCCGACGCGAATCCAGTTAAGCAGAGGCTGTTATGAAACCAGCTCACAAAAATATAGAAAATATAGATGAATGCCTTAGAATTCAACCTCTTCGTGGGGGAAACCTCCTTTACATTACACAAATGAAAAATTCTTGGATTAATCAAATGACAAGACCTCCTTTCTATATATAGGAGTCTAAGGGGTCATAATATAATCAGAACCGACATAACAATAATAATGTAAGGGCACAATAATAACAATAGTGGGATTCTATGGGGCACAATAATAACAATATGGGGACTACATGGGCACAACAATATAATGTTGTGTGTGGAGCATGATTGTTCAGAGGCATTTGTTTCAACCGGATGTATACCCCAGGAAGTTTGTACACCCCTCCACGCCGGGGGGGTGTGGGGGGAACTTGTCCCCCCCGATTGGGGGGGTCCGGGGGGCCCAATTCCCCCGGGCTGGGGGGTCCAGGGGCCAGCGGTCCCCTAACGGGGGCTCGAGGGAAGTGCCCCCGAAGCTAAAAACAGATGTAAAATTTCCTTGTAAAAGTATAGTAATTTCTAGTCAATTTAGGCCATTCATTAGGCGGATGATCTAATGGTAGAAATTATGTTTGGTTTAGGGTTTTTTGCCTTAGAAGGAAACCCCTCTCTTTGTATGAGGGCATTGTATTTGAGGCTGTGTAATAGATGTGTATTCTCTGAGCGAGAAACATAGAGGTGATACTGTGAGAAAAAACAGAGGATATTGCAGCGGATCTGCTGTAGGTTGTGTCTCTTCATTTTGCTGGATAATAGAAAGGAAGGACTAGTTGTTTGGGGTGGACATAGCCCAAACTGGGTGAACCACGTATATCTATGTCTCTCTTGTTTTATGTGTTTTTTGTGTTTATATTTCTGCAATATTTTATGTGTTCTATTGCTCCGTAATATATAATTTTCTAACATATAATAAGGGGGTTGTACTAATATCAATAAGGAGTTACACTAGTAGTATAGGGACCTAACATGCCCCTCTCCTTCAAAAAGTGTTGTCCTCAATGCTTGAGTAGTTCTTGATGCTTTTGTATAAATTCTTGTCCTCCCATGTGGAATCATCAGTGGGTAAGTTCTTCCACTTCATGAGATACTATGAAATTGATCTATTTCATAGCTATTGATTTCTCAGTTCTATGACTGCTTTAGGTTCCAATATGATTTTTCCTTCCTTGTCAAGTTCTCGCAATAGTGTTTGATTTGGGATCTTCTGCAACTTTTGAATGAGTTCCCACTCCTTTGGACATATGGATATCTGTAAACCCTGATGTTTGGAGGAACAATTCCTGGAATCAAATGAATAGCATGATCGTGATCACGAATAGGTGGGAGGCCTTTAAGAGTCTCAAATACCTTGGAATGATTATCCAAAACGTTTTGGAGATCTGGGAAAATACATGATTTCAATGTGGGATCTTCTAGTGAACATAATTGTGAAATTAAGCCCGTTTTTATTTATTTAGTAGCTTTTTCATGCTATTCGAGTAGATTATCTTTCAAAGTTTCCCTTCAATACCCCTCAATTCAACTTCCTTTCCTTCCCAAAAAAATTTCAAGAAAAGTTCTTGAAAATTAAAAGCTATCATACCCAAAGATTGTAGCCACTAGAATCCTAATAAAACATCACCACCACCTATTGGAATGGAAAGCATTGATCTATTCAATACATATTCTCCCGTGGATAGCTTGATATTATGGCACTTTCGAAAGAAATTTATGGTTCCTCCACTTGCAACCATCACTTGACACTCTGGTTATGGATATAGGAAGTAATTCAATTCCTTGGCTATCTTATAATGAATAAAATTATGGGTACTGCCCGAATCAATCAACACTATTACGTTTTTCTTCTTGATATGTCCTTCTATATTAATAATTTGAGGAGTGGTAATTTCTTCCAATGCATTACAAGATATGGTCGGATTCATTTCTTGATGCTCGATGTGATCTTTCAATTCTTGAACATTTTTCTTCTTGATATGTCCTTCTATATTGATAGTTTGAGGAGTGGTAATTCCGGCCAATGCATTACAAGATATGGTCAGATTCATTTATTCTTTATCGATGTGATCTTTCACTTCTTGAACCTTTTTCTTCTTGATATGTCCTTATATCTTGAGAGTTTGAGTGGTAATTCTTTCCAATGCTTTACAAGATATGTTCGGATTCATTTCTTCTTTCTCTGAGGTGAGTTCTTGGAGTATATCCTCTTCTTTTGATGTTTCTTGATCATTTTCTTCTTTCTCTTCATAATATATGTAAAATAATTTCTTCTCAGCACACTTATGACCTTTAATGTATTTGCTATCACAATTGTAACAAAGCCCTTTTTCTCTTTTTTCTTCCAATTTTTGTGGTGTAAACCTTGTAGGTTGTGGAAGGCTAGGAGAAAAAACACTTCCATAATTATAGTCGTGAGTGATGGGATTCTTTGTTTCCATAATTTCACTTTCAATTTTTCTTGCCAACCTGAATGTCTTCTCCAATGAATCAGGTTCCCAAAGACTAACCTCATGTTGAATGTTATCCTTTAAAGTCTCTATGAAGACATCAACCATTTCTTCTCTGGAATATCATTTACCCTTATATTCAATTTTTGGAAGTCCTCAATGTGCCTTTCCATTAAACCCTTTTTTTTTTTAGATTTATAAATTGGCGAAAGAAGGTGTTTCTCTTTGTATCCTCATAATGTCCTATCATTTCCTCCGTGAAAATTGACAACATGAGAAGTGGTTTACGAGAACAAAACCCTTTATGCCATAAAAATTGATTCGGTTCTAAATAATTAAATTCCATACATACCTTTTGTAATAGTGGTGCACCATGTAGATCAAAATATTTTTCCATCTGTAGTATCCAATTTATCAGATCCTTGCCATCAAACTTCCTCATCTCGCTTTTTCTTGATTTTAGGAGCTCGATCTTGAAACGACTGTAACTCTGTAATTTCAGATCTTTAAGTTCTGAAATTTTGGTCTGTAATAACCTCTGAGTATTCTTTCTAGCTTTGCAATTCTGATCACAATTGGATTCCTGAAGAAAGATCTATTCTCAATCTCCCATGATGACCTAATTATAGACTAGTTCAGTAGAGTGAACTTGTATGACATTCCACGTGTCATTGTTTCAACCTTAGGTTCTAAAAATTATACCCAAACAAAATACAGTCTATGATTCCTCTTTTTGTAACTTCTTACGAAATTTCAATATGATGCTCAGAGAGAACGTTATGACAATTTTCCATGGTCACCTGTTTAGGATGTAATTCAAGATTCTACAAAAACCCTAAATTCATCAAATCATATATCCTAAAATATAGCGAGACAAGCTCTGAAATTCAGACCCGAGGTTCATATAGATTTCTTCTAAAATGGGTTTTTGTTTTACGTTTTGAAACTTCATAGCCAAAACGTTATAGTGAAAAATCCATGATGACCTGTTTTAGATGAAATTTTGGAGCTTGCAAAAACCCTAAGTTCCTCAGAATCCTAAAATTTAGCGAGAAAAGATCTCAAATTCAGACCCTAGGTTCAACGAGATTCCATTTCAAATGGGTTTTTTGTTTTAGCTTTTGAACATCGTAGAAAAAATGTTATAGCGAAAATGTCACGATGACCTGTTTGGAGCAGCGAAACCCTAGAATTCAAATCTTTGATACCAAATGTTATGAAACCAGCTCACAAAAAGATAGAAAATATAGATGAATGCCTTAGAATTCAGCCTCTTTGAGGAGGAAACATCCTTTTCATTACACAAACGAACAATTCTTGGATGATACAAATGACAAAACCTGCTTTCTATGTATAGGAGTCTAAGAGGTCGTAATATAATCAGAGTCAACATAACAATAATAATGTAAGGGCACAATAATAACAATAGTGGGCTTCTATGGGGAACAATAATAACAATATGGGGACTACAAGGGCACAACAATATAATAAGGGGGTTGTGCTCATAACAATAAGGGGTTACACTAGTAGTATAGTGACCTAACACAGGCCTTACCGCTTGAATCTGAAGTACAAGGAAAAGGCCCGCGTAGAATTAGACAAAATGCTCACAGCTGGAATCATTGAGCTAGTGGAAGAATCTGACTAGGTAATCCCTATGGTAGTACAGGAAAATAAGCAGAAGGAAAAGACAAGAATATGCATGGACCTTAGGAGATTGAATGACGCATGTGTGCATGACCCATTCCCAACTCTATTCACAAATGAAGTATTGGAAAATGTCAGCGGGAAAGAAGCATATTCTTTTACTAATGGGTTCTCAGGGTACCACCAGATCAAAATCACACTGGAAGACAGGATCAAGACCACCTTCACGACTGAGTGGGGCTGCTTTCATTACACTATTATGATGTTTGGGTTGAAGAACACACCGGCCATCTTTTCGCACATAGTTGTTGCAGCATTCAAAGAATATATCCAAAAATTCCTGGAGGTCTATCTAGATTATTGGACTGTATTTGGATTGGTTAAGGACCATGTAGCGAGCTTATGCTTGATGTTGGATACTTGCTAATGACACCAAATCGTGTTGAACATCAAGAAGTGTACGTTTCTCATTCCATTTGGGAACTTGTTGAGACATGTGGTCTACAAACAGGGACTGATGGTAGACCCTGGGAAGATTGCAGTAATTCTGAATTTGGAAGCACTGTAAAGTGTTAAACAGCTGCGCACTACCCTGGGACATATGAGGTATTACAGGAAGTTCATCAAAAGCTATGCCCAAATCACTACACCAATGGAGAAACTGTTGAAAAAGGATGTCACGTTCTACTTGAATAATGATTGCATGAAGAGCCTGGATGTACTAAAAGAGAAATTGGTCTCTGTGCCAATCTTGGTCTTCCCAAAATGGGATGTGGAGTTTCATGTCCATGTTGATGTGTTGTGTATAGCGCTGGGAGTGCTACTAACATAGGACAGTGGAGAGGGCTTAGATCACCCTATCGCATTCGCAAATCGTTGTTTAAAGTAGAAAAGAACTATTCCACAACTTAACACGAGGGGTTGGCTATAGTGTACATGCTCCAAAAATACCGGCACTATTTGCTAAGGGGACACTTCAAGATGTATACAGACCATTCCATGCTAAAATACTTGGTCAATAACCCTGTGTTGGGAGGGTGCATATGCAGGTGGCTATTATTGTTCCATGAATATGATCTTGAGGTCATTGTGAAGCCTAGATGCCTGAACGTGGGACCAAATCACTTATCACGCATTGAGACGGGAGAGGAACCTACTAGTTTGGAGGAATGATTACCTGATGCACAACTCTTTGTTGTGTGCGTAGCAGATGGAAACTTTAAAGATATAATCCACTTTCTAATGACAAGAGTTGCGCCAAAAGAATACTCCATCTAGCAGAAGAAGGAACTGGTGGTGTGCACGACAAATTTTTCTGTCATCGTAGGGCACCTATATAAGATGGGCAATGACGAGGTACTGAGAAGGTATGTACTTGAATTCGAATGAAGTCAGATCCTAGCAGAAGTGCATGGGGGCATTGCAGGAGGACACTATGTAGGGTGAGCGACCACACAAAAGATTCTCTGTGCAGGGTTATGGTGGCCAACCCTTCATCAGGATTCAAAATCACAATGTAAGTCCTGTGATATATGTCAAAGAATAGGTAAACCATCGAGTAGGGATGAGATGCCTTTGAATCTGCAAATGACGTTGCAACCCTTCGAAAAGTGGGCAATTGACCTTCTAGGAGCTATAAAACCTCAAGGAAAGACAGGCGTGAGATGCATTATCACTGTGACAGAGTACCTAACTCGTTGCGCAGAAGCACAGCCAGTCAAAGATTGCATGGTCGCCACGACCGCAAATTTTCTGTTCGAACACGTATTAACTTGATTTGGATGTCCGAAGATCTGTTCGAACACGTATTAACAGCCCAAGTTTTGACCAAGTCCTTTGTAAAGGCTCTGCGAATTATGGGCGTAGGCCGCAAAGTTATAATAGAGTCACAGGGTTATCTGCCCTTGTTTTTGTAATATAATGTTAGCTTGATAGACCTACCCATGGTTCGTGGACCATGGGATTGTATAAATAGAGCGAGGTTCTAAGTGTAGAAAGGAGGGTAGAAAGAAGAAGAATGATGAGTCTAGGGGATTGAGTCGAAGTGTAAAGTGTGTCTTTGGGTCGTAGAGTAAGAGAAGGCTCTGCAGCTAAGTGCATAGAGGTCTAGTAGTACAAAACTGAGTGCACGAACCCTTTCAATTGAGTGCGCAGGACAGGTTGAGTATGTAACCATTGGAAGAATTAATAAAGAGAAGTTTACCATATTTCTGTGTATCCTTTTCCTGTTTTAATGTATGATTGGGTATAAATTGCAAGAGTACTATTTATTTTTTGCACGAAATCATATGAATGTGTTGTATAAATAAATATGATGTAAGACATCCATTTACACAAAGATAAGTGATTGTCATAGGAAGATACGTAAGATCTCAGGTGCGACTTAGGGGAATAGTGCAGAGTGCTACTCTAGCAGCATGAAAGCCCCACAACCCATGGTTAGGGTTGCGCGAAGGCAAGTATATCAGAGTGCGAAGGCCAGGGAAGTGTGTGAAGCAACCTGTGCATAGGGACGAATAGTTGGATCGAATTAGACCCTCAGACATCTCAAGGGTGTGGAAACCTGGTTCCAGCACCCCCCCCATACTACTTCAGGTGAGACCTCAGTCCGCGCCCCGTGGACTATTGCCGAAAGGGCTAGTAGTATAGGGATTTGTTTGGCTAATCATCTCCGAACATAAGTCAAGCCCGAACAAGCCAAAAAATGGTTCCATTGCCGGGACCGAGATCTGCATAGAGATATCTTATGTCATATCACTAGAATCCGACAAAGAAAGGAATTGAAGATTGGTTGGAAAGAAATATTCACGAGTTCGTGACACAGGAAAATAGGAATCCACGACTATCAAAGGAAGAGTGGTTAGACTACTACTTATATACAGAGATCCACGAAATTTTCTTCACATCTTTCCCCACTAAGCTATACGAGTCGATCGCGAAGCTAGTAGATAGCCAAGGAAGGTGTAAACTCGACAGACCTATTGTGTGGACTCCAGAATTAGTGTGCAGATTGGAAGCATTAGAGGATAAAATCGCGCACACTGTTGATCACTAGCTCGATCCAATTAAAGGAGGATTCATCATCGAGTTCGCGGTAGATACTTTAGTCAGCTATAGCGAGGCCAAATGACACTTCTGATGAGCCCCAATTTTGGTACAATTTGGGCTCATTTTGGCCTATTCTACTTGCTCAAACCATTCATTTTTATTGCTTATGCATGCATTTCCTAATTTATTCATGTTGTTTGTAGGAAGAAGGGTAGGCACTCTCTCTACGTGACTAATGCATTATGATTCCAGGTTTTGGCATTAAAAGGGAGCAAAAGACAACGAAAAAAGAGATAAGGAGACAACGAGGTGGCACTGCGGGTTTTAGGAGAGGATGTTCACGGTTCTAGGGACATCCCTCGTGATTCCCACCAAGAACTCCGAGCTCTAATCCATCTCCCCTCCAAGCTTAAAAGCAGCCAGCTGTTCTACAGGAACAGCAATTATAAACTGCTCTACAGGAACAACAATTATGACCATCCTACAGGATCAGCAGTTAAACTCTAGGTGGACAGCCGAGCTCCTAAAATCAAGGACACTTGTTGGATCATCGTTTTTGTATAAGTATGGAGGCCTTAGCCTTAGATAGGTTGTTGAAACTCTCGTATTGCTATTGTAATTTTGGAGCACAGTTCAGTTTTCGTTCCTTTTTGTAAGCCAATTTGGCATGACATCAGATTATGAATAAAGAAGGCAGTTTGTGATCTAGTTCTGAGTTTCTTAAGGAGACTATAGCTCTCAAGTTAGGGCCCAACCTGAGAGCCATAGGTCCCCTCTGCTGTAGTGTTGTTTCCATTTCATTTCAGCACTTTGAGCTTTTCATTTGCACATGCAATTCGAATTACAGGTTGTTAAGTTGGTCTTTTTCATGAGTTAGATAGGAGTTGCTTATGGTGAATTTGTTTCCACTTGCGTAGTGTAGCAGAGGATAGATATAATCAATTGGAGCTCCAACAAAAAGGTTGTTAAGGCTCACTGCCGTCTCATCTGGGATTGGAGTGCAGTCCATGACTAGCCACCAAAAATACGCATTTCTTTATTCCATGATTGCTGCAAACACAGTCACGTTATGTTAGATGCTTCCTTGTCATTCACACCTGCACCACACACCTTCATCACAACTTCATACACCTTTCTCTTCACGTTTTGGATTGTTGTTCAGTGAATTCACGGCACAGGTAGTTTAGGTTAATGCAATTTCGGTTTGGTGACAGTCATAAGCATTTGTTCCATTTACACTGCTTTCTCTCATTCCATTACTTCATTCTCCATCTTGATCACGCATGCACACACATCTTCGACCCCTGCTCCGCTCTGTTATCTCCCAAAGTCTTTCACTCCTCACGTACTTCCATTCTCTAGCCCTTTCATTGACCTAGCCCTCTATCTTCCAACCTACTCCTTACATTCACTCCCTATCCTATTCCTCCACTTCTACAGCCATCACCAGCCTCATTCCTACCTTACACATCTCCCCCTACCATTCCATTACTCCTCCATCACTCCAAACACTCACGGTAGGTCATCCTGTAGCCATTTGTAGACATCCTGTAGAAAACAGAGTATCCTGTAGGATCCTCCACAGCCATCCTGTAGGAGGCCACTCTCTCGGTTGCTGAGCATCTGAATGCGAGGAACCTCTGTGGATGGATGCTAAGGATCCTTAGGGACCTCTCCTAGCCTCCCCAACCTGTCCCACGCTTTCCTTCCTTCTCCATCCCATCTGCACAACCAAACCCTCGTTAGCACATGATCACAATCATTCCACACACTTAAAGGAAAAATACAAAAACATATCTTTCATGATGCAAGTAGTTTAGATCCATGCATTTGCACTTATTAGAGGTAACAACAGCATTGGTAGAAGTTTCATTCACATTTCTTGCATTGTAGAGGTTAGACTAGTTAAATTAGGGTTTCCTAGGTTTACATGCTTTGATTTGCTTTCAGTCCATTTTGTCAAGTAGAGTAGTTTTCCTTTGAGAATAGCTTTCGTCCATCAATTAGCAAGCTTCTTCTGAGAGCCTATAGAAGTTGGCTTGAGCCCTAGCGGACTTGTGCCAGCTGACCAAGTGACAGCTGCGACAAGAGCTAGTACTTGTGCATATAGCACCGTCGCTTCCAAGTTTGTACGAACTATCGGGTTGATAAAATGAGAGACAGGAAGCCCCAGGAGTTGTAGCATTATTGCTACAATACTGGAGCCCACCATCTTTTTGGCGCCGTTGCCGGGGAAGCGTCAGAGTATTAGTAATTGTTGCTTTTCTTCTACTTTCGTACTCTTACTTCTGCTCAGTAGTTTATTTCATTTCCATTCTACAAAAGTAGCTTAGCATTTCCTGCTTTCCTAGATTAGCATTTCCTGCTTTCATAGATTAGCATTTCCTGCTTTCATAGCTTAGTATTTCTTGCTTTCATAGATTAGCATTTCCTGCTTTCATAGACTAATATTTCCTGCTTTCCTAGATTAATATTTCTTGCTTTCCTAGACTAATTTTTCTTGCTTTCCTAGATTAGCTTTCCAATTCTGCAATTTCATTTGAGCAATATAGTTAGTTGTAGATCACTTTGTTTCAGTTTTGCAGGTACCAAAGAAAAGGCAAAAGCAATCAAAAAAGAAAAGTCCTTTCCATTTCATGCCTCGTAGGAACCGAGATAGATCAGGCAAATTCCTACCAAACACCCCCACTACATCACTGAGTCACCCTTCTCTCTTCTTTGGTGACAGTGACCCAGAGGAACCTATAGGTGAACACCCTGAGATATACCAAGACCCTATAGAAGAAGAAGAGTTAGAGACCACTCCATCCGAAGCTATGGCTGACAATAGAGAAGATGAGAGAATAGAAGGAGCTTTCCCCATCCGAGAGACCAATGGAGAGATGAAAATGAAAAACATTAGCCCCTCTGCTTTGCCTCACTTCCATGGACTGACCACTGAGGATCCTGATACCTTCCTATTTGAGTTTGTTGTCCTCTGTAGAACCTATGACTATACTGAAGATGAGCAAAAGCTGAAGCTTTTCCCTTCCACTCTTAAGGATGCAGCACTACGCTGGTTCATGGGATTACCTGGGAATAGCATCGCTACTTGGGCTCAGATGCAGCAAGCCTTCAATACCAAGTATAGGGATTATTGTAGGTCCAAGGAAACCAAGGGAGAGATCTTTCGAATGACCATGGGGAATGATGAGTCTTTAGAGGATTATGAGGAGAGGTTCCAACTTAGCTATAAACGGGCCAGGTGCACACTTGACCCTGAATCCCTCAAGTTGGTTCTACTCCGAGGAGTCCCTGAAGATCTCTTAGACACCCTTCACATGTTAGCTGGGGGGGACATTTACCAACTACCTTATGAGGACATCAAGACTGTGTTTCGAAATCATTCCAGGGCAGCTAGAAAACGAGGTAGAGGAAATCTCCTCTCCACTGGTGTCCCTTTCTCCAAACATGAGTTTACAAACCAATTAGAAGATCTTAAGAGTGAGGTGAGACAGACCATTGCCATGCAGCTGGACACATTCAGGATCCAGCAGAAGAAAGAAGAAGCTGAGAGAGCCTTAGCTGTCTTCTGTCCTAGGTGCACCAGAAGACACCCTAAGAACGAATGTCCATTGCATTCGGTTGAAGTGTGTTTCGTTTGTGAGGAGGACCACCCAACAAATCAGTGTCCAACCTTACCTGGGTTTAAAGCCATGTACCAAGGAACCGAAGCCCCCACTGAACCTCTCTACTTCATCAACCAAAGGAGGCCTCAAGGATCTAGACCTTATCAGCAGGGGATGCAAGGGGCATCTCAAGCTTATTACAACCCCAACCAGTCAACTCCTATGCCTTCCTGGGGTCCCCCTGCTCATCCTTCATGGTCCATGCCTCCTCCATGGTCTTATCCACCTCAGTATCCTACTCAACCCACTACTCACTCATATCACTCACATGCCCAGTCACAGCCTCAGTGGAGTGCTCCTCAGTCGGGGTGGAGGCCCCAGTACAACACTCCTCCCGCCATTCTGCCTCCACCTCCAGTTCAGCCACAACCATTACCTCCTGCTCCTCCAAGGCAACCTCAAATGCCTGCTCAACCGAACCTGAACCCCAACAATAGACAGGATCAGCAGGTATATACTGGGGAGACCTCATGCCCTACCTATGTTGTGGAGATCCAGGAGATCAATCTTAGATCTGGAAAGACTCTTCCAGATCGCCAACCTCCTCCCCAGAGGAAGAGGAAGACCATCAGGAAAGTGAACCAAAGCCTATTCCACCCTTTCCTGAGAGACTAACAGCCACCACACAACCTAACCCAGAAGAAGATGAGCTTTTGGGTGAGCTCAAGCAGTTGTGTGTGAAGATACCCCTTCTCCAGGCCATCAAGGACGTGCCAATCTATAACAAGTTGGTTAAGGAGAAGTGTTTCAAACATCCAGGCAGACGGAAGAAAGATGCTTCAACTATCAATGTCATAGGACAACTGTCTGACCTTATGCTAGGACAAGTCATTTGCCCAAAGTACTTAGATCCTGGAAGTCCTGTAGTAGATGTCCACATCAATGGCACCATCATACCCCACACCTTGATTGATCTGGGGGCTGCCATTAATGTAATGACCAGGGATACCATGCTCAAGCTCAATCTTCAAGGTTCCTTGAGGAAGACCTCGACAGTACTGCAATTAGCAGATCGCTCCACTGTGACTCCCGAAGGGATTGTGGAGGATGTCTTGGTCTCTATTGACTCTTGGGAGTATCCTGCAGACTTCCTGGTTCTGGAACCAAAGGCAAAGCTTACTGGATATCCCCTCATTTTGGGAAGGCCTTAGTTAGCCACTGCAGATGCCTATATCAGTTGTCGGGCCGGAAATATGACCATCAAAAATGGTCCTATGTCCAAGCAACTTGTCCTATACCCTCCTGCCCAACCCTCTTTGGAGCATGACTTACCACTCTGGTTGGAAGAAGGAGAAGAAGACGAGGTGTATTCAGCACCTCTGTGTACCATAGAAACCAATAGAAGAAATCCCCCAACCGAGGATGATTTGATCGAGAACTTGATCCAAAACCCAACTACCAGTGCCCTACCTTTAGAAAAATTGGTGGAGGATGCCCAAGCTAGCACCTTAGTGGATCTTTGTACAACCAACCCTGTCACTCCCAGAGTTAAGAATGTGGAGTTCGGCCCTGAGAGAGCATTGAAAATCAGCTCCTCCCTATCTCCTTCTCAGGAAAAGGAGCTGTGCAACCTATTGGCCAGCCACCTAGATGCTTTTGCTTGGAGCTATAAGGAGATGAAAGGAGTCCATCCCTCAGTCTGTACTCATCATATATACATCAAAGAGGACTGTAAACCGGTTAGGCAACCTCAGAGGAGAATGAATCCAGCCCTTAAAGGCATTGTCAAGGAAGAATTGCAAAACCTGTTGGATGCCGGATTCATCTACCCCATCTCAGATAGTGAATGGGTGTCCCCTCTAGTGTTGGTTCCCAAGAAGAATGGGAAGTGGAGGATCTGTGTAGATTACCGTGAACTGAACAAAGCTACCAAAAAAGACCACTTCCCTCTACCTTTCATAGATCAAGTGTTGGATGGACTGGCAGGAAAGAAGTTCTTCTCTTTCCTGGATGGGTTTAGCGGGTACAATCAAATCCAAATCAGCCCGGAAGACCAAGATAAGACCACCTTCACTTGTCCTTGGGGTACCTTTGCCTACCGAGTCCTTCCCTTTGGGCTATGCAATGCTCCTGCTACTTTTCAGAGAGCTGTCTTGAGCATCTTCTCGGAGTTGGTCCATGATGCAGTGGAAATATACATGGATGACTTTACTCCTTATGGGGCCAACTTCCAGGAAGCATTGTCCAACCTGGGGAAAGTCCTAACCAAATGCATTGAGATGAACCTATCCCTCAGTCCCGAAAAATGTGAATTCCTGATGACTGAAGGGACCGTGCTAGGCCATACCATCTCTAGCCAAGGATTACAGGTGGATCCTAACAAAATTGCTCTAATCAAGAAGGTTCCACCTCCACAAAAGGTAAGGGATGTTAGGAGTTTCTTGGGATTAGCAGGATACTACAGGAGATTCATTAAGGACTTCAGCAAGCTCGCCTCGCCATTGTTTGGCCTGTTGGCAAAGGATGTGGAGTTTAAGTGGACTGACGATTGTCAGAAGAGTTTGAATGAGTTAAAGGACAAGTTGGTGTCAGCACCAATCTTGAGAGGTCCAAACTGGGCCCTACCTTTCCACATCCACACTGATGCCTCGAACAAAGCCATAGGTGCAGCCTTAGGACAAGTTGAGAAAAAACTTCCATATGCCATTTACTTCGTTAGCAAAAACTTGTCCAAAGCAGAGCTGAATTACACTGTAACCGAGAAAGAGTTCTTAGCTGTAGTCCATGCACTAAACAAGTTCTGTCATTACATTACCGGGTATCAAACATTTGTACATACTGACCATGCTGCTATTAGATATTTGATGAATAAACCAGATGTGAATGCTCGTATTATTAGATGGTTACTTTTATTGCAGCAGTTTGATCTAACCATTGTTGATAAACCAGGTAGAGAGAATGTTGTTGCTGACTTTTTATCTAGATTGGATTTGTCTGCAGGTGAAGATGGGACGGTGGATGACCAAATGCCTGATGAGCATCTGTTTGCTATCTCAGTACTCTCTCCATGGTTTGCTGATATGGCAAACTACCTTGTTTCAGCTCAGTTCCCTCCGCACCTCTCTTCAAAAGAGAAGAGCAAAATCATCAGAAAAAGTGCCTCATTCACTTGGATCGGGGGCAACCTGTTCAAGCTTGGCCCTGATCAGATCTTAAGGCGTTGTGTAAGGGAGGAGGAAGTCTTTGACATCCTCCTCACCTGTCATGATGGGCCTTGTGGAGGACATTTTGCAGCAAAGAGAACTGCCTTCAAGATCCTGCAGGCAGGCTACTATTGGCCCACACTTCATCAAGATGTCAGAAGATATGTCAGCCAGTGTGACCAATGCCAAAGAATGGGGAAACCGACCCAAAGGGATGAGATGCCTCTCCAACCTCAAGTGACTCTTGAGCCATTTGAGAAGTGGGGCATGGACTTTGTGGGCCCAATCAATCCCTCTTCGAGGCAGAGATCCTACATAATTGTGTGTACTGACTACTTGACAAAGTGGGCAGAGACTAAAGCAATCAAAGCAGCAACAGAAGAGAAGGTGGTCGAGTTCTTAAGAGAGAACATCTTCTACAAGTTTGGCTACCCAAGAGAGCTGGTGACCGATCAGGGGAGCCAGTTCACATCCAACTTGATTGAAGATCTTCTAGCTCATCACAAGATCAAGCACAGGACTTCCACCCCCTATCACCCTCAAGCAAATGGGCAGGTGGAAGTCACCAATAGAGCATTAGAAGGGATCTTGACCAAAGTGGTGAGCAGCAGCAGAAAGGACTGGGCAGATCGCCTAGTTGAGGCCACATGGGCTTGCAACACCACTTGGAAGACCACCACCGGCTTCACACCTTATGAGCTGGTCTATGGGAAGAAAGCTTTGTTGTCCATTGAGTTTGAGTATAACACTTTGAGGATGGCAGCTCAGCTGGACCTAGATCTCAGCCATGCACAGCAAGAAAGGTTATTGCAGCTGAATGGACTGGATGAGCACCGCATGCAGGCCCTCCTTCACTCAGAAGTGGTTCAACTTCAGAGAAAGGTGTGGCATGACCAACATCTCCATGACAAGCAATTCCAGCCGGGAGATTGGGCTTTGTTGTATGACTCCAGATTCAAAGATTTCAAGGGGAAGTTGAGAACCAGATGGCTAGGACCATATGTAGTGGAGCAGTGCCATGACAATGGATTTGTCCTCATTCGAACCATTGATGAGGAAGCCATTCCCATGCTTGTCAATGGGCACCAATTGAAGATCTACAGAAGACCTCTCTCAAGACAAGAGTTTATCAGCACTATGGAGAAATCTGTTTTGGTCATAGAGAAGGGTTCTGCCTCCACTTTGGGCATACCCTGAAGAGAAAAAAAAAAAGAGAGAGAAAAGAGAGAAAAAATAAAGATCCTTGGGTGAAAACCTCTCTGAGGCGCCCAAGGCAGGCAGTAGGGGTGAAAACCTCATTGAGGCGCTCCTATTGTCTTTCAAAAAAAAAAAAAAAAGAAGGAAAAAGTTTAAAAAAGATCCTTGAGTGAAAACCTCTTTGAGGCGCTCAGGGTAGGTAGCAAGGGTGAAAACCTCTTTGGGGCGCCCCTGCTATCTTTTCAAAAAAAAAAAAAAAAAGAGAGAGAAAAAAAGAAAAAAACAATAAGCACAATAAAAGTTTTGCATGCAGATGTTCTATGGAGGAGAAGAAGCCTCTCCACTCCGAGCCAGGGGCCTTCATCATGCTATCAAAGGATGTCATCAACACCTCCTCCAAGAATAACAATGTTTTTCAAGGTATGTGCAATTTTTATCATGATTTGGATCTTCTACAGGAAGATACAGTTTTCTACAGAAACAGACAGTCTTCCTACAGGAAGACGCGGATCTTCTACAGGAAAGTGCAAACTTCTACAGGAAGCTCTCTGCTCTACAGGAAACTTCCTGTATAAGGTTGCGACGGCCGAAATGTGTTTCAAATGAAGATCTAGCGACTGAGGAGTGGATTGAATGCATGCATGCCACTGATGGCACCCCTGAACATTGCTATTATCTTGCTCCACCATCCTCGTCGCCATGCAACCAAGATCCCTGCAGCAGCACAACAAAGCAATGAGTTCTCGTGAAAAAATATCTGTCAAAGAAAAACCAAGCACCGAGAGCCATACCACATCCACGTTGTGCATCAGAAGCGCTGGGATCGTGATCGAGAAGCCAGAACCGCCAGCATGCAGCATGCACCCAAGGAGAAGGGACTGTGACAAGACCCCTCGCGGGGATCCTGTAACAGTTCAACCTGCTCGAGTGAATACCGTCCACAGCACCGCCATCCGAGATAAAACACGGGCGCATGAACGCAAAACCATCCACTCCAGCGTCAGCAACCGGTAGCCATGTGCCTCCGGGTCTGTGTAAGCCGCGTGCAGCAGGTAAATCCATCATCCACAAACTGGAAATCATGTGCAGCCGCGCGCAGGTAAGTGTTCTAATCCTTCTCTCCATCAAATCGCATGGATATTACTTTGATTTGTTTTGCATGGCATAAAGGTGAATCGTTGAGCGGCCGTAAGGCCAGTTGACTGGCCACATCGGCTAGTGAAGGGATAGTCAGATGATGAGGTGGCAGCCACGACAAAAGACACACGTAGCACGCACGTGAAGATTAGTCCCGTCAACCGTGAAACGAGTTTAACCGAAAAGGGCGGCGGCAAATCTGTGGGAATGAATGCGGCAGCAAGCGAATGTGCAGGCGGATGATGGGTGACGTCACCCAACGGTCCGGCGGGGACAGCTCACCCCCCGCGCCACGAGCTGCGCCGATTCAAAATCTAATCGGCTCGATTAAGCGTGTATATCCATCAACCTCACTTCAAAACTCGAGTAGCTCCTCTGATTACCTCTGCATGTTGATACGCCAAGCTCTCGGCTACCTGAACGCTGGTAAGGAACCTCTCGACCGCTGTCCAACTATAGCTCCCCCCGAAGTCTGCGCACTGCTCCTACAGGAATAGTTTCTATAGGAACGCAGTCCTACAGGAAGCAGTATCTACAGGAAAGCAGTCTCTACAGGAAGGTGAAGTCTTCACGTAAAAAAGGTGGCGGAAAAGAGGTAACCCTGAAACTCCTTCCGCAATTGGTTTTCAAAGGTGGCAAGGTCATTATTCACAGTCTGGTCATAAAAAAATATTGGATTGTCGTGCCTATACTATCGCTTCTACAGGATAGCAGTATAATTAGACTGTGGTCTGTGAATTCATTGCATGCTCTGTCTATAAGACCGAATTTCCTTTGTATCTACCGCCTTTGGTCAAAACCACTGTGTTCATCATGCCTGGTGGGTTTATCAGGCGAGAGCCCACTGATTCGAATGCATTAAGGAGAAATCCAGCAGTGGTAGATCTCTTTACCAGGGCACAATGGATGCCTTTTTGTGATAAGTTGCAGGGGTACGATGAGGAAGTGGCCGAGGAATTCTTGCAGGCCCTGAGGCCAAAATCCAAGGTGCTGGCCACAGTCAATTTCAGAGGCCTAAGCCTCAAGATAACCCCGCAGTCCATCAGTAGAATCACTGAGCTTCCTATGGGTCTCCCGTGGGATAAAGAAGAACGAAAACAGAGCCAGCAAGCAAAGAAGGAATTCTTTCCACCTGAGGAAGAATTCTCCGAGGATAAGAATGGAGTACGAAGGAACAGTTTGACACCACCTTAGAACGAGGTCAGCTTACAGATTATGAAATATATTACATGTGAGGGGCGCTATAGCATCGTCTACAGGTACCATTTCCGATTGCTGAACGAATTAAGGCACCGAAGTGAGCTTCCTGTAGAAAAGAAATTAAGCATTCCTTATTTCCTGTTGCAATCTTTAATGGAATGTGCTACGAAGCTGAAGGGTGGCGTCCCAGATCAGGTGGCACACCATGGGCTGATCAAGTTGCTTGTAGAGGATGCACTGCACTCCTATAAAGTTCCCCTCTCCTGGGAGTCATTTAGAAATCTAACACGAGATGGGGACATCAAAATGCTGGTCGAAGATAGTGGCTCCTCCAGCAGTGAAGACAAAGAGGCAGTGGCCAAAGAAAAGAGGAAACCAGGTCCGAAGACCCCTGCCACGGTGCAGAGGGAGGAACAAAAGAGGAAGCAAGAAGAAAAGGAAGACGAAGAGGAGGGTGACACACCTGTTTTAACAGCAAGAGAACAGAGGATGAAGAGCAGAATGGACAAAGCGGAGGTGGTCCCTGTCAGCCCAAGCACCTCGTCAGCTCCTGCAGTCAAAGCCAAAAGCAAAATCCATGCAGCCAAGCAAGAAAAGGTGGTGACAGTTGCATCTACAGGGAAACAAACGCAGGCTTCTACAGGAAGCCCAAGAACAACACCTACAGGAAAGCAGACGAAGTCTTCTACAGGAGGGCCGAAAGTGGACAAAGTAGGGTCTTCTACAGGAAGCCCGAAAATCACTAAGGAACAGACTTCTACAGGAAGTCTGGAAACAAAGACAAAGGCTTCTACAGGAAGCCCAAAAATTCAAGAAAAGGCTTCTACAGGAAGCCCAAAACTGCTAAAGGAAAGAGCTCCTGCAGGAAGCCCAGACGTGCTAAAAGAAAAGGCTCCTACGGGGAGCCCAAGAGCTAAGGAAGATGCTCCTGCAGGGAGCCCAAAACCGGTCAAGGAAGGGTCTTCTGCAGGAAGCCCGAAACCAAAGGAGGAGGGACCCTCTACAAGGAGCTCTGAGAGAGCAAAGCACAAGAAAGAGAAGTCTAGCATCCTCGAAAAGGAGGCGGCAGCGGCACTGGCTGCCCTCAACACACCGGCAAAACCCAAAGAAAAGAGAGAGAGGGAGATCCCTCTACCTTCCGAAGCAAGGAGGAGTCAGAGAATGAAAACAGACAAGTCGCAGCCTCCACCCAGCAGCCAACCCACTTCAGGAGACATCCCTACTTCACCCAGTACAAGAACTCCCTCTAAAACACAGGCCACCCCTGAGAAGCGAAGCCCAAAAGTCACTTCCTGGACGCGAAAAATAGGCCAGTCGCCTTCTGAAGCCCAACTCAAGGAAATGAAAAAGGGGGAAGAAGCACCACCCTCGTCTCCACCTGAGGCAGAGAAAACAGAGGCCCCAAAAATAGAGAAGAAGGAGCAGGTTCTGGGCCCCAGCTCTCGGCCAAGGACAAGGAGCCGGAGCAAAATTTCTCAAGGATGAGCAAATGGTTCAGCTGGGGGGTGATGATGAGCCCCAATTTTGGTACAATTTGGGCTCATTTTGGCCTATTCTACTTGTTCAAACCATTCATTTTTATTGCTTATGCATGCATTTCCTAGTTTATTCATGTTGTTTGTAGGAAGAAGGGTAGGCACTCTCTCTACGTGACTAATGCATTATGATTCCAGGTTTTGGCATTAAAAGGGAGCAAAAGACAACGAAAAAAGAGATAAGGAGACAACGAGGTGGCACTGCGGGTTTTAGGAGAGGATGTTCACGGTTCTAGGGACATCCCTCGTGATTCCCACCAAGAACTCCGAGCTCTAATCCATCTCCCCTCCGAGCTTAAAAGCAGCCAGCTGTTCTACAGGAACAGCAGTTATAAACTGCTCTACAGGAACAACAATTATGACCATCCTACAGGATCAGCAGTTAAACTCTAGTTGGACAGCCGAGCTCCTAAAATCAAGGACACTTGTTGGATCATCGTTTTTGTATAAGTATGGAGGCCTTAGCCTTAGATAGGTTGTTGAAACTCTCGTATTGCTATTGTAATTTTGGAGCACAGTTCAGTTTTCGTTCCTTTTTGTAAGCCAATTTGGCATGACATCAGATTATGAATAAAGAAGGCAGTTTGTGATCTAGTTCTGAGTTTCTTAAGGAGACTATAGCTCTCAGGTTAGGGCCCAACCTGAGAGCCATAGGTCCCCTCTGCTGTAGTGTTGTTTCCATTTCATTTCAGCACTTTGAGCTTTTCATTTGCACATGCAATTCGAATTACAGGTTGTTAAGTTGGTCTTTTTCATGAGTTAGATAGGAGTTGCTTATGGTGAATTTGTTTCCACTTGCGTAGTGTAGCAGAGGATAGATATAATCGATTGGAGCTCCAACAAAAAGGTTGTTAAGGCTCATTGCCGTCTCATCTGGGATTGGAGTGCAGTCCATGACTAGCCACCAAAAATACACATTTCTTTATTCCATGATTGCTGCAAACACAATCACGTTATGTTAGATGCTTCCTTGTCATTCACACCTGCACCACACACCTTCATCACAACTTCATACACCTTTCTCTTCACGTTTTGGATTGTTGTTCAGTGAATTCACGGCACAAGTAGTTTAGGTTAATGCAATTTCGGTTTGGTGACAGTCATAAGCATTTTTTCCATTTACACTGCTTTCTCTCATTCCATTACTTCATTCTCCATCTTGATCACGCATGCACACACATCTTCAACCCCTGCTCTGCTCTGTTATCTCCCAAAGTCTTTCACTCCTCACATACTTCCATTCTCTAGCCCTTTCATTGACCTATCCCTCTATCTTCCAACCTACTCCTTACATTCACTCCCTATCCTATTCCTCCACTTCTACAGCCATCACCAGCCTCATTCCTACCTTACACATCTCCCCCTACCATTCCATTACTCCTCCATCACTCCAAACACTCACGGTAGGTCATCCTGTAGCCATTTGTAGACATCCTGTAGAAAACAGAGTATCCTGTAGGATCCTCCACAGCCATCCTGTAGGAGGCCACTCTCTCGGTTGCTGAGCATCTGAATGCGAGGAACCTCTGTGGATGGATGCTAAGGATCCTTAGGGACCTCTCCTAGCCTCCCCAACCTGTCCCACGCTTTCCTTCCTTCTCCATCCCATCTGCACAACCAAACCCTAGTTAGAACATGATCACAATCATTCCACACACTTAAAGGAAAAATACAAAAACATATCTTTCATGATGCAAGTAGTTTAGATCCATGCATTTGCACTTATTAGAGGTAACAGCAGCATTGGTAGAAGTTTCATTCACATTTCTTGCATTGTAGAGGTTAGACTAGTTAAATTAGGGTTTCCTAGGTTTACATGCTTTGATTTGCTTTCAGTCCATTTTGTCAAGTAGAGTAGTTTTCCTTTGAGAATAGCTTTCGTCCATCAATTAGCAAGCTTCTTCTGAGAGCCTATAGAAGTTGGCTTGAGCCCTAGCGGACTTGTGCCAGCTGACCAAGTGACAGCTGCGACAAGAGCTAGTACTTGTGCATATAGCACCGTCGCTTCCAAGTTTGTACGAACTACTGGGTTGATAAAATGAGAGACAGGAAGCCCCAGGAGTTGTAGCATTATTGCTACAATACTGGAGCCCACCAACTTCCTCAAAGGGCTGCGAGGTAAGTATGTTAAATCTTTGAACACTTGGATTAAAATGCTACTGTTGGAAAAACAGGTTATGCGAATAAATTGATGTTTGGGGCTACGTGAAGTGGGAGAATCTACAGAAATGAAGGTAGTACAGAACTAGAAACTAGCCCCTTGATTTCATTGCCATGAGGGGGCGAGGAAGAGCTCGCGAAGGTCTCACCAAGAAGTGTGATTAATTTGATAAGGCAAAGAATTCCGCTCATACCACCCCCACCCACACTGCCGTCAGTTTCACTGTCTTCACCCCCATTTTCACCCATACCACCTCCGCCACAACCGCAGAGAAATATGGTGAGCGCGATAAAGTCTCCAATGTTTAAGGGAGTAAGGAATGAGGATCCGAAATAGCTTTGGTTCATGATAAAGGTTGTATGGGAAGAGCGGGGAGTCACGTATGACAATATAAAGGAGGCAACATTGGTTAGCGCTTTTCAGGATCACGCGTTGACCTAGTACATTAAGCATTCCAATGAAAATTCGAATGCAGGGATCACAGATATCCAAGTTGCGCTAAACAAATAATTTAGCAAGCCAAAGTCAGAGGTGCAATCGATCATTGGGTTTAAGGAGCTCACAATGCTACCAGGCGAGACCACTTGGGAGCTAGATTAGAGACTGAAATGCACAATTCACAAAGCTAACATGATGTTAATGGATGGACAAGACCGCAAATGGTTTGTAGCATTGTTAACGCTGCATCTAAGGAATGCGTTGTCACAACAGAGTCGAACAACTTAGGTCAAGGCCTTAGAGGTTGCAATGAGATTGCACAAGACCCAAATATAGGATCCCAACCTGGGATTTCAACAGATTCACGCGCAGTTGAAAAATGTGTGCCTTGAGATGCAGAGTTTGAAACAAGACATGACAGCTTGTCTAGAAGTGCGTGATGAGGTATGTTGCGTAAAGTGCAAGGGTCAGGGACATGACAAGGACCACTACCCAGTGTTCGTGAATCACCTCACGGGAGGAGGTCCAATGCCATTGAGACCAAAGGCGCAAGAAGGACCGAGTGCGGCGCCTGCGCTATGGTGTGCGATTTGTTAGATAGGAGGAAAGCATGCTATAGATAATTGCCATTTATTGCAGAAGTGCACGCAGAATTCACAATAGTTGTTCTACAATTTCTGTAGATCAGTGGGACATGATGAGCACACTTGTAGACATTATGAGTTGATGATGGATCAGACTCCTACTTATAGAGTTCAGGCCGAAATGCAGCCCCTTGACCAGAATGCATGGATGGCGTGAACAGGATGTCAGGGGCACAAACGAGACCGAGGTGGAGGAGAACCAGGAAGAGGTCGCAGACATCTGATATGTTACAATTTCGAAGGGCCAAGACATTATGCCCATGATTGTACAAATCCAATGTGGCCATCATGTTTGTATTATACATTGTTTGATCACGAGACAGAGGATTGTCCCATGTTGATAGCAAGGTTTCGCAATAAAGAAGCACTCCAACCTCCCCCGACTTAGAACCTGCAAATGATGAGATCAGAGCCATGCGAGGAAGACTCTAATGTGAATATTATGCTCTGAAGTGAAATTACGACAGGAGATGACAAAGGCAAGCAGCCTAAAAAAAGTACGTGGGTTCACAAGGCTCCAACGAAGGAACCCGAGTTTGATTTGGAGTGCGCTAATGTTATGAAACCAGCTCACAAAAAGATAGAAAAGATAGTTGAACGCTTAGAATTCAGCCTCTTCGAGGGGGCAACCTCCTTTACATTACACAAATGAACAATTCTTGGATGATAAAAATGGCAAAACCTCCTTTCAATATACAGGAGTCTAAGGGGTCACAATATAACCAGGCCGACCTAACAATAATAATATAAAGGCACAAAAATAACAATAGAGGGATTCTATGTGACACAATAATAACAATATGGGGACAATAGGGGCACAACAATATTAATAATGGATACAACTACAATAGTAATGGGGGCATCACTAGTATTATAGGGACCTAACATGCCCCTCTTCTTCAAAAAAGTGTTGTCCTCAATGCTTGAGTAGTTCTGGATGCTTCTGTATAAAATTCTCATCCTCCCATGTGGAATCTTTAGCAGATAAGTTCTTCCACTAGTAATGGGGGCATCACTAGTATTATAGGGACCTAACATGCCCCTCTCCTTCAAAAAAGTGTTGTCCTCAATGCTTGAGTAGTTCTAGATGCTTTTGTATAAAATTCTCATCCTCCCAAGTGGAATCTTTAGCAGATAAGTTCTTCCACTTGATGAGATACTTTGAAATGGATCGATTTCGTAGCTGTCGAGTTCTTGTTTCTATGACTGCTTCCGGTTCCAATATAATTTTTCCTTCCTCATCAAGTTCTGGCAATATTGTTTGAACTAGGAGCTTGTTGCCTATAACCTTCTTTAAACATGAAACATGGAAAACTAGGTGCACTCGAGAAGCTACAGGAAGCTCCAATTTGTATGCCATAGTACCAATCTTTTGCAACACCTTGTACGGACCATAATACTTTGGTGACAATTTATAATCCTGCTTAGCTTGCTTGAGGGACATTTGTTTATATGATTGTAGCCATAGGAATACCCAGTCACCTACATCAAAACTTCTTTCGCTGCGATGTTGATCTACCTATTGTTTCATTCTATTCTGCACCAACACGAGGTTATCCTTTAAGAGTTAGAGAACTTCTTGTTGATGCTCGATGTGTTGTTCCACTGCTTGAACCTTAGAATTTCCTCTTAAATATGATGTGATGGATGGTCACTGATATCCATAAAGTGCCATAGATGGGGTCATTTTTGTTGCAGTATGGAAGGAAGTTTTATACCACCATTCAACAAGAGGCAACCATTTGACCCATTGTCTCTATTTATCATATACAAAGCAACGAAGATATCCTTCAAAACATTTGTTTACTATCCCAGTTGGCCCATCAGATTGAGGATGATAAGATGAGCTATGAGATAACTGAGTACCAAGACAAGAAAATAATTCTGCCCAAAAATTTCCTGTAAAAATGGGATCTCTATCACTTGCAATAATCTTTTGGTTTCCATGTAGCTTTTGAATTGTTTCCATAAATGACATAGAAACTGTACTGGCTTTAAATGGATGTGATAATGCACAAAAGTGTGCATACTTGGTAATTTTGTCAACTACCACCATGATGACACTCTTTTCTTCAGACTTGGGTAAACCTGTGATAAAATCCATTGAAACCTCCTCCCAACATTGGCTTGGAATGGATAAAGGTTGTAATAGACTTGGTGTCTTAATTGTTTCAGCTTTATTTTGTTGGCATACCAAACATTCCGCCACAAACTTTTGAAAATCTTATTTAAGGCCATCCAAAAGAAAAAATCCTTCTTAACCCTGTGGTAAGTTTTTAAAATTCCTGAGTGCCCTCCTAAGGGAGAAGCGTGCAATTCCAGAAGAATCTTTTGTTTGAGTTGGGAGTTCTTACAGAGGTATAAGTGATCTTTGTACCATAACGAATCATTTTTCCAGCTAAATGCATCAGATGTACTGGAATATTGTTGTAACTTTCGAATAAGTTCCCACACTTCTTCGTCACTCTTCCATTCCTCCCTTGCTTCGTTTATCCAATCTGGTTGGATAATAGAAATGGCACACAACAATGCTTCCACATCCTCATCCTTTCTTGAGAGTGCATCTGCCACAAAAATTTTCTTCCCTTTTTTGTATATGATTTCCAAGTCATAACCCAACATCTTTGTGACCCATTTCTGTTGTTCTTCAGAGGATAATCTTTGTTCTAAAAAGTATTTAAGGCTATCATGATCCGTTTTCACCTTGAAGTGTCTTCCCATTAGGTAGGGTCGCCATTTCTTAAGTGCATGTAGTATTGCCAACATTTCCTTCTCATAAATATCTTTGTGTAAATACTTTCCCTTGATTGGATGACTTTCGAAAGCAATGGGTCTTTCATCTTGCATTAAAACAACACCAATTCCATTTTCGGAAGCATCACATTCCACAATAAAGGTTTTTGTGAAGTCTAGTGTAGCTAAGACCGGTGCTTGGCACATTGCCTCTTTAAGATGTTCGAAGGCCTTTGTTGCTTCTAGAGTCCATGAAAATGCATATTTCTTCAACAATGTTGTTAGAGGTGCTGCTATTTTCCCATAATTCTTAACAAACTTGCGATAATACCCTGTCAACCCGAGAAATCTTCGCAAATTCTTTATGTATGTAGGGATTTCCCATTCCTTAATGGCTTTAATTTTGCTAGGGTCTACCTTAACTCCTTCATGAGGTACAATATGACCCAGATATTCAACCTCTTGTACTCCAAAGAAACATTTGGATCTTTTTGCATATAATTGTTTCTCCTCCGATAGTTGTAGCACCTTGTCAACGTGTTCAACATGATCCTTCCAAGACTTGTTGTAGATTAGTATATCATCAAAAAATACTAACACAAATTTTCTAAGGAAGGGTTTTAAAATGGAATTCATCAAACCTTGAAATGTAGAAGGTGCATTGGTAAGGCCAAAAGGCATGACCAAAAACTCATAGTGACCATCACGAGTTCTAAGTGTTGTTTTTAGAATGTCTTGAGTCTTCATTCTGATTTGATGATATCCTGAACGAAGATCTAACTTGGTGAAGTAAATTGATCCATGGAATTCATCTAATAATTCATCAATAACAAGAATGGGAAACTTATCTTTAATAGTGATCTTGTTGAGCTCCCTATAATCTGGACACATGCGCCATGATCCATCCTTCTTGTGCACCAATACTACTAGAGCAGAGAAAGAGTTTTGGCTATGTTGAATTATACCAGCCTCAAGCATCTATGCAACCATACGTTCAATTTCACTCTTTTGGGCATAGGGATATCTGTACAGCCTGATGTTTGGAGGAACACTTCCTGGAATCAAATGAATAGCATCATCATGATCATGAATAGGTGGGAGACCTTTGGGAGTCTCAAATACCTTGGAATGATTGTCCAATACTTTTTGGAGATCTGGAGAAATAGACGATTTCGATGTGGAAACATCTAGCGAACATAATTGTGCAATTACACCTTGTTGTTCCTTTTTTAGAAGCTTTGTCATACCATTAGAGCTTATTATCCTTCCTAGTTTCCCTACAGTACCCCTTAATTCAACTTCCTTTCCTTCAGCATAAAATTTCATGAAAAGTTCTCGAAAGTTAAAAGCTATTGTACACAAGGATTGTAGCCATTGCACTCCTAGTACAACATCAACACCTTCCATTGGAATGGAAAGCATTGGGCTATTCAATACATATTCTCCCATGGATAGCTTGATATTATGGCACTTTCCAGAGCAACTTATCATTCCTCCATTTGCAACCATCACTTGACACTCTGGTGCTGGATATAGTAAGAAATCCAATTCTTTTTCTATCTTACAATGAATAAAATTGTGGGTACTTCCTGATTCAATCAACACTATTACCTTTTTCTTCTTGATATATCATTCTATCTTGATGGTTTGAGGAGTGGTAATTCCAGCCAATGTATTACAACATATGGTCGTATTCATTTCTTCTTTATCTAGGCTTTGTTCCTGGAGTATATCCTCTTCTTTTGACCTTTCTTGTTCCTTTTCTTCTTCCTCTTCACAATCTATGTAGAATAATTTCTTCTCGGAACACTTATGACCTTTAGTGTATTTGTTATCACAACTGTAACAAAGCCATTTTTCTCTTTTTTCTTCCAATTTTTGTGGTGTCAACCTTATAGGTTGTGGAAGGCTAGGGGCAACAACACTTCCATCTTTATAGTTGTGAGTGGTAGGCTTCCTGGTTGCCATAATTTTGCTTTCCTTTTTTCTCACTAACCTGAATGCCTTCTCTAATGAATCAAGTTCCCAAAGGCAAACATCATGTTGGATATTATCTTTTAAAGTCCCCATGAACACATCAATCCTACGCTCCTTTCCAATATTTTTTACCCTTATGTTCAATTTTTGGAACTCCTCAATGTGCTCCATCATTGAACCCTTTTGTTTGAGACTTAAAAATTGGCTAAAAAAGGTGTTTATTTTTTTATCCTCATAATGTGCTATCATTTCTTCTATAATAATTGCCCAAGTGATAACTTGTTTACGAGAGAAAAGCCATTGATACCATACAAACTGATTTGGTTCTAAATATAAAGTTGCAATAAGTACCTTTTGTGTGTTTTTCACATTGTTGAGATCGAAAAATTGCTCCATCTGTAGTATCCATGTTGCGAGATCCTTGCCATCAAACTTCCTCATATCGATTTTTGGAATATGGTGAGTCTTCGATCCAACATTAGAGTCTATGAAATCATGATTAACATTTCTTTTGTTCTCATCATGAGTTTATTTTACTACCCTTTCACCATTAGTGACCATTTCTTGCAGCAACTTATTCAAATTTATCTTCAATTCTTCCATCTTATCATGCATGCCATCCATTTTAGCATCCATGCCATTCATCTTAGCTTCCATGCCATCCATCTTAGCTTCTACGCCTTTCTTTAAACAATCCATATTAGCTTCTATGCCTTTCTTTAAACCATCCATCTTAGCTTCTACATCTTTCTTTAAACCATCCATCTTAGATTTTGTTACTTTTTGTGCAAGTGACATTTGTTGCACTTGGTCTCATAATTTTGATATATCATGTTGCATTTCTTCCTCTTCTTCATGAGTCATGCTAGAACTTAGGTTGCTTACTAGGTGTTTTCATTTTCTTTCCTTAGGGCATCAATTATCATGATAATGCTTTATTATGCCCTTTGAATTCCTTTAAAATAATTTTTCAAACCAAGCCTATGCAAAATAAAAAAAAATAAAACTACACATCTTTTTTCACTTTGTAGGAGCTCGATATTGAATCTGATGTATCTCTGTAATTTCAGATCATTCAGTTCTGAAATTATGACCTACAGTAGCCCTTTGTGTCCTCTTTCCAACGCCACCAGTCTAATAAAATTTAGATTCTCCAAGGCAGATTTATGCACAATCTCCCAAGATGACCTGATTATAGACCTTTCCAGAAGAGTGAACTTGTATGAAGTGCCACGTGTCACTGTTTTGACCTTAGTATCTAAAAAATATACACAAGAAACTACAGCTTGTCCTCTATCCATAACTTCTTACAAAATTTCAATCGGATGCTCAAAACAAAAGTTATGATGATTTTCCCAAGGTCACCTGTTTGGAATGTAATTCAAGAGTCTGCAAAAAGGTCAACTTCCTCAGATAATATCTCCGCAAATGTAGTGCGAAAAGCTCTGAAATTCGGAACTAAGGTTCAGCGCGATCTCATCTTAAATGGGTTTTTTGTTTCACTTCTGAAACATCGCAGAAAAAAGTTTATAGTGAAAATTCCACGATGACCTATTTGAAGCAGCGAAACCCTAGAATCCAAAGCTCTGATACCAAATGTTATGAAACCAGCTCACAAAAAGATAGAAAAGATAGTTGAACGCCTTAGAATTCAGCTTCTTTGAGGGGGAAACCTCCTTTACATTACACAAATGAACAATTCTTGGATGATACAAATGACAAAACCTCCTTTCTATATATAGGAGTCTAAGGGGTCACAATATAACCAAGCCGACCTAACAACAATATTATAAAGGCACAAAAATAACAATAGAGGGATTCTATGGGGCACAGTAATAACAATATGGGGACAATAGGGGCACAAAAATATTAATAAGGGATACAACTAAATAGTAATGGGGACATCACTAGTATTATAGGGACCTAACAGTGAAGGAAGTCTTCATGGAAGCCAAGAGGAGCTTTGTTGATGCCTCCACTTCAGGAAGTAAAGACAGACTGGAGCTAGAAATGGACCCATCGATGCTCACCACATTCTTGGAGACATCCATGAAGCTGCTATGTGACAGTAAGGCTGTAAAGGGGCTACAAGAACTTATAAATATATGTGTTGAGACTGCACAAGGAGAACCGCGCGTAGTCTGGATGGATTGCGTAGAGATGAGATTGATTGCGTAGATTGGAGAATATGAGATGGACCAAGTGATTCTGGATCTACCATCAAACGTGGATGTCCTGCCGAAACAGACCTGGGAGCGCATGGGAAGGTCTACACTGCAATGGTCTCCTATCCAACTGCGAATGGCGAACCAACAAAATATCCTACCTATGGGGATATTGCAGGGAATCACAGTAGATATCGAAGGAGCAAGTGCACTAGTAGATTTCGAAGTGATAGAGATTGTTGATGACAATAATCCCTACCCCACACTATTAGGAATAGATTGGACCACTGACATGAATGGGGTGATAAACCTAAGAAATCACAAGATGATTTTTGAGAAAAAGTGTCTGCGTGTGGTTGTACCCTTGGACCTTGCAGAAGGATCATGCTCCATAGAGCCGGTGGGCGACTACGATAACGATGATGAATTGGACTACTTCTACAAGATAACCATGTGAGAGCAAGACTAGGTGAATACGACTATGGATGGATGAATCTCATGGGAGCACGAAAGCTCCTGCACATTGGATTTGGACAAGGAAATAGAACAATGGCAGAACCAGTTACATGAGGTAACCACACTGAACTGTAACATGATGATGATATCCTGTGTTGCGTATCGATGGAGGTGAGGGATCTGCCTATGTATGATCGGTTAAGTGAGGTGGATGACTTCCTGAGCAGATTTGAAAGTGAGGTGGCGGAACAACAATGTTTCGAAGCTTTGAAGTGGATACTATGCGCTATGCCTGTGAGGTGGTGGGGTCCACACCAAAGAAGCTTTGAGGACTAGTGCAAATGTAGAAGGATGATGTGCATGCAGTTTGGGAAGCCTCAGATGCAGTTAACAGACAATATTGTCGAACGAAACGGTCCGCGCGCCCACCTATCTAGATGGATGTAGACATATGGTGCGAAAACTACGCGGATGCACATAGTCTTCGCATTAGGAAACACGATCAGTAAGTAGGTGTGGGAAAGGAAATGGCATGAACAACCCCTCTGGTTGGAGCCGTGAAGTATGGAAAGACCAAGTGTGGAGAAGGATATCCATGTAGAAGCCTTTAACAAAGTATGTGAAGCGCTTAACAAGGTCCATAATGCGTAACGGACTGACTGGGAATTGCCCGTACCAGTGGTTCTATGGGCCTATAGAACCACATGTAAGAACCTGATGGTGCAGGCACCTCTGAGGTTGGAGTATGAAGCAAACACTGTAAGCCCCATAGAGCATGAAATGCCTAGTCTGTGCATGGCAGCACCGGTAGATACGAAGGTTCGCGGAACCTTGGAAGAAGAAATCCAACAGGGCAATTTTAGGCTCCAAGAACTTGAGAAAGAAAGGGTACGATTAAGGAAGAAAAGTGCTTTGGTAGAAGCGGAAGTCAAAAAGCTGGAGGATGAGATAAAGGAATATTTTCTTGATAAGAAGACTGGGTGATAACACAAGATACGCACGATCACGTTGACAAGTTTGAGGACTATCGTCACAAATTGATCAGTCTGATGCCTTGGCTTGGACCGCACATTACTAAGTGAATCAACTAGGGTGGCACACTACAGATGATAAAGTGCGCGATGCCGCCAGTAACAACAAAAGATGGGCATTTTCCATGAAAAGTGATGGATGATTAGATGACACCCTATATAGGTGGCGTGACCACTTGATTAGCTGTGGAAAGTATAGTCTTAGTGCTCCTGGCAGTTGAAAGGAGGCACAGGGCTATAAACTATTCTGCCCGAGAGCTATGCGATGTTGGAGTTGCACGCAGAAGCAAAGAGTCACAAGGTTCACGCCTGCACAAGGGGGGCTGAGCTGCCACGTAGGTTGGCCAGAAAGTGACTGTTGAAGTCACTATTCATGATGTGATGCTCGACTTGAGACCAAATGGAGTGGGCGGCAGGCATTTAAGATGTGATTTATGGGCAAGATTTGGGAAAATCTGCTGCCAAGGGAGCATTAATGAACCGGATTTGGGGGGAATAGTCGAATTCAAATTCAAAAAGCGCTATAAATTACAAAGGGATGCCCAGCAAACAACACTTGGTCATTTTCAAATTGAGCAGTTTTATACCTCGCATAGCCTGAGTAGAGCCCTGTTTGACCTGTGCAGAATGTTAATTGAGCCCCTGAGTACGCGAGTGATAGATTTTTGGTCGGACACGATGGCAACATTTGAGGAAGTTATGGAAATCATAGAGATGACGGCCGAAGAGGCCGTGCAGGCCCTGACTATGGGAGATGCCCTGAAGGCGCCGAGATTGTGGCAGAAATCCCTAAATCCCCACGCATGCCAAGACCAAAGAAATACAAACAGGCGATGGTTCCCGTACGTGTGTCCCCACTAAACCCGTTGCGCACCAGGCCAACAATGGAGGAGAAGGGGAAAGCCATTAACATAGAAACCAACGAGGAGAAGGAAGACCTAGAGGACCTTATCATCGAAGAAGACGATGATGAAGGCATGGAGGAGGAAACTAAGCCAACACACCCTCCAACAAAGCTACCTACCTATATCCCCCCATGGAAGGGGAAGGCTAAAGTTCCCAAGGATCTTGACGAGAGCAAGAGCTCTCTCAAGACCCTGCTCCTCCCAAACAACATCATTTTTTAGGGTGTGCACCGGGGATAGGTGCCTAGCTTAAAATTTGAAGATTGGGATCTCACTGACCACGAGAAGTTCCCTCACCTAGAGACCGCGCAACTCATAAAGCCTAAGCATAACACTGCAACGGGGGTTACCGAATTAGAGCCGTGAAAATGGTTGCGTGGAGTGGAAAGGCAAGGTTAATAAACCTGGTTTGGGTGTCGCATTTCCACCGCGCCCTAATAACAAGTTTTGTCATCAGGCAGTTGCTCTGCCTGGTGCATGGTGGGTATTTGTGGCTGGAGGAGCCCATCCCCATCACGGAACACTTGATTCACCACATCACCTAGCTGCCATGCGAAGGAGAGGACCCCACAGATATCTCGAAGGGGAAATGTAGTGACTTGGCCATTGTGGAGGCCATGAAGAAGAAATATAAACTGGAAAATAAGAAGAGGGGCTACACCATATCCATCATCAATGACAAAGCAGTAAGAGTGGCGACCCAAATACTGGTAGGTAAGGTTATGCGCAAGTGCCACGCAGACAAGGTACCCATGGCAATGGTAGCACTTGATGAGCAGTGCACGGAGAGGGTCCAATTTAACTGGTCCGAGTTCCTCTGCAAGGAATTCTTGGAGAATTGGCGTGAAGCTCAAGAACAAGGCAAAATGTTCCACTATGCATGGCTTCTGCTGTCCATAGTGCTCGTGGCAGGGGAATTGCCGGAGGATAGTCAGTTCCCCACAATTGACAGGGATCTGTGGGAGGCCACGAAGTACGCTTCGCTTTAGGCCACAAAGGATGCAAACCGGATCTGCGATAGTAAGATATTTTGGGTGTTCATGGAGATGAACCTCAAAATGGGGATCAACCGCAAGCTGAGGTTATCACCCACTGTCAACAATAGCCTGCAAAGTTTTGCAATGTTTAAGGTGGACCTCCACAACATATACATCATAGCATGCAAGGACCCAGCCAAGAAATGGAAAGAGCTACCCTTTGTAGCCATGGACGATGTAATCTTGAATGTACTAGAGACATGGCCATCAGAGTTGCGCGCTCCAGACATTGCGGCAGTAGAGAAGTCTGTAGCACAAAGGAAGAAGGCGGAGGCCAAACTGCACATGGCGCAGTTGGCAGAGAAGAGAAGGAAGGAGGAAGCCACAATAGAAGTGCAGGAGGCGCGGGACGCTACACAGACACCAGCTGAACAGAAAAAGGCTGCAACAGTAGCAGCAGCGCAGGAGGCAGCCGAAAAGGCCCACGAGGACCAAAAGTCGCCTTCGCATGGGCAGGAAGCAGATGAATAGGAGGGAGGCGCGGACCCACAAACCGCGTCAACAAAGTTGAAGTGCTAGCACCCAACTGAGTGGATGGGGCGGCACAAGAAGGTCAAGGCATTGAAGTTGTCTATTGACCTGATCACCCTTACTGACGGTGATTTGCATGACATCGGTGAGACAGTGCACGATGTCACCTCCGAGGTCCTCTAGAATTTTGTTTAGGAGAACCAGATTGTGTTGGGGGCCTTCAGAGCGCAGTTGTAGGAATTGCAGGTGCACACTCCTCAGGCTGGTACCCTTTTGACCAGCCTCACAGTCGAGACAACGGCAGCAGAGCAGATGCTATGTGCTCAGGTGACAAATACCATAGTGCTGCCGAAGGGGGCACTGGTGACAACAAATGAGGCTGACAAGCCTACGATTAGCACATTGAAGGGTATCAACATCAACATGGCTACACTCCCGTGGGAGAAATTATACATTCTGCAGGATGCGATTACTGTAGAACTACGGGCTAGGGAGAGCCGTGTGCTGCAAGTACTAAGCGAGCAGAAAATCAACATGGAACAGTTGAGCTTGCAGCGCGACAAAGTGGTGTCGAAAAATTGACAACTGGTACAGGTACTGGACAAAGCTTGTCAAAGCATCCTTGAGTTGACCATCCCAACAGACACACCAACAGAGGTGCACATCCACAGGATAGCACCAGGGGTGCGCGAGTCATGGGAGGAAATGAAAAAAGTTTAGTTGGAGCTGAACCTTCAAATCGTAGAGCTGTGATTAAAGGCGCAATCATCCCCCCCTCCGGAAGTAAAAGAATAGCGTGGCAATGCTATTACAGTGGGACTGGACGAGATCAGAAGTGCAGTGAGAGACTGCACTAGAATGTTGGAGGAGTCATTTGAGGTCCTCACAAACCTGCAAGAGGACCCCAACATCCAGCGCTTAGAAACAGAGGCATGAGAACTCCAGTAGAAGTATGAGAGCGTGAAAGGAACTGCGCAGATGGTGGCCCTCACTCAAAGGCTCCCTCGGATGCAACAGGCCAAAGCGCTGAAAGAACAGGTGGACGCAACATGGCTCAAAGAAGCAGTCTTGAAGGTGTGCATTGAGCCTTGGATCAATGAGACCTTCACCACCACAGCAACAATTGAAGGCAAGCTCGCACAGATGCAGGGAACACAGGCAATAGCATGCCACGTGGGTTCATATTGGGGGATATGTATTGAGGGAAAAATGACATAATATATTGGGGGATAGATAGGGGGTAAAGGGTTTTTATATTGACAAATATGAAAAAGGGAGCTTAAAGTTAATGAAAAAATATAAATGGGTATAAAAAAAGTTAATGAAAAAATAGATACCTACAATATCTAGTGAAAGTAGGGGATTTTTAAATTGGGAAGTTGTATTGCATTCATATTGGTAGGGGGGTAAATAATGTGATTTTTAGAGGGATTTTCCAATATGTAGGTATTGTTTAATATGTCACGAACGCATGTTATATGTCAGAGGTTCATTAAGTGAATCCCCTGTGCTATTATTGGGTTCACATGAAAAAAAATCTCAAGGCAATGCCCACTACCACCTGCCATGATATCCCCGTTGCACCCAGCGCAACATGTAGTGTGTGGGACTAGTCGTAGAAAGAACATAACACACACCCAACATAAAGCATTTAAGACATTTTTATCAAAAAATTCAACAAACCCAATTTCCAACTATTAAAAATCCTAAAACATCGACAATACCTTGGTTTTAAAGCTCTAAGATTGTCATTTGTTATTCTTACTCACAATATTCCCACACAATCACTTCTTACAACCTCACTAGTTTATTTGTATAATTATTTTTTCAAATATAAATGTACAACTTTTTATATAAATCCTTATTTATATTACAAATTCTAAATTCTTCCCTTACACTATAAATACTCAAATCCCTTATCTTTATTAAGATGATCCTACCTAACAATTAAGATGATCCTACCTTGTTGAGTATTTAATCTCTAAACTATTGAATTTAAAAAAAAAAACTAAAATAATAATAGATCTTTTGGAATATAATTCATGCTAAAGTATCAAAATGCCCTAAATATTATAAGTGGATTATCCACTTTTACAAGTTATTTTTATTCTCTTATGATGAAGGTTGCCTACTTGAAACGGAAGGAACGTTTCAATACTCTAAGATGAAGTACATTCAAAAAATTTACTACTGTAATAAAATGTTAAAATCTACAACTAGGCTTAACCATCACTCTAATTAACTCCTCTCTCACTTGCATTCTATGCTTATACCAAGGTTCCACCCATTGGGAACATAACTATATTTTAGTAATGTTCTAGAAATTGACAAAAGTAGCAAAGCATCTTGAAGGGAGAACCACCATCTCAAGGATAATATTCTTTGAGATGACAAGACAAATTTTCAAGAAATAGGTGTAGGTCATATAGTTGAGATGACAAGACAAATTTTCAAGAAATAGGCGTAGGTCATGTAGTTGTAAGGATGAACAGGAACCTATTCATCTTGAACTTTAGTTATATCTCGTGGAAAATAATATCATTTTTTTTCGATTTATGTTAATTAAAATTGAGCCAGTTATTAAATCAGAGTTAAGAATGTGAGTTTAAATTGAATAGTTTTTAATTTATTATGTTTTCGTATTTTTTTCATTTTTATCTAAAATTTCATATAGACTTGTTAAAATAATAAATTTGAGTTATAAATTTGAAATATTGATTATTCATACTTTTTAAAATAGATTTTAAATCATAAAAATCGTAATTTGTGGGATTACACAATAAAATAAAATAATATAACTAAATTCCAATAAAAAAACAAAACATAAAATAAAATAATTAATCCGGACAGTTTTAGTTTCAATTTCTCCACGCTGCATATTATTTTAATCAATATTTTTAGAAGGAATTATATTTCACTGAAAAATAAAGCAATGAATATTTACAAGATTTGCCTTGTATCTCTGATTAGTAAATTTCCTTCTCACAGGGTGGGAAAATTTTCCAGTATATTGGTAAGGATAACAACAACCGAACGGCTGGGTAAAATTCTGCAGATCTGGTCCACCACTCCCGCCATTGCCGTATGAACAAAGGTGTTATTTCGCGCAACAGTCAATGGAGCGCCAGACGCATAAACATCACCCAGCTTCTTCGAATGTATATATCAAATGTTCAGAGTTTCTGTACCAGAAAATCCCAATCCATCAAGAAATTCTGAATCAGCTGCTTGTACCACGGCTGTGTTGTTCTAGAAATATTCTGGACATCTTTTCCACATGAAGATGGAGATAAGCACAAACGTTCTGAAACAACTGTTTCTCCTCTCTGGAAACTTAGTATGCAGTTCTCCTTTGCTTTCTCCTTCGAACATAAGAAGAAATTGCGGGAACCTAGGTCCTTAATTTTATCAGTTGGATTTAAACCTGCAATTAAAGTCCAATTACTCAGATACAGAGTTAAAAGAGGCGAAAAATATTCAGTTAGTTCAAACAAACAGAATGGGATGATAATCTGCTGGTTACCTAAATCTGTTTAGCCATCGCTTGATCACAGGTTTAAATGCAGTAAAATTCCAAATATTAGAAAATACAGGGGATCAAAGTTTAAAGTTCTTGAAATTATTGTGTATCACAGGTTTAAGTGCAGTTAAATTCCGAACATTAGAAAATACAGGGGATCAAAGTTTAAAGTTCTTGAAAATATTTTGTATCACAGGTTCAAATGCTGTTAAATTCCGAACATTAGAAAATATTTTGTATCACAGGTTCAAATGCTGTTAAATTCCGAACATTAGAAAATACAGGGGATCAAAGTTTAAAGTTCTTGAAAATATTTTGTATCACAGGCTTAAATGCAGTTAAATTCTGAAGATTAGAAAATACAGGGGATCAAAGTTTAAACTTCTTGAAAATATATTGTAAAAAAATTTAATGCAGTTTTACAAAACAAGAACAAATTCAAGTACTAACAAATCAAAATACTTACAGTCGATGCTGAACTGTGAGTAATGGAGGCCAAAGGAAGTTGGATCACTGTTGAGAAGTGGTTTACGCCCTTCCTTGGCATAAAGAACCAGTGCTGCTTTAATCACATCCTCCACTGTTGCATCTTTGGAGAGTAATAAACGCAGAGGACCAATGCTCTGCGCAACCGTGACGCTAACCAGTAACTTATTAGCGCTTAATGCCTCCAGTGGAGTATTCATCTTCTTGTTTTTCATTAAAACAGGGCGATCGTCCCGATTGAGAAGCTCTGGATGTGTCTTTGGCCTTCTCATCATTGTCGCTGCATTCTTTTTCAATTTTGATGATGAAGATGAAGCTTCCCCAACTTTTTCAGTTTGAAAAGGGCGCCCACAGAAGCTCCGAGATCTTCGGATGCTTCGCCCCTGATGATGATCATCTTGTTGCCTGAGATTGGGATTGCCATGAAGTCCATGAACCCCAACTGCTGCACCAGAGCTGCTCATGTGAGCATGTCTATGCAGTGATCCATTACTTGCATTCGGCCTGCTCCCGGACACCTTCCCCTTTTTCTCCATATAATCTTTAATCATAACGCGGTCGCCCCTTGGTCAGTTCGCCTCAATCTCGGGTATCTGTAATACCGAGACTTTACCAGAGTGAGTGCTCCAATTTAAAGGCGAATTATAGACTGGAAAAGTTTCTGTACCTCTCTGCGCGCACGGGGAATCAAATCTTGCCGGGTGCTGGGCTGAGGGGTCAATGGGACCAGGACTGCGGTCCCCCATTCTTCTTGTTGCTTCGAATTTATAAAGGCCTAGAAAGGCAAGCTGCAGAAAAGAGGTAACAGGTAACTTGCGATCCTCTTCTTCCTCCGCACCTGTCTGCACAAATCAACCAAAAAAAAATTGGAATATCCTATTATGTGGTTCATTATGAGTCCACGTATGCAGTCGTAGGATGCTTCTAAGGGGCTCGCCGCTCGCCCTCCAATAAGTTTTTTGGAACGCTGAAGACGGAGGAGATTGCTAGCGACAGCACCACCGCCAACCACCGTGTTTTTCCTTTTTAGTAAATTGACGGGCACCGCCACACGGCGTTTTTTTACCTTTTTAGTAAATTGCATTTCGCCTTATGTTTGATATTTCTTTCGTTCATACTAAGTTTTATAAATGTTGGAACTCATATTTGGTCGTTCTATAATTTCCAATAAAATGTATGATTTTCGATTCGAATTTATCGATTTGGTAAATTTGTAGTTAGTTTTAAATTTTGCAATTTAGTGTTTATTTTTTTAATTGTGAATTCATAACAAATCGGGGTGTCAATTTTGAAATCAGTGACTGTGCAGAGCTTTAGAAATAATTATTTGAACTAAAGTTGTTGATTTGAGAATTTTATAAATAATTTTTTTGTCGTAATTTAATGTTTATTTTTATGGTGAACTCATAACAAATCATAGTTCAAATTTAGAATTCATCTATGTGACTTTGCAAAGTTTAAGTAGACAGTTTTGAGTTTTGATATTAAAATATTTTTATAATTGAAATTTTTGTTTATATAATTAGCATAGTGGCATATGCAGATTTATTGGATTTAATTTTAATTTGAATTGTGTAGATTATAAGTTTTATTTTAATTAGATTATGATTAACCTAGATGGATTTTTTTTTATAAGTTTTGTAGTAAGGTATAATCATAATATTAGTTTTTTTTTTTTTTTTTTTTTTTAATTTAAATGTTTTGCTTAAAAAAATTATATGTTCTACTTCATTTTGATAAGTATTATTATTATGTTAATAAAAACCATCAAATGGGCTTTACATTATATGGAATGCACCATTATCTATATATATAATTTCTTTTTATTAAGTACATTTTCAAATTGTATATTTTATCTCATTCCATTTTGATGAATCAAATACTATTTGTGACACTTGCATCAAATGGTCTAATGCAATAATCATTATTTTTTTTCTTTTTATATCTTTTGTTATGTTTTGATTTGAGAGTCCTTTCTCACATGCAACTATATTTGTGGGAATAATAAGTATTTCCTACAATAACTTTGGCATGCTTAGAAAATTTATATGTAATTATGTGACCCAAAAGATCTTTCAAAAATTTTCATAAATGACTCCTCACAATTAATATGAAGAATATTAACAAATGTGTGTAACTATTTTAGACAAGCTCTCAAATAAAAGAATGTTTTGTTATATTCCCTCTCACATAAAGGATGTTCCACGGGCTTAAAAGTTTTTAAATCTCTTCTTTGCTAGAAACATCTTGTAAATAATGGCTAAGGCTAAACAACCTTACAAAGTTGGAAAAATATTAGGAATCCTCTAGTCCAACACTCTCCAAGTGTTTGAATAGTTTTTTCGCAAGTTGTTTGCACCTCTCTTGTGAATCACGAATGCAAGGTTTCTGTGATTGTGATTATTTTTGTGCATCAAGATAATCATCGTATGCGGGTAGAATTGCTACAAATCACAATTCATGCCTATTAGCAAGTCCCTCATTATCATAAATTTTTTGATAACCAATTTAAAGGCATATTAAATATTAGATAACTAACATGTGTTATCTACAAATGTGTTACTTTTCAAAATGACTTTTTAGAGCATTTTATAATAACATCAATAACTTCCCTTTAAAACATAAAATCCACATATTCTTCTTCTAATTTCTTATTCAACTTGTCATAGTTCACATATTTGATCTTCAAGCATATGTAAACAAAAACAAATTAAAAGCATCCTTGTCTTATCATACCTTGAGTCATTGCTTTTATCTTTTCACAACATCAATATGGATGGCACCAGTATAACAAGCCTTTCAATGACTAGTCCTCTCAAGAGCCATCTAACTCCATAGATTTCAAAAGCTTGAAGAATTTCAAGTTGTATAGGTTCTTGTATAACAATAAGTTGAAAATTTACGTTTGTAGATATTTGCACACAAGATATACCTTCTTTCACAATTTGTAGTTTTAGGGATTATTTTGGAAGCATCTCATGTAGTCAAAGCAATATTGATATGATTAACTATACCCTTTTTCAAAAAAAGAACTAAGCCATTTTTACCAACTATTGATGAAACAACATTTGTATAAACTCTTATCGATCTTCTATTTGAAAGGCCCCTTTCTTCCTTTAAATCATTGATTCGTTATATTTTGTTGTCCCTCTTCCATTACAAACATTTATTGGCTCTAAAAATTGTTAAATTGGAGGTTGCAACCATTTTGAGTCTAGAAGTGTGACATATATTACAAGGTGTTTCTCTAAACTATAATATATACATTCATCTAGCATCGATTAAAAAATGACTATCTATCATTCCTATAGTTTGAACCTTTTCAAGATACTTGGATATAACAAAAAGAATTAATTTGCAACCATGTAATTTGTATATGGTGTGTAATATTTATTCTTTGGCATGTTTAGTGTTTGTAAGGACATTGTAAATAAACAAAGGGATTCATATTTTGAGAAGTAAATATTCTTGCACAACCAAATAAACTAGTTTCATAGTTATAATGACTCTTCCCTTGTTCTAATGAACACATGTTATGTTTTCTCTAATAGTTTTTTCTTTCCTTTCATTTTGATGTATCTATTTTGCTCTGAAAGCTTATGGATGCATAAAATGGTATCAATGACTAGTGAATCATGTTGCATAATAGAGTAAACAATCTCAAAATTTCCCAAAGGTATGGTTTCCTCTGTGATTCACAGTCTATAATTCCCTATTTTTCCTTCACATTTTCCCTATGTTCCATCTATACTTAATTTTCTATTTATCGCAAAACCCTTATTTTACATTCAGTGTTATTTTCTTTTGAGCGATAGATTCTCCCTCTTGAGCGAATATATATATCTATATATATATATATATATATATATATATATATATATATATAGATTGTGCTCATCTTTATTCAAAGAATATTTTTTATAGAAGGTTGGTTCTTTTTCTTTGATACATTTTTTGATGTAATAGATTATTGATCAAGTTTCCTTGATTAATGTTCTAGTACTTTGGTAATAATTGATGTATCTTTCTAAATATTCCATACTTCACCATTTTTCACATTTTGGATGTGGGAAGACCTTCCCTTTATTGTTGTGAGCCTAAAAACTTGCAAGAATCTATACTTAGTTGATTTTTCATTTTTTTCCTTTTTGTGAGGTCTCGCATTCATCTACCCTTGTATTTACCTTATCTCTACATCCTTATTTATTTTATCAATTGCATGAAATATTGTTGTATAAACCAAAACTATTGCAAAAAAACCCCACAACTCATATTTTTGTAGAATACAAAATGAACCTACATTTTTATAGCAAAGAAAATGAACCCACAAATTTGCAACATACAAAATGAACTTGCATTAGTATTTGGGTAATACTTAATTGCAAATGTAGGATACCTCTCATTACTCCATCCCTCGACCTCCCACAACACACATTTCCACATTCTCCTTTTTAACCTTCATAGCAATCATAATGCACCACTTAGTTAAATTTCATTAATCTTGCTACTTAAGCACAACTTTCTGGAATATTAAAAATCCACTACCAGTACATCAATTCCACACTTGGATTGATATCATTATTAATCTTACATGATTTTCATAAAATATATGTTATAACACATCCAAGTAATAATTATCATTAGTGGATTGAGTATCTTGACTTATGATATTATATCCAACATGTGGTGAACCTAGTAACACTCATACCCTCATTAAAAAATATATTGCATTAATAGGACCACCACCTACTCATTCAAATTATGTAAGAAAGTATGCCCAGTAAGTGAAAAGAACCATATTGTGTGGATACAATTAACACCCTTGGAAGTGAGGACCATATAAGTTTTAACCCAATACAATTAATTGTTGCAAATAGATTCTTAATAAAATAAAAAAGATATAATGGAAATACACAAATTTACACAAAGATTTTACCCTGGAAACCCACACCTGGGAAAACAACAAGCTTTTAGTCATTATACTTTCTGTATAATGTTACAGTATAATATACATTCTATGGGGTACATGAACCACCAGTCCAATCGTAGTTCCATAACCAAAACTACAAAACCATGGGAAAAACCCCCATACACCACAAAATTGCTTTTAGCAAGACCATGGTCCAAAAAATGCTAAAAATGGATGCAAAAAACCACCAAAAAAATTTATTTTGATGCGCTACTCCAAACCTTGTGTAGGGGTTTCTCGCCCCCCTAAATAAACCCCCTTTATTCGTGGTGCATATATATCATGCAAACAATATAACACATACCCAACATTCTCCACTTGTTGTTTTATTTGCATACAGTTGGCCATGGGAGTACACAATCAACAATTTAAGGCAATGATGCCCATTGTGTTTCTCTACAACAAGAGCACTTTTTAGTGCTCATAAATTTTGTCAATGCATCTACAACATTCTTCAATATATCCACCTTTTTTAGCAAGACCTTGTCTTCAATCATATCCTTCAAAAAGTGATACTAAACATCAATAGGACTTGTGTTTGAATGATAAGCAGGGTTCTTTACCAAGAAAATTGTACTTTGGTTGTCACAGTCTATCCTTATAACTTGTTGCACCAACACAATACTTGCACACAATCTCTGTAACAAAAATGCTTCCTTGCTTGCATGAGTGAATGCCATGTATCCAACTTTTGTAGTTTAAAGTGCCACTACAAACTGTTTCTTTCTTTCCTCATTGATTGCTCCTCTAATGATCTGAACTTAAATAGGAAAAAAACAAAGTATAGATATAATAATAAATACAAATATGCAGTAGAAATAACACTTCATTTCATTAATATCAAATATTGAAATATGCTTTCAAACGTAATGGAAATAAACTAGCCCGGGCGATGGTAGCCTTATCTCTGAGAAGAGATGTTTTGGATACATGACTCTGAATTGTGTTACAATGAGTGTCGAAGGCCTATTTATTATTGAGAAATAATGGAAAATCCTAAACATCCAAAAACCTTACCCTAGGAGATGAAGTGCCAAAACTATGGGCCCCGTTTGGGTAAATTGGTACATCAACTTCCCAGGGTCGTAACTTTGGCATACGATCTCTATTTGACACGCACAATACCTCGTTAGAAATATCTATCTAAGGAATACAGATTTTGAGTGGAAAACATTAATTAAAGACACGTGTTTGTCCTAGTTTTCCCAAAAAACATCGTTTAGGGCCTCAAAACGGCTCTGGAAGTTCAAGACCCAAAAAAATACCAAAAGTAGTAAATTGTGCTACAATTAAGGAAACTAAAAAACTGAAAGAGGCAGTGTTAGGGGTCCAAGTGGAATAGGAGGGTGGCCACCAACATCCACCTGGATCAGTCCTCCCCCCTTAGGAATAAATGGTCCCCATTGCGATGAGTGCCTCCATGAGATGGAGAAACTTCTACTGAACTTGGTCCTTGGTGAACCACTTGCCTTGGTGTAGGAGTTGGCCAACTTTGAGAACCCGATATAGCTGGATCTTCTGCTGGCGATTTTTCTTGATTTGTGCATCCATAATACGATTAGTTGTGGTATGTTCCATGCAGCCTAGATTTAACTTTGTTGGTGTGAGTTGCTATACAATGTTTGATGTGTCCAGTAATGGTGGGAAGTATGTTCGAAGGTGGTCCACATTGAACACTGGGTGTAGGCCAAGGAATGGGGGAATGATGAACTTAAAAGAATTGTCTCCCATAACCTTGGTAATAGTGTAAGGACCATATCAGAGTGGTATGAGCTTACGATGGGCTTCAGTAAGGTGTTCTTTCTACAAATGCAACCAAACTTTGTCGCCCACCTAAACCTTGTGTGGCACCCGATGTTGATCATGTCGTTGCTTGTACTTGGCATTTGACTTATCCAAGATGTCTTTAACCCGCTGGCGGATATTTTGAAAGTTTTCTTCCCAACTCTTGTTGAAGATGAGGATGTCGTCCAGATAAACAACCACGAATGAGTTGGTGAAGGGCCACAAGATGTCATCCATTAGCCTCATAAAAGTAGCAGGGTCATTGGTCGACCCGAATGGCATAACCAACCATTCAAAAAGGCCTTCCTTGGATTTTAAGGTGGTCTTCCATACATTGGTAGGCTCTATTAGAAACTGGTGATAACCAGACTTCAGATCGATCTTGTTGAAATACTTAGCCCCTTTGATTTGGTCCAAAAGGTCATCAATCTATGGGATTGGATTGCTATTCCTGACGGTGATTTTATTTATTGCCCGATAATCAACACATAGCCTCCAGGTCCCATCCTTATTCTATACAAGTACGATCATGCTCCCACAAGGCTAGGAACTTGGTTGTACATGCCATTTTTGCAACAACTCCTAGATTTACCACTTGATCTCTTCATTTTCCATAATAGAGTGACAATATATCATCGTGTTGGGTAGAGGTTCTCTAGGAGTCAGATCGATTGAATTCTTGACCTGCCAGTGCAAGGGTACCCCTATGGGTGAGGAGAATATGTCCATGTATTATTCCACAACTGTATCCACCTGCTTCTGCTACATGGAGGAGCCCTTCCTGGGGACCATAGATGTCGCTACGGTCTTCCCCTTACTTTGAGAGTGAATAAAAAAGAAAACAAATTTACTAGTCTATGATATTATCTTAATGAATTTCTTAGCATAGGTCAAAGAGATGGTGGTAGGCGAGCGTACCTCTGGTATTCTATATAACTTATTACCAAAATAAATAATAACAAAGCAGGGTCTAGACTCATATACAACATGTCGCTTCCATAAGTATGGTCTTCCTAATAATACATCACAAACTTCAAGAGGAGAAACATCACACGGTACCTCATCTATGAAGGGCTTAATGATGTAGGTATGGTGGCACTATTGGCTGACTCGAAGATCTCATCCTTGGTGAAGCCACCCGATGGTGTAGGGTTGCAGGTGTGGTGTAGTCGGTAGGCCCAACCACTCCATGACCTCTATTGAAACGAGGTTCTTTTGGCTCCCACTCTCGACAATGAATTGCAACAGCGAATCCTTCACCTACATCTGTGGGTGGAAGAGTCGCTCCCCCTCCTCTCGATCTTCGGGCTCATTCTTTTGGATCTTGGTGGTGGAAACAGTGGCGCTGGGCTCCACATAAATAATATGCTTCCCTTTGTCATTCCCCTTATCAGGTTCTGACTCAAAGTTGGAACATGCATTTGATTCTGAAGCTTTCAGCTCAGTCACCAGCGACTACTTGGCCGGACACTCACTTGTGTTATGAGTGGGGCTCATATGGAACTCACACCACTTTCCCGTGTCCTTCTTTGAATTTTTGGTGTCATTCCTTTCTTGCAGACTCGATGATTTGTCTTGGCTCGCCCTGCCCTGGCTTTGTCCTTTGTTCTACGATTTGGGGGAAACTTTCCCTTGCTTCAAATTCATAGATCCAAAGTCTCGCTTCTTCTGTTTAAACTTCTGCTCAATCTAAATAGTGTATCAATATGCCGTGTTAAGCGAGGAGATATTCAAGAACTCCATCTTGTCAAGGATGTACCTGTGTAGACAGTCGCGACTTGAGTACCAAATGTCACTCAGAATCTTGATACCTAACTTCGTGCGAAGGGTATGAAAAACATTGGTAAACTCTGGTATGTCTTGGTTCCTTCCCTGCCGCATCATGGTCCACTTTACGTATTTATCCTCATAGCTCGTAACAAGGTAGTACTGCTCCTTGATGGCATCCCAAAACGAATTCCAAGTGGGTGTAGCTGAAAATAGTGAGGGTTTACTTTTGTCCTTCTTCTCATAGTAGGTTTCCCATTAGTGCTTGAAGTGGGGGGTGGCTTTAAGAACTACAAAATTAATATTTTCCCATTTGGAAAAATCATGAATAGAAAAATATCCTTCTAGCAGATTTAACCGTTTATCTACAACATCTACATCTATCTGACCTTCAAATATGGGGATGTAAAAGTTCACTTGTACCATAAAGGGTGTGGCACTTCCATAGTAGCTGCTAGAAGGACATTGTGGAGTACTAAAAAGGTATTTTTTGATGATCATTTCAGTGGCTTTTCAGTGGAACTTGTGAACCTTTTTGCATCATGAACTTGGAAAACAATAAAGAATTATAACAAAACATGTGGGATTAATATGCAAGACTTAACCGCTGATAGTTGTCATTCTCCTGTGCAGGAAAGGGTGAAAACGAGGAGCTGTTGTTCCAAAGAAAAAGACAAGAATAGGGTAATTGTTGTCCCTTTGACGGGGGACCGAGTGCAAACAAGGCTAAGCAGATCAAAGCAAACCGGCCCGGAAAAGGAGGAGAAGACAGCAGCTCGGCGGAGGAGAAAAGAAGTGATTAAGGATTAATAGTTTGGCAAATCCCTCAGGATCTTTGATCCTGAGGGATCGCTACTTTATCTATCTTGTTACTTAGACATCTCCGCCGTCACCCTTATATAAAGAGACAACACTGTTAGCTTTGGGGGATTATGCTTTTATGTAATTTCTGTTAAAGATAAAACTTTGATCATCGAGTCTCGTTGAGAACTGGTTCATTGTACTTTTGTTTTATGCATTAAACTTGGTGATTATCTTATCTCTGCATCTAGATTAACTTAAAGCGGTGTACCCTTGGAGGCTAAGGGCCCGGCCCCGGAGGACACTTGCTTCTGTATCACTACGATTTGATTTCTGCATGGTTTGCTTATCGTCGTTATTTGGTAATCTGATATGCTTTATAAGTTGACATCACATGCTCTGTTAAGATTCATTCATTAAGGTTTTTACAGACAGAACTGTTGTATTCACTCTGCATTATATTACTGATCCATTCTGAGTTGATTGAATGTTATTAGTCTTGACTGAATATTATTACTGTTCTGTTACATAGCTTTTATGCTGTACATTCATGTTATAGAATTTATCTGAAAGTTGTGTTCTTTATGATCCAGGAGTAATGCTGTTCCATTTTGAAACACAGTCATATTCCTGTTAATTAAGATAGATGCTAGATCAGATTACTGTTCAAGCGTGTTGTGCATGTATATGATTTCCAAGCGCTGTTCCATAACCTATCAGAAATTAGTGATGTTCTATTAATGTACGCTGCTTGATTTGCCTTAAGAATGAAAGATTGTTGTTTGATAACGATGAGTGCATTTGAGTTAGTAGATTAAGTTTGATTACTGCTCGCGAGACTTAGTTGTTTGATTGCTGTTCCATTTCAGAATTGCTGTCCCATTTTATCATTGTTGTTCCATTCCGGATTTGCTGTCCGATTTCTTATTTGTTGTTCCATTTTTCTATCTGCCATTTCATTTACTCGCATTTGTTGTTTTGGTGTGAGAGACGATTTGTGGCTGTAGTGAGCCTCGGCATTTACTGTCTAGCTCCTAGATCCGTGGTCCATGCTCTAATTTTCTTTCCATCAGTTTCCAAAGGGACGGGCTATCGCTGCCGAACCCTTGACTGATAAGTTGCCCAATTTCTGAGTGTGTGATTTATTCCTTTAAAGTAACTTAGTTACAGACAAGCATCCGTTTACTCTTGTATTTTGGAACGTTGTACTACTAGCATTACTCTGACAAATGATAGCCTCAAACTGAGACACTCCTTGAAATAACAAAACGCTCCCGGATTGACATATTAATGTGAGGTAATTAGAGGTGAAAGAGACCATTTTTATAGCTCTACATTTTGGCGTCGTTGTCGGGGAAAGAGTGTAGCCATTTGTCTTTTTCAAAGTAGTGTACGAACCTGCTAGGGAAGAGTTGGATCTTAAAAACGGAAGGTAAGAACCTGTGTGCGGAGCATGTAAAAGCCCTGCTCCACTGTCCGCTTTCCTAACAGATTTGTTGTTACTTTGTTTGAATAGAATTTAGTAGTTCAATTGAGTGCATGACTAAGTAGAAAAAACTAGAAAAGAATATCAAACCTCCATCCAAACCTGAAAAAGCTAAGGGGCCGGTGACCCTTGGCCGAACGACCTTCATAGACAAAATCTCTAAGAAAACAGAATCTCAGCCATCAGTAGGCCCCAGGAAAATCATTTCTAAACAGCCTACTAGTTCCCTTCAGGCCACAGGATCACCATTTGTAGCCTTTGCTGAGGTGCATAGTCAAACTGAAGAGCAGGACTTTCAAGAAATTGAAAATTCTACTCCAGAACTATTGCAGGAAGGGAATTTCAGCAACTTTTGTGAAGGAGAAGGAGAGACAGGGGAAACTGAGGAACCAAAATCTCCTATCGGAACAAAATCAGCCATTAAATAGCCTACACAAGGGGAGCGCTGCAAAAATCATTGTTGAAGGAACCCAATCTCCTCAAACATCAGGTATTCTCATCATCCCAGATAAAGGAAGTGCTATTAAAACTATCCCTATCAAATCCATTCCCTCTCAACCTAGGAATACCCTCCTAGATATCCCAGAAGGTTATTGGCATATGTTCAATCCTATGGCTCAGAACCGGCCAAACACTCAAACCTCTACATTACAATACCCTATAGTGGATTCTGCAGCAAATGCGCCCATGAAAGCCATCCGTCTTCAACATATCCCTACATTTCATGGTCTTACATCAGAAGATCCGGATGCATTTTAATTCGAATTCGATGTGTTGTGCAGGGGATATGATTACACCACCGATCCCCAGAAATTGAAATTATTCCCCTCTACATTAAAAGGGGTTGCTTTAAGATGGTTTATGGGACTAGGTGGTGGGGTCATCAACAATTGGGATCAAATGAAAGAATCTTTCTTAAAAAAATATCAGGACTATTGTAGGTCTAGAGAATTAAAGGACGAAATATTCCAAATGACAGCCAAACCGAATGAAACATTAGCGGAGTATGTGGAACTTTTTCAGTACAATCTACAAAGATCTCCTTATGCATCACTACCTTTACTTGATAATGTGTTAAAAACTGCATTGATAAGGGGCATGAAGGAACAATGGATTGAAACATTAAACATCATGGGAAAGGGGATATTTATCAAGAGAATTTTGCTGACATCATTGATTTATGTATCAGGAGTTCGAGAGGCAGCACAAGAGTAAAACTGGCAGAATATGATCGGTTTGTAAGAGATAATAAAATACCAACAAAAGGAGTAACACGTGTAGAGATTGAGAATTTATTAGAAAATTTTAAAACTGATATTCTGGGGACACTAACTACACAACTTGATATTATGCAGGCTAAACAGAAGCAGATGGAGGTAGAACAAAATTTGGCGATATTCTGTCCCCGATGCAGGAAAAAGCATAGTCACAAGGAATGTCCACTGGATACAGTCCAAACATGTGCCATCTGTACAAAAGATCACCTTACGGAGAGTTGCCCCTCGCTTCCTAGATTGAAAGCAGTATATAAGGAAGCGGAAGAAGAACCAGAATCGGTGTACTTGATCAACCAGCGCCGCCAGTGGTAGCCGAGACAATCTGGTATGTTTCCGGACCCAACTTCTTCTTTTCAGCCTCCACAGTATAATGCTCAACAATATAGTATGTGGCAAAGTCAGTCCCAACCCCCATTTTCAAACTGGTCACCACAATCGTTTCCTTCTTCAAATCTGTGGCTGAATCAGGCAAGCCAATCTGGTTGGCCGAATTTCCCTTACACTCCACCATATTGGCAAAATAGCCCATATCCTCCACAATGGACTCCCCCTACTTCACAAAGTTCACCCTGGAAGACAAACTGGCAAAGACCGATGCACCAACCAGTAGGAACTATTCCACTCGCTCAACCTACTGTGCCAGCCTTACAACAAAATCCCCAGTCTAATCTGAGACTGCAACTCCCAGCCCAGCCCAACCCCAATCCAAATAACAGACCGGTCCAATCTCTTCAAATTGTAGAATCACCAGAAATAGGACCCGACCTGAGGGAGTGTAATGATCTTGAGTTACGATCTGGATGCATTATTGAAACTGAGGGAGATAAAACAGTTCATATTGAAGATCAGTTACCAAGAGAACATCAGTTTCAACAAGAGGATGTAAATAAGCAGCAGACTCATAATCAAGTAACCACATCCTCTCCTCCGTTCCCAGAACGATTAGTCATACCTCGACCTTTACAGTATCCTGACTTCGACATTCTGGGAGAATTACAAAATCTGTGCATAAAAATCCCATTCCTCCAAGCCATTCAAGACATTCCTATATATGCAAAAACTGTCAAAGAATTGTGCATAAAGAAACCAAGGAGGAATATAACAACTAATCCAAGAGTCCAAGTAGTCGGTACTTTATCTGATTTACTATCCGGGAAAGAAACACCCATTAAATATGAAGACCGAGGAAATCCAATTGTAACTGTTCAAATTTATGGTCAGACCCTGTCTATTGCTTTAGTTGATCTAGGAGCTGCAATTAATATTTTAACAACCACTACTTGCCAAAAGCTCGGCATTACATCTGTAGAACCCACCTCTACTTTGTTAGAATTGGCTGTCCGATCTGTGGTTAGACCAGAGGGTACTCTACATGATGTCATGGTCTCTGTAGATTCCTGGGAATATCCAACCGATTTCCCGATAATTAATCCAAAAACCCGACTTGATGGACACCCGTTAATCCTAGGTAGACCTTGGCTTGCCATTTCCGATGCTTACATTGGTTGCCGGCAAGGAAATATGACCATAACCAAAGGACCAAATATCAAAATTTAGTTCTATACCTCCAGCGTAGCCAAGTGTCACAATAATTAAAACTAACAAACACCCTGTATCATACCTTACTAATAACATTAGATCTCCATTAACTATACAAGAGGCACTTGATTTTAAAGATCAAACAGAAGATGATGCCATTAATAACTTCATTAGTCAAACTGAATCTGGATCCTGCACACAGTGTCACATGATAGAAGCAGCATTTGATAATGAATTAGAAGAAGATCCTCTGAAAGATACGCATGACCAAACAATACCCTTTACTTCTGTTGCAAATAGTAAAATTGTGGAAATTGAACCGAGAAAAACTTTAAATATCAATGCCAACCTCACACCTAAACAAGAAACGAAGCTCATCCATTTGTTAAGAAAATATCAAGAAGCATTCGCATGGGATTACCCTGATATGAAAGGAATCGATCCCCAATTGTGTACACACCACATTTATATAGAAAAAGATGCCAGACCTGTTCGTCAACCACAAAGGAGACTTAATCCTCATCTAAAGGATGTGGTAAAAGCTGAACTTTAGAAACTTTTAGAAGTCAATTTTATCTATCCTATTTCTGACAGTAAATGGGTCTCTCCGCTTGTGGTGGTGCCAAAAAAAATGGGAAATGGAGAATTTGTGTGGATTACAGGGAACTCAATAAAGCAACACAAAAAGACCACTTTCCTCTCCCATTCATAGACCAAGTATTAGATACTTTAGCAGGAAAGAAATTCTTTTCCCTCCTGGATGGCTTCAGTGGATACAATCAGATTCATATTTCCCCTGAAGACCAAGACAAAACTACTTTTACTTGTCCTTGGGGAACATTTGCCTATCGAGTTCTACCTTTTGGCTTATGTAATGCTCCTACCACATTCCAAAGGGCTATCCTTAGCATTTTTGCAGATTTAATAAATGATGGACTTGAAGTATACATGGATGACTTTACACCAAATGGAGATGATTTTGATCCAGCACTAGACACCCTAGAAAAAGTCCTAGAACGCTGCATAGCTACCAGGCTTTGCTTAAGTCACGAAAAATGTTACATGATGATGACTGAAGGAATTATCCTAGGACACTATGTTTCAGCAGCCGACATTCAGGTAGACCCGGCCAAAATCCAAATACTTTTACTTATCCCCACTCCTACTACTCAAACAGAGGTACGCAACTTTCTTGGATTTTCTGGTTATTATAGACGATTTATAGAACATTATTCGCACATTGCTGCACCTTTATATGCACTAACTGGTAACGTTGATTTTCTTTGGACAGAAAAATGTGAGTGTGCTTTCAAGGATTTAAAGAAGCTTGTATCCACAGCCCCAGTCCTTTGAGGACCAAACTGGGATTTGCCATTTCAGATATCATATGATGCCTCAAATACAGCCATTGGCGCAGTCCTTGGGCAGGAAGAAGATAAAAAACCATATGCTATCTATTACATCAGCAAAAATTTATCCCCTGCTGAATTAAATTACACTGTTACTGAAAAAGAATTCCTAGATGTAATACATGCTGTCAATAAGTTTAGACATTATATTACAGGCTATCCTGTTATCTTGTATACATATCATTCTTCCATAAAATATTTAGCAAATAAGCCTGTCACAAATGCCAAAATAACTAGATGGTTGATTTTATTGTAGGAATTCGATATCACAATCAAGGATCGGCCTGGCAAAGAAAACCCTGTAGCCGATTTTCTCTCAAGAATGCCAAAGCCAATCGATGCAGCAGTAGTTGAAGATCATTTTTCGGACAAACATCTGTTTGTTGTTGCCGTTCAAACACCCTGGTATGCAGATGTTGCCAATTACCTCGCAGTAGGTAAACTACCAAAACACCTAACCCCTAATGAACGCAAACAGATTGTTCAGAAGAGTACTCGATTCTCGTAGATTGGGGGCTATTTGTTTCACATAGAGGCAGACATGCATATCAGGAGATGTGTTCGAGAAGACGAAATCTTTAACATCCTAAAAGCCTGTCATGATGGACCATGTGGTGGACACTTCGCTGAGCATAGAACTGGACATAAAGTATTGCAGACAGGATATTATTGGCCCACGATTTTCAGAGATGCAAAGAAATTTGTCCAAGCCTATGACAGCTGCTAGCGAGCAGGATGTCCTGGTCAAGCTGACGAGATGCCTCTGAAACCACAGTTAGTCATTGAACCATTTGAGCGATGGGCTCTTGATTTCGTTGGACCCATCAACCCATCATCAAATCAGAAAACATATATTTTCGTGGCAACAGAATATGTCACCAAATGGGTTGAAGCAAAAGCATTGCCAAGAGCCACAGAGGACTCTGTCATACAGTTCTTGTTCCATCTATTTGTACGTTATGGCCTTCCAAGGGAAATAATTACAGACGGAGGACCACAATTTGCTGGGAATGGATTAGCTGCAACACTCAATAATTATCACGTCCAGCATAAAATCACTACTCCATACCACCCACAGGCGAATGGACAAGTAGAAAGCAACAATAAGGTAATAGAATCAATCCTAATGAAAACCATTGCGTCACATAGGTGTGATTGGGCTTCCAGACTACCTGAAGCACTCTGGGCCTATAGAACAACATGGAGGAGCACCACTGGTTACTCACCTTATCAATTAGTGTTTGGAAAACAACCCATTTTTCCCATAGAATTTGAAATCCAAACATTACGAACAACACAGGAAGTTGGCTTAGATCTAAGTGAGGCACAAATTAATCGACTACAGCAGATCAATAAGTTGGACGAAATTAGGCTCTCTGCACTTCAAAATACAGCACTGATTCAACAGCAGCGAGCTAAATGGCATGACACGCTCATAAAAAACAAAGTCTTCCATGAGGGAGACTGGGCTCTGTTGTACAACTCTCGGTTTCAGGACTTCCCTGGGAAACTCCAGACTCGTTGGTTGGGACCATACGAAATCCAGAAGGTACATCACAATGGGACCCTTACTCTAATCACCATTGACGGTTTTGGATATACCTTCAAAGCAAATGGCCACCGAGTTCGTCTCTATCGTAAACCACTCACTCGGGAATCCTTCTGCCAGTAGCTACGCCAAGACACTGATATGGAGATTTTAGGAGAGGAAGAGAAGTCTTCCTGACCTGTAATTCATTAAGGAATTCATTTCTTTTTACAATTTGTACATAAGTTTTTTTCTTTGAGTCGTTCTTGTACATATGTTTGAACTAATGTTTTCTTGTCATTTTTGTTGTTCCTTTTCTTTCTCAAAAGAACAACATTTTGATTTTTGCCGTTTCGTTTCTAAAAAAATGGCATTTGTGTGTTTCTGCTGTTCCTTTTCAAAAGGAACAACATTCTTGATTTTTGATGTTCCTTTTATAAAGGAACAACATTCTTGATTTTCTGCTATTTCTTTTCAAAAGGAACAACATTCTTGATTTCCTGTTGTTCCTTTTCAAAAGGAATAGCATTCTTGATTTTCTGCTGTTCCTTTTCAAAATGAACAACATTCTTGATTTTTTGTTGTTCCTTTTCAAAAGGAACGACATTCTTGATTTTTTGTTGTTTCTTTTCAAAAGGAACGTCATTCTTGATTTTTTTGTTGTTCCTTTTTCAAAGGAACGACATTTGCTTGTTCTATTGTTCCTTTTCTAAAAGGAACAACATTTTGATTTTTGATGTTCCTTTTTCAAAAGGAACGGCACTGCGGTGTGTTTGTTGTCTCTTTTCCAAAGGCGCAGCATATTTTTTATTTCTGTTGTTCCTTTTTCAAAGGAACGACATTTTTGCGTCTTTTGTTGTTCCTTTTTCAAAGGAACAACATTTTTAATGACTGTTGTTCCTTTTTCAAAAGGAACTTCATTTCGAGTGTTTTGCTATCCTTTTCCAAGAAAATAGCATTTTTTTAATTTTTGATGTTCCTTTTTCAAAAGAACGGCATTGGTGTGTTCTGTTGTTCCTTTCTCAAAAGGAACGACATCTGCACTTCTATCTATGCTCCTTTTTTGGAACACCATTAGCATACTTTTTCTCTCCTTGTGAAACAACTCATTCCTTTTGCTGACCTCAATTGAGGATGCTCCTTGCTTTTGTTCTTTCAAAGTCTTTAAGATACAACTATGCACTTATGCAATGAACATAAAATCACAACATACTGAAATCCGCAAATTATAAATCACTATCTTTATAAGGCTCTGTATTGGTAAGAGGACAAAAGGAAAGACACACTTATTCATCATCTTTTGTTGTCATTGTCTTACCAATTTTGCTTTGATTGGTTATCTTTATCATGACATTCCCTTTAATTCTCTTTGATTATTATTTAGGAATAAGAGCAAAAGGTTTATATCTTCCTATTGAGATGATAAGACTTCTTCCACCATTCCCACTCTTAAGGAGTGTTGAACCACCCTTTGTGTATAAATAAGGAAAAGTGCTTTATGAAAAAGAAAAAAGTAAAGATCAATTATAAGTTGTCAAATGCAGGATAGGGGGTCTCATCAAGAGCCAACCTACCATGATCATGAGGATGGAAGTGAAGTGGCATTCCCACTATGGCCACCACACCAGGGATATGGTCCAAAAGGTATATCAAATAAACAAACCTTGGAACAGGAGGTCTCATCACGATCCGGCCTGCCCACTTTTCACACCTTCCTCGTGAATGGCATTATGACTAACTGGTTACCAAGCCAGCATAATGGCCTACACTTTGACATTACATTCCTAAATATGCACATAAAGGATCATGGTTCCAGGGGTGAAATAAACAACTCTGCCAAGGTTATGGACACCTGTCGGCAGCAGAGCACTGTTAATGGTATTGAAGTCACATTGGTTACACCAATAGGTAAGATACTAATACTCTTTTGTTTCTTATATCCTAGGAACTAATCATACATTATTTCCCGAATTATATATCGCATGAACATTTATTACCACCAATTATGGCAATGGAGGTGACAATGACCACTTGAGATTTGGCAAGTACGACAGACGTCCTATCCCCCAGCCTCGCATCATATCACAGCAGCCTCTTACGTAATATGTGATCCAACTTTATGCCTCGATTTCGGTAATTCATTGTTTTTCTAAACATGGCATATTTTCATACGTTGCTCCTTTATGACTCTGTTGTAGATCGGGTGCTGCTCCTTTCTTTGACGGCTGGGACAACTTATCACATTTTGGGGGGGGAGGTTAACCTCATTATTCCCCGGATTATGTGTCAGCTCACTATTCGAGAAAGATAGTGTACTAGGGTATGGCACGACTTAATGGCATGATATTTCTATTTTTTACACAAGTTGCTGTTCATAAGCCATTTCTGTTGCATACTCTGTGTTTTTTCGAAATCTTGCGATTATTACCGTCTCTGTGTTTCAAACAGCACAAGCAGTTGTTGTTCCATTAAGAATCCACAGTGAAACCATGGGAGGAAGGGAAATTCGAAGGGAACCTCAGGTGTTGACAGTCTCTGCTGCTGCCAGGGAGATCGTGGAAAGAGTAGGGTGGCTGACTTATCTCAACTGCTTGCAGGAGTCTAACGAAACAGTGGCAGTTGAATTCCTGTAGAATCTGCAGGAGGATTACTCCATAGTAAGGGGAAGACAGATAGCAGTCACCGATGATATAATCACAGAAGTCTCAGGACTACCAGCCACCGGACCTGTATGGACACTAAAGAAGGAAAGAATACAGAAGATTATAGAAATCTTCTAGGACAAAGGCAAGAGCTTGACGATTAAAGGGAAGGGAGTTCTGCCAGCAACGCTAGGAGAACCCTGGGCAGAATTAGCAAGAACCGTGCAAAGCTACATCACCTGCGAGGGGAGAAAAGATGTGGTAAGACCACGACATCTTAAACTCTTAGCTGTTCTAAAGCAGAAATTCTCTGTAAATCTGCCTGCAATTTTTAATTCATTACTTCATGACGTTGCACGAAGCTTAAAAAAGGCACAACATATAGAGTCAGTTGTTAGTCACCACAGGTTAATTCGATTAATTGTTAGTCATAGCCTCACCCAACAGCAAAGCAGCTGGGAAGAGCTAATTGCAATAATTGAGGGAAGGGCAACAACACCATCCCCAAAACGTAAACATACTACCAGCACACCAGAACGTCTGGAAAAACGCAGAGAATTAGTAAAACAAAAACATGTTGCTAGTACATCTGAACGTCCAGAAACACGCCAGTAATCAGCAAAGCATAAGCATGCCACTGGTACAACCGAACAGCTAGAGAAATGCAGAAAATCAATTCGGTTAGCTCGGATACGAGGAAGGCTGGAAAAGCTCCAGGAAAGCACCAGCCAGCCAGTAGAAATTGAGGACGAGCAATCCTCATGGCCAAAAGTAGAAGTAGAGCAAGCTGAAGGAGAAGAGAAAGAAGAGGTCGAGCAATCTGAAGAGGAGGCCAAGCAATCTGAAGAGGAAAATGAGGAAGAACTTGAGCATTCTGAAACAGAAGATGAGCATTCTGAGGCAGAAGCTGAACAATCCAAGCAGGAGGAGGAAATGGGACAGCAAGAAGGTAGCCCACCACAGGACCCAGTGGGAGAAGATGAATTGGCCGCAGTTTTGGCCAATATGGGTGAGTATGGCCAACCTTCCAGTTCAATAGACCTCCATGACAAACCCCAAGAGGAAACTGCATCCGAAAAACCACATGCAGAAGAGGCAGAAGAAGGAAATCTGCCTGTTCATGATGAAGAAGAGATAAGAGATACTGAACAGGAACAATCCATTCCTAAAGCACCAGAGGAAATTCCAGAGGAAGTAGGAGCAGAAAAAGAAGTTGCCTAGGAAGTGACAAAACCAGTTAAGGTTCCTACCCCAGAACAGCCAGAACAGAAAAATAAAGAAACACCCCAGGAGAAAGATCCAGGGACTAGTCACGGCCCAAATCGCAGCAGACAGTCTGTTGTTCCTTCTAATGAAACACTGGAAATTAAGGAATTGCGAAAGGAATAGCATAGATTATTGAGCATAATAGCCCAACTCCACCAACAGATCAGGATCCTGAAAGCAAGGTAGAGGGTAAGGAAGACCGCAGGGAAGAAAAAGGTGACCATTCCAGTAAAACTCTGCAAGGCAAAAAGGCGGAGGACTAAAAATCACCATGCTGTTCAAAACCTTGCTGAAAATCCAGCTGCTGTTCCAAACGATGCTGAAGAACAGAATGTTGTTCCATTTGAAAAGGAACATCAGCAAACTAATATTAATGTTAAAATAGAAATGGATGATATGATGACTTGTGACAAGGAAATCTAGACGAAGGCACCACCCTCAGGGGTGATAAGGGTTCTGAACTCAAAGCAACGCAATAAGAAAGTTCAGGTAAAACTACCGGCCTCCATTGTTGCATGGAGAAGAGATCCAAAGATAGTGACCTTGTGCAAGGGATTGAAACAGGCTCAGCAAGAAGCAGAAAGGCTTAGAGAGCAAACGGTCCCTCGTGAGAAGTATGAAGAACTCCAACAACAACTAAGGAATGTCAATCAATCCGAAAGCCAGGCCTTTGAAGGATGGTGAAAGGAACAAGAGAAGGTTGCAAAGGTAACTCGTAGGCTAGATATTGTTATCAAGCAGATGGATACCTTGTGTTCTTTATACAATGACGTTTTATCATGTAGGGCCCCTGCCAAAAACTATCCTTTGTTTTTACTAGAACGGTATTTACAATTAAAAATAAAAGTTGTTAAAGCAGGCGCCCCTATACAAATTAACATTGTCAATGACTTTATAGACTGCTGTAAACATTATGGGGTGAAGGTCCAGAGATTGCTGTGTGAATTCTATTTGCATAACCTCTTGCTAGATTAGGAGACTGAGCTGAACCCTGGCCCTTTTGTTGGAGACATCTAATTGCAAGCATTCATCTCATTCGGGGTTAATCAGATTAAATGGCTCAAAGCCTATAATACTTTCCTGAGGCAGGAAAATGGCCTAGATTTGTGGGTAAGGGCTGAGCCTAGGGACCCAGTGCAGTTGTGGAAAGCACATAGAAACCTCATGAGGACTCTGGGTGTCATTGAAACGTTAGGACCCATGCATGAGGCACTCATTCGACAAAGTTTAGAATATTTTCTTTCTATCAAAGACCTCGCCATTGATGCAACCAAATTTTGGTACCGAATCTCTAATCCAAACATCCAGCTCAGGGAACCGTTTAAGTATGAGAATTTTGAATTAGCTGCCAACCGTTTGAACCTCTATGGCGAAAGCATTTTGAGAGCAGGGCCATCCTGGTTAGGATATAGATTCCGCAGTCCAATTATAGAGCGCCCTGTACCTGGATATCAAGCCCTGTATGAGATGCCTGAGGGTCAAACAGGCCAGTTCTTTGACTACCTAGTCACTCACCACGGCTGTAGGCCTCCGCATGAGATTCCTTCTCCAGCCTATTCTCTCACTGCCTTGCATGTCAACTACAACGTTTTCATGAGGGCATGAAACAGGGTAAGCAGGGGGGTGTGTGGAGTACTAAAAAGGTATGTTTTTGATGATCATTTCAGTGGCTTTTCAGTGGAACTTGTGAACCTTTTTGCATCATGAACTTGGAAAACAATAAAGAATTATAACAAAACATGTGGGATTAATATGCAAGACTTAACCACTGATAGTTTTCATTCTCCTGTGCAGCAAAGGGTGAAAACGAGGAGCTGTTGTTCCAAAGAAAAAGACAAGAACATGGTAGCTGTTATCCCTTTGACGGGGGACCGAGTGCAAACAAGGCTAAGCAGATCAAAGAAAATCGACCCGGAAAAGGAGGAGAAGACACCAGCTCGGTGGAGGAGAAAAGAAGTGATTAAGGATTAACAGTTTGGAAAATCCCTCAAGATCTTTGATCCTGAGGGATCGATGCTTTATCTATATTGTTACTTAGACATCTCCGCCATCACCCTTATATAAAGGGACAACACTGTTAGCTTTGGGGGATTATGCTTTTATGTAATTTTTGTTAAAGATCAAACTTTGATCATCGAGTCTCGTTGAGAACTGGTTCATTGTAATTTTTTTTTATGCATTAAACTTGGTGATTATCTTATCTCTGCGTCTGGATTAACTTAAGGCGGTGTACCCTTGGAGGCTAAGGGCCCGGCCCCGGAGGACACTTGCTTCTGTATCACTACGATTTGATTTCTGCGTGTTTTGCTTATCGTCGTTATTTGGTAATCTAATATGCTTTATAAGTTGACATCACATGCTTTGTTAAGATTAATTCATTAAGGTTTTTACAGACAGAACTGTTGTATTGACTCTGCATTATATTACTGATCCATTCCGAGTTGATTGAATGTTATTAGTCTTGACTGAATATTATTACTGTTCTGTTACAAAGCTTTTATGTTGTACATTCATGTTATAGAATTTATCCGAAAGTTGTGTTCTTTACGATCCAGGAGTAATGTTGTTCCATTTTGAAACACAATCGTATTCCTGTTAATTAAGATTGATGCTAGATAAAATTACTCTTCAAGTGTGTTGTGCGTGTATATGATTTCCAAGCGTTGTTCCATAACCTATCAGAAATTAATGTTGTTCTATTAGTGTACGCTACTTGATTTGCCTTAAGAATGAAAGATTGATGTTTGATTACGATGAGTGCATTTGAGTTAGTAGATTAAGTTTGATTACTTCACGCGAGACTTAGTTGTTTGATTTCTGTTCCATTTCAAAATTGCTGTCCCATTTTATCATTGTTGTTCCATTCCGGATTTGTTGTCCGATTTCTTATTTGTTGTTCCATTTTTCTATCTGCCGTTTCATTTACTCGCATTTGTTGTTTTGGTGTGAGAGACGATCTGTGGCTGTAGTGAGCCTCGGAATTTACTGTCTAGCTCCCAGACCCGTGGTCCATGCTCTAATTTTCTTTCCATCAGTTTCCAAAGGGACGGGCTATCGCTGTCGAACCCTTGACTGATAAGTTGCCCAGTTTCTGAGTGTGTGATTTATTCCTTTAAAGTAACTTAGTTATAGACAAGCATCCGTTTACTCTTGTATTTTGGAACGATGTAATACTAGCATTACTCTGACAAATGATAGCCTCAGACTGAGACACTCTTTGAAATAACAAAACGCTCTCGGATTGACATATTAATGTGAGGTAATTAGAGGTGAAAGAGACCCTTTTTATAGCTCTACAGAGATGTGTCATCTTTGGGTAGCCGATGAAGGATCTGGGTGAAGTTATCCATCATGGAATTCCTCTATCATTCAAGGGCTTCTTTGAGCAAGATTTTGAAAGGAGGGCTTCGTCTTTCTTCTCTTCCACCATGGGAGGCCATCAGGATTTGCAAGGCTAGTATTGCAAAGGTTTGACCGGTTCGAGCCCTAACTCCTTATATCTCGACCTCGTTAGGGACATGCAAAGAAAAATAGAGAAAGAGCATATCGCTATGATATCACTGATCCGAACTTAAACAGTGATCCGAATTGGATCCATGAAGCAGAGTTACCAACAAACCATGACTGTACCAGGTCAAGACAGGCTTCAAATAATTAAGAGTAGTGATCAAAAATACCTCGAATAGTGGCAGTTAGCAGCCAGAGTGGAACGAGGAGGACCTTGGTCAAAGCGCGCTGACCAAGGCCCATGGAGACTACATAGGAGGCGAAACTAGGCCTTGGGAAGCCCATATCGGGAAAAGGAGGCAGTTTTTGATGCAAAACCCCTCGAGAAGGAGAGGCCCCGAGCGCTCGGTCACACAGGAGCCATGAAAACCATGGGAAAAAGGCTAAAGGCAAAGGCAGGATCCACGCTCCAAAAACCAATGGTATTTATTGGGGGCACCCTTGGGCCGTAAGCATTTTTGGTGAAAACGGAGCGATTCCACTCAGTGGCCGACGCGTGCCAAGTGGAGGAGAGAGAAAACCACTGCTCATCGTGTGCTAACGGTCGAGCAAGTCAACTGTGTGAAATGTACGAATGGCGTCGGATCTGGAGGCCCCACATCCAACAGCTGAGATCACACCCGATGGGAAATCTAGAATCGACAGGGGATTAAGCCACGATATATAATAATTTGACGTCTAATTTGGCCGCTAAGGTGGTAGATGACTCATTCCATGATGTAACGAAAAAAATGAACTGAAGAATCATGTTGGCGCAGTTCTAGGACGACAAGTGGCCACTCCCTATGAGCCTGATGATGATTCTGAGACATGGACTCCAAATGAAGCTGTAGCAGGCGATCCGATGGGAAGTGGAAGGGGAATCAAATAGCCATGAGATCGAATGGCATTAAAGCCATGAACATACAAAGCAGAGGACACTAAAACATCGAGAGGGAGACGAAGAGGAAAAGGAAGAAGATGGAGAAAACAAAGAAAGACAGTGAAGCAAAAGAAGCAGAAAGAAGATAGAGGGCCGAGTTGACCAAAGGCAGCATCGAGCACCAAAGAGCTTGAGAGATTCAAGCCATCCCTGAGAGGATTTATCAGGACTGATCACCACACTGGGCTCTTTCCATCAAAGACCAGAGAGCTCAAAGAGCTGGTGAGGAAAAGAGTTTGTGCACTCTAGTGGCTTGGGGAATCCAAGAGCCAACCTGCCAAGAAAATTCTGTTTCAAGAGACTCATATTGAGCTCCTTCATTGTATTTCTCTGCTTTAAGACACAATAAAAGAAGGCCACCACAGAGAGCCGGACCAGAGATGTAGCCCTGGAGAATAGGGTGAACTCCTTATTAAATTATTGTGTTCTTATATTTGCTTACCGTATTTCTCTGTTGTTTTCCATTTCGAGTGTCTATGTATTTGCAATCTGATCGAACCGTTGCCCAAATAACATAGACACACACCAACACATGAGTCTATAATACCTTCATGTAATAAATCTTTAACTGAGATCACTCATAGGGTGATTTTCAGATCAAGTGGTATCAGAGCTTTAGGGCTGTAAGGTTAGACAAGCTTGTCTTGGCTTAGCTGTTAAATTCTCACTAGATCAAAGTTCAAATTAGGAGAAGGTGAGTTGGTCAAAACTAATCCTGAAATTGGGAGAGTCTATCCTCGGAAGACAATGTTAGAGGAAGGTTCTGTGGGGCCAGACCCTCAATTCATAGAAAGTTTCCTAGCTATAAAGTCCATGGTAGAAGAAATGTATAGGGACTTTAGAAAGCATAAGGATGAAGATTCAACAGGCTCTAAACAAGACAAAGAAGAAGATGAGTCTCACTTCCATGACCACTCCAAAGGAAAAGGGAAAGAGGAAAGCTTTCTCACACCTCCTAATAGCCTTGTGCATAACAAGAAAGCATCCTTAATCAAACTAGATGTTAAATTTGATTTGCCTATATATGATGGAGAGTTAAATGCAGAAAAGTTAGACAATTGGATTAGACAAATTGATGTTTATTGCAGATTACAGAACATCGACTCAGACAAGAGCAAGATTCAGTTGGAAAGCCTATGCCTAGGAGGCACTGCCTTGGTTTGGTGGGAAGGCAGAACCCAAGGTGATATGAAAGGACATGGTAAGACTATCTATGTCTGGAATGAATTTCTTTCTACAATCAAAAAGCAGTTCTACCCATTGGCCTACATGCATCAAGCCATGATGAGTTGGCAAACTCTTTGGTAGTTGAAAGGGAAAGTGTGCAAGGGTACACTCAATAATTTAGAAAGAGAGCATTGATTCTAGGAATCTCATTAGACTCACCAGAGACTTTGTTGAAGTACATTGGTGGTCTACACAACTACATGAGGCATACCATCCTCATGTTTAATCCCACTAGTATAGATGAGGTATCTATACAAGCTACTGATCTAGAAGCTAAAGGAAAGAATGGAAATCTAGAAGTTGGGGGACCATCCCAACCCACTGCATGCAAGAGCAAGGAGAAAAGAAAGAAGAAGTGGAAGGCAACGAAGGCTAAAACTATACAGAAGAGCAAAGCTTCATGCACTCACTGTAAAAAGGATGGGCATGATGATGAGCATTGTTGGATTCCGCATCCAGAGCTGAGACCTAAAAGTTCAAGGGCAAGAAGAAGAAGATTGCTACAGTTATTCAGAAAGATTTGGGGTCAGGCTCGGGAGATGAAACAACCATTGCAGCCGCAGGTATAAAAGGTAAGAATTCTGAAGCATCTACTAGTAATTCTACTCAATCTGTTATTGATGAAGAAAATGAGAGAAAAAGGCATGAGCTTTTCCATATTCGAGTTGTTTCCAAATATCAAAAGATCGATACTTTGTTTGATAGTTGCTCACAAGTAAATTTAATTTCTAAAGCAATTGTAAAGAAATTTGGATTAGCAACTACACCTTACAAGAAACCATACCCATTAGGATGGTTGAATGATAAAGCACAACTACAAGTGACTAGACAGTGCAAACTCAAGTTTTCTTTTGGGTCAGTATTTGTAGATGAGGTGGAGTTAGACATAATTCCTTTGGATATATGTGGAATTGTTTTAGGAAGTCCTTTCTTGTATGGTAGAAAGGCTATTTTCTATAGAGCTAAGAACAAGTATCTTCTTGTTAAAGATGGAATCGAATACTTTGTAAGAGCTCATAAGCTCAAGAATAATTATACTCTCATAAACTCAGGGCAAATGAAAAGAATGATAAATTCATGCAAATGATTCTTACTGATGGTTTTAAAGGAAATAAACCTGATAAAACCAATGTATTTGAGGGGTTGTAATGCTAAACAGCAAGCTAATATAGAAAAGGTTGTTTCAAAGTATGATATCTTGTTTCAAGAACCTAAAGGTCTGCCACCCAAAAAGTAAATAGTACATGATATTATTTTGCAACAAGATGTTCCATTACCTAACATTGGAATGTACAGGTTGTCAGCTTTAGAGAATGCTGAAATCAAGAAGCAGGTGCAGGAATTGCTCGAGAAGGGGTTCATCAGGCCGAGCACATCACCATGTGGTTCACCAATGGTTTTGGTGAGAAAGAAAGATGGCTCATGTAGAATGTGCATTGACTACCGAGCACTGAATAAGATAACAATCAAAAATCGTTATCCCCTTCCTCGTATAGATGATCTTTTAGATCAATTGAAGGAAGTTGTTTATTTCACCAAGCTAGACTTGCACAGTGGATACCATCAGGTCAGAGTTTCAGAACAAGATGCATGGAAGACTACTTTCAAAACAAAGCAAGGATTATATGAGTGGTTGGTTATGCCTTTTGGCTTAACTAATGTTCCTGCTACTTTCATGAGATTAATGAATGATGTACTCAGACCTTTTCTTGATGATTTTGTTATTGTGTATCTGGATGACATTATGATTTTTAGTAAAACATGGGAAGAACATTTAAAGCATGTTAAGCAGACACTAGATGTGTTAAAAAGAGAAAAACTTTATGTTAAACTCTCAAAATGTGAATTTGGCAAAACATCTCTAAATTACTTGGGTCATATAGTAAGGGGTGGTGAATTGAAGATAGATGCCTCTAAAGTGGCAGTCATTGTAAAATGGCCTAAGCCCAAGTCTGCTACAGAAGTGAGAATCTTCTTAGGAGCAGCACAATATTGGAGGAAGTTCATTTCTAACTTTTCCTCAATTACAACTCACTTACATGCTTTAACAAGATTAAACAAGGTATTTTAGTGGGGAGGCAAACATCAGAAAGCCTTCGACACCTTGAAAGAAAAGATTAGTACGGCACCTGTACTAGCACTTCCTAATCTGCAAAGACCATTTGAGATCCAAACTGATGCCAATGACTATGCCATGGGAGCAGTGTTGACACAGCACGGTAAACCCATATGTTATCATTCTAAGACTTTTAATCCTACAGTAGTTAACTATCCTACATATGATAAAGAATTGTATGCATTAGTTCAGAGTGTGAAAAGGTGGAAACATTACTTAATGGGCAAAGAGACAGTAATACATACTGATCATCAACCACTTCAATATATACACTCCCAAACTAAGTTGCATCAATCAAGACACTAAAGATGGATGGGTTTTCTACAACAGTTTCACTTAGTCATCAGATATAAAAAGGGCATACATAACAAAGTTGCAGACATGTTATCTAGACCCATTATAAATGCATCTACAATACTTAAGCATAATTTTGTGCTACATGAAAGCTACATTGAACAATATGCTCAAGATATAGACTTTAGATATGTATATGCAACTTTGAGTCAAGACAAAAGAGTAGAAGAATTGGATTACCATGTGAAGGACCGACTCTTATACCATTGTGGGAAACTCTGCATTCCACAAACTGAGAGAATAAAGATAATTAGGGAAGCACACACTTCTCTGATATCAGGTTACTTTGGGGTAAGTAAAATAGTTTCACAGCTGCAAAGATTTTTTTATTGGCCAAAAATGAATGAGACGATTTCTAGATATGTAAGAGGGTGTACTATGTGTGCTAAATGCAATCCCAGCAACAGAAAACTAGGCTTGTACACTCCATTACCAGTACCTTCTCACCTTGGGAAAGTGTTTCTATGGATTTTGTTGTAGGACTTCCTAAATCTAAGAAATTTCATGATTATCTGTATGTTTTTGTGGATAGGTTTAGCAAAATGTGTATTTTGATACCTTGTAATAAACAGATTATAGTTGAACAAGCTGCCAAACTGTTCTTTGAACATGTATGGGTTCATTTTGGATTACCCACTTCTATTGTATTTGATCGAGACGCCCGATTTGTGGGGAAGTTTTGGTCAAGTTTGTGGGAACTGATGGACACCAAACTGAAGAAAAGCACAACTTTTCATCCACAAACTGATGGCCAGACAGAAGTAGTTAACAGTACAGTCATCCAATTACTTAGATGATATTGCAGCAAACATCCTAAGCTTTGGGATGAACATTTGTGTTATGTGCAACATGCTTACAACAGAGCCAAACATTCTTCTACACAGAGATCTCCTTCTGAGACCTGTTTTGGTTTCACACCAAGGTCTCCTTTGGATTTTGTCTTTGATAAAGATACCACAATTGAGGGACATAGTGACGTGGACAAGGAAACTAGGTTCATTGAACAAATCCGAGAGATCCACCAAGCTGTACAGGAACAGCTGGAAAAGAGCCAAGCCAAATAAAAGGCTAGGCATGACAAGCATCGGATGGAGCATAGGTTTCAAGTTGGTGACCAGGTCTGGCTATATATCAGCAAGGACAGGATGCAAGGTGAAGGTAAGAAGCTAAAACCTATCAGGTATGGACCTTTCAAAATACTTGAGAATATTGGTGAGAATGCTTTTCGCCTTGATCTACCAACTTACATGCACATATACTCAGTCGTAAATGCAGATTGCTTGAGATTGTTTGAACCCTCACTGATTGAGGATCCTGAAGAGCAAAGTCATTTTCCTTCCATTGATGACCTGCTACTAGAATATCTTAATGAATTGCAGGAAGACACAGTGTTGGATAGGAAGGTGAGGACGACGCGCAGAGAGATGTTGAGTACTTCATAGTAGGGCTCAAAGGATCAAAGCTGAGCAGTGCAAAGTGGATTGAGATTGGACAAGTGAGAAAACAGTACCCTCACTTAGTCAATTCTTGAAAACCAACTTTTGGTGGTCCAAAATATTTTCAGTGGGAAGGTCGTGATCCGAATTAGATCCATGAAGAAGAGTTACTAGCAAACCGTGACTGTATCAGGTCAGGACAAGCTTCAAAGAATTAAGAGCAACAATCAAAAACACCTTGAATAGTGGAAGTTAGCAGCTAGCGTGGAACGACAAGGACCTCGGTCAAAGCGCGCTGACCGAGGCCCATGGAGACTGCGCAGGAGGCGAAACTAGCCCGTGGGAAGCCCGGATCGAGAAAAGGAGGCAGTTTTTGATGCACAATTAGCTAGGCAAAACCCCTCGAGAAGGAGAGGCCCCGAGTGCTCAGTCACATGGGAGTTGGGAAAACCATGGGAAAAAGGCTAAAGGTAAAGGTGGGACCTGCGCTCCAAAAACTGGCAGTATTTATCGAGGGCACCTTTGGGCAATAAGCAGTTTTGGTGAAAACGGAGCGATTCCACTCAGCGGCCGAAGCGTGGCAAGCAGAGGAGAGAGAAAACTGCCGCTCATCATGCGCTAATGGTCAAGCAAGTCAACCATGCAAAATGTACAAATGGCGTCGGATCTAGAGGCCCCATATCTAATGGTTGAGATCGCGCCCGATGGGAAAGCCGGAATTGACAGGGGTTTAAGCCACGATATATAAGAATTTGACGTTCGATTTGACTGGTAAGGTCGCAGATGACTCATTCCACGACGTAACGGAAAAACCGAACCGACGAAGCAAGTTGGTGCAGTTGCAAGAGGACAAGTGGCCACTCCCTGTGAGCCTGATGATGATGTCGAGACAGGGAACTCCAAGCGAAGCTGTAGCAGGTGATCCGACAGGAAGTGGAAGGGGAATCGAACAGCCATGAGATCGAATGGCCTTAAAGCCATGAAGAAATGAAGCAGAGGACACCGAAACACCTAGAGGGAGATGGAGAGGAAAAGGAAGAAGACAGAGAAAACAAAGAAAGACAGTGAAGCAAAAGAAGCAGAAAGAAGACAGAGGACTGAGTTGACCAAAGGCAGCGTCGAGCACTAGAGAGCTTGAGAGATTCAAGCCATCCCTGAGAGCATCTGTTAGGACTAAGCAACACACTGGGCTCTTTCCATCAAAGACCAGAGAGGTCAAAGATCTGGTGAGGAAAAGAGTTTGTGCACTCTAGTGGCTTGGGGAATCCAAGAGCCAACCTGCCAAGCAAATTATGTTTTAGGAGACTCATATTGAGCTCCTTCATTGTATTTCTCTACTTTAAGACACAATAAAAGAATGCCACCACTAAGAGCTGGACCAAAGATGTAGCAATATGATCGATCCGTTGCCAAAATAACATAGACACACACCAGCACATGAGTCTATAATACCTTCATGTAATAAATCTTTAACTCAGATCACTCATAGGATGATTTTCAGATCAAGTGGTATCAGAGCTTTAGGGTTGTAGGGTTAGACAAGCTTGTGTTGTCTTAGATGTTGAATGCTCACTAGATCAAAGCTCAAATTAGGAGAAGGAGAGTTGGTCAAAACTAATCCTGAAATTGGGAGAGTCTATCCTCGGAAGACAATGTCAGAGGAAGGTTCTGTGGGGCCAGACCCTTAATTCAGAGAAAGTTTCCTAGCTATAAAGTCCATGGTAGAAGAAATGTATAGGGACTTTAGAAAGCATAAGGATGAAGATTCAATAGGCTCTAAACAAGACAAAGAATCAGATGAGTCTCACTTCCATGACTACTCCAAAGGAAAAGGGAAAGAGGAAAGCTTTATCACACCTCCTAATAGCCCTGTGTAGAGCTATAACTAGGGTCTCTCACACCACCAATTATTCCACATTATTAAGTCAATCCGGGATCGTTTTGTTCTTGCAAGGAGTAACTCAATCCGAGGTTGTTCTGTCCAAGTAGTGCTCGGTAGTATAGCGTTCTAATAACTTGAAAGGAAACAAACACTAAGCTGTAACTAAACCAATTCAGGAAATGAAATCACACAAGGCAAATGATCAGTCAAGGGTACGGAACCAATAACCCTTCCCTTTAGAAACTGATAAAGAAAGAAAACCAAAGCATGGGCTTATAGGTCAGGGAGCTAGGCAGCGTCTTGCTGGGCTCACGACAGCCTTAGGCCTGCTATCACGCAAAAGCAATAAAGGCAGATTGGAAAAAGTAAACTGGAACAGCAATTCTTAAAATGGAACAGCAGTAAAGAAATGGAACAACAGTAATGAAATGGAACAGCAAACTATCATAAACAGGAAACGTCAATCATATAAAATGGAACAGCGAACCCAAATGGAACAGCAACCCAAATGGAACAGCAAATCCAAATGGAACAGCAAACCCAAAAGGAACAACAAATCCAAATGGAACAACAACTCCAAATGGAACAGCAAACCCCGAAGTATGTACACGGTCTATACTACTGCAGCGATCCGAGAGTAATGTGTGATGTGACTGTGTTTCTGAACAAAATAATATTATCTTCAAGCCTCACAAATACTTATTTCATATGAATCCAATAATGATAACATTCATACCAATAACTTGCTGTAGAAATGGATGCAATTCGAATAGATTCAGTTTGTGTAATACAGAGACGTGAATTAAAGAACTTATTCAGATTCAAATATTAATTAAGAAACATAGTCTATCAGAGCAAAGAGATATCGGATTACTGTAATGAAAGAAATATGCAAACCACACAAATCACCGTATGATACAACAGCGAGTGACCGTCGGAGCTGGGCCCTTGGCTACGATGGTACACTGCTTAGAGTTACTTCAGATGTAGAAACGAAGTGAACACCAAATCCTTTATATTGATTGCATTAACAAAAGTGTACAAAATCAGATCTTACAAAAGCTCAGTGATCAAAATCGTTCTGAGTTTTTAATTATAATAACAGTCGTCTCTCACGCTCGGTGGCGTGGTACCTTTATATAACAGAAATGACGGAGATGTCTAGATATAAAAGATAAACTTAAAGCAACGATCCCTCAGGATCGAAGATCCTGAGGGATTCGCTATTCGTTCAAGTCTCCTCTTTCCTTCTTGCGTTCTCCGTCACGATATCCTGCGTCCTTTTCCTGGATTATTCGGCTCCAATTTTGCTTGATCTTGTCCGCATCCGGTTCCCTGTCGACGGGGCAGCAGTTACTTTCCTTGCGCTTCTCGTTTTTACTCGATAATCCCCTATTTCCGCGTCCTTCTGCATAGAAAACATCGATTATTAGTAATTGAGCTTCGTTTGCCCATTTTCACACAATTTACCAAAACCCTTATGTTTTTAGGCTCAATATGCAGAAAAGATTAGAAATAGTATTGAAAAACCACTAGATTACTTATCAAAAAGCATACCTTCCAGGTGCTCCACACACCCCCCTGCTTACCCTGTTTCATGTCCTCATGAAAACGTTGTAATTGACATGCAGGGCTGTGAGAGAGTAGGCCGGAGAAGGGATCTCTCGAAGAGGCCGACAACCATGATTAGCAACTAGATGGTCAAAGAACTGGTCTAACTGATCTGCAGGCATCTCATATAGAGCCTGATATCCAGGTGCAGGATGCCAAACAATTGGGCTGCGAAACCGATACCCCAACCAAAATGGGCTTGCTCGCAGAATCCGTTCCCCATAGAGACTCAATCAACTGGCAGCCAATTCAAAATTCTCAAAGTTAAAGGGTTCCCTGAGCTGGATGTTTGGGTTAGAGGTTCGGTATCGAAACTTTGCAGCATGGAAGGCCTGGTCTTTAATAGTGAGGAAATACTCCAGACCATTTCGGATCAAGTCTTCATGCATGGGACCTAATATCTTCATGACACCTGGGATCCTCATCATACTCCTATGCTCTCTCCATAATGCTGCTGGGTCCCTAGGTTCAGCTCGTACCCAAAGGTCTAAACTATTTTCTTGCCTCTGAAAGATGTTGTAAGCTTTAAACCATTTTAACTGATTCACCCCAAATGAGATAAAGGCTTGAAATTGTATATCGCCAACGAAAGGGCCAGGATTCAAATCAATTTCCTGGTCTAAGACAAGGTTGTGCAAGTAGAATTCACATAACAATCTTTGAACTTTAACTCCATAGTGCTTGCAGCAATCTATAAAATCATTAACAGTGTTGATATGGATGGGTGCTCCTGCCCTAACAACTTTTATTTTTAATCTCAAATAACGTTCAAGCAAAAACAAAGCATAATTTTTAGCAGGGGCTCTACAAGTCAAAACATCAGTATACAAGGAACACAAGGTGTCCATCTACTTAACAACACTATCTAGTCGACGAGTTACCTTAGCAACCTTTTCCTGCTCCTTCTGCCATCCTTCAAAGGCCTGGCTTTCAGACTGACTGATGTTTTGAAGTTGCTGTTGGAGCTCCTCATATCTTTCCTTGGGGACCGTCTGTTCTCGCAACTGCTCGGCCTCCTGCTGGGCTTCCTTCATCATTTTATGCAAGGTCCTGGTTTTCGGGTCTTTCTTCCAGGCAGCCGTAGAAGCTGGAAGTTTGACCTGGACCTTCCTATTGCGTTGTTTCGAATTTAGGACCCGAATTACACCTGAGGGGGGTGTTTCCGTTTGAACCTCTTTGCTATCCATCTCCTTTTTTATGCGAACAAAGGGTTGGTGTGGTCTTCCTACCACCGGAGCCTCTTGTTGTTCCATTGGACTGTCCATTCGTTCCTCCGGGCCAGATGGAACAGCAGTTTCGATTGGAACAGCACCCTGTTCCTCATTTACATTCGGAACAGCGGACTGTTCCTCAACAGTAGGTCTCCTGATGGGGTTTCGTCCTTCAAAACGAACCCTAACCCTCGGGGTTCTTGCTGCTGTGGTCCTTTTCTTTTGCCTTGCAGTTTTTTGTATTCTCAGACTGGCTTTCAACATTCTGATTTTTTGCCGAAGTCTGGCTATCGTGCCCAGCATCCTCTGGTGCTTCTTCTTCAATTTTGCAATTTCCCTAGCCTCGGCAGAGGGTTTGGCCTTTAATTTTACTCCTTCTTCCTCTCCCGGAACATCTTCCGGTGCCCTGAGGACAGATTGTCCCGAATTGATGTCTTCTGCTTCATTACCGGGCAGGTTTTCTTCCCCTGCTTCTTCTGCATGCCCTTCTTCAGGTAACTCTTCTTCTGCGGGACCATCAGGGATGCCTCCTGGACTGGAGGCTTGGCCGTATTCTCCCATGTTGGCCAGAACTGCTGCCAATTCCTCTTCTCCTGGATGGTCTTGCAACGGGCTTCCCATAGATTGTGCATTTTCTTCCCCAATTCCTTCTCCTGGCTGGTTAGTTCCAGCCTCTAATTGCTCAGCATTTCCTTTGGGTAATTCACCTTCCTCTTCCGAAGGTTCATCCTCGATTTCGATTGTTTGGGTTGCAGTTTTCTGAATCTTTTCCAACCTTCCCCTTATAAGAACCAATCGAGCTGACTTCCTGGGTCTTTCAGGCAGGTTGGGAGTGCCAACAGGTTCTCTAGGTTCTTCTGGTCGTTCCGGCGTATCGGAGGATCGCTTCCGTTTCGACACAGCATGTTTTTCTGCCGTCGACTTCTTACGTTTCTCTGATTGTTCCGGCGTGCTAGAGGACTGCTTTCGTTTTGAAACAACCCGCTTTTCTGCCGCTGGCTCCTTGTGTTCTTCTGAACGTTCCAGTGTGCTGGAGGTTCGAGGTAAAGCTAGTCCCATTTTGACTGTTTCAACCAATTCCTCCCAAGTGTCTTGTTGTTGGGCAAGACTGTGGCTTATTATTAGTCGAATCAGTCCGTGGTGGCTAACAACCGTCTCCGTGTGCTGAGCTTTCTTCAAACTTCGGGCCGCATCATGTAATAATGAATTTAAAAAGGCAGAGAGATTTACAGAGCATTTTCCCTTCAAAACAGCTAGAAGTTTTAAGTGACGAGCCCTTACCACATCTTTCCTCCACTCGCAGGTGATATAGCTCTACACTATTTTCGCCAGCTCGGTCCAGGGTTCCCCCAGTGTCGTTGGCAGAACTCCTTTCCCTTTGACTGTCAGACTTTGGCCTTCGCTTTGGAAAATTTCCATTGCTTTCTGCAGTCTTTCCTTCTTCAGCTCCCATCTGGGTCCAACAGCTGGTAATCCTGAGGTTTCTGCAATGATGTCCTCCGTGACTTCTATCCACTTTCCTCCGACTATAGAGTGGTTTTCCTGCAGATTTTGCAGGAATTCCAACGCTACAGCCTCGTTCGATTCTTGCAGGCGGTTGAAGTAATTCAACCATCCTGCATTTTCCAGAATTTCGCGGGCAGCATCAGACGCGATCAGCTTGTGCGGTTCACTTCGGATTGTTTTCCCGCCCATAGCTTACTCTCAGAAATGAACTCGGGAATGGAACAGCAACTGTCCGCAGTATTTACCGAACAGAGAGGATACTCGATGCTATTTTAGGAAGGATTTTCGCAGAGCATGCATCAAAGAGAAAGATCGTGGGTGGCAGTCCGTAGAATGAGATCATCATACCGTTAAATCGTGTTGTTATTTTGCCCGAATGATGTGCAGCCACGTAACCATTGGAGTAATGAGGTCACCTCCCCCCCCGCGATCTGATAGGCTGCCCCCAGCCGTCAAAGAGAGGAGCAGCAGCCAGTCGGGAGTCAAATCATAAAGTACAGCAGGTGGAAATTATGCCATGTTGTAAAAAGACAGTGAAGTACCGAAATCGAGGCAGAAAAATGGATCGCTTTTAAGATAAGCCAGTGTGATATAATGAGGAACCGAGGGTTGGACGTCTATCAACCGTACGAAGTCTCCAGTAGTCATTGTCAATTCCGTTGCCATGATTGGTGATAATACTCATGCGATAATTATATCAGGGTGTGACATATGATACATGCAAAGGAAATAAATGACAAACAGACTTAATATCATACCTGTTGGTGTAAATATTACGACTCCAATGCCATTAACAGAGCTCTGCTGCCAACAGGTGTTCATAACCTTGGCAAAGTTGTTTATCTCACCCTCCGGAACCATTATCCTTTGTGTATGTACTGAAGAGTGCTTCGTCAAAATGCAGGCCATTATGCTGGCTTGGTGACCAGATAACCATAATGCCATTCACAAGGTAGGCACGAAATGTGGTCAGGCCGACTCGTGATGAGACCTCCTGTTCCAAGGTTTGCTTATTATTTTTCCTTTGGACCATATCCCTGGTGTGGTGGCCGTAATGGGAATGCCACTTCGCTTCCATCCTTATGATCATGGTAGGCTGGCTCTGAATGAGACCCCCTATCCTGCATTTGACGATTTCATATCTTTAATTTTATTTTTTCTTTTGTTCTTCTTTTGCAGCACACTTCTTTTTCTTTGTTCAATTACACATAAGGGTGGCTCCACACTCCTTAAGAGCGGGGAATGGTGGAAGAAGTCTTACAATCCCAATAGACAGATATAAATGTTTGCTCATATTCCTCAATGATGATCAAGGAAGTTTTTAGGGAAATTGACATGATAAAAATTGCCAAACCATGGTTCGGGAACAAGATAATGACAGTAAAGACGAAAGTTAGTGTCGCTCCTCTTATCTTCTTATATCTGCTGACTGTTAAAACAATAGCGATTTATGATATGCAGGTTTCGGTATAACATGCTTTTATGTTCATTGCATAATGTCATTGCTATATCTAAAGGATTTAGGAGAGCATAATCGCAAGACGTCCAAATAGATGGTGTCTTCTCTATACTGAGCATGTGGATGATTCGTCTTGCGGAAAATAGCGGAATTAACGACATTCTGCATCTAAAAAAAAGGAATATGCGAGTGCTGTTCCTTTTTGCAAAGGAACAGCAAAGCACAAAGAGTGTTGTTCCTTTTCGCAAAGGAACAACAAAAATCCACACGGGCTGTTCCTTTTCGCAAAGGAACAGCAAAAATCCACACGGGCTGTTCCTTTTTGCAAAGGAACAGCAAAAATCCACACGGGCTGTTCCTTTTCGCAAAGAAACAGCAAAAATCCACACTGGCTATTCCTTTTCGCAAAGGAACAGCAAAAATCCACACGGGCTGTTCCTTTTCGCAAAGGAACAGCAAAGCCCAAAAAGTGTTGTTCCTTTTCGTAAAGGAACAACAAAAACCAAAAAGTGTTGTTCCTTTTCGCAAAGGAACAACAGAACAAAAAGTGTTGTTCCTTTTCGCAAAGGAACAGCAGAACAAAAAGTGCTGTCCCTTTTTGCAAAGGAACAGCAGAACCAAAAGTGCTGTTCCTTTTCGCAAAGGAACAACAAAAATTCCAAAACGCCAAAGTGCTGTTCCTTTTTGCAAAGGAACAACAAAAATTCCAAAACACAAACGTGCTGTTCCTTTTCGCAAAGGAACAGCAAAAATTCCAAAACGCCAAAGTGCTGTTCCTTTTTGCAAAGGAACAGCAAAAATTCCAAAACACAAACGTGTTGTTCCTTTTCGCAAAGGAACAACAAAATAAAAAGTGTTGTTCCTTTTCGCAAAGGAACAGCAAAGCAAAAAGTGTTGTTCCTTTTCGCAAAGGAACAACAAAAACAACAAGTTCTGTTCCTTTTTACAAAGGAACAGCAAAACACCAAAGGTGTTGTTCCTTTTAAAAAGGAACAGCAAAATCAAACCAGTGCTGTGCGAAATAAGGTAACCAAAATACTGCAAACAAAAGATAAAAAGAACATATGTACAGGATATTATGTACAAATTACGAAAAACAAATTGCTTAAGTTATGGGTGAGGAAGATTTCACTTCCTCTCCTAGGATCTCCAAATCAGTGTCTTGCTGAAGCTGTTGACGAAAGGATTCCCGAGTAAGGGGTCTTCGATAGAGACGAACTCGGTGGCCATTTACTTTGAACGTATGTCCAGAACCGTCAATCGTGGTCAGAGTGAGGGTCCCATTGTCGTGCACCTTCTGGATCTCATATGGTCCTAGCCAGCGAGTCTGGAGTTTCCCTGGGAAGTCCTGGAACCGAGAATCGTATAACAGAGCCCAGTCTCCTTCATGGAAGACTTTATTCTTTATAAGTGCATCGTGCCACTTAGCTCGCTGCTGTTGGATTAATGCTGTGTTTTGTAATGCAGAGAGCCTAACCTCATCCAATTCGTTGATTTGTCGTAGTCGATTGATCTGTGCCTCATTCAGATCTAGGCCGACCTCTTGTGCAGTTCGTAGTGTTTGGATCTCAAATTCGATAGGAAAAATTGGTTGTTTCCCAAACACCAATTGATAAGGTGAATAGCCTGTCGTACTTCTCCATGTGGTTCTATAAGCCCACAGAGCTTCAGGTAGCCGAGCAGCCCAATCACGCCTGTGTGATGCGATGGTCTTTGTTAAGATTGACTCAATTATCTTGTTATTGTTTTCTACTTGTCCATTTGCCTGCGGATGGTAGGGGGTAGTAATCTTATGTTGGACATGATAATTGTTAAGTGTTGCAGCTAGTTTGTTTCCAACAAATTGTGGTCCACCATCTGTAATCACTTCTCTTGGAAGTCCGTAACGTACAAACAAATGGAACAAAAATTGTATTACCGAATCTTCTGTAGCCCTAGCTAATGATTCAGCCTCAACCCATTTAGTAACATAGTCTGTTGCTACCAAAATGTATGTCCTTTGGTTTGAGGGTGGATTAATGGGTCCGACGAAATCGAGAGCCCATCGTTCAAATGGCTCAATAACCAGTTGTGGTCTCAGAGGCATTTCATCAGCTTGACCAGGTTTTCCTGCTCGCTGGCAGCTATCACAGGCCTGCACAAATTTTTTCGCGTCCTTAAAGATTGTGGGCCAATAGTACCCTGCCTGTAGTATCTTATGTGTTGTTCTCTTGTCGGCAAAGTTCCCCCCGCATGGTCCACTGTGACAAGCCTTTAAGATGTCTAGGATCTCATCCTCTCGAATACACCTTCTGATTTGCATGTCTGCCCCTGTATGGAATAAATGGTCTCCAATCCACGAAAATCGTGTGCTTTTTTGAACAATTTGTTTTCGTTCCTGAGGGGTTAGGTGTTTGGGTAACTTACCCACTGCAAGGTAATTGGCGACGTCAGCATACCAGGGTGTGCGAACGGCAATGGCAAACAGATGTTCATCAGGGAATTGATCTTCCACGGCTGCTGCTTCGCTTGATTTGGGTATTCTTGAGAGGAAGTCGGTTACAGGGTTCTCCTTGCCGGGTCGATCCTTAATTGTGATGTCAAACTCCTGCAACAGGATCAACCATCGAGTTACTCTAGCATTCGTGACAGGTTTGTTTGCTAGATATTTAATAGCAGAGTGATCTGTATATAACACAACAAGGTAACCTGTAATATAATGCCTAAATTTATTAACAGCATGGATTACGGCCAAAAATTCATTTTCAGTAACAGTATAATTGAGTTCGGCAGATGATAAATTCTTGCTAATATAGCAAATAGCGTATGGCTTATTATCCTCTTCTTGTCCTAGGACTGCACCGATTGCTGTATCCGAGGCGTCCGATGAGATCTGGAATGGCAGATTCCAGTTTGGTCCTCGAAGGACTGGAGCAATTGACAGCAACTTTTTCAATTCTCTAAAAGCCTGGTCGCATCTATCTGTCCACAAAAAATCGACATTACCTGTCAGAGCATACAGAGGTGCTGCAATTCGTGAATAATGTTCTATAAAACGTCTGTAATATCCGGAAAATCCAAGGAAACTACGTACCTCTGTTTGAGTAGTGGGGGTAGAGATGAGCAAAAGAATCTGAATTTTAGCAGGGTCTACCTGGATGCCAGCTGCTGAAATGTAGTGCCCTAGGATGATTCCTTCCGTCATCATCATGTAGCACTTCTCGTGGCTCAGGCAGAGTCTGGTAGCAATGCAGCGTTGTAAAACTTTTTCCAGGGTATCCAGAGCTGGATCAAATTCATCCCCATACGGTGTGAAGTCGTCCATATACACCTCAAGTCCATCATTTATTAGATCTGCAAAAATACTGAGAATAGCCCTTTGAAATGTAGCAGGGGCGTTACATAGGCCGAAGGGTAATACACGATAGGAAAACGTTCCCCAAGGGCACGTGAAGGTAGTTTTATCCTGGTCTTCAGGGGCAATTTGGATTTGGTTATATCCACTGAAGCCATCCAAAAAGGAGAAAAATTTCTTCCCTGCTAACGTGTCCAATACTTGATCTATAAATGGGAGGGGAAAGTGATCCTTTTGTGTAGCCTTGTTTAACTCCCTGTAATCGACGCAGATCCTCCATTTTCCATTTTTCCTTGGTACCACCACAAGGGGGGAGAGATAGGGTAAATAAAGTTAACATCTAAGAGCTTCTGAAGTTCATCTTTCACTATCTCTTTTAGGTGCGGGTTGAGTCTCCTTTGTGGCTGACGGACAGGTCTTGCGTCTTTCTCTATATAAATGTGATGGGTACATAATTGAGGATCAATCCCCTTCATGTCGGGGTAATCCCACGCAAATGCATCTTTGTATTTTTGTAACAGATTAACAAGTTTTATCTCTTGATCTGGTGTAAGATTGGCATTAATATTCAGAGTTTTACCAGGTTCAATTTCCACTACTTTAGTATTAGCAACATCAGTTACTGGTATTGTCTGATCATGCAGATCTTTTAAGGGATCTTCTTCTAGCTCGTTGTCAAATGCTGCCTCTATCATAAGACACTGCATATGTTTTCTAGCTTCAGTTTGACTAATAAAATTGTTAATGGCGTCGTCTTCTGTTTGATCCTTGAAGTCTAACGCCTTCTGTATGGTTAATGGAGATCTGATGTTGTTAGCGAGATATGATACAGGATAAGGGTTAGTTTTAATCATTGGCAGGCTTGGCTGAGCTGAAGGGTACATAATTAAATTTTTGACATCGGGTCCTTTAGCTATAGTCATGTTTCCCTGCCGGCAGCCAATGTAGGCATCGACAGTAGCAAGCCAGGGTCTGCCTAGGATTAACGGATGTCCATCTAGTCGGGTTTTAGGATTAATTACCAGGAAATCTGTGGGATACTCCCATGAATCTACGGAAACCATGACATCGTTCAGAGTACCTTCTGGTCGAACCACAGATCGATCTGCCAATTCTAACAGAGTAGAGGTAGGTTCTACTGACGTAATGCCAAGCTTTTGGCAGGTGGAGGTTGTCAAAATGTTGATTGCAGCTCCCAGGTCGACTAGAGCGTTAGTCAGGGTTTGGCCATAGATTTGAACGGTTACAATTGGGTTCCCGGGATCTTCATATTTGATAGGTGTTTCCTTTCCTGATAATAGGTCGGATAAAGTACCAACTACTTGGACTCTAGGGTTAGTATTTGTATTCCTCCTTGATTTTTTGATGCATAATTCCTTTATGGTTTTCGCATATATAGGAATATCTTGTATAGCTTGGAGGAATGGAATCTTTATATACAAATTTTGTAATTCTCCCAGAATGTCAAAGTCTGGAGGTTGTATAGGTCGAGATATGACTAATCGTTCTGGGAAAGGAGGAGAGGATGTGCTTGCTTGTTTATTGTTTTGCTCTTTGTTTTCATCCTTCCGTTGTGGGGGTTGTTCTACAGGTAACTGATTGTCAATATGAACCATTTTGTCTCCCTCTGTTTCGACTATTCGTCCCGATCTTAACTGAAGATCGTTGCACTCCCTTAGGTCAGACTCAATCTCTGATGTGTCTATGATTTGAATGGATTGGACTGGCCTATTATTAGAATTGGGGTTGGGTTGGGCTGGGAGTTGCGGTCTCAGATTAGACTGGGAATTTTGTGGTAAGGCTGGCAGAGTTGGTTGAGGGAGTGGGATTGATCCTGCTGGCTGATATGTCGGTCTTGGCCAGCTTGTCTGCCAGGATGAGCCTTGCGAAGTGGAAGGGGTCCACTGTGGAGGATAGGAACTATTCTGCCAATATGGTGGAGGATAAGGGCAGTTTGGCCAACCGAATTGGGACATCAAAGGATTCGGAGTAGGAAACATTTGAGGTGACCAATTTGAAAACGGGGGTTGGGACTGATTTTGCCACATGTTCTGTTGCTGAGTGTTGAACTGCGGGGGTTGAAAAGAAGAGGAGGGGTCTGAAAAAATACCTGGTTGCCTAGGCTGCCATTGACGACGCTGGTTAACAAAATATGCTGGTTCTGACTCCTCTTCTGCTTCTTTGTATACTGCCTTCAAACCAGGAAGTGAAGGGCAGCTTTCGGTCAGGTGGTCCTTGGTGCAGATAGCACATATTTGGACTGTATCCATCGGGCATTCTTTGTGGCTGTGCTTCTTCCTGCATCGTGGGCAAAATATGGCTAGATTCTGCTCTGCCTCGGCTTGCTTCTGTTTGGCCTGCACAATGTCAAGTTGTGTAGTTAGTGTTCCCAGGATATCAATTTTAAAATTTTCTAGCAAATTTCCAAGTTCCACCCGTGTTACTCCCTCTGTTAATGTTTTGTTATCTCTGGGGAAGCGATCATATTCCGCTGGTTTTATCCTCGTGCTGCCTCTTGAGCTCCTGATACACAAATCAATAATATCAGCAAAATTTTCCTGATAAATGTCTCCTTTCCCCATTATGTTTAACGTTTCGATCCATTGCTCTCTCATACCTCTAATTAATGCAGTTTTCAACACGTTGTCAGGCAGAGGTAGTGATGCATAAGGGGATCTTTGCAAGTTATATTGGAAACGTTCCACATATTCTTCTAAGGTTTCGTTTGGTCTGGCTGACATTTGAAAGATTTCATCTTTTAGTTCCCTTGACCTACAGTAATCTTGGTATTTCTTTAAAAAGGCTTCTTTCATTTGATCCCAATTGTTAATAACCCCACCACCTAAGCCCATAAACCATCTCAACACAGCTCCTTTTAATGTAGAGGGGAACAGTTTCAGTTTCTGGGGATCGGTGGTGTAGTTGTATCCTCTACATAATACATCAAATTCGAACAAGAATGCGTCCGGATCTTCTGATGTGAGGCCATGAAATGTGGGAATATGCTGGAGAGGGATGGCTTTCATGGGTGCATTTGCTGCAGAATCTACTATCGGATATTGCAATGTGGAGGTCTGGGTGTTTGGCTGATTCTGCGCCATGGGATCAAATATATGCTAGTAATCTTCAGGAATTTCCAAGAGAGTGTTCCTTGGTTGAGGAGGGGTAGTCTTAACAGGGATTGTCTTGACACCACTCCCTTGATCAGGGATGATAATGGCCCCAACTGTCTACGGTGAATGAATTCCTTCAACAAGGATTTTCGCAGCGCTTCCCTTGTCTGGGCTATTCAAAGGCTGGTTTAATTCAATAGGAGATCTAGGTTCCTCAATTTCCCCTGTTTCTCCTTCTCCTTCACGAAGGTTACTTTGGGTCCCTTCGTGCAATGGTCCAGGAGTCAAATTTTCAATTTCTTGAAAATCTTGCTCCTCTGTTCGACTATGCACCTCAGCAAAAGCTTCGGATGGTGATCCCGAGGCCTGAAGGGAACTAGTAGGCTGTTTAGAATTAGCTTTCTTATATCCTACTGATGGCTGAGAGTCGGCTTTCTTGTAGATTTCGTCTATAAAGGTCGTTCGTCCAAGGGTCACCGGCCCCTTGGCTTTGGATGGAGGCTTTTGATCTTTTTCTAACTTTTTTTGCTTAGTCATGCACTCCAATTAAACTGCTAAATCCTATTTAACTGGCAGTTCTACTAAGAGAGCGGACGGTGGAGCAGGGCTTTTACATGCTCCGTACGTAGGTTCTTACCTTCCGTTTTTAAAATCCAACTCCCTCCTAGCAGATTTGCGCACTACTCTATAAAGGACAAATGGCTATTACTCCTTCCCCGGCAACGGCGCCAAAATGTAGAGCTATAACTAGGGTCTCTCACACCACCAATTATTCCACATTATTAAGTCAATCCGGGATCGTTTTGTTCTTGCAAGGAGTAACTCAATCCGAGGCTGTTCTGTCCAAGTAGTGCTCGGTAGTATAGCGTTCTAATAACTTGAAAGGAAACAAACACTAAGCTGTAACTAAACCAATTCAGGAAATGAAATCACACAAGGCAAATGATCAGTCAAGGGTACGGAACCAATAACCCTTCCCTTTAGAAACTGATAAAGAAAGAAAACCAAAGCATGGGCTTATAGGTCAGGGAGCTAGGCAGCGTCTTGCTGGGCTCACGACAGCCTTAGGCCTGCTATCACGCAAAAGCAATAAAGGCAGATTGGCGAAAGTAAACTGGAACAGCAATTCTTAAAATGGAACAGCAGTAAAGAAATGGAACAGCAGTAATGAAATGGAACAACAAACTATCATAAACAGGAAACGTCAATCATATAAAATGGAACAGCAAACCCAAATGGAACAGCAACCCAAATGGAACAGCAAATCCAAATGGAACAGCAAACCCAAAAGGAACAGCAAATCCAAATGGAACAGCAACTCCAAATGGAACAGCAAACCCCGAAGTATGTACACGGTCTATACTACTGCAGCGATCCGAGAGTAATGTGTGATGTGACTGTGTTTCTGAACAAGATAATATTATCTTCAAGCCTCACAAATACTTATTTCATATGAATCCAATAATGATAACATTCATACCAATAACTTGCTGTAGAAATGGATGCAATTCGAATAGATTCAGTTTGTGTAATACAGAGACGTGAATTAAAGAACTTATTCAGATTCAAATATTAATTAAGAAACATAGTCTATCAGAGCAAAGAGATATCGGATTACTGTAATGAAAGAAATATGCAAACCACACAAATCACCGTATGATACAACAACGAGTGACCATCGGAGCTGGGCCCTTGGCTACGATGGTACACTACTTAGAGTTACTTCAGATGTAGAAACAAAGTGAACACCAAATCCTTTATATTGATTGCATTAACAAAAGTGTACAAGATCAGATCTTACAAAAGCTCAGTGATCAAAATCGTTCTGAGTTTTTAATTATAATAACAGTCGTCTCTCACGCTCGGTGGCGTGGTACCTTTATATAATAGAAATGACAGAGATGTCTAGATATAAAAGATAAACTTAAAGCAGCGATCCCTCAGGATCGAAGATCCTGAGGGATTCGCTATTCGTTCGGGTCTCCTCTTTCCTTCTTGCGTTCTCCGTCACGATATCCTGCGTCCTTTTCCTGGATTATTCGGCTCCAATTTTGCTTGATCTTGTCCGCATCCGATTCCCTGTCGATGGGGCAGCAGTTACTTTCCTTGCGCTTCTCATTTTTACTCGATAATCCCCTATTTCCGCGTCCTTCTGCATAGAAAACATCGATTATTAGTAATTGAGCTTCGTTTGCCCATTTTCACACAATTTACCAAAACCCTTATGTTTTTAGGCTCAATATGCAGAAAAGATTAGAAATAGTATTGAAAAACCACTAGATTACTTATCAAAAAGCATACCTTCCAGGTGCTCCACACCCTGTGCATAACAAGAAAGCATCCTTAATCAAACTAGATGTTAAATTTGATTTGCCTATATATGATGGAGAGTTAAATGCATAAAAGTTGGACAATTGGATTAGACAAATTTATGTTTATTGCAGAGTATAGAACATCGAATCAGACAAGAGCAAGGTTCGTCTGGCAAGCCAACGCCTAGGAGGCACTACCTCGGTTTGGTGGGAAGGCAGAACCCAAGCTGATATGAAAAGACATGGTAAGACTATCTCTGTCTGGAATGAATTTTTTTCTGCAATAAAAAAGTAGTTCTACCCATTGGCCTACATGCATCAAGCCATGATGAGTTGGCAAACTCTTCGGTAGTTGAAAGGGCAAAGTGTGCAAGGGTACACTCAAGAATTTAGAAAGAGAACATTGATTCTAGGAATCTCATTAGACTCACTAGAGACTTTGTTGAAGTACATTGGTGGTCTACACAGCTACATGAGGCATACCATCCTCATGTTTAATCCCACTATTATAGATGAGGTATCTGTACAAGCTACTCATATAGAGGCTAGAGGAAAGAATGGAAATCCAGAAGTTGAGGGACCATCCCAACCCACTGCAAGCAAGAGTAAGGAGAAAAGAAAGTAGAAGTGGAAGTCAAGGAAGGATAACACTGCACAGAAGAGAAAAGCTTCATGCACTCACTGAAAAAGAATGGGCATGATGATGAGCATTGTTGGATTCTGCATCCAAAGATGAGACCTAAGAAGTTCGAGGGCAAGAAGAAGAAGACTGTTGCAGCTATTCAGAAAGATTTGGGGTTAGACTCGGGAGATGAAACAACCATTTCAGCCATAGGTATAAAAGGTAAGAATTCTGAAGCATCTACTATTAATTCTGCTCAATCTGTTATTGATGAATAAAATGAGAGAAAAAGGCATGAGCTTTTCCATATTCGAGTTGTTTCCAAATATCAAAATATTGATACCTTGTTTGATAGTGGCTCACAAGTAAATTTAATTTATGAATCAATTGTAAATAAATTGGGATTAGCAACTACACCTCACAAGAAACCATACCCATTAGGATGGTTGAATGATAAAGCACAACTACAAGTGAGTAGACAGTGCAAACTCAAGTTTTCTTTTTGGTCAACATTTGTAAATGAGGTGGAGTTAGACATAATTCCTTTGGATATATGTGGAATTGTTTTAGGAAGTCCTTACTTGTATGATAGAAAGGCTATTTTCTATAGAGCTGAGAACAAGTATCTACTTGTTAAAGATGGAATCGAATACTTTGTAAGAGCTCATAAGCTTAAGAATAATTATACTCTCATAAACTCAGGGCAGATGAAAAGAATGATAAATTCATGCAAACAATTCTTACTGATGGTTGTAAAGGAAAAAAAATAACATGATCACCAACTAATTTAAAATACACATAATGATATGCTTTACTTCTTGTGAAGCCAAATCCTTGTATATATGTATCAAATTTTTTATACCATAACCTTGGTGATTGCTTCAACCGAAACAAGGACTTTTTCAACTTCCATATTAACTCTTTCTCACCCTTTAGTGTAAATCCTTCTGGTTGCTTCATGTAGATCTCTTCTTCTAGATCCCCATGTAGGATTTTTCTTCACATCCATCTATTCTACCTCAAAATCAAAATCAGTAGCAATATAGAAAAGAAATCTAATAGAATCTAAATTTACAATAGAAGAAAAAATATCACCAAACTCAATTCCCTAAACCTGGGAATAACCTTATGGTACTAATCAAGCTTTGTATTCCTCCACTTTTCCTTACACATTCAAATTCTTCTTAAACACCCATTTGTTTACAATGGGTTTTCTTCCATCCGTCGACTCCACTACATACTGAGCCTCATTTTTGTCCAAGACCTTTGTTTCCTCAACCATGGATCAAATAAGAAAATAAAAATTTGAACATACATTAGGTGGAGTGTACTTTTTTAGTTTCCTTCTTTGTTGAACCTATCTCCTCAAAACTGGAGTATGTGGTTCTTATTCTTTTGGTTCTTGTTCTTCTGTAGAGTTTGAATCATCATCTTTGTAACAACCTTGGTGAAAATTCCATGTAATAAAAGTTAAAAATAATAACCATAGTTGATGGGAAACTTATTCCAAGCTAAATGTTGGGCAAGACATCCTAGGGGCTGTTCATTTGGTTGTTTATTGCTAAGGAAATTGGAAAAGGCAATGACTAAGGCTTTGGAAAGGAAAAATGGCATTTGTGACACATTTATTTATGAAAGTAATTGAAATTAGTAGAAAAAGGAGGTGAAAGGTCACAGGCTGCATGTGAGGAGGAAAATGAAGGAAAATAATGGAAAATGAAGAAAATAGAGGACTCATTGATAAAAAGGCTTTTGAGGATTAGTTAGTAACCTTTTGTCAGTTGAGTTTTGGAGCTCTCTCATTCTCTCTCTCACACACACTATTGGACACAGAGTTTTCTTGGAGCACTTTGGCATTAGAGAAAGAAAGGAAAATAAGGCAAGAGGAAGCAAAGTCAAGCAGCAAACTGCAGGATCAAATAGCTACAACATGATTCATTGCAGGTATCGACTTTCATGTGTATTTTCCTTGCTAGATATGGCATGTATGGTATTCCATGTGGTTCTTTTAAATCATGGCATGTGTTTTTCTACATGTGACAATGTTCTTCATCCTAGCCTTGCAATTTCCTGATAGTGTTGATGAGATGGGTTCTCATATTCAGTTAATGTGGGATGACCGGATGGATTTAAATTTGAGTGGGCTGGATCTCCAAAATGACAAATACATGGCCAAGTGGTCTCTGAACCGAACTGTGGATCATGGTAAAAGTCACTAGCTTAGTAACCCCTGAGCCATATTTTGGGTTGCCGTAAAGCCAAGATTTTGTGCCTCGTTGGGCCTAGGAATCCTTGCCAGTGAATGGCGGGATATACGGTAAAGCGAAGAGGTGGACTTCTCTCCATTAGGCCCAGTAGTCCCAAGATGGGATGCACAGTAAATCCTGGAGAGTGTGTCTCGATGTGGGGCCTAATGATCCATAGATTGGACTATGGATTATGGTAAAGCCTAAGAGACTAGGAGACTAGGAGGCACTAAATTCCTCATGGTGTAGGTGGAGAAATCTGGTGGCATCCATGCTTGTTTGGTGTTTTGGGTGTGTTCGATGAGTCCCACATTCATGCTTGGAATATGGCACGAGGGTGATTGGCTGAAGAGAGACTTGACTCAACCAATCTATGGTCAGGTGGAACGTTGTAGTCCCATCTTCGGTTGGTTTATTGCATCATTAATGAATTTTATTTCTCCTTGTATTTCTATGAGTATTTTTATGGAATATATGTGGTCTATATGGTTGTACTTTCATGATTATTTTTGCTGTTATTATGCAAGTTATATGTGTGTTTTATGAAAACAACTATGTATGGATCTCAAAATGTTTTTACTTGTAAATGAATAGATAATGTATCTATGACCTAATAGATGATAATGCAGCAAATTACATGAGGAATAAATGGTTCATAGCGATTCTTAGATACGTATGAGATACCTACACTTAATTTTGTTGTTTACACATGTAGGTTACATGTTGATAATATGTTTAATGAAATATCTGGCATGGTTGGCAGGGGTCTGATTAAGGTATTATTTAACTCATTTCTTTTGAATCATTTTTTCCATGTTCCTTCACTGATCTTAAGTTTTCATTCCATTCTGGGCATTGATCTGGGCTCTGGGCCTAAAAAAGTGGCTCAAATCCCGGGGAAACTAGCATAGAACTGGAAAAATGAGTCTTTGGACGCTGGAAGGAAAGGCTGTGAGAATGACTTTGTGTTTCTGAATGTTTTCATTCCTATAGCATGAGAGAGACTCTAGGTTTCTCGACATTGGGATGCCTATAACATGAGAGCGACTGAGGCCTAATTTGTCTCAAAACTCAGTGGGACTAAGGGGAAAGTTTTCTGAAGTGTTGGATTGGTTCCTGTGGGTCCTAAAGTTGATGTGGAAGGTCTTTGTGTTATTTTTCCATTGATTCCACGTCCTTAAGGTCACATAGGAGGTCTAATCCAAACATATTAGCGTCTCGTTGCAAGTTTACCCTTGTTGGCTAGTTACATGGGTAGATGTGGGAGGAGGGTGTTACAGAGTGGTATTAGAGCATGGTTCACCCCTCATAATGGATGGGCAGTGTGTGTTGGGCATGCATGCATGTCAGTTGCATGTGTGTCTCCTACACTTGCATTCCATGTGCTTGTTGCATTTGCTTGATGATTTATTATGGTTGTAGTAAGGTTGTCATGGAGAATTCGATGTTGATTTTGTGGAATGCATCATCATGAGTATATGATCGGTTACATATTGTTATATTTTACTTACATGTTGATTTCATGTTGCATACTTACATCCTTGTATGTTAGGCTACATTCTTGTAGGTTTGATTACATGTATTAGTCTTGTAGGATGGTTACAAGGATTGATTGCCTATGCTCGACTACATGCATTTATGCATATGTGTAGTTGATTAGGCATTGCTTATGCATGTTGATAGTTGCATGTTGCAACATGTACAATGGATTGATGGTTGTTTTCATGTATGAGGTCACAACATGCATTGTTGATATGGCCTTACATTGATGACTGAACCTTAGCTAGAATGATGGTTTCATGGTCCTATGCTTAGATATTAAGTTTCTATTCGTTGTTATGATTATGTTATACATGTATCACGATGATTTTTTGATCTTGCAGATGAGGTAACCTCCCCAAATTATACTAAGGTACATTGATTTATTGTGATTTGGTATATCTGACATATTATGAATTGCAAGAAAGAGATCAAATGGCTAGCAAGGTGGTAGACTACATAGAATCACCCTATGCATCAGATGAGTAGCGTGGTGTGGGGCACTCTTCTGCTTTGGTAGATACACTAAGAATCTTGAAGGAAGAGATAAGGATTTGTAAGGCAGATAATGACCGAATCGTACAGGGACAAGAGAAACAAGTAGAGGTTAATGTAATACTTCTTCAGAGTTTGTCAGAATCGCAACGACAAGGGCCACTTCAGATCAACCATGGACAAGAGGATAGAACTAATGGGGTATATGGTGATAGGTCTCCTGGTAGACACGGTTCAGATAGATCTAGTACGGTGAGAGATGGTAGGTTGTTGGATACTCCAGATAGGAGAGGCGATGGATATAGGTACTATTGTAGTTCTGGCTTTGATAGACATCATGATCATCATCGTTATCATCCTTACAGGACATAATGATCCAACATGGATCCTAAAAACTTCTAAGTCTTCATATACATAACTATCGGAAACACTATCGCATGAGAAAAACATTAAGAAATGACGGAAAAAAAAGTAAAGCGAAGGTTCAAATAGGATGCATAGGAGCTGTCGGATAGGACCGATCAACGGTCCAGATCAAATCGGCATATCACAATTGGCAAAAGTTAGCGAAGTACGTCGGAGGCATCCCTATGGAAATCGCGATAGCGATCAGCGCAATTTAACGAGGACCATTGATCGAGTGCGCATATCAACGGCCTAGATTAACTTCACAATATCAAATCGCTAAAACACAAGGGAAGACTTATGGGAGGCCCGAAGACCATGTGATATGCGATTACGATATATCGCATCGCAAAAATACAAAGGAGCAGGGCCGATACAATATGCGATTTGCGATAAGCCAAACCCGATGGGGTTTATAGATGTGACTTGATAAATTTTGAGTTCCGATAAAAAGGGATATGTCGAGCTTTTCTGTGTATTAGCGTATTTCTGAATAAAAACTAAAATACAAAGGAAATACTCCCAAAGTGATAAAAGTTGGACCTGAAAGGTGTATAAATGTAGTGTTATGTTATTTAAGTTCCGTGGAAAGTGGGATTTTGGGTGGGCCTCAGGTGGTAAGTGGTATTAGACGGGCTCCGCCCGATCCCATACACTGGCCGACACGTGGCTTAGCGCAGGAGAGAGAAAACTTCCTTTTTTGGCGGGTAATCTCCGCGCATATAAGCCACACAAAATGAATATTAGTCGTTGGATCTGAGATCACACAGATCAACGATGGGTGTGTGATAGCAACCAAAGGCAGACCTGATAGGATTATACGGCAGATTCGATATTGTTTGAAGTCTGATAGAAAGCATTTTTACGGATTTTTCAATGTTTTAGTGTATTTCTCTATGTAAACAGAGAAACGTGTTCCCGAGGATTTCAACTAAGCCAATGGTCCTTTCTATTTAAAAACAGGTGGCTACCATACCTGAGGGTGTTCTACAATGATTGTTTAGCACTCAAAGAGGGATTTGAACAGACAGTGGCCGAGAGCTAGAGAGTCTGAAATGGGAGACAAACAGACAAGTGTCAATAGGCTTAAAAGCCATTCAATGGCAGAGACAGTAGAGGTAGTTGCTGAGACAGAGAGAAAACAGAAGACAGAGAGCAAGAGTGAGAGTTTGTGTACTCTTATATACTTGAGGATTTCAAGTAAATCCCTGTTGTTTTGTCACTATAGTGTTGAGACTTAGTTTGATCTCACACTTGTAATAATCTACTCTTGAAGACATAATATAGAGGTCAAACACTGAAAGCTGGACCAGGAGACGTAGCCAGGAAGTCTGGTGAACTCCTTGATTATTTTGTTGTGTTAATGTGTGTGACTGTTATGTTTTCTAACTACTCATTGTCTATATTATTCGCAATCTTTTCGATCCATTGCACTAAGTAATATAGGCATTCCTGCACATAAGTCTGTAATGCCTTTATATTGAATTAAGGTCTCATTTTCATATCAAGTGGTATCAGAGCTTTAGGTTTTGTTAAGGTTGGACAAGCTTGTGCTAGATTTTGAATACTAACTAGATTAAAGCTCAGATTAGGACAAGGAGAACTTGTTGAGGCTAATCTAGAGATTGAAAGAGTCTATTCTCATAGGAGAATGGAAAAAGAAACTCCATTGGGATTAGAATCTCAATTTATGGAAGGTTTTAAGGCACTTCAAGCCATGGTGGAAGAGATGTATCTGGAGTTTAAGAAGGGTAGAGGTGAAAGCCACTCAACACCTAAATCAGAGAAAGGAGCAAAGAAACCTTTTCTAGTTGCCTCTCCAGAAGGCAAGGGAAAAGGAGAAATCCCTCCTCCACCAACTCCTCCACCATCACCTTCATCCTCCTCATCATCTTATTCACATAAAACTAGCCCTGAAAGGAAAAAGAAGAAAACTTCTTTGATTAAATTAGATGTGAAGTTTGATTTGCCAATTTATAATGGAGAACTTAATGCAAAGAAGCTAGATAATTGGATAATATAGATTGATGTATATTGCAAGGTGCAGAACATTGATTCAGAAAGGAGAAAGATTCAGCTAGATAGCCTTTGACTTGGAGGAACTACACTAGTGTGGTGGGAAGGCAAGACACAAGCTTATCTGAAAAAACATGGTAAAATCCTTTCTACCTGGAAAGACTTTGTTTCTGCAATAAAAAAGTAATTCTATCCTTTAGCTTACATGCAGAAAGCAATGATGAGTTGGAAAACTCTTCGCCAGTTGAAGGGTCAGAGTGTACAAAGTTATATTCAGGAATTCAGGGAAAGAGCTTTAACTCTAGGAATATCATTAGACTCACCTGAGACATTATTGAAGTATATAGGTGGTTTGCAGGGTTATTTAAAGCATACTATACTCATGTATAATCCCACTAGCTTAGATGATGTATCGGTTCAAGCAACACATCTAGAAGCTAGAGGTAAGAATGTAAACCCAAAGATTGGGGGAACATCTAAATCTTCTGTAAGCAAGAACAAGGAAAAGAAGAAACTGAAATGGAAGGAGAGGAAAGAAAACACTGTAAAGAAGGATAAACCTTCATGCACTCATTGCAAGAAAGAAGGACACGATGAGGCACACTGCTGGTCTTTGCATCCAGAACTGAAACCCAAGAAGTTCGGTGGTAAGGAGACAAAGAATGTTGCAGCTATTCAACGGGACTTGGGATCAAATTCAGGCAATGAAACAACAGTTACAACCACAGGTACTAGAGGTAAATATTCTAAAGCATCCACAAGTAATTTTGCACAATCTTTTAATAATGAAAGTAATGAGAGAGAAAGAAATGATCTTTTTCGTATTAGAGTAATTTCCAAGCATAATAAGGCTGATACTTTGTTTGATAGTGGATCACAAGTAAATTTGATTTCTGAAACAATTGTAAAGAAGTTGGGATTACAAAAAAAACCTCATGAGAAGCCATATCCATTAGGTTGGGTGTGTGATAAAACAAAGCTACAAGTAACGAGACAATGTAAACATAGGTTTTCTATTGGATCAACATTTGTAGATGAGGTTTGTGGAGTACTGAAGAAGGTATGTTTTTATTGATTATTTTGTCATCTTTTCTTTAGAACTCGTAACCTCTTTGCATCATGAACTAGGTAGATAATAAGAAATCATGACAAAATCTATAGGATTTATATGCAACATGAAAACACTAATCATTGCTATTTGTTATGCAGGAAAAGGGAAAAACAAAAGATTGTCGTTCCAAAGAAAAAGACAGGGCCAAGTTAATTGATGTCCCTTTAGCGAGGAACCATATGCAAACAAGCTGTTCTAAATTAAAACATATCAGCCAAGGAAAGGAAAAGGAGATATCGACTCGGTGCAAGAAAACAAATGGATAACTTGGAATTAATAGTTTGGTGAATCCCACAGGATCCTTTGATGCTAAGGGATCACTGCCTTAACTATTTTTGCATCCTTGATATCTCCGCTTTAGCTGTTATAAAAAGGGGCAGCACTGCTAGCCCATGGGGGGGGGGATCTGCTGTTATTTTTCTATGTAGCTTTTCTCTGTAATTGAAACTTTCATCATTGACTCTCATTGAGAAGTGATTAGCTGTAATTCTATTTTAATGCTTCAATATAAATCTGGTTGTTGTTCCGTCTTTGATCCTGGAGTAATTTCAAGCGGTGTCTCCCTGGAGGCTAAGGGCCCAACCCTGGTGGAACACTTGCTCCTATATTATTATCTTTAGTTCGTGTGTGGTTTTCATTATCAGCTTTGTTTGGTAATCTGACGTGTTTTGTTATTTTATATTATAGCTCTATTATATTTACAAAATCGTTCTCTGTCACAGGAATGTCATATAGTTCATTCTGACTTTATAATGCATTGTTGTTCCTTTAAATAATTGATGTAACATTACTGTTCTTTACAAAATGCTATTGTTGTTCAATTATAGAGTAACCTGGCTATAATATTCTTAAGTTGGTATTACTGTATTCATCTATGGTTTATACTTAATTACGATTGTTGTTCAATTGACATTGTTGTTCCATTACGAATTACAATCGTTATTCTTTATAACTAAGATTGATATTTGTAGTACCGAAATCAGATTACTGTTTTTCTCAATACTAAGGTGTGCCGTGTGTGTTATTTATCTTAGTTTATTTTGCATTTACATTTGGTTCCAAGTGTTGTTCTATATTTCATTGGTAATTGGTTTCCATTCTATTTCCGTTTGCTGTCTGATCTATTCCTAGAGTAAAGATTGCTATCAGATTTCTGTAGGATACGATTGCTGCACTTATTCCTGTAGATTAAAGTGTTGTTGTTATAAGAATTAGTTGTTGTTACATTTTCTAGTTGATGTTCCATTTCTTAGTTGCTGTTCCATTTCCTAGTTGTTGTTCAATTTCCTGTTATTTGCGTTCTCATTGCTTTGGTGTGCATAACGATCTGAAACTGTAGTGAGCATTCACATCTGTTGTCTAGTTCCCAGGTTGATGATCTGTTTATCTTCAGTTACATCAGTTTACAGAGGGATGAGTTACTATTACTGGACCCTTGACTGATAAATTGCTTAGTTTTTTGAATGCATGATTTAGGTTTTAAAGTGCTTTACTGTAAGTAGATCTTGTTTTAAGAATCCGTTTACTCTTGTATTTTGAGCACTGTACTACTAGCATTACTCTAACAAATGACAGCCTCAAACTGAGTACACTCTTTGAGATAACAAATCGTTCCTGGATTGACAAGTTAATGTGAGGTAATTAGAGGTGAAAAGACCCTTTTTACGGCTTGACATTTTAGCGCTGCTCCCTCATTTGACGGCCGAGGGTGGCTTATTGCATTGTAGGGGGGAGGTAGGTGACCTCATAATTTACTGGTATACGTGTCAGACTATTATTCGGAAAACCGTTTACTTGGAAATAGCAAGGCCCAACGGTATATTTTTTTCAATCTGCATGGCTTGTTGTTCCTAAGCCATTTCCATATTATGCTCTGTAGGAATTGTAAGTTACCCAGGATTTGAACGAGCCCTACTGTTTCATTGTTTTCTTTGTATTTCTAACAGTTTGAACATCTTGCTGTTCCATTGCCGTCTCTACATTTTTACAGTGAGCTTAAGCATGGGAGGAAGATCAATTTGGAGATAACCATAGGTATTGACAGTTTCTGTGGCTGCATGGGAAATCCTGGCAAGGGCAGGATGGCTAGTTTATCTTAATCATTTATAGGAATCCAACGAGACTGTAGCAATAGAATTCCTGTAGAACTTGCAAGAATATCACTCCAAAGTAAGGGGGAGACACATAGTAGTCACTGACGACGTAATTGCAGAGGTCTCTGGGCTACCAGCCACTGGACCTATGTGGACTCTAAAGAATGAGAGACTATGAAAGATCATGAAGATCTTCCAAGATGAAGGCCAGAACCTAACAGTCAGAGGAAAGGGATTCCTACCAGTAGCACTGGGCGAGCTGTGGGCAGAATTGGCAAAGATCATCCAGAGCTACATCACCTGTGAAGGCAGGAAAGACATGGTAAGACCACGACACCTTAAACTCTTAGTTGTATTAAAGTAGAAATGCTCTGTGAACTTACCTGCATTTTTAAATTCATTACTTCATGATGTTGCCCGAAGCATGAGGAAATCACAACATGTAGAAGCGGTGGTAAGTCGCCATGGGTTGATACGGCTAATAGTTAGCCAAAGTCTTGCTCAGCAACAGAATAACTGGGAAGAGCTAATTGCCATGATAGAAGGGGGACTGCCTATGCCGACCGCAAAACGCAAGCATGCTACCAGTACACCAGATAGACCATTGATATGGAGGAAATTAGTTAGATTGGCACGGATTAGAGGGAGGTTGGAAAATTTCCAAGGGGATACTAGCCAACCAGTGGAGATAGACGATTCAAGGGATGAGCAACCCCCACAATTAGAAGGAGAAGAGAATGAGAAAGGATTCGAAGGAAATGAGGAAGGAGAAATGGAGGAAGAGGCCGAGCAGCCTGGGCAGGAGGAGGAAGAAACAGAGCAACAAAAAGATAGCCCAGTGCAAAACCCATTGCAGGAGGATGAATTGGCCAAAATTCTAGCCAATATGGGCAAATATGCCCAACCTCTCAGCCCACTAGGCCTCCATATTGAGGAAGAACCAAAAGAGCATTCTGCTCAGGACAAGAATGCACCTGAAGAATTACGTGACAGGGAAGTAGAAGAAGAGAATCATCCTATTCATGATGAAGGTATGACAAGAGAAAAAAGTGATACAAAGGAGGAACAGTATGTTCCCAGCCAGACTACACTGGAAGAATTCCAGGAAGAAGAAGGGGTGGAAAAATAAGTCACCCAGGAAATAACAGATCCAGTTAGGGTTTTTACTCCAGAGCAACCTGAACAAAAAAACGAAGGAGCACCCCAAGAAGAAAACCATGGAATTTGCCAAGGTGACAGTCTAGGCCCGAGTAAACAGACAGATGTTCTTTCTAAGGAGACAGAAGAAATTAAACGATTATGAAAAGAACAGCAAAGATTGCTGAATGTAATAGCACGACTTCGACAACAAATCAAGGTTTTGAAAATGAGAAAGAGAGCAAAAAGGACTTCAGGGGTAATACATGCAATCACTCCAGTGAGACCCCCCAAGAAAAAGGTTCGGAGGACCCACGTCCAGCCTGCTGTTCAAAACCCTGATGAAGAATAGTCTGCTGTTCAAAACACTGTTGAAGAACAGTCTGTCGTTCAAAACCCTGTTGAAGTGCAGACTGCCATTCAAAAGAAAAAGGAACAGCATTCCACTGTTTCCCATGTTGAAGTACAAACAGACGATATATCGGCCTGTGACAAAGAATTTCAGACAGAGGCACAATCCTCTGAAGGAATGTAGACTATAAACACAAGGTGACGCAATAAGAAGATTCAAGTAAATCTTCCACTTGCCACTACTACGTGGGATAGTGATCCGAGGATAGTAACCCTACGAGAGGGTTTGATGCAAGCTCAGCAAGCAGTAGAAAAACTCACAGAACAAACAGTTTCTCGAGAAAAGTATGAAGAATTACAACAACAGCTAAGGAACGTCAATCTATCTGAAAGCCAAGCTTTTGAAGGATGGCGAAAGGAAGAAGAGAAAGTCGCAAAGGTAACTCATAGGTTAGATGTAGTTATCAAGTAGATGGATACCTTATGCTCTTTGTACACTGATAGCATGTAGAGCCCCTGCTAAGAATTATGCCTTGTTTTTAATGGAACGATATTTGCAATTGAAAATTAAGGTTGTCAAAGCAGGAGCCCCTATACAAATTAATACTATTTATGATTTTATAAATTGTTGTAAGCACTGTGGAGTAAAATTCCAAAGACTACTGTGTGAATTATATCTGCATAACCTCGTGTTAGATCAAAAGACAGAGCAGAACCTCGGCCCTTTCGTTGGGGATATCTGACTGCAAGCATTTGTTTCATTTGGAGTTAATCAAATTAAATGGATTAAAGCCTATAATGCCTTCCAAAGACAAGAAAACGGATTAGACTTATGGGTAAGAGCTGAGCCTAGAGATCCATTACAGTTATGGAATAAACACAGGAGTCTCATGAGGACTCTGGGCGTGATTGAAGCATTAGGACCCATTCATACAACAATCAATCGGCAAGGGATAGAATACTTCTTCACCATTAAGGACCTTGCCATTGCAGCTGCTAAATTTTGATATCAGACCTCTAATCCGAACATCCAACTCAGGGAACCATTTAATTATGAGAACTTTAAATTAGCTGACAATCATGTGAACCTCTATGGAAAAATTATCTTGAGGGCAGGGCCATCTTGGTTAAGATATAGGTTTCGGAGTCCAATTATTTGGCACCCTGCACCTGGATACCAAGCCCTATATGAGATGCCTGAGGGTCAGACAGACCATCTTTTTGAACACCTAGTTAGGCATCATGGCTATAGACCACCACATGAGATGCCATCTCCAGCCTACTCTCTCACTGCCTTACATGTCAACTACAATGTTTTCATGAGGGCATGAAAAAGGGTAAGCAAGGGGGTGTGTGGAGTACTGAAGAAGGTATGTTTTTATTGATTATTTTGTCATCTTTTCTTTAGAACTCATAACCTCTTTGCATCATGAACTAGGTAGATAATAAGAAATCATGAAAAAATCTATAGGATTTATACGCAACACGAAAACACTAATAATTGTTATTTCTTATGCAGGAAAAGGGAAAAACAAAAGATTGTCGTTCCAAAGAAAAAGACAAGGCCAAGTTAACTATTGCCCCTTTGGCGAGGAACCATATGCAAACAAGGCGATCTAAAATAAAACATATCAGCCAAGGAAAGGAAAAGGAGATATCGACTCGGTGCAAGAAAACAAATGGATAACTTGGAATTAATAGTTTGGTGAATCCCTCAGGATCCTTTGATCCTGAGGGATCTTTGCCGTAACTATTTTTGTATCCTTGATATCTTTGCTTTAGCTGTTATAAAAAGGGGCAGCACTGCTAGCCCGTGGGGGGGGGGATCTGCTATTATTTTGCTATGTAACTTTTCTCTGTAATTGAAACTTTGATCATCAACTCTTGTTAAGAAGTGATTCACTGTAATTCTGTTTTAATGCTTTAATATAAATCTGGTTGTTGTTCCGTCTTTGATCTCGGAGTAATTTCAAGTGATGTCTCCCTGGAGGCTAAGGGCCTGGCCCTGGTGGAACACTTGCTCCTGTATTATTATCTTTAGTTCATGCGTGGTTTTCATTATCAGATTTGTTCGGTAATTTGACGTGTTTTGTTATTTTATATTACAGCTCTGTTATATTTACAAAATAGTTCTCTATCACAGGAATTTCGTATTGTTCATTCTGACTTTATAGCGCATTGTTGTTCCTTCAAATCATTGATGTAACATTACTGTTCTTTACAGAATGCTATTGTTATTCAATTATAGAGTAACCCGACTATAATATTCTTAAGTTGGTATTACAGTATTCATCTATGGTTTATACTTCATTACAATTGCTATTCAATTGACATTGTTGTTCCATTACGAATTACAATCGTTATTCTTTATAACTAAGATTGACATTTGTAGTACCGAAATCAGATTACTGTTTTTCTCAATACTAAGGTGTGTCATGTGTGTTATTTATCTTAGTTTATTGTGCATCTACATTTGGTTCCAAGTGTTGTTCTATATTTCGTTGGTAATTGGTTGTCGTTCTATTTCCACGTGCTAAACAATCTATTCCTAGAGTAAAGATTGTTATCTGATTTCTGTAGGATACGATTGCTGCACTTATTCCTGTAGATTAAAGTGTTGTTGTTTAGAAGAATCAGTTGCTGTTACATTTTCTATTTGTTGTTCCATTTCTTAGTTTTTGTTTCATTTCCTAGTTGCTGTTCCATTTCCTGTTATTTGCGTTCTCATTGCTTTGGTGTGCAGAACGATCTGAAACTATAGTGAGCATTGACATCTATTGTCTAGTTCCCAGGTTGATGATCTATTTATCTTCAATTACATCAGTTTACAGAGGGATGAGTTACTGTTACTGGACCCTTGACTAATAAATTGCTTAGTTTTTTGAATGCATGATTTAGGTTTTAAAGTGCTTTGCTGTAAGTAGATCTTGTTTTAAGCATCCGTTTACTCTTGTATTTTGAGCACTGTACTACTAGCATTACTCTGACAAATGACAGCCTCAAACTGAGTACACTCTTTGAGATAACAAATCGTCCCTGGATTTACAAGTTAATGTGAGTAATTAGAGGTGAAAAAGACCCTTTTTACGACTCGACAAGGCTGAGTTAGATATGGTTCCCTTGGATATATGTGGTATTGTTTTGGGAAGTCCATACTTATATGATAGGAAAGCTATCTTCTATATAGCTGAAAATAAGTATCAACTCACTAAAGATGGAATAGAATATATTGTAATAGCTCATAAACTCAAAAATAGCTATTAGCTCACTAACTCAGGACAGATGAAAAGAATTGTGAATTCAAGTAAGCAGTTTTTACTAATGGTTGTAAAAGAAAAGGATCCTGAAAAATCCAATGCATTTGAAGGCTATGATTCTAAACAGAAATCTGATTTAGTTAAACTTGTTTCAGAGTATGATGTTCTATTTCAAGAACCAAAAGGTCTGCCACCCAAGAGAGAAATAGTACATGATATTTGTTTGCAGCAAGATGCTCCATTGCCTAACATTGGAATGTATAGGTTCTCAGCTTTAGAGAATGCAGAGATAAAGAAGCAAGTACATGAGTTTCTCGATAAAGGGTTTATAAGACCAAGCACATCACCATGTGGATCTCCAATCATGCTGGTGAGAAAGAAAGATGGTTTGTGGAGAATGTGCATTGATTATAGAGCACTAAATAAAATAACGATCAAGAATTGTTATCCTCTTCCTCGTATTGATGATCTATTAGATCAAGTGAAAGAAGCAGTTTACTTTTCTAAGTTAGATTTGGGAAGTGGCTATCATCAGGTCAGAGTTGCAGAACAAGATGCATGGAAGATTACTTTCAAGACAAAGCAAGGAATGTATGAATGGTTGGTTATGCCTTTTGGCTTAACCAATGCTCTTGCTACTTTTATGAGAGTTATGAATGATGTACTCAGACCTTTTATTGATGATTTTGTAATTGTTTATTTAGATGACATTCTTGTTTTTAGTAATACATGGGAAGACCATGTAAAGCATGTAAAGCTGACTTTAGATGTTTTGAAAAGAGAAAATCTCTATGTAAAACTGTCAAAATGTGAGTTTGGAAAAACATCTTTAAATTATTTAGGTCATATTGTAGGGAGTGGTGAATTGAAGATAGATTCCTCTAAGGTGGAAGTCATTGTGAACTAGCCTAAACCCAAATCTGCTATAGAGGTTAGAAGTTTCCTAGGGGCAACACAATACTGGAGAAAGTTTATTGCTAACTTTTCTTTGATTGCAGCTCCATTACATGCTTTAACAAGATTGAAACAAGTGTTTAAGTGGGGAGGAAAGCAGTAGAAAGCCTTTAACACCTTAAAAGAAAAAATTAGTACAGCACCAGTACTAGCACTGCCAGATCTTCAACATCCATTTGAGATTGAGACAGATGCCAATGACTATGCCATGGGAGCAGTGTTGATGCAACACGGTAAACCCATATGTTATCATTCTGAGACATTTACTTCTGTAGTAGTTAATTATCCCACATATGATAAAGAATTGTATGCATTAGTACAAAGTGTGAAAAAGTGGAAACATTACCTAATGGGTAAGGAAACAATCATACATACAGATCATCAACCACTTCAATATTTTCACTCACGAACTAAATTGCAGCAATCAATACACTATAGGTGCATGGGTTTTCTACAGCAATTTCATTCTTGTCATCAGATATAAGAAGGGCATACACAAAAAGGTTGCAGACATGTTATCAAGACCAATCATAAATGCATCTACTATACTTAAGCATAACTCAGTAATGCATGAAAATTACATTGAACAATATTCTCAAGATGTAGATTTTAAAGATGTATATGAAACTTTAAGTCATGGCAAAGAAGTAGAAGAATTGGATTATTATGTAAAGGGCCAACTCTTATATCATTTGGGAAAGTTATGCATTCCACAAAATGAAAGAGTTAACATAATTCGAGAAGCACATACTTCTCTAATATCAGGTCATTTTGGTGTAAGTAAAATAGTTGCACAATTGCAGAGGTTCTGTTATTGACCCGGAATGCATTAGACAGTTTCTAGATATATCAAAGAGTGTACTACGTGTGCTACAAGCAAGCCCAGTAATAGAAAATTGGGCTTCTACACTCCACTCCCAATTCCTTCTCGTCCTTTGGAAAGTGCTTCCATGGACTTTGTTGGGGGATTGCCAAAGTCTAGAAAAGGTCATGATTATTTGTATGTTGTTGTGGATAGGTTCAGTAAAATGTGTATTTTGACACCTTGTAACAAGCAAGTTACAGCTGAACAAACAGCAAAGTTGTTCTTTTAGAATGTATGGGTTCATTTTGGTTTAACCACTTCTATTGTATCTGATCGAGATTCTCGATTTTTTGGGAAGTTTTGGTCAAATCTATGGGAGTTGATGGACACCAGGTTGAAAAAGAGCGCAACATTTCATCCACAAACAGATGGTCAGACAGAGGTGGTCAATAGAACAGTGATCCAGTTGCTCAAAGCTATTGCAGCAAGCATCCCAAGCTTTGGGATGAGCATTTGTGTTATGTGCAGCATGCTTACAACCGTGCCAAGCACTCTTCTACTCAGAGATCTCCTTTTGAGACTTGTTTTGGTTTTATACCAAAGTCTCCCTTGGATTTTGTCTTTGGTAAAGACATAGCAGTTTATGGACACAGTGATGTGGACAAAGCAACCAAGTTCATTGAACAAATCCAAGAAATTCACCAGGCAGTACAGGAACAGTTGGAAAGAAGTCAAGCCAAGTACAAGGCAAGACATGACAAGCATTGAGTTGAGCAAAGTTTCCAAGTTGGTGATCAAGTCTGGATGTACATCAGCAAAGACAAAATGCAAGGTGAAGGTAAGAAGCTAAAACCAATAAGGTATGGACCTTTCAAGGTACTTGATAAAATTGGTGAAAATGCTTTTTTCCTTGATTTACCAGCTTATATGTAGATCTATTCAGTCGTTAATTCAGAAAACTTGAGATTGTATGAACCATCAATGATTGAATATCCTGAAGAGTGAAGTTAGTTGCCTTATATTGAGGATCTGTTGCCTGAATATCTTAATGAGTTGCAGGAAGACACAGTTCTAGATAGGAAGGTAAGAACTACACGTCAAGGGGATGTTGAGTACCTTAGAATAGGGCTCAAAGGTTCAAATCCAAGCAAAGCACGATGGATAGAAGTTAAACAAGTGAGGGAGCTATAACCTCACTTGATCGATGCCTAAAAACCAATTTGTGGTGGTCCAAAAGATTTTTAGTGGGAAGGCGCGATCCAAAATGGATCCTAAAAACCTCTAAGTCTTTGAATACATAACTATCAGAAACACTATTGCATGGGAAAAACATTAAGAAATGGCGGAAAACAGAGTAAAGCGAAGGTTCAAACAGGATGCACAGGAGCCGTTGGATCGGACCAATCAACGGTCCAGATCAAATTGGCTTATCGCAATCGGCAGAAGTTAGTGGAGTACGTCGGAGGCATCCCTATGGAAATCATGATAGTGATCAACGCGATTTAACGAGGATTGTTGATTGAGCGTGCAGATCAACGGCCCAGATTAACTTTGCAATATCGCATCGCTAAAACACAAGGGAAGACTTACGAGAGGCCCGAAGACCATGCGATATGCGATTACGATATCTCTCATCACAGTGATACAAAGGAGCGGGCCCAATACAATATGCGATTTGTGATAAGTTGGACCCGACGGGGCTTATAGATACAGCTTGATAAATTTTGAGTTCCGATAAAAAGGGATTTGTTGGGCTTTTCTGTGTATTAGTGCATTTCTAGATAAAAACTGAAATACAAAGGAAATATGCCCAAAGCGATAAAAGTTGGACCCGAAAGTTTTATAAACGTAGTTTTATGTTATTTGAGTTCCGTGGAAAGCGGGATTTCGGGCGGGCCTCAAGTGGTAAGTGGTATTGGACGGTCTCCGCCCAATCCCATACACTAGCTGACATGTGGCTTGGCATATGAGAGAGAAAACAACCTTTTTGGGCAGGTAATCCCCGTGCATATAAGCCACCCAAAATGAATATTAGCCGTTGGATCTAAGATCACACAGATCAATGTTGGGTGTGTGACAGCAACCAAAGGCGATCTCAATAGGATTATAGGGCGGATTTTATATTGTTTGAAGTCCAATAGAAAGCATTTTTATGGATTTTTCAGTGTTTTAGTGTATTTCTCTATGTAAACAGATAAATGTATTCCCAGGAATTTCAACTGAGCCAGTGGTCCTTTCCATTTAAAAACAGGTGGCCACCATACCTGAGGGCGTTCTACAATGATTGTTTAATGCTCAAAGAGGGATTTGAATGTACAGCGGCCGAGAGCCAGAGAGTCCGAAAGGGGAGACGAACAGACAAGCACTGATAGGCTTAAAAGGCATTCAGTGGCAAAGATAGAAGAGGCAGTTGTTGAGATAGAGAGAAAACAGAAGGGAGAGTCTGTGTACTCTTGTAGACTTGAGGATTTCAAGTAAATCCCTATTGTTTTGTCACTATAGTGTTGAGACTCAGTTTGAGCTCACACTTGTAATAATTTGCTCTTGAAGACATAATATAGAGGTCAAACACTGAAATCTAGACCAGGAGATGTAGCCAGGAAGTCTGGTGAACTCCTTGATTATTTTGCTGTGTTAATGTGTGTGACTGTTATGTTTTCTAACTGCTCATTGTCTATATTATTCGCAATCTTTTCGATCCATTGCACTAAGTAATATAGGCATTCCTGCACATAAGTCTGTAATACCTATATTGAATTAAGGTCTCATTTTCAGATCACCTAAGGACCTAACATTATAGGGACCTAACATTGGCATTTGACTTCTCCAAGATGTCGTGAACCTACTAGTGAATGTGTCATTCAATAAATCTTGTCACTTTATTAGCCTCGAACAATACACGTGTGGATTTTGTTTGTGTAGTTGCAAGAGGCATGGAAACATCAATCAGACACAATGGTTGAAATCTTAGACCCACTTGAAAGGGACTGCAACCATTCGAGCTATGGAGAGCTCTATTATAACTGTGTTGCACATAGGGAAGACTCTCATCCCAGGTTCGTGGATGCTTGGAGTTGTACATGTGAAGTATGTGCACTATCATCCTATTGACGACCTCCGTTTGGCCATCAGTCTAGGGATGGAAGGCAGTTGACTTGGTGATATTGGTGTCCAATAGTGTCTAGAGGCTTGACCAGAATGTGCTCAGAAACCGTCTATCTCAATCTGATATAATGGTCTGCAGGATCCCAAAATGTACCCATATTCATTCAAAGAAGAGTTTGGCAGTGTCCTCTGTTGTGATACTCTTCTTGTAGGCCGCCAATATAGTCATCTTAGATAATATATCCATGACCATAAATACACAGTCATTACCATGATTGGTAGAAGAGAGGCGAGTCATATATTCTATGGAGATGGATTCCCACGGCTAGATGGAAGTAGGCAGAGGAGTGTATAGGATTTTCTTCTTGATGGTTAGCTTGGTGATGGCATTGGCAGTGCAAGATCTGATATATTTTCCAACATTCAGTTGGATTTTGGGCCAATAAAAGTACTTTTTTGTACATCCACATTTTTCTCCATGCGGAAGTGTCCTTCGACCTCACTGTAGTGCACCTCCCAAATTAGCTTGGAACGCTTGCTTGAAGGAACTTAAAGGTGGCCTAGGTAGCATACTAATGTGTCATGGAGGTGGAAATCAAGAAATTTCTTTCCATCTACTAGAATCTGGTATGTGGAGGCGGACTCTGGACCATTTTTGTATAGTTGCAACCATCCAAAGGGCTCGTGGCCACAAGAGTTGAGAGCAATAGTCAGTGATTGAATTGGGGGTCAGATGAGGCAGTCTACAACATTATTAGTGATGCCCTTTTTGAATTTAATGTTCAAGTGGAATTGTTTCAGGTATTGTGCATGTCAAACAGAGATCGTATGCCAAAGTTACGACCCCAGGAATTTGATGTACCAATTTACCCAAACGAGGTCCATAGTTTTGGTGCTTCATCTCCTAGGGTTAGGTTTTTGGATGTTTATGCTTTTCCATTATTTCTCAATAATAAATATGTCTTAGAGCCTCATTGTAACAGAGTTCAGGTGGATGTATCCACCACATCTCTTCTCAAAGATAAGCTACCATTTCCTGAACTAGTCTTATTTCCATTCTGTTTGTAAGCATATTTTAGTATTTGATATTAATGAAATGAAGCCTTATTTCTGTTGCATATCGGCATTTATTGTTATATTTTTAATTTATTTTGTTCCTATTTAAGTTCGGATCATGTGATTTCCCCACATGTGATGGCATGTTGCTCATGTGTGCTCATGTGATGAGAGCACTCGGGTAAGGAAACCTAAAATTTCATATGGGGTAACCAAAACCAACACCTACAACCATGATCATGAATCGAAAAACATGCCAATTAATCCCATGTGCCCATGGGAGCTCATCCAGCCAGTGCACCTCAATCTTCAAGGTCTTACATTCTCTACCCCTCAAAGTCATTTCCATCCTTAGCAATCCTAAAATCAACAATTATCACTTTAGTGGCCTTGTTCCTAGACTCTCTGCTTCTCGATATTTATCTACTCTTCTTGGGTAATTTATCTCTTCACCTATATCACAACTTTAATTCTACATGAGATATATCCATAAAAAAAATCTATTAGAAATTTCTTTATTTTTCAAACTTGCTTCATATAGAATATGGTCACAAAAATATGAGACTTTTCTCATAATTATGGGCTAGTTTTAAGTGGTGATATATCAACTTTTATCATGGGCTTACATCCAATGCCATATTCAATACTATTTTACCTACAATCCCACATTTTCACTCAATCATGATATATTAGTTGTCTCATACATATAAACATTCAACAAAATTTTATAACAACCGCTAATATTGACTTCAAAGTCATCACAGATTTAGCCATTCAATCATTTTAGTTGCATAATATTTTCATTGAAAGGAATCCACCATTTTGTTACATATTTACTCAGTGGAATTACATTAAACCATTTCAAGGATTTCATGTGACAATCAAACTTTTCATGTCCACAATTAAAATTATCTCCAAGCAAAGAGTTTCATATTCACTCTCTTTACTGAGATATTCATATTATAATTCATTAGAAATTAATTTTCCCACTTCACTTTTCATGGGAGTGAGGGATTTGCATCACTCACTTTAGTAGTCATTAGTTATTTAGAAATATCATCCATCATCCAATTTTTAATCAAATTAATTAAATGAATTCGGCCTTAATGTTTTATAGTTTAGCAAGTCATTTCATTTTATTCATTCATTTAGTTTCAATATTTTCGAGCAATCAGTTAAGCACTCTCAAGATCAAGCTATTTCATGATTTGGTATGCAACCTAGTTAAGTCTGCTTTGACTTATTTTTAAATATTAAAAATATTTCCTCTACATTTATTTAGCAAGGGCTTAGAACATCAGCATATGCAAAAAAAATGTTTAGGTTTTCTTAAGTTATATGATAAACCCAAAACCCTAAATGTTTTCTAACTAGTCTAGGGGATCTCTCCACCTTTCATTCTTGTGCATATATATTTATGCATTATATAAACACCATTAATTTTCATCAAGCCCATAGCTCTACCCTAGGCTTTCCTTCAACTCTTTAATAAGATTAGAGAACTTTTATTTTTTGTTGTTTTTCCCTCATTCCTCTTCACCACCAACGAAGAGTGGCCCATCCTTCTCAAATTCTCTTGGTGTGCTATTAAATCGAATACACCTAACAACTCTTGACATGCTTTTGTTGCACCACTCTTATTTTCCACTATTACATGAAATTTAGACATGCTCCTGGTTGTTTCATACACTATGGTGGTATCTTATAAATCCAAAATTTTCTTACCATTGTTTTGTTTATTTTGAAAGTAACGAAGCAAATGTTCCCCTCCACATCCCTAACATTTCAATATTTTTTTCTTTCATTCCTCTATCCTTTCACTTTCTAGCCCGACAATCCAATTCTCTCCTTGAGTGTGATAAAAAAAATTGCGTACACCTTGCATTGGAAAATTGAATCAAGCACTCTTTCCGAATAGTTGATATCATGATGCTTTAGACATTTTCCTCTTAAGCCCAACTTTTTCTTTCTTATTCCAGATCTTGTGGAGATCCACCTTATTATTTGACTACTAATAGAATTTATTTACTTTTTGAATGGTATCATCAAGTGGAGGTTCTTCATACTCCTCCTAATCATAAAAATATTTTGGAAACCCACTAAGAAAGCAATGTACCCTCATCTCCTCCTTTTTAATAAATGATAAATACTCTAATAGCTCTATGAAATTGGTATCATATTCATCTAGGGTAAGTTTTCAAAATTTGAGTTCATGGAACTTCCTAATATTTCCATCATAGTATATCTCTACCTCTCTAGCAATTGGTACCTATTGCAACAACCTTTGCATGCATGACATTCTTTGTAGTAGCGTTACATTTATCTCTTCTTGCTTCTATTTGTCATAATGAATTTCTCATCATCATCCTTTTAGCTCTGAAGATCATCCTTCAGACTTCTCATTGTTTCTGCAAATCCAAGGGTGGATTCTATAGCTTTCCTTTCTTCCAATTCACCATCCCTAATTTTCGGAATTGCCTCCATGTAAAATTATACTAGTCTGCTAGCATATTTTTTCCTTCACTGTTGTGTGCATTCTTATGTGCTAAAAACAACACATTGATGCCAGCTTGAGAAAAAATATGATATTTCTTGGCATAGTTAATTGCTTTGGCCACATATCCATAAGACTATAATGTTCTAGAATTGAAGTTATGCTTTAGTTTCAATTCATATTTAGATTTTGGTTTGTATTCCAATTAAAATGAACTTTCAAAACTCATTAATATAAGTTAACAATTTGTCACAACCATTATTCTATCTTTATGCACACATCCATTCATTTCAAGGTGCATTGCCTTGTCATGCAAGAAAAGTATCCATCCCATTCACAACCACATAGGTGAAATTGTATCTATTGCATTTTTTAGCCTTTAATTATAATTTGTTGATTTCAAGGTCAACATCAATTACAAGAGTTCACACTCCTTTCAACATCCTTCAACAAGGTACAAATTCTAAAACATGATTTTTTTAATAGAATTTCTCTTTATTAAGGAACAAAAACATTTTACCCCAGGTTAAATGAAGGTAGCACTACTACTATTAAAATATAACAATAAATTTGTGTATCTTGTTCAAATTCATATCTATTAGTAACTTAGCTCCTATTTTGTTTACATGGTGTAATTATGACCCTCTAGGCCTCATGTTTGAACCACAACTTTGTTGGGTGTGGAGCCTGATTATATTTTGTATTCAAAGGTATTGCCACATTGGACCCCAGTTCGAAATGGGGCGGCAACGCCGCCCAAAAAATATTCGTTGCAGGGGGGTCCAGGGGAGGGCGGTTGCTACCGCCTGAAAAATATTCGTTGCAGGGGGGTCCAGGGGAGGGCGGCTGCGACCTTTGGGCAACGCCCCCGAAGCTAAGAATAGATGTAAAATTGCCTTGTAAAAGTATAGTAATTTCTATTCAATCTGGGTTGTTCATTAGGCAGAGATCTGACGATAGAAGTTATGTTTAATTTAGGGTTTTTTACCCTAGAAGGCAACCCCTCACTATATATGAGGGAATTGTCTTGCGTCTATGTAGATCTGTATTCTGGATGAAGAAAGAAAGAGGAGATTGAGAGAGAAGAGGGTGTTACGGTGGATCTGTTGTAGGTTGTATCTCTTTAGTTTGTTGGATAATATAAAAGGAAGGACTAGTTGTTTCTCTATGGATGTAGCCCAAACTGGGTGAACCATGTATATCTGTGTCTCTCTTGTTTTATGCATTTTCTTTGTTTATATTTCTGCAATATTTTATGTGTTCTATTGCTTCGTAATATATAATACTCTAACAAACTTGACCGTTCAAGTAGTAAGGCTTACCTCCTGCTCCATACCCACGTCATTATTCAATCCATTACCATGTAGTATACAAGGTACTCAAGGGAACCTTAAGGTATGTTCTGCATACCTTAATATGCTCATTCACAAGCACACTTAGGTGTATAATTACCTCATACGTTATTCTTTCACTTAAGTTTTAAACAAATCTAATTTGCATTGGTTATTTCCCTTATCACTCATTCCATGACCAACATTCTAATTCTTTCTACCAAGACAACTTTCTCTTACACACTTGCATACACTGGCTCCATGTGTCATAGAACCTCTCACTGAGGCAACCTAGGTAGTACCATACATATCTAAAACATCTCAAGCATCCTTTTTCTTTATTACCAACTCATCTGATCCATGCATCTATCCTTGCACATTCCCTTTTGTCTTTCTATCGGAAATGTATCTCCTTCATTGTTGGAATAACTCATATAGTTGTTATAACTAATAGTAACCACATTAAGTAACCTTAGATATACTATCATTTTCTTAGGTTGGCCTTAAACATAATTTAAACAATTATCAAAGGTTTAGCATCAATAAAGTCATTTAATAGGTTTAATCAAATATGAAGGAAAGAATGTTATAGCAGTGGTAGACCAACTAATGAAATATGCCCATTTTTTCTCTCTTTCTCATCCTTCTGAAGCAAGTATATTGGAAAAATCATTTATAGAAACAATCCAAAAGCTACATGGAATCTTGAAAAATATCGTAAGTGATAGAGATTCAATTTTAATTGTTTTCTTTTGGAAAATTTACTTTCTTTTTTGGGTACTCAATTGGCTCACAACTCATCTTACCATTCCTCAATCCAATGGGAACATTGAGATTGTCAATAAATATTTAGATGGATATTTGTGTTTCTTTGCATGTAATAAACAAACAAAATGGGTCAAGTAGTCACCCTTGGCATAATGTGTTAGGAAAAATATTGAGAGGGGGGGGGGGGGGGGTGAATCAATATTTTAAACTTTTTAAATTTTAAATTTCTTGTTATGAATTGTATAAGCTATTGTGATAAAAGAAACTAACATATGTACATGACTATTATTAAAGAAACCTGTGTATATCCAGATATATTATCTGATCATTAATTTCATCATACGTTCAACATTAATCAATGTATCATTAATTCATTTTCATCAATTAATCAGTAAATATGAGAAGTTAAGAATAATATAGAACATCAACATACAAAACCATATGAACACTAGGATTTTAGGTGGAAATGCAATGTGGAATAAAACCACCATTGTTGTCATCTTTGTCTTCTTCTTTTAGTAAAAAGAAACTTCTTACAATCTTTTACTGGAATATACTCTAACTAGCACGTAGTATCCTACCTGCAAAAGGCCACAACCTTCTCTTGTTTTCCAGGTCCTACTGTAAGGGAGATACAACCCCCTTTCTAAAGGCTTCTATCCTCAACACTTTGTGAATCACTTTTCATAATGTTTCAAACTAGATCCACTCCCAACAATTCTGAAATCAACTACCCAATTCTTGAACCAATTGAATCATATCAATCACTAAATTTGAATCAACCAAAAACAACTAAATCAAACTAATTCATAACAGATCATATCAGTGCACAACCATTCATCAGAGTACTAGATCACACCCTATTTTTCATAGAAACTAGTTATTGTCACTATAAACCCTGATCAAGAATATGTTAGAAGGTATATGCTGCTATTATGAATCATACCTGTGTATGTACACAATTCTCCCTAAGAGTACCTGCATACAGATCTAAAAAAAAAATTGTTAACTGAATCTAAATCACTAAAAGTAATCACTCAATCAAATACTGAAGCCAACACAAATAACTGAACCAAATACAGATCACCACACAGTAGAATCATCAGTTAGTCAACTTCTATTTCATAATCAATTCAACCCAATCAGTGTTTTCAAACACATATTATCATAAGAGAGACTTCATTGATAGACAATAATAAACATAACAAAACAGATCAACCATCATCATCAGCTCATACTACCAACCCTAACATGTATACACGACTATTTCAAAGAACATTTGTGTATGTACACGCTTCTCATGTTTGAAACCTGTGTATAGATTCTAAACTTTCACAGAATGTATACACAACTACCCAAAATACGATTTGCATATTTACGCAACCTCTTAGAGGCAAACCAACATGCAGATCTATAATCAGTGAATCATGCCTTTGCCGCAACCAAAAACTATACTTCAGATTTTTCAGATTTGTATATTTTCCTTACTCCTTGGTGCACACCTATTTCAGATCAAATCATTCATAGATAACACAAACTTGCACACTCTAACACTTGATCTCCATATCCTTATATAGTATAAGCCTTAGCCAATACCTTAGGCCAATCCCTTAGTAATGTCGATGGTATTCTCTTACTAGATCAAATATCCATTGTCGCGCTCATTACTATGGGCCAATACCATGGTAAAGACCCCTAGTATTCCAATCACTATGGTGTTTAATATGTACGTGATGCAGGAGCATTGGCTCTCAAAGATCAAGCTCAAAGTATCTAGTCAGACCTAAAGGTCTAGACGCTATCCAAGAAGGGGCCATTATAAAATTTCATGTAAAACAATCTGCATAGATAGGGAATCTATTTAGTGGTTCATTTAAAATTAAGGCTGGCTCGGCCATTATTAGTTTTAAATTAGGCAAGCAAATTAAGTTAGGATTAGTCAGGAACTAGTTTGAAGAAACTATTGAGCAACTGAAAAGTAATTGAGGAACAGTTCCTCAACTGTAAAGAAACTGCTAATAATGTATTGAAAAGGAAAAAAGAGAGAGGTTGGAGAGGTTAGACAAAGAGAGAGAGAGAGAGTTAGATTTTTAGTTGTGTTTGTAAGCCTACGGGCAGATGATGATCAAAGGCCACTAATTAGAAGATCAGGCCGAGAAGAGACAGAGAGTCTCATCATGTAATTGTTTATTGATATATGTATAAGCATAGAGATTCAATTCTAAATTATATAAGTGTGTGTTGAGTATCGAATGGTGAGTGAGGAGTGAATCAGAGTATTCTATATAGCATATGTATGTAGGCGGAGTTCGACAAACATATAGAGGGAAGCATGATCAAGAGAATCATAATGGAGTTTTGAATCCATTAGAAGGATCAAAGACAAAGCTCAGGAGAAAGTGCGCAGTGAAAAATCCAAGGGACCAGAACTTTGAAGAAACCCGAAGCCACAGTGAAACGCTGAAGAAATAGCGTAAAAACATAAGTAATTGGAATAGCAGAGAAGTGAAGTATCCATGCACAATAGTCGTCGGATCGGGAAGATCAATAGCTAGGATTAAGTCGTGGGGGTGTAACAATTGGGATCACATCGCAATATTTCAAAGGGACGAAGCGAAGTGAAATTGCGACATGCGATGTATAGCCGGACCCGAAACCCTTTATCGAATGCGACCTAGAACATCGGGTCTGAAATACATGTCAGATTGGAGATGCAATAGATCAAAAGCATCACCAATTGGGAATCGGAGGAGGAGCCACACAACAAAAGCTTTGATATGGAAAGGCAAATCTGACGATCTTTATGAACACAGGTGTAAAATAATTGAAGTCTGGCCTTATGTGTTTTGGGTCGCGATTTCATGTTCTTTCCTTTGTATTCGGTAAAATGTTGTGCCGAGTCTTTCAAGGCTTAAGTAGTGTTAAACGATTTCGATAGTCGTATATCAGAGTCAGAGTGGTGATAGAGCATACATGTGGTACGACCACAGTAACTTGCGATGAGCGATTACGATAAAGATAATTCTTGGAAAATGTGCAAAGGCTTATGAAGGGTGGAAAAAGGTATGTTTGTGTGTGTTTTTATGTGTATTTTATTATAAGAGAATTACTATGGATTAAAGCGCCAATAGAAGGGTTTTTCCAATTATAACCCAAAGTTATAAAGTGGTTTTGGATATATGTGTGGCATCAGGATTAACAAAGGTTTGTGAGGATGTGAAGAGTCTCGATAGTGAAAGGAATGAAGGATTAGACTATATCGTTAGCTTAAGAAATGTTTCCATATAAGTTCTAATGAAAAGGGGCCTTAACCTATTTTTGACTATAATGAATCTTTGACCAGAAGGTCATATAATTCCTGGGCAAAAAGGGTTTATGCATGGTTTATATGCATATTATGGGTAAAGCAAGGGTAACCCTACGTTAAACATTATGCATATAAACCATGCATAAACCATTTCTGCCTAGGAACTATATGACCTTCCGGTCAAAGATTCATTATAATCAAAAATAGGTTAAGGCACCTTTCATTAGAACTTATATGGAAACATTTATTAAGTTGACCATATATTCTAATCCTTCATTCCTTTCACTATCAAGACTCTTTACATCCTCACAAACCTTTGTTAGTCCCCATGCCACACATATATCCAAAACCACTTTATAACTTTGGGTTATAATTGGAAAAACCCTTCTATCAGCGCTTTAATCCATTGTAATTCTCTTATAAGAAAATACATGTAAAAACATGCACAAACATACCTTTTTCCACCCTTCATAAGCCTTTGCACATTTTCCGAGAATTACTTTTATCACAATCGCTCATCACAAGTTACCGTGGTCGTACCACATGTATGCTCTATCACCCCTCCAACTCCGATATGCAACTATCAGAACCATTTAACACTACTTAAGCCTTAAAAGACTTGGCACAACATTTTACCAAATACAAAGGAAAATACATGAAAATCAAACCCGAAACACATAAGGCCGAAATTCAATTTTTTTACACCCGCATTCATAAAGATCGTCGGGTCCACCTTTCCATATCGAAGCTTCTGTTGTGCGACTCCTCCTCCGATTCCCGATCACCGATGCCTCTAAACTATCGCATCTCCGATCCGACATGTATTTCGGACCCGATGGGTTCTAGGTCACATTTGATAAAGGGTTTCAATTCTAGCTATACATCACATGTCACAATCACACTTCACTTCCTCCCTTTGAAGGATTGCAATGCGATCCCAATTGTTACACACCCGCAACTTAATCCTGGCTGTTGGTCTTCCAGATCTAACGACTATTGTGCATGGATACTTCACTTCTCTGCTATTCCAAATTCTTATGTTTTTACGCTATTTCTTTAGCATTTCAATGTGGCTTCGGGTTTCTTCAAATTTTTGTTCCCTCAGCTTTTTCACTGCGCACTTTCTCCTGAGCTTGTCTTTGATCATTCTAATGGATTCGACACTCCATTATGATCCTCTTCATCATGCTTTCCTTTGTGTGTTTGTCGAACTCCGCCTGCACACATATGCTATACAGAATACTCTGATTCACTCCTCATTCACCACTCGATACTCAAGACACATATAATTTAGAATTGAATCTATGTGCTTATACATATATCAATAAATAATTACATGATGAGACTCTCTATCTCTTCTCGGCCTGATCTTCTAATTAGTGGCCTATGATCATCATCTTCCCGTAGGATTACAAACACAACTAAAAATATAACTCTCTCTCTCTCTGTCTAACCTCTTCAACCTCTCTCTTTTTTCCTTTTCAATACATTATTAGCAGTTTCTTTACAGTTGAGAAACTGTTCCTCAGTTACTTTTTAGTTTCTCAACAGTTTCTTCAAACTAGTTCCTAACTAATCCTAACTTAATCTGCTTGCCTAATTTAAACTAATAATGGTTGAGCCAACCTTAATTTTAAATATTGAACCACTTAATAAATTCCCTATCTATGCTTCCTAAGAAATAAAGATTATTTTACATGAAATTTTACAATGGCCCCTTCTTGGCTAACGTCTAGACCTTTAGGTCTGACTAGATTCTTCAAGCTTGATCTTTGAGAGCTAATGCTCTTGCATCAGACTCCGAAAGTTGAAAACATTCATGATCTCTTCATCATGTGCCTTCATAAGTTAAATGGAAAACCTCCAGGGTCCCAAACTTTTGTTTGTTGTTGTCCATAAGCTTCACTGTCTTCATCTCTCTTTGGTTGTAACCTTCCAGGCTTCCACACCTTATGTTGTAGTGCTCTGCTGTCTTTACCTTCAACATTCTTCACCCTCCATTCAACTTTACAATGGATTACTTGCTTGGCTCTGCTGTAGTTTTTCTTAGGTACTCGCATCAAATCCCATAGTTCATCTATGGCCTCTTGCAGTTCAATCCTCTGTTGATAACAAATCTTTCTTTTATTACTCTGCCACTGCATCTCACTGCATGTTGTCCTTTCATATTTAAACTACTGATTACTTCCTTCATCTTTTTCTGCTTCAACTTCTGTTATTATTCTTGATATTGTTCTAGATACTATTGTAGATATTGCTGCCACCCAAACTTCCTGAGTATCCTTGAAGTTATCTCCCTCTGCAATATCCAATTGCTGCTCTTTGTCTGCAAATTTACTTTCAAAAAGTAAACTGCTCTCCAATTCCCTGACTGCAGTAACATATTCACTCACATTACTCTGTATATTAGTTAACATAACATAGTTTAGCAAACTAATATCTTCTTTTGTCTCAGTAAAAACTTGAGATATTTTTTTGTTAATATCTGCAATCCCTTTCTCATGCTCAGATGCTTCCAGTAAATAGTTCAACAATTCACTTTATACCTGATTCCTTTCAGGCACCTCATCACTATGCTACTTATCAATTCTATCATAAAACTCCTCCTTTTCTTTGACAACATTCCATAGCTGTCCTTCAGCTCCTTGACTAATCCTGGTAGTCAGTTCAGTCTCCTTCAGTTCTAAGACTAATTCTTCTTTAGCATGAGACATATTTGTCCCATCCTCCTGTACATTTCTATTCTTCTCTTTGTCACTGTTACATGACACTTTCATCTATCCTTCTGGGCTAACTGAATCTTCCTCATTCACATATCTACCTATGCATTCTTCAAAAAAACTCATTTCTTCATCAAAATTACTAAAACTTAAATCATTTACTTAAGGTCTCAATTCAGGGCTTGACTTAGACTCTCTTAACATATTTTCTAACGATAAAATCTCTCTGTTAGCTTCTTCAAGCGTTAAATTTTTATGCTTGACATCTTCCTTCTCTTCTGCTTTCTTTTGGCTACCCATATAAGCCAAACTCCCTCTGTTTACAACTTTAGAAATATGCTAAAAAGCAATATTTTCCTCCAACTATGTATAAGCTTCCTCATGAGACCTAACTGTCTCATCCTTCTTCTTTAAAACAGAATTCAAATTATGTCTCTCCTTTTCCTCTTCTTTGACAATACCTAAAGATTTTCCATCATCATGTATTACTTCCACAAACATACACAAATTGTTAATTTCAAAAGCATAAGGCTCAATAGCCTCAACTGATGTTTTGGATATCATTTTTCCATCTTCAAGTTCGCAAGGAACTTGTTCTTCTACAGCAAATTTGTTTTGTTGTAGTTCAACTCCTTTGAGCTTCTCTGACCTCAATTGAACATCCATTATCTACTTAAGCTTCCTAAGCTCCTTTATTAACTGAGTATTCACCTGCTGCTCTCTCTTCTTTTGTAGCCTATGCCATTTTACCTTCTTTCTCATTATATAACTATACCTTTAGTCTTTCTCTTTCCTCTGTAATATTTCCATTAGTACTTCAAGATGGACTCTTATCTTAGCCTTCTCCCTCTCATATTCTTCATCAGTTAACTACTTCCATATGCCATTTTCCTTGACATCTTCTTTCTTCACTTTTCTTTTGCTGTGGTCTTCCTAAGAACCTCTGCTACGACTATCAGTAGCCATCTTCTTCTCCTCTCTCTATGAGTTCCTCATTCATTCACTATGAGCTACACTAAAGCCTCCGCAACAACAAGTCCTCCTTGTTGCAACTTACCCCACCAAGCTTTCCTTTGTACTTGGTATTTAAGAAAGTACTTGGTTCTCTATCTCTGGAACCTCCTTTGAGCACTTCTCTCTGCCCTTCTAAGCTTCAACTCATCTACACCTTAGAGAACACAATTATCCTCTTGTATTTCAATCACAACTTAAATACTAAGTTCTGGCCACACTCTCTTAGAAACCCTTACTGGCTTCCTTCATCACTGCTCTTAAGGTTGCGATCTTCTTGCAGAGATGCTTCACTAATTGTTGTTACCTACATATCAATGATATTTAAAACAAAGACCACTCCCAAGCTTTCAAAATCTTGCTTCTCAGTTACCTTTTGATAATACTCTTATCCTCTCTGTCCAACCTTCAATTGGATTCTTCAGGTTCACTGCTACTTTTTTTTTCAAAGTCTTTCATTCACTTTGTTCCTTAGAACACATACAACTTTCCTTGTTTGTCTGTTGCTATCAATCTTTAATTTGTCATTAACCTGTAAAATTCAAACCAGAGTTAACATAAAACACTACCTGCATGATTTCACAAGGTAGTCTGCTTCCACTCTTCAACATTCGAATGGATCTTCATTCTTCCCAAGAAATCAACTGTCACTTTGTTAGATTTTACTGTCTAACTTTCCTTTCTGCATTTGCCTCCACCTTTTCAGATTTATAATCTGATTTCTTTTCCTCTGCAGACCTCTTGTCTGTCTTCTTTCTTCAAAAAACATAACCTGCTAAGTTTCCTCAAAAAGCTTTAACCTAGCTCTGATACCAATTGATGCAGGGTTACCCCTGCTTTACCCACAGTATGCATATAAACCATGCATAAACCATTTCTGCCCAGGAATTATATGACCTTCCGGTCAAAGATTCATTATAATAAAAAATAGGTTAAGGCCCCTTTCATTAGAACTTATATGGAAACATTTATTAAGCTGACCATATAGTCTAATCCTTCATTCCTTTCACTATTGGGACTCTTTAAATCCTCACAAACCTTTGTTAGTCCCCATGCCACACATATATCCAAAACCACTTTATAACTTTGCGTTATAATTGGAAAAACCCTTCTATCGACGCTTTAATCCATTGTAATTCTCTTATAAGAAAATACACGTGAAAATAAAATACACGTAAAAACATGCACAAACATACCTTTTTCCGCCCTTCATAAGCCTTTGCACATTTTCCAAGAATTACCTTTATCGCAATCGCTCATCGCAAGTTACCGTGGTCGTACCACATGTATGCTCTATCACCCCTCTGACTCCGATATGCGACTATCGGAATCGTTTAACACCACTTAAGCCTTAAAAGGCTCAGCACAACATTTTACCGAATACAAAGGAAAATACATGAAATCCCGACACGAAACACATAAGGTCGGACTTCAATTATTTTACACCCACGTTCATAAAGATCCTCAGGTCCGCCTTTCCATATCGAAGCTTCCGTTGCGTGGCTTCTCGTCCGATTCCCGATCGCTAATTCCTCTAATCTATCGCCTCTCCGATCCGACATGTATTTCGGACCCGATTGGTTCTAGGGCACATTCGATAAGGGTTTCAGGTCTAGCTATACATCGCATGTCGCAATCACACTTCATTTCCTCCCTTTGAAATATTGTGATGTGATTCCAATTGTTACACACTCACAACTTAATCCTGGTCCTTGGTCTTCCTGATCCAATGGCTATTGTGCATGGATACTTCACTTCTCTGTTATTCCAATTACTTATGTTTTTACGCTATTTCTTCAGCATTTCACTGTGGCTTCGGGTTTCTTCAAAGTTCTGGTCCCTTGGCTTTTTCACTGCGCACTTTCTCCTAAGCTTTGTCTTTGATCCTTCTAATGGATTCGACACTCCGTTATGATCCTCTTCATCATGCTTCCCTCTGTGTGTTTGCCGAACTCTGCCTGCACACATATGCTATACAGAATACTCTGATTCACTCCTCACTCACCATTCGATACTCAACACACACTTATATAATTTAGAATTGAATCTTTGTGCTTATAAATATATCAATAAAAAATTACATGATGAGACTGTTTATCTCTTCTCGGCCTGATCTTCTAATTAGTGGCCTCTGATCGTCATCTGCCCATAGGCTTATAAACTAAAAATATAACTCTCTCTCTCTCTCTGTCTAACCTCTCCAACCTCTCTCTTTTTTCCTTTTCAATATATTATTAGTAGTTTCTTTATAGTTGAGGAACTATTCCTCAGTTACCTTTCAGTTGCTCAACAATTTCTTCAAATTAGTTCCTAACTAATCCTAACTTAATCTGCATGCCTAATTTAAAACTAATAATGGCTGAGCCATCCTTAATTTTAAATGAACCACTAAATAGATTCCCTATCTATGCTTGCTAAGAAATAAAGATTGTTTTACATGAAATTTTTACAATGGACCCTTCTTGGCTAACATCTAGAACTTTAGGTTCGACTAGATACTTCGAGCTTGATCTTTGAGAGCCAATGCTCCTGCATCAGTACACAACTTTTCTTTACAATACTTGTGTATGTACGTGGTCTCTATTCATAGGACCCGCATATAATTTCCCAAACTTCACCTTTATCATTCCTCTATCTTTGAACTGATATTCCTTTGTCCATTCTCTCTATTACATCTGTACCAACTTGTATAATAATCTTGCTACCATCATGTTGAGATCTTTATCAAGTAGGTTTCCATCAAGGACAACACTTTATCCATAATGCCAACAATCTCCCCCTTTGGACTTGATGGAAACCACTTTGGTGTTTGGTCACCATCACCTGTAAATACCTGCAAAGACATTTGTAAGCACACAAAGCTTCACTCCGAGCATTCTTCTCCAAACACCAAGCTACTCTACCCCTTTGACATCAAAGGCAAAGGGTTGACCAATGCTAAAAGAAAACTTCTCTCTCCCTTTGTAAAGATTATAAATGTAGATTGGATTTGTTGAATGTGAACATTATATATTGATCAAGCTCCCCCTGAGCATATGTTAAATCTTCTGGAAGATATACAAATAAGTACATGAATCTATGATTCAACCAAATATGGCCTTTCCTATCACCAAGGACTCATGCTTACATTAGTCAGCCAACATAGTGGGGTTACATATTTGACTCAACATTACATCATATTCCCAAAATGGGATTACATACATAATTGACTTGACTCCAAAACATGACTGAATATTACAATTATTACAACATGGGTATTTACATGAACTTTACATCAAGAGATATATATGACATTTATAACCAAAACCAGAGACCTCAAGGTAGAAAGAACAAGATTTTCATTAGCAACCATCAATATATGACCAATGATTTTCAAGCATTACTAAGAAATTCTCATCAATGTCAACAAGTAATGAAAAATATCATCATTTAGAAAGTAGTGCTCAAGCATTTAGAATTCCAACAATGTGTTATTAGAAGCATAACAGATGCTCCCCCTTAACCTATGCCGACCATTCTCTTGTCAGGTCTGATCATATTAAAGCATATCAGAGACTTTTCTTGAATCTATCCCACTGTTTCTTCATCTCAGCAAAACATACGCGGCTGTATAGATCAAAACTCACGTATATACATGATTATCCTTCATGTAATCCACGTATGTAATGTAACTACACTAATTGACAATCTCATCTCCCCCTGAACATGAAATATTTGTTAGAATCTTTATCAAAGTGATGAAGCATAGATCACTCCTAGTTTCAGTCTGAGATATTCAAAAGTATCACATGGAAGAGGTTTTTTAAATATATCTACAACTTGTTCCTTTGAAGGAACATATTCCAGTTTGACCTTTTTTTCAAGCACTCGTTCTCGCAGAAAGTGATATTTGATTGGAATATTATTGTTTTTTGAGTGCATGGAAAGATTTTTAGAAATACTTATGGCATAGTATTGTCACAAAGAATAGGTATAGGTTGAGGGAAAGTGATTTGAATGTCCTGCAATGTTTGCATCATTCATAGAAGTTGAGTACAACAAGATGCAACAACAACATATCATGCCTCAGCAATAGATAGAGCGATGGATCTTTGTTTTTTGTTGAACCATGATACCAAGTGAGGCCCCAAATAAAATGATCCTACTCTTTCTATCATCAATATTGTTTGCTCAATCTGCGACTGTGTAAGCATGTAATACAAAACCTTCATGTTTGGGATACCATAGACCAAAATTTTGTGTTCCCTGTAAATACTTGAATATTCTCTTAACTGCATGGAGATGAGTTTCTTTAGGATTTTCTTGAAATCGTCCAACAATCCCAACTACATGCATTATATCTAGTCATGTGCCTGTAAGGTAGAGCAACATTCTGAATCATAGATCTATATTCTTGTTGATTCATTGAAGGTGAATGATCATGTGATGTAAGATTGCATCCTATTACCATTGGTGTGCATACAGGTTGCAGTATTCCATTCAACATTTCTTCAAAATATACTTGAGGTAATTTGTTTGTGAGAGAAAGATACCATTCTTTGTTTGTTGAACTTGAAGAACAAGAAAGTATGTTAGTTCACCAAGTAAAGAAATTTCAAATTCTTACTGCATAATTGAAGCAAATCCTTGACACATAGATTCTTCATTTCTTCCAAATATGATGTCATCTACATAAACAACAACTATCAAAAGTTTATCTTTATGCTTATTGATATATATATATATATATTGTTATTCGCAGACCCCTTAGTGAAGCCTTGTTGTTGAATATACCTGTCAAGACGATAATACCATGCCCATGGATCTTGTTTTAAACCATACAGTGCCTTCTTAAGTTTTCAAACAAAATTTTTATCATTTCCTAAAATGAACCCTTCAGGTTGTTTAATATAAAATTACTCTTCTAGGTGCCCATTTAGAAATGCAGATTTAACATCCATTTGTTATATTTTAAAGTTATGAAATCTTGAAAATGCAAGGAAAATTCTTATGGATTCAAGTCTGGCTACGGGTGAAAATGTTTCTTCCAAGTTTATTCCTTCTTGTTGAGCATATCCTTTGCATATGAGTCATGCTTTGTTTCTAATTACTTCTCCATTTTCATTCAATCTGTTTTTGAATACCCATTTTTCCCATTAACATTTGTATCATGAGGTCTTGGAAATAATTCCCATGTATGGTTCTTTTCTATTTGATCAAGTTCGTCATTCACTACCTTAACCCTTCATTCATCTTTTCTAGCTTGATTCACATTTTGAGGTTCATTTGTGGATAGTAAGGCTAGGTAACTAGAATTTCCAACAATATTTCTTCTAGTTTGTAGTCCTACTTCCTTTTCACCTAGAATTTCAGATTTCGGATGATTTTTTTGAACATACCTTGAAGGTGTCTTTTCTGATGTATCTATATCATCATTTATTTCTTATAATGCTTTTCTATTACTTTCTTATGGATCCTTCTGACTTGTAGTAGGAATAGGTTTATCATTTGTTGGAGCTTCCTTTTTGGTACGTGTGGATGCTTCATCAATCACAACATCAATGCATTCAACAATCTTTTGAAGCCTTTTATTGTAGCATTTATATCCCTTGCTTCTAGAAGAGTATCCAAGGAGAATTCCTTCATTAGCTCTAGATTCAAACTTTCCAAGCTTATCATCAATTTTCTTTATGTAACATTTGCTTCTAAAAATTCTAAAATTCTTAACAGTTGGAGTCTTACCAAAACATAGTTCATAAGGATTTTTATCATTGTTTACTCAAATGTGAGATTTGTTAAGGATATCCACTATTGTATGTGCTTCTCACCCCCATAAGGTATGAGGCATTCCAAACTCATCAAGCATGGCACGTGCCATTTGTTGGATTGTTCTGCTCATTCTTTATGCCACTCCATTTTGTTGAGGAGTTTTAGCTATAGAAAATTTCCTTTTAATGCCATGTTGTTCAAAAAAGTAAAAAAACTCATCTGATATAAACTCTCCTCCTCTATCAGATCTAAGACATTTTATTTTCAAATCTAACTCATTTTCTACTAGAGCCTTGAAAACATTAAACTTATCAAATGCTTCATATTTATGTTTCAATAGGCCAATCCAACATATTCTTGTAAAATCATCAATGAATAATATGAAGTATTGTTCACCTCAAGGATATTTCTTTGTCATATGACCACACAAATCAGTATGAATAAGTTCAAAAGGCTTACTTGAAGTACATTATTTAGCATTAAATTGAACTCTGGTTTTCTTACCAAAATGACATGATTTGCATATGATATTTTCTGGTAGGGAGATGTTAGGAAAGCCACGAACTGCTCCCATTCTGCTTGAGTTGTGTAATTGAGTAAAGCTTAGATGTCCCAATATTTTTTTCCAATGCTATCTTTCTTCTTACTTGCTTAAGTAACAATGCTCTTAGCCACCTACCAAGACATAAACATTCCCTAGAGTTCTTGTTCCCTTGATTATGACCTTACCTGTATCAAAATTTTGTACCACACAACTCTTTGATCTGAAAACAACCTCATTCCCTTGGTCACACATCTAACTAACACTCAATAAGTTATGTTTTAATCCATAAACAAACAAAACATTTCCATCCTTAACCTTCTTCTTCAGCAAAACAGTTCCTTTCCCTTTGATAGCAGCAAGTGAGTTATTTTCAAAGGTTACATTCTTTTCTTTCTTTATTTCATTAAAGGACATAAACTTGTTTTTGTCACTTGTCATATGCTTTGAACATCCACTGTCAATGTACCACAGAGTTTCTTGATCTCCTACATATAAAGATAAACCACAATTTTCAAATTCCATGGTTTTCTTTTTCCATAACTTGGATGTTATTTCCTTTTGTTCATGCTGAGGGGATGATCTCATTCTGCTTCTGCATTCAGTTTCTTTAAGCCCAAAGTTATTGCAAAAAGCACATTATGTTTCATCTTGGAGAGGTGAAAAAACATTGTAAGAGTATTTCATTGACCCAATCTCATTCTTTTGGTTTCTTTCTTCTCTAGTCATGACAGTTTAATAAGCGACACATTGAGCAACCCTATGACCGAAATTATGACAAGTGAAGCATTGACAATTGAAGTAGGAGTTCCTAGGAGTATGATACCTTTTTTAGTAGCTTCTCCTTTGATTATGGTAAGGATGTTTTACTTGAGAGGCTTTTTATTCTTCATTCTTGTGTTGAGAGATGGAATATTGATGACTGATTCCCTTTACTGCATTAAGATAACTTCTTGTACATGTTTCAGAAGATTTGATTGTCTTTGATTATTCTCCATTGTATCCAAGACCTATCTTTATTAAAGGAGAGCGTTGTACTTTGATGATTTCTTCTAAGGTCTCAGATCCTTTAGCAAATCTAAAATTTAGACCATTTGTTTTCTCAAGTTCTTTTCTTAGATTCACTCTTTCTAGTTCTAACTTTTCATTGTGCCTCTCCTTTTCTAGAATTTATTTATTCAGGGCTTCTTCAGCTAATTTAACTTCTTATAGATGAATTTTAAGTTGAGTTATTTCTTCAATGAGATTATCTTTTTCTTCTAGGGCATCCGTAAAAACATCATCAGACTCATCAACACATTTATCTTCAAAGGACATAAGTAATTTATATTCTTGATCAAATTCAACATCTTCATCATTTGAAAGACCATCACTATCTTCATGTGTGTAGAAATTTTTTTTATTGTCAAACCTTCCTCTAATATTTACTTTTGCAAAATTCTTCCCTTTCTCATGGTTTTCTTTATAAGGACATTTAGCAGCATAATGACCAACTCTTCCATAAGAAAAGCATTTGAAAGGAAGCTTACCTCTAAATTTGCCAGTTCCTACTTGGAGTTTCTTTACGAAGTTCGCCTCTTATTCATCTGATACATAACTTGATTCATTAATATACTCCTTTTCTTTTCCTTTATAAGTATCTTTGGATGTTGTTTCTCTAATATCTTAGGGACCCCCTTTTCTCATTTCATAAGATGTTAAGATCCCATGAAGTTGTTCAATAGTAAGGTTCTTCAAATCCTTCATTTATTCAATGGCAGAGACTTTTAAATTGAATTTTGGGTTAAAGATCTTAGGATTTTCTCAACAAGAATTAATTTTTTACTTCATCACCAAGATTCTCATTGAATTAATAATCTCATTTACCCTAAGAAAGAAACTTACAATACTTTCATCACTATGCATTCTGAGAGTTTCATATTGAGTTCTAAATGTTTGAAGTTTGGCACTCTTTACCTTAGTGCCACCTTCATAATTTTGGATGATCTTGTCCCATATAGCCTTTGTGTTATTTAGCTGCATGACCTTCAATATTTTTTATTCTGCCAAGCTTCCCAAAAGAGAATTGACAGCCTTTGCATTGGTCTCATATTTTTTCTTTTCTGCTTCATCTATGGGAATGGCAAATGGATACTAATAGCCTCCTTCAACGATTTATCAAACATCATCTCCAAGTGATTGTAGATATGCTCTCATTCTAAATTTCTAGAAAACCAAGTTGGTTCCATTAAACAATGGTGGCCTGATAGATGCTACTCCCTCTTGATTTCTCATATTGATGAATCTCCCTTCAAGTGATCAAGCTTCTTCTAAAGGACCTACTATGATACCAATTGTTAGGAAAAATACTGGGCAGGGGGTGAATCTGTATTTTACACACTTTGAATTTTCACTTTCTTATTCTCATTTGTATACACTATTGCTATAAAGGAAACTAGCATATGTACGCAAGTGTTATTAAATAAACCCACATATATCCAAATAGCTTATATTATCATTAATTTCATCATTTTTTCAACATTAATTAGTGTATCATTACTTCATTTTCATCAATTAATAAGTAATTATGAGCAGTTAAAAAGAATATAGAACATCAACTCACAAAATCATATGAACACCAGGATTTTAGGTGGAAACCCAATGTGGGAGAAAACCACTATTGTTGTTGTCTCTGCCTTATTATTTTATTAAAAATAATTTTCATACAATCTTGTATTGGCGCAAAATCTAACCATCACACATGCTCCTACCTACAGAAGGCTACAACATTCTCTTATTTTCCAACTCCTACAGGAAGGGAGATACAACCCCCTTTTTGAACATTTTTATCCTTAGCTCTTTGTGGATCACTTTTCAAAAATTTTCAAACTGGATCTGTTAGCGCTTGAAATTTCACCTCAGGCTGAGAAAGGTAAACCTCAAGGCAACATCAAACCACTTAGCCTCATAGCTAGCCCTACGGGGCTGGAGAGGGCTCTCTCCGGTCTATCTCGGTGAAATCTTCAATGGATGAGATGACCAATAGGGTAACACTGATTTTAGGCTAGTAAACTGATCAAAAAGGTTGATTTGGGGTTTTTATGGTTTTTGGTGGCAAATTGAGGAGTGGCAATTTTGGGTGCGGGGATTGGACACAGTTTCTACAGGGAGTTCTTTGGGGCGAGATAGGATAAAGTATTGATGTCTTTAATAGAGATGAATGGATGAGAAATATAGGTGAGGAGCTAAGGAAAGCAAACAATAACTTTGAATTCTCCTTAAACAGTATAAAACATTGAAATTAAACAAACTTAAAAGCAGAGCATGACAGTCATGAATTCTACTTTAACACTTCATTTGTTTAATGTGCAAAAGGAAAAGAAAGGAAATGATTCACATAACACACTTACAAGTACATAGAGAAACACACCATCAATACATGTAACCACAAGAATCCCAAAAAGGACTGCAAAACCCTGGTCTTCCTTAGCCAAAAATTGCAGAGATACAGTGAATAATACAATGATAGCTTCTCCCTCAAGAGTCCAACCTTCCAACCCTTGAAAATGACTAAGAAAATACATAATATAGGCAAGCTAACACCTTTCCTTGCCTCTAGGGGTCGAGCTCATCCTTCTAGGAGCTGTTTCAACCAATTCTAAACTGAGCACTAAAATCTAGGTAGTCAAAACAACTTGCTTCTATAAGCTAGGAAACCAATTCATTCATTTAATTTTCACCTATTTCATGAATGAATCTTCTAGAAGAGATACATAAGTGTAAAAGTATTAAAAAATTACATTATTTACATCAAGGAGGATAACAATCCACTCCAAAAAGTCAAACATGGTCAAATCTGCGTTTTTCTGAGCTGTACAGTGAAATTTTGAGAAAATTGCCTGATAGGTCGCGCGCCTCTGCCTGACGGGTCGCTCACCTTTGAGGGCACTTTTGGGGCACTTCTAGGTGTCCAAATTGGGAAAGAGTAGGCTTGTTGGAAAGGTCTGTGAGTCTACTTTCCAACCCAACTGGAATTTCTGAATTTGGTGGTCATTTTCCCCTCCAAAATTGCAATCTCCCAAGACTGCTTTCTGTGTCTCAAAAATGTGGCAGAAAGTCATTTTTTGCTTGTTTTTTGACTTTCTAGAGGCCCAAAACTTCATAAAATCTCTTGTCCATGGATGAGCATATGTAACTTCTCATGAAAAATCTGGAAATGCTGAGTTTTTGCAAAATGGAGTTGCCAGGATGAAGGGTCGCACGGGGGGTGAGACCCGTTAATGGAGAAAACCTGTAAATTGCCTGAAAAAACCAAAATTTACCAAAAATGCTCAAAATTTCTTGGGATTTGTGTTGTGGCTAGGCTATTTAGTGTCTTGGTCCTTCAGTGAAGCATCGACCAAGATATGGAGGGGATCGGGCCTCTTTCTTCTTTTTTGTGCCTTGGCCAACCGCCTTTGGAACATTTTCATCTTTGCCTTGCACACGTGCATTCTTGCCCAATAATGGTTCTTCATGTTCCTCAACAATTTCTTCTCTTGGTTGGCCCTAGCCAACAGCCTCTCCAAGTGTGCATTTACCCGGATGAGCATGGACTCTCACTCAGTGGGCAATAGATCACCGAGTCTTCTCCGGTTCAAATTGTGGTCACTACGAATCCTCCACAACTCATCAAGAGCTTGTTCATCCTCCAACTATTTGTTGCGCTGCTCCAGGTATGAGATTGTCCATTGTGCCCCCTCTAATCTCCTCTGCAAGGCATCATTTTCAGCTCTAAGGTGCTAAATGATCTCCTTTGACTCTCAGCTAGGAGAACTGACATCAAGATCAATAAGCTCTATATCCGGAACACCTGATGGTCCCTCATCAATCTTGGGTTGTTTGCCCCTCCCTGATACCTGTGCTGCTGAAGAAAGCAAGGCCCCTTCCACCTGACGTGGAGATAACACTCGCTGAGCCGATGAAGAAGGTGAGACCCCTTCCACATGCTGTGGAGAAAGTACTCGCCGAGCTGCTGCAAATAAGGCCCTCTGGCCTCTCCGATAAGTAACCAAAGGTGAGGAGCTAACATGTCTAGTGACGGGGATGTCATGCTTCTGTGATGGTCCTCCCTCCTCATGAATAACCTCAGGATGTCGCGGTGGTGGTGTTGTGAAAAGCTCACAAGAGATGAACTCCTCCCATGAGATGCCCTGCTGAGCCAACTGATGTAATACCACAAGCTGAATCAAACCATAATGGTAAAGGCTCTGATCCAGATTTAAACAGGAACGCAACAAATTACAGAGATAACCATATACACAAAGATGCAGCGGAAATAATACTTCATTTCATTAATGGAAAATACTGACATATGCTTACAAACAGAAATGGCAATAAACTAGCTAGGGCGATGGTAGCTTATCTCTGAGAAGAGATGTGATGGCTACATGCCTCTGAACTGTTCTGAATTGTATTACAATGAGGCTCGAAGGCCTATTTATTGTTGAGAAACAATGGAAAACCCTTCACATACCGAAACCTAACCCTAGAAGATGAAACGCCAAATTGTGGGCCCTGTTTGGGTAAATTGGTACATCAATTTCCCGGGGTCGTAACTTTGGCATACGATCTCCGTTTGACGCGTACGATAGCTCGTTAGAAAGATCTATCCGAGTACTACCACTTTGGGAGTAAACATAGGGCTCGGTCGCCCCAGAATTCCAAAAAAACGTCGTTTAGGGCCTCAAAACGGCTCCGGAAGTTCAGGACCCGAAAAACTGCTAAAAATAGTAAATTGTGCTACAATTAAGGAAACTGAAAATGCTGAGAAAGACAATGGTGGGGGTCCAGGTGGACCTGGCAGGTGGCCACCAATATCCACCTGGATCATTCCTCCCCCCTTAGGAAGCAATGGTCCCCATTGCGTTGAGCTCCTCCATGAGATGAGGAAACCTCTGCTGAACTTGTTCCCTGGTGAGCCACTTGCCCTGCTGAAGGAGTTGGCCTGCTTTGACAACTCGATACAGTTGGATATGCTGTTGGCGAGTGTTCTTGATCTGTGTGTCCATGATCCGATCAGTTGCAGCTTGTTCCATGCAATCGGGATTTAATTCCGTGGGTTTGAGCTGTTCTGCAATGTCGGATGTGTCCAGCAATGGTGGAAAGTATGGCCGAAGGCGGTCCACATTGAACACTGGGTGCAGGCCAAGGAATGGGGGAATGCTGAGCTCAAATGCATTGTCTCCCATAGCCTTAGTAATGGTGTAAGGACCATATCGAAGTGGTCTCAATTTCCGATAGGCTCCAGTAAGGCGTTCCTTTTGCAAATGCAACCAGACTTTGTCGCCCACCTGAAACTTGTGTGGCACCCAGTGTTGATCATGTCGCTGCTTGTACTTGGCATTTGATTTCTCAAGAATGTCATGGACCTGCTGGCGAATATGTTGGATGCGCTCAATGAAGCTGGTGGCCTTATCTGTTTCGGACTGGACATGAGCTGAATTCATGTGAGTAGCTGCAAGTGGCATGGCCACATCAATGGGGCATAGTGGCTGGAATCCTAAACCCACCTGAAAAGGGCTATGGCCAGTGGAGCTGTGAAGAGCTCGGTTGTAGCTGTGCTGAACATAGGGGAGGCTCTCGTCCCATGTGCGTGGATGCTTTGAGTTATACATGCGCAGAATGTGCACAATCATCCTGTTGACAACCTCTGTCTGGCCATCAGTTTGAGGATGGAAGGCTGTGGACTTCGTGAGTTTGGTGTCCAGCATTGACCAGAGACTGGACCAAAATGTGCTGAGAAACCGACTGTCCCGATCTGAGATGATAGACTGTGGGATCCCAAAGTGCACCCACACTCGTTCAAAGAAGAGTTTAGCAGTGGCTTCTGCTGTGATATTCTTCTTGCAGGCCATCATAATGGCCATCTTTGAGAACCTGTCGACGACCACAAAAACACAGTAATTTCCATGCTTAGTGGAAGGAAGGCCTGACATGTAATCCATGGAGATGGATTCCCAAGGTCGACTAGGGGTAGGCAACGGGGTATAGAGGCCTTGCTTCTTAATGGTCGGTTTGGCAATGGCACAGGCAGTACATGATCGGATGTACTTCCCAACATCCTGTCGAAGATTCGGCCAATAGAAATAGTTTTGCAGTACTGCCACTGTTTTCTCGACCCCGAAATGCCCAGCAGCCCGACTGTAGTGTGCTTCCCAAATCATCTTGGCACGCTCGCTTGAAGGAACACAAAGGTGACCGAGGTGGCATAATAGGGCATCCTGGAGGTGAAAATCTGCAACCTGCCGACCCTCCAAGAGTGTCTGGTATGTGTGGCCGAATTCTGGGTCGCTTTTGTAGAGAAGTGGCCAATCAGAAGTCTCGTGCCCGCAAGAGTTGAGCACGGTGGTTAGCGCCATGATCGGTGGTCGACTGAGGCAATCTGCAACATTATTGGTGCTGCCCTTTTTATACTTGATATTCAAGTGAAACTGTTGCAGGTATGTAGACCACTTCTGATGGCGATCATTCTGCAATTTCCCTTGGGTCTGTATGAATTGCAGAGGTCGGTGGTCTGTGTGGATGACCGTTTCCTTCCCCAAAATGTAATGCTTCCATTGTCGGCAGGCCTGTACAATGGAATACATCTCTTTATCATAAGTGGGGTACTTCCGGACTGTGTCTGAAAGTGTTTCACTGTGATATGCCACTGGATGTCCATGTTGAGTAAGGACTGCCCCAATAGCATAGTCAGAGGCATCTGTCTCGACCTCAAATGGTTGTTGTAAATCTGGTAACGCGAGCACTGGTGCCGTGCAGAGGCGATCCTTCAACTCCCTGAATGCCTTCTGTTGAGATTCAGACCAAAAGAATTTTGCTTTCGCCCCGCCCTTGGTGACTTGACTCAAGGGCCAAGAAATATGAGAAAATCCCAACACAAACCTGCGGTAGAAGTTGGCAAGACCTAGAAAGCTGCGGAGCTCTGTTAGAGTGGTTGGAGAGGGCCAATCCCGAATGACTTGGACCTTGGCTGGATCGACATGCACCCCCTGTTCATCAATGATGTATCCCAGATACTGGACCTCGGTCATGCCAAAAGTGCATTTCTCCAAATTGGCACATAGCTTGTGTTGCCGCAGTGTTTGGAGAACCTGTCGGATGTGGTGGAGGTGCTCTTCCCAACTCTGGCTGAAGATCAGAATGTCATCCAAGTATACTACTACAAAGGAGTTGGTGAATGGCCGCAAGATGTCATCCATTAGCCTCATAAAGGTTGCAGGAGCATTCGTCAATCCGAAAGGCATGACCAACCATTCGAAGAGGCCCTCCTTGGATTTGAAGGCAGTCTTCCACACATCTGAGGGTTCAATTGGTACCTGGTGATATCCTGACTTCAGATCGATCTTGCTGAAATATTTCGCCCCCTTTAGTTGGTCTAGGAGGTCATCAATCCGCGGGATCGGGTACCTATTACGGACAGTGATCTTGTTCAGCGCCTGATAGTCAATACAGAGTCTCCACGTCCCATCCTTCTTCTGTACCAACACTATCGGGCTCCCATAGGGCGAAGAACTCGGATGGATGTGACCTTTCTGTAGGAGCTCCTGAGTCTGCCTCTTGATTTCGTTGTTCTCCAGAACGGAGCGCCGATAAATTGGTCCATTGGGTAGCGGCGCACCTGGGGTCAGATCAATGGAGTGCTTGACTTGACAGTGCAGAGGAACCCCTGCCGGGGAGGTGAAGATGTCTTTGTACTCCTCCACAATCTTGTCCATTTGTAGCTGCCGTGCAGAGGGACCTCGTTTGGAGGCCGCGGCCACTGTCTTCTTCTTCCCTTGAGGGCGTATCATCAGGAAAACAAATTTCCTGGTTTTGGAAATGATCTTACTGCATTGTTTTGCAGTAATCAAAGAGATGGCGGCAGGTGGTGGTACCTCTGGTATCCTGAACAACTTATTTCCCAATGTAATAATAACAGCACGGGGCCTTGATTCATACACAGCATGTCGCTTCCACAAGTATGGTTGTCCTAGTAATACATCACAAACTTCAAGGGGAGCAATGTCACACAATACCTCATCCGTGAAGGGCTTGATGTTGTATGGAAGGCGACACTGCTGGCTCACGCGAAGATCTCGCCCTTGGTAAAGCCACCCAATGGTGTATGGTTGTGGATGTGCTGTGGTCGGTAAGCCCAACCGCTTTACGACCTCTGCCGAAATGAGGTTCTTTTGACTCCCGCTATCAACAATGAACTGTATCGGGGAGCCCTTGACCCACATCTGGGAGTGGAAGAGACGCTCCTCCTCCTCTGGATCTTCGGGTTCATTTTTCTGGATCTTTGCGGTAGCAACAGTGGCGCTGGGATCCGCATCAATGATCTGCTTCCCTTTTTCATACCCCTTATCGGGTTCTGACTCAGAGTCGGAACATGCATCTGATTCTGAAACCTTTAGCTCAGCCACTAGTGACTGTTTGGCCCGACACTCACTTGTGTTGTGAGTGGAGCTCTTATGGAACTCGCACCATTTTCCAGTGTCCTTTCTCGGCTTCGCGGCGTTGCTCTTTGCTTGCAGCTTCAGCTGGTTGTCTTGGGCTGTCCCGCCTTGGCTTTGTCCTTTGTTCTGTGGTTTAGGGGCACCTTTCCCCTGCTTTGGATTCGCAGATCCAAAGTCTCGCTTCTTTTGTTTAAACTTCTGCTCGACTTTGACGGCATACCGGTATGCTGCGCCGAGCGAGGGGATGTTTAGGAACTGTATTTCTTCCTGGATGTACTTGTGCAGGCAGCCACGGTATTTGAGTATCAAATGTTGCTCCGAATCCTTGATACCCAACTTTGTGCGAAGGGTATGGAAAAGATTGGTGAACTCCGGCACATCTTGGTCCCTTCCCTGCCGCAGCGTGGTCCACTTTATGTATTCATCCTCATAGCTTCCGACAGGGTAGTACTGCTCCTTGATGGCATCCCGGAACGAATCCCAGGTGGGTGCGGCTGAAAATAGTGAGCCAGTACTTTCATCCTTCTGCTCGCAGTAGGTTTCCCACCAGTCCTTGACGTGGGGGGCTGCTTTGAGAAGAGCAAAAACAATCTTTTCCCGACTCGAAAATTCATGAACAGAAAAATAACCCTCTAGCAGATTTAACCATTTATCTACGGCATCGGCGTCTATCTGACCCTCGAATATGGGGATTTCAAAATTAACTTGTACCTTAAAGGGTGTGGCGTTTCCAGAGGAGCTGCTGGAAGCCGATGCGCCGCTTCTGGGTAGCCGCTGAAGGATCTGCGCAAAGTTGTCCATCATCGCGTTCCGTTGTTGCTCGAGCGCTTCTTCGAGTAAGATTTTGATGGGATCTCCTGCCCCCTCGTCTTTCTTCTCGTCCGCCATGGGAGGCCGTCGGGATTTGCGAGGCTGGTCTTGCAAAGGTTCAACCAGTTCAAGCCCTAACTCCTTATATCCCGACCTCGTTGGGGACATGCAAAGAAAAACAGAGAAAAAGCAGACCGCTCTGATACCACTGATCCAGATTTAAACAGGAACGCAACAAATTACAGAGATAACCATATACACAAAGATGCAGCGGAAATAATACTTCATTTCATTAATGGAAAATACTGACATATGCTTACAAACAGAAATGGCAATAAACTAGCTAGGGCGATGGTAGCTTATCTCTGAGAAGAGATGTGATGGCTACATGCCTCTGAACTGTTCTGAATTGTATTACAATGAGGCTCGAAGGCCTATTTATTGTTGAGAAACAATGGAAAACCCTTCACATACCGAAACCTAACCCTAGAAGATGAAACGCCAAATTGTGGGCCCCGTTTGGGTAAATTGGTACATCAATTTCCCGGGGTCGTAACTTTGGCATACGATCTCCGTTTGACGCGTACGATAGCTCGTTAGAAAGATCTATCCGAGTACTACCACTTTGGGAGTAAACATAGGGCTCGGTCGCCCCAGAATTCCAAAAAAACGTCGTTTAGGGCCTCAAAACGGCTCCGGAAGTTCAGGACCCGAAAAACTGCTAAAAATAGTAAATTGTGCTACAATTAAGGAAACTGAAAATGCTGAGAAAGACAATGGTGGGGGTCCAGGTGGACCTGGCAGGTGGCCACCAATATCCACCTGGATCATTCCTCCCCCCTTAGGAAGCAATGGTCCCCATTGCGTTGAGCTCCTCCATGAGATGAGGAAACCTCTGCTGAACTTGTTCCCTGGTGAGCCACTTGCCCTGCTGAAGGAGTTGGCCTGCTTTGACAACTCGATACAGTTGGATATGCTGTTGGCGAGTGTTCTTGATCTGTGTGTCCATGATCCGATCAGTTGCAGCTTGTTCCATGCAATCGGGATTTAATTCTGTGGGTTTGAGCTGTTCTGCAATGTCGGATGTGTCCAGCAATGGTGGAAAGTATGGCCGAAGGCGGTCCACATTGAACACTGGGTGCAGGCCAAGGAATGGGGGAATGCTGAGCTCAAATGCATTGTCTCCCATAGCCTTAGTAATGGTGTAAGGACCATATCGAAGTGGTCTCAATTTCCGATAGGCTCCAGTAAGGCGTTCCTTTTGCAAATGCAACCAGACTTTGTCGCCCACCTGAAACTTGTGTGGCACCCAGTGTTGATCATGTCGCTGCTTGTACTTGGCATTTGATTTCTCAAGAATGTCATGGACCTGCTGGCGAATATGTTGGATGCGCTCAATGAAGCTGGTGGCCTTATCTGTTTCGGACTGGACATGAGCTGAATTCATGTGAGTAGCTGCAAGTGGCATGGCCACATCAATGGGGCATAGTGGCTGGAATCCTAAACCCACCTGAAAAGGGCTATGGCCAGTGGAGCTGTGAAGAGCTCGGTTGTAGCTGTGCTAAACATAGGGGAGGCTCTCGTCCCATGTGCGTGGATGCTTTGAGTTATACATGCGCAGAATGTGCACAATCATCCTGTTGACAACCTCTGTCTGGCCATCAGTTTGAGGATGGAAGGCTGTGGACTTCGTGAGTTTGGTGTCCAGCATTGACCAGAGACTGGACCAAAATGTGCTGAGAAACCGACTGTCCCGATCTGAGATGATAGACTGTGGGATCCCAAAGTGCACCCACACTCGTTCAAAGAAGAGTTTAGCAGTGGCTTCTGCTGTGATATTCTTCTTGCAGGCCATCATAATGGCCATCTTTGAGAACCTGTCGACGACCACAAAAACACAGTCATTTCCATGCTTAGTGGAAGGAAGGCCTGACATGTAATCCATGGAGATGGATTCCCAAGGTCGACTAGGGGTAGGCAACGGGGTATAGAGGCCTTGCTTCTTAATGGTCGGTTTGGCAATGGCACAGGCAGTACATGATCGGATGTACTTCCCAACATCCTGTCGAAGATTCGGCCAATAGAAATAGTTTTGCAGTACTGCCACTGTTTTCTCGACCCCGAAATGCCCAGCAGCCCGACTGTAGTGTGCTTCCCAAATCATCTTGGCACGCTCGCTTGAAGGAACACAAAGGTGACCGAGGTGGCATAATAGGGCATCCTGGAGGTGAAAATCTGCAACCTGCCGACCCTCCAAGAGTGTCTGGTATGTGTGGCCGAATTCTGGGTCGCTTTTGTAGAGAAGTGGCCAATCAGAAGTCTCGTGCCCGCAAGAGTTGAGCACGGTGGTTAGCGCCATGATCGGTGGTCGACTGAGGCAATCTGCAACATTATTGGTGCTGCCCTTTTTATACTTGATATTCAAGTGAAACTGTTGCAGGTATGTAGACCACTTCTGATGGCGATCATTCTGCAATTTCCCTTGGGTCTGTATGAATTGCAGAGGTCGGTGGTCTGTGTGGATGACCGTTTCCTTCCCCAAAATGTAATGCTTCCATTGTCGGCAGGCCTGTACAATGGAATACATCTCTTTATCATAAGTGGGGTACTTCCGGACTGTGTCTGAAAGTGTTTCACTGTGATATGCCACTGGATGTCCATGTTGAGTAAGGACTGCCCCAATAGCATAGTCAGAGGCATCTGTCTCGACCTCAAATGGTTGTTGTAAATCTGGTAACGCGAGCACTGGTGCCGTGCAGAGGCGATCCTTCAACTCCCTGAATGCCTTCTGTTGAGATTCAGACCAAAAGAATTTTGCTTTCGCCCCGCCCTTGGTGACTTGACTCAAGGGCCAAGAAATATGAGAAAATCCCAACACAAACCTGCGGTAGAAGTTGGCAAGACCTAGAAAGCTGCGGAGCTCTGTTAGAGTGGTTGGAGAGGGCCAATCCCGAATGACTTGGACCTTGGCTGGATCGACATGCACCCCCTTTTCATCAATGATGTATCCCAGATACTGGACCTCGGTCATGCCAAAAGTGCATTTCTCCAAATTGGCACATAGCTTGTGTTGCCGCAGTGTTTGGAGAACCTGTCGGATGTGGTGGAGGTGCTCTTCCCAACTCTGGCTGAAGATCAGAATGTCATCCAAGTATACTACTACAAAGGAGTTGGTGAATGGCCGCAAGATGTCATCCATTAGCCTCATAAAGGTTGCAGGAGCATTCGTCAATCCGAAAGGCATGACCAACCATTCGAAGAGGCCCTCCTTGGATTTGAAGGCAGTCTTCCACACATCTGAGGGTTCAATTGGTACCTGGTGATATCCTGACTTCAGATCGATCTTGCTGAAATATTTCGCCCCCTTTAGTTGGTCTAGGAGGTCATCAATCCGCGGGATCGGGTACCTATTACGGACAGTGATCTTGTTCAGCGCCTGATAGTCAATACAGAGTCTCCACGTCCCATCCTTCTTCTGTACCAACACTATCGGGCTCCCACAGGGCGAAGAACTCGGATGGATGTGACCTTTCTGTAGGAGCTCCTGAGTCTGCCTCTTGATTTCGTTGTTCTCCAGAACGGAGCGCCGATAAATTGGTCCATTGGGTAGCGGCGCACCTGGGGTCAGATCAATGGAGTGCTTGACTTGACAGTGCAGAGGAACCCCTGCCGGGGAGGTGAAGATGTCTTTGTACTCCTCCACAATCTTGTCCATTTGTAGCTGCCGTGCAGAGGGACCTCGTTTGGAGGCCGCGGCCACTGTCTTCTTCTTCCCTTGAGGGCGTATCATCAGGAAAACAAATTTCCTGGTTTTGGAAATGATCTTACTGCATTGTTTTGCAGTAATCAAAGAGATGGCGGCAGGTGGTGGTACCTCTGGTATCCTGAACAACTTATTTCCCAATGTAATAATAACAGCACGGGGCCTTGATTCATACACAGCATGTCGCTTCCACAAGTATGGTTGTCCTAGTAATACATCACAAACTTCAAGGGGAGCAATGTCACACAATACCTCATCCGTGAAGGGCTTGATGTTGTATGGAAGGCGACACTGCTGGCTCACGCGAAGATCTCGCCCTTGGTAAAGCCACCCAATGGTGTATGGTTGTGGATGTGCTGTGGTCGGTAAGCCCAACCGCTTTACGACCTCTGCCGAAATGAGGTTCTTTTGACTCCCGCTATCAACAATGAACTGTATCGGGGAGCCCTTGACCCACATCTGGGAGTGGAAGAGACGCTCCTCCTCCTCTGGATCTTCGGGTTCATTTTTCTGGATCTTTGCGGTAGCAACAGTGGCGCTGGGATCCGCATCAATGATCTACTTCCCTTTTTCATACCCCTTATCGGGTTCTGACTCAGAGTCGGAACATGCATCTGATTCTGAAACCTTTAGCTCAGCCACTAGTGACTGTTTGGCCCGACACTCACTTGTGTTGTGAGTGGAGCTCTTATGGAACTCGCACCATTTTCCAGTGTCCTTTCTCGGCTTCGCGGCGTTGCTCTTTGCTTGCAGCTTCAGCTGGTTGTCTTGGGCTGTCCCGCCTTGGCTTTGTCCTTTGTTCTGTGGTTTAGGGGCACCTTTCCCCTGCTTTGGATTCGCAGATCCAAAGTCTCGCTTCTTTTGTTTAAACTTCTGCTCGACTTTGACGGCATACCGGTATACTGCGCCGAGCGAGGGGATGTTTAGGAACTGTATTTCTTCCTGGATGTACTTGTGCAGGCAGCCACGGTATTTGAGTATCAAATGTTGCTCCGAATCCTTGATACCCAACTTTGTGCGAAGGGTATGGAAAAGATTGGTGAACTCCGGCACATCTTGGTCCCTTCCCTGCCGCAGCGTGGTCCACTTTATGTATTCATCCTCATAGCTTCCGACAGGGTAGTACTGCTCCTTGATGGCATCCCGGAACGAATCCCAGGTGGGTGCGGCTGAAAATAGTGAGCCAGTACTTTCATCCTTCTGCTCGCAGTAGGTTTCCCACCAGTCCTTGACGTGGGGGGCTGCTTTGAGAAGAGCAAAAACAATCTTTTCCCGACTCGAAAATTCATGAACAGAAAAATAACCCTCTAGCAGATTTAACCATTTATCTACGGCATCGGCGTCTATCTGACCCTCGAATATGGGGATTTCAAAATTAACTTGTACCTTAAAGGGTGTGGCGTTTCCAGAGGAGCTGCTAGAAGCCGATGCGCCGCTTCTGGGTAGCCGCTGAAGGATCTGCGCAAAGTTGTCCATCATCGCGTTCCGTTGTTGCTCGAGCGCTTCTTCGAGTAATATTTTGATGGGATCTCCTGCCCCCTCGTCTTTCTTCTCGTCCGCCATGGGAGGCCGTCGGGATTTGCGAGGCTGGTCTTGCAAAGGTTCAACCAGTTCAAGCCCTAACTCCTTATATCCCGACCTCGTTGGGGACATGCAAAGAAAAACAGAGAAAAAGCAGACCGCTCTGATACCACTGATCCAGATTTAAACAGGAACGCAACAAATTACAGAGATAACCATATACACAAAGATGCAGCGGAAATAATACTTCATTTCATTAATGGAAAATACTGACATATGCTTACAAACAGAAATGGCAATAAACTAGCTAGGGCGATGGTAGCTTATCTCTGAGAAGAGATGTGATGGCTACATGCCTCTGAACTGTTCTGAACTGTATTACAATGAGGCTCGAAGGCCTATTTATTGTTGAGAAACAATGGAAAACCCTTCACATACCGAAACCTAACCCTAGAAGATGAAACGCCAAATTGTGGGCCCTGTTTGGGTAAATTGGTACATCAATTTCCCGGGGTCGTAACTTTGGCATACGATCTCCGTTTGACGTGTACGATAGCTCGTTAGAAAGATCTATCCGAGTACTACCACTTTGGGAGGGAACATAGGGCTCGGTCGCCCCAGAATTCCAAAAAAACGTCGTTTAGGGCCTCAAAACGGCTCCGGAAGTTCAGGACCCGAAAAACTGCTAAAAATAGTAAACTGTGCTACAATTAAGGAAACTGAAAATGCTGAGAAAGACAATGGTGGGGGTCCAGGTGGACCTGGCAGGTGGCCACCAATATCCACCTGGATCAGGCTCCTATACTGCTGTGCCGGGCTGTTCCTCTGCATCATGGACACCATCCTCTCAATGTTCTGATAGAAGAAAACAGGGATGTTCATCATCCGTACCCGTGTGAAGTGCATCAAGAGGCGAATATGGTATGAATATACCTGTGAAAATCTGCCCTCACAGGTATGATGAGCCTCATCATGGGAGCATACTCACTCTTGAGAAATCTGAAGGGAAACACTCCTGTCAAGTGTCTCATGAGTGTTGGTCTAACGAAAGGCTCAAAATGAACACTGTCCAGCACCTTGCGCTTATTCCATACCTCTCCGACATTAGGTATCCCTGTGGCCTGTGAAATCACCTCGGGTGTCAATGTAAAGTCCACCCCGGCAAGGTTGACATGTCCATCATGCAAGTGTAAAACAAATAGGCGAGCCAACTCTCTGTGGTGCTGAATCCGAGAGATCCTCTCACAAAACTCATAGCAAGACATGTACTGGAAACATGAGACTGCCATAGGACAAGCTTGTAAATCTGTCAAAGAGGTGGGCTCCTCTCTCTTATGATGACCACCCTTTCCACCCTTATGAGGCCTCCTCTGTACCTCAATCTCTGAAGCTGATGCCTGGTCATCACTCTGCTCATAGGTTTCGGTTTCTGACATTGTTTAAGGAGCAGAGTGGCCAAAATGTACTACTGTTTATGCCTTGTAAAATGTTGATTTATATGTTGTTTCAAGGGGACAAGGAGCACAGGGGAAATGTTAGGGGAGGGACACTTTTAAAGGGAAAATGGGAATAAATATATAAAACAGGGATTCAAGGGAAAAAACATTGCAAAAATCATTGCATATGCATCATTATATACATTGTTTACATGGGTAATGAGAGGTAGGGTTAGGGCTTAATTTGTCATTTTTTAGGGAAGAGGGGTAGGGTTTGGATTTTTCTTTACAAATAAAAAGGGAAATTTATATAGAAAGACAAGGAAAATGACATGGGATATGGGGAAAATGATTACAAGGGGAATACCTTTCAAACGGCATAAAACCCTAGGCATATTTTACAAATTTAAAATGCAGCAACATGGAGCTTTTCTCTTGCACATGGAGATCCTTTAAAAACGCAATTAAGATTCCCATTGACCATAACAAGCAACCATTCTTAAGTTGGAGAGCCTACCTTAGGAAATTTGGCGATTTCTGAGGGTCCTTGGATAAATTTGCAGTCGGTTTGGTAAGCAGGGCGCTGACGGGTCGCGCGCCTCACCCAACGGGTCGCGCGCCACTGACGGGTCGCGCCCGTTGAAAAATTACACTGTCGGAACGCGCTTGACGGGTCGCGCGCCTCTGACGGGTCGCGCACCTAGTCTGACAGGTCGTGCGCCTGTCCAGCTCTCAAATTCGCTCAAACACTCGCCCAATCTCTCTTGCAAGTGAGTTAGATGCACAATGAGGGTGAATGGAGGGAGATTGGTCTTTTATAGCTTTGATTTGAAATAATTTCATGCCCAAACCCACTTTCTAATGTTTTTCTTTGACACTTTATAAAATTGACCAGTTTGGTTTCCTTTGTCCTGAAATTGACTCATTTAATGCTTTTGCTCGATACTTTTTGCAGGGATATCATCTGAGGGATCTTGGCAAGGGAGCCAGGGTTACATGTTGTCTTTGGAAGTTTTTTGAAATTTCATCACTTTTTATAAAAATTTGAAAAATGACCTTGGCTTTAAAAACAGAGTTTTTAAATCCAAGGTGAAAATTAACTGTACAAGATAGAAATTTTCGAAGAAACACTTTGAAAAACATCCCTCTGGCTTGCTGGGCACCTATTGACCTTAAGAGACATGACCTTGTAAACAAACTTGACCAAAACCCTAGACCTAGGAATTTGACCTCAAGACAAGACAAGACAAGCTTGAAAGTGACTAAGGACTGAAATGACTTGATCCAGTAATGCCAAGAGGGGGACAAAGACACCAGCTCCTCCATCAGGGTTATGGCATGCCTAATGGGATGCAAAAATTGACACTGATGAGACACCTACTTATGCAAATGCAAAGAGCTTTGATCGCTGATGGAGGGCGACAAGACCGACTCTAACAGGATCCACTCTCAACAATTCTAAAATCAACTACCCAATTATGAACCAACTGATTCATATCAATCACTGAATCTGAATCAACCAAAAACAACTAAATCAAACCAATTCATAATAGATCATATCAGTGCACAACCTTTCACCAAAGTACCAGACCATATCTTGTTTTTCATAGAACCCAGATGTTGTCACTGTAAACCCTGATCAAGCATATGTCAGAAGGTATACACTACTTTTCCGAATCATACTTGTGTATGTATGTGCTTCTCCTTAAGAGTACCTACATAAAGATCTCAAAAACAAAATTGATAAGTAAATCTAAATCATTGTACCATTGAATCAATCACTCAATCGAATATTGAAGCCAACACAAATCACTGAATGAAATACAGATCACCACAAAGTAGCATCATCACTTAGTCAACTTCTATTTCATAATCAATTCAACCCAATCAATATTGTCAAACACATATTATCATAAGAGAGACTTCATCAACAAATAGTAGCAAACATAAGACAACAGATCAACCATCATCATCATCTCATACTGAAAACCCTATCATGTATACGCGACTTTTAAAAAGGACATCTGCATATTTATGAATTTCTCATGTTTGACACCTACATACAGATTCTAAACTTTCACAAAATGTATACGTGACTACCCAAAGGAAAATCTACATGTGTATGCGACCTCTTAGAGGCAAACCATCATAAATACCTGTAATCACTAAAGCATGCCTTTGCTACAACCACGAATACTTTGCAATCCTTACTCTCTCATATTCATGTCAGAGTATCATTATTACCACATATGTATCACAGTTAGATATTTTCAACAAGCACATATGATACCATACTTCATATTTTTTATATTTGTGTATTTTCCTTTCTCCTTGGTGTACACCTATTTTAGATCAAATCATTCATAGATAACATAAAACTTTCACACTCTAACACTTAATCTCCATCTTCTTATATATTATAAGCCTTAGCCAATACCTTGGACCAATCCATTAGTAATGTCGATGGTATTCTTTGACAAGATCAAATATCCATAGTCACACTCATTACTATGGTCCCATACCATGGTAAAGACCCCTGGTATTCCAATTACCATTGTGCGGAATATGTAAGCGGCTTTTCTTTACCATACCTGCATATGTACGCAATATTTATTCACAGGACCCGCATATAATTTCCCAAACTTCACCTTTATCATTCCTTTGTCTCTGAACTAATATTCCTTTGTCCATTCTCTCTATTACATTTGTATCATCCTTTGTAATCATCCTGCTGCCATCATGCTGAAATCTTTATCAAGTAGGTTGCCATCAAGGACAATGCTTTAGTCATAATGCCAACATAATGGTGGTACAACACATCCTTCCATACTTCATCAAAATTGTTCTTGTTTATGGAATTTTATGGATATCATCCTCCATCCATCACATCACCCTTGAGAGGGACTATAAAGGCTAAAGTAGTGGAAGATCACGTAGGGCACCAACAAGAGGTTCTCAAAATATTGAAGGCCAACTTGGTTATTACACAAAATAAAATAAAACAACAAACATATCAACATCGCAGTGAAAGAGAATTTTAAGCATAGGATTGGGTATTTGTGAGGCAACAACCATATAAATAGATGTCCCTCAAGGAAAAAAAACACAATAAATTAGCACTAATGAATTATGGCCCCTATAAGGTGTTATAAAGGATTGGAAGTATGGCTTGCAAATGGGAATTACCTCCATCTTCACGTGTACATCTAGTATTTCATGGTTCTTACTTAAAGAAGGAAATCGATAACAATATCATAGTCCAAAACATTTACCAAAGATTAATGAAGAATGGAATTTATTTATACTAATCATAAATAATCTTGGAAAAAAGGATAAGCAATTGAGGAATTCAGCAATTATCGAGTACCTCAACAAATGGAAGAACCTACAAATGGAAGAGGCAACATGGGAATATGAATTTTTCTTGCAAAAAAATTACAGTTAGTTAAGTGTTGATGACAACACTTGTTTGAAATGCAGGGGCATGTTAAACCCTAGAAAAGCCCCATGTTAATCCTAAAACCCCTTATTGATCCCTAGATATTTAGTTATTACATTTTTATTGTTGTATTATTATGTCAAACAAAATCTTTCATTGTACCCTTTGTTTCCTGTATATATACCAAGGAGGTCTAATCTTATAAATCAATTATTGTATTAAAGATTGCATTCATTGTAAAAGGAAGTTCTCCCCTTGAAGTGGACAATAATTATTGGCTTCTTACCATTTTTAAGGTAGATGGTTAATAACATCCTCCTTGCTTCTTCTCCCTTTTAATCCATGGCTCTTCTTTTGTTTCTAATTTAGCATCATTTTCCTATCTGTATGCTTTCTTCTCATCTTTTATTTTATAATCAGCATGGGTCTGCTAAGAAGTAACTAACTTTATAAATAGAATCTCATCATCTAGGTCTTTGACTAATATTCCCATTTGTGTTTTCCAGTTTGGAAATGGTTTATGACTACCAAATTAGGATGGTATCTATGGTATGGAATCTCCCCATAATGGAAATATTCCCAATCATCAAATTCTCACTATTCTTCATTCATGTCATTGAAGGACTATGATCCTAGGTAGAAAGGATTTATTAGCCAAGGTGATTTCTTATATTTAAATAGGGCTCCTCTAACCCTTATCATCACTTGATAGGAAATCTCTTTAACTGTGACAAACTTTGATAGCAGGTGATGTGGCTTTATAATACCAAAGATCCTCAAATAACTTCCATCTTCCTATATGAACTAATCCCCTACCTTCCCTACAATTTATTTGGCCTTCTTTGACATACAAGGAACTGGGGCATTGAATAATATCTCATAAAGGGGAATTACGAAATTGTGGAAAATTTTATTGTAGGAAGTGTTGTACTTAGATTCCCACAACTCCATGCAGTAAATCTGAATTGGTGGTGACTAGGTAGTCCATTTCCACTCCATGCATGTGATAATGTGCTCATAGGTTCTATATCTATGAGATATGATGCTATATGTAATTATGGTAGTTTCCCTATATTTTACCTTTGGGTGTATCCTATATTGGTTTGTAGGGAGTTGGATAAAATGTCTTCCTAATTGAACTTGTTTCCAACAATAGAAATATAGTACATGAGAGGTACCCATGACTCTTTGAACTCCTCTACATTTGGCTTCCCATAGATCTTGTAAAGCATAACACTATCATCTAATATGAGTTCTAAGAAAGGTTCATTGGATACCTTCTAAACGATATAGGATTTAAGATTTTCTTTCTTATCTATTGGATTTTCATTAGGTACCTAGGACCATTATCAAACCCTTTCAACCAAACTTCATCAAGGTAAATCTCTTATGGAGGTAGTTTTTAGTATGTGTTCACATCTAAAGGGAAAAAAGAATCTATAGGCATCTCCTTAGAGTCCTTTATCATGAATTTTTCTATGTTTATTTTCTTGATGATCTAAGCTATTGTCTTTGAACATAGAAAAAGAATTGGGTTCGACAATACTTTGTGTAGCCAAGATTTCTTGACACATTTCCAGACATCCACATTTGGTTCATCTTCAGGTTGTGTTAGTAAATCATATCTCAATTTTTTTTGGTAAATTTCATAGGCCCAAGGGCTATATGTGTAGTCTTATCTCCCTTGATGTAGTGGATATGGGTTTTTTCTCTGCTTTTTTTCCCCATAAATTTCCCTAATTCTTATTTTATCACATCCATGTTAACAACCAAACTTGTTAACTACATTAGGAAATCCAAAATATAAAAATATATTATGCCATAGATAGGACCTAAATAAATTCGTCTTTGAATTTTGTTGACTCAGGTGATGGCCTCGTAGGAAAGGGAGTTGATTTAACCTTCAGAAAACAAGAAGTTTATAGTGCCTAGCCAAAAAAATATGGAAATAAATATCATTGGATCAGTAGTAGCGAAAGGGTAAAACCTCATTAGGGACCTTATCCTATCAAGGATCTCAAGTTGGGCATGGTCTTTGGCACCACACAAAGCCAGGGTTTGAGTATCACCATGGTTAGCCACACCATTTTATGGCATATCTACAATGTCTTTGACAATATAAGCATGGTTCTCATTGCTTCATATTTGAGGCATTAAATACAACAAAAATTTTAAGGATGGAAATTTATCTTAAATATTAGAAGCCTTGGTGAGTCTCATTAGACCCTTATATTCAAATTGTAGAATGTTTGGCAATATTATTGTAAGAAAAATATTTTTTCTAATGATTTTTTATAGTCTCTATACAATTTTCGCAATTTGTAAAGTGAAATAATTTTATATTATAAAATTTGGGCAAATCATTTTTAGAAAAAATGGAATTTAGCAAATATTTTTTGGAAAAGCGTGGAAAATTAGCCTATAATATTAGCCCCTAAAATTTTCCCTAACCACAAAAGCAAGGAGACAAAAAGAACCAAGCATATTGCTTAAATTAGAAAAATGATCAAAACAAGTAACAAATCAGACAAAACAAAGAAACAATCTTTGAATATATAACCAAATAGAAAACAAAGAAATCATTGCTTGCTTGATTTATGATGTGTTGGCTCCATGTTAATGTGTAATAGGCACAAACAATGTTCAAATGAAGTGACCATGGCAGGTATGTCACGTGTGGCAATCATAAAGAAGGGGACTAGGTCTTTGGCAAGAAAGTTTGTGAATTATGTGGTAAGTCCTTGTTTGCATCATGGGTTCAGATATTTAGGTTTCCACAAAAAAAAAAATAACCACTTGAAATAAAACTAGAATTGGCTTGTTGCTAAATTGAAAAAATGTCTACTATGTTGCAGTTACAAGTGGCTAGCACAAGGAGGAAGACTTTGTGAAAATTTCTAAATCTACACATCAGAAATCCTATTAAAATCATTGGCTTATCATCTCCTACTTGTTATTGCATTCAACTAGTTATTTAATTTATAAATAGTGATGAAAAACACTATTGCATACTACACTGGCATACAGATCATAAATTGAAATGCATATGAGACAAACACACAATGGACATTGTGACTTTTGGACAACACATCCCCGAAAAAACCCAATGCGGGAAAACCAGTGCAACATGTAGAGGGTTTGTATTATTAAGAAATTAGAATCTGAGTACAACAGGTTGCCTCTCACACTGGCTAACCTTTCAAAGAAATCTCGGCAGCAAGAAATACATACGAGGGTTTACCTCATTCTCCAAATCACAACTGATCCACTAAGTGGCCTGACTCCGGAAAGCACTGTGAAAATCCCAACGTAATCCCTATGTGGGCTAGTGTCTTGCCTCTGCGAGGCTGCTTCACTCTTTCTGTTTGATCGATTTTCTAAGTGAAGTTTGTTGTTCATCCCTCCTGGCTCAGAAACTTGCTTCCTCAGCGAAATCTTGGACTACTGACAAATACTCTACACTACCACTACAAGAGACCCTCTTGGCCTCCGTCAGCTCTGCGTGAGCCCCTTCATGGGCTGCATATACCTCTGCACTTCCTCTCTAATGCTAGTGCTACCTCTCTACCTGGTACTCTTTGGATCAGAACTCCTTTCCGATCCAAATATCTTCTACTACCCCTCTCACTGTAACTCAGATCACCTATTCGATTTTCTCAGCGAACCATGCTACCTGAAAAATAAAATTGACTGATCACTTGGTGTATCTCCAACTGACCCTCAATTCTCCTCTTATATATTTCATGTTGATGAATCAACAACTGAGATTAAGTCCCTAATCAATGGCTAAGATTAAAACATACTTGATCCTCACCTCTTAGAAGCTTCTCACCCATATTTTTATTAATACCCATTAATATTTTTATTTTCCTAAGTTTAGGCTTAGGAACCCCATTAAAAGTATTAATTATTTTAATGAATCCTCATCCGAGTGGAATTTCTCCAAATTATTTACGAGTCTTGGAGATCTCATGTATTCTAGCCCCTCCACAAAATTTCGGAGTTAAAGCACATTCGATGCTACCCAAAATCAACACTCCCTCTTAGTGAGGAATGTGCTCTAGCAATACTCCCCAATAGAAGCATCACATTGATCCACAACATCAGTCCTCTGTGTTGTTAATGCTTGGCCCGCGTCCCTTCATCACTTCACCGTTTCATCCTGTACTGCTGCCCATGACACTGCCACTGTCACTGCTACATCTGTACTACAACTCCCTCTCAATATGTCGCATCATGTTTCCCATAGCACTGACACTGCTAATTGTTGCACTGCAACTCAGTTGCTGAGAAGTAAGAAACTAAAACTTCACCCAAATACTGACATGCTAGTTATTATGGATGCCTCGTGATGCTAAAACTACCTCTTCTGCTAATCTATGTTGAACCTCTGATGCTACTACGTTGCTGCAATCTTCTTTGTGCCTCTCGCACTGCTGCAACCTCCATTGCGCTGCTTCAAACTTTGGCACTCTAGTTTGCCACTGTTGCTCCATCATCCCTCGCATAAAATAACTCCCATCATTCTGCTACTATCATTAAGGGCTCTCGTAGCCGTATGTGATCTAAGAGTTTGGGCACCTCAAGGATCCTTCCCCCTCATGTAGTCCTCTCAACTACAACTCCATGTTGCCCCACCTCTTCTCTAGAGGCACATGAGCACTCATCACACAATCATCATCCTCGCCTTCCTTATCAGCTTTTGCTAGAGCAGCCTCTGAGGCATAAGCCTCTTCCTTGCTTTTCTTCTGGGGGCACTGAGTGGTGAAATGTCCTAGTTCCCAACACTTGAAGCATTTGACCTTGGATATATCCTTTTTATTCCTTTTTCGTTGCCCTTGTTGTCCCGATGATGTGAGAGTTGTGTCCTCCTCCTCCTCCTTCTTGACCCGGGCTCCTCTATCGCTACTTCCTACCTTGGTCAACCTCCTTATCTCTTCTTGTTGAAGAGCTGCCCACATCTCCTCCCAATAGGGGAGATAAGCTCTGCCCAAAATACTTTGGACAAATGCCTCTCAATCTTTGGTGATTGCATTCAGGGCAATCCTGACCATAAACTCAAGATCTAGTGTAGAGCCCACAGAAGTCAACTGGCCTAAAATCCCTTGCAACCTGAGGAGGAAGGGATCGATCTCTTCTCCCTTCTACATCTGTATTGTCTCAGTTGATTCTCCAATAGCATCTTATGTTGAATGGAAGTCCCCTCATACAAGGTGGTCAACGCTTCCCACTTCTCCCTTGTTATTTCCTTCTCAAAAATGTGTGGGACCACATGATATTCGACCCCATCTAGAATCATGAACTTGGCCTTTGCCTAGGCCTCCTCGTACTTCTTCAACATATCAACATCGACCAAAACAACAACTACATTCAACGCATAGTCCTTGATACGATTTTTGTCTAAAACTACCAAGATCCTGACCTTCCAGATGACAAAATTGGATGCTCCATCCAATCTATCCTGATCCCTCAGTCCATTGACTGCCATCTCTAGCCAAAAAAAAATATAGGACTAGTTCTTTTCTCCCTCTCCTACTGTTAACCCAGCAAGACTTGGATATGGATTTCTTCAAAGCTAGAAATCCTTTAAGGAACAAGCTCCTCTAGACTCCCTCTGAGTCCTGATTTCCTTCACAGAAATCCTCCAGCCAAACGTCAAATCAATCCTCTCCAATCCCCTTGTTATTGGTCAGATTTTCCTTGAAGTTGTTAGAAGAAGGAAAGGGGTCTGAGGTAACCACAAACCAATATTTTAAGTACAGGTTCTAGCCAACCTATACTCAGAGAGGGCCCTCTCTTTATGATTTAGCTTTGTTCTATGGGATATTAGGCTAGTTATGAAAGCTTGGGGGGTTGTGATTTTTTTTGGTGGTGGAATTCAGGAACAGATGGATAAAAAAAGATATTTCAGGCCATTGGACTATGGAGTGAATTGAAGATGGCTTAACTGGATCAGGCTTATTTAACAAAGGAGAGTTTCACAGGGCAAGATAGCTAAACAAAAGACAAATGATAGTTTCAAATGGGTGAAATGGACTTGAACGGAGAGGAAGGGCAACTAAGAATCCTTCAACAGGGTCCAAGATGAGAGAAAGTGGGTTCTCATTAACAAAAATCAACTAAGTATTCTTTGTTAAATGGTCACAATTATAAACTATGAAACCAGGGAGCAATTAAGGATTCCCTACCTATAATAGCCTAGAAGAAAACATTAAGAAAATAAACGATTTTAAAGACAGAATGCAGTAAAGCTTTTTCTGAAATATAACTTTTCATTTATCATTCAGATATGAAACACATATGAATATTTATTAAACCATAAAAACTGTAAAAACACAAGATATAAAATACTTATTTGTTTCTCATTTGAGACAGGTATCCTGTAAAACTCCTTTGCTTTATTACTTTGTTCTAGCCAGCCATACAAAAGTTGTTCAACAACACTTCAATTCCAAAAGTACATTGTCTACAGAAATGTCTAGGAATCCACCCCTAATACTTCAAATAAGGAAGTATTTATACAAATGTTTACCTCAAAATATCTCCTAACTAAGAGAGATTTATTCTAGGAAAACTAAATATATTTTACATGAATATAGAGACAGATGGTCTCGAATGTAGAAACAGAATGTGAACTGATTGTTGCGATCCCTGTTTTTGTTGATGGAGCTGGAGGCAAGTCCTATGAATGTGCATATTGCTATCATGCTAGTAACTCTGTGCTAGACATCTGATTTTATCTTTTCACTGATACTCTTTCACCTGTATCTGATACTCTTTACCTGTTCACCATTGTTCACCTTTTTACCAGACTTTATTGTGCTAATTATTTATTTTCACCTCACTTAAGTCATGGTATTTACAAGATGTCAATTGTGCTAGACCACCAACCATCTTTTGGTATTCTTGTCCTTGTCATATTCCTATATATTTCATCTGCTTCAGTATATTTCACAAAATTGGGTTGCACTGGGAATAGGTGTTTCACTTCATGTTCAATGTAAAAAAGGTTCTCCAAACCATCATAGAGAACTTTCCTGTGGGAAATGCCTTAACTACAGATGAACTGGCCTGATGGTTAGCATGCTGATGTAATTTGTTGATGTAGTCTATTTGAACCATTAGCTTATCATTGATGACTAAAGGACTTGGGAGTCCTTTACTTTGTAAGATGCCAAATTTCCTCATGAACTCTTTGATGTCTTCCTGCATACCTTGACATCTTCATTCCAGACCTTGCATCAGATTTCTCTTGGTCAATACTTTCTTTATTTTGAGGATGATACCAGTCCTATCCTCAATGTTTAACTGCTCCAATTGCCTGTTTCTACTATTTAGAAAATTAATTAACTAGATTTCCTCTTCAGGCTTTCTACCCAATTCCTCTCTGGTCCTTTGAACTTCTTCAAGAGCAAGCTTAACCAAAACAATTTGTTCAAAAATAATTTGAATTGATGACCAAATATCATTGATGGAATCAATGATATTGGTCCACAATATCCTCCTGATCTCTGTTAAAGTCCTGTCAAATGTCAGGTCCTTCTCTAAGGCTTTGATTTGTTGGGTTAAGCATTTGTTTTTCCTCATCTCTTCTGCAAAATTTATTTTTGATATATCATATTTCTTCTCCAAACTAGTGAATTTCTTTTTTACTTTCTACAGCTCTGTGACTTGGAGTTTCAATACCTCCATGGACTTAATTAATTCCTTTGTGTTCTGTAATGGTGTACCTGTCTGTGATGTACCTATTGCTTCTATAGGTGCAGTTGTTGCCAAAGGAATATTTGGTGCTAAAGCAAGTGCCAATGTGGAAGGGACTGCTATTGAAACTATTAGCACTACAGTTTGAGGCTGCATGGTCGACTCACTCTACCTTGACTGTACTGTTTTCTATAATTCCTGCTCTGTCTCTTTTAATTGCTCATTTAGCTTAAGGACCAAGTCCATAAGCTCTTCTTCATTTTTCTTTTCAATCACTTCAGTAGTTTGAGGGTGAATGAGTGGTGGCAACTTCAACTGTTTTCTAAGTGCAGTTATATCTTCATTCTTCTTCTTTATTAGGCTTTTTGTTGCCTTGACATCTTTTGGGTCATGGCCCAACTCAATAATCAACTCCTCCAATGATTTGATTATGTTGTCTTTTGCCTGTGAGGAGGCCTTTTCTAGTTGCAATTGGGCAGTAGTGTTGCTCAATGAATTTTGCAACCTATGTGCCATCATTGCCTTGCTAGTCAGTGTAGAGTAGACCATCTCCCCTATTTGTTTGTGCAGTTCTATCTAGTCTATGGGGTGGATGTCTTTAGCCATGACTTAAAAATCAGCCTTGAGGTAATCTGCCAAAGACTTGGGCTACTACATTGCGGGCTTCAAGAAATTCATTTGCATTTTGCCTTCTTTGATGTCAAAGGTTGACATCAATCTGGTTTGGTTGGTATGGGCCATCTTTAAGTACTGAGCATAGGCTTGGGCCTTCAGTTGCTCATTCTTTGTCTTGATTTCTTTAAATTTCCCCTTTATATCTATAACTTTCTCAGAAGAAGACCTGAGAGATGAAACTTCTATACTATGTTGTCTTTCTAGTTCTTGCCTCTGTGAACTTGAGGGTGTCCCACCTCTGTGTAAACTATCTGTTCCTTCCTTTCTCATGCTTTTGGTAGTTTCTCCAATGAACTCTTCCTTTGAATAAGGAGTCAACCTTTGCCTCTTAGCAAAGGTTTGATCTATAGGTATGCTAGAAGGGGTAGCTACTTCCCTATCTCTTTTCAAGTTCTTTTCCTCATTCAAAGGAGTCTGCACTACTGGGGGATTTCCCATGTTTGTAGGAGCTGTGTGTATCTATGGTGGAGCTCTCTCTTTAGAGATTTCAGGCTTCTCTGATACCTCTGGCTGCTCTGTTTGTTCTCGTGTTGGAGCACTTGTTCCCTGGTTTTGTTCCTATGATGGCTCTGCTATGGAAGCACTAGTTTCATGTGTGTGCCTTTGAGAAGTTTCTACTGCTACCAGTTCAAAAGCGTCCAGGTCAAGTCTCTTCTCCAAATCTTTCATCACATTGTCAACCTCAACCTGATCACTATCCTGTTCTATCAAAGTCCCTTCCCTCCATTCATTCAAATTTGCATACTATTCTATCTCAGGGATTCTATGATGGACATAGGGTGATAATTTATGTTTCATTCTCCTGTCGCAAATGAAATCGTAAGGATCATAAATCCAAGCAAAGCTTTTCTTTAGTTTCATTGTTGTTTTTATGATTTCTTCTGCTTCTTTCCCTGCTTCTCTATTGTTGCACACAAATGGGCCTAAGTGGTCTTTGATCCTCAATTGGGCTTTCTTCTTTGCCTTCGTAAAATGAATTTGGTCAAAGCTTAATATTTGCCTGTAATATTCCAGGGCAAACAATCTCATAGGGACATGCTTAGGCAACTTGAAAGGAGGGAGCTCACAACCATAGATTCAGATCTCAGTGTGATTCTGGTACAAGTACCAGTCACCTATCTTGTATTGCTTTGATAGTTGAAGGATTCTCTTGATATCATCACTAACTCTTAGGGGAGGATGTCCTGTCAACATGGCGATTACAAGATAGACAAATTGATCTATGAATTCATTGTACGAATAGGGAGAAGTGTATGAGTAGTGGAAGATGGAAGTCCAAAAAATGACTAATCTGGGATTACCTTTGGTATCAAGCTTATTCGCAGATAATGGGAATTTGTCAGTTTGGTAATATAGGAAGAGGTGATACAAGACTGTGGAATACTTGAACACTCTCTCATTTTCCAATCTCATGAATTGATCATGGATTTTGTCAGCTATGAAATCAACATAGTCATACTTGGCAGCAAGGGGTTGGCCAGGGGTGAAGATAGTCATATATGCAAAGGTCATTTCATCCACATATTCATTGGTTGTGAAACCAAGAATACATGGAATCATGGTAATAATATCCCTCCCTAAGCTTGTAAAAGCACATGTCATGTAGGGTGGAGGGTTTTTTGAATTGTATTGTTCTAACATGAAAGTTTGAGAATCTCTGGCAATCTCTAAGCTGGATAGCTCGGAAGATTTGTCAATTAAATCAGCAATATATAGAGGGGAAAGGTTCGGACTAGGTTAAAACTGCAATATTTCATTGATGGAGTCCATTGTAATGGAAGAAAGGATTTGCTGGTCGGGGAACATTACAGCTCTGAGGTTAGGGTCATAATTGGGATGGCACTGGTGAACGATGTCTAGGAAAATTTCCACAGAAGGGAATTGTTATTTTGGGAGATTTGATTCCCACATACCAATATTGTCAACATTATTGAGGTAAAGGTTCCGGTATTTGCAGTGTAGTTTCAAGGGGGAATCATCAAATGTGAGGTCTTTGATTTGGAAGTCTCTATCAACTAAGGGAAGGTGGTCCAAGTCCTCTGAGGAGTGGATACTAGAGCCACATTAAGGGCCACGGGGGTTTCCATTTCTGGTTCTTGTGGATTCAAAGATGGAAATTGGGTTTTTGAGTAAAGTTGGTGAAAACAAAGGGTCTTGGGAGTCTTTAATTTTCATTTCCACAGCCGAATTACATTGAATTTTGGGGTTTTCAACATAATCACAGAGGAAATTAAGTATTTACAGGGATTCTGGAGGGAAAATGGTAAATACCTATTTATGGAGTGATTGGCAATGGATTACTGGTTCACTGGGTGCAAATGGTGGACTGGAGCGGCATCGGATTGCAATTTTCGAGGTAGTTGACAGTTGAAGTATGAGCTGATTGAATTCACGTTTTGGTTGCATGCATGAGTTTTTAGAATAAGGATGAAAAAAGATTAACTTTGTTTTTTTATGCAAAGTCAAAGTTTTTGGCGTGTTTTATGACACCGACAAGTGGCGTCAGCGAGGAGGTGACTTGACATTTTGTCGTTAGCGGGAGGCGGTAAGCAAGTTTCATCGCACCGATTTTGGAGGGTAAGTGGTATTTGTGGGGAGCAATGCGATTCCATATGTCTTTTGACACATAGCATCGGCACTGTTCATGAAACTGCTCACATCACGGGCTAAAGGTCAACCAAAAGGCTCGCACGATATGAGTAAGGGCCATCGGATCTAAGGATCCGATCGGACGGTGGTTGAGGTAATGACGTGATTGATGGATAACAGGGGTGGGCCCGATATTAATTAAAGGAGTTAATCATGTCAGGGGCGATTTGATTGGTTGGGAGAGTTATTAATTGGTCCCGATGACTGAATTAATCCTCATAAATGGTGGTGGGTTTGGGTTCTTAATCAACTACAGATTAGTTAATTAACCCCATTTATTATTTGTTTTACAGTTATACTTAACCATTAGGGCGAGATATGTAATAATTTGGGGTTTTGCATAATATAATAATACAGGTGTGGGTAATTTTCTTTTATTTGGGATTTATATAATAAAACATTAATGGTTAATATGACCAAATGAATGGGAAAGCACTAAGTCCAATGTTTTCCGAAAATATTTCATCTTATAATATATTGACTTAGGCTAAAGTGTATAAAAGGGTTTTTATGAAGATTTATTTCAATTTCCCTAAGTAAAATAGGATTTTACTTAGGAAAAGTTTTATTAAAGGAATGAGTGACCTTATGGGGGGGTAATGTTGACGAAAGGGACTTAAGTACTTTATGCATTTCCAATTCTTGGGTTGAGGGTCCGGTCCCTCCAAAAGTCAGAGAAATGCTCTGAGCCCCTCTAACTTTGGCAATTACCTTTAGCACTTAGGGAATTAGTAAAGATTTTAGGGGAATGAGTAGGGAAGTTAATTATTTTGACTTTGAATGTTGATGTGCCTTTCCATGTGATACATGCCTTTGCCTAGTGATGAAAGTAAAATATTTAAGCATTTAAACTTAACATTCACCACACATTTATTCTGCAACCATCATCTACTTACCCTACCTACTTTACCCTAGCATTTTCACTTCTTTATTAGGGTGCACTTAGATTGGCAAACCCTTTTCAAACTTTCTTTTCTTTTACATAGTGATGCCTATCTTAGTCTACACTTATTACATCCAAGGGTGAAGATTAAACTATTGAGCTCCTTTTATTTCCTCTACCTATCTACTTATCTACCAAGATTAAACTATTTGGTTAGATCTTTATTCTCTATATCTAAAACATGAAATTGAAAACATGGAATAACCAAGTTTAAACTGTTTGGTTACCATGGATTGTAGCATAGGTGACAAGTTGCACACAATCTTTATTATACATAAAAGTAAATGGTAGTGGCATTTAGACTTGCACACTTTCATGGTCTTTTATTTTTGTTGGGGTTCATTTTCTTTCATTTTTTGACCTCTTCTTTATTCTTTTTACCCTTTTATTCTTTTTCTAGGGTATACCCTCTTTACATTTTTTTTTTTTTTTGATTTTTTACAAATGTGGAAAACCTTTGCAACAAGTAAAGGTATGAGCATATTTCAAAGCTAAACCAAGTCAAACATGATATATGACACCTATTGGTATAGGGGCATAACAGTGGCTCCACTTGGGGATGGATTTTCCTGGTGGAAAGTCAAGAACAGTAGATCAGTGGCCTCTAACTGACTTTGACTGTGATCTGCAATCTTCCTTTTCCTTGCTGCTTTATTTATATGTATGATAGTAATGATTCTGAAGCTTAGGGCCTTCTCTTCGGGCTTCAACTCCACAATCTTACCATCTAATCAACACTGGACATTACAAAGGATATAGTATGTACAGTTAGAAATCAAATCAGAGTTAAAAACTGAGATAAAAGTAATGTTTCAACATCCAACCATTGACTAGTCCTCCTTCTACTTCTGTACCATCTAACTCTTTAAGAAAATATGCATTGTTTCCACTAAAAGCATATATGATATATGGTCTTTTCCACAGGAAGTCAAACTTCCCATGTTTTCCTTTTTCCTCTCTTCTTGAATCCCATCTTAACACTTTGTCTCCAAGGAAGAAATCTTCTAACTTCGTTCTTCTGTCAAATATCTTCTTGAGTTTCTCATGTAATACCTGGGATCTTTGGTACACCTCTTCCCTGGTTTGCTGCAAATTGATGGTCTGGTTTATCCTTCTTTGTATATCATTAGGTTCCACTTGAGCTTCTTGAAGTAGTTTCATGACAGGAACCCCTAAAGATGAGGGAAAAACTGCTTCCATACCATAAACAAGTTCATAGGGACTGGTTCCAATGGATTTCTTGGTTGTAAGTCTATCTTCCCACAAAGCATTGATCATTTTTTTGTTCCAAGTTTTCTTATTTTCTTCCAACAGTTTTTTGATGATATTATTTAGACTTTTGTTGGAAGATTCTACAAGTCCATTCCCTTGGGGTAGTAGGTTGTGGAATGACCCAGTGTAATGTGATACTTGTTACAGAAGGCAATCATTTTCTTTGACTTGAAGGCTGCAGCATTATCAGTAATGATTTTAGTAGGACAGCCAAATCTGAATAGAATATTGACCTCTAGAAATCCTATGATGACAGTGTCTATGGCTTGTCTAGAGGGAATGGCTTCTATCCATTTTGTAAAATAGTCAGTTGCAGTGAGTACCCATTTGTGTTGACCAAAAGAGAGTGGATGAATTTATCCAATGAAGTCAAGACCCCATTGTTGAAAAGGCTTCTCGGTGGAAATAGGTTTCAAGGGTAAAGGTAACAATTTTCTTTTGCCTTCAAAGATTTGGCATTTATGGAAAGAAGTTACAAATTTCTTCACATCTGCAAACAAGGTTGGCCAATAGAATCCAGCCCTTAGGATTTTGTCAGCAGTTGACTTCCAGTAGAGATGTCCACCACAGTCCCCTGCATGAAATTCTTGTAGAGCCTTGTTAGCTTCATCTTTTAACAAACAATTTAACAAAATTCCTTCATGATTTTTTCAAAAAAGGGTATTATCTAAGATACAAAACTTTGAAGCTTTCATTTTCAAAAACCTATTCTTGGTTCTAGATAACCCTGGAGGAGCCTAAAGGTTTTGTAAAACATAAATTATATCAACATACTAGGGTGGATCAGAAAAGGCCTGGCTGATCTGTGGAGTCGCCATCTCCTGCTCTTTATCCAGCTCTGCAATAAGGTTTATGTCTAGGGCTTGGAAATTAGTTTCTGTCATGAGTTTAGCCAATCCCTAACATTTTATTAGCTTGGTAGGTTTTATCTCTATATCATACTCTAAGACAGTAGCTATCCATTTTCCTCTTTTGCCATCAACTCCATCCTGAGTTAGGATGTCTTTGACTACTACGTTAGGAACATAAGCTATTACATGTGAATACAATATATAGACTCTGAAATCTTTAAGGGATTTTACCAATGAAAAAGCATGTTTCTCCATTATTTTGTATTTTAATGATGCATCTCTGAGAGCTTTACTAAAAAAGGCTATTGGTTTTTCAAATCCTAGATCATCCTTTTGTAGTAAAACTACCGCTATGGTGTGTTCTGATGCAAAAGAAAAAATGATGAAGTCTCTATCAAACTATGGGCTTGTGAGGACTAGTGTTCTGGTTAAGGCCATTTTAATTTCTTCAAATGATTGCTTGGCCTCTACTATCCATCTAATTCTTGAATCCTTTTTTAGCATGTTATTTAATGATCTAATGAGTTCAGCTAAGTTAGAAATGATTCTCCTTAAAAAAATATCTTCCCTAGGAAAGCCTGAAGCTCTCTAATATTTCTTGGATGGGGTATCTGTAAAATAGCTTCAATACTAGAAGGGACAATCTGAATGCCATCCTTGGAAATGATGTGACCTAATAGCTTCCCTTCCTCTAGATTGAACAAAGTCTTCTTTGGATTCAAAGAAGTGCCATACTTTCTGCACTTTAGGAAAACTTGCTTGAGATGCTCCAAGTGTTGTTGATCTGATTTAGAAAAAACAGTTAGATCATCAAGATATATGACAAGAAAATTATGAATTTCTTTTGCAAAAGCAATATCCATTTCTCTTTGAAAAGTAGCTCCTTTGTTTTTTAGTCCAAATGGAATTTTAATGTACATGAAAGTACCGCATGGGGTTGTAAAAGTAGTTTTCTCTTGGTCATCAAGATTAACCAAGATTTGGTTATAACCTGAAAACCCATCTAAAAGTGAAATTCTAGAAGAACCCACTACCCTTTGCAAAATATGATCCATTTTGGGTAAAGGCTAGCTATCTTTAAGAGAGACCTTATTTACATTTCTCAGATCAACACATAACCTTATTCCCCTGTTTTCTTCCTAGTAGGTACCAAGTTAGACACCCATTCTGAAAATCTAATAGGGGCAGTAATCCCTGCTTCATACATGCGTTTGATTTCCTTTTCAATTGATGATAAGAACACAGGGTTAATTCTTCTGAGTCTTTGTTTAAAAGGCTTTTGATTTTCTTTAAGAGGTATAGTGTGTTGAATGATAGAGGTGTCATAGGACTTTAAATATTCGTAACTCCAAGCAAAGACATCCTGGAATTCCCTCATAAGTTCAACATACTTTAACTTTTGATTAGGAGATAAAGATTTTGACAATTCTATCAAATTGGGATTATCATGTGTTCCTAGGTTATACTCCTCAATATCTGCTTTTAATGGCTCCATTTTAGGTTTCTTTGGAATGTCATTAGAGTCGAACAAATCTTCTAGAGGAGTCAATCCTTTGGGTAAATGATTGTCTTTTAGATTCATAACCTCTGTTTCTTCTTCAATTATCTCATCGACGTCCATTTGTTTTAGGTTTTGAATTTCCTCTTGTGTGAATTTTGTAGGATGAAGCATATTTATCGAATCCTCTTCTGAAATGTTAATTTCTACTTCATTTATTTGATTAGAACTAGTAGATGTATCAAAATCTATGTTAATATTAGAAAAATCTTCATATAAAGTTAAAAAATTATTGATCTGCTTCTCACTATCAAAAACCTACCAGTTCTTAAGATTATCAGGGATGGCTGGTCTATGCCTAGTCTTAGCAGTATATTGATGATTAGGTTGAAAAGGTAATTTGCAGGTACTAGCGAACATGGCCAGGTTGTGGGCTTGCATGTTGTGTTTTTTAGGAATAGTTGCAAGCTGGGTTTCCAAAAAAGTATTGACGATTTCTATGACTGTTCCCCTATAATATCCAAGTCTAGGATCCCTAGTTAAGTAAGTTCCTTTAATCTGTTTAACTATTAATTCTGAATCTCCCATGATGGACACCCTTATAGCCCCTAATCTTTTAACAAGTTTAAGACCTAACAAGAGAGCCTCATATTCTTCCATATTATTGGTGCATCTAAAATTTAATCTGTAGGCATGGCCTTCAGCATGATCAATTTCTAAATTGTACACCCAAACTCCTGCTCTTGCTCCTATTTTATTTACCGAGCCATCAAACTCTAAATGCCAAAGGATTTCATGTTAATAATTCGTATCTGGGGTGATAGGAACTTGTTTAACCATGGAATTTGGGTTTTCATTGTCATCTGATTTTTCTTTGTTATTTGATATTTCCTTAATATGAACAGTTGATTTTTCTTTTACAATTTCTTTTGGTTCTGCTCCTAAAACATCTGAAGTATTTGAAGAATTGGCTTCTTCATTATAAAGAATTAAAGAATCCATGTCAGAGTGTACTGAGTAGATGGGGAAATTTTGGGGTCTTTCCTGACTACTTACTACATATTTCATCAATGTTTCTCTGTATAGTTTCTTGGGTTTTCTGAAAACTGATATAGTAGCATATGACATATCCAGTTGAAGAGATCCCTGAAGCTTAGCACCCCAAGATCTAGACAACAGCATGCCATATTTGGGTGGTATATCTGCTACCGCTATGTCCATTAAAATTGATTTTGTAGGATATCGAACCAATGAAACACACAAGTCTTTTATCAATCCTAAACATCTCACTTGACTGGAGTCAAAAGAAAACAAATCTTTGTATGGTCTAGTGATGTCTAGGTCTAGCTTTTCCATGACAGACTTAGGCATGAGATTATGAGATGCACTAGAGTCAAACATGGCATTGTGAAGAATCTTATCATGTATGTTTAGGCTAACACAGAAGGGAGGAATTCCTCCTTCCAATGGTTTCCCATTCACTTCTAGGCCAAAGATTAGTTCGGGCTCATCATGAAAAAGATTAACTGAATCTTCAGTTCCAGTAATTTTCAATGATCTAGTGATTTGAGTTCGATAGGCATCATGATTGGCTAATTCAAATAATGGGACAGAAATTTTTAGCTTGCCTACTTCTGTTTCCAAATTAAAGGGTTTTTCCATTTAGACTTTTCGATTTTGAGCAACAGTGTTTTCTGTGTATTCTATGTCTTTCTCCTTTTTAGGATTAGAATCATGATTTGTTGATTCTCCTACATCAATATTTTGAGTTTCTTCAACTCTCTCCTTGGAAGGAAAGGAAGTGGAAGGTTGTTCATTGTTTGGTTGATTATCAGATATCTTCAATTATGGGGTCAGAAGGATTAGTGTTTGATCTAGAAATAATTTGCAAAGGTTTAGTTACTGTCTTACCTTTTTGGGCTGATTTGGAACCATTTTCTTGTTTGTTTCAGGGACATCAATTCTCCTACTTCTTAGATTGTATTTCTTGTGCACCTCAAAGATGGATGAGTCATATCCCTACCCAAAGTCGAAAGATTCTCCTGATTGGCTTTGGAACTATTTAAGTATGTGGGCCTCTTCATCATCTTGGGATAAGAAAACTTCTCCTTCATCATCAAGCCCCATCAAATTGATTTGAGTATCTTCTTCTGCGCCTTCAGAGTGAGAAGCTTCTGCATAGTTCTCCTAGAAAGGGGGTCTAATGTTTTGTTCAGGACCATTATTTCCAATGTTCTGGTTTTGATTTCTCCTGAAATTAGGATTTCTCCCTGTATTAGCTTGCTAGCTATCCCAAGGAGATTTCTTTTCACTTGTTTCCACTCTATCTCCTAGTTTATCCATTACTTTAATTATGGCATCTAGCTTTTGTTCAAAGGGTGAGCTTTCTTCTTTTAATGGTATCCTCCTTTCAGTCCTGGCCTTGAATCTTTTGGATAGAAGGTTGGCTTCAACACTGACTGCTATGCTTTGCATATCTTCTAAAGTAGGGGGTTTCGTTCTCTCAGCTGGAAATCCATATCATAATCAAATCCATCTAGGAATTTGATTAAGGCTAAACCAGGTGGGGGTCTAAGATCAAGTGGAATGGCACTATACACACTGTTAAATCTAGTGCAATAGTCTTGGACAGTTTCATGGGGTCCTCTTCTTAGGTTTTCGTACTCAGATAGAATCTGAATGGGATCTTTCCTTTTCTCCCATCTGTTCAAGAATTGTTGGTAGAGGGTTCTTAGGGTATCTATACTATTGGGTGTTAAGGCTCTGAACTAGGTTCTCACGTCTCTAGAAAGAATTTGAACAAATATTCTCATTTGCACATCAGCAATGTCTATTTCATAAATTTCAAAATAATCAGTCATATTCTTGGTGTGTTGTTGGGTTGTATAGGTTCTAGTGCCATCAAAAGTAGTAATCTTACTTTGGTAGTCCTGGGGCATGGCATCTAAATTGGCTGGTAGTACCAGGGGAGCATATCTGTTGACCATTGCTGTTGGTAGTGGTGAAACAAAGGTTGGAGTTGGGGTAACAGTGGATGTTTGAGTTGTGGATGGGGAGCTTGGAGTAATGATCAAATGTGGAGTGGTTTGAGGTTGAGAGATATGAGGAAAAGATGATGAGCTAGCGGAGGGAGAAGTAACTATGGAAGGGTTAGGGGTTCCTTCAGTGGTGAGACCAGATTGAGGAGAGTTCTGTAAATGTTGGTCAATTAAAAAATTAGCTCTTTGGATCTCAAGTTCTCTGATGAACTCTGGGTCTTGGAGTGGGTTTATTAATTCAGATTCAGATGAAGTCCGAAACAGAGAGGTTTCAAAGTACTCATAAAAGGGTAGGTCTTCTAGGTAGAGCCACTTAGCAGGACAAGATTGAGATCTAAAGATGGGTCGAGGGCTAACAGAACTTTCTTGTCTTCTAAGAATTCTGGGGATTAGATTGGGGTTCTCAAACACTTGGGGTGGGTTAGGGTCAGGATTAGCTCTATTGTAACGAGTCCTTTCTGAAGCCAGATTTCAGGTTTTGTTTTTGGTTTCTTAACAGTTATCAAAACAACTTCTCTGAATGATTTAAGATGCTTTAGATTTAAGGTTTAAATTTCTTAAAGATTTGTTTTAACTAAGGAATTTTTCATTCCCCAATATGGTCGTCACTATGTTATCACTCAGATTTTCCTTGAAGTTGTTAGAAGAAGGAAAGGGGTCTGAGGTAACCACAAACCAATCTTTTAAGTATAGGTTCTAGCCAACCTATACTCAGAGAGGGCTCTCTCTTTATGATTTAGCTTTGTTCTATGGGATATTAGGATAGTTATGAAATCTTGGGGGGTTGTGATTTTGTTTGGTGGTGGAATTCAGGAGCAGATGGATAGAACAAGATATTTCAGGCCATTGGGCTATGGAGTCAACTGAAGATGGCTTAACTGGATCAGGTTGATTTAACAAAGGAGAGTTTCACATGGAAAGATAGCTAAACAAAAGACAAATGATAGTTTCAAATGGGTGAAATGGTCTTGAACAGGGAGCAAGGGCAACTAAGAATCCTTCAACAGGGTCCAAGATGACAGAAAGTGGGTGCTCATTAACAAAAAGCAATTAAGTAATCTTTGTTAAATGGTCACGGTGATAAAATATGAAAGTAGGGAGCAATTAAGAATTCCCTACCTATAATAGCCTAGAAGAAAACATTAAGAAAATAAACGATTTTAAAGACAGAATGCAGTAAAGCTTTTTCTGAAATATAACTTTTCATTTATGATTCAGATCTCAAACACATATGAATATTTATTAAACTAGAAAAACTGTAAAAACACAAGATATAGAATACTTATTTGTTTCTCGTTTGACACAGGTATCCTGTAGAAGACCTTTGCTTTATTACTTTGTTCCAGACAGCCATACAAAAGTTGTTCAACAACACTTCAGTTCCAAAGGTACATTGTCTACAGAAATGTCTAAGAATCCACCCCTAATACTTCGAATAAGGAAGTATTTATACAAATATTTACCTCAAAATATCTCCTAACTAAGAGAGATATATTCTAGGAAAACAAAATATCTTTTACATGAATATAGAGACAGATGGCCTCGAATGTAGAAACAGAATTTGAACTAATTGTTTCGGTCCCTATTTTTGTTGAAGGATCTAGAGGCAGGTCCTATGAATGTGCATCTTGCTATCGTGCTAGTAACTCTGTGCTAGACATCTGATTTTATCTTTTCACTGATACTCTTTCACCTGTATCTGATACTCTTTACCTGTTCACCATTGTTCACCCTTTTACCAGACTTTACTGTGGTAATTATTCTTTTCACCTCAATTAAGTCATGGTAATTTACAGGATGTCAGTTATGCTAGACCACCAATCATCTTTTGGTATTCTTGTCACTGTCAACTTCCTATAGATTTCATCTGCTTCAGTATATTTCACAAAATTAGGTTGCACTGGGAATAGGTGTTTCACTTCATGTTCAATGTAAAAATGGTTCTCCAAACCATCATAGCGAACTTTCCCTATGGGCAATGCCTTGACTGCAAATGAACTGGTCTGATGGTCAGCTTGTTGATGTAATTTGTTGATGTAGTCTATTTGAACCATTAGCTTGTCATTGATGACTAAAGGACTTGGGATTCCTTTACTTTGTAAGATGCCAAATTTCCTCATGAACTCTTTGATGTCTTTCGGCATACCTTGACATCTTCGTTCCAAACCTTGCATCAAATTTCTCTTGGTCAATACTTTCTTTATTTCGAGGATGGTAGCAATCCTATCCTCAATGTTTAACTGCTCCAACTGTTTCCTGTTTCTACTGTTTAGAAAATTAATTAACTGGATTGCCTCTTCAGGCTTTTTACCCAATTCCTCTCTGGTCCTTTGAACTTCTTTAAGAGAAGGCTTAACCAAATCAATTTGTTCAAAAATAATTTGAATTGATGACAAAATATCATTTATGGAATTAATGATATTGGTCCACAATATCCTCCTGATCTCTGTTAAAGGCCTGTCAAATGTTAGGTCCTTATCTAAGGCTTTGATTTGTTGGGTTAAGCCTTTGTTTTTACTCATCTCTTCTGCAAAATTGGTTTTTGTTATATCATATTTCTGCTCCAAACTAGTGAATTTCTCTTTTACTTTCTGCACCTCTGTGACTTGGAGTTTCAATTCCTCCATGGAATTAATTAATTCCTTTGTGTTCTGTAATGGTGTACCTATTGCTTCTATAAGTGTAGCTGTTGCCAAAGGAATATTTTGTGCTAAAGCAGGTGCCAGTGTGGAAGGGATTACTATTGAAACTATTGGCACTACAATTTGAGGCTGCGTGGTCGACTCACTCTGCCTTGACTATATTGTTTTCTATAATTCCTCCTCTGTCTCTTTTAATTGCTCATTTAGCTTAAGGACCAAGTCCATAAGCTCTTCTTCATTTTTCTTCTCAATCACTTCAGCAGTTTGAGGGTGAATGAGTGGTGGCAACATCAATTGTTTTCTAAGTGCAGCTATATCTTCATTCTTCTTCTTTATTAGGCTTTCTATTGCCTTGACATATTTTGGGTCACGGCCCAACTCAATAATCAACTCCTCCAATGATTTGATTCTGTTTTCTTTTGCCTGTGAGGAGGCCTTTTCTAGTTGCAATTGGGCAGTAGTGTTTCTCAATGAATTTTGCAACCTATGTGCCATCATTGCCTTGCCAGTTAGTGCAAAGTAGACCATCTCCCCTGTTTGTTTGTGTAGTTCTATTTGGTCTATGAGGTGGATGTCTTTAGCCATGACTTCAAAGTCAGTCTTGAGGTAATCTGCCAAGAACTTGGGCTGTTGCACTGTGGGCTTCAAGAAACTCATTTGCATTTTTCCTTCTTTGATGTCAAAGGCTGACATCAATTTGGTTTGGTTGGTAGGGGCCATCTTTAAGTACTGAGCATAGGCTTGGGCCTTCAATTTCTTATTCTTTGTCTTGATTTCTTTAAATTTCACCTTTATATCTATAACTTTCTCAGAAGAAGACCTGATAGATGAAACTTCTATACTTTGTTGTCTTTCTAATTCTTGCCTCTATGAACTTAAGGGTGTCCCACCTGTGTGTAAAATATCTATTCCTTCCTTTCTCATGCTTTCTGTAGTTTCTCCAATGAACTCTTCCTCTGAATAAGGATTCAACCTTTGCCTCTTAGCAAAGGTTTGATCTGTAGGTCTGCTAGAAGGGGTAGCTACTTCCCTATCTCTTTTCAAGTTCTTTTCCTCATTCAGAGGAGTCTGCACTACTGGGGGATTTCCCATGTTTGTAGGAGCTGGGTGTGTCTGTGGTGGAGCTCTCTCTTCAGAGATTTCAGGCTACTCTGATACCTCTGGCTACTCTTTTTGTTCTCATGTTTGAGCACTTGTTCCCTGGTTTTGTTCCTGTGATGGCTCTGCTGTGGGAGCACTAGTTTCCTGTGTGTGCCTTTGAGAAGTTTCTGATGCCACATATTCAAAAGAGTCCAGGTCAAGTCTCTTTTCCAAATCTTTCATCACATTGTCAACGTCAACCTGATCACTATCATGTTCTATCAAAGTCCCTTCCCTCCATTCATTCAAATTTGCATATTGTTCTATCTCAGGGATTCTGTGATGGACATAGGGTGATAATTTATGTTTCATTCTCCTATCACAAATGAAACCGTGAGGGTCATAAATCCAAGCAAAGCTTTTCTTTAGTTTCATTGTTGTTTCTATGATTTCTTCTACTTCTTTCCCTGCTTCTCTATTGTTGCACACAAATGGGCCTAAGTGGTCTTTGATCCTCAATTGGGCTTTCTTCTTTGCCTTGGTGAAATGAATTTGGTCAGAGTTTAATATTTGCCTGTAATATTCTTGGGCAAACAATCTCATAGGGACATACTTAGGCAGCTTGAAAGGAGGGAGCTCACAACCATAGATTTGAATCTCAGCATGATTCTGGTACAAGTACCAGTCACCTATCTTGTATTGCTTTGACAATTGAAGGATTCTCTTGATATCATCACTGACTCTTGGGGGAGGATGTCCTGTCAACATGGTGATTACAGGATAGACAAATTGATCTATGAATTCATTATATGAATAGGGAGAAGTGTATGAGTAGTAGAAGACGGAAGTCCAAAAAATGATTGATCTGGGATTACCTCTGGTATCAAGCTTATTCACAGAGAATGGGAATTTGTCAGTTTGGTAATACAGGAAGAGGTGATACAAGACTGTGGAATACTTGAACACTCTCTCATTTTCCAATATCTTGAACTGATCATGGATTTTGTTAGCTATGAATGCAGCATAGTCATACTTGGCAGCAGAGGGCTGGCCAGGGGTGAAGATAGTCATATATGCAAAGGTCATTTCATCCACATATTCATTGGTTGTGAAACCAAGAATACAAGAAATCATGGTAATAATATCCCTCCCTAAGCTTGTAAAAACGCATGTCATGTAGAGTGGAGGGTTTTCTGAAATGTATTGCTCTAACATGAAAGTTTGGCAAACTCTGGCAATCTCTGAGCTGGATAGCTTGGAAGATTTTTCAATTAAATCAGAAATAGACAGAGGGGAAAGGTTCTGACTAGGTTGCAACTGCAATATTTCATTGATGGAGTCCGTTGTAATGGAAAAAAGGATTTGTTGGTCGGGGGACATTATAGCTCTGAGGTTAAGGTCATAATTGGCATGGCGCAGGTGAACAATGTCTGGGAAAATGTGCATAGAAGGGAATTAGCATTTTGGGAGATTTTATTCCCACAGATCAATATTGTCAACATTATTGAGGTAAAGGTTCTGGTATTTGTAGTGCAGTTTCAAGGGGGAGTCATCAAATCTGAGGTCTTTGATTTGGAAGTCTCTATTAGCTAAGGGAAGGCGGTCCAAGTCCTTGTGAGGAGTGGAGACTGGAGCCACATTAAAGGCCATGGGGGTTTCCATTTCTGGTTCTTGTGGATTCAGAGATGGAAATGGTGTTTTTGAGTAAAGTTGGTGAAAACAGAGGGTCTTGGGAGTCTTTTAATTTTAAGTTCTGCAACTGAATTACACTAAATTTTGGGGTTTTCAACGTAATCACAAAGGAAATTAAGTATTTACAGGGTTTTTGGAGGGAAACTGGTAAATACCTATTTATGAAGTGATTGGCAATGGAGTACTGGTTCACTGGGTGCAAATGGTCGACTGGAGCGGCGTCGGACTACAATTTTCTACGTAGTTGATAGTTGAAGTACAAGCTGATCGAATTCATGTTCTGGTTGCATGCATGAGTTTTTTAGAATAAGGACGGAAAAATATTAACTTTGTTTTTATGTAAAGTCAAAGTTTTTGGCGGGTTTCGTGACACGAACAGGTGGCGTCAGCGGGGAGGCGACTTGACGTTTTGTCATTAGCGGGAGGTGGTAAGCGGGTTTCATCGCACCTATTTTGGAGGGTAAGTGGTATTTGGGGGGAGCAGTGTGATTCCATATGTCTTTCGACACGTAGCATCGGCACTGTTCATGAAACTGCTCACATCGCGCGCTAAAGTTCAACCAAAAGGCCCGCGCAATATGAGCGAGGGTCGTCGGATCTGATGGATCCAATCAGATGGTGGTTGAGGGAATGACGTGACTGATGGATAACAGGGGCGGGCCTGATATTAATTAAAGGAGTTAATCATATCGAGGGCGATTTGATTGGTTAGGAGAGTTATTAATTGGTCTGGATGACTAAATTAACCCTCATTAAATGGTGGCAGGGTTGGGTTCTTAATCAACTACAGATTAGTCAATTAATTCCCATTATTATTTGTTTTACGGTTATACTTAACCATCGGGGTGGGATATGTAATAATTTGGGGTTTTGCATAATATAATAATACGGGCGTGGGTAATTTTATTTTATTTGGGATTTATATAATAAAACATTAATGGTTAATATGACCAAATGAATGGGAAAGTGCTAAGTCCAATGTTTTCCAAAAATATTTCATCATATAACATATTGACTTAGGCTAAAGTGTATAAAAGGGTTTTTATGAAGATTTATTTCAATTTCCCTAAGTAAAATAGGATTTTACTTAGGAAAAGTTTTATTAAAGGAATCAGTGACCTTATGGGGGGGTAATGTTGATGAAAGGGATTTAAGTACTTTAGGCATTTCCAATTATTGGGCCGAGGGTCTGGTCCCTCCAAAAGTCAGAGAAATGCTCTGAGCCCCTCTAACTTTGGCAATTACCTTTAGCACTTAGGGAATTAGTAAAGATTTTAGGGGAATGAGTAGGGAAGTTAATTATTTTGACTTTGAATGTTGATGTGCCTTTCCATGTGATACATGCCTTTGCCTAGTGATGAAAGTAAAATATTTAAGCATTTAAACTTAACATTCACCACACATTTATTCTGCAACCATCATCTACTTACCCTACCTACTTTACCCTAGCATTTTCACTTCTTTATTAGCGTGCACTTAGATTGGCAAAACCTTTTCAAACTTTCTTTTCTTTTACATAGTGATGCATATCTAAGTCTACACTTATTACATCTAAGGGCTCAGATTAAACTATTGAGCTCCTTTTATTTCCTCTACCTATCTACTTATCTGCCAAGATTAAACTGTTTGGTCAGATCTTTATTCTCTATATCTAAAACATGGAATAACCAAGTTTAAACTGTTTGGTTACCATGGATTGTAGCATAGGTGACAAGTTGCACACAATCTTTATTATACATAAAAGTAAATGGTAGTGGCATTTAGACTTACACACTTTCATGGTCTTTTATTTTTGTTGGGGTTCATTTTCTTTCATTTTTTGACCTCTTCTTTATTCTTTTTACCCTTTTATTCTTTTTCTAAGGTATACCCTCTTTACATTTTTTATTTTTTTTTTTTTTTTACAAATGTGGAAAACCTTTGCAACAAGTAAAGGTATGAACATATTTCAAAGCTAAACCAAGTTAATCATGATATATGACACCTATTGGTATAGGGGCATAACACCTCATTTGCTACTGCAACCCAGATCTAGGTTTCTTTGGCTACAAATCTGTCAAGGCAGTGACTTCCTCTATCTCAGCTTTGTCTCGATAGACACTGTTCTTCACCAATAGCAAAAGAATCCCACCTGCTCCACTAATTGAATCTACACTGCTCCTCTAACTCTGGCAACTAACTGATTTGAGCCTCTCAGGCTCTACATTGGCCTAGAGAGTTGACGCAGTCACTGCATGAGCTCTCTCGGGTATTGCATCACCCTTTACAGGTTCAAAATGCTGACGCAGGCACTACGTGAGCTTCTCATCACTTCTATGGCTTTGCATCACTCTTTCATCTGCTCCTCTGCCTCTGAAACAATGTTGTCACTCGGGACAATTGCTTCTCTGCAGCAAATTCACTAGATCTCCTGGTTGATGTCTTCAGTGTCCTATGATATACAATGCTTTGATACCATGTGAAAATTTATGAAGCTACACATCAGAAATCGTACTGCAATCACTGGTTTATCATCTGCTTCTTGTTATTACATTCAACAAGCTATTTAATTTATAAACAATGATGAAAAACACTACTGTGAACTACATTGATATACAGATCATAAACTGAAATAGATATGAGACAAACACACAAGGGACACCATTATTTTTGGACAACACGTCCCCGGAAAAACCCAATGTGGGAAAATCATTGCAGCATATAGAGGGTTTGTATTATTAAGCAAGCAGAATCTTAGTACAACAAGTTGCCTCTCACACCGGCTAACCTTTCAGAGAAATCTCAGCAGAAAAAAATGCATATGAGGATTTACCTCGTTCTCCAAATCACAACTAATCCACTAAGTGGCCTGACTCCGTCAAGCACTGCGAAAATCCCAGCGCAATCCCTATGTGGGCTAGCGTCTTGCCTCTAGGAGGCTTCTTCACTCTTTCTGTTGGATCAATTTTCTTAGTTAAGTTTGTTGTTCAGCCCTCCCAACTCAGAAACTTGCTTCCTCAGCGAAATCTCGGACTATTGACAAATACTCTGCACTACCACTGCAAGAGACCCTCTTGGCCTCTGTCAGATCTGCGTGAGCCCCTTCTTGGGCTGCGTATACCTTTGCGCTCCCTCTCTAATGCTATTGTTGCCTCTCTGCCTGGTACTCTTTGGATTGGAACTCCTTTCTGATCCAAATATCTTCTACTACCCCTATCACTGCAACTCAGATCACCTATTCGATTTTCTCCGCAAACCACGCCCTGAAAAATAAAATTGACTGATCACTTGGTGTATCTCCAACCGACCCTCAAGCCTCCTTTTATACTTTCATTTTTTATGAATCGACAGTCGAGATTAAGTCCCTAATCAATGGCTAAGACTAAAACAGACTTGATCCTCGCCTCCTAGAAGCTTCTCACCCATATTTTTATTAATACCCATTAATATTTCTTTTTTTTCCTAAGTTTAGACTTAGGAACCCCATTAAAAATATTAATTATTTTAACAACTCCTCATCCAAGTGGAATTTCTCCAAACAATTTCTAGATCTTGGAGATCTCATGTAGTCTAGCCCCTCCACAAAATTGTGGAGCTAGGGCCATCTAATGCTACCCAAAATCAACATACTTGTTGTGGTGGAAGTCATCCTCGGGGGAAATCTCATCTATTGGATGTCTATGTCATGGATTCCCTGAGGGATTCTTGAAAATATTGAAAATAAAAGTTTCAATTTTTTGTAGGGAGAATCAACCAAAAAGGGTGATCGTGTGAGTAAAATGGGATAAACAAGTTATATCAAAGTTGTTGGGAGGATGGGACCTTAACAATAGTTCCATTTTTTTCAAAATATTTGGAAATTAAGAGTGTTTGGAGGCTTGTTCTAGGTGAAGGCTTGTAGGTTTCAAGTGATGATTTAGAATTGTATTTATCTTGACTCAATCAAATATTAAATGAGGACTAATAAATCTAAGCATAATATTCCAATGATATGGAAGGTAGTTGTGAAGGATTTTCTATGATGGGGGGTTGTGGCTACCTTTTAAGGTGGATGAGGAGCCTCTATTTCAAATTGTGGAGGACACATGGGTTGGGAATGGAAAATGCCACCTATTGTTGCCTCAAATGATTCCATCACTAAGGGACATAGGCTTTTACATGTTTTCCCACATTGTAGATCTACTTACAGCTTCGATATGGAGGCAAGTATGGCTTATTTATGGAATGGTTTTTTTATCATGTTTAGAAAAGAGTCGTGTTTTCTCCTTTAGGGGTTTACAAACCTAGGCTTAGATATATGTTTTTTAATATAGTGGAAGGAGAAATAGAACTTCAATGTTGGTGGCACTATCTTTGGAAGATGAAATGCCATTTTAAAGTAATTTTTTTTATTGATATACACAATATTAACTTAGGATAGATTACAAAAGAAGATTTTGGAGGGGTTAACAGATGTTCTCTTTGAAAACTCAATAAGGAAACAAATGGTCATTTGATAATGGATTGTGACTATTCAAAGCTAGTGTGAATGGCAGTGGACAAAGTAGGAGGATTGAGAAATGTCCAACCAAGGGACTCTATTGAAGTAGGCTTGAGGAAATGGGTAGAGTATCCATAAACAAAGGATTTTAAGGCTCTTCCATTAATAGTGGCATGGGGAAGATGGTTCACTAGGAACCTTCCAATTTTTTAAGGAAAAAAATATAGGACTGGTTCTTTTCTCCCTCTCTTGTTGTTAACCCAGCAAGACTCGGATATGGATTTCTTCAGATCTACAAATCCTCTAAGGAACAAGCTCCTCTAAACTCCCTCTGAGTCCTGATTTCCTTCATAGAAATCCTCCAACCAAATGTCGAATCACTCCTCTCCAATCCTCCTTTGCTGCTGCAACCCGAATCTAAGTTTCTTTGGCTAGAAATCTATCAAGGCAGTGACTTCCTCTATCTCATCTTTGTCTCGACAGACACTATTCTTGACCAATATCAACAATGTCCCACCTGCTCCACTAATCGAATCTACACTGCTCCTCTAGCTCTGGCAACTGACTGATTTGAGCCTCTCAGGCTCTACACTGGCCCAGAGAGTTGACGTAGTCACTGCATGAGCTCCTCTCAGGTATTGAATCACCCTTTACAAGATTGAAATGCTAACGCAAGCACTGCATGAGCTTTTGCGTCACTTCTCTGGCTTTGCGTCACTCTTTCAGCTACTCCTCTGCCTCTGAAACAATGTTGTCACTCAGGACAATTGCTTCTCTGCAGCACATTCACTAGATCTCCCAGCTGATGTCTTCAGTTTCCTATGATCTACAATGCTCTGATGCCATGTGAAAATTTATGAATCTACACATCAGAAATCCTATTGCAATCACTGGTTTATCATCTCATACTTGTTATTACATTCAACAAGTTATTTAATTTATAAACAATGATGAAAAACACTACTGCGGACTACAATGATATACAGATCATAAACTGAAATAGATATGAGACAAACATGCAAGGGATACCATTATTTTTGGACAACGCGTCCCCAGAAAAAACCAATGCAGGAAAATCGGTGCAACATATAAAGGGTTTGTAGTATTAAGCAAGCAAAATCTGAGTACAACAGGTTGACTCTCGCACCGGCTAACCTTTCAGAGAAATCTCGGCAGCAAAAAATGCATATGATGGTTTACCTCGTTCTCCAAATCACAATTGATCCACTAAGTGGCCTAACTCCGGCAACCACTGTGAAAATCCCAGCACAATCCCTGCGTGGGCCAGCGTCTTGCCTCTGGGAGACTATGTCACTCCTTATGCTAGATTGATTTGCTGAGTGAATTCTGTTGTTAAGCCCTCCCAGCCCAGAACCTTGATTCCTCAACGGAATCTTGGACTACTAATGAATACTCTGCACTGCCATTGCAAGAGACCCTTTTGGCATGCATCAACTCTACGTCAACCCCTTCTTGGGTTGTGTAGACCTCTGTGTTGCCTCTCTGATGCTACTGCTGCCTCTCTACCTCGTACTCTTTGGATTGGAACTCCTTTTCGATCCAAATCTCTACTACTGCCCCTCTTACTGAAACTCAGATCACCTATTCAATTTTATCAGCAAACCACGCCCCAGAAAAATTGAATTGACTAATCACTTGGTGTATCTCCAACTGACCCTCAAGCATCCTCTTATACTTTCATTGTTGATGAATCAATGGTCGAGAGTAAGTCCCTTATCAATGGCTAAGATTAAAACAAACTTGATCCTCGCCTCTTAGAAGCTTCTCACCCATATTTTTATTAATACCCATTAATATTTTTATTTTCCTAAGTTTAGACTTAGGAACCCCATTAAAAATATTAATTATTTTAATAACTCCTCATCCGATTCAAATTTCTCCAAACAATTTATGGGTCTTGGAGATCATGTAGTCTATCCCCTCCACAAAATTTCGGAGCTAGAACCCATCTGATGCTACCCAAAATCAACGTACTTGCCGTGGTGGAAGTCATTCTCGGGGGAAATCTCATATATTGGATGTCTATGCCATGGATTCCCTGAGGGATTCTTGAAAATATTGAAAAGAAAAGTTTCAATTTTTTGTAGGAAGAATCAACCAAAAAGGGTGATCCTGTGTGTAAAATGGGATAAACAAGTTATAGCAAAGTTGTTGGGAGGATGGGGCCTTAACAATAGTTCCATTTCTTTCAAAATATTTGGAAGCTAAGAGTGTTTGGAGGCTTGTTCTAGGTGAATGCTTGTAGGTTTCAAGTGGTGATTTAGAAATGTATTTATCTTGACTCAATCGAAGATTAAATGAGGACTAATAAATCTAAGCATAATATTCCAATGATATGGAAGGTAGTTGTGAAGGATTTTCTATGATGGGAGGTTGTGGCTACCTTTGAAGGTGGATGAGGAGCCTTTGGTTCAAATTGTGGAGGACACATGGGTTGGGAATGGAAAATACCACCTATTGTTGCCTCAAATGATTCCATAACTAAGGGACATAGGCTTTTACATGTTTTCCCACATTGTAGATCTACTTACAACTTTGATATAGAGGCAAGGATGGCTTATTTATGGAATGGTTTTTTTATCATATTTAGAAAAGAGTCGTGTTTTCTCCTTTAGGGGTTTACAAACCTAGGCTTAGATATATGTTTTTTAATATAGTGGAAGGAGAAATAGAACTTCAGTGTTGGTGGCGCTATCTTTGGAAGTTGAAATGCCATGTTAAAGAAAAAAAAATTATTGATATACACAGTATTAACTTAGGATAGATTACAAAAGAAGATTTGGGAGGGGCTTAGCAGATCTTCTCTTTGCAAACCCAATAAGGACACAAATGGTCATTTGATAATGGATTGTGACTATGCAAAACTAGTGTGAATGGCAGTGGACGAAGTAGGAGGATTGAGAAATGTCTAGTCAAGGGACTCTATTGAAGTAGGCTTGAGGAAATGGGTAGAGTATCCACAAACAAGGATTTTAAGGCTCTTCAGTTATTAGTGGCATGGGGGAGATGGTTCACTAGGAACCTTCCAATTTTTTAAGGAAAAACATACAATCCTTCAATAAAGTATGTAGTCAATGAGGTTAGTGGTTAAAGAACAAATTCGCAAGAGCTTTCCTTGGCTTTTTGATGGAGTGTCACAAGGGAATCCTATTGGATGGAGAGGGGGAATATTCTATTATAGGGGGGATATTCTATTAATATTTGAAGATAATCATTCCATTAGGTTTATGGAACAAATGGAGAAGGGGTCTTTAATTATGCAAAATTGATGGCACTACAACTAATATTTTTGCTCACAAACCAAAAAAAATTAACATATTACATGGGCTCTATGATTCTCATGTAGTCATCAAAATGGGTGAAAAAATGAACAAAGATATCACAATGTGTTTCTAAATTCTCTCTTGGAAAAGCTCAAAGATTTGAGAGTGTTTTTTAAACATCTTGCTCTTCAACATTTGTTTAAGGAGAGAAATATGCAAGTTGATGGTTTATCCAAAATTGGAATTTTGACACAATATAGTACCTCGATAATAACAAAAAATAAGAATTGGGAAATTTTTGAATATTATCGCCCTTCTTTTCCTAAAGTAATGGTGGGAGCAAAAAAGACTCTAGTGAGCTTTGATAGAACTTACTTTTTATCAATTTTAATTATGCTATTTATTTTATTTATAAATATTAAAAATTTATTCAAGCTGCAAAATTAAGTATTAGGCTGACAAAGAAAAAAAATCATATCTAAAAGTTTTTTGAGGTAAAACTTTGCTCAAATAAAAACAATTGACTAAAAGATATTTGATAAACATTTAAAAAAAATGTAATTTTATAATTTAATAATATAATATATGTGGGGAATGAAGATGACCCCAACCTAAAGTGGAAAATTGAAAATGACCACAATAAGCCAACAAAATCCCAGGAACCAAAAATGTCCCTGTGATTCGCTTTTTGCGTTGCCAAAAGATTCTGATAAAAAGATAAAATCAGATGGGCACTTAGAATTTAGAATGAGCCTCCTGCTAAATCACAACCATACCTATAGTTCAGTTATGCATTGAAAATCAGAAGTTTTCAAGGAATGGTTTATGCTTTAAATGGAAATCGTTATTGCCCTTATCGTTTTGTGTGAAAAGTAATTAGGAAAGTGATCCAGAGCCAATCATATCAACACTGAGTTCAAGTTTACTTATTGTTTAAATTGATAATCTCCAAACTTTTTTAACGAAAAGTTCAGTGAAGTTGATGTTCGACGAACCAACAAAAAAATATATATAAAAGTAATTGAGTTGAGAGGCGCAGTAAGGGTTGGAATTTCAAAAGCAGTTAGAGTCCTTTATCATGAATTTTTCTATGTTTATTTTCTTGATGATCTAAGCTATTGCCTTTGAACATAGAAAAAGAATTGGGTTGGACAATATTTTGTGTAGCCAAGATTTCTTGACACATTTCCAGACATCCACATTTCGTTCATCTTCAAGTTGTGTTAGTAAATAATATCTCTATTTTTTTTGGTAAATTTCATAGGCCCAAGGGCTATATGTGTAGTCTTATCTCCCTTGATGTAGTGGATATGGGTTTTTATCTGCTTTTTTTTCCCATAAATTTCCCTAATTCTTATTTTATCACATCCATGTTGACAACCAAACTTGTTAACTACATTAGGAAATCCAAAATATCAAAATCTATTATGCCATGGATAGGACCTAAATAAATTTGTCTTTGAATTTTGTCGACTTAGGTGATGGCCTTGTAGGAAAAGGAGTTGATTTAAGCTTCAGAAAACAAGAAGTTTATAGTACCTAGCCAAAAAAAATGGAAATAAATATCATTGGATGTAGTAGTGAAAGGGGAAACCCTCATTAGGTACCTTATCCTATCAATGATCTCAAGTTGGGCATGGTCTTTGGCACCACACAAAGCCAGGGTTTGGGAATCACCATGGTTAGCCACACCATTTTATGGCATATCTACAATATCTTTGACAATATCAGCATGGTTCTCGTTGCTTCATCTTTGAGGCATTAAATACAACAAAAATTTTAAGGATGGAAATTTATCTTAAAGATTAGAAGCCTTGGTGAAGCTCATTAGTCCCTAATATGAAATTGTAGAATGTTTGGCAATATTATTGTAAAAAAATTAAATTTTCTAATGATTTTATATAGTCTCTATACAATTTTCGCAATTTGTAAAGTGAAATAATTGTATATTATAAAGTTTGGGCGAATCATTTTTAGAAAAAATGGAATTTAGGAAATATCTTTTGGAAAAGCGTGGAAAATAAGCCTATAATATTAGCCCCTAAAATTTTCCCTAACCACAAAAGCACGAAGACAAAAAGAACCATGAATATTGCTTAAATTAGAAAAATGGTCAAAACAAGTAACAAATAAGACAAAACAAAGAAAAAATCTTTGAATATATAACCAAATAGAAAACAAAGAAATCATTGCTTGCTTGATTTATGATGTGTTGGCTCCATGTTAATGTGTAGTAGGCACAAACAATGTTCAAATGGAGCGACCATGGCAGGTATGTCACATGTGGCAAGCAGAAAGAAGAGGGGTAGGTCTTTGGCAAGCAAGTTTGTGAATTATGTGGTAAGCCCCTGTTTGCATCATGGGTTAAAATATTTAGGTTTCCACATAAAAATAAATAACCACTTGAAATAAAACTAGAATTGGCTTGTTGCTAAATTGAAAAAATATCTACTGTGTTGGAGTTACAAGTGGCTAGCACAAGGAGGAAGACTTTGTGAAAATTTATGAATCTACACATCATAAATCCTACTGCAATAATTGGTTTATCATCTCCTACTTGTTATTACATTCAACAAGTTATTTAATTTATAAACAATGATGAAAAACACTATTGCATACTACATTGGCATACAGATCATAAACTGAAATAGATATGAGACAAACACACAAGGGACATTGTTATTTTTGGACAACACGTCCTCGAAAAAACCCAATGCGGGAAAACCAGTGCAACATATAGAGGGTTTGTATTATTAAGCAAGCAGAATCTGAGTAAAACAAGTTGCCTCTCACAATGGCTAACCTTTCAGAGAAATCTCGGCAGTAAGAAATACATACGAGAGTTTACCTTGTTCTCCAAATCACAACTAATCCATTAAGTGGCCTGACGCCTGCAAGCACTGCGAAAATCCTAGCACAATCCCTGTGTGGGCTAGCATCTTGCCTCTGGGAGGCTGCTTCACTCTTTCTATTGGATCGATTTGCTGAGTGAAGTTTGTTGTTTAGCCCTCCCAGCTCAGAAACTTGCTTCCTTAGTGAAATCTCTGACTACTGACGAATAATCTACACTGCCACTGAAAGAGACCCTCTTAGCCTCCGTCAGCTCTGCGTGAACCCCTTCTGGGCTGCGTATACCTCTCCGCTCCCTCTCTTATGCTATTGCTGCCTCTCTGTCTGGTACTCTTTGGATCAGAACTCCTTTCCGATCCAAATATCTTCTACTACCCCTCTCACTGCAACTCAGATCACCTATTCGATTTTCTCAGCAAACCACGCCCTAAAAAATCGAATTCACTAATCACTTGGTGTATCTCCAACTAAACCTCAAGCCTCCTCTTATACATTTCATGTTGATGAATCAACAACCGAGATTAAGTCCCTAATCAATGGCTAAGATTAAGATCTTCTCACCCATATTTTTATTAATACCCATTAATTATTTTTTTTCCTAAGTTTAGACTTAGGAACCCCATTAAAAATATTAATTATTTTAATAACTCCTCATCCGATTCAAATTTCTCCAAAGGATTTTTGGGTCTTGGAGATCTCATGTAGTCTAGCCTCTCCACAAAATTTTGGAGCTAGATCACATCTGATGCTACCCAAAATCAACATACTTGCCATGGTGGAAGTCATTCTCGAGGGAAATATCATATATTGGATGTCTATGTCATGGATTCCCTGAGGGATTCTTGAAAATATTGAAAAGAAAAGTTTCAATTTTTTGTAGGGAGAATCAACCAAAAAGGGTGATCCTATGAGTAAAATGGGATAAACAAGTTATATCAAAGTTGTTGGGAGGATGGGGCCTTAACAATAGTTCCATTTTTTTCAAAATATTTGGAAACTAAGAGTGTTTGGGGGCTTGTTCTAGGTGAAGGCTTGTAGGTTTCAAGTGGTGATTTAAAAATGTATTTATCTTGACTCAATCGAAGATTAAATGAGGACTAATAAATCTAAGCATAATATTCCAATGATATGGAAGGTAGTTGTGAAGGATTTTCTATGATGGGGGGTTATGGCTACCTTTGAAGGTGGATGAGGAGCCTCTGGTTCAAATTGTGGAGGACACATGGGTTGGGAATGGAAAATACCACCTATTGTTGCCTCAAATGATTCCATCACTAAGGTACATATGCTTTTACATGATTTCCCACATTGTAGATCTACTTACAACTTTGATATGGAGGCAAGGATGACTTATTTATGGAATGGTTTTTTTATCATATTTAGAAGAGAGTCATGTTTTCTCCTTTATGGGTTTACAAACCTAGGCTTATATATGTGTTTTTTAATATAGTGGAAGGAGAAATAGAACTTCAATGGTGGTGACACTATCTTTGGAAGTTGTAAATGCCATTTTAGAGCAAATTTTTTTATTGATATACACAATATTAACTTAGGATAGATTACAAAAGAAGATTTGGGAGGGGCTTAGCAGATGTTCTCTTTGCAAACCCAATAAGGAGACAAATGGTCATTTGATAATGGATTCTGACTATTCAAAACTAGTGTGAATGGCAGTGGACGAAGTAGGAGGATTGAGAAATGTCCAGTGAAGGGACTCTATTGAAGTAGGCATGAGGAAATGGGTAGAGTATCCACAAACAAAGGATTTTAAGGCTCGTCCATTAATAGTGGCATGGGGGAGATGGTTCACTAGGAACCTTCCAATTAGGAAAAACATACATTCCTTCAATAAAGTAGTCAATGAGGTTAGTGGTTAAAGAACAAACTCGCAAGAGCTTTCCTTGGCTTTTTGATGGAGTGTCACAAGGGAATCCTATTGGATGGAGAGGGGGAATGTTCTATTATAGGGGGGATATTCTATTAATATTTGAATATAATCATTCCATTAGGTTTATGGAACAAATGGGGAAAGGGTCTATAATTATGCAAAATTGATGGCACTAAAACTAGTATTTTTGCTCACAAACCAAAAAAAAATTAACATATTACATGCGTTCTATGATTCTCATGTAGTCATCAAAATGGGTGAAAAAATGAACAAAGATATCACAGTGTGTTTCTAAATTCTCTCTTGGAAGAGCTCAAAGATTTGAGAGTGTTTTTTAAACATCTTGCTCTTCAACATTTGTTTAAGGAGAGAAATATGGAAGTTGATGGTTTATCCAAAATTAGAATTTTGACACAATATAGTACCTGGATAATAACAAAAAAAAAAATGGGAAATTTTTGAATATTATCGCCCTTCTTTTTATAAAGTAATGGTGGGAGCAAAAAATACTCTAGTGAATTTTGATAAAACTTACTTTTTATCAATTTTAATTATGCTATTTATTTTGAGTATTACGGTGAGAAAGAAAAAAAAAAAAATCATATCTAAAAGTTTTTTGAGGTATAACTTTGGTGAAATAACAATTAACTAAAAGATATTTGATAAACATTTTTTTTATAATTTAAATAAAATAATATATGTGTGGGGAATGAAGATTACCCCGACCTAAAGTGGAAAATTGAAAATGACCCCAATAAGCAAACAAAATCCCAGGAACCACAATGTCCCTGTGATTCGCTTTTTGCGTTGCCAAAAGATTCTGATAAAAAGATAAAATCAGATGGGCACTTAGAATTTAGAATGAGACTCCTGCTAAATCACAACCATACCTATAGTTCAATTATGCATTGAAAATCAGCAGTTTTCAAGGAATTGTTTATGCTTTAAATGGAAATCGTTATTGCCCTTATCGTTTTGTGTGAAAAGTAATTAGGAAAGTGATCCAGAGCCAATCATATCAACACTGAGTTCAAGTTTACTTATTGTTTAAATTGATAATCTCCAAACTTTTTTAACGAAAAGTTCAGTGAAGTTGATGTTCGACGAACCACCAAAAAAAAATATATAAAAGTAATTGAGTTGAGAGGCGCAGTAAGGGTTGGAATTTCAAAAACAGTTTTCTAACCTGTTTTCATAGTTTCAAGTCAGAATTAGGACGGTTTTATAATTAACAGGTAAATCACCCATCACGGGTAATTTGCTCCTCATTCTAACCTTGGGCTCAGTTTAAAATACATATGGGTGTGTATAGAGTAGATGGATAAGCATAAGAGGTAAGATGTTAGATATGAGAAATATTTTTAAAATACAAATTTTTTTATATTGCAATTTTATTATTAAAATTATAAATTATTTTTTTGATAAGAACAAATATAATATATATATATATATATATATATAGATATATCACATTAAAATATATGACATATGAATAATGTTTATAAATTAATATCCAATTTATCATATAAGTTAAAATAATGATTTTATAATTAGTATGGGGTAGCTCAAGTGGCAATGGTCATGGAATGAAGCCTCACCGAATCGAAGATATTGGGTTCAATTCTTGTGCTACCTCCCCCTGAAATGGTGTGAATAATGGACATCTAAAAACTAGAAAATGAGAGGGTCCTACCGAAGCTTACAAACAAAAAATAATGATTTCATAACTATATTTAAATTTAATTAGTAAGCCGATAAAGAATTAATATTTACAATATAACAAGATTTTTAATCATGAATATTTACCATGAGTCAATACCTAGAAGAGAAAGATAGAGGGAGAAGAGGGAAGAATACCATGGTTTTATCAATACCATGGACCCTCTAGGCTTTTGATTATTATGTTATGGATTTACGCTTTTGGTTATTATGTTATGGATCTATGCTTTTAATTATTATGTTACAATATCATGGGTCAATACCATGACTTATCAATACCACATGCCCAAATAAAAATTAAAAAAAATAACTATACAAAATATTTAAATAATATCGATTCATAAAAAAAAATTGGATCCCACATCTGTATTTAAGATGGATCTATGCTGGTTTAAATAAATCTAAAAGCAAAAAAGTAGTAATTACTTTTGAGATATATCTAAACCCTCCATCCTGAAGACTATTAAAAATATTCCCATAGGTTTTAATAAATTAAAATGAGAATACTTTTATATATACATATGTGAAATTTATATACTAGCAATTGTCCCAAAAGGTACAAAGAGAGGCCGATAGGATTATTAAATTGGAATTGTTGAATTTTTCTAGAAGAATTAATTGATTTGTGGAAAACGTTGTTTTCTCAGACTAGATCATTGTGCAATTACTTTTCTTTAGATGTTTTGTTTATATCTATATTATAAGGAACACATTGAATGTCTTATTTCATTTTTGCTATCCTTACTAATATCTTTTCGGTGCTTTTTCTTGATCAATTTGATGAAATATTCCATTATCCTTTGGTCAAAGTCCTCACCTGCATATTAGTGTACATCCCGGTAAGTTCAAAGCTCGAAAGTCAACCAAAAAAGTCAATGGCAAGAAAATACTCATTTGAAAGATAGATAGCAAAAGGGAATATATTATTAAGTATGTATTATAATAATAATTAATATTAATATAATTAATTTTTGTTGTGATGATAAATCATATTAGTTTGGAAGAAATTAATAACTTGAAATGTGATTTATCAAAAATACATTATAAAAATTAATATAATTATCATTATTATTATTATTAAATATTTTACAAAATGACCTAATTATTTAATAAATATTATTATTAATATTAACATTAATATACTTACCATTATTATTATTAAATATTTAACTACCTAACTTAATTATTTAAGGCCAGGTCTAATGAGTAATTGTGTGAATGGTCAAAAGTGATTAGCCAAAAGAAAATTCAAAAAGGTGTAGTGTTTGAATCATATTTTTGATGGTGAAAATAAATTCAACCCCATCAAAAACTTCCAAAGCATCTAAAATCTTGAAATTTGACACATGTAATCTAAATTTATGAAAATCCTAAAAAACTTTACAAATTTTTATCAAAATCCAGACAAATTTACAAACTATATGCAGTAAGTGAATATCAATAGATATATGTCGCTTTGTGCTTGAACGGTTCAATTCGAGCAAGATGTGTGACGTTTAGTCCGAAAAATATTATGCTTTATCTGCTATTATCTTGCATAGGGAAAAATGATTCCTCCAATTTGCTTGTCGAGATGAGTTCATCTAGGCTCCTAGTGTCAACTCAGCTTTCAATGAGGGGGTGTTAATCTTAAGTTAGATATCTTAATAATAAGAAAAATCCATTAAGCTGTCATGCGTGATAGAAGATTAAAAAAGAAAATAATGACGGAATATATTTTTATCATAGTTAATTAGGGTTATTTTGTGGTTTTTTTTAAGAATAGATATAAATTAAAATCTAAAATAATTTATTTAATAAGTAATTAATTAATTTATATATAAGGAACAAAAAAAATTGAAATTGAAATGGTTTATGTATAGTACTTTATTAAAATATAGACCTTATATATATGTGTGTGTGTGTGTGAGTAAAATAAATTGAAATGTTTTATTTAGTTTGATATCTAGTGATTTCTATCAAAACACTATTTAATTCATTATGGATTACAGAAACTTGAATACAAAAAAGCCAAGCTAGCTTTTGGTAAAAGCCAGCGAAGATAGAAAAAGCAGTGAAAATATCTTGCCATGTCAAGAAGGCAATTTAACTGATATTTGGAAAAAGCAGTAAAAATATCTTGCCATGTCAAGAAGGCAACTCAACTGATATTTGGAAAAAGCAGTCACACTAGCAGTGAAAATATCTTGCCATGTCAAGAAGGAAATTTAACTGATATTTGGAAAAAGCAATAAAAATATCTTGCCATGTCAAGAAGGCAACTCAACTGATATTTGGAAAAAGCAGTCACACTTCAAATCAACGGTTGAAAGTGTCTCACTTGATCCAATGGAGGAGGATGAAAGTGTTGACAATTGTTGATGCATAGGAAAGGCCTATCGGCCTAAAAATCAACGGTTGAAAGTGTCTCACTTGATCCAATGGAGGAGGATGAAAGTGTTGACAATTGTTGATGCATAGGAAAGGCCTATCGACCTAAATATAAATAATATTATAAAGAACCACGATCTTAGCCAAGGATTACTTTTGAGGTATATCTAAATCCTCCATCCTCAAGACTACTAAAAATATTCCCATAAAGATTAAATCAGGTTTTAATAGATTAAAATGAGAATATTTTTATATATACATCTGTGAAAGTTATATAATATAAATAATATTATAAAGAACCACGATAGATGCATCTTAGCCAAGGATCTAGGGGAAGAGAGAAAGCAAAGTGACTAACAATGATAGAGGAAAGATAGTGCATGATTCTTTTAAATTTTTTATTATTGTATTTTCTTTGACATGATTGATCCAAAATATAGGTTTAATATTTTACAACCAATTATGTTTTTTTTTAATATATAATTTAGATATTTTCTTAAATACAATACAATGGGATCATATTTAAGAGAGAGAGTGATATGGAGGGGGAATAGAGTTGTAGAGAGAGACATAGAGGTGGGAGAGACAAGGAGAGAGAGGAAGGAAGAGAGAGAGGAGGGGGCAGGGATGAGGAGAGAGGGGAGGAGAGAGAGATGGATTTGGAGGGGGAAAGAGAGGGAGGAAAGAACAAAGACATTGAGAGATATAGGTGGAGAGAGAGAGAGGAGTGACAAGGGATAGATGAAGATGGAATGAGGGAGAGAGGAGACAAGGGAAGAGAGAGAAAATGAGAGGATAGAGATAGGGAAAGAAGGGGAAGAGAGAGACAAGAGACATAGATATGGAGGGGGGAGAAAGGGGGAGAGTGAGAATGAGAGACGGAGGGAGATAGTGACAGAGTTGGAGGGTGGAGAGAGAAAGAGAGTGTGAGTGATGTGGGGAGAGACATAGGGAGGTGGGAGAGAAAGGGAGAGAGAGGAGAGAGAGATGGATTTGGAAGGGGAAGAAAGACATAGAAAGAGAAAGGTAGATAGGGAGAGTGAGTGAAAAGGGAGAGATGGAGAGAGAGAGAGAGGGGAGAAAAGGGGAAGAGAGAGAGAGACAGAGACAGAGAGAGAGATAGAGAGAGAGAGAGAGAGAGAAGGGGAAGAGAGAGACGGAGAGGAAGAGGGAGAGAGAGAGAGATAGATAGATATGGAGAGAGTGTGTGTATGTTTTTGGGGTGAGAAGGAGAGAGAAGGGTGGGATAGAGATATAAATGGAGGGAGGGGAGAGGGCATAAGAGAGAGGGAAAGAGACTGGGGGGGAAGAGAGAGAAGGAGAGGAAGAGAAAGAGAAAGAGAGATAGATGGATAGATGGATAGATAGATAGATGACAAGCCCCAGTATTGCAACAAGAATGTTGCAACTCCTAAGGCTACCAACTTAAATTATCAACCTGGGGTTCGTACAAAATTAGGAATTGTCGACATTGTATGTGCAACATGCAATGTGTCCTTATTTCGTTGATCTAATGAAGTGAATGCCATAAAATCTAACCGAAACTAGTTGCAAAAATAAACTATGCTACTCTAATTGCAAACAAATCAAATCAATTATTCTACTTGCAAAATGGAAATCATTAATCTAATTGAAAATTGCTTGGAAAGAATAAAGTTAATGTACAACACATAACTAGGAAATTTAGAAACTAAGTCTACTTCACTTGCATTGAAGAGTTTCAAATACAAAAATTGCTTCCTAACTCTATTTGTTTTTTTTTCTTGCAGTGGAGGAAGGAGGGGTCTAGAGTGGTCCTTAGGTCTCCCTAATCATGGATTTAAAGCCTAGGGGTCATTATTCATATAGAATAAGTCAAATTTGTAGTGGGGATCAAAATTGGTGAAGGAAAGTAATGTTACAAGTTTGCTACAGGAGGTCTGTAATGCTACAGGAACGAGAATCTTGCTAAATTCCCAAGTAAATCAAATTCAAATGGGATGGAAAAAAAAAATTATTAAATAGGATTTCCTAGGTCTCCATTCCAATTAGAATCACTCCAAAATACCCCTGCAAACACATGCTAAAAAATAACAGAAAATTACTACTCTAAAAACTGGAAATTCAAGAACTGTTGAGCTAGTTAACCTATCAAATTCCTAACCTAATCAAGTGCAAATGCAATTGGTGAATTTTTTTATTAATTTGAATGTTTTTATGACATAATCCAAGTGGAATCAACTCAAATGAATCTCATTAATATGTTGTAAAAAATAGAAAGAGATTACTACTATTTTGCTACAAGGGACTTCCAAAAATATTAGATTTGTGAACTAGTAAACCAATCCAAGTAGCTCAATGATGTATATAAATTTTCAAAGTTGTTCTAAGGATGAATCATGTTTGTGACTCTGTAAATAACCTTAAAAATAACTTACTTCAATCATTTAACCCAATCTTACAACAAAAGAAGCATCAATATTAAATGCAGAATTAGGAAAAACAAAAATAAGAGATGCATGTGAATAAGAAGTGAAAAGAAGAAAAGAAAATTATACAAAAGAGCTTTGAGGCTCCAGGGATGGCCAAGCCCAAGGATACCTAAAATCCTATGAAGGAGACCAAGATTTAAAAGCTAAAAATGGCACCAAACTTCATTATTTGAATCAATTCAAGTACATCCCTGCTAGAAATGAAAGTGGAGCTGCAAAAATACAAATTTTCTCCACAAGAATACTAAGAAATACATGCCTCTAAAGGAAAATTTGAATTGGTACCTATATGAAATGATGAGAAAGCAATCTCCTTGAAAGGAGGAAGCTTTCCCCTCCAAAATACCTCAAATAGTGGATTTGGTTCCCAACAATAGGAATTTGCATTAAATGACAGGGAACACATTCCTAGATTTCCTCAATCACTAGAGCTCCAAAATGCATCAATAATTTCATTATATTTTGTTCATGTATTATCCAATATTGATCCCCCTATAGTCAGAAGCAAGTCCCTATATTATCTCCTCCTCCAAATCTTCATAATATGCTCAATATTCTCACAATATTCTTCAAAAATAAATAATATTAGGCGCATAATAGGAAATCGTCTCTAAACCTTCCTAAGAACATATTAAAGTAAAAAAACCATTATTAAGTGTAGAAGGAAATATTTAATATAACATTCAAGTGCCTAAGAAAGGTTATATGGGCCTTAATTTGTGTTTAATTTAGAGGCCCATCATACCCCCTACTAAAATTGTTGCTCATCCTCTTAGAAACCTATCCATCATCTTGCCCTGTTGTTCTTTTCTTATGCCTCGGATGAATTTCATAATGTCCCATATTCATGTGGATGTCACTGCCCCTGTTGGATAAGATTTATGTTTATCTCTTTCTTCATTCCTCTCTCTCCCTTTCTCTCCCACCTCCCTCTATCCCCCCCCCCCCCCCATAACAATCTCTTTCTCTCTCCACCCTCTAACACTATCTCTTCTTGATCTCCCCCTCTCCCCCCTCCATATCTATGTCTCCCTAGCTCTCTGTTGGGAATGGAATCCCACCAAGGCATGTTTTGGGGCTTAAAGCCCAAGTTTTGACCAAATCCTTTTATAAAAGCTCCGCGAATTGTGGGCGCGGAGCACGAAATCACAATAGAGTCACAGGGTTGTCCGCCCTTGTTTTGTAATGTAATGTCGACTTAATAGACCTAACCATGGTCCAAGGACCATGGGTTTTTATAAATAGAGCGAGGCTCTAAGTGTAGAAGATAGCAAGGAATAGAGAGCAGAAGAGCAAGAGAAGTCTAGGTGATTAAGGAAAAGTGTAAAGTGTGTTTTTGGGTTGTAAAGTAGGGGAAGGATTTGCAGTTGACTGTGCAGAGGCCTAGTAGTCTACAGCTGAGTGCGCAAACCCCTATAGCTAAGTGCGTAGGGCAGGTCGAGTCTGTAACTGTTAAAAGAATCAATAAAGATAATTTTACCATATTTCTGTGCAACTTTTCCTGTTTTAATATATGATTAGGTATAATTTGAAAGTATACTGTTTATTTGTTGCGCGAAATTATATGAATGTTTTGTATAACTAATTATAACGTAAGACATACAAGTACGTGAAGGTAATTAACTGGTATAAGAAGATAAGTAAGATCTCAGGTAATAACGTAGAGTGCAACTCTAACAGCGCGGAAGCTCCACAACCCCTGGATAAGGTTGCGCGAAGGCAGTGTATCAGGGCGTGAAGAACAGGGGAGTGTGCAAAGTGATTTACGCGCAGGGACAAATAGTGGGACCAATCGAACCTCTCAGACATCTCAAGGGTGCGGAAACTTGGTTCTAGCACCCTCCCATACTATTTCGAGTGAGAACTCAGTCCACGGACTGTTGCCGAAAGGGCTAGTAGTACAGGAATTTGTTTTGCTAATTAACTTCGAACTTGGGTCAGGCCCCAACAAGCAAAAAAATGGTTTTGTTGCTGGGACCGGGATCTGCATAGAGATGTCTGATGTCGTTTCACTGGAATCTGACAAAGAAAGGAATTGAAGATTGCTTGGATAGGAAGTTTCACGAGTTCACGACGCAGGAAAATAGGAATCCACGATTATCAAAGGAAGAGTAGTTAGACTGCTACTTATATACAGAGATCCACGAAATTTTCTTCGCATCCTTCCCCATTGAGTTATACGAGTGGATAGCGAAGCTAGCAAGTAGTCAAGGAAGGTGTAAACTCGACATACCAATTGTGTGGACTCCTAAATTGGTGCGCAGACTGGAAGCATAGGAAGATAAGATCGTGCGCATTGTCGATCATTGGCTCGATCGAATCATAGGAGGATTCATCACCAAACTCACAGTAGATACTTCAGTCAGTTATAGCGAGGCAGAATGACGCTTCCTCAAAGGACTACGAGGTAAGTACGTTATTCTTTGAACACTTGGATTAAAATGCTATTGTGTGAAAAATAGGTTATGCAAATAAATTGATGTTTGTGGCTATGCGAAGTGGTACAAAAATGAAGGTAGCATAGAACTAGAAACTAACCCCTTGATTTCACCTCCATGGGGGGGTGAAGAATATCTCATGAAGGTCTCGCCAAGAAATGTGATCAATGTGATAAGACAGAGAATTCTGCGCATACCACCCCCACCCACGCCACTTCCAATTTCACCAGCTTCACCCCCGTCTTCACCCATACCACCTCTGCCACCATCGCGAAGCAGTATGGCAAGCGCGATAAAGCTACCAATGTTCAAGGGAGTAGGGAATGAAGATCCGAACCAGTTTTGGTTCATGATAAAAGTTGTATGGGAAGCACAGGGAGTCACGAATGACAATATAAAGAAGGCAACGTTGGTCAGCGCTCTGCAGGATCGCGCGCTGACCTGGTACATTAAGCATTCCAATGACAATCTGAATGCGGGGATCACGGATATCCAAGTTGCGCTAAACAAAGAATTTAGCAGGCCAAAGTCAGAGGCACAGTCAATCATTGGGTTCAAGGAAATCACAATGCTACCACGTGAAACCCCGTGGAAATTGGATCAAAGACTAAAGTGAACAATTCATGAAGCAAACATGACATTAATAGATGGGAAACACCACGAATGGTTTGTAGCATCGTTAACGTTGCATCTATGGAATGCACTGTCGCAATAGAGGCTAAGCACTCAGGCCGAGGCCTTGGAGGTCATGATGAGATTGCACGAGACCCCGATACAAGATCCCAACCTGGGAGTTCAGCAGATTCACGCGCAGTTGAAAAACCTGTGCCTTGAGATGCAGAGTTTGAAACAAGATAGGACAACCCGCCCAGAGATGCGCAATGAGGTATGGTGCGTAAAATGCAAGGGCCAAGGGCACGACAAGGACCACTACCCAGCGTTCGTGAATTACCTTGTAGGAGGAGGGCCAATGCCACTAAGACCGCAAGCACAAGGAGGACCAAGCACGACGCCTGCACTATGGTGCGTGATTTTTCAGATAGGAGGAAAGCATGCTACAAATAACTGCCATCTATTACAGAAGTATACGCAGAATTCACAGCAGTTGTTCTGTAATTTGTATAGATCAGTAGGACATGATGACTGCACCTATAGAAGTTATGAGCTGATGATGGATCGAACTCCTATCTACAGAGTTCAGGCCGAAACACGACCCCTCAATAAAACCACAGGAATGGCGCACAACAGATTTCAGGGGTGGGGACGAGGCCGAGGTGGAGGGGGACCAGGAAGAGGTTGCGAACCACTGATATGTTACAATTACGGAGGGCCAGGGAATTATGCCTGCAATTGTATAAATCCAACGCGACCATCATGCTTGTATTGTACATTGTTTGATCATGAGACAGAGGATTGTCCCACACTGATAGCAAGGTTGCATGATAAAGGAGCACTCCAACCTCCCCCGACTCAGAACCTGCAAATGATGAGGTCTGAGCCGCGCGAGGAAGACCCTAATGTAAATATTGTGCTCTAAAGTGGAATTACGACAGGGGATGACAAAGGCAAACAGTGTGAAGAAAGTGCGTGGGTTCGCGAGGCTCCAACGAAGGAACCATAATTTTATTTGGAGCATGCTAAGGAGACCTTCATGGAAGTTAAGAGGAACTTCGCTGATGCCTCCACTTCAGGAAGTAAAGATAGACTAGAGTCAGAAATGGACCCATCGATGCTCACTACGTTCTTCGAAACATGCATGAAGCTGCTGCGTGACAACAAGGCTATAAAGGGGCTGTAAGAACTCATAACTAGATGCATTGGGACCACACCAGGAGAACCACGCGTAGTCCGGAAGCTCGGGAAGAACATGATGCAAACGGGAAGGAAGATTGGATTGATCACACAGATTGGGGAATATGAGATGGACCAAGTGATTCTGGATCTAGGATCGGATGCGAACGTCCTGCCAAAGTAGACATGGGATTGCATGGGCAAGCTTGTGTTGCAATGGTCTCCTATCCAACTGTGAATGGCGAACCAGCAAAAGATCCTACCTATGTGGAGATTGCAGGAAATCATAGTAGATATCGAAGGAGAAAGCGCGCTAGCAGATTTCGAAGTGATAGAGATTGTTGATGACAACAATCCCTATCCTACACTATTGGGAACAGATTGGGCCACTGGCATGAATGGAGTGATAAATCTAAAGAAGCGCAAGATTATCTTTGAGAAAAAGTCTCTGCACGTAGTGGTACCTTTAGACCCTGCAGAAGAATCGCACTACATGGAGCCAGTGCGCGACTACGACAACGATCTGGACTGCATCTACAGGCTAACCATGCGGGAGCAAGACTAGGTAAATCCAACCGCGGATGGTCGAATCTCATGGGAGCGCGAAAGCTCCTGCACATCATATTATGATGAGGAGATAGAATGATGGCAAAACCGGTTACACGAGGTAACCACGCTCAACTGTAACATGATGATGAGATCGTTGTGCTTCGTAGCAATAGAGGTAAGAGATCTGCCTACGTATGACGGGTTAAGCGAGGTGGATGACTTCCTAAACATATTTGAAAGAGAAGTGCTAGAACAGCAATGCTTCAACGCTATGAAATGGGTACTGTGAGCTACGCCTGCAAATGGTGGTGTACGCACCAAAGAAGTTTTGAGGACTGGCGTGAATGCAGAAGGATGATGCGCATGTGGTTTGGGAAGCCTCATATGCAGTTAAAAGACAAGTATGACGGACGGGATGATCCACGTGCACACCTCGCAAAATGGACAAAGGTCTATGGGGAAGAGCCACAACCTGAGTGGGTGCACTTGTTCTGTCATACCTTGGATATTATACCCATGAATTGGTATATAGAGACAGAGCTCCACCATGGCACGAACGAATGGGATATCTTGCGCGAGGGATTCCTGTTAGCCTTCATGTTTGAGGATATTTGGTGGGGTACTGTTGATGATGCGCTACAAGCAGTAAAAGAAATTATTTTTAAAATACCCCAAGAGCAAATGAAAGTGCTTCAGCCTGAATTGCGACCCAGCTAAGCTACGCGCAAATGAAAGTGCTTCGGCCTGAATTGCGACCCAGCTGAGCTACGCGCTGGAGTGTTACAAGGTAAATATTGAAGAAGACGATGAAGATCTTGCGAAAAGTTAACATTCCAGAAACTAAAGGCTATTACGAGGTTCATGGGCCATTGATTGAAGACCCTGATATAACCGCGTTGGTAAAGACAAAGCAGGTAAATATTGGTACGGTGGTCGAACCGAAGTATGCAATGCTCGACAACTACTGGGATGAAACCATGGTGGATAATGTCGCTGAGTTACTCCGCAAGTACCAAGGCTTATTCCTGACCAAGATCACGGACTTAAAGGGGATCGTTGGTGATTTAGGGATGATGAAGATCACCCTAAAACCCGGCGCGAAGCCGTTTAAGCAAAGGCCTTACCGCTTGAATCTGAAGTACAAGGAAAAGGTCTGCGTAGAACTAGACAAAATGCTCGTAGCCGTAATCATTGAGCCAGTGGAAGAATCTGACAGGGTAAGCCCTATGGTAGTGCAGGAGAAGAAGCAGAAGGGCGAGATAAGAATATGCATGGACCTCAGGAAATTGAATGATGCCTTTGTGCACGACCTATTCCTGACTCCGTTCATAGATGAAGTACTATAAAATGTCAGTGGGCAAGAAGCACATTCTTTTACTGATGGGTTCTCAGTGTACCACTAGATCAAAATTGCACTGGAAGACAGGAGCAAGACCACCTTCGCAACTGAGTGGGGCTGCTTTCAATACAGCGTTATGCCGTTTGGGTTAAAGAATGTGTCGGCCATCTTTTTGCGCATAGTTGTTGCAGCATTCAAAGAGTATATACACAAATTACTGGAGGTCTATCTGGATGATTGGACTGTATTTGTATTGGTTAAGCACCATGTAGCGAGTTTATGATTGATGATGGATACTTGCTGACGACACCAAATCGTGTTGAACCTCAAAAAGTGTACATTCCTCGTTCCCTTTGGGAACATGTTGGGACATGTGGTCTACAAACAGGGACTAATGGTATACCCCACGAAGATTGCAGTAATTCTGAATTTGGAAGCACCACGAAGTTTTAAAAAGTTGTGCACTACCCTGGGACATACGGGGTACTACCGAAAGTTCATCAAAATCTATGCCCAGATCACCGCACCAATGGAGAAACTGTTGAAAAAGGATGTCACGTTCTGCTGGAATGATGATTGCATGAAGAGCCTGGATGTACTAAAAGAGAAATTGGCCTTTGTCCCAATCCTGGTCTTCCTAAAATGGGATGTGGAGTTTCATGTCCATGTTGACGCATCATGTATAGCGCTGGGAGTAGTGCTAACACAAGAAGGTTGATAGGGCTTGGATCACCTTATCGTGTTCACAAGTCGCAGGTTGTCTAAAGCAGAAAAGAACTATTCCACAACTGAATGCGAGGGGTTGGCTATGGTGTACGTGCTCCAAAACTAATGACACTATTTTCTAGGGGCACATTTCAAGATATATACAGACCATTCCGTGCTAAAATACTTGGTCAACAAGCCTGTGTTGTGGGGGCGCATATGCAGGTGGTTCCTATTGTTCCAAGAATATGACTTTGAGGTCGTGGTGAAGCCTGGATGCCTGAACGCAGGACCGGATCACTTGTCGCGTATTGAGACGGGAGAGGAACCTACTAGTTTGGAGGAAGGATTACCTCATGCACAAGTCTTTGTTGTGTGTGTAGCAGACAGACACTTTGAAGATATAATCCACTTTCTCACAGTGGGAACTATGCCGAAGGAATATTCTGTCCAGTAAAAGAAGGAACTGGTGGTGTGTACGGCTAATTTTTCTGTCATCGCGGGGCACCTATACAAAATGGGAAATGATGAGATACTGCAAAGTTATGTACCTGAATTTGAACAAAGTCAGATCCTCGCGGAAGCGCATGGGGGCACTACAAGATGACACTATGCAGGACGAGCAACTACACAAAAGATTCTTCGCGCAGGGTTGTGGTGGCCAACCCTTCATCAGGATTCAAAAGCACACTGTAAGGTCTGTGATATATGTCAAAGGAAAATTAAACCATCACAGAGGAACGAGATGCCTTTGAATCCACAAATAATGCTGCAACCCTTTGGAAAGTGGGTAATTGAATTTGTAGGACCTATCAAAATGGGCACGCGATACATTATCACCGCGATAGAGTACCTAACTCATTGGGCAGAAGCGCAGCTGGTCAAAGACTGCACGGCTGCCACGGTTGTGAAGTTTTTGTTTGAACACGTGTTGACTCAATTTGGCTATCCGAAAATCTTAATAAGTGATCGCGGTACACATTTCCTAAATGAAACCATCAACACACTAATAGAAGAGTTCCAGGTGTATCATCAGAAAAGCACATCGTATCACCCACAAGCCAATGGGACAGTAGAAGCATTCAACAAAATACTGGAGACTGCACTAACCAAAGTCTGCAACGCGCAGAAGAGCGATTGGGACGTGCGCATACATGCAGTACTATGGGCTTATAGGACAACATGAAAGAAACTGACGAGACAGACACCTTTCGGATTGGTTTATGGCGTGGAAGTTGTCATGCCAATGGAGTATATTGTACCTAGTTTGCACATAGTAGCGCTCATAGGTATGACAGACCACGAAGCCCTGGAAGAAAGGCTCATGCAGTTGGAAGAACTTGAGGAGGAACGATTCCTGGCTGACTTTCATTAGCAGGTGCAAAAGCAGTGTGAGAAGGCCTGACACAATCGCCATATTAAGTTGTGCACCTTTAAGGTAAATAATTTAGTGTTGTTGTATGACAGTAAGTTTGATAAATTCCTGAGAAAGTTGATAATGCATTGGCTGGGACCATACTTTGTTAAGGAAGTCACAGACAGAAGTGCGGTACAGTTAGTCAAACTAAATGGAGAGCTTTTCCTAGGAAAAGTGAATGGCAGCCGATTAAAGCCCTACATGGGTGGCCCGACTATCTGACTAACCGACATAAGCACATTCTTCACACTCCAAGGATCCGGAAGAAGGCGTGGGACTATAAACACATGCAGGGGATACAGGCACAGATGTAGAGAAGCACTTCCGACACTGCGGTCTCAGAACAACGCATGCAGCAGATCCAGCAGGTAACAGCTCAGTGCACTACCGACCTTGCAACAATTCGAGCAGAGTTGGAAGGACTCCATGCGAAGATCTCCGCGCCGGCAGAGTGACTCGAGGGTGAGTCACGATGTTTGTGTTGGGGGCCCGTTGGGCATGTAATCCCCCCAAGGCATGTTGGGGCTTAAAACCCAAGTTTTAACCAAATCCTTTTGTAAAAGCTTCGCGAATTGTGGGCGTGGAGCGAAATCATAATAGAGTCACAAGGTTGTCCAACCTCGTTTTGTAATGTAATCTCAGCTTAATAGAACTACCCCATGGTCCGTGGACCATGGGTTTGTATAAATATAACGAGGCTCTAAGTGTAGAAGATAGCAAGGAATAGAGAGAAGAAGAGCATGAGAAGTCTAGGTGGTTAAGGAAAAGTGTAAAGTGTTTCTTTGGGTCGTAAGGTAGGGGAAGGCTCTGCAGCTGAGTGCGTAGAGGCCTAGTAGTCTGCAACTGAGTGCACAGACCCCTGCGGCTAAGTGCACAAGGCAGGTCGAGTCTGTAACCATTGAAAGAATCAATTTAGAAAAGTTTACCATATTTATGTGCATCTTTTCCTGTTTTAATATATATGATTTTCTATAATTTTCAAGTATATTGTTTATTTGTTGCACGAACTTATATGAGTGTTTTGTATAACTAATTATAACGTAAGACATCCAAGTACGTGAAGGTAATTAACTGGTATAAGAAGATAAGTAAGATCTCGGGTAATAGCGCAAAGCGCGGCTCTAGCAGCTCAGAAGCTCCACAACCCCTGGATAGGGTTTCACGAAGGTAGTGTATCTGGGCGTGAGGAACGGGGATGTGCGCGAAGTGATCTGCATGAAGGGACAAATAGAGGGACTAGTCGGACCTCTCATACATATCAAGGGTGCGGAAACCTGGGTCTAGCACCCTCCCATACTACTTCGGGTGAGACCTCAGTCCGCGCTCCATGGACTGTTGCCGAAAGGGCCAGTAGTACAGGGATTTGTTTGGCTAATTAACTCTGAACCTAGGTCAGGCCCCAACAAGCCAACACTCTCTCTTCCCCTTCTTTCCATATCTTTATCCTCTCCTTTTCTCTCTCTTCCCTCATCTCCTCTCTCTCCCTCATTCCATCTTCATCTCTCCCTTGTCACTCCTTCTCCCTCTCCACCTATATCTATCAATGGATTTAATCTTCCCTCCCTCCTTCCCCCCTCCAAATCCATCTCTCTTCCTCCCTCTCTCCTCCTCTCTCCCCCCTCCTCTCTCTCTTCACTCCTCTCTCTCCCTGACTCTCCCCCCTCTATGTCTCTCTCCCACACTATATTCCCCCTCCATCTCACTCTCTCTCTTGAATAGGATCCCATTGTATTGCATTTAAGAAAATATCTATAAAAGAAAAACCATAATTGGTTGTAAAATATTAAACCTATATTTTGGATCAATCGTGTCAAAGAAAATACAATAATAATAAAATTAAAAGAATCATGCACTATCTTCCCTCTATCATTGTTAGTCACTTTGCTTTCTCTCTTCACCGGGTTCCTTGGTTAAGATGCATCTATCCTAGTTCTTTATCATATTATTTATATTATATAAATTTCACATATGTATATACAAAACTATTCTCATTTTAATTTATTAAAACCTTGATTTAATCTCTATGGGGATATTTTTAGTAGTCTTGATGATGGAGGGTTTAGATATACCTCAAAATTAATTATAACCTTTTTGCATTTAGATTTAATTAAAAAATGTTATAAAATTAAATTAAAATAAAGTATTTGTAAAATAAGCCATGGTATTGGTCCGTAACAAATAATTAAAAGCCTAGATCCATAACATAATAATCAAAAGCCTAGATGGCCAATGGTATTTATTAACCATTGTATTAGCCCATGGTATTGTAAAAAATCATATTTAGAAGTTAATAATATTCATGGTAAATATTCATGATTAAAAATATTATTGAATTGTAAATATTCAATTTTTGTCCACTTATAAATTAAATTTAAATATGTTATGGAATCATTATTTTAATCTATATGGTAAAATGGATGATATTTTATTAGTATTTATATGTTATTATATTTTAATGTGATATGTATATTAGATTTTATTTTATCTAAAAATTTATCTATAATTTTATTAATAAAATTACAATATAAAATAAATGAATTTAAAAATATCTAACATCTCACATCTAACATCTAACATATCACATCTAACGCCGACACATCTACCTTATATTGGGTTGTAGAGTGCCTCTTGGCGCAATAAAGCTATTCCACATTCTTGCTGAATTTTCAGCTTCCTTTTTCATAACTTTATGCATTGTTCTCTATGCCTAGTAATATCTTCTTCCTTGCCTTGCCAAGGAAGCCTCATTTTATTGTTTCTACTTTCACATGCTTTGTGCCATAGTTATTGAACTTGTAACATTTAATATGATCTAATAGGGGAGCAAATGAGATGTATCTTCTAACACCACCTTCATAAGGACTTTTAGATTTGTTTCTTACATACCCATTCATTGAGGTCACTACAAGATCATCTACTTATATTTCTCACATAGTCATTTCTTTCATAAGCTCTACAATTTATTTCCTTATGAACAAACTTATTAGAAGCAAAGCAATATCCAAAGAATAAATTTTGATGCCTAGGTGTGGAGGGTCTTCTTGAATAAATAGCTCTTCTAGACCCATTCTTGGTGTCTTTGAAATAGAACTTAGATATTTGCTAATCCTTAACTCAATTTTTTATGCTCCTTACATTGCTGATAGATCCTTTTGAAAAGACATGTCTTTTTTTGATCCTCAACTTCTTTTCTAGTACTACTTTCATTGTTGATAAAACTTTTGAGAACGTCTACATAGCTTTTGGGTTCTTTACAATCCTTTTCTAATTTCTTTGTGCTTGATTCTCCCCTGGAGGTATTATAATCTTCCTTGAATCCAACACCTATTTTGATGAAAGGATACCTCTTGGAGCTAATTATTCCACCTAATGTTTCAATACTTTTTCCCAACTTCAATCGAGCATTTGTGTTTCTAGCTCCTTTCTCAAGGAAATAGTTTTTGATTCGAGTTTTTTCCAATCTTCTTCATTTTATTTCAACTAGCTTCTCACTACTTCTTCTAGCCTCTTTGCATCTTCTAACTGCGTTTTTAGGATGATGATTGTTGCTTCAATAGAATCATGATCTCTCTCCTCTTGATTGTGTTCATATTATTTATCAATAGTCTCTAGATCAATGGCTCCAATTTCTTCTATCTTCTTTGAAGCTTTTAAACTTGCTTCCTTCTGTGTTGGATTTTTTGTCTTCCTTTCATATTTAGTATCAATTCCATGTAGCTCATCCATCTTCATATTCTTTAGATCTTTCATTTTTTCACTGCCATCTCCCTCATAGGTGTTTTGTAGCTTATCCCACATTTCTCTTGTTTTATCACAATGCATCACCCTATCAAACTTTGATTCTAATAGACTACTAAAGATGGCATTCATGGATTTTAAATTATGTTCCTAGGCTTTCTTTCCATCTTGATCTATTGGTAGGATTTCTAGAGCTTCATAACCATTTAATATAGACTGCAAAAATGTCAAATCCCAAAGTCATTAGATAAGACCTCGTTCTTTCCTTCCAAAAAGCATAATTTGTTCTATCAAATAGAGGAAATTTGTTTATACCTGCATGTTTTTCCATGGTCTATCTAAGATCTTCCTTCCAAATGCTATGTTTCTTCTAAAGGAATTTTCTTTAATACCAATTGCAAGCTTCGTACTTATACTATGGGGGTGAATAAATATAAGATAGTTTATTACTTTTTTAAACAATCAAGAACCATAAGAAAATAATCTCATAAGTAGTTCAATTGAAAAAATACATACATGGAAAAACTTTTTGGGGAAAAGATATATAACTTAAATGATACTTCTTTGTAGGTGTTGTGGCCAGCAACAACCCCCCTTCTTATTTAGTGTTATTCCTAATACTAAATAAGTGGGGACCCTTAGTTAAAAATTTAAAAAATCAAAGTAGTGTTTAAATTTCATTTTCGAATAAGGTTACCATCATAAGCTTAGGAAGCCCCCCTTGAAAAATCTAAAAATCTAAGTTTTATGATAATGGTAAGACAAAATATTTCCTTAGGAAATATCGCATCGCAAAAAGATGATGGGGTACCACCTTACAAACCAAATTCCAACATTGCGAGATCGTGATTTGCGATAATAAACAAATATCGCATCGCATAAATCAAGCACAATTTACATTGAAACACTTTAATTTGTCGATATGCGATGACGCCAATCGCGAACCGCATTTTTCAGAAAACAGAATAACAAAGATTGCCATATATCATGTTCCTGCGATCTGCGATATTGCAATATTGCGATTTCGCGATACAACGACAATGTGATAATGTGATGTCATGAGCGATCAACTCTGCGATGTTACGATTTTGTGACGTTGTGATTCCGCGATATTGCGATCTGCGATATTGCCAAGCAAATCGCAAAATCGATTCATCGCAGATCTTTCGAGCTCGTTATTCAAGAAAAGTATTTTCCATAAGCTGACACCTGGTTATGTGCTTTAATGCTAATAAATGAGTTAGTTTCCAGTTATTAATGGAATATGGTTTCGTGTTTATCGAAAAATCATCTCACATAAGGTGGTATACTTTATGCATCTTCGGCATTTAAAACTTTCCCATCACTCTTCCTTGTCATTATTTTCACTTCACTTGTGAATTGCAGGAACAAAGAACAGAGAACGATACAAAGCAATACGCAGGATAAAATGGGAAAGAAAAGCAAAATTCCAAGCTCTGAAGAAAAAGAAATGGCACCCTTGTATATAGACACGGCCTGTAATAGAGACGCGGGAATTGCTACGTGGGAAGGCATGTATAATCTACTTGAAGAGGAGAATCCCAGAGTAATGGAAGTTGCCACTACTGCGGGCTCAAATAGTTCTTCTGAGGCATCCATCACAAAGCTAGCTTGCTCATTCTTACACCGGATAGCAGCAAGACCCAAAAATCTCCCATACACGGACATGGTCAAATGGATACTGGACAGTGTTGATATCAGAAATAGAAAGTTTAAAACTCAGGGTCAAAAGCTTACGGAATCATTATTTTCAAAAAATTTGAACTTTATATTCGCTAGAAAAAAAAAGCGCAAAAGGAGAAAAACGCATCAAGGAAACCCAGATCAAGAAACGGAGGCAGTTTTCGATGCTAAGAAAAATTTCTCGAAAAGGAAAGCTTCTAATTGCTTAGTTACCTGCAAGCCCCAAAAATTGCAAGAAAGCAACGATAGAAACAGATTGGAAGCAGAAGGCCCAAGAAAAGGCACAAGCAATCCAAGGGTTAACCAAGTTGAATTGGGATTATTACTGGGCATACTTGGTAAAGCCACATAGCCAGTGGATGACTCTTAAGTGTATCATCAATTCGGCCGAAAAGATAGCACCCTCTTGTCGATTCTATTTTCTCAGCTCAACTAAAATCAGAAGTCAACCAGCCGACCCTTCTCAAACAGATGCTGCATGCATACGATTTCAAGGACCAAATACATAAGTAGTTTTAATTTTACATTCAATTTTAGTTTTAATTTTGTTTTATTTTGCCTGAAATGAGGACGGTCATTTAAACCGTTCCTACATTTTTGTAATAATTTATTTTTAGATTTAGTTAGTAGTATTTAAACCCTTCTCATGCATTTAGAGAAGGGTCCTGAAATTTATCAAAAACTTATCCCCAGAACATGCACTTCTGTACCCTTTGAGGAGGTTTTGATGAATGAATGGAACATGATTTATTGATGTTTGCATTTGATATCTACTACTGATTTTTCACTTTTGTACTCTTAGTGGATATTAGTTCAAGAAGAGATAAATCATTATCGCTTGAAGCTCATGCGTAGGACTAGTTATAAATGGTATTTCTATCTTTTAACTATTTCTGCCCTTGTGTTAAAGTGATTTTCATATGCAGTTATTTATATATTGATGTATGAATGCCTGAGTTATCATTTGGCACTTTTGTACGGTGATAGCTATTTATTTATGTTTGATGTATGAGTAGCTTACTATGCGATATGTTTCTCACAAATGTTTCGTCTAACTTTTTATACGAAGTGGTTCATCCTTATTGAATTCTTTTCTCATAACAGTTGAATGATCTTTATTACCAGTTGTTATTTGAAATCATTTTAGATCGCATAAAAGAAAGGTCACACCCCGGGTTAGTGTAGACTTAGATATTTTTGCTTATTAGAATACAATTTCCTTTTTATTAGATTAGAATTAGAGTAGAAGTATTCCATTTAGAAACTGTTAGAAAAAGAAATATCAGTCCATCACACACACACACACATAAATTGGGAAACTGGTCCCATATCCCTAGTCGGACCCACTATACCAAATGGAAAAGGAGCTGCTAACCAAGGTTCGGACCGGGTGGGTATCCCCCTTGTTGTAGACCCAATTTTCAGGGCTTCAATAGTAGGCAACAACAAAATGTTACAAAAAATTGTAGGATCTAATATATAGGAGACACCAATCCCCTCTACTGTTTTGTAGGAACTAACCTATATGGGACACCAATCCCCTCTGTTATTTGGTAGGAACCAACCTAAATGGAAGCCAATCTCTCTACTTCTACCAACCTACAAGAGACACCAATCCCCTCTACTACTTTGTAGGCACCACATTAGAGAAAATTTAAGGTCTAAACTCAGCCTCCTATGGAATATTATAAAATAATAGTGGAAATAACAAACTAAGATTAGATCACATCATCAAATTCTAGAGGGAAAAAAGAAAAAACTACATTTTCAACTTTATCTCTATACAATTTTACTCAAATTTCAAGCAAGAGCACTCATTGGATGCAAAATTTAATTCCTCATCCAAGGAGTACCCATGTTGCATACTTTCGATAGAACCTGCTACATGAAAAATTAGAAATACATGAAAAATGAGAAATACATGAAAAAAGTGATTACAATCATATTTTTCATTTTTCCTTTAGTAGGGTCCATCGAAAGTATGCAACATGGTACTCCTTGGATGTGGAATTAAATTCTACATCCAATGAGTGCCCCCCCCTCGAAATTTGAGTAAAACCGTCGAGAGATAAGTTGAAAAAATAGTTTTTTTTTTTAATATTTTTAATTTTTTACTCCAAAAATGGTGAATCATCCCCTATGGTTGACAACATCATCTTGAATCCTATTGGTTCTTATAAAGTTGATTTTGGTTGTACATTTTTGTTTTGAGGCCCATTTTTTACCTCAAAACGTTTCTAATATCTTACTAGAGACACCAATCCCATGCACAACTTTGTAGGCGCCAACCTACAAGAAACATCATTCCACTCTAATTTGTACTCTTTTTAGCATTGATCATCGGTATGTAATGGTCAACTAGTATACTCAATAATCTTATCTATTAAATCATATCTTACTGTGTTACTTTGAACAAGGCACTTCCTTCAATTCAAACATTCACAATCGTACTTTACCAATTTTACTCCTTCATAATTGGTGCTACCTTCAATCCTAATTTTCAAACATTTGTGCTTACAACATCAAGTGCTTTACAATTATGTGCCTCCAACACCCCAATGTTGTATAGTGGATTCACATATGGCTAGCATTATAACCAAGCACTTACTAGTCTTATACTCCAACTTTTCCAATCTTGACACTCATTCATCTTTGGTGTTATATCAAACACCCCTGTGATGTGTCCACGTGCTTATGGAATCCTCGAAATAGTCAGAACACTAAGTTTTTCAATAACCTCCAAACTTTTCCTTTTGTGTCTGTATATCAAAAAGTTCCCCAAAATCATTAAGAAAGGAAAATCCAACAAATCCAACTTTCTTTTAGTCCTAAATATGGGAATTCTTTCTACTAGCTAACTACAATTCCTCCATCAATTTACAACTTGGACCACTGGGATATTGAATACTAGATGGTTGGAAAGTGAATCACTTTATAAAACTTTTGGTATGCCATTATCCCAAGCAACACGGTACACATGTTGTCAACTTATCCATCAATTGTCATGTCTGAAGTTGCTAGGGTCAAACATCAATTTTTTCTTTAGCACCAGAATATCGAAAAATACCCAGAATTTCTTTACTCAGAAAATCCTCTCAAAATTAAGACTTCGAGGGCACAGATGACAACAAAAGTTCTTGAAAATTATGGCTTCCTATTAATAGGCCTAGGCACACTGATATCAAGATGTTAGGATAACTCCAATATTGCACTTTTTACAAAATGTTGATATGTGGTATGTCAAGGGAATTTAGCTCCAAGTGTTATAGCTTAAGTACCCTATGGCCAAGGGTGGTGGTTGGGGGCTTCCAAGTATTAGGATACCGAAAAATCTTCATAACTCTTCCACGACTAAAAATGGTGATGTGCCAATATACCAAGGTATTAAGCCCTTATGTGCTACATCTAAGCACCCTCATGAAGAGGGGTTGTGACCTGATGCCAACTAGGTACTAGATACCAGAAAGCCTATAGAGAATGTTCTTTAATAAAGTTCCAAGTAGGTGATAGATAAGGGGCATTAGCCCTTAGGTCTAAAGCTTAAGCACCCTCATGACCAAGCATATGTCTAAGGCGTATATTATATCATATATTAGAGAAAAGGAAAAGCCCCACCTTTCTAAAGCTATGCTATGACATTATTTTGGTAGATAAAATTCAAATGGCAATAAATTTCTCATCTCGAAAACTAACGGCAACGGCTTAAAAATATATTTTCTCAACACTTCGACATTATAAGGAACTTTTATGGTTTTAAGTAAAAAAATAGATTAACTTTCCATTGATATGGCTCAATCATGATAGAGCCTTTTCTTTCGATGTAAAAAAACTTCTCAAATTCTTCATTGAGACTTCAACTCGTCTTCTTGTTACATCGCTTTGTGCACCACAAACCTTTTATTTACCCTATCATAAATACTGCTTCGTTTTTCCTCTACTTCTCTTCTTTTTTGTTTTTCTGCTCCTCACTCTTCTTCTCGCTTGCCTTAGATAATTCACATTTCTACTTTTCTTTTGATTATACCCCAAGTTCACATACTAATCCTTAATTTTATAAGCATTTGGTGTTTTCTAAAGGGGTCAACTTATAATCCTGGCCAGGACAACCTATAAAAGGTGGTCTGCTATATATGTTAACGTATTGGTCTCCTCTTGACTTAGGCATGTACTCATCTTGGGTGGGTCTCCCCCTAACTTTTATATTTATCCATTTTGAGTCTCCCCCTAACTTTGACATCAATGATAATACATTATTCAACAAACATAACCATTTCTTTTATAGCTAAATAGTTTTTTCATGTACCCAAAATCAAACAAAATAAAGTATTTCCCCAAATTCATATCAAACACCCATAAATCTCTAAATAATACTCACAACTAAACTATAGGTTCTCTTCATTCATTCAATAGGTAGGATTCCATATTAAATTCCATTAACATGAAACTCTAAAAGGAAGTGCAATTTCTTGTAAGGAGTTAGTATAATGTATAGGATAAGGTTTAATGGTATGCACTAAGAGGAATTAAGCTCATGGGATTGTATAAAATTCTCAAAACTTAATACCATCAATGCTAAAATTGAATATATGAAGCAAGGATGTGTTAGACAATATGTTTATGCCTGAAACAAAATGAAACAAAATAAAACACGGAGGAGGTTGAGTAGACCATCTTAATGAAATGCCAAACCATGAAATGATTGCTCAATCTCCCAATATGAATTCTATAAATAAGAATATTATGCAATGAATAGAACACTACATGCATTCAAACTTGATACATGTTCAATCCCATAAATAAAGTGACATAATATACCAAATAAAATATAGGGCTCATAGAATTATACCAATGATCAATTAAATGAAGGTGGTGAAAACCCTAATTTAAAGCTTACATTTCATTCTGAAAAAATCAAAATTTAAAGATATTTTGATTGCATGCATAAGGGAGGAAAACTATGAGTCACTAAACAACATGCTAAGAGTCAAATTTAAAGGAGAACATTGATAGTTCTAGTCAACAGTTGAGGTATACTTTCTTGAGCCAATAATAAAAATATTATCAATGTAAGTACTAACTAGGATAACTTTTATGCACAATGTCAAAGGATTTAGACTCAAAATAGCCAAGCACAAGAATTAATGGAAGCCAAAAATTATGGTGATGTAGCCTTGCTTGATCTAGGCTACTTCTTAGAAATGTTACCCCATACGAATCTCTCGCTTCGCTGGATGCCAATGCACACCAGCCTTCACAGACCAATAATTGATTTTTTTAATGGTGCCCACTCCTTGTGCTCACTGTAAATCTGTAAACTAACGTTCACCTAAAATCCTATGAACCATGGTCATGCAACTCCTTGGTGACCAAGCATTCTCATCCCATGGGGCCTCAAATTCAATCATGGACGTGATCAAATGAATAAATTGATAACATACATGGATTATGGGGTCGGGGGGCGGGGCGAAGGGGGTCACCCCTAACGTTAGCAGAGAGTGGAGGTTACATAGTCGTGGTTCCATTCAAGGTTCCAATATGTTAATTGAATGGTGGAGAATCCTTGATGGAATCCCACGACTCTTGTAAATTGCGAGGGAGCTTCCCATGTGATGTAAGTAGAGCAAGGGGGGTCCGCAATTGTTATTCATCATTGATGGAATTGAAAATTTGTATTATATGTGGGGGTGAGATGCAAAGGCTTGGTCCCACACTTCTTCTATGGACAACCTAGATTGGTGAAATTCCACATGCCTTATCAATCAGTGTTTAACAAGGGGGGGGGGGGGGTGTGTTTGGACTGGACTCCATCCTACTTCCAAACTGTTAATATTCTTCCTTCACAATACTTGAAACCAGCTTAGGACTGGTTATTTCCACTAACGACTGGAGATAACATGTTTCGAGTATATAACTATCAAACCCCATTGAGCTTCCATCCCCTACAACTTTTCCTTCTATCGATAATCATTTTCCCTTCTCGATAATAATCAAGGTAAGGAGGTTCGTCCACTTCACATAGGGTTGGCCCAACGATGTTGAGTTGAACAAATAATGATGGCTAACTTTCTTCTCAATAGTAGCTTGATCGTCAGACCCTCACTTGTTCAATCTTAGGACAAGTCCCTAGCATATGTTAAAGAGATTAATGGGACACTTATGTTCACAGAGGCTGATTATATTGAATAGTCACACAATTCTAAAGGGAATTTAATGCACATAAGACTTACAGGGAAAACCCTGATTCTATTAGCTTTTTCAACCAATATAATTATAAGGATTTACATGGGCTTTCAACCCAAGCTCCCCAAGTTATTTGAGCTCTACTCCTTGAACTTTGATCTACTCTAGCTGTGTACAGACACATATTCTAACTACTGGACATAAAATATATACCAACATAATGAAGATACTTTCTAGACGCGTGTTCCTATTCCTAAAAATATCTAACAGCTTAACTTGACACTTGCTATTGTTACAAAGGCCCATTTAGCCATAATACTAGCTCACCAAAACAAACTAACAACCCAAATTCTTTCTAGAATCAAGACACACGTAATTGCATCAAAAACCCAATATTTCTAATTTGTACAAATTGCATTTGAGGGAAATTCCATGACCCCCTTGGGGTCTATTCAAAATGGATTACCTGGGGTAGATGCTCTTGTATCAGATGGTATATAATCAAAGATAAAACAACACAAGTATACTTGAAATATTGAACTTTGAAATTTGAATTGAACTATTAAAGGTCTAAAGTCATTACTTGCACCTCCAAGCTATAAGGGTTAAATGACAATATGAATCAAATGTAGGATCTCCCTCATTTGGTGATCAAATAAAAGGGAGTTAAGAAGCAATGAAGGCACTCACAAAGCATTTTTCATACTTAAAAATTACTAAAATGTTAAGCCATGGTCAAGAGTCGAATCACTTGCAATAATAAGGATTACACATCAAGCCATCATTATTTCTAAATTCAAATTATATATATATATATATATTAAGTGTGTTGAATTAAATGAACAATTTTTTACTTATTTCACAATTTAACAATTTCGAAAATGAAATATCTATCAATAATAATATATTAATTTTAAAATTTCTTTCTATATGATAATTAAATAAAAAAAAGATAATTACCCATTAAAATTAAGTTTTAGCTAAAAATGACTTATCTAATTTTAAGTAAATTTATTTTAATCTTATATTTAATAATTTTGATTATAAATTGACTAATTTTAATAATATAAAATTTCAAAATGTAAAATAATTGGACTACTCTATTAAATAGATACTTCATCTATTACAAATAAAACAATGAAATAACTTTTTTTTTAAAACCAGATATTTTATAAAACAATGAGATAAACTTTTAAAAAAAACCAGATATTTTTAAAATAAACATTAAGATTAGCAAGGACCGTGAGGGTGGAGGCTTCAATGATAAAAGAAGTTGAAATCAAAGCTTTAAAGTCTGGATGATGAGTATCTCAGTGGATAACAAATCTTTTTAGATTCAGAAACTTATCATGCCGGGTAAATAACTCTCTTTTCTCCTTATCAATCTGGTATGCATCTGGCCCCACAAATTAGAATTTCGTTTTTTTGGATGTTTTTTATCTATATTCAGCCATGTTTATCTGTTGATGCCTCATATTTTGTCTTAATCTGAAACTGAACTTACTGTACATTCTAATGAAGGTCTGTAGTCTCAGGTTTATCAAAACACCCTCTAGTTTTTGGTTTGATTTGCTTTATTAGCTTTTGGTTTGATTTGCTTTATTCAGCTTTATCTTGTGATGACTATATAATCTTATGATGCACTATTTTTCCGCAATATAAAATTCTAATAAAAATATAACTTTTTTCATGCTGAAAAAAAATCCACCGTGTCTACAATGGACAAAATGGCAACTCACCCGTCATGTCCTCTTTTTATTATTAATCAAATTGGGCAGCACGACTTATTAGACCATACTCCGTATGTTAGGTGAAAAAAACTCGATATCACCATAATAATTAATAATTAAAAAAACATGTATAATTGAAACACAATATGGCCTACCAATTGAGACGAAAAAGTTCAAGTACATTCACTTCACGTGTCAAATGTAAGTTAAGGGATGTCATGTATCATATTTCCTTCCTCCATTGTGAAACTAGGGTTGCATATGCGTTTTTACACATTTCTTGTCAACGCGTTAAATGTCACATTTGAATCAAACTGATGGGATAGTTAAGAATATGTATTATTAACATAATTATATTAATAAATATAATTGATGGGATAGTTAAAGAATATGTATTATTAGCACAATTATATTAATAAATATAGTGGATGCATGTTTCAGTCGGTATGTATATATTTATTTAGTCGGCATGTATATATATCTATTTTGTTGGACATATTTATTTGACTTATCAAACTAATAAACATACATGTAGTATTGTATTTTTTTATTATAAATTTAAATTATTGTTATTATATATTATTTATAATTGATTTTTATTTGAAATAGTTGTGTGAATAATAAAAATTTGAAATTTGACTTTTAGTTTTACATAATATTTCATAACATTTTGATTACTTTGAGTGCTTTTGTTTTCTAACATTTTGATTACCAATTGAGTGCTTTTTTTCCAAGTTAAATTTAATTAAATATTATTATAATTACATTTAATTTATATTTTTAATATTAATAAATATTAATTTGAAATTTTAGTATTATAAATTAAATGTAAAAATTTTGATTTAATGGTTACAAACATTCAATTTATTATAATTTATTTTATATTTATTTAAATATCACTTGAAAACAAGGCCTAAGTGCACTTTATTTTAAAAGTTAGTGAATTAAAATGTTTAAAGTTTTTATATACATTTTTTTTTCGTGATTGTATGTCTACTTTGGTTGTACTAAATTTGGACTACACCTCTTTACTTATTTTAAGTCATTAGTATAATTTTATATTTTACCCAAATTTACATCAATTACACATTCATAAACAATAATGCAAGAGACACAAATATATAGATGGGTGACCCAAGGTAAGCCTAAGACCCAAAAATGTTTTATATATAAGTGTGAAAAAATTCCTTACAACATTTCAATGCACTCTTCGCCTCAACCTTTAGTCATTCATCCAATTCCAAGATTTGGTTCCTCATTCAAGTCTCAAGTAGACTTTGATTCACCCCTTGTCCAAACTCTTAACCAAACCTCAATTCATTTGTTCTTGTTCCAACACTCGATCGTGGCTTCAATTCCTCAATTTAACACTTACTTGAACTTGGTTCACCCTTGGCCACATATTCAAGCAACTAGGTAGAAAGTAGCTTAGACGCAGATGAGAAGATTGTCTATACATCGGAGCAGAAAGAGGTAAATCTGAGTAGCCTTCAACAATAGGAAGAGAAGGAAATGACCAAACTCTTCCATATAAAGTTATAGGTCAAGCAGACAAAGATTAATGCTCTATTTGATTTAGGATCAGTCGAATCTTATTGCAATAGAGTTGGTCAACAAATTGTGATTCAAAATTTGTGATCATCCAAGCCCATATCCATTGGGATGGGTAAATAAAGATGCATAATTAAAAGCAACCAAACAATGAAAAATTATATTTGTTGTTAATGTTGATTTTATTGATCAAGCAGAGATGTAGTTCCCCTTGATGTATGTGGAGTGGTGTTTGGAAGTCCCTGTATATACATGTGGGATGCAATCTTCATATGGAGAGCCAACCAGTACCGCCTCATCAAGGATGGAAACTCTTTGACCATCAATGCACACGAGGGAAAGTGCAAATTTTTAATAGTAAGTGTCAAACAAGCTAAGAAACTAATCAATTCTAGCAAGAAGAATGTTTCACTGTTTTTAAGAGAAAATTTGTGTATAAAAGAGTAAGTAAAACCAAAGGTATCCCTACAGTGGGGTACTAAGACACAAAACCAACAACTAGAAAAGTTTCTACAAGCATACATGAAGGTGTTCCAAGAGCCTAAATGGATACCACCTAAGAGGGAAGTGGAGCATGAGATTCAGCTATTGTCAAACTCCCCATTTCCAAACATTAGGCTATACAGATAGTTTGTTATAAAATCAAGTGAGGTGAAGAAGCAATTCCAACAACTACTAGAACAATATATCATTTGACCAAGTACATCACCATGTGAGTCACCCATCATCATTGTTGGATAGAAGGATGAGACTTAGCGAATGTGTATAGATGATAGGGCGTTGAACAAATTTTCGCTCAAGAACAGCTACTCCCTGCCCAAAATAAACGATCTACTAGATCAGTTGAAAGAAGTGAAATACTTCACCCAAATGGAGTTAAAGTATGGATATCACCAGGTTCAATTAAAAGAAGAAGATACCTAGAATACCACCTTCAAAGCTAAACAAGGTTCGTATGAGTGATTAGTCATGCCATTTAAGCTATGCAATGCACCAACTACGTTTATGAGGTTAATGAATGCTATATTGCACCATTTTATAGATTCATTTGTTATTTTCTATTTAGATGATATATTAGTATACATGGGAGGAGCACATCTCACATTTGATGCAGGTGATAGAGACTTAGTTGCTAGCAAATCTCAAGAAGAGTGAGTTTACACAACAAACTTTGGTGTATATGGGGTATGTGATAGGTGGAGGAGGGTTGAAGGTAAATTCTTCCAAAATGGATACCATCATGAAATGACTGGTGCCTACTAACATTTATATGGTTAAGAGTTTTTTTTGGGTGACACAACACTTGTGGAAATTCATAGCCTCATTTTCAATGGTAGCAACACCACTCCATGCCATAACAACAAATGGAAAGATTTTCATGTGGGGAAAGGATTAGAATAGGGACTTTGAGGAGCTAAAGAAGAAGACCATTCAAGCACTAGTTCTAACATCACCAAACTTGCAACAACCCTTCGAAGGATAAGTTTCAGGTTTTTACGGGGAAACTTAGACAAAAAATGTGATTTTGTGGGTAAAATGGGACAAATTGACTATCCAAACTTGTTGGGGGAGGATGGGGCCTTAAGAATATTTACCTTTTATCAAAATATTTAAAAGCTAAGTGATCTGAAAATAGAGGAGGAGCTCAATTTCCTTTTCCTAAAAACAGGTATGGTTCTCCGACACTTTTCAAGGAAAAATTGGTCTTAACACAAAACAAGTTTTCCAAAAGGTCTCTTCAAGTAATGAGTTTTTTTCCCATGTAAAATTAAGCATAAACAACACAACATTACATAACTCATACAAGAATTCATGAAGAGTGGAAAAAAGGATTTGGTGTCGGAGTTCACCCCTCCTAGGCTACATCTTCAGACCCGCCAACATAGCTAGACCGCTCCATATATTTAGTGGAAAAGGAGTACATAAAAGTTTCCTGATAAAACATGTGGATATTTCCCCTTCAAGGAAATATTCTCTTGCAAATAACTCTCACATAAACATCATGACAACCTACAATCAACGATGAAAACATTAGCAACACAAGGTGTCTCCTATAAAGACCCTATAGTCCATCTAAAAATGAGAATACATGAGCATATAAGCACTTCAATTCCACATTGAAATACAAAAGAAAGCTTTCCTCAACAAGACATACTGAGAAAATGATAAATGAGTTGAACCCTGCAAGTAACAGTTGTTGTACTAAACTTCTAAAGGTAAGAAAACCCCTACAAGGCCTTCTCCATACTCAAACACTTCAAGAATTGCTCCAAAACACTAATTGATCCATACACCCATGGAATTGAACCTGCAAAAAGTTCCTTTAGATGTGCTCAAATCAAAAAATATAGGTCACCATTAGATCCATAATGTGCAAAAACCCCTAAGTAGACTCTTCTTGACCTCCAAAAGGCCAAAAACTCAAAAAGATATGGCTCTATAATCTCTTGTAGTTTTGTTGTTATCCATCCTACAAATCGGACCAACAATCTAACTTTCCTACAAATCCGTCGTGTTTTCTGTTTCAGAAGCGACAAATCCTCCCGCCAAAGGTGCAATTTGTTGGATACTTCAATTGCTTAATAACCCTTTAAGGGAGAAATTTTGGCCATATGGGCCATGCGGCTAGGGGCCAGGGCCAATGACCCACCCTAACCGTCAGGCTCCTTTACTCCACGCGCGGGGGTCATGTGAAAGGCCATATGGCTTGGGGTTGGCCCCCTTCACTAGTGCCTATCTGTCGATCCCTTGACAAAGTCTTGTGGCGCTTAGGTGACCTGGAATTGGAGCTTCCTCTAAGCCCCCTCTCCATTGACGCCTTCCCGGATATGCTTTTGGTCTTGTGAGAAGTTGTGACTAGGGGTCAGTGCTAGTCTCCGAGTCCCATCCCTTCTACAACGTGGTCATATGCTGAGATTGCGAGTGGGGGCCAAGAGCTTAGCCCCGACCCCTTCCCCCATATGAGGATTTAATAAAACTTAAATATAAGTTTAATATTATGGTTAATAAGAACCATCCATAGAGTACTCAGTAGATCTTAGTGTTGGTAGGCTTGGTGTTGGGGGTTCGATCCCTCTTGGGCCTCTGTCCTAAAGCATAAAATTTTAATGCGCTTTGGAGGTGCCACATGGCAGCCCATGATTGGGCCACTTGACTCCATTCCATTGGTCCACACAAAACCAATCAAATTCGACCACCTGCATGAACCGAAGCTTGACACTTGGAAACACCTGATTGGTCCATACCTGCACAGTCACCCTGGATGGTGTCAGATGTATGGAAGCCCAGTCAGATGCCCAGTCAACATACCTGCTCATTTTTAAACTATTAAACGATTAGAACACAATATCTTGAGCATACTGTGTCAAATTGAGGTGAAACGAACGTCGTTGGATTCATAACGATGAGCACTTCGACTTGACGTTGGTTTCAAGACTTTTTGGGCACTTTCATTTTTGAGCTAAAATTTGATCACCTGATCACACCTCCCCACTAGGAACTTTTGGACTCCAAAAGTTTACTTCTCCTAGTAAATAAAATGAGGCTGAAACTCAAAATTACCCAAAAATTCAATCCATATGCTATCTTTTCAATTGGTGCCCTTCAAGCTCTAATCAAGGCACTTCACATATCTTCTTCATGAAGACCTATTGTCCTGTTAAGAATCGAGCCAAAAATTCTTATCATTGATGCAGGAACAAAAACACTGATGAGTGGAATCTGAACATTCTCTTTAATCTCATCTTTGCACGACTCAAAACAACTTCATCTTGAAGTTCAACTGTTGAAGACAAACTTGACTCCATCTTGGAAATCATAAGCAATATAAACTTGTTTTATTGTCCTCAAATTGAGCTTGTACACAAAAGTACACTGTTGCAAACACATTCAATGATATAATTGGCTTTGCCTACAAAAACATAGTCATCTTGTACAATCTTAAACAAATATTCTATTCACGAAAAGTTGCATCCTGAATACTTGCATCGGTGAATACATAACAAACTTGGATGAAAACTTATACATTCCAAAAGTCCTTACACATATGGACTTATAAACAAGCCAATAACATAATGTCAATGAAACATACTTGTTGAACATGGTGACTATTATTTTTCACTTTATAAAAGTACCCAAATAGGTAAACAACAACAAGTAATTGCAAATTTATAAAGCAACTTTACAAACAATCTACCCAATCTCTACCTCTCCTAGGCTTTTGGGTTTTCTTTTTGCATCAACTTTTCCTTGAAGTTTTCTTTAGGATTGTTGTGATTCCTCTTTGCCACCTCTTTCTTCCCTTGAATTAGGTTGCACAATCTCTTTTCCCTTCTTGGAATGAAGCTATGGATGCAATTTCCAACGTCATTCATTTCCATGCCCATGCATCTTGCAATGGGTACAAAAGACCTTTCTCTTACTTATCAACAAGGAAGTCCTCTCATGCGAAGTAGATTCATCATGCTTTATGCCTAGAATCTAATCCATCCTTTTAACCATTACCATGCATTGCTCATGGTAATGGTAGAGAATCCACAAACAAAGGCTTTTGAGGCCCTTCCATTAGTAGTGGCTTAAGGGATACGGTTAGTTAGAAAGAATCCAATTTTTTTTTAATAAAACCAGCATTCCTTCTTTAAAGTGTGTAATCAATGGGCTCAACATATTGAGTCATTTCCTATAGGATAATGGAGAAAAATCAAAGAAGATAGTGGTTTAAAAACAAATTGATAAAAGTTTTAGCTGGCTTTTTTCTTCTATGGTGAGTCATCAGGCATCTTGTTCTTGTTGTATAGAGCAAGAAAAAGATTCTATTATTTAACGATGATAATTCCATTAAATTTAACTCATAATTAGGAAGGGTCAAATAATTATATAATGTTAGTAACACCCAAAAAAAATTACTGTCTAATTAAAAAAATTTAAAGTTATATGATTCTCATATAATCCTCCCATAGATTTAAAAAAAAACAGAAATGTAAGTGTATAATTTCAAAATGAGATTCCCACTACTAAATCACATATCAAACAACCACCATAGTTATAATCCAACAATGCACTGAAAATTACCCAAATAGTTTTTGAGCAGTTGGAACTTGGGACAAGTACTGAATGGATAATACTTTGCGAGATAAAAAGACAACACGAATCTATTAGTTGCAGATGATCGACGAGCAGGCAAAAGAATGAACAGTCATGCTGCTCATCTCGCTTGAACAGTATGAATATGTACAAAATATAAGACAAGATACCTTACTATAAATGATGTCTTAACCTATTGTTTTAAGGAAAAAAACAATTCACAGAGAGTAGGAAACTTTTCTACAATACAGATATTATGGTACAAATAACGATGATGGAACGAGTGGTTAAAATTTGTGGATATTCTTCAGCACTACCGCCATTGCCGTATGAACAAAGATGCCATTTCACTGGCAGTCAAGGGGAACACCACTCGCCTAAACATCACGCATCTTATTTAACAGTATATATATAGAGAGAGAGGGGGGCTCTGTACGAAGGCATCCCAATCTATCAAGGCGGTAACAGAAGGCATTGCATAAGCTTGTTGTACCACGGCTCTGTTATTCTTGAAATATTCTGAATCTTATTATTTCCACATGGAAATGGAGATGAGCATGGGCGATCTGTAACAGCTATTTCTCCGCTCTGAAAGCTTAGTCCACAGCTCTCCTTTGCTTTCGGCTTCGAACACAAGAAGAAATTGCGGGAACCCAAATCCTTGATTTTATCAGTTGGATTTAAACCTGCAAAAATATTCATTTACTTCCATTAAAAGAACTGGATTATTATTTTTATGGTTAACTTCATGAATCATATTGGTTAGTTTGAAACGTCTCGACTCAAAAATATGCATATTATGCATATGATTCACCAGAAGAACTATTTTTCTACAAAATTCCCAGATCAAGAATTAATAACAAATTAATTCAGAAAGTTTAAAGATCCTCCAATGCAAAATTAAGTCAGAAAGTTTAAAGATCCTCCAATGCAAATTTGTTTCTGAATTTAATGGGTTTTACTGGACAAAAACAGAGTAAAGTACTTACAGTCGATGCAGAATTGTGAGTAATGGAGGCCAAAGGCAGTGGAATCATTGCTGAGAAGAGGCTTACGACCTTCCTTGGCATAAAGAAGAAAGGTAGCTTTAATCACATCCTCCACTGTTGCATCTTTGGATAGCAATAAACGCAGCGGGCCACTGCTCTGCTCAACCGTCACATTCACCAGCAACTTATTCACACTCAGTGCCTCCACAGGGGTATTCATCTTCGTATTGCTCATTAAAAGAGGGGCAGGATCCCGATTGAGAAGCTCTGGATGTGTCTTAGGCCTTCTCATCATCGTTGTTGCATTCTTTTTAGATTTTGCTGATGAAGATGAAACTTCCCCTGACTTTTCTGTTTGAAAAGGGCGCCCACAGAAGCTCCGAGATCTGCGCAAGCTTTGCCCATCTTGTTGTTTGAGATTGAAATTGCCAGTAGGTCCATGAACACATCCTGCTGTCGCAGAGCTGTTCATGTGACCATGTCTATGTACTGATCCATTGCTTGGATTCGGTCTGTTCACCGATGCTTTTCCCTTTTTCTCCATAAAATATTTAATTCTAACCGCACAAGACAACAGGCGGTCGCCCCTGTCTCAGTTCACCTCAATCTCCGGTATCTATAATACTGAGCCTTCAGAAAAAACAGTGGGTGGGGGAGAAGAAACCTAGGCAACAGACCATCACCAGAGAAATAATAATCACAATCGCTCAGCGAGCTGGCTGCAGCAGATGCCCAGAGGGCGGCCTCGTATCCACCAAGCATCAATTAAACTCTGTAAGGGGGCTGTTCTAATTTAATAGAAAATTGCAGACTTGAAAGGTTTCTATACCTCTCTGCGCATAACAGCTAATCTAATAAGTGATCTCCATGAAATAAAACCCAGAGTGCCGAGCAGAGCGCAGCAATGGGAGGCAGGACTGCAGTATCCCCATTCAACTGATTGCTTCGGATTTATAAAGACCGAGGCAGGCAAGCTACAGGAAAGGGGCAACAGACAAGAAATAATGAAATGTAATCAGGGCTGTTGAGCATTTTGTCCACTTGCGTTCTTCTTCCTCCTCCACTTATGTTTGCATAAAACCATAAAAATAGCTAATACATATCTGGTCCACTCTGAATCTAAATTGTAAAAAAGGTTAAAGGGTTTCACATTGCATGCAGTTTTAATGTTACATGTCTCAGATAATACCTATCTTAAGGTCTACTGTGAATCTAAATTGTAAAAAAGGTTAAAGGATTACACGTGGGATGCCTTTGAATCTAAATTGTAAAAAAGTTAAGGATTTCACCTGAGATGCAGTTTAAATGTTACATGTTTTTTTTTGTCTTTATTGATATAATTATGTTGGTTAATTTTGGCTTTGGTATCTGAAATTTTAGTCACTTAATCTTATCGATTGTGAATTTAAATAGTAAAGATGGTTAAAAAGTTTCACCATAGATAAAATGTTATATGTCTTTGTTTTTTTGGATAATTATGTTGATTAATTTTGGCTAAAATTTGGTAGGAAATTTTTGGAATCTTAAGTTTTAGTGATGGAAATCTCATCCACTGTAAATTTAAATAGTAAAGACAATTAAAGGGTTTCTCCTTGGATGTAGTTCAAATGTTACATGACTTTGTTCTTTTCAAGATAACTATGTTGGTTAACTTTGGCTAAAATTAGATAGGGAATTTTTGGAATCTTAAGTTTTGGAGATGTAAATCTTATCCATTGTGAATCTCAATAGTAAAGATGGTTAAAGGGTTTTACTCTGAATGCAGTTTAAATGTTACATGTCTTTGTCTTTTTCTGGATAACAATGTTGGTTAATTTTGGCTAAAATTTGTTAGGGAATTTTTGGAATCTTAAGTTTTAGTGATGTAAATCTCATCCATTATGAATCTAAATAATAAAGATGGATTTATGGAATCTTAAGTTTTAGTGATGTGAATCTCATCCACTATGAATCTAAATAGTAAAGATGGTTAAAGGGTTTGACCTTGGATGCAGTTTAAATGTTACATGTCTTTATCCTTTTCCTGATAACTATGTTGGTTAATTTTCGTTAAAATTTTGTAGGGAATTTTTGGAAGTTCTAGTGATGTAAATCTCCTCCACTATGAATTTAGATAGTAATGACGGTTAAAGGGTTTCACCCTAGATGCAGTTTAAATGTTACATGCTTTTGTCTTTTTCGGGATAGCTAAGCTGGTTAATTTTGACTATGCAGTTTAAATGTTACATGCTTTTGTCTTTTTCAGGATAGCTAAGCTGGTTAATTTTGACTAAAATTTAGTAGGGAAATTTTGGAATCTTAAGTTTTAGTGATGTAAATCTCATCCAATATGAATCTAAATAGTAAAGGCTTTAAAGGGTTTCACCCTAGATGCGTTTTAAATGTAAGTTGTCTTTGTCCTTTTTTGGATAGCTATGTTAGTTAATTTTGGCTAAAATTTGGTAGGAAATTTTTGGAATCTTAAGTTTTAATGATGCAAATCTCATCCATCCACTTTAAATGTTAGATGTCTTTGTCTTTTTCTGGATAACTATATTGTTTAATTTGGGCTAGAATTTGGTAGAGAATTCTTGGAATCTTAAATTTTAGTGATGTAGATCTCATCTATTATAAATATTAGATGTTTTTGTCTTTTCCAAAATAACTACGTTGATTAATTTTAGCTAAATTTTAATAAAAAAAATTTGTAATTTTAAATTTTAATAATATAAATCTGTAAAAATCTAGAAATTTTCGATATCTTAATCCATTTTACTATTTTATAATTATATCATAAAAAAACATCTAATAATTAAACGGGTTACACATAATATAGACAAAAATAAAAAATAAAGAATAAAATAAAATCAGAAACATCTAATAGTTAGACTACTATTAGACTGGTCGCACAAAAGTGTCGTGGAAATGCCAGATGCCCACCTACAACTCCCATGGAAGTGACATAGTCCTGCCATGGCGGCCACAGTGGTTATTCGAGTGTGAGCCCAAGACCAACACCGCTTTCTTCCCATAAATGATAAGTTTCACGTGCAGTAAATGATGTATAGAATAATCAACGATCCAAGAAGAGGCTCCATTGAACTCAGTCGTGGAATTCAATTTTTCGTGCCCCATTAAGTTCTTCGAACCTGAATTATTGGCTACTAACAGACAAACTGCCAACTCAGGAGTCATGTCCTATTTCTGTAATTACTCAAAGTGGGCACCACATAACGCCATGAATTACGTATTTCCAGTAAGCAAGCATATCATCAATAGGCTTGCCAACGGAGGAACGGTCGTTTACGGAGGTGGTTGGAATTTGGAATTTAGAATTTGAAACGCGTGGATAAAAAATTGTTTGTCGAAGATTATCTAAACAATGTTATGGATCATAAAAGTCTAAATTCCTTAATCATCAAATTTTTTTAAAACATTTAAAATTATAAAATTTAATAATTTTTATTTAAATTTACAAAAATTTCTATTAATTTTTTTAAAATATAACTAAAATTTCCATAATTTTGAAAAAAAAATAATCATTAAACTACCGCTTAAAAGAACTATTTGAACCAATAAGTTCAATCAAATCCAGTCCACGTGTCAAAAGAAAAGTTAATGATACCCCGTAATCTTCCTTCCTACTCATTGTTATACGGACCCTTTAGACCGACTAAGACAGCAAACTTCAATTACATTCAGTTCACGTGTCAAATGCAAGTTAACTGATACCGTGTATCCTTTTACCACTGCTGGTTGGGCCGCGTATTGTCATGGATTCCGCGTATTGTCATGGATTCTTTTTCAAGGTGCCAAATTTATATTGTCACGTTGCTTTAGTTGGGTCAAGCTACAGAATATCAATTTGATTAATGTAAAGTATAGTTATATAAATTAAATGGTTGAGAAATGTTTATTATAATCAAATATTTATTTGTCATGTGTTAAGTTAAGAATTTATGATATTTATGTATCTTATAATTGAAATCTATAATGCCATATGTCATATGATTAGAGGTAGGAAACAAAAAATAGTTTGGAATTTTTGTTTCCAAACACTAGATCATTTATACTACAAAGAATATTCTCACATTATTAAATCTAGACTATTTATAATTTTTTTAAATGGAAATTCTAGAAACTTATTGACCAAGCTTATCACTCTAATTATGGAAAGTATTTTGTTAAATTGCATTTACACATATAGATAATACATATATTTTGATATAATAATTAATGTGTATACCATTGTTGATTTACAATATGTTCATAACTTATGAGTCTGCTTATGGTATTCAATATAATATAGATTAATGTGTCCATTGTAAGATGTCTTTGATCAATAGTGATAGAGTTATTACTAAGTCGTTTCTCGTTTAGAGTTTTCACAATAATCATGGTATTTTGTTGTTGCGTGTTTTATTATTGTTGGATTTTTCACATTTAATTCAGAGTTATGTTAAAGCGGGTTGTTGGACTAACCACCTCCTCACCTCTCTGAATGATCTTGTGGAGTAATAGCCACGTTGGGAACATAGTATTAATCACCCACTCAATATGATGTTACCGGTTTAGAAGTTTACTAATGCCTATTAGTTTTGGTGAAATGGAAAACATTTACATGGTTTTAAAGCAAGATTTAAGCTGGACTCTTTGATGAATCATAACACTGGTGTTGCGAAAGGTGATGAAGAAAGATGGAGTGCCCCGTGATACAGATGTCAGAGTACAAATATATGGTTTCAATAGAAGAAATGCCAAAAGGAACTAGAATGGGAATTTATTATGCATATGAAAGGGCATGAACTCGACTATAAAAAGAGTAGTTCTCGGGGTTGGAACTAGAGATTGAGGTCAAGCTAGAGTTGTCTACAACTAAGGACGTTGATAGCATAAGGAGAGCATCTAGCGTGTGAATATGAGAGGATGGTGGCATAAGTGTTGGGATAGCAACAATAAATAATGTTTGGTTAAACTTGAATCAGTGAAAGAGTGAAAGGGTTAAGTCAATAGTGGTGGTTTTTGGGCACTTGGTTTTGGTAGCCTATGATATTAGAGTTTGTGAATTACATGTAATGAAGTTTTTAAAATGCTTGGGGATACTTCATTGTCATGTGCGTAGAGGTGAGCATTGAAGGTTCGCTTGGCTCACTTTACTAGTTTTGGTCAATGAAATAATATATTTAGGCCGATAGGCCTTCATTTGAGTGAGCTTTTCGTCTACACTTTGTTTCTCTGCGTGACATCTGTTATATGCTTTTCTGTTTGATATTTGGCAGTAAAAGATATTTACCGATTCATTATCCTCACCACGCATCACATCTGGCAAGCATGCACTCATCAGGTTACCTGTATTCCCATGTTTCTAATGGCGAACAGGTATCAAACAGGCCAACATGCACTCATGGATTAGAAAACTGTGAATGCAGATTATCCAAAAAAGGGCGTTGTGTAGCAGAGGATTTTGGTGTATGTTTCCAGGGTTATCTTCTTTTGGCTGTGTTTCTACGCACAATTTGTACAAGAGCTTTCTGTTTTTACTGGATGCCATGGTTCTTAAGCGCCCAAAACCACAAAACCGCCCAGTTTTCCCCTGTAAATTTCCAAACCCCAAATATTTGTTGTATCCTTTGCTTTCCATACCATAAATCTTTGCTGCATGCTTTGCCTTCCATACTGCAACTGCGTGTGTTTAATACAGTGCAGTGATATTAAATCTAATGTCGATTTTTTTTCATGGTGTTTGTGTATCAAGGGTCAGTATTGTGGCATTTAATTTTCTTTTAACACATTTTCAGGTTAGTTTGACAGGACATCCATCTCCTCTGGCAACTGGAAACCAATTTCAGTCTCGAGTTCCAGATATATCACTGCGTTTTATTCCCCACTCGTCAGTCTCAGGGTCATTGCTGCATTTTCTCTTTGAAGTTGCTTTTCCATCTTGATCTTTACATGTTACCAACATGTTACCCGGTGAGCAGACTCTTTCGGACATGCATATCATCAATATTGACAATGCCCGTTCCACGCCATGAGGATTATTCTTTACTCTCTCTTTTTCTTACTAGCGAATTTCACCCTTACTTTTTTCTGCATTTCTTAGGTAATGGTAATCTACTTTGTTAAACAACTGACTAGTGAATTTTGCCCCTGCATTTTCATCCTACTACTTCGTATAATGGTGAGTACTTTAAATCAAATTTCTCTACTCTATGACTGATTATACATTGTAGATTTGTTTCTGAAACAAGATTTTGGTGTCACGACATTTAATTTTTCTTCGGGAATTCTGTGACCGAGTCCAATTTAGAATTTCAATTTTCAGTTGATTGGTTTATCATTAATTTTTATGCGCATTTTCAGGTTGCTTTGACAGGACATCGAGTGAATTGGGGCCGGAGAAAAGGAAAACGCACAGGTCAGAAAGGCAGGAGGACAGACCAACTTGGAAGGTGGAAGCGCCAGAGGTGAGTCAGATCCATTCGAAATTCACCCTTGATAATTACCAGCTCATTAAAATGAAATAGGCTTACTGACTGATAAATGAAACCCTGTTTGTGATTTCTATGGCTTATACCATCCTTGGCAACGTTCTTACTGTTCTCTGTTTTTACTGGATGCCATGGTTCTTAAGCGCCCAAAACCACAAAACCGCCCAGTTTTCTCTTGTAAATTGCCAAACCCCAGATATTTGCTGTATACTTTGCTTTCCATACCATAAATCTTTGCTGCATGCTTTGCCTTCCATACTGCAACTGCGTGCGTTTAAGACAGTGCAGTGATATTAAATCTAATGTCGATTTTTTTTCATGGTGTTTGTGTAACAAGGGTCAGTATTGTGGCATTTTATTTTCTTTTAACACATTTTCAGGTTAGTTTGACGGGACATCCATCTCCTTTGGCAACTGGAAACCAATTTCAGTCTCGGGTTCCAGATATATTGCTGTATTTTATTCCCCACTCGTCAGTATTAGGGTCATTGCTGCATTTTCTCTTTGAAGTTGCTTTTCCATCTTGATCTTTACATGTTACCAGCATGTTACGAGGTGAGGAGACTCTTTCGGACATGCATATCATCAATATTGATGATGCCCATTCCACGCCATGAGGATTATTCTTTACTCTCTCTTTTTTTAACCAGTGAATTTCACCCTTGCTTTTTTCTGCATTTCTTAGGTGATGGGAATCTACTTTGTTAAACAACCGACCAATGAATTTTTCCCCTGCATTTTCATCCTGCTACTTCATATAATGGTGAGTACTTAAAATCAAATTTCTCTACTCTATGACTAATTATACATTGTAGATTTGTTTCTGAAACAAGATTTTGGTGTCACGGTATGTACACGCAGTTTAAATTTGCTTCGGATTCTATCGATATGTTTACAATGTTTTCTTTATAGTATATGTATTTTATTGCAAATTGTTTAATCGACTGAACAGAGAAATTCGAAAGTATCAGAAGAGCACGGAGTTGCTAATTCAGAAGCTGCCATTTCAAAGGCTTATGAGGGAAATTTCCCAGGACTTCAAGGTAACGTGTCACCTTTCTCGTTAAAATGTTAGCTTAATTGGTGACCCATTTAAATGAATTGCTTGGTACTCTGTTCTGGCGGTGGTACTTGTCTAATTATTTTGTTTTATTGTGTTCAGACGGATCTGCGATTCCAGAGTCATGTTGTCTTGGCACTTCAGGAGGCTGCAGAGGCCTATCTTGTCGGTCTGTTTGAAGATACTAACCTCTGCGCCATACATGCGAAGAGGGTGACCATCATGCCGAAAGACATTCAGCTTGCAAGGCGTATCCGTGGGGAAAGGGCCTAGGCCTGTTTTCACGGTGATGATTTGTAAAGGTCGGATTTTTTTGGGGGGAGAATTCTGTAGCATGTACATATATTTGATGAAGGAAGCTTTTTGCAGAAACGCATTGTAGACTGCAGGATTCTGTAATGTCGTATAATTGAAGTTTACGTTGACTACAATGGATATTGTGGATTTATGACTTCTAATTGAATGGGTCGACTCGAGCTAATTGTAGCTGCTTATTAATATGGAACTTTTTGCCATTCGAAGCCATGCTTTTTGAACCCATACTGCATGTTGATGCTTGTTAAGCTCTTCATTATTATATGGTATAATTATTGTTTATCAATGTTTTGGAACCCATACTGCATGTTGATGCTTGTTAAGCTCTTCATTATTATATGGTATAATTACTGTTTATCAATGTTGAAGTGCTATATGTGTCTTCATGTATACTTTTATTTATTTATTTATTTTTTCGGTAGACAAAATTCTTTGTGATTTATATTCTGCATTTTCTATTACTTTACACTGATAATATTCTACACTTTCTATTACTTTTCACTGATAATCGACTGCAATACAAGATGTTGTATGACGATGTCTTTTATCAATGTTGAAGTGCTATATGTGTCTTCATGTATAAAACTGGTTGTTGAACAATAATTTATCCTGTCTGCAAGAGAGGGTTGTTTTATCTTGTCTGCAAGAGAGGGTTGTGCATCTGCCAAAATTCTTCATAGTGGAACTTGTTTATATGTTTTTTAATAATTGACTTTGAAGTTTACAAATAGTTGGATGGATTTTATTTGCTAGGCTGAAGCAATTATTCTACAAATCCACTACGGTTGTGAGAAATGAGTATTTATAATTATGTTATTAAATATTTGGATGGATTTTATCAGCAAGGCTGAATCTACTATTTTGTAATGCACAATAGTCTTGCGATGTGTTTGCAAAAATATGTTCTTGAATATTTGCATGGATTTTATCTGTCTGACTGTTTATCTGTCGGACTGAAGTGAGTGATTATGGAATGTTTAGTGGTTGTATCAATTTGTTTGGAAAATTTTGTTTTTGAATACTTGGGAAGAGATTAGTTTGCAATGCACGGTAGTTGTGAGAAATCTGTTTGCAAAAGTGAGTTGTTGCAATGCTCAGGTGGGAAATCTATTTGCAAAAGTGCGAGTTGTTGCAATGCTCAGGTGGGAAGTTTCTTTTGGAAAATTGTTTTGCCATTGTTTTTGTGATGGTGCAGTTTTAGCTAGTATTCATTTTTATTCCTTGTGAAATTTTATTCATTCTTTCCATATGGCCAATTCATTGTCAGTTTGTTAAATTTTATTCATTCTTTCCATATGGCCAATTCATTGTCAGTTTGTTGTTGCCGTCTCGTCGTGGCCACACTCAGCGAGCCACAATGTGGCTAACTCATTATTGTCAATTTAGTGCATCTTGGCCACTTTGTCAATTTAATGATGACTTGAAGAAACTCTTCAAGTGTCATGTTTCATTATCTAGTGTGAATTTTTATGTCTTCTTCCCATGTGGCCAAATCATTGTCAATTTAGTGCATCTCGGCCACCGTGTCAATTTAAAACACATATTGGTTGAAGAGTTTCACGGTTAACTACTTAACACTTGGTTCTGATTTTTCATGTAACCCTCATTCCTAGTTTTCAGGAATCATTCATTTTCAGTTTTCCAACCAAATTACTCTTTAAATAAAAGAATGAAACACTCGTTCTCAAATAAAACTGTTCTCACGTAAAAGATAGAAATACTCGTTCTCAGTGTTCTACCCAAATTTGAAGGTTTACCACCAAGTTTGAAGGTTTTAACGCAATTGCATTTTTAAAGCTCAATTTGAGGGGTCTGGTATTTTTGGGGTACTACAATTCTTTTGAATAATGGAAATTTCCAGCTTATTTGCTTATATCAAACATTTGTGTAGGGTTTCAACCAATTAACATTTCATTGAGTATGTATTTACAAATCAATGATTTTGGGATCAAATCCCACAAAGCAATTCTATATATGCTCTTCAAATTCCTTCAAGCTTTTGAAAGTAAAACCAATGAATTATCAAATTTTACTATAATAAAAAACAATTAGAAAGCCTTTAGCCATCCCAAATTGCTCATCCTTTAGGCTTGAACCAACATCTCTTCTAGAAAAATTCAACAATTCCAATTTAATAATCCTATCGGCCTATCTTTGTACCTTTTGGGACAATTGCTAGTTATAACTAGATTTTCCTAATTTAGGTTTTCTATGATAAATCATGTGTAGTTTATGTGTGCATGTTGTTATGTTTTATTGTTATTAATTATTTTCTATTGCATTTTATTTCTAACAAATGGTATCAAATCCTTGGCCTAGGTTCAATTCCCCTAAGTCACATTAAGGGGGGAGGGCGTTGTGTTGGATGTGTGTTATATTATTTCCATGACTGGCCCAACACGCAAAGCAAGGGGGTTAGAGGGGGGGCAGTAGCCCCCATGCACGGGGTTCAGGGTATCTCCCCGGGAATTTATTTTTTTTGAACCCTATATTAGGTGGGCGGACCTACCTATGGTTTTGTTCATGGATTTTGCACATGGTTTTGGGCATGATGGTTTTCTGCCCATGGTATTTTGTAGATCCGGTCAAGGGAACTATGGTTATGTTCTAATCCAGGGTTAATGGATTGGGGTTTATGGATGCTTCAACATGTATATATATATATATATATATATATATATATATATATATATATATATATGTATTGTAACATTGAAAGGAATATAATGAAAAATCAATCTAGTAGTCCTGGTTTTGGGATCTAGGGGAAAATCTATGTGTATTTGTTTTGTGTTTCTCACCATTGTATATTTTCTATTTTTAAGAATTCATTTGTAGGTAATTTCTCTACAGGGTTAAAACCTACATGTTGGACTAACTATTATACCTCTAGAAATTGATCTTGTGGAGTATTTCACCTTTGGAAAATGATCTTGTGGGCTAACCACCTCCTTGGAAACATGGGACTAACTTCCCACTCAAGACGATTTTAATTATTTAGAAGTTTATTAATACTTATGAGTTTTGGTGTAATGACAAACCTTTACTGCCTCAAATTCTATAACTAGATAATCCAGGAATCTGACATGTCCGCCCACCCACCCCTCAAATCACCTATATATACCTCCAAACTTTACTTATAGCCAACGGTATGATTATTTAAATATAATTAATTTGTTTCAACTACATGTTGTGCTGTACAACAACCCCCCATTTCTAAAAACTTTACATTTTTTTTTTTTAATAAAAAATGGACCCTTTTTTAAAAACAAACCTAGTGAGATTTGTGATTTAATAAATATGCCTGTTATTGACCCCATTATACATAAAAAATAAAAACACCTTTATCAAAAGGCCCAATGTAATAGATTCATTATATAAAGCCTTTTGAATGAAGTGTAAAGTGTTCCTTTGAAAAACATCATAAATAATTCTACATTGTGATAAAGTGATCGAAGATCGCATATTGCAATGATAAAGGAATACACATAAAAAGGTCCTCATCAAATCCTCCGATCCGATAAAGGTAATCACAATTGGCAATCGGAGGTATCATATGGCAAAGAACTAAAGCACAAGCCGAACCCCCAATTGCGATTAATAAATAAAGCGTGCATCTCAAGAATAAATCATTTGCAAAGATGGTTTGCATGCATAAGTCTTTAAAAAGTAATAAATCAAACCAATTTAATAAAAACATACCTCGCCTTATTATAATTTCACTTTATCGCAATCAGAATCATTAAGAATTTTGCAATAGACCTCGCTCGTTGAAATCCCCGATTGCGATCATATAAGAAGAGGCACGCATTACAATAAACTCTGTTAAAAGGTATTATTTGCACATATCTGATTATAAATCGCCTTTATCGCAATCAGAGATATTTGTCTCAAGTGCTGAAGCCTTACCCTATTGAAACTCCCGATTTGCAATTTGTGATTTATCGTTGATCGTCGATCGGGGAAATCCAAAGACACGCTTGAAATAATCATTCAATATATGATTGATGTGATGGGTATTTATGGTATTTATTCATTACGATTGGCGGCATGAACGGTTATTAATTTCACTGTTAAGAGTAAATCCCTCAAATATTTTACTCGTGCTAATTCTTAATTGCATCCAGTTTATCATATGTGAATTACCTTAACTCTGTTCATTACTGTATTAACTTTCAGCAGAAATATCCCTGTGTTAGTGTTTTTAATTGTCTATGCAGAGCTCCTTTGAACTCATGAATCCATAAAATATGGGGAAGAAATCTAAGAAAGCCAAGGCACCTCCCGTAGTTAAAGAACCAGAGCTAAACAAGAAGGGACTAATATCAGAGACAACATGCCTCGGTCTGGGAAATGCAAGCTGGGAAAGTATCTAAAATTTGATAGAAGCAGAAGAACCCAAAGAACTAGAAGAGGAATCTACAGCCGATTCCACCAGCAAATTAGAAGGAACTCTCAAAAGAATTGGCCTGTTTATACCTTCACAGAATAGCAGCGCGAGCAAAAATTTTGCCATATACTGATGTGATTTGGGTCATCAAGAAAATCCCAACTGCAGACCGAACATTATCCACTGTTGATGGAAGAATATTTGGGTCATTTAAACCTGAAGATCTCAGGCAAATGTACCATCTACCTCCGCCCAAGAAGAGCTATAACAAGGCATTTCTGGAAGCATTCGCAAAATAAAATGACTTGGAGTTGGACCTGATCAGACACTGGAGGAATTTCCCAAATAAACACAAGCACGAGTCATCGGGTAAGTATTCTGTTGACTCATTAGCCTCTCCTTATTGCTATGCTGGTGCTATGATGTGTAGACTATGGGGAGAACATGATTCTGCAAAATTTTCTATAGACATGGTCCTGTTAATGGAAGCTGCGATTTAGGGTTATGTTATGGATTGGGCAAATATTCTATCTGATAGAATAGCCACTGAGATACTAGAATACAGAAGGAAAATGTATGCAACTTCCCGGTACATTCCCCCTTTTTACTACAGTGCATATATTCTTGACATCATTTGTTTTAATTTTGAATACCTCATTCTCAGGTGGAAGTGGACTCCCCGGGATCCTAATCCTATTCATATTTATCACAAACAGTTGTGGAAGGCCCACTATAAGAATCACTTGTACAAAATTTGTAATGGTTTTGTCCTACCTGTATATTATTCTATCTTCAATAAGCCTGCCCTTAGGATATCTCAGGAAGCAGCAATTGACCTAACAACAGTTGGTAGCTAGTTTGGAGAGGAGAAATTCACCTATGTAAGGCTTTTTGGAAGACTTACCAAACCTCATGTTCTTCCTTTATATGTCCCTGATAAACTATTAGCCCAAGAGTTAGCATATCAGATAATAGTTGCAGGAACGTCAAAAACCCTGAGGGATTCCAAGAAACATATGTGGCCTACATTCCCCCTTCGGTGTGGTGTTTTTACCTTGCATGATTATAAACATGCAGAGAAAGAGGCCGAAAAGATTCAGATGCTAAGTCTTGCAACCATTCCAAATAGGCAATATGACCCGAGAAAGTTTGCCTATAATGTTACTTCTCAGGCTAAACTCAATAGATTTGATCATGAAGAAGATGACTTTGATGATTTGTTTTCTTTAGTTGAACTATTTTACCAGGTTAAAGGATTGGCTAGTACCAAATATGGAGAAGAGGGACTAGAAAAATTCAATAGGCTTAGAGCCCAGAGATTGGAAACTTTGCCTTTGGATTTATTAGCTACAACCCCAATAGTTCAACCATAGAGTCAAAGTGAACAGAAAGCTGCTGAGAATACTCCTGAGCTGGAAAAGGTTCCCGAAAAGGAAAAGTTGCTAGAGCAGGAGTAGAGACAAGAAATAGGAATCGGACCCCTTGATTCAAACATTTATGTTGATCCTAAACTAATCAAGGAATGGCAACAATTTGATTCCATCATTAGTAATACTGAGAGCATCCAAGGATTTAGTACACCAGAGGTGTCAACGGCTCAGAAAACGGTAATCAACATAGTTCCAACTGAAGGAACAAGTAGCCCACCCATTATCCAAAAGGACTTAGAAATAATCCCTGAAAATCCCTTCGATGAGATTGTTTTACACATAGAAGAGATACCACCATTAGATGTCTTCTACATCCATAAGCATAGGGCTGTAATCAAAAGACAAAAGAAAAAGAGGAAAATTGATCACTCTTCTCTTTTGACTTCACAAATGGAGATGATGAATGTGGTATGGAGAGAGGAAGTTAATCCTTCCGAAGATCTAACCAAACTTTCTCAGTATGCTGGAGCATACATAGCGGCCATAATGGATAAAGCATCGGAGGTCAGTAATTTATTAAAAGAAAAAGACCAAGCAATCAGTTTTCTAGAGGCACAGGCATAGGAGAAACAACAGAATATGGAACAGCTGGAACAACAATTAGCAGTTCAGAAGCAGCTAAATGACCAGTTGAATGAGCAATTGCTCAAAGAAAAGAAAAGGATTGATGAGCAAGAAATTCATAAGCAGCAGGAGTTATCCCAGGCATTGAGTAAGTTGCAGTTATTAAATGAACAACTAAGTAAATTGAAGGAAGAACAAATCGCTCAACTGACAGTTCAGATAGAACGATTCAAGGAATATCCCCAAGTGGGAGAGTTTAGATCTAAAGCCCTAGAAATTACCAGGGCATTGTCTCGGAAGTTGAGCCTATTATGTTATAATATCTCACTAATTCTTCCTTTGTGTGAAATTTCATCATCCATGGTTGACAAATCAGTAGATGCTAGGCCGAACTTGGAAAAAGCAGATGAAAGATTAACAAATTTTCTTTCTTGGCAAGAATCTAAAGAGGGAAAAGCTGCTAATCTACCACAAATACAAGAATCACATAAAGAAATTCTGTTTACTGAATGGGAATCTCAGCTAATGAAGACTGAAAGAGCAACATCAAGATGTAGATCGACAACAAGAAACCTGGTTGAATTAATTAACAACAATCTTTATTTATCAAATTTAATAATAGCATGTTCTCCAGGTAAATTCCCACCAGTAAAAGCATTAAACAACAATGGAAATAGGAGTTGGAGCAAAGGGAAAAATTGATCGCAGGCATTCACAGTTTAACATGGGAAACCTTTTGGTTTTTCCTTGTCAAACCATATAGTCAGTGGACAACAATGAAATGCCTCACTGACACGATTAGCCACATGATACCCTAGCTTAATGATGCCACATACATCGCTCAGCCAAACTCACACATGGGTCATCCACCAGAACTCTAGAAAATGCTCTCCATTTGTCAGCTCCGATCACAAAATGATCAACCAATACAACAAACTGTCTTTGACCGACTGCAACTTTCTTATCTCAAGATGATTTCCACATTTTTGTGATTTGGTTATACCAGTGCATAGCATATTTCTTTCATAGTTTGTTATTTTTATTTTTTGTAGTATTTGTAGACCCTTTCATGTTTTTAGAAAGGGTCCTCAAATTTTTGTATTAAGACTTAAATTGGAAGTTGCACTACTGTGCTTTCGATATATTATTTTTATAAAAGACTGGACCAGAATTCTGAGTTTTGATATAGAAGGCTTTTAGTTTTCTCAAATTAGAAGGCGGGATTTGAATGCAATTCACATCGGAGGAGACCCAAATGCATACGGTATTACTATCTATGTTTTTGATTTATGTTTCTGTGTGAATTAAGCATTTATTAAAACTTTTCTATTATTGATGTGTATATGTTTTCACAACAATTCTTTAATCTTTCACTATTGAATTTTTCTGAAATTGTAATCTTTCATATATATATGTCAGTGATATATTATGGTTAGTGCGATAATGTTTTAATTATTACTTTGTTCAACTACTTGAACAAAGTAATTATCATATGAATGAATATTTTTATTTATGAGTAAGTCATCTATATGTTTACTTGTCAATAAGAACCATCAAGAATCACGCTAAGAGAAAGAATTCCCAGGATAGATTAATTACTTTTATATTTCTTGCATCTTAGAATAGAACACTTATCATTCCCATTAGATACTATAAATCAATCACCCATCCAACCCATATATCATTGGGAAACTGGTCCCATTATATCCAGTTGGAGCCACCACACCAAACGGAAAAGGAGTTGCTTTAAGGTCCGGACCGGGTGGTTTTCCCTGATGTTGATGCAGCGATTTTCGAGGCATCAACACTACATTATAATCGTTTCTTCTTGTTTTTTGTGTTTTTTTCTATTGTGGAGCTTACAAATGTTTCCATCCTCTCATATTTCTATTACTTTGAACTCTGGTCCACTTGTTTCTTTGTAGTGTTTTTCAAGAGACATTCAAGAATATCAATCTAAGAGACAAAGGAAAATATTACTCCTTGCCTTTCTTTCTAACTTTTCCCAATCTTCTTTCTAAATGACAACAGGTTTCGTACCTGAGTCTACAATGGCCTATTGTTCCTTATCTACTAGAAGATCCTCCACCTTGAGCTTCCACAACTCATGATTTTGTCCATTGAACTTCTTGATCTCAACTCTAGAATTTATCGTCATTATTTGAGTACAAGAATCAACACTACAAAGCTCCCACTGAATAGGTTTATTACAACTCTATCATAGGCCCAAGACAAGTCAAGCTCTTAGCAACAAAGGCGTCCACACCGAAACCAAAATATTGATTTGATAACATTTTTTAGAATTAAGAATGTGAGAGAAGATAATTAATAACATTAAAATAGCAACATGCACACATAAATCACACATGATTTATCCTAGAAAACCCAAATAAGGAAAAACCATCCAATATATCTATTATTCCCTTGACCAAACTCGGCCATGCCAACCAAGTGAACCTTCATTTCTCACCTCCAAGAATATTAGAATGGAGTATCCCAATTCCTTTTGGAGGCTTCATTGCATGTAATCCACATGATCTAATATCACAAGTTACCAAAACCATGGGTTCAAAAACTGCCATTGTTGACTTAACTCTTTGACTCATTTACTGAATCAAGTTTAATCTAACATTTCACCCTTTAAAATTGACCTGTGGTTTCCCTTGAACAAATCCATCCAAGTGAGCCTGCACCGCTCACCTCCAACCCTAACCCCCCCTTAAAGTATATAACCAAGTCATCTAAGAATTTGGCATACCTTCCTCTATCACCTAAGTTTACAATCTAGACTTTACCGGCAATTAGCCAAGGGTACACATGCCTAACTAAATCTTATAGTTGTATTCCAATTTACATTTAAAAAAAATCAACTCCATGATAATTTATTTTTTTTATATTGTCATTGCCTTCAATAATCCATGGAATGCACTCAACATGTTTATTGTTTCTTTTACTAGCACTTAGAAATATCGCCATCCTCTCCCCTTTCCATTTATTTACCTCATCTTCTTTTGACATTGCATCAGATTTCGTATATGTGACGAAGGATCATCCTAGCTTCCAAAGTCATCAAGCTTTTTGAAGAAAAAATATCCAAAGGGGTTTCCACATTTAAAAGGAAATATAATTCCTTATTTTTAAACATCCTTAGTTTCTTTTAATTATTATAGAATAGTTTTAGAAAAGCTATGGATAGGAAAGATTTTGTCCATAAGGAAAAAGCAAATCTACTTGGAAAAGCATGAGAAGTTTAGGGAATAACTCAGAGAGTAATCTTAAGATATAGACTAGTATGCTTTTTTTTTCTATATGTTATTTATCATTGTAAGCCCAAGGGAAAAACTAATGGCTAAATGAATGTGAAATCATGCCAGGAGAGGAACGAGAGAGTTCCTAAGTACAATGTGTTTGTATTAGATTGTTGTAATGGAACATAATTTCATGATATTGACTGTCTCTATGTATGTGTTATTGAAGAATTCCATTTTTTGTATGTGTATCAGAATCAATGGTAGTTTAGAATGAATCTATCTTATGAAGAAGGTGAATCATGTAGAGGATTCGAGACAATTAAGTGAGGGGATAAACTCTGTTGTAGGTAGAGTAGGAATTTGTGTTTTAGGTTGAGAACTCAAATAAAGGGTTTTGTATTTGAAGAAATCCTGGAGATGAAGAGAGATGAATTCATTAGATGATAACGATGATGCATCGGAGGAGCGGTTTGGTGTATATGAAATGTATGTCGAACATATGAGTGAGTTCAACCTGAAAGTGGATACCTGGGTGTTAAAACATTGACCAAGGTGTGGTCAAGAATGTAAATTTTGTAGAGCAAGTTTGTAAACTTGTTAATGATGAAAAATTCATGTGAATGAGGGATTGAGAACTTTACATGATTAGAAAGGAGAGATCAAAGGAAATGATCTTGTATCAAGTGTTGGAATCATATCATGGTAACATATGTGGATGATAGAGGCAATGCACAAATCAATAGGGTTCCTTAATGATAATTGGTACTCGATCAACATAGAAATAAATTTTCGTTGCAGAAAACCATTTTTAGACATTTATGGAGTTATTCATTCCCTCACAATAATGAGACAACAACCTTAAGTTGTAATGCACATAAACCAATTTTTTTGCTTGTTCCACATTAAACTTGTTTCTCTTCATACTATGGTACTCCAACACCTCTCTGGGAAAGGTGTTCACACCCTTTGAAAGCACCTCGTTCGTCTTAACATTATAATTATATTGAAGGACCACCAAAGTTGTTCCCCCATTGAAAATAAGACATCTTATATTGACCTCTACTTGCATGTACAAAATCATGGCCACTAATGTAGTCATTCAATTGTTGTTATAAGAGAGGTTCACACAAAACCTTGTCAAGGACCAATTTGTCTAATGCAATCATATATCCAAACCACACCTTTGGATCTATGTGTGGCCTTATCTTCGCCCTACCATTAAACATTGGTGCTTACAACCACAATGTATAATAATATTTCAGTGTATGGACATATGCGGAGGCATGGAGTGGAATATTTATCCCTAGTTTTTTCTACCTCTCTACAGAGTCACATATCTAACTTCAACAATGTCCCTAATTTGGGATGTGGCATGGTATCCATCTACTCATACACTTCCTCAATGGCTAGATGATCCAAATTTGCATACAAATCATATTATAAGTTGGGTTGTTGAAAGGTAGAACATATTTAACCTATCACTAAAAGTAACCATAAAGAATGACCACTTCATAAAAAACCTCTCTATCAAAACCCTACACCCTCAACCACTCCCATAAATGACCACCACATTAGTCAATGCATGTTCTTTCAAAATCCACATGAAGGTAAGGTTATAACTACCGATTATGATCCTTAAAATATCAAGCAATGACAAAGTGGAGAGTGCTATGAGTGATGATGAATTTTATGATTGTTTTCTTTTTCTTTTGCAACTTGTCCATTCATTCACATTCTCTAGGCACCAAATTAATAATATCATGTATAAAAAAGTTCAATGTGTGTACCAAACTAGATAAAAAGATGTGACGGAGTACCTACTCAATGACTAACCATGTTTCCTTACAAGTAGTTGAAATCACAACTCAAACCCAAGAAAAAGATGAGTGAAATCAAATATAGAAGGCAAAGTTACATGATACAAGGGCTTAATCCATCCCTCATATTCTATCATAAGTTGTGAGGCCCCTATTTGGGCCTTCCCATCGGATGCACACGTAAAATACAAAAAGGACAAAACTCCACAACATGTGTGAGAGTGTCCTATGAGCAATAAAAATAGTCTATGGTAGTTAAAATATATCGGTGTTGCTTCGATGAATGTGGAAAAATATCACCAATAACATCCAATCCCCATTGTTGAAAAGGTTCTTCAATGGCAATGGGTTGCAATGGGGTGACTAACTTTCTGTCGCGACCAACACATCTCTGAAAAATTGAATACTTATGGGTGTATGCATGGGTATCTTTAAACAATGTGGGCCAATAACAACCAACGTGCATGACTTTGTGTGCAATAGTATCACCTGCATAGTGTTCATGAGCTGGCCTTCATGAATATATTTTATTACCCTTTCTAATTGATGTGCCTCCAGACATCCGAGCAGGACACCATTGTGTTGCTTCCAGAAAAGCACACCGTGTACAAATTGGTATGATAAATATTTAAGTATAATAGCCCTCTTCTGTTTTGTTAATGAATTCAGGGGCAAGGTACCATTATCTAGACATTGTTTCAAATCCATGTACTAAGATGTGGCTACATTTGTAGGGGTGGCTTGCTTAATATTATACATTTCGATTTCTTGTTCCCATCAAGAAGATTCCTCTTTTGGTGAATTAATTTCTTATGCTACAAATCGACAGTGGCCATGGCCCTTTATCGTGTGAACTGACTTAAATTCATGATCATATTCTTGAAGGTTGGTCATCCTTTTTCTCTCCTCTCACCTAACTCTTGTTGTATAGAAAGTGATCTAACCATTGTGTGAGACCTTGATCCAGATCTTTTTTGGGGGGGGGGAGGCCCCCAAGATTTGAAAAATTAAAATGATAGAAAAAGAGAACACACAGTAAATAAAACCACACATAAATTTTTTATTTAAACAGAGAATAATTGTAAAAGCTACATTATGGTGGACAATCTTTTCTTTTACAAAATGCGACTTAATTATTACTTATAGCCTTTTTCAGTTACAATAACACTGGTAAATTCCATAGGTGGGTAAATGCCATGGGTGAATGAATACCATGGGTAGATGCCGCTTACAATACCATGCGTAAATTCCATGGGTGGATAAATATCATGGGTGAATGAATACCATGGGTTGATGCCACTTTCCATTCAGATCATTCCTCCCCCCTTAAGAAGAAGCGGTCCCCATTGCATGAATTTCCCAGCTGAAAAGCCTTTGTTGAATATGAAGAGCCATTGAAGAGAATGGTTTTGTGTGGTTAACCCATAACCGTGATGACCAAATATCTGAGGATAGCGATACCCTGTAATTATTGTGACCAACTATGATAATGACAACGTGCAACCTAGAAAATAGACTTCAATGAAGCTTGGGTTTGTGGATGACCTATAACCATGAAAAACAAAGATTTGAGGATAGAGATACCTTGTAATGCTTGTGGCCAACTGTGATACTAACAGTGTATGGCCTAGCAAATGGACTTTAATGACAAGGGTTTTGTGTGGTTGAACCATAACCTTAGATTTTTGGGTGACCCATAACTGTGATGCTTGTCTGTATGCTTGGTAAAAGTGTGGTGGATTTTTTGGTAGATTCTCCTATCCAATGAGATTTTGGAAAGACTTCTTTTACATTAATTTTTTTTTTCATTTCTTTTGATTTTTCTTTAGCAACAGACCTCTTGTCACAACTTTGCTGATAACTTTTGCTACAAGTGATGAAATCAAATTCCATAAAAGACTCATTTGATGTATTGAGGATATATTTCTAGTGATATAAGAAAATTGAACTTTGATGACCTGTGGATTTATAAAATTATTCTTGAAACTCATGGTATGCATGACTGCGCAATGTTCCAAACATGTGTAACTTCAATTGCTCATATCTCTCAAACCGAGTAGCAAAATAAAATTATGTAAATAAACCATTTGAGCTAATAGATGATGCACAATGCCAACCTCACAGTTGGACTAGAAGCATTATATGATATCTCTACCCTCAGATCCTTTTTCATCACGATTATGGGTCAACCACACAAAACCCTTGCCACCGAAGTCCATTTCCTAGACTGCACACTATCAAAATCACAGTTAGCCCACAAGAATCATAGGGTATCGCTATACTCATATATTCATTCTTCATGATTAAGGGTCATCCACAAACCCATGATTATGGGTAAACCACGCAAAAACCTTGTCTTCAACAACACTTGGTTTTGGGTCATTTACAAACCCATAATTATGCTCCTAATCAACAAAGGTTCACATCTACCCATGATATTCATTCACCCATGGCATTTAAAATAACATGGGTAAATTCCATGGGTGGATAAATACCATGAGTGGTTGAATATCGTGGGTGGATTCCACTTTCCATTCGGATCAGGCACAAAGATAATAACATGACTTTTCAAAAGGTAAGGCCTAAAGTGATTCATTGCCTTATATACTACATAAGCTTATGTATCAATGGTAGGATAGTTCAATTCATGTCCATGTAAGCCAACGCTCATAAATGAAATAAGTTTCTCATTCCCTTGGTCATTCTTTTATGTGAAAACCATTGCAAGAGAAGTGTTAGAAGCAAAATTATATAACAAGAAATCTTTGCCAAAATCTGAACTATAAAATGTTAAGGCTTCGACAATTGCTTATTTGATTAGGGTGAATGCATAGTTCTCCATTTCATCCCACTTGTATTACATCATTCTTAATCATCTCTTGTAATGCCTTAACAATCTATGCATAATCTGAGATGAACTTTCAGAGGAAATTAATTTTCCCCAAGAAGGATTGCACAAATTTTTTATTCATGGGAAATGGAATCTGAGAAATAGTGTTGATCCATTCCGAGTTCACTTTTATCCCACACTTAGCTATGATGTAGCCCAAGAGATTTCCCTCGGACACTCCAAAGATTCTCTTATTTGGATATAAATATATTCCATATTTTCAATCACTCAAAAATCTACCTCAGATGATGAAAGTGATCATATCTTTTCTTCGAAAATATGGTAACATCATTCAAGTACACCACTACACTTAGTCCAATTAAACTACAGAACACAATATCCATATCTCAATGAATGGTAGCACCTACATTGATGAGTCCAAAAGGCATCCACTTAAATGCGACGGTACCCCTTTTTCCTGAATGTGGTTTTATGTCTGTCGGGCTCTGTTACTAGTACTTGGTTTCTGGAAAATCTATCTAGTAACAAGAACATATCTAACCTAGATATTGTTTGACATATATTCTCCATATATGGAACAAGATACTTGTCCTTATCTGAAGCTCGGTTCAAATTGCGGAAATCAACACATAGGCGTATCTCTCCAAACTTCTTTCTTATGGGAACCAAATTAGAGACCCAGGTAGAATGACGAACTTTGAATATGATCCAAGCATCCAATAGTTTTCTAAATTCTTTCTCAATAAGGGGTTCAAGCATAGGTTGAAATTTTCTTAACTTTTACTGAAATGGATTTACCACTTCTTTGATAGGTATTACATGCTAGATAATTTTTGTATCATAAGTTTTCAAGTCATTGTACACCCACATGAACACATCTCAATACTATTTGAAAAGATGGATAAAAGCTTGTCACTCCTGAGGTGTATAATATGTACTGAGATTCACATACTTCGGATATTCTTTGGTACCCATATTTACTTGTTCGTGTGACAATGTGGAACTATGAGTCTTTGCATTAGTTGGTCCCTTGAAACAATTCTGCAGGTCATACAACTTCTCTAAAGATACCACACCCTTGGGCATGTGGTTTCCTTTATTTTCCTGAGCTGACCCCTGTAAGTCTTTCTCGTGCTCATATTCATCAATTTTCGCATCCTTAAACAAATCAACATTTTCCATGAAATCCAGTATCTGTTGTTCATCATTGAAAACATGAAAATTAGTAACATTATTGGGCATAAATGACATAAATAATTGTAACAGCCTTGGTCAAAATCCATGTAATAAAGTTAATAAAGGAAAAATAATAACCACAGTCGTGGGACACGTATTTCAAGCTAAATGTTGGGAAAAACACCCTAGTGTGGGAATTCATATGGTTTATTATAGCCATGGAAATTGGAGAAGGCAATGGTTAAGGTGTTGGAAATATAGGAGGCATTTATTGACATTTTATTTATGAAAATAATGAAAAAGTGAGAAAAGGAAGGTGAAAGGTTACAGGTTGCATGTGAGAAGGAAAATAATGGAAATTGATGAAAATAGAGGCCTCATTAATAAAAAGGCTTATGAGGATCAATTTGTACCCTTTTGTCAGTTTAGTTTTTTGGAGCTCTCATTCTATTCTCTCTCTCTCATACTCTTAGACACTTAGAGTTGTCTTGCAACATTCTTGGAGGAGTGTGGAATACTTTGGATTTGGAGCAAGAAGACAAAGGAGAAGCAGAAAATAACAAGAGGACATCAGGATCAACAACTACAATGGGTTTTCCTTGCAGGGGCCGAGTTGCATGTATGATTTCCTTACTAGCTTGGCATGCATGGAACATGCATGTGGTTTCTTGGTTATGATGATCTATCATTAGCAAGGAAGATTGCCTAGATTGACAATGGTTTTTCCTAGCCTTTCCATTTCCTGGATAGCCATGGTGTTGTGGGAGTCTTTCCCTTTTGTTTTCCAGTTGGTTCTGATGTTCCTTTGGTTGTGGGTTGAGTTATTAGTTCTTGGAGCCTTGGTTGGACAAACGCTCTGGATTCCTATAAAAACTTGGCTTGATTTACTATTCTTGGAGCCTTGGTTGGAAAAACACTCTAGAGTCCTTTGTGGATCGAGTTACTAGTCCTAGAGCATTGGTTGGAAAACACTATAGATCTCGCTAACAACTGTTGGTTGAGTTATTGTTCCGGGAGCCTTGGTTGGAACAAATTATTTGGAGCCCTGGACAACATGGGTAGAGATCAATCTGGTGATGGTTATTGATGTCTGACCGTGAGGTGGAAACACTAGTTGAGGGTTGAGGTGGTTTGGCCTATGGAAGCCTTGGTTCAATTTTGTTGGATTTGTTTCATGAGATTCCAAATTCATGCTTGGAATATGGCACGGGTGTGATTGGATGAAAGAAAGATTTGGTTTAGCCAATCTATGGTTGGGTGGTTTGTGGAAGCCTTGATCCTAGTTGGCCTTTGCATTCATTATTAAGAGCTTCTTCTACTTGGTATTTCATGTGTAAGTGTACTTGTTTACATGTGGATCTTATGGCTATTGTGTCCTTGTTATTTTTGGTATTTATATGTTGTTTATGAGTATGTTTTATGGTAGTGATGATGTATGGATCTCATCATGTTTTGATTTGTAAATGAATGAAAAATGAATATATAACCTAATAGATTATAATGTAGCTAATGTAATAAGGCATCAATGCTCCTTAGTGATTTTCACATAAGTATGAGACCCCCTATACTCAGATTTGTTGCTAGAACCTATAGGATGCATATTTGTCATATGTTTAATGAAATGTCTGTCATGGCTAGTAGGGGTCCAATAAATTCCTTAATAAATTTTGTTATTAAAAGCATTGTCTTCATGTATTTTATGGGTTTTGGAAGTTTCATAAGTTTATGGGTAGTGATTGGGTCCTAGCCTTGGAAAATAACCTTAAATATTGCAGTTGTTGGCCTAGCACCAACAAAAAAAGGCTATAGTCGCACTCAGGTAGTCTCATGGGAGCGACTGGGGCTCTAAGTCACTTGGAAGGCTTGGAAAGGGAGAGAATGGGGCTCTATGTCAATAAAATGTTGAGTTCCCTCAGAGGTTTGCTACCTGGAAAGGTTGGTTGGCTCATGGAAGTTCTGTAGGATGTGTGAATGGTCAGATTGGTTGTGCTTTATCGGTTGCACTTTATTGTCTTGGTGGGGCTTGACCCAGGTTCAATGTTAGTTAGCCAAACAAATCCCTATAGTATTGGCCCTTTTGGCATCAGCCTGGAGCGTGGACTGAAGTCTCACCCAAAGCAGTATGGGTGGATGTTGGAACCATGTTTCCGCACCCTGAGATGGTTGTGATGTCGGTTTACTTCTTCTATTCCTGCTTTCACATAGGTCGTTGAGTTCTAGGGTTCTGTATGTCTAGCCCTTTACTCCACCCTTCAGTATCTCCACGAAGGGGTACGATTGGCCTTTGCATAGCCCTAACCTGTGGTTCAGGTACTTTCGTGCTGCTAGGGAAGTGTATCGTGCAGATTCCCAACTAGCTTAAGTGTCTTACTTATCTTATTAAACAATCACAGTTAGCACTGTGTAAACATATATCCTTATTTGTGTTCAATTATTCAACGTAATTACATACATTCACGCATCACATAAGCATTACAAATTAAATTCATACATAATATGACAAGATGCAGTAACAAGAAACAAAGACATAGAACTTGCATAATGCTTCTCTTTATTGGTACCTTCAGATGATTACATACTCTATCTGCCCTGTGCACATAGCTACAAGGGTCTGCGCACTCAGCTGTAGACTTCTACCTTAGGCCTCTGCGCACTCAACTGCAAACTTCTACCCTAGGCCTCTACACACTCAACTGTAGAGTCTTTACCTACACTAAGACCCAAAACTTAGACTTCTCTCCTTATCACTCAAGAAATATTACTTCTATCAAACTTATCTGAACTACTTAGAGCTTAATTAGCTCTTTTTATACAATCCCATGGTTTGCAGACCATGGGTAGATCTTTTACAGCTGACTTTACTTTACAAAATAAGGGCGGAAAACCATTTATGACTCATGACACCTCTACACTCCGCGGCCACAAAATGCGGAGTCTTTACAACTTTATTACAAAATTCGACCCAAAACACAGGCTTTTAGCCCCAAAAATGTCCTTGGTGGATGTCGTTCCCAACAGGCCCCTAACACAAACAAAGTGACTTGTCCTCGAGTCACTCGGTAGGTGTGAAGATCTTAGCGTGATGACCTCCCAGCTCGACCCTTATGACCACAACCTTGGCAGTGCACTGTGTGGCTGCCTGCTTCGCATCTTCCACCATTTTCTCTGTCACTAGTCCTGAATTGTCGGCCTGAAGCTTTTGCTGAGTTTCTTGCAGAGTCACAAGGTTTCCTTCAATAGAGGTTGTGACCATGTAAGCCTCATCCAGCCAGGGTTTCAGTCGTGCCTTCAACACTGCTTCCTTTTGCAATGCTGCATCCACCTATCCTTTCAGTTGCTTGGGCTCCTGCAGCTTCGCCAATCTCTGTGTGAGCATGAAGGTTCGCTCTATGCCTTTGATCTCATCATAGAGCCATTGCAGATCACACGTTTTTGTCTCCAGTCGCTATACATTAGGGTCCTCCTGTAATCTCATCAGGACCTCGAACGACTGCTCAAAAAGTTGTTTACAGTCTACCACTGCACTATCAACAACACTATTGCGTTTATGACAGCGGTCACAAACTGCTCCTTTAGTTCTGGCGGGGTTGAAGGCTGGGCCGTCAACTATAACTTTGTGATCTGTAGGTTCAACTCCAACTGAACCCTTGCCATTTCTGTAAAAATGTCGCACACCTCTGTAGCCAGCTTGCGGATGTGCACCTCGACTGGTTCTTCCTTAGGAATGGCCAACTCGGGGACCATTCGACATGCCTCCTAAATGACCTGCATTATACGCTTGTTCTAATTGGTCACCTCAATCACAACAGTGATGGCAGAGTCTCGCTGTAGTGCCATCTTCTCATTATTAATCCACATTTCACTAATCACCTGGAGGGCGTGGTGCTCACGGGCCCTTAGCTCTGCAATCACTCCATCCTGCAAAAGGTGGAGCACTTCACTAGGGAGCGCTACCAGATTCAACGCTACTCCCTTTAGGGCATTGACGGTGGGCCTGTCAGCTTCATTCTCCATGGTCAGTGCTCCATCAGGCAGCACTATCGCACTGGAGGCCTTCGCACACAGCATCTCAGTAGCTTTTGAAGTGCCAATAGAAAGGCTAGTAGACACTGTGCCAGCCTATAACGCATGGGTCTACAGCTCCCATAGACCTGTCTGGATAGCCCCCAATACTAGTTGCTGCTACTGCTCAAACTGTTGTACGACCTCCATGGTGACATCCCTCACCGTGTCACCGGTGTCATGCAAATCACCCTCTGTGAGGGTGATTGGGTCCAACGATGTTTTAGTGGCCTTGGACTTCTTCCTGGACCATCCTTTCTCCTGATCCCTTAGATGCTTGATGCAAGCGGACATCGCATGTGGGTCTGCACTGTGATGCTTTGTCTGCTCATCCGTCTCTTCTTTTATCTTAGGTGTAGGCGATCTCACGCCTTTGTCAGAGCCTCACTATGTTCCTCCTGTTTTCTTATTTGTCTACTGAGGGATATCGCACTCTGCTTGGGCCTTGTTAGTGGCCTCCTTCTTTCTCTTTTCGGTCATCTACGTCATCTTGAGCTTGGCATCCTCTGTCTTTCTATGCGTGGCGGACTTGATCCCTCCCACCGCCAAGTTTTCTGTAGTGTGCCACTCTGCCAGACATCAATCAAGTATTGCATCAATGGCGTCATCTGTTTCGAGGTAAGGCAAGTCATACAATTTTTGCGCAAGGTCCTTTCGGGCCCTAATGGCCACATGGTGAAAATATGCTTTAAAATATACGTAGCCCTACAGGTTGGAAAACATCGTAGGCGACAACCGTGGCTTGTGATTGATGGCCATGCAGATGTTCATATCCATCAAGATCCAAAAGAACTTTCTTTCCTTGATGCATTGCGCATCCTTGGTCACCCACAACAGAGCGTACTTTGCCACTTTTAGTAGGTCTGGCACGACCAAAGGAAATTGGCTTCCCTTTGGCAGCTCCCATGCTACTAGCAAAATAGATAGCAAGAGCCACGCGTAGTGGAACGTCTTGCTGAGCTCCTGTGCCTTACGACAGTTCGCAAGGAACTCACCATGGAGATAGTCTACCCAATTGAACTAAACTCCTTCAGCACACTAGGCTGCTAGCATGATGATAAGCGTTGACACCTCATCAACGCGACACTTCCTCATCACCTTCCCTGCTAAAATCTGGGTAGCCACCTTTACAGCAGGGTTACAAATGTTGGATATGGCATATCCACGTGATTATTTACCAGCTTAAACTTCTCTTTCATGGCCTCCGTGAGGGCCTATTCACCACCTTTTCTGCCAAATATCACAACCATATTTTCTCCTGTGTAAGGCAACCACGTGATCCTGTGGATCAACCTATTAGTGATGGGTATTGGCTCTTCCAGCCACAAACACCCATCATGCACCAAGCATAGTAGCTTCTTGATGACCAATACGGTAACCGGGGTGCGGTTGTAGTGCGACACCCATAGCAGGTTGAGCAACCCTACCTTGTTGACTCCTCTGGGCCACCTCCGTGGCTCCAATGTGGTCATTCCAATGGTTGTATCGATAATGTGATGCATCAACTACTCGGTCTCCAGGTGTGGGATCTTCTCATGGTCAACCAAGTCCCAGTCTTCGAGTTTTAATAGAGGAACCTACCCCAAGCACGGTCCTTCAAAAAAAATTTCATCCGGCAACAGAGGGGTTTGCAAGGGGACCTTGCTTTCATCGATATCCTTTGGTACCTTGGTCTTTCCCTTGCATGGAGGGACGTACTCAGGCAACTGAGTGATAGGGTCAGCACCTTAGGCTTCAACTTCTTCCATGTCTACTCCCACATCCTCATCATCCGTCGGGATGTCTTTGATTTCTTCCTCCTCCGGTTCTAGATTAATGACTTTTCCCTTCTCTTGTGTGGTGGGCTTGTCCTTTGGTGGGTTTCTTCTTGGCAATGTGCTCACCAATATTGCAGGCTACTTGCCCTTCTTATCCTTCGCGGTCTCCTTGGTTGGGGTGGGATTTGGTCTCGGTGTCCTTGGTGATTTGGGGACTTCTGCTAATACTTTGGCAACCTCGAGAGTAGCTTCTTCGGCCTCCATATCAATTTCCAGCACTGAATCCTCTGCTTTGGTATCTATAGCTTCTGTGGGCGCCGACATGATGTTCTGCAAGAAATCTTGTGTCTCCTTCGGCAATGTTTCAAATACTGAACTAGCTATCAGAACTTCGAAGTGCTTGCGGTTCATGTGTGCCTGAGAGCTCAACAACTCAATTCTCGAAATGCTAAGTGTTTTTCGCTAGACAGCCACTTGTAATTTATAGGGAATTTTGAATTAAAATCCGACCGTTTCCCCCAAATTCGATTCATTAATGCCAGATTGGTGGCAGAGTTTCAAGGATCTGACCCATAAATTTCATCTTAAATGCCGGTTGCCTGCTCCATTTGGCCACATTTCTACCGTCAAATCATGAACAGTGACTTTAACACACTTTCTAGCCAACCTGCGCAATTTCTCCCTGGGTAGCACAGCTCCCTTCGTGCTGCCGTGAACCTTGTGACACTTCCTTACTTCGCACAATCCTCCAACCACGCAGTTCCCCAACTCGGGCAGTATAGTTTATAGTCCCACACCTCCTTTCAACTGCCTGGAGCGCTAAGACTGTGCTACCTTCATATAGTCACATGGTTGGACCACTAGTGTAAGGCTTTAATCGACTGCCATTCACCTTTCCTAGGAAGGGATCTCCATTCAATTTGACTAGTTGTACCGCTCCTCCATCGGTAATCTCCTTAATGACCTAGGGCCCTAACTAGTGCATTCTAAATTTCACTACAAATTTATCAAACTTGTTGTCATATAACAAAACTACGTCATTTACCTTAAAGGTGCGCAACTTAATGTGCCGATCATGCCATGCTTTTTTGCGTTGCTTTTGGACTTGTTGGTGAAATCCAGATAGAAATAATTCTTCCTCAAGTTTAGCCAGTTGCGCGAGCCTCTCCTCCAGGGCTCCGTGATCCATCATACCTGTGAGTGCCACTATGCGCATACTAGGCACAATGCATTCCATGGGAATCACCGCTTCAACACTGTATACAAGACTAAAGGGTGTTTGTCCAGTCAACTTCTTGCATGTCGTCTGATAGGCCCATAGTATTGAGGGTATGCTTAGGTCCCAATCACTTTGTTGAGCATTTAAAACCTTGGTCAGTGAGTTCTCAAACACTTTATTGAATGCTTCCACCGTCCCGTTAGCCTATGGGTGATAAGGCATGCTCTTTTGGTGATATTCCTGAAATTCCTCCGTTAGCGCACTGATCATTTCATTCAGAAAGTGCGTACCGCGATCACTCATCAAAATCTTTGGACACCCAAATCGCGTCAGTACATACTCAAAGAGGAACTTCGCAGCAGTCGCGCTTGTGCAATCCTTCATAGGTTGTGCCTTCGCACATCGAGTCAAATAATTCGGTGCAATGATAATGTACCTTTCTCCCGTCTTCTTCCCTTAGGGTTGAATGGTTCCCAAAAAATATATTGCCCATTTTTCAAAGGGTTGTAACATCATTTGTCGATTTAGAGGCATCTCATCCCTTAGCAATGGCCTGCTAGTTCTTTGACACACATCACACGCTTTGCAGTAAGCTTTTCAATCCTGATGGAGGGTTGGCCACCACAATCTTACACATAGAATCTATTGTGCAGTCGCTCTCCCTGCATAATTTCCTCCCGTGGTGCCCCCATGAGCATCCACGAGGATACTGCTTCTTTCAAACTCTGGTGCATATCATTGCAATATTTCATCAAACCCCATTTTGTATAGATGCCCAAAAATGATTGTGAAATCTGCTGCGTGCACCACTAACTCCTTCTGCTGGATGGTGTAACCTTCCGAGGTAGTTCCTGTCATTAGGAGGTGTATGATATCCTCAAAATGACCATCCGCAATGCACACTTCAAATAGCTGTGTGTCAAGAAATCCCTCCTCCAAGTTAGTTGGCTCTTCCCCTGTTTCGATGCGTGATAGATGGTCTGGTTCCACGTTCAGTCATCCAGGTTTCACAATAACTTCAAAATCATACTCCTGGAACAACAAAAATCACCTGTAGATTATCCCCCCCAACACAGGCTTATTGACTAGGTATTTCAACGTGGAATGATCTGTATACATCTTAAAATGGCCACCCAACAAATAGTGTCTAAAATTCTGGAGCGCGTATACCATGGCTAACCCTTTGCACTCAGTGGTGGAATAGTTCTTCTCTGCCTTGGTTAACCTTCTGCTTGCGAATGATATAGGATGGTCCAAGTCTCCTCCGCCAGCCTGTTTCAGTACTGCTCCCAATGCTATGCATGACGCATTGAAATGTACATGAAACTCCTTCTTCCAATCCTGGAAGACTAGAATCAACACGGTAACCATCTTTTCTTTCAATGCATCCAAGATTTTCTTACAGTCCTCGTTCTAGCAGAATGTGACATCCTTTTTCAACAACTTTTCCATAGGTGCCGTGATCTGGGCATAACCTTTGATAAACTTTTTGTAATATCCTATATGTCCTAGGGTAGCGCGCAACTGTTTCAAACTCCTCGACGCTTCCAAGTTAAGTATCACCATGATCTTCGCGGGATATACCATTAGTCCCTTCTACAAACCACATGACCTAGCAGGGTCCCAAAAGGAATACAAAACATACACTTCTTTAGATTGAGCGCGATTTGGTATCTTCGACAGGTATCTAGCATCAGGCGCAAGCTTGCTACATGGTGCTTCACCAACCCAAACACAGTCTAGTCATCAAGGTACACTTCCAGGAACTTATGAATAAATTCCTTGAACGCTGCAATGAATACGCATGAAAAAATAGTAGGCACATTCTTCAATCCAAAAGGCATTACAATGTACTAAAAGAAATGCCACTCAGTCGCGAAGGTCATCTTGCTCCTATCCTCTGGCACAATTTTGATCTGATGGTATTGTTAGTGTCAGTGTTTTCACACTGCGATCAGTGATCAAAATTTAGTCTTTTGAATTTCATACTAGGAGTCTCATTCTTATGAGGTTGCATTCCATTAGGTCATAGATCTATTGATGGTAGGGTTTATTTCAGTTTTTCCCTCATGATATGTACTTGTTTACCTCCTTTCATACCTTTCAGTCATGATTCATGCTCATTTTCAGTTCATTACATCAATTACAAAGGTTTTCAGTCTCATTAGGTCTTAGGGTTTCCACCATGGTCAAAATTCAGTGATTATTTTTAATAATGGTCAACAAGGACACGAGGAGTCAATAATGATCAGAAAGTCATAATTTGATAATTTGTAAGCTTAAAAAAGTTCCCACCTCAAAATAGTTTTGAGGTGAAAACAAAGCATTTGTATTTTATTTTTAAATTTAATGTAATTTTCATGTTCTCATATGTAATAATGGTTCCATGTTGCTCCTGCACATCTGGTGAAGTACTGCCACTACAAAAAATCAAAAGAATTTGAGCATCAGTCCACCAATCAAAATAAAGAAACCAAGCATAAAAAATAGAGTATTGGAAAAAGCAGATAGACATTATAAAAGTGGGTTTTCACCAAAAAAAAATCAAAAAGTGAAAGCTATATAAAGCCATCCTTCTATTTGTCATTTCATTATGCTAGTGTTGAGGTTCAAAGTGCCAAAAGGAGAGCTAAGGATCGATTTCAAGCAAAATTGGGCAAATGCAAGTTAGCCATTGCTTTTTTGGAAAAAATTGAGTGGCGCTGCGCTTTTTAGGAGGGCACTGCGTTTTTGAGCTAGTGTTGTGCACCTGGTAGCATTTCTTTGTGCAAATTTACATATGCGTTGCGCTTTCAGAGTGGTGTTGTGCACCTGTGTGAGGCGCTGCATTTTTTCCCAGCCAAGCCCAAATTGTTCCCAAACTGCTAATTCACCTCAAAAATTTTAGTTTCTCTCTCTTACAAGTAAGTTCATCTATCACATCTTATGTTTTAGGGTTTTGTTTGCCAAGTTTGGTGTTTTGCATTCTTAAATCTAAAACCTTAGCCTCTAGGGTGAAACCCTAGTTTTCCTCATTTCGTTAGTGGTTATATACCCTATCTACTTTCCATTATTCCCTAAACCTCATTCCCACATACCATATTTCCTAAATCCCATTCCCCTCATACATTTTCCCTAAATTCCTACTTACACTCTCCATTAACCCTACAAACCCTACCCACTCTCCCTAAAACCCTACTCATCCCTAAAAACCTATTCACTCATCATACTCTCACATATTTCTTCATCTTCACTTTGTTCATTTCATTCCTTCACCTTGTTAGAGCCTAGATTTGCCTCAGGCTGAAAAGACAAGGTTCTAGGTCCACATCAAACCACGCTCAGCCTCGTAGCTAGCCCTACGAGGACAGGAGAGGGCTCTCTCCGGGTCAATCTCAGCGAAAAATGATTCAATGGGGCTTGAGATGACTTCAATTGGGAACTAATTTTAGGCTAGTAAGTAGATATGAAAGAGATAATTTATTGAATGACTGGATTTTCTGGGCTGTATGGGACAAAGGACAGCATGAGCTGGGAAATTAAATCAAAGACACAGAGTATTTCGTGAGGCAAGATAGGCAGGAGGTTTAGCAATCAAACTGAAATAATATGGAGTGGAAAGACTGTTGAGAAGCTGAAAAGGGCATACACATGAATCCTTTTCAAACAGAAGAAGATACACAAAGTATGAATGCTTTACAAGGCAGAGCATAAACTGGATTCTACCTTTCTTACTTAAGAGCATTCAACTGGAAATGATTATGAATGAACTGTAAAACATAACAGGATACATATGAAACAGAAGGAAGAAACATATGCTAAACTCATACCACATGAATCTCATGAATCAGAGCTGCATCATTTCATTAATTCTCTGCCAAAACTGTACAGTGAAAGCGCTGGGTTTTTCCTCCACACTACTCCCAGAACTCCAACCCCTTACAAATGATTTTCAATACAATAAATAAACTCCACTATGAGAAAATAGATCGACCAAAAATGAGGGATTATTTAATCATCATTAACAAACAAAAGATGAAAAGCCAACCATCTGTAAAAGGAGCAACATTACATTTTCTACTCGAATCTGTTGACCAATGAAAAGGTGAAAATTGTAGGTGTAAATCCCTTTGAAATCGTAACTAAAGAGAAAAATAGGCCTCCAATCCTATTTCTCTGCTATGGTTGAGATCTTCAATTTAAATTTAGACGTTCGGTCTTTGACTGTTTCGATTTTCATTTTTTCTGTTTGAAACCAATTTTTATAATTAGCATCCTTTGCAACAGATCCATCAGTATTAACAAGTGCCATGAGATGCCGAAAAGAACCTTGTCCTTGAATAATGTTAAACATACCCTTTGAGCTAATTTAATTTGCAGCACAGACATTGTGATACTCTTCATCTACTACCTTTACTGTATTTGTCACTGGATCATAGAGGTGTTCACCTGTATCTCTTCTGCGTAAACATCTAAATATTGTAGCATGTATAGAGGCAACACTTTTATCCACCTTAGTATTATTGACCTTTGGAACTCTATGTTTGCCAGCTCGTTTACATAGGTGATCTTGAATCGCCCGGATATTACGAATGTACTTTAACATACTCGTTCTTTGCAGGATCTAAGGTCATATACTTTGCAACAAATTGTAAAGCGCTCTAAATGCTTCTCTTCATTTGAAATGTATAATTGATGGATGTCTTTTCATGAGCCCCATCAAAAAGTTTAGACTCAAATGCACACCTTTAACCACAACAGATTCCTTCCTTTCTTCCCATGCACTGATCATTCTGTCAAGAATTTCACTCACCATCTCACTTTGTGCCTTATACCCCTCAACAGCCATAGTTTTGTGTCCAACTATATCTGGAACAATATTAGCATAAAATCCTTCCTTCTCAAGATTCTCCGATTTGAATTGATCATCTCCCAGAGTCTCATTTGGAAAATGATACTCAGTTTTACTGGCTATATTTGAAGATATCCCAGGCTATCTGCTGATGGAATAACCATTTGGAGGCCGCTCTACAAATTTTTTAGCCTTCTTTTTAGCTTTTGCTTCAACCACAGCAACCGGATCTAAACACTCACCAGAATGATATGTTGAGGACCATGATAAAGGGTTTTCCTTTTGATCCACAAAAATCCTCATCATGTGGCATATTGAGTCAGTAGAAACAACAGTTGTAATGCCATGTTTGCTAGCTAATAATGAAGATAATGTCGACGTGCCACATCCACTAGTTCAACAAACAAGATAATCACTGATTCCTTATGCTCACGTATCATCAAAATCTCTAAAAGTAACAGCTTTAGATGCATCATGGTTGTCAAAGACAGCAACAAAACATTAGTATGTTTCCTAGGTTCACTACAAAGACGAGAATCAAATAAGTGGGTTGCTGCGTTTGATTTTTATTGAAGCTGTAATGAATTTTTGCCTTGGGGGCTCTGTGCGCCACGTGCAAGCCTAGTGCGCCGCACCTCGTGGATGCGTCGCGCCAGTGGAGAAAAGCATTGTGGCAGGAGGCCTAGTGCGTCGCGCAGCCTATGTGCGCCATGCTCTAACCCAATGCGCTGCGCGCACTGTAAACGCAGTCTTGGCTTGAAGATTCACAAGTTTTTCCCTCTCTCCACTAAACTTCAACTTCAATCGACCTCTTGAGTGAAAATGGCATTGATAAACATAGAAATATTTATATAAAGTCATAGCTTTGACCTTTGCTTTGTAAAGACCCATTTTTGTAATGTTGCAGAATTGGCATTTCTTCCCTTTGATTTTTTGGCTAAAACGATGGCTTTTTGGTTGATTTGTTTTGCAGGGATGGTGGCATTGAACTTCGACAAAGGATGAACAGAGGTTGCGTTTGTAGTACTTCATAACAAAAGACTTTAAAAATACATACTTATTACAAATAATTAATTTGACGATTTCCTCTTCAAAACAGAGTTTTGAAGAGGAATCATCCTTGAGCATTATTGATAATGAAAATCTGAACCTCCCTCTGGCCTGCTGGCATTATTGGGCTCTTTGAGGACTAAATCAGTTAAATCCTAGACCTAAAAATATTATAATAACTCTTTGCTGACAAGAGGCCAAAACAGGACTATGAATGATTTCAAAATTGATTCGAAAAATAGACCTAAACCAGCAGGTACAAAGCATGAGGGGAAATGACTGACAAGACCCTTCTGTCAGATTATGGCATGCCCCTAGCAGAATGCAGATGATCGAGCTAAATGAGACACCTAAAAATGAAATGCAATAAGAGAAATGATCTATGACGGAGGGATGACTAGACCGACTCTAACACACCCTATCCAAACATCATCCATATAAAACCATAAACGTTCACAGCCACAGAAAAACAATGGAAAGAGACAGTGAATATGACCATGAGGAAGAGACAATTATCTGAGCCTCCCTCTGGCCTGCTGGCATTATTGGGCTCTTTGAGGACTAAATCAGTTAAATCCTAGACCTAAAAATCTTATAATAACTCTTTACTGACAAGAGGCCAAAACAGGACTATGAATGATTTCAAAATTGATTCGACAAATAGACCTAAACCAGCAGGTACAAAGCATGAGGGGAAATGACTGACAAGACCCTTCCGTCAGATTATGGCATGCCCCTAGCAGAATGCAGATGATCGAGCTAAATGAGACACCTAAAAATGAAATGCAATAAGAGAAATGATCTATGACGGAGGGATGACCGGACCGACTCTAACACACCCTATCCCAACATCATCCATATAAAACCATAAGCATTCACAGCCACAGAAAAACAATGGAAAGAGACAGTGAATATGACCATGAGGAAGAGACACTTAGTGACAGTTCCATGGAGAGACATAAGCAGTAGAGGAAGCCTCATAAAGGAGGAAGAGTTATCAGAGAAGAGCCTATTAGTTTGAGGGAGTTACTAGCTTGTCCACTTGCCATTTCTTGCTTTAAACACCAGTCATGCTTTAATTTTTGTGAAATGATAGAAAGAGTCAGATTTTATCATGATTTGGCTAGGTTATTTGTGACTCATTTGCACAGTAATGAAGTAACCCTTGCCGGAATAACCTTCACCATATCACTAGCTGTCATCTTAGAGGCTACAGGAATTCCAGATGTGGGTGAAAATTGATACAAAGGTCAAGAGATTGATGAGGAGTACTATGAGCCTTACATCAAGGCTAGATACAAAGACAAAATGAAGAGAGTATTACCCTTCAAGTCTTTGGAAGACAGGTATGCCCCATTGATGAAAATAATTATCAAGTACTTCACTTATGAAGGTAGGTTCTCTCGGTTGTATGCCTATCACATTAGACTTCTCATGCACTTCACTAGAGTAAAGATGATGAATCTCCCTTACTTCATGTTTAGAAACATTGAGAAGATAGCACATATTGTACAGAGGAAGCCATACCCCCAATAGTCAAATAGCATTTACCATTACTCTTTGATCAAAATCATTGTCCTTCACCTGAGCCTCCTTAACATGCCATGGGAGACTTTTATTTCTCATGAGATGTTCAAAGGCCCACAAATATTTTCATCAGTACATCATGAAGAAGGTGGACCTTCAAGCCATGAAAAATTCAAAGAGACTAAAACTGTTGGAGTGCCAGTGTTTGTGACATACAAGAGGGGTGCTAGGAAACTTTTTGCAGATGCTAGGCAAGTATTATCTTCACAAGGTGTGGAAGGGGTCTTGCCTTCATCATCAGGCCACATGCAAATGCTATCTCCACAAGGTGTGGAAGTGGCTTTGCCTTCTTCTTCAGCGAAATACGTACAGGTTGAGTAGCAAAGCAAGGGCAAGGGAAAGGTGCAAGAAGTGATGATCAGGAAAGAGATTTCAATCTTGTTGAGCATGAGGAGCCACAACAACACTTTACTCATCATGGAGTTGACATTATTGATTTGGAAGCTCAGGATCCGAAAACTGTCAAAGACATTATCATAAAGGAACAAGAAGTTGAAATACAATCCTTGGAATATAACTTAGAGAGAGCTAAGTTCATCATCAAATATTTAGAGTAGGAAAACAAACAATTGAGTGACAAGCAAATCCTCATGGAGTTACAAATGATCAAAGAAAATAGGCAAAAGGCCAAGGAGGCTCATGTCAAGCTGACTTCAATTGAGCAAGAGATTGAAAATGATATGGAAAATTTCTTGGGAGGGTCAACATGCACCTTTAAGGGCTGTTTGAGAAGGACAACAGGGATAAGAAGATGCTTCACCACATGGCCTACCATTACTTGACCCGCAACAAAATTTGTAACATAAGGATCATGAAACTTAAAGCTAGGTTCAGGAAGGCTTTAAAGAGAAAAAAGGAGAAAGATAAGTTGAAGATATTAGCTAAGGCCTCACTAGCCCATCAAAGTAGCTGATGGTGGTGTCCCATGCCAAAATTGGGCAAGTTTTGATGATTTTTTTCATTTTCCAAATTTTGTAATTTTCAAAACAGAAAACTAGCCTAGAAGCTTTTCCTTGGAGCACTTTTTGGAGTAAAAGTTTATATATTTGGATTCAACATGATGATATCATTCATCCCAGAAAATTTCAGAAGTTTTGGAGCAAAACTAGGTCACCAAAACGTCCAAAAGCTACCAAAAAATGACCTCTCTGCCTATTTTTGGACACACAGAAGCAGCCTTGGGAGATTCAGGTTTTGAGGGGGAAAATGACCTCCAAATGAAAAAAATCAAGTTGTTCCAGAAACTATACTAGAAGACCTTTCCAATGAGCCATCTTGGGCTAAATTTGGCTAAGGGGAAGGCCTCCAAAAGTGGGTGGAAAGCGGCATTGCACTTTTGGCTAATGGCGCTGCGCTTTTGACCAGTTTGCCAGAAAATCAAATTTTCGCCTACTTTCACTGCAAGTTGACTTTCTCTCTCTTCATGGATGATTTTATGATTGTAATTAATGACTTGGCATGTAAATGTAATAGTGAAATGATCTTAGAGGGTAGATTCATCAGTTTGAGGTGGTTTTGGGGTCAATGAATCAGTTTCCATGCTTGTAGAGGCATGTTGTTCCACTGCCTATATTCCTGGTCCCTATTTGGAAATTATTGTAACAACTCCTTTTCTCTTGGTTTCAACCCCTAATGGCTAGAGTAGGTGGTTTTATGTCTATATTATGTATTATTTATGTCATTAGCAAAGGTTGGACCCTCTTGGATGCTCTGAGCTACATTATACACCTTTATCAGCAGTTTGGTAAGGAAATAAACCAAGATTTGCAGCTATTTTTATGGGATACTTGTGGTATGGTGTATTTTCATAGTTTCTTCTTCTATTATTAGTTTTTTCACATGTTTTATGTATGTCACAATCTAATTCATTGCTTCTAGCTGAATGATATTAAGATAGATAGGTAGAATTCATTGTTTACAGTGTTATGCCTTGGGAAGCCATTCAGTTTTCTATGTTTTCTACTGTTTGAGAAGGATACATGATCTTTGAATGCCATCCTCAGCTCCTCACTAGTCTTAGACCTATAATCTCACTCAATTTCAAGTGCCAAAGCACCTACCTACCTCGCCCCATAGAACACCTTGCATCCTGACTTAATTTCCCGGACCCAAAACTGCCTGGCTCCATTTGATCCAGCAAAAAACCCAAAAAAATCAATCAAAAACCCTAGAGCTACTATACCTAGCCTAAAATCCATATCTGATCCAGTCATCTTGACTAAGATTCACAAGGAGAGAGCCCTCTCCTGACCTGGTAGGGCTAGCTACCAGGTTAAGCTTGGTTTGTGGTTATCCTAGGATTGCCTTCTTTCAGCCTAAGGTCAATCTAGGCTCTAACATAGTGGTGACCATACTGGGGAAGAAAATCTCATTATACCCCAGTACTACTAAGAAGTTCTAAACTTTTGGATGATAAGTTTAGAATTCATTAGGCTGAAAAGTGGAAAGTTGTAAAGCAATATAAAAATCTTGAGAACTTTGAACACACTGGCTTCAAGAAGATACACCAGGTCTAATCCTAATCCCGATCCTCCTCCTGTATTTGAAAATCCTAATCTCATTCTGCGGATACTCAGACAAGAAAGTTCACCAAGTCCTAGACCTGTTTTTAGATCTCATTCATGCCCCGTCGAGTGGTTGTTCCTTGAAGATCTCCCTTTTGACGAGTATTTTGGTCTCTCTCTGTTTAGAACCACATCTGATAGTGAACTGTTGGACATAGTCTTGGATCTCGAATTCACCAAAGAACTTGAAATCCAATGAGCCAAATTGTTAAGTAACCGAAACGTTCAGAATTCCCCTCAGTCGTCCCTCACCACTGATAGACTCTTTGAACTCTCTAACTCGGCCTCAACATCTTTTGTCTCATCATCATTTTCCTATATTTCAGAAAAGCGTCCCTCATCTTCATTCATACCTTCACTCCCTCATCAGCCTATCACTACCCCTCAAACACCCATCACCTCTGTTGCATCAACTGCCCTTGTTGTCATAAATCCCCTTGTTTCCCTAGCACCAGTTTCAAATCCGCCTCGAGTCGTGGCTGCCAGATATGCACCTCTCGTTCTGCCTCAAAACTTGGATGATATGCCTACTGATTACCAAAGTAATATACCTCTTTTAGATTCCACTCAAAGTATTACAATGCAGCAACATGTTGACAGGATGAATGACTTCTTTGACCTTTATGAGGTAGATGCAGAAAATGTGTCCATGAGATTATTTGTATAGAGTTTTGGAGGTGAGGTCCGAAAGTGGTTCAGAGCATTACCAGTGGCCTCTATCAATACTTTACCAGTTTTGCATAGAAAATTCTTGGATCGGTGGGAGGTAAAGAAAAACCCACTTCAAATTCTATCTGAGTATGAAAATATCAAGAAGAAAGTGGGTGAAAGTGTGCATTGTGTAAGGTTCAATGCAGTTTATAATGCTATTCTGGCTGACATTAAACCACCGATGGGGTTAGTATTGATCAAATTTCCAGACGGTTTCGATGTTGATATGGCATATCAGTTGTGGGAAGAGATCCTACTACACTTGAGGATATGCAGAAGAATGCTATGAGTGTAGAGGAAAATCTGCTGGCCAAAAGAGCAAGGATGAAAACTAAAAATAAAGTGAATATAAAGGAAGAAACATCTTCCTCAAATGTTAAGGAAGATAATATTCTTTGGAAAATTGAGAAAATGTTTGACCGGTTGATAGTTGAAAACAAGCCTGAAACCACAATTAGAAATCTAGACTTTAGAGGACAACAACAACCCCAATTCAGGATTAAACAAAGGGAGCAAAAGGTACAAGATCAGTCGTCACAAAAGCAGCAGGTCAGAACTCCTTTGTAGCAAAACTATGTGCATGGAATAGAGGATGAAGATGATGATGATCTAGTGGTAGAGGTGAATCATTTCTTTACTACTGATGGTTTTTCCATCTTTCTCACGGAAGATCAAGAATATTCGGAGGTCCTAGATGCCCAAAGGGATGAAGACTACATACTAGCAAATGAGGTAGTTTTGGAGGATGAGTCAGATGATTATCAACGAGGATATATGAATGCATTGACATCACAATAGAAATAATATTCAATGAGAAGCAAAGATGTACCAGTTAGTCCAGTTCAAAAGAGAAAGGAAGCGCAACCCAAAAATGACTCTTCAAATATTTAGAAGAAAGGGAAAGAGCCTGCTGTTTCGACTTCCAGCAAAGGACCATCTGCAAATAGCATTGCAAACGAGAAGAATAATCAACAAAGTGTAGCAAAAGAAAAAGTTGAAAAGAAGGACCTTCCACTCAAAGAGGTAGATAAAGTTACAACTTTTCATTTACAAAATGAGATTTCTAAATTAAAAGTTTCAATTCCTTTGACCGAATTAATTAAGAACAACAACTATAAACACCAAGTGTCTAAAATTTTTCACATAGATCCTTTATCTGATATGGTCAATGTGGAAGATGATCACCCTAAGCTCATTTTTGGCCCTGCCTTAGAAGGTCAGTTTGAGGATATTGAAGTTCCTCCATTCTATATAAGCCTTAGACTACACGAGTATGTCATCCACAATGCCATGTTTGATTCCAGAGCTTCCCATAATCTGATGCCAAAATCCATTATGGAGAAACTGGGCCTTGACATTACTCGAAAATATCATGGCCTGTATTCTTTTGATTCTGGTAGGGTCCGTTGTATTGGTCTTATCAAAGACTTGGTCTATCTTTAGACCAAATCCCGCCCAAGAATGTTCTGATGGATGTGGTTGTCATGGACATTCCACCATCGTTTGGTATGCTTTTGTCCAGATCGTGGGGTGCAAAGCTTAAAGGGACTTTACAACTAGATTTCTCCTATGCTACCATTCCCATGTTTGGTTAATTGAGAAAACCATACAGGAGGAAGAAAATGAAATACATGATTACAAGCAAGGAGAAACCACTTAATCATCCAATTAATGTTGTACATAAAGATTTAGAGTCATTTGTACTATATACAGATAGTGGTTTGAATGATGTTGATAGTCAGTTAGTTGAAGTAGAAGATGTTCCAAAGATTTCAGAAAATTTTAGAGCAGCCCTTGATCAAGAAAGACATAAAATTGCAAGTACTTCTGAGCAGTCTACATATCGGTAGCAGCAAAAAGGCAGTGAACAACAAAAAAATGAAGAGATCAATAAAAGTAAGAAAGAGAATGAAACCAAAATTTTAGCATTTAGAAGAAGCAGGCCTATGGAGCATGGATTTTGATGGAGCTGTGGGTAAGGATGGTGCTGACATAGGGATTTGGATTCGCAGCCCTGCTTTCCAGCCAAATAAAGTTCCTAGTAATGTTAGAATATGTTCATATAAACTGGCCTTTGAATTTTCTAACAATGAAGCCAAATATGAAGCGTTGATTGCAGGTTTGAAAATTCTGAAAAAGATGAATGAAAAAAGGATATTAGTCTATGGAGATTCAGAGTTGATAATCAAGAAAGTCAAGGGAGAATATCAAGCTAAACACCCACGGATGAGAGCATACCGAAATGCAGTTTTGGATATCTTACATATGTTTCTAGAGTATACTTTTCCTGTAGTACCTCGTGCTCAAAATGTTATTGCAGATTCACTTGCCATGGTTGCAAGTAATCTGAAGATTCCAATGAATTCCAACAACAAGTGTGAGATCCATGTCAAACACCGCCCTAGTGTTTCGGACAATTTAAGGTATTGGCAAGTGTTTTGAGATGATAAGGAGATCAATACCCTTTTACAGAATGAAGGAAACTACAAGGATGCTTCCATAGATGTTGACTATGATACTGATAAACTGGAAATTGAGGTGAATCAAATGGAAATATTGCAGCGGAAAGACAATATTATTCCTAAAGGTCTCATACCTCTAGAAGAACTTTTTGATCAAGATGATGTGGCTAGAAAGCCAATATTGGTGCCTACAGACAAAAGGTGTTGAGGATGTTAATCTTGGAATAGCAAAGAAGCCCAAGCTTGTGAAATTGTCCAAAACATTGTCTCCTGAGGTAAAGTCTAAATATGTTAGATTTTTATCTGATTTTTCTGATGTGTTTGCTTGGGATTATTCAGATCTAAAGGTTTACGACAAAGACATAATTCAACACACTATTCCCATCAAGCCAAATCAAAATCCGTTCAGACAGAAGCTAAGAAGAATCAATCCTAAGTTGGTGCCTTCCATTGAAAAAGAGGTGAACAGATTATACAAGGCCAATATGATTGCCCCAATCAGATTTTCTGATTAGATTTAGAATCTTGTTCCAGTAAGAAAGAAGACCGGGGAATTCGGATTGTGTATCAATTTCTGGAATCTAAATAAAGTATCATTGAAGGACAATTACCCGCTGCCAAAGATGGATCATATCCTCCAGAGAGTAGTTGAAGCATCGTGTATGTCACTACTCGGTGGATATTTAGGGTATAATCAAGTTCTAGTGCATGAAGATGACTGAGATGAGACTGCATTTACCACCCCTTGGGGAAATTTTCATTATGCTAAAATGCCATTTGGTTTGAAAAATGTTGGATCCAAGTTTCAGCGTGAAATGGACAATGCTTTTGCCAATGAAATGGATGTATTTCTGGTTGTATATTTGGATTATTTGACAATGTTTTCAGGTTCAGATGATGAGCATATTCACCATTTAAGGATTGCGTTTCAACGATGTAGGAAATTTGGGATATCACTCAATCTGAAGAAAAGTCTCTTTGCCATGGATGAAGGGAAGCTGCTTGGTCATATTATCTCAAAGGAAGGAATTTGCATTGATCCTTCAAGGGTAGAAGCAATTCAGCAGATAGATTTTCCCAAGAACAAAAAAGAGATACAAGATTTTAATGGTAAGATGAATTTCTTATGTAGATTTGTACCCAATCTAGCTGAGCATTTGAGAGAAATTAATAATATGTTAAAGAAGGACAACGTGGTAAAATGGATGGAAGATGCTATGAAGTCATTTAATCTGGTAAAGTATGCTTTATCTACAGACCCAGTTTTGATTAGTCCCAATTGTACACAAGATTTCATTTTATTCTCATTTGCATCTGAGCATACCATGGCAACAGTTTTAATACAAAAGAGAGATCAGCTAGAAAAGCCCATTGCATTTTTCAGCAGGACCATTAGAGATGCTGCCTTGTGGTACAACATAATTGAAAAATAGGCTCTTGCTCTTGTCAAATCTTTGAAGGACTTCAAAGTATATATTCTGCACTCACACATCATAGCATACGTTCCTAACGCAGTAGTTAAGGATGTGCTGATAAAAACCGATCCAGAAGGAAGGCGGGGAAAATGGATTGCAGCAATGTTAGAATATGATATGGAGATCAAGCCTACAAAGCTTATCAAAGGACAAGGCCTGGCAAGGTTAATGGCAGAATCAAATCTGCATGCTTTAGATATAAATCTTATCATAGCCATGTCAGAAGATGAAGAAGAAATCTCCCTGATTCAAGTTTCTGAAATGTTCCTTTAGTCACCATGGTATTCAGATATAGTGTATTTACTTTAGCACCTCTCACCACCTCCGGGGATGACAAAGAACAAAGGTAGATCTCTCAAACTTAAAGCTGCCAAATTATGCATTTTGAATAATGCCCTTTATTGGAAGGATCCGGGAGGGGTTTTGCTGAATTGTTTAATTGAAGATGAAGCCCAGTAGGTGATGAGTGACTTTCACAAGGGTGATTGTGGTGGTCACTTGTTTTGGAAGACAAAAACAAACAAAATATTAAGAGTAGGCTATTATTGGCCAACCTTATTTTCATATGTGTACAAAACAGTCATGAGATGTCATGAATGTCAGGTGTTTCAAGGTAAAAGAAAAGTGTTGCCTCTTCCTCTGAAACCAGTTGAAGTCAATGCACCATTTCATTAGTGGGGGCTCGATTCTATCGGGGAAATCCATCCAACATTGTCGACACAACACAAATGGATCCTAACAACAACCAACTATTTTAACAAGTGGATTGAAGCAATTCCAAACAGATACGGTAATCATCCAATTCTTGGAATCAAATATTTTATCTCGTTTCGGTTGTCCTATTAAAATCATCACAGATAATGCAGATGCATTCAAATCCAAGAAGATGATCGATTTTTGCAGCAAGTATAAGATTACTTTGGGTCATTCTACAGCATATTACCCGTAGGGAAATGGTCTGACTGAATCATCCAATAAGTCATTGGTGAACATCATCAAGAAGACACTGGAAACAAATAAGAAAGGTTGGCACAAAAAGTTAGTTAATGCCTTATGGGCTGACAGAGTAAGCCAGATCAAGTCCATAGGTATGTCTCCATTTGAATTAGTTTATGGCATTGACACAGTTTTTCCAACATCTCTTGTGGTTCCAGTTGTAAAACTTTTACAGGAGGCTGGCAGTGAGGAAGATGATTTTCAGAGAAGAATAAATCAGATGATCCATTTACAACAAACAAGGGAGGAAGTTTTCCAAAACACCTTCAGATTACAGGAAAAAATCAAAAAGATCTATGACCAGAAAACAAAAGCAGAAAAATTCCAGCTTGAGGATGTAGTGTTGCGGTGGGATGCTAGGAATGAAGATAAAGGCAAGCATGGTAAGTTTGAAAACTTATGGAAAGGACCCTATAAGATTGCTACATATAGAGGACAAAATGCATTCCTGCTAAAGGAAATGGATGGACAAGATTGTTCAGGAGGGCCAGTCAATGGTAGGCTCTTGAAGCGCTACTTCTTCTAAGGTGATTTCTGAAATCATGATGTGATCATTGTATATACCATTTTCCTTTTCATTGCAAGATTTCAAAGGTACGCAGTCATTTCAGCTTGGGGCCCGAGGTGAAGGCTATAAAGTTGAGTGATTTGTGTCTATTGGTGTGTTTAATTCAGTTTCTAGTCACAATTTGAGTCTTGAGTCATTTTTCATAGTGTCAGTTTCAGTCTTTGAAGTGTCTTGACCCCATTACCCAATGGATGAGGCACTAGTCTACATGTTCCTAGAAATCTATGGTTCTTGGCACCTCTAAGGAGCTACCATCCCCATTGGAGCCAATGTTAGTGTTAATGTTTTCACACTGCCATCAGTGATCAAAATTTATTCTTTTGCATTTTGTACTAGGAGTCCCATTCTGATGAGGTTGCATTCCATTAGGTCATGGATCTACTGATGGTAGGGTTTACTTCAGTTCTTCCCTAATGATATGTACTTGCTGACCTCCTTTCATACATTTCAGTCATGATTCATGCTCATTTTCAGTTCATTACATCAATTACATAGGTTTTCAGTCTCATTAGGTCTTAGGGTTTTCCCCATGGTCTATTGTGTGTGGAGCATGATTGTTCAGAGGTCTTTGTTTCAGCCGGATGTATACCCTAGGAAGTTTGTACACCCCTCCACGTGAGGGGGACTTGTCCCCCCCGCGGGGAATCAGGGGGGCCAATCCCCCCTGGCTGGGGGGTCTGGGGGCTAGCGGTCCCCCGGCGGGGGCTCAGGGGCAGCGCCCCCGAAGCTAAAAATAGATGTAAAATTGCCTTGTAAAAGTATAGTAATTTCTAGTCAATATGAGCTGTTCATTAGGCAGATGATCTGATGGTAGAACTTATGTTTAGTTTAGGATTTTTTCCCTAGAAGGCAACCCCTCTCTTTGTATGAGGGCATTGTATTTGAGGCTGAGATATAGATGTGTATATTGTGAGCGAGAAATAGAGAGGTGAGATTGTGAGAGAAAACAGAGGATATTACAGTGGATCTGCTGTAGGTTGTGTCTCTTCATTTTGTTGGATAATAGAAAGGAAGGGCTGGCTGTTTGGGGTGGACGTAGCCCAAACTGGGTGAACCACGTATATCTGTGTCTCTCTTGTTTTATGCATTTTCTGTGTTTACATTTCTGCAATATTTTATGTGTTCCATTGCTCCGTAATATATAATTTTATAACATGGTCAAAATTTAGTGATTATTGTTAATAATGGTCAGCAAAGACATGAGGAGTCAATAATGATCAAAAAGTCATAATTTGTTAATTTGTAAGCTTAAAAAAGTTCTCACCTCAAAAATAATTTTGAGGTGAAAACAGAGCATTTGTATTTTATTTTTAAATTTGATGTAATTTTAATGTTCTCATATGTAATAATGGTTCCATGTTGCTTCTGGACATCTGGTGATGTTTCCAAAGTACTGCTACTGAAAAAAATCAAAAGAATTTGAGCATCAGTCCACCTATCAAAATAAAGAAACCAAGCATAAAAAATAGAGTATTGGAAAAGGCAGATAGACATGATAAAAGAGGGTTTTCACCAACAAAAAATCAAAAAGTGAAAGCTATATAAAGCCATCCTTCTATATGTCATTTCATTATGCTAGTGTTGAGGTTGAAAGTGCCAAAAGGAGAGCTAAGGTTTGATTTCAAGCAAAATTGGGCATATGCAAGTTAGTCGCTGCATTTTTGGAAAAAGTTGAGGGGCACTGTGCTTTTGAGGAGGGCGCTGTGTTTTTGAGTTAGTACTGTGCACCTGATAGCATTTCTCTGTGCAAATTTACACAGGCGCTGCGCTTTCAGAGTGGCGCTGCGCACCTGTGTGAGGCGTTGTGTTTTGCCCAGCCAAGCCCAAATCGTTCCCAAACTGCTAATTCACCTCAAAACTTTCAGTTTCTCTCTCTTACAAGTAAGTTCATCTATCACATCTTATGTTTTAGGGTTTTGTTTGCCAAGTTTGGTGTTTTGCATTCTTAAATCTAAAACCCTAGCCTCTAGGGTGAAACCCTAGTTTTCCTCATTTCACTAGTGGTTATATACCCTATCTACTTGCCATTATTCCCTAAACCTCATTCCCACATACCATATTTCCTAAATCCCATTCCCCTCATACATTTTCCCTAAATTCCTACTTACACTCTCCATTAACCCTACAAACCCTACCCACTCTCCCTAAAACCCTACTCATCCCTAAAAACCTGTTCGCACATCATACTCTCACATATTTCTTCATCTTCACTCTGTTCATTTCATTCCTTCACCCTATCCCATCATCATCCATATAAAACCATAAGTGTTCACAGCCACAGAAAAACAATGGAAAGAGACAGTGAATATGACTATGAGGAAGAGACACTCAGTGATAGTTCCATGGAGAGACATAAGCAGTAGAGGAAGCCTCATAAAGGAGGAAGAATTATCAGAGAAGAGCCTACTAGTTTGAGGGAGTTATTAGATTGTCCACTTGCCATTTCTTACTTTAAACACCAGGCATGCTTTGATTTTTGTGAAATGATAGAAAGAGTCAGATTTCATCAAGAGTTGGATAGGTTATTTGTGACTCATTTACACAGTAATGAAGTAACCCTTGCCGGAATAACCTTCCGCATATCACGAGCTGTCATCTCAGAGGCTACAGGAATTCTAGATGTGGGTGAAAATTGGTACAAAGGTTAGGATATTGATGAGGAGTACTATGAGCCTTACATCAAGACTAGATACAAAGAAAAAATGAAGAGAGTATTCCCCTTCAAGTTTTTGGAAGATAGGTATGCCCCATTAATGAAAATCATTATCAAATACTTCACTTGTGAAGGTAGGTTCTCCCAGTTGTATGCCTATCACATTAGACTTCTCATGCATTTCACTAGAGTAAAGATGATGAATCTCCCTTACTTCATGTTTAGAAACATTGAGAAGATGGCACATATTGTATAGAGGAAGCTATACCCCTAGTAGTTGAATAGCATTTACCATTACTCTTTAATCAAAATCATTGTCCTTCACCACCTAAGCCTCCTTAACATGCCATGGGAAACTTTTATTTCTCATGAGATGTTCAAAGGCCTACAAATCTTTTCATTAGCACATCATGAAGAAGGTGGACCCTCAAGCCATGAAAAAGTCAAAGAGACCAAAACTATTGGAGTGCCAGTATTTGTGACATATAAGAGCAGTGCTAGGAAACTTTTTGCAGCTGCTAGGCAAGTATTATCTCCACAAGGTGTGGAAGGGGCTTTGCCTTCTTCTTTAGGAAAACATGTATAGGTTGAACAGAAAATGAAGGGCAAGGGAAAGGTGCAAGAAGAGGAACTTAGTGATGAGCAGGAAAGATATTTCAATCTTGTTGAGCATGAGGAGCCACAACATCACTTTACTCATCATGGAGTTGACATTATTGATTTGGAAGCTCAGGATCCGAAAACTATCAAAGACTTTATCATAAAGGAACAAGAAGTTGAAATACAATCCTTGGAAGATAACTTAGAGAGATCTAAGTTCATCATCAAATATTTAGAGTGGGAAAACAAGCAATTAAGCGACAAGCAAATCCTCATGGAGCTACAAATGATCAAAGAAAATAGGAAAAAGGCCAAGGAGGCTCATGTCAAGTTGACTTCAATTGAGCAAGAGATTGAAAATGATAGGGAAACTTGGATTGAGAGGGTCAACATACACCTTGAAGGGCTGATTGAGAAGGCCAACAGGGATAAGTGGATGCTTCACCACATGGTCTACCATTACTTGACTTGCAACAAAATCTGTAACATAAGGATAAGGAAACTTAAAGCTAGGTTGAGGAAGGATTTAAAGAGTAAAAAGGAGCAAGATAAGTTGAAGATATTAGCTGAAGCATCACTAGCCCATAAAAGAAGCTGATGGTGGTGTTCCATGCCAAAATTAGGTAAGTTCTGATAATTTTTTGCATTTTCCAAAATTTGCAAGTTTCAAAACAGAAAACTGGCCTAGAAGCACAGTGCCAATGGCGCTGCAATTTTCCCTGGAGCACTTGTTGGAGGAAAAGTTTATATATTTGGATTCAAAATGATGGGAGCATTCATCCCAAAAAATTTTGGAAGTTTTGGAGCAAAACTAGGTCACCAAAAGGTCCAAAAGCTACCAAAAAATGACCTCTCTGCCTATTTTTGGACACACAGAAGCAGCCTTGGGAGATTCAATTTTTGAGGGGGAAAATGACCTCCAAATGTAAAACTTCAAGTTGTTCTAGAAACTAGACTAGAAGAGATTTCCAATGAGCCATCTTGAGCTAAATTTGGCTAAAGGGAAGGCCTCCAAAAGTGGGTGGAAAGCGGTGTTGCACTTTTGGCTAATGGTGCTGCATTTTTGACCAGTTTTCCAAAAATCAAATTTTCGCCTACTTTCACTACAAGTTGAATTTATCTCTCTTCATGGATGAATTGATGATTGTAATTAATGACTTGGCATGTAAATGTAATAGTGAAATTATCTTATAGGGTAGATTCATCAGTTTGAGGTGGTTTTGGGGTCAATGAATCAGTTTCCATGCTTGTAGAGGCAAGTTGTTCCACTGCCTATATTCCTGGTCCCTGTTTGGAAATGGTTGTAACAACTCCTTTTCTCTTGGTTTTGACCCCTGATGGCTAGCATAGGTGGTTTGATGTCTATATTATGTATTATTTCTATCATTAGCAAAGATTGTACCCTCTTGGATGCTCTGAGCTACATTGTACACCTTTATCAGTAGTTTGGCAAGTAAATAAACCAGGATTTGTAGCTATTTTTATGGGATACTTGTGGTATGGTGTTTTTGCATAGTTTCGTCTTCTGTTATCAGTTTTTCACATGTTTTATGTATGTCACAATCTAATTCATTACTTCTAGCTAAATGATATCAAGATAGATAGGTAGAATTCATTGTTTACAGTGCTCTGCCTTGGGAAGCCATTCAATTTTCTATGTTTTCTACTGTTTGAGAAGGATACATGATATTTTCATGCCCTCCTCAGCTCCTCACTAGCCTTAGACCTATCATCTCACTCAATTTCAAGTGCCAAAGCACCTACCTACCTCGCCCCATAGAACACCCTACATCCTGACTTAATTTCCCAGACCCAAAACTTCTTGGCTCTATTTGATCTAGAAAAAAACCGAACAAAATCAATCAAAAACCATAGGGCTACTATACCTAGCCTAAAATTCATATCTGATCCAGTCATATTGACTGAGATTCACAAGGAGAGAGCCCTCTCCCGACCTGGTACTGCTAGCTACCAGGTTAAGCTTGGTTTGTGGTTATCCTAGGATTGCCTTCTTTCAACCTGAGGTCAATCTAGGCTCTAACAAGTACCTAGAGAACCCATTAGTGAAGGAATATTCTTCCTGGCCACCAACATTTTCCAAAACTTCATTAGTGAACGACGTCGTGAAAGGATCATGCACACAAGCATCATTCAATTTCTTAAGATGTACGCATATCCTTATTTCATCCTTCTGCTTCTTCTCCTGTACCACCATTGGGCTTACCCAATCAGATTCTTCTACTGGTTCAATGATGCCTGCCACGATCATCTTTTCTAGCTCTAAGTAGACCCTTTCCTTATACTTCAGATTAAGATGGTAAGGTCTTTGCTTAACTGGCTTTGCTTCAAGCTTCAACGTGATTTTCATAACACCTAGGCCTCTGATTATCCCTTTTAGATCCGTAAACCTAGAAGGGAACAAATCCTGGTATTCGTGGAGCAATTCAGTGACCTTATCCACCGTCGCATCATCCCAGTAATCTGCAATATTCTTGAATTTGGGCTCTGCCTTCGTACCAATATTTACCTGTTTCGTTTTTAGTTGCATAGTTATATTAGGATTCTCAATCTACGGTCCTTCAACCTTGCGGTGACCTTCTGTTTCAGGGATGTTAACTTTCCACAGATCCTCATCTTATTCTTCAATGGTTACATTATAACATTCCAACGCATGACTCAGCTGAGTAGTCCAATCAAGTTGAATAAGGTCCAAGGGATCCTACGGTATCCTAAAGATTGCTGCTTTTACTTCTTGTAGTGCCTCATCATTACAGTGAAACCCATCTTCAAAGATAAATGTAATTATGAACCCTTCGCTCAGAATATCCCACTCACCTGTACCATGGTGGAGCTCTGTTTCTAAGTACCAGTTCATCTTGATGACATCCAGGGTGTGACAAAACAAGTGAAACAATTTAGGTTGGGGCTTCTCTCCATAAGCCTGAGCCCATTTGGCCAAGTGTGCATGCGGATCATCCTGCCCATCATATTTGTCTGTCATTCATACCTTCGGCTTCCGAAAGCATGTTCTCATCATCCTCCTACATTCACACCAATCATCAAAGCTACCCATGTGCATAACCCACCACCTTGCGGGCGTAGCGCATAGTGCCCAGTCCAAAGTTTGGAAGCGCTGCTTCTCAGGTACCTCCCTCTCAAATGCATCCAAAAATATATCTACATCATTCAGGCCATAATAAGTAGGTAGATTTCTTACCTCTAACGACATACATCATAGTGACCAGTTCATCATGTTGCATGTTGGGCATGGAATCCTCCCAAGGCATGTTTGGGGCTTAAAGCCCAAGTTTTGACTGAATCTTTTTGTAAAAGCTCCATGAATTGCGGGCGCGGGGTGCAAAAGTATGATAGAGTCACAGGGTTGTCCACCCTAGTTTTTGTAATGTAATGTCGGTTGGATAGACCTGCCCATGGTTCATGGAACATGGGATTGTATAAATAGAGCGAGGCTCTAAGTGTAGAAGATAACTAGAAAAAGAGAAATAGAATAGGAGCATGAGAATTCTAAGTGATTGAGTTAAGGTGTAAAGTGCATCTGTGGGTCGTAGAGTAGGAGAAGGCTCTGCAGCTGAGTGCACAGAGGCCTAATAGTCCGTAGCTGAGTGTGCGGACCCTTGCAACTAAGTGCGTAGGGCAGGTCAAGTCTATAACTGGTGGAGAATCAAAAAAGAGAATTTTTGCTATAATTTTGTGTATCTGTTCCAAGGTTAATGCATGATTTATATAATTTGAGAGTATACTATTTATTTACTACGTGAACTTGTATGAATGTTTTGTGTTTCTAATTATAACTTAAGACATTCAAGTAGGCAAAGGTGCTTAATTAATACTGGAAGATAAATAAGATCTCAGGTACTAGCACAGAGCGTGGCACAACCCCTGGTTAGGGCTGTACAAAGGCAATGTATCAGGTTGTGAGGAACAGAAGGTGTGTGAAGCAGCTTAAGAACCAGTCAAACCTCTCAGACATCTCAAGGGTGCAGAAACTTGGTTTTAGCACCCTCCCACACTACTTCAGGTGAGACCTTAGTCTGTGCTTTGCGGACTGTTGCCGAAAGTGCCAGTAGTACAGGGATTTGTTTGGCTAATTAACTCAGAACCTGGGTCAGGGACCAACAAGCCAAGAAATGGTTCCATTGCTAGGACTAGGATCTGCATAGAGATGTTTGATGTCATATCACTAGAATTCGAAAAAGAAAGGAATTGAAGAGTGGTTGGATAGAAATATTCATCAATTCACAGCACATGAAAATAGGAATCCACAACTACCAAAGGGAGAGTGGTTAGATTGCTAATTGTATATAGAGATCCACGAAAGTTTCTTTGCATCCTTCCCTACTGATTTGTACGAGTGGATTGCGAAGCTATCAGATAGCCAAAGAAGGTGTAAACTCAACAAACCTATTATGTGGACTCTAGAATTGGTGCACAGACTAGAAGCATCGAAAGATAAGATCGTGCATGTTGTCGATCACTGGTTGGATTGAGTCATAGGAGGGTTCACCACTTAATTCGTGGTAGATACTTCAGTGAACTATAGCGAGGTAGAACGATGCTTCCTCAAAGGATCACGAGGTAAGTACATTAAATCTTTGAACAATTGGATTAAAATGCTACTGTGTGAAAAACAGGTTATGCGAATAAATTGATGTTTGGGGCTACATGGAGTGGGAGGATCTACATAAATGAAGGTAGCATAGAACTAGAGACTAGCCCCTTGATTACACCTCCATGAGGGGGCGAAGAAGAGCTTGCGAAGGTTTCACCAAGAAGTGCGATCAACCTGATAAGGCAAAGAATTCCGCACATACCACCCCCACCCACACCACCACCAATTTCATGATCTTCACCCTTGACTTCGATCATACCACCTCCACCACCACCATGAAGCAGTATGGCTAGCGCAATAAAGCTACTAGTGTTTAAGGGAGTAGGGAATGAATATCTAGACCAGTTTTATTTTGTGATAAAAGCTGTATGGGAATCACAGGGTGTCACGGACAAAAATATAAAGAAGGAAATGTTGGTTAGTGCTCTGCAAGATCATGTGCTGACTTGGTACATTAAGAATTCCAATGAAAATTCGAATGCAGCGATAGTGGATATCCAAGCTATGCTAAACAAAGAATTTAACAGGCCAAAATCAGAGGCACATTCGATCATCAGATTCAAGGAAATCACAATGCTACCAGGCGAAACCCCGTGGGAGTTGGATCAAAGAATGAAGTGCAAAATTCGCGAAGCGAACATGACACTAATAGATGGGAAACATTGTGAATGGTTTGTAGCATCATTAACACCACATTTATAGACCGCGTTGTCGCAACAAAGGATGACCACTTAGGCTAAGGCTTTGGAGGTCACGATGAGATTACATGAGACTCCGATACAAGTTCCTAACCCGGGAGTTCAAAAGATTCACGCGCAGCTGAAAAAATTATGCCTGGAGATGCAAAGTTTGAAACAAGATAGGAAAACCCACCTAGAGATGTACGATGAGATATGGTGTGTAAAATGCAAGGGACAGGGGCATGACAAGGACCACTTTCTGGTGTTCGTGAATCACCTTGCAGGAGGAGTGCCAATGCCACTAAGACCAGAGGCACAAGCAGGACCAAGCACGACACCTACATTGTGGTGCACGATTTGTCAGATAGGAGGAAAGAATGCTACAAATAACTACCATCTATTACAGAAGTATACGTACAATTCCCAACAGTTGTTTTTGTAATTTTTGCAGATCAGTAGGACACGATGAGCGCACCTGTAGAAGTTATGAATTGATGATGGATCAAATTCATACCTACAAAGTTCAGGCCGAAGCATGGGCCCTCGATTAAAACACAACAATAGCATGCACCAGATTTTAGGGGCGCAGATGAGGTCGAGGTGGAGGGGAACCAAGAAGAGGTCGCAGACAACTTATATGTTACAATTGCAGAGGACCAGGGAATTATGCACATGATTGTATGAATCCAACGCGACCATCATGCTTGTATTGTACATTTTTTGATCATGAGACAGAGGACTGTCCAACACTGATAGCGAGGTTACGCGATGAAGGAGCACTCCAACCTCCCCCAACCTAGAACCTGCAAATGATGAGGTACAAGCCACGCGAGGAAGACCCTAACGTAAATATCATGCTCTAGAGTGGTATTATGACAGGGGATGACAAAGATAAGCAACCCAAAGAAAGTACTTGGGTTCGATAGGCTACAATGAAGGAACTAGAATTTTATTTGGAGCGCGCTAAGGAAAGCTTCAGGGAAGCTAAGAGGAGCTTCACAAAAGCCTCCACTTCAGGAAGTAAAGACAGTCTGGAGCTGAAAATGGACCCATCGATGCTCACTATGTTCTTGGAGACATGCATGAAGTTGTTGTGTGAAAGAAAGGTTGTAAAGGGGCTCGGGAAGCACACGACATGAATAGGAAGGGAGATGAGATTAACCATGCAGATCAGGGAATATGAGATGGACCAAGTGATTCTGGGCCTAGGATCAGACGCGAACATCTTGCCAAAGCAGACATGGGAGCGCATGGGCAGGCCTGCACTTCAATGGTCTCCTATCCAACTGCGAATGACGAACCAGCAAAAGATCCTACCTATGGGGAGAATGCAGGGAATCACAGTAGATATTGAAGGAGCGAGCGCGCTAGCAGATTTTGAAGTGATAGAGATTATTGATGAAAGCAATCCCTATCTCGCACTATTGGGAATATATTGGGCCACTGACATGAATGGAGTAATGAATATAAAGAAGTGCAAGATGATCTTTGAGAAAAAGTCTCTGCGCATAGTGGTACCTTTAGGCCCTGCAGAAGGATCATGCTACACAGAACCAGTGCATGAACACAACAACGATGATGATCTGGACTACATCTACAAGATAACCATGTGGGAGAAAGAGTGAGTAAATCCAACCGTGGATGGCGGAATCTCTTGGGAACGCGAAAGCTCCTGCACATCAGATTCTGACGAGGAGATTGAACGATGGAAGAACCAGTTACATGAGGTAACCATGCTCAACTGTAACATGATGACAAGGTCGCTGCATTGTGTGGTAATAGAGGTAAGAGATTTGCCTACGTATGGCAAGTCGAGAGAGATGGATGACTTCCTAAACAAATTTGAAAGAGAAGTACCGAAACTGGAGCGTCTCGATGCTCTGAAATGGGTACTGCACACTACGCCCATAAGATTGCGGGTACTATTGTGGCCAGCAACAACCCCCCTTTTATTTAGTTTTATTACTAATACTAAATAAATGGGGACCCTTCTTAAAAATAAAAAGTAGAACTTATATTCCCCTTTGAATAAAACATACTATCATAAACTTAGGAAAATACCCACAAAACCCAAAAGGACTACAGTTTTATGATAAGTTCGAGTAAAATCATTCTCTCAATAATAAAGCATCGCATCGAAAAGGGTAATGGAGGACACCATATAAGCAAACTAATAAAGTTGCAAAATCGCGATGCGAGATCGCTCACCTTAAAGACCCATCGCGCATTGCAGATTTCATATGCTGCAAGTATCACTTAAGGTAAAATATCCTGACCCAACGATATGCAATAGGGCATCTCGCAAATCGCATCTTGCAGAAAGATGTGGTGATAGATGATTGTTAACATAACAAATTAACGATATTGCAAAGCAAATCACAAAATCGCTTTATCGCAGATCTATCGGGCTCATCGTTCAATAAAGTTTTTTAGTAATTCGATACCAAGTTATGCGCATTAATGCCGATTTAATGGGTTAGTTGATGGTCATTAATGAGATAAGATTTAGATCTGATCGAAAGGTCGTTTCACGTAGGGTGGTATATTTTATATGATTTCAGCATTAAGAGCTTTCCCATCACCTTATCTCTTATCATTACTCTTTCCTTGTAAATTAAAGGAGTGGAAACTAGAAAAATATACGCATCAGTGTTCAGAGTGTAATGGGAAAGAAGGGAAAAGCTCCGGTTGCTGAGGACAAAGAAATGACGCCCTTATACACAGACGTCACCTGTAACAGAGACGCCAACATAACTACTTGGGAAGGCATGTACAGTCTACTTAAAGAAGAAAGTTCCAGAATTATGGAGGTTAAAGCAACATCAGACTCACGCGAGTCATCTAAGGCATCGATCACAGAACTTGCATGGTCATTCTTGCACCAGATAGCGACAAAACCTAAGATTCTTCCATACACAAACATGATTAAGTGGGTACTAGATAGTGTTGATATATCAGACAAACAATTCAAGACTTAGAGCCAAGAACTCATTGGGTCATTCACTCCACAATATTAATGGTTTATGTATCATCTACCAAAAACGTGCAAAAGGCGAAACTGGCACCAGGGAAGCCCAGATCAAGAAATGGAGGCAGTTTCCAATGCTTGATCGCTAGGCAAAACCCCTTGAGAAGGAAAGCCTCTGATTTCTCAGTTGCCTGTAAGATCGGAAAGCTGTGGGAAAAAGCGCTAAAGGCTAAAGGCGAAACCCGCACTCTAAAACCAATGGTATTTCTTGGGGATATTCTTAGGTGGTATGCAAATTTCTGATTATTTGGCTTAGCATCTAGAAAAGTTGGAGACAAAAAGCTAAAGAAAGAGTAGAGTCCATCAAGAAGTTAACCAAGTTGAATTGGGATTCTTACTGGCAGTACTTGGTTAAACCGCACAGTCAATGCATGACTCTCAAATGCCTTACGAACTCTGCCGAGAAGATAACGCTAGCACTTGCTGACTCTATTTTCGCAGGGCAACTAAAATCAGAGGTCGGCCAACCGACGCTCCTCAAGCTAATGCTAAATGCTTGCGACCTTAGAGAACAGATACATAGATAGTTAATTTCCAGATTTAGTTTTAGTTTTGATTTATTTTTGCCTTAGATGAGGACGGTCATTTAAACCCCCTGCTATATTTTTGTAATAGACTATTTTTAGTATTTAGTTAGTAGTATTTTAACCCCTCTCATGCATTTATAGAAGGGTTCTGAAATTTGTCAAAAACATTTCCTCAGAACATGCACTTCTGCACCCTCGAAGGAGGTTTTGATGAATGAATGGAACGAGATTTATTGATATCTGTGTTTAATGTCTGCTACTGAAATGCACTTTTGTACTCTTAGTAGATGTTGAATTAAGAAGAGATAAATCTATATTGCTGAAGCTTAGGAGTAGAACTTGTTATCAATGGTACTTTTATCTCTTAATGATTTATGCTTATGTGTTAAAGTGATATTTATGTTTAGTTATTTATATATGAAGGCTTGAATGTTTGAGTTATCATTTGGCACTTTTGTACGGTGATGACTATTCTATTTATGCTTAATGTATGAATGACTTATTATGCGATATGCTTCTCACATTTTTTTCAGCTAACTTTTTATATGAAACAATTCATTTTTATCGAATTCTTTTCTCGTAGCAATTGAATGATCTTTATTACCAATTGCTATTAGAAATTATTTTAGATCGCATAACTGAAAAGTTAAATCCTAGGTTAGTTTTAGAATTAGATATTTTTGTTCATTAGAATACAATTGCACATTTTAAATTAGACTTAGATTAAAATCATTTTACTTAGAAATCATTAGAACGGAAATATCAATTCTCATCACACACACAAATTGGGAAACTGGTCCCATTATCCCCAGTCAGACCCACCATCCCAAATGGAAAAGGAGCTGCTTTCAAGGTCTGGACCGGGTGGGTATCCCCCTTGTTGTAGACCCAATTTTCGGGGCTTCAACATATTTGGCGCTAGAAGGAGGGCCTTGAACTATGAATGGCTGGTAAATCCAAAATCTAAATACCATTATGAGAGTAAATCGCCCTCAACATCTCCCCCAACTTCTCCTTTGCAGTTCGAATCTTTAAATCTTGAGCGAGAAGTTGATAAAATAACAACCACTGCCACAAACCTGAACATTTCAGAGAAATCCACTATTGAACCTCCTGAAGTTGAGCCTTTGATTCATAAACTTCAAGGATTTTCCATATCATCGCAAAAATATGAAATATCTCAAGGTAGTGTGACTTCGCAATACAATCCTTCTCATCCTCTTACTAGATTACAGAGTGAAAAGTTCAGTATTGAACCAACTGAATTACCTCTACCTAAAAGGAAAAGAGAAAGGAAGTCACCTAAAGGGTCTGATAGTGAGACTCTTTCATCATCATCATCCATCTCGACTTCTCCACTGCGAAGTCAACCATCCACCCTTCCACTTCAAATTGTTGTCCACCAGACTACTGGAACTTCAACATTTGCTTCTCAATCATCTGGAACTGTAATATCCTTATCTTCCCAACCGCAAGTAACATCTTCTGCGCTTTCATATGTTAGTAGTTCAACGATGGCCCAAACCCCATGGAATAACCCAGGGGCAGTCTTAATGCCTGTGCCCTTGAGTCAAATACCAACCCATCCTGAAAAATGGCTGCCTAAGTTTAATCCTGAAGCAGGCATGCTAGCAGAAGAACACATAAACAAATTTATGTTATCTGTAAATCTAAATGGAGTTAATAATGAAGATGTTGTTGTCTGGCTCATCCCTTACACTTTACAAGGAGCAGCCGGATCCTGGTATTTTTCATTACCACCAGGATCCATCACTAGCTGGGATATTTTCCAAGAGAAATTCTTGACTAAGTTCAGTGATGATAGATCTACTACGACATTGATCAATGATCTATCGAATCTTAAGACTGAATCTACAGAACCTATCAAAGATTTTAACTCACGTTTCAACAAGCTTTTGAATAAAATTCCTACCGCTTCCAAGCCTAGCAAAGAAGTTTGAAGCGAATGGTAAATATCTGCTTTACCATCAAACATAGTGATCTTCATTGATAGGGTTGCCAAAACAACATTGGCTGATAATAATGAAGGAAGCAATAGCGGTAGAAAAATGTATCTTAGCTTTAGAAAAGAAAAAAGCTGTCAATCAACGAAAATCTAAGAAGGTTACTTTTAGAGATGATCATAAGAAAAAGCAATCAAAAGACCCATTTGATTTAGAAGGATCGCAGAAAGTCTTAAAAACCATGTCTAACGAAATGGTTGACATTAAGAAACAAGTAGCGGAGACTTCTTCTAAAAATCCCTAGAAGCCTTATAGAAAAAATCCTTCAACTGATTCAAAGCCGCACAATGATATAACAAATGCAAAATCAGAAGGAGAAGAAGAGGAAGTTTCTAATGCGGAACCTACTGATGAAGATGATGTTGTAGAAGTACAAGGAATATGGGTGTTATAGACATTTTTCTGCCCTACAACCCCAAGCATGAAATGTCCATAAACCAAGGGCTCCTAAGTCCCTAAAAGTGTTGTTCTAACCCCTAAAGGAACAAGGTCAACAGATTACAGCTTCTCCCAGAAGTTCTCCATGAGAAACTACTCAGAATTGGTCAAAACAGGATCATTGCAGCTGCTCCACTGGCTAGGTGCGTTGCATCTCACCCAAATACACTGTGAGGGTGCGTTGCATTTCAAAAGTCCCTTCTGTGGGGTGCGATGGGCGAGAAATGACAAATGGCAGTGTCATTCCGCGAGGTGGAGAGGCAATGGAAGCTTCCAGAATCTTCTCCTGTGACACTTGCCTCACTGAATTCGACCAAGGATGAGTAAGAGGCCCTCAGTCTCCAAGTGGAAGCAAGAACTATCAGAGAGAATACACTAATCAAATCACAACTTGACTCATCCCCCTTACAGATATCTATATATGGATCCCTCATCCCAGAGATCCAGAGGCTGGAATTTTGCATATTGTAAGGAATTGCTGTTGGTTTCTAGAGACAAACATCAGATTGTTGGGTGATCTAAGCTTTGTTTGAGGTGAAGAGGGGCTTCTTTGCTGGGAGGTTGGTGCTGGGTCGGAACAACTGGTTGTAACTCCTCCTGGATATTTTCTTGTTTATCAATAAAAGCCATTTGAGTTTTCCTCCATGCTTTTGTATCATTGATGCTTGTTACATTTGTATGGTCAATTTACATCTAATCCTAGATTGTTTATGATTATAGATCCATGTATTTTTATAGTGTTATGCTTCTGTGATCTTACAGGTACTTTGTGAAGCTGGGCGTGCAAGGGAGCAGGTAGCTGGGGACTATCAAAGAAGAGAGGGATCGAATCGAAGGATTAGCGCAAGACAGAGGTTGGTCTTTCTGTTCCTCTCTATCTATAATTCATAAAGGAAAAACATAAGTAGTTTTTCTCTGTTTGTTTCTAAGGCAGCTGTCACACCTTAGTGGGATAGAGCAGTTCTATATAGACACTTTTCCCTGTAACAAAATGGCGACTCCGCTGGGGAGATAATTAGTTTGTTTTTTTATCATTCTTTGTTGTTTGTTTCATAAACTTATAAGTAGCATTCGAAATGCATTTGCCATAACAAATGCAAAGTAGATAACTGCTGCTTCAATCCATCCACTGGATCTGTTTATGATTTAAACAACTGATTCACAAACTATCTGATTTCCCTTGTGATAGCTCTTAGATCCTCAGATCTACCCCTGATTGTTGCATTACTGATTGATTTTTAATCGGCCAAAAACCAAGAACGGAACTGCAAACTGTGACCCGGAACTCGAACATAGTCTCGTTTCTGGCCCAGCGCAGGTACTGTTCAGAGATTCTGAATTTCAGCGCACTTCCCGAGTGGACAACCTGCGTTGCATTTCAGATTCTCTGTGTTACAGGTGCGCTGATCAGACTAGCTCTGTGCAGTTGTGGCTTCTGTGATTCATTCTTTCCAGTTCTATTCTTGAATTTTGCTACCTGTGATCAGTATATGTCTGTTTGAAACCCCTTTTCTTTGCTGTTATTCTGCCTCCTTTGTACAAAAGAACTGTAGATGTTTTTGTGTGTTTGTTGAGTTGTTTACAGTTCTCCTTTGCAAAAGTAGCATAATCGTACTGTCGCTCTTTGATTTGAAACTATCGCAAGTGTCGATTTCAATCGTAGGAAAGAGTTTGATTGCTGTTGATGGTCGATTATCCTGTTACTATTGCTTTTGGTCTGAATTTGTAATTTTCTAGTGTCAAAAACAAGTATTCATTTCAAAATCGTAAGGTGTCGTAATCGTCTCCATTTTTTATTTCGAAAAGAAGCTTGTTTATATTTGTCGCTTGAAAAGAAATTCAGATTTGTACATCAAATTTCTTTTTAGCATCCATATACTAAGAAAGTCGAAAAACAAATACATGCATGTGCATTTGCATATAGACAGTCTGATTGGCTTGATTTAGGAAAGTGCATTTAGAGTGTGCTCTTTGCTCTTTGTGAAAAGATTCTGTCTTTCTTTTCCCTAGTAGCTAGGATTTTCATTGCATAAAAGAGATAAAAAGTTTATTTATCATCTTAGATCGCATTTTAGGAATTACATCTACATCTCGTGGTGAACCCGAAAGGCAAAATTCATAAGCAAGATCAACTTAAAATAAATTCAATGAATCTAACAACGCTTTGGAACTTAACGCACAACATTTAGAGGTCTAGGCTAGAGACGTATTCCGGGGTCGTAAAGCCTGGTAACTATTGTTCTCACTGATGGTTGGGTGATTCCTCCACTCTGAGACGATAAGTGCCAGTACGGACTTGTGATCCCACGTACCGTCGAGTATATTTTGGGAGACCCCAATAGGCTTAATCCTTTATCCATAGGAAGCCGTGTTTGTCGCCCTATCGATCGCAATGCACTGAACACAACATTCGGGAAGATTGACTACCGTACCGTAAAAAGTATTCTGCAGTTTTGCGATTGGTTTGGTACTCCCTCTACCTAGACTTCCAGAGTAGTCCCTTTCGTTCCTTTTCAGACTCCTTAACGGAAAAGGTCCATCTGAGCACTTGTCACTTCAGGCTCATTAAAAATCGAAGGAGACTAGAGTCATCTTTTGTTTTTTCTTGACTCTTAAAAATTGAAAAAACAAGTTGTGTCAAAGCGTCTAAAATTTATTTTAAATGGAATATTCATTACCCTTTCCTACGTTGATCTTGGGTTGAGAAAATGGAATCCACCAACCAAGGGATTCCCCTTAGAGGAAATCCTAGTCCCTTCTCCTCTTGGGGAGATGTTGGTGCACCCCATATGGCCACATTGTCGCTTCCAGGACTGACAATTGGTTTACCTGTATGGCTCTTCTCAACCTCTGTCGTTCAGAACACCACAATTCCTGAACAATCGAATAAGCAATTAGATGAGTCCAGAGTTACCCACCAACCTTCTACTTCCTCTAATTCTTCCTCTCCTCCTTCCTCTTTTCTTGATGGGGCTGGTAAAGCCAAAATTCAAGTACCTAAGGAGAAGAAGGAAAAGAAGAAGAAATAGAAGAAGAAGAAGTAGCCAAAAGCGAATGGGGGCAAACGAGTGTCGTCTAGCGAAAATCCACACACTGCACCGACCAAGCCTAAGTCGCCATGTGTCATTTGCAAAGGAGACCACTATCACAGAGATTGTCCTTGCATCCCTTGGATCTTAAGGGACTGGTCTCCTCGTTTGCACAACCCGGTGTCGTCAACCTCTGATGATCATGTTGAAAACACACCGTCAACTAGTGAAAGTGAAGCCCCAGGACAAAAAGGAAAATATAGATTTCCTTGTAAACTGTGCGAAGGCGATCATGCCATCCACCGTTGTCCCTTATTAGACGAAGCTAAAAGAGTTTTGGATGATCTTCCGGTTTCACCATTACAACTTCCTCCTGGATATAAAAAACTCTTGCTGAGTCCATCACTAGTTGAAAATCCAGCTGGCCCGCTCAGGTGGTCGGCCGAAGCATCTATCACTGAAGATAAACCATCTGAACCCATACCAGATGAAAGTAAAAAGGTGGAGGTGGCAGTTGACCCGGTCTTGCCTTCAAAGGTTCCATCTTTAGATGATACAGTCACTGAAGAGAACAAGGATGACACCGTCCAAATTCTTTTCATAAGCACAGACTCCAACGAACATGGGGGCAATTTACCTGTTCCTTTACCGCAAGAAGGAAGTTTTTCAGAGTCATACCCGACCGTCTATTCGGTCCCACCTCCAAGCAACCTAGTTGTCTCCTTCGACTGGAATCAACTAGGCAGACCCCGTTTACTAGCTAGTGTACCATTCCGAATCATTGTTCAAATATATAGAATGGCTATGGCTGGTACCATCATAGATGAGGGGGCTTCTGTGAGTATCCTTTCCTCAACTGCTTGGAAAGCGCTTGGTCCGCCATCGCTTTTGCCTGAGATGAGAAATCTAACAGGCTTTGATAAAGGAACCAGTCGACCGTTAGGGATCCTTCTCGATGTGTCCATAACATTGAGAGGGAAAACCATTCACATGAACGTAATGGTAGTTCAAGGACCCCTGGATTACAATCTACTCCTTGGACAAGACTATATTTATTGCATGGGAGCAATTGTCTCCTCACTCTTTAGAGTAATGTGTTTTCCACACGAAGGAAGAGTGGTCAAGCTCGTGGAACAGCTTTCATTTCCCGGATCATACAGAGCAAATAGTCATATACCATCCCTGAATGGTCTTTTCACGCAAGAAATGTCTCAATCTCCAGTCCGTCCTCCCGATGAGCGGGAGTGATTCAGGGGAACATGAATGAAACCCACGGGGCATGCACCGTGGTCTGCTTCGGCAGGAAAACTTCGGGTATAGGGTAGGTTTCCGTGGGAGAATATGACTAGTCTGTACCCCCGTCCGTGATTGGAAGAGGGGGTTATTCTAGAACAAGATTCTCTTGTCAAAGTTATGTGAGTGGAGTAGCTTCCTTCACTCACCTTTGTCTATTTCGGTAGACATCGTCGGAGAAGTGTTTTGTTTGCGCTGTGAATAGAACAATCTTTGGGTAACCTGTAAGAGGTAGGCCTCGCTCGGTAAAACAAATGTTTTAACGGACTAAAGAAGGGGTAACCTTGAAACTCTGTTTTATACCTGGGGGCATGCAAACCTTTTGGAGTGCAAGTGAAGAGTGACTATTTATTTTTTAAATTTTTAGGACCTCTAACCCTTTAAACTCGTAGGATTGGTCGTTTCCTAACTTGCATAAAGAAATGATGTGGGGCAAAACTCTAAAAGTTGCCATTTTATATGAGACATTTTTATCACAAGACTGGATTAATCGAGCAGTTTTAGCACATAGTTCAAGCTCGTTAAAAAATAAACATAAGACATGAGCAAATGTTTCCCCCTGCGTTTAAGATCGTTAAAAAATGAACTATTCCCTGGTAAATAACCATCGTGAATGTAGTACTTCAGCCGTTAAAGCCTTGGTCGTGTTTGCACCATCACCTCCACTTTTTCATTGGCCGATCATTCACCTCCATTTTATTGTTTACCCATTTTGAGGAACAGCTGCGAAGAGTGATTTCACTAGCCATCCTTGTGACACCGCCGTCATTGGAAAATTCCAAACCTTACCTGGAATCAGCTGCTACCCGTTTTATCACTCGTACCTCAAAAGATGAGTCTCTTTTAAGCTCTTTTCAACTGACTCGTAAAATATGAAAATATTGCCGAGCCATTGGCCTCTCCAGCTCATTAAAGGGACAGGAAGTGCTATCCCTCCTCTAGATTTTAATCTTTTTGGACCTGAGGGATTATTACACAAAAAGATCGAGCGCTTGTTTTGTTCGGCTCGTTAACATATCGAAAATCCATCCCTTCTGTATTGTTTTATACTTTTTCGGACTTAAGGGATTAGATGACAAAAAATAAATTTTGGAGTTACCTTTATATTCCTTTTTAGACTCTCTAAAATTGAAAAGGACCGAGTTATCTTTGTCGTTAAACTCGTTAAAAAGATTAATAGTGACAAACTTGTCTATAGACGAGAACGAGTTTCACTATCGCTAGGCTCGTTAAAACATAGCGATGGGTTTGACCGAAGGGAAAATTATAGAACAAGCATGCATATGTTATCCTCCTCAAGCTTGACAAAAATAAAGAGGTACTGGTCAGCAATGACTGGGGAAAAATTGGGAAGAAAACTCAAAGAAACCTTGTTTGTAGCAAGTCGCTCTTGAACATGACACTTCCGCTCTATGTCCGAGTTGGGTTGGGTTGTTTCATTCACCGGTCACATCACCATGGTCACGCCATACCATCCACATCTAGGGTTAATGCTACCGATCCACCACATCAGTGTCGCCGATATGTTTAAGAGAAGTCATTCAGAGAGTCCACCTATGTCTCACCCACTACCATACATTATACTCCATTCTTTCATGACCGCCACCCTGAACCTTATATCACCAGATCGTTTTCACCTCCATTAAAATCATTTGCTCCGTTCTGTGTCATTGATGTGGGATTCATTAAGGCCCTCCTATGACGGATCACTTCTTGTCGACATCAGCTCATTATCCAAGAAGTTGATCTAGGAACACCCCATTCAGTACTTTGAAGCTTGCATGCCTCAATGGCAAGTTTCTCACTCCCGACGACAGGTTTACATCAATGGCTTTCGACCGAAAGATTTTGCGTGGTGTTCGACGCCAAGTTCTTTATTCACACCACGTGAATTGTACTGCAGCACCTTGAGGGTCATTATCATTATCGGTGATTCCTCTCGTGCTTGTTAACAGTTTACATCATCGACTAGTAATCAAGCGATGTCTTTCCATGTTCGAATTCAGAACATTTCTCACATGGATCGACTTGTACTTCGAGTAAATATCAGATGAGATTGAAGACCCCGGATCTAGTTTCGTCCATCCGGGCTGCGATATATATTTAGGGAAATAAAGACATTAAATGTACATCATTGCAGCACAGATAATCATCCTATCAAAAGGATGATGGCTCTATCAGAATCATCAGTCTACACTCAGACGGTTGTCTGTCCTATGTACATGAAAATGAATTTATAAAGCTGAGCATGGGAATGCCCGCCTCAGCTAGATCATGAAAATATTATGAAGATAATGTATTGTATTGTATCTTATTACAAGTCTCCTCCAAGCATTGAAAGAACTTCGGATCCTCATAATAAAGCATTTCACCCGACACCAAAAGGTTAACGGCCTCATACTTTAGGGGGCAACTGTTATAGACATTTTTGTGCCCTACAACCCCAAGCATGAAATGTCCATAAACCAAGGGCTCCTAAGTCCCTAAAAGTGTTGTTTTAACCCCTAAAGGAACAAGGTCAACAGATTACAGCTTCTCCCAGAAGTTCTCCATGAGAAACTACTCAGAATTGGTCAAAACAGGATCATTGTAGCTGCTCCACTGGCTAGGTGCATTGCATCTCACCCAAATACACTGTGAGGGTGCGTTGCATTTCAAAAGTCCCTTGTGTGAGGTGCGATGGGCGAGAAATGACAAATGGCAGTGTCATTCCACAAGGTGGAGAGGCAATGGAAGCTTCTAGAATCTTCTCCTGTGACACTTGCCTCACTGAATTCGACCAAGGATGAGTAAGAGGCCCTCAGTCTCCAAGTGGAAGCAAGAATTGTCAGAGAGAAGACACTAATCAAATCACAAGCTGACTCATCCCCCTTACAGATATCTATATATGGATCCCTCATCCCAGAGATCTAGAGGCTGGAATTTTGCATATTGTAAGGATTTGCTGTTGGTTTCTAGAGACAAACATCAGATTGTTGGGTGATCTAATCTTTGTTTGAGGTGAAGAGGGGCTTGTTGGGAGGTTGATCCTGGGTCGGAACAACTGGTTGTAACTCCTCCTGGATATTTTCTTGTTTATCAATAAAAGCTATTTGAGTTTTCCTCCATGCTTTTGTATCATTGATGCTTGTTACATTTGTATGGTCAATTTACATCTGATCCTAGATTGTTTATGATTTTAGATCCATGTCTTTGTATAGTGCTATGCTTCTGTGATCTTACAGGTACTTTGTGAAGCTGGGCATGCAAGGGAGCAGGTAGTTGGGGACTATCAAAGAAGAGAGGGATTGAATCGAAGGATTAGCGGAAGACAGAGGTTGGTCTTTCTGTTCCTCTCTATCTATAATTCATAAAGGAAAAACATAAGTAGTTTTTCTCTGTTTGTTTCTAAGGCACCTGTCACACCTTAGTGGGATAGATCAGTTCTATATAGACACTTTTCCCTGTAACAATGGGACTTCATCCTTCCAGATGAAGAGGATCAAGAGGCATCACCAGTCAGTACCAGAAGTAGAAATCAACTCATTCCTCCACAACCTAGTCCTAAACAGAAAAGCACAAGCTCGGCATCAAAGATAAATTCACAGGAAAGAAATCTTCACCAAAAGCGACTCAAACAAGCCCAGTCCAATCCGATTCACCAACTCCATATAAAACACTGATCGTTTCTGATGAGATGGGGTATAATATCATTGAAGACATGAAGAAGACTAGGGCTAACATCACTTTTCATGAATTGAGCAAATTAAACATCAACAAAAGCTACTTTTGAAAGAGTTACAAACAATACTTATTGCACCTCTGCCTACCACTGTAATCTTGCAAGATTCTCATGAGATGGGAAGACCTCCAACTAATATGGCTAATAAAGTTGATCCGAACGATATCGCTTTAATTGGAGGTAGGTCAAGATTGCATACTCCCCCATTCCTTCTTACTTACGAAATTTTCAATAAAAACTTGCATAATTGTTTGGTAGATTCAGGAGCTTCATCTAATATCTTACCTAAAACAATATGTGCAAAGTTAAACATCCAACCTAAAAAATCTGCAGTACACATAGTTCAGCTGGACCGATCGTAGGTTGAAGTAATCGGTGAACTAAATCAAGTTACCATAAGGTTGTCATCTAATCCAAAGGTATGTCAAGTCATTGATATCCTAGTTGCAGACATTCCCGAATTTTATGGCTTAGTTCTTAGTAGGGATTGGTCTGAAAAGCTTCATGGATACTTTGCGATTGACTGGTCACATATGTGGCTCCCTTACAATGGTAAACCGAATTAGATAAAGGTTGAGCGAGAAAGACACCAAAAATATATAGTGACAGAATTCGAAGGAGAAAATGAACCTGTAGCATACAACAACAATATAATTGGCAACTATTCTGTTGACTCTTGCTTAGGAAATTTTAATGGTCATACTTCGCCTTACTTAGAACATTTTGTTCTGTCTCAAGTAGAAAACTTTTCTCAAACAAATAGTTCTAAATGTGTTAATTTTATAGATAGTCCTGTAAATAGATCTTTATTTTGGAAATTATATTTCTATGGTTCTAAGTCTAACGATGGAGTAGGAGCAGGATGTGTATTAGTTAGTCCAGAGGGAAACAAAACTATGTTAACATGTAGACTCGAGTTCGATTGTACCAACAACACTGCAGAATACGAAGCTTTAGTCCAAGGATTGTACAAGGCTATCGAATTAGATATCAAGTATCTACAAGTCTTCGGAGACTCTGGGATTATTATTAAACAGGTACGAAATACTATACATTGTCTATCAGGTCATTTAAAACATTACCAATCTTTAGTGCAAGATCTGACTGAACATTTTATAGCTTTTAATATTTCACCGATTCCCAGACTCTAAAATGCTAGTGCTGGCCTACTGGCAAAAGTAGCTTCCAATCTCATTCCCTCAGAAGACTATAGCCCAGATAGATTCTCAATTTAATTGATCTTTAGGCCCTCGATCCCTAATAATGTTACAAATTGGAGAATTTTCAACGATGATACTGATATTGTAAGTTTCCTGACATCGGAAGGATCTTACATTAATTAGATAATTGATGAAGACCAACATGACAAGAAGTTACAACAATAAAGCACTAATAATGCTATACCAAAATCTGTAGTCAAGTTGGAAGACCTATATGATTTGAAAGACCGATTTAAGACATCTACCAATTCAAAAATTCAGAGTTCAACTCTAAACTATGAATTACTAAATCTAGGAACGGATACCAAGCCACAGAATATCAACCTAGGTCTTGGCCTAGCCCCCAAAGAAAAATTAGCCTATGTTCATCTCCTGAAACAATACGAAAGTGTCTTTGCCTAGAACTACGATGACCTTAAGACTTATGACACTTCAATCATTAGACATACTATCCCAATGATAACTGATGAAAAACCTGTCCAACAAAAACCGAGGAAGATCCATCCTTATCTGGAAATCCAGATTAAATCTAAGCTCAACAAATTATTGAAATCCAAAATTATTTTTCCCATTCGACATTCTAAATGGGTTTCCAACTTGGTTCCCATCAGAAAGAAAAATGAAGACATTAGAATTTGTATTGACTTTTGAAATCTTAACAAAGCCTGCCAAAAGGATAACTTTCTCCTGCCTCCCATGGAACAATATTGCAAGCAGTTGCAGGATCGGAATTAATGTCCTTTTTATATGGTTTCTTCAGCTACAACTAGGTTCTGGTCCATCCCAACGATCAACTGAAAACCAAATTAAAAACCAAATGGGGTAGTTACACATATCAAATGATGCCTTTTGGTTTGATTAACACTAGTGCTACATTTCAAAGGGCCATGAATATTGCATTTAAGGGATTAGTAAACAAATTAGTAGTGATTTACTTGGACGACATAACTGTATATTCTAAAAAACGCGGTAATCACCTTAGAGACTTAAAGCAGATCTTCCAATGTTGCCAAAGGTATGGGATTTCACTTAATCCAAAAATGTCCTTTTTTGCATTAAGTGAAGGAAAACTTCTCAATTTATAGTATCAAAATATGGAATCCATATTGATCCCGATAGAATTAAGGAGATTTCCGAAATACCCTTGACTCATAACGAGAAAGCCATGCAATCCTTCCTTGGCCAGATTAATTTTGTTAAAAGATTTGTTCCAGACTTCTCAAGGATTATATCTCCCTTACAAACAATGATCAAGAAGAATTCACTCTTCAAATGGGGCCAAGAGGAATATGAAGAATTCAATTTGATTAAGCAAGCGATTGTTAAAGCGCCATCCTTAGCGACTCCAAATTTTTCTGATCCTTTCATTTTATATACATTTGCCTCTAATAAATCATATGCTGCGATACTCACTCAAGCCAATCAAGACAAGGTGGAAGCCCCAATTGCCTTCTTCAGTTCAAATCTAAAAGGGGCTGAATTAAATTATTCTGACGTTGAGAAACAAGCTTATGCTGTTTTCAAAGCAATCAAGCACTTCAGACCCTTTCTTCTTAAAACCCATACAAAAATCATAGTACCATTTCTAGCGGTAAGAAATCTCTTAGTACAAAAAGATGTGGGTGAAAAGAGAGCAAATTGGGTTACTGCCTTACATGAATATGACGCTGAGATTAAGCCAGAAAATATTGTAAAAGGTCAAGGCTTTTGCAAAATGTTGGTTGGAGCATCGCTTATTTCCGAAATACCATCTTCAAATTGTTGAAATTTGGTACCGGAGGACAGATGGTTCCCTTAGGCTTTGATCTTTGGCCTAGGGAAAAGTGTCCAAAAGAATTTAATTTTCTCCTTAAGTGACTTTATAATTTTATAAAGTTAAATCTAATTTAAAAGTGACTTTAAGTGATAAAGTTATTAAGTCTAATTTTAAAGTGACTTTTATAAAGTCAATGAAAAATTAGAAAGAAAAAGTGACTTTGGAAATAAATGACTAAGTGGGTCTTTATTAAAGTGGGGTGAATTAAAAAATAGAAAGTGAGATTTAAATGAGCATTTAATCTCAACCATTGATCTAAATCTATTTCAGCCATTGGATTTAGAGATCACCCAAAAACTTGTCACTTGGAGTTATATTAAAGGAGGAAAAGGAGGAAAAGGTCATTCATTCTTTCATGAGCAGATTGGGAGAAGGAGAGCAAGAGAGCAAGAGAGATTTCTGAGCAGGGAGGAGAAGGAGACAGCAGCTTGGCACACATTCCAAGGCAGCAGTTGAGCAGATTGGTACAGCTGATTCAGCACATAGTGAGAGGCAGATTTTTGCACAAAAATCGAGGAGCAGTTTGCTGATTTTTCTGCACACAAAACGAAGGTCGTACAGCATTTATTGCTGTCATGTTTGCTGTAATTTCCAGATTGTTGTGAGGCACGGGAAAGGAGATAAGTTGTAAATTTGCTTGCTGATTTTTTGCTGAATAATTCTCACTGTAAAAAGACAATTTTCAGAAATAAAGAAGAGCTCTCAAACTGGTTTTCCCCAAGAGTTGTAGGGGGTTTTTCCAGGGTCAAGTTGACCAAAAATATCAGTGTTTTAATGTGTTTTAATGGCTGTTTTTAATTGCTGATTTTTATTTCTGCAATTTCCAGCATTCTGAAAAATTTCCAGAATTTGTGTTTTCAGCCATATTTATTTTTTTTCAGTCTGTTAAATGTATGGTTATGGGAATGGGCATTTAACTACATGGGAGAAATAAGGTGAAACTGAAAACCGGGGTGGGAAAACAGAAATTTTTACATGGTATCAGAGCTTGAGTGCTGAAGGGCAGTTTGGGACAGCAAAAGGAAAAATTACAGTTGCTGATTTTTCACTCAGAAAATTCTAGCAAGCTGATTTTTTCATAAACAACAGTTTTATCTTTACTACAGCAGTGCTATTTTTCAGTTTTAGGACAACAGGATGTCATTGGGATTGAGGGTGGAGGATAGGCTGGATGGGCATATAAATTACAGCGTTTGGAAGGAGAGAATGCAGAGTATCTTTGAGGAGGCAGAAGTCTGGGATATCATGGTGCATACCGCACAGAACCCTGTTGTTGTGCCCACTGATGTTACTCAGTTGGCTGAGTATAAAAAGAAGAACAATAAGGGTAAGAGGCTGATTCTAGACGGAATCAAAGACCATTGCATTCCTCATGTGAGAGGAAAGAGCAATGCCCATGAGATGTGGACAGCATTGTCCAATCTCTACCGAAGTACCAATGAGAACCGGAAGATGGTCCTGAAGGAGAAGCTGAAGAACATTAAGATGGGGAATGATAGTGCAGCTGGATATCTCACAAAGATTACCAATGTGAGAGATGAGTTGGCAGCGATTGGAGAGGCCATTCCATCCACTGAGTTGGTGCGTATTGCAGTGAATGGCCTCCCCCGTTCATGGTTGAACTTTGCTGATGGGGTTTGTGCACGTGAGACCCTTCCCACATGGGAGAGGTTTTGGGATGATTGTATTCAGACAGAGATCAGGAAAGGACAGCTTGGGGCAGCCAAGCCAGTTGAGCAGGATGAGGACGTAGCACTGGTGGCAGGAAGCAAGAAAGGCAAAGGGAAGAAGCAGGCTTCCACAAGCAGTGGTGGGGGCAAAGGCAAAGGTAAAGGTAAACAGGGTAACTCACAGAAGGACTATTCCAAGGTGAAGTGTTGGAATTGTTAAAAGATGGGACACTATGCAGTTGTGTGTCTGGAGAAGAAGAAGAAGAAGGGGAAGAACCAGGACGTGGCAGCTTCAGCAGAGATTGAGGACTTTGTTGGTCGTTTTGACCGAGAGTTTGCGTTCACTATGTGTGAGTCCTCTAGTACAGGATCACCTGCCACACAGGTTCAGAGGGAGCATGCTTTTCCCTCGATTAGCGGAGCATCTTCAGGTATCTGGTATGTGGACAGTGGGGCTTCACGTCACATGACAGGAGTCCGGGAGTACTTCTCAGAGCTTTCAGGGAGTGGCACTGATATTGAGGTAGTACTCGGTGATGACAGAGTTGTTAGAGCAGTCGGGGTGGGGACAGTGACATTTCAGAGGGAGTCCAAACCTCCCTTGAAGGTGTCAGAGGTTCTTTATGTGCCAGGGATGAGGAAGAACCTCATATCCGTCTCAGCTTTGGAGGACAGAGGATATGAGGTACTGTTCAGGGGAGGACAGGTGTTGATGTATCCCAGGGACGCTCCAGCTGATTCAGCTAGAGTGATAGGTGTACGCCATGCAAAGGTGTACAAGTTTGCATTCCAGCCCCTTTTGGCATTGAGCAGTAGTACCGACAGCAGAGCTAGCAGTTCTGAGCTGTGTGAGATTTGGCATCGCAGGATGGGACACATGTATCATGGAGCCTTGAGGACATTGCGGGAGATCACTTCAGGTGTGCCAGATTTCAGTACTGATCACTTTGATACTTGCAGAGGTTGTGTGATGGGCAAGTTTTCCAAATCCCCTTTTCCCAGCAGTGACAGGAGAGCGACGGGGATACTTGATTTGATTCATTCCGATGTGAGCGGTCGGATGTCTCATGTTTCCTTGAGTGGATATGAGTACTATGTGTTATTCATTGATGATCACTCCAGGAGGACCTGGATTTATTTTTTGAAGACCAAGAGTGAGGTCTTCAAGCGGTTTCAGGAGTTCAGAGCTCTTGTGGAGACTCAGACAGGTCGAAAGATCAAGTCCTTGAGGTCGGACAATGGAGGAGAGTACACCCTTGGAGAGTTTGTTGACTATTGTGCGGAGGCAGGCATTAGGAGGGAGTTTACTGTTCCTTACAACCCCCAGCAGAACGGAGTTGCAGAGAGGAAGAACAGATCCATCATAGGGGCTGCCAAAGCCATGATACATGATCAGGGGTTGCCATTGTTCTTGTGGGCAGAGGCCTGCAACACAGCTGTTTACTTGCAGAACAGGAGTCCGCATTGTGCCTTGGGGCACATGACTCCTGAGGAGGCTTTCTCTGGGAAGAAGCCTGATCTTGGTCATATTCATATCTTTGGATGCATTACATACTCCTATATACCCAAGGAGAAGAGGACCAAACTAGAGCCCACCGCAGAGAAGGGTATCTTTGTGGGCTACAGTGAGACCTCAAAGGCCTTTCGGATTTACATTCCTGCACAGAGGAGAGTTGTTGTCAGACGGGATGTGAAGTTCGAGGAGGACAGGGCCTTTAGGAGGTCACGGGAGTTAGAGTATCTGGATCAGCCAGACCCTCAACAGCAGTTGAGTCAGTCGCAGGGATCCAGTGGGCAGGGATCAAGAGGATCCGGAGGTACATCTATGAGGATGTCAGGTCCATCAGTGAGCAGTGGCTCGCCGAGCCAGAGGGGTGGTGCTCCGGGCAGCATGCAGAGCAGTTCACAGAGCAGTTCACTAGGGAGTCCACTGATGGACAGTTCACACGGTACCTCAGCTTCTACAGGTTCAGGTGCAGGGAGGAGGACAGCAGACAGACAGTCAGGAGTTCAGGCTACTGATGGTGATGAGGAGGAGGAGTTTCATTCTCCTATGGGAGAAGCATGCTCAGGGAAGAGGAAGCCCAAGTGGCTTCAGGACACCTTGAGAGATGCCACATCTGTTGCTGAGCTGAAGAGGCCGGTCAGAGAGAGTAGACCACTTGAGAGGTTCTGTAGCTATATGGCGATGGTTACCAGCATCCTTGACTCTGAGCCTTCTAGCTATGAGGAGGCAGCTAGCCAGCAGGTCTGGAGAGAGGCCATGCAGGAGGAGTATTCTTCTATCATGAAGAATGATGTTTGGGAGGTGGTGCCGAGGCCTGAGGGCAAATCTGTGGTTACTTCCAGATGGCTTTACAAGGTAAAGCATGTTGCAGATGGCAGCAATGAGAAATTCAAAGCGAGGTTTGTGGCTAGAGGGTTCTCCCAGGTAGAGGGAGTTGATTATGAGGAGACCTTCGCTCCCGTGGCTCGATATACTTCGATCCGCTCCATTATATCGATAGCAGCAGAGATGGGTTGGAAGATCCACCAGATGGATGTGAAGACCGCATTTCTCAATGGCTTCATACAAGAGGAGGTGTACATTGAGCAGCCATAGGGCTTTGAGGTGCATGGGAAGGAGTCCCATGTGTGCAGATTGAAGAAGGCCCTTTATGGCCTGAAGCAAGCTCCCAGAGCTTGGTACTCCAGGATAGATGCATACTTGCAGGGGATGGGTTTCACAAAGAGTGAGGTAGATCCGAACCTTTACTTTATTGTGATTGGTGAGGAGCCTCTCATTCTGGTGCTGTATGTGGATGACTTGATCATTACAGGTGCAGAGAGACTCATAGAGCACTGCAAGAGAGATCTTGCGGCGGAGTTTGAGATGAAGGACATCGGCTTGATGCATTACTTTTTGGGTTTGGAGGTGTGGCAGGAGGAGGGGCATTTCTTCCTGGGGCAGGGGAAGTATATTGTGGACATCCTTAGAAGATTCCACATGGAGGATTGTAGACCCATGTCGACACCGATGATCACCAAATGGAAGAAGCTTCATGCTTCGGATTCCGAGTTGGTGGATCCCACATTGTACAGGCAGCTGATTGGTTCCTTGATGTATTTGGTCAACACTAGACCAGATATCTGTTTTGCAGTCAACACGATGAGTCAGTTTATGTGTGAGCCTAGGAAGGTTCACTGGGTGGCTGCAAAACACATTTTGCGGTACTTGCAGGGGACAATGGATTATGGTCTGGACTACAGGCAGGGAGATGGAGTGAGATTGGCAGGATACACTGATTCTGATTGGGTAGGTTGTGCTTCTGATAGGAAGAGCACTTCAGGGTGTTGTTTTGGGTTGGGTTCAGCAGTAGTGTCATGGTTCAGCTGGAAGCAGCAGTCAGTAGCACTGAGTTCAGCGGAAGCAGAGTATATGGCAGCCAGTCTAGCTAGTTGTGAGGCTATCTGGCTTCGCAAGATGTTGTTTGGCTTATTTGGTCAGCCGTTGAGACCTTCAGTGATTTACTGTGATAATCAGAGTTGCATTAAACTCACGGAGAATCCAGTATTTCATGACAGGTTAAAGCATATCGGGATCAGATATCATTTCATCAGAGACTATGTTCAGAAGGGAGCTGTGAAGCTTGAGTATATTTCCACTGATGAGCAGGTTGCAGATATCCTTACCAAAGCCTTACCACGGGGCAAGCATGTCTACTTCAGAGACAAGATGGGTGTGGTGAGGAACACCTTCCTCGGTAAGAGGGAGTGTTGAAATTTGGTACCGGAGGACAGGTGGTTCCCTTAGGCTTTGATCTTTGGCCTAGGGAAAAGTGTCCAAAAGAATTTAATTTTTCTCCTAAAGTGACTTTATAATTTTATAAAGTTAAATCTAATTTAAAAGTGACTTTAAGTGATAAAGTTATTAAGTCTAATTTTAAAGTGACTTTTATAAAGTCAATGAAAAATTAGAAAGGAAAAGTGACTTTGGAAATAAATGACTAAGTGGGTCTTTATTAAAGTGGGGTGAATTAAAAAATAGAAAGTGAGATTTAAATGAGCATTTAATCTCAACCATTGATCTAAATCTATTTTAGCCATTGGATTTAGAGATCACCCAAAAGTCACTTGGAGTTATATTAAAGGAGGAAAAGGAGGAAAAGGTCATTCATTCTTTCATGAGCAGATTGGGAGAAGGAGAGCAAGAGAGCAAGAGAGATTTCTGAGCAGGGAGGAGAAGGAGACAGCAGTTTGGCACACATTCTAAGGCAGCAGTTGAGCAGATTGGTACAGCTGATTCAGCACATAGTGAAAGGCAGATTTTTGCACAAAAATCGAGGAGCAGTTTGTTGATTTTTCTGCACACAAAACGGAGGTCGTACAGCATTTATTGCTGTCCTGTTTGCTGTAATTTCCAGATTGCTGTGAGGCACGGGAAAGGAGATAAGTTGTAAATTTGCTTGCTGATTTTTTGCTGAATAATTCTCACTGTAAAAAGACAATTTTCAGAAATAAAGAAGAGCTCTCAAACTGGTTTTCCCCAAGAGTTGTAGGGGGTTTTTCCAGGGTCAAGTTGACCAAAAATATCAGTGTTTTAATGTGTTTTAATGGCTGTTTTTAATTGCTGATTTTTATTTCTGCAATTTCCAGCATTCTGAAAAATTTCCAGAATTTGTGTTTTCAGCCATATTTATTTTTTTTTTCAGTCTGTTAAATGTATGGTTATGGGAATGGGCATTTAATTACATGGGAGAAATAAGGTGAAACTGAAAACCGGGGTGGGAAAACAGAAATTTTTACACAAATCAAGAAGTACAAATGTATGAGGTAAGCCTAAATGATATTGAATCAATATATGGTGATATCATATTTTATCTGAACGGATATGCTCCTTCAAATCTAGATTATACAAAGAAAAAAGCTCTAAGATTAAAGGCTAAGCAATATCAACTCATAAATGATGTACTTTTTAGGATGAATTATGATTCTATTCTCCTTCGATGTCTTGAGAAATCTGAAGCTGAAAAGGGAACTCCATGATGAACCAGTAGGTGGAGATTATGCGGGAGATGCTATAGAACATAAAATTTTGCGCGCAGGATACTATTGGCCTACACTATTTAAAGATGTGCATAGTTATGTAAGGAAATGTTAAGTTTGTCAAGCTGCTACTGGAAGACAAAAGAAACTATCGTTGCCTTTGCAACCAGTCAATATCGATCAACCCTTTGATCAATGGGGATTTGATATAATAGGTGAGATTGTTCTTCACTTTTCTAAATAGCATAGGCATACCCTTACAGCTACAGATTATTTTACTAAATGGGTAGAAGAAGTTCCCCTCAAGACAGCGAATGCTGAGCACATCATTGATTTCATAGATCAGTTCATAATCACCAGGTTTGGTTTACCCTCTGCTTTAATGTTTGACAATGCATCATATTTTTCTGGTAATGCTATGACTGAATTTGCACTTAAAAGAGGTTTTAAGCTTAAATACTCTGCCAATTATTACCCAAAAAGGAACGGGTTGGCCGAATCAATGAATAAAAACTTAATCAGAATCATTAAGCGAACCATTGATCAGAATCATACAAATTGGCACAAATCTTTGATGTATGCTCTTCGGGCAGACTGAATAATGCAGAAAGCCTCCATTGGAACTTCTCCCTTTAATTTAGTTTATGGGAAAAAAGTAGTTCTCCCAACTCATCTAGCAATTCCTTCTTTAGCCTTAGTTCAATTTATTGACGAAACACCAACTTCATCTTTACAACTAAGACAACTGCAGATCCTTAAGCTAGAAGAGAAACGAGAATAGGCTAAAATAACACACGGTCATCATCAAGCATTAGTGAAGGCTTCTTTTGATTCAAGCATGGTATCTAGAAAGGACTTTCAAATTGGAGATTTAGTTTTAAAATGGGATAAGGCTCACAAAGAAAAATGCAAACATACGAAATTCCAACAAATGTGGCTTGGCCCATTCCAAATTGCGGAAATCATAGGTCCATCCACTTTCATGTTGAAAAATTTAACAGGCAAAAGAGAATCTTTACTTGTTAATGGGCAAATCCTTAAAAAATACTTTCCATAGAAGATTACCTCTTCTATTTTTCTAAATTATTATTTATAGCTTTATTTTGATAATAAAACAAGTTGTAAATGGTTACGTTTGGAATTCACGAAAAAGATTAGTGTTTCTTTTAGATTTTGATTTTTCACTTGTATAAATAGAACTGATTTGGAAAATTGGTCATTATTATTGAAAGATACAGTCAAGGGCTATAAGCCTGGAAATGTAACTAGTTTCAACCTTGCGAATTTTGATAAAAAGCAACCTTTAGTTGGAATTTTTTTTATATCAGTCAATGAAAAGTATCAATAAGGAAACAAAATTCTTTGTAAAAATTTTCTTTCCAAAAACTCGATAATTGTCATCCAGAGCTATTCTTAAGGAACCAATGAATTCCTCCCCACTTAGGGAATTACGAGTTTCAATGAATAATCTAATGATACACTATAAACTTAAAGAATAAGAGGTCTCATCACGAGCCGACTTATCATGATCATATATATTATAACTTGCTGACATTGTCAAAACTGCATACCAAAACAGGGCAATGACTCAAGATTGTTGCGATCAAAAGAAAAGGGGTCTCATCACGAGTCAACTTGTTCAACAAAGTTATAAATCAAGTGAATGGCACTGTCATAATTTGGCTACCAAACCAAGACATTGTTCTTTAAGAATTAAAAGAAAATAAAAGTAATAAGTGTGGATATGGATTTCTCTTTGAAAAATGTATATTTCTCCAAGTAGGATACAGGACATTGCTGGGTAATAGGTAACCCTGTCGAGGCTATGAACGCCTGCTGGCAGCAAAGGCTATACCTACGACAAATGAGCATACTTAAATTGATCTACAGAGAAGACTTTTTTTTTATCTTTATAAACCAAGTAGTGGTTGATGTAAATACAATAACTAGCTTTGGGAAGTAAATAATCAGAGTTAACACAGGAGAAACAAACTATCATTAACGAATGAAAGCATGATGCACTTTACGTTTCTATAATAAAGTTTGATTTTCCAGAAAACTTTTCTGTTTTGGAAGTTTAGAAAATTCAAAAGATAAGCAGAGATAACTGGTTCTTCCAAGTGAATCTCCAATTGTTGTGGCCAGCAACAACCCCCCTTTTATTTAGTTTTATTACCAATACTAAATAAATGGGGACCCTTCTAAAAAATAAAAAGTAGAACCTATATTCCCCTTTGAATAAAACATACTATCATAAACTTAGGAAAATACCCACAAAACCCAAAGTTTTATGATAAGTTCGAATAAAATCATTCTCTCAATAATAAAACATCGCATCACAAAGGGTAATGGAGGACACCATATAAGAAAACTACTGAAGTTGCAAAATCACGATGCAAGATCGCACGCCTTAAAGACTCATCACGCATCGCAGCTTTCATATGACGCAAGTATCACTTAAGGTAAAATATCCTGACCCAGCGATATGCGATAGTGCATCTTGCAAATCGCATCTCACAGAAAGATGTGGTGATAGATGATTGTTAACATAACAGATTAGTGATATTGCAATCTGCGATATTGCGAAGAAAATTGCAAAATCACTTTATCGAAGATTTGTTGGGCTCATCGTTCAATAAAGTTTTTTCGTAATCCGATACCAAGTTATGCACATTAATGTCGATTTAATGGGTTAGTTGATGGTCATTAATGAGATAAGATTTAGATCTAATCGAAAGGTCGTTTCACGTAGGGTGGTATATTTTATATGATTTAGGCATTAGGAGCTTTCCCATCACCTTATCTCTTACCATTACTTTTTCCTTACTTATAAATTACAGGAGTGGAAAACAGAAAAATATACGCAGCAGTGTTCAGAGCGTAATGGGAAAGAAGGGAAAAGCTCCGGTTGCCGAGGACAAAGAAATGACACCCTTATACACAGACACCACCTGTAATAGAGACGTCGGCATAACTACTTGGGAAGGCATGTATAGTCTGCTCGAAGAAGAAAGTCCTAGAATTATGGAGGTTAAAGCAATAGTAGAATCATGCCGGTCGTCTGAGGCATCGATCACAGAACTTGCATGTTCGTTCTTGCAATGGATAGCGGCAAGACCTGAGATTCTTCCATACACAGACATGATTAAGTGGGTATTGGACAGTGCTGATATATTAGATAGAAAATTCAAGACTTAGAGCCAATAATTTATTGTGTCATTCACTCCACAAGATTAACGGTTTATGTATCGTCTACCAAAAATGTGCAAAAGGCGAAACTATCACCATGGAAGCCCGGATCAAGAAATGGAGGTAGTTTCTGATGCACAATCGTTGGGAAAAAACCCCCGAGAAGAAAAAACTCTGATTGCTCATTTGTCTGTAAGCCCGGAAAACTATGGGAAAAAGCGCTAAAGGCTAAAGGCAAAACCTACACTCTAAAACCAACAGTATTCGGGGATATCCTTAGGTGGTATGCAAATTTCTGATTATTTGGCTTAGCATCTGCAAACAAGCTGGAGACAAAAAGCTGAAGAAAGAGAAGAGTCCATCAAGAAGTTAACCAAGCTGAATTGGGATTCTTACTGGCAGTACTTGGTTAAACCGCACAGTCAATGCATGACTCTCAATTGCCTTACAAACTCTGCCGAGAAGATAGTGCCAACACTTGCTGATTCTGTTTTCACAGGGAACCTAAAATTGGAGGTCGGCCAACTGATGCTCCTCAAGCCGATGCTGAATGCTTGTGACCTTAGAGAATAGATACATAGACAGTTAATTTCTAGATTCAGTTTTGGTTTTAGTTTTGATTTATTTTTGCCTTAGATGAGGACGATAATTTAAACCCCATATTATATTTTTGTAATAGAATATTTTTAGTATTTAGTTAGTAGTATTTTAGCCCCTCTCATGCATTTAGAGAAGGGTCCTGAAATTTGTCAAAAACGTTTCCTCAGAACATGCACTTCTGCACCCTTGAAGGAGGTTTTGATGAATGAATGGAACGATATTTATTTATCTATGTTTAATGTCTGCTACTGAAATGCACTTTTGTACTCTTAGTAGATGTTGAATTTAGAAGAGATAAATCTATATTGTTGAAGCTCATGAGTAGAACTTGTTATCAATGGTACTTTTATCTCTTAATGATTTATGCTTATGTGTTAAAGTGATATTTATGTTTAGTTATTTATATATGAAGGCTTGAATGTTTGAGTTATCATTTGGAACTTTTGTACGGTGATAAATATTCTATTTATTCTTAATGTATGAATGACTTATTATGCGATATGCTTCTCACAATTGTTTCGGCTAACTTTTTATATGAAACAATTCATTTTTATTGAATTCTTTTCTTGTAGAAATTGAATGATCTTTATTACCAATTGTTGTTAGAAATTATTTTAGATCGCATAACTGAAAAGTTAAATCCTGGGTTAGTTTTAGAATTATATATTTCTGTTCATTAGAATACAATTGCACATTTTAAATTAGACTTAGATTAAAAGCATTTTACTTAGAAATCATTAGAAAGGAAATATCAATTCTCATCACACACACAAATTGGGAAACTGGTCCCATTATCACCAGTTGGACCCACCATCCAAAATGGAAAAGGAGTTGCTTTCAAGGTCCCGAACTGGTGGGTATCCCCCTTGTTGCAGACCCAATTTTCGGGGCTTCAATAGGTACACACCAGAGAAGTTTTGAGAACTGGCACGAATGCAGACGGATGATGCTCATATGATTTGGGAAGCCTCAGGTGCAATTGAAAGACAAGTGTAACAGACAAATTGGTCCACACACCTACCTATCCAGGTTGATATAGGCATATGTTACAAAACCTGCACGAATGCACACTATCCTCGCGGTAGGAGACACGATCTGTAAGCAGGTGCGGGTAAGGGATTGGCATGAACGACCCCTCCATTTGGGACCATGAAGTATGGAAATACCAAGTGCACAGAAGAATATTCATGCATAAGCTTTTGACAAAGTACGCGAAGCGCTGAACACGGTCCACAATGTGAACCAGATAGACTGGGACCTATGCGTACTAGTGGTTCTCTGGGCTTATAGTACCATGTGAAAAACCCTGACCACGCAGGCACCACAAAGGATGGAGTATGAAGCAGCCGTAGTAAGCCCTATAATACTTGGCGAACTTAGACTGTGCATGATCGCACCAATAGATATGACGGTTCACGGAACCTTGGAAGTAGAAATCCAACCGGGAAATCTTCGACTCCAAGAACTTGAAGAGGAAAGGGTGTGATTAAGGAAGAAAAGCGCTTTGCTGGACATGGAAGTCAAGAAGGTGGAGGATGAGATAAAGGAATATTTTCTTCGCAAAAAGACCAGGGTGAAAAGGCAGGATGCGTACGATCTCTATGATAGGTTTAAGGCCTATCGTTGTGAATTGATTAGTCTGATGCCTTGGCTTGGATTGCACATTGCTAAGCGTATTGACCAGGGTAGCGCATTGTATATGGTAAAGTGCGTGAGGCTGGCCATAACAATAAAAGGTGGGTATTCTCCAGGAAACATGATGGATAACAGGATGAAACTTTTCACAAGTGGTGCGACCACCTGACTAACCGAAGGAAGAACACTCTTAGTGCTCTAGGCAGTTGAAAGGGAGCGCGAGACTATAAAATATTCTGCCTAGGAGTTGTGCGATGTTCGAGCCAGGCACAGAAGCAAAGAGTCACAAGGTCTGTGACCATGCATGGGGGGTTGTGCTACCACGCAAGGTGGCCAGAAAGTGACTGTTGAAGTCACTATTCATGATGGGATACTCGACTTGAGACCAAATGGAGTGGGCGGTAGACATTTAAGACGCAATTTATGGCCAAGATCTGGGAAAATCTGCCACCAAGGAAGCATTAATGAACCGAATTTGGGGGGAACGATAAAATTCAAATTCAAGAAGCACTATAAATTACAAATGGATGCCCTGCAAATAACACTTAGTCATTTGCAAATTGAGCGATTGAGTAGAACCCTGATTGTTGTGCGCTGAGCATTGATTGAGCCCCTGAGTTTGCGAGTTCTAGATTTCTAGACAAATACAATGGTAATAGCTGAGGACGTTATGGAGATAACAGAAATGACCGTAGAATAGGCTACGCAGGCCCTGGTTGTGGAGGATGCTTCGGAAGGTGTCGGGATTGTGGTAGAAATCCCAAAATCACCACGCATGCCAAGACTCAAGAAGGAAAAACGAGCGATGGTTCTTGTACGTGTGTCCCCACAAAATCTGTTGTGCAACAAGCTGTCAATGGAGGAGAAGGGGAAAGATGTCACCATAAAAACCGATGAAGAAGAAGAAGATCTGGAGGATCTTACCATCGTAGAGGATGAGGATGAAGGTATAGAGGAGGACACTTAGCCTGCGCACCCCCCAACAAAGTTTACCGCCTATGCCCCCCCCATGGAAAGGGAAGGCTAAAGTGCCCAAGGACCTTGATGAGACCAAGAGCTCACTCCAGACCTCACTCCTCCCAAACAACATTATTTTTGAGGGTACGCACCTGGGATGGGTGCTGAGCTTAAAATTTGAATATTGGGACCTCGCTGACCACAAGAAGTTCCCTCACCTTGAGACCAGGCACCTCATGAAGCCCAAGTAGAACATCGCGGTGGGGGTGACAGAACTAGAGCCGCAAAAGTGGTTGTGCGGAGTGGAAAAGGATGGGCTATTGAAGCTGCTCTAGGTGCCGCATTTCCAATGCACCCCAATAATAATTTTCGTCATCAAGCAGCTGCTCTGCCTGGTGCATGATGGGTGTCTGTGGCTGGAGGAGCTGATCCCCATCACGGAAGACTTGATTCATATTGAAATAGAAGGGCAGTGACTTGGCCATCGTGGAGGCCATGAAGAAAAAATACAAGCTGGCAAAGAAGAAAAGGGGCTACGCCATATCTAGCATCAGTGACAAAGTAGTGAAAGTGGCAACCCAAATACTGGTTGGTAAAGTTATGCGCAAGTGCCACGCATATGAAGTAACTACGTCGGTAGTTGCACTGGCTAAGCAGTGCGCTGAGGGGGTCCAGTTTAACTGGTCCAAATTCCTCTACAAGGAGTTTTTAGAAAATTTCCGTGAAGCTTAGGAACAAAGCAAAACGTTCTACTATGCATGGCCTCTGCTCTCCATAGTGCTCGTGGTAGAGGAATTACCAGATGATAGTCAATTCCCCATAATTGACAGGCACCTTCTGGAGGCCGCGAAGTATACTTTGCTCTGGGCCACAAAAGATGCCAAGAGTATTCGTGACAGTAAAATATTTTGGGTGTTCATGGAGATGAACCTCATAATGGGGATCAACCACAAGTTGCGGTTGTTGCCCATTGTCTACAACAACCTGCTAGGTTTTGCGGAATTCAAAGTGGACATCCACAACATTTACATCAGAGTGTACAAGGACCCGACCAAATAATGGATAAAGCTACCTTTTGTAGCCACCGACAATGTTATTTTTAACGTACTAAAGGAATGGCCGCTAGAGTGGCGCGCCCCCGACATCGCAGAGATAGAGAAGTCAACGGCCCAATGGAAGAAAGATGAGGCCAAGCTGTGCATAGAACAGTTGGCAGAAAATTGAAGAAAGGAAGAAGCAACAACAGAAGTGGGTGACATGGGACGCTGCACAAACAACAATTGAGCAGGAAAAGGCTGTAGCACCAGCATAGGAGGCAGTCGCGAAGGTGCGTGAGGGCCAACCATCACCCTCGCATGGGAAGGAAGCAGAGGAAGAAGAGGAAGGCACAGACCCATGAATCGCATCAACACAGTTAAAGCGCTAGCACCCAACTGAGCAGGCAAGGTAATGTAAGAAGGTTAAGGCATCGAAGTTGTCAATTGACCTGATCACCCTAACTGAGAGTGATCTGCACGACATCAGCGAGACAGTGTGCGATGTCACCTACAAGGTCCTCTAGAATTTCATGTAGGAGAACTGGACTATGTTGGGGGCCCTCAAAGTGCAGCTGCAGGAGTTGTAGGTGGACCCTCCTCAGGCTCGTACCCTTTCGACCAGCCTCACAGTTGGCTCAACAACAACAGAACAGATGTTGCGTGTGCAAATTACGAATACCATAGTGCTACTGGAAGGGGCACTAATGACATTAAATGAGGCCATGTTGTGGCCGCCAACAACCCCCCTCTTTGTTTGGTATTAGCGATAACACCAAGCAAATGGGGACCCTTAATAAAAAATCCAAAAAAACATTTTATCAAAATTTTTGTATTTTAACTCCCTAAAGCTGTATCGCATCGCGAGAAGAGAGTGAAACGTTTTCCTATGCGCATAATAAGCTGTGAAGAAGAGACGCGAAATTCATCGCATCGCATATATTGTGAAGTTCTCTTAAATGAAAAACTTAAGGAATCGCCGATGACCGATATGCGACGTCGCATATCGCAACATCGCATAAGCAGCACACAATGATTGAATGACTAAGCGCGATTTGCGATTCGCGATCTGTGATATTGCGATATGCGATGTTACGATCTGCGATGTATGCGATCATCAATTCCTGCAATGACACATCTTGACGACGCAATCCTCGATACTGCGATGTGAGTTGCAGAAATCACCCATCGAAAAAATTTCCTCGACACAATATTCAAGGAAAGCTGTCTGTAGACCAAAATTGGGCACACGCCTTAAAAGAAATTAATGATTGTACGCCAAAGTATCCAAGAAGGATTGTGTTGTGTTTTTCGAAGAGCCAGTTCATTATGGGTGTCATGATTATGCATTCATTAGAGCTTAAAGCTTTCATGTCAATCTTTTCATCATTACTCTTTTCCTTTGCGTAAACTGTAAGACAACAAATAACATAAAGCAATGTGCAGGAAACATCTAAGGAAAAGGGGAAAGCGTCAATGCTCGGAGAACAAAGAAGAGATGCCTTCACAAACGGATGCCACATGCAACAGGACCACAGATTCCAGAGTATCACTCAACAGATAATGATGTCAATAGGCCATCCAAAACTTAGAATCAAAGGCGCACAAAAGCAGCATGTTTACAAAAGATCCTAAAGCTTAGACTGGGTAAAGCAAAAAGAAAAAGGCACTAAAGAGGGAAAATGCACCAGAAAAGCATGGAACAAAGAAAGAGGCAGTTTTCAATACAGAAAATTGTTCAGAGAGCAAAGTCCCTAACTTATTCAGTCATTCGCAAGGCCGGAAATCGAAATAGCAAAAGCACAATCAGTTTGAGAGAAATTTGGGTTATTACCAAGTATACACACAGTGAATACACCAAGCCAGAGGAATATTTTCAAAATATCTTCTAGTTTGCTAGAAAGCGGTGCCAGCGCTTGTTATTTCTATTTTGTAGATCAAACGAAAGGAGAAGACGACCAAACGACTCTTCCGAGGCGAATGTTGCATTGCTTACAGCACTAAGGAGCAAATACAGAAACGGTTAGAAATTAGATTCAAGTTTTAGAAATAAATTTGCTTTAGTAGAAGGGCGGTCATTTAAAACCGTGTCCTAAATTTATGTAATTATTAGTTAGCAGTATTTAAACCCTTCTCAGGCATTTGGAGAAGGGTCCAGAAATTTGTCAAAAAAGTTGTCCTCAGAACATGCACTTTTGCACCCTCGGAGGGGGTTTTTGATGAATGGATGGATCGAGATTTATCAATGTTTGCATTTGATGTCTGCTACTGATGTTGCACTTTTGTACTCTTAGTAGATGTTAGAACAAGTAGAGATAAATCATTGTTGCTTGAAGCTTATGAATGGAACTAGTCATAAATGGTACTTTTATCTCTTGACCAATTTCTGCTTATATTCTTAAAGTGATATACAATTTTCAGTTGTTTATATGTTAATGCATGAATGTGTGGGTTACCATTTGGCACTTCTGTACGGTGGAGTCATTTGTTTGTGTTTGATATATGAATAGCTTATTATGCGATATGTTGTTCACAACTATTTTGCTTAACTTCTTATGCAAAGTGGTTTATATTAATTGATTTCTATTCTTGTGATAGCTGAATGATCTTTATTACCAGTTATTGTTCGGAATCTCTTTAGATCGCATAATAGAAGAAATACACCCCGGTTTAGCGTAGATTAGATGTGTTGTTTCTCATTAGATTACAATAGCATAGAGTTAGTTTAGAAGTTTGAACTAAATTAGCTTTAAATACTCCTAGATCAGCATCATCCAACTCTACACACACACACACCCCTTAGATTGGGAAACTGGTCCCATTATCACCAGTCGGACCCGCTATACCAAACGGATAAGGAGCTGCCAACCAAGGTCCGGACCGGGTGGGTATCCCCCTTGTTGTCGACCCGATTTTCGGGGCTTCAACATATTTGGCGCTAGAAGGAGGGCCCGAACTATGAATGGCACCTAAATCAAAATCTAAATACCATTCTGAGAGTAAATCGCCCTCATCAACTCCCCCGACTTCTCCAGTACGTTTAAATCCAGAGTCAGAAGTCGCTTGAGTATCAACCGCTGCTACATACCCTAATATTTCAAACCAATTTACCATTGAACCCCCTGAAGTTCAAACTCTAATTCGCAGACTCCAGGGATTTTCTATTTTTACACAGAGGTCTGATAAATCTCAAAGCAGTGTGACTTCGCAGTACAATCCTGCTCATCCCCTGACCAGATTAAAGAGTGAAAAATTTGGCATCCAGCCAACTGAATTCCCTCTCCCCACCAGGAAAAGAGCAAGGAAAACACCACCAGAGTCTGACAGTGAGACTCTTTCATCTACGTCGTCCATTTCAACTCCCTCACCGCGAAGTCAGCCACCCACATCTTCATTCCAAACCACTCATCCATCTTCCACAACCCCTCCTCTTCAATCATCAAAGATCATAATATCTTCATCTTCCCAGCATCAGGAATCATCCTCTGCACTTTCATTTACTAGCAGCTCAACGATGGCCCAGTCTCCATGGAACAATCCTGGGGCAGTTTTAATGCCTCCACCCCTGAGCCAAATACCGGCCCATCCTGAGAAATGGCTACCCAAATTCAATCTAGAAACAAGCATGCTAGCTGAAGAGCATCATAATAATTTCATGCTTTCTGTCAATCTTAACGGAGTTACCAATGAGGATGTTGTTGTCCGGCTTTTTCCCTATACAATGCAAGGAAAAACCGGGTCATGGTACTTTTCATTACCTTTCGGGTCTATCACAAGTTGGGACATTTTTCAAAGTCAATTCCTTACCAAGTTTGGTGATGACAGATCAACGGCGACGTTAATCAATGACCTATCCAATCTTAAAGCCGAGGCTAGAGAACCCATCAAAGATTTCAATTTACGGTTCAATAAAATCCTCAACAAAATTCTCGCTGCTTCCCAACCCAGCGAAGAAGTAAGATGTGAATGGTATATTACGGCCTTACCATCAAACTTGGCAATCTTCGTGGATAGGGCAAATACGACAACCTTAGTTGAAAACTTGACAGAGGCGATAGCAGTAGAGAAATGCGTAGTAGCCCTGGAAAAAAGATCTGCGATAGAGGAACGCAAATCTAAGAAAGTCTCCTTCAAGGAAGAACCCAAGAAGAAACAAACGAAAGACCCTTTCGATTTGGAAGGATTACAAAAAGTGTTAAAAGCCATGTCCAATGAGATGATTGACATAAAAAAACAAGTAGCAGAAACTTCTTCAAAAAAGCCCTACAGAGCTTTTAAAAGAAGTCCTTCAATGGATGTGAAACCACCCAACGCTATCTCAAACGTCGAATCCGAAGAAGAGGAAGAAGAAGAGAATACCACTGAAAGGTAGACCGATGACAAAGAAGTTGTGGAACTACAAGGAATGTGGGATTTCATCCTCTTGCAAGAAGAAGATCAAGAAGCATTTCTGGTTAGCACACGAAGCAAAAATCAACTTGATCCTCCCCAAACTACCCCTAAGCAGAAGGGCGCAAGCCCTGCAGCAAAAGATAAAGTCGCAACAAAGAAAACGACCGCTAAAGTGACTCAATCTAGCCCAGTCCAATCAGATCAAACACCTCCATCAAGAACACTGATTGTGTCGGATGAAATGGAATACAATATTATTGATGACATGAAAAAGACTAGGGCTAATATCACTCTTTATGAATTGAGAAAATTGAAACATCAACAGAAGATAATGATGAAAGAATTACATGCCGTGCCTACTACATCTTTGCCTACAGTTGTAGCTTCCCACAACATGGGAAGACCTCCAACCAACACGATCAACAAAGTTGACCCAAATGACATCGCCTTGATTGGAGGAAGATCAAGGTCTCACACTCCCCCTTTTCTTCTCACTTATGAAATTTTCAATAAAAATGTGCACAATTGTTTGGTAGATTCTGGTGCTTCAACGAATAATTTACCCAGATCAATATGTGCCAAGTTGAATGTTCAACCACAAAAATCCGCAGTGCGCATAGTTCAGCTTGATCGATCTCAAGTCGAAGTGATTGGTGAACTTAATCAAGTGACCATAAGATTGTCGTCTAACCCGAAGGTATGTCAGGTTATTGACATTCTAGTAGCTGATATCCCAGAATTCTATGGCTTGATTCTTAGCAGGGATTGGTCCGAAAAACTCCATGGATACTTCTCAACCGACTGGTCACACATGTGGTTACCCTACAATGGTAAACCAAATCAAATAAAGGTTGAACGAGAGTTACACCACAAGTACATAGTAACGGAATTGGAGGGAGAAAATGAAGCAATAGCATACAACAGCAGTATCATAGGCAATTACTCGGTAGATTCTTTCGTCGGCAATTTCAATGCTCATACCTCACCTTACTTAGAAAATTCAGTTTTGTCCCAAGTCGAAATTTTTTCCCAAACTGATAATTCAAAGTGTGTTAATTTTTTAGATAAACCTGTAAATACATCTTTGTTTTGGAAATTATATTTTGATGGCTCTAAATCTAACGAGGGAGCAGGAGCAGGATGTGTTCTGATTAGCCCAGACGGAAATAATACCATGCTTACGTGCAGACTTGAATTCGATTGCACAAACAATACAGCGGAATACGAGGCCTTGGTGCGAGGCCTATACAAAGCAATCGGGTTGAATGTTAAGTACCTTCAAGTTTTCAGAGACTCTGAGATTGTCGTCAAACAGGTACGTAACACCATACATTGCCTATCAGGTCATTTGAAAAACTATCAATCTTTAGTACAAGATCTAACTGCACATTTCATAGCATTCAATATTTCGTCAATCCCAAGACTCCAAAATGCGAGTGCAGACCTGTTAGCTAACTAGCCTATAGAATTATTCCCTCCGAAGATTTTAGTCCAGATAGATTCTCAATAGAATTAATCTTTAGACCGTCCATCCCTGACAACATCACAAAATGGAGAGTATTCAATGACGATCCTGACATTGTAAATTTCCTCACTTCTAAAGGATCCTACTCCAATCAAATAATAGACGAAGACCATCATGATCGACAAATACAACAAAATAGCACTGATAATGCTATACCTAAATCGGTGGTTAAGTTAGAAGACTTATATGATTTTAAAAGTCGGTTTAAAAGGTCTACCAATTCTAAGCTCTACAGTTCGACTCTGAACTACGAAATAGTAAACCTAGGAACCGATGATAAACCACAAAACGTTAATCTAGGCCACGACCTAGCCCCTGAAGAAAAAATAGTGTATATCCGTCTTTTAAGACAATACAAAAATGTTTTTGCCTAGAATTACGATGAGCTGAAGACATATGACACTTCTATCATTCAACATACTATCCCTATGATTGACAATGAAAAACCTGTCCAACAGAAACTCAGAAAAATCCACCCCAATTTAGAAAATCAGATAAAAACTGAGCTAAATAAGTTATTGAGAGCCAGAATAATTTTCCCCGTCAGACATTCCAAATGGGTCTCCAATATGGTACCCGTTAGAAAGAAAAACGAAGATATTAGAATCTGTATCGATTTCCGAAATCTCAACAAAGCCTGTCAAAAAGACAATTTTCCCCTCCCACCTATGGAGCAGATATTACAGGCAGTAGGAGGCTCAGAATTAATGTCTTTTTTGGATGGATTTTCAGGATACAATCAAGTGCTGGTACATCCCGATGATCAGTTAAAAACCACATTCCGAACTAAATGGGGCACATACGCATATTGGAAGATGCCATTTGGTTTGATCAATGCCGGCGCTACATTTCAGAGAGCCATGGACATCGCATTCAAAGGTTTAGTCAATAAATCTGTAGTGATTTACCTGGATGATATAACAGTGTACTCCAAGAAGCGAAGCGACCATCTCAAAGACTTGAAACAAATCTTTCAACGATGTTTAAGGTATGGGATTTCACTTAACCCAAAGAAATCTTTTTTCGCATTAAGTGAAGGAAAACTTCTAGGATTCATAGTGTCAAAATCTGTTATTCACATTGAACCTAACAGAATCAAAGAAATTTCTGAAATATCCATGCCTCATAACAAAAAAACCATGCAATATTTCCTTGGTCAAATCAATTTTGTGAAGAGATTTGTCCCAGATTTTTCACGTAATGTTTCTCCTTCGCAAAACATGATTAAAAAGAATTCAAATTTTAAATGGGGTCAAGATGAGCATGAAGCATTCAACCTGATCAAACAATCTATCATTAACGCTCCATCTTTAGCAACCCCGAATTTTTCAGAATCTTTTATCTTATACACATTTGCCTCAGAGAAATCATATGCCGCGATTCTAACTCAAGAAAATCAAGAGAAAGCGGAAGCTCCAATCGCATTTTTTAGCTCGAATTTACAAGGTGCTGAACTAAACTATTCAGACGTGGAGAAACAAGCAGATGCTGTTTTCAAAGCGATCAAATATTTCAGACCTTTCTTACTTAAAGCCCATACTAAGGTCATAGTACCGTTTCCAGCGGTAAGAAACCTTCTAATACAAAAGGATGTGGGTGAAAAAAAAGCAAATTGGATCACCGCTTTACAAGAATATGATCTTGAGATCAAACCAACAAACATTGTAAGAGGTCAAGGCTTCTGCAAAATGTTGGCTGGAGCATCGCAAATTCCTGAGAATTCATCTGAAGAGGTACATACGTATGAGGTAAGCCTAAATGATGCAGAATCATTATATGCTGACACCATTTATTTTCTTAAGAACGGGTATGCTCCATCACACCTGGATCACACCAAGAAAAGAGCTCTGAGATTGAAAGCTAAACAATACCAGCTCATAAATGATGTTCTGTTTAAAAGGAATTATGATTCTGTGCTTCTTATGTGTCTTGAGAAAACTGAAGCCGAAAAGGTTTTGCAGGAACTCCACGATGGACCAGCGGGCGGACACTATGCTGGAGATGCTACTGCACATAAAATCTTACGTGCAGGATATTATTGGCCCACGCTGTTCAAAGACTCACACAGTTACGTGAGGAAATGCCAAGTTTGCCAGACTGCTGCAGGGAAACAAAAGAAATCGTCCATGCCACTACAACCAGTAAACATCGAGCAACCATTCAGTCAGTGGGGCTTGGACATAATAGGTGAGATCGTTCCTCACTCTTCTAAGAAGCATAGGTACATCCTCACGGCAACAGATTATTTTACTAAATGGGTAGAAGCAGTTCCTCTCAAGACAGCTAATTCTGAAAACATTATTGAATTCATAGATCAATTTATAATCACTAGGTTTGGATTGCCAACGGCCTTAATGTTTGATAATGCCTCATACTTTTCTGGAAATACAATGACTGAGTTTGCACTTAAAAGAGGGTTCAAACTGAAATATTCATCCAACTACTATCCGCAAGGTAATGGATTGGCTGAATCGAAAAATAAAAACCTGATCAGGTTTATTAAAAGAACAGTTGACCAGAACCAAAGAATTGGCACAAAGCATTGGTAAATGCTTTATGGGCAGATAGAATAACGAAGAAAGCTTCAATCAACACTTCTCCCTTTAATTTAGTCTATGGGAAAGAAGTGGTTCTTCCAACTCACTTAGTCATCCCCTCTTTGTCTTTAGTACAACACATCGATGAGGTTTCTACTTCCTCCATACAACTAAGACAAATGGAAATAATTAAATTAGAAGAACGACGAGAACAAGCTAAGAAAACCCATGCTCATCACCAAGCACTGATAAAATCCTCTTTTGACTCAAGCATAATGACCAGAAAGAATTTTCAGATGGGAGATTTAGTTTTGAAATGGGATAAGGCTCATCAAGAAAAGGGCAAACATACAAAATTTCAGAAAATGTGGCTTGGTCCTTTTTAGATTGTAGAAGTCATAGGCCCATCAACGTTTGTGTTGCAGGATTTAGCAGGTAGAAGGGATTCTTTGCCTGTTAACGGACAGATCCTTAAAATATATTTTCCATAGAAGATCACTCTTCTATTTTGTAGGATAGTTTTAGTTTTTATTTGTTTTTCTCTTTCTTATAAATAAAACCAGTTGTAGATGGTTACTAAGGGGTTCATGAAAAAGACACCAATTCTCTATCAGATTTTGATCTTTTCGCTTGTACAAGTAGCAAAATTTTTCGAAAAATCTGATCTTTATTATTGACAGGTAGAGTTAACTTTAGCCTAAATATGATACTAGTTTCAACTTCAAAAATTTGATGAAAGCAACCTTTGGTAAAAAATTGTTTTATATCAGCACAATGAAAGGTATCAATAATAAAATAAATATTCTCTGTAAAACCGCTGTTTTCAAACTCTATTATTGTTGTCCAGAGCTTTCTTAAGGAAAAAAAATGACTTCCTCCCTGCTAAAGGAAATCACAGCATTCAGAGGAACAATCCGAGAAAACACTGTATCTCAAAGAATAAGAGGTCTCATCACGAGCCGGCTTATCATGATCACATATATTGTAACTTGCTGACTTTGCCAATACTGTCCACCAAAACAAGGCAACGACTCAAGATTGTTGCAATCAAAAGACAAGGGGTCTCATCACGAGCCAACTTGTTCAGCAAAAGTGTAAATCAAGTGAATGACTGTGTCATAATTTGGCCACCAAACCAAGACATTGTTCTTTAGAGAATAAAAAAGGGAAAAGTGTCAAAAGGGGTTTTTCTCTGAAAAGTTGTAAATAGCCTTAAGCAGGATAAAGGATCATTGTTGGGTAACAGGTAACCCTGTCGAGGCTGTGGACGCTTGCGGGCAGCAGAGGCTCTACCTACGACAAATGAGCATATTTTAAAAGCCAGCATGCAGAGAAGACCTTATTTTATCTTTGAACGACCAAGTAATGTCTGGTGTGAATACAAGGACTAAGCCTGAGGAAACAAACAATTGGAATATGAAAAGATTGAGACAAAATATCATTTATAGGATAAGGCATAATGTACTCTATTTGTCCATAACAAAATTTAGACATATGAAATTTTTTTCTGCTTCGGAAGTTAAAATTCAATAGAAAAGTGGAGATAACTGGTTCTTCACAGTGAATCGCCATTGTTGTGGCCACCAAAAACCCCCCTCTTTGTTTGGTATTAGCGATAACACCAAGCAAATGGGGACCCTTAATAAAAAATCCAAAAAAACATTTTATCAAAATTTTTGTATTTTAACTCCCTAAAGCTGTATCGCATCGTGAAAAGAGAGTGAAACGTTTTCCTATGCGCATAATAAGCTGTGAAGAAGCAACGCGAAATTCATCGCATCGCATATATTGTGAAGCGCTCTTAAATGAAAAACTTAAGGAATCGCCGACGGCCGATATGCGACGTCGCATATCGCAACATCGCATAAGCAGCACATAATGATTGGATGACTAAGCACGATTTGCGATTCGCGATCTGCGATGTTGCGATTTGCGATGTATGCGATCATCAATTCCTGCGATGACACATCTTGACGACGCAATCCTCAATACTGCGATGCGAGTCGCAGAAATCACCCATCGCAAAAATTTCCTCTACACAATATTCAAGGAAAGTTGTCTGTAGACCAAAATTGGGCGCGCGCCTTAAAAGAAATTAATGATTGTACGCCAAAGTATCCAAGAAGGATTGTGTTATGTTTTTCGAAGAGTCAGTTCATTATGGGTTTCATGATTATGCATTCATTAGAGCTTAAAGCTTTCATGTCAATCTTTTCATCATTACTCTTTGCCTTTGCGTAAACTGTAAGACAACAAATAACATAAAGCAATGTGCAGGAAACATCTAAGGAAAAGGGGAAAGCGTCAATGCTCGGAGAATAGAGAAGAGATGCCTTCACAAACGGATGCCGCATGAAACAGGACCACAGATTCCAGAGTATCACTCAATAGATACTGATGTCAATAGGCCATCCAAAACTCAGAATCAAAGGCGCACAAAAGCAGCATGTTTACAAAAGATCCTGAAGCTTAGACTGGGTAAAGCAAAAAGAAAAAGGTGCTAAAGAGGGAAAACACACCAGAAAAGCCTGGAACAAAGAACGGAGGCAGTTTTCAATACAGAAAATTGTTCAGAGAGCAAAGTCCCTAACTTATTCAGTCATTCGCAAGGCCGGAAACCGAAATAGCAAAAGCACAATCAGTTTGAGAGAAATTTGGGTTATTACCAAGTATACACACAGTGAATACACCAAGCCAGAGGAAGATTTTCAAAAATATCTTCTAGTTTGCCAGAAAGCAGTGCCAGCGCTTGTTATTTCTATTTTCGTAGATCAAACGAAAGGAGAAGATGACCAGCCGACTCTTCCCAGGCGAATGTTGCATTGCTTACAGCACTAAGGAGCAAATACAGAAACGGTTAGAAATTAGATTCAAGTTTTAGAAATAATTTTTCTTTAGTAGAAGGGCGGTCATTTAAAACCGTGTCCTAAATTTATGTAATTAAGATTAATTAGTTAGCAGTATTTAAGCCCTTCTCAGGCATTTGGAGAAGGGTCCAGAAATTTGTCAAAAAAGTTGTCCTCAGAACATGCACTTTTGCACCCTCGGAGGGGGTTTTTGATGAATGGATGGATCGATATTTATCAATGTTTGCATTTGATGTCTGCTACTGATGTTGCACTTTTGTACTCTTAGTAGATGTTAGAACAAGTAGAGATAAATCGTTGTTGCTTGAAGCTTATGAGTGGAACCAGTCATAAATGGTACTTTTATCTCTTGACCAATTTCTGCTTATATTCTTAAAGTGATATATAGTTTTCAGTTGTTTATATGTTAATGCATGAATGTGTGGGTTACCATTTGGCACTTCTGTACGGTGGAGTCATTTATTTGTGTTTGATATATGAATAACTTATTATGTGATATGCTGTTCACAACTGTTTTGCTTAACTTCTTATGCAAAGTGGTTTATCTTAATTGATTTCTATTCTTGTGATAGCTGAATGATCTTTATTACCAGTTATTGTTCGAAATCTCTTTAGATCGCATAATAGAAGAAATACACCCCGGGTTAGCGTACATTAGATGTGTTGTTTCTCATTAGATTACAATAGCATAGAGTTAGTTTAGAAGTTTGAATTAAATTAACTTTAAATACTCCTAGATCAGCATCATCCAACTCTACACACACACACACCCCTTAGATTGGGAAACTGGTCCCATTATCCCCAGTCGGACCCGCTATACCAAACGGATAAGGAGCTGCCAACCAAGGTCCGGACCGGGTGGGTATCCCCCTTGTTTTCGACCTACTTTTCAGGGCTTCAACATATTTGGTGCTAGAAGGAGGGCCTGAACTATGAATGGCACCTAAATCAAAATCTAAATACCATTCTGAGAGTAAATCGCCCTCATAAACTCCCCCGACTTCTCCAGTACGTTTAAATCCAGAGTCAGAAGTCGCTCGAGTATCAACCGCTGCTACATACCCTAATATTTCAGACCAATTTACCATTGAACCCCCTGAAGTTCAAACTCTAATTCGCAGACTCCAGGGATTTTCTATTTTTACACAGAGGTCTGATAAATCTCAAAGCAGCGTGACTTCGCAGTACAATCCTGCTCATCCCCTGACCAGATTAAAGAGTGAAAAATTTGGCATCCAGCCAACTGAATTCCCTCTCCCCACCAGGAAAAGAGCAAGGAAAACACCACTAGAGTCTGACAGTGAGACTCTTTCATCTACGTCGTCCATTTCAACTCCCTCACCGCGAAGTCAGCCACCCACATCTTCATTCCAAACCACTCATCCATCTTCCACAACCCCTCCTCTTCAATCATCAAATATCATAATATCTTCATCTTCCCAGCATCAGGGATCATCCTCTGCACTTTCATTTACTAGCAGCTCAACAATGGCCCAGTCTCCATGGAACAATCCTGGGGCAGTTTTAATGCCTCCACCCCTGAGCCAAATACCGGCCCATCCTGAGAAATGGCTACCCAAATTCAATCCAGAAGCAGGCATGCTAGCTGAAGAGCATATTAATAATTTCATGCTTTCTGTTAATCTTAACGGAGTTACCAACGAGGATGCTGTCGTCCGGATTTTTCCCTATACAATGCAAGGAAAAACCGGGTCATGGTACTTTTCATTACCTTCCCGGTCTATCACAAGTTGGGACATTTTTCAAAGTCAATTCCTTACCAAGTTTGGTGATGACAGATCAACAACGACGTTAATCAATGACATATCCAATCTTAAAGTCGAGGCTAGAGAATCCATCAAAGATTTCAATTTACGGTTCAATAAAATCCTCAACAAAATTCCCGCTGCTTCCCAACCCAGCGAAGAAGTAAGATGTGAATGGTATATTACGGCCTTACCATCAAACTTGGAAATCTTCGTGGATTGGGAAAATAAGACAACCTTAGTTGAAAACTTGACAGAGGCGATAGTAGTAGAGAAACGCGTATTAGCCCTGGAAAAAAGATCTGCGATAGAGGAACGCAAATCTAAGAAAGTCTCCTTCAAGGAAGACCCCAAGAAGAAACAAACGAAAGACCCTTTTGATTTGGAAGGATTACAAAAAGTGTTAAAAGCCATGTCCAATGAGATGATTGAAATAAAAAAACAAGTAGCAGAAACTTCTTCAAAAAAGCCCTACAGAGCTTTTACAAGAAGTCCTTCAATGGATGTGAAACCACCCAACGCTATCTCAAACGTCGAATCCGAAGAAGAGGAAGAAGAAGAGAATACCACTGAAGGGCAGACCGATGACGAAGAAGTTGTGGAACTACAAGGAATGTGGGATTTCATCCTCTTGCAAGAAGAAGATCAAGAAGCATTTCCGGTTAGCACACGAAGCAAAAATCAACTTGATCCTCCCCAAACTACCCCTAAGCAGAAGGGCGCAAGCCCTGCAACAAAAGATAAAGTCGCAACAAAGAAAACGACCGCTAAAGTGACTCAATCTAGCCCAGTCCAATAAGATCAAACACCTCCATCAAGAACACTGATTGTGTCGGATGAAATGGAATACAATATTATTGATGACATGAAAAAGACTAGGGCTAATATCACTCTTTATGAATTGAGCAAATTGAAACATCAACAGAAGATAATGATGAAAGAATTACATGACGTGCCTACTACATCTTTGCCTACAGCTGTAGCTTCCCACAACATGGGAAGACCTCCAACCAACACGATCAACAAAGTTGACCCAAATGACATCGCCTTGATTGGAGGAAGATCAAGGTCTCACACTCCCCCTTTTCTTCTCACTTATGAAATTTTCAATAAAAATGTGCACAATTGTTTGGTAGATTCTGGTGCTTCAATGAATATTTTACCTAGATCAATATGTGCCAAGTTGAATGTTCAACCACAAAAATCCGCAATGCGCATAGTTCAGCTTGATCGATCTCAAGTCGAAGTGATTGGTGAACTTAATCAAGTGACCATAAGATTGTCGTCTAACCCGAAGGTATGTCAGGTTATTAACATTTTAGTAGCTGATATCCCAGAATTCTATGGCTTGATTCTTAGCAGGGATTGGTCCGAAAAACTCCATGGATACTTCTCAACCGACTGGTCGCACATGTGGTTACCCTACAATGGTAAACCAAATCAAATAAAGGTTGAACGAGAGTTACACTAGAAGTACATAGTAACGGAATTAGAGGGAGAAAATGAAGCAATAGCATACAACAGTAGTATCATAGGCAATTACTCGGTAGATTCTTTCGTCGGCAATTTCAATGCTCATACCTCACCTTACTTAGAAAATTCAGTTTTGTCCCAAGTCAAAATTTTTTCCCAAACTGATAATTCAAAGTGTGTTAATTTTTTAGATAAACCTATAAATACATCTTTGTTTTGGAAATTATATTTTGATGGCACTAAATCTAACGAGGGAGCAGGAGCAGGATGTGTTCTGATTAGTCCATACGGAAATAAGACCATGCTTACGTGCAGACTTGAATTCGATTGCACAAACAATACAGCGGAATACGAGGCCTTGGTGCAAGGCCTATACAATCAATTGGGTTGAACGTTAAGTACCTTCAAGTTTTCAGAGATTTTGAGATTGTCGTCAAACAGGTACGTAACACCATACATTGCCTATCAGGTCATTTGAAACACTATCAATATTTAGTACAAGATCTAACTGCACATTTCATGGCATTCAATATTTCGTCAATCCCAAGACTCCAAAATGCGAGCGCAGACCTGTTAGCTAACGTAGCCTCTAATTCTTCATCACTCTAATTCTTCATCAGAGTCCGAGGTACAGGAGCTCTCGGAATCCCATGTAATTCATCCATCCGATGTCGGATTCACCCAATCTTGGTCTCGCACTGTTATCTTATAGATACAGTCCAGATCCTCATTACTCTCATAATCACAGACTGGTTCAGTATAGCACGATCCTTCAGTAGGATCTAGGGGTACTATTATGCAGAGCGATTTCTTCTCAAATATCATCTTTTTCTTCTTCAGGTTGATTACCCCATTCATATCAGTAGCCCAATCAATTCCAAGGAGCGCAGGGTATGGGTTGCTATCATCCCTAATTTCTATTACTTTAAAGTTAGCCAGCACACTCGCGCCTTCAATATCTACAACCACCCCTTGCATCCACCCCATGGGGATGATCTTCTGCTGATTCGCCATCCTTAGTTGAATCAGAGACCACTGTAGCGTGGGTCTTCCCATCCGTTCCCAAGTCTTCTTTGGTAGGACATTTGCGTTTGACCCTAGGACCAAAATAACCTGAGCCATTTCATACTCTCCTATTTGCATGGTCATCCTCATCTCTCATCCTGTCCTTGTTTTATGCTTACTAATCTTTAGAACCATGCGCGGTTCACCGGGAGTGTTTTCGGCGCATCTATTTATAAGCTCATGTAATCCCTTCACAGCCTTGCTATTGCACAACAACTTCATACAGGTCTCTAGGAAGGTTGTAAGCATAGAAGGGTTCATCTCCTGATCAGGCTTATCCTTGCTACCTGAGGTGGAGGCCTCAACGAAGCTCTTCTTTGCTTCCATGAATGTTTCACATGTGCGCTTAAAACTAAATTCAACCTCCTTCACCAGAGCTTTGTGAACCCATGCATTGTCTTCGGGCTGTTTCCCCTTATCATCCCCTATTGCAATTCCACTTCAGAGCACTATATTCACATTCGGATCCTCTTCACGAGGCTCAAACCTCATCATCCGCAGGTTTTGATTCAGTTGAGGTGGTAGAGCCCCTTTGTTGTGTATCCTAACTATCAGCGTAGGACAATCCTCTGTTTCATGATTAAACAGAGTGAAATATTTGCATTCGGACGTGTTGGGTTAGTGCAATCATGGGCATAGTGTTCTAGTTCTCCGCAATTGTAGTAGATTAGCTGTCCCCGACCTCTGCCAGGTCCTCCTCCGCCTCGGCCCCGTCTGTGCCTTTGAAGGCCTATTCGTGCCATCCCCATGCTTTGGTTAGGGGGCCGCGTCTCTGCCTGAACCCTATAGGTGGGTGTTCTATCCATCATCAATTCATAACTTTTGCAGTTGCACTCATCATGCCCTACTGACCTATAGAAGTTGTAGAATAGTTGTTGTGCTGTTTGTACAAACTGCTGCAGCAAATGATAGTTATCCATGGCATGTTTTCCTACTACCTGACATATAGTGAACCACAATGTAGGCCCGCGCTTGGTCCTGCTTGAGCTTTCGACCTCAAAGGAATCTGTCCCCCTCTTGCCATGTAGTTCACAAAGATTGGGCAATGGTCTTTGTCATGCCCCTGACCCTTGCATTTTAGGCACCATACCTCTTCGTGCACCCCTGGTTGAACTGTTATGTCCTGCTTCAAACTTTGCATCTCAAGGCAAAGATTTTGCAACTACACATGGATCTACTGAACCCCCATATTTGGATCCTGCTTTGGTGTTTCATGTAGTCTCATTGCAATCTCCAAGGCCTCTGCCTCAATCGTTATCTTTTGTTGTGACAATGGAACCCTGAGGTGTGGCAGGAGTGAAGCCACGAACCATTCACAGTGCTGTCCATCTATTAAGTTCATATTAGATTCATGGATTTTACAATTCAATCTCTGATCTAGTTCCTAATGTGTCTTGCCTAGTTTCATCGTGGTTTCTTTGAACCCCACAATCGATTATACCTCGGATTTAGGCCTAATGAATTCTTTATTTAGTGGGGTCTGGATGTTTGCCACCCCAACATTTGGGTTATTATTAGAGTACTTGATGTACCAAGTTAGTGCATGATCCTGAAAATCACTAACCAATGTCACCTTCTTCATGTGGTCATCTGTAAGGCCCCGAGCTTCCCATACAGCTTTCACAATGAACCAAAACTGGTTCGGGTCCCCATTTCCCAAGCCGTTATGTTGGAAATACTAAGAGCGGGGGTGAATCAGTATTTATTTTCAATTGTTATTTTTCCAATCAAAACTTTTATATTCAGAACACAAGATGAACAACATGAATAAATTCTTTTATTAATATAAACTTTGCAGTAAAATAGATACAATATATAGATGGTTTCAATCTGTGCCAAGCACCAACTTGGACTTTTGTGAGGCTTCAACCTCTAGAGCACCAAATCTGTTTTGTCAAGGCACCAACCTTGGACTTAGGAGCACCAACTCCTAGGACACCAATCCTTCTAGTTCTATGGCACCAACCTCAAGGACACCAATCCTTCCAATTCTGAGGCTCCAACCCCAAGGGCTCTGACCTAATCTTGTCAAGGCATGTTTGATAGTGATTCTCTGCTCCCAAAACTCTTCTTTACTGAATTCTATCTGTTTACAGCTTCACTGTAGTCTCCATGCTACAACATCAATGGAAACCATTCTTCATATGAAGAAGTCTTTACAACTCTTCATACTGTCCACATAGAGTCTCCAAAAGTTATCTCATGATAATATCAAATAGCCATCATGATCTGTGATAATGTCTCCACACAGCTTTAGTGAGTCTACTATTAGCTACACTAAGCTCTACACAAGAACCAACTCTCTGTTTCAAGCCTCTATTCTCACTATCATGGTGAATGCTTCCAGCGTGACTACTATGCATTGTTCTTTCTATTGCAATCTCTTACTTCCCAGAAATACATTCACATATGTTTCAATACTGGTGTTGGCTATTGTTCCCTTCAAGTGATATCAAATGAAAATTTATTTATCTTTTCACAAAATTGTTCTTCAGGTTGTGTTATGTACCTGATTAATTCATCGCTGGTCTGAGCCTTTCACAGGTTAGCCTGATCAACAAAGTTGCTTGTTCGTTAGCTTCCTCCTATCCTGCTGGACCTATGGCTTGCTCCTTTCTTCTAGTTCACCACCAACAACAACATAAAGACAATTCTCTGTTTTCTTATCTTGATACGCCTGACCTTTGGCTTCCCTTTCGCTCGCTTGAGCTTCGGCTTCCTCAATGATCACTCAACCTTCTGGCTTCCCTCCTCTGGTTGCTTTAGCTTCCTCTACACTCGCTCAACCATCTATGCTCGCTTGACACTTCGGCTTTCCGATCCATGGCTTCCTCTGTCTATTTGAGCCTTCCAATACTCACAAGACACGTTTAGGAGGAAGAGAGGCCGAAATTCAAAGAAATGTTGCTTATTAAAAAATATGAGAGATTTCCTTTTTCCTTAATTAATATTCAAACATTAGACTTCATTATTTATGTAGGATTTCATTGGAGAGACTGTACCAACAGGGAGTTCCCACATGCCACATCACAATCACAATCTCAATCACAACTTTCAGGAGGTCTTTTATAAGTCATGTCTATAACATCGTCGATGGCTGATTACCAATTTCCCCTATTGGATGCGATATGATTATAAACTATTGTTAATAAGTTTTTCGGGTACATAGCTCCATCACAATCGGTGGATTTAACATCCCTTAGAGACTAGCGACACAACGGATGCGATATTACATTAGGGAAGTTTATAATGGAGCCGCGGGTCCGCATATATTATCGAAATAAGAGGTTTTGGGGGTGACAACCCTTTATAACTTGCGCTATGAGAGTTCTGATAGGCGGATGCGATAATATATTAAATCATATTGCAATGGTGTAGTCGGGTCCGCATACATATCGTTATCGCAGTTTTAATGTGACAAGGCTTTAAACGCTACGATACATAACTCCCGATATGCTTAAGCCGCATATAATCAAACTTCACACTTTTCTTTGATATATTGGACTTAACCACAAAACCCTATCTTAACGTTGTTTATGCGTAAACTTAACCCATGAACCTTTATCCCCTTTAATTATATTATAACCCTCGTATAACGGGAATATACAAAAACACACAGAAACTTACATTTTCTGCTTTTCCATAGCCTTGGCTTGCTTATCAATGCTTACCTTTATCAGGCTCATTCTCCACTATAGATTTCCCTCCATCAGATCTGACGGTTGATGTTACACCTGACCAACAGAACTGATCAAAATTTCTTTGCCGTTTAATCAACCCCGCTTGATCTGACAGTTGATATTGATTTCGGGTGGATAACTTGCGAGAGGAATACCCACTCGATAATTCGGTTTCCTCTCTCCAGTCTCCTGCCACGCGTTGGTCGGTTAGTGGAATCGGGTGCTCACCATTCAATACCACTTACCACTTCTTTCTCACCTGATAACCTGATTTTTTTTATTAAACCTCCTTCCTTCGCGACTAACACCTGAGCTTGTTATCTACCCAAATGTGGTACTTAATAGAACCCGCCGATGTGATTTCTCTGATATATATATACTGCTCCGCTCTTATCTTCCCTTGGCTTGTCGCTCCTATGGATTCTAATACATTGCTCCAATAGCTTTTCTCTGATATTCCTCCAATATCTCATGATATGGTTCTTCTGTTAGCTGCTCTTCCGCTGGCTTCTCCTCTTGACGCATGTTCCTCATTGTTCCTTCTCTTTTGATGAATTCTTCCTCTTTGCAGGACTTCTTGGGCATATAATACATGTGATACTCCCTATATGGCTCCTCTTGCTCCAATAGGTCTTCCTTTGGCTTTGCAATATCTTTCAATGAACTTCTCTGATACCTTCATACCTTGACGGCTTCTGATATCTTTTCTGATATGCCTCTCTTGCTCTGATATTTTGCAATAGTCTTAAGCATAAGCAATATCTTTGATATGCCACCTTTGTTAACTCCTCCGTTAACAAACTCTTACTCATGGCTTGGCTTTCCTGATGGTCTTGCTCCTTGGCTTCTTGTTCTTGTTTCTTCATGGATCTACTTTGCTTCTCTTTGGTTTCATATCATCATTTAATATCCTAGAATATTGCCATATTGACATACTCCTATTTCTTCATGGATCTTCTCTACTTGGCTTCACATCATTGTTTAATTTCTAGGATATTGCCATATTGACATGAATGACAACCTAGATTAATACTTTAAACAAAGGCAACTTCACTGAATTTTTCCATGCTGAACTACAGTGGAGGTGGAGGTGGTATGGGTGAAGTCACAGGTGATGGTGGTGAATTTGGAGGTGGTGTGGGTGGAGGTGGAAGTCGCGGGAATCCTTGTCTTATTAACTAAATAGCACTTCGTGGAGAAGCCCGCGCTACTCCCTCTTCGTCACCCAATGGAGGCGAAATCAATGGACTATATTCAGGACCCTTTCTTCCTTCATTCCTATAAGTCTTTCCGCTTCGTGTAGCTCCGAACATCAAGGTAACTGCATAACCCGTTTTTCACACAATAACATGTTAATCTAGGTATTCAAACACTTTAAGTGCTTACCTCGCGGACCTTTGAAAAAGCACCGCTCCTCCTCACTGTAACTGACAGAGGTATCGACTGCGAATTAAGTCAAAAATCCTCCAATGATGTGATCAATCCAATGATCGATAGCGCAGGCGATCTTATCCTCAGATGCTTCCAATATCTGTACTAACTTTGGGGTCCAGACAATAGGACCATCAAGTCTCTACCTTGGCTATTCGCTAGCTTCACGATCCACTCGTATAGCTCAAACGAAAAGGAACAGAAAAAGATCTTGTGGATCTCCGTATGTAGGTACCTGTCCAACCACTGTTCCTTTGTCAATCGCAGATTTCTGTTCTCCTGCGACACCAATTAGTGGATCTTCCTATCCAACTAGTCTCCAATCTCTTTCTTAGTTGGATTCCAGTGATATGACATCACTCATCTCTTATGCAAATTCCGGTCTCGGCAATGGAACCATTTGTTGGCTTGGTGGGGCCTGACCCAGGTTCAGTGTTATTTAACCAAACAAATCCCTACAGCACTGGTCCTTTCAGCATCAGCCCATGGAGTGTGGACCAAAGTCTCACCCAAAGCAGTATGGGGGGTGGAGGGGTCATAATTGACCACCAGCCGCTTTAAATTACTGATGGAGTCTCTGGTGCGATTACTTGCTGTAGTGGATTAATTTGATCTTCTCTGGTGCTCTAATGTCCTTCTCGGGCAGGTGGAGTCTCATATGGGATGAAGTCCCATAATTGTTAAATGCATTCACCTGCTCGACTCTGTTCTTTTCCTTCTCGACCATGTTGTCCATGGAATGTAGTTGTTGAGGAGGAAATGCATCTAGTACCGAAAATTGATTACCTTTGTCCTTTCAGGAGCATAGAATGGTTACAGTACGTGGATTGCACAGTGGGCGGAATAGTCGGATGGTGGAGCAATATCGGTCATTGGATCGGGTAGATAGACGACAGAGATGAGCCAACAGGGATATCAGAGGAGGCGGGAGCGGGGTGATCACAGGCCGTTGGATCTCGAGCGGGCAAATCCAATGATTGCTGGGCGTCAAAGATGCAGAGGCGTTACCAAGTGGGAGAATAGGTCTGAGCGGTAAGTGGTATTTGCTCGCATTGGCGTTGGGGTTGGGCGGTAAACGTACATTGGCATGCGATACTACTCGGAGCACGACGCGTGGCGGTGGGGAAAGGGAAAACCACCCTCCCATCACGCATTAACATGCCGTTGGTTTGCAGGTGCGGGGAGAGCAATCGTCGTCCGATCGTGGCGGAGGTGATTGGACAGTGGAGGTTCGATCGAGCAGGTTTTTCATCAGATGTGACAGGAAACATTGAATTGGAGGTGATGGAGAACAATGGTTAAGGTCACGGCAGAGGGTTTGCGAAGGCATGCAGATATATGGGGTTTTTATAAAGTTTTGTGTATTGAAACCCAGGGCTTTGACAAGGGCTTTTAATATGATTTTCAACAAAAAGCACAGGAAGTTAAGACAAAAGGAGGGTGAGAGAGGTAGAGGGGAAGGTGAGGGTAACTACTATAAGCCCCCTTTTTTAGCATGACCACGGAAAAAGTGGCCCCCAGCTTTAGAAAATCCTGATTATATAGCAGAGCTAACACTAGCTCCTTCTGGGGATGAGAACCTCCCTATGAGGTCTCAAGAACTGTAGATCATTGCCTTTCCTATGAAAACCAGATTAGCAAAATTTCCTAGTGTTCCATTGGGCATGGAGTCTAACTGAGCTTATACTAAAAATTGATAAAATAACATATTTACAACCTTAAGGCCAGAAGACCTTAAGCAACATAAATTTTCAAGAACCACCCATTAACTGGGCCATCAAAAACTGTTTCTCATCCCATACTTTGCAGTATGAAAGTATTGTTCCCCTAGATCTGAGAAATGATAAAAGGCCATGTCCAAAAAGCATCGAACTTCCCATGGTTGCCTTTCTTCTCTTTCAGTGCATCCCACTTAAGAACTAAGTCCCCAACCTGAAAATTATCTGTTTTTGTCCTCCTATCAAAAGCTTCCTTGATTCTCTGCTGATGTGTTGCTGACCTTTCAACCAATTGTTCTCTGATTTGATGTACCTCTGCTAAATCAATGATCCTTTTTGCCATTCCTTCTTCCTCATCCTGCTCTTCTTGCAAGAATTTTTCCACAAGGAGGGTTAACTGAATCAGAAATACAGCTTTAGTGCCATATACCAACTTGAAAGGAGAATTCCCTGCGGATTTCTTGGTGGTTACTCTGTCAGCCCACAGTGCATACTTGAGTTTAGAATCCCAGTTTTTCTTATTATCATCCAATGGCTTTTTAATTATCCTTATAAGGCTTTTGTTGGAAGATTCTGCTAGACCATTGCCTTGAGGGTAATATGGGGTGGAATGCACCAGCTTAATGCCCGTTGAATTACACATTTCCACCAACTCTTTTTCCTTGAAGGCTGCTGTATTGTCTGTGACCAATTTATGTGGACAGCCAAATCTGGTGAAGATACTCTCTGTCAAGAACCTCATGACCACATTATGATCAACCTTTCTGGAAGGGATTGCTTCAATCCACTTAGTGAAGTAATCGGTGGCTACTAAGAACAAACTAGTAAAATTAATATTAAAAAAAACAAAAATTAACTCAAATTTAAAAAAAAAAATGAAAATTATTTAAAAAAACAAAAAAATATTAAAATATAAAAAGACCAAAAAAAATTTAACATTTAAATTTTTTTTTAAACAATTTCTTTTTTTATTAAAAAAAATTATTATTATTAACCTTTTTTTTAAAACAATTTTTTTCCTTATTAAAAAAAAAATTAAATGAATTAAAATTTAAAATTTATAAATTTTACAAAAATTATTTAAAAAAAAAAAAAAAAAAAAATTAATTTTTTTTTTTTTTATGGATTTTTTTAAAAACATTTATTTTTTATTTAAAAAAAATTATTATATTAAAAAAAAAATATTTAAACATTTTTTATTATAAATTTTAAAATATATAATTATTATTTAAAAAAAAAATTAAGTTTACAAATTTTTAATTTAAAATCTTAAAATATATGAATATTGTTTAGATAATCTTCGGCAAAATCACATAACCAATCTTTTGTCGATGCGTTTCGAACCAACCAGTGTGGTTCATCGTCAGGACAAGTTGAAGAACGAATCTGGCTTAGCTTGATTAAATAGAGTGTGCAGAGACTCCAACAGCTATAATGCTAACGGCTAATTTTGACTTAATGATCCTGGTCAAACTACTAAAATAGTTAATTAATATTTCAAGAAATAGTTAAAATAGGTAAATAAAGGAATTCAATTGTTAATTTAAAAATAAATAAATATATTATTATTCTTATTTCAAATATTAAGAGAATCCATAGTATAATATTAATGCACCGGATCCCATTAGAACTCCGTAGTTAAGCGTGCTTGGGCTAGAGTAGTACTGGGATGGGTGACCTCCCGGGAAGTCCTAGTGTTGCACCCTCCCCCTCTTTTAACCCTTAATTATGGTATTTACCTAAGATAACTAAATTCTAGGAATAATAATGTTTTAACAATTTGTTTGGGATTATAAATTATTAAGTAGATATAGAGTATTCAATAAACATAGATTATTTTATATAACTTATTATTTTAATGGACCATTATATTTAAATATTAAATATGATATATTTTAAAGAACTAAATATTGAAGATCTAACTTACCAATGGACCATTAAATAATTATTACATAATTACCTAATGTAACTAAATTATAAAAATAATAGTGATTTATTACCATTCACTTGTATTTAAATAATATTGGAATAATAATAAATATAGATAAATTAATATATATTATGAGATATAATGACCATTATAATTAAAATATTAATATTATACTATGGATTCTCTTAATATTTGAAATAAGAATAATAATATATCTATTTATTTTTAAATTAACAAGTGAATTCCTTTATTTACCTATTTTAATTATTTCTTGAAATATCAATTAACTATTTTAGTAGTTTGACCAGGATCATTAAGTCAAAATTAGCCGTTAGCATTATAGCTGTTGGAGTCTCTGCACACTCTATTTAATCAAGCTAAGCCGGATTCGTTCTTCAACTTGTCTTGACGATGAACCACACTGGTTGGTTCGAAACGCGTTGACAAAAGATTGGTTATGTGATTTTGCCGAAGATTATCTAAACAATGTTATGGATCACAGAAGTCTAAATTCCTTATATGAATATTATTTAAAAAAAATTAAACACACGGAATTTTTTAAATTTTATATTTTAAATTTATATTTATTATTTAAAAAAAAAATCGGACGCCCACCCCTCGGCTGCCTATGGTGGCGCTGCAGTGGGCGGAGGGCCTGCACGCAGGACCCTCTGCCCATGGCCACGCCACCACAGGCGGCTGAAGGGCGGCAAACTAAATTTTTATTTTTATTTTTTATTTTTTTTATAATAATAAATATAAATTTTAAATTTTAAATTTAAAAAATATCGTTTGATTAATTTTTTATATAATATTCATATATTTTATGATTTTAAATTAAAAATTTTAAAACTTAATTTCTTTAAATAATAATTATATATTTTAAAATTTATAATTAAGGAAAAAATGTTTTTAAAAAAAAATTAATATAATAATTATTTAAGAAGAAGAAGAAGTTGTTTTAAAAAAAATCTATTTAAAAAAAAAAATTATAATTTTTAAATTTTAAATTTTTAAATTTAAAGTCTAAAATTTTTATTCGTTTAAAAAAATTTTAAATTTTTTTAATGATTTTTTTTTTAAATAAGAAGAAAAAAATTTGTTTTTAAAAAAATTAATAATAATAATTTTTTTTAATAAAAAAAGAAATTGTTTAAAAGAAAAATAAATGTTAAAATTTTTTTGGTTTTTTTATATTTTAATATTTTTTGGTTTTTTTTTTTTTTTAAATAATTTTCATATTTTTTTTGTTTTTTTTTTAATAGTTTGAGTTAATTTTTGTTTTTTTTAATATTAGCTCTACTATTTTTTTTTTTCACTAGCTTGTTTTTAATTTTTTTCCCTAGTTTTTGCTAATTTTTTTTCAATTTCTCTATTTTTTACTCATATATATATATATATATATATATAGAGAGAGAGAGAGAGAGAGATTTTCAAATTCTTTTATGGTTTATAAGATAAGTTTTTTTTTAACATTTTTTATTTTTTATTTTTGTCTTTTTTATATATATTTTTATATTTGTTTTTTTAAGTAATCAACATTTTAATCTTAATTTTAGTAGTTTTTAAATTTTTTTGTTAATTTTCTATTTTTTTTAAGTCTAGTTTGTTTTTAAATTTTATTTTTTATTTTTTATTTTTTTCTACTTTTACCTACTTAATTTTTAGTTTATTTTAAATGTTATTTTTTATTTTCCATATTTTTTTGTTTTTTTCTTTTAATTTATGTTTTGTTATTTTTTTTTAACTTTTTTTTTGTTTTGTGTTTTTTCATTGTTTTAATGTTTTTTATTTTTATTTTATTTTATGTTTTCATTATTTCTTTTAAATTTTAATGTTTTTCGGGGTCATGATAAAATATTTTACGTCATTATTTCCAAATGTTGAAATTTTACTTTTAAAAAAAAAGTGTTTTCCCAACGTTAACATTTTTCGTTTTGAGGGAGTTTTTTGTACTATTTTTGCCCAAAAATTTGGTTTTCACCGCCATTTTTAAAACATGTTGAAAATTTACCCAAGAAAATAAAAAGTGTTATTCCATCATCAACACTTTTCGTTTTTAACACTGTTTTTGATGTTTTTTTGAGGTTTTTTTGCCAGAGTTCCCGTTTTGAGTTTATAGTTCCCGTTTCAAAGTTTACATTGTTAAATGTTGCAAATGGTCTTTATGGTTGCTGGAATACACTGTTATATCATCGAGGTAGACAAGGACAAACTTATCCTTCTCTCCCACAAATGCTATATCCATAGCTCTCTGAAAGGTGACTCCAGCATTCATAAACCCAAAAGGCATCTTGGAATACATAAAAGTGCCCCAAGGAGTGGTGAATGCAGTCTTCTCTTGGTCATCTGGATGTACAACAACCAGATTATACCCTGAAAATCCATCCACGAAAGACATCACTTTGGCCCCTGAGACCTTCTGCAGCAAATGCTCCATCTTGGGTAGAGGGTAATTATCTTTCTTAAAGCATTTGTTCAGGTTTTTCAAATCAACACAAAGCCTGATTTCTCCACTTTTCTTCCTCACTACCACTAAGTTGGCTACCCATTTGGAATATCTAAGAGGAACTATGATTTTGGCAACCAGTAACTTCTTTATTTCTTTTTCAATCAAAGGGAGGAGCAAAGGGTTTATTGGTCTCAGCTTCTGCTTAAAAGCGATGGTGTCTTTCTCTAAAGGGATTTTATGCTCGATGATCTTTTTGTCGTATGTTTTCAGGTCACTATATTCCCAGGCAAAGACATCAAAAAATTGCTTCATTAAATTGCAGTATTCAACACTATGGGCAGCAGACAGATGAGTGGACAGATTTATGTATCTGGGCTAATCTGGACTTCCTATATTATGCTTACAGACTGCAAATTGGTCTTCTTTTTGGTCAGCCTTATAAGGCACATCATTTTGGTCAAACAAATTTTATAATGGAACTATACCCTTAGGTATATGATTGCTGGGCAGTTGGACAATGCTATCTTTACCAATTCTGTTTCTAAGCTGGGATTGGAGATTTTCTTCCAAGGCTTTATTTTCTTGGTCAATTTGCATTTCAGAGAATTCATCAATGACTTGCAGGAACCTATTTATTTCATCATCATCTTCAAAGACTTTCCAATGTTGGACATTATCAAGTAAGGATGGTTTATAATTCATTTGGACTTCATAAACTAGTATGGGAGGCATAGGAGGAAAAAAACATGCTAGCAGACACAACAAGGGAATCGACACGCTGATTTTTTACTCTCGAGATATATGAGATACAAAAATTATCAAAAGAATATTTGAGTCTCCATACGTCATCTCTGTATGCTTTCAACCTTGGGTGCTTTGCTTGAAATGTTTTGTTCACTTGCTGAATAATGAGATCAACATCTCCAAACACCTCTATGTTTCTGATTCCTCTGTCTTTGGCTAGGTTAAGGCCCAATATCAGAGCCTCATACTCTGCTATATTGTTGGTGACTTGGAAAGCCAGCTTAAAAAACAGAGTTGTGCTTTCTTGTTTTGGAGATATTAGCACCATCCTTGCTCCTGCGGTCTCCCTAGAACATGCTCCATCAAAGAACATTTCCCAAACCTGACTTCCTTGCTCTCCCTTGGCCTGAATTGGTTCCTTGATCTGCATTGAGGCCTTCTGGGATTCCTCAATTTGGAGAATACATGCTCCAAAATCAGTTTCCACGGCATATATGGGATGATTACAAGGATTCCTCCCATCAATGATGATGTAGGCCAATTGTGCTTCTTTATACAGTCTCCTGCTTTCTCCTCCAAAAACTGGGACAGTGGCATAAGATAAGTCATTCTATAATGTCCCGCCTAGTCTCTTAATCCACCCTCGGGACAACATCATGCCAAACTTGGGAGGGACATCTACTACCACAATATCCATGATCATGCTCTTCATGGGAAACTGAGTGAGGGTAATGGCCAGGTCTTTGATTAATCCTAGGTGCTTTACCTTCCTTGAATCAAATGAAAATAAGTCATGATATGGTCTAGTGATATCAAGGCCTAACTCTTCCAAATAGCTTTAGGCATCAAATTGTGGCTGGCCCCTGTGTCTAGTAGGCAATTGTGGAGGATTTTGTCATGAATGGTCAAGGAGACATAAAATGATAGAGAATTATCATCAGCGGGTTCATTCATTGGGCTAAGCATAACTGCAGGCTTATCATCTTGCAAATTGACGTAGTCAGTGAAGGTTTGTGAGGCTTGCAGCTCAAGGGCATCAAGGATAGGCTTTCTAAAAACTTCACTCTTTACAAGTTCTATCAGAGGTACATATATTTTTAACTTCTGGACTTCTGATTCAAAGCTGAAAGGGGAAGGGGACTTGTCAGGACCTTGGTGAGCTCCAGTATTGTAACAATAATGCTACAACTCCTGGGGCTTCCTGTCTCTTAATTTTATCAACCCGGTAGTTCGTACAAACTTGGAAGTGGCGGTGCTATATGCACAAGTACTAGCTCTTGTCGCAGCTGTCACTTGGTCAGCTGGCACAAGTCCGCTAGGGCTCAAGCCAACTTCTATAGGCTCTCAAAAGAAGCTTGCTAATTGATGGACGAAAGCTAATCTCAAAGGAAAGCTACTTTACTTGACAAAAATGAACTGAAAGCAAATCAAAGCATGTAAACCTAGGAAACCCTAATTTAACTAGTCTGACCTCTACAATGCAACGAATGTAAGTGCAACTTCTACCAATGCTGTCATTACCTCTAATAAGTGAGAATGCATGGATCTAAACTACTTGCATCATGAAAGTTATGTTTTTGTATTTTTCCTTTAAGTATGTGGAATGATTGTGATCTTGTGCTAACTAGGGTTTGGTTGTGCAGATGGGATGGAGAAGGAAGAAAAGCGTGGGATAGGTTGGGGAGGCTAGGAGAGGTCCCTAGGGATCCTTAGCATCCATCCACAGAGGTTCCTCGCATTCAGATGCTCAGCAACCGAGAGAGTGGCCTTCTACAGGATGGCTGTGGAGGATCCTACAGGATACTCTGTTTTCTACAGGATAGTCCTGTAGGTCTTCTACAGGATGTTTACGAATTGGATTTTTGAGGATGGATGGTTGATGGAAGATGCATGGATGGTTATGGAGGTAGGATGGGGGTCTGAAGTGACCTAGGAACTGATGGATGGAGTGATGAGATGATAGGTGGAAGGCTGACTTGGCTTGAAGGTAGTTGAGACAACAATGGGGGAGAAGGTAAGGTTACTTGGCAAAAGAGAAGATGGGAGATGAGGGAACAGACTTGGTGATGGAGTAGCTGATCTGAACGAGGCTGAAATAAACGAGGAGGTGATGAAGGAGATAGAGATGCCCTGCACAATGCTTATTCAAACAAATCAATGAATTCTTGCAAACAAACCAAGTCCTAGCTAACTCAATCCAACTGTTAATGAATGAGTAAACAGCAGCCTTGTTTGAAAAGAGAACCATATACATCACATGAGAAAGAACATGCCGAAAGATCTAAATGCATACAAACTCCTACCAATCTATTATAAACATGAGAAGCTACTTGAACCATCAAAAGAAACCTAAGTAACAAAGCACGAATTAAATCTAAAGAGCAGATTTTATTTCAAGAATGCAGCAAAGACACATAAATATAAACAAGGGAGGTATTGGGCGCTTGAGATGGGCCCAACCCCAAGAACTACAGCCTCCCAAGAGAGATTTAGAGCTGGTGCGAAGCTGGATCCATCTTTATTAATCAAGAAATGAAAAGTACATCAAAACTGTCCATAAGGAGAGCTTGAGCATGAGCTGAAAGCAAAGCTAGTCTATTGCATAAAAATCGAATTACAAAATGGCTAACTAATGGCTAAAACAAAATGACTAACTAGCTAAACGAATTGACTACCAACTAGCTAACAAAAATGACCAACCCCTAGCTAACCCAAATGAGGCCCCAAGCCTTCTTATTTATACAATTTGAGGACCCAACAGTCCTCCTAAAAGTTAGGGACTTGGCTGCCCAAGACTTGTAGTTAACAGCAGTCCAACTTGACTTGCTTGGCTGCCCTTGTGCTCATTAATTTGGTGGCCTTTGAACTCCGATCTGATGGTGGAGAATTCGAGGTAAGGGTCCATAAATGAGGGGGACACCTTCCTACAAATCCTCTAGCTTGTTCTCCCACGAATTTGGCTGCCAAGTGCTCATTAAGACCTTCAATTTTGTCTCCAAGTTGACCAACAAGGCTACACAAAGCACCCATTAGACTTGTTGGCATAATGACTAACCAAATTCACTCTATTAACATAAAAATAATAAAAAACATGCAATAAACAAATGAGAATGGTGGACTAAGCCAAATGAGGAGGTTGAATGAGCCCAAATAATTGTGCATTTTTGGGGCTCATCATCACCCCCCTACTGAAAGTGTTGCTCATCCTCTGAGCAACCAAATCTCTCCCCTTGTCTTTGATGGCCTTGGTGACTTCCTTGGCTAGCATTTCGGCCGATTTCTCCTTTGGCTTCCCGCTTTTCAGACTTTCCTGTAGAAACTGTTCTGTCTTCCTGTAGAAACAGACTCTGTCTTCCTGTAGAAACAGACTTTGTCTTCCTGTAGACCCAATTTCACTGATTTTGCCTGCGGTCTTGTCTCAACTTGTCCTGTTTTAGTGGCTTGTTGAAGGCTTACATTCACATGTACACTGATAGTTTCACCAGATGGATTGGACTCAGACACTACATCATTCAAATTTGAAACTGCTTTTTCCTCTTCTCTGAAAATCTACTTGCTCTGCAATGCTGTTTGTTAATACATCCTTTGTCTCGGAAGCTTCAAAATTTTCAGTCTCCTTTAGATATGCAGAATCATTTGCCACGACATCCTCCATTTCTGCTGCTTTTCTTAGTGCCCTTAGCCTTGGTATGAGTGTGCAAGTATATTCTTGTAGAAGGCTGAACCATGATCAGATTATGTCCAAATCTTGAAATTTAAACGACCCCTCTGAAAAATGGTAGCTGCATGCAGAACCTCAGTCAATCTTCACTGATAAGTACATTGTCCGCACAAACCAAAGGCATGCATAGGAATCTATTGTACCGATCAGAACAACAAGTGAGTATGACATGATGGGCATGTAGCCAAAATATGAAATTCTAGAAACAAGTTTTGTCATCTCCAGCTTGGTGAATAAATAGAATGTGTCATAGAGAAACAAGTAGAATGCGGAGGAGCCTGCAGCCAAATAAGATCTCCACCACCGGTTGTAATCTTCACTGCACATTTCAACGTAGCACAAGATAACAGTGATTTCAACTGATTTTTTTCATAGCAGTGCAAAAGAAAATGCAAAAGGAAATGCATGGAAACGAGAATGTGGCCTTCAACATCTTCCTCCTTTCTCCTCGTTTTGAGCTTGAACTTTTCTAGAAATCTCGTGGTCAGCCAACGGAAGCATCAACCCACAGAAGCTCCTCATGTTTTCTTTCTGCAGGCCTGTTTTCTGCCTTTCCTGTAGACGACATCCTGTAGAAACGCCTGTAGAGCGTGATTCGGCCTTCGAATGATCTTTGCATGTGGGAGAATTGTTAACAAGCCCAGAAACTTGATGAAGGACGTGAGTTTAACCTTTGCAAGTGTAAATGCACAACAGTTAGCAAGTGTTCCTGACCCACAATTAACGTGAGTCTTCAGCCGAGCGATCCTTTGTTCACTGCGTGATTTGTGGTGATGTGGCAAAACACATGCACGCTGGCTTTTTTCGAACTGAAGTGATTTAATGAACTGCATGTCTTCTATTTGTTAATCAACTGCACTAGAGTTAAACTTCTGATCACTGTTTTTTTCTTTCACAATTTTTTTTAATTTTTTTACGTGAGTCCATTGTCCTCGTGCACTGCGTGGCTGCCGGCGGAGTTCTGAAGGAAGAAAATCAGTTGAGCCTTGCTACATTCATGGCTTAATCCCTCATCCCATTCGTTTATGCAGTTCCCAATTAAATCTATGCAATAGGAGAATGAGATTAGTCACATACCTCGAAGTTGAATGGTTGCCGTGAGCTGCTGTGGCCTGTCCTTGCTGCATGCATTGATTTTATGATTGCATGATGGCTTGGCTGCTAATCTTTGTTTGTGTTTTTCATGTGCAGGTGTCCTCTGGCCGGATCCAAGCTCCAAGAGTTCATTTCCACGTTCAGATCTGCATCCTAAAACTGCTGCCATTGAATTTTCCAAGGACCAGAACTTCTTTTTGCCATTTCTCCCAAACGGTCGATCGGATTGAGCTGAAACTTGGTGGGCATGTTCCTACCATCATGATGCATCTCCCATAGCAAATTCGTGATCAATGGATGCACGGATTTCGAGAAAATTGGAAAATGGCTGAAGATTTCAGAGCTCAATTTCTCGGAAACCGTGCATCGGAATTGGCTGAAACTGCTTGGGTAGGTTACTATCATCCATGTGCATCTCCCCATGAAACAGGTTTTGAAACGGATGCGCAGTTATGGAGAAAATGCAAAAATGGCTGATGGTGATGGAGGCTGATTCCTTGGAAACCGTGCACCGGAATTGCATGAAACTGCTCAGGCATGTTGTCATCGACCTTGTACAATCCCCCATAAAACGGTTTGTCAATTGGATGCATGGTTTTCAAGTTATGGCAAAAACAAATTTGGCTCTAGGTATTTTTGCTTCAAGGCTTTTTGCATGTGCTTGCATGGGATGACAAAATGGATTTTGTTTGTGATGCAGGTATGGAGATGATGGAGGATGAGTTGGAAGACTGCATGAGGACCTCTGACCCCTTGAGGAAGCTAGCATGCTCACCAAACCACTTTTTGAAATGCATGCCTAGTTTCCCACAATTTCTACAGGAAGATCCTGTAGAAGCACAATGAGAGGCACAAGGAGGTGGAAAAAGTGATGGATGAAGGCAAGGGATGGACACACAAGTTCTTGTAGGCCTAATCAACAGATTCCCACCATTAGATTCACTTTTGAAATTGAATTTGGCTCGTCCAAAGGTTCTACAGGATGTTTCCTGTAGAAATATAGAGCATCCTGTAGAAAACACAGTTTTGAGGAAAGAAGCATAATGACATGAAAAGAATGATGGAAAAGGGGTGAGGAGTGGAAACATAGATGAGTGTAGGCCTCATGGACATATTCCAAGCCTTCAGGTCCTCTTTGGAGATCAATTTGGCTTTTTTGTAAGCTTCCTGTAGAAGATACGAAACTTCCTGTAGAAGGCATAAAAAACTCCTTTGTCTTTGATTTGAGTGCTCCTCCTATCATGAAACGTCCTCCTTTAACCTGCAATGTCATTGCTACAACATGAACTTATTCAATGGAGATTAGCTTCATTTTTCTTTTTCTTTTTTTTTCTCTTTTTTTTTGAAAAACAACTAGGGCGCCTCATGGAGGTTTTCACCCTAATTGCCTGCCTTGGGCGCCTCCAAGGGAGGTTTTCACCCAAAGATCTTTTTCTCTCTTATTTTCTTTTCTTTCCAACCCATTGACCGCCTCATGGAGGTTTTCAATCAATGAGCCAATCTAAGGCGCCTCCGAGGGGGTTTTCACCTTAGATTTCTATTTTCCTTTTTTCATTTTTTTCCTTTTTCTTTTTTCTCTTTTTTTCTTTTTTCTTTTTTTTTCTACCCTACCCTACTTGAAAAACAAAATCATTCTCAAGTATAAGAATACTTCCAATGGAGCCATGTGCACATCGAGATTAGAGACAAAACGATGTGAAGGCTCGAAATGCATGCTTGGACAAGTATCCAGATCTCAGAGACAAAATGATCTGACTTTGAAAGTACAAAACATAGCTGAGGAAGAAAGTACTGCTGCAACTTAGTGGCTGTCTGGAACCATGTCTCAATATAGCTTTGATATCCTTGGTTCTCTTGCTGATATGGATCATTCTTCATGTCACCTTCTATCATGACCTTCTGATCTTCCTCTTTTTGTTGATCTTCCTCTTGAGTACATGGAGGATTTGATGGTGACCTGAGGAAGCTTTCTCGATCTCTGATTCTGATCTCTTTTCTTCATCAAGTGCAGCCCATGGTTCTTTGATCTCCTCTTTTGAATCTTCTTTTGCTTTTGGTCCTTCAATGCTTTCAAGATGATCTCTTTTTTGCATTACTTTTCCTGAGCTTTGGTGAACATCATTGAGCTCACGAGGAATCATTTGCACATGTTGTGCCTCATCTTTGAAGTTGGGTGGAGCTACTCCAAGGTGTGGATTTGGAAATGGTGGTATGGGTAGCTGAGTGGAAGTGTGAAATTGAGATGGAGATGGATGGCATTGTGGTTGGGTAGGAATTTGGGGTTGCTTTGGTGGAGGATGAGGCGATGGTTGTGGATGAGTAGGTGGTGGAGGAAAATGAGCGGGATGAGAGTTGTACTGGGGCCTCCACTCCTGATAAGGTGCATTCCACTGAGGCTGTGGCTGAGCATAAGAGTGAAATGAATGAGCAACTGGTTGGGCATAATATGGATCTGTGAAGGAACAAGGAGAATATGACCAAGGAGGAGGTGTAGACCAGGAGGGATGAGCAGGGGGATCCCAAGAAGGCATGAAAGTGGCTTGATAAGGGTCAAAATAGGTCTCGGGTATCCCTTGCAGCTCCTGCTGGTAAGATCTGGGTCCATGTGGCCTCCTTTGGTTCATATAATAGAGTGATTCAGTGGCTCCCTTGGCTCTTTGATATGTAGCTTTGATTCTGGGCAAGGAAGGGCACTGATCTGTAGGATGGTATTCTTCACAGACAAAACACACTTCTAGGGAGTGCATTGGACATTCGTTCCTAGGATGCTTTTTAAGGCACCTAGGACAAAAAATGACCAAAGCCCTCTTGGCTTCTTCTTGCTTCTTTTGGATCCGCAAGGTATCCAGTTGCATGGCAAGAAACTGCCTCATGTCACTCTTGAAATCTTCGATCTGATTTGCAAATTCATCTTTGGATAAGGGACTGCTCCCAACATTTCTGCTTATAGCCATTTGCTTCAGAGGAATGTTTCTTCTTCTTCTCCCCTAGAGGTTCTTCAGATATGTCTTGATGTCCACCCAGGGGTCCTTTCATCACAGCCATCGAAGAAGAACGTTGGCTGTGTGAAGCAGTGGGGGTGTTGTGCAATCATTTTTCTAACTTATCTCTACTCCTACAAAGCATGAAATAGATTGAACTGCAACTAACTATCTTGCGAAATTGAAAGGACTAATCTATTTTGCTCAAATGAAATTGCAAGAATGAAATGCTAGTCTACGCTTGCGGAATTGAAATGCTAATCTACGCTTGCAGAATTGAAATGCGGAATTGAAAGGCTATTCTAGGAAAGCAGGAAATACTAATCTAGGAAAGCAAGAAAGGCTAATCTACTTTTGCATAAATGAAATTGCATAATGGAAATGAAGTAAACTACTTAGAAGAAGGTTGTAGTAGAAAATAGAAGAATAGCAACAATCACCAATACTCTGCCGCTTCCCCGGCAACGGCGCCAAAAAGATGGTGAGCTCCAGTATTGTAACAATAATGCTACAACTCCTGGGGCTTCCTGTCTCTTAATTTTATCAACCCGGTAGTTCGTACAAACTTGGAAGCGGCGGTGCTATATGCACAAGTACTAGCTCTTGTCGCAGCTGTCACTTGGTCAGCTGGCACAAGTCCGCTAGGGCTCAAGCCAACTTCTATAGGCTCTCAGAAGAAGCTTGCTAATTGATGGACGAAAGCTAATCTCAAAGGAAAGCTACTTTACTTGACAAAAATGAACTGAAAGCAAATCAAAGCATGTAAACCTAGGAAACCCTAATTTAACTAGTCTGACCTCTACAATGCAACGAATGTAAGTGCAACTTCTACCAATGCTGTCATTACCTCTAATAAGTGAGAATGCATGGATCTAAACTACTTGCATCATGAAAGTTATGTTTTTGTATTTTTCCTTTAAGTATGTGGAATGATTGTGATCTTGTGCTAACTAGGGTTTGGTTGTGCAGATGGGATGGAGAAGGAAGAAAAGCGTGGGATAGGTTGGGGAGGCTAGGAGAGGTCCCTAGGGATCCTTAGCATCCATCCACAGAGGTTCCTCACATTCAGATGCTCAGCAACCGAGAGAGTGGCCTTCTACAGGATGGCTGTGGAGGATCCTACAGGATACTCTGTTTTCTACAGGATAGTCCTGTAGGTCTTCTACAGGATGTTTACGAATTGGATTTTTGAGGATGGATGGTTGATGGAAGATGCATGGATGGTTATGGAGGTAGGATGGGGGTCTGAATTGACCTAGGAACTGATGGATGGAGTGATGAGATGATAGGTGGAAGGCTGACTTGGCTTGAAGGTAGTTGAGACAACAATGGGGGAGAAGGTAAGGTTACTTGGCAAAAGAGAAGATGGGAGATGAGGGAACAGACTTGGTGATGGAGTAGCTGATCTGAACGAGGCTCAAATGAACGAGGAGGTGATGAAGGTGATAGAGATGCCCTGCACAATGCTTATTCAAACAAATCAATGAATTCTTGCAAACAAACCAAGTCCTATCTAACTCAATCCAACTGTTAATGAATGAGTAAACAGCAGCCTTGTTTGAAAAGAGAACCATATACATCACATGAGAAAGAACATGCCGAAAGATCTAAATGCATACAAACTCCTACCAATCTATTATAAACATGAGAAGCTACTTGAACCATCAAAAGAAACCTAAGTAACAAAGCACGAATTAAATCTAAAGAGCAGATTTTATTTCAAGAATGCAGCAAAGACACATAAATATAAACAAGGGAGGTATTGGGCGCTTGAGATGGGCCCAACCCCAAGAACTACAGCCTCCCAAGAGAGATTTAGAGCTGGTGCAAAGCTGGATCCATCTTTATTAATCAAGAAATGAAAAGTACATCAAAACTGTCCATAAGGAGAGCTTGAGCATGAGCTGAAAGCAAAGCTAGTCTATTGCATAAAAATCGAATTACAAAATGGCTAACTAATGGCTAAAACAAAATGACTAACTAGCTAAACGAATTGACTACCAACTAGCTAACAAAAATGACCAACCCCTAGCTAACCCAAATGAGGCCCCAAGCCTTCTTATTTATACAATTTGAGGACCCAACAGTCCTCCTAAAAGTTAGGGACTTGGCTGCCCAAGACTTGTAGTTAACAGCAGTCCAACTTGACTTGCTTGGCTGCCCTTGTGCTCATTAATTTGGTGGCCTTTGAACTCCGATCTGATGGTGGAGAATTCGAGGTAAGGGTCCATAAATGAGGGGGACACCTTCCTACAAATCCTCTAGCTTGTTCTCCCACGAATTTGGCTGCCAAGTGCTCATTAAGACCTTCAATTTTGTCTCCAAGTTGACCAACAAGGCTACACAAAGCACCCATTAGACTTGTTGGCATAATGACTAACCAAATTCACTCTATTAACATAAAAATAATCAAAAACATGCAATAAACAAATGAGAATGGTGGACTAAGCCAAATGAGGAGGTTGAATGAGCCCAAATAATTGTGCATTTTTGGGGCTCATCAGACCTCTTACCTCTTGAGCTGGTGCTTTGAGGATGACTGGATCAGCTGCTGGTCTCTTATGTCTGACATTCTGTTGCTTTGTTGGGACATCAAATTTTTGGGCAGAATTCTCCTTGACATTGTTTGCTTTTGACCTTAGACTATATCTTTTTTGTTCATCAATTTGTAGAACAGCCTCTCTGTCCCACCTTTGACTGGTTTGGTCCTACAGCAATGATTCTTCATATGCAACCGATGTCAAAAAGGTAGTACTGCCTTTATCTTCCATGCAATGAATTTCATCCTCTTCTTCAAGTTGTTCCTCTTCCATAACTACGTTCTGGAAGGGAGCCTTCACTCTTTGTTCTTCATTTGTCTCTTTACCCCTTGGAATGATTTGCAATTGTTCATTTGCTCTTCTGAATGGATTTGGGTTTCTTGGAGCAAATTTGTTTAGAAGCCTTGTCTTTCCGGAGCTCTGCTCAACTTTCAGCTTAGATATCTCAGCAGCCAATGACTCTATCATTTTAGTCATCTTATCTAATTTGGGTTCTAAAGATGAAGCAAAGGAAGAAGAAGCCTCACCTCTCTGCCTCCTTCTATTAGCATGATTTTTAAGATTTTCTGCAGCCATAATATTAGATTCCACCTCCAGTGCTGCATCTTGCATATCAGCTAGAGTGGCACATCTTCTTTCTCTCAAAAGTAGGCAGAAATCAGAGTCAAAAGCATTAGCATAAGTGAGTTTGGCAGAGGTGGGGGTAGGCTTTACTTCAGCTGGTATCTTACTATACATACGGTTAAATCTTTTATTAAAATCAGGCAATGATTCCCCATTCTCCCTCTTTAGGTTTCCAAACTTTGTATGGTAATAGAGCAGATCTTTCCTATCCCCCCATTGGTTCAGGAATACATCATCCAATGGTTCAATGTCTACTATAGACCTATGGGGAAATTCTATGAACCACTTTCTAGCCTCACCATCAAGGCTCTGGACAAACGCTCTCATCCACACATCATCTTCACTGATATCTAAGTTATCAGCATAACTATAAAAAGACTCAAGGTGTTCTTCAGCTGTTACTCCCTCTGTACCAGTGAATTTGAGCATATATTTCTAATATTCTCCTGCAGGCATGCCATTCAAAGGAACAGGAAAGACCAGGGGTCCATACCTAGCAGCTATGATTCTTTCCATCTTTGTGGGAGCTTTTTGGCCTACCATGACTGGGATAGGTGGAAGGATACTGGCAGATTGAATGGTAGGAAGTAATGAAATAGATGACAGACACAAAGGAATATGATGGACTGTATGGGAGGCTTTCTTTGGACTGAGACCCAAAGGGGAACTGACTGAACAAGAAGCTTTATGAATCTCTGAAGGTATTTCTTTACTAACAATGCTAGGCTCCAAATCTTCAAACTGTATATCCTCAGCTATAACCTTCTCTTTCAAAGATGCATAAGTTCTCTTAGGATTACCTGATCCTAATGCTTTTTTCTGTGATGTTTTCCTTTGCTTAGCAATCTTCTCAGGGTCAGGTACTGGGTCAGCTAGTGATTTCTTAGGATTTCTCTGGGTATGCCTCACAAACTGAGCTAGAATTGAAATGTGGAGTCGCCAAAGGTTGATTCTCTGGTAGAGTTGCTAGATAGATGATTACAACTAGAAATGTGTCCAAACTTTGTCTATCATCAAAGCATGGAACTGTGTCGTTCTCCCAGGGAAGCTGAGCTTCAATCTCCTCTCCCCGGCAACGGCGCCAATTAATGTTATCACCCCAAGAAACTCTCCTAGGTTGTAGCTTGGAGATGCTCGGGAACATTACAAACTCAACTTAATGTTGGAAATGGATGAATGGAAGGAATGATGCTTGTTCAAGCCAGATAACCACTTCTACTATGCTTAACTCCAGACATGCATGAACACCCCCAGACTATAAGGTTTTAGACCACTAATTACTCACAGTTTAGAGATTGGGTGAATATGGAGAATACTTACCACACCAGCAGATGCGTAAGACCTTGTGATGGCTGGCTGCAACCAGTAAAGAGGTCTGCAAATCTAATTCCCTAGTGTACAGACAGGATGACAGCTCTCTATCACTAAGTGAAAAGAAACCTGATTAATACATTCACTGATACATGCAAGTTTTAACATAGAGGTAGGATGACAGCTCCTCCAATGCTAAACATCAAGATTTCAGGAAAACTGCATATCAGGCATAGCCTAAAACAGAATAGAAATGGAAAGTGAGCAATTAACAACAAAATAAGCTTGTATTAGCTGAAAATGAAGATGAGACGCTGCAAGTATCAAAGTAGTTACAGTCTCCAGAAGTTGAACCTTACATCAAAACAATGACCATCAACCCTGATTACATTTGATTTCTGGGTATATATAGAGTTTCATTATAAAGGCACTCGACCATTCTAGGTGTGGAGGGGTAATAATTGACCACCAGCTGCTTTAAATTACTGATGGAGTCTTTGGTGCGATTACTTGTTGTAGTGGATAAATTTTATCTTCTCAGGTGCTCTGATGTCCTTCTCAAGCAGGTGGAGTCTCATATGGGATGAATTCCCATAATTGTTAAATGCGTTCACCTGCTCAGCTCTGTCCTTTTCCTTCTCAGCCATGTTGTATGTGGAATGTAGTTTTTGAGGAGCAAATGCATCTGGTACTAAAAATTGATTACCTTTGCCCTTTTGAGAGCATAGAATGGTTACAGTACGTGGATTGCACAATGGGTAGAGTAGTCAGATGGCGGAGCAATATTGGTCATTGGATCGAGCGGATAGACGGCGGAGATGAGCCAATAGGGATATCGGAGGAGGCGAGAGTGGGGTGATCACAGGCCGTTGGATCTCAGGTGGGCTGATCCAATGGTCACTGGGCATCGAAGATGCAAAGGTGTTACCAAGCGGGAGAATAGGTCTGAGCAGTAAGTGGTATTTTCTCGCACTAGCGTTGGGTTTGGGTGGTAAACGTACATTGGAATGTGATACTACTCGGAGCATAATGCGTGGAAACGGGGAAAGGTAAAACCGCCCTCCCATCGCGCATTAACATGCCATCGATTTGCGGGTGTGGGGAGATCGATCACCGTCCGATCGTGGCAGAGGTGATCAGACGGTGGAGGTTCAATCGAGCAGGTTTTTCGTCGGATGTGACAGGGAAACATTGGATTGCGGGTGATGGAGAACAACGGTTAAGGTCACAGTAGAGGGTTTGCGAAGGCGTGTGGATATACGGGGTTTTTATAAAGTTTTGTGTATTGATGCCCGGGGCTTTGACAAGGGATTTTAATATGATTTTCAACAAAAAGCATAGGAAGTTAAGACAAAAGGAGGGTGAGAGAGGTAGAGGGGAAGGTGAGGGTAACTACTATAAGCCCCCCCTTTTTAGCATGACCACGGACAAAGTGGCCCCCAGCTTTAGAAAATCCTGATTATATGGCAGAGCTAACAGGTCCAAGTGGAATTCGTGGGTGGCCACCAATATCCACCTGGATCAAGTAGACGAAGGAACAGGTGGTGCGCACGACATATTTTTTTGTCATCACGGGGCACCTATATAAGATGGGCAATGACGAGATATTACGAAGGTATGTACCTGAATTTGAACAAAGTTAGATCCTCGTGGAAGCACATGGGGGGCACTATGGGAGGCACTATGCAGGATGAGCGACCGTGCAAAAAATTCTCCACGCAGGGTTGTGGTGGCCAACCCTTCATCAGGATTCAAAAGCACACTGTAAGGCTTGTGATATATGTCAATGAATAGGTAAACCATCGTGGAAGAGATGCCTTTGAATCCACAAACGATGCTAAAGCCCTTTGAAAAGTAGGCAATCGACTTTGTAGGACCTATTAAACCTCAAGGAAATACGGGCGCAAGATACATTATTACCGCGACAGATTACTTAACTCGTTAGGCAGAAGCACAGCTGGTCAAAGATTGGATGGCTCCCACGACTGCAAATTTTATGTTCGAACATGTATTGACTTGATTTGGATGTCCGAATATCTTGATGAGTGATCGCGATACACATTTCCTGAACGAAACATTTAGCACGCTAACAAAAGAGTTTCAGGTGTATCATCAGAAAAGCATATTGTATCACCCCTAAGCCAATGGGACGATAGAAGCATTCAAAAAAATACTGGACACTGCGCTGACCAAAGTCTGCAGCGCACAATGGAGTGATTGGGACCTGCACGTTCCTGTAGTATTATGGGCTTATAGGACAACATGCAAGAAACTGATGGGACAGACACCTTTCCATTTGGTTTATAGTGTGGAAGCTGTCACACTAATGGAGTATATTGTTCCTAGTCTATGCATTGCAACGCTCATAGGTATGACGGACCACGGAGTTCGAAGAAATGGAAGAGGAATAGTTCCTGGCTGGCTTCCAGCAGCAAGTACAAAAGCAGCGCGAAAAGGCCTAGCATGATCACCATATTAAGTTGTGCACCTTCATGGTAAATGATTTAGTGTTACCGTATAGCAGTAAGTTTGATAAATTCCCAAGAAAGTTCAGAATGCATTGGCTATGACCATACGTTGTTAAGGAGGTCACAGACGAAGGCGTAGTGCAGCTCATAAAGCTAAATGGAGAACCTTTCCTAGGCGAAGTGAATGGCAGTCGATTGAAGCCCTACATAGGTGGCCCAACTATCTGACTAGCTGGCAGAAGCACAATCTTCGCGCTCAAAGTAGCCGGAAGAAGGCGCGGGACTATAAAAAAATGCAGGGGACACAAGAACAGATGCAGGGAACTAGTTCTAACACTGTGGTCTCATAACAACATGTACAGGAGATTCAGCAGGCAGCCACTCAGTGCGTTTCCCACCTTGCAGCAGTTCAAGCAGAGTTGGAGGGGCTCCGCATGAAGATCTCCGCATTGACAGATTGACTCAAGGGCGAGTCATGATGTTTGTGTTGGGGGCCTGTTGGGCGTGGAATCCCCACCAAGGCATGTTTTGGGGCGTAAAGCCCAAGTTTTGACCAATTCCATTGTAAAGACACCACGATTTTTGGGCGCGGAGTGTGAAGTCATAATAGAGTTACAGGGTTGTCCGCCCTTGTTTTTGTAATGCAATGTCAGCTTGAAAGATCTACCCATGGTCTGCGGACCATTGTATAAATAGAGTGAGGCTCTAAGTGCAGTAAAGAGAAGGGAAGATAATAGATTCTAAGCATGATGAGTCTAAGGAATAGATTGAGTCGAAGTGTGTCTTTGGGTCGTAGAGTAGGAGAAGGCTTTGGAGTTGTGTGCGCAGAGGCCTAGTAGTCTGCAGTTGAGTGCTTGGACCCCTACAGCTAAGTGCATAGGGTAGATTGAGTCCATAACCATGGGAAGAATTAATAAAAGAGAAGTTATACCTTATTTTTGTGTATATTTTCTTGTTTTATGTATTATTGGGTATGAATTACAAGTTTACTGTTTATTTGTTGCGTGAACTCATGTGAATGTGTTGTATAAATAAATATAACATAAGGCATCCATTTATGCAAAGATAACTAGCTGGTGTAAGAAGATAAGTCAGATCTCGGGTGTGACTTAGGAAAATAGTGTGGAGCACTGCTCCAACACCACGGAAGCCCCACAACCTCTGGTTAGGGCTACGTGAAGACGAGTATATCAGGGCGAGAAAGCTAGGGAAGTGTACGAAGTAACCTATGCGAAGTTGGACCAATTCAACCTCTCATACATCTCAAGGGCATTGAAACCTAGTTCCAGCACCCCCCCATACTACTTCAGATGAGACCTTAGTCCACGCTCCGCAGATTGTTGCCGAAAGGGGCAGTAGTATAGGGATTTGTTTGGCGAATTAACTCCGAACCTGGGTCAAGCCCCAACAAGCCAACCAGTGCACAACTTGAATTTCGAAGTAATTTCACCATATTCATTTGTTTATTAGACCACATATTCAAAACCTTACCTATTCAATATGGGTATGTGATCTCTTATGCACCCATTGTTGGGAACAGGATCCCCCAAAGGATAGTTTTGGGGCTAAAATCCCATATTTTGGTAAAATTTTGTAAGAAACTTGTAAATACTCCGCATTTTGTGGTCGCGGAGTGTGTAGGTGTTATAAGTCATAAAGGGTTGCACATCCTTAGCTTTCAAAAATAAAGTCACCTGTAAGAGATCTACCCATGGTCTGCTGACCATGGGATTGTATAAAAAGAGCTAAGATATAAGTAGTTTATGAGACACACAAGACAGGAGAGTCATAACTCTGAAGTAAGAAGTCTAAGTTTTGGGTTGTAGCATAGGTAGAGGCTCTGCAGCTGAGTGCATAGAGGCCTAGGGTAGAAGTCTGAACCTGAGTGCACGGACCACTACAGTTGTGTGCACAAGGTGGATAGAGTCTGTAATCACTTGGAAGAAATTAACAAAGAAAATTATTCTGCAATTTCTGTGCCTTTGTTATGATTAATGCATCTTATCATTTTATGTATGAATTTCCTTTAAAATGCTTATGTGATGCATGAATGCGTATGATTATGTTGGATCACTGAATGCATATAAGAATATATGTTTACGTGGTGCTATATATGTTTACGCGGTTCTAACTGTGATTATCTAGTAAGATAAGTAAAACACTTGGACTAGTTTAGGAATCTAAATGGTACGCTGCCTCAATAGCGCGAAAGTGTCTAGATCAAGGTTAGGGTTACACGAAGGTGCGTTGTACCCTTTAGTGGAGGTATTGAAGGACAAAAGAGAAGGCTCATCTACCAAGCCCTAGAGTTAAGTGACCTACGCGAAGGTAGGAATAAAGGGAATAAAATGACATCACGACCATCTAAGGGTACGGAAACTTGGTTCCAGCATCCCTCCATACTGCTTCGGGTGAGACTTTAGTCTACACTCCACGGGCTGATGCCGAAAGGGCCAGTAGTGTAGGGATTTGTTTGGCTAATTGTTATAGACATTTTTGTGCCTTACAACATAGAGCATGAAATGTCAATAATCTAAGGGATCCAAAGTCCCTAAACAAGTTGTTCTTACCCTTAGAGGAACAAGGTCAGCAAACCACAACACTACAGTTCAGTTCTCCACTGAAAAACACTCAAAAACAGGTCAGTTTTGGATCATTGCAGCTGCTCCACTAGGCATCTGCGCTACATAGTAGGTACAACAAAGGCTACCTGCGTTGCATAGCAGGTAGAACAAAGGCTACCTGCGTTGGGCGTACTTGGACATGTGGAGGAATCTTTTTCTCAAAGTGCCAGTGTCCAGGAAGCTTCCAAAAAGACACTTGATCATAAGATTCGCCTAATGATGAGTTAAGAGCTTCTAAAACTCCAAGTGGAAGACAGAAACTCCAAGTGAAGAACTGAAGAACAACTGGAGTTGAAGAGGACAACAAGTCACACATCAAGCTGGCTTATCTTCACTCCAAAACTCTATATAAGGATCTCATCCCATGGGATCTGGAGGGCGGAATTCAGTGCAAAGAATCGCTGTTGGTTTGCAGTTGAGAGTATTGGGTGATTGCTTGAGGGAGGTGAAGAAGAGATTTCTCTCCGTCGGGAAGGTGATGCTGGATTGGACCTCTCATGGTTGTATCACCGCCTGAACCTTACTTCCATATATTAATAAAGCATTTGAGGTTCTTCTATTCGCATGTGTTTCAATGATGAATTGTCTTACTTGCGTCTTTGATTTATGCTAATCCTTGAATCATTTATGCATGCATGCCTCTTGTAGTTTCCTTTTCTTGTCTTATTTGCAGGATCTCGTGTAGCTGGGCTCGTGAAAGGACTTGGAGCTGGGAGCAAGCGGCAAACAAAGGAGATAGGATCGACCATTTGCGCAAGACATCGGTAAATGGATCTATCCCTTTTATCTCTTGCATGTCATAAAGAAGAAACTTTAGATAGCTTTGCTTTCAGCTGTTGCTAAGGAACTGTCACCCTTAGAGTGGGTTAGGGTCATTCCGAGTTGGATACTTTCCCCCACAACAGACTGGCGACTCCGCTGGGGAGCGTGTCTTGTTGGTAGCTTGTGTTTCTTGCTATTCATTTCTTAAACAAAAGAGTACCAAATCGAACTGCATGCGAGTCCTTCGAATGCAAAGTAGAGGGCATCTACTCTAGCCCAGTGCTGGGCATGTTTATGATTTGAAGAGCTGATCCACAAGGACTCTTTTTAGCTCTTTGTGATAGTGTTCATCTTCCTTTAATCATCCTCTAGAGTATACTTGACTGATAGCAACTGATTTGGCCAAAAACCGCTCATTTTTGAGCAAACTGTGAGCCGGAATCTGAGAGAGACGAGAGTTGTCTCATCAGTGCAGCTGCAACAAAGGCTACCTGCACTGACATCGCAGGTCCCGAAGGGGCTACCTGTGCTGCATCTCAGATTGACAGTGCAGCACCTGCGCTGATCCAGTTTTGCCTTGTGCAACTTGGATTCTCCACTGTCTGTTGCCCAGTTTTCAGTATTGTTTTTGCAGCCTGTTGTCAACCTGTATACCCAGCTGAAACCACTTCTCTTTGCCTTCATTCCCCCCTCAGTTGTATGAAGAAACCGTGATTGTTCTTATTGTATTTCTTGCTGTCATTCACTGTTTCCCATAGCGAAAGCGAACTAGTCTTGCTATGACCTCTTGGATCTAGACCTGTGAGAAAGTGTCGTTGTGATTCTAAGAGCTAGTTTATTGTTGTTCATAGCTGCTTGAGCATTTTCTTTCGTTATATGGTTCGAATTTCATTATTTCTTGTGTTGAAACGAGTGAATCTTAAGGTGTTCTTTTGATTATTGGACGAAACTTGTTTGCTTATGCTTGAAATCGAATTCGAAATTATACAACAGCTTTCTTTTTGTAATGATCAACATTAAGAAAGAAGAAAAGAAATACTTGCATTGTGCATGTGCATTTTGACAGCTTGCATGTCGATTTAGGAAAAGTGCATCAGTGTGTGCTCTATGATCTATTTGAAAAGATGATGTCTTTCTTTTCCTTCAGTAGTTAAGGTTTTCATAAGTTGAAAGAATTGAAAAAGCTTGCTTATCATTCTTAGACTGCATTTAGGAGTTGTCTCATACATCACGTGGTGATCCATAAAGGCAAACTGCTAAGCAAGATCAACCTAAAAAGAACTGAATTTATCTAACAACGCTTTGAAACATAACGAAACACAGTAGAGGTCTAGGTAGAGACGTGAACCGGCGTCGTTAAACATAGTGACTGTCGATCTCTACGAAGGTGGGTGATTCCTCCTGAGGGACGATAGCACTAATACGGACTTGTGCCCCCGCGTACCGTCGCGTATATTGGGGGACCCCTATAGGAATAAAGCCTTTATCCATAGGAAGCCGTGTCGGCCACCCTACTGATCGCGATGCAGTGAACACAACATTCACGAAGATCGACCACTCGTACCGTAAAACGTATTTTGTGGTTTCGCGAAAGGTTTGGCACACCCTTGCCTAGAACTCCAGAGTAGTTTCTTTTGGCCTTTTTCAAACTCTATAACTGAAAAAGTCCATCCGAGCATTTGTCACTTCGGGCTCGTTAATACATCGAAGGAGACTAGAGTCATCTTTAGCTTTTTCTCGACTCTTAAAACATGAAAAAGCAAGTTGTGTCTTAAAAGCGTCTAAAATTAATTCAATTCAAAAACACATTTTACCCTGTGCATTGTTGGTTGATCAAGTAATCCGCAATCGTGGAAGAAAATCAATCGATGAACCGTCGTTCGCGGAGGAACACGAGACAAACGTCTTTGTCCCCGGAATCGAAAACAACCCAGGCAAAGCGACCTCGTTCAACTGGTTCCAAATCTCCTGTCAAAGTTAGAACAAGTGTTCCAACGACATCTGAGGTTCCGGTTACTCCAAACATTTCTGGAAACCCTGCCCCTATTGAAGAAGTTCAACAGCCCCAGAAGGACAGTAACACTGATCCTGGTCTGAGAGCAAATACTTGTGTTACTGAATCGGTTCCATCAGTGCTCGGTTCAGAGAGTCTTGCTCCTCAAACAACTGTCGCTGTCGAAACAACCCCTTTTTCGGCACCATAAATCTTCTACGGACCTGACGGTCTTCCTCTTCCACCCGGTCTGATCGCAATAGAAGAGATTGTAGAAGATCCGCAAGCAACTACTCCAACGCATTTTGGAGCAGGGATCACTCTACTTCCTACTGCATCAGAAGCTAGCCTATCACCCAGAGAAGTTCCTGAAGAATCACTAGGCAATCTACTGGATAGACTAAAAATGTCTGAACAACCGTCGACATCTAGGACTGTGCCAAATGACGCAGCGACAGCAGAACTCCCTGCGGTCATTCCGACAATGTTCGCCGGCATACCATCTGTCCCTAACTCTCAACAGATGGAGGGGGTCCCTTCGGGGGCCATGACGACAGTATGGTCTGTTCCTGTTTGTTCTCCCGGGATAATACCCGGTAACTCTTATGTTGGAACTCAACAGATTGATCCTTTCGGGAATCCATTTGGGCAATCCGGTCCTCGAGGTGTAATAAATCCTCTCGGTTCCGGACCACCACCGTATGGGGGGCAATATGCTTTCTCATTACCCCCTCCGGGAGGTTACCCATACGGGAGTTCACAACCATACCCAAGTTATACTGGAATAACTACCAGCGGTTGGATACCTATGCTACCCCAGCAACCAAGAGTTGTGTATTCTATGCAACAACAGATGCCTGTGACGAACATCCCGACGACACCAGCAATTGTGACTGTGTTGCAAGTTCAAACGATACCTGTTGCATGTCAACCTCAGTTTTCTCAGGTTGTAATGCAACAACCCGTTGACCCTGTGACTCAACCACAATCGCCGTATGGCGGGGCGGCACAAGCAAAAATGGGTACCCTTGCCCCTCATCTTGGCCCAGTGGTAAGCATCGCACAACAACCAATGGTATCACAACCATGGTTGGTGCAGTATCAACAACCGCAGTTCCAGCAAGTGTACCAAGGTATCGAGCAGCAAATTTTTGCGAATAATGGACAACCGTACCTACAATACGGTCAAAACCAACCACTCTATGGTGGAGTAGTCCATCAACCATATCAATCATATCAGCATCAATTACATTATGCTGGTATGCAAAGACCAACTGCTCAGGCGATTCCGTCGTATCCTGGGTACGCTTCACCTAACTTGAGTCAGCAGCTGCCATTCGTGGCAACTCTGGAGTTACCCGATCTACATCGGTTGACAAACGATCCTATAGCCTACGCCCCTTGGTGGCCCATGATTCCTCACAAACTTCCATCGGACATTTCTAAATTCAATGGAAATCCAGGCGAAGACCCGTCGAATCACGTCATGACCTTTCATCTGTGGTGTTCATCGAACAGGTCCCTCAGGTCTATTCTGTACAGCTGCCCCGCTCATAGGGCCAGCTGAGGTGTCAGTCGCTGAAAGTGAACCTACTGAATCCGGACCAGACGAAAGTCCAAAGGTCGAAACGGCAGTTGACCCAGTTCTCCCTTCAGAAGTTTCACCTTCACACACCACAGTCGCTGAGGATTCATCTTCAGTTGACACCCCTACGAAGAGAATAAGGATGACACCGTCCATATTCTTTTCGTGAACTCCAATTCTGATGAGCATCTGGGCAAAGCGCCCACTCCTTTATCGCAGGAAGGAGCATCGTCAGGATCATACCCGGTCGTATATTCGGTCCCACCACCAAGCAACCTAGTTGCATCCTTTGATTGGAACCAACTAGGCAGGCCCCGGTTACCAGCCAGTATACCATTTAGAATTATAGTCCAAATATACCAAATGGTGATGGCTGGAACTATCATTGATGAAGGGGCATCTGTGAGTATTCTGTCCTCTATTGCTTGGAAAGCACTGGGTTGCCCGGTGCTTTTGCCTGAGACAAGAAATCTCTCGGGTTTTGACAGAGGAACCAGTCGACCATTAGGGATTCTACCTAATGTGCCTATTACCTTGAAGGGGAAGGCTGTCAAGATGGGCTTGATGGTCGTCCAAGGACCCTTGGATTATAACCTACTCCTTGGACGAGACTACATATATTGCATGGAAGCAATAGTCTCCTCACTCTTTCGAATAATGTGTTTTCCATACGAAGGAAGAATGGTCAAGCTCGTAGAACCTCAAATGCTTTATTAATATATGGAAGTAAGGTTCAGGCAGTGATACAACCATGAGAGGTCCAATCCAGCATCACCTTCCCGACGGAGAGAAATCTCTTCTTCACCTCCCTCAAGCAATCACCCAATACTCTCAACTGCAAACCAACAACGATTCTTTGCACTGAATTCCGCCCTCCAGATCCCATGGGATGAGATCCTTATATAGAGTTTTGGAGTGAAGATAAGCCAGCTTGATGTGTGACTTGTTGTCCTCTTCAACTCTAGTTGTTCTTCAATTCTTCACTTGGAGTTTCTGTCTTCCACTTGGAGTTTTAGAAGCTCTTAACTCATCATTAGGCGAATCTTATGATCAAGTGTCTTTTTGGAAGCTTCCTGGACACTGGCACTTTGAGAAAAAGATTCCTCCACATGTCCAAGTACACCCAACGCAGATAGCCTTTGTTCTACCTGCTATGCAACGCAGGTAGCCTTTGTTGTACCTTCTATGCAGCGCAGATGCCTAGTGGAGCAGCTGCAATGATCCAAAACTGACCTGTTTTTGAGTGTTTTTCAGTGGAGAACTGAACTGTAGTGTTGTGGTTTGCTGACCTTGTTCCTCTAAGGGTAAGAACAACTTGTTTAGGGACTTTGGATCCCTTAGATTATTGACATTTCATGCTCTATGTTGTAAGGCACAAAAATGTCTATAACAGTTGCCCCCTAAAGTATGAGGTCGTTTATCGGGTGAAATGCTTTATTAGGAGGATCTGAAGTTCATTCAATCGCCGGGAGGTGACCTGTAACAAAATACAATACAATACATTATCTTTTCATACTTTCTTTTCATGATCTAGCTGAGGTGGGCATTTCCCATGCTCAGCTTTATAAATACATTTGTTGTACATAAACAGACGATCGTCTGATAATAGACGGATAATTCTTTGCTTTTAATTATCATCCTTTTAGTAGGATAATCATCTACTGCACATGTCTATGTTTTTATCTCCTGAATATATATCGCAGCCCGGATGGATGAAACTAGATCCGGGGTCTTCAAACTTGTCGATCTTCACATTAGTACAAGTCGATCCATGTGAGAATTTCTTGAAGTCGAACATGGAAAGACATCGCTTGATTACCAGTCAATAATGTAAACTGTTAACAAGCGCGAGAGGAATCACCGATAATGATGATGACCCTCAAGGTACTGCAGCACAATTCACGTGGTGTGAATATAGGATCTGACGTCGAACACCACGCAAAGTCTCCTGGTCGAAGGTCATTAATGTATACCTATCGCCGGGAGTGAGAAACTTGCCATTGAGGCATGCAAGCTTCAAAGTACTGAGGGGGTGTTCCTAGATCAACTTCTTGGATAATGAGCTGATGTCGACAAGAAGTGATCCGTCAAAGGAGGGCCTTAATGAATCCCACATCAGTGACACGGAACGGAGCTAGTGATGATTGGTGAAAACGCTCTGTGAAATATGATTCAGGGTGGCGGTCATGGAAGGATGAAAGATGATGTACGGTAGTGGATGGGACCCGGTTGACACTTTCTGAATGACATCTCTTGAACATATAACGACACTGATGAGATGGATCGGTAGCATTACCCCATGTATGGATGGTATGGCGAGACCATGGTGAAGGGACCGGTGAATGATAATAACCCAACCCGATATTTACGGAGGCAAAAGTGTCATGTTCAAGAGCGACTTGCTACCATTAAGCTTTGAGGTTCTTCCCAATTTTTCCCCAGTCATTTCTGACCAGTACCTCTTTATTTTTTGACAAGCTTGAGGAGGATAACATATGCTTGATCTATAACCTGCCCTTCGGGCAAGCCCATCGCTATGTTTTTAATGAGCCTAGCGATAGGGAAACTCGTTCTTGTCTAAAGACAAGTTTGTCGCTATCTAATATTTTTAACGAGTCCAGCGACAAAGACAACTCGGTCCTTTTCATTTTTAGAGAGTCTGAAAAGTGTACATAAAGTAGACTCCAGGGGTCCTTTTTCGTCATCTAATCCTTTAAGTCCGAAAAAGTATAAAACAATACAGAAGGGATGAATGTTCGATATCTTTATCGAGCCGAACCAGACAAGCGCTCGATCTTTTTGTGCAATAATCCCTCAGGTCCAAAAAGATTAAAATCTAGAGGAGGGATAGCTCTTCCGGTCCTTTTAACGAGCTGGAAGGCCAAAACTCGGCAAAATTTTCATATTTTACGAGCCAGTGAAAAGAGCTCAAAGAAGACTCGTCTTTTGAGGAACGAGTGATAAACAGGGATAGCAGCAGATTCCAGGTACAGGTTGGAATTTTCCAATCACGGCAGTATTACAAGGATGGCTAGGTGAAATCACTCTTCGCAGCTGTTCCTCAAAATGGGTAAACAATCAAGTGGATGTGAATGATCGGCCAAATGACAAGTGGAGGTGATGGTGCACAAACACGACCAAGGCTTTTACGTCTGATGAATTTACGGTCTCAAATGGTTATTTACCGGTTCATTTTTCTGAATGAGCTTGAACACTGGGGGAAGCATGCTCACAAGCTTACGTTTATTTTTTAACGAGCATGAATTTCCGCATTAAAACTGCTCGGATCTTGCGTTTATTTTTTAACGAGCATGAACTTTGCCAAAACTGCTCGTTTGATAAGGTCAAACTCATATTTCACCATGACTAGTTTTTTCTTTTCAGAGATAGTACTGTTTTCATCAATTGCTGCAACAAAATTTGTTAGAAACGGATAACATGAAGTAAAAATACTAATATTTTACTTTGAACTACGTAAAAAGCAATTTAAAAGATGTTTTTACCTCTCATTTTACCATTTCATGTGCATTTGGTTCGTTGGAGCTTTGGAGGTGCCTCTTCCTCTTGATTTTTCACCAGCTGATTTCGGGAGATTCTGTGGAAGATTTTCAGCGCTGTTTTCACCAGGTAGGAGCTAAACCCTAGCTCTATCTTTTCATGGTCTTATTTCTCAGTTTCATGCTTGTTTTCCTGCCCCCATGAGCCCCTGGGGTTTCTCTAGGGCGCTCTGTCATCAGCGCAGGTGCCCTATATCGAAACCTGCGTTGGGGGTCCTCTTTTTCAAAGGCAGTTTGTTCCCCAACGCAGGTAGATCCTTATCTACCTGCGTTGGGCGCAGAAAACTTCTTGGTTGCATGTTTTTTCATGAGAATTTTGCCATTTTCTTCACTGAGTCAGGGATCTTACTCCTCCTCTTGTTTGTTTTGCAGAGTTTATTGGAGCAGAATGACTCTTACGTGGTTAGAACGAGAGCATGAAGAGGAGGACATGATTGCCCTCCATGATCCTGTTACTGTGAGCGCGTTGCGGAACTGTGGCTTGCTAAAATTCTTCCGCATATCCAGCATGAGGGCACAGATACGATTACTGCAGTACCTGCTTGATGCTTGGGATCCTGTTAACCAAGTGTTCCAGATTAGGGGCAAGTCCATCCCTTTGACCATAGTGGACATTTACTTCTTGACTGGGTTGTCAAGGCGGGGTGCCCCCATATCCCTTTCCGGTTCGGCCCGAGGGAGTGATTCCGTGAAAGATTATATCCGTCAGTATTGCAGGGAGGGATCTCAGCCGAGCAGAGACGGCAAGATTTCCATCTGTGATATTACCGACAGGTCCCTCAGGTCTATTCTGTACACGATTTGTAGGATGGCCGGTAGTGCATCCCCTCATGTTGCCAACAGGTCATATGTGCAGCACGCCCTGGAATGTCTTGAGCCGAAAGTTTTTAACTGGTGTGATGCAGTACTGGTTCAGATGAAAAACCAGCTGACCAAAGTAAAGGACAGGAGACTGAAGAACTTTGGCTTTGGTTCAGTTTTGACTGCCTTCACTTTGGAGAAGATACCCCTGATGCAACCTCAGTACATTATCCTCGACTTACCATCTCCCACTGAGCCACGCATGTAGAGGTGGGTTGACCACATGGCTAGACATGCAGGTCAATCTAAGATTACTGATGCCTTCTTTAGGTGGTTCGAGCGACAGGATATGGCTTTTTCCGAGTATCCATATATTGGCATGGACTTCCGAGGTGATCCGGATTTGGTATTACCGGATGGCGAGCAGTGGGGTGATCTCGGTAAATATTTTGACCTTATCACTGTTTACTATTTTTATTTATAATGTCCTTGTGCTTTACTCTATCAAGACTCTAATCAAACTCATGTGTGCATGCAGATGTGGGCCCCGTCCGTCCATCAGTTCATCCGAGAGTTCTGGCTGCTGCCCCAGCAGGGGAGGCCCCAGTGAGAGCTATTCTCCGTGACCTTGACTTGGCCGAGACTCTTGCAGATGTGCAGGAACAGGTCGAGGGTCTTACCTTCGGGATTCCGGATGTACGGATTGACGAGTTGCCTCTGCGATTGCAGCGACATACTGCTGGTGTTCCTAGACGATGGTCTCGTCTTCTGCGCATGATTGCACAGGCCGTGGCATGTTATCATGAGCATCACTAGGCTAGGGTGCCCCCCAGCCATTTTTGAGTTTTGGGGTCATATGACCGATTTTGTCTTGGTTACAGAACATTATATGTAAACCGTAAACAGTTATATATATTTTTGATTTTCGGGGTTTATTCCAGTTTTTATGTGATCCATGTATGAAACATCGATGATGCTTCTCTTTTTATCAAATTTGCAAATGTCTATCTAACACATAATTTGCTAATGAGTCGGTTAATGTGTTTAAGTTTCTGGAAATGTGTTGATATTGGATAAAATCAAACTGTCTTTCCAAGATTTTAACTCTTAGGAACTTGCGATAAATAGATGGATTTCGGACAGAGTAGGTACCATTGAGCTGTAGTACCACGAGCTGTGAGTCTAGCCTGACGACTAGCCGGCGTATGCCATGGGTGATGGCATCAGAGAGGAGCTCTATCAACGCGCTATACTCAGCGATATTATTTGTTGATTGACCAATACAGACCCCTCTGAAACTCATTAACTCACCGCTTGGGTTAAAAATGGCCCATGCTGCTGAGGATAGGTTCCTCGAACTACGACTCGCTCCGTCAGCATATCCAACCCATGGTTTCAATGGATTTGACATCTGCAACAAGCGTAAAAAGGCGGATTACTTCAACCGGAACAAACGCTTTAGCGAAAACAAAAATGTAACAAAAGCATACATGTTACTATTAGGCATAGTAACGCTTAAGGTACAACCCGTTGCGGGTTGCGCCAGTGGGATTCCGTCATAATCTACTAACTCGTAGGCACCTTTTGCTAACACACTTTTAACAATATAAGGGCCCATCCATAAGGACTTGAATTTCCCAGCTCCCAATTTATCGGATTCTTGGTCGTAAAGCAAGACCAAATCACCTTCCGAGAAGACACAAGATTTGACATTTTTGTCGAACTGCGCTTTGACTCGTTTCTTATGGGCTTCGTTGGCCAAGGCGGCATCACGACGGGTTTCATCCAATTGGATTAACTCCAAGAAATGAGCTTCTTCTTCTGAGGTTCCGGGGAGGAGATCAATTGCGAGTTTAAGGGACGAAATTTCACACTGGATTGGTAGGATCGCTTCCAGGCCATACACCAGTTGAAACGGTGTGAACCCAGTGGCATTCCTTACCGATGTTCGGTAGGCCCACAAAGCCGAGTACAGGATCAAATGCCATCTTCTTTTGTGAACCCCCACCATCCTTTGCAGCATGCGCTTCAGGACTTTGTTGATCGCTTCAACTTGTCCGTTAGCTTGCGGATAGTACGGAGTAGAGCTGTCGTGAGACAATCCTAGTTTGGCAGTTAATTCAACCATCATGTGATTGCGAAAATGCGATCCATGATCTGTTACTATGGCCTGTGGTACGCCGAATCTGGCGACTACATGATTAAAAAAGAATAGGGCTGCTGTTTCACCAGTGTTATCCAATGTAGGCATCGCCTCGGCCCATTTGGTAAAATAGTCAACTGCGACTATAATATACCCATGCCCCTTGGTGGCCCATGATTCCTCACAAACTTCCATCGGACATTCCTAAATTCAATGGAAATCCAGGCGAAGACCCATCGAATCACGTCATGACCTTTCATCTGTGGTGTTCATCGAACACTCTGAACGATGATTCAATAAGACTTCGCCTCTTCCAGAGGACATTGACAGGTCCGGCGGCTAAATGGTATATAGAATTGCCGAGAGCCTCTTTCGACAATTTCAGCTCCTTAGCCACGACTTTCTTAACCCATTTTCAATTACCTATCAGGTATGAAACAGGAACCGAGATACTGACCAACTTCAAACAGACGACAGCTACTCACATATTTGATCATATACATGAGTGGCGTCGTCGACGTAGGATGGTGAAAACATACGTTCCTGATCAACTATTAGCTGAATGGTTCATAAAGTCTCTACTTCCGGCTATAACAGAAGATGTGGCCAAGGGGGGAGTCGTAACAGAGGAGCAAGTCATTGCTCGTGCTCAATATTTAGACTTGGTATATACTCAGTCGGGCACGCTCTATGACAAAATACCAGATGCCCCCAGACCTGAATTTTCAATTCCTCCCCCTCCTAAATCGAATATTGACTCTCATGCCGGAGATGGCGTGATTGGCACTGCAAGCGCGGAGTCGAGAAAGGCTTCACCTCAGAAAGCCCGTAAGACTTCAGATCGAAATGCCCATGAAGAGATTCTTGCTTCGGAAGTAAATGCCATATCAGCAGATAAAGGCAAAGAAACCAATCAACTAGGAAGCAAGAAGAAACAAAACAAAGGGAAGAAGAAGCAACAGGATGGTCCGTCACCTGAAAAAGCTTCTTCAAGCTCTCCTAGGAAAGGGAAACAGAAAGAGAAGTCACCTGGTCCATGCTCCATATGTGACGAGGATCATTGGACACAAAATTGTCCATACAAAGCTGAGCTCAAGAGATTCTTTAAAAGTCCAAAGAACCCAGCGGTGTTGACGGACCTGTTTCCCAACCCAGGTCAAAATATGGTTGATAGTGGAAATGCTTCCCCGTCGCAAGTGCTGATGTTGTCGATCTCTAAGCAGCAAAATGATGCTTTGATTTCGACAAGGAGCAAAGATTACGGGAATCCGCAACTGTCGAACGAAAAAGGTAAAGATCAACCTAGTAGTTCGACGACAACTTCGACAGAAGTTGTCCCACCTATAATGCCAGAATTAACGATAAAACCACCTAAGGGTGTAGTACACAAGTCGACGTTTAATCCTCGTGCCAGAGCGGCGCAGCATTATAACATAGTGGAAGATTTGGCTCAATCGCCATCCGCTATGTCGACTCTAGAAGTACTACAAAATTGTCCATCCCAAAGGATTCCAATCTTGTGTCCTTTGATCACAAAGGGTATGACCCCCAGTTACCAGCTCAACTAGCTTTCCTTATTCAGGTGAAGGCCCTCAACAAAACTGTTCACAGAACAATTATTGACGAGGGGGCATCGACATGTATTATGTCGATGAGCTGCTGGAAAACGCTAGGGTCGCCAACCTTGTCGAGATCTTCGACAACACTAAAGGCTTTCGACGGTAGGACATATACCCCTTACGGTATCCTAAGTAACTTGAAAGTTGAACTAGGAGGAAAACCAGTAGAGATTGATGTTGAAGCCATAGATGGAAATCTGGATTACAACATCCTACTAGGAAGACCATGGATTTATGCCATGGCAGCTGTCGTGTCGACTTATTTTAGGAAGATCGCATTCCCGTTTGAAGGGGGGATTACGGTCGTCGACCAACAGAACTTCCTCCTTAATGGTTCACAAGTTACGGGAAGCATTCCCATGGTCCATGAGAGCGACCATTCAATTCAAGATATAGGAGTAGGCTTGTTGAAAGACCCCACGATGATGGGAACTTTCTCGCTACCAAATCATACGTACATAGGAAATGTACCATTGGTGGCTACCTGCAACATGATATCTTCCACGAAGGTCGCAAAAGACAAAGTCATCATGGATCGGGCAATGGTTTTACACCCAAGCCCAATCGAAATATTGTAGCAATCAATATTTCAGGCATGGGAGGCGAGCCCAAATCAACGCTCGTCAAGCATGTGGGTAGATAGGTCAGGAGAATGTGGAACCCCTTTGGATCCTTGGTCACGAGTGCATGCAAGTGACGAAGGGATCCTGCAATCAATGATGATTAAGGGGGCACCATGGGATGATAACCACCATCGTTCCCTTCCAGAGGAAGATACTCAAGGCGACCTTTATCACCCTTCAGTATTTGAATTCCTAACAAATACTGTAAATACGGTGGATTCCGAGAGAAACCTATCCAATATAGAAGAGACTATAGCCATAGATATCTCGACAAAAACAGACATTGTAGAGAATATTTATGTTGGCAAAGGTTGTTCCCCTTCAGAACAAGAAATATATAAAGCTCTTTTCCGCGAATTTAGAGATGTCTTTGCTTGGTCATATGATGAAATGCCAGGCATCGACTCGAGTATCGTTGAACATGAAATTAAGATGTATCCTGATGTCAAACCAGTGAGACAATGGCTTCGGCAGGTGCACCCCAAGAAAGCCGCTGCCATTAAGGCGGAAGTTGAAAAGCTCCTCCATGTTGGTTTCATCTACCCGGTTCCTCTAACCCATTGGGTATCGAATATTGTCCCTGTTATGAAGAAACAAGGAACAATACGAGTGTGCGTCGATTATAGGGATGTAAATCAAGCTTGTCCAAAGGACAACTACCCTACACCCTTCATCGACCAAATAATTGATGAATGCGCCGGATGTGAAATCTTTTCGTTTATGGACGGATTTTCCGGGTATAATCAAATTAATATCCGCCCACAGGACCAGTCAAAGACTGCATTTATTTGTCCGTGGGGCACATTCGCTTATCGAAAATTACCCTTTGGTTTAAAGAACGCAGGGGCGACGTTTCAGAGAGCAATGAATTATGCTTTCCATGACATCAAGAACATCGTTCAACCTTATCTTGACGATCTTCCGGCTCATTCGCAAAAGCGGACTGATCATCCGCATCATTTAAGAGCAATATTTCTACGTTGCCGACACTACAAAATAAGACTCAATCCACACAAATGTGTGTTTTGCGTCGGTTCTGGTCGTCTACTTGGCTTTATAGTCTCCAAGGATGGGATTCGTCTCGACCCTTGCAAGGTGCAGGCGATCATTAATTTGCCTCCACCTTCAAACTTGCTTCAGATTCAGAAACTCCAAGGGAAAGCAAACTTTCTGAGGAGGTTCATTCCAAATTACGCAGAACTTGCTAAAGGTTATACCCGTCTCCTGAAAAAGGATGTACCTTTCGTCTGGGACCAGGTTGCACAAGCTTCCTTTGATGCTTTGAAAGAAGCGCTAGTCAAAGCATCATTAATGTACGCCCCAGACTATCTAAGGGATTTTAACCTGTATCTGGCTGCAGCAGATACGACCATTGCGATGGTTTTAGTTCAAGAAGTCGATGGAATAGAACACCCTATATATTATTTAAGTAAAAACTTAAATGATACAGAAAGCAAATATTCTCATGTTGAAAAGCTGGCATTAGCAGCTGTTCAAGCGATTCAAAGATTTCGACATTATGTCCTCTTTAGGAAGACCACTGTATTGTCAGACTGCAACCCCATGACTTATATACTGTCGCGACAGTTGCTTGGGGGCAAATATTCAAAGTGGATAGCTATCCTTCAAGAGTTTGATCTGGAATTTGTGAAATCCAAATCAAAGAAAGCTTTAGTTTTCGCAGAATTATTATGCGATCTCCCGTCATCGTACAACGATGAAACGTCCAAAGAATCGATCGTGGACGAAAGTTTGTTTCTGATATCAGCAAGTGATGAGTGGTATGGAGATATAATAGTTTATCTCCAAACCCAAAAGTTTCGGCCAGACACCTCTCACTCAGAACAAAAACGCATTCGATACCAAGCAAAAGACTACATGATCGTCGGTGATACGCTTTACCGTCGTGGTGTCGATACAGTCCTGAGAAGGTGTCTAACCCATGAGGAAGCCGAAAAAGCCCTGAATGAATGTCATTCAGGCACCTGTGGGGGGCATCAATCTGGATATGCTACAACACAAAGAATCTTACGAGCAGGATACTTCTGGCCGACCATGTTCAAAGATTGCATAACCGCAGTTAGAAGTTGCCATGCATGTCAGATTTTTGATAGCAAAACCAGAAGACCCCCCGCTCCTTTACAGCCAATAATAGCTGTGGGGCCTTTCGCCAAGTGGGGCATCGATTTCATGCAATGTAACCCCACCTCGACCGAGGGGCATGGGTATATTATAGTCGCAGTTGACTATTTTACCAAATGGGCCGAGGCGATGCCTACATTGGATAACACTGGTGAAACAACAGTCCTATTCCTTTTTAATCATGTAGTCGCCAGATTCGGCGTACCACAGGCCATAGTAACAGATCATGGATCGCATTTTCGCAATCACATGATTGTTGAATTAACTGCCAAACTAGGATTGTCTCACGACAGCTCTACTCCGTACTATCCGCAAGCTAACAGACAAGTTGAAGCGATCAACAAAGTCCTGAAGCGCATGCTGCAAAGGATGGTGGGGGTTCACAAAAGAAGATGGCATTTGATCCTGTACTCGGCTTTGTGGGCCTACCGAACATCGGTAAGGAATGCCACTGGGTTCACACCGTTTCAACTGGTGTATGGCCTGGAAGCGATCCTACCAATCCAGTGTGAAATTTCGTCCCTTAAACTCGCAATTGATCTCCTCCCCGGAACCTCAGAAGAAGAAGCTCGTTTCTTGGAGTTAATCCAGTTGGATGAAACCCGTCGTGATGCCGCCTTGGCCAACGAAGCCCATAAGAAACGAGTCAAAGCGCAGTTCGACAAAAATGTCAAACCTCGTGTCTTCTCGGAAGGTGATTTGGTCTTGCTTTACGACCAAGAATCCGATAAATTGGGAGCTGGGAAATTCAAGTCCTTATGGATGGGCCCTTATATTGTTAAAAGTGTGTTAGCAAAAGGTGCCTACGAGTTAGTAGATTATGACGGAATCCCACTGGCGCAACCCCGCAACGGGTTGTACCTTAAGCGTTACTATGCCTAATAGTAACCTGTATGCTTTTGTTACATTTTTGTTTTCGCTAAAGCGTTTGTTCCGGTTGAAGTAATCCGCCTTTTTACGCTTGTTGCAGATGTCAAATCCATTGGAACCATGGGTTGGATATGCTGACGGAGCGAGTCGTAGTTCGAGGAACCTATCCTCAGCAGCATGGGCCATTTTTAACCCAAGCGGTGAGTTAATGAGTTTCAGAGGGGTCTGTATTGGTCAATCAACAAATAATATCGCTGAGTATAGCGCGTTGATAGAGCTCCTCTCTGATGCCATCACCCATGGCATACGTCGGCTAGTCGTCAGGCTAGACTCACAGCTCGTGGTACTACAACTCAATGGTACCTACTCTGTCCGAAATCCAGCTATTTATCGCAAGTTCCTAAGAGTTAAAATCTTGGAAAGACAGTTTGATTTTATCCAATATCAACACATTTCCAGAAACTTAAACACATTAACCGACTCATTAGCAAATTATGTGTTAGATAGACATTTGCAAATTTGATAAAAAGAGAAGCATCATCGATGTTTCATACATGGATCACATAAAAATTGGAATAAACCCCGAAAATCAAAAATATATATAACTGTTTACGGTTTACATATAATGTTCTGTAACCAAGACAAAATCGGTCATATGACCCCAAAACTCAAAAATGGCTGGGGGGCACCCTAGCCTAGTGATGCTCATGATAACATGCCACGGCCTGTGCAATCATGCGCAGAAGACGAGACCATCGTCTAGGAACACCAGCAGTATGTCGCTGCAATCGCAGAGGCAACTCGTCAATCCGTACATCCGGAATCCCGAAGGTAAGACCCTCGACCTGTTCCTGCACATCTGCAAGAGTCTCGGCCAAGTCAAGGTCACGGAGAATAGCTCTCCCTGGAGCCTCCCCTGCTGGGGCAGCAGCCGGAACTATCGGACGAACTGCTGGACGGACGGGGCCCACATCTGCATGCACACATGAGTTTGATTAGAGTCTTGATAGAGTAAAGCACAAGGACATTATAAATAAAAACAGTAAACAGTGATAAGGTCAAAATATTTACCGAGATCACCCCACTGCTCGCCATCCGGTAATACCAAATCCGGATCACCTCGGAAGTCCATGCCAATATATGGATACTCGGAAAAAGCCATATCCTGTCGCTCGAACCACCTAAAGAAGGCATCAGTAATCTTAGATTGACCTGCATGTCTAGCCATGTGGTCAACCCACCTCTGCATGCGTGGCTCAGTGGGAGATGGTAAGTCGAGGATAATGTACTGAGGTTGCATCAGGGGTATCTTCTCCAAAGCGAAGGCAGTCAAAACTGAACCGAAGCCAAAGTTCTTCAGTCTCCTGTCCTTTACTTTGGTCAGCTGGTTTTTCATCTGAACCAGTACTGCATCACACCAGTTAAAAACTTTCGGCTCAAGACATTCCAGGGCGTGCTGCACATATGACCTGTTGGCAACATGAGGGGATGCACTACCGGCCATCCTACAAATCGTGTACAGAATAGACCTGAGGGACCTGTCGGTAATATCACAGATGGAAATCTTGCCGTCTCTGCTCGGCTGAGATCCCTCCCTGCAATACTGACGGATATAATCTTTCACGGAATCACTCCCTCGGGCCGAACCGGAAAGGGATATGGGGGCACCCCGCCTTGACAACCCAGTCAAGAAGTAAATGTCCACTATGGTCAAAGGGATGGACTTGCCCCTAATCTGGAACACTTGGTTAACAGGATCCCAAGCATCAAGCAGGTACTGCAGTAATCGTATCTGTGCCCTCATGCTGGATATGCGGAAGAATTTTAGCAAGCCACAGTTCCGCAACGCGCTCACAGTAACAGGATCATGGAGGGCAATCATGTCCTCCTCTTCATGCTCTCGTTCTCGCCACGTAAGAGTCATTCTGCTCCAATAAACTCTGCAAAACAAACAAGAGGAGGAGTAAGATCCCTGACTCAGTGAAGAAAATGGCAAAATTCTCATGAAAAAACATGCAACCAAGAAGTTTTCTGCGCCCAACGCAGGTAGAGAAGGGTCTACCTGCGTTGGGGAACAAACTGCCTTTGAAAAAGAGGACCCCCAACGCAGGTTTCGATATAGGGCACCTGCGCTGATGGCAGAGCGCCCTAGAGAAACCCCAGGGGCTCATGGGGGCAGGAAAACAAGCATGAAACTGAGAAATAAGACCATGAAAAGATAGAGCTAGGGTTTAGCTCCTACCTGGTGAAAACGACGCTGAAAATCGTCCACAGAATCTCCCGAAATCAGCTGGTGAAAAATCAAGAGGAAGAGGCACCTCCAAAGCTCCAACAAACCAAATGCACATGAAATGGTAAAATGAGAGGTAAAAACATCTTTTAATTGCTTTTTACGTAGTTCAAAGTAAAATATTAGTATTTTTACTTCATGTTATCCGTTTCTAACAAAGTTTGTTGCAGCAATTGATGAAAACAGTACTATCTCTGAAAAGAAAAAACTAGTCATGGTGAAATATGAGTTTGACCTTATCAAACGAGCAGTTTTGGCAAAGTTCATGCTCGTTAAAAAATAAACGCAAGATCCGAGCAGTTTTAATGCGGAAATTCATGCTCGTTAAAAAATAAACGTAAGCTTGTGAGCATGCTTCCCCCAGTGTTCAAGCTCATTCAGAAAAATGAACTGGTAAATAACCATTTGAGACCGTAAATTCATCAGCCGTAAAAGCCTTGGTCGTGTTTGTGCACCATCACCTCCACTTGTCATTTGGCCGATCATTCACATCCACTTGATTGTTTACCCATTTTGAGGAACAACTGCGAAGAGTGATTTCACCTAGCCATCTTTGTAATACTGCCGTGATTGGAAAATTCCAACCTGTACCTGGAATCTGCTGCTATCCCTGTTTATCACTCGTTCCTCAAAAGACGAGTCTTCTTTGAGCTCTTTTCACTGGCTCGTAAAATATGAAAAGTTTGCCGAGTTTTGGCCTTCCAGCTCGTTAAAAGGACCGGAAGAGCTATCCCTCCTCTAGATTTTAATCTTTTTGGACCTGAGGGATTATTGCACAAAAAGATCGAGCGCTTGTCTGGTTCGGCTCGATAAAGATATCGAACATTCATCCCTTCTGTATTGTTTTATACTTTTTTGGACTTAAGGGATTAGATGACGAAAAAGGACCCCTGGAGTCTACTTTATGTACACTTTTCAGACTCTCTAAAAATGAAAAGGACCGAGTTGTCTTTGTCGCTGGACTCGTTAAAAATATTAGATAGCGACAAACTTGTCTTTAGACAAGAACGAGTTTCCCTATCGCTAGGCTCATTAAAAACATAGCGATGGGCTTGCCCGAAGGGCAGGTTATAGATCAAGCATATGTTATCCTCCTCAAGTTTGTCAAAAAATAAAGAGGTACTGGTCAGAAATGACTGGGGAAAAATTGGGAAGAACCTCAAAGCTTAATGGTAGCAAGTCGCTCTTGAACATGACACTTTTGCCTCCGTAAATATCGGGTTGGGTTATTATCATTCACCGTTCCCTTCACCATGGTCTCGCCATACCATCCATACATGGGGTAATGCTACCGATCCATCTCATCAGTGTCGTTATATGTTCAAGAGATGTCATTCAGAAAGTGTCAACCAGGTCCCATCCACTACCGTACATCATCTTTCATCCTTCCATGACCGCCACCCTGAATCATATTTCACAGAGCGTTTTCACCAATCATCACTAGCTCCGTTCCGTGTCACTGATGTGGGATTCATTAAGGCCCTCCTTTGACGGATCACTTCTTGTCGACATCAGCTCATTATCCAAGAAGTTGATCTAGGAACACCCCCTCAGTACTTTGAAGCTTGCATGCCTCAATGGCAAGTTTCTCACTCCCGGCGATAGGTATACATTAATGACCTTCGACCAGGAGACTTTGCGTGGTGTTCGACGTCAGATCCTATATTCACACCACGTGAATTGTGCTGCAGTACCTTGAGGGTCATCATCATTATCGGTGATTCCTCTCGCGCTTGTTAACAGTTTACATTATTGACTGGTAATCAAGCGATGTCTTTCCATGTTCGACTTCAAGAAATTATCACATGGATCGACTTGTACTAATGTGAAGATCGGACAAGTTTGAAGACCCCGGATCTAGTTTCATCCATCCGGGCTGCGATATATATTCAGGAGATAAAAACATAGACATGTGCAGCAGATGATTATCCTACTAAAAGGATGATAATTAAAAGCAGAGAATTATCCGTCTATTATCAGACGATCGTCTGTTTATGTACATCAAATGTATTTATAAAGCTGAGCATGGGAAATGCCCGCCTCAGCTAGATCATGAAAAGAAAGTATGAAAAGATAATGTATTGTATTGTATTTTGTTACAGGTCACCTCCCGGCGATTGAATGAACTTCGGATCCTCCTAATAAAGCATTTCACCCGATAAACGACCTCATACTTTAGGGGGCAACTGTTATAGACATTTTTGTGCCTTACAACATAGAGCATGAAATGTCAATAATCTAAGGGATCCAAAGTCCCTAAACAAGTTGTTCTTACCCTTAGAGGAACAAGGTCAGCAAACCACAGCACTACAGTTCAGTTCTCCACTGAAAAACACTCAAAAACAGGTCAGTTTTGGATCATTGCAGCTGCTCCACTAGGCATCTGCGCTGCATAGCAGGTACAACAAAGGCTACCTGCGTTGCATAGCAGGTAGAACAAAGGCTACCTGCGTTGGGCGTACTTGGACATGTGGAGGAATCTTTTTCTCAAAGTGCCAGTGTCCAGGAAGCTTCCAAAAAGACACTTGATCATAAGATTCGCCTAATGATGAGTTAAGAGCTTCTAAAACTCCAAGTGGAAGACAGAAACTCCGAGTGAAGAACTGAAGAACAACTGGTGTTGAAGAGGACAACAAGTCACACATCAAGCTGGCTTATCTTCACTCCAAAACTCTATATAAGGATCTCATCCCATGGGATCTGGAGGGCGGAATTCAGTGCAAAGAATCGTTGTTGGTTTGCAGTTGAGAGTATTGGGTGATTGCTTGAGGGAGGTGAAGAAGAGATTTCTCTCCGTCGGGAAGGTGATGCTGGATTGGACCTCTCATGGTTGTATCACCGCCTGAACCTTACTTCCATATATTAATAAATCATTTGAGGTTCTTCTATTCGCATGTGTTTCAATGATGAATTGTCTTACTTGCGTCTTTGATTTATGCTAATCCTTGAATCATTTATGCATGCATGCCTCTTGTAGTTTCCTTTTCTTGTCTTATTTGCAGGATCTCGTGTAGCTGGGCTCGTGAAAGGACTTGGAGCTGGGAGCAAGCGGCAAACAAAGGAGATAGGATCGACCATTTGTGCAAGACATCGGTAAGTGGATCTATCCCTTTTATCTCTTGCATGTCATAAAGAAGAAACTTTAGATAGCTTTGCTTTCAGCTGTTGCTAAGGAACTGTCACCCTTAGAGTGGGTTAGGGTCATTCCGAGTTGGATACTTTCCCCCACAACACTAATTAATGTTGAACTTGGGTCAACCCACCTCAAGCAAACAAATGGTTTCGTTTCCAGGACCGAAATTTTCATAAGAGATTTGTGATGTCGTATCACTAGAATCTGACTAAGAAAGAGATTGGAGACTGGTTGGATAGAAATATCCATGAATTCATGGTGCAGGAGAATAGAAACCCATGACTAACAAAGGAACAGTGCCTGGATAGGTACCTATATATAGAGATCCACAAGATATTTTTCTGCTCCTTTCTGATTGATATATACGATCGGATCGTGAAGCTAGTAGATAGCCAAGGAAGGTGGAAACTTGAAGGTCCTATTGTGTGGACCCCAGAGATAGTGCGAAGGTTGGAAGCATCAGAGGATAAGATCGCTATGCTATCAATCATTGGCTCGATCATGTCATAGGAGGATTTAAAGCTAAATTTGAGGTCGACACCTTAGTCAACTACAATGAGGCGAAGAAACGGTTTTTCAAAGGACCACAAGGTAAGTACATGAAATTTTTGAATACCTGGATTAAAATGTTATTGTGTGAAAAATGGGTTATGCAGCTACCTTGATGTCTGGGGCTACACAAAGTGGAAAAAATTACAAAAACGAAGGAAAAAAGGGTCATGAATATAGTCCGTTGATTTCACCTCCGTGAGGTGACGAAGAGGGAATACCGTAGGTTTCTCTGTGAAGTTCTATTCAAGTAATAAGCCAAGGATACCCACAAATACCACCTCCACCTACACGACCTCCAACTTCACCACCATCAACTACGAATTCACTCGTACCACCTCCACCTCCACCGCAGTTTAGTATGGCAAATTCAGTGAAGCTACCTTTGTTCAAAGGCTTGGGGAATGAGGATCCAGGCCAATTCTGGTTCATTAAAAGTTGTATGGGAATCTCAGGGAATTACATATGATAACATGAAGAAGGCAACATTGGTTAGTGATCTACAGGATCATGTGCTAACTTGGTATATCAAGTATGCTAATGATAAACTGCATGCTGGAGTAGCAAACATGTAGACACCATTGAATAGAGAATTCATTAGGCCTAAATCTGAAGCACAGTAGATTGTACAGTTCAAAGAAATCACAATGTAACTAAGCGAGACACCTTGGGAAATCGATCAGAAGTTGAAGTGTAATATCCGTGAAGCTAACATGAACCTAACAGACAGACAACATCGCGAGTAGTTTGTGACTTTGCTCCTTCCACACTTAAGGGTTGCACTGTCACATCAGAAGATAAAAACTCAGGTAGAGGCCTTGGAGATCGCAATGAGGTTGTATGAAACACCGATGCAGGATCCAAATCTGGGGGTTCATCAGATCCATGCGCAGCTGAAAAATTTGTGTCTTGAGATGCAAATCTTGAAGTGTTCAATTATGGTATGTTCTATGCTTATAACAGTTTACGTTTTTTTCTTATTATATTCCACAAATTAGCAATCACATGTACATAAAGTAAAGTGCAGATAGAACATTAAACGATCGATAGAAAAAAAGCCGAGACAAGAGACACAAGATGTGGCGGCTAGCCAGGTACAAACCGCACAATGTGTGGGGAAACCCTTTGATCAAATCTTCTTTTATCTTCAATAATTTAGTAGAGAGAAATAGTACAATAAATCTGATTCATATCAGCAGTAGCAAACCCTAGATCAACAACATCAGCATTAGCGACTTCATTATCAAACTAGGGCAGACAATATCTCATAAACCGACCGTCAGATTGACTTCATTCCACCACCAAAAGTTGCAAATTCCAGAGGAGGTTCAGATGAACCTATAGTGCAGTTTAGATGAGGAGATATTCTAGGCCACGTAGGTCAATCTTTACTTCTGCAGTTGCAGCTTCAGTTTCAGCAGTTTCCGGCTTCAAACTAGGGCAGTCGATATCTTGCAAACCATTCGTTGGATTGACTTCATTCCACCACCAAAAGTTGCGGCTTTCAGAGGAGATCCAGATGGACCTATAACACAGTTCCAAAGAGGAGATCTTCTAGGCCACGCAGGTCAATATTTGGATCTGCAGTTGCAGCTTCAGTTTCAACATCTTCTGACTTCACATGTGTGAGAGAGAGACCCATTTTTGCGCAGTAGAGAAGAGACTCATTTCTGCGCAGTAGAGAGAGAGAGATGTGATGAGAAGAGTGAGTGAAAATGAGGAAAAGTCCTCTTATATTTATACACAATGTTGTTGTTTGAATAGATGTAACTGTTGGGCTTCTGAACCTACATGAGTTATAGTTCGGCTTGATAATAATTCCATAATCAAAATAAATTCATATCTCCATGAATACTTATCGGAATCGGATGATATTTATATCAATCCTACACCTCTCGACAAAAGGAATCTAATAAAAATATTATCAGCCATGAATAAGATGACCCACATGAATTTTTGCCTTGGTTGCCAATTTTAACCCTCCCTCTCAACCAGGGAGAATTCATCTGCAATCTGACTATTGGTCGTTACTATTCATCCATCAAATGCACTGCCCTGTACAACCTGACCCTTGCCCTACTCTACTCTATTCTGCCTGTTTTGCTTTGTCTTGTTCTACCCTGTACTGGTCGGTACTGTTTTGATCTATTCTGCTCTGCTCTTGCATTGTTCTGTTCTGCTCTGCTTTTGTCTGAATTATGAAGAAGAAGAAATGATCGAGGATGTATCATACTGACTCAAAGTGAGTCTCAAAGTATGTACCACTGGTCCCAGACCAGTCTCAACCAACCCGAAGTCAGCATCATAGTGAGTACAACTCCACTGGTCTTAGACCAGTATCATACTCCACTGACTCAAAGTCAGTCTCAGAGTGCGTACCACTGGTCCCAGACCAGTCTCAGCCGACCCGAAGTCAACTTCATAGTAAGTACCACTCCTACCACTGGTCCCAAACTAGTATCGTAGTCTCAGAGAGTGTACCACTAGTACCAGACCAGTCTCAACTGACCCAAAGTCAACGTCATAGTATGTACCACTCTCACTAGTCCCAGACCAGTCTCGACCGACCCGAAGTCAGCGTCATAGTATGGTACAACTCCTACCACTGGTCCCAGACCAGTATCATTGATCCCAGATCAATGGAGGTCATCCTAGTGTAGGGAGTATGGTAGATACAACGATGCATCCATTAGTACTACTATGGTCCCTAACTTCATTTCCCTGCTCATTGATCAGATGAGAGGTACTTCCCATGAGTCCCAGACTGCATGGGTAGGATGCCTCAATAGGAGAACTAATCAATCCTGTCCTCATAGGAGAACACATCAATCCTACTACAATCGCCATGGAGAACACATCAATCCAGGCCGCCATGGAGAACACATCAGTCCAGGCCTCACAGAAGAACACATCAATCCTACTACAATCACCATGGAGAACACATCAATCCAGGCCTCACAGGAGAACACATCAATCCTGCTACACAGGAGAGTGAATCATCCTGTTCCACAAGAGAGCGAATCATCTTGTCCCACAAGAGAGAGAGTCATCTTGTTCCAATGTGCACCACCAAGGGAGGGTGAGTCACCCTGTGGTCGTATGTTGCTCCAATAAGAACCGTAAGCCCTCAGAGCTCCCAGAGCTCAATGTATGAAACATGCAGGACCCTTGTACAAGGGTTTCTTGACGACTCCAAGTCATTTGGGAAAATCATAGATTAGATCTTTTCTCAGGGCTTTGATAAGGTGTATCGACTTGTACATCATCTTAATGCGATTGCGCCTCCTTGCTCATCGACTTACCATATCCCAGATGATGTCTATCTACTAGAGAAATCGACGAATACGCGATTCCTCAATAATGGAATCCCACCTCTGGTTGTTACAGAGAATCACAATGGTATGTGTTCAAACAACTCACTAAAGAGCTTCCCCAAAGAGGCAGCTTCATACGAGATCATACTCGTAGATATGTATCTGGTCTCGGTAGTGTTTATGGCAACTGACTTCTTCTTCCTGCTCATCCATTATATCGAAGCATAATCCAAAGAGAAACAGCACTAAAAAGTTCTCCAGTGATCCTCCACACTACCTGCCTAATTAGTGTTCAAATAATCATGTAGTTTCATATTTCTGGTAGTGTATCTCAATACATTAGTAATTGTGCCATGAAGATATCTTAGAATATTCTTGGCATCAATGCAGTGAGGCTCAACAAAATATGAGCTCACAGTGCTAACTACAAAACATATGTTCAGACGGAGATTCACCAAGAACATCAACGCGAATGAGTTTTTTGAAGCTTAGAGGCATTTCCCGAATCTGGTCTGACATCACTACCATATAACTTCTAAAAGTTAAGATCCTCGAGGTAGTCACAGTCTTGCAGTCCATCATACCAAATCTTTCCAATATCTTTACCACATATTTTCCTTGAGATAGGAAAATTTCCCTTGTCTTCTGCCATACTTCAAGTCCTTGGTCCTTCATTTCAAATGCAGAAGCCAACTCCCTCTTACATTTGTGAATGAGAGGGTCTGCACTTGTTAGAAAGAGGTCATCCACATACAGCACCAATATGAGAGGCTTGTCATCTTCAACCTTAAAGTAAATGTTAGGATTGACTTCACTCCTAGTGAATCCCAGCTTCATCAAGTAGCTGTCGATCCTCTCATACCATGCTCGGGGTGCTTGCTTCAGCCCATAGAGAGCCTTCTTCAACCTGCATACATGAGATTTTCAATCATAAATTTCAAATCCTTCGGGTTGCTCCACATAGACCTCTTCTTTGATTGAGCCGTGTAAGAATGCACTCTTGACATCCATCTGATGTAGGTTCCATCCTTGTGAAGCGACAAGGGCTATGATCGAGTGGATGGTCGTATATCTGGCAACAGGTGCAAATATCACATCATAGTCTATACCTTCCTTTTGGGAGAAACCACGAGCAACAAAACGAGCCTTATACATTTTCGTACTTCCATCTGCTGCATGATTTATATTGTAAAGCCATTTGGAAGTAACAATTATCTTGTCCTAGGGTCTGGGAACTACTTCCCAGACATCATTTTTCATGATAGACTCATATTCTTCGGTCATGGCATCCTTCCATACTTGATGCTTGACGACGTCTGAGAATGATGAAGGCTTATTTTGTATGATCGTGCTCATGATGGTTAGGTATCCCTGATACCTATTAGGTTTCTTACTTTCATGAAAGGCTCCTCGGGGTGCAGCATGTCCTTCAGGATCATCAAGTAGCCCCCTAAGCCATGAAGGCCTCTTCTTAGAAGAGGAAGGCTCATATGGAGAAGGATCAATCGAATCCATGGGTTCTTCTACATCAGGCATTGATTCATCATCCTTTTCTTTCGGTTCCCTAGTGTCAGCTTCTTGAGAGCTCCTCAAAGTCGGAAGATTGTTCACCTTGCTGAGAGCCATATCTTTGTTAAAGGTGACATCATGACTAATTACGATTTCCCTTTGACCGACTACATAGATTCTATAGCCTTTAGTATTTTCACCATAGCCGACGAAAATTCCCTTCTTTCCAAATGCACCCAATTTATTTCTTTTCTCTTTTGGCACATGAAAATATACAGGGCTTCCGAAAATTCTAAAATGAGAAACATCAGGTTTCTTACCGGTGAACTCTTCTTCAAGAGTCTTGGAACCCAATGCTATACGGTAGCATTTGTAGTTTCAACCCATAGAAACTTTGGAAGTCTTTGATCATGTAGCATGGCCTGGACAACTTCCAAAATTGTGTGGTTCTTCCTTCCCACCACACCATTCTGCTCAGGAGTACGTGGTGTAGTAGTCTCCCTCTTAATGCCAGCCTTAGATATGCCTGAGTGAACCAACTGTAATATATCAGAGGTCTTGCTTTGGCTTGAGGGGAATGGTCCCCTTTTGAGCTTTCCTTCAGCACATCTCGGACATACACCTTCTTTCTCTACTTGGAATTCAGGCATCCCTATTACCATCTGTCTTACATCGGGTAGAGCTTTGTAATGAAGGTGGGCAAACCTCCGATGCCAAAGTTTGGACTGAAGAGTTGTGTCACAAGACATGACACCTAGCGGACTTCCATCGACTTGATATAATGAATCAACACTAAACCCAAGAGTAAAGGCATATTTAACATTATTTTTCCATATACATACCTTGCCATTGCTGAAGGTTACCTTGTAGCCTTTGTCTTCCATTGCCGAGATGGACACTAGGTTCTTTTTGAGGTCAGGTGAATTTAATACATCCTGGACTTTATGGCCTTCTTGAATGGTTGTCCTCTTCCTCCATCCCCAGCTCTCCTCTTACTTTTGTTGTTGAATTTGTCATTCCTTTGATTTGCCATCAGAGGGATTTTGATCATCATCCCGGTGTGAGTCCTTTCTATCAGGGCACTCCCTTGCATAGTGACCTGCTTTATCGCAGATGTAACATCATCCTTTTCTTCCAGCCTTAGGTCTAGCCTTTTCTTTTGATTTAGTCTTGGAATTATTTCTTTTCTTAGCATGAGAAGAAAAGGCAGTAGGAGGACCTTTAGGCATGGGCATTTCTTGCTCTTCTTCCCTTGTTTCTTCTTGAATGCATCTAGCCACTAATTCCTTGAAACCAGGAATTACATTATAGTTCAGAAGAGTAGTCCTAAACATGTACCATTCGGATGGTAATCCTCCAAGAGTCATGAGTGCCATTTCCTAGTCTATCGTAGATTTCCTTGGAGGTGTCCAGTTCAGAGATGTAGGCCACCAAGTGCTTGTCGATAGAGTCCCAGATGATCTTCTATTTTGACTTCTTTGGTTTTCCATTTGTTCCATGCAGCAGCAGATGCATTTGATGGAGGCTCAACAATATTGCCTCTTACATGGTCCAACACTCCTGGATCTTCTAGGGTTAGATCGATAGACATCTTCCATGCGTGATAGTCATCTTTCTCACGGAGCTTGTCTTTGGCAGGAAAGAGTGTTGAGGACCCCATAGTTCTTTTAGGATAGCCTTGCCAATCTTCTCTTTGGTGATTGCTCTTGCTCTTGCTTGGTCTTTGTCTTCACCTCAACTCTGATACTATGTTCATTTATGGTATGTTCTATGCGTATAACAGTTTACTTCTTTTTCTTATTATATTCCACAGATTAGCAATCACATGTACATAAATTAAAGTGCAGATAGAACATTAAACTATCGATAGAAAACAAGCCAAGACAAGAGGCACAAGATGTGGCGGCTAGCCAGGGACAAACCCCACAATGTGTGGGAAACCCTTTGATCAAATCTTCTTTTATCTTCAATAATTCATCAAAGAGAAATAGTACAATAAATCTGATTCATATCAGCAGTAGCAAACCCTAGATTAGCAGCATCAACATTAGCAGCTTCATTATCAAACTAGGGCAGACGATATCTCACAAACCGACCGTCGGATTGACTTCATTCCACCACCAAAAGTTGCAGCTTCTAGAGGAGGTTCAGATGAACCTACAACATAGTTTAGATGAGGAGATATTCTAGGCCACGTAGCTCACTATTTACTTCTGTAGTTGCAACTTCAGTTTTAGTAGTTTCCGGCTTCAAACTAGGGCAGTCGATATCTTGCAAACCGTTCGTCAGATTGACTTCATTCCACCACCAAAAGTTGCGGTTTTTAGAGGAGATCCAAATGGACCTACAGTGAAGTTCCAAAGAGGATATCTTCTAGGCCATGTAGGTCAATCTTTGGATCTGCAGTTGCAGCTTCAGGTTCAACAGATTCCAGCTTCACATGTGTGAGAGAGAGACCCATTTCTGCGCAATAGAGAAGAGACTCAGTTCTGCGCAGTAGAGAGAGAGAGAGATGTGATGAGAAGAGTGAGTGAAAATAAGGAAAATTCCTCTTATATTTATACACAACGTTAGTGTTTGAATAGATGTGGCTGTTGGGCTTCTGAGCCTACATGAGTTGTAGGTTGGCTTGATAATAATTCCATAATCAAAATAAATTCATATCTCCATGAATACTTATCGGAATCGGATGATATTTATATCAATCCTACACCTCTTGACAAGAGGAATCTAATAAAAACATTATCAGCCATGAATAAGATGACCCACATGAAGTTTTTCCCTAGTTTCCAATTTTAACATGAAGCAGGACAGAACAATCCAACCAGAGGTGTATGAAGAGGTTTGGTGTCTGAAATGCAAGAGTCAGGGCATGACAAAGACCATTGTTCGGTCTTTGAAAACTACCTTACAGGAGGAGGACCAATGCCTCTGAGGCTAGAAGCTCAAGTAGGACCAAGCGCAGGGCCTGCATTGTGGTGTGCTATATGTCAAGTAGCAGGAAAACATGCCACGGATAACTGTCATTTGCTGCAAAAGTTTGTACAGACACTGCAACAACTATTCTGCGACTTTTATAGGTCGGTAGGGCATGATGAGCATAATTGCAGGAGCTATGAATTAATGATGGATAGAACTCCCACCTATATTGTTCAGGCTAAAACATGGTCCCCTAACCAGAGTACAGGGATGGCACAGATAGGAGTTCAGGGGCGCGGACGAGGCTGAGGCGGAGGAGGACCTGGCAGAGTTCAGGGACAGTTGATCTACTACAATTGCGGAGGGCTAGGACACTATGCCTATGATTTCACTAACCCGACACGTCCTTCATGCAAGTATTGCACTCTGTTTTATCATGAAACATAATATTGTCCTACGTTAATAGCTAGGATACGTGACAAAGGGGCACTACCACCTCCGCCGACTCAAAACCTGCAAATGATGAGATTTGAGCTGTGGGAAGAGGATCCAAATGTGAATATAGTGCTCCGAAGTGGAATCACAATAGGAGATGTGTTGGCTTGATGGGGCCTAACCCAGGTTCAAAGTTAATTAGCCAAACAAATCCCTATACTACTGGCCTTTCAGCAACAACCCATGGAGTGCGGACTAAGGTCTCACCCGAAGCAATATGGGGGGATGCTGGAACAAAGTTTCTGCACCCTTGAGATGTCTGAGGGGTCAGTTTAGTCCAACTGTGAACACCTTCATTCAAGTTACTTCGTGCACTTTCCTGGCCTACGAGGCCTTCGCACTCTATTATATTCACCTTCGTGCAGCCCTAATCAGGGGCTGAGGTGATTTCGCGCTACTAAGGCAACGATCTATGCTCTTTTCCTAAGTTACAGTGCGGATCTTACTTATCTTCTTATAATTGTTAATTAACTTCTTGGAAACAGATACTTATCTTATATTCCCTTATCCAACATATTCATATATGTTCATGCAGCATATAAACAGTAAACTTGTAATTCATACCCAATATACTTCAATGCATAAAACAGGAAAAAGACACATAGAATGATAAGAAACTTCTCTTTATTAATTTATCCACGGTTACAGAATCGACTCACCTTGTGCACTCAACTACAGGGGTCCACGCACTCAACTGCGGACTACTATGCCTCTACACACTCAGCTGCATAGCCTTCTCCTATTCTACGACCCAAAACATGACTTTAAACTTCCACTAAGACTCAACTCATCATCATTAGATCTTTCCTGGACCTCTATCTCTTTACACTTAGAGCCTCGCTCTATTTATACAATCCCATGGTCCGTGGACCATGGGTAGAACTCTCAAGCCGATATTACATTATAAAAAGTAAGGGTAGACAACCCTGTGACTCAATTACAACATCGCGCTCCATGCCCATACTTCACGGAGTCTTTACATCGGACATAGTCAAAACTTGGGCTTTAAGCCCCAAAACTTGCCTTGGGGGGGATCCCACACCCAACAGGCCCCAAACACAAACATCGTGACTCGCCCTCAATTCACTCTATCAGTGCAGAGATCTTCGTGTGGAGACCTCCCAACTCCGCTCGAACTGCTACAAGGTCGACAACGCACTGAGCGACTGCCTGTTGTATCTCCTGGATGCGTTGCACAGAGATCACAGTACCTGAAATGCTTCCCTATATCCTCTCCTGCATCCAATGCATCTATTTATAGTCTTGTGCCCCCCTTCATCTTCCTGGAGTGTTAAGACTGTGCTTATGTCATTTAGTCAGATAGTTGGGCCACCCGTGTATGGATTCAATCGACTGCCATTCACTTTTCCTAGGAAAGGTTCTCCATTTCGCTTTACTAACTGCACCGTGCCTCCGTCTATGATCTCCTTAATAACATATGGCCCCAGCCAATTCATTCTAAATTTTCCTGGGAATTTATCAAACTTAATATCATATAGTAACACCAAATTGTTCACCTTGAAGGTGCGCAACTTAATATGTTGATCGTGCCAGGCCTTTGCACGCTGGTTTTGTACTTGCTAATGGAATCTAGTAAAAAATCGTTCCTCTTCAAGTTCCTCTAGCTGCGTGAGCCTCTCCTCTAGAGCTCCACGGTCTATCATACCTGTGAGAACTGCTATGCATAGACTAGGCATGATATACTCCATTGGCATTACGAATTCCACTCCATAGACTAGCCAGAAAGGTGTCTGTCCCATCAGTTTCTTGCATGTCATCCTATAATCCCATAATACTGCAGGTATGCATAGGTCCCAATCACTTTGTTGTGCATTACATACCTTTTTTAGTGCTTCAAACACTTTGTTAAAGGCTCCCACATGGATAACCTTCTACGCGCTCATTCTTTCCACCTTCTATCATTCCAATTTGAGGAGCCGGTCGCGCATTTTTCCCCCCAACACATGCTTATTGATCATACCTGCCATTCTGAATTGTATGTGAATCTGCACAGGTTGGTTATCATATGCTTGTGCCCACCTACAGATATGCGCACGCGGACAATCCCAACCATTGTATTTACCTGCCAACCGCCCTCTAGTTTTCCTAAACCGTGTGCGCATCATTCTCTTACAAGCACGCCAGTCATCAAAGTTTCCTTTGTGTGTATCCCACCACCTTGCAGTCGTAGCATGCAGTACCCAATTCAAGGCTTCGAATTATTGTTTTTCCATCACCTCCTTCTCAAATTGGTCCAGGAAAGCATCTATCTCTCCTAATCCATCGTAAGTAGGTAAATCTCTCATTTCCATTGATACGCATCATAGCGATCTTGTCATCATGTTACAGTTCAACATGGTTACCTCATGTAACTGATTCTGTGATCGCTCTATCTCCTCATCTGAATCTGAAGTACAGGAGCTTTCACGCTCCCATGAAATTCATCCATCTGCGGTAGGATTTACCCAGTCTTGCTCAGTGCAATTATCTTGTAGATGTAGTGCAAATTGTCGTCACTTTCATATTCATGCACCAGCTCTATGTAGCGCGATCCTTCTGCAGGGTCCAAAGGTATGACTACACGCATAGAATTTTTCTCAAAAATCATCTTGCACTTCTTCAGATTAACACCCCATTCATGTAAGTGGCCCAGTCAATTCCTAAGAGCGTGGGGTAGGGATTGTTGTCATCAACAATCTCTATCACTTCAAAGTCTACTAGCACGCTCACTCCCTCAATATCCACAGTGATTCCCTGTAATCTCCCCAGGGGTATTATCTTTTGTTGGTTTGCCATGCACAGCGGAATAGGAGACCACTGTAGCATAGGCCTCCCCATGCGCTCCCATGTCTACTTCAGCAAAACGTTCATGTCTAACCCTAAATCTAAAATTACTTGATCCATCTCATATTCTCTAATATGCGCAGTTAACCTTATTTCTCTTCCTGTTCTTCTCTTGCGTTTTCTGATCTTTCAGACTACGCACGGTCCTCCTTGCGTGGTCCTTGTGCATCTGTTAATGAGTTCCTGTAATCCCTTTACAACCTTATTGTCACGCAGTAGCTTCATGCACGTTTCCAGGAACATTGTGAGCATTGACGAGTCCATTTTTGGCTCCTGTCTATCTTTGCTTCCTGAAGTGGAGGCATCAGTGAAGCTCTTCTTAGCTTCCATAAAGGTTTCTCGAGCGTGCTCCAAATCAAACTTCGCTTCTTTTGCCGAAGCTTTGCGAACCTGTTGTGGCCAGCAACAACCCCCCTTTTTTATTTAGTTTTATTATTAATACTAAATAAACGGGAACCCTTCTAAAAAAATAAAAAGTAGCACTTATATTCCCCTTTGAATAAAACATACTATCATAAAGTTAGGAAAACACCCGCAAAACCCAAAGAACTTAAGTTTTATGATAAGTTCTGAATAAAATCATTCTCTCAACAATAAAACATCGCATCACAAAGGGTATTGGAGGACATCATATAAGAAAACTTCCAAAATTACGAAAACGCAATGCAAGATGCACACATTAAAGACCCATCGAGCATCGTAGCTTTCATATGCTGCAAGTATTGCTTAAAGTAAAATATCCTGATCCAGCGATATGTGATAGGGCATATCACAAATCGAATCTCGCAGAAACATCAGGTGATAAATGATTGTTAACAAAACGGATTAGCGATATTGTGATCTACGATATTACGAAACAAATCGCAAAATCGCTTTATCACAGATCTGCAGGGCTCATCGTTCGATAAAGTTTTTCTCGTAATCTGATACCAAGTTATGGGCATTAATGTCAATTTAATGTTTAGTTGATCGTCATTAATGAGATAACATTTAGATCTGATTGAAAGGTTATTTTGTTGAAAATGCAACAAGATGATGGAGCTTAGTGAAAAGAAGTCGCCTTCACTAAGTGGGCCCATAGGCTATTTTTGGCGCAAAGTCTATTTTTAGACTATGTCTATTTTTAGACATATGGATCATGGTCTATGAGTTGCAGGATGCTATTTGTGGATGATTGGTCATGTTGGTAAAAATAGATGGACTTCTATTTTTAGACATATGGGCGGATTCTATTTTTAGACTGCCAGGCTAAAAATAGAACAGTCGAATATTATTAGCTCATAATAATATTTGGACTATAAACATTATCTTATCCTCTTGGAGCACTTTAGTTCGAGCTATAGATGTGGCACATGCAACTATCCGAAGGAAATACGCTTTCCTTATGAGTCAGTTGAGCTATTGCATGGTGGACTTCAGTTAGAACTCAAGTGATTGAGTTTGGTGGAGTTGATTGAGGAGTTGATTGAGTTGTGTTTAGTTTGGCTTGGTTAAACTAGTTGTATTTAGTCTAACTGTAGAATACACTAGTGATGAGTGATGTGAATTAATTGTTAATTAATTCACTAATTATTAACTCATAAAGCAACTAAAGAATACATCAGTTAACTCAGTGCATGGACAGTTCAGTGGAGACAGGTGTTAGAGGTTGAGATTGCTATCAGTTGTGACTATAGTTGTGCATGAGATCTTGCACAATCAATGGATTGAGTAATGCCAATGAGGATTGCGTGGTTCAGACAAGGAAATACGAGTTTGATTCAGCCATTCATCATTATTCTCATGCAGGATTGTATAGTGGAGGTAGGCAAGCAGTAGAGGAGATTTGAACCTGTGATTGATTCAGATCTGAGCTAGTTTGTGTGTAACTGGTGGAGATAGTACTGAGTACTTGTGAGGAGTATTGTACTATGTATTGTTACATGTTCTCAATCAATATAATATACATATAGTTGGGGGTTTTCAGTTGTATGCTTTCCCCAGTTACATACTGTGTTGATATGTGTTATTGATGTGTTTCACTGTGCGCGTGCGAATTTTTTGACTCTGCAAATTGATGATCAACGTAGAGGAGGTTATGTATTATGCATGCATTCCGCAATAGTGTATAATCGGGATAATCTCTGTGAATAAGTGTCATATTATTCAAAATTTCTACATGGTATCAGAGCAGAGTTGATCATCAGATCTATTATTCAGAAAGTGTTTACATTTTATTTCTTCAGGCAGAGTCTGTAATTGGGCTATAGCCTCTGGATTCATCCTTCCTTTGGAAGGTGAGATATCCGTAAAATCCCATACAGTCAATCTCTGTATGAGAAATACTTTGTTCTCACGAATTTTAGATCAGAAGCGATTGAGTTTTGAGCTGGTGGAATTCGAATTCGCAGCAGTGTTTTCTTGGTGTCAAAGTTGAAATGTCTTTCAGCGGATTATGATTGGAGTATGCCCTTGAGGGCAGCTTGAATTATATTGCATAGAAAGACAGGATGGAGGCAGTGTTAGATGATAATGGGCTGAAGGAGTTCATAGAGGCTGAGGTCCCAAAGCCTACTGATGCTGCTCACATTGAGGTTTGGCAAAAGAAGACAACAAACTGTCGAAGGATTCTGTTGGAGGGCGTGAAGGATCACATTGTATCCAGCCTGCATGGAAAGGCTTCTCCATACTTGATGTGGAAAGCATTGACAGATCTATTCCAAAGAAAGAGCGACCAGAGGAAGTTGGCGCTCAAGGATAAACTCAGAAACATTAAGTGTGAGAATGGAGATAGTATGCCCAGGTATCTCACGAAGTTCACCCAATGTCGGGATGAGTTGGGAAGTGTGGGGGTGACTGTCGATGATGAGGACTTGGTGAGCTTGGCTCTCCTTGGTCTTCTGAAGAATTGGCATTCCTATCAGGACTCTGTCAATGGTCGGGAGAAATTTCCAGGATGGGAGAGACTTTGGTCAGATCTTGTGCAAGAGGAGATAAGGCGGAATACCAGGGACGGATCTTCATCGAAGGCATCTGATGAAGAAAATTGTGCTTTGGCTGCCAAAGTAAAGAAGGGGAAGGAGAAGGGTTCTCTTTTCGAATCCAGTTCTTCCAATAATGGGAAGAAGGTTGACAAGTCGAAGGTAAGATGCTTTCGTTGTCATGAGTTGGGCCATTATGCTACTAATTACCCAAAGAAGAAGTCCAAGAAGGTATTCGGGAAGCATCTGAAGGTGAGGCACTTGCTTCACAGTTTGAGTTGGATTTCACACTCTTCACATGCATGGTTTCATCCATGGTGGGAAGTGGTTGGTTTCTTGACAATGGAGCTTCTTTCCACATGACCGGTGACAAGAGTTTGTTTAGTACTTTGGAGGAGAAAGATCTCCAGATACTCATAGCGATGGGTAATGATGAGAAGTATAGTGTCTCAGGTGTAGGCACGGTTATTTTCAGAGGAAGCATGGAGCTCGCCTTACCTTGACCGATGTCAAGTATGTACCAGGACTGAAGAGAAACTTGGTGTCGATCGCGATGCTGGAAAATAGAGGTTGTGATGTAGTCTTTAGTAAGGGAAAGGTTTTCCTTAGACACATCATCACTAGACAGGTGAAGCAGATTGGTTCACAGGTCAAGAACCTGTATGCTGTTGAGGTTCAAGATGCATGAAAAGCCTTGAGCAGCAAGGCAACTGATGGAGACTTGGTGGTTGAGAGGGAGCGTATATTACCTCTCAACATGAAGAGCCAGAAGAAGTCTCAAATGATTGTGGAGGAGCCACGATTGGTGCAGTAGCTTCAGGAGGTTGTGGAGCAGCCACAACAAGGGAAGCTAAGAGGAGATCGAGTAGAGACATCTACTCATGCAGAGACCTCCAATAGGGGGAAACTTTGAGCCAGGTGGGCTGAGGGATCACATGCAGCCCTACCTCCAGGTAGGAGGTGGGGCAATATAGAGTGATCATCCCAAGTAGGAGGGGCAAGATCCTTGAGGTACCCAACCTCTTGGATGAGACCTTGCTACGGGAGCCTCGATGTGGAGTAGCAGGAACTGACTGAGTGGGTAGAGATAGATGCGGATGGAGCGGCAGAGAGAGCGACAGTGTAGGGAATCCCAAGATAGCGCATAGCTAGCAGGCTGCAACAATGTGAGAGGCACAAGTGTTTTGCACAGTGCTAGGTGGCACAAAGAAGTGTGCTATGGTGTGAGATGCATGGAGATGCTGCAGTAGCATAGATGTCAGAGAGGGAGCACTTGTTAGCAGTAGGTAGAGCTTCAACATCAGAGTATTATTCCTAGCCCAACAGAGTGGTCAGTTGGGAGTGTTTTTATTCCAACTGTTATTGGAGCAAGTGGATCGGGAAAATGTGTTGCATGCAGAACATTCCAGAGGTAGGATAGGGGTTCCAGATAATCCATATCTTGTTGAGAGGGAGTGTTGAAAATGCAACAAGATGATGGATCTTAGTGAAAAGAAGTCGCCTTCACTAAGTGGGCCCGCAAGCTATTTTTGGCGCAAAGTCTATTTTTAGACTATGTCTATTTTTAGACATATGGATCATGGTCTATGAGTTGCAGGATGCTATTTGTGGATGATTGATCATGTTGGTAAAAATAGATGGACTTCTATTTTTAGACATATGGGCGGATTCTATTTTTAGACTACCAGGCTAAAAATAGAACAGTCGAATATTATTAGCTCATAATAATATTTGGACTATAAACATTATCTTATGCTCTTGGAGCACTTTAGTTCGAGCTACGGATGTGGCACATGCAGCTATCAGAAGGAAATACGCTTTTCTTATGAGTCAGTTGAGCTATTGCATGGTGGACTTCAGTTAGAACTCAAGTGATTGAGTTTGGTGGAGTTGATTGAGGAGTTGATGGAGTTGTGTTCAGTTTGACTTGGTTAAACTAGTTGTAAGAAGAACTTCGGCGTAAATCACATGAGGAAAGAACTTTGTAGACACGTTTCGAACTAACTAGTGTGGTTCAACTTGTCCTGTCGATGAACCGCACTAGTTGGTTCGAAATGCATCGAAAAATGTCTTTCCTCATGTGATTTATGCCGAAGTTCTTCTTACAACGATTATGGATCACAGAAGCCTCAATTCAATAAACTAGTTGTATTTAGTCTAACTGCAGAATACACTAGTGACGAGTGATGTGAATTAATTCACTAATTATTAACTCATAAAGCAACTAAATAATACATCAGTTAACTCAGTGCATGGATAGTTCAGTGGAGACAGGTGTTAGAGGTTGAGATTGCTATCAGTTGTGACTATAGTTGTGCATGAGATCTTAAACAATCAATGGATTGAGTAATGCCAATGAGGATTGCGTGGTTCAGACAAGGAAATACGAGTTTGCTTCAGCCATTCATCATTATTCTCATGCAGGATTGTGCAGTGGAGGTAGGCAAGCAGCAGAGGAGATTTGAACCTGTGATTGATTCATATCTGAGCTAGTTTGTGTGTAACAGGTGGAGATAGTACTGAGTACTTGTGAGGAGTATTGTACCATGTATTGTTACATGTTCTCAATTAATATAATATACAGATAGTTGGGGGGTTTTAGTTGTATGCTCTCCCCGGTTACATACTATGTTGATATGTGTTATTGATGTGTTTCACTGTGCGCATGCGAATGTTTTGATTCTGCAAATTGATGATCAACATAGAGGAGGTTATGTATTATGCATGCATTCCGCAATAGTGTATAATCGGGATAATATCTGTGAATAAGTGTCATATTATTCAAAATTTCTACATATTTCACGTAGGGTGATATATTTAATATGATTTCAGCATTAAGAGATTTCCCGTCACCTTATATTTTATCATTATTCTTTCCTTACTTGTAAATTTGCAGTAGTGGAAAGCAGAATAATATACGTAGCAATATTCAGAGTGTAATGGGAAAGAAGGGAAAAGCTCCGGTGTTGAGGACAAAGAGATGACACCCTTATACACAGACACCACGTGCAATAGATATGCTGTCATAACTACTTGGGAAGGCATGTACAATATGCTTGAAGAAGAAAGTCCCAGAGTCATGGAAGTTAAAGCAACAGCAGACTCACATGGATCATCTGAAGCATTAATCACAGAACTTTCATATTCATTCTTGCACCGGATAGCAGCAAGACCTAAGATTCTTCCATACACAGACATGGTTAAGTGGGTACTAAACAATGCTGATATAACAGACAGACAATTCAAGTCTCGAAGCCAAGACCTCACTGATTCATTCACTCCACAAGATTAAAGGTTTATGTATCATCTACCAAAAGCACACAAGAGGCAAAACTAGCACCTGGGAAGCCCGGATCGGGAAAAGGAGGTAGTTTTCGACACACACATCGCTAGGCAAAACCCCTCGAGAAGGAAAGCCTCGGAGCTCTCAGTCGCTTGTAAGCCAGGAAAACCATGGGGAAAAGTGCTAAAGGCTAAAGGAAAGACCCACACTCTAAAACCGGTGGAATTTATTAGGGACATCCTTGGACAGTAAGTGGATTTGGCTAAAATGTAGCACTTGGCAGGAAGCGAAAGAAGGAAGGAAAGCAAGCTCGCTCAGAATCAATGAAGCCCACAAAGAAATTCTCTTTAATAATTGGGACGCATAGATTAGGAAGGCAGAATAGGCAGCAGAAGAAGCAGCTACAGCGGCAAACAACATCATTGACTGTGTCAATGAAAACCTGCAAAGAGTAAACCTCATATCAGAGACCGCTCTGGGATTTATCCCAGAGGCACAACAACTACAGAAAAGCTGGAGACAAAAAGCTAAGGAAAGGTCAGAGTCCATCAAGAAGTTAACCAAGTTGAATTGGGATTCTTACTGGCAATACTTTGTTAAACCGCATAGTCAATGCATGACTCTCAAATGCCTTACGAACTCTGCTGAGAAGATAGTGCCAACACTTGCCGATTCTGTTTTTGCAGGGCAACTAAAATCGGAGGTCAGCCAACTGAAGCTCCTCAAGCCGATGCTGAATGCTTGTGATCTTAGAGAAAAAATACATGGATAGTTAATTTCTAGATTCAGTTTTAGTTTTAGTTTTGATTTATTTTTGCCTTAGATGAGGACGGTCATTTAAACCTCCTCCTATATTTTTGTAATAAACTATTTTTAGTATTTAGTTAGTAGTATTTTAACCCCTCTCATGCATTTAGAGAGGGATCCTGAAATTTGTCAAAAACATTTCCTCAGAACATGCACTTTTTCACCCTCGGAGGAGGTTTTGATGAATGAATGGAACAAGATTTATTGATATCTGTGTTTAATGTCTGCTATTGAAATGCACTTTTGTACTCTTAGTAGATGTTGAATTAGGAAGAGATAAATCTATATTGCTAAAGCTCATGAGTAAAACTTGTTATCAATGGTACTTTTATCTCTTAATTATTTCTACTTATGTGTTAAAGTGATATTTATGTTCAGTTATTTATATATGAAGGCTTGAATGTTTGAGTTATCATTTGGAACTTTTGTACGGTGATGACTATTTTGTTTATGCTTAATCTATGAATGACTTATTATGCGATATGCTTCTCACAATTGTTTTGGCTAACTTTTTATACGAAACAAATTATTTTTATTGAATTCTTTTCTCGTAGCAATTGAATGATCTTTATTACCAATTGTTGTTAGAAATTACTTTAGATTGCATAGCTGAAAAGTTAAATCTCGGGTTAGTTTTAGAATTAGATATTTCTATTCATTAGAATACAATTGCATGTTTTAAATTAGACTTATATTAAAATAATTTTACTTAGAAATCATTAGAAAGGAAATATCAATTCTCATCACACACACACAAACTTGGAAACTGGTCCCATTATCCCCAGTCAGACCCACCATCCCAAACAGAAAAGGAGTTGCTTTCAAGGTCTAGACCGGGTGGGTATCCCCCTTGTTGTAGACCTGATTTTTAGGACTTCAACATATTTGGCACTAGAAGGAGGGATCGAACTATGAATGGCTAGTAAATCGAAATCTAAATACCATTCTGAGAGTAAATCACCCTTAACATCTCCCCCGACTTCTCCATCGCACTTCGAATCTTTAAATCTTGAGCAAGAAGACAATAAAACAAAAACCACTGGCACAAACCCAAATATTTCAGAGAAATCTACTGTTGAACCTCCTGAAGCTGAGTCTTCGATTCATAAACTTCAAGGATTTTCCATATCACCACAAAAGTCTGAAATATCTCAAGGTAGTGTGACTTCGCAATACAATCCTTCTCATCCTCTTATCAGATTGCAGAGTGAAAAGTTTGGTATCAAACCAACTGAATTACCTCTACCTAAAAGGAAAAGAGCAAGGAAGTCACCTAAAGGTTCTGATAGTGAGACTCTTTCATCATCATCATCCATTTCAACTTCTCCACTGCGAAGTCAACCATCCACCCCTCCACTTCAAATTGTTGTCCATCAGAATACTAGAACTTCAACATCTACTTCTCAATCATCTGGGACTATAATATCCTCATCCCTTCTACAAGGAACATCCTCTGCACTTTCCTCTGTTAGTAGTTTAGCGATGGCCCAAACCCCATGGAATAACCTAGGGGCAGTCTTAATGCCTGTGCCCTTGAGTCAAATATTGGCCCATCCTGAAAAATGGTTGCCTAAGTTTAATCCTGAAGCGGGCATGCTAGCAGAAGAAAACATAAGCAACTTTATGTTATCTATAAATCTAAATGGGGTTACTAATGAAGATGTTGTTGTCCAACTCTTCCCTTACACTTTACAAGGAGCAGCCAGATCCTGGTATTTTTCATTACCATTAGGATCCATCACTAGTTGGGACATTTTCCAAGATCAATTCTTAAATAAGTTCGGTGATGATAAATCTACAACAACACTGATCAATGATCTATCAAATCTAAAGAATGAGTCGAGAGAACCTATCAAAGATTTTAACTCGCGTTTCAACAAGCTTTTGAATAAAATTCCGATCACTTCCAAGCCTAGCGAAGAAGTTTGAAGTGAATGGTACATATCTACTTTACCATCAAACATAGCGATCTTCGTTGATAGAGCTGCCAAGACAACATTGGCTGAAAACATGAAGAAAACGATAGCAGTAGAAAAAAGTACCTTAGCTTTAGAAAAGAAAAACATTATCGATGAACGAAAATCTAAGAAGGTTACTTTTAGAGATGATCCTAAGAAAAAACAATCAAAAGACCCATTTGATTTAGAAGTATTGCAAAATGTCCTAAAAACCATGTCTAACGAAATGGTTGACATTAAGAGACAAGTAGCAGAGACTTCTTCTAAAAAGCCCTACAAGCCTTATAGAAAAAATCCTTCAACTTATTCAAAGCCTCCCAATGCTATAACAAATACAAAATTTGAAGGAGAAGAAGAGGAAGTTTCTAATGAGGAACCTATTGATGAAGATGAAGTTTTATAAGTACAGGGAATATGGGAATTCATCCTTCTAGATGAAGAGGATCAAGAGGCATCACCAGTCAGTACCAGAAGTATAAATCAACTCGATCCTCCACAACCTAGTCCTAAACAGTAGAGCGCAAGCTCAACATATAAAGATAAAGTCACAGGTAAGAAATCATCACCAAAAGCGACTCAAGCAAGCCCAGTCCAATCCAATTCACCAACTCTGTCTAAAACATTGATTGTTTCTGATGAGATGGAGTATAATATCATTGAAGACATGAAGAAGACTAGGGCTAACATTACATTTCATGAATTGAGCAAACTGAAACATCAACAATAGCTACTTTTGAAAGAGTTACATGCAATACCATTTGCACCTCTTCCTGCCGTTGTAATATCGCAAGCTTCTCATGAGATGGGAAAACCTCCAACTAATATGGCAAATAAAGTTGATCCGAATGATATTGCTTTAATTGGAGGTAGGTCAAAATATCATACTCTCCCATTCCTTCTTACTTACGAAATTTTCAATAAAAACTTGCATAATTGTTTGGTAGATTCAGGAGCTTCATCTAATATTTTGCCTAAAACAATATGTGCAAAGTTAAACGTCCAACCTCAAAAATATGCAGTATGCATAGTTCAGCTAGACCGATCGCAGGTTGAAGTAATCGGTGAACTAAATCAAGTTACCATAAGGTTTTCATCTAATCCAAAGGTATGTCAAGTCATTGATATTCTAGTCGCAGACATTCCCAAATTTTATGGCTTAATTCTTAGTAGGGATTGGTTTGAAAAGCTTCATGGATACTTTGCGACCGACTGGTCACATATGTGGCTCCGTTACAATGGTAAACCGAATCAAATAAAGGTTGAGCGAGAAAGACACCAAAAATACATAGTGACGGAATTGGAAGGAGAAAATGAACCTGTAGCATACAACAACAATATAATTGGCAACTATTATGTTGACTCTTTCCTAGGAAATTTTAATGCTCATACTTCGCCTTACTTAGAACATTTTGTTCTGTCTCAAGTAGAAAAATTTTCTCAAATAGATAGTTCTAAATGTTTTAATTTTATAGATAGTACTGTAAATAAATCTTTATTTTGGAAATTATTTTTTGATGGTTCTAAGTCTAACGATGGAGCAGGAGCAGGATGTGTATTAGTTAGTCCAGAGGGAAACAAAACTATGCTAACATGTAGACTCGAGTTTGATTGCACAAACAACACCACAAAATGCGAAGCTCTAGTCCAAGGACTATACAAGGCAATCAGATTAGATATCAAGTATCTACAAGTCTTCGAAGAATCTGATATTGTTATTAAACAAGTACGAAATACTATACATTGTCTATCAGGTCATTTAAAACATTATCAATCTTTAGTGCAAGATCTGACTAAGCATTTTATAGCATTCAATATTTCACCTATTCCTAGACTCCAAAATGTTAGTGCTGACCTCCTGGCAAACGTAGCTTCCAAGCTCTTTCCCTCAGAAGACTATAGCCCAAATAGATTCTCAATCGAATTGATCTTTAGGCCCTCGATCCCTGATAATGTTACAAACTGGAGAATTTTCAATGATGATCCTGATATTATAAGTTTCTTACCATCAGAAGGATCTTACACTAATCAGATAATTGATGAGGACCAACATGACAAATAGTTACAACAAGAAAGCACTAATAATGCTATACCAAAATCTGTAGTCAAGTTGGAAGACCTATACGATTTGAAAGACCAATTTAAGAGATCTACCAATTCAAAACTTTAGAGTTCAACTCTAAGCTATGAATTAGTAAATCTAGGAACTAATACCAAGCCATAGAATATCAACCTAGGTCTTGGCCTAGCCCCTAAAGAAAAATTAGCCTATGTTCGTCTCTTGAAACAATACAAAAGTGTCTTTGCCTAGAACTACAATGACCTTAAGACTTATGACACTTCAATCATTCAACATACTATCCCAGTGATAGCTGATGAAAAACCTGTCCAGAAAAAGTTGAGGAAAATCCATCCTAATCTAGAAAGCCAGATTAAATCTGAGCTCAATAAATTATTGAAATCCAAGATTATTTTTCTCATTCAACATTCTAGATGGGTTTCCAACTTGGTTCCCATCAGAAAGAAAATGGAGATATTATAATTTGCATTGACTTTCGAAATCTTAACAAAGCCTTCCAAAAGAATAATTTTCCCGTACCTCCTATGGAACAAATATTACAAGCAGTTGCAGGATCATAATTAATGTCCTTTTTAGATGGCTTCTCCTGCTACAACCAAGTTTTGGTCCATCCCGATGATCAACTGAAAACCACGTTTAGAACCAAATGGGGTACTTAAACATATCAAAAGATGTCGTTTGGTCTGATTAACACTGGTTCCACATTTCAAAGGGCCATGGACATCACATTTAAGGGATTAGTAAACAAATCAGTGGTGATTTACTTGGATGACATAAATGTATATTCTAAAAAATGTGGTAATCACATTAGAGACTTAAAGCAAATATTCCAACATTGCCAAAGGTATGGGATTTCACTTAATCCAAAAAGTCCTTTTTTGCATTAAGTGAAGGAAAACTTCTTGGATTTATAGTGTCAAAATGTGGAATCCATATTGATCTCGATAGAATTAAGGAGATTTCCAAAATACCCTTGCCTCATAATAAGAAAGTCGTGCAATCCTTCCTTGGCTAGATTAATTTTTTCAAAAGATATGTTCTAGACTTCTCAAGGATTGTGTCACCATTACACGCAATGATCAAGAAGAATTCACTCTTCAAATGGGGCCAAGAGGAATATGAAGCGTTCAATCTAATTAAACGAGCGATTGTTAATGCCCCATCCTTAGTGACTCCAAATTTTTATGATCCTTTCATTTTGTATACATTTGCTTCTGATAAATCATATGCTGCGATACTCACTCAAGCCAATCAAGACAAGGCAGAAGCCGCAATTGCCTTTTTTAGTTCAAATCTACAAGGAGCTGAATTAAATTATTCCGATGTTGAGAAACAAGCTTATGCTATTTTCAAAGCGATCAAGCATTTTAGACCCTTTCTTCTTAAAACCCATACAAAAATCATAGTACCATTTCCAGCGGTAAGAAATCTCTTAGTACAGAAAGACGTGGGTGAAAAGAGAGAAAATTGGATCACTGCCTTACAATAATATGACGCTGAGATTAAGCCAACAAATATTGTAAAAGATTAAGGCTTTTCCAAAGTGTTGGCTAGAGCATCGCTTATTTCCGAAATTCCATTTTCAAATCAAGAAGTAAAAATGTATGAGGTAAGCCTAAACGATATTGAATCAATATATGTTGATATCATATTTTATCTAAAGAACGTATATGCTCCTTCAAATCCAGATTACACAAAGAAAAGAGCTTTAAGATTGAAGGCTAAGCAGTATCAATTTGTAAACGATGTACTTTTTAGGATGAATTATGATTTTGTTCTCCTTCAATGTCTTGAGAAATCTTAAGCTAAAAAGGTGTTGCAGGAACTTCATGATGGACCAGCAGGTGGACATTATGCAGGAGATGCTACAACACATAAAATTTTGCGCGCAGGATACTATTGGCCTACACTATTTAAAGATGCACATAGCTATGTAAAGAAATGTCAGATTTGTCAAACTGTTGTTGGGAGACAAAAGAAACCATCATTGCCTTTACAACCAGTCAATATCGATCAACCCTTTGATCAATGGGGATTGGATATAATAGGTGAGATTGTTCCTCACTCTTCTAAACAACATAGGTATATCCTCACAGCTACAGATTATTTTACTAAATGGGTAGAAGCAGTTCCTCTCAAGATAGCTAATGCTGAACACATCATTGATTTCATAGATCAGTTCATAATCACCAGGTTTGGTTTACCCTCTGCTTTAATGTTTGATAATACATCATATTTTTCTGGCAATGCTATGACTGAATTGGCACTTAAAAGAGGCTTTAAGCTTAAATATTCTACCAATTATTACCCACAAGGGAATGGGTTGGCCGAATCAACGAATAAAAACTTGGTCAAAATCATTAAGCGACCCATTGATCAGAATCATAAAAATTGGCACAAATCTTTGATGTATGCTCTTTAGGCAGACCGAATAATGCAGAAATCCTCCATTGGCACTTCTCCCTTTAATTTAGTTTATGGGAAAGAAGTGGTTCTTCCAACTCACCTAGCAATTCCTTCTTTGGCCTTAGTTCAATTTATTGATGAAACACCAACTTCATCTTTACAACTAAGACAACTGCAGATACTTAAGTTAGAAGAACAATGAGAATAGGCTAAAATAACACACGCTCATCATCAAGCATTAGTAAAGGTTTCCTTTGATTCAAGCATGGTATCTAGAAAGGATTTTCAAATTGGAAATTTAGTTTTAAAATGGGATAAGCCTCACAAAGAAAAAGGCAAACATTCAAAATTCCAACGAATGTGGCTTGGCCCATTCCAAATTGTGGAAATCATAGGTCCATCCACTTTCATGTTGCAAGATTTAGCATGGAAAAGAGAATCTTTACCTGTTAATGGGAAAATCCTCAAAAAATACTTTCCATAGGCAATGACCTCTTCTATTTTTGTAAACTATTGTTTATATCTTTATTTTGATAATAAAACAAGTTGTAAATGGTTACGTTTGGAATTCACGAAAAAGATTAGTGTTTCTTTTAGATTTTTTTTTTCACTTGTATAAATAGAACTGATTTGGAAAATTGATCATTATTATTGAAAGATACAATCAAATGCTATAAACCTAGAAATGTTACTAGTTTCAGCCTTGCGAATTTTTATAAAAGGCAACCTTTAGTGGGAATTTGTTTTATATCAGTCAATGAAAAGCATCAATAACAAAACAAAGATTCTCTATAGAAAAGCTCTTTCCAAAAACTCTACAATAGTTGTCCAGATCTATTCTTAAGGAACCAATGACTTCCTCCCCACCTAGAGAATTAGGAGCTTTAAGGAATAATCCAACGATACACTGTAAACTTAAAGAATAAGAGGTCTCATCACGAGCCGACTTATCATGATCATGGATATTATAACTTGCTGACATTGTTAAAACTGCATACCAAAACAAGGCAATGACTCAAGATTGTTGCAATCAAAAGACAAGGGGTTTCATCACAAGCCAACTTGTTCATCAAAGTTATAAATCAAGTGAATGGAACTGTCATAATTTGGCTACCAAACCAAGACATTGTTCTTTAATAATTAAAAGAAAACAAAAGCAATAAGTGTATATATGGATTTATCTTTGAAAATTGTATATTTCTCCAAGTAGGATACGGGATCATTGTTGGGTAACAGGTAACCCTGTCGAGGCTATGAATGCCTGCTGGCAGAAGAAGCTCTACCTACAACAAATGATCATACTTAAAACTAATCTATAGAGAAGTCTTTGTTTTTATCTTTATAAACCAAGTAGTGGCTGATGTAAATACAATGAATAGCTTTGGGAAGTAAATAATCAGAATTAACACAGGAGAAACAAACTACCATTAACGGTTGAAAGCATGATGCACTTTATGTTTCTATAATAAAGTTTGATTTTCCAGAAAACTTTTCTATTTTGGAAGTTTAGAAAATTCAAAAGATAATCAAAGATAACTGGTTCTTCCAAGTGAATCGCCAATTGTTGTGGCCAGCAACAACCCCCCTTTTTTATTTAGTTTTATTACTAATACTAAATAAATGGGGACCCTTCTAAAAAAATAAAAAGTAGCACTTATATTCCCCTTTGAATAAAACATACTATCATAAACTTAGGAAAACACCTGCAAAACCAAAAGAACTTAAGTTTTATGATAAGTTCTGAATAAAATCGTTCTCTCAACAATAAAACATTGTGAAAATGCGATGCAAGATTGCACACTTTAAAGACCCATCGCGCATCGCAGCTTCCATATGCCGCAAGTATCTCCTAAATTAAAATATCCCGATCCAATGGTATGCGATAGGGCATCTCACAAATCGCATCTTGCAGAGACATCATATAAGGGTATTGGAGGAAATCATATAAGAAAACTTCTGAAATTGCGAAAACGCGATGCAAGATTGCACACTTTACAGACCCATCGCGCATCGCAGCTTCCATATGCCGCAAGTATCTCCTAAATTAAAATATCCCGATCCAATGGTATGCGATAGGGCATCTCACAAATCACATCTTGCAGAAACATCAGGTGATAAATGATTGTTAACAAAATGGATTAGCGATATTGCGATCTGCAATATTGTGAAGCAAATCGCAAAATCACTTTATCACAGATCTACAGGGCTCATCGTTCGATAAAGTTTTTCTCATAATTTGATACCATGTTATGGGAATTAATGTCAATTTAATGGTTAGTTGATCATCATTAATGAGATAACATTTAGATCTGATCAAAAGGTAATTTCACGTAGGGTGATATATTTAATATGATTTCAGCATTAAGAGCTTTCCCGTCACCTTATATTTTACCATTATTCTTTCCTTACTTGTAAATTTGCAGGATCAGAAAGCAGAATAATATACGAAGTAGTGTTCAAAGCGTAATGGGAAAGAAGGGAAAAGCTCTGGTGCTGAGGACAAAGAGATGACGCCCTTATACATAGACACCACCTGCAACAAAGATGTTGGCATAACTACTTGGGAAGGCATGTATAGTCTGCTCGAAGAAGAAAGTCCCAAAGTCATGGAAGTTAAAGCAACAACAGACTCAGTGGATCATCCAAGGCATCAATCACAGAACTTGCATGTTCGTTCTTGCACCGGATAGTGGCAAGACCTAAGATTCTTCCATACACAGACATGGTTAAGTGGGTACTGGATAGTGATGATATAACAGACAGAAAATTCAAGTCTCGAAGCTAAGACCTCACTTAGTCATTCACTCCACAAGATTAAAGGTTTATGTATCATCTACCAAAACTGCGAAAGAGGCGAAACTAGCACCTGGGAAGCCTGGATCAGGAAAAGGAGGCAGTTTTCAATGCATGCATCGCTAGGCAAAACCCCTCGAGAAGGAAAGCCGTGGAGCTCTCGATCGCATGTAAGCTAGGAAAATCGTGAGGAAAAGTGCTAAATGCTAAAGGTGAGACCCACGCTGTAAAACCAACAGTATTTATCAGGGACATCCTTGGACGGTAAGTGCATTTGGCTGAAACCTAGCGCTTGGCAGGAGTTAGAAGAAAGAAGGAAAGCAGGCGCACTCAGAATTAATGAAGCCCACAAAGAAATTCTCTTTAATAAGTGGGACACACAGATTAGGAAGGCAGGATAGGCAGTAGAAGAAGCATCTACAGTGGCAAACAACTCCATTGACTATGTCAATGAAAACCTGCAAAGAGCAAACCTCATATCAGAGACCACTCCACAATTTCTCCTAGAGGCACAGCAACTGCAAACACGCTGGAGGAAAAAAGTTGAGGAAAGGTCAAAGTCCATTAAGAAGTTAACTAAGTTGAATTGGGATTCTTACTAGCAGTACCTGGTTAAACCACACAGTCAATGCATGACTCTCAAATGCCTTACGAACTCTGCCGAGAAGATAGCGCTAGCACTTGCCGATTTTGTTTTTGCAAGGAAACTAAAATCGGAGGTCGGCCAACCGACGCTCCTCAAGCCGATGTTGAATGCTTGCAATCTCAGAGAACATATACATAGATAGTTAATTTCCAGATTTAGTTTTATTTTTAGTTTTTATTTACTTTTGCCTTAGATGAGGACAACCATTTAAACCTCCTCCTATATTTTTGTAATAAAATATTTTTAGTATTTAGTTAGTAGTATTTTAACCCCTCTCATGCATTTAGAGAGGGGTCCTAAAATTTGTCAAAAACTTTTCCTCAGAACATGAACTTTTGCACCCTCAGAGGAGTTTTTGATGAATGAATGGAACAAGATTTATTGATATCTGTGTTTAATGTCTGCTACTAAAATGCACTTTTGTACTCTTAGTAGATGTTGAATTAAGAGGAGATAAATCTATATTGCTGAAGCTCATGAGTATAACTTGTTATCAATGGTACTTTTATCTCTTAATGATTTTTGCTTATGTGTTAAAGTGATATTTATGTTCAGTTATTTATATATGAAGGCTTGAATGTTTGAGTTATCATTTGGCACTTTTGTATGGTGATGACTATTCTGTTTATGCTTAATGTATGAATGACTTATTATGCGATATGCTTCTCACAATTGTTTCGGCTAACTTTTTATACGAAACAATTTATTTTTATCAAATTCTTTTCTCGTAGAAATTGAATGATCTTTATTACCAATTGTTGTTAGAAATTATTTTAGATCGCATAACTGAAAAGTTAAATCCCAGGTTAGTTTTAGAATTAGATATTTCTGTTCATTAGAATACAATTGCATGTTTTAAATTAGACTTAGATTAAAAGCATTTTACTTAGAAATCATTAGAAAGGAAATATCAATTCTCATCACACACACACAAATTGGGAAACTGGTCCCATTATCCCCAGTCAGACCCACCATCCCAAACGGAAAAGGAGCTGCTTTCAAGGTCCGACCGGGTGGGTATCCCCCTTGTTGTAGACCCGATTTTCGGGGCTTCAACAGAACCCAAGTACTTTCTTCTGCCTGTTAGCCTTTATCATCTCCCATCATAATTCCACTTCGAAGCACAATATTCACATTTGGATCATCCCCATGTGGCTCAAACCTCATCATTTGTAAATTTTGAGTCGAGGGAGGTGGTAGCACTCCCTTGTCGCGTAGCCTAGCAATTAGTGTAGGAAAATCCTTTGTCTCATGATCAAACAAGGTACAATATAGACATCATGGATGCATCGGATTCACACAATTGCGAGCATAAACTCCCACCCTCTGCAATTGTAGCATATCAGTTTTCCACGACCTCTCCCAGGTCCTCCTCCACCTCAGCCTCATCTGCACCCCTAGAATCCAGTTCGCACCATCCTTGCTCCTTGGTCTAGGGGACGTGTTTCGGCATGAACCTTATAGGTGGGAGTTCTATCCATCATTAGCTCATAACTTCTACATGTGCGCTCATTGCATCCCACCGATCTACAAAAATTACGAAACATCTGTTGCGAGTTCTATGTGTACTTTTTTAATGAATGGCAATGGTTTGTAGCATGCTTTCCCCCTATTTGACAAATCATGCACCACAGATCAGGTGCCACACTCGGTCTTGCTTGTGCTTCTAGTATTAATGAAATTAGTCCCCCTCCCGCAAGGTAATTCACAAATACCAGGCAATGGTATTTATCATGTCCCTGACCTTTTCATTTCACACACCACACCTCTTTGCGCGCTTCTGGTTGAATTGTTTTGTCCTGTTTTAGAATTTGCATCTCGAAGCATAAGTTTTTCAACTACACGTGGATCTACTGAACTCCCAAGTTAGGATCCTATATTAGGGTCTCATGCAGCCTCATCGCGATCTCTAAAGCCTCTGTCTGAGTTGTTAAACTTTGTTGCGATAAAGCATTCCTCAAATGCAGCGACAGTGATGCTACAAATCATTCGCGATGTTGTCCATCCGTCATAGTCATGTTAGCTTCGTGAATCATTCAATTCAACCTCTTATCCAGCTCCTAAGGAGTCTCACCTGGTAGCATCATGATCTCTTTTAACCCAATGATCGATTACGCTTCTGACTTCGGCCTACTAAATTCCCTAGTTAGCACAACTTGGATAACCGTGATTCCCACATTTGATTATCACTTGAGTGCTTGATGTACGAGGTCGGTGCATGAACCTGCAGAGTGTTAACCAATGTATCTTTCTTGATATCAGTATCTGTAACTCCCTGGGCTTCCCATATGTCTTTTACAATGAACCAAAACTAGTATGGATCTTCATTTCCTACTCCCCTAAACACAGGCAACTTTATCGAGCTTGCCATCTTAAAACGTGGTGGTGGCAAAGGTGGTACAGGTGAAGATGGAGGTGATGATGGTGAAACTGGCAATGGTGTGGGTGGAGGTGGTATGCGCGGAATCATCTACCTTATCAAATGGATCGCACTTCGCGGAGATACCTTCGTGAGCTCTTCCTCATCCCCTCGTAGAGGTGAAATCAAGGGGCTAGTCTCTAGTCCCTTACTTCCTTCTTTTCTCTAAATTTTCCCACTTTGCATAGCCTCGAACATCAATGTAGCTGCATAATCCTCTTTTCGCACAATATCCTTTTAATCAAAGTGTTCAAAGACTTTACGTACATACCTCACGGTCCCTTGAGAAAGCATCACTTTGCCTCGTTGTAGTTGACCGAAGTATCTACCGTGAACTCAGTAATGAATCCTCCTGTAATCCGATCGAGCCAATGATCAACAGTGTGCGCAATTTTATCCTCCAATGCTTCCAATCTGTGCACCAACTATAGGGTCCACACAATAGGTCCGTCGACCTTCCACCTCCCTTGGCTATTTTCTAGCTTCATGATCCACTCGTACAGCTCAGTAGGGAAATATGTGAAGAAAATTTTGTGGATCTCTATGTACAAGTAGCAATCTAACTACTCTTCCTTTGATAGTCATGGATTCCTATTCTACTGCGTCGTGAACCCGTGAATTCTCTTGTCCAACCAACCTTCAATTTCCTTCTTAGTTGGATTCCAATGATACGACATCAGACATCTCTATGCAGATTCTGGTCCCGGCAACGGAACCATTTGTTGGCTTAATGGGGCCTGTCCTAGGTTCAGATTTAATTAGCCAAACAAATCCTTGTACAATGGGCCCTTTCGACAACAACCCACGGAGCGCAGACTGAGGTCTTAACCGAAGAAGTATGGGGGAATGTTGGAACCAAGTTTCCGCATCCTGAGATGTCTGAGGGGTCGGTTTAGTCCAACTGTGAATACCTTCACACGGGTTACTTCGAGCACTTTCCTGGCATGCGAGGCTTTTGCACTCTTTTATATTCACCTTCGTACAACCCTAATTAGGGGCTGAGGTGATTTCGTGCTGCTAAGGCAACGATCTGTGCTCTTTTCCTAAGTTAGATTGTGGATCTTACTTATCTTCTTATAACTGTTAATTAACTTTGTGGAAATAGATACTTATCTTATATTCACTTATCCAACATATTCATATAAGTTCGTGTAGCATATAAACAATAAACTTGTAATTCATACCCAATATACTTCAATGCATAAAACAAGAAAAAGACACATAGAATGATAAGAAACTTCTATTTATTAATTTCTCCACTGTTACAAACTCGACTCACCCTGTGAACTCAGCTACAGGGGTCCATGCACTCAGTTGCAGACTACTAGGCCTCTGTGCACTAATCTGCAGAGCCTTCTCCTATTCTACAACCCAAAACACAACTTTACACTTCCACTAAGACTCAACTCATCATCATTAGATATTTCCTGGATCTCTATCTCTTTACACTTAGAGCCTCACTCTATTTATACAATCCCATGGTCCGCGGACCATGGTAGAACTCTCAAGCCGACATTGCATTACAAAAAGTAAGGGCGGACAACCCTGTGACTCAATTACAACATCGTGCTCCACGCCCATACTTCGCAAAGTCTTTACATTGGACATAGTCAAAACTTGGGATTTAAGCCCAAAAACTTGCCTTGGGGGGATCCCACGCCCAACAAGATGACAAGGGGAAATAACCAGAAGACAATACATGGGTTTGCAAAGCTCCAGCGAAGGAGGTTGAGTTCTATTTGGAGCACACACGTGAAACCTTCATGGAAGCAAAGAAGAGCTTCACTGAGGCCTCCACCTCAGGAATCAAGGATAAGCCTAATCCATAGATGGACCCTTCTATGCTCACAACCTTCCTAGAGACTTGTATGAAGTTACTGCGTGATAATAAGGCTGTGAAGGGGTTACAAGACCTGATAAATAGATGCACTGGAAACGCTCCGAGTGAACCGTGCGTAGAACAAAAGCTTGGTAAGCATAAAACAAGGACAGGACGGGAGATGAGACTGACCACACAGATAGGAGAGTATGAAATGGATCAGGTTATCTTGGACCTGGGGTCAGATGCAAACATCCTACCAAAACAGACTTGGGAATGGATGGGAAGACCCGCGCTATAATGGTCTCCAATTCAGCTAAGGATGGAAAATCAGTAGAAGATCATGCCCATGCGGTGGCTACAGGGAGTGATTGTGGATATTGAAGGTGTGAGCGCGCTGGCTGACTTTGAAGTAATAGAAATTGTGGACGACAGCAACCCCTATCCTGCACTCTTGGGAATTGATTGGGCTATTGATATGAATGGGGTAATCAATGTAAAGAAGTGAAAGATGATATTTGAGAATAAATTTATATGCGTAATTGTACCCTTAGATCCTGCTGAAGGTTCGAATTATACTGAACCAGTCCGCAATTATGCGAGTGATGATGATCTAGACTGTATCTATAAGATAACAGCGCACGGCCAAGATTGGGTGAATCCAACATCGGATGGAAAAATTACCTGGGATTGCGAGAATTCATGTACCTTAGACTCTGATGAAGAACTAGAGCACAGGCAGAATCGGTTACATGGAGTAACCACATTAAACTATAACATGATGACTCGGTCGCCACACTGTGTGTCGTCAGAGGTAAGAAATATGCCTACTTATGATGACTTGAATGATGTAGATATTTTTCTGGATGCATTTGAGAGGGAGGCACCAGAAAAGCAACACTTCCAGGCGTTGGACTAGGCACTGCGCGCTACGCCCGTAAGGTGGTGGGGTTCGCACAAAGGAGGCTTCGATGATTAGTGAGAATGTTGGAGAATGGTGAGAGCTCGCTTTGGGAAGCTGAATATGCAAATTACAGGCAAGTATGATGGGCAGGATGATCTGCACGCGCACTTGGCCAAATGGGCTCAGGCCTATGGAGAGAAGCCCCAACCTGAATGGGTGCACTTGTTCTGTCACACACTGGATATTGTCCCGATGAACTGGCATGTAGAAACAAATCTCTACCATGGTACAGGTGAATGGGATATTCTGCATGAAGGATTCATGATGACATTCAATTTTGAAGACGGCTTTGACAATGTTGATGAAGCGCTACAAGAAGTGAAAGCAAAAATCAGTAGGATACAACAGGATCCTTTAGAGGAGGTTGAAGGACCGTAGGTTGAGAATCTGGATATAACCGTGCCCTTGAAAATGAAACAAGTAAACATTAGGACGGAAGCAGAACCCAAATTCACGAATATTAGAGATTACTGGGATGACGCGATGGTGGACAAGGTCGTTGAATTGTAGAAAATTTGTGATAGGTTAACCCGATAATGCAATATAAATCAAAGTAGAATACTATAACCTACTTCTACTATCAATTTGCGGAAGCTTAAAGATCAAGCTAAACAATATAACCAGAAGAAGAAGAATCAATGACACAATACACATGAAAATACTTTGGGGAAAGTCTCAGATAAAAACCCCACACTATTGTATTATCATACATGGTGGAAATACATAGGAATTATACGAAGCCTTAGCTCTCACATCTAGCTAGCTCTCAGTACAATCCTCACAGATGCTCACAAGCAATCTTGGCTTCTCTCTAGCCTTCCTCTCTACCCTCCAAGCTCCTATTTCCTTGCGATGTTCCTTATGGATGATTGGCCTATTACCAAGTGGAAAAATAAGCCTTCAAAACCGTGAAATCCTCAAGGATGAATCCTTGACTGCATGCATGAGCTTTCTCCATGGGAAAACACATGCAACTAATAGTACATTGTCCTTGAACATTAATCTCAACTGGATCATTCTCAAAATAGACATGCATGATTTTCTAATGAGGGAATCTTCAGTTAATTGGAGTAGCACTAGTTGAGTGCATTAATGCATCAACTAACTGTTAACTCACTATTAGTTCCTCAAACAATTTGGAACTAATTTAACTGGACTTAACTAGGTAAACTGAGTTAACTAATTACAACTCAAATATAACTCAATCTTATCTCCTTAATTTAGGGGATAACTATTGCATGACTTCAGAAAGACTTCTAACTTGAATTTCTCCAACTAATTAATTTAAAATAAATTAATTAATTATTTCCAAGTAGCTGTTAAGACTAAATTCGATTTTAATTCACAATTTAATTCAAGGAAAAATTAAATTGGAATATTCTTGTTGCCATATTTCAACACTCTCTCTCAACAAGAAAGGGATTATCTGTCAACCCGATCCCGTCTCTATGGAACTCAAATTTACACTATGATAATGCCTTTGTCAAAATGTCAGCATCTTGCTCCTCTGTCGAAATATATTGTAGCAACATGATCCTCCTTGCTACACAGTCTCTAAGATGATGATACCGAATGTCGATGTGCTTGGACCTATCATGAAATACTAGATTCTCAGAGAGTTTGATACAACTCTGGTTATCACAATAGATCACAGTTGGATCCATCCTCTGATCAAACAAACCAACTAGGATTTTTCGCATCTAGATGCCCTCACATGCTGCCTGACTTGTAGCCATGTATTCTGCCTCTGTCGAGCTAAGTGCAACCAACCTCTGTTTCCTGTTGTAGCAAGATACTGCCGCTAACCCAAGGTTGAAAATCCCTCTTGATGTGCTCTTCTGATCTGATGGAATCCTTGCCCAATCTGCATCAGTGAAGCCCTGTAACTTCACTCCCTTTGTCCATCTGTGCCATAATCCATACTAAGATGTGCCTATGAGGTGTCTGAATACATGCTTTTCCACCTTGGAAAACATCTTGGTAGGCTGAACCATCGCTTTACTCAGCTAGTTCACTACATAACACAAATTTGGCCATGTGTTCATTAAGTACATCAATGAAACCACACGCTGCCTGTACACAATAACCTCTACCACTTGAGTAGCAACCTCCTTCCTCTAGTTACTTGCTAGAGGAGTGTGATGTAGGAAAGTGTTCCCTCTGCGGACAGGGACAACCCCTATAGCCCTAGAGTGGGTCTAGTCACAGCAAGGACAAAACAACGATTAATTACCTTAAATAGTCATCGTTGGAGGCCTACCTCAAACCGGTGGTTGATGAAGTTCCGTTATGCTTCTCCTACTTCTGTTTCCTTCTCCTTAATGAGCAACCAACCTGAAACACCATAAGAAAACAACATAGCATGTAACCGAGAAACAACAACGATCTATTTACTCATAAAGTCAACAAATCATAAGCTATCAAGTAAATTACATACAAGACATAGGAAATCATCATTGGTTTTATTAATAATAAATCAAGAGCAAAGCTTACAACCAATTCTTTACGTCGCAAGCCTTCTCGGAGGATCCAACCAACATGTTTCTTCAAGCATTCACTCTCAAAGGTGGGTCTCCCACACAACAATATCTCTCTCTCACTCACAAGCTTTAACACAAGGTTAAGAGCACTCCACAACCTCTTGAAAACTATTTAGCAATCCCACACTTGTCACACTCACACCAAAGCTATCTACCAAACTCAAAAGAAACAGTAGCACTGTACAACCAAAATAACTAAATAACTAGTAACTAGCTGATCATAGCAATGGTGAGTGCTTTTATAGGAGGAGGAGTTTCCATGGAATGAGGGAGAGGGAGCTTATCCTCAGGGAAAGTAGCACAAAGATGGAACTACCATCCTAGAGGGGGAAGGGCGACCAAAACTAACCCAACAACCAGGTCTAGAGACATCCAGAAGACCGACTATTGGAACAAATTCGCCCAATCTGGGTCGTCGTTGGTCATTAACTAAGCCTTAGCGCCGACATCGCTAGGGAGCAATGTATGCAGACCGACCATCACTAAAGATAGTTAATAGCCTCGCGCTGGGGCTTGAAATCCGACCATCGTGGGAAACAAGTGTACTCCCGCGACGGGGTCGCAATGGGATCATTTATGACAGAGGTCCATCGTGTATATTAAGTGTATTCTCGTGACGAGGCAAAAAATTTAGCAAATGAGGGTCAATTGGCAACATTAGAGAGAATTTGCTTAATATGAGCATGTTTATTTGACACATGACACAATAGAAATACTAGGATGAAGGCAGTGACAAATTACTGTGTAACAGATGCCCCCTAAAGCATGAGTCCCGAGAGAGTGGAAGGGGTGAAATGCTTTATGAAACTGTCTGAACTGGAACACCACCTGGAAGAACCTGCAGGCGCAAGTACAACTGATATCTCTGATAGTGAAATACATGTAGTCTAAGCATAGGCATAGCCATCCAAAAGACATACGAACTTGGTCTGTGGTATGGACGCAGCCACCCAGTTAATAAGACTAGGAGAATAATAAAGGTATGGTCGCAACCATCCGTGAAGACTTAGGTATGGTCGTAGCCGTCCATAAAAGAGTCATGTATGTAATCATGAACCAATCCACGCAACCCGAACATATGTAATCTTAGTTCAGGGTCTTGAAACCCAATTGATCATAGTACAAATTCTAGCATGCGAATAGATGTGTTGAAGTCGAGCATGATAGAAAGTCACTTGATTACCGGTCAATGATGAAAAATGTTAACAAGCATGAGAGAAACCACCAATAATGCCAATGGCTCTCAAGGTACTGTCTAGTACAATCCACCAAGTGCGAAAAATGAGCTAAAGTCGAACACTTGTGGAATCACCCAATTGACGACCAATGATGAAAGTCTATCATCAGGCGTGAAGAATTTTCCATTGAGGCATGCAAGCTCCAAGGTACCAAAAGGGATCTCTAGACCAATCTCCTGGATAATGAGCTGATGTCAACAGGAGATGATCCATTGTAGGAGGTCCATAATGTTTCCCCCATCAATGACACGAGATAAGGAACAAGTGGTAGATGGTGAAGCAGAGTATCAGAGAAGGAGGTAAGGGTGTGAACTGTAGAAGGATTATACTCTTGAACATATCAGCAACATGACACCGGAATATGGCAGAATTTTGGTACCAAGGGATCAGAGGCTTGATGGAGACAACATAGATCAGATGGAATGAGGAAAAATGACAACCCAAAACCCCAGAAGGCCAAATGACGATGTGTGGATATCCCAACCCGACAAGAAGCAAAAGTGTCGATGTTCAAGAGTGACTAGCTGCCACAGGTAACCAATGATGACTTCCAAATTTTTCCTCCACCATTGTTGGCGAGTACCCCAATTATTTTTGAAAACAAGCTTGAAGGGGATAGCATATGCTTTGTAATATATGTTCGTCCTCTGGACGAATCCAACCTAGTGATAGTTTAATGAGCCCTACGGAGGAGAAGCTCGAGTCTCATCATGGTGATGAGTCCAATGTCGTCAGGGTTTAACGAGTTCAACATAGGTAAAAATTGGAGTCTTTTTCATGTTTAAAGAGTTTGAAAAAGACACGGAAAATAAAACTCCAGGGGGGTCCTTTTTCGTAAATTTGTGTCCCTCGAGCCCGAAAAAGTATAAAATAATACTCGAGAAAACCACTTGACCATTACGATCAAGGAGTATTTTCGTAGCTAGTGGCACTGATCCGAAAAAGTAGAAAAGCGATCGAAGACATGTCGTTTCGTAACCAGTATCGAACCCAAAATGACAAAATTTTGGCTATCTTTTCACATTTATACGATTGAAAAAGAGCTCAAAGTGGACCACCTTTTATTCCATTTAACGAGTCAAAAGGGAAGACTCGGCAATCTTTTCATTTTTTAAGTCATAAAAGAGCTTAAAGGAGACTTTTCTTGGAGGAACGAGTGGCATAAAGGGTAGCAACTGTTTCTGGCAATGGTGGAACTGCTCAAAACATGTAATGGTCAAGAGGCTGGTCAATAAAACCACTTATCACTACGATTCCTCGAGAGAGGAAAAAAAATCGAGTGAAAGCATATGATCGACCAAAGAGATGGTGATGATGGAACAAAACAACCAAGGCTCGTCTAGCAGAATTAGCGGATAAAAATGGAAATCACGAGGTGTAAATCGGGTATGGGTTCATTTTTACACTAGCTTGAACCATGGATCTTGGATTCAGTTTCATGTTTACACAAGCTTGAAACTAAAAAATATGCTTGTTATAAGTTCGCATGCCCCTAGCATAATGATGCAAATTGAGGTACATGCCCCCAAGCTTCATTGCTTCAACGAGGTGGATGGAATGAAGGTTCACTTTCAAGATCTTGGAAAGACTCGACTTGGATTTTACGAGATCTTAATCAAAGACTCAATTTGGAAAAGGGAGGTGTTTCATTTTTTAATGAGGTTGACAGAGTAAAAGAACTATCCTCATAACCCTTGTTTCATCAAGACTCCTCATAACAAGGTTGACATAAGATCAAGAAATTTCCTCAAGACTCCTTGTTTCATTTTTTAGCGAGCTTGACACAAGACAAAGAACTATGCTCTATGATCCTTGTTTCATTTTTTAACGAGGTCGACACAAGAAAAGAACTCTCCTCAACCATCTATTCATGGGCCATATGAGAACATGGCTCCCAAGAGGTCTTCGCAGGATGGAAGAAAAGCACTCTGGGAGGAATACATGTCATGAGGCACTAATGACAGATCGAGTTCCAATGCCCCCAGTACATGATGTATGAGACCATCTGCATGATTATCAGCGAATTCGGGGATGGAACGGGTAGCCACATAATTGACCTGTGCCAAGGAAGGTACTACTTGCGAATGAGAACCAAGAGGGGATGACAGCTGCGCAGGAGGCACTGGGGGACTAAAGAATGATAATTGATCTATGGTCACCATTCCTCTATCGTGTGGAAAACAAACCACACGGAAAAGTGAAGAGACAAGGGCCCCCATGGCATAAACATAGTCAAGGCCAAGGAGAAGACTGAAATCTAAAGCACCTTAGACAACCATCACGTCGATATAGATGGTTTTGCCTCCCAAGGTAACAGGGAACTTCGGAAAGATCCCTAAAGGTTGATTGGTTCCTCCGTCAAATGCCAATAGATTCTGTGTGACTAGCACAAGCTGTGGGGAGCCCAAAGCTTGCCAAGTAGTGGAAGACATGAGGCTGATAAACGCACCCTCATCCAAGAGAGTGTCAGGTACTAGCTTATTATAGGCATGTACTATAATCTGGAAAGGCACATAGGATGGAAGGCGGAAATAATCAAGTGACTCCAGTCGAAGGAAATAACCGAACTACTTGGTGGGGGGATCCTATGATTGCCCCCCTACTCTACAGGAACCGAAGAAGGACTATCTTGATCAGCGGGGATAGGAGGGTCGTTCTCGGACTCAGGAGAATCTAACGAGACGAGAAGAACATGAGCAGTGTGATCATGATGCTCTTCTGGAACAGAGTGGTCGATGAGTGCTGAATCCAAGTCGACACTCTTTTCGACCAATGGTTGGTCAGGAACAGGCTGAGCATAGCCAGGCTTGGAAGGAGGAGGATGGAAAAGAGAAGAATATAAGTCAAACTCTTTGTCGACGGGGAGAGGGTCTGAAGAGAGCCTCTGATAACCAATGGGAAGTTGGAGTGAAGAAGCTATAAGACTTTCCAAAATGGTAGAAGCTTTATCCATGAGTAGACAAAGGTGAAGGGGATGGTTGCCTTCACATAGTCTACAAGGGAATCAAATCTTCCCTTTCTTCTTACCATAGCCAATTGATAGGGTAGCATCATCATCAGCTTCAAATGACAATGAGGGATGAGCCGAATCATGAGCCCATACTTCTAAAATCCTGGGAATTCCAAGACAATCACGAAGAAAATGGTCACCCTTGCATAATTTATAAGGAAACTTAACCTTCCGCAGAGGAGCAGAAGGTGGTCCGACCTGAGATGTACTTAGAGCAATAGCTGCATAGGTGGCCTCATGTTTATCGGACTTCTTCTTCTTCTTCATCATATTCTTCTTCTTCTTAGTCTTTTGCTTACTAGATGTGAAACTTTCACCAGACGAAGGAGGAGATGAAGGTGAAGAAATAGGGGAAGAAGGCGCAGGCTCAACCTTGGAATCAACATGTCATGATTCAAACGAAGGAGATAGTGGAACAGGAGTCATGACGCTCAGGACCACTGAGGTTGAAAACAACCAAATGGGCAAACCAATGGTTAACCCAGGCAAGGACAGGGTTGCCATATACAAAGAACCGTCATTTCCAAGAGAAGGAAATGGACCAGGGTTCCCATCTGGGGGAAGGCCTTGGTCGGTAGACTCGGGAAATGTTGCCATCAGGAATGAGCCTGAGAAACACTCGTACAAGAACTCAAACTATTACCAGGAATATTTCGTGGGCAATAAATTTTATGACACAGGAACAAAACTTGGCCTTTTCATGTTTCAAGAGTCGAGAAAAGGACAAAAAGGTGACTCTATCTCTTTCGAGGTTTAATGAGCTTGAAAGGACAAGTGCTCAAATGGACCTTTTCTTTTAAGGAGTCCAAAAAGGAACGAAAGTGACTACTCTGGAGAAACTAGACAAAAAGGTTTACCAAACAACCCATAAAACTGCATATACACCTTGGCGATCATATGAAAACCAAAGACTTCCCATACGGTAGTTAATCTTCCTGAATGTTGTGTTCGGTGCGTTACGGTTTGCAAGGTGGCAGACACGGCTTCCTAGGGATATAGGATGATAACCTAGTGGGGTCTCCCAACATATACTCGACGGTACTGGGAGCACAATTCTGTACTAGACCGCTATTGAGTCACAGAAGGAGGAATCACCCAACCTTAAGTGAAAACAATAGTGACTAGGTTTAACAACGCCGGAGCACGTCTCTAGCCTAGACCTCTAAATAATGTGCGTTATGTTCCAATGCATTGTTAAGTTCATTCAATTCATTTTAGAGTTGATCTTGAATTATGTTTCAGTTTCCAGGCCTTACCGTATGTATATCAAAAAACCTAGGATGCAGCGAGAATGAGTAAAGCATCTTTTGTTTCAATGAACACCTACCTACAGGAGGGTAGAGAGATCATTCCCAAACCAAAAAAGACCAAGATCAGCTAAGAGACACAATGCATAAACACATCAATCCTATAGTGCACGGATACTACTGATGATAGATTTTATAATTTGCTTTCCAATTTCTCAAACATGAAAACTTGAAATGAAAATATAACTTTCGTATACTAAATGAATGCAGTCTTTTGACTTTGATTGTTTTGAATTCAAAGAAACAAACAAGCAATAACGAAAAACCAGTTGATCCAAACAATTGTGATCTATGTTTGGTAGCGAAAATAAATCAAATCAATATCAAATATTGGTTCAATAATTATCACTAAAAATCAACCAGCTGGAAACAAGCAGTGAAGAAGCCTCAAACAAATCAACAAGAAGGTTGCAGATGAACCTTGGGCAAACAAGAAATAAGTCAAGTAATTCAAGAATTTGAAAAAACTAGGCCACAAAGCCAAAAATGCAAGATCCATTCAATAAAACCAAAGAAAGATTACCTTAACCATAAGCAATCAAAAACAAACTAATGAGCAAGAGAAAAATAATAGGGGATCAACAGGACTGGTGAATTCAGCAGGTAGAATTAAAAAAACAACTCTATAGGAATCGTCGCGGGCATAACACCAGCAACTAGGGACAATTAGCCAGTAGTCGAAGCAACAGAGCGACGTCGTCGCCAGAGTACATGTCTCTTCTGTGACGGGCCGATTCCAGGAATCGTCGCGACTGTATGACAAGATTCAACGACGCATAGAACTTTACAACAGAGACAAGGCGACATCGGCACGACTGTTAAACTTTTTCAGCAACGATCTTAAAAACAATGAAATATGAACCAAAAACTCCCAAACAAAGACTAGCCTATCCTACAGATAATAAATGGATTTCCCAGATTGACCCAGGCAACCCAAAAGACTGATAGTTTAATCCCAAAATTCAAGAGACACTAAATCAAAACCAAAACAAGAGCAAACAAGAGAAAAAACATGCAAAGGACTCCCCAGCGGAGTTGCCAACTTGTGACGTAGTGTTGTTGGGAAAGTATCCAATACGGAATGACCCTATCCCACTCTAAGGGTGATAGTACCTCAGCAACAACTGAATGCAAAGCTATTAAAGATTACTTCTTTATGAGATGAGAGAGAGAAGAGAAGGATGATCTACTAACCGTTATCTTGCGCTTAATAGTCGATCCAGTCCTCACTCCTTGCTGCTTGCTCCTAGCTCCTTGCTCTTTCACCGGCCCAGCTACACAAAGATCCTGTAAAAGCACAAGAAAAGGAAACTACAAGAAGCATACATCCATAATCGATTAAGGGATTAGCATAAATCGAATATACAAGCATCTATTCACCATAAAGACACATGCATATAGAAGAACCTCAAATACTTTATTAATGGAAGAAGTAAAGTTCTGAGAGGGTTACAACCATAGGAGGCCCAATCCAGCAACACCTCCCAGCAGAAAGAAATCTCCTCTTCACCTCCTTCAAGCAATCACCCAATAGTTCTATACACAAACCAACAGCACTTCCTTACTTGCACAAAATTCCAGCCTCCCTAGACCTCATGAGAGAGCTCTATATATAGGAGATTTGGAGAAAGGATGAGTCAGCTTGAGGCTGGCATGAAGCTGACTAGTGTCCTCTCCCACTTTAGTTAATCTTCAGTTCTTGAGTCCACTTGGAGATTCTTGCTTCCACTTGGAGATCAAGACCCTCTTACTCATCACAAGGCGAATTCCTTGACCCAAGTGTCAGTTTGGAAGCTTCCTGGGCAGTTGACACCTTGCAGAATGACTGTGCCACTTGGCCAATCTCGCCCAACGCAGGTAGCCTTCATTAGTTTTGACATTCAGCGCAGGTACAGAGTGGAGCAGTTGACATTCAGCGCAGATGCTCAGTGGAGCAGTTGACATGATCCAGAAACTGCTTGTTTTTGAGTGTTTTCAGGTGGAGAACTGATTTTCAGTGCTGTGGTTTGCTGACCTTGTTCCTCTAGGGGTAAGAACAACATGTTTAGGGACTTTGGATCCCTCAGATTATTGACATTTCATGCTTCATGCTGTTAGGCACAAAAATGTCTATAACAGTTGCCCCCTAAAGTATGAGGTCGTTTATCGGGTGAAATGCTTTATCAGGAGGATCCGAAGTTCATTCAATCGCTGAGAGGTGCCCTGTAATAAGATACAATACAATACATTATTTTTCATTCTGCTTTCATGATCTAGCTGAGGCGGGCATTCCCATGCTCAACTTTATAAATTCATTTTGGTACATAGAACAGACGATCGTCTGATGGTAGACTGATAATTCTCTGCTGAAATTATCATCCTTTGAGTAGGATGATCATCTGCTGCAATGATGTACATATCAAATGTCTTTATATCCTGAATATATATCGCAGCCCGGATGGATGAAACTAGATCCGGGGTCTTCAAAACTCGTTCGATCTTCACTCTAAGTACAAGTCGATCCATGTGAGAATTGCGCTGAAGTCGAACATGGAAAGACATCGCTTGATTACCGGTCAATAATGTAAACCGTTAACAAGCGCGAGAGGGATCACCAATAGTGACAATGACCCTCAAGGTACTGCAGTACAATTCACGTGTTGTGAATAAAGGACTTGGCGTCGAACACCATGCAAAATCTTCTGGTCGAAGGTCATTGATGTATACCTGTCGCCGGAAGTGAGAAACTTGCCATTGAGGCATGCAAGCTTCAAAGTACTGGGGTTTTGTTCCTAGATCAACTTCTTGGATAATGAGCTGAAGTCGACAAGAAGCGATCCATCAAAGGAGGGCCTTAATGAATCCCACATCAGTGACACGGAACGGAGCTAATGATTTTAGTGGAGGTGAAAACAATTTGTGAAATATGATTCAGGGTGGCGATCATGGGTGGATGAAGGATAATGTATGGCAGTGGATGGGACACGGTTGAATCTTTCTGAACAACATCTCTTGAACATGTAACGACACTGATGTGATGGATCGGTAGCATTACCCCAAATGTGGATGGTCTGGCGAGGACCATGGTGATGAGACCGGTGAATGAAACAACCCAACCCGATGAGATACGGAGGACAAAGTGTCATGTTCAAGAGCGACTTGCTACCATTAAAGCTTTGAGGTTCTCCCAATTTTTCCCCAGTCATTTCTGACCAGTACCTCTTTATTTTTTTCAAGCTTGAGGAGGATAACATATGCTTGTTCTATAACTTGCCCTTCGGGCAAGCCCATCGCTATGTTTTAACGAGCCTAGCGATAGGGAAACTCGTTCTCGTCTAAAGACAAGTTTGTCGCTATTTAATCATTTTAACGAGTCTAATGACAAGGAAAACTTGGTCCTTTTCATTTTTAGAGAGTCTGAAAAGGTACAGAAAGTTAACTCCAAAATTCCTTTTTCTTCATCTAATCCCTTAAGTCCGAAAAAGTATAAAACAATACAGAAGGGATGAGTTTTCGATAATTTTAACGAGCCGAATAAAACAAGCGCTCGACCTTTTTGTGTAATAATCCCTCAGGTCCAAAAAGATTAAAATCTAGAGGAGGGATAGCTCTTCCGATCACTTTAACGAGCTGGAAGGCCAAAACTCGGCAAACTTTTCATATTTTACGAGTCAGGAGAAAAGAGCTCAAAGAAGACTCGTCTTTTGAGGAACAAGTGATAAACAGGGATAGCAGCAGATTCCAGGTACAGGTTGGAATTTTCCAATTACGGCAGTGTCACAAGGATGGCTAAGTGAAATCACTCTTCGCAGCTGTTCCTCAAAATGGGTAAACAATCATATGGAGGTGAACGATTGGCCAAATGAAATGGAGGTGGCGGGTGCAAAACACGACCAAGGCTTTTATGGCTAATAAATTTACGATCACAATGGTTATTTACCGGTACTGGGTTCATTTTTTAAAGAGCTTGAATGCGCCAAAACACTGCTCAAAAGCTTATGTTTATTTTTTAACGAGCATGAACTATGACGCTAAAACTGCTCGGATCTCGCTTTTCTATTTTTTAACGAGCATAAATTCCGCGGTAAAACTGCTCGATCCTTTTGCATGCCCCCAGCATAATAATGCAAACGAGGCGCATGCCCCCTATACATCAGGGGGCCGCTTCATTTTTTAATGAGGTTGACACAGTAAAGAACTATCCTCTTAACTCTTTGTTTCATTTTTTAACGAGGTTGACATGAGATAGGAACTATCCTCAAAGTTTTAGATCCATTAGAAATAGAAGGTTTCATATTCCGCTGTGGCCATTTCCGCCAGATTAATTGGAGGCGGTAGGGCAAAAGTACCCTTTAAAGTGGGGTCTTTTAGGAAAATTACTCCGATATTTTGGAGAGAATGATTCCTTCCGTGGATCAATGGAATGCTTCCCGTAATAAATGATGGCACAACTTCTGTCGAAGTTGTCGTCGAACTGCTTGGTTGATCTTTTCCCTTACCGTTCGACAACTTCGGATTGCCGTAATCTTTGTTCCCTGTCGAAATCAAAGCATCATTCTGTTGCTTGGAGGTCGACAACATCAGCACCTGGCTTGGGGAAGCATTTCCACTATCAACCATATTTTGACCTGGGTTGGGAAACGGATCAGTCAACACAGCTGGATTTTTCGGACTCTTAAAGAATCTTTTTATTTCAGCTTTGTATGGACAGTCTGCTGTCCAATGATCCTCGTCACATATAAAACATGGACTTTTTGGTTTTCCTTTCCTAGGAGAGTTTGAAGAAGATCTATTAGGAGATGATTTTCCTTGTTCCTTCTTCTTCCCTTTGTTTTGATTCTTCTTGCTTCCTGGTTGATTGGTTTCTTTGCCTTTATCTTCCGATACGGCATTTACTTCCGAAGCAAGAATTTCTTCTTTTGCATTTTGATCCGAATTCTTACGGGCTTTCTTTGACGAAGCCTTTATCGATTTCGCGTTTGCTGTGCCAATCACGCCATCACCGGCATGAGAGTCATTATTTGATTTAGGAGGGGGAGGAATTGAAAACTCTGGTCTAGGGGCGTCAGGTATTTTGTCATAGAGTGTGCCGGACTGAGTATAAACTAAGTCCAAATATTGTGCACGAGCAATAACTTGCTCCTCTGTTACAACTCCCCCCTTGTCCACATCTTCCGTAATAGCCGGAAGTAACGACTTTATAAACCATTCAGCTAATAGCTGATCGGGAACATATGTTTTCACCATCCTACGACGACGACGCCACTCATGTATATGATCAGATATATGGGTAGCAGTTGTCTGTTTGAAGTTGGTTAATATTTCTGTTCCCGTTTCATACCTTATCGGTAATTGAAAATGGGTTAAGAAAGTCGTGGCTAGGGAACTAAAGTTATCGAAAGAGGCTCTTGGCAATTCAATATACCACTTAGCCGCTGGACCTGTCAATGTCCTCTGAAAAAGGCGAAGTCTTATCGAATCGTCGTTAAGGGTGTTCGACGAACACCACAGATGAAAAGTCATCACGTGATTCGACGTGTCTTCACCTGGATTTCCATTGAATTTAGGAATGTCAGATGGAAGTTTATGAGGAATCGCTGGCCACCAAGGGGCATAAGCAATCAGATCGTTGGTTAAACGGTGTAAATCAGGTAACTCTAAAGTTGCCATGAATGGTAACTGTTGATTCAGGTTAGGCGAAGCGTAACCAGGGTACGATGGAATCACTTGAGCAGTGGGTCTTTGCATACCAGCATAATGTAATTGATGTTGGTATGATTGATACGGTTGGTGGACTTGACCACTGTAAAGTGGTTGGTTTTGACCGTTTTGGATATACGGCTGTCCACTATTCGCAAAGATCTGCTGCTCAGAACCTTGGTACACTTGCTGGAACTGTGGTTGTTGGTATTGTACAAGCCATGGTTGCGACGCCATGTTCTGTTGCGCCATGCTAACCATTGGACCAAGGTGTGGGGTAATTGTACCCGTTTGTACTTGTGTCGTCCCACCAGTTGGTGATTGTGGTTGTGACCCATGGTCAAGCGACTGTTGCATTACAACCTGAGGTTGACATGTAACAGGTATCGCTTGAACTTGCGACACGGTTACAATAGCCGGGGTGGTTGGGATGTTCGTCACAGGTACACACTGTTGCATAGAATATACAATCCTTGGTTGTTGAGGTAGCATAGGTACCCAACTACTTGATGCAATTCCAGTATAACCAGAATACTGTTGAGAACTGCCATATGGATATCCTCTCGGAGGAGGTAATGAAAGGGCATACTGCCCCCCATATGGTAGCAATCCGGAACTCAGAGGGATTGTTAGTCCTTGAGGACTAGATGGCCCAAATTGACCTCCATGAGGATCAATCTGTCGAGTTTCAACATAAGAATTACCGGGTATTACTCCGGATGAACAAACTGGAACATATTATACTGTCGAAATAGTCCCTTGGTGGACTCCTTCTAGCTGTTGAGAGCTAGTTGGGACAGCTGGTATGCCGGCAAACATCGTTGGAGTGACGGCAGGGGCTTCTGCTGTCGCTGTGTCATTTGACACAGTCCTAGATGATGACGGTTGTTCAGACATTTTAAGTCTATCCAATAGATTGCCTAGCGATTCTACAGGGACTTCCACTTGTGGTGGATTAACCTCTGATGAAGGAAATAGAGTGATCCCTACTCCAAAATGAGTTGGAGTACTTGCTTGCGGATCCTCCGCAATTTCCTCTATCGCAATCAAACCTGGTGGAAGAGGAAGACCGTCAGGTCCGTAAAATATTTCTGGTGCCAAAGAAGTGGTTGTTTCGACAGCGACAGTTGTTTGAGGAACAAAACTCTCTGGACCGGTTACAGATGGAACTGGTTCAGTTACACAAGTATTTGCCCCCAGACTAGGATCAGTATTACTGTCCTTCTGTGGCTGTTGAACTTCTATAGAGGCAGGGTTTCCAGAAATGTAAGGAGTAACCGGAACCTCGGATGTAGTAGGAACACTTGTTCTAACTTTCAAAGGAGATTTTGAACCGGTTAAACGAGTTCGCTTTGCCCATACTGTTTTCGATTCCGGGGACAAAGACGGTTGACTCGTAAGCCTCCGCGAACGACGGGGTTTCAATTGACTTTCTTCCACGATTGCGGATTACTCGATCAACTAAAATATTAAAAGGGGAAATTTGTGTTTCCGAATTGAATGAATTTTATTAGACGCTTTTAGACACAACTTGCTTTTTCACTTTTTAAGAGTCGAGAAAAAGCTAAAGATGACTCTAGTCTCCTTCGATGTATTAACGAGCCTGAAGTGACAAATGCTCAGTTGGACTTTTTCAGTTATAGAGTTTGAAAAAGGCCAAAAGAAACTGCTCTGGAGATCTAGGCAGAGGGTGTGCCAAACCTTTCGCAAAACCACAGAATACGTTTTACGGTATGAGTGGTCGATCTTCGTGAATGCTGTGTTCACTGCATTGCGATCAGTAGGGCGGCCGACACGGTTTCCTATTGGATAAAGGCTTTATTCCTATAGGGGTCTCCCAATATATACGCGACGGTACGTGGGAGCACAAGTCTGTATTAGTGCCACCGACTCTCAGGAGGAATCACCCACCTTCGTCGAGATCGACAGTCACTACGTTTAACGACGCCGGAACACATCTCTAGCTTAGACCTCTAGATGTTTGCGTTATGTTTCAAAGCGTTGTTAGGTTCATTCAATATATTTTAAGTTGATCTTTTTTAAAGTTTGCATTTCAAGGTTCACCACGAGATGTTTTGATACAAATTCCTAAATGCAGTCTAAGATGAGAAGCAAGCTTTTTTCAATCTTTTCGACTTATGAAAATCTTAACTACTGAGGGAAAAGAGAGATAAAATCTTTTCACACAGATCAAAGAGCACTCGCTAATGCACTTTGTCCCTAAATCAACATACAAACTTATATGCAAAATGCAAAGATGCAGGTATTTCTTTTCTCTTTCTTAATGTTGGTGAAATGCAAAAAGAAAGTTGTTGTATAATTTTGAATCCAATTTCAAGTGAAAGCAAACAAGCTTGTCCAAAATCAAAAGACACCTTAAGATTTACTTGTTTCGACACTAGAAATACATAAATTCAAACCATATGATGAAAGTAAAAGCTCAATCAGCTATGAACAACAAACAAACTAACTCTTAAGATCAAAACGACACTTTATCACAGGTCTAGATCTAAGAGGCCACAACAAGACTAGTTCACTTTCGTTATGGGAAACTGTAAATGTACAAGAAATACACAAAGAGCAAACACAGTTTCTTTATACAACCGAGGCAGAATAGTGACAAGGAAAGTTGGTTTCAGATAGGCCTACTGACTGGTAACAAACAACAAAAACAAGAGTTAAAACAAGGCAAGACACAGCAGGAAACCCCAGCAACACAAGGCAGGACTGGTCCAGCGCAGGTGGAACACTGCATGTTTGACCTTCAGCGCAGGTAGCCCCTTCGGGAACTGCGCTGAAATGCAAACAGCCTTTGTACAGCCTGCACTGAAGAACGAAACTTTCGTTTCTGGTGGTTTCCGGGTCACAGATTGCTCAAAAATTCACAGTTTTTGCTCAAATCAGAGGCTATCAGTCAAGGAAACACTAAGGAATGATAAGGAGGATGAAAATCTATCACTAAGAGCTTATTAGAGTCCTTGTGGATTAGCTCTTCAAATTGTAAACTTGCCCAGAAACTGAGCTAGAGTAGCTGCCCTCTACTTTGCATTCGAAAGATTCAAATACAGTTCGATTCGGTACTCCCTTTGTTTATAAAATGAATAGCAAAAAACACAAGTAACCAACAAGATACGATCCCCAGTGGAGTCGCCAATTTGTTGTTGGGAAAAGTATCCAATACGGAATGACCCTATCCCACTCTAAGGGTGATAGTACCTCAGCAACAACTGAATGCAAAGCTATTCAAGATTACTTCTTTATGAGATGAGAGAGAGAAGAGAAGGATGATCTACTAACCGTTATCTTGCGCTTAATAGTCGATCCAGTCCTCACTCCTTGCTGCTTGCTCCTAGCTCCTTGCTCTTTCACCGGCCCAGCTACACAAAGATCCTGTAAAAGCACAAGAAAAGGAAACTACAAGAAGCATACATCCATAATCGATTCAGGGATTAGCATAAATCGAATATACAAGCATCTATTCACCATAAAGACACATGCATATAGAAGAACCTCAAATACTTTATTAATGGAAGAAGTAAAGTTCTGAGAGGGTTACAACCATAAGAGGCCCAATCCAGGAACACCTCCCAACAGAAAGAAATCTCCTCTTCACCTCCTTCAAGCAATCACCCAATAGTTCTATACACAAACCAACAGCACTTCCTTACTTTCACAAAATTCCAGCCTCCCTAGACCTCATGAGAGAGCTCTATATATAGGAGATTTGGAGAAAGGATGAGTCAGCTTGAGGCTGGCATGAAGCTGACTAGTGTCCTCTCCCACTTTAGTTAATCTTCAGTTCTTGAGTCCACTTGGAGATTCTTGCTTCCACTTGGAGATCAAGACCCTCTTACTCATCACAAGGCGAATTCCTTGACCCAAGTGTCAGTTTGGAAGCTTCCTGGGCAGTTGACACCTTGCAGAATGACTGTGCCACTTGGCCAATCTCGCCCGGCGCAGGTAGCCTTCATTAGTTTTGACATTCAGCACAGGTACAGAGTGGAGCAGTTGACATTCAGCGCAGATGCTCAGTGGAGCAGTTGACATGATCCAGAAACTGCTTGTTTTTTAGTGTTTTCAGGTGGAGAACTGATTTTCAGTGCTGTGGTTTGCTGACCTTGTTCCTCTAGGGGTAAGAACAACATGTTTAGGGACTTTGGATCCCTCAGATTATTGACATTTCATGCTTCATGCTGTTAGGCACAAAAATGTCTATAACACGTAGGAAAGTGTTCCCATTGTAGACAAAGGCAAGCCCTTTAGCCCTATAGTGGGTCTAGTCACAGCAAGAACAAAACAATGATTAATTCCCTTAAATAGTAATCGTTGGAGGCCTACCTCAAATTGGTGGTTGATGAAGTTCCATTGCATTGCTCCAGCTTCCGTTTCCTTCTCCTTAATGAGCAATCAATCTGAAACACCACAAGAAAACAATAGAGCATGTAACCAAGAAACAACGATCTATTTACTCATAAAGTCAAGATATCATGAGCTATCAAATAAATTACATACAAGACATAGAAAATCATCATTGATTTTATTAATAATAAATCAAGAGCAAAGCTTACAACCAAGTCTTGATGTCGCAAGCCTTCTTGGAGGATCCAGCCAACATGTTTCTTCAATCATTCACTCTCAAAGGTGGGTCTTCCACACAACAATATCTCTCCCTCACTCACAAGCTTTAACAAAAGGTTAAGAGTACTCCACAACCTCTTGCAAACTATTTAGCAATTCCACACTTGTCACACTCACACCAAAGCTATCTACTAAATTCAAAAGCAACAGCAGCACTGTACAACCAAAAGAACTAAAGAACTAGTAACTAGCTGATCATAGCAATGGTGAGTGCTTTTATAGGAAGAGGAGCCTCCATGGAATGAGGGAGAGGGAGCTTATCCTCAGGGAAAGCAGCACAAAAGACAGAACTACCATCCCAGAGGAGGAAGGGAAACCCAAACTGACCCAACAAATAGGTCTAGAGACATCCAGAAGGCCAACTATTGGAACAAATTTGCCCAATCTAGATTGTCGTTGGTCGTTAACTAAGCCTTAGCACCGACATCGCTAAGGAGCAATGTATGCAGATTGACCATCGATAAAGATAGTTAATAGCCTCACATCGGGGCTTGAAATCCGACCGTCACAGGAAACAGGTGGACTCCCGCGACAAGGTTGCGATGGGACCATTTATGATAGAGGTTTGTCGTGTATATTAAGTGTATTCTCGCAACGGGGTAGAAAACTTAGGAAATGAGGGTCAATTGGAAATATTAGAGAGCATTTGGTTAATATGAGCATGTTTATTTGACACATGACACAGTAGAAATACTGGGATGAAGGCAGTGACAAATTACTGTGTAACAAGGAGTCTACATGGGCATGCACTTCTCCATGTGGAATCTCTTGAGTATCTCGTTGGCATACTTTCCCTGAGACACAAACAACTCCCCATCCTTTTGCCACACTTCCATGCTAAGGAAGTAATGCATGAGACCAATGTCTTTCATCTCAAATTCTCTTGCAAGGTCCTCCTTGCAAGACATGATCAAGTAATCATCACCAGTCAATATGAGATCATCAACATAAAGTATGATGATCAACAGCTTACCTTTCACCACTATGTGGTACAGGTTCGCATCCGCTTCATTCTTTGTGAATCCCAACCCTGTGAAGTAGTTGTCTATCCTGGTGTACCAAGCTCGAGGTGCATGCTTCAGCCCGTACAACGCTCCCTTGAGTCGGCACACATGTGACTCACGATCGAAGGTCTCAAAACCATTCGGCTGCTCTATGTACACCTCTTCCTTAAGCAATTGAGGAATGCAGTATTCACATCCATCCGATGGATCTTCTAACCCATATATGCTGATAGTGCCAACATAGATCTAATAGATGATTACCTTGCGACAAGAGAAAAAGTCTCATCATAGTCAAGCCACTCGACCTGTGAAAAGGCACAGGCAACAAATATTGCCTTATGCTTCTCCACACTGCCATCAGCAGCTTGATTTACCTTGTAAAGCCAACGGGAACTCACAACTGACTTGTTCTCGAATCTTGGAACCACATCCCAAACACTGTTACAAACTATGGAGTCATACTCCTCCACCATAGCATCAACCCAAATCGGTTGTTGTGTTGAGGTATAAAAGGTGTCTTTTTAACTCCTATTTATCCTACATTAATTATGAATCCAGGTACGATTTTCTATTTCAAGAGTGTACTCAATCTGAGGCGGAAATTTAATCCAAGAGTAATGTTTTCCAATTTGCAGTACAGTGCTTCAAATACAAGAGTAAATAGATGCTTAAAATAAAACCTACTTGCAATTAAAAGAAACTAAATGCTCTGAAACTAAATCATTCACTCAGGAAATTAACAGCAGTTATCAGTCAAGGATGCAGTAGCAATAACTCTTTCCTTTGTCAACTGATGTAAATGAAATCAAACATAAACAAGACCCTCAATCTAAGAACTCGAACAGTAATAGCCTGTCCTTTACAGTTGTCGATCTTACATTCCACACTAAAGCGACTGATTGGAAATGTCAAGGAATTAAATTAACAATGCTGCTAATATAAATGGAATAAATACGCTAATTGTGATAATGCTAAAAGCAAAACCGAATACTTGCAGAAAGGAAATGAACAACAATGCTATCTAGTAGAAATGAACAACAAAGTCAGTTTACTGGAATGAACAACGAAGCTTTATAATTGAAATGTACAGCATAACAATATAGTTTGCAGAGAGTCGTAATCTTATTATGATGAAAAGGAACAACAATGTGATTCAGTTACAACATATATAATGAAAGCATTCATAAATTCTTGAAACAAGGAATAGTAAAGTAATGCGATTCAAATCAACGAAAACCTAACCAACCCATCACATGACTGTGATTGTAAAGTAATGGTACAGGTAGCAAGTGGATCCACCAGGGCCGGGCCCTTAGCCACTAGTGAAGCACCGCCGAACTACTTCAATATAAGAGAATGGAACAACAACCGATTTATGTATTAATCATATGCGAAAATGTTACAGGCAATCGTACTATGTCTTAATCAATGAGAGTCAATGATCAAAGAGGAAATACAACAGGGAGTTTTGAATAATGATAATCCCCCTAATCTTTAGAAGTGTTGTCCCTTTTATATGCCAGACAGATAAAACAAGAAATATCAGATAGACTTTGAAACAACGATCCCTAAGGATCAAGAGATACTGAGGGATCCGCTCCATCTTCTAACTCCAGTCAATCCTTTGTCTCTTTGCACTGATGCTATGATTTTATGTTCTTATCCTCAGCTGTGCGCTCCGATCTTGATCTGCTTGTCTAGATACAGCTTCCTGGTAAAGGAACAATAGTTACTCTATTTTGTCTTTTCTTCCAGAATGGTAATTTTCCATTTCTTCTATTTCCTGCATGGAAAAAGACAATAATTAACTAATTTTCCATGATCAATAACTCTCTAGTTTTTGCTATAATTATTCGATATATTACCATATTATAATATAAAGGAGTTATGATTAAGGAAAAAGATAAGGAAATAAATGCCAAATTCATACCTTTTCCATAGCTCAACACACCCCTCTGCTTACCCTTTTGCATGGCCTCATGAAAATCATATAATTTGCATGCAAAGTAGTCAAAGAATAGGCTAGAGAGTGATTGTCATGAAGTGGTCTAAAACCATGATTTGTAGCTAAAACTTCAAATATGGGCCCTATCTGCCCTTCAGGCAGTTCATATATGGCCTTATATCCTTCTACAGGATACCAGTATCATAGGGCTTCGAAACCTACAACCAAGCCAATACGGGCCTTCCCTCAAGAAGAGGCTACTATATATAACCAGGCGATTTTTAGCTAACTTAAAGTTTTTGTAGTTGAATGGCTCTCTGTCCTATATATTCCGATTGGAAGTCTTCCATCTGAATTTAGCTACTGCCACAGAATTATCTTTGATAGAAAGGAAATATTCTACCCCTTGCTGGATAATTTCTTTGTGGATGGGTCCCAAGGTCTGGATCACTCCGTCCTTTTTCATTAGGCTTTTATGTTTAGCCAGCAGTTGCACTGGGTTTTTCGGTTCACCCCTAACCCAAAGGTCTAACCCATTTTCTTGTCTCTGAAAAGTGTTATGGGCCTTGAGCCACTTTAGCTGGTTAATAGCAAATGAAATAAATTCTTGAAACTGTACATCACCCACAAAAGCACTGGGATTCTGCTCCATTTCCTCCTCCAATATAAAATTATGTAAATAAAATTCACAGAGTAATCGTTGGACTTTTACTCCATGGTGTTTACAGCAGTTTATAAAATCATCAAAAAATTTTAATTCTATAGATTTCCCTACCTTAACAGCCTTAATTTTTAATTGTAAATATATTTCTAACAAAAATAAAGCACAGTTTTTGGCAGGGAACCTACATGCTAGAATATCTGTATATAAAGAACAGAGGTTATCCATTTGACTCATGACTGTTTTTAGTTTCTTCTTTAACTCTTCAACTTTTTCTTCTTCCCTCTCATATTAATCGAAGGCTTCATTCTCTGATGCATTGATGTCCCTTAATTGTTGTTGTAATTCTTGGTATTTCTTCTTAGGAACAGTATCTTCCTCAAGCTTCTCCATAGTATATTGAGCCTCTACCAGATCCTCTTGGAGTTTTGCTACACCAGGGTTGTTGTCCATCGAAACTTCTTTGGGTTGAAGATCTATCTGGGTACTCTTATTACAATATTGAATGCCTATAGTCTGTGTCTCTTTATCATGGAATGGAGTGCGTGAAGTCTATGTTGCTTGTTGTTCCTTATCATTTTTAATAAATATGGGCTCGGTTTGAGTCTTCACGGCCCTTGTATCATGGAGTTCTGTTTGGATAGCTGCATCCACTGTTTTCGGGGTTCTTCTTGAGATTCTCCCCTTTTTCATTGTCCTTATCTTTCATTTGAGTTGTTTCACTAAATTTTGCAGCTTTTGTTGTTCCTTTCGCAGCCTCTTAATTTTTCTCTTCTTTTTCTTGGGAGGAACAGTTGTTTCCTTAATTGTTTCTATTCTTTCTAGGCTTGGCTGCTCAGCTGGATTTTGTTCTTCAAGGGCTGTGCCTTTGCCCTGGCTAGTTTCCATATCCTTTGTTTGGAGCATCTCTTCAGTATTCGCATCATCATGACTAGGTTCCTCTACAAAGGTAACCCTAGCTTGGTCTGTCGTTTCCTAAGTGGCTTCTACTCCTGCTTCTTCCTCATTATTTATTTCCTTTGATGTATTCTTGTTGTGGGCAGAGTGTTCCTGTGATTCCTTTGCCTCAGTATTGGGGTTGAGTGGACTTTGGGGTTGAATATACTCACTCATATTGGCCAAAATATGGGCCAATTCGTCCTCCTGCAATGGGTTTTGTGGTGGACTTGCGTTGGTGGTTAAGGGAAGTTCTGCATCCTCCCTCTCTTCTTCACTAGTGTGCTCAGTTTCTTCCTCCAATTCTGATTCTTGGTTATCTCCTCCTTCGTGAAGGTTGCTCATTTTTAGAGCTATGTAATTCTAAGGGTTGGCTGCTGCTACCCTAGAGGTTATCAAACATTCCCCTGCCTATTCTCAATCTAGAGGAGTGTCTGCACTTTTTAGGTCTGCTTGCTTTGCTGGTGGTTCTTTTTCGTTTTGGAGCTAGTAAGGCTAGTCCCCCATCTATAGAAAATACCAATTCTTCCCAACTGGTATGTTGCTAAGCAAGGCCATAACTTACAATTAATCGAATTAAACAATGGTGGCTTATTACAGTACCTATATGATGGGATTTCTTTATGCTCTGAGCAGCATCATGCAACAAAAAATTTAAATATGTGGGAAAATTTAGGGCACATTTCTGTTTTAGTACTGATAATAATTTGAGGTGGCGTGATCTTACCACATCCTTTCTCCTGTCACATGTAATGTATCTCTACACTACTCTAGCTAGTTTCGTCCATGGTTCTCCCAAAGATGAAGGTCAGAATCCTTTTCCTTTAACGATCAGGTTCTGTCCCTCATCCCAAAAGGTGGCCATGGCATCTTGAAGTCTCAATTTCTTATGTGTCCAAATGGGTCCAACTGTTGGTAGTCCAGATAGCTCTGAAATTATTGTATCTGTCACTATTATTCGCCTTCCTCTTACTATGGAATGATCATCCTGCAAATTCTGCAAAAATTCAATAGCCACAGTGTCATGGGGTTGTTGTAGTCATGTAAAATAGGCGATCCATCCTACTCTTACCAAAATTTCTCGTGCAGCGTTGGAAACTGTTAGTACCTGTGGCTCGCTGCATACTGATCGACCTCCCATTTCGTCTAAGTTCTGCACATTGTTAATTCTGCATAGAGATAACAATGGAACAACAAACTGTGCATATCAGATAATATCTCTTTTTTAACATAAATACCGTTAAAATTGATGCAGTGTAGTACCTCCAAACAGGAAACTAACACGAATGCAAGAGTATTTTGGAAGTCACCCGTGCCCCCTTGAAATATGATAAGTCGTCCTCGACCAATTAAATGGAGGATCAATGTACTGGACAGTAATCGTACAGTATAAAAAAGGAAAGGTGTACATATTTATGACAAGATCACAAAAAGTATCGAGTTGCTGAAATCGAGGCTTATGATGAAAATCATGAATAGATATGGAGATGCTATGGAATGATTTGAAAAGGGGAAGAGGACAGCTGACGTAGGTGAAATGCTTATGCGGTCATTATTCCACTTAAACCGTTATGATTGACTTTTTTAAACGATATTTCATGCATGAAAGGTTCAAAAGGAATTTGGGAACATAACCTCTTTGAAATAAAGATAAAGAAATAGGAAAAAGGTTTATAATTACTACTGGTATTGAAAAATACGAAACCATCAGCAAAGCTCTATTTCCCATAGGTGTTTATAACCTTGAAAAAGTTTCTTTTTCACCCTTGGAACCATAATCCTTTATGTATTCCTAGGAAAGTGCTTTGTGATGTCAGAATGGAGACCATTGTGCTGGCTTGGTAACCAGTTGAATCATAATGCCACTCACCAGGAAGGAGTGAAAGGTGGGCAGGACGGCTCATGATGGGACCTCCTATTCCAGGGACTTTTTATTTTTCTAATGTGCCCATTAGATCATATCCCTGGTGTGGTGGCCATAGTGGGAATGCCACTTCACTGCTTCCTTATGATCATGGTAGGCTAGCTCTTGATGAGACCCCCTATCCTCCATCTGACAAATCATAGAATTGTTAGTAATCATATAGATATATTCTTTTCTTTTCTTTTCTTTCATATGGCACTTCCTATTTATATATAGAGGATGGCTCAACACTCTTTAAGAGTAGGGATGGTGGAAGAAGTCTAAACATCTCAATAGAGGAAAATATGCCTTTAATCTTATTCAGTAATAATAATCAAAGAGAATTATGAGAAGTAGGGAAGAACCAGCATGATAAAAATAATCAATCAGATTAAGTTTTAGTGAAAATAAAGACAACAAAGTGATATAGATAGCTGTGTCCTTTCCTTTTTCTTATCAATACAAAGCAATCTCTTTAAAGATAACAATTTTTCTTTGATTTGTTTATTTCAGTAACCTCTAATTTTTGTGTCCTTGCATAAATTTGTATATTTGCCTTAAAAGGATCATGAATAGTGAAACATTATTCACAAAAACTCTCAAAAAAATACGTTGTTCTTTAAGAGAAACAGTGAAAAATGCACTCAAAAAGTGTTGTTCCTTAGATGGAACAGCTATTTTTCCTTAAGAGGAACAACAAAAAGAACAACTGCATGCAAAAACTATGGTTCCTTTAAGAGGAACGGAAAAAAGAAAATAATAATAATAATAATAATAATCATAAAAATAAAAATAAAAATAAAAAAAATTGCACGCGAGACTGTTGTTCCTTTAAAAGGAACAACATTTGTTCCTTAAGCGCAACAACAAGTAAAGCAAGCACAAAATAATGTGTTGATCCTTCGGCGGAACAACCTAAAAAAACTCCAAATCGAAACTGTTGTTCCTTAGGAGGAACAACAGAAAGTAAAAAAATAACGATATTGTTGTTCCTTTTAAAAGGAACAGCGTAAATGTAAGCAGGCGATATTATTGTTTCTTAATAAGAACGATTGTTGTTCCTTAAGAAGAACAACAGTTGTTCCTTAAATGGAACAACTAAAAAAACATGCAGATTGTTGTTCCTTAAGAGGAATACCAAATGTAAGAGCACGCAAGGTTGTTGTTCCTTAAGAGAAACAGTTGTTGTTCCTTAAGAGAAACAACAGTTGTTCCTTAATCGAACAACAAAAATATGAACACGCAAAGTTGTTGTTCCTTAAGAGGGATGGTTGTTGTACCTTAAGAGGAACAAAAAAAATAGAAACACGTGGAAATGTCATTCCTTAAGAGGAACAGCAAAAATACAATCGTGCGGAAGTGTTGTTCCTTAAGAGGAACGGTTGTTGTTCCTTAATAGGAACAATAGCTATTCCTTAAGAGGAACAACAAAAATACAAATACGCGAAAGTGTTATTCCTTAAAAGGAATGGTTGTTGTTTCCTAAGAGGAACAACAGTTGTTCCTTAAGAGGAACAACGAAAACACAAATACGTAGAAATGTTGTTCCTTAAGAGGAACGGCTGCTGTTCCTTAAGAGGAACAACGAAAATACAATTAGGCAGAAGTGTTGTTCCTTAAGAGGAACAGTCGTTGTTCCTTAAGAGGAACAATAGATGTTCCTTAATGGGAACAACGAAAATACAAACACACAAAAGTGTTGTTCTTTTAAGAGGAATGGTTGTTGTTCCTTAAGAAGAACAACAAACAAATATAAGCACGCTAGATCGTTGTTCCTTAAGAGGAACGGTTGTTGTTCCTTGAGAAGAACAGTAGTTGTTCCTTAAGAGGCACAACACGAATATATAAGCACGCAAGATTGTTGTTCCTTAAGAGGAACGACTACTATTCCTTAAGAGGAATAGTAGTTGTTCCTTAAGAGGAACAACTGTTATTCCTTAAGAGGAATAGCAGTTGTTCCTTAAGAGGCACAACACAAATAATGAAATAAAGAAATCTTCTACCGCTCCTTAAATGGAACGGCTGTTGTTCCTAAAGAGGAACATCAGCTGTTCCTTAAATGGAACAGCAATAAAAAAAATCTGTACAAAAAAAAGGTTTATACAAGAAAAATTAAAGAGAAAAGTTTATGTACAAAATTCAAAAACAAAGGAATTGTTCAGAGAATTAATGCTGAGGAGGGGTTATCTTCCTCAGCAAGTATCTGCATAGTGGAATATTCCCGTAATTACTCGTAAAACGATTCCCGAGTAAGCGATTTGTGATAAAGTCGCACTCGATGACCATTTGCTTTAAAAGAATGTCTAGATCCATCAATGGTAGTCAATGTAATGGTGTCATTGTCATGCACTTTCTGTATCTCATAAGGTCCACGCCATCGTGTCTGGAGTTTTTTGGGGAAATCCTGAAACCTGGAATCGTGTAGGAGTGCCCAATCTCCTTCATGGAAGATTTTCTTTTTAATAAGGGTGTTGTGCCATTTTGCTCTCTGTTGTTGAATTAATGCAGTGTGTTGCAGAGTTGAGAGTCTAATTTCATCTAACTCATTGATTTGATATAATATATTGATCTAGGCCTCATTTAAATTCAAACCCACCTCCTGTGTTATTCTTAATGTTTGAATTTCAAATTTGATTGGAAAGATGGGTTCTTTTCCAAATAGTAATTGGTATGGTGCATACTCGATGGTGTTTCTCCATGTTGTTCGGTATGTCCACAAGGCTTCCAACAATCTTGAAGCACAGTCACGTTTGTATGATGGAACTGTTTTTGTAAGTATTGCCTAAATCACCTTATTAGTGCTTTCTACTTGGCCATTTTCCTGTGGGTGGTATGGAGTTGTAATTTTGTACTGAAAGTGGTAATTTTTTAATGTTGCAGCGATTTTACTACCTACAAATTGAAGTCATCCATCTATAATTATGTCCCTCGGGAGGCCATATCGCACAAATAATTGGAAAAGGAAATGTATTACTAAATCTTTTGTAGCTCTTGGCAGTGCATCTGCTTCAACCCATTTGGTAACATACTTTGTTGCAACCAGTATGTATGTTTTCTGATTTGATGATGGGTTAATAGAACCAATAAAATCGAGCACCCATCGCTCAAATGGCTCAATTACTAATTTCGGGTTCAGAGGAATTTCATCAGATTGTCCAGGGCGGCCCGCCCTCTAGCAACTATCACAGGCTTGAACAAAAATTTTAGCATCTTTAAAAATAGTGGACCAGTAATAGTCTATTTGTAAAACTTTGTGGCCGGTCCTGCGATCTACAAAATGTCCACCACACAGCCCATCGTGGCATGCTTTCAGAATGTCAAATATTTCATCTTCTTGGACGCATCTTCTGATATGCATATCTTCCCCTGTATGAAATAAGTAGCCCCCAATCCAAGAGAATCGGGTACTGCGCTGCACTATCTGTTTTCATTCATTAGGTGTTAAATGCTTGGGTAATTTGCCTACTGCTAAGTAATTTGCAACGTCGGAATACCTTGGTGTTCTGACAGTAACAGCGAACAAATGTTCATCCGGAAATTGATCTTCGACTGTTGTTGCGTCTGCTGGCTTTGGCATTCATGAGAGAAAATCAGCTACATGGTTCTCTTTTCCAGGTCGATCCTTAATTGTGATGTCAAATTCCTGCAAGAGAATCAACCATCTTATCACTCTTCCATTTGTAACTAGTTTATTTGCTAAATATTTTATGGCAAAGTGATCTGTATATAAAACTACAGGATACCCAGTTATATAATGTCTAAATTTATTTATAGCATGTATTACAGTTAAAAATTATTTTTCAGTCACAGTATAGTTTAATTCAACAGGAGATATATTCTTGCTAATATAATAAATTGCATACGGCTTTTTATCTTCTTCCTGCCCAAGAACTACTCTGATAGTTGTGTCTGAAGCATCAGATGAAATTTGGAATGGAAAATCCCAACTTGGGCCCCTTAGCATTGGGGCTGTCGATACAAGCTTTTTCAGATCCTCAAAAGCACAATCACACTTATATGTCCAAATGAAATCAACATTCCCTGTTAGTGCATATAAAGGTGCAGCAATTTGAGAAAAATGTTCTATAAATCTTCTCTAGTAACCTGAAAATCCCAGAAAACTACGTAACTCTATTTGTGTGGTAGGAGTAGGTATTAATAAAATTATCTGAATTTTAGCCGGATATTCCAGCTGGTGAGATATAATAACTAAAGATGAGTCCTTTGGTCATCATCATATGACATTTTTCATGGCTCAAGCAGATCCTAGTGGCAATACATCTTTGCGGCACTTTTTCCAATGTTTGTAATGCTAGCTCAAAATCATCTCCATAAGATGTGAAATCATCCATATATACTTCGAGCCCTTCATATATTAAATCTGAAAAACTGTTGAGGATGGCCCTCTTAAATGTGGCAGGAACATTGCATAACTCAAAGGGTAAGACTCTGTAAGCAAATGTTCCCCAAGGACAGGTAAAAGAAATTTTATCCTAATATTCAGGGGCAATTTGAATCTGATTGTATTCACTGAAGCCATCTAGGAAAGAAAATAATTTCTTTCCTGCTAATGTGTCTAATACCTGATCAATGAATGGAAATGGGAAGTGGTCTTTTTGGGTTGCTTTGTTCAATTCTCTGTAGTCTACACATATCCGCCACTGTCCATTCTTATTTAACACCACTACTAGTGGAGAGACCCACTTTCTGTCAGATATTGGGTAAATAAAGTTTACATCTAAAAGTTTTTGTAATTCAACTTTCACAATATCTTTAAGATGAGGGTTTAATTTCCATTGGGGTTGGCGAACGGGTCTAGCATCCTTTTCTATATAAATGTGGTGCATACACAAATGGGGATAAATTCCTTTCATGTCAGAATAATCCCATGCTAAAGCTTCCTTATATTTTCTCAAAAATTGGACCAACTTTTCTTCTTGTTCAGCAGTCAAGTTTTTGTTAATGTTGAAAGTTTTTCTTAGCTCAATTTCTATAGTTTTTCTGTTGTAAACAGAGGTGGTAGGTATTGATTGATCATGAGAGTCTTTCAAGGGATCTTCTTCTACATCATTATCAAATGTTGCCTCAATCATGTGACATTGTAAATGGGATCTGGTTTCTAGTTGGTTAATGGAGCTATTAATGATGTCATCCTCTGTTTGGTCTTTAAATTCGAGGGCATCTTCTATGATTAATGGTAATCTAATGTTTTATGTCAGGAATGTGTTGTGGTAAAAACACAACCCCCCATTATTGATGTGATCACTTCAAATAATGGGGACCCTTTCCATAAAAATTTTGGCTAAACACGTTTTAGGATTTTTATTTAGTTGATTATCCTATGTGATTGTTAATTTTTTATTTTTTTAGGATTTTTGTTTTGATTGCTTTGTTAAAATCAATTTTTCATAAGCTTCCCATTGATACTTGTTTCGCCTCATTTGGTCAATTGGTTCGTAAACGGAACTCCTTTGAAGTCTGATCATTTATGTTGCCTCAGTTAAAAATGCATAAAATGTAAATATTCTATTTTATAAATAAATTAGTCAATAATGCATTTATTTTAAATATTAACCCTTAGTTAGTGCTCACTAACAATTTTTATTTTTACTTATACAGCCAAATCATGAAACATTGGGATTTCAATAATTTACTTCAATTTTCAAATTAATTACTAATCTAAAAAAACCCAGAATGTCAAAGTGGCTGTAGTTTAATTTTTATTTCTATTAAAGTGGTTGTAGTTTAAATAGAAAAATACCACCCCAAACAAACCCCACTTAATTTCATTTTATAACTTAAACAAACCCCATTAAGCTTCAACCCGAAATAAAATAAATAATAACAATTTTACCATACAATCACGTTCATCGCAAATTGCACTTCACAAAATTCATAACGAATCAAGTTTAAACCTTTTAAAGAATGTGTGATGTAATGTTTTCATGCAATGCGATATTGCGACATCACATATTGCATATCACAATTTTAACAAGCTCCTCCACTTAAACATTAAAGGATTTGCGATTGGAAAATGGAATGTGTTAAAATATTTTAATAAAAAGTTTTTTTACCCCTTATGCCTCCCGTACCTCCACCCCACTCACCCTCACGTCACACTCACCTCACATTCCACTCACCATATTCCTCCATAAACTCACGTGGATTGATTTCAATGGTTTGTTTTATGAATTAATGGGTTTGGATTGATTTCAATGGTTTGTATTATGGATTTTGGGTTTGGATTGATTCCAATGGTTTGTAAATTAATTTTTATATTATAATTATTATATTATAATTATAATGTTTATTATAATTTGAATTATAATATTAATTATATTTAAATTAACTTTTTCAAGTCATTTATATATTAATTTAATTTTGTAACTTAGTTAATTTCTAAATTAGATGATAATTAATTAGAATTAATTGTATATATTAGTTAGTTAATAATTAATTTAGAATTGCCCACGGGGTTTTTGATTGACGGTGAATGGGTGCGCTGTTAAGACACTTCTTGTGATAGGTCACCAGTTCAAATCCCCCATGGGTACTTAGGTTAGTCTTAACTAGAAAAAAAAAAAATAATAATAATAATTAATTAATTTAGAATTAATTATTAGATAATTGGAATCTAATTTAGGATTAGATTTTTAATTAAAATTCTGATTTTAGCTCAGTAACAAAAATTACAGAATTCTGACAGTTTTGACCCATCAACTTTGGAAGCTCATAGATTGAGTTATATTTGACCAAACGAAGCCCAGGATGGCTCATTGGAAAGATAAAATCAAGGAGAACATTTTTGAGGAGTTTTCATTAATAGATTTGGTCATTTATTGGTTTGAAAATCAAGCAGAAGATCAAGCTCCGAATTTTGAAAACAAAATCAATTTTCTGAGTTTTATTTTCTTCATTTTCATTTGCCCAAGCCTCTTCTAATTGCAGATTCGCTCATCAAATAATATCCTTGGCCAATTAAAACCATCCAAGACATCAATAAGAGAGCTTATATTTTATTTTATTTTTAATTATTTATTTAAATAGAGTTTGATTGGATTTATTTTAATGCCAGAAATGATATTTTGATTTTATTGTTGCATTTTAATTTATTTTGATTTCTTATTGTAGGAAAACAATAGAAGACATATGGAGAAAAAGATCTCAATCAATGAGAATGCTCCAGCAATTAAAGATTGGAATTTTGAGAAAATAAAATTGGATTGGACAGATTTCTCTTCAACAAACTTTTCTCTGAAAAATTGATTTGCAAATATTATAAATTGTAAATTGCAGAATGTAATAGGGGATGCTCTCCTCTACAATTCTAGGATTCTAAAAGCACTTTTATAATAGAAATTTAAAGTTGTAGGTGGGAGGAGTGGAATCTCAAATCTAGGGATTATTGAGGTTTTTCTTCTACATTCTAAGTTATGTATAATGAACAGAGTTTGCATTATTGTAGCTCTGGTTTTGAAAGCAGAAGCTTAGACATTGTAACGGACTATTAGAGACTGGCGCTGGAGAAATGGATTCAATAATTTGTATTTCGAATACTATTATTTTAAATGCTAGTTTTATTTTATGATAACAAGAATGGTGTCAATTTACTTACATATTTGTGCACTTTTGTCAGGATGGGTAATTTGCTTCTATTTTATGTTGTTATTTATCTCTACTCTTGTGGGCTGAATTCTAATTTTTGAGTAACTATTTACTCATAAATATGTCTTTTAATATTGGATGAATAAATAGTGATATGTTGTGAACTTCTTCCGCATATTATTGTTTAATAATTCAAGTTACTGATTAAATGATCAATATCATTTTGTGAACTTCTTCCTGAGTGTTGTTGATTGATTATTTCAGTTAAAAGGTCTCAATAGGATGTGTTTGGTATCCATAATGTCAGTTAATTGAACTACTTCATTAACTTGATATTCATTATAAACAAGACATTTAAATTTCAATATTTTAAATATCTGCTCTTGGTTGGGTTAGATCTATATCTGCCTAATTGAGATAGGATTAAGATAGTTTATTTTGCTTGCATCTTAGGACAAGTTTGCATTTAGAATAATTTTTGCATTCTTTTAAGTCCTCTTCCCAAAGAGGCAAACTTTAGTAGTGGATTGGTTGAGCCCTAAATCAGCTTAAGAATCACTTTCTTGCCCGATCAGCAAGAAGGTTGACCTGATGTCTCTTTTCCATTAGTGAATGAAAGTCATATTTAAAGCCATTGGACATTGAGAGAAGGTAACTGGACCTAGTTGAACCAATCGGAACCACCATTCCAAATGGAAAAGGAGCTGCTTTAAGGTCGGAACCGGGTGGTCATCCCCCATGTTGCAGCAATTTTCGAGGCTTCAACATTTTGGCGCTAGAAGGAGGGCCTGAAACTTGTTGCCTCTTAGAGTCTTTTCAATTTTAATATTTTATTTAATCAAGATGGCTTCTCTTAAACTTCCAATTTGGAGTTGTATCCATGGGCGTGCATCTTCCAATACTCCACCCAAAGTGTTAAGACTCGTGTCTCAGGTAAAGTTTAATGGTGAGAAAAATTCTTTTGTTTTTAATCATGTCTTCCAATTTATTCAAAATGTTTCAAATTATGATTTTCAAGGAATTGATGAAGGCATCTTATGCAGACTTTTTACTCTCACATTTGTGGCAAAAGCCAGAAACTAGTGTAGAACTCTTCCAATTCCCTCAATTCACAGCTGAGATCAATTTGTTACAATTTTCATTTGTAAATTTGACCGCTATGATTATGATCAGGTATATGATGAGACTGAGTATCTACGAAAAGAAAATGAGTCTGTTAGACATTTTAATATTCGATTTCATTTGAATTGTTTAAAATTTAATGTCAAAGATAAACCTATGAAAGAAGAATCACTATATTTGTTTGATTATATTTGTTCTCTCCCTCCCATTCCCAATCCATATGAAATTAGTTCAAGCTTTGTTCCATCCCCTTCCAACATAAATGAGAATTCCAATTTGGATGTGCAAATAAATTGTGATGAAGAGGTTTCACAAAGCTTGGAAAATATTTCTAATCAAATGCAAGAAGACAACAACAACAATTTTGGAGAAAAAAACGCATTGGAATTTGAAAGTTACTCTGCTTTAAATTCAGAAAATCAGATTGCAAATCAGCAAGTGCAAGCAACAATCAAAGTAAATAATAGCATGCAAACTGTTGTACAAATTTCTAAATCTTTCCATGATGAGCAAATGTCTAAATCAGAGTAGCAAATCAATCTTCTTCAAAAAAGCATGAGTACGCAAAGGAATGATCTGCAATCTAAAATTTACAATGAGCATAATGCACAAGAGTTCTCAAACCGAGACATTTTTAATTGCATTATTTCATATTCACATTTTTCTCTTTATCCTGATATTTTTAATGATGGTAATTTTTCCCCTCTTGGTGATAATGATGTTTTTGAAATTAAAGAGGATTATTTAAACGAATTACCAATAAATTTTTATCAAGATAGAGAAACAATAATTGATCATTCTTTTGCCATTTATGAACATGAAATTCTTGTTCCTCCTTGTTTGGATATATTCGATGAGATTGAAAGGAATTCTAGAGAATATTGTGAAGTCATTTATGATAATTACTCTGACATTGAGGATGTTTATTTCTATTTTTCTCAAGAGAATCCTCATGATAAAATTCAAATAACATCTAAGAATGAGAAACATTTCAATTTATAAATTATTACAACTAATCTTCATTCTAAAGCAACAAATTATCTTCATGATTTCACTATTCGAGAAAATATTCCAATTTATGATTCATATCATGATCAAGCTTTCATTATTGTTCATAATCATAACTCTTTTTCTAATTCACAAGTTGGAATTGGAAATTACTCAAATTCCATAATTTTGGCCAATCCTTGTGAAAAAACAAATTATTTCAAAACGATCCCAATTGTGTTGTAACATTAGTTGTACAAATAATGATTTCATTTTATTTTTGTTTCCTCACTTATTTTGTATAAAATCATATTTATTTTCATATTTTGTTTTTTAGATTTTTGATACATTACGCTGGCATATTGAGCACTTTACCATCAAACATTCAATTGATACATTGCCCTGTTGGAAAATTGAAGTTTTATATTATAATCGAGAGCATCAAAAACTATTTCAATTTCAATTTCAATCAATGCTAATGTTTTATCAAAAGCTTCTATCTTCTCTAAGGCAATATCAACAGGAGAATGTATTTTTACAATCTGGCTAGCAATCCAATTTAATTAATAATTTTCCATTTTATTCGAAAGATTTCCATTCATTTTTCATTATCTTATTTGAAAATTATTTGGAAATTTTTACTTTAAGGAAGATTGTTAATAGTTTAACATTTGTACATAACATTAACAAATTTTTCCAGGCCTTTGAATATAAAAGTTCATATCCACAATCTGTCATGTTATCTCTTCATTTGAATATTTCCCAATCCTTAATAGAAATCCATCCAGATTTCTATGATCCAATTGATATTCAATTGGAAAGGAAATCTCAAGAGAAAGAGATTTTAATTAAGTTGCTAACAATAACTGTGCATTCTATTTACAGAATTATTTTTCTTAGTTCAATTAAATTTGTATTTTTATTACTAACATTTGAACTGTACATATATGCAGGAATAAAAATGAGAGAATGGTTACACTAGAAATATGACTATACCTAATCATCTTCATGTATATGGTTAGAATAGGAGTAGAATTAATTTTGTTTGTTTGTTTTATGTAATTAATTTATTTTTAATAGTTCTGCAGATTAAAAATAAAAGAAGCAATCAGCCCTTCTCATATCATATACATGTTCAAGGAAATATTTACCTCTCATCAGAAAATTTCTAATTCTTCCTTCCCATTTTTAAATCAAAATCTACTGCAACAATACTTCTACCCATGAATACATCTCTGCCTATTTTGGAATAATGTATTGACAGAATTTAATTGAGTATGCACCTGGCACACATTTAAATCTGTGTTGATATTCTCCACGACTAGTGGCTTTATCCCATTCGGACCTTTAGTTTATTATTTGATGCTACAATACGCATCATAGTCATTTACTAAAGGCATTATTGAACATTCACTATAACAATACAGATTCTTCTCAAGTTATTCGGAATAAGTAGAGGTAATAAATTGTTGTTTCAATTCAAAAGAGAAAACTAATATTTATTTCTTGTAAATTTTATATTTCCTGAACATAAATAAACAGATTTTATTTAGGCTGATTGCACATTCCAATCTGAAATAAATAATGAGATGATTTTGAACAAAGTTAGAATTTTGATAAATCGAAAGAAGAATTTGAAGATTCATGAGGTAAAATCTACAGACAATTTCCTTCCAGGTATGCATTTACAAGTTCATTTTCATCTATTACTAATTTATCTTTTCTTTAGTTTATTTTTTATTTTTGTTATGTTTTATTTACGGTGTTTCATTTGTTTTCAAAACTTGAAGTAAGCATCAAACCCATTTCAAATTTGCAACAGGTTCAGGGAAATTTTATTTGTGATTCATTAGAATTTGAGAATGTTTTAATTTTGCTTTCATTCATCATTTCAATTTGATTTTCATATTGTTGATACTACGATGAATACATATTCGCAATACTACCATTCCACTCATCTTCGTCAATAATTTCATTCTGATACCACATCATCCACTTCACAACCATTTGTAGCGAAATACTTCATCGGAAGTAGTTTTTAGCATTTTTGATAACAAATTGTTCATAAAATATCTTCGACGTATTACCTCGTTCATATGTCATATCGCATTTCACATATCGAAGGTTTGCAGTTGAATATACTTCCATTATCATGAATCGTCGATCTCCGATAAACGATTTTACCGATATTGCGATGACCACATAATTCCGAACCCGATATGAAATTCAAATCAAGTTTATAAAATATCGCGTCCACTCAATCGCAATAATGGTAGGGGTATAATTTTATGGGGCCGATATCTCAGATCCGATATGTTATTAAATTTTCATCATAAAATTATCGGGTCCACTCTTCATTGCATATCAGCGTATCAATAATTGTTACCTCATGTGCTTAAGATCGTTGATCGCCAATTAGACACGTCATCCATCGCATCGCCGATATCGCAATTGCTTCATCACATTTTTATTTATACTCACATCACAATTTGGAATCTATGATGTGCATTATGCGATGTGGGAAGCACAATGTAAATATTCCCTTATCGCCGATATAATATTTCTTCAATGATGTGATCGCTCCATCTCATCGCACTGTTGGAAATACTGAGAGGGGGGGTGAATCAGTATTTCTTTTTCCCACTATTGTTTTACCAGTTAAAACATATATATTCAGAACACAATATGAACAGCAAGAATAAATGCTTTTATTAATATAACTGTGCAGTAAAATAAATACAATATATAGATGGTCACAATCGGTTGCCAAGCTCCAACTTGGACTTTGATGAGGCTCCAACCTCCAGAGCACAACTCTATTTTCCCAAGACACCAATCTTGGACTTAAGAGCACCAACTCCCAAGGACTTCAATTCTTCCTGCTTTTGAGGCACTAACCCCAAGGACTCCAATCCAATCTCACTTCTGAGGCACCAGCCTCAAGAACTCCCATCCTTCTCACTTTTAAGGCTCCAACCCCAAGGACTCCAATCCTTCTGCTCTCAGAACTATTCTCTATTGAGTTCTGTCTATTTACAGCTTCACTGTAGTCTCCAAACTACAGTATCAATGACAACCATGTCTTCTTATGGATAAGTCTTCACAGCTCTGCACACTGCCCGCGCATAGTCTCCAATAGCCTTTTCTGTTGTTGCTGCCTCTATAACCTCCGCTGCTTCTGCAACCTCTACAGCCTCTGCTGCTTTTACTACCTCATACTCTGGTTCTTCACCCCCACAGCAGCTCCAACAGTGTTCAACAGCCGCAGCAGTGTTCACTAGCAAATTCAAACAATGCTCCACCACCTCTGCTGCTTCTGCTACCTCATATTCTGGTTTGTTTTCAACAACCATCACACACATGCAGTCCTCTATTTACTGTTTTATGCATACCTGTCTTTGTCCATTTGTTTCCTCTTTCTCGCTGGCTCTTCGGCTTCCTTCTCGCCTGCTTCAACTTCCTCACTTGTTGGCTTGTTTGTTGCTGTAGCTTCCTCTGTCCATTCGTTTTCACAGGACACGTTGAATCAATGAGCAAGGATCGAGTTATCCGTAGAGCACACAAGTTCAAAAACTTGTAACGGCGTTGCTTTGCCAATAATTGTGGGCATACACAGGGATGGCATTTTTTATCGGACAACCACATCCTTATCATAATCATAATCGCCATGATTTGGTTTCTCAAGCTATCGAGATTGTTCCTTACAGTACTTTTGCCTCCATACTTAAGAATCGGAGCCACCCTTTTATCACCGCTTTTATGTCTATCGAAAGCTTTCCTTAGGCTATGTGCCTTCTATAAACCTTGGACTTACTTAGAATCAGAGCCACCTTTTTATCGGCGCTTTTAATCACCCATCGAAATCCACCGCCCAACCGCGTGTTAACTATCGGGCTAAGCTTTAAAGCCCCACGGAAATGCACATATACAAATATATGGCCAACACTATAAAACCCCGCGGTCACATATATTTTAATACACGGGAACCCATGTAATTCTGCTCAATATGAAAATTCGCGGATTTCAAATCTTATCCGCCCGCCTTTACAATTATCGGTGGGTCCGGATTTCGGCGATCCCAATTAATCCCTTAACTCCGACCTTCGATGCCCTTGCGGACCCGATATGCCGATTACATCCCTTCCTAAAATGACTTCGGGTCCGGGATGTCGGGGTTATCGCGGCCTCTTGCGATGCGATAGTTCTGTGGACCCGATGGCCCTCTATACTCTGCTTCTTAATGATTTCGGGTCCGGCTTTTCGGCAGGTTCGCATCGGCAGTTTTGTAATACAAAGGGTCTGCGGACCTGACGCACCTTTAGGCTTTGTTTTATAATATTTCGGCTCCAATTATCGGCGATGTCACATATCGCTTCCCCTGATCCTTCGACTCGATCGCTTTGATATGCCAATTGCCGATTAGATCTCCGCCGTCCATTATTCCTTCAGATCGGACGGTCAGCGCTAAGTCGCATATCGCGTCCACTGCATTGTTGCTCTGTTCTCCGACAAGGAATGCGGACCCGACACCTCCTTATACTCCTTCCTAACTTAATTTCGGCTCCGGGTTCTTCAGCGATTTCGCTGATCGCTACCTCTGAAATGATACAAGTCCTCCGCGGACCTGATATGCTTTCTATTTTTCTTGGTAAGAGTTTCGGCTCCGGATTTCGGAGCTTGCACGTTGAAACAGTTCCGACAACTCCAAGCGACTTTCGCCGATGCGATAAGGATTCTCTACTCCTCTGCGATTTCATCTGGACCGTTGATCTGGAAGATCAAACGGCTCCTATGTATTCTCCCGCTTTGATGAAAGTTTGGCTTTAAACACAACTATATATATATATATGAAGTATTGTCTTCGATATGGCTCCTCTGCTCTGACACTCCTTCGATATGGCTCCTCTTGCTCCGATATATGTGTATGCTCCCGATATCTATTATCTGCGGCATATATGGCTATATTACAAGCAGTGTTCCTATTGCTCTGATATGACTCTCCGATAGCTGTTCTACTCCCGATAGTCTCCTGATAACTCTGTCTGCTTCCTCTATGGCTCCGATAGCTCTGTTTACTCCTCTGTTGCTCCGATGGCTGTGTCCTCCGCTCCTTCTTTATGCTCTTTTGATCGGTCTCTGTGTGCTCCTCTTTTTTGGCATATATATGTGACATATACATATATATGGCTCCTCTTGGTTCCTCTTGGTCCATCTGCTCTTCTCGGTCCGTCTCCTCTTGGCTCCTCTTGTTCCATCTGCTCCTCTCTGATATGCCTGTTTTGGCATATGTATATATGTATGTGGCTCCTCCTACAGCTCCTTTTAGTCATGTCCAATGTGGCTCCTCTGGCTTCTCGTCTCCATCTACTCCTCTGGCTTGGCAGTGTCTTTCAAAGACCTCCGTGCATATAAGTCTGTTTCCGCATACATACATATATATATATATATATATATATATATATATATATATATATATATATATATATATATATATATATATATATATATATATATATATATATATATATATATATATATATGGCTCCGCTATACTGATGGCCTTTGCTCCTGTCTCTTCATGAATCTGCTCTGCATCCCCTTGGCTTCATGTCATCCTCTAGTATCCAGAATATTTCCATATTGACATCAATGACAACCTAGTTCAACAATCTCCCCCTTTGTTATTGATGGCAATATTCTTCTTCTCTCCCCCTTTGACATCAATGGCAAAGGAGTGCTCTGGGACTCCCCCTATCAAACTGCTTCTGTTCTTCATGAAGATAGAAGGATTGATGCTTTATTATCTTCATGTCTCAGAACTGCTTTATCATGGCTTCAACAATGCTTTAGGATGCTCTACTTTAATGCTTTCATTCAGATTTCAAATGGCCATACACAGGTATCCAAGTCCAGGCTTTCATGCTCAATCCATATTGATGTCTCCATAGGCAGAATTGAGAGACCTTCATAGTTCGAATCAAGATAGAAACTGCTACTGAGATTGTCTTTCTTCAGATCTGAGTTTATTTGTGTCTTTGTGCTTCCCCTTAAGTTACTGCCATCTAGTATTCAATCATCATTGCATTTAGACAAAAATGTGAGGAGTTGTGCCTTGCTGTTGCTATATTCCTTAAGTGATCTGTATCAGTTTCAGTTATGCTTGACTACATAACATTCTCCTTCCTATGATCCATCTTTTCCTTGCGTTCTTGTACATATCTCTGCAGATTCAACTATCCAATCTGTGACTGCCTTTTGAATACAATTGCTGATCTGCATCCTTTTACAGTGCTTCAGTTTGTTATATGCTGCTAGCTGCTCTTACTTCAAACTCCATTCCAGATGTATCTATTTGTTTGAAGACTGCCTCTATCAGTGTCCAGAATTTATCTGTTCTCACATTAAATTCTTGAGTTAAGACATAAGCTTCCATGATAATAGCACCATGGTTTTTTGCCCTATTTCTTTAACAACAGTCCAAAGAATGGTTACAGGATCATATGCTTCAACGGAATTCTCCTGAGACATGATCTTCATCAAAGAATGATTGTTAATATAGCTCAATAAGGATTTCATAGGGACCCTTTCACTAATAGCTTCAGCAATAATGAACAAGAATTACATGCTCCCCCTAACTGTATGCATCACCTCTTTTGCGCAGAGTCTTCTCATAAAATGCTTAGATTGGCTAGAGAGCTTAAGGGACTTTCGGACTGTATTTCCTTCCTTCTCCATACTTGTGTAACTTTCTTCTTTTAAATGGTTCTAGCTTGTGTAAGAGCCCATGTTAATTTACAATCACGTGCCATGTGACCAATGTTATGACACTTGAAGCATTCTACATTGTTCATGAATAAGAACTCATGATTTCTTCCTGTAAACTTATTTCTTGGAGGTTGTCGGAGACTATAGCATCTATTTCTGTGAGATGGTTGGGGACCATAACATCTATCTTTATGATATAATTTACAGTCTTTTGCCATATGACCAAAGTTTGAACAGGAATAACAATAACCAAAAAATGAACTTTGGTACCTGGGAGATGGAGGTTTCTTTGATGTACTTCTGAAGCCTTGCTGCCTTGAGATCCTTTGATGATAACCATTGCCTCTCACATCTTTGTCATCATCTATATTTCTTCTTGGAGCGGGTTTTCTTCTTGGAGCAGGATTTCTTCTATTGTAGCCTTGATTTTTCTCCTTGCCTTTGCTGGAGCTGGGAGCATCACCATTTCTTTCTGGCTTCTTCACATCTCTTTTGTTTAAAGCATGTTCATTCTTGTTTGAGGATTCACCTAAATATCCGAGACCTGATTTATCAGATGGACATCTGTGATAGCTGAGCATGTCATCCAAGGCCTGAGAGCTCTTCATGATTTTGTTCATCCCTTCAACCTTTTTCCTGAGGAGGACAATCTCTTCTTCCAATCTTTCACACTCATTATTCTTCTTTGCAAGTTTTTCCTCGGTTTCTTCCTTGCTACGAGTATCTTCAGCTGCTACTATTTTAAGGGAGATGATATCTGACTTCATTTTGAAGATTTCTTCATTTTTTGCTTGACTGCACTCCATTCTCTTCTCAGCTCCTTGTGCCTGTTTCCTGGCTTCTTGTAATTGAGACTTAAGGGAGGAGACCTCTACTTTGTACTGACCAATCTCTTCTTCAAGTTTGTTCACGCTCTTGTGATTTAGTTCAAGTTGACTTGACAAGGTATCTTCCCGCTTCTTTGCTTTATGATATTCCTTCTTAAGCTTGGCAAGCTCTTCATCCCTTTCTTGTAATTGAAGCTTGATGAGATCAACTTTCTTCCTTGTTTGATCTTGGTCACCAACTGGAGCTATCTTCTTAAGTGCCTCATTTTCTTTTTTCAAATTATTATTCTCTTCCATGACAGTCATAAGTTGAGCAAGGAGTTCTTCTACGAAGTCTTTTTCATTCTCTTCATTTTTTTGGTCTGCTACAGTCTTGATGTCATCATTCTTATTTTCAGCTTCTAAGATGGGTTCTGGATTTCCTTCTAGATTTCCATTATCTTCTTGATTGATGTTCATGGTCAATGCTCCTTTTAAGTGAAGGTCATGAAGTTTGTCCCATATACCCTTTGCTAATGAACATTTTCCTATATTGTTCTTTACAGAATCAGGTAGCCCATTCAAGATTGCCTTTACTGCTTTTGCATTGTACTCCTTGGATTTTTCATCCATACTGTTGTCATCAATCACAGATTTCCAGATTTCAAAGCCTTGAGTCTTTAAGAAATTCCTCATTCTTACTTCCCATATATTAAAGTTCCCATTGAGCCTTGGAGCCTCCTCAAATTCATTGTCTTCTATTTTAGTAGTAGAGGGAGACACATCCTTAGGAGGATTGGAGACTTTCTTCCTTGATCTCGCCATTTGTGTTCTAAGAGTCAACCTTCAAGTTGTTAAGCTTTGAATGAAGGAACTTGGCTCTGATACCAATTGTTGGAAATACTGAGAGGGGGGGTGAATCAGTATTTCTTTTTCCCACTATTGTTTTACCAGTTAAAACATATATATTCAGAACACAATATGAACAGCAATAATAAATGCTTTTATTAATATAACTGTGCAGTAAAATAAATACGATATATAGATGGTCAAAATCAGTTGCCAAGCTCCAAATTGGACTTTGGTGAGGCTCCAACCTCCAGAGCACCAACTCTATTTTCCCAAGACACCAATCTTGGACTTAAGAGCACCAACTCCCAAGGACTTCAATCCTTCTTGCTTTTGAGGCACTAACCCCAAGGACTCCAATCCAATCTCACTTCTGAGGCACCAGCCTCAAGGACTCCCATCCTTCTCACTTTTAAGGCTCCAACCCCAAGGACTCCAATCCTTCTGCTCTCAGAACTCTTCTCTGCTGAGTTCTGTCTATTTACAGCTTCACTGTAGTCTCCAAACTACAGTATCAATGACAACCATGTCTTCTTATGGATGAGTCTTCACAGCTCTGCACACTGCCCGCGCATAGTCTCCAATAGCCTTTTTTGCTGCTGTTGCCTCTATAACCTCCGCTGCTTCTACGGCCTCTACAGCCTCTGCTGCTTTTACTACCTCACACTCTGGTTCTTCACCCCCACAGCAGCTCCAACAGTGTTCAACAGCCGCAACAATGTTCACTAGAAAATTCAAACAATGCTCCACCACCTCTGCTGCTTCTGCTACCTCATATTCTAGTTTGTTTTCAACAACCATCACACACATGCAGTCCTCTATTTACTGTTTTATGCATACCTGTCTTTGTCCATTCGTTTCCTCTTTCTCGCTGGCTCTTCGGCTTCCTTCTCGCCTGCTTCAGCTTCCTCACTTGTTGGCTTGTTTGTCGTTGTAGCTTCCTCTGTCCATTCGTTTTCACAGGACACGTTGAATCAATGAGCAAGGATCGAGTCATCCATAGAGAACACAAGTTCAAAAACTTGTAACAACGTTGCTTTGCCAATAATTGTGGGCATACACAGGGATGGCATTTTTTATCGGACAGCCACATCCTTATCATAATCATAATCGCCATGATTTGGTTTCTCAAGCTATCGGGACTGTTCCTTACAGTATTTTTGCCTCCATAATTAAGAATCGGAGCCACCCTTTAATCACCGCTTTTATGTCTATCGAAAGCTTTCCTTAGGCTATGTGCCTTCTATAAACCTTGGACTTACTTAGAATCAGAGCCACCTTTTTATCAGCGCTTTTAATCACCCATCGGAAGCCACCGCCCAACCGCGTGTTAACTATCAGGCTAAGTTGTAAAGCCCCACGGAAATGCACATATATAAATATATGGCCAACACTATAAAACTCCGCGGTCACATATATTTTAATACACGAGAACCCATGTAATTCTGCTCAATATGAACATTCGCGGATTTCAAATCTTATCCGCTCGCCTTTATAATTATCGGCGGGTCCGGATATCGGCGATCCCAATTAATCCCTTAACTCCGACCTCTGACGCCCTTGTGGACCCGATATGCCGATTACATCCCTTCCTAAAATGACTTCGGGTCCGGGATGTCGGGGTTATCACGGCCTCTTGCGATGCGATAGTTCTGCGGACCCGACGGCCCTCTATACTCTGCTTCTTAATGATTTCGGGTCCGGCCTTTCGGCAGGTTCACATCGGCAGTTTTGTAATACAAAGGGTCTGCGGACCGGATGCACCTTTAGGCTCTGTTTTATAATATTTCGGCTCCAATTATTGGCGATGTCACATATCGCTTCCCCCAATGCTTCCGACGCGATCGCTCCGATATGCCAATTTCCGATTAGATCTCCGCTGTCCATTATTCCTTCAGATCGAACGGTCAGCGCTAAGTCACATATCGTGCCCACTGCACTGTTGCTCCATTCTCTGATAAGGAACGCGGACCCGACACCTCCTTATACTCCTTCCTAACTTAATTTCGGCTCCGGGTTCTTCGAAGATTTCGCTGATCGCTACCTCCAAAATGATACAAGTCCTCCGCGGACCCGATATGCTTTCTATTTTGCTTGATAAGAGTTTCGGCTCCGGATTTTGGAGCTTGCACCTTGAAACAGTTCCGACAACTCCAAGCGACTTTCACCGATGCGATAAGGATTCTCTGCTCCTCTACAATTTCATCTGGACCGTTGATCTGGCAGATCAAATGGCTCCTATGTATTCTCCCGCTTTGATGAAAGTTTGGCTTTAAACACAACTATCTATATATGAAGTATTGTCTTCGATATGGCTCCTCTGCTCTGACACTTCTTCGATATGGCTCCTCTTGCTCCGATATATGTGTATGCTCCCGATATCTATTATCTGTGGCATATATGGCTATGTTACAAGCAGCGTTCCTCTTGCTCTGATATGGCTCTCCGATAGCTGTTCTGCTCCCGATAGGCTCCTAATAACTCTGTCTGCTTCCTCTATGGCTCCGATAGCTCTGTTTACTCCTCTGTTGCTCCGATGGCTGTGTCGTCCGCTCTTTCTCTATGATCTTTTGATCGGTCTCTGTGTTCTCCTCTTCTTTGGCATATATATGTGACATATACATATATATGGCTCCTCTTGTTTTCTCTTGGTCCATCTGCTCTTCTCGATCCGTCTCCTCTTGGCTCCTCTTGTTCCATCTGCTCCTCTCTGATATGCCTGTTTTGGCATATGTATATATGTATGTGGCTCCTCCTGCAGCTCCTTTTAGTCATGTCCAATGTGGCTCCTCTGGCTTCTCGTCTCCATCTACTCCTCTGGCTTGGCAGTGTCTTTCAAAGACCTCCTTGCATATAAGTCTGTTTCCGCATATATATATATATATATATATATATATATGGCTCGGCTATACTGATGGCCTTTGCTCCTGTCTCTTCATGAATCTGCTTTGCATCCCCTTGGCTTCATGTCATCCTCTAGTATCCAGAATATTGCCATATTGACATCAATGACAACCTAGTTCAACACGCACATCTTCTCATTACATGTTTTCATATCGGCAATTTGCCACTGAAATCTCCGATGTGATAGTTTCCAATGCATGCCTTTGAGCCATTAACATTTAATCGATATATGGCATAGCAACAAAGTTGAATTCTTGCAAATTAAACTTGAAGCATAGTGAAGAAACATGTGATGTGAACCATCTGATATGGTGATGTGTTATTTTAAAAGCGAGCTTGGGTAACCACCATGGTAAGAAAGCAGTTGATGACAAATTTGCAACATATTCAAATCATTTCGATTTTTCATATATTTCATTTTTAAATATATAATTCCATAATTAAAAAAAGAAACTCAAGACCTCTCTATCTTCACATTTGAATTTCATTATCTTGGATTTGGTGTTAATTCTGAACAATTTATAAAATAATGGAATTTATATGAAACTTATAATAGTTTGAGAATATTCATTTCTGCAAATTCTCGTTCTCATTTTTTATGCACTGGTTTTATTTTCAATTTCCTTGAATACTAAGCATTCCATTTTTACATTTTACTGCTTGCTTTAGTTTAAATAAAATAAATAATGATTTTGGGTTATAGGATTTTGGTTAATTTTTCTTCTTCATGTTTTAATGTTAACTAAAAGAAGAAGTCAATCAGTATTGGAGAAACTGATACCTTTTAGGTAAGATCAAATGCAATTATCCAATGGTAAGATCCATGTACCCACTTTCATTAATTTCCATTTCATTACTCTAATTTTATTTTTAAAGTATGCTGATATAAAAAATTTGTTTTGTAGTTCTCCATTTGAAGCTTTCAATCCTCCGACGGATCATATTTTCGAAGTCCTATACTCTTCTCTTGGCTTTATTTCAATAATCAGCGATAATCTTCATCGAAATAGCTACACTAAAAAGTTTCTGAACTTTTAGTTTGTTTCTTTAAGCATTCTTTTTATTAGAAAATGATTAAGATGATGCTTTGAAACAAGAAGATTGATATCAGACAGAAAATTTTCATTGTGGCTAAATTTTATCATCACTGCTATCCAAAAAACCTAAAACACTTTCAACTCTGCAATGTATGATTTTTCTAAATCTCGACATAAGAAGGAATGATTACGCGATTATTTTCTATTCTTCATATTGTTGAGACATTCGTATAAACATTCTTGTTTGAATTTATCTTACGAAATTTGAATTTTCCTTTCCACCTTTAAATTTCTTCATTTTTTTTTGTTTCTTTCTTATTTTAGCATAAGAATTATTTTCCTTTGGTTTTCAATTTTGATTTTGGTGACTTTGCCATGATTTATATGAAAGACCTACTAGTTACATAACAATGGTCAGCATACATGGAGAAAAATTGTTAATAGTCACCTATTGGCTTTTTCTTAAATCTCTTAATAAAGTTTGATTTTCTTATTATAAAGGTAGACATACTTAAGGAAGATATTACCAATTAAGAGAAGTTGGCAAAGTATCATAAAATCTTGAGAAATTCATTTTATCATCAAAATTGTAATCATTTTGAGATTTCAAAATTTTATTAAGATCTTTCAAAATTTTATTATTAATCAAGAAAAGTTAATTTTAACCAAATAAAGACACTTTATACCAAATCACCTTTAACTCTGAAATTGTCATTCTTAACTCTTAATAAGCCAATGGTTCTCCCCGTTTCAAGGAGTCTTGTTTTTCTAGAGCATAATCTAAAAATATATTAAACTTAAAAGATAAGAGGTCTTATCATGAGTCTGCTTACCATGATCATACGGGAAAAATAGGTTGACATTACCAACACTACTAAACTAACCAGGGTAATGGCTTATGATTGCAAACAATTATAAGACAAGGGGTCTCATCACAAGCCAACTTGTTCAGTCCAATTATAACCAGTGAATGGCATTGTCAACTATTTGGCCACCAAACCAGAACAATGGCTTTTAAGATTTATAACAAAAAATAAAAAAATAAAAAATAAAATAATACATATATAAATGGATTTATATCTAGGTCAATAATTTTTAAAGAGATGGGATTCTGAATCATTGATGATTAAAAGGTAACCCTGTCGAGACTATAGATGTTTGCTGGCAGCAGTGGCTCTACCTGTAAAAAATGAATATATTTTAAAAGCTAAGCTGTAAAGTGACCCTTGCTTTATCTCTACAACTAATTAAGGACTAATATAGAGTTTTGAAATATTTTAATTTATGATGAATTTTAAGAAAAATTCTAGTTAGATGATTCTTGTTTTTATTCAGACTAATGAACCTAGTCAAGCATTTCAAAAAAAAAAAAATTCTCTTCTTTAATTATTTTTACTTTGATTTTAAGAAAATTTTATCAAACAGAGATAACTGGTTCTTCTCCCGTGTGTCGCCATTGTTGTGGTAAAAACACAATCCCCCCATTATTGATGTACTCACTTCAAATAATGGGGACCCTTTCTATAAAAATTTTGGCTAAACACCTTTTAGGATTTTTATTTAGTTGATTATCCTATGTGATTGTTAATTTTTTATTTTCTTTGGATTTTTGTTTTGATTGCTTTGTTAAAATCAATTTTTCATAAGCTTCCCATTGATATTTGTTTCGCCTCATTTGGTCAACTAGTTCGTAAACAACACTCCTTTGAAGTCTGATCATTTATGTTGCCTCGGTTAAAAATGCATAAAATGTAAATATTTCATTTCATAAATAAATTAGTCAATAATGCATTTATTTTAAATATTAACCCCTAGTTAGTTCTCACTAATATTTTTTATTTTTACTTATACAGCCAAATCATGAAACATTGGGATTTCAGTAATTTACTTCAATTTTCAAATTAATTACTAATCTAAAAAAAAAAAAACCTAGAATATCAAAGTGGCTGTAGTTTAATTTTTATTTTTATTAAAGTGACTATAGTTTAAATAGAAAAATACCACCCCAAACAAATCCCACTTAATTTCATTTTATAACTTAAACAAATCCCATTAAGCTTCAATCTGAAATAAAATAAATAATAAAAAATTTACCATACGATCACGTTCATCGCAAATTGCACTTTAAAAAATTCATAACGATTCAAGTTTAAACCTTTTAAAAGAATCTGCGAAATAATGTTTTCATGCGATGCGACATTACGACATCACATATCGCATATCGCAATTTTAACAAGCTCCTCAACTTAAACATTAAAGGATTTGCGATTGGAAAATGTGATGTGTTAAAAGATTTTAATACAAAGTTTTTTTACCACTTATGCCTCTTGTACCTCCACCTCACTCACCCTCACGTCACACTCACCTCACATTCCACTCACCATATTCCTCCATAAACTCACGTGGATTGATTTCAATGGTTTGTTTTATGAATTAATGAGTTTGGATTGATTTCAATGGTCTGTTTTATGGATTTTGGGTTTGGATTGATTCCAATGGTTTGTAAATTAATTTTTATATTTTTTATATTATAATTATAATGTTTATTATAATTTGAATTATAATATCAATTATATTTAAATTAACTTTTTCAAATCATTTGTATATTAATTTAATTTTGTAACTTAGTTAATTTCTAAATTAGATGATAATTAATTAGAATTAATTGTATATATTAGTTAGTTAATAATTAATTTAGAATTAATTATTAGATAATTAGAATCTAATTTAGGATTGGATTTTTAATTAAATTTCTGATTTTATCCCAGCAACAGAAATTCCAGAATTCTGGCAGTTTTGACCCGTCAACTTTGGAAGTTCATAGATTGAGTTATATTTGGCCAAATGAGGCCCAGAACGGCTCATTGGAAAGATAAAATCAAGGAGAACATTTCTGAGGAGGTTTCATTAATAGATTTAGTCATTTATTGGTTCGAAAATCAAGCAGAAGATCAAGCTCTGAATTTTGAAAACAAAATCAATTTTCTGATTTTTATTTTCTTCATTTTCATTCACCCAAGCCTCTTCTAATTGCAGATCCGCTCATCAAATAATATCCTTGGCCAATTAAAACCATCCCAGGCATCAATATGAGAGCTTATATTTTATTTTATTTTTAATTATTTATTTAAATAGAGTTTGATTGGATTTATTTTAATGCCAGAAATGATATTTTGATTTTATTGTTGCATTTTAATTTATTTTGATTTCTTCTTACAGGAAAACAGTAGAAGAGATATGGGGAAAAAATCTCAATCAATGAGAATGCTCTAGCAATTAAAGATTGGAATTTTGAGCAAATAAAATTGGATTGGGCAGATTTCTCTTCAACAAACTTTCCTCTCAAGAATTCCTTTGCAAATATTATAAGTTGTAGATTGCATAATGTAATAGGGGATGTTCTCCTCTGCAATTCTGGAATTCTAAAAGCACTTTTGTAACAGGGATTTAGAGTTGTAGGAGGGAGGAATGGAATCTCAGATCTGGGGATTATTGAGGTTTTTCTTCTACATTCTAAGTTATGTATAATGAACAAAGTTTGCACTATTGTAGCTCTAGTTTTGAAAGCAGAAGCTTAGGCATTGTAAAGGACTATTAGAGACCGAAGCTGGAGAAATGGATTCAATAAATTGGTATTTCGAATACTATTATTTTAAATGCTGGTTTTATTTTATGATAACAAGAATGGTGTCAATTTACTTACATATTTGTGCACTTTTGTCGGTATGGGTGATTTGCTTCTATTTTATGTCGTTATTTATCTCTGCTCTTATGGGCTGAATTTTGATTTTTGAGTAACTATTTACTCATAAATCTGTCTTTTAATATTGGATAAATAAATAGTGATATGCTGTGAACTTGTTCCGCATATTATTGTTTAATAATTCAAGTTGCTGATTAAATGATCAATATCATTTTGTGAACTTCTTCCTGAGTGTTGTTGATTGATTATTTCAATTAAAAGGTCTCAATAGGATGTGGTTGGTATCCATAATGTCAGTTAATTGGACTAATTTATTAACCTGATATTCATTATAAACAAGACATTTAAATTTCAATATTTTAAATATTTGCTCTTGGTTGGATTAGATCTATATCTGCCTAATTGAGCTAGGATTAAGATAGTTTCTTTTGCTTGCATCTTAGGACAAGTTTGCATTTAGAATAATTTCTACATTCTTTTAAGTCCTCTTCCCAAAGAGGCAAACTTTAGTAGTGGATTGGCTGAGCCCTAAATCAGCTTAAGGATCACTTTCTTACCTGATCAGCAAGAAGGTTGATCTGATGTCTCTTTTCCATTGGTGAATGAAAATCATATTTTAAAGCCATTAGAGATTGAGAGAAGGTAACTGGACCTAGTTGAACCAGTCGGAACCACCATTCCAAATGGAAAAGGAGCTGCTTTAAGGTCCAGACCAGGTGGTCATCCCCCATGTTGTTGCAATGATTTTCGAGGCTTCAACAGTATGATACAGATTGTTTTTTTGTTTTGATTATTGTTAAGCTTGGCTGGGCTAGAGGGTATAAAGCTAAATTCTTGATATCACTCCCTCTTGCTACAGTCATGCTACCTTGTCGACAGCCAATGTAAGCGTCAGTAGTTGCTAGCCAAGGTCTACCTAGAATTAAAGGGTGTCCATCTAGTCGGTTTTTGGGATTAATAATCACAAAGTCTATAGGGTATTCCCAAGAGTCTACAGATACCATTATATCATGTAGTGTGCCTTCTGGTCTAACTACTACTCGGTCATCCAATTCTAATAAGGTTGTGGTTGGATCTAATGATGTAATGCCAAGCTTTTAACAAGTGGTGGTTGTTAAAATATTGGTTGCAGCTCCTAAATCAACTAAGGAATTTGGGAAGGAGCATCCATTGATTTGCACCGTAACTATAGGATTCCCGGTGTTAGTGTCGGTCTTGAAAGCCCTCCATCAGTGATCAAAGCTCTTTGCATTTGCATTAGTAGGTGTCTCATCAGTGTCAAATTTTGCATCCCATTAGGCATGCCATAACCCTGATGGAGGAGCTGGTCTATTTATACCCCTCTTTGCTTTGCTGGATCAGGTCATATCAGTCATTAAGTTTATCAATCTTGTCTTGATTTGTCTTGAGGTCAAAGTCCTAGGTCTAGGGTTTTGGTCATTTATCTCTGCAAGGTCATGTCTTTGGAAATCCATGAGTACTCAGCAAGCCAGAGGGAGGATTGCAAACATGTTTCTCCGATATTTTTATCTTGTACAGTGAACTTTCACCTTGGATTTAAAAACTCTGTTTTTAAAGCCAAGGTCATCTTCTCAGTTTTTGTAAATAAGTGATGAAATTTCAAAAGTCTTCAGCGGACAAATTGCAACCCTGGTCCCCTTGCCAAGATCCCTCAGATGATCTACCTACAAAAAGAATCAAGTCAAAGCACTCAAATAAGTCAAAATCAGGATAAAAGAAACCAAAAATCAGTGTTATAAAGTGTCAAAAGGAAAACATTAGAAAGTGGGTTTATGAATGAAATTTTTTCAAATGAAATCCATAAAAGCCTAAATTCCCTCCTTTCACTCTCATTGTGCATCCTAATGCTTGCAAGAGAGGTTTGAGAGAGCGATTGTGAGAAAGGAGCAACGGCAGAGCAATTTCGGGCAACAGAGAGGTGCGCGACCCGTTGAAGGTGGTGCGCGACCTGTTGGGTGTGCGCGACCCGTCAGAGGGTCTCCCACCATTCAGAAAAACAACGGGCGCGACCCGTTGAAGGTGGTGCGCGACCCGTTGAACCGCCTTGCTGCAAACTTCAAACAAATTACCTCAAAGTCCTTCCAAGCTATCAATTTTCTCGAGGTAGGTGCTCTAAACATGGATTAATTGCTGGTTATGATGGTGGGTGTCATGAACATGTTAAAATGATTAAAATTTTGCAAGTGGAACTCCTTATATGGCTGCAATGTTAATGAGCAAATGGTGCTAGGGTTTATGTTGTTTCAAGTTATTTTTCCCTTTGGTTTGTTTCCCTCCTTTCCCTTTCACTCACACTTATATGTTCATCTATTTTCCCATAGTATTTTACAAATAAAATGCAAATCTTTCCCCATCCCTAAATACTAAAAATGAAAACCCTACCCTTCTCCCAAAGCATCAAAAAACAAAATTCAAAACCCTAGTTTCCCCCACCATATGCATGTGTAAATAAAACAAGAATGTTGGTAAATATGTCAGCATGTTGTGTGTATGGTTTCCCTATTTCCCCTATTAATGCATGTAAGCATATTCCCATGTTCACTTTCATACATGTGTTTTCTATATACAATGATCTTTGCAAACGATTTCCCAATTATAAATATGTATTCCTATATGCATAATGATTTGCAAAATTTCCCTTAAAAATTCCCTGTTATATTTATATATTCCCATTCCTTGTTAAAAGATCCCTCCCCTGACATTTCCCTCATGTCTTTTTCCCCTTGAAACAGCATAGAGTTCAACACTTTTTGCAGGCAGAGACAGCAGTTCAGTTTGTCCACTTTGCTCCTAAACCATGTCAGAAACCGAAACTTATGAGCAAAGTGATGACCATTCATCATCTACAGAGGTTGAGGTACATAGGAGGCCTCGTAGGGGAGGTAAGGGTGGACATCATAAGCGAGAGGAGCCCACCTCTTTGGCAGAATTACAGGCTTGTCCCATGGCAGTGACTTGTTTTCAGTACATGTCTTGTTATCAGTTTTGTGAGAGGATCTCCCGGATTCAACATCACAGAGAGTTGGCCCGCCTCTTTGTTTTACATTTGCATGATGGACATGTCAATCTAGCAGGGGTAGAATTCACATTGACACCCGAGGTGATCTCACATGCTACAGGGATACCGAATGTTGGTGAGGTGTGGCCTAAGCGCAAGTTGCTAGATATTGTTCACTTTGAGCCTTATGTTCGGCCATGATTCTTGAGACATTTAGCGGGTGTTTTTCCATTCAGATTTCTCCGGAGCGAGTATGCTCCCATCATGAGGCTTATTATGCACTATTTTACCTGTGAGGGCAGATTTTCATAGGTGTACTCATATCACATTCACCTCTTGATGCACTTCACCCGAGTGAGGATGATGAACATCCCGGTTTTCTTCTTTCAGAACATTCAGAAGATGGTGCCCATGTTGCAGAGGAAGACCCCGGCCCAGCAGTACAGGAGCTTATGTCATTATGGTTTGATTCAGCTCATAGTCTTGCATCAGTTGACACAGCAGGGTATCTCATAGGAGGATTTTATCTCTCGTGAGTTTTTCACAGTGCCACCCCAGCCACATCATGAGGTCATTCATGAGGAGGGAGGACCATCTCAGCAGCCTGATATTCTGGTCACCCGACATGCCAGCTCTACACCTTTGGTCACCTATCAGAAAGGCCCAAGGGCCTTATTTGCAGCAGCCAGGCGAGTACTATCTCCACAGCAGGTGGAAGGGGTCTCGCCTTCATCATCAGCACAGCGAGTGTTATCTCCACATCAGGTGGAAGGGGCCTCGCTTTCTTCACCAGCACAGGTACCACAGAGGGGAAAATAGCCCATGATTCATGAGGGTCCATCAGGAGTCCCCGACACCGAGGTCATTGATCTTGAGGCCAGTTCTCCTAGCCGAGAGGCAAAGGAGATCATTCAGCATCTGAGAGCTGAAAATGATGTTTTGCAGAAGAAACTTGAGGGTGCCCAATGGACTATCACTTACTTGGAGCAGCGGAACAAACAGTTAGAGGAGGAGAAAGCACTTGATGAGTTATGGAGGATTCGTAGTGACCGATTCTTGAACCGAAGAAGACCCAGTGATCCATTGCCTGCTGACCGAGAGTCAATGCTCATTCAGGTGAATGCATACTTAGAGAGGCTGTTGGCTAAGGCCAACCAAGAGAAAAAGCTGCTGAGAAATATGAAAAATCATTATTGGGCAAGGATGCATGTATGCAAAGCCAAAATGAAAGTTTTTCAAAGGAGGTTGACCGAGGCTCAAAAACAGAGAAAGAATCCAAATCCCCTCCGTATCTTGGCTGAGGCTTCACTCAAGGATCATGGAACTCATTAGCCTAGCCACAGCTCAAATCCCAAAAAATTCTGAAAATTTTGAGTAATTTTGGCAATTTTTGGAAATTTACAGGTTTTGGCTCCTCAACGGGTCTCACCCCCGGTGAGACCCTTTGTCATGGCAGCTCCTTTTTGCAAAAACTCAACATTTCTAGATTTTTCATGCAAAGTTACATATGCCTATGGATGGACTTGAGTTTTTATGGAGTTTTGGGCCTCCAGAAGGTCAAAATACATGCAAAATTTGACTTTCTGCCCCTTTTTTGAGTTGCAGAAACCAGTCTTGGGAGAATTAAGTTTTGACAGAGCAAATGACCTCCAAATTCAAAAATTCTAGTTGGGTTGGAAAGTCGACTCACAGACCTTTCCAACGATTCTGCACCCAATTCTGACACCTGCAAGTGCCTCAAACAGAGCTCCCAATGTGCGCGACCCGTTGAGCAGATTTTGCCAGAATTGACTTGTTCAGCCCAGAAAACGCAGATTTGACTCTTTTCGACTTTTTGAGGTTAATGATGGTCCTCTTGGATGTAATTGTGACACTTTTTAGATACTTTTACTCTTGTTTAACACTTCTAGAAGATTCATTTATGTAAAGGGTAAAAATTGAATGTATGAACTGATTTCCAAGTTTATAGAGGCAAGTTGTTTTGACTGCCTATTTTGTAGTGCTTAGTTTAGAAGTGGTTCAAACAGCTCCTAGGATAGTGAGCTCGACCCATGGAGGCAGGGAAAGAGGTTAGATCATCTATATTATGTACTTTCTTGCTCATTTTCATGGTTGGACTCTTGAGGGAGAAGCTATCATTGTATTATTTCACTTGTATCTCTGCAATTTTTGGCTAAGGAAGACCAGGGTTTTGCAGTCATCTTTGGGATTCTTGTGGACTCATGTGTTGATGGTGTGTTTCTCAATGTTCTTGTAAGCTTTGTTATGTGATTCATTTCCTTTCTCTACTGCTGCACATTAAACAAATGAAGTGTTAAAGTATGAATTCATGCTAGCCATGCTCTGCTTTTAAATTTGTTTAATTTCAATGTTTTCTACTGTCTAAAGGGAATTCAAAGTCATTGTTTGCTCTCTTTAGCTCCTCATCTTTCATTCCTGATCATCCATCTCACTTTAAGGCATCAATACTGTTTCCTACCTTGCCCCAAGGAACCCCCTGCAGAAACTGTGTCCAATCCCTGCACCCAAAATTGCAATTCCTCAATTTGCCACCAAAAACTCAAAAAACCCCAAATCAACCTCTTTAATCAGTTTAATAGCCTAATATCAGTGTTACCTTATTGGTCATCTCATCTATTGAAGATTTTACCGAGATAGACCGGAGAGAGCCTTCTCCTGCCCTGTAGGGCTAGCTACGAGGCTAAATGGTTTGATGTAGCCTTGAGGTTTACCTTTCTCAGCCTGAGGTGAAATTTCAAGCGCTAACATACTGGCGACCATACTGGGGAGAACAAATTGTTTGTGGATTGATGTGTTTATTTCATAGGTCTTAGACGGAGCCTGAAGTTATGCCAGGTAGCCTTCGAAAACGCTCTTGTTTTACATCAGCGCAAGTAAATAAATGCTGCTTCAGTCAATCTCCGTGAGCTTGTGAATATAGCGCTTCATTGACATCCTATCCCAGTGTAATTGTTAACTCTAAGCCGTGGATGATAGGTTGAGAGTTTTCACAGGCTGTATGCTTTTTCTTTCCTAGTCATTTTGAGAAAACATGTTGGCTACAGATCCTAAACCCATTTTCAGATCTCATTCATGCCCAGCTATTTTTGATTATCTTAAAGATTTAGATTTTGACGAAAGCTTTGAGTTGTCTTTGTTTAAAGCTAAATCTGAAAGTGCGCTTGATTCTCTAGTTCTTGACCCTGATTTTGCAGCTGCTATTGAGTTTGAGAGACATAATAAATTGGTTGAAAATTTCATCCTAAGACATCTTCAGTCACGTATTCAAGCTACTACCCTTGCTGATTTTGTTGAGAATATTTCTGATCACATTGGATCAACTATCACGGCTCACGAAGAATCTTACCCTCCTTATGTTTCAGTTTCACCTATAATTACCTATCTCGAATCAACAGTTGGTTCTCCTCCTTCTTCTCCTACACCTCCGACTCCCCCAACTCCACAGACTACACCTCCTCTTGTTATAATCCCTGCTATCACAGCTCCTCCTCCTCATACCCATCCTACTCCCCCTCCGAGAGCAATGGCTGCCCGGTTTGCCCCATTGGTTTTACCTGCAAATCTTCATGATATGCCAGCTGATTACCAAAGTAAAATCCCCATGTTTGATGGCACTCCACAAAGTATTACAGCTCAGCAACATATCGACAAGATGACCACATTTTTTGATCTATATGAGTTAGATGAAGAAGATGTCACCATGCGGCTGTTCGTGCAGACATTTGCAGGAGAAGTTAGAAAATGGTTCAGAGGATTGACAGCTAACAGCATCACTACTTTGGAAGCACTTCAGAATCAGTTTTTAGATCGGTGGGAAATCAGAAAGGATCCGCTTCAAATTAATGCCGAATACAACAACCTCAAGCGTAATCCGGGTGAGTCTGTTCAAGATTACATAATCAGATTCAATACAGTTTATAATGCTATTCCCGATGATCTGAGGCCATCTAGAAAATCAGCACTTCTTAAGTTCCCGGATGGTTTTGATCCGGAGATGGCTTATTCATTGAGAGACAGAGATCCACCTACATTGGAGGAAATGCAGAAAATTGCTGTCAGCGTTGAGGCAAATTTGAATGATAAAAGAGCGAGGATGAAGGCAGAAAAGCGAGTCACAATCAAGGAGGAAGCATCCCCATCAAATCAGGTTGTTCTCCGTGAACTTGAGCAGCTTAGAAGGACATTTGAAAAGGTTACTATTGATAAGCCGGAGCCTCAGATTCGTAATCCCAATTTCAGAGGTCAACAGCAGCAACAATATAGGATCAAGCAGCGTGAAACAAAGGCACAAGACACAGCAGTTCAGCAGCAAATGAAACCTCCTTTTCAGCAGAATTTTGTCAGCCAAGAATCTGAAGATGAAGGTGATAATGTTGGCGAGGAAAATCATTTCTTCACTCCTGATGATATGCCCACATATATTACGGAAGAAGATGAGTTGGTGAGTAATTCTGTCTTTCCCCAAGATGAGCATTATATTTTGTCAAATGATACAATACTTGAAGAAGAATCTGAAGAATATCAAAGAGAATACTTAAATGCTTTATCAACTCAGCAAGGACAGCAAAGGCAATTGAGAAGCCGAGCTATTCCTATAAATCCCGTGCAGAAAAGGAAAGACATTGCAACAAAGAATGATTCGGTTTCCTCAAAAGGTAAATATATAGTCGGTCCATCAACAACTCAAACATCATCAGCAGCAAAGATAGATTAGCCATCAAATGCACCAAAGGATAAAGCTGAAAAAAGAGATAATCCGGCAAAAGAAGGTGAGAAGCTTCCAGTTTTCAGTTTGGAGAATGAGATTGCAAAGTTGAAGATATCTATTCCTTTGATGGGGGTCATGAAGAACACCACTTACCGAGGCCAAATTTCCAAGTTGTTGAATTGTGATCCAATGCTAGATATGGTGAATGTACAAGATGATCAGCCGGAAATAATCTTTGGGCCAGCTTTACATGGTGAGTCTCCCGAAAGTGATATTCCTCCATTTTATATCAGTTTGCGTTTGCATGAGTTTGTGTTGCACAATGCCATGTTTGACTCGGGAGCTTCACATAATTTGATGCCGAAAACAATCATGGAGAAGCTGGGACTGGACATCACAAGAAAGTATCATGATTTGTATTCGTTTGATTCCAGCCGGGTAAGATGTATTAGCTTGATCAAAGACTTAGTGGTAAGTCTAGATCAAATTCCAGCAAAGAATGTTTTGATGGATGTAGTGGTGGCGGACATTCCTCCGTAGTTTGGCATGTTGCTGTCGAGATCATGGGGAGCCAAACTCAAAGGTACAATTCAGCTTGATTTTTCTTATGCAACAATTCCAGTTTTCAGTCAAATGAGGAAGTTATATCGGGAACAAAAGATGAAATACATGATCACTAGTAAGGAAAAGCCCGTAAATCATCCTGTAAATTATGTACAAACTGATTTAGAATCTTTTGTTTTGTTTGCGGAAAATTTCAATGATGTAGATAGTCAGTTAGTTCAAGTAGAAGATATACCAGACATTTCAGAAAATTTCAGGGAATTTTTGAGAAAGGAAAGTGAAGAAAGTTCTACTGTCATAAGGCCAATTGCTGAAACAAATGGGCAGCCAGCTGAGCGGGAATCAAAATCAGATTTTCAGCACTTAGAAGATGATGAGGATGGTCTTTGGACCATGGATTTTGACGGGGCAGTAGGCAGCGATGGTGCTGGTATAGGTGTGTGGATTCGAAGCCCATTCTCAGCCCAAAATCAAGTTCCAAGCAAGGTACGTGTATGTTCTTATAAATTGGCATTTGCTTGTTCAAATAATGAGGCAGAATATGAAGCTCTTATTGCTGGTCTGAAAATCCTTCAGAAGTTGAAGGCAAAGAAGATAACGGTATATGGCGACTCCGAATTAGTTATCAAGCAAGTGAAAGGTGAATTTCAGGCCAAACATCCTCGCATGAGAGCATACAGGAATGCTGTTTTGGACATTTTAAAGAGGTTTTCTGAACATACTTTGACATGTGTGCCCCGGATTCAGAATGGTGTTGCGGATGCATTGTCTAAGGCAGCGAGTAATCTGAAAATTCCCATGAATTCCAGCAATAAGTTTGAAATATATGTGAAGCATCGTCCTACAGTTCCAGATAATCAAAGGTGTTGGAAAGTTTTCCAAGATGATGAGGAGATCAAAGATTTTCTGCAAATTGAGGGAAAATTCGAAGACATTTCAATAGACACGGAAGCTGAAGGAGTAAATCAGATGGATGTGTTGCAGTTCAAGGACAATTATATTCCTAAAGGACTGATTCCTTTGGAAGAATTGTTTGATCAAGATGATGTGGCCTGCAAGCCAACTTTGAGGCCAACGGACGAAGGAGTTGAAGATGTAAATCTTGGGACAACTGCAAATCCAAAGTTGGTGAAGCTTTCAAAAGCATTGCCGCCTAAGGTAAAGCAAGAGTATACTAGATTATTGTCTCTGTATTCTAATGTTTTTGCATGGGACTATTCAGATTTGAAAACTTATGATACAAGTATCATTCAGCATACCATTCCCATAAAGCCAAATCAAAAACCTTTCCGGCAAAAGTTGAGAAGGATTAATCCTAAATTGCTGCCATTGATTGAGAAGGAAGTCAACAGGTTGTATAAGTCTGGGATCATAGTGCCAATCCGGTTTTCTGATTGGATCTCAAACTTGGTGCCCATGAGGAAGAAAACCGATGAGATTCGCTTGTGTATAGACTTTAGAAATCTGAACAAGGTGTCATTAAAGGACAATTATCCGCTGCCCAAGATGGACCACATATTGCAGCGGGTTGTGGGGGCATCTAGAATGTCATTGCTCGATGTTTACTCCGGATATAATCAGATTTTGGTGCACGAAGATGACCGTGACAAGACAGCATTTACTACTCCATGGGGTACATTTCATTATGCCAAGATGCCGTTTGGATTGAAGAATGCGGGTGCCACATTTCAGCGTGCAATGGACATGGCCTTTGCAAATGAGAAAGATGTCTTTTTAGTTGTTTATCTTGATGATCTGACCGTGTTTTCTAAATCAGATGAAGAGCATTTGTTTCATTTGACTAAGGTGTTTCAAAAATGCAGAAAATATGGCATCTCATTGAATCCGAAAAAGAGTCTTTTTGCTATGAGCGAAGGCAAGCTGCTGGGCCATATCATTTCTAAAGACGGCATTCATATAGATCCTGCACGAGTGAAAGCAATTCAGCAAGTGGAGCAGCCCCGTAGCAAGAAAGAAATTCAGTCCTTCAATGGTAAATTGAATTTTCTGCGTCGTTTCATCCCCAATCTTGCTGAACACCTTAGAGAGATAACAAATATGCTAAAGAAGGACAACGAGCTCAAATGGACCGAAGAGGCGGTGAAATCTTTTAATTTGATAAAGGTAATCTTATCTTCAGCCCCAACTTTGATAAGCCCGAATTATACACAGGATTTCATTTTGTTTTCATTCGCCTATGAGCATACATTGGCAGCCGTGTTAATGCAAAAGAGAGATGGAGTTGAGAGGCCCATAGCTTTTTTCAGCCGCATCATAAGAGATGGAGCGCTGAATTATAATATCATTGAGAAGCAAGCATTGGCACTGATCAAAGCTTTGAAAGATTTCTGGGTTTACATATTGAATTCTCATATTTTAGCATATGTTCCTAATGCAGCTGTGAAGGATGTTTTAGTACAAACGGAACCGGAAGGAAGAAGGGGTAAGTGGATCGCTGCACTATTAGAATATGATGTAGAAATTAAGCCTACCAAGTTGGTTAGAGGTCAAGGTCTAGCTAAGTTGATGGCTGAAGCAAACCTTCACGTCCTTGATATCAATTTGATTGCTGCCTTGTCCGATGAAGATGAAGAAAATTCAGTTCTACAGGTGTCCGATATCTTTGTGTCTTCTCCTTGGTATGCTGATATAGTTTATGTGCTTCAAAACTTATCTTCACCTCCTGGAATGCCTAGAAACAAAGCTAGAACGTTGAAGCTAAAGGCTGCCAAATTTTGCATTATCAAATCTGCACTTTATTGGAAAGATCTCGGTGGCATCTTGCTGAACTATTTGGTCGAAGAGGAAGCTAAGACAACAGTAGATGATTTCCATAAAGGTGACTGTGGGGGTCACTTATTTTCGGAAGACCACGGCTAATAAGATCTTGAGAGCTGGTTTCTATTGGCCTTCTTTATTTTCTGATGTGTATAAAGCGGTAAAGAACTGCCATGAATGTCAAATTTTTCAAGGAAAACAGAAATTACAGCCATTTCCTCTCAAGCCGGTGGAAATCAGTGCACCATTTCAGCAGTGGGGTTTGGATTTTATTGGCGAAATCCACCCAGCATCTTCCGGGCCGCATCGATGGATCTTGACCGCCACAGATTACTTCACAAAGTGGATAGAAGCCATTCCTACCCGACAAGCCACGGATTCGGTAATTATTTATTTTCTTGAAAATAATATCTTGTCACGTTTCGGCTGTCCACAAAAGTTGATTACAGACAATGCAACAACATTCAAATCGAAGAAGTTGGTTGATTTTTGCTATAAATATAACATCAGCTTGGGGCATTCAACCGCTTATCATCCGCAAGGTAATGGGCTGGCCGAATCTTCAAACAAATCTCTAGTGAACATTATAAAGAAATTGCTGGAAATAAATAAGAAGAGCTGGCATAAGAAGTTAATAAATGCATTATGGGCTGATCGGGTAAGTCAAAAGAAGTCAATTGGTATGTCACCTTTTGAACTGTTTTATGGAGTTGATGCAGTGTTTCCTACTTCACTTAGTGTCCCAGTAGCCAAGTTGTTTCAAGAAGCTAGTGGTGAGGAGGATCCTATGCAACGATGGATCAGTCAAATGATTCATTTACAGCAGACACGAGAAGAGGTTCACCAGAATTCCCTTAAGTTGCAGGAGCGCATAAAGAAAATCTATGACAAAAAGGCCAAAGCAGATGAGTTTTAGATTGATGATGTTGTGTTACGGTGGGATGCCCGCAATGAAGATAAAGGGAAGCATGGAAAATTTGACAACTTATGGAAGGGTCCTTACAAAATTGCAGCATATCGTGGTCCAAATGCTTTTCTTCTCAAAGAAATGAACGGTGATGAATGTCTTGGTGGGTCGGTGAATGGTCGGCTGCTCAAAAGGTATCATGTCTGAGCATTTTCTGCTCTAATCACTCTCATTGTAAATACCATTCCATTTTCTTTCTGCAGCAAGTGTGAAGCTAATTTCCCATCTTCAGTTTGGGGCCCGCGGCGAAGGCTATAACTCTGAAAATGGTGATTAGTTGGTGTGAGTTTTACAAGTTGTTTCATGCCAGTTCATTTTCTGCATAGAGTAAGTGAGTTAGTGTCCAAGTTAGTCTAGAATTTCAGTCAATTGTCCAAGTCAAATGACGTTGTTTTCAAGTTGGTCACATGTAAATAAGTTGACTCCATTGCCCAATGAAAAAAGTACTGGTCTGCTCTCCCAGAGGTCTGAGGTTCTTGGTACCTCCAAGGAGCTACCATCCCCATTGGAGCCAATGTTAGTCTCGGTCTTGAAAGCCCTCCATCAGTGATCAAAGCTCTTTGCATTTGCATTAGCAGGTGTCTCATCAGTGTCAAATTTTGCATCCCGTTAGGCATGCCATAACCCTGATGGAGGAGCTGGTCTATTTATACCCCTCTTAGCTTTGCTGGATCAGGTCATATCAGTCATTAAGTTTATCAAGTTTGTCTTGATTTATCTTGAGGTCAAAGTCCTAGGTCTAGGGTTTTGGTCATTTATCTCTGCAAGGTCATGTCTTTGGAAATCCATGAGTACTCAGCAAGCCAGAGGGAGGATTGCAAACATGTTTCTCCGATATTTTTATCTTGTACAGTGAACTTTCACCTTGGATTTAAAAACTCTGTTTTTAAAGCCAAGGTCATTTTCTCAGTTTTTGTAAATAAGTGATGAAATTTCAAAAGTCTTCAGCGGACAAATTGCAACCCTGGTCCCCTTGCCAAGATCCCTCAGATGATCTACCTGCAAAAAGAATCAAGTCAAAGCACTCAAATAAGTCAAAATCAGGATAAAAGAAACCAAAAATCAGTGTTATAAAGTGTCAAAAGGAAAACATTAGAAAGTGGGTTTATGAATGAAATTTTTTCAAATGAAATCCATAAAAGCCTAAATTCCCTCCTTTCACTCTCATTGTGCATCCTAATGCTTGCAAGAGAGGTTTGAGAGAGCGATTGTGAGAAAGGAGCAACGGCAGAGCAATTTCGGGCAGCAGAGAGGTGCACGACCCGTTGAAGGTGGTGCGCGACCTGTTGGGTGTGCGCGACCCGTCAGAGGGTCTCCCACCGTTCAGAAAAACAATGGGTGCGACCCGTCAGAGGGGCGCGACCCGTTGAAGGTGGTGCGCGACCCGTTGAACCGCCTTGCTGCAAACTTTAAACAAATTACCTAAAACTCCTTCCAAGCTATCAATTTGCTCGAGGTAGGTGCTCTAAACATGGACTAATTGCTGGTTATTATGGTGGGTGTCATGAACATGTTAAAATGATTAAAATTTTGCAAGTGGAACTCCTTATATGGCTGCAATTTTAATGAGCAAATGGTGCTGGGGTTTATGTTGTTTCAAGTTATTTTTCCCTTTGGTTTGTTTCCCTCCTTCCCTTTCACTCACACTTATATGTTCATCTCTTTTCCCATAGTATTTTACAAATAAAATGCAAATCTTTCCCCATCCCTAATCACTAAAAATGAAAACCCTACCCTTCTCCCAAAGCATCAAAAAACAAAATTCAAAACCCTAGTTTCCCCCACCATATGCATGTGTAAATAAAACAAGAATGTTGGTAAATATTTCAGCATGTTGTGTGTATGGTTTCCCTATTTCCCCTATTAATGCATGTAAGCATATTCCCATGTTCACTTTCATACATGTGTTTTCTATATACAATGATCTTTGCAAACGATTTCCCAATTATAAATATGTATTCCTATATGCATAATGATTTGCAACATTTCCCTTAAAAATTCCCTGTTATATTTATATATTCCCATTCCTTGTTAAAAGATCCCTCCCCTGACATTTCCCTCATGTCTTTTTCCCCTTGAAACAGCATAGAGTTCAGCACTTTTTGCAGGCAGAGACAGCAGTTTAGTTTGTCCACTTTGCTCCTAAACCATGTCAGAAACCGAAACTTATGAGCAAAGTGATGACCATTCATCATCTACAGAGGTTGAGGTACAGAGGAGGCCTCGTAGGGGAGGTAAGGGTGGACATCATAAGCGAGAGGAGCCCACCTCTTTGGCAGAATTACAGGCTTGTCCCATGGCAGTGACTTGTTTTCAGTACATGTCTTGTTATCAGTTTTGTGAGAGGATCTCCTGGATTCAACATCACAGAGAGGTGGCCCGCCTCTTTGTTTTACATTTGCATGATGGACATGTCAATCTAGCAGGGGTAGATTTCACATTGACACCCGAGGTGATCTCACATGCTACAGGGATACCGAATGTTGGTGAGGTGTGGCCTAAGCGCAAGTTGCTAGATATTGTTCACTTTGAGCCTTATGTTCGGCCATGATTCTTGAGACATTTAGCGGGTGTTTTTCCATTCAGATTTCTCCGGAGCGAGTATGCTCCCATCATGAGGCTTATTATGCACTATTTTACCTGTGAGGGCAGATTTTCACTGGTGTACTCATATCACATTCGCCTCTTGATGCACTTCACCCGAGTGAGGATGATGAACATCTCGGTTTTCTTCTTTCAGAACATTCAGAAGATGGTGCCCATGTTGCAGAGGAAGACCCCGGCCCAGCAGTACAGGAGATTATGTCATTATGGTTTGATTCAGCTCATAGTCTTGCATCAGTTGACACAGCAGGGTATCTCATGGGAGGAGTTTATCTCTCGTGAGTTTTTCACAGTGCCACCCCAGCCACATCATGAGGTCATTCATGAGGAGGGAGGACCATCTCAGCAGCCTGATATTCTGGTCACCCGACATGCCAGCTCTACACCTTTGGTCACCTATAAGAAAGGCCCAAGGGCCTTATTTGCAGCAGCCAGGCGAGTACTATCTCCACAGCAAGTGGAAGGGGTCTCGCCTTCATCATCAGCACAGCGAGTGTTATCTCCACATCAGGTGGAAGGGGCCTCGCTTTCTTCACCAGCACATGTACCACAGAGGGGAAAACAGCCCATGATTCATGAGGGTCCATCAAGAGTCCCTGACACCGAGGTCATTGATCTTGAGGCCAGTTCTCCTAGCCGAGAGGCAAAGGAGATCATTCAGCATCTGAGAGCTGAAAATGATGTTTTGCAGAAGAAAATTGAGGGTGCCCAATGGACTATCACTTACTTGGAGCAGCGGAACAAACAGATAGAGGAGGAGAAATCACTTGATGAGTTATGGAGGATTCGTAGTGACCGAGTCTTGAACCGAAGAAGACCCTGTTATAGACATTTTTGTGCCTTACAGCATAGAGCATGAAATGTCAATAATCTAAGGGATCCAAAGTCCCTAAACATGTTGTTCTTACCCTTAGAGGAACAAGGTCAGCAAACCACAGCACTGCAAATCAGTTCTCCACTGAAAAACACTCAAAAACAGGTCAATTTTGGATCAAAGCAGCTGCTCCACTGAGCATCTGCGCTGAATGTCAAAAGCTCTATGGTGTACCTGCACTGCATAGCAAGTGCAACAAAGGCTACCTGCGCTGGGCGTACTTTGACATGTGGAGGAATCTTTTCTCAATGTGCCAGTGCCCAGGAAGCTTCCAAAATGACACTTGGATCAGAAGATTCGCCTAATGATGAGTAAAGAGGTTCTAAAACTCCAAGTGGAAGGTAGAAACTCCGAGTGGACTCAAGGACTGAAGAACAACTGGAGTTGAAGAGGAAAACAAGTCACACATCAAGCTGACTTATCTTCACTCCAAAACTCTATATAAGGATCTCATCCCATGGGATCTAGAGGGCGGAATTTAGTGCGAAGAATTGTTGTTGGTTTATAGTTGTGAGCATTGGGTGATTGCTTGAGGGAGGTGAAGAAGAGATTTCTCTCCGTCGGGAAGGTGATGCTGGATTGGACCTTTCATGGTTGTATCACCGCCTGAACCTTACTTCCATATATTAATAAAGCATTTGAGGTTCTTCTATTCGCATGTGTTTCAATGATGTATTGTCTTACTTGCGTATTTGATTTATGCTAATCCTTGAATCAGTTATGAATGCATGCTTCTTGTAGTTTCCTTTCTTTGTCTTGTTTGCAGGATCTCGTGTAGCTGGGCCCGTGAAAAGACTTGGAGCTGGGAGCAAGCGGCAAATAGAGGAGATTGGATCGACCATTTGCGCAAGACATCGGTAAGTGGATCTCTTCCTTTTATCTCTTGCATGTCATAAAGAAGAAACTTTAGATAGCTTTGCTTCAACTATTGCTAAGGAACTGTCACCCTTAGAGTGGGTTAGGGTCATTCCGAGTTGGATACTTTCCCCCACAACAGACTGGCGACTCCGCTGGGGATCGTGTCTTGTCGGTAGCTTGTGTTTCTTGCTATTCATTTCTTAAACGAAAAGGGTACCGAATCGAACTGCATTCGAGTACTTCGAATGCAAAGTAGAGGGCAGCTACTCTAGCCCAGTGCTGGGCATGTTTATGATTTGAAGAGCTGATCCACAAGGACTCTTTTTAGCTCTTTGTGATAGTGTTCATCTTCCTTTAATCATCCTCTAGTGTATACTTGACTGATAGCCTCTGATTTGGCCAAAAACCATTGATTTTTGAGAAAACTGTGACCCGGAATCTGAGAGAGACGAGAGTTGTCTCTTCAGTGCAGCTGCAGCAAAGGCTACCTGCGCTGCAACGCAGGTCCCGAAGGGGCTACCTGCGCTGCATGTCAGATTGACAGTGCAGCACCTGCGCTGATCCATTTTTGCCTTAAGCAACTGGGATTCCCCACTGTTTGTTGCCCAGTTTTCAGTATTGTTTTTGCAGCCTGTTGTCAACCTGTATACCCAGCTGAAACTACTTTTCTTTGCCTTCATTCCACCTCAGTTGTATGAAGAAACCGTGATTGTTCTTATTGTATTTCTTGCTGTCATTCACAGTTTCCCATAGTGAAAGTGAACTAGTCTTGCTATGACCTCTTGGATCTAGACCTATGAGAAAGTGTCGTTGTGATTCTAAGAGCTAGTTTATTGTTGTTCATAGCTGCTTGAGCATTTGCTTTCGTTATATGGTTCGAATTTCAGTATTTCTTGTGTTGAAACGAGTGAATCTTAAGGTGTTCTTTTGATTATTGGACAAAAACTTGTTTGCTTTCGCTTGAAATCGAATTCGAAATTATACAACAGCTTTCGTTTTGTAATACATCAACATTAAGGAAGAAGAAAAGAAATACTTGCATTGTGCATGTGCATTTTGACAGTTTGCATGTCGATTTAGGAAAAGTGCATCAGTGTGTGCTCTATGATCTGTTTGAAAAGATGATGTCTTTCTTTTCCTTCAGTAGTTAAGATTTTCATAAGTTGAAAGAATTGAAAAAGCTTGCTTATCATTCTTAGACTGCATTTAGGAGTTGTATCATACATCACGTGGTGATCCATAAAGGAAAACTGCTAAGCAAGATCAACCTAAAAAGAACTGAATTTATCTAACAACACTTTGAAACATAACGAAACACAGTAGAGGTCTAGGTAGAGACGTGAACCGGCGTCGTTAAACATAGTGACTGTCGATCTCTACGAAGGTGGGTGATTCCTCCTGAGGGACGATAGCACTAATACGGACTTGTGCCCCCGCGTACCGTCGCGTATATTGGGGGACCCCTATAGGAACAAAGCCTTTATCCATAGGAAGCCGTGTCGGCCGCCCTACTGATCGCGATGCAGTGAACACAGCTTTCACGAAGATCGACCACTCGTACCGTAAAACATATTCTGTGGTTTCGCGAAAGGTTTGGCACACCCTCTGCCTAGAACTCCAGAGTAGTTTCTTTTGGCCTTTTTCAAACTCTATAACTGAAAAAGTCCATCCGAGCATTTGTCACTTCGGGCTCGTTAATACATCGAAGGAGACTAGAGTCATCTTTAGCTTTTTCTCGACTCTTAAAAAGTGAAAAAGCAAGTTGTGTCTTAAAAAGCGTCTAAAATTAATTCATTTCGAAAACACATTTTACCCTGTGCATTGTTGGTTGATCAAGTAATCCGCAACCGTGGAAGAGAGTCAATCGATGAACCATCGTTCGCGGAGGCGTACGAGTCAACCGTCTTTGTCCCCGGAATCGAAAACAACCCGGGCGAAGCGATCTCGTTCAACTGGTTCCAAATCTCCTGTCAAAGTTAGAACAAGTGTTCCGACGACATCTGAGGTTCCGGTTACTCCAAACATTTATGGGAACCCTGCCCCTATTGAAGAAGTTCAACAGCCCCAGAGGGACAGTAACACTGATCCTAGTCTGAGAGCAAATACTTGTGTTACTGAATCGGTTCCATCAGTGATCGGTTCAGAGAGTCTTGCTCCTCAAACAACTGTCGCTGCCGAAACAACCCCTTCTTCAGCACCAGAAATCTTCTACGGACCTGACGGTCTTCCTCTTCCACCCGGTCTGATCGCAATAGAAGAAATTGTAGAAGATCCGCAAGCAACTACTCCAACACATTTTGGAGCAGGGATCGCTCTACTTCCTACTGCATCAGAAGCTAGCCTATCACCCAGAGAAGTTCCTGAAGAATCACTAGGCAATCTACTGGATAGACTCAAAATGTCTGAACAACCGTCGACATCTAGGACTGTGCCAAATGACACAGCGACAGCAGAACTCCCTGCAGTCATTCCGATAATGTTCGCTGGCATACCATCTATCACTAACTCTCAATAGCTGGAGGGGGTCCCTTCGGGGGCCATGACGACAGTATGGTCTGTTCCTGTTTGTTCTCCCGGGATAATACCCGGTAACTCCTATGTTGGAACTCAACAGATTGATCCTTTCGGAAATCAGTTTGGGCAATCCGGTCCTCGAGGTGTAATAAATCCTATCGGTTCCGGACCACCACCGTATGGGGGGGAATATGCTTTTTCATTACCCCCTCCGGGAGGTTACCCATACGGGAGCTCACAACCATACTCAGGTTATACTGGAATAACTACAAGTGGTTGGATACCTATGCTACCCCAGCAACCAAGAGTTGTGTATTCTATGCAACAACAGATGCCTGTGATGAACATCCCGACGACACCAGCAATTGTGACTGTGTCGCAAGTTCAAATGATACCTGTTGCGTGTCAACCTCAGTTTTCTCAGGTTGTAATGCAACAACCCTTTGACCCTGCAACCCAACCACAATCGCCGACTGGCGGGGCGACACAAGCACAAACGGGTAACCTTACCCCTCATCTTGGCCCAGTGGTAAGCATCGCACAACAACCAATGGTATCACAACCATGGTTGGTGCAGTATCAACAACCGCAGTTCCAGCAAGTGTACCAAGGTACCGAGCAGCAGATTTTTGCGAACAATGGACAACCGTACCTACAATACGGTCAAAACCAACCACTTTACAGTGGGGTGGTCCACCAACCGTATCAATCATACCAGCATCAAATACATTATGCTGGTATGCAAAGACCAACTGCTCAGGCGATCCCTTCGTATCCTGGGTACGCTTCGCCTAATCTGAGTCAACAGCTGCCATTCGTGGCAACTCTAGAGTTACCCGATTTACATCGGTTGAAAAACGATCCGATTGCTTATGCCCCTTGGTGGCCAGCGATTCCTCACAAACTTCCCTCCGACATTCCTAAATTCAATGGAAATCCGGGCGAATACCCGTCAAATCACGTCATGACCTTTCATCTATGGTGTTCATCGAACACTCTGAACGATGATTCGATAAGACTTCGCCTCTTCCAGAGGACATTGACAGGTCCGGCGGCCAAATGGTATATAGAATTACCAAGAGCCTCTTTCGACAATTTCAGCTCCTTAGCCACGACTTTCTTAACCCATTTTCAATTACCTATCAGGTATGAAATAGGAACCGAGATACTGACCAACTTCAAACAGACGACAGCTACTCACATATCTGATCATATACATGAGTGGCGTCACCGTCGTAGGATGGTGAAAACATACGTTCCTGATCAGCTATTAGCCGAATGGTTTATAAAGTCATTACTTCCAGCTATAACGGAAGATGTGGCCAAGGGGGGAGTCATAATAGAGGAGCAAGTCATTGCTCGTGCTCAATATTTAGACTTAGTATATACTCAGTTTGGCACGCTCTACGACAAAATACCTGACACCCCTAGACCTGAATTTTCAATTCTTCCACCTCCTAAATCGAATATTTACTCCCATGCCGGAGATGGCGTGATTGGCACTGCAAGCGCGAAGTCGAAAAAGGCGTCACCTCAGAAAGCCCGTAAGACTTCAGATTGAAATGCCCATGAAGAGATTCTTGCTTCGGAAGTAAATGCCATATCAGCAGATAAAGGCAAAGAAACCAATCAACCAGGAAGCAAGAAGAAGCAAAACAAAGGGAAGAAGAAGCAACAGGATGATCCGTCACCTGAAAAAACTTCTTCGAACTCTCCTGAGAAAGGGAAAAAGAAATGGCCCTGTATGATATGTGACGAAGATCACAAGACAACATATTGTCCATACAAAGCTGAGCTCAAGAGATTCTTTAAAAGTCCAAAGAACCCAGCTGTGTTGACTGATCCATTTCCCAATCCAGGTCAAAATATGGTTGATAGTGGAAATGCTTCCCCGTCGCAAGTGCTGATGTTGTCGATCTCTAAGCAGCAAAATGATGCTTTGATTTCGACAAGGAGCAAAGATTACGGGAATCCGCAACTGTCAAATGAAAAAGGTAAAGATCAACCTAGTTGTTCAACAACGACTTCGACAGAAGTTGTCCCACCCATTATGCCAAATTAACGATAAAACCACCTAAGGGTGTAGTACACAAGTCGACGTTTAATCCTCGTGCCAGAGCGGCGCAGCATTATAACATAGTAGAAGATTTGGCTCAATCGTCGTCCGTTATGTCGACTCTAGAAGTACTACAAAATTGTCCATCCCAAAGGCAGGCATTGTTATCGGCAATAGGGGGAGTTGATCCTAAGGATTCCAATCTTGTGTCCTTTGATCACAAAGGGTATGACCCTCAGTTACCAGCTCAACTAGCTTTCCTTATTCAAGTGAAGGCCCTCAACAAAACTGTTCACAGAACAATTATTGACGAGGGGGCATCGACATGTATTATGTCAATGAGCTGCTGGAAAACGCTAGGGTCACCAACCTTGTCGAGATCTTCGACAACACTAAAGGCTTTCGACGGTAGGACATATACCCCTTACGGTATCCTAAGTAACTTGAAAGTTGAACTAGGTGGAAAAACAGTAGAGATTGATGTTGAAGTCATAGATGGAAATCTGGATTACAACATCCTACTGGGAAGACCATGGATTTATGCCATGGCAGCTGTCGTGTTGACTTATTTTAGGAAGATCGCTTTCCCGTTTGAAGGAGGGATTACGGTCGTCGACCAACAAAACTTCCTCCTTAATGGTTCACAAGTTACGGGAAGCATTCCCATGATCCATGAGAGCGACCATTCAATTCAAGATATAGGAGTAGGCCTGTTGAAAGACCCCACGATGATGGGGACTTTCTCGCTACCAAATCATATGTACATAGGAAATGTACCATTGGTGGCTACCTGCAACATGATATCTTCCACGAAGGTCGCAAAAGACAAAGTCGTCATGGATCGGGCAATGGTGTTGCACCCGAGCCCAATCGAAATATTGTAGAAATCAATGTTTCAGGCATGGGAGGCGAGCCCAAATCAATGCTCGTCAAGCGTTTGGGTAGACAGGTCAGGAGAATGTGGTACCCCTTTGGATCCTTGGTCACGAGTGCATGCAAGTGACGAAGGAATCCTACAGTCAATGTTGATTGAGGGGGCACCATGGGATGATAACCACCATCGTTCCCTTCCTCAGGAAGATACTCAAGGCGACCTATATCACCCTTCAGTATTTGAATTCCTAACAAATACTGTAAATACGGTGGATTCCGAGAGAAACCTATCCAATATAGAAGAGACTATAGCCATAAATATCTCGACCAAAACAGACATTGTAGAGAATATTTATATCGGCAAAGGTTGTTCCCCTTCAGAACAAGAAATATATAAAGCTCTTTTCCGCGAATTTAGAGATGTCTTTGCTTGGTCATATGATGAAATGCCAGGCATCGACTCGAGTATCGTTGAACATGAAATTAAGATGTATCCTGATGTCAAACCAGTAAGACAACGGCTTCGGCAGGTGCACCCCAAGAAAGCCGCTGCCATTAAGGCAAAAGTTGAAAAACTCCTCCATGCTGGTTTCGTCTACCCGGTTCCTCTAACCGATTGGGTATCGAATATTGTCCCTGTTATGAAAAAACAAGGAACAATACGAGTGTGCGTCGATTATAGGGATGTAAATCAAGCTTGTCCAAAGGACAACTACCCTACACCCTTCATCGACCAGATAATTGATGAATGCGCCAGATGTGAAATCTTTTCGTTTATGGACAGATTTTCCGGGTATAATCAAATTAATATCCGCCCACAGGACCAGTCAAAGACTGCATTTATTTGTCCGTGGGGCACATTCGCTTATCGAAAATTACCCTTTGGTTTAAAGAACGCAGGGGCGACGTTTCAGAGAGCAATGAATTATGCTTTCCATGACATCAAGAACATCGTTCAACCTTATCTCGACGATCTTCCGGCTCATTCGCAAAAGCGGACTGATCATCCGCATCATTTAAGAGCGATATTTCTACGTTGCCGACACTACAAGATAAGACTCAATCCGCACAAATGTGTGTTTTGCGTCGGTTCTGGTCGTTTACTGGGCTTTATAGTCTCCAAGGATGGGATTCGTCTCGACCCTTGCAAGGTGCAGGCAATCATTAACTTTCCTCCACCTTCGAACTTGCTTCAGATTCAGAAACTCCAAGGGAAAGCAAACTTTCTGAGGAGGTTCATTCCGAATTACGCAGAACTTGCTAAAGGTTATACCCGTCTCTTGAAAAAGGATGTACCTTTCGTCTGGGACCAGGTTGTGCAAGCTTCCTTTGATGCTCTGAAAGAAGCGCTAGTCAAAGCATCATTAATGTACGCCCCGGACTATCTAAGAGACTTTAACCTGTATCTAGCTGCAGCAGATACGACCATCGCAATGGTTTTAGTTCAAGAAGTCGACGGAATTGAACACCCTATATATTATTTAAGTAAAAACTTAAATGATACAGAAAGGAAATATTCTCATGTTGAAAAGCTAGCACTTGCTGTTGTTCAAGCGATACAAAGATTTCGGCATTATTTCCTCTTCAGGAAGACCACCGTATTGTCAGATTGCAACCCCATGACTTATATACTGTCGCGACAGTTGCTTGGGGGAAAATATTCAAAGTGGATAGCTATCCTTCAAGAGTTTGATCTGGAATTTGTGAAATCCAAATCAAAGAAAGCTTTAGTTTTCGCAGAATTATTATGCGATCTCCCATCATCGTACAACGATGAAACGTCCAAAGAATCGATCGTGGACGAAAGTTTGTTTCTGATATCAGCAAGTGATGAGTGGTATGGAGATATAATAGTTTATCTCCAAACCCAAAAGTTTCGGCCAGACACCTCTCACTCAGAAAAAAAACGCATTCGATACCAAGCAAAAGACTACATGATCGTCGGTGATACGCTTTACCGTCGTGGTGTCGATACGGTCCTGAGAAGGTGTCTAACCCATGAGGAAGCCGAAAAAGCCCTGAATGAATGTCATTCAGGCACCTGTGGGGGGCATCAATCTGGATATGCTACAGCACAAAGAATCTTACGAGCAGGATACTTCTGGCCAACCATGTTCAAAGATTGCATAACCGCAGTTAGAAGTTGCCATGCATGTCAGATTTTTGATAGCAAATCCAGAAGACCCCCCGCTCCTTTACAGCCAATAATAGTTGTGGGGCCTTTCGCCAAGTGGGGCATCGATTTCATGCAATGTAACCCCACCTCGACCGGGGGGCATGGGTATATTATAGTCGCAGTTGACTATTTTACCAAATGGGCCGAGGCGATGCCTACATTGGATAACACTGGTGAAACAGCAGCCCTATTCTTTTTTAATCATGTGGTCGCTAGATTCGGCGTGCCACAGGCCATAGTAACAGATCATGGATCGCATTTTCGCAATCACATGATGGTTGAATTAACTGCCAAACTAGGATTGTCTCACGACAGCTCTACTCCGTACTATCCGCAAGCTAACGGACAAGTTGAAGCGATCAACAAGGTCCTGAAGCGCATGCTGCAAAGGATGGTGGGGGTTCACAAAAGAAGATGGCATTTGATCCTGTACTCGGCTTTGTGGGCCTACCGAACGTCGGTAAGGAATGCCACTGGGTTCACACCGTTTCAACTGGTATATGGCCTAGAAGCAATCCTACCGATCCAGTGTGAAATTTCGTCCCTTAAACTCGCAATTGATCTCCTCCCCGGAACCTCAGAAGAAGAAGCTCGTTTCTTGGAGTTAATCCAGTTGGATGAAACCCGTCGTGATGCCGCCTTGGCCAACGAAGCCCATAAGAAACGAGTCAAAGCGCAGTTCGACAAAAATGTCAAACCCCGTGTCTTCTCGGAAGGTGATTTGGTCTTGCTTTATGACCAAGAATCCGATAAATTGGGAGCTGGGAAATTCAAGTCCTTATGGATGGGCCCTTATATTGTTAAAAGTGTGTTAGCAAAAGGTGCCTACGAGTTGGTAGATTATGACGGAATTCCACTGGCGCAACCCCGCAACGGGTTGTACCTTAAGCGTTACTATGCCTAATAGTAACCTGCATGCTTTTGTTACATTTTTGTTTTCGCTAAAGCGTTTGTTCCGGTTTAAGTAATCCACTTTTTACACTTATTGCAGATGTCAAATCCATTGGAACCATGGGTTGGATATGCCGACGGAGCGAGTCGTAGTTCGAGGAACCTATCCTCAGCAGCATGGGCCATTTTTAACCCAAGCGGCGAGTTAATGAGTTTCAAGGGGGTATGTATTGGTCAATCAACAAATAATATCGCTGAGTATAGCACGTTGATAGAGCTCCTCTCTGATGCCATCACCCATGGCATACGCCGGCTAGTCGTCAGGCTAGACTCACAGCTCGTGGTACTACAGCTAAAAGGTACCTACTCTGTCCGAAATCCAGCTATTTATCGCAAGTTCCTAAGAGTTAAAATCTTGGAAAGACAGTTTGATTTTATCCAATATCAACACATTTCCAGAAACTTAAACACATTAACCGACTCATTAGCAAACTATGTGTTAGATAGACATTTGCAAATTTGATAAAAAGAGAAGCATCATCGATGTTTCATACATGGATCACATAAAAACTGGGATAAACCCCGAAAATAAAAAATATATATAACTGTTTACGGTTTACATATAATGTTCTGTAACCAAGACAAAATCGGTCATACGACCCCAAAACTCAAAAATGGTTGGGGGGCACCCTAGCCTAGTGATGCTCGTGATAACATGCCACGGCCTGTGCGATCATGCGCAGAAGACGAGACCATCGTCTAGGAACACCAGCAGTATGTCGCTGCAATCGCAGAGGCAACTCGTCAATCCGTACATCCGGAATCCCAAAGGTAAGACCCTCGACCTGTTCCTGCACAGCTGCAAGAGTCTCGGCCAAGTCAAGGTCACGGAGAATAGCTCTCCCTGGAGCCTCCCCTGCTGGGGCAGCGGCCGGAACTCTCGGACGAACTGCTGGACGGACGGGGCCCACATCTGCATGCACACATGAGTTTGATTAGAGTCTTGATAGAGTAAAGCACAAGAACATTATAAATAAAAAACAGTAAACAGTGATAAGGTCAAAATATTTACCAAGATCACCCCACTGCTCGCCATCCGGTAGTACCAAATCCGGATCACCTCGGAAATCCATGCCAATATATGGATACTCGGAAAAAGCCATATCCTGCCGCTCGAACCACCTAAAGAAGGCATCAGTAAAAGTAATCTGAGATTGACCTGCATGTCTAGCCATGTGGTCGACCCACCTCTGCATGCGTGGCTCAGTAGGAGATGGCAAGTCGAGGACAATGTACTGAGGTTGCATCAGGGGTATCTTCTCCAAAGCGAAGGCAGTCAAAACTGAACCAAAGCCAAAATTCTTCAGTTTCCTGTCCTTTACTTTGGTCAACTGGTTTTTCATCTGAACCAGTACTGCATCACACCAGTTAAAAACTTTCGGCTGAAGACACTCCAGGGCGTGCTGCACATATGACCTGTTGGCAACATGAGGGGATGCACTGCCGGCCATCCTACAAATCGTGTACAGAATAGACCTGAGAGACCTGTCAGTGACATCACGGATAGAAACCTTGCCGTCTCTGCTCGGCTGGGATCCCTCCCTACAATACTGACGGATATAATCTTTCACGGAATCGCTCCCTCAGGCCGAACCGGACAAGGAAATGGGGGCACCCCGCCTTGACAACCCAGTCAAGAAGTAAATGTCCACTATGGTCAAAGGGATGGACTTGCCCCTAATCTGGAACACTTGGTTAACAGGATCCCAAGCATCAAGCAGGTACTGCAGTAAACGTATCTGTGCCCTCATGCTGGATATGCGGAAGAATTTTAGCAAGCCAGAGTTCCGCAACGCGCTCACGGTAACAGGATCATGGAGGGCAAGCATGTCCTCCTCTTCATGCTCTCGTTCTCGCCACGTAAGAGTCATTCTGCTCCAATAAACTCTACAAAACAAACAAGAGGAGGAGTGAGATCCCTGACTGAGTAAAGAAAATGGCAAAAATCTCATGAAAAAACATGCAACCAAAAAGTTTTCTGCGCCCAACGCAGGTTAGACCAAACTGCCTTTGAAAATGAGAACCCCCAATGCAGGTTTCGATATAGGGCACCTGCGCTGATGGCAGAGCGCCTTAGAGAAACCCCAGGGGCTCATGGGGGCAGGAAAACAAGCATAAAACTGAGAAATAAGACCATGAAAAGATAGAGCTAGGGTTTAGCTCCTACCTGGTGGAAACGGCACTGAAAATCGTCCACAGAATCTCCCGAAATCAGCTGGTGAAAAATCGAGGGGAAGAGGTACCTCCAAAGCTCCAACAAACCAAATGCACATGAAATGGTAAAATGAGAGGTAAAAACATCTTTTAAATTGCTTTTTACGTAGTTCAAAGTGAAATATTAGTATTTTTACTTCATGTTATCCGTTTCTAACAAGTTTGTTGCAGCAAATTGATGAAAACAGTACTATCTCTGGAAAAGAAAAACTAGTCATGGTAAAATATGAATTTGACTTTATCAAACGAGCAGTTTTGGCAAAGTTCATGCTCGTTAAAAAATAAACGCAAGATCCGAGCAGTTTTAATGCGGAAATTCATGCTCGTTAAAAAATAAACATAAGCAAGTGAGCAGGCTTCCCCTAGAGTTCAAGCTCATCCAGAAAAAATGAACCGGTAAATAACCATTTGAGACCGTAAATTCATCAGCCATAAAAGCCTTGGTCGTGTTTGTGCACCGTCACCTCCACTTTTCATTTGGCCGATCATTCACATCCACTTGATTGTTTACCTATTTTGAGGAACAGCTGCGAAGAGTGATCCCACCTAGCCATCCTTGTAATACTGCCGTGATTGGAAAATTCCAACCTGTACCTGGAATCTGCTGCTATCCCTATTTATCACTCGTTCCTCAAAATACGAGTCTTCTTTGAGCTCTTTTCACTGACTCGAAAAAAATGAAAAGTTTGCCGAGTTTTGGCCTTCCAGCTCGTTAAAAGGACCGGAAGAGCTATCCCTCCTCTAGATTTTAATCTTTTTGGACCTGAGGGATTATTGCACAAAAAGATCGAGCGCTTGTCTAGATCGGCTCGATAAAGCTATCGAACATTCATCCCTTCTGTATTGTTTTATACTTTTTCGGACTTAAGGGATTAGATGACGAAAAAGGACCCCTGGAGTCCACTTTATGTACCCTTTTTCAGACTCTCTAAAAATGAAAAGGACCGAGTTGTCTTTGTCGCTGGGCTCGTTAAAAATATTAGATAGCGACAAACTTGTCTTTAGACGAGAACGAGTTTCCCTATCGTTAGGCTCGTTAAAACATAGCGATGGGCTTGCCCGAAGGGCAGGTTATAGAACAAGCATATGTTATCCTCCTCAAGCTTGACAAAAATAAAGAGGTACTGGTCAGAAATGACTGGGGAAAAATTGGGAGAACCTCAAAGCTTAATGGTAGCAAGTCGCTCTTGAACATGACACTTTTGCCTCCGTAAATATCGGGTTGGGTTATTATCATTCACCGGTCCCTTCACCATGGTCTCGCCATACCATCCATACATGGGGTAATGCTACCTATCCATCACATCAGTGTCGTTATATGTTCAAGAGAGGTCATTCAGAAAGTGTCAACCGGGTCCCATCCACTACCGTACATCATCTTTCATCCTTCCATGACCGCCACCCTGAATCATATTTCACAGATCGTTTTCACCGCCATCACTAGCTCCGTTCCGTGTCACTGATGTGGGATTCATTAAGGCCCTCCTTTGACGGATCACTTCTTGTCGACATCAGCTCATTATCCAAGAAGTTGGTCTAGGAACACCCCCTCAGTACTTTGAAGCTTGCATGCCTCAATGGCAAGTTTCTCACTCCCGGCGATGGGTATACATTAATGACCTTCGACCAGGAGACTTTGCGTGGTGTTCGACGTCAGATCCTATATTCACACCACGTGAATTGTGCTGCAGTACCTTGAGGGTCATCATCATTATCAGTGATTCCTCTCGCGCTTGTTAACAGTTTACATTATTGACTGGTAATCAAGCGATGTCTTTCCATGTTCGACTTCAAGAAATTCTCACATGGATCGACTTGTACTAAAGTGAAGATCGGACAAGTTTGAAGACCCTGGATCTAGTTTCATCCATCCGGGCTGCGATATATATTCAAGAGATAAAAACATAGAACTGTGCAGCAGATGATCATCCTACTAAAAGGATGATAATTAAAAGCAGAGAATTATCAGTCTATTATCAGACGATCGTCTGTTTATGTGCAGCAAATGTATTTATAAAGCTGAGCATGGGAAATGCCCGCATCAGCTAGATCATGAAAAGAAAGTATGAAAAGATAATGTATTGTATTGTATTTTGTTACAGGTCACCTCCCGACGATTGAATGAACTTCGGATCCTCCTAATAAAGCATTTCACCCGATAAACGACCTCATACTTTAGGGGGCAACTGTTATAGACATTTTTGTGCCTTACAGCATAGAGCATGAAATGTCAATAATCTAAGGGATCCAAAGTCCCTAAACATGTTGTTCCTACCCTTAGAGGAACAAGGTCAGCAAACCACAGCACTGCAAATCAGTTCTCCACTGAAAAACACTCAAAAACAGGTCAATTTTGGATCAAAGCAGCTGCTCCACTGAGCATCTGCGCTGAATGTCAAAAGCTCTATGGTGTACCTGCGCTGCATAGCAAGTGCAACAAAGGCTACCTGCGCTGGGCGTACTTTGACATGTGGAGGAATCTTTTCTCAATGTGCCAGTGCCCAGGAAGCTTCCAAAATGACACTTGGATCAGAAGATTCGCCTAATGATGAGTAAAGAGGTTCTAAAACTCCAAGTGGAAGGTAGAAACTCCGAGTGGACTCAAGGACTGAAGAACAACTGGAGTTGAAGAGGACAACAAGTCACACATCAAGCTGACTTATCTTCACTCCAAAACTCTATATAAGGATCTCATCCCATGGGATCTAGAGGGCGGAATTTAGTGCGAAGAATTGCTGTTGGTTTACAGTTGTGAGCATTGGGTGATTGCTTGAGGGAGGTGAAGAAGAGATTTCTCTCCGTCGGGAAGGTGATGCTGGATTGGACCTTTCATGGTTGTATCACCGCCTGAACCTTACTTCCATATATTAATAAAGCATTTGAGGTTCTTCTATTCGCATGTGTTTCAATGATGTATTGTCTTACTTGCGTATTTGATTTATGCTAATCCTTGAATCAGTTATGAATGCATGCTTCTTGTAGTTTCCTTTCTTTGTCTTGTTTGCAGGATCTCGTGTAGCTGGGCCCGTGAAAAGACTTGGAGCTGGGAGCAAGCGGCAAATAGAGGAGATTGGATCGACCATTTGCGCAAGACATCGGTAAGTGGATCTCTTCCTTTTATCTCTTGCATGTCATAAAGAAGAAACTTTAGATAGCTTTGCTTCAGCTATTGCTAAGGAACTGTCACCCTTAGAGTGGGTTAGGGTCATTCCGAGTTGGATACTTTCCCCCACAACAGACCCGGTGATCCATTGCCTAATGACCGAGAGTCAATGCTCATTCAGGTGAATGCATACTTAGAGAGGTTGTTGGCTAAGGCCAACCAAGAGAAAAAGCTGCTGAGAAATATGAAAAATCATTATTGGGCAAGGATGCATGTATGCAAAGCCAAAATGAAAGTTTTTCAAAGGAGGTTGACCGAGGCTCAAAAACAGAGAAAGAAGCCAAATCCCCTCCGTATCTTGGCTGAGGCTTCACTCAAGGATCATGGCACTCATTAGCCTAGCCACAGCTCAAATCCCAAAAAATTCTGAAAATTTTGAGTAATTTTGGCAATTTTTGGAAATTTACAGGTTTTGGCTCCTCAACGGGTCTCACCCCCGGTGAGACCCTTTGTCATGGTAGCTCCTTTTTGCAAAAACTCAGCATTTCTAGATTTTTCATGCAAAGTTACATATTCCTATGGATGGACTTGAGTTTTTATGGAGTTTTGGGCCTCCAGAGTGTCAAAATACATGCAAAATTTGACTTTCTGCCCCTTTTTTGAGTTGTAGAAACCAGTCTTGGGAGCATTACGTTTTGACAGAGAAAATGACCTCCAAATTCAAAAATTCTAGTTGAGTTGGAAAGTAGACTCACAGACCTTTCCAACAAGCTATCGTGCACCCAATTCGGACACCTACAAGTGCCTCAAACAGAGCTCCCAATCTGCACGACCCGTCAGGCAGATGTGCGTGACCCGTTGAGCAGATTTTGCCAGAATTGACTTGTTCAGCCCAGAAAACGCAGATTTGACTCTTTTTGACTTTTTGAGGTTAATGATGGTCCTCTTGGATATAATTGTGACACTTTTTAGATACTTTTACTCTTGTTTAACACTTCTAGAAGATTCATTTATGTAAAGGGTAAAAATTGAATGTATGAACTGATTTCCAAGTTTATAGAGGCAAGTTGTTTTGACTGCCTATTTTGTAGTGCTTAGTTTAGAAGTGGTTCAAATAGCTCCTAGGATAGTGAGCTAGACCCATGGAGGCAGGTAAAGAGGTTAGATCATCTATATTATGTACTTTCTTGCTCATTTTCATGGTTGGACTCTTGAAGGAGAAGCTATCATTGTATTATTTCACTTGTATCTCTGCAATTTTTGGCTAAGGAAGACCAGGGTTTTGCAGTCATCTTTGGGATTCTTGTGGACTCATGTGTTGATGGTGTGTTTCTCAATGTTCTTGTAAGCTTTGTTATGTGATTCATTTCCTTTCTTTACTGCTACACATTAAACAAATGAAGTGTTAAAGTATGAATTCATGCTAGCCATGCTCTGCTTTTAAATTTGTTTAATTTCAATGTTTTCTACTATCTAAAGGGAATTCAAAGTCATTGTTTGCTCTCTTTAGCTCCTCATATTTCATTCCTGATCATCAATCTCACTTTAAGGCATCAATACTGTTTCCTACCTTGCCCCAAGGAACCCCCTGCAGAAACTGTGTCCAATCCCCGCACCCAAAATTGCAATTCCTCAATTTGCCACCAAAAACTCAAAAAACCCAAAATCAACCTCTTTAATCAATTTACTAGCCTAATATCAGTGTTACCTTATTGGTCATCTCATATATTGAAGATTTTACCGAGATAGACCGGAGAGAGCCTTCTCCTGCACCGTAGGGCTAGCTACGAGGCTAAATGGTTTGATGTAGCCTTGAGGTTTACCTTTCTCAGCCTGAGGTGTAATTTCAAGCGCTAACACCCGGGTCCTCATATTTTACAGGTGCTTCTCTTCCTGATAGTAAGTCAAATAGGGTGCCAACTACTTGGACAGTTGGGTTAGTTGTTATTCTCCTCTTTGGCTTTTTTATACATAGTTCTTTGATGGTTTTTGCGCAAATTGGGATATCTTAGATAGCTTAGAGGAGTGGAATTTTTTTACACAAATTTTTTAGTTCTCCCAGAAGATCAAAATCAGGATGTTATATTGAGCGAGGTATGATTAGTCGTTCTTGGAATGAAGGAGAAGAGGTGGTTGCTTGTTCATGAGTTTGTTGTCTAACCACGTTCTCTTCTTGTAGTGTTTGTTCTAAAGGTAATGAATTTTCAACTTGAGCATTTTTGTCTCCCTCTGTTTCTATTATGCGCCTAGATCTTAATTGAATGTCGTTGCACTCCCTTAACTTGGTTTCTAGTTCTGATCCATCAATTATTTGAACAGATTGAATCAATGTATTGTTGGATTTCGGGTTGGGTTGGGCTAGGAGTTGCAGTCGTAATTTGGTATGGGGATTTTGTTACAATGTATAATGTGCTTGCAGTGTAGGTTGAGGGAGAGGAATCATTCCAGCTGGCTGATTCATAGGTCTTTGCCAGTTCGACTGCCAATTTTGACTCTGCGAGGTGGAGGGTGACCATTGTGTTGGATATGCATTGTTTTGCCAAAATGGTGGACAGTAAGGAAAGTTCGGCCAATTGGTTTTATTTGTTTGATTTGGCCATGATCATATGGGAAATGGCTGTTGTGACCAGCTGGGGAAAGGAAGTTGATTCTACCACATTCCATTATATTTCTGAGCATTATACTGAGGAGACTGAAAAGAAGAGGATGGATCAACGGGCATACATGTTTGTCATGGTTGCCACTGGCGGCGTTGATTGATTAGGTAAACTAGTTTTGTTTCTTCTTATGCTTCCTTGTAAACTGCTTTCAATCCCGGGAGTGAGGGGCAACTTTCTCTGGAGTGATCTTTCGTGCAGATGGCGCAGACTTGGACTGTATCCAATGGGCACTCTTTGTGGTTGTGTTTCTTTCTGCATCTAGGGCAGAATATTGCCAAATTTTGCTCTGATTCTGCTTGCTTTTGTTTAGCTTGCATGATGTCGAATTGTGTTGTCAGAGTCCCTAGAATATCAGTTTTGAAATCTTCTAGTATATTTCCAATTTCTGCGCAGGTTATACCTCAACCAAGGACCTTGCTATCCCTTGTGATCATGTCACGTTCTGCGAACTTTAGTCTTGTGCTGCCTCTTGATCACCTAATACATAAATCAATGATGTCAGCAAAATTTTCCTGATATATGTCACCTTCGCTCATAATGTTTAATGTTTCAACCCATTGTTATTTCATCCCTTTAATTAATGTAGTTTTTAACACATTGTCAGGCAAGGTTAAAGATGCGTAAGGAGATCCCTGAAGATTGTATTGAAAGCGTTCTACATATTCCTCTAGCGTCTCATTAGGTCTTGTCATCATTTGAAATATTTCATCCTTTAATTCTCTAGACCTACAATAATCGTGATATTTCTTTAGAATAGTAGCTTTCACCTGATCCCAGTCATTTATAACACCTCCACCTAAACCCATAAACCGTCACAAAGCTGCTCCTTTTAATGTGGAGGGAAATAGTTTTAGTTTTTGGGGATCGGTGGTATATTCATACCCCAGCATAATACATCAAAATCAAACAGAAATGCAACTGGATCTTCCGATGTTAGGCCATGAAATGTAGGAATATCCTGGAGAGGAATGGCCTTCATAGGTGCATTGACTGCAATGTCCACAATGGGATATTGCAGTGTAGAGGTTTGAGGTGTTCGTTGGTTCTGGGCCATTTGATCAAATATGTGTCAATATCATTCTGGGATCTCTAGGGAGTTATTCCTAGGCTGACTAGAAAGAGTAGGAATGGCCTTGACAGCACTTCCTTGGTCTGGGATAATGAGTGGTCCTTGCTGAACTATTATCTGGTGGGATCTTGGTTCTTCAGGTTCTTCTGCTTTGTTTTGGATGATCTTGACAGCACTCCCGTTATCTAGGCTGCTGAATGTTTGAACTATTTCGAGAGGGGATTTTGGATCTTCTATTTCCCTTGTTTCTCCTCCTCCTTAGTGGAGATAACTAGAGTTCCCTTCTTGTAAAGAAATTGGGTGAGAATTCTTAATTTCTTGAAAATATTGCTCAGTCTCTTCTATTTTGTTGTGCACCTTAGCAAAGGCTACAGATGGTGAACTTGTGGCCCAAAGGGAGCTAGTAGATTATCTAGAAGAAACTTTTCTAGGGCCCACTAATGGCTGAGATTTGGCTTGCTTAATGATGTCATCTATGAAGGTTGATCTACCAAGGGTTACCGGTCCCTTATCTTTGTCAGGTTTGGGTAGCGGTTTTGGATTATTTTCAAGTTTTTTCTTTGTAGTCATACACACAACTCAAATGTTTATTTCTACCCAAAAAAAATGAACAAATCTGCTGGAAAGCAGGCAAGGGAGCAGGGTTGTTACATGCTCTATACGCAGGTTCTTACCTTCCATTTTTTAATCTCTCCTGGAAGGCACTCAACAGATGCACATTACTCTCTGAAAGAATAAATGGCTACACTCTCCCCGCTAATGGCGCCAAAATGTTGAGGTATAAAAGGTGTCTTTTTAACTCCTATTTATCATACATTAATTATCAATCCAGATACGATTTTCTATTTCAAGAGTGTAAGAGTGTACTCAGCCTGAGGCGGCAATTTAATCCAAGAGTAATGTTTTCCAATTTGCAGTACAATGCTTCAAATACAAGAGTAAATACATGCTGAAAATAAAACCTACTTGCAATTAAAAGAAACTCAATGCTCTGAAACTAAATAATTCACTCAGGAAATTAACAGTAGTTATTAGTCAAGGATACAGTAGCAATAACTCTTTCCTTTGTCAACTAATGTAAATGAAATCAAACATAAACAAGATCCTCAATCTAAGAACTCAGACAGTAATAGCATATGTCCTTTACAATTGTTGATCTTACATTTCACACTAAAGCGATTGATTGGAAATGTCAAGAAATTAAATCAACAATGTTGCTAATAGAAATGGAATAAATAAGCTAACTGTGATAATGCTAAAAGCAAAACCAAATACTTGTAGAAAGGAAATGAACAACAATGCTATCTAGTAGAAATGAACAACAATCTGAAATGAACAGCAAAGTCAGTTTACTGGAATGAACAACAAAGTCAGTTTACTGGAATGAACAGTGAAGCTTTATAATTGAAATGAACAGCATAATAATATAGTTTGCAGAGAGTCGTAATCTTATTATGATGAAAAGGAACGACAACACGATTCAGTTACAGCATATATAATGAAACCATTCATAAATTCTTGAAACAAGGAATAGTAAAATAATTCGATTCAAATCAATGAAAACCAAACCAAACCATCACATGACTACGATTGTAAACTAATGGTACAGATAAAAATTGGATCCACCAGGGTCGGGCCCTTAGTCGCTAGTGAAGCACTGCCAAACTACTTCAGTATAAGAGAATGGAACAGCGACTGATTTATGTATTAATCATATGCGAAAATGTTACAAGAAATAGTACTCTGTCTTAATCAACAAGAGTCAATGATCAAAGTGGAAATATAACAGGGAGTTCTGAATAACGATAATCCCCCTAATTTTTACAATCGCTATCCCTTTTATAGGCCAGACGGATAAAACAAGAAATATCAGATAGAATTTGAAACAACGATCCCTCAGGATCAAGAGATCCTGAGGGATCCGCTCCATCTTCTAACTCTAGTCAATCCTTTGTCTTTTTGTGCTAATGCTGGATTTTCCGTTCTTATCCTCAGCTGTGTGCTCTGATCTTGATATGCTTGTCTGGATACGGATTCCTAGTAAAGGAACAACAATTACTCTATTTTGTCTTTTCTTCCAGAATGGTAGTTTTTCATTTCTTCTATTTCCTACATGGAAAAAGACAATAATTAACTAATTTTCCATGATCAATAGCTCTCTACGTTTCGCTATAATTCTTCGATATATTACCATCTTAGAATATAAAAGAGTTATGATTAAAGAAAAATATAAGGAAATAAATTCCAAATTCATACCTTTTTCATAGCTCAACATGCTGCACTACTGCCTCAAAGGAAGATGGCTTGGTCTCAACACATTCCCCAGCAAGTTCCATGTATCCATTGTACCTCTCAGGTGACCTCCTTTGTCTACGCTAAGAGGATGGAGCTCCCACATTCTCTCTCGCATCCTCCAACAATCTGTCAGCTTCTCTTGTGCGCTTCTGTCCATCTTTGGAAGACTCTGCTTGAGTGGATGTCTCCACTCCTAGAACCTCTGCATGCGGCTTCTCCACATCAGTCTGAGGCTCCTCCTCCTTAGGAACTAACAGTTCCTTCACAACCTGTAGTTGGATTTCCCTTTCAAGGGAAACTCGCATGGCCTTCTGCTCATCAAACTTGAGATCTCTACAAACCACTATCCTCCGACTGGTAGGCAAGTACACCCAACAGTTGTGAGGTGTATCAGTGTACCCCACAAATATCCCCAACTCTGTTGTGAACTTAGGCTTCTTCATACATCCTTTGTCACATGGCAATATACTGATGAGCCAAATATCCTGAAGTGACCCACATTTGGTCTCTTACCAGAGAAAGCTTCCTCTGGTGTCTTCATCCTAAGTATGTGATGCGGGCTTCTATAGACCACTGTGTTGCATTCCTCAGCCCATAAGTTAATTGGTAGGCCTTGGTCATTTAGCATTGCCCATGTTGACCCTATAATAGTTCTTTTCTTCCTCTCGGCCACCCCATTCTGCTGTGGGTTATGAGGTGCCATCAACTCTCATTTAATTCCTTCCGCTGCACAGAAGTCCTTAAACTCTTGAGAGACATATTCTCCACCATTGTCGCTTCTCAAGGCCTTGATCTTCTTCCCTGACTCTTTTTTGACCAAAGCTTTGAACTCACAAAACTTTGTGAAAGTTTGGTCCTTATTTTACATGAAATAAATCCAACAATTACGATAATAGTCATCAATGAAAATCACATAATACCTTTGCTTTGTTGTGGATGTTGTCGAGAATGGTCCACACAAATCAGTATGAACTCGCTCTAAGATAGATTCTGCTCGACTGTCTTGATCACGAAAGGAAGACTTGGTGTACTTTCCCAAGATACAACCTTTGCATGTGTCAACTTGCTCAATTTTACCTTTAGGAAGTCCTGTAGATATCTGTTGCATTTCTTCAAAGCCCCATGATGCAAATGGCCCAACCTCCTATGCTACAACTCGCCAATGTCTTGGCTTTGCACCAATTCTGCTTTCATACTCAATGTTGCACAATCATCTACCTCTAGTTTATAGAGATTCTTCACCTGAATCCCTATCCTCTTGGTCCGACCCATGGCTATGTGTCTTAGGAACGCTTTTCCTATATTGAAGACAACATCGTAGCCTTTTTCCTCCAACATCGCGACCGATACCAAGTTCTTCTTCAGTCTAGGCACATACATCACACCTGTCAAGGTGAGAGGAGCTCCATGCTCCCTTTGAAAAGCAACCGTGCCCACACTTGAAACACTATACCTTCCATCGTCACCCATCTCTATGTGCATCTTGACGTCTTTCTCCTCCAAGGAACTGAATAAATTTTTATCATCGGTCATGTGGAATGAGGCTCCACTGTCAAGTTACCAAACACAACCCATCATCGATGACACCATGCATGCGATGAGGGTTAAGTCCATTTCAAAATGAGAGGCTAATGCCTCACCTTTCGATCCTTCTGAGGATCCCTTCTTGGACTTATTCGATGGGAAATTAGTTGCATAATGTCCCATCTTGTGACAATTAAAGCATCTTACTTTAGACATGTCACCCTTCTTCCCTCCATGAGAAGAATTCAATTTGAAATTGGAAGCCTTCCCCTTCCCTTTCCTTGTCTTACTTTCTAAGGCCAGATTTTCTTCATCATCATTCTTGGATGAATAACCATCTCGTGTGCTGCTCCTGATCTCCTCCTGCATAAGATCTGACCACAGTCATTCCCAATCTGGCAGTTTCTCCCTTCCATTCACAGAGTCCTGGTAGCTATTCCAACTCTTTGGAAGGCTAAGGAGAGCGAGGCTCACCATATCATCATTGGCAGTAGTTATTTCCACACTGCCAAGCTCATCTCTGTAGGTGGTGAGATTGTTCAGATATGTGGAAATAGTATCGCCCTTCTCAATCTTGATTCTTCGAAACTTATCCTTGAGCGCCAATTTCCTCTGGTCGCTACTGTTCTAGTAGAGTTCCTTTAATGTCTTCCACATTGAAAATGGAGTATCCTTCCCATGGAGACTTGAGACAATATGGTCTCGAACTCCCTCAAGGATGTTTCGTCTCGCCTTCGCTACACACTTCTTCCACTTAGCCAACTCTTGTGCATTAGTTGAAGCTGACTTTGGGATTTCTTGATCAATGAATTCCTTCAAGCCATTTTCTTCTAATACAACCTCCATTCTATCTTTCCATGCTATGTAATTTGAGCTACCTTCCAAGGCATACTCGAGTCTCAGGCCATAGAACACCATTGGCCAACCTTGAAGTATGATATGAATTCGATTTTCACCTACAACCTCGAACTTCAAACTTCGAATTCTCTTCTCAATATACTGTTCACACCTCTGATACCATGTAGAAAATTTATGATAGGTTAACTTGATAATGCAATATAAATAAAAGCGGTATTATTATTTACTTCTTCTATCAATTTGCGAAAGCTTAAATATCAAGCTAAACAATATAACCAAAAGAAGAAGAATCAATGGCACAATACACATGAAAATAATTTGGAGAAAGTATCAGATAAAAACCCCACACTATTGTATTGTCATACATGGTAGAAATACATAGGAATTATACAAAGCCTTAGCTCTCACAGCTAGCCAGCTCTCAGTACAATCCTCACAGATGCTCACAATCAATCTTGGCTTCTCTCCAACCTTCCTCTCTGCCCTCCAAGCTCCTATTTCCTTGCGATGTTCCTTGTGGATGATTGGCCTATTACCAAGTGGAAAAATAAGCCTTCAAAACCGTGCAATACTCAAGGATGAATCCTTGACTGCATGCATGAGCTTTCTCCATGAGAAAACACATGCAACTAATAGTACATTGTCCTTGAACATTAATCTCAACTGGGTCTTTCTTAGAATAGACATGCATGATTTTCTGATGAGGGAATCTTCAGTTAATTGGAGTAGCATTAGTTGAGTGCATTAATGCATCAACTAATTGTTAACTCACTATTAGTTCCTCAAACAGTTTGGAACTAATTTATCTAGACTTAATTAGGTAAACTGAGTTAACTAATTACAACTCAAATATAACTCAATCTTATCTCCTTAATTAAGGGATAACTCTTGCATGACTTCAAAAAGACTTCTAACTTGAATTTCTCCAACTAATTAATTTCAAATAAATTAATTAATTATTTCCAAGTAGCTGTTAAGACTAAATTCGATTTTAATTCACAATTTAATTCAAGGACAAATTAAATTGGAATATTCTTGTTGCCATATTTCAACATGAATTGCTCCGCGAATATCAGGATTTATTCCCTACCAAATTTACAGATCTGAAGGGGATAATTGGGGACCTAGGTATGATGAAGATGACATAAACCCTTTGAGAAATGGGAAATATATTTTGTGGGACCCATTCAGCCCCAAGGAAAGATGGGAGTGAGGTACATTATCACTGCGACGGAGTATTTGACTCGTTGGGCAGAGGCACAACCTATGAAGGATTGCACAGGTGCAACTATTGCGAAGTTCCTCTTTGAGCATGTACTAACATGATTTGGTTGTCCAAAAATATTCATGAGTGATCATGGTACACACTTTCTGAATGAGACAATCAACGTGCTAACTGAGGAATTTCAGGTATACCACTAGAAGAGCACACATTATCACCCGCATGCTAATAGGATGGTGGAAGCATTCAATAAAGTGCTGGAGAATGCGCTGACCAAGGTTTGAAATGCCCAATGAAGTGATTGGGACCTACACATACCTGTAGTACTACAGGCTTATCAAATGACATGAAAGAAGTTGACTGGACAAACCCCCTTTAGGCTTGTCTATGGTGTTGAAGCATAATGCCTATGGAATATATTATGCCTAGTTTGCGCATAGTGGTGCTCATAGGCATGACAGATCATGGAGCCTTGGAGGAAAGGCTTTCACAGTTAGATGAACTTGAGGAAGAGAGATTTCTAGCTGGATTTCACCAACAGGTCCAGGAGCAGCACAAAAAGGCATGGCATGATTGACATATTATGTTGCGCACCTTTAAGGTAAATGACCTGGTTCTGTTATATGATAGTAAGTTTGATAAATTTCCAGGGAAATTAAAAATGCACTGGTTAGGGCCCTATGTCATTAAGGAGATTACCAATGGAGGAGCGGTATAGCTAGTTAAATTGAATGGAGATTCCTTCCTAGGAAAGGTGAATGGCAGTCGGCTAAAGCCATACATGGCAGTCGAACCACGTGACTAGATGAAGGTAGCATTGTCTTAGTGCTCCAGGCAGCTGAAAGGAGGCGCAGGACTACAAACTACACTACCTGATTTGGGGAGCTACGTGATTGGAGGTTTGAGCGAGGCAAGGAAGCATCACAAGGTCTATGGTAGTGCGAAGGAAGCTATGCTACTTAGGGAGGAATCGCGCAGGTCGGCCAAAAAGTGACCGTTAAAGTCACTGTTCATGATTTGACGCTTGAAATGCGGCCAAATGGAGGGGGCGGCTGACATTTAAGACGTCATTTATGCCTCAGATCCTTGAAAATATGTCGCCAATCTATCATTAATGAACTGAATTTAGGGGGAACGGTCGGATTTGAATTCAAAATGCCATATAAATTGCAAGTGGTTGTCCAGTGAAAAACACTTAGCATTTTGAGAATTGAGTTGTTGAGATCTTAGACACCCATGGACCAAGAATTCTTCAAGGCTTTCAAAGAGACCCCCACATTTGAAAACTTGCCAGAGATGTCACGAGCACTATTAGAAAGCATTATGTTAGCACCCGCAAAAATTATAAATACCGAACAAGTAGTAGAAGAGTCGGCATAGGAAATGGAAAGAGAGCTACTCCGAAATTATCCGAAGTACCGGCAGAGGTCCCTAAATCACCAAGGATGCCGAGACCAAAGCCGACCCCAACCAAGGAAACCATGAAAGAAAAAAGGGCAAGTAGCCTACTATACTGGTGCGTGCATTACCAAGGAGAAACCCACCAAAACCCACTACATATGAGAAAGGCAAGGCCATAAACTTAGAACCAGAGGAGGAAGGCATTGAAGACATACCGATGGATGATGAGAACGTGGGATTTGAAGTAGAGTAGATTGAAGCTAAGGGTGTGGACCCTATTACTCAGTTGTCGGAGTATGTCCCTCCGTGCAAGTCTAAGTCCAAGGTACCACAGTACATTTATGAGAGAAACACTCCCCTGCAAACCCCTCTTCTACCAAATGAAATTGTTTTCGACGGACTGCGCTTGGCACGCGTGTTGCTACTGAAACTTGAAGAATGGGACTTGGTGAACCACAAGAATTTCCCACATCTGGCAACCAAGCATCTGATGTGGTGCATAATTGATACGAATTCAGGAATGATCGCATTGGAGCTATGAAGGTGGCTCAAGGGAGTAGGAAAGGCAGGGTTTCTCAACATGCTCTGGGTGTCGCACTACAACCACACCACGGTAACAGTTTTGGTCATCAAGCAGCTATTGCGCTTGGTACATGATGGGTGTCTCTGGCTGGAAGAGTCGATACCTGTCATAGATAGGTTGATTCATTGGATAACGTGACTGCCATATATAGGAGAAAAAGTAGCCATGATCTTTGGCAAAAAAGGTGGCGAGCAAGCTCTCGCAAAATCGATGAAATAAAAATTTAAACTAGTAAAGAAGTTGTGTGGATATGCTATTTCCATCATCTCTAAACCCACTATGAAGGTAGCCATGCAGATATTAGTGGGGAAGGTGATGAGGAAGTGTCACATCGATGAGGTGTCGATGCTTGTCGTCGCGCTTGCAGCACAGTGTGCTGAAGGAGTCCAATTCAACTAGATGTACTACCTTCGCGATGAGTTCCTGGTGAACTATCGTGAAGCACAAGAGCTCAGCAAGACATTCCACTATGTGTAGCTCTTGCTGTCAATTATGTTGGTAGCATGCGAGCTACCAAAGGATAGCCAGTTCCCTTCAGTTGCACCAGAACTCCCAGAAGCAGCGAAGTATGCTTCATTGTGGGCAACCAAGGACGTTTAGCGAGTTAGGGACAACAAGATCTTTTGGATCTTAATGGAAATTAACATCCGAATGGCCATCAATCGCAAGCCACGATTGTCGCCTACTGTGTACACCAACCTACAAGGCTACGTCGAGTTTAAAGCAGACTTTCATTGAGTATCCATTTGGGCGAGGAAGGACCCTACGCAGAAATGGTACGACTTGTCATATCTGGAAAAAGATGATTCCATTGATGTGGTGCTTGATCAATGGTCGGTCGAGTGGCGCTCTACAACAAATTTGGCAGTGGGCGGAAGCAAGTCCTCTGCACGGAAGAAAAAGTAGGAGGACAAGCTTAAAATGGCATAGCTAGCCAAAAAGAGGAAGAAGGAGGTTGTTGATAAGGCTCAGGCGGAGCGCGAGGTCACACAACAAACAGGGAAGCAGATAGGTGGAATAGAGAGGGGCTCTGACAAAGGCATGAGGTCGCCTTCACCTGAGACTGAGGAGGAAATAGATGAACAACACAGTGCAATCCCTCAGAAGACGTCTGCCTGCATCAAGCACCCAAGAGAGCTTGAGAAGGGAGGGTCCGAGAGGAAATCAAAGGCAGTCGAAACCTCCCTAGACCCCATCACATTAACAGAGGGTGAGTCACATAATATCAGTGACACAGTGAGGGATGTCACCACGGAGGCCCTACAATTTGAACAACAACAGCAGATCATCCTGGGGGGTATCCAGATAAGGTTGCAGGAGCTGAAGACCTGTGCATCGCATGCTGGCATGGTGTCTACCAGCCTAGCTATCAGCACTTCAGAGGTTGCCGATATGTTGTGCACGAAGACTTCCAGTGCAATAGTGCTATTAGATGGAGGACTGACCATAGAGAATGAGGTTGAAAAACCCACTGTCAGTGCCTTAAAGAGAGTCGTATTGAACCTGGCAGCACTCCCATGTGAAGCACTCTACCTCTTGTAGTATGGAGTAATTGCATAACTGAGGGCATGTGAGCACTGCACCCTCCAGGTGATCAGTGAACAACGGATCAATAACGAGAAGATGGCCCTACAAAGAAATGTTGCCATCGCCGCTGAGACTGAAGCAACCAATCAGAGCAAGCAGATTATGAGGGTCATTAAGGAGGCAAGCCGAATGGTCCCAGAGTTTGCCATTGCAAAAGAGGAGCTAATCGAGGTACGCATTTGTAAGTTGGCCATAGGGTTGCATGACACTCAGACTGAGATGGCGCGGTTTTAGTTGGAGTTGAACCTACAAATTAACGAGTTAAAGTTGAGGGCCCAGCCTTCGACTCCACCAGAAGTGAAGGAACTATGGGCGGCCGTTGTCACAGAAGCAGTAGCAAACTGCATGCAGTTGTTTGAGCAGTCATTTGAGGTCCTAAAAAGCTTGCAGGAGGACCCCAATGTATAGAGACTAGAGACAGAAGCACGCTAGCTACAACAACACTATGATGAGGTCAAGGGCATAGTGCGAACCGTCGTGCTGACACAGATACTAGCCAAGCTACAGGGGGCCAAGCAGCTAAAGGAACAGGTTAATGTAGCACTGCACAAGGAAGCAGCGTTGAAGGCAAGATTAAAGCCCTGGCTGGATGAGGCTTATGTAGTGACATGGAATATCGAAGGCAAGCTTGCGAATCTACAGGCAACGCAACAAAAGCTTCAGGCTGACAACACAGGAGCAGTGACCAAGAAGACAATGGAAAACACGAAGCAGGCAGTGGCTCAGTACACGGTCGAGGTTGCGTCATACGGGTCAAGCTAGAAGGACTTCACACAAATATCTCCATGACTATTGAGTGACTCAAGGGTGAGTCAAGATGTTTGAGTTGGGGGCCTGTTGGGAACGCGATGCGCCAAAGGACAGTTTTGGGGCTAAAAGCACATATTTTGGTCAAATTTTGTAAGAAAATTATAAAGACTCCACATTTTGTGGTCACGGAGAGCGTAGGTGTTATAATTCATAAAGGGTTGTCTGCCCTTAGTTTTTTAAAGTAAATTCGACTGTGATAGATCTACCCATGGTCCACGAACCATGGGATTGTATAAAAAGAGTTAAGCTCTAAGTAGTTTTTGAGACACACAAGACATGAGAGTCATAGCTCTGAAGTAAGAATTCTAAATTTCAGGTTGTAGCGTAGGTAGAGGCTCTGCAACTAAGTGTGCAGAGGCCTAGGGTAGAATTCCATAGCTAAGTGTGCTGACCCCTGCAGTTGTGTGCGCAGGATGGATAGAATCTATAATCCCTTGGAAGAGATTAATAAAGAGAAGTGTTTTGCAATTTCTGTTCCTTTGTTCTGACTAATAAATCTTATCATTTTATGTATGAATTTCATTTATAATTCTTATGTGATATGCAAATGTATATGATTATTTTGTATCACTGAACGCATATAAGAATATATGTTTATGCAATGCTAACTATGAGTATCTAGTAAGATATGTAAGACACTTATACTAGTTTAAGAATATACATGATACGCTGCCTCAACAGCACGAAAGTGTCGAGATCAAGGGTTAGGACTGCATAAATTTCAGTTGTACCCTTTCGCAAAGGTATTGAAGGACAGAAGAGAAGGCTCGTCTGCCAAGCCCTAGTACGAAGTCACCTACGCGAAGTTAGGAATAAAGGGAATAAAATGACATCACGACCATCTCAGGGTGTGGAAACTTGGTTCCAACATCCCCTCATACTTCTTCGGGTGAGACTTCGGTCCACGCTCCATTGGCTGATGTCAAAAGGGCTAGTAGTATATGGATTTGTTTGGCTAATTAATGTTGAACCTGGGTCAAGCCCCCTCAAGCCAAAACCCACCCATTCCCCAAGACCTCTTGTGCCCTGGTATTGGCCAAGACCTATTCCACATGAGTTTCTACAACCACTGATAGGATTTCCACTACCACAACGCTTCATCCAGAGTGTAAACCACTAGACACAGTATCCATGTCCTCCTCATGTTACATTTGGTTGGGTCAGATAGATCCCCAAAACTTTCTTAGTGCTTGGGATCTCCCGCATGGCCAGGTTTTCCACAACGAGTGTCCAAGAAGGCCTAAGATTTGGTGCTTCTCATAAGGTAACACCAAGAGGAGGTTCCAAAACACCAATATGTATGGTTAGTTTCCGAGACCCCCTCCTCCCATACTACAAGTAGGCCATTTTTAGCACCTTGATCCGAGTTAACTATTACAAATTAGTTTATTTGGGTTAGTCCATCCATCTCCAAAGCCCCACCCTAAACTCCATCTTCTGCTATTTTCATCAAGTCTATGGTCCAAATCTTGTCACCATTCTATCTAATGGAAAGGGAATAATGGGAAATATCCAAATATGTTTCCCTATATTTTTCTCCTATTCTCATGGTTACTGAAAAAGGGAGACTAAACTATGTCAATTTGATTGTTTCGAGGAAATTTGTTAGCTTGGTGGGGTCTAACCCAGGTTTTTCATTAGTTAGCCAAACAAATCCCTACACTATTGGCCCTTTTGGCATCAGCCCGCGGAGTGCAGACCAAAGTCTCACCTAAAGCAGTATCAGGGGATGTTGGAACCAAGTTTCCACACCCTGAGATGGTTGTGATGTCAGTTTATTCCTCTTATTCCTTCTTTCACATAGGTCATTAAGTTTTAGGGCTCTATCTATCTAAAACCGCCTTAACCTCACATTAAACCAAAACCATTGTGCTTAAACGCCCACCGAGGCCCCCGATTACCTTCTGTGGAACTCCATTGCCTGACCACCGCACGATCCCTCCCCTCCCCATCTAATGACCCATTTTGATTTTGGAAGGGCCCGAAATCGAACGTTACCTACCTGAAATGGGTTGTTTTCTGCTAGGCCCCCGAGGCAACATGGCACTCGATGAATGGAATCGGGTGGCCTCCCCCCAATACCGCCAAGCGCCCAAAAGCTATGCAAAGCAAACCACTTACCGCCAGCCCGCTACATGCCAAAACTGCCACTATTCACTCCGCTACGCTACAAATGGTCACTATACACCCGTACCCGCCAAATTGACTTTTCGCACATAAATCCAAAAAAGCCCCAAATTATTGTTTTTATCATTTTTTCAACTGAAAACTTCCATGCACGCGTCTGTGAATGTCCAAGCTGTCAACCCACGTACAATTGCACCCTGAAGACGCTACAAAGCTCCCAGATTTCCTTCCAACCTGCTTGAAGCTTTTTCGACCATTCATAGTTGCCATTCACTTGGTTCAGACCCAGTTTTCTTCAAATTCCAGGTATTTAAGCCAGAATCCATTGAAAAACCTTGTCAATTTCTGAAATAGTCACTAAGTTTTCTTAATTGAAATTAAAGGGAAACTCTAGTAACTAAAACCCACCTGGAATTGAACCACCTTTGCCCTAAAAACTGACAATTTACCTCCCCCATTCTCAAATCCACAAGAACTAAGAATGGCTGCCCCAATTTCCATGGATGTCAGACCAATTTCTACTCCTCACCTAGACTTGGACCACCTTCCCCTTGCTGATAAAGATTTCCAAATCAAGGACACCCCTATCCTTGAATCCCCTATCAAACTATACTACCGATATAGAGACCAATACCTAAACTATGTTGATAAAATAGGTCTTTGGGAATCTAATTTGCCCAAGTATCAATTCCCTGAGGTACATATCTTTCCAGAAATTGTCCATTATTGCCATGCAAAGTACATCCCCAGCCAAAGAGCAGTGATGTCCCCAAACCTTACTGTACTTTTCACCATCACTACTGAATCAATTAATTAAATGTTACAACTTCAACCAGGGAAAAATCTAACCCCTATTTCAATTGGAGACCTATTATACTGTTTCCCTGAGCTTACCACTACAAAACTTGCTAAGATGTTTCAAACCTTCATCAGGGAGGAAAAGCATATCCCAAAAGATCCTCCTCCATATGTGGCTACCATATTTTCCCCATTTGGTCAGGACATTGTAGCAATGATTTCTAATGTCTTAGGATACAACACCAGTGAGTATATAGATGAAATCATCTTAGCCTTCATGTCCATATTCACTCCAAGACAACCTCCTACTGTCATGTATGTTTATGCCAAGTTCATAGCTGATAGGATGCATGAACAATTTCTTAGAATGAGTAATGAAAGAGTATTCAAGTATTCCTCAGTTGTACCATCTTTTTCTATATTACCAAGCTGACAAGTTCCCCTTCACTCTCCAAAATCTTGATACTAAAGGTCATCCTAGTTCAGTGATCTTCTGGACTCCTCTGGTCCATGAGCATGACTCCCCATATCCATACATAGACTTCATAAATATTTTTGTACGTCCTATAGTAACAATGTTGTTAGGAAGTCCTCCTCCATGAATCAGTTCATATATCAGGAGGATCTTGCAACTTTCAAAACAACACAAAGTGGGAGATTGGTACTTGTACCAAAATCACACTGAAATTAGGATCTTTGGCTGTGAGTTGGCCCCATATAAACTTCCCAGATACCTCCCAATGAGTTTATTTGCTCTGGAGTAGTATAGGCATATAATCAATTCAGATGAGGTGCATTTTGTTAAAGCCAAAAGAAGGCCCAGCGTAGAATCAAAGATCAACTAGGTCCCTTTGTGTGTAATAACCAAGAAGTTGGAAAAGAAGCAAAGCAAACCCTTCATAGACTTAAACTAAAACAGAGCTTCATGTGGATATATGATCCCTTTGACTTCATCTGCAACAGAAGGCAGAAAAACAATATGGCTCCCCACATTCACCACTGAATCCCTGAAATAGAAAAATATGCAAATCAATTGGAATGGGTGGAGAATACATTAGCGGACTAGGATAGCACTGAATTTGCTATTGAAAATGCTCTAATTGATATAGAGAAACGGCTTGACGAGGATTCTTTCCTGCAGGTGCCAGGAGAATCTCAAGTCCAAGGAGAATCTCAAGTCTAAGAAGAATCACAGACACAAGGAGAATCTCAAGCACAAAGTGAATCAGATGTAGAAGAAGAATACCAGGTGCAAGAATGGTCAGAACAACCAGACCTATCAGAGGAGTTAACTCAAACAGGTATACCAGAACCCATCATGAGTACTCCCCCTATCTTGAAAACTCCTCTAAATGAGGAGAAAAGCCTCAAAAGAAATAGGGAAGAGGCCTCTACTTCAGGCAAAGCAACCGCACAGGCATATGCAAAGACCAGCCTGGTCAAAAGACAAAGGATAAATCCTATCTCTGAATAGGAATTGACAGAAGAAACAGTTGGGGCCACCAGCACGGAAAGAGAAGGAAGCAGGCATGCCACTCCCCCTAAGGGAACACTAGAACCTTCCACATCACATACTCAGATGTTCGAAAGGTAGCAGAGTGTTGAAGTGTCCTAATTTAGGATGTCAGCTGACAGAGACCACGATATCAGGGAAATATACAAGGACATAAAATCCAAGAATGAGAGGCTAAAAGCCCAAACTTATGCACAATATCTAAAGATGGCACCTACCAATCAGACAAGGCTTATGTCAGCCTATGATGTGAAAGAAGGAAAAATGCAAATGACATTTATGAATCCTACTACTCAGCAACCAAGAATGGTAGCAGACTTCAAAAAGATAGATTTCAAAGTACTGGTAAAGGACATTCATCCTATTGACTAGATTGAGTTTCACAAGCAGACAGGGGAGATGATTTACTCCACCTTGACAGGGAAAGCCATCGCAACTCACCAATTTCAAAACTCCCTTAATAACATATCAACTCAGTTCCAATTGGAGAAGGCCTCTTCACAGGCCAAAGACACCAGAATCAAGTCCTTAGAGGACTTAATCATTGAGCTGGGACATGATCCCAAAGATGTAAAGGCCACCGAAAATTTGATAAAGAAGAAGAATGATGACATAGCTGCTTTGAAGAAGCAACTCAAGATTCCACCATTACATCACCCACAAACAGCAGAAGTCCTAGAAACACAAAAAGGACAAGAAGAGCTTATGGAATTGGTCCTAAAGCTAAATGACCAACTAAAAGAAACAGAGAAGGAGTTAGACACATTGATTCAGTCCAAATAAGGTGACTTGGCCACCACTTCTAGGACTGCCATTCCCACTTTTCTACTGCAGTTCCTTCAACATTGGAAGCATCATTGGCACCCACAGCTCCACTTGCCACAATACTACCAATTACCACTGAAACTACAACAACAAGTACTTCAACAGAGAAAACAACAAAGCTGGTAAAAGCCATGGAGGATCTGTCAATCTAGGCAATAGAGCTCAAAAGGCTAAAGGAGAAAGTGTAAAGCTTAGAAACTGACTGTAAGCTTGCCCAAATTCAGTGAAGAGAAGAAACACGGAAATCCCTAAGGATGGGTGAGAAGATCAAGGTCCTAGAAAAGGATTTAACTCTGTAAAAGCCACTAGGACAGACCAAAGAGATGCTCTAAGACAATATTATTGACTCTGTCAATGATATTTGGCCATAAATTCAAGTTATATTTGAGCAGACTGAATTGGTGAAAGTGGCCACTAAGGCTATTCAGAAAATAAGGGAAGATTTGGGAGACCAACCTGAGGATGCTAATTGACTCATGCACTTCCTGAATAGTAAGAACAAACATGAGCTTAATGAGCTTGGTGTAGAATATAGGGCTGAAGCCATCATAGAAGTTAAAAAGGTTCTTTCCAAAAGAAACCTTATGGTCAACTTAGAGGAAAAAATGCCATAACATGTAGGTGGCCATTGACAGATTCATGGCCAAATTTCAAATTTTGAGGGATAAAGGCCTTCCCAGTCCTATGTTCATCCATGATAAACTTATGACTCAATTGGACTACATTGACAGACTAAGGAAGTTGGCCAAGGAACAAGCGAGCACTTCAGGCATCAAAGCCTTGCCAACTAGAAAAGTATTGTATGATACTTTGGAGAATTTGTTTTTTCTAGAGCATGAGGTGAAACATTTGTTTGTCACCAAGCCTAATTTTTCCAAATACACAGAGGCAAACGAAATCTACAAAATAATTCTCAAACTAAAGTTACCTAAGGGTGAATGGTGGGAAAAAATGATAGATTTACTATAAGTTACCATAGTAAATCTGAAGGCAGCCAGATGAAACAGGTAAGAGACAAATCAACAGGGTCAAAGAGTAGTAGGTTAAAGAGTATCAGTGAAATATTAAAGATAAATATGATTCCAGCGTACAAATATCAGCGAGCTTAAAGGGCTCAAATTCAACTATAATAGCCAGCACTACCACAATAAGAGGGACAACATGATGCAGTTTTCCATCTGTCCCTAACTTCATTCTTGAAGATATTTTGATTCCCTAGATTAAATCTCATATTGTTATGAGATATTTTGTAAATATTTTTTGTATAAATACTTCATATTTCAAAGTATTTAGTGTGGATTCCAATACATTTCTATAGACTTTCTCTCTCAATCCAAATTCTATTGTATCAATGACTGGATTGGATTGCAGGATCATGGAATAAAGCTCAGATAATTTCAGGATTCTTGTGTAAATCGAAAATCAAATAAGTATTCTCTCATGTGTATTATTGTTTTTCCTTATGTTTCTTAATAATCATATGTGTTTCTATGAAATCTAAATGTTAAACTAGGAATGATATTTCAAAACTTGCTTAACTGCACTCTGTCTTGATTGTTTACATTCTTAATGTTTTCTGCTAAACTATATTAGTTAGGGAATTCTTAATTGCTCCCTTGCTTCCATAGTTTCTCCCCCTAGTCTATATCAAAGGATTCTTAATTTCCCTTTGTTCATGATCACCTATTTTCTTTCATTATAATCCTAGTCTAAGGATTCTTCATTGCCCTTTCACCTTGTTTAGAACCATCTCATCCATTAAACCTAAATATTTTCCTTTTGATTTGCTAGCGTACCCTGTAAACATTCCCTTTAACGATCTGGTCCAATTAAGCTATCCTTTGATTGACTCCATAGCCCAATGGCTTGAATACCTAGCTCTATCAATCTGTTCCAAGAATTCAACCACCCAACCTTCAATCCAAAATCAAAATCCTCATGAACACTAATAACTAGCCTAAAATCTAATAAAAACAAAGTTAAATCATAAAGAGAGAGCCCTCTTTGGACTTAGGTTGGCTAGAACCTGAGTCTAAAAGATTGGTTTGTGGTTACCTCGGATTATTCCTTCTTTGATAACTTCTAGGGAAAACTTCTGAGTGATAATAGGAAGGAAGGTCACTACATCAATCTCTCATTGAAATCCTCACAATCTTGAAGAAGAATATTTATCTTTCTTGAAGGCTCTTTATTATTGAAGGGCATCCTTGAAGTTTCTTGTAGATTCTTTAAGGCAACAAGATAGTTCAAGGTATCATCAAGGAGGACACTTGGTTGTCAAGTAAGTACCATATTGCCTTTCATGTCTCAATCTACAGATCAAATGGCTAAATTTTGCAAGGAAAGGATCAAGCTCATTGGATTAGCAAACTTCCTAGCACTGAAGAAGATTATTGATTTGGTGCTCAAAAAAATAAAGTGATGGAGTGTGTTCTTGGTGAAGTGACTATACCAGACAAAGGGAATACTTAATAATTAACAAAGTACAAGAAGGGATAAGTGAGGGAACACAAGATTCTTATTGAATCTATAAAGGATAATCTCATTACCTTTGTTGTTGGTTTGAGTACATCTAAAGCAATGTATGATAAGTTTGTAATTTATAAGTACATCAAGTCAAAAATATATTTGAGGAATCAACTATTTAGAACAAGGATATAAAATAATGAAGAGATGACCACATATCTTACAAGGATATCACAATTAAGGGACCAATTAAAGGGACTTGGTGAAGTCATCTCTGATTCAGAGATAACCACTTGTGTACTAAATGCTTTGACACCTGAATGGAGCATTGTTTCAACCAGTATCTACTCAAGAAAGGATATTTATCCCTTTGATTAACTATGGGATAAATGTGTCTTGGAATAAACAATATTGAAGGAAAAGGATGACACCGAATCAAATGAGAATTCTCAAGCCTTTGTCGTAAAATCCAAGAAGAATAAAGGGAAGTTTGGAAAGTCCAAAGAAAAACAAGATATTTTCAATATTCAATGTTTTGGATACAATGAGTATGGACATTTTAAGAGGGATTGTCCAAACAAGAAGAACGAAAAAAGGAAGGAAAGAAGTGGATTTCACATAGCTGACGAAAAGGAAGAACTTGAGAAGAAGTCTAAAGGAGAAGATCCCAAGGATCTTGACTATTGAAGGAGATCCACCTCTAATCAAATTCATTTGTAATTTATCTTTCTTTTATTAGAAATTAGAAAGTAGATTAGCATGCATCATTGCATTCTTGAGAAGAGTCTTGTTTTTATTGTAAAGCATGGCATCATATAAGGAAGCATATGATAGTAGAGGAATTAAAGTCTACATGATCAAATTGCTTTGGGAATAAGTTATCTATCTAACAAGAATGAGAAGACTTGTGTTGTGGAAGTTTAATCATTGTTTAATTTGACTGAACCGCAAGCATTTAATTGTCAACTGGGGTAGGTATGTGTATTTCAAAGGTTTCTGCACTATCTGTGTTGATACAAAACAACAAGGGAAAGAAATGAAATAAAATGTTGTTGAACACAATTGCAGAACTTAAAGAACTCATGCAAAAATTAAAAAGACATTCTACAGGAATGAAATTCACTCATCGCACTTCATGTTTTTCTCAAACGAACACCACAAATCATTAGTAAAATTGTATTAGCTGATTAAATATTATAGTTTTAACCAAACCTATGTAACAACATATAATGAATCTAGAAACAAAAGTGCATCAGTACTACAATTCATACAAAAAAATAGTAAATTCAGACTTAAAAGAAATATAAACAAAACAACTAATTTACTACTACTACAATCCTTGCTAAAGAGAAGGACCCTTCCTCCCTAGCTGGGCGCAGGGAGGAAATGGAAACCAATTAAAACTCAACACAAAATCGGTATGGACATCATTGATCTGGAATTTATCCAGGACAAAGAATTAAAGGTATTACAGACTCATGTGCATGGATGTGCCTATGTTACTTATGCAACGGATTAATAAGATTGCTAGAATACATAGACACTAAGGCAATCAAAGAAAATATAACAGTCAAACATGTAAACAAAACAAGTTTAATAAGGAGTTCACCCAATGCTCTCGGGCTACATCTCCTGGTCCACCCTTTTAGTGGTGGTCTCCCTATTATGGTTTCAAGTAGAGTTTTTACAACAGTGAGCTCGATTCAAGACTTACTAAACATAATGAAGTCAGTAGGAATGGAGTGCACAGACTCTCCTTACTGAAACTCGACCTCTGAGGGTCATAGTAGTATGACAGGCTTATGTCGAGGAGTTTGCTTGAACCTCTCAAGACTTCAATGGAGTACACAGACTCTCTGACTCTCTCTGGCTCAATGCTACCTTCAGGTTAGCTCACCTTCTACTCTTTGTTCTCTGCTATTAGCTTCCTATGTCTAGCTAACTTTTATCTGCCTCTCTCTACCATTTTTTCTGCTTCTATTAGTTCATGGCTTTAAATCCATTATGTTCTTTTGACTTCTCATTTCTGCTTCCCGGCCTTCTGGTTTCCTTGCCTATGTCCTTTCAAATTCCTCCGGAGGTGGCCACCTGTTTCCCAACGAACTGGGTGTCAGATTCCTTGATTCATTTTTGAATGGTTGTTAATTCCATTTGCTTCAAGATCGCCTGTAAATCATGAATTGTTTTCCAACTCATCATCCACGTCGGACCTCAAATCCCCTGTCATATTGCTTTTTGACTTGTCAAATCTAGTCAGTCATCGGGACGTATCTCTTCCATTGATCTGGGCCCCCCAGATCCTACAGTTGTCCTTCATATCGGGCAGACTTTGCAATAAACATCAATTTGACTAATCCAATTATCAGTCAAATTGACTGATCCAATTAGTGATTGTTTTTTATTGGATCCTGATTGCTGCAACTTAGTTTGGGAGTGTAGATATTTAAGTGGTTGATGATCAATATGTATAACTATCTCTTTGCCCATTAAGTAATGTTTCCACTTTTTCACACTCTGTACTAATGCATACAATTCTTTATCATATGTGGGATAGTTAACTACTGTAGAATTAAATGTCTCAGAATGATAACATATGGGTTTATCGTGCTATATCAACACTGCTCCCATGACATAGTCATTGGCATCTTTTTCAATCTCAAATGGTCTTTGAAGATCGGCCAGTGCTAGTACTAGTGTTGTACTAATCTTTTCTTTCAAGGTGTCGAAGGCTTTCTATTGTTTTCCTCCCCACTGAAACACCTTGTTCAATCTTGTTAAAGCATGTAAGGGAGCTGCAATTAAGGAAAAGTTAGAAATAAACTTTCTCTAATATTGTGTTGCTCCTAAGAAGCTTCTAACTTCTGTAGCATATTTGGCTTTAGACCAGTTTACAATGACTGCAACCTTCAAGGGATCTATATTCAATTCATCACCCCCTACTATATGTCCCAAATAATTCAAATATGTTTTGCCAAATTCACATTTTGAGAGTTTAACATAAAGATTTTCTCTTTTCAAAACATCTAGAGTCTGCTTAACATGCTTTAAATGTTCTTCCCACGTTCTGCTAAATATAAGAATGTCATCTAGATATACAATAACAAAATCATCAAGAAAAGGTCTAAGTACATCATTCATTATTCTCATGAAAGTAGCAGGAGCATTAGTTAAGAAAAAAGGCATAACCAACCACTCATACAGTCCCTGCTTTGTTTTGAAAGAAATCTTCCATGCATCTTGCTCTACAACTTTGACCCGATGATAGCCACTATGCAAGTCTAACTTGGAAAAATAAACAGCTTCTTTCAACTAATCTAATAGATCATCTATGCAAGGAAGGGGATAACGATTTTTTATCATTATCTTATTCAGTGCTCGGTAATCAATGCACATTCTCCACGTGCCATCCTTCTTTCTCACCAAAACAATTGGAGACCCGCATGGAGATGTGATAGGTCTGATGAACCCCTTCTTGAGCAACTCCTATACCTTCTTCTTGATTTATACGTTCTCTAAAGCGGACAACCTATACATTCCGATGTTAGGCAATGGAGCATCTTGCTACAAATTAATATCATGCACTAGTTCCTTTTTGGGCGGCAGACCTTTAGGTTCTTGAAACAATATATCATATTCTGAAATAACTTTTTCTAAATCAGCTTGTTGTTTAGCATCACAACCCTCAAATACGTTGGTTTTATTAGGTTTCTTTTCCTTTACAACCATCAGTAAAAATTGTTTGCATGAATTTACAATTTGTTTCATCTGCCCTGAGTTTATGAGAGTATAAGTATTCTTGAGCTTATGAGCTCTTACAATATATTTGATTCCATCTTTAACGAGTAGATACTTGTTCTTAGCTCTATAGAAAATAGCTTTTCTATCATACAAGTAAGGACTTCCTAAAACAATTCCACATATATCCAAAGGAACTATATCTAACTCAACCTCATCTACAAATGCTAACCCAAAAGAAAACTTAAGTTTACATTGCCTAGTCACTTGTAGCTTTGCTTTATCACATAACCAACCTAATGGATATGGTTTCTTGTGAGGTGTGGTTAGTAATCCAAACTTCTTTACAATTGCTTCAAAAATTGAATTTACTTGTGAGCCACTATCAAACAAAGTATCAATCTTTTGATGATTGGAAATAACTCGAATATGAAAAAGCTCATGCCTTTTTCTCTCATTTTCTTCATTATTAGTAGATTGTGCAGAATTACTAGTAGATGCTTCAGAATTTTTACCTTTTATACCTATGGCTTCTATTGTTGCTTCATCTCTTGAGTCTGACCCCAAATCCATTTGAATAGCTACAGCAATCTTCTTCTTCTTGCCCTTGAATTTCTTAAGTTTCAGCTCCGGATGCAGAATCCAACAGTGTTCATCATCATGCCCATCCTTCTTACAGTGAGTGCATGAAGACTTGTTTTTATGTACAATGTTTGTCTTCCTCTCTTTCCATTTCTGTTTTATTTTCTCCTTATTTTTTCTTGCAGTGGGTTTGGATGATCCCCCAACGTCTGGGTTCCCATTCTTACCTCTAGCTTCTAGATGCGTAGCCTTAACAGATACCTCATCTATGCTGGTGGGATTAAACATGAGGATAGTGTGCCTCATGTAGCTATGTATACCACCTATATACTTCAACAGAGTCTTAGGTGAGTCTAAAGAAATTCCTAGAATCAAAGCTCTTTTCCTAAATTATTGGGTGTAACCTTGTACACTTTTCCCTCTTAGTTTTCAAAGAGTTTGCCAGCTCATCATGGCTTGCTACATGTAGGCTAGTGGATAGAATTTATTTTTAATTGCAGAAACAAATTCACTCCAAATAGAAAGAATCTTACCATGTTTCTTCATGTCAGATTGTGTCCTGTCTTCCCACCATACTAAGGCAGTGCCTCCAAGGCATAGGCTGGCCAGCTGAATCTTACTCTTGTCTGAGTCAATGCTCTGCACTCTGCAATAAACATCAATTTGACTGATCCAATTATCCAGCTTCTTTTCATTCAACTCTCCATCATATATTGGTAAATCAAATTTAACATCTAGTTTAATTAAAGATGTCTTCTTTTTATTTTCAGAGCTATTAGGAGGCGTGAGAAATTTTTCTTCTTTCCCTTTGCCTTTAGAGTGGTCATGGAGGAAAGATTCTTCTACTCCTTTGCCTTGTTTGGAGTTTGATGAATCTTCATCTCTATTTTTCTTAAATTCCTTATACATTTCCTCCACCATGGATCTCATGGTCATTAAACTATACATGAACTGGGGGTCTGATTCCAAGGGATTTTCTTCTGAAATTTTCCTCTTAGAATAGACTCTTCCAATTTCCGGGTTAGTTTCAGGCAACTCCCCTTCTCCTAATTTAAGCTTTGATCTAGTCAGAATTCAACAACAAGATCCAGCACAAGCTTGTCTAACCTTAATAACCTAGAGCTCTGATACCACTTGATCTGAAATTTATCCAGGACAAAGAATTAAAGGTATTACAGACTCATGTGCATGGATGTGCCTATGTTACTTATGCAACGAATCGATAAGATTGCTAGAATACATAGACACTGAGGCAATCAGAGAAAACATAACAGTTAAACATGTAAACAAAACAAGTTTAATAAGGAGTTCACCCAATGCTCCTGGGCTACGTCTCTTGGTCCAGCCTTTCAATGGTGGCCTCTCTATTATGGTTTCAAGTAGATTTTTTACAACATTGAGCTCAATATGAGACTCACTAAACAGAATGAAGTCAGTAGGAATGGGTGCACATGCTCTCCTTACTGAAACTCAACCTCTGAGGGTCACAAGTAGTATGACAGGCTTATGCCAAGGAGTTTGCTTGAACCTCTCAAGCCTTCAATGTAGTACACAGACTGTCTAACTCTCTCTGGCTCTGTCTAGCTCGATGCTGCCTTCGGGTCAGCTCGGCTTCTATTCTCTGTTCTCTCTTATTAGCTTCCTACGTCTAGCTAACTTTTGTCTGCCTCTCTCTGCCGTTTTTTCTGCTTCTATCAGTTCATGGCTTTAAATCCAGTCTGTTCTTTTGATTGTTCATTTCCGCTTCCTGGCCTTCTGGTTTCCTTGCCTCTGTCTGTTTGAATTCCTCTGCTCTGCATCATCATTGTAGGAATTTACAGGGTAAGTTCCTCAGACAGAACACCAAAGGACACCGCTCACAAACAGATCGCAGATAAATACACCAGTACTTTTGACGTGGTTAAAACCCTCAAAGAGGGAAACAGTCCACGGCCTGAGCCAATGCGGCCACTTCAGGAAATTTATTAATAAAAGAATGAAAATTTACATAAGCTTCTCTCATGAACAGTTAACCTACAAATGACCCTCCATGCTCTTTAAATAGAGATCATGGACCAATCGGGTGTTAAGCCACGGATCAAGTGTCGGTAATACCGAGGAGAGAATGAACCGTCGGATTGTAAGTTACAAAATGTACATAGTAAAGAAACACACTTTACCTAACTCTATACTAGACCAAGTTATACTTAACTATTTCCTATGTGTCGGAATATCCTAACATCCCCCCTTAAGAACAACTTGGGATAGGATTGAAGGATTTACAAATATGACACAATAGGAGAAGGAAGGAGGCACTAGAGCCTATCCCCCCTTAGTGACAACTTCCTGAACTCCAACCATAAATCAAAGTTTAGTGAACTTTACCTCTGTGAGAGCCTTTGTAAAGATGTCTGCAACTTGATCATCTGTTGAACAATATTGCACTTCAAGAACATGGTCGTGGATGAGCTTTCTGATGAAGTGCATGTGTAGTTCAATGTGTTTTCTACACTGATGTTGGACTGGATCTTTGCATAGTTGAATGGCACTTTGATTATCACACCAAAGTGTAGTCGGATGTTGCTGCTGGAAGCCAAACTCTGACAGGATCTGACGAAGCCATAAGGCTTCCTTACTAGCTTCTACGGCACCACGATATTCTACTTCTGCTGAAGAAAGAGAAATGGCACCTTGTTTCTTGCAAGCCCATGTAATAGGTCCTGAACCAAGAGTGAACACATAACCTGCAGTAGACTTCCGTTCATCAGGATACCATCCCAATCGGAATCAGTGAAACCAACCAATAGAGGAGATGCTTCGGCACTGTAATGAATCCCAAACTGAACTGTACCTCGAACATAATGAAGTATTCTTTTAGCTACTTTCCAATTGCTTTCACGTGGGTTTTGCATAAACCAAGCAACAAGGCCAACAACAAAGGAAAGGTCAGGACGAGTATGGGTTAGATACAAAAGTTTTCCTACAAGTTGACGGTATAAGGTAGCATCAACTTCAGGAGAAGTACAAGTGACTAAAAGTTTGACTCCAGACTGAAAGGGAGAAGGGGCTGGCTTACAATCTTCCATGTGAAAATGGCGTAGATTATCACAGGCATACTTGGACTGGGAAAGGAAAATACCTTCCTTGGATTGCAAGACTTGAAGACCAAGAAAATAATGTAAGTGTCCTAAGTCTGTCATTTCAAACTTCCTTTTAAGGCTAGACTTCACATGGTTTATAAGGTTGGGATCACTACCAGTCAGGATAAGATCATCAACATAAAGAACAAGGATGATAAGAGACTGCCCACTTTCTTGGTGTAGACAGTATTTTCAGAATGACACCTAGAAAAGCCATTTTCTAAAAGAAAGTTATCCATTTTGGCATACCAAGCTCGAGGAGCTTGCTTGAGACCATAAAGGGATTTCTTAAGCCGACATACAAGGCTGGAGTCTATTTGTATAAAGTGAATAGGTTGTTCCATATAGATTTCTTCATGAAAGTCCCCATGCAAGAAGGCGGATTTAACATCCATCTAATGGACTTCCCATTTGAAAGAGGCAGCAAGGGAAAGAACGAGGCTGATAGAGTTCATTTTGGAAAAAGGGGAGAAGGTTTCAGTATAGTCAATGCCTTCAACTTGTGAAAAACCCTTAGCAACAAGACGAGATTTATGTTTATCAACTTTCCCATCTGGTCCATACTTGGTTCTATAAACCCATTTGCATCTAACAAGTTTTCGTCCCTTTGGTAGAGGAACAAGATCCCATGTATCATTTGCCAATAATGAATGATATTCTTCATTCATAGCTGCTTCCCAATCTGGATGGCCTGAAGCTTCTGCAAAGGTGTCAGGATCATAATTCACTGAAGCTTGAGCCAGTAAAGAAGAGGCTCTCTCGAACTGAGAACGTGTATGTCGCTGATCTATAGGATCACCGGCAAGATCGCCTGCTGCATCCCCAGTAGCATGGACCCATTTTGGAAGCTAAGGAGCTGAAGGAGGATCCTGAGAAGGTGGGGGAGGATTGTCATCCTCGCTTTCATCATCTGAAGAAGAAATATTTTCAAAAGTAGAAGAGATAGGAAGAGGTGGCACATCCGCCGAACTATGCTCATAGGCTGATATATTTTCAGCAAACTTTACATCTCTTCTAATGATAACATTCTTGGACTTAAGTGGAATAAGTCTATATCCTTTGACATCTTCAAAATATCCAGCAAAAATATGTTTTTCACTCTTAGGTTCTAAAGCTTTATGTTTCTCATCTGGAATATGGGCCCATGCTTCACTTCCAAAAACACGAAAGTGACTTACATCTGGTTTAATTGAGCTCCATGCTTCTTCTGGAGTGATATTCTTTAAAACCTTAGTAGGAGTGCGATTTATTATGTAATTTGCACAGTTAATTGCTTCTGCCCAATAATTAATACTAAGTCCTTTAGATTGAAGCATACAATTAGCCATTTCCTTTAAGGTGCCATTCTTCCTTTCAGCTACACCATTTTGTTTTGGAGTATATGGAACAGTATGTTGAATTTGAATTCCATGCTCAGTGCAAAAGTTGATGAAGTTGTTTTTAACATATTCTCCGCCATTATCAGATCTTAGCTTAAGAATTTGATGTCCAGATTGTTTTTCAACAAAGGCCTTAAAGGCCAAGAACATGTTAAATACTTCACTCTTGAGTTTTAAGAAGTATACCCAAGTGCGTCTGGAGAAATCATCAATGAAAGTTAAGAAATACTTGTAGCTAGAGAAGGAAACAACTAGAAGTGGACCACATAAATCACTATGCACAAGCTGTAAAGGGGCTGAGGCGTGCCAAGAGGCACGTTTTTCAAAACTATCCCGATGATGTTTTTCGAGTACACATCCAGAACAAACACCATCTCTGCAAGATACCATTGGAAGACCTGTCACAATATTTTCTTTACATAGATTCTGAAGAGAGCTATAGTTTAAGTGACCAAATCGCTCATGCCAAAGTTTGCTCACTTCATCATTATGCGAAAAAAATATTGAGGGAAGATTTGATGACCCAAAATTGTGAAAATTATACAACCTTGTAGAATCATTGGCAATGCCATTAGCTAAAATCTGTCTAGGATCTCTTAGGTCCTTAATTACAACATCGTGAGGTGAAAATTCAACGATTTTACCTTCACCTGAATGGGTTATCTGATATACAAATAGAAGGTTGCAGGATAAGGTTGGAACACATAATACATCATTAAACTGACCATTGTCTATATGAACAGTTCTAGTCCCTACAACACTAAGAGATCTATCATCACCAACATATATATTTTTGGTGTTACAATCATTTAAAGAAGAAAACATGGCTTTGTTTTTGGCCATGTGATAAGAAGCTCCAGAATCAATGAGCCACTCATGAGAATGAGAAGAAGAAGATACATTTAGTGCATAGCCAGACCAAGATGCTTGACAACCACATGCAGAAAGTGCCATTCCTGAAGATGAAGTTGAAGTTGAAGAGTGCTCCAAATGGATGTTATGCTTCTTCATTGCTGCTTCCAAGGTTTCCATCTTCTTAAAGCATTTGGATTCTAAGTGGCCATCTCGATTACAAAAGTTGCAATTTCTATCAGTCTTCTTCCCTTTGTTTTTATTTGCCTTATCATTTTGTTGAAATGATTTTTCATTTTGAGGCTGAAATTGCTTAGGACCCTTGTTTGGTTTAGGACCATTCTTTTTAGGATACAACTTCTTAGGATTCTTTGGATTTGGTTGCTGCTGGGCGGCTAACGCTTTCTTAGAAGAGTTTCCAAGATTAAGAAGACCAAGGTGTAAGAGTTTTTCTTGTTCCCTTATTAAAGAATCACAAAAAGAATCAAAGGAAGGGGACTTGTAGTCTTGTCCTTGAGAAATGAAGGCTTCTCTTGTAGAATGGAAGGTGGAAACAAACACAGAGTAGGCTGGTCCCAACTTAGTAAGAATGGAATATATAAGGTTACTATCTTCTTTCTTAACCTTAACACCTTCCAAGAGAATTCTAAGGGTCTTGAACTTGGACAGAAAATCTTCAATGCAAGAAAAATTATTGGGGTCCAATGTAAGCAACTCATTTTCAAGTTGATGGGCTCTAAGTTCATTTTTAATTCCAAATACTTTAGTAATCTGTTTCATTGCTTCATCAGGAGCATCAAGTTCTGCAATATATAATCTAAGATCTGGAGAAATAGACATCCCTATCAACCCACGTGCTTGATCTTGCCTATTTTCCCATTTAGCTGCCTTATCTTCATCTTTCGGTTTGGTTTCTTGGCCTGTGGCTATTCTGTAGAGACCTTTACTTCTAAGTAAATCCACAATGTAGGACCACCATTGGAAGTAGTTGGTGCTATCAAGAATAACTTGGCATGGAATTTCCATTTTAACAGAAACTGAAGCTATATATGCTGAAACTAAGTGTTCCAATGGAAATATCTCGAAAAATTAGGCCGTTTCAAAAAAACGGTTCTGAAAACGGCTTCCAGATGAAGAAGTTATGGCTTTTTGAAAAAAAATTGATGAAGATGCCGATGAAGTGCGGGAATGTGCGGAAATGAAAAAACGCCCCCTTTCCAACAAAAAGGAGACTTGAACTCAAGACCTCTACTCTCATAAATTAGCTTTGAACCAAGTGAGCTATACAAAATGTTTGAGAGAGAGAGAGGGGGGGGCGGTTGAAGCTTTGGATTGCGTGCTTGCTTTGAGAAAGCTCTTTTTCCCTACAAAACAAAAAACACAAAACCCAACACGGACATACAAAAAAAACAAACCTTACGGCTCGAAGTTAGCTTTAGCCGGAAACTAAATATTTTCCTCAATGTTTCTGATTTTCCGAGATCACACTAAGGTGCGGCAGAAAAGATCATACACATGAGAAAAATCCTTCTTTTCTGTTTCTGATTTTCCCAGATCACACAGAGTTGCGGGGAAAAGAGCATACGCAGAAATCAAAGGTATAGATCCGGTAATAAAAAAAAACTAAATAAACCGAAACCGAAATAAACAGAGAGAAAATCACTGTAAACTGCAAATAAACACTGTATACCTCCAGATCTTAAAAATGACGCAGCTAGGGCTACCGGAAACCTTTTTGCGTGAAACGAAAGGGGTTCCTCACTGGAACAGATGCTCCCAACACAACAAAGCAGTCCTCTCGGCCCGAAAGCAATCAGAAACAGTAGATATAGGAAACGGTAATTGGATGCAGTTCTACCGGCTTCAGATTTGGATCACCAACGGACGTGGCCCTCAAATAGCTCTGATACCATGTAGGAATTTACAGGGTAAGTTCCTGTTGAGGGCCCCGAAGTCGGGTCAACAACAAGGGGGATACCCACCCGGTCCGTAACCTAGTTGGCGGCTCCTTGCCCGTTTGGAGTAGCGGGTCCGACTGGGGATAACGGGACCAGCTTCCCGATGTGTGGGGTGCGTGTGTGTGTAGAGTTTGATGATATTAATCTAAAAGGTTTCTCTGGACTAGTCTTAATTCTAACAGCTAAACTACTTCTATACTAATGTGATCTAATGAAGAGAAACAATACATCTAATCTATGCTAACCCGGTGTGTTTTCTTTTGTTATGTGATCTAGAAAGATTTCTAACAACAGCTGATAATAAAGATCATTCAACCGTTATCAGAATATAAATCGATAAAGATAAACCATTCTGCATAAGAAGTTAGGCAGAGTAGTTGTGAACAGCATATCGCATAATCAGTTTTCTATATGTCAAGCATAAATAAATGACTCCACCGTACAGAAGTGCCAAATGGTAATACAGACATTCATACAGTAACATATAAAGAACTCAGCTGTATATCACTTTAGGGATATTAGCAGAATTTAGTCAAGAGATAAAAGTACCATTTATGACTGATTTCACTAATAAACTTCAAGCAATAATGATTTACTTCTACTTGTTCTAATATCTGCTAAGAGTACAGAAGTGCAACATTAGTAACAGACATTAAAATGCAAACATAAATAAATCTCGATCCATCCATTCATCAAAAACCTCCTCTGAGGGTGCAGAAGTGCATGTTCTGAGGACAAGTTTTTTGACGGATTTCCGGACCCTTCTCCAAATGCCATGAGAAGGGTTAAATACTACTAGCTAATTGATCTTAATTACACGAATTTAGGGAATCGGCTTCAAATGACCGCCCTTTACTAAAAGCAAATTTATTTCTAAAACTTTAAATCTAATTTCTGACCATTTCTGTATATTCTCTTTAGTGCTGTCAACTGCGCAACGCTTTCCTGGGAAGAGTCGGCTGGCTGCCTTCTTCTTTTGCTCGGGAGATAAAAGTGGAAATAACAAGAGCTGGCACCTCCTTCTGACAGACCAGAAGATATTTTCGAAAACCTTTCCCTATCTAGGTGTATTCGCCGTGTGTATACTTAGCACAACCCAGGTTCTTCTCGAACTGATTTTGTTGTTGCTGTTTCGGTTTCCTGTCGTGCGAATGACTGAGTGGGTTAGGAGCCGCGCTGTATGGACATCCCCCTATTTCGAGGGTTGTTTTCGTTCTTTGTTCCAGGTTTTTCTGGAGCGTCTTCCTTCCTATGCACTTCTTTCTCTGCTTTACCAAGTCTGAGCTTCAGGATCTTTTGTGAGCACGATGCTTTTGTGCGCCTTTGACTCTGAGTCTTGGATAGTCTAATTTCATCAGTGTCGGTTGTCTGATAGTCTGGAATCCGCGGTCCTGCTGCATGCGGCATTCGTTTGTGGAGGCATCTTCTCTCTGCTGTTTGATTGGCGCTTTCCCCTTTCTCTCAGATGTTTCCTGCATATAGATTTATATCAGTTGCGTGTCTTGCAGTCTACGCAAAGAAGAAGGGAAATGAAAAGATTGACATAAAAGCATTAAACTCTAATGAATGCATAATCCTGACATTCATCATGACTTGACTCTTCGATAAATGCGATGCAATCATTTCTTGATACTCAAGCATGCGGTCATTAATTTTCTTTAAGGCGCGCGCTTGGTTTTGGGTTTATCGTGTGATGAGTCTTTTCAGAGCGCAGATCGCAGATCGCAGTTTACTGATATCGCAGATCGCAGTCATCGCAGATCGCAATTTACTGATATCGCAGATCGCAGTCATCGCAGATCGCAGATTTTATTCAATGGTTCGTGGTGCCATAGCGTGACGTTTACGATGTGCGATGTCGCATATCGGCGATCGGTGCTTCTTGGAGGTCGTCCTTTTAGAGCGCGTTTGAGATGCATGCGACGCGATGAACTTCGCGTCACTTTTTCGCAGTTTTACTTTTTGTGCTTTAAGTAATGCTTCAACCTTTATTTGCGATGCGATTTAAGCCTTAGGGAGAAAAATACAAAAATTTAACAAAATATTTTTTGGGATTTTTTTTGTTCAGGGTCCCCCCTTTGCTCGACGTTATTTCTAATATCAAGCAAAGAGGGGGGGTTGTTGGTGACCACAACAATGGCGATTCACTGTGAAGAACCAGTTATCTCTGCTTGTTCTATTGCATTTTCACTTCCAAAACAGAAAAAATTTTCTTATGTCTAAATTTTGTTATGGACGGATAGAGTATTACCCCTCATCCTGTCAATGATGTTTCGTCATAACTTTTTATTTCATTCTGATTGTTTGCTTCCTCTGGGTCATTTCTTGTATTCACACCTAGACATTACTCAGTCTTTTCAAAGACAAAATAAGGTCTTCTCTGCGTACTGGCTTTGTAAAGTATGCTCATTTGTCGTAGGTAGAGCCTCTGCTGCCTGCAAGCGTCCATAGCCTCGACAGGGTTACCATATTATCCAACAATGATCCTTTTTCCTGCTTGAGGTTATTTACAACATTCCAGAGAAAAATCCTTTTGACACTTTTCTTTCTTTTTTTATTTTTTATTCTCTAAAGAACAATGTCTTGGTTTGGTGGCCAAAATTATGACACAGTCATTCACTTGATTTACACTTTTGCTGAACAAGCTGGCTCGCGATGAGACCCCTTGTCTTTTGATTGCAACAATCTTGAGTCGTTGCCCTGTTTTGATAGACAGTAGTGGCAAAGTCAGCAAGTTATAATATCTTTGATCATGATAAGCCGGCTCATGATGAGACCTCTTATTCTTTGAGATATAGTGTTTTCTTGGATTGTTTCTCTAGATGCTGCGATTTTCCTTAATAGGGAGGAAGTCATTGTTTTTCCTTAAGAAAGCTCTGGACGACAATAATAGAGTTTAAGAACAGCAGTTTTGCAGAGAATACTTATTTTGCTATTGATGATACTTTTCATTGCGTTTGCATAAAACAATTTTTTGCCAAAAGTTACTTTCATCCCAGATTTCTTTGTGAAGTTGAAACTAACATCATATTCAGGCTAAAGTTAACTCTATCTGTCAATAATAAAAGTCAAATTTTTCGAAAAGTTTTACTATTTATAGAAATGAAATCAAAATCTGATAGAGAAATGGTATATTCTTCATAAATACAATTTATGATCATTCACAACCAACCTTATTTATAAAAAATAAAACTAAGATAAAACTAAAATTACCCTACAAAAATTAGAAGGATAACCTTCTATGGAAAATACATTTTGAGGATTTGTCCATTTACAGGCAGAGAATCTCTTATGCCTGTCAAGTCCTGCAACACAAAAGTCGACGGGCCTATGACCTCTACAATCTGAAAAGGACCAAGCCACAGCTTCTGGAATTTCGTATGTTTGCCCTTTTCTTCATGTGCCTTATCCCACTTCAAAACTAAATCTCCCATCTGAAAGTTTTTTCTGGTCATTATGTTCGAATCAAAAGAGGATTTTATCAGCGCTTGGTGGTGAGCATGGGTTTTCTTGGCCTGTTCTCATTGTTCTTATAGCTTGATTATTTCCGTTTGCCTTAGTTGTAAGGGAGAAGTGGATACTTCATCAATGTATTGTACTAAGGACAAGGAGGGAATGACTAAGTGAGTAGGAAGAACTGCTTCTCTCCCGTAAACTAAATTAAAGGGAGAAGTGCCGATAGAGGCTTTCTTTGTAATTCTGTCTGCCCATAGGGCGTTTACTAGCACTTTATGCCAATTCTTTTGGTTTTGGTCGACTGTCTTTTTGATAATCCTGATTAGGTTCTTGTTCGTTGATTCAGCCAACCCATTACCTTGCGGATAGTAGTTGGCAGAATACTTCAGTTTGAACTCTCTTTTGAGCGCGAACTCAGTCATGGTATTTCCAGAAAAATATGAAGCATTATCGAATATTAAGGTCGTTGGCAATCCAAACCTAGTAATGATAAACTGATCTATGAATTCAATAATATTTTCAGAATTAGTTGTCTTGAGAGGAACTGCCTCTACCCATTTAGTAAAATAGTCAGTTGCCGTGAGGATATACCTATGATGTTTAGAGGAGTGAGGAACGATCTCACCTATTATGTCCAGGCCCCATTGGTTGAACGGCTGTTCGATGTTAACCGGCTGCAGCGGCATGGATGACTTCTTCTGTTTTCCCGCAGCAGTCTGACAGACTTGGCATTTTCTTACGTGATTGTACGAGTCTTTGAACATCGTGGGCCAGTAGTATCCTGCACGTAAGATTTTGTGCGCGGTGGCCTCTCCAACATAGTGTCCACCTGCTGGTCCATCGTGGAGTTCCTGCAAAACCTTTTCGGCTTCAGTTTTCTCAAGACATCTAAGAAGCACAGAATCATAATTTCTTTTAAACAGGACATCATTCACGAGTTGGTATTGTTTGGCTTTTAATCTCAGGGCTCTCTTCTTGATGTGATCCAGGTGAAATGGAGCATGCCCGTTCTTCAGGAAATAAATGATGCCAGCATATAATGATTCTGCGTCATTTAGGCTTACCTCATACGCGTGTACCTCTTCAGATGATTTTTCGGGGATTTGCGATGCTCCAGCTAACATCTTGCAGAAGCCTTGGCCTCGAACGATGTGTGCCGGCTTGATCTCCAAGTCGTATTCTTGCAAGGCGGTGATCCAATTCGCTCTCTTTTCGCCCACATCCTTCTGTATCAGGAGATTTCTTACCGCTGGGAACGGTACTATGACTTTGGTATGGGCCTTTAGCAAGAATGGCCTGAAATATTTAATCGCTTTAAAAACGGCATATGCCTGTTTCTCTACGTCTGAATATTTCAGCTCAGCACCTTGTAAGTTTGAGCTAAAGAAGGCGATCGGAACTTCTACCTTTTCTTGATTCGCTTGAGTCAAGATTGCAGCATAAGAATTCTCTGAGGCAAACGTGTATAAGACAAAAGGCTCTGAAAAGTTTGGGGTTGCTAGAGATGGAGCGTTGATGATGGCTTGTTTGATTAAGTTAAACGCTTTGTGCTCGTCTAGACCCCATTTAAAGTTTGAATTCTTTTTTATCATTTTTTGTAAAGGAGAAATAATACGTGAAAAATCTGGGACAAATCTTTTGACAAAATTGATCTGTCCTAGGAAAGATTGCGTGGTCTTTTTGTTATGGGGCATGGATATCTTGGAAATTTCTTTGATCCTGTCAGGTTCAATGTGAATGCCAGATTTGGACACTATGAATCCTAGCAATTTTCCTTCACTCAAAGCGAAAAAATATTTCTTCGGGTTAAGCGAGATCCCATACCTTAAACATCTTTGAAAGATTTGCTTCAAATCTTTGAGGTGGTCGTTTCGGTTCTTGGAGTACACAGTTATATCATCCAGGTAAATCACTACCGATTTGTTGACTAAACCTTTAAACGTGATGTCCATGGCCCTTTGAAAAGTAGCGCCGGCTTTGATCAGACTGTACGGAATTTTCCGATACGCGTAGGTACCCGATTTAGTTCGGAAGGTGGTTTTTAACTGATCATCTGGGTGTACCAACACTTGGTTATATCCTGAAAATCCGTCCAGGAAAGACATTAACTCTGAGCCTGCGACTGCCTGTAATATTTGCTCCATAGGTGGGAGGGGAAAATTGTCTTTCTGACAGGCTTTGTTGAGGTTCCGGAAGTCGATGCAGATTCTAATATCTCCGTTTTTCTTCCTAACGGGTACCAAATTGGATACCCATCTGGAATGTCTGACCGGGAAGATTATTCTGGCTCTCAACAATTTATTCAGCTCAGTTTTTATCTGACTTTCCAAGTTGGGGTGGATTTTTCTGAGCTTCTGCTGGACAGGTTTCTCGTTGTCAATCATGGGGATAGTGTGTTGAATGATAGAAGTGTTGTAAGTCTTCAGCTCATCGTAATTCCAGGCGAATACGTTTTTGTACTGTCGTAGAAGACGGATATATGCTGATTTTTCTTCAGGAGCCAAGCCTTGGCCTAGATTAACGTTTTGCGGCTTCTCATCGGTTCCTAGGTTCACTGATTCGTAGTTCAGAGTCGAACTGTAAAGTTTGGCATTAGCTGACCTTTTGAACCGACTTTTCAAGTCGTATAAGTCTTCTAGTTTGACCACCGATTTGGGTATGGCATTATCAGTGTTATTTTGTTGTATCTGGTGATCATGACAGTCTTCGTCGATTATCTGGTTTGAGTAGGATCCTTTAGAGGTGAGGAAACTTACTATGTCTGGGTCGTCGTTGAATACTATCCAGTTAGTGATGTTGTCAGGGATAGACGGTTTAAAAATCAATTCTATCGAAAACCTATCTGGACTAAAGTCTTCGGAGGGAATGAGTCTGGAGGCTACGTTAGCTAACAGGTCTGCGCTTGCGTTGTGAAGTCTTGGGATTGACGAAATATTGAACGTTGTGCAGTGAGATCTTGTACTAAAGATTGAAAGTGCTTTAAATGACTAGACAGGCAGTGTATGGTGTTACGTACCTGTTTGACGACGATCTCGGAATCTCCAAAGACTTGAAGATATTTGACGTTGCAGCCGATTGCTTTGTATAGGCCTTGCACCAAGGCTTCGTATTCCGCTGTGTTGTTCGTGCAATCGAACTCCAGTCTACATGTGAGCATGGTCTTTTTTCCGTCAGGGCTAATCAAAACGCATCCTGCTCCCGCTCCCTCATTGGATTTAGAGCCATCAAAATATAATTTCCAAAATAAAGAAGTATTTACAGGGTTATCTAAGAAACTAACACATTTTGAATCATCAGTCTGGGAAAAGTTTTCTACTTGGGACAAAACTGAATTTTCTAAATATGGTGATATGTGAGCATTGAAATTTCCGAGGAAAGAGTCTACCGAGTAGTTGCCTATGATGCTGTTGTTGTATGCTATGGCTTCATTCTCTCCTTCCAAATCCGTCACTATGTATTTTTGGTGCAATTCTCGTTCAACCTTTATTTGATTTGGTTTCCCGTTGAAGGGTAACCACATGTGCGACCAGTCGGTTGAAAAGTATCCGCGGAGTTTCTCGGACCAGTCTCTGCTAAGAATCAGGCCATAAAATTCAGGGATGTCAGCCACTAGGATGTCGATAACTTGGCATACCTTGGGGTTAGACGACAGTCTTATGGTCACTTGATTCAGTTCGCCTATCACTTCGACCTGTGATCGATCAAGTTGAACTATGCGCACTGCGGATTTTTGCGGTTGAACGTTGAGTTTGGCACATATTGACTTGGGTAGGATATTGGTTGAAGCACCAGAATCAACCAAGCAGTTGTGCACGTTTCTATTAAAGATTTCATAAGTGAGGAGGAAAGGAGGAGTATGAGATATAGATCTCTCTCCAATCAAAGCGATGTCATTTGGATCGATTTTATTGATCGTGTTGATTGGAGGTCTTCCTATATTATGGGAAGCTACGGCTGTAGGTAAAGGCGTAGTAGGTACGGCGTGTAACTCTTTCATCATGATTTTCTATTGGTGTTTCAATTTGCTCAACTCGTACAGGGTGATATTAGCCCTAGTATTTTTCATGTCATCGATGATGTTATACTCCATTTCATCCGACACTATTAGTGTCTTTGATGGAGGCGTTTGCTCTGATTGGACTGGGCTAAAAGAGGTCGCTTTAGCACTTGTTTTCTTTGGTGCGACCCTTTCTTTTGCTGCAGGGCTTGCGCCCTTCTGTTTTGGGATATTCTGGGGAGGATCAAGCTGATTTCTGCTTCGTGTGCTGACCGGAAGTGCTTCTTGATCTTCCTCTTGTGGGAGGATGAAATCCCACATTCCTTGCAGTTCCACCACTTCTTCATCGTCGGTCTGCATTTCGATGGTGCTTTCTTCTTCTTCTTCGTCAGATTCCACGTTTGAGACCACGTTGGGTGGCTTCGTCTCCATAGGAGGATTTCTCTTAAAACTCCTAAAAGGCTTTCTTGGGGACGACTCTGCTACTTGTTTCCTTATATCAATCATCTCATTGGACATGGCCTTTAATACCTTTTGTAATCCTTCCATGTCAAAAGGATCTTTCGTTTGCTTCTTCTTGGTGTCTTCTTTGAAAGAGATTTTCTTAGATTTACGCTCTTCGATTGTAGATCTCTTTTCTAGGGCTACTACGCGTCTTTCAACTGCCAACGCCTCAGCCAAATTTCGACTAAGGTTTTCTTGCTCGCCCTATCTACGAAGATGGCCAAGTTTGAAGGTAAGGTCGTGATGTACCATTCGCATCTTACTTCCTCGCTGGGTTGAGAAGCAGCGGGGATTTTGTTGAGGATTTTGTTGAACCATAAGTTAAAATCTTTGATGGGTTCTCTAGCCTCAGCTTTGAGATTGGATAAATCGTTGATCAGTGTCGCTGTCGATCTATCATCGCCGAATTTGGTGAGAAATTGATTTTGAAAAATGTCCCATCTGGTGATAGATCCGGAGGGCAGCGAAAAGTACCATGACCCGGCTGTCCCTTGCATTGTATAGGGGAAAAGTCGGACCACGGCATCTTCGTTGGTAACTCCGTTGAGATTAACAGAAAGCATGAAATTATTGATATGTTCTTTAGCTAACATTCCTGTTTCTGGATTGAACTTCGGCAGCCATTTCTCAGGATGGGCAGGTATTGGACTTAGGGGTGGAGGCATGTTACACTAAAAAATGTCACCTTGACTACTTACAGTTAGTATGGCTCAAATCAACAGTCATGCTACCCTCTTAGGCAAGTCTCATGCCTCTGTTATCCATCTCAAACTCAAAGAAGAGAGAAAGTCTTGTAAAAACTATGTTTATCTCTGGGGTCGCAGGTTCTCTCTAGCCTTACCTGCGGGGACGCTGACCTTGTTCACAAAATATGCGTCCATGGACGCTCTGTATGTTAAGGGACAGGTGCGTCCCTCTGTAAAAGGCAAAATGCGCGAGTTTTATCTTGAAAAATTTACTTGTGGTTACTTCTAGAACATTCTAGAGGTCGGTTTGATGAAATGGATGCGCCTCCAGTTGGTTCATGTATCTCTATTAAGGGGGAACTTATCCCATCAATAAGGGAGCTATCCCACCCATAGAGGGGGATGATCCCATTGATAGTGGACCTGAATAACCTCTTTACAGCACTATAAATAAAGGCATTGAGCCAGAAGGAGGAGAGGTTGGAGCTATACATTTTCTTTGGGTAAATGCTGCAGGATTTAGGTCTTCCATTAGAGCCTTTGTGAGGAGAGATTGTCTTCACTTGATTCTACTTGGGAGAGGGTGAGCTTTGTCAAAGTAGAGGAAAACCCTTGATGGACCCTGGGAGGAACTTGCACAACACCAAGGCCAGGTTGTAAGAGTTTCTTTGTTTCGTTATTAATACAAACTGGTTTATTTTTCTCAATAGCTTGTGTTAATGAGTTATTTCATGTGTTCCTTGGTCTGCATGTTGAATATATGTTTTATTATATGAAATGCAAGTGCTTGGTAATTGTTTGATTGTTTGTGGTTGCAGGAATTGACTTGAAGGAGGAGCTCATCCGGATCGTCAAGAACGGACTTCAACAACAGCGTTTTGGAATAAGGTAAGCCTAAACACTTGTAGTTTTCATGTTGTAAAAGGTGTATTTAGAGAAAGATCACTCCATTTTGTCTTGTTTGTCATTAGAATGTCTTAGACTTCTAGGAAGGTCAGTCGTGTCCGCACCCTTGACAGATTCCGTGTGACAAATTGGCGACTCCGCTGGGGAATCCATTAATGAGAGAGTCTTTTCCTTTATATGAACTTTGCTTTGAGAAAATCATTTTTATTTTCTGGTTTTTGACTGTGAGAATTAGTATTTGGGTGGCTTAGCTTTAGATTTAGTTAGATTTGGTTTTTCTTCATTTTTCCAGAAGGACGCACCCTCTTAGTACTGCACAGTGCGTCTTTGGACGCGCTGTTGCCGTTTGCACAGAGCGGGGCCGCACCTGTGACAACGGGTTGCCTGCGTCTTCCTGTAAAACTTAAGAAAATTCCATTTTTGCTTTAAATTGCTTTTAGATTTTGTTTTTCCTTAGTGTTTTCTGCCCAGATCCTTTAGTACCCTGTCAAGAATTTTCACCTGAACTAGTTTTGTGAGCTTTGAGTGTTTTAGTGGTTTTCAACGAAGTTTAGACCTAGGGTTTGATTTTTGGAAAGGCTTTGTAGTGACTTTGATAGTAGAAAGTTGTCCAGCCTTAGATCTCTCTGGTTAGTCAACCTTCTTAGAAGTCGGGCCTGTCGTAAAGTCTCCTTTTGTGAGCAACTTGCCATTTGAGTTGTTTTGGGTCAAATTTCGAATTACTTGTTTATAAAGTATTGATTTCCATTTTACAAAAAGAACAAAAAGATTAGAGTTTTGTTTTGGCTAGTTTTTTATTCTGCAATAAGCTAGTCCTTGATTTGATTGTGATCAAGTAAAACACCTTAGAAATAATCATTGTTAGTTTTGGCCTCGTTAAGATTGCTTAGAGTAAATTTGCCTTTAGTTTGCTTATGAGTGCATTTTCATAGATTTTAAGAGTTGTTAAGATTGATTTTTGGTTATATTAGATTTACTTGCTTTATTAAAAGAAAAATACAAAAACATCTTCTTAAAAAGTCTTGTTTCAAGTAGCTTTTTGTTTTCGAAAGAAGAAAAGAGTTTTTTCGTGCATGTAAAGAGAGGTTATGTTTTTATGCTTGGAAAAGACAAACGAATTGTTTCTTTGATTGTCTTCAATTAAGAAGTTGCTTTTATAAAGATTGCATTCTCTCAACTTTTTAGTTAAGCAATTCATCGAAAAAGTAAAGTAGTGGATAAATCATTCTAGGTGCATTTTGTAGTGGTTTCGAGTCGAGTCAACACACCACTGGTTTCACTTCCATCACCTTTTGACTTAAGAAACAACCTTAAAAGTAACGCTTAAATTAAAATCAATCTAGTAATCTTTATTTTTCTAGGGCTCTGAAGCACCAACATAGCTTAGGCTAGGGTCTTGGAGTAGGTGAGTACTTAACTCTCCAAGACTACAAAACCAAACAGATAGTCTATCTTGAGTAGAACAAATCCAATTGTTTCAGTTACATTCTGGGAAAGCTCCTCTTAAAGGAGAAGCACGAGCTCGTGTCCGAACCAGTGAGGGGATCATTCCTCCCTCGTTGGGAACGACGCCAGGCAGTACGTATTACAAACGGTAAACCTCGGATTAACCATTGTCGAGGAGCCAGGGGTCACTTATCGGTAAACCTTGGATTGTTGTCAAGGAGCCGGTAAGGGGATTGGAGCTTGCTACTCTGCCCTTGCGTGCTGTCGGAGTTTAGACTGTTCCCCCAGGTGTAATTGTTGTGATTGGTAACCTTAGTGGCCATAATATCTAGGATTCTACCCAAGGTGACGGTGGAGGGAAGGTCCCACTGTACCTGGAGCAGACGTCGGTTATACTCACTTGGATTTTCTGGGGGGTTCGCTTCACTTCGAGACGGTTAAAGTGGAGGAACTTGGTCCAGTCTATTCATTAAGCAGGTTGCCGGGGTAACTGTTCCACCCACCATTTCTGTACTGAATCCTGCGAGGTTGGGCCTAATCACCAACTAGCGCTTTTGGTCCGGAAGACTACTGTTTGTGTGTGGTTTGACGCTCTAGATTATTTAGGCGTGTGCTTCAAATTTGATTGGTTCTTTAGAAGACTTTAGGTGGTTTGATTTGAAATTTTTTACTTTGTTTTCGTGTGTTGTAGTTAAAATCTTTAATTGTGGCGGAATTACCGAGACAGTCCCGTAGACTTCGGGGCAAGTCTCCTGAGATTGTTACCGGAATAGATTTGTTAAGAAAACTCCGTAAATCGCGGGGTGAATCTCCTGAAGACATTCCGGGTCATTTAGAAGGGTTAAAGGTCCTTGTAACTCCTCCTAGTGGCAGTAGAGTAGGATCACCTGAAGAAGGAGAATCTTCCTTGGTAGTCCATCCAGATTACCAAAGTTTAGAAACAGGTTACAATCCCGAAGCTGTTACAGTTTCCGAGCTTGCTGGTAGTTTTTCATCTGCCAGTGAAACAGGCGAAGAACCTGAAATTTCAGAACCTGTTACTCCAACTCCTAGTGTTCCTGATTCACCAAGAATAGAAAGAATTATCACCGAAAATCTTCCTGTTGGATTAATTGCTATAGAAGAACTTGTTCCAGAGGAAGAAATAGGCGTTTCTGATTCTGAAGATCTAATTACCCTTGATCTAAGGGAGCGTGAATCCATCTTTTACAGTCCTCCTAGAAGTGAATCTTGGTACCTTGCATTAACCAATTTTTTAGACAACTCAGTAGGTTTTTCTACACCTCGTACTCCGGTTCCACCTAGAGGAATTCATTCTCCTGTAAATATGTCTGGTCAGTCATCTGTGTTTTCACAAAGTCCTGAATCATTTTTACATGGCGGTCCTTCTGTTCCTACTGGGTATCAATCACTTTCTGGTACCTTTGCGGGAGCATCTCCTCAACCCATTGATCATGGGTTATTAGTTGGAAACAGTGGTAATGTACCATTGAGTATAGGTGAAGTTTATATGATGTCAGGTTCAACTCCCATTAACCAACCTCAAGGTGGCCAATTACCGCCTGGGGGGCAACCTCAAGGTACTTCATTCGTGACTGGGGGGCAACCTCAAGGGTATCAACCCCAAGGGTATCAACCCCAGCCTCAATATGTACCCCAAAGTCAACCTCAGTATCAATATCAACCTCAAGGATGGCAACCTCAAGGATGGCAACCCCAAGGGTATCAACCCCAAGGGTATCAACCTCAAGGATACCAACCTCAAGGTCAAGGTCAACCCCAGTATTCGTATTTACCTCAAGGTTATCAACCTACGGGTCAATACCCTGGTCAAGGTTATCAACCACCTCAAGGGCAATCATATGGGACTGCACCTTACAGTTATCAACCCTATCCTCAATACGGCTATGGATCTCAGTATCCTCAACCTGTTACGAGTCAATACCCTGGAATGTTAACATGGGATCCGTCACAGGGTCAACAGATGTCGCAACCAAGTATACAGTCGGTACCTCAAGCAGGACAACCTGCAGTTCCTGGTCCACCCCAGCAACCGCAACCTGTCCAGTCAAGTGTTCAGACCCCTGTAACTTCTGTAGTTACTCAGCCGCCAATTGCACCTGGTACTCCACCTCACACGGCTGCAGCAACTACCGCTTCATCTACCATGCTTACTTCTGGAGTATCGGCAGCTCCGGTTTCTACTGTCCCTGTAACCACTCCTCAGACATCTGTACCGTTGTCTGGACCCACGGTTCAAACCACAGTCCAGATGCCTGCAGGCCAACCTGGTACAAGTACGGTTGTTACTACTCAACCTCAATTTGTTCAACCTCCGTACCAGGGACAGTATCAACCTGGGCAAGCTGCCCAACAACCGGTTTACCAGTATCAACCGTATCCTGGGTACACTTATCAACCACCTCAGCAACCCCAGTACGGTCCGGTTAATCCTGGTTTTCCAGGAGGATATAATATCCCAAATGCGACTCCTGTTCCTAGTTATCCTGGATATCCTCCTCCTGGGGCTGGTATTGTGACTCAGAGTTTTAGAGATCCTAACCGGCAGTTACCGTTTATTGCGACTTTAGATTTACCCGACTTGACGCGCCTAACGAACGATCCAATTCAATATCTTCAGTTCTGGCCGCCAATGCCAAATAAGTTGCCCAGCGATATACCCAAGTTCGAAGGTAAGTCTGGAGAGGATCCGTCTAATCACGTGATGACTTACCACCTCTGGTGTGCATCAAATTCCATCTCAGATGATTCCATCCGCTTACGTCTTTTCCAGCGTACACTCATTGGTCTCGCAGCCAAGTGGTACATTGAGTTACCACGGGCCTCTTTTTACAACTTTAGCCAGTTAGCTACCTCGTTCTTAACTCATTTTCAGTTACCAGTCAGATACGATAATGGTACAGAATTATTAACTTCGCTAAAACAATCGACATCCACGTACATTTCTGATCACATCCATGAGTGGAGACGTCGAAGAAGATTAGTGAAAGTTTTTATCCCGGACCAAATCTTAGCTGAATGGTTTGTCAAATCATTATTACCAAGAATTACTGAAGATGTAGCTAAGGCCGGAGTAGTTACTGAGGAGCAAGTCATTGCTCAGGCACAATACCTTGACTTAGTTTACACTCAGTCGGGTACGTTACACGAGAAAATTCCGGATCTTCCAAAGTCAAACCAAATCGCTGCTGCTCCTTCGGGATCTCATGCCGCTGATGGTATGATCGGTATCGTGACTACGAAGAGTAAGAAGAAGTCTTCCAAGACCTCCAATACTCCAATTATCACTTTGCCTGATTCTCCGACAGGAGAGTCTTCTCCTCCTGAACTTACCGCCGACATTCACGCTGTAGAGTCATCTACGGCCAAATCCAAAAACGGTGGAAAGAAGAAAGGAAAGAAGAAGGCTAAAGCAGACAAGGCTCCAAAGGAGAAAACGGAAAAGTCGGAAACCAATGACGAAAAGCGCAAACCTCGATATCCTTGTCTTATTTGTGAAGAAGATCATTTTACGAGAGACTGCCCTCATCGGGCCGAGGTAGTGAAAATAGTCAAAGGTTCTCCCACTCCTGCTGTGTTAAAAAATCCATTTCCAGAGCAGGAGAATAAGATGATAGGTTCTTCTTCGAATGCCAGTGAAGAACCCATTTTGATGATGTCTCATGTCAGGATTGCGACTCGATCGCAAGATTATGGTAGTAAGGCTCCTGTTGATGGTAAGGAAGCAGAATCTTCTCACTCTAACCCATCAACCTCAGCTCCTGGTTCCGATCCACTACAGATCGAAAAACCTAACCCAGACTTAGTGATTAAGCCGCCCGCCAAGGGTGTACTTCGAAGGTCTGCTTTCAATCCACATGCGAGAGCAGCCCAGAATTACAACATTGTTGAAGACTTAGCTGTTTCACCTTCAGCAATGTCGGCACTCGAAGTGCTGCAATCATGTCCAGCGCAACGAAAATTGCTTTTGTCGGCTATTGGAGCTGTCGATGTTCAGGACCCGAACCTAATGATCTTTGATCTAGAAAGTAGTACACCGCGTCTCCCCCATCAAATGGCTTTCCAAATTCCAGTGATAGTCAAAAACAGGCCTATTCATCGGACTGTGATTGATGAGGGAGCTTCTACGTGTATTATGTCGATTCAATGTTGGAGATCGCTTGGTTCTCCTTCGTTGAACCAATCCCCCACCATCCTTAAGGCCTTTGATGGCCGTGGGTTCCGTCCGTTTGGTATTCTACAAGAATTGCCTATAGGGGTCGAAGGTAAAACCGTTAGTCTGGATGTGGAAGTGGTTGATGCCCCTCTAGACTACAACCTTCTTTTGGGTCGAAGTTGGTCATATGCTATGACAGCGGTCGTTTCATCGGTCTTCAGAGTCATTAAGTTTCCACATAACGGTAAGATCGTGACTATTGATCAGCTGACATACTTTTCATCCGACCCAACCTCTTTAGAAACTATCCAGCATGTTGGTAAAACGACAATCCCTTATAGGGACATTGGTGTAGGTTTAGTTAAGGATTCCGGTTTACTGGGAACTTTTCCTCTCCCTCCACTCAATGCAGACCCTTCGTTTGCAACAATTCATATGATCACGTCAGAAAACATTATTTATGATGATCCTTGGTATGTTCCCTCTGACTCTGAGCTAGACTCACTCGGTGATGTTATGCCGTTGAGTCCGTATGAGATTGCTTATGAAGCTCTTATGTCTTTTACCGACTTTCATTCAACCGAAACCGACCAAATGAATGTGGTCAGTGAAGAGTCACTTTTCACCTCACCCTTAGAACGGATAACGTTTCCCGAAGAAGTGTCATCTGACGAACAACTTCGCGAAATCCTAAGTGTAGATGATCTACCATGGGAAGATCTCCATCACAGATCTTCGTTTTTACCTAAGGATGATGCATTTGAAAATGATTTTTCATCTATCTTTACCGCTGAATATGTCAAAGACGCTCAGGATCCAACGAAACATTCTGATTCAGAGCTGAATTTAGGGAATATTTCTCGTACTATTCCCATTGATATTTCAGTGAAGCCCGGAATCGAGGAGAACATTCATATAGGTGCCGCATGTACTGAAGAAGAAATCCAAACTTACAAGGCCCTATTCCAAGAATTCCGCGACGTGTTTGCCTGGTCTTACGAGGAAATGCCGGGAATTGATCCTGCCATTGTTGTTCATGAAATCAAAACCTACCCGGATGCTAAACCCATTCGGCAACGGTTGCGTCAGATTCACCCTCGAAAAGCGGCTGCGATTAAAGCAGAAGTCGAAAAGCTGTTGAAAGCAGGTTTCATTTATCCGATCCCGTTAACGGATTGGGTATCGAATATTGTTCCCGTCAATAAAAAACAAGGAACAATAAGAATCTGTATCGACTATAGGGATATCAATCGAGCTTGTCCAAAAGACAACTATCCTACGCCTTATATCGATCAAATTATTGATGATTGTGCCGGAAGTGAGATGTTTTCCTTCATGGATGGTTTCTCAGGCTATAATCAAATCAATATTCTACCTGCCGATCAACCAAAAACGGCATTCATTTGTCCATGGGGGACATTTGCTTATTGCAAATTACCTTTTGGACTTAAGAATGCCGGGGCCACTTTTCAACGGGCGATGTCTTATGCATTTCATGACATCAAGCACATTGTGCAACCCTATCTCGATGATTTGCCTGCTCATTCTTTACACCGAGCTGATCACCTTGTCCACCTACGAGCAATCTTTATGAGGTGTAGGCATTATCGAATTCGGTTGAATCCCCACAAGTGTGTTTTCTGTATAGAAACAGGTCGATTGCTGGGATTTGTTGTTTCAAAAGCCGGCATTCGCGTCGATCCCTCGAAAGTCGAGGCTATCATCAAATTGCCTCCTCCTTCGAGTTTGCGCCAACTCCAAAGTTTGCAAGGGAAAGCGAACTTTTTACGCCGATTCATCCCAAACTACGCCGAGGTCACTAAAGGTTTTACACGGTTGTTGAAACAGAACGCACAATTCTTTTGGGACGAGATTGCCCAACAATCTTTTGATGCACTAAAACACGCGTTGACCCATGCACCGTTATTGCATCCTCCCAACTACAACCAGGACTACTTCTTATACCTCGCAGCTTCGCATTCCACCATTGGAATGGTGTTAGTTCAAGAAGATGAATTCAAAGCAGAGCATGTGATATATTATCTTAGTAGAACCTTAAATCCCACTGAGTTAAAATATTCGCATGTGGAGAAATTGGCCCTGGCAGCCGTTCAAGCTGTCCAGCGTTTTCGTCACTACATTCTTCTCCGCAAGACTACAGTTATTTCGGATTGCAACCCTATGATTTATATTTTGACAAAACAACTGCTAGGGGGCAAGTACTCTAAATGGATTGTTATCCTGCAAGAGTTCGACTTGGAGTTCGAGAAGTCCAAGTCTAAGAAATCTTTAGTTTTTGCGGAATTGATGTGTGATTTCCCGAGTGCTGACACAGAGACTGTGGCAGAGGAGTCCATTGTGGACGAATCTTTGTTTCTTATTAGCACTTTAGATCCGTGGTATGGGGATATAATCATCTATCTCCAAACCCAAACCTTTCGGCCTGAAGCTTCCAAGGAAGACCGTCGAAAAATTCGGTTTCGATCCCAGCAATACAGAATTATTGGAGATACACTTTATCGCCGGGGGGCAGACTTAGTTTTTCGACGTTGTTTAACTCACGAAGAGGCTGAGAGAGTTTTGAATGATTGTCACTCTGGAGCATGTGGCGGTCATATGTCTGGGTATGCCACAGCTCAGAAGGTGTTGCGCGCTGGCTATTTCTGGCCGTCTATGTTTAAAGATTGTATCCTTGCTGTCAGAACATGCCACAACTGTCAAGTGTTTGATCGAAAGATGCGCGCTCCACCTGCTCCTCTCCACCCTATAATTGCCGCTGGTCCATTCGCCAAATGGGGCATTGACTTTATTACTTGTAACCCTCACTCGGCCGGGGGGCATGCGTATATCATCCTCGCGGTTGATTATTTTACAAAATGGGCCGAGGCGATGCCTACATTCGACGCAAGCGGCAAGACAGCTGCAGTTTTCGTATTCAATCATATCATAACTAGGTTTGGTGTCCCACAAGCAATCATTACTGACCATGGGAGCCATTTTCGAAACGTCATGATGACTGAGCTTACAAGCCAGCTTGGTTTGCGCCACGATAGCTCTACTCCTTATTATCCGCAAGCCAACGGTTTGGTTGAGTCAATCAACAAAGTTCTAGTCATCATGATTCGACGGATCATTGGTATCCATCGAACGAATTGGCATAACATGTTATTTTCGGCGCTATGGGCATATCGAACTTCAGTGAAAAATTCAACAGGTTTCACCCCTTTCCAGCTAGTTTATGGCTTAGAAGCTGTGTTACCTATTGAATGCGAAATCCCATCACTTCAAATGGCTGTCGAATTACTTCCAGCTACTTCCGAAGAGGAGAAACGGTTATTATACTTGGCTAAATTAGATGAGACTCGACGTGACGCTACTTTAGCTATCGAGACTCACGCGAAACGAATGAAAGCTCAGTACGATAAAAATGTAACCCCTCGAAGTTTTTCGGAAGGAGACCTAGTACTATTATATGATCAAGCTAACGATAAGCTAGGTGCCGGAAAATTCGTTCCCATGTGGCATGGGCCCTACATTGTAAAGCGAAAGCTAGCAAAAGGGGCTTATGAGTTAGTTGATTTTGATGGGGACTCTTTGGGTAAACCCAGAAATGGACTTTACCTAAAGAGGTATTATGCTTAAAATGATGGGTATGGAGAAATTTTTAGATAGGTTAGATTTTCTTTCTAGCTAGCAAGTGTGTTAGTTTAGTCAGTGTGCTTAGCTTAGCAAGTGTGGTTTTTCGTCATTATTCTGGCTTATCTTGGTTTTACTCTTGATATTGTAGATGTCGACGCCTCTCCAAACATACATTGGATTTGCTGATGGTGCTTGTCGTAATACACGGAATATCTCTTCCGCAGCTTGGGTTATCTATTCGCCCTCTGACGAGTTAGTTTCTATGCATGGGGTAAGCCTCGGTCAAACAACGAATAACATTGCAGAATACAGTGCAGTGGTTGAATTATTATCCGAATCTATTTCATTTGGAATTCGACGTTTGATAGTGAGGTTAGATTCTGAACTTGTTGTATTACAGCTTAATAGAGTTTATGCCATTAGAAATCCTGTGTTATTAAGGTTGTTTTTGAGAGTGCGTCTCTTGGAACGTGAATTTGATTACATTGAATATCAACATATTCCAAGGTCTTTGAATACATTAGCAGATGCAATTGCTTCTCGAATGTTGGACAGACATTTACGATAATCATGCAAGTAAATTTAAAAACATTTCATCACATATGTTAAACAAGATAAGCCGGTAATAGTGATATATATAGATAGAAGTGTGTCAAAAAATATATACATCGTCTTCGATCATAGGTTTAAAACACCTTATGATCGGCAAAATGATAGTACAAAAAGTCAAAAATGTCACATGTGACTACAAAAGTGACTAGTCAATCACTGGTGGTGCTCTCTGTACGACACCACTGCGCGGGCTACCTTACGCAAAAATCTCCTAAACGGTCCAGGGACCGCGACTACGAAGCGCTGAAGCCTGATAGGAATGTCGTCCATAGTAGTCTCAGGTATATCTGCCGTGAGACGCTCTAGATCATGCTCCAACTCAGCTAGTACTTCTGCTGTCGCATCCTGTGGGGCCGGTACCGGTGCAGCTGGATGTAGTCTATCATAAGGCCGGAGGTTGGCTGGACGCTGTGGACCAACATCTGCATTTTGAAAAAGTTTACTATTAGTTTTGAGACGATATATATAAAAAATACAAAAAATACATAACTAGAAAACTTGTGAAAATAAAAAGTACCTCTGTCATCCCATTGTTCTCCCTGTGGAAGAACCATGTCCGGATCACCTCTGAAATCCATTCCGGCATACGGAAAGTCCTGTATCACAAAAAGCTGGCCCTCTAACCAGTCAAAATAACTATCTGAGAATCGAACTACTGTCGCGCCCTCGTCAGGATGCCGGGCCATCACCGCAACCCATCGTATCAGCTTTGGCTGCTGGGGACCCAAGATATCAACAGTGAGTTGCTGAGGGATCAGCATTGGAATTCTCTCCAAGGCAAAGCTCACGACTATAGGCCCATATCCAAAAGTCTTTAGTCGTCCGTTCTTTGCCTTGGTCAGTTGGCTCTTCATATGAGCCGACACAGCTTCACACCAGTTGAAAATGGTGCCTTGGTAACAGTCAATTGCCATCCGCATTTGGGATCCGGAAGCAATGTGTAAAGCGGCCGCGCCGCAAATTCTGGTAACCGTGAACGCTATGACTTTGAGTTCCGGTAGAGTGATGTGTTTTATCTCTATGCCTTTTGAATGGTGAGCCCCAGGTGTGCACCAATTCTCGCGGAGACTATCAAGGGATTGGCCACCCGGCCTAGTCCCCGCAAGACTGAGTTGCTCACCTCTGTTTGGCAAGCCAGTGAGAAAGTATACATCCGAGGGCTCTATCTCGAGCTGGTGCCCTCCTATGTAAAAGCATTGTTCTTGTACGTTCCATCGCTCAACCAGCCATTCCAAGAATCTTACCTGGCCCCTCATGCCCGGTATGGTCCAATATTTGTATAATCCGCATGCTCTTAGGGCATCCAGGGAAGGTTGATGATTTATTGCAGCTTCATCTTCCTCTACATGCTCTCTTTCTCTCCAGTCTAACATGATTAATGCCCTGCATATCAAAATAGCAATTAGAAATTGATTTGGGAATTTTTGGTGGTTTTTTGAGAGAGTTGGGGTTTTGAAATGCGCGTTTCTCGGAGGACGCACCCCGGCTTTGTAGCACAGGGCGCCCGGACGCAGCTGGCCTGAAGGCGGGCTGCGTCTTCCGACCGTTTTCCCGTATGAGAAAAAGTCGGGGGACGCAGGTCACCCGAAGGGCACCTGCGTCCGCCGAGAGGCGCATTCCAAAACCAAAACCCCCCAAAAAATGAAACTAAAACCTAAAAATTGATTCTAAACGGATAGAAATGCAGAGTAGGATGTGTAAAATACCTGGATGAGACGGCGTTCGATTCCGACGGTCAGATTTTCCGCAGCAACCACGGGAAGTTTCTTGTCAAAAGCTCCTTTTTCAACCTCAACAGTGAAACGGTAAAAATGACATGGTAAAAGGTCTTTTTATAGGTTTTTTGGATGAATTAGTTCATTTTTTACCATGAAAAGATGTTTTTGAATGTATTTTTGCCTATTTTAAACAGGTATGAGTAATGTGTTGCTTTTGTGCAGGACAAAGGGATTTCGAGGGAAATTGTAATTTTTCACAAACAAAAATATCAGAGTCATCTTTTAAGCCCTTTTCTGACTCCTAAAACATGAAAAGATCGCCGAGTGTTTCTTTTTCACTCGTTAAAACGGAATTAAAAGACGGTCCCCTTTTAGCTCTTTTCTGACCGCAAAATCAGGAAAAGATTGCCGGGTTTTTGTCGTTTCAAACTCGATAAGGAAATAAAACGACGTGTCCTTGATCGCTTTTTACTTTTCAGGTTAACGACACTATTATGAAAGTACTCCTTGGTCGCAAGATCAAGCGGTTCCCCCAGGTATTATTTTATACTTTTTCGGGCTTGAGGGACACAAATATACGAAAAAGTTCAACGTGGAGTCTCCTTTAGTTTTTTCAGACTCTCTAAAATTGAAAAACGCCGAGTTTCTCCTATACTGGGCTCGTTAAACTTTTACAGTAGAGGACCTGTTCAATTACAAACAGGAACGAACCACTCCTTCCTAGGGTTCGAATTTAAACTAGGTTGGACTCGTCCGAAGGATGAGCTTATAATCAAGCATATGTTATCCTCCTCAAGCTTGTTAAAAATAAAGAGGTACTTGCCAGAAATGGTGGGGGAAAAAAGAGAAGAATGAACCTATTTGTCACCTTTTGTCTCAGAAGAAACTTTATTACCGCTCTTGAACACGACACTTTTCATTCACCTGGGTTGGGAAATCTTTTACCTCACAGTTGACCAAATCACTTTGAAAGTCTTTAACCGGGTTCCAGGGGTTAACTTTGAGTTATTCGTCACCAAGCCATCTGTTGTGTCGTTATGTGTTCAAGAGGTCTGCAAGCAAAACTTTCATCTGCAAAATACTTGTCATCCATTTGACCATCCCTGAGTCAGTCCTTACAGCAACATTTCTTCAACTTGAACAATGATTTCGTGTTGCGGGCTTGCCTGCAACGGGTCGCTTTCTATCGACATCGACACATTATCTAGAAAGATGACTTAGGAATCGACAGTACCTTGAAGTCTGCATGCATCAATGGCAGGTTTCTCGCCTTTGACGTCAGTTTACATCATTGACTTTCGATCAGAGGATTCCGTGAAGTGTTTGACATCAAAACATCTATTCACATTTCACGGGTTGTGCTTGGTACTTTGAGAACCATTGACATTACTGGTGGTTTCTCTCACGCTTGTTAACAGTTTACATCATTGACTGGTAATCAAGTGGTTTCTACCATGTTCGACATCGAATCATTTAATCACATGGCTAGAATCGTACCAATTCGGGAAGTAGAAGTGAAGACCCTGGATCTAGTTTCTACCATCCAGGCTGCGAGGAGTTTTGTATTCATTATCTATGTAGACTAATCATAAACAGATGGCTGCGTCCATACTGTATCTACAAAAGTCTATAAAAATGATGTACTGCAAGATCATTCCTGTATCAGAATAGTTAGTCCATTAGTTAAAGTTTTGAATCTGAGTATGGGAATGCCTACCTCAGTGATGATATAATCTTATCCATGTATTTTGTGTTGAAAATTGCAGGTTCCAACCAGGCCATCCACAAGGCAATCCTTGAAATGATAAAGCGCTTCACCCTTCCTAGAATTACAAAACCCTATTCTATTCCAGGCTTCGCACTTTAGGGGGCAATCTGTTACACTAAAAAATGTCACCTTGACTACTTACAGTTAGTATGGCTCAAATCAACAGTCATGCTACCCTCTTAGGCAAGTCTCATGCCTCTGTTATCCATCTCAAACTCAAAGAAGAGAGAAAGTCTTGTAAAAACTATGTTTATCTCTGGGGTCGCAGGTTCTCTCTAGCCTTACCTGCGGGGACGCTGACCTTGTTCACAAAATATGCGTCCATGGACGCTCTGTATGTTAAGGGACAGGTGCGTCCCTCTGTAAAAGGCAAAATGCGCGAGTTTTATCTTGAAAAAGTTACTTGTGGTTACTTCTAGAACATTCTAGAGGTCGGTTTGATGAAATGGATGCGCCTCCAGTTGGTTCATGTATCTCTATTAAGGGGGAACTAATCCCATCAATAAGGGAGCTATCCCACCCATAGAGGGGGATGATCCCATTGATAGTGGACCTGAATAACCTCTTTACAGCACTATAAATAAAGGCATTGAGCCAGAAGGAGGAGAGGTTGGAGCTATACATTTTCTTTGGGTAAATGCTGCAGGATTTAGGTCTTCCATTAGAGCCTTTGTGAGGAGAGATTGTCTTCACTTGATTCTACTTGGGAGAGGGTGAGCTTTGTCAAAGTAGAGGAAAAACCTTGATGGACCCTGGGAGGAACTTGCACAACACCAAGGCCAGGTTGTAAGAGTTTCTTTGTTTCGTTATTAATACAAACTGGTTTATTTTTCTCAATAGCTTGTGTTAATGAGTTATTTCATGTGTTCCTTGGTCTGCATGTTGAATATATGTTTTATTATATGAAATGCAAGTGCTTGGTAATTGTTTGATTGTTTGTGGTTGCAGGAATTGACTTGAAGGAGGAGCTCATCCGGATCGTCAAGAACGGACTTCAACAACAGCGTTTTGGAATAAGGTAAGCCTAAACACTTGTAGTTTTCATGTTGTAAAAGGTGTATTTAGAGAAAGATCACTCCATTTTGTCTTGTTTGTCATTAGAATGTCTTAGACTTCTAGGAAGGTCAGTCGTGTCCGCACCCTTGACAGATTCCGTGTGACAAGGCATTAAAACCGCCCCAGGATTGTTCCATGAAGATTGGGCCATCGCTGAGTGACTAGTTAACAAAAGTGCAGAAGATAATCTTTGATGTTGAGAAGATGGAGATGTTATGATCTTCGACGATTGCGGAGGAAGGGTTGTGGGAGATGGATGAGTGTTTTGAGGTGACGACGTGGGTGGTAGACTTCGCGGAGAGGGAGTTGAAATGGACGAAGTGGATGAAAGAGTCTCTCTGTCAGACTCTGGAAGTGCTTTCCTTGCTCTTTTCCTAGTAGGGAGAGGGGTTTCAGTTGGCTGGATGCCAAACTTTTCACTCTTCAATCGGGTCAAGGGATGAGCAGGGTTGTACTGCGAAGTCAAGATGCCTTTAGATTTATCAGACTTGTGGGTGAAAATAGAGAATCCCTGGAGTTTACGGATCAAAGTTTGAACTTCAGGGGGATCGATAATAGGACGGTCTGATGTCTCGGGGTGTATAGCAGCGGTGGATGTCCGAGCGACTTCTAGTTCCGAGTTTAGTCGTACTGGAGAAGTCGGGGAAGTTAGTGAGGGTGATTTGCTCTCAGAATGGTATTTGGATTTTAAATTATGCGCCATTCATAGCTTGTGCCCTCCTTCTAGCGCCAGAAATGTTGAGGGCCCCGAAGTCGGGTCAACAACAAGGGGGATACCCACCCGGTCCGTAACCTGGTTGGCGGCTCCTTGCCCGTTTGGAGTAGCGGGTCCGACTGGGGATAACGGGACTAGCTTCCCGATGTGTGGGGTGTGCGTGTGTGTGTAGAGTTTGATGATATTAATCTAAAAGGTTTCTCTGGACTAGTCTTAATTCTAACAGCTAAACTACTTCTATACTAATGTGATCTAATGAAGAGAAACAATACATCTAATCTATGCTAACCCGGGGTATTTTCTTTTGTTATGCGATCTAGAAAGATTTCTAACAACAGCTGATAATAAAGATCATTCAACCGTTATCAGAATATAAATCGATAAAGATAAACCATTCTGCATAAGAAGTTAGGCAGAGTAGTTGTGAACAGCATATCGCATAATCAGTTTTCTATATGTCAAGCATAAATAAATGACTCCACCGTACAGAAGTGCCAAATGGTAATACAGACATTCATACAGTAACATATAAAGAACTCAGCTGTATATCACTTTAGGGATACTAGCAGAATTTAGTCAAGAGATAAAAGTACCATTTATGACTGATTTCACTAATAAACTTCAAGCAATAATGATTTACTTCTACTTGTTCTAATATCTGCTAAGAGTACAGAAGTGCAACATCAGTAACAGACATTAAAATGCAAACATAAATAAATCTCGATCCATCCATTCATCAAAAAACTCCTCTGAGGGTGCAGAAGTGCATGTTCTGAGGACAAGTTTTTTGACGGATTTCCGGACCCTTCTCCAAATGCCATGAGAAGGGTTAAATACTACTAGCTAATTGATCTTAATTACACGAATTTAGGGAATCGGCTTCAAATGACCGCCCTTTACTAAAAGCAAATTTATTTCTAAAACTTTAAAGCTAATTTCTGACCGTTTCTGTATATTCTCTTTAGTGCTGTCAACTGCGCAACGTTTTCCTGGGAAGAGTCGGCTGGCTGCCTTCTTCTTTTGCTCGGGAGATAAAAGTGGAAATAACAAGAGCTGGCACCTCCTTCTGACAGACCAGAAGATATTTTCGAAAACCTTTCCCTAGCTGGGTGTATTCGCCGCGTGTATACTTAGCACAACCCAGGTTCTTCTCGAACTGATTTTGCTGTTGTTGTTTCCGTTTCCGGTCGTGCGAATGACTGAGTGGGTTAGGAGCCGCGCTGTATGGACATCCCCCTGTTTCGAGGATTGTTTCCGTTCTTTGTTCCAGGTTTTTCTGGAGCATCTTCCTTCCTATGCGCTTCTTTCTCTGCTTTACCAAGTCTGAGCTTCAGGATCTTTTGTGAGCACGCTGCTTTTGTGCGCCTTTGACTCTGAGTCTTGGATAGTCTAATTTCATCAGTGTCGGTTGTCTGATAGTCTGGAATCCGCGGTCCTGCTGCATGCGGCATTCATTTGCGGAGGCATCTTCTCTCTGCTGTTTGATTGGCGCTTTCCCCTTTCTCTCAGATGTTTCCTGCATATAGATTTATATCAGTTGCGTGTCTTGCAGTGTACGCAAAGAAGAAGGGAAATGAAAAGATTGACATAAAAGCATTAAACTCTAATGAATGCATAATCCTGACATTCATCATGACTTGACTCTTCGATAAATGCGATGCAATCATTTCTTGATACTCAAGCATGCGGTTATTAATTTCCTTTAAGGCACGCGCTTGGTTTTGGGTTTATCGTGTGATGAGTCTTTTCAGATCGCAGATTGCATTTTACTGATATCACAGATCGCAGTCATCGCAGATCGCAGATCGCAGATTTTATTCAATGGTTCGTGGTGCCATAGCGTGACGTTTGCGATGTGCGATGTCGCATATCGGCGATCGGCGCTTCTTGGAGGTCGTCCTTTTAGAGCGTGTTTGAGATGCATGCGACGCGATGAACTTCGCGTCGCTCTTTCGCAGTTTTACATTTCGTGCTTTAAGTAATGCTTCAACCTTTATTTGCGATGCGATTTAAGCCTTAGGGAGAAAAATACAAAAATTTAACAAAATATTTTTTGGGATTTTTTTTTGTTCAGGGTCCCCCCTTTGCTCGACGTTATTGCTAATATCAAGCAAAGAGCGGGGGTTGTTGGTGACCACAACAGTTCCTCAGACAGAACCCCAAAGGACACCGCTCACAAATAGATCGCAGATAAATACACCAGTACTTTTGATGTGGTTAAAACCCTCAAAGAGGGAAACAGTCCACGGCTTGAGCCAACGCGGCCACTTTAGGCAATTTATTAATAAAAGAATGAAAATTTACATAAGCTTCTCTCATGAACGGTTAACCTACAAATGACCCTCCATGCTCTTTAAATAGAGATCATGGACCAACCGGGTATTAAGCCATGGATCAAGTGTCGGTAATACCGAGGAGAGAATGAACCCTCGGATCACTACATATCGTGACCATCGGATTGTAAGTTACAAAATGTACATAGTAAAGAAACACACTTTACCTAACTCTATACTAGACCAATTTATACTTAACTATTTCCTATGTGTTAGAATATCCTAACAATCATCACGGGGTAACACCTCACAGGGAGGTGGCCACCTGTTTCCCAACGAACTGGGTGTCATATTCCTTGAATAATTTTTGAATGGTCGTTAATTCCATTTGCTTCAATATCGCACATGAATCATGAATCGTGCCAACTCATAATCCACGTCGGACCTCTAATCTGTTGTCATCTTGCTTTTTGACGTGTCAAATCCGGTTAGTCATCGGGACGTATCTTCGCCATTGATCTAGGCCCCCCAGATCCTACAATCATCCTTCATATCGGGCGGACAAGTCGCACGATGTTTACCCATCCAATGCGGGTGGTTTTCTCTCTCATCCGTCGGATGTGTGTCGCTCGATGTGTGGCATCGGGCGAGACTCAATCAAAACTGCTTACCGCCTCGAGGCCTTCCGATATCCTGCTAGTTTGTGGAATCCCACACTATGGAACTGAATGTGTTACTTTGCCAAATTTTATAGCGATTTTGGGTCCAGGCACTTCAGGGCTTTCCTTCACTGAGGGGAATTCCCTGCGATATGCAATCGTGTATCAGAAACCACCCCCATTTCTTGATTTGGCCTCCGGTTTTGCCAATTTGCGCCAGTGTGTGTTACCATGGGCCAACAGTCTGCGCACTCGATTGAGGGTCCTCATTGCTCCGCTCTAGCCACAACTGCAACTGTTATGAGGATTCCTTCTAATAGCTTTGATTTTTCTAGGACTTGAATTTTTAGCATAATTTGAACCAGTCATGAAAATTTAGAGTGTTCTAGGATCAAATTTAGATCAATCACCAAAAGTGTTTTGTATTAAAAATGGCTAGAAATTATAAGATAAAAATTTCGATGTTGTTCATGTGTTGTCATTCCCTTTTCATGGATCCAATCCTTTTTATAAAGTTTACAAGCCCCAAAAATTAGGGAACATATCAATCATGAGAATCTCACAATTCTCATGTTGATTGATATTAAGAGAAAAATAGAAAGCATTACAAATAATTTTCCAATAAAATACCAACTCAAGTTACATCATCTTCATAATCATAACCAATGAGATCCTTTGACCATCCATAGATAATTCATGATTCTTGACAACTGTCTTTGAAGACAACAACCACAGTCTTTGGTATTTGCAGTGTAATAACAACTCAAGGTGTAACAACAAAATTTTGAATTGTAACAACAAATCCTTGAAGTGTAGCATCAAGTGACAACAGTAGCTACTCATCCTTAGTCCTTAGTTGTAGGAAACACCTGAGAGAAAAATAACCAAAAAACGTCTTCCACAATTACCTTAGTTAGCCATGATAGAATGATTAAAAATGGGGAAAGAGGTGTCTAAGATATTGTTAAAAACTACACCCAACATCTCCCCCCAACTAAAGCAACTGCATGTCCTCATGTAGAATCTTCAGGTACTGTTGTTGTATCACTGCTATAAATCTGTCAAGTTCTAAGCACCAACAATATCTTTATCAACTAGTCTGTAACCTTGAGTATCCATCAACTGATGCTACCACGATTCCTCTTCATAATCACACAATCAGTAATGGGGTTGGTATTATTCAACCGAAAGCCAAATCAAGGGATACTTAAATCTAAGCCCTATCCAAAAGGATCCCATTGAATTCACAATCCTTCCATATTTTGGAACCTATGTAACAACAACCACAAAATTAGGAAACCTAAAAGGGTCACACTCTTGCAGACTTGCACTACTAGCCTTTGTAAGTTTAAGGCATCCAATTAATGCTCAAATATTCAACTGTGTAAAGAGGATGAGGCAAAACTTGAAAATCCTCCTACTTTAGATGATTGAATGTTCCCTTATATCAGGGGTACTCAGAAACTTCCTAAATTCATGCCTCAATTCAGTAGCCATGTCTGGTCCCGATCTTATCCACAAGGATTCCTTCTCTTCATTGGTTCCATATGACTTCATGGCTAGATGCCATTCTACTTTATTTATCATGAAAGAGATAAACGCATGTACTTGCAAGTCCCCCATGTAGGAGAAAACATGTACAACCATATGCAGGCTAGCATATTCACAAATCATATTATTTAGAAAAATCTCACAAAGTAAGCTTTGCTCATCAAAACCAGATGCATGAAAAACATCTAAAAATGTCTGGGTAGAATTACCCATATGCAGTATATTCTCATAGATAACTTTTAATTGAAACAAATAAAATATTTCCCAAAGAAATATTGGATAGTATGGGGAAGGCCTTCTACACCCCAACAGGTTCAGGCAGAGTCCGTACAACTTATTTTTATCATCTATTAAGTTCTAAATTCCCTGTTGTAACTGCTGCACTCGTTCCTCCTTTTCCTTCTTATTTTTGTTCCTTTCCCATCTTGTCCACTCTTCTGTCAACTTCCTCTTAGACTATTATTATTTGAGATTATTTACAATTTTTAATGATCCTCCATCGATATCATTCCCATTTGCAAAGAGAGTGTCAGCTACTTCCAATTTTAAAATTCTAATGTCAACAAAAGTTTTTATGAACACCATCCTGGTTCAGGATCCCATGTTCTCTCACATGCAACATGAATAGGGGGTGTAACAACATCTCGAGATTTGAGTTATTCTGCTTTGGCTGCTGGTTCTTGTGTAACAACAGCTTCATCAGTAGGTTCTTATGGATCAGCTCTTACTTCTTCCTGAGGAACCTTTGCCTCAATTGTTGGTTCTTGTGTAACAACAGTATTGTCAGCATTTTCTTGTGTTTTGGCTTCTAGTTTGATCACCATGGGATGCTCCATTTCAGTTGTTGGTTCTTGTGTATCAACTTCCTAGGGTTCAATTTGGGTTCCTATCAAGATGGTACTCGTAGCACAAACTTTATACCTAGATGACTCTAAAATATTAGCACATGCTAAACATACATACCCTGGTGTAGTTTCTGCTCTCAATCAACAGCCTCCGCCAAAGTGTCCATACCCAGGAAACTTGTTTCTACTTTACTATCCTTTGATTTCTCCCTTAATTCTTAATTTTCTTTTGTAATTATTCAATTTTACGTAGCAGGGTTTGGGTATCGTCCTTACCTGATAAAGGAACCTCTTCAAGATGGGCCTATTCTTCTTGTTTTTTCTCCCCTGCATTGCTATGCCCGCTTAACCTCTTTTTTTATGGAGGTGGGGGCTTTAGATGGGTGTTGACTCTGGTCCCCTATTGGATTTTCTAGTGATCTTTTCTTTATTCTACTTCTAGAGGATTTCCCTTACTCTTCAATCACCCTAGCTTCCTTTGGAGCATCACCATGGGTTTCATCTTGCTTCTAGCGTGAAGTCCTCTTATTTATGCTCATAAACTCTTACCAACTCCAGACTTTACATTCTAGGGTGTGAATTGTGATTAATTTTATAAGGTCGTGATTGGTGATACAAGTTTCTGGATGCAAAAATACCTTCATAGCATCAGACATATACTTCGGGTTCTCCACTAGAAAATATGGAAGTTTAACAAATTTCCTGTGTCGGAGAAGATTTAACAACGGGAAATGATAATTAAACACTATTTTCTCTTGTCCTTCACAAGTAATGTATTTGATAATGTATAAGGCAACATCTCCCCATGGTCGAGGAAGCGACAATCAGTCAATTCCCCTTCCCTTCTTCTCCAATTGTTCCTCCCCTTGTAGAAATTCTACCTTGAGAGAAGGATTTTTTATTTTACAGTTAAACCACCATTTTCCTTCATATTGCAATGATGACACTCTGAAAATTACTTCTTCAGTGACTTCTAAGTTCTACCACTTAACCTTCGTTTGATTCATGCTCACTTTCTTGGCAAACTCTAGGGCAATAGTTTCTTTCGACCCTTTGAGTTGTTCGAAGAATTTGAACCATCCTACATCTTTAAAAATATAGCATGCCTCTGCGAAATTCTCCAATGCCTCTATGGAATTGGGCCCATGCCTGACAATTGCTCCTCCCATCTCTACTTCAGACAATATCCTCTGTGCTCTGTCTTCTTTCTCTTCTAAGAATTCTGTGAAATGAAGATGTAGTGCTTCATTGGGAAAAATATCGAGGTAGTAAAAGAAGTGATTTCGGATCAGGGGATCGTGCGATATGCGTTATGGTCTCATTATTAATCTGGGGTCGTAGAAATCTATTCTAAATGTGATTTAAACTTGTAGCACCCTTGACATAAAAATATGATAATGATTGTAGGACTTTCCAATGATTACAAGGTCTATCACTTTAATGTTTGATTTAAATTACATATTGCAACATGATTCACCCTCCCCCGAGTTTTAATGTGATGGTCATCCTTGGCCGTCATATGGAACATCATATTAATTTCCATAATTGTTAAATAAATAAAAGTGATATACATTTCAAATGACTCACAGGTAGTGATATGGTGGACATGTATTAGTGACATGATTGATTTTGGCAGCAACATGCTGATTAGGTCCTGCATTTTGGCGGCAGCATCCTGGTGATTTAATTTATTTAGGCAAACAATTGTGCTACAGATTGTTAGCTATTACAGGTGTAATAACAGATGTAAGTTATAATGCTACTCTTTACAGAAGAGCTTGTATTTACAATACTCTGAAAAACTTTTAAAGAAATAAGGAAAAGACATAAGTGTGTAACAAAATACGATAACATGTATAAAATAGATGATGTTGTTACAGGGAAAAAAACATGTAACAACCGCCACATAATGGTTTTCAACTGCTACCATTATCTACCTAGGCCTGTAGAAGAGGTTTTCACAGACATATTTTTATTTATATATTATTATTTTATTTTTATTAATTTTTCTTTCTTTTTTTCTTTCTTTTTTATTTATTGTTTTGGTGTATCAACCCCCAACAAAGTTGGTTTTCAACTATTACACTTATTAAGAATTGAAAATTTGGCAGCGCAGGAGAACTTCCCCTACTCCTATAATTTGAAGATCAGATTTGAAGACAATGTTGACAAATGAATCCTTTGAATCTAGTTTGTGATATAACCGAAGACGATGCCCATTAGCAAGTAATGGTGTCCTAGCATTGTCAATGGTGACTAAACTCACAGTTCCATTGTCAAAGACCGTATCAACTTCATGAGGAGCTAGTCATCTGGTGCAGAGCTTCCCTTTGAAAACCTTGAATCGCGAATCAGAGAATAGAGCCCAGCTGCCTTTCTAAAACACCTTATTTTTTATGAATTTGCCATACCACTTAGCCCTCTATTGCTGGATGATATCAGTTTGCTTAATGGAAGCCAACATCTTCTCATCAAGTTCATTTGGCTAATTTAACCGTTGTTTGTGCGTTGTAGACAAAACTTGATTCACATGTAGTATTGTTCTCAGTGTCTTTATTTCGAACTCTATGGAAAAGAAAGGATTTTTATCATACACTAATTTATATGGTGAGAATCCTGTAGTGTTAATCCATGTAGTCTTGTATGTCCACAACACTTCTAGCAATTTATCAACCCAATTTCTTCGGTGGCTGGCCATAATATTGGTAAGAATTCCCTCAATAACCTTGTTGGTGCTTTCCACTTGGCCATTTTCCTGTGGATGATAAGGTGAATTACTCCTAAGACAAATTTTATATTTCTCAATTAGCTTCTAGACCAAATGAGATGTGAATTGTGACCCTCTGTCTCTCACTATTTCCCGAGGAACCCCAAAGCGAATAAAAATGTCTTCAAACAAAAAGTTTGAAACAACCTGTTCTGTAGCTTTGGTTAGTGCCTTCGCTTTAACCCACTTTGTGACATAATCTTTGTAGACCAGGATGTAGGACTTATGTTGAGATAGAGGATTAATTGGACCTACAAAATCCAATGCCTACTTCTCAAATGGCTCTAAAACTATCTGAGGGTGTAACGACATCTCATCTAACTAGAGCGGTTGACCTATTCTCTGACAGTTGTCACATCCTTTCACAAATTTCTTTGCATACTGAAATATAGTAGGCTAATAGTACCCTACTGAAAGCACCTTATACCCTATCCTTTTATCTGCAAAGTGACCCCCACAAGGTTATTCATGACAAGATTTAAGGATATCAAATATTTCATCCTCCCTCACACAACGCCTGATTTGATGATCTGACCTAGTGTGATAGAGGTTTCCTTCGAACCAAGAGTATCTTGCACTTTGATGAACAACTCTTCTCTTCTCATGTGAGGAGGTGTTGCGGGAGTCTTCCTATAGCAATATAAGTAGTTATTTCTACATACCATGGTGAGTGAGTTGAAATAGAAAAAATATATTCATCGGGAAAATAATCTTCAACAAGAATGCATTCATTATCAATAGTCAGCCTAGAAAGAAAATTGGCCACTACATTATCTTTCCCAGTTTTATCTAGGATTTTTATGTCAAATTCATGTAACAAAAATAACCAACACGTAATCCTACAATTAGTGATTGGTTTATTCATTATAAAACAAATGGCAGAGTGGTAAATATCCACAAACACTTGATATCCCATAACGTAGTGTCAAAATTTGTTAATGGAATGCACTACTGCAAGAAATTCATTTTCCATCACTGTGTAGTTCAATTTAGTTGGAGTCAAATTATTGCTTATGTAATAGATAACATATGGTTTTCTATCCTCTAGCTAACCCAACACAACTCCCATAGCAATATCTAATGCATCGATGGCTATATGAAACAACAAACTCCAGTTTGGTCCTCTCAAAACAGGGGCTATTGATACAAACTTTTCCAATTCTGTAAAGGCTTGCTCACATTTCCCTTTCCAAACAAGTTTCATATATTTAATAAGAAGAGAAAATAAAGGGGATGAAATACTTGAAAAAATTTCTATAAACCTTCTATAATGACCTACATGTCCCAAAAAACTACGTACCTCTTTTTATGTTTTGGGAACTGTAATTTTCAAAATTACCTCTATCTTAGCAAGGTCTACTTTAATTCCATCAACAGAGATAAAATGCCCCAACACAATTCCTTCATTCATCATCATGTGACATTTATCTGTACTTAAAGCAACATTAGTTTGTACACATCGTTCTAGTACTTTTTCAATATTAACTTTAAATGTTGTTTCAAAAGCATTGCCATATGGTGTAAACTCATCCATGAATATTTCTAAATAGTCATTTAATAGATCTGAGAATATCCCCAATATCCCCTGTTGGAAATTTACTGGCACATTATAGAGTCCAAAAGGAAGAACTTTGTATGCAAAGGTTCTCCAAGGGCAAGTAAAGGTGGTTTTATCTTGATGTTTTAGGAAAATATCTATCTGATTGTAACCACTAAACCCATCTAGAAATGAAAAGAATTTATTTCTAGACAAGGTGTCATGGACCTGATATATGAATGGAAAAAGGAAATGGTCCTTTTGGGTGGTCTTGTTAAGTTATTTATAGTCTTCACAGACTCTCCACTTGCCATTCTTTTTAGGGACAATGACAAGTGGGGATACCCACTGACTATCAGAAATTGGATAAATGAAGTTAGCATTTAGAAGTTTTTGCAATTCTTATTTGACTACCTCCTTAAGTGCCAGGTTCATACATCGCTATGGCTATCTATCATGATTTCAACTCTATTTTAAATAGATATGGTGGGTGCACATGCTAGGATGAATTCCTTTCATATCTATGTAATCCCACGCAAAATGCCTTTTTATACTTTTGTAACAGCTGTAACTATATTTTGTTTTGTTCGGGAGTCAGGTTTGGGTTAACATTAAGATGTTTATCTGGTTCTATTTCAACCGAGTTACTCTTGATGTTTGGAGTGTTCTTCATATGTTCAAAGCTAAAATCCTCCACAACCTCTTCCTCCCCTGAGTTCTCAATAGAAATGACAGAAAGAGGATTACTGAAAAAACCATTTATAATATAGTCATCTATCGCATCCTTAAAGTATTGGGCTTTACCGAGGGTAAGAATTGGCCGGGAGTTATCTGATTCAGGTTCGAACTCATCCCACAAGGGGTTTCCTAGCTCCCTACTTGGCTTCATAGGGGGATAAAGGCTCATATTTTTCATAACTTGACACCCTGAAATTGTCATACAACCTGACCTACAACCTATAAATGCATCCCCAATGGCCAACCAGGGTCTTCCCAGGATCAAGGGATGCCTCCCTAAATTTGATTTGGGTTGCAAGATAAGATATGTTGGATATCTCAAGGAATCCACTTAATAACTGTCAGGCCAGGCACTAACTCCACAAAACAAACAACTGATTCGTTTATTATTCCATAGGTAACCCATTGTTATATAAAATAGGGAGTGATTGTTCAGTTCATCTCCCAATGACTGTTCACCTTCCCAATTTATTTATTTACATAAAATTCCCAATCATGAAGATTAGGTGTCAACATTCCCCCCCCCTTAATCTGAAGGGATGTTGGTGAGTCCAAGCATCATTCTGAATCATTCAAGCTTTTCCCTTCCAAGTGCTTTGGTGAAGATGTTTGCAATTTGCTCATTTGTGGAACAATGACGGAGATGGATTGTTTTAGCCTCAACATGATGTCGAATCAGATGATATTTAGTATTAATATGCTTCGTTCGATCATGGAACTTTGGGTTCTTGGCCAACTTTATTGCAGAGGTGTTGTCAATCATGAGTGGAGTTGATTGTACTTGTTTTACCTGCAAATCTTTAAGAATTTTCCTGATCCACACAATTTCTTTTGTTGCTTCAGTTGCTACCACGTATTCTGCTTCTGTTGTGGAATCTGCTGGAACTGATTGTTTGCGTGATCTCTAGGAGACAACTCCTGATCCAAGACTCATAGCATATCCTGAAGTAGATACTCCAGTTTCTTTGTCTCCATCGAAGTCTGAATCAGAGTATCCGATCAAACTGAAGTCATCCACCTGTGTGTACTTGATTCCATAGCCTTGAGTTCCCTTCAAGTACTTTAAAACTCTTTTTGCAGCAGACCAATGTCCCTCACAAGGCTTTTTCATAAACCTGGAGAGGATTCCAACAGCAAATGAAATGTTTGGTCTGGTAGTAGTGAGGTAGATGAGACTTCCTTCAAGCTGTCTATGCTTTGTTGCATCCTCAAATTCCTTTCCTTCAATAGATGTGAGCTTTAAGTTTTGTTCCATTGGAGTAGAAAGAGGATTGCACTCTGTCATGCCAAATCTGTTTAACAAATCTCCAATGTATTTCTTTTGAGAAAGAAATATGGCTTTTGGATGTTGGGTTACTTCAATGCCAATATAGTAATGAACATAGCCCAAATCAGTCATTTCAAAACTTTTCCCCAATTCCTTCTTTATGGATGCAATGTAGCTTTCATTGTTCCCTGTCATTAAAAGATCATCTACATATACCACAAGATACACAACTGTTTTGCCAACTTTCTTGACAAATAAAGTTGCATCATCAAGATCAAAATGATTGAACTTGAGTTTCAGAAGATGCTCAGTTAGTTTTTCATACCAGGCTCGCGGTGCTTGTTTGAGGCCATACAAGGACTTCACAAGTTTGCATACTTTATGTTCATGTCCTTTCATAGCAAATCCTTCAGGCTGGGACATAAAAACATTCTCTTTTAGATCTCCATTCAAGAATGCAGTTTTTACATCCATTTGATGGACTTTCCAACCGTTCTGAGCTGCTAGTGCAAAGAGTGTCCAGATGGTGGCCCATTTTTTTGTGGGGGAAAAAGTTTCCTCATAATCGACCCCTTCCTTCTATGCAAAACCTTTTACCACAAGCCTAGCTTTGTGCTTGTCAAGTGAGCCATCAGCTTTGTACTTGTTCTTGTAGACCCACTTGCAACCAATTGGTTTGGTTCCAAATGGAGGATCAACCAGCTTCAAAGTGCCATTATTTATGAGGGCATCATACTCCTTTTGCATCGCTTCTTTCCATTCATAATGAGAAGCAGCTTCTTTGAAGGAAGTTGGTTCAAAATCTGTAGACAAGTTCAATTCACAATCATAAGTAACATCCATATCAACAGGTCAATTAGAGTCATCTACATTACCTCCATTTTGTTGGTTTGAGTTTCTGGTTCCTGTTTTTCCAATTTCATCAGGATGAAAACTTTCAAGTGTCTTTGTCAGCCACTTCGGGGGACCTTTCTGAGATGGTCCAAGCTGATCTGTTGATTGAGTTGGGACTGAATCAAGATTGAGTCTCCTAATTCTATCAATTACATCACTTAAAGCATCATCCATTGTTGGAGTTTCATGTAGGGGAGATTGTTCTTTAGAAGAAGATTCCACATGTTGATCTAGTATAGGAATCCCCCCTTCAAGATGTGGAATCTGATTATCAAACTCTTGAAATGATTTCATTTTTGCGAATCTATCCAAGCGATCAAGTTGCCACTCAACAACATTGTCAGATTTGGATGATTCAAGAAAAATTACATCTCTAGATACAACAAACTTTTTATTTACTTCATCATAGAGGCGGTATGCTTTGGAGGTGTTTGAATACCCCAGGAAGATACACTTACGACTTCTAGCACCAAGTTTTTTTCTATGTACCTTTGGTATCAAATCATAATAGGTGGAACCAAAGACCCTGAGATGTTTTACCGAAGGAACATGTCCATACCACAATTCATAAGGAGTCTTGTTTCTTATAGCATTAGATGGACATCTATTCTTTATATATGCAGCACATAGAACAGCATCAGCCCAAAACATTATCTTTACATTTTTGAAGAAAAGCATGGATCGTACCATATTCAAGATTGTTCTATTCATTCTTTCAGCTACACCATTCTGTTGGGGATTATAAGGCACAGTTGTTTGATGTTTGATCCCATGTTGGCGAAGATAGTTTTCAAATTCATTTGATGTATATTCTTTTCCATTATCAGTGCGAATAGACCCAATATGAGATTGTGCATCATTTTCAATCCATTTATGAAAATTCTTGAATGTTTGAAAGGCATCAGATTTGTTCTTCAATAAATAAACCCAACACATTCTGGTGTAATCATCAATAAATGTCATGATATATTTATTTCCATTTGCAGAAGGAACAGGCATTGGACCACATAAATCTGAATGAATGAGTTCAAGCTTCCTATGTGCTCTTGAATCTGAATCATGAAAAGACTGTTTGCTATGCTTTCCTAGAATGCAAGCATCACATTGCTTATGTTTCCTACGAATTGTAGGCAAACCAGCAACACCATTTTTCTTCAATAAGCGGAGACTGTCATAGTTTAAATGTCCAAATATAGCATGCCATAATAAACTTGATGGAAGTGTACCTTCTTCATGATGAGAAACATATGAGAAATTTTCTGCATGAGCATAGGTTCCTTGCAGTTTGAGAAGCCTTTCTTCTTCTATTCCCCTCATGACAAGTGAGTGGTCAGATGCTTTTCTTACCTCAAGCTTGCCATCAAACATATGAATGGAGTGACCTTGCTGGCGGATGTGAACCAAGGACAGCAAGTTTCTCTTGAGTTGTGGGAGATATAGAACATGATCCAGAAGAAATTCTGGAAGACCAGGCAGTTTAAGCCTGATTGTGCCAAGCCCTGATGGCTTGATTTTTTATTGATCTGCAAAGTATACTGCTCCATCAACATTGTCAGTGAAATCTTCAAAAAAATCTTTTCTATGAGTCATGTGGCAGGTTGCTCCTGAATCAAGCAACCAATCATTTTTCCAGGAAGCAAGTGAAGCATTAAAGAAATCTTCATTTACTCCAATGTTACATTGTGCCTCAACATAGTGAGCGGATTCAGGTGCTTTACCTTTGTCTGTATCATCAGTTTTACCTTTTTGTTGGTTTCTTCTCTGCTCAATTTTTTCCCATGGTAGCTTGAATGTGGATGCATCATGTGATCCATTTATTTTGCAGCGAATACAGTGTAAATCTGCCTTTTCTCCTTGAGAATGTCTGCCCCCCTACCTCTGAAATATCTTCCTCTTCCTCTTCGTTCACCTCTTCCTCTTGTAGAATCTTGAGCAGGATGTTTTCCTTTATGAGCAAGGCACACAGTCTCTTCAGAAGACTCAGGAGTTGTCTTCTTTCCAAAATATTTTTCTCTTTCAGCAAACATCTTCACAAGAGAGTCAAAGATTACATCTTTGAGATTTCCATTTGCTTGTAAAGACTCAAGATAATTGGAGTAAGTAGGATAAAGTGCCTTGAGAAAAGCAATAAGAGGGATATCCAGCTCAACCTTAGTGGATTTGATATCATGCATTATAGACTTTATTTCAGATGCAAGAGCAAGAGGATCATTATTTTGTAGTTCAAGAGTGAAGAGTTTAATCATGAGTTGGACGACTTCAAGTGCAGAATGTGAGTCATAGAGTTCTTTCAGCTTTTGTAAAGCTTCAAAGGCAGTTGAATATGATGAAATATGGCGACTCACCTCTTTATTTACAGATGATGCGATTAATGCATAAGCTTTGCTGTTCTTGTTTTCCCAAATGGAAAGCTCTTTGTCTAAGGTAGGCTTTTCTGGGTCACTGTCTCCTTCTCCGACACACACTCCTTTCCACAACTCATTGAATATGAGGGTGTGTTGTATCATCCGGGACCAATCAGGATAGTTCTCCTTGCCAGTGAGAACTATTCCTACCATAGAGATGATTGAATGCATTTTGTAAAAAAAAAAACTTCTGCTGATAGAAAAAATACTTTTGCTGATATACAGTGAAATTGTACTCAAAAGGGCAAAAATATTTCAAAGTCTTTATGCACTATGTTTTCTTCAGTTGTCTCCAAAGTTTATAAAATATCCTCATATAATATTTCCATATCACCTCCCCTTTTATTTTCTTTTAAACAAGAGCTCCACGCACAAATAAAAATCATTTAGTATATATACCATTCAATATATATACCATAGACCATTCGCTGGACCGATTCAAAAGCAGTTCATAGGCTGTGTATATCACTTAATAAAGCCGCAGTTCAAATACTATTTTAACCGCACAGTGCAATACGCTGGAATATTCAAATAGCGTTAATAACACAGTTCAAAACTCAAAACGCTCTGTCATTCAATATATATATTGACCAGACTTTAAAAGAAATATGTATGGAAAATATATTATTCAATCCAAAGAGAATATTTCGATGAGTATCGCAACTTACACCGAAAATACCAATTTCTGCTGCGCACCGAAAATACTATTAGAGACAAACATTTCATTGAACAGCATCAAAATACATTGGGCACCATTAATAGAACATCGACCGGTTGTCAAGTCTTTATGTTGCAATCGACGTTTTAGTAGTTTGTAATGAATAGCAGCTTCAAAGCTTATTCCGCTGCGACCGGGGCAGCACCACCATTCAACATTTCAAGCAGTTAAATCATTAAATCATTCAACGCAGTTCAACCACAGCGCAGTTCAATAGGATCCAAAGGGACAGTGTTACCAAACATTCAACGTTTCAATAGTGAGTTTGCAGCAGAGGCAAAATAGTTGAAGGTCGTCGGTTCAGGTCCGGGTAGCACCACCATTTCATTGAGCCACCATTCAGCGGTCGATACCATCATTCAACGTTTCAACGATACCATCACTCAACAATACCATCATTCAACGTTACAATAGTGAGTTTGCAGCAGAGGCAGCGCTGGAAAGGCAGCGCGTTATGGACAGAGGTGAGTTTGCAGTTGAGGCAACGCTGGAAAGGCAGCGCGTTATGGACAGAGGTGTCAGGGGTCAGAGAATATGAAACGGTTTTGGAGTCTGAGCATATGTAAAAAAAATCATAAATAGAATATGTCAGGGCAGCGCAGGTGTGGCAGACAGAACTATAGAGAGCAATGGAGCAGATCAGGAGTTACAAAGACATAAAGGGTAAACAGGGAGCTGGCTCTGATACCATGTCAGGCCAGGCAGTAACTCCAAAAAACAAACAACTGATTCATTTATTATTCCATAGGTAACCCATTGTTATATACAATAGGGAGTGACTTTTCAGTTCATCTACCGATGACTGTTCACCTTCCCAATTTATTTATTTACATAAAATTCCCAATCATGAAGATTAGGTGTCAACAATAACTACATCTTTTAATACCTCTTATGGCTTAACATGGGATATTTCCACTAATTCAAGTACAGTAGGTGTTTGTCGCAACCCGTCCAAACCTAAGATGGTAAATACTTCTTTAGTCATTCCGTTAATTAATGCCCCTAAATCAATTAGTGTATTTGGGATGAGCATCTCATCAATGTAAATGGAGACTGTAGGATTCCTTATATCATTATATTTAGTCAATGGAGATGACCAGACATTAATTCTAATAATTTCCTCATCACATGGATAGTAACAGGGTCTTTAGGAATTCTTCTAGGTTTTTTAACACACAGATCCCTTACTATTTTCGCATAGATGGGAACGTCCTTGATAGCTTGCAGTAGGGGAATCCTGACGTGTATATTTTTTAACTCTATGAGAAAATCAGATTCAGGTTTTGAATTCATCCTAGTTTGTGATAATCTTTGTGGATATGGGGGGTCCTTAGTTATTGTAATAGCTGGGTCAACTGATACAGATGTACCAACATTATTCAGGTTAGTTGTTATAGATGTAACAACATCACCTTGACCTATTCTAGTAGTCTTGTTAGAGTCCGCAATACCACCCTTAGGAGATTCACATTCTTCCTCAGTGATGACAGGAAAGGTTTTAACTACTTTTCCTGATCATAGATGGATTTCATTACATTCAACGAGAGTGATGTAGTAAGCTTGGAAGGAAGCAGGAGATTATAAAGCCCAGGCTGTGTTGGGTGTGGGATCCCCCAAGGGTAGTTTTGGGGCTTAGAGCCTAGATTTTGGTCTAATTTTGTAATACCAATGTAAAGACTCCACATTTTGTGGGCACAGAGCACATAGTTGTTAAAGAGTCATAGGGTTGTTCGCCCTTATTTTGATAATGTAATGTCGGTTGTAGAAGATCTACCCATGGTCTGTGGACCATAGGATTGTATAAATAGAGCGAAGCTCTAAGTAGTCAAGGGGATAATCACAGAATCTCTAAGGAATGATGATGTATGCGAGATAGATCTGAAGTGTAAAGTCTAGTTTTGGGTCATAGCGTAGGAAGAGGCTATGCAGCTGAGTGCGCAGAGGCCTAGTAGTCCGCAGCTAAGTGCGCGGACCCCTGCAGCTAAGTGTGTAGGGCGAGTCGAGTCTGTAATCAGTTGGAAGTATTAATAAAGATAAGTTTTTATCAATTCTGCGACTTTATTTCCTGTTTTATGCATCTGTTATATTAGATATGAATTTCACTTCTAATGCTTATATGATGCGCGAATGTATCTAATTGTATTGGTTGAATTAACGCAAGTAATAATATCTGTTACGCGAAGATAACTAAGATCTGATAATAATATAAGTAATATACTCGGCGTAGTTATGGAAATAGCAGACAGCGCGAAATAATCTCAACCCCTGGTTAGGGCTGTGTGAAGGCCGATTGTAACATATCGCAGAGGTACTGAAGGTTAAAATAGATCATGAAGCGATCTGCATGAAGGTAGGACTAGTTGGCATCACATCCATATCAAGGGTGTGGAAATTTGGTTCCAGCATCCCCCCATACTGCTTCGAGTGAGACTTCAGTTCGCGCTCCGCAGGCTGATGCCAAAAGCGCTAGTAGTGTAGGGATTTGTTTGGCTAACTTAACTCTGAACCTGGGTCAGACCCCCATAAACCAACAAATGGTTTTTTTGCCAGGACCGAAATCTGCATGAGAGATGTGTGATGTCGTATCACTGGAATCCAACTAAGAAAGAAATTGAAGGCTAGTTGGACAGAAGAATTCACGAGTTCATGGCGTAAGAGAACAGAAATCTATGACTATCAAAAGAAGAGTGGCTAGATAGCTACCTATATACAGAGATCCGCAAAATCGTTTTTTCATGCTTCCCTACTGAGCTATACAAGTGGATCATGAAGCTAGCAAATAACCAAGGAAGGTGGAAAATTGATGGTCCTATTGTCTGGACCCCAGAGCTAGTGCGGAGATTCGAAGCATCGGAGGATAAGATCACACGCGTCATCGATCATTGGCTTGATCATATTATAGGAGGATTTTTTACTGAGTTCGCGGTTGACACCTCAGTTAGCTACAGTGAGGCAGAGCGACGCTTTCTAAAAGGACCGCAAGGTAAGTACGTAAAGTCTTTGAATACTTGGATTAAAATTTTGTTGTAAAAAAAGTGGGTTATGTAGTTACCTTGATGTTTGGGGCTACGCGAAGTGGAAAGGTTTATAGAACGAAGGAAATAAGGGTCAAGAAAATAGCCCCTTGATTTCACCTCCATGAGGAGACGAGGAAGAGCTCGTGAAGGTCTCTCCGCGAGGTGTTATTCAGCTGATAAGACAAAGAATTCCACAAATACCACCTCCACCCACACCACCACCGGCTTCATCTCCATCACCTCCATCTTCTCTTGTACCAACTCCACCACCACCGTGATTCAGTATGGCAAGCACAGTGAAGTTTCATGTGTTCAAAGGTTTGGGAAATGAAGATCTGGAACAATTCTGGTTCGTTTTAAAGGCTGTATGGGAAGTGCAAGGTGTTACAGATGACCATATAAAGAAAGCGACATTGGTTAGCACCCTGCAGGATCATGTGTTGACCTAGTATATTAAGTACTCCAACAATAAGCCAAATGCGAGAGTCATAGATATCAAAACAACGCTAAATAAAGAATTTAGCAGGCCTAAATCTGAAGCACAATTGATCATGGGATTTAAAGATATCATGATGCTACCAGGAAAGACTCCTTGGGAATGAGATCAGAGGATGAAATGTACAATTCGCGAAGAAAATATGAATCTGATGGATGGATAGCATAGCGAGTGGTTTGTAGCTTCACTACTACCACATTTAAGGAGTACGCTATCATAGCAGAAGATATCAACTCAGGCATAGGCCTTAGAGATCATTATGAGGCTACATGAAACCTCGATGTAAGATCCTAATCGGGGAGTTCAGCAGATCCACGCGCAGCTGAAGAATATGTGCCTTGAGATGTAGAGTCTGAAACAGGATAGGACGATTCATCCAGAAGTGCGCGAAGAAGTGTGGTGCGTCAAATGCAAGAGTCAGGGTCATGACAAAGACCACTGCCTGGTTTTACAAATTACCTTGCAGGAGGAGGACTGATGCCTCTAAGGCCGGAAGCTCAAGTATGACCTAGCGCAATGCCTGATTTGTGGTGTGCTATCTGTCAAATAGCTAGAAAACATGCCACAGACAATTGTCACTTGTTATAGAAGTATACACAAAATTTGCAACAATTGTTCTGCAAATTTTGTAGGTCGGTGGGACATGACGAGCATACTTGCAGAAGCTATGAGTTGATGATGGATACAAATCCCACCTACAGAGTTCAGGCTGAAACGCGGCCCCTTAACCAAAATGCAAGAATGGTGCAGATAGGATTTCAGGGGTGCGGAAGAGGCCAAGGCAGAGGAGGACCTGGTAAAGGTTGCAGACAGTTGATTTGCTACAATTGCAGAGGGCGAGGACACTATGCCCGCAATTGCACTAATACAACATGCCCATCGTGCAAGTATTGCACGATGTTTGATCATGAGACAGAATATTGTCCTACACTGATAGCTAGGATCCATGAAAAGGGAACACTACCCCCTCCCCCAACTCAGAACCTGCAGATGATGAGGTCTAAGCCACATGAGGAAGATCTGAATGTAAACATTGTGCTCCAAAGTGGAATCACGACGGGGGATGAGAAAGGAAAACAGTCAAAAGATAGTACCTAGGTTCGCAAAGCCCCAGCGAAAGAAGCTGAGTTTGAGTTTGATTTGGAGCACACTCAGGAAACCTTCATGGAAGCTAAGAAGAGCTTCGCTGAGGCCTCCACGTCAGGGAGCAAAGATCAGCCTAAGTCAGAAATGGATCCCTCCATGCTCACAACTTTCTTGGAAACCTATATGAAGTTACTGCGCGACAGTAAGGCTGTGAAAGGGCTATAGGAACTTATCAATAGATGTGTTGGGAACACACCAAGAGAACTGCGCATAGTTTGAAAGATCGGAAAGAATAAGACAACGATAGGCCGTGAAATGAGACTCACCACGCAGATCGAAGAATACAAGATGGACCAAGGCATTTTGGATTTTGGATCAAACACGAATGTTTTACCGAAAAAGACATGGGAGCAAATGGGGAGACTTGCGCTGCAATGGTCTCCAATTCAGCTAAGAATGGCGAATCGACAGAAAATAATACCTATGGGGCAATTGCAGGGAATAACTGTGGATATTGAGGGAGCGAGCGCACTGGCAAATTTCAAAGTGATAGAGATTGTTGATGATAGCAATCCCTACCCCGCGCTCCTGGGAATTGACTGGGCCACTGATATGAATGGGGTAATTAATCTGAAGAAGAGAAAAATGATCTTTGAAAAGAAGTCACTGCGTGTAGTTATACCCCTAGACCCTGCTGAAGGATCACGCTATACGGAGTCGGTCCACGACTATGAAAGTGATGATGATCTAGACTGCATCTACAAGATAACAGCATGAGACCAAGACTGGGTGAATCCCACCGCGGATGGACGGATTACATGGGAGCGTGAGAGTTCCTGCACTTCAGATTCCAACGAAGAAGTAGAACAATGGCAGAATCGGTTACAAGAAGTAACTATGTTGAATTATAATATGATGACAAGGTCGTTGTGTTGCGTGTCAACAGAAGTAAGAGATCTACCTACTTATGATGGTCTAAATGAGGTAGATACCTTCTTGGATGCCTTTGAAAGGGAGGTGCTGGAAAAGAAATGCTTCCAGGCCTTGGACTGGGTACTGCGTGCTATGCCCGCGAGATGGTGGGGTACGCACAAATGGAGTTTTTATGATTGGCGTGAATGTAGGAGAATGATGCGAGTATGATTTGGGAAGCCTAAGGTGTGATTGACAGAAAAGTATGATGGGTAGGATGATCCGCGTGTGCATCTGGCCAAGTGGATGCATGCATATGGAGAAAAGCCACAACCTGAGTGGGTGCACCTATTCTATTATACCCTAGATGTTATACCAATGAACTGGTATATAGAAACATAGCTCCACCATGGGATAAGTAAATGGGATATCCTACGCGAAGGGTTCATGATGACCTTCAGTTTTGAGGATTGCTGGGACAGTATTGATGAAGCGCTACAAGAGGTAAAAGCAGCCGTCTTTAGGATACCACAAGAGCCGATAGCCTTGATTCAACCTGAATCGTCTACTCAACTGAGTCACGCATTGGAATCTTATAATATAACTGCTAAAGAGGAGGATGAGGATCTGCGGAATATTAAAATTCCAGAAACAGAAGGCCACCTCGAGGTTCACGAACCACAGATTGAGAACCCTGATATAACCACGTCGGTGAAAACTAAGCAACTAAACATTGGTATGGAGGCTGAACCCATATTCGCGAAGATCGGAGACTACTGGGACGACGTGACAATGGATAAGGTAATTGAATTACTCCATGAGCATTAGGACTTATTCCCAACCAAGTTTACGAATTTGAAAGGAATAATCAGAGATCTATGAGTGATGAAGATCATGTTAAATCTCGACACAAAACTAGTTAAGCAAAGGCCTGAACTCTTAAATCTGAAATACAAGAAGAAGGTCTACGTAGAACTAGACAAAATGCTCGCAGCAAACATCTTTGGGCCTATGGAAGAATCCGATTGGGTAATCCCAATGGTGGTACAAGAGAAGAAGCAGAAGGATGAGATAAGGATATGCGTGGATCTTAGAAAATTGAATGATGCTTGTGTGCATGATCCATTCTCAACTCCATTCATGGATGAAGTATTGGACAATATAGGAGGTCAAGAAGCATATTCTTTCACTGATGGGTTCTCGAGGTACCACCAGATCAAAATCACGTCGGCAGATAGGAGCTAGACAACTTTCGTGACTAAGTGGGGTTGATTTCAATATACTGTCATGCCCTTTGGATTGAAGAATGTGCTTGCTATATTTTCGCGCATGGTTGTTGCAGTATTCAGGGAATATATTCATAAGTTCTTTAAGGTCTATTTTGATTACTGGACTATATTTGGGCTGGTTAAGTGCCATGTAGCGAGCTTGCACTTGATGCTAGATACCTGTTGAAGATACCAGATTGCGCTCAACCTCAAGAAGTGTTTGTTCCTCGTTCCTTTAGCGAACCTATTGGGGCATATGGTTTTCATACAAGGGCTGATGGTAGAACCCACGAAGATCATTTTGATTCTAAACTTGGAAGCACCGAGAAGTGTGAAACAGTGGCGCGCCACTCTGGGACATATGGGATATTAAAGAAATTTTATCAAAGGCTTTGCCCAAATCACTGTGCCAATGGAAAAATTGTTGAAGAATGATGTCACGTTCTGTTGGAACGATGACTGTAAGAAAAGCTTGGATATATTGAAAGAAAAGATGGTTACTGTGTCAATTCTAGTCTTCCCGAACTGGAAGAAAGAGTTCTATGTACATGTCAAAGCGTCATGTATAGCGTTGGGGGCAGTACTAACGCAGGATGGCAAAGAAGGCTTGGATCACCTTATCACATTCGCAAGTCATAGATTATCCAAAGAAAAGAAGAACTATTCCACCACTGAGCGTGAGGGAGTAGCTATGGTATATGCCCTCCAGAAGTATCGACACTACTTGCTAGGAGGCTACTTTAAGATGTATACAGATCACTCCGTGCTAAAGTACCTGGTTAACAAGCCTGTGTTGGGGGCCCACATTTTCAAATGGCTTTTATTATTCCAAGAATATGATTCTGAATTTGTTGTGAAGCCTGGACGATTGAACGTGGGACCAGATCACCTATCACGCATTGAGACTGGGGAGAAACCTACTAATTTGGAGGAAGGATTACCTGATGCGCAACTCTTTTCTTTGCGCATAGTGGATGGACATTTTCAAGATATAATTCACTTTCTAACAATTGGAACTGCACTGAAAGAATACTCTGTCTAGTAGAAGAAGGAATTAGTGGTGCGTGCGGCAAATTTCTCTGTCATCGTTGGGTATCTATACAAGATGGGGAATGATGAAATACTCCGAAGGTATGTACTTGAATTTGAATGAAGCAGCATCCTCAGGGACACTCATGGGGGCGCCACGGGAGGACATTATGCGGGAAGAGCAACCACGCAGAAGATTCTATGCGTCAAGTTGTGGTGGCCAACCCTTCATCAGGATTCAAAAGAATATTGCAAGGCATGTGATGTATGTCGATGGACAGGAAGGCCATTGCAGAGGGATGAAATGCCTTTAAATCCACCTTTCTAAAAGTTGGCAATAGATTTTGTAGGACCTATTAAACCTCAAGGAAAGATAGGCGCGAGGTATATTATCACTACGACAGAGTATCTAACTCGTTGGGAAAAAGCACAGCCAGTGAAGAATTGCACGGGCATGACTGCCGCAAAGTTTTTATTTGAACACGTACTGACGCGATTTGGATGTCTGAAGATCTTGATGAGCGATTTGGTACACACTTCTTGAACGAGATGATTAGCGCACTAATAGATGAATTTCATGTGTATCACTAGAAGAGCACATCGTATCACCCACAGGCTAACGGGATAGTAGAAGTGTTCAACAAGGTACTGGAAACCGTGCTGACCAAGGTATGCAATGTGCAGCGAAGTGATTGAGACCTATGCATACCTACAGCGTTATGGGATTATCGGATGACATGCAAGAAATTGACAGGACAAACACCTTTTAGGCTTGTCTATGGAGTGGAAGTCGTAATGCCTATGGAATAAATTGTGCCTAGTCTGTGCATAGCAGCACTCATAGGTATTGTTATAGACATTTTTGTGCCTTACAGCATGAAGCATGAAATGTCAATAATCTAAGGGATCCAAAGTCCCTAAACATGTTGTTCCTACCCCTAGAGGAACAAGGTCAGCAAACCACAGCACTGAATATCAGTTCTCCACCTGAAAACACTCAAAAACAAGCTAATTCTGGATCATGTCAACTGCTCCATTACCACCTCCGAGTAATCTGGCGGAAGTGGCCACAGTGGAATATGAAACCTTCTATATCTAATGGATTTGGGTTCCGAGGACGGTTCTTATCTCGTGTCAACCTCGTTAAAAAATGAACAAGGAGTCATGAGGATAGTTCATTTACTATGTCAACCTCATTAAAAAATGAAAACAATCCCCTTTCCAAATCTCAAAGGTAAACCTTCATTCCAACCACCAAGTTGAATGCAATGAAGCTTGGGGGGCATGCACCTCGATTTGCGTTGTTATGCTGGGGGCATGCAAACTTATCATCGAGCAGTTTTAGCATAAAGTTCATGCTCGTTAAAAAAATAAACGCAAGATCCGAGCAGTTTTAATGCGGTCTTCATGCTCGTTAAAAATAAATATAAGCATTGAGCAAGAGTTTCCTCCAGAATTTAAGCTCATTAAAAAATGAACCTATTCCGGTAAATAACCATTGTGATCGTAAATTTATTAGCCATAGAAAGCCTTGGTCATGTTTGCACCTGCCGCCTCCATTCCATTTGGCCGATCGTTCACCTCCATATGATTGTTTACCTATTTTGAGGAACAACTGCGAAGAGTGATTTCACCTAGCCATCCTTGTGACACTGCTGTGATTGGAAAATTCCAACCTATACCTGGAATCTGCTGCTATCTCTGTTTATCACTCGTTCCTCAAAAGACAAGTCTTCTTTGAGCTCTTTTCAACTGAGTCGTAAAATATGAAAAGTTTGCCGAGTTTTGGCCTTCCAGCTCGTTAAAGTGACCGGAAGAGCTATCCCTCCTCTAGATTTTAATCTTTTTGGACCTGAGGGATTATTACACAAAAAGGTTGAGCGCTTGTTTTATTCGGCTCGTTAAAGTTATCGAAAACTCATCCCTTCTATATTGTTTTATACTTTTTCGGACTTAAGGGATTAGATGACGAAAAAGGAATTTTGGAGTTAACTTTCTGTACCTTTTCAGACTCTCTAAAAATGAAAAGGACCGAGTTTTCCTTGTCGTTAGACTCGTTAAAATGATTAAATAGCGACAAACTTGTCTTTAGACGAGAACGAGTTTCCCTATTGCTAGGCTCGTTAAAACATAGCGATGGGCTTGCCCGAAGGGCAGGTTATAGAACAAGCATATGTTATCCTCCTCAAGCTTGACAAAAATAAAGAGGTACTGGTCAGAAATGACTGGGGAAAAATTGGGAGAACCTCAAAGCTTTAATGGTAGCAAGTCGCTCTTGAACATGACACTTTTCCTCCGTATCACATCGGGTTGGGTTGTTTCATTCACCGGTCTCATCACCATGGTCTTCACCAAACCATCCACATTTGGTGTAATGCTACCGATCCATCGCATCAGTGTCGTTATATGTTCAAGAGATGTTGTTCAGAAAGAGTCAACCGTGTCCCATCCACTGCCATACATTATCCTTCATCCACCCATGATCGCCACCCTGAATCATATTTCACAGATTGTTTTCACCTCCACTAAAATCATTAGCTCCGTTCTGTGTCACTGATGTGGGATTCATTAAGGCCCTCCTTTGACGGATCGCTTCTTGTCGACTTCAGCTCATTATCCAAGAAGTTGATCTAGGAACAACCCCCTCAGTACTTTGAAGCTTGCATGCCTCAATGGCAAGTTTCTCACTTCCGGCGACAGGTATACATCAATGACCTTCGACCAGAAGATTTTGCGTGGTGTTCGACGCCAAGTCCTTTATTCACACCACGTGAATTGTACTGCAGTACCTTGAGGGTCATTATCATTATCGGTGATTCCTCTCGCGCTTGTTAACGGTTTACATCATTGACCGGTAATCAAGCGATGTCTTTCCATGTTCGACTTCAGCGCAATTCTCACATGGATCGACTTGTACTTAGAGTGAAGATCGAACGAGTTTGAAGACCCCGGATCTAGTTTCATCCATCCGGGCTGCGATATATATTCAGGAAACATAAAGACATTTGACATGTACATCATTGCAGTAGATGATCATCCTACTCAAAGGATGATAATTTCAGCAGAGAATTATCAGTCTACCATCAGACGATCGTCTGTTCTATGTACTAAAATGAATTTATAAAGCTAAGCATGGGAATGCCCGCCTCAGCTAGATCATGAAAGCAGAATGAAAAAATAATGTATTGTATTTTATTTTATTACAGGTCACCTCTCAGCGATTGAATGAACTTCGGATCCTCCTGATAAAGCATTTCACCCGATAAACGACCTCATACTTTAGGGGGCAACTGTTATAGACATTTTTGTGCCTTACAGCATGAAGCATGAAATGTCAATAATCTAAGGGATCCAAAGTCCCTAAACATGTTGTTCCTACCCCTAGAGGAACAAGGTCAGCAAACCACAGCACTGAATATCAGTTCTCCACCTGAAAACACTCAAAAACAAGCTAATTCTGGATCATGTCAACTGCTCCACTGAGCATCTGCGCTGAATGTCAACTGCTCCACTTTGTACCTGCGCTGAATGTCAACTGTAAAGAAGGCTACCTGCACTGGGCGAGTTTGGCCAAGTGGCACAGTCATTCCTCAAGGTGTCAATGCCCAGGAAGCTTCCAAAATGACACTTGGATCAGGGAATTCGCCTAGTGATGAGTAAGAGGGTCTAGATCTCCAAGTGGAAGCAAGAACCTCCAAGTGGACTCAAGAACTGAAGAATAACTGAAGTGGGAGAGGACACTGGTCAGCTTCATGCCAGCCTCAAGCTGACTCATCCTTTCTCCAAAACTCCTATATATAGATCTCTCTCATGAGGTCTAGGGAGGCGGGAATCTTGTGGATGTAAGGAAGTGCTGTTGGTTTGAGTATAGAACTATTGGGTGATTTGCTTGAAGGAGGTGAAGAGGAGATTTCTTTCTGCTGGGAGGTGATGCTGGATTGGGCCTTTTATGGTTGTATCACTTCCTGAACTTTACTTCTTCCATTAATAAAGCATTTGAGGTTCTTCTATATGCATGTGTCTCAATGGTGTATTGTTATACTTGTGTATTTGATTTATTCTAATCCTTGAATCAATTATGAATGTATGCTTCTTGTAGTTTCCCTCTCTTGCCATTTTGCAGGATCTTGGTGTAGCTGGGCCAGTGAAAGAGCAAGGAGCTGGGAGCAAGCAGCAAGGAGAGAAGATTGGATCAACCATTAGCGGAAGACATCGGTTAGTGGATCCCTTTCTCCCCTATTTTACTTTCATAAAGAAGAAATCTTAGATAGCTTTGCTTTGATTGTTGCTGAGGTACTATCACCCTTAGAGTGGGATAGGGTCATTCCGTATTGGATACTTTTCCCAACAACAGGTATGACAGATCGCGGAGCCCTGGAGGAGAGGCTCACGCAGCTGGAAGAGCTCGAAGAAGAATGATTTTTGGCTGGATTTCACCAGCAGGTCCAAAAGCAGCGCGAAAAGGCATGGCACAACTAACACATCAAGCTGCCACATTCAAGGCAAACAATCTAGTGTTTTTGTATGATAGTAAGTTTGATAAATTCCCAGGAAAGTTTAGGATGCATTGGTTAGGGTCATATATTATTAAGGACATTACCGACGGAGCCGTGGTACAATTGGTCAAGTTAAATGGAGAGCCATTCCCAGGAAAAGTGAATGGAAGTCATTTGAAGCCATACATAGGTGGCCCAACCACCTGACTAGCCAATCGAAGCACAATCTTAGTGCTCCATGCAGCTAAAAGGAGGCGCGGGACTATAAACTACTCTACCCGAGAACTGCGCGATGTCAGGACTGCGTGCAATAGCGAAGTGTCACAGGGTCTAAAATAGCGTGAATACCATTGCACGGGCGCACAGGTCTGTCGAAAAGTGACTGTTACAGTCACTATTCACGATGTGATGCTTGTTTTGAGGCCAATTGGAGTGGGCGGGAGGAATTTAAGGCAAACTTTATGGGCTAGATTCTTGAAAATATACCGCCAATCTAGAATTAATGAACCGAATGTGGGGGGAACGGTCGAATTCAAATTCAAAAGGCACTATAAATTACAAATGGTTGTCCAACAAACAACAATTGGCAAATTGAAAACTGAGTTGTTGCACGCTTAGATATTCATGAACCGAGACTTATTCGATCTGAAACTGAATTCGTTGCTTTAGCAATTACCAGAGCCACTGAGATAATTGTGGAATCGCACTATGTGTTATAGCTCCAAATCTCACTCTTGATGTTTGTGATGCTGCACTCATGGCCTAGGGCAACCCCTCCTTCCAGACCTGGACCAAATACTTATAAAACAACGTTTTACTCCCTATACGTGACATTTCCCTGAGCTAAACACGTGTGTACGCGGGTCTGCCTATACCCAACCCGCATATATGTCTTAAAACACTTAAAAAAATTAAATCTCCTTAATTTCAGGTGGAGATCGCGGGTTTTACCTACTAATTACTTATTACTGCCCGTGGCCCAACTATTCCCAACGAATTCCCAACTAAAAAACTACTTTGGGAGAAGTATAAAAAGGCTTCAATAGGAAGACCTAAGGGAGGAGAGAATAGAGAGAAAAATCACTCTGTTGAGATTATCCTAGATCAGGTCTAAAGATCCTTGTGCTTCTAGCACTTCCCCCATTACAAGAAACCCTTGTTTCTTTAAGTTATGATGACTTTGCACTTGTTGAGATATCCTTGAGTGAGTTATGGAAGAAGCTTGTTGAAGGCTTGAGATTGGACGAATCCGGATGACGGTTCCGCTTGGAGCCTGCGAAAGGAAGACTCAGGTGAAATCATTCCTTTCTGTACTTTAGTTATCTATAATAAAAGAAACACTTGTCTTGTTCCTGCTATGAATCTTCTTCATGTTTATGATATCAATGTTATGATTTACAAATGAATGATTATTTCAATTACATAACTAACTTTCAGTATGATATGAAGTTGATTTCTTTATGATGTTTAGTCCATATACTATTGTGCTTTCTTGAATTGATTGTTTTTCAGGTTGAAGGAGCAAAAGGAACTCCAAGAGGGTTTGGACCTGTTGAAGCCCCGAAAATTGGGTCGACAACAAGGGGGATACCCACCCGGTTCGGACCTTGGTTGGCAGCTCCTTATCCGTTTGGTATAGCGGGTCCGACTGGGGATAATGGGACCAGTTTCCCAATCTAAGGGTGTATGTGTGTGTGTGCAGAGTTGGATGTTGCTGATCTAAGAGTACTTAAAGATAATTTAATTCAAACTTTTAAACTAACTCTATGCTATTGTAATCTAATGAGAAACAACACATCTAATCTACGCTAACCCGGGGTATATTTATTCTATTATGCAATCTAAAGAGATTTCAAACAATAACTGGTAATAAAGATCATTCAGCTATCATAAGAATAGAAATCAATTAAGATAAACTACTTTGCATAAAAATTTAGGCAAAACAGTTGTGAACAGCATATCGCATAATAAGTTATTCATATATCAGACATAAATAAATGGCTCCACGGTACAGAAGTGCCAAATGGTAACTCATACATTCATGCAGTAACATATAAACAACTGAAAATTGTATATCACTTTAAGAATATAAGAAGAAATGGCCAAGAGATAAAAGTACCATTTATGACTAATCCTACTTATAAGCTTCAAGCAAAAATGATTTATCTCTACTTGTTCTAACATCTACTAAGAGTACAAAAGTGCAACATCAGTAGCAGACATTAAAATGCAAACATTAATAAATCTCGATCCATCCATTCATCAAAACCTCTAAGGGTGCAGAAGTGCATGTTCCGAGGACAAGTTTTTGACAAATTTCTGGACCCTTCTCTAAATGCATGAGAAGGGTTAAAATATTACTTCCTAATTCTAATAATAGTGTTTTTACAAAATTTAGGATGCGGTTTTCAAATGACCGTCATTTTTCTAATCTAATTTAAAAGAAAAAACAACATTCTAAAATAAGGCTACTTCTGAACTTGGTCTTTAAAGCTGCAAGTGTTCATCATGGGCTTGAGGAGAGTCGGCTGACTGACTTCTGTGCTGAGCTGGGCTGCGAAAACAGAATCTATGAGAGCTGGCACTACTTTTTCAGCCGCGTTTATGATGCATTTCACATTCATCCATTGACTATGCGGCTTGACCAAGTATGCCCAGTAACACTCCCAATTCAACCTGTTTAATGCTTGGATCGCTTTTCCCTTTTCCTGTGCCTTCTGCTTCCGGTCGTAGTTTATTTGGTAGGTACCCTGGGGTGGTCTCTTCATACATCATTCTATACAAGGGTAAGATAAGCCCGTGACAAATTTGGTAGAAGTGTGGGACGAACTGAGAATCCCATAACACCTTATGATAAACATGGATAGGTAATGGGTCCTGGGTAGTCCATTTCCAACCCATAGTGCGAAATTTAGACACATAACAAATAGAATCCATAACACATGCGGACAGATAAAAAGGAGGATAGATCCTTTGAGACAAGGATCTTTTAGACCGGTAATTGATAATAGCCGTATACAGATTATCAGAAAAGATCTTGGCCCAATCCATAATATCGGCATTTGTGGCAGCATCTATTAATGGTAGCCATTCAGACGAAAACTTATTGATATCTGGCATCCCAAATAATCTACAAAGCATGGCCGCAACAAAACAATACGGATAGGTGAGCGAACCAATGTTGTACATACCGTTTTTGTCTTTTTTGAGCGGCTCCTCTTTTCTTGACCAATCTTTGGTGGTCTCTGCTAGGTTTGGGTTCTCTGCCACAAATTTCTTAATGAATTGTGCATTATAAGTCGCCTGCGGTTCAGGAAGATGATACATAAGCTTTAAATCTTGCGCAGCGAATGATCCGATTATCCCATGTCCTTGAACCTTGAATTGTCTGTTGTTCATCTCTGCATTGTCAAGTATCCACTTGATCATATCCGTATAAGGTAGAATTTTGGGTCTTGCTGCTATGCGGTGAAGAAATGAACATGCTAGCTCCTCTAAGGACGCCTCAGAAGAGCGTTGTGAGCCCGCGACAGCATCAACCTTCATTATTCTAGGATTTTCTTCTTCAAGTAGCATGTACATGCTTTCCCATGTCGATATCCCTGCGTCTCTGTTATAGGCTGTGTCTGTATACAAAGGTGCCATCTCCTTCGTCTTTTCCTTCGCCTCAGAGCCTTGAGCTTTATTTTTCTTTCCCATTTCTTCCTGCGTTTGGCTTTGAATCGTCTTAGCTCTCCGTTCCTGCAGATTACGAGTGAAATGGAAATGACTGATCAAGAAAGGTGATGGGAGAGTTTTAAATGCAACAGATATATCAAATATGCCACCTTACGTGAAGTAATTCTTTACAAAAGCATGCGTCCTCATTTCATTTAATAGCTGACAACTAATTCATTTACTATCATTAAAAACGCATGATCTTGAGTCATATTATGGTAAGCGGCTTTTCTGTGAATAGCGTGCCCGAAAGATTCGTGATGAAGTGATTTATGATTTGCTTACGTAACATCGCAGATCGCGCGAACATAATATCGCAGCGATCGCAACATCGCAGGTCATAGAATTTTAATGTTTGTTGAATCTTGCCAGCTCATTTCTGCGATATGCGATCTTGCGATCGGCGTTATCGTAGATCGGCAAATCTTGAAGTTTTTCCTTATGAGTATTACTTTATTGCGATGCAATATTATTCTTAACACGAGAGTCTTGCGCATACCAATATTATAGAGAAATGGAGGCATTTCCTATCTTTTTTGCAACGTGGCTTTAAAGATATTTCCCTTATCATAGACTTAGGTTAAAAAAATATTCAAAGGACCTTTCTAAGCTTACGATGGTAACCTTATTTTGAAGAAAGGAAACTCTTACTTTTTTCCTAAAATTTAACTAAGGGTCCCCATTCATTTAGTATTTTGGACAACACTTAAATGAACAAGGGGGGGTGTTGCTGGCCACAACAATTGGCGATTCACTTGGGAGAACCAGTTATCTCTGATCTTCTATTGACGTTTTCAAACTTCTGAAACAAAAAATTTTCTCAGAGAACTTAAACTTTATTATAAAAAGATAAAGCATATTATACTTCAAACTGTCAATGATATTTCATTTCAACCTCTTTCTATTTTAATTACTTGTATCCTCAGCTTGTCCTTGCATTTACATCAGCCATTACTTGGTCTTGTAAAACATAAAATAAAGTTTCCCCTCTGTAGCAGCCTTTTAAATATGCTCCTTTGTCGCAGGTAGAGCCTCTGCTGCCAGCAGACGTCCATAGCCTCAACAGGGTTACCTATTACCCATTAATGATCCTTTATCCTACTTAAGGCTATTTACAACTTTTCAGAGAAAAACCCATTTTGACACTTTTTCCTTTTTTATTCTCTAAAGAAAAATGTCTTGGTTTGGTGGCCAAATTATGACACAGTCATTCACTTGATTTACACTTTTGCTGAACAAGCTGGCTCGTGATGAGACCAATTGTCTTTTGATTGCAACAATATTGAGTCGTTGCCCTGTTTTGGTGGACAGTATTGGCAAAGTCAGCAAGTTATAATATATGTGATCATGATAAGTCGGCTCATGATGAGACCTCTTATTCTTTGAGATATAGTGTTTTTTTCGGATTGTTCCTCTGAATGCTGCGATTTCCTTTAGCAGGGAGGAAGTCAAATTTTCTTTCCTTAAGAAAGTTCTGGACGACAATAATAGAGTTTTTTGGAAATGGTTGTTTCTACAGAGAATCTTTATTTCAGTATTGATACCTTTCATTGTACTGACATAAAACAATTTCTTCACTAAGATAGCTTTCTTCAAATTTCTTGGAGTTGAAACTAGTATCATATCTGGGTTAAAGTTCTATTGATAATAAAGATCAAGTTTCCAAAAGATTTGCTGTTCATAGAAGCAGAAGTTCAAAATCTTGATAGAGAAAAGGTGTCTTTAGTAAATGTCAAATGCTTGTTAACCATGGCAAATTTTATTACGGAGAAAAATATTTAACGAAATGAGAGGTAGACATTCCCTAGGGTTATGTACAGAATAGGGATAATCTCTTCTCTTATTATGCCTACCAACTATTAAAAGTAAACCTAATAACCTAGCTAAATTACTCCTACTCCTATTCTAACTATATACAGAAAATTAACTAGGTGAAATGATATTTCCAGTGGAGCCATCTTTTCATTTTTATTCCTACACGTATGTAACTTTCAAACATCAGTGTTAAGAACAAAATTTTTCTTGGACTATTAATGTTGGATGTGGAATAAGAATGTGTAACTTCAGTTGGAATTCTGTCTGAAATCTCTTTCTCATGAAAACTTCTTTCCAACTGGATACCTATTGGATCATAAAAATCAGGATGAATTTCTGTTATGGATTGATGATCTCGTAATAGGAAAGATGACAAGCCAGGTTGCGAATATGATTTTTTAGTTTTAATGGCCTGTAACCTACTGTGGGTTGAAGTTGAGCTTTTAGCAATTTCTTGTAAAAGGAAAGTTTCTATATATGAATCACTAAATAAATCAATGAAGAATAGATGGAAATTTCTGGAAAAAGATTTATCAATTGGCGCGAATTACTGACAAGTTTCGAAAGGTACTTTCCTTTGTTGATGGTGTTTTGGATGCCAAATAAGTTTTCTAAGGAAGTCTGATATTGATTGATCTTGGAATTGAAAAAGTTCTATACTTCCTTGACACAGTTTAGCTTTCCAAAATGGTAGCACATCTTTCGAATGTTCTTTGATAAGGTGCTCAACATACCACAGTAATCTATCAAAAGTCTGAAAATTTAAAACACAATCCGATTTTGTACAAAATGAGTGCAAGTGAGAAAGAAATAAATGATTATTTGTAAAAATAGTGTTACAGCACAACTGGGATTGACTTGGAATATCTTGTTTTTCACAAGAACTGGCCAGAATTATGGGATCCGAGCAATTTTGAATTTCGTCTTGTGAATCAAAAGACAAGTTATGATTGTGAACAGGCATGGGGGTTTCCTCATGATATGAATCATAGATCGGGGTATTGTCTTGGATAGTAAAATCATGCAAATGATCTTTTACTTTGAAATGAGGATTGATTGATATGATTTCTGAATTAGAATATCTCTCATTATCAGAGCTTTATTGAGTTACTTGGGATAAATCAACAACATCATCGTTGTCAAAGTAGCTATCATAAATGATTTTACAGGTTTCCCTAGATTTCTCTTTTTCGTGATATATTTTTAGACAAGGAAGGTCAAGTGGTTCTTGTTTGAAAATGATCAAAGGATGTTCTATAGATGTCTTTTTATCTTGAAAACCTAATGATGATTCATTTGGATAATCCTCTGTACTTTTTGAGATATCTTTAATATTGAGAGGGGAAAAATTACCATCACTAAAAACATCAGGATAAAGAGAAAAATGCGATTCTGGAACAATGCATTTGAAAATATCATCATGGAAAAATCTTTGTTCATCAGATTCATCATAGACATCGGGATTTAGATCATACCTTTGTGTACTGATACTTTTTGAAAGAGAAATAGTTTGTTGTTCTAACCTTGGCATCTGCATTTGTTGATTTGCAACGATATTATCTGACCTTGTATCGAAGTCATCTCCTGGTTCCAAGGCAGGCTTTCCTCCAGCATTCTCGCTTTTGTCTTCTTGCATTAGAGCATGCATGTCTCCTAGGCTTTGGGAACTTTCTTCATCATGGGTGATTTGTATATTCAAATTGGAATCCTCATTCACATTAGAAGAAAATGAGACAAAGCTTGAACTAATTTCTGCTTGATCAGACATAGGAGGCAGGGAATACTCAGCATAATCTGAAGATTCTTCATCCATGAGTTCACTTTCAAGATCATACTTTAGACAATTAAGATGAAATCGCATATTAAAATCGCTAACAGATTCATCTTGTTTCCGTAGATAATCAATTTCATCATATACCTGGTCATAGTCATAACAATCAAATTCAAAAATGAAAGTCTTGACGAATTGGTCCCAGCTGTGAATTGATGCAACTGGGAGGGTTCTGCACCATTTTCTAGCTTCCTCCATGAATGTAAGAGTAAAAATTCTGCATAAAACGCCTTCATCAATTCTTTGAATATCCGAACTTGGAACTCTTTGAATAAATTGAAGAGCATGATTAAAAGCAGAAGAATTATTCTTACCATTGAATTTTACCTGAGACAAGAGTCTTACCACTTCAGGTGGAGTGTTGGAAGAGGTGGGAACATGGATGCAACTCCAAATGGGAATTTTGTGAGCAGCCATCCTGATTCAGATGTTACAATTGAAAATCATTCCAACAGACACTATGTTCAGGCCCTCCTTCTAGCGCCAAATATGTTGAAGCCCCGAAAATCGGGTCAACAACAAGGGGGATACCCACCCGGTCCGGACCTTGGTTGGCAGCTCCTTATCCGTTTGGTATAGCGGGTCCGACAGGGGATAATGGGACCAGTTTACCAATCTAAGGGTGTATGTGTGTGTGCAGAGTTGGATGTTGCTGATCTAAGAGTACTTAAAGATAATTTAATTCAAACTTTTAAACTAACTCTATGCTATTGTAATCTAATGAGAAACAACACATCTAATCTACGCTAACCCGGGGTATATTTCTTCTATTATGCGATCTAAAGAGATTTCAAACAATAACTGGTAATAATGATCATTCAGCTATCATAAGAATGGAAATCAATTAAGATAAACTACTTTGCATAAAAAGTTAGGCAAAACAGTTGTGAACAGCATATCGCATAATAAGTTATTCATATATCAGACATAAATAAATGGCTCCACGGTACAGAAGTGCCAAATGGTAACTCATACATTCATGCAGTAACATATAAACAACTGAAAACTGTATATCACTTTAAGAATATAAGCAGAAATGCCCAAGAGATAAAAGTACCATTTATGACTAATCCTACTCATAAGCTTCAAGCAAAAACGATTTATCTCTACTTGTTCTAACATCTACTAAGAGTACAAAAGTGCAACATCAGTAGCAGACATTAAAATGCAAACATTAATAAATATCAATCCATCCATTCATCAAAACCTCCTCTGAGGGTGCAGAAGTGCATGTTCCGAGGACAAGTTTTTGACAAATTTCTGGACCCTTCTCTAAATGCATGAGAAGGGTTAAAATACTAATTCCTAATTCTAATAATAGTGTTTTACAAAATTTAGGATGCGTTTTTCAAATGACCGTCCTTTTTCTAATCTAATTTAAAAGGAAAAACAACATTCTAAAATAAGGCTACTTCTGAACTTGGTCTTTAAAGCTGCAAGTGTTCATCATGGGCTTGAGGAGAGTCGACTGGCTGACTTTTGCGCTGAGCTGGGCTACGAAAACAGAATCTATGAGAGTTGGCACTACTTTTTCGGCTGCGTTTATGATGCATTTCATATTCATCCATTGACTATGCGGCTTGACCAAGTATGCCAGTAACACTCCCAATTCAACCTGTTTAATGCTTGGATCGCTTTTCCCTTTTCCTGTGCCTTCTGCTTCTAGTCGTAGTTTATTTGGTAAGTACCCCGGGGTGGTCTCTTCATACATCATTCTATACAAGGGTAAGATAAGCCCGTGACAAATATGGTAGAAGTGTGGGATGAACTGAGAATCCCATAACACCTTATGATAAACATGGATAGGTAATGGGTCCTGGGTAGTCCATTTCCAACCCATAGTGGGAAATTTAGACACATAACAAATAGAATCCATAACATATGCGGACAGATAAAAAGGAGGATAGATCCTTTGAGACAAGTATCTTTTAGACCGGTAATTGATAACAGCCGTATACAGATTATCAAAAAAGATCTTGGCCCAATCCATAATATCGGCATTTGTGGCAGCATCTATTAATGGTAGCCATTCAGACGAAAACTTATTGATATCCGGCATCCCAAATAATCTACAAATTATGGCCGCAACAAAACAATACGGAGAGGTGAGGGAACCAGTGTTGTACATACCGTTTTTGTCTTTTTTGAGTGGCTCCTCTTTTCTTGACCAATCTTTGGTGGTCTCTGCTAGATTTGGGTTCTCTACCACAAATTTCTTAACGAATTGTGCATTATAAGTCGCCTGCGGTTCAGGAAGATGATACATAAGCTTTAAATCTTGCGCAGCGAATGATCCTATGAGCCCATGTCCTTGAACCTTGAATTGTTTGTTGTTCATCTCTACATTGTCAAGTATCCACTTGATCATATCCGTATATGGTAGAATTTTGGGTCTTTCTGCTATCCGGTGAAGAAATGAACATGCTAGCTCCTCTAAGGACGCCTCGGAAGAGCGTTGTGAGCCCGCGACAGCATCAACCTTCATTATTCTAGGATTTTCTTCTTCAAGCAGCATGTACATGCTTTCCCATGCCGATATCCCTGCATCTCTATTACAGGTTGTGTCTGTATACAAAGGCGCCATCTCCTTCGTCTTTTCCTTCGCCTCAGAGCCTTAAGCTTTATTTTTCTTTCCCATTTCTTCCTGTGTTTGGCTTTGAATCATCTTAGCTCTTCATTCCTGTAGATTACGAGTGAAATGGAAATGACTGATCAAGAAAGGTGATGGGAGAGTTTTAAATGCAACAGATATATCAAATATGCCACCTTACGTGAAGTAATTCTTTACAAAAGCACGCGTCCTCATTTCATTTAATAGCTGACAACTAATTCATTTACTATCATTAAAAATGCATGATCTTGAGTCAGATTATGGTAAGTGGATTTTCTTTGAATAGCGTGCCCGAAAGATTCGTGATGAAGTGATTTATGATTTGCTTACGTAACATCGCAGATTGCGCGAACATAATATCGCAACATCGCAGATCGCAGAAGTTTAATGTTTGCCGAATCTTGCCAGCTCATTTCTGCGATATGCAATCTTGCAATCGGTGTTATCGCAGATTGGCAAATCTTGAAGTTTTTCCTTATGAGTATTACTTTATTGCGATGCGATATTATGCTTAACATGAGAGTCTTGCGCATATCGATATTATAGAGAAATAGAGGCATTTCCTATCTTTTTTGCAACGCGGCTTTAAAGATATTTCCCTTATCATAGACTTAGGTTAAAAAAATATTCAAAGGACCTTTCTAAGCTTACGATGGTAACCTTATTTTGAAGAAAGGAAACTCTTACTTTTTTCCTAAAATTTAACTAAGGGTCCCCATTCATTTAGTATTTTGGACAACACTTAAATTAACAAGGGGGGGGTGTTGTTGGCCACAACAAGACCCTAGCTAGATCTTCCCAAACGAAGGACCCCCAGGTGCACCCCTCTTCGCTTAGTTTGTTTATATTAGCATCATGGCTGTGTGAAATGCTTGTTTTTCTTTATAGATAACCCCCGCTCTGCTATGGTATTAACCCAAGACCCTAGGGGACATTCTCCCTTAACACTATGGCAGCACCTGAAGAAGTCATGGATACCGGAGCAATGATAGCCGAGGAAGCCGCGCAGGAAAGTGCAGAAGTAGAAGACCCAGAGAGTGCCGGAATAATCGTTGGGGTCCCTAAATCACCGTGCACACCGAGACCCAAGAAGGATAAACAGGCCATGATATCGATGCGTGTCTTGCCCAGAAATCCACTGAGGACCAAGCTCACAATGGAGGAAAAGGGGAAGGTTGTTGGTATCATCCCATGACCCCCTTTTTCCTCCTAAAACATATCATTTGCCATTCCTTTTCATCATATATCTCTTAGAATCCTTGAAAATTGATTAATTAATAGTCCTATAGTTATTAAAATGCATTGAAATTGATTTAGGAAGTTTATGTTAAAGAATTAGAAGTTTTTGGTGAAATGGTTACAGGAAGTTCCAACATCCTGTAATTAGCTCATTGTTTGACATGTGGCACAACAGCTAGGCTAGAGCGAAAGGCATGGATGAAAAGTAGAATGTCCAAGCATGGACAAACACCTATCCTACAGCAGAATCGACCCTCCTACATGTGTGGTCAACACAGGTCAAAGAATGGCACACTGGCGACAAAGGCAGCAACAACAGCGCATTCTAATTTGATTTAGCTTTTGTTCTTTTTGAAATCAGTTAGGATAGAAACATTTGGAAAATCTCGATGTAGTAAAAGTGGCAACAGCCATATTCCGAATGTACATTCATTTTCGAAATGACATGGTTGTAATAGACATATGTAAATACAGTCCGGGTAATGAACAATGGTTAATAGTTGTATCATTCTGAAACAGAGTTTTTGAACTTAATACTAAGAATCCAGTTACAGTTACGACTCGTGTCTTGTGCATTGATTTGATAGTCAGTTGAATATAGTCCAGTATACCTCTGGAACGCGGACGAGCCCTACGTTAAACCGGTATACTGTCCTTTTCATTTTATATGCACTTAGGGTATTATATGGTTTGCACAGTAGTTACGATTGGTTTCCGATTTCAATAGCTCTTGATTTCAATTGAATGTATATGGTTTGCGTTTATGGTAATGCTTGAACAGTCGTCGCTGAGATCTTGAAGCGCGTCCTGTAAGGGATTCGATCCCTGTGTGTCTTTTAAAAGCAATGTCATGAACTTTATTTTCATTTCAAAATCCATTTATGATCTCTGTATATTTTTACCTTGTGTAAATATTAGTGAATGCTGGGTGTTTGCTGAACAGGGGTTTTATGTGTGATGTCTCTGTAAGGAGATCGAAAACTCGGTTTGCAATGATACACAGTGTTTAGGTTCAGTATTTAATTTGGTAAAAGCATTTAGTGATAGTATTATAATCAGGTATGTTAGCAGAGTGACCTGAGTGTTTGCATGATAGGTAACATACCCCAATCTTCCATAAAGAAGTACTGTGACCTACATCATAACCACTTGGCCAACAATCCTTTATGTCTATATACTTTAGACGCATGCCTCTAAGCTTACGCATCCTGGTCGATAATAAATATAGTCTAGTCTAGTACCCTAGCTAGAACACTACATTTTGGCGTCGTTTTCGGGGAGGCATACTTAAAGGATTCAGACAAAAAGAGAAAAAAAAAAAATTCAACACACAAAAATAAACAAAAACACAGTTAGAAATCATGTTCATTTATGCCTAGATTTAGAGACAGTCAAGGTAGATTTGTAAAAACCCCCCACCATCTAAAAACTAACCCATCATCATCAGGAGCAGACTCTCTAGGGAATACAACACCAGCCGAGGAAGTTATCCAAACATTGGAAGAAAAATTTTATTCAGGACAGAAACTTACTCTTATTGAGAGGGAAACTTTATTCACACATAAATCGCAGAAGAAGCACTTTCCTAGACCTTCTACACAAGGAGAAAGTAGTACAGTTACCGAACAATCTTCCTTTCTCCTTTTTCCACCAAGTGACACTGACACAGAGAGACCAATTAGAATGGCTGAGGAAGGATCTGGATCAGTACCACGCCAAGGAGATGAAGAGGAGTCAACTTTTAAGTTCCCTATACATGAACCACACGAGGATGAGGAGATCAAAATGAAAAACATACCCCCATCCGTGCTACCAAATTTCTATGGTATGGCTTCAGAGGATCCAGACTCATTCTTGTTCGAGTTTGACATTGTATGTCGAACTTATGGCTATACAGATGATGCCCATAGGCTTAGATTGTTCCCAGCCACATTAAAGGCATCAGCCTTAAAATGGTTCATGGGGCTTGGTGAGCATGCTATAGTTGATTGGTATGGCATGAGGAGAATATTTCTTAGGAAATATCAGCCTTATTGCAGATCCAAAGATTCTAAAGATGATATCTTTAGAATGAGTCAGCAAGAGGATGAAACCTTAGAGGAATATTTAGAACGGTTTGTCTACAACTTACAAAAATCTAAACACCGAACTATGCCTCCTGATCTGGTCCGCACAATATTCTTGAAAGGTATCCGAGAGGAATACATGGATGATCTCAACTTGATGGGCAAAGGTGACATTTCTGCCTTACCCTTTGAAGAAATTGCTGAGTTGTGCGAAAAGTATTCAAGGAGTAAAGCTAAAATGGGAAAGAGAAGCCTGTCATCAAGGGTCACAAAATCTGCCTCTGCAAGTGTCACAAGGGCTGAAATAGGGAATCTTTTAGAAGAGTTTAAAACAGATTTGTTAAGCACTCTAGGGAACCAAATTGACACTTTAAAAGCCAAGAAGAAACAAGAATATGAAGATCATATCATGGCTATCTTCTGCCCAAAATGCCGGAAGAAACATGCATTAAAAGATTGCCCTCTAGAGAACATCCAAGTTTGTGCTTTCTGTACTGAACATCATGATATGTTTAATTGTCCTAAAGTTAAAGTTTTGCAGAACTGTAATATGGCAGCCAATACAGAGATGGAAAACGTGTATTACATGGGCACAAAGCGACCATGGCAGCCAAGGCCAGCACCCCAAGGTATGTTTCCAAATCAAAATCTGCAATTTCCTATGAATGATCAAATGTATGCACAAAACTCATGGAATGTACCCATGCCATGGCAGCACCAAAACCAACCACAACACCAATGGAGACCGTCTCAACAGTACTCCCAATCTTATCATACATATCCTCAATCATACCCACCTTACTCACAACCATATCAACAATACCAACAGCCGTATCCATCACATTCTCAACCATATCAGCAGTATCCTCAGCAAGTTGTCTATCAGCCCCAACCTCCTCAACAAGCACTGCCTGCTCCTCCACCAATAAATGCACCCAACTGAAATTTCCAGCTAACTCACAACCTCCCAGACCCACTCAAATTCCTGCTCAAACTATCCCAAATCCGAATAATAGAGCAGAGAGGCCAGCCTATAATGTAGAAGAAGGAACCTCATATTTCACACTGCCTTTGCAAAACATTAATTTGAGGTCTAGTAGGGTGCTCCACAAAGATTCTCCAATAACAGATAAGCAAGAAGAAAACTCAGAAAAGGAAAATGAAATGACAAATCAAACAAAACCAAACAATGATACCAAATATAAACAGATGCAACCACTGCATCCACCTTTTCCAGACCGATTGGTCCAAATAAAACCACCACTGTCTATACCACAATTTGATGTCTTAGATGAACTTAAAAATGTCTACATAAAAATTCCATTGCTGCAAGCTATAAAATACATTCCTATCTATACCAAATCCATCAAAGACATGTGCCTCAAGAAGCCTGCTAGAAAAAGGATTGATCCTCAAACCATTCATGTTTTAGGAAATTTAGCAGGCCTTATGACCAATACCATCTCCATGGAGAAGTATGTTGATCCTGGCATCCCCAAAGTGACCACCATCATTAACAACATACGGATTCCAAACACTTTGATAGACCTTGGAGCCTCAATCAATGTCATGACTCTTGAAACCATGAGAACATTCCATCTCCTGAATTTGCAACATACCACGATTGTTCTAGAACTAGCTGATAGGTCCAAAGTCATTCATGAAGGGATTTTGGAAGAAATCATTGTCTCACTGGACTCTTGGGAATATCCAGTGGATTTCTTAGTCCTTCAACCCAAATCCAATTTAGGAGGACACCCTATCATCCTTGGTAGGCCATGGTTAGCGACTGTTGATGCATTCATAGGATGTCAATCGGGCAACATGATCATTTCAAGGGGGACCGAATGAAAACAACTCACCCTTTATCCATCGGCACAATCACCAGCAGTAACACACAATTTGTGGCTTGATGATAAATTTAATGATAAAGAAGAAGTACAATCTGTTTTTAGCATTGACCAAATCTATGATTTCCAGGAACAAGACAATAATGATTTGGTAGAATTATTCCTTTCTCAACCTGATATGTCTGAAAATTTGAGAAATGAACAATATCATGCTGCAGATGTGCTTCTAGCCCAAAGCTTTCAGGAAACATGCACCATCCAATCTTTGCAAACTACATTTCACGACATTTTTCCAGTTCAATCCATCACCAACACACAGAGTCAGATCATAGAGATTAGTCCAGGGAAAACTCTGAACATAGGCAATCACCTAGACTCATCTCAGCAAGAGAAATTGATTAAACTCTTGAGAAAATACCAAAAAGCCTTTGCTTGGGACTACACCGATATGCATGGGATTCACCCCGATACATGCACTCACCATATATATACAGATAGCACCATTAAACCAGTGAGGAAACCACAGAGAAGAATGAACCCCATGCTCCAAGATATTGTCAGAGAGGAATTGCAAAAACTTTTGAGTGTTAATTTTATATATCCTATTTCTAACAGTCAGTGGGTATCCCCATTGGTTATAGTGCCCAAGAAAAATGGTAAGTGACGCATTTGTGTTGATTACAGACAGCTGAACAAAGCAACGCTCAAAGATTATTTCCCACTGCCATTTATTGACCAAGTGTTAGACACCCTAGCTGGCAAATCATCATTTTCTTTTCTTGATGGTTTCAGTGGCTACAACCAGATCAGGATCGCCTCAAAAGACCAGGACAAAACCACATTCACCTGTCCTTGGGGCACCTATGCTTACAATGTTTTGCCATTTGGACTTTGTAACGCTCCAGCTACATTTCAGAGAGCTGTGTTAGCTATTTTCGCTGATTTAATTCATGATTGTGTTGAAGTCTACATGGATGATTTTTCAGTATATGGCAATTCATTTGAACATGCATTAGAAAATCTTGAGAGAGTTTTGAAAAGATGTATTGAAGCTAACCTGTACCTCAGCAATGAAAAGTGCTTTATGATGTTAAACGAAGGGATAGTGTTAGGCCACTATATTTCTTTTCAAGGCATCCAGGTTGACCCAGCAAAGATCCAGATCATTGCTGATTTGCCAATTCCACAGAATCAGAGAGAGGTAGGAAGTTTCCTTGGGTATGCAAGCTACTACCGAAGATTCATTGAACATTTTAGTAAGATAGCTTTACCTTTGTTTAAACTTCTAACCAAAGATGTACTTTTCAACTGGAATGAGAACTGCCAACAAGCATTCGAACAACTCAAAAAGAAGTTATCAACCGCACCAGTCTTGAGAGGGCCTAACTGGAGCCTACCATTTCATATCTTTACAGATGCATCCGACACTGCAGTAGGTGCATCCTTAGGCCAAAAAGAGGAATCTTGTACTTATGCCATTTATTTCATTAGCAAAAATCTAACACCTGCAGAGTTAAACTATACAGTTACAGAAAAGGAAACACTTGCCATCATTTATGCTGTGAATAAATTCCGACATTACATAACTGGTTATGAGGTCTTTGTACATACTGATCATTCAGCCATTAGACATTTAATGAATAAACCAATAACTAGTGGCAGAGTTACCAGATGGTTACTATTGTTACAGGAATTTAACATCACAGTGTTAGATAGACCAGGCAAAGAGAACCAGGTGGCAGATTTTCTCTCTAGACTGCAAAATCCAGGAGAGGTTGTTCCAGTTGAAGATTCTTTTCTAGATGAAAACTTATTTGCAATTTCCATAGTAACTCCTTGGTATGCTGATTTGGCCAATTATTTGTCTACAGGAAGGACACCTCCACACTTTACTGCAAAGGAAAGGAAGAGACTAGTCAAACAAAGTGCTAGATATTCATGGCTTAATGGCAATTTATTTTACACTGGTTATGATATGATTATTAGAAGATGTGTAAGAAATGATGAGGTAATTGATATTTTAAAATCTTGCCATGATGAACCGTGTGGTGGGCATTTTGCAGCGAAGCGGACAGCATTCAAAGTTCTTACTCTTGGATACTACTGGCCATCCATTTTCAAGGATGCCAAGAAGTATGTAAAGAGTTGTGACAGCTGCCAAAGAATGGGCAGGCCAACAGCTACCGATGAGATGCCCCTTCAGCCCTAAGTTCACTTAGAGCCATTTGACAAATGGGCTCTAGACTTTATAGGACCCATTAACCCAACCTCCAATGGTAATAAGTACATCTTAGTATGTACTGATTACGTCACAAAGTGGGCTGAAGCAAAAGCACTGGTTAGAGCAACCGAACACACAGTAGTAAATTTCCTTTTTGAAGAGATTTTTGTGAGGTATGGAGTACCAAGGGAAATTGTGACTGATCAAGGTACTCAATTCACCTCAAAGCTAGTGAAGGACATCACAGACAAATACCAAATCAAGCATAGGAAAAGTACCCCTTACCATCCACAGGCCAATGGGCAAGTGGAATCAACAAACAAAACCTTGGAAGGCATCATTACTAAAATTGTTGCAATGAATAGGAAAAATTGGGAAGAGAAGCTCAAAGATGCACTCTGGGCTTACAGGATTACCTGGAAAGATACTACAGGATTTACACCATATCAGTTGGTTTACGGCAAAGAGGTAATGCTTCCTATTGAGTTCCAAATACATACTTTTAAACTGGCTACAGATTTACAAATTGATTTGGACCAAGCACAAAAAGAAAGAATTCAGCAGTTGAACCAGCTGGATGAGATGAGGCAGCAAGCAGAGGAAACCACAATCCTCATGCAAAAACAAAGGAAGCAGTGGCATGATGCACATATTAAGAAGAAGCAGTTCAAGGAAGGTGACTGGGCTTTACTTTTTGACTCAAAATTCAGAGATCATAAAGCCAAGTTCACCACCCATTGGATAGGCCCATATGAAATTGTTCAGGCTTATGACAATGGTTCAGTCAAGCTCAAAACTATTGATGGAGAAGGTCACTCCTTTACTGTCAATGGTCATCGCCTGAAACTATACACCAAGCCCATCAGCAGGCAAGATTTTCTCCATACAGTATCTCAGCAAAGAGAGGTTGAGGTATTGCAACCCTCAGTTGTAGTATCACTGCCTTAGTTTCTTTTATTTCAATTTCAGAGTCAAAAAGAAATAAAAATAAATAAATAACTAAATAAAATTTATATAAAACAAAAACTAAAAAATATATATATTTATATATATATATATATATATAAATATAAAAAAAAAAAAAAAAAAAAAAAATAATGGGTTAGATGTGAAAACCAGCCTCTGGCACACTCTAACCCCGAATTCCTACTTGAAAACCAATTCGTTGGCGGGTAAGAATTCTCTTTCTTTTGTTCACTGTTTGATTTATCAGCTGAATCATGACTTGAGGACAAGTCAAAATTTTAGTCGGGGAGAGAGGCATCAGCATTTTGTTCTTTTATCTCTCCATTGTAAATTCTTAAAGATTTCTTATCCTATATCTTCACTGTAAATTTCCAAAGCAGCTTGTTCCAGCATTCCAGACTTCAATAAATAAGTTGTTTTGTCATTGTTTTATCTCAGAGGGACCTGGTTATAAACATTATGCAGGGGGACCTGTTCTGTCCAAACATCTATGCTACCAACACCAGCAGTAAAGGGACCTGTTTAAGACACCCAAAAGGGACCTGTTAAAGAGATTGACACCAAGGGCTACTTCAACAAAGTTTTATCAAGTTTCTACAAGAGTTTCATCAAGTTTCTACAAGGATTTGGGCACCAAGACTCCATCAAATGCCCAAGTTCAATGAACCTGTATACATATAAGGAGCTGCATGAACATCTTCAAATCTTTCTAAAGGAACCTGTGCATTCAATCTTTCTCAGGGGACCTGTTACAACAAGCAAAAGAACAGTCAAAAGGGACCAGTCCTACTTAGCATGTCAATACAACAACAACCAACAAAAGAGTAATATGTTTCTTATTCTTCAACATTTAATTTCTTAGATTGATTTTTAATGTAAATTTGATGACTGTGAACTGTTATGATCGATTTCAAGGACACCTACATTTCCTATTATCCCTTATTCCACCGATTCTTATCAACATATTCATACTTCTAAACCCATTACCAACACATCAACCTTGTCATACATCCTACAGTTATACCAACATCCTCCATCTGACTGAATACCAACCGAAACAAGACACGTGGTGGATTGTATTTTTAAATACAAGGGAAAGAAAAAAATGTAAAGCGGCCTGGCTATTGTATTCCACACGGCCAAATCATGACTCCAACACCCGACGTAAGCAAGTGATTCAGGGGACTCCCCGAAATCATACCCAGCATTATATATATATGCTCCCAGCACTCTTACGGTGACATCTATGCAAGCGTACAACACTCCTCTGTTCTAAAAAATGAATACGCTGTGAGTAAGTACAGCTGGTTATCCCACCATCATTTTCGGGTTATCTTACGTTGGCATTTGATTTCCGTGACTTTCAAAGTAGAATCAGAAGCAGTGAGCGCCAAAAGAAGTATTACCATTTGGGTTCGACTTACACAGTGAGGATTGGAAGCAGTGAGCGCCGAAAGAGGAAAATATAACCACTCTGTCTCGACTTCCACCACAGTCATAAGACAATCGACCGACCGAGCATCATATTGAAGATTAAGGGAAGCGATACACCAGGTAACAAATTTGAAATTTCTTTGTTGAAATTGTAGAAACATAAACAGAGAAGGGTTAGAGCATGACCCTCTGCCACTATGACTAATAGGGTCGAGCCGAGTGTGTTCGACAGTTCACAATATCATGAAGATTGCATTGAAATTCTCAGAGAGATACAGTGGTTACCATTCTTAGAGAAATTTTATGGAAGTAATGAAGAGGTTACCAAGAAATTTGCTTTCACCTTCAATGGAGAAAAAGCCCTGATAGGTAACTTCTCATTCAGGGTTTCAGAGGATACTATAGCTCAGTCAATAGGGATTAGTCCAGAAGGGGAGAAGTATTTTAAAACAAAACAATTTAAAGAGAAATCGTGGACACAGTTTATGTCTAGATCCAGAGTCTCATCAGTTAACTGGAAGAAAGGTGTTCCCAGAAGTTGGTTGATGCATCCCTGGGATGAGATGGTCTACATCCTTCAAAAATTCATAACCTGCGAAGGCCGTTACAGTATTGTCTATCTATACCATATTAAACTACTGCTCCACTTGAAGAAACAATGTGTTATCAGTCTACCATATTTTCTATTACAAAGCTTAACCAAGATGTCCAAGACTATCCAGAAGCAGAAGGGGAATGAAGACAAGAGCCTATATCACTTTGGCTTAATTAAAATTCTTATTGAGCATGAATTGCAGAGAAGAGCGAAACCGTGGAAAGAATTCCTAGCTGCTAATCAAATTAGAGATGAGGAAGATAAAGAAGAAGTGCAAGAGGACTCAGGGTTCATGAAGGACATTGATGAAGAAATCCCAGTATCCAAAGCCAGCAAGGCACCTCTACCTGTGGGCAGCATAAGGACCAGGAACATGAGAAAGGAAGATGCTAAGAGGGCCGAACAAGATAAAATTTTCACCACTTACTCACGAAGAACAAGGAGGACACCAAAAGCCCAGTTACAAGAAGACCAGCTTGAATCCAATGAACCTGCACAAATGGATGTTGAGAGTGGTGACCACTCACTACTAGGACCAGAAGTTGATATAGAGGTAGAAAGCAATAACAAGCAGGAAAAATTTTCACCACCTCCCATTAAGAGACAGAAGAAATTGGAGAAACAAATTGAAGAATTAAAGGAAGAGCTCATGGAGGCTAATATGCTAGAAAAAGTTATCAAGAGAGAAAATGAAATGCTCCGGGCGCAGAGTAAAGAAACTCAGAAGAAGAATGAAAAGTTAAGGGAGAGAATCAGTGAACTGGAGGCTGAGCAAACGGAGATTTCTAACTAGGCCACTAAGTGGTACAATCAGAAGAAGACCCTCAAAGAAAAATACAAAAGGTTAAAGCAGGAGCTCAAGGGTCAGAAAGATAACCAGGTGAAAACGAATGTGGACACATTTCTCAAGGCAGCAGAGATCCAGGCAGGGACAGAGTTCAAGGGAAGCACTTCGGGGATAGCATGAGGACATGCTAATTCCTTAAGTCGGGGAGAGATGTTGGTATCATCCCATGACCCCCTTTTTCCTCCTAAAACATATCATTTGCCATTCCTTTTCATCATATATCTCTTAGAATCCTTGAAAATTGATTAATTAATAGTCCTATAGTTATTAAAATGCATTGAAATTGATTTAGGAAGTTTATGTTAAAGAATTAGAAGTTTTTGGTGAAATGGTTACAGGAAGTTCCAACATCCTGTAATTAGCTCATTGTTTGACATGTGGCACAACAGCTAGGCTGGAGCGAAAGGCATGGATGAAAAGTAGAATGTCCAAGCATGGACAAACACCTATCCTACAGCAGAATCAACCCTCCTACATGCGCGGTCAACACAGGTCAAAGCATGGCACACTCGCGACAAAGGCAGCAACAGCAGCGCATTCTAATTTGATTTAGCTTTTGTTCTTTTTGAAATCAGTTAGGATAGAAACATTTGGAAAATCTAGATGTAGTAAAAGTGGCAACAGCCATATTCCGAATGTACATTCATTTTCGAAATGACATAGTTGTAATAGGCATATGTAAATACAGTCCGGGTAATGAACGATGGTTAATCGTTGTATCATTCTGAAACAGAGTTTTTGAACTTAATACTAAGAATCCAGTTACAGTTACGACTCGTGTCTTGTGCATTGATTTGATAGTCAGTTGAATATAGTCTAGTATACCTCTGGAACGCGGACGGGCCCTGCGTTAAACCGGTATACTGTCCTTTTCATTTTATTTTCACTTAGGGTATTATATGGTTTGCACAGTAGTTACGATTGGTTTCCGATTTCAATAGCTCTTGATTTCAATTGAATGTATATGGTTTGCGTTTATGGTAATGCTTGAACAGTCATCGCTGAGATCTTGAAGCGCGTCCTGTAAGGGATTTGATCCCTGTGTGTCTTTTAAAAGCAATGTCATGAACTTTATTTTCATTTCAAAATCCATTTATGATCTCTGTATATTTTTACCTTGTGTAAATATTAGTGAATGCTGGGTGTTTGCTGAACAGGGGTTTTATGTGTGATTTCTCTGTAAGGAGATCGAAAACTCGGTTTGCAATGATACACAGTGTTTAGGTTCAGTATTTAATTTGGTAAAAGCATTTAGTGATAGTATTATAATCAGGTATGTTAGCAGAGTGACCTGAGTGTTTTCATGATAGGTAACATACCCCAATCTTCCGTAAAGAAGTACTGTCACCTACATCATAACCACTTGGCCAACAATCCTTTATGTCTATATACTTTAGACGCATGCCTCTAAGCTTACGCATCATGGTCAATAATAAATATAGTCTAGTCTAGTACCCTAGCTAGAACACTACAAAGGCCATTAATTTGGAGGCCGATGAGGAGGAAGGGTTTGAAGAAATCCTGGTGTAGGAGGAGGATGTAGAAATGGAATTCAAAACCTAGGGTGCAGATGCTATCACCAAGCTACTGAATATGTTATATAGATGAGAGCAAGAGCTCTCTACAAACTCCCCTGCTCCCCGGCGATATTGTGTTTGAAGGAGCACACTTGGGATGGGTTCCTGTGCTGAAATTTGAATATTGGGACCTTGCGGACCATGAGAAGTTCCCGCATTTAGTGACTGCAAAGCTAATGCACCAGAATATAGACGCATTAGATGGAATGATAGAGTTGGAGCCATGCAAATGGCTCAGAGGTGTTGAGAAAGCAGGGTTGCTAAACCTGCTCTTGGTGCCACAGTTGTTATAGACATTTTTGTGCCTTACAGCTATAAGCATGAAATGTCCATAATTCAAGGGATCCAAAGTCCCTAATGATGTTGTTACAACTCCTAAAGGAACAAGGTCAACCAATGACAGCTTCTCCCAGAAGTTCTCCACCAAAAACCACTCAGAAACATCCAATTCAGGATCAATTCAGAGGCTCCACTAGTATGCGCTGAAATGCAGAGATTACACTGGCTAGGTGCACTGCAACGCAGGTAGAAGCACTACCAGGGTGCGCTGAGTGGGAAATGACAAATGGCAAGTTCATTCAACGAGGTGGAAAGACCCTGGAAGCTTCCAGAATCTTCTCCAATGACACTTTCCTCAATGAATTCGACTAGTGATGAGTAAGAGGTTCTCAACCTCCAAGTGGAAGCAAGAACTGACAGAGAGAAGCCACAAGTCAAAACATAAGCTGACTCATCCTCTCTGCTTACATCTATATATGGATCTCTCACCCAGAGGTTCAGGAGGCTGGAATTTTGTACTTTGCAGAGAATTGTTGTTGGTTTGAGATTGAGATTAGCATTGGGTGATTTATGCTTTGTTGGAGGAGAGGAAGGGATTCCTTTGCTGGGAGGTAGATGCTGGATCAGAACTCACTTGGTTGTATCTCCTCCTAGACTTTATTATCTTATCAATAAACTATTTGAGTTTCTCTTACATGTTGTATACCAATGATGTTTTGTTATGCTTACATGTTTAGCTTAATCTGATCTTGAGCTTTTTATGAATGTATATCTGTATCTTTGTGTAGTTTCTCTCTCTTGTGATCTTGCAGGAATTCGGTGAAGCTGGGCCAGTGAAGGAGCAAGAAGCTAGGAGCTACTGAAGAGAGGAGTGATTTGGATCGACAAACTAGCGGAAGATACAGGTTAGTTAGATCCTTCTTCCTCACTTACATTCCATAAAGAAGAATACTCGAATAAGTTTACCAGTTTGTTGCTAAGGCACTATCACCTCTTAGAGTGGGATAGGGGCATTCCGTATTGGATACTTTTCCCAACAACAAAATTGGCGACTCCGCTGGGGATCATGTCTTGTTGGTTTATTTGTGTTTCTGGTGTTGTTCTTCTCATAAACTCAGGAGTGCCGAATCGAAATGCACTTGCCATTTTCAAGTGCAAAGTAGAGATCTGCCACTCTAGTCCAATCACTGGGCATGTTTTTATGATCTGAACAAACTGATCCACAAGTGCTCTAACAGCCCTTTGTGATAGATCTTAGTCCTCCTATAAATCATCCTCCTAATTGTACCTAATTGATAGCTTTGATCCGGCCAAAAACTGTTGATTTAACTGCAAACCGTAACCCAGAACCCAGAAACAACTCCCGCTTCTGCTTCAGTGCAGACTTTGTGAAGAGGTTCTGCATTTCAACGCAGGTCCAGTGAAGGCTACCTGCGCTGAATGTCAAAACCTCTGTGTTGGGAGTGCGCTGATCAGTCTTTGCCTTGTGCAGCTGTGGTTCCCTGCTTCCTTTTTCTCAGTTTCATCTCTGTTTTTTGCAGCCTGTTATCAGTCAGTGTACCTATCTGAAACCCCTTTTCTTTGCCTCAATTCCGCCTCAGTTGTATAAAGAAACTGTATTTGTTCTTTGTGTATTTGTTACATCATTTGCAGTTTCCCATTACAAAAGTAAACTAGTCATACTGTCGCCCTTAGATCTAGACCTATCATAAGTGTCGTTTTGATCTTAGGAGTGAGTTTGTTTGCTGTTCACAGTTGATTTAGCTTTTACTTTTGTCGTTTGGTTTGAATTTATGTATTTCTAGTGTCGAAACAAGTAAATCATAAGGTGTCGTAATCGTCTTTTTGATTTTGAAAAAGGAACTTGTTTATGTTTTCACTTGAAATCGAATTCAAATTTGTACAACAGCTTTCTTTTTAGGCATCAATATTAAGGAAGCGAAAACAAATACATGCATTTGTGCATTTGCATTTTGATAGTTTGCATGCTTTGATTTAGGGAAAAGTGCATTACAGTGTGCTATATGCTCTTTGAGAAAAGGTTGTATCTTCCTTTTCCCCTTGTAGCTAGGATTTTCATTGTTGAAAAGATATAAAAGCTTGCTTATCATCTTTAGATTGCATTTAGGAATTGTATCATACATCTCGTGGTGATCCAAAAAGGAAAACTTCTAAGAAAGATCAACCTAAAATAAATTGAATGAACTTAAAACGCTTTGTAACATAACGCACAACATAGAGGTCTAGGTTAGAGACGTGTTCCGGCGTCGTAAAACCTGGTGACTGTCGATCTCGCTGATGGTTGGGTGATTCCTCCTGAGAGACGATAGCGCTAGTACGGATTGTGTTGCCACGTACCGTCGAGTATATATTGGGAGACCCCTATAGGCATAAAACCTTTATCCTTAGGAAACCATGTCGGCCGCCCTACTGATCGCAATGCATTGAACACAGCATTCGGGAAGATTGACCGCCCGTACCTTAAAAAGTATTCTGTGGCTTTGCGAAAAGTTCGGCACACCCTCTACCTAGAACTCCAGAGCAGTTCCTTTTGGCCTTTTTCAGACTCTATAACGGAAAAAGTCCATCCGATCATTTGTCACTTCGGGCTCGTTAAAACATCGAAGGAGACTAGAGTCATCTTTAGCTTTTTCTCAACTCTTTAAAATTGAAAAAGCAAGTTGTGTCTAAAAGCGTCGTTAAAATTTATTTTAAACGGAACAATCACCCCTTTTTCCTGCGTTGATCTTTAAGTTGAGAAAATGGAACCCACCAACCAAGGAATTCCCCTTGGTGGAAATCCTAGTCCCTTCTCCTCTTGGGTAGATGTTGGTGCGCCCCATATGGCCACATTGTCGCTTCCAGGACTGACAATTGGCTTGCCGGTCTGGCTCTTCTCAACCAATGTAGTTCAGAACACCACTATTCCTGAACAGTCGAATCAACAGTTAGACCAGTCCAGAGTTGCCCACCAGCCTTCTACTTCCTCTAACTCTTCCTCTCCTCCTTCCTCTTCGCTTGACGGAACTGGTAAAACAGAAAACCAAGTTCCTAAGGAGAAGAAGGAAAAGAAGAAGAAAGAGAAGAAGAAGAAGGAGCCAAAAGCGACTGGGGGCAAACAAGTGTCGTCTAACAAAAATCCACACACAGCACTGACTAGGCCTAAATCGCCATGTGTCATATGCAAGGGAGACCACTTCCACAGAGATTTTCCCTGCATCCCTCGGATACTAAGGGACTGGTCTCCCCGTTTGCACAATCCGGTAGCATCAACCTCTGATAACCATGTTGAATGCATACCGTCAACTAGCGAGAGTGAAGTCCTTGGACAAAAAGGGAGAGCTAGATCTCCCTGTAGATTGTGCGAAGGCAACCACGCCATCCACCGTTGTCCCTTCTTAGACGAAGCGAAAAGAGTTTTAGATGATCGTCCGGTTTCACCATTACGACTTCCTCCTGGATATAAAAAACTCTTGTCGAGTCCTTCGTTAGTTGAAAATCTAGCTAGCCCGCTCAAGTGGTCAGCTAAAGCGCCGGTCATTGAAGATGAACCAGCTGAATCCATACCCGATGAAAGTCAAAAGGTCGAGGCGGCAGTTGACCCGGTCTTGCCTTCAGAGGATTTATCTTCGAATGATACAGTCACTGAAGAGAATAAAGATGACACCATCCAAATTCTCTTCATCAACACAGACTCCGACGAGCATGGGGGCACTCCCCCCATCCCTTTATCGCAGGAAGGAAGTTCGTCAGAGCGACACCCGGCCGTTTACTCGGTCCCACCACCAAGCAACCTAGTTGTCTCCTTCGACTGGAACCAACTAGGCAGACCCCATTTGCCAGCAAGCATACAATTCAGAATTATCGTCCAAATATACAGAATGGTCATGGCTGGCACCATCATTGATGAAGGGGCATCTGTGAGTATCCTTTCCTCCACTGCTTGGAAAGCGCTTGGTTCGCCAGCGCTTTTGCCTGAAATGAGAAATCTGACAGGCTTTGATAAAGGAACCAGTCAACCTTTAGGGATCCTCCCCAATGTGCCTATCACATTGAAAGGGAAGACCGTTCAAATGAACGTGATGGTCGTTCAAGGACCCTTGGATTATAACCTACTCCTTAGACAAGATTATATATATTGCATGGGAGCCATCGTCTCCTCACTCTTTAGAGTAATGTGTTTTCCGCACGAAGGAAGAGTGGTCAAGCTCGTGGACCAGCTTTCATTTCCCGGATCACGCATCGCAAATAGTCATATACCTTCCCTAAATGGTCTCTTCACGCAAGAAATGTCTCAACCCACGGTCCGTCCTCCCGATGAGCGCGAGTAATCTGGAAGGATATGACTGGAACCCAGGGGGCATGCGTCCTGGTCTGCTTCGGCAGGAAAACTTTGGGTATAGGGTAGGTTTCCGCAGGAGAATATGACTAGTCCGTACCCCGTCCGTGATTGGAAGAGGGGTTGTTCTAGAATAAGATTCTTTTGTCAAAGTTATGTGTTTGACAGAACATAGTCACTCACCTTTGTTTATCTCGATAGACATCGCCGAAGAAGTGTTTTGTTTGAAAGATTAACAGGACAATCTTTGGGTAACCTGAAAGAGGTAGGCCTCTCTCGGTAAAACAATTGTTTTGGCGGAAGTGAAGTAGAGGTAACCTTGAAACTCTGTTTTATACCTGGGGGCATGCAAACCTTTTGGAGTGCAAACAAGGGGCAGCTATTTATTTTTTAATTTTTAGGTCCTCCCTTTAAACCTGTAGGTCTAACCCTTTAAACTCATAGGATTAGTCGTTTCCAAACTTGCATAACGAAAGGATGTGGGGCAAAGCTTTGTAAGGCGCAAGCTACATAAAAAATTGAATCTTACATGAGACATTCTTATCATATGACTGGATAATCGAGCAGTTTTAGCACATAGTTCATGCTCGTTAAAAAATAAACATAAGATTGAGCAGTTTTAGCACATAGTTCATGCTCGTTAAAAAATAAACATAAGACTGTGCAGTGTTTTTCCGCGTTTAAGCTCGTTAAAAAATGAACTATCTTCCGGTAAATAACCACCGTGAATGTGACATTATCAGCCATTAAAGCCTTGGTCGTGTTTGCACCGTCACCTCCACTTTTCCATTGGCCGATCGTTCACCTCCATATGATTGTTTACCCATTTTGAGGAACAGCTGCGAAGAGTGATTTCACTAGCCATCCTTGTGACACTGCCGTGATTGGAAAATTCCAACCTTTACCTGGAATCAGCTGCTAACCCATTTTATCACTCGTTCCTCAAAAGACGAGTCTTCTTTAAGCTCTTCTCATCTGACTCGTAAAATATCAAAAGATTGCGGAGCTTTGGCCTTCCAGCTCGTTAAAGCGACCGGAAGTGATATCCCTCCTCTAGATTTTAATCTTTTTGGACCTGAGGGATTATTGCACAAAAAGATCGAGCGCTTGTTTTGTTCGGCTCGTTAAAACTATCGAAAACTCATCCCTTCTGTATTGTTTTATACTTTTTCGGACTTAAGGGATCAGATGACGAAAAAGGACTTTCGGAGTTGACTTTACGTACCTTTTTAGACTCTCTAAAAATGAAAAGGACTGAGTTATCTTTGTCGTTAGACTCGTTAAAAACATTAAATAGCGACAAACTTGTCTTTAGACGAGAACGAGTTTCACTATCGCTAGGCTCGTTAAAACATAGTGATGGGTTTGCCCGAAGGGAAAATTATAGAACAAGCATATGTTATCCTCCTCAAGCTTGACAAAAATAAAGAGGTACTGGTCAGCAATGACTGGGGAAAAATTGGGAAGAAACTCAAAGAACTTTATTGGTAGCAAGTCGCTCTTGAACATGACACTTCCACTCCATGCCTGAGTCGGGTTAGGTTGTTTCATTCACCGGTCACATCACCATGGTATCGCCATACCATCCACCTTTGGGGTAAATGCTACCAATCCATCACATAAGTGTCGCCGATATGTTCAAGAGAAGTCATCTAGAGAATTCAACCGTGTCCCATCCACTACCATACATTATCCTTCATTCTTTTCATGACCGCCACCCTGAACCATATATCATCAGATCGTTTTCACCCCCATCAAAATCATTTGCTCCGTTCCGTGTCACTGATGTGGGATACATCAAGGCCCTCCTTTGACGGATCGCTTCTTGTCGACATCAGCTCATTATCTAAGAAGTTGATCTAGGAACAACCCCTTCAGTACTTTGAAGCTTGCATGCCTCAATGGCAAGTTTCTCACTTCCGGCGACAGGTATACATCAATGACCTTCGACCGAAAGATTTTGCGTGGTGTTCGACGCCAAGTCCTTTATTCACACCACATGAATTGTACTGCAGTACCTTGAGGATCATTATCATTATCGGTGATTCCTCTCGCGCTTGTTAACGGTTTACCTCATTGACCGGTAATCAAGCGATGTCTTTCCATGTTCGACTTCAGAACATTTCTCACATGGATCGACTTGTACTTAGAGTGAAGATCCAACGATTTTGAAGACCCCGGATCTAGTTTCATCCATCCGGGCTGCGATATATATTCAGGAAAAATAAAGACATTGACATGTACAGCATTGCAGCACAGACAATCATCCTACCAAAGGATGATGATTTCAGCAGGATCATCAGTCTACCATCAGACGATTGTCTGTTCTATGTACAGAAAAATGATTTTATAAAGCTGAGCATGGGAATGCCCACCTCAGCTAGATCATGAAAGCAGTATGAAAAATAATGTATTGTATTGTATCTTATTACAGGTCTCCTCCCAGCATTGGAAGAACTTCGGATCCTCCTAATAAAGCATTTCACCTGATAAACGGCCTCATACTTTAGGGGGCAACTGTTATAGACATTTTTGTGCCTTACAGCTATAAGCATGAAATGTCCATAATTCAAGGGATCCAAAGTCCCTAATGATTTTGTTACAACTCCTAAAGGAACAAGGTCAACCAATGACAGCTTCTCCCAGAAGTTCTCCACCAAAAACCACTCAGAAACAGCCAATTCAGGATCAATTCAGAGGCTCCACTAGCTGTCTACGCTGAAATGCAGAGATTACACTGGCTAGCTGCACTGCAATGCAGGTAGAAGCACTACCAGGGTGCGCTGAGCGGGAAATGACAAATGGCAAGTTCATTCAACGAGGTGGAAAGACCCTGGAAGCTTCCAGAATCTTCTCCAATGACACTTGCCTCAATGAATTCGACTAGTGATGAGTAAGAGGTTCTCAACCTCCAAGTGGAAGCAAGAACTGACAGAGAGAAGCCACAAGTCAAAACATAAGCTGACTCATCCTCTCTGCTTACATCTATATATGGATCTCTCACCCAGAGGTTCAGGAGGCTGGAATTTTGTACTTTGCAGAGAATTGTTGTTGGTTTGAGATTGAGATTAGCATTGGGTGATTTATGCTTTGTTGGAGGAGAGGAAGGGATTCCTTTGCTAGGAGGTAGATGCTGGATCGGAACTCACTTGGTTGTATCTCCTCCTGGACTTTATTATCTTATCAATAAACTATTTGAGTTTCTCCTACATGTTGTATACCAATGATGTTTTGTTATGCTTACATGTTTAGCTTAATCTGATCTTGAGCTTTTTATGAATGTATATCTGTATCTTTGTGTAGTTTCTCTCTCTTGTGATCTTGCAGGAATTCGGTGAAGTTGGACCAGTGAAGGAGAAAGAAGCTAGGAGCTACTGAAGAGAGGAGTGATTTGGATCGACAAACTAGCAGAAGATACAGGTTAGTTAGATCCTTCTTCCTCACTTACATTCCATAAAGAAGAATACTCGAATAAGTTTACCTGTTTGTTTCTAAGGCACTATCACCTCTTAGAGTGGGATAGGGGCATTCTGTATTGAATACTTTTCCCAACAACAACAGTACCACCGCGCCCCAGTGACCATTGTTTTCATCAGGCAGCTACTCTGCTTTGTGCATGATGGGTGCTTATGGCTGGAGGAGCCCATCCCCATCATAGACCATCTGATTCACCAGATCACACAGCTACCTTTCACAGGGGAGGACCCTGTAAACATTTCAAAGGGAAAAAGTGATGACTTGGCCATCACGGAGGCCGTGAAAAAGAAATTTAAGTTCGAGAAGAAGAAGCGAGGGTATGCCATCTCTAGCATCAACAACCCTATAGTCAAGGTCGCGACACAAATATTGGCAGGGAAGGTGATGTGGAAGTGTTGCACAGATGAGGTTCCCGCGCTAGTTGTTGCACTAGCAGCACAATGCGTAGAAGGGGTCCAAATCAACTGGGCAAACTATCTATGCGATGAGTTCCTTGTGAACTATTGCAAGGCATAGGAGTAGGGCAAAACATTTCATTATGCATGGCTCCTATTGTCGATAGTACTAGTGGAATGGGAGTTGCCCGAAGATAGCTAGTTCCTATCGATCGCGCAGGACCTTTCAGAGGCAGCAAAGTATGCTTCACTGTGCCAACCAGGGACGCACAAAGGATAAGGGAGAGCAAGATATTTTGGTTGCTCATGGAGATGACATCATGATGGGGATCAATTGCAAGCCATGGTTATCACCCACTGTCTACAATAGTCTGCAGAGCTTCCCGGAGTTCAAAGTAGACTTCCACCATGTCTTCATAAGGGCGTGAAGGACCCCATGAAGACGTGGCATGAGTTACCATATTTGGCGACTGACGACATGATATTTGTAGTCCTTGAGTCTTAGTCGCCAGAGTGGCGTGCTCCAACTGGCTTCACAGTGGAAGCAAAGAATTTTTCCACGTAGTAGAAGAAGGAAGAGACAAAACTGCAAATGGCATAGCGGAGGAAAAGTGCAGGAAATAAGAAGCAGTGGCTAAGGTCCAGGCAACGCGTGACGCTACGTTGTTGGTGGAGCAGTAGAAAATAGTAGAAGAAGAGCGCAAAGGACAAAAGTCACCTTCACCCGAACCGGAGACTGACACAGAACAAGGTGGCGGAGACCCACAGACAACATCCACCCAGCTAAAACGTCCACACCCAAGAGAGCAGGTGGGGCCACGAAAGAAGACAAAGGCCTCAAAGACTTCATCCGACTCAATCACCCTCACTGAGGGGGATCTGCATGATATCGCCGAAATGGTCAGGGATGTCACTACGGAGGCCCTCCAATAGTTTGAGAAGAAAAACTAATTGGTATTAGGGGCTCTATAGACACAGACATAGGAGTTACATGTGCACACTCCACAGGCTGGCACGGTGTCAACCAGCCTCACAATCGGAACTTCCGCAGCCGAGGAAATGTTGCGCGCCAAGATGACCAACACAATGGTGCTGCCAGATGGAGAACTCATTACAGAGAATGAGGCTGACAAGCCTATGGTTAGAAGCTTGAAAGGGGTCGGGTTATACATGGTTGTGCTACCTCGAGAGACACTGTATCTTTTGCAGGATGGAGTCAGGGTATAACTTCGGGTCAGGGAGAGCCACGCTATACAGGTAATGAGTGAGCATCACATAAAAATTGAGCAGTTGAGCCTGCAGCACAACGAGGTCATGGAGTAGAGAAAAAAAATATAGTGCAAGTTGTGGAGGAAGTCTGCCAGATGGTCCCGGAGTTGGCCATCCCAGCAGAGGAACTGGTGGAGGCGCATGTCTGAAAGTTATCAATAGGGGTGCGCGAGGCCAGAGCTAAAATGGTCAGGGATCAGCTGGAGCTAAACCTTCAGATAGCAGAATTATAGTTGAAGGCGCAGCCTTCAACTCTGCTAGAGGTTAAGGAACAGTGTGCCACCATGATCACAGCAGCAATGGTGGCGGTTGACAATGCAATGACAGACTGCATGAAGCTATTCAAACAATCATTCAAGGTCCCTAACATAGAGCATCTAGAGACAGAGGCACGCGAGCTACAGTAGAGACATGATGAGGTAAAAGGGACCACACAAATGGTTTCCCTTACACAAAGGCTTGCAAGGATGCAACAGGCAAAGGCGATCAAGGAGCAGGTGGATGTCACTCGGCATAAAGAGATAGTTTTGAAAGCATGCTTATAGTCATGGATCGATGAGGCATATACCATTACAGCATCCATTGAAGAAAAGCTTGCACAACTGCAAGTAACTTAGGAAAGGATTCAGGGTAGTAGTTCAACTACAGCAGTCATCGAACCGCGCGTAGAGGAAGTTCAACAGGCAGTCGCTCAGTGCACTGCCGAACTTGAAGCGATCCAATCAGAGTTGCGAGGTCTTCACACAAAGATCTCCACACCTACAGAGTGGCTCAAGGGTGATTCACGATGTTTGTGTTGGGGACCTGTTGGGCGCAAGATCCCACAAGGGCAGTTTTGGGGCTTATAGCCCAGATTTTGGTCTAATTTTGAAATACCAATGTAAAGACTCCGCATTTTGTAGGCGCGGAGCGCATAGTTGTTAAAGAGTCATAGGGTTATCTGCCCTTATTTTGATAATGTAATGTCGGTTATAGAAGATCTACCCATGGTCTGTAGACCATAGGATTGTATAAATAGAGCGAAGCTCTAAGTAGTCAAGGGGATAATCATAGAATGTCTAAGGAATGATGATGTATGCAAGATAGATCTGAAGTGTAAAGTCTAGTTTTGGGTCATAGCATAGGAAGAGGCTCTACAGTTGAGTGCACAAAGGCCTAGTGGTTTGTAGCTGAGTGCACGGATCCCTGCAGCTGAGTGCGTAGGGTGAGTTGAGTATGTAATCAGTTGGAAGTATTAATAAAGAGAATTTTCTATCAATTCTACGACTTTATTTCTTGTTTTATGCATCTATTATATTGGGTATGAATTTCACTTATAATTCTTATATGGTGCGCGAATGTATATAATTGTATTGGTTAAGTGAACGCAAGTAAGAATATCTGTTATGTGACGATAACTAAGATCAGATAATAAGATAAGTAAGATACTCGGTGTAGTTAGGGAAATAGCGTAGTTCGCTGCAATAACAGTGCGAAAGAATCTCAACCCCTGGTTAGGGCTACATGAAGGTTGATTGTAACAGATCGCGGAGTTACTTAAGGTTAGCACATAGCGTGAAGCAACCTGCTCCAAGGCAATACTAGTTGGAATAAACCGACATCACATCCATCTCAAGGGTGCAAAAACTTGGTTCCAGCATCCCCCCATACTGCTTCGGGTGAGACTTCAGTCTGCGCTCCGCGGGCTGATGCCAAAAGGGCTAGTAGTGTAGGGATTTGTTTAGCTAGCTTAACTCTGAACCTGGTTCAGGCTGCCTTATTATTTGGGTTAGGATTAGGTTGTACAGGGTAATTGGAGTCATATGGGAGGTGTAACTGTTGAGAGAGGTGGCAACTACAATTGTTGTTGCATTGGTAACATAGAAGGGATTGGACCTAAAGAATTTCCTCTCCAATTTTGGGGCCAAGAATATGGCTGAAATATAGGGTATTCAAAAGGTGGAGAGGGAGACCATTGGTTCCATGGTGAGGAAAATTGAGATGGAGGAGGTGAGGAATATTTACATGGAAATTGTTGTACATTAGATACATTATTCCATGGATTAAAAGAAAAATATTGAGGCATACCTGGTGGTCATGGCTGCCAAGGCTTCCTAGACCCAATGAAGTAGGAGGAATGGACTTCCTCACTTGATTCTTTAAGCACTGATTTTAGTTTAGGAAGCTCTGGACAATAGCCTATGGAATGCTCCAAATTACAAATGTTGCAAAAGCTGATGTTGTTGACTTTATAATCCCTCAAGGAATGTTTGTCCTTACATTTCGGGCAGAATATAGCCAAAGCTTTCTCGGCTTCATCCTGTGCATTTTTTACTTGTGTAGTTGTCAGTTGGGAAGATAAAGTACTGAGGAGGTCAGTTTTAAGATTCTTGAACAAGTTCCCGATCTCGACTCTGGTCACACCTCCATTTGCAGATTTTTGAATTTGAACGGAGTTGTCTCGTGTCATGATTCTTCCTTGTGATGATCCTCTTGACCATCTTAAACAGAGTTTTATCATCTCATCAAATGATTCTTGAGATACATCTACCTTCCCCAGTAGATTTAATGTATCCAGGAAGTCATCTCTCATTCCCCATATGAATATATTTTTCAGGATCTCTGGATCCAAATCACTATGTTTATATCTTTGTCAATTATAGTGGAATCTCTCCACATAATCCTCCAAGATTTCTTCTTCTTTTTGTGTCATCCGGAATATTTCTTCCCTCAAGTCCTTGGTCCGACAATAGTCATGATATTTTGATAGAAAGGAAGTTTTCATCTCTCCATATGTTCGAATAGTAGCAAAGCCTAGTCCCATGAACCATATTAATGTTGCTCCCTTGCAAGTAGCAAGGAACAATTTCAACTTCTAAGCATCCAAAGTGTAATCATGGCTCATGCACAGGACATCAAATTCAAACAAGAATGTATCAAGATCTTCTATAGTCATGCCTTGAAAAGATGGGAGAGTTGATAAGGGAATGTTTTTCATGGGAGCTTTGCCCCTTATATCGCTTATTGGGAATTCAAAGGTGGTAACAGTTGCATCAAACCTTGTATTATCATTGTTATTATTCTTATTGCCTTCCACTGTAGATTCTCGTGTTTCTTTTTTTGATCAGTCCTCTCTCAAAGATGATGATTGTATAGTTTGATTTGGGGTTGATCATTTCACAACATTTCCTGACTCTAGGTATTGATAAGTAAAAGAATGTTTTTCCAGTTTTGGCTCTAAGTGATCCCCACTGGTTTCCCCTTGGCCTTTAGACCAAAATTCTTGGCCACTAGTTTCTCCGTGTTGTTCTCGAATTGAATCCACAGTCTTGGGAGTAAGTATACTAGTTTGAGGTCTCTTTTTTTAAAATTAATTCTTGAATGAATGTTTTCCTCGCTAAATCTGTTCTTTTCTTGTTCCTTTTGTGACCCGTTTTTCCTATAGGTTTATTAGATTTATTATGTTCTATGTCTATTTTGTTCATACACTCTACACATGGACCCTATGTGTAATTATTTCACATTCTAAGTGCCTCATTCATTACAGTGGTGAGCCCACTCAGGTATGTTAGAGTGATGCACAGGTTCTTACCTCTCATCTTACCGCCCAATCTCTATAAGACTAAGGACACTTCTAAAAAAAGGAAAAAACAAATTCAAAAGTTAACACACCCTAAGTGTTCTAATGATCACAGTGGTGAGACCGCTCAAGTATGTTAGTGCGATGTGCAGGTTCTTACCTCTCGTCTTACTACCCAACACTTGTGCACTAGAGACATTATACTAACAAAACACACTTGTTGAATGTATCATCAACTGCCTTCCCCGGAAATAGTGCCAAAATGTTGTAGCGGTTTAATAATTATTTAATTTGACTAAACCGCAAGAATATAATTGTCAACCAGGATAGGTCTATTTATTTTAAAGGTGTCTTCACTATCGATGCCGATACATAATAGCTAGATAAAGAAATGAAAGAAAATGTCATTGAACACAATTGAAAAACTTAATGCACTCATGTAGAAATTAAAAATACAATATCCAAGAATGAAATTCACTCATCGCACTTCATGTTTTTATCAAAGAAAAGGCACGCCACACATCATTAGTAAAAGTGTATCAGATGATTAAATATTATAGTTCTAACCAACCGTGTGTAATAGCATATAATGAATCTGGAAACATAAGTGCATCATTAATACAATTCATACAACAACATTAATAAATTCAAAGTTAAAAGAAATATAAACCAAACAACCAATTTACTAATACTGCAATCCATGCTAAAGACGAGGGCCTTTCCTCCCTAACAGGGCGTAGGGCTGAAATGGAAACTAGTTAAAACTCAACAAAAAATATGTATGAACATCACCAGAAGTGTTTTGTATTAAAAATGGTTGGAAAGTACAAGATCAACATATCGATGTTGTTCTTGTGTTTCCATTCCCTTTTCATGGAGCCGATCCTTTTTATAAAGTTTACAAGCCCCAAAAATTAGGGAACAAATCAGTCATGAGAATATCATGATTTTCATGTTGATCGATTAAGAGAAAAATAGAAAGCATTAAAAACAATTTTCCAATGAAAGACCAATTCAAGTTACAACATTTTCACAATCATAACTGCTAAGATCCTTTGACCGTCCATAGATAATTCATGATTCTTGACAACTATCTTTGAAGATGGCAACCACGGTATTTGGTAGTTGCGGTGTAACAAAAATCAAGGTGTATCAACAAAAATTCAGACTGTAACAACAAATCCTCGAATTGTAGCAACAACAACTGCTCATCCCCAGTCCTTAGTTGTAGGCAACACCTAGAAGAAAAATAACCGGAAAAAAAAAAAAAATAATAATAATAATAATAAATAAAATTAATTAATTAATTAATTAAATTAAATTAAATTAAAATTAAATAAAATTACAAATTACAAATAAAATTAAAAATAAAAATAAAAATAAATAAATAAATAAATAAAATTAATTAATTGAAAAAGAAAGCATCAACACAAGTAAGTCCTCCTTGGCTTGGGAGATGATTGGAGGCGCTAGGGTTTCGTTTCGGCCCTGGTTGCTGCTAGCGCCTGCGGCGGCAGGGCTACCTCGGGCTTCAGGCCGCCCCCCTTCCGACATCGCTGGGTGCTCCGACGGGCGCGCTGCATCTGGTGGGGCTTGCAGTTTTCAGCGGCTCCGGTAACCTGTGGTTTCTTCATCGGCCTCCGCTACCTCTCTCTACTGCGGATCTCCCACAGCGCGTCCGGTTTCGGTTTGAGCACTGAGTTTTGGTGGCGGCGGAGTGTGTCCATTCGGCGGACTTGCTCATCTTCGGCGGCTCTGTTTTGTCTACATTCTTTGTACTGAGCCGCGGTGCGGGGGCGTGGGTTTTTCTTGGGCCTCTTGTTATTCTAGTTGGGGGCGAGGTGGCTGCCCTAGCCGCCTATGCCCCCGGATCCGAATCGCTTCCGCTCTGGTTGGACCCTGATGGGTTCCCTTGTTGAGGCGTTGTTTTTTGGCTTTCTGCTGGCTACCTCTGCAGTTATTGGGGGCGTTGAGGGATCTGTGGTGTAGAGTCAGTCTCTGCACCGATTCGTGTCGCCTCATCTATGGCTGTACTGGTTGGTTTTTATCTGGCTTTTTTGGAGATATGGGTGGTTTCTTCCTCTGGTTCTTCGGATTCAGCAGGAGAGTTTTGAGGGGGTGGGGGGGTGTGGCTACCTTGGCTGCTCCCTTCCATTTCGTGCCTCTCCTCTTTATTTTGGCGGCCATTTCGAACCTACTGCACATTTCTCAGGAGCATTTGTTTTATTTTCTGTTTATTTTAGCTTGTGATGGGTAGGGGTATACTCCTGTTGGGGTTTACATATCCATTCTTCTTGCTGCCCTGTTTTAAGGGCTTTTCTGCTTTACTTCTCTTGAAGTATAGTTATTGTAAGTGGTTTTACCCACACTACAGCATATGCGTTCAGCATCTACAACATGTAATCTTCTAATTTTAATGGAAATTACGAATTCTATTTCTTCGAAAAAAAAAAAAAAAAAATTAATTAATTTAAAAAAATAAAAATAAAAATAAAATAAAAAAATAAAAAAGTCTTCCATGATATCACTTTATTTGATATTTAACCACAGATGGAAAAATAATATGTTGATAAAGGATTGCTCTTATAACCAGGGTAATTTGGACATAAATTTCATATGTTTGTAGAGAGAGAATGATTAAAAATGGGGAAAGAGGTGTCTAATATATACTAAAAAAATGCACCCAACAACTTAGACTATCTTGCACATCATATTTCATCCAAGTATATTCTAACATAATGTTAGAGGTAGTCATAGTATAGAAAAGATCATCAAAATCCTCCAATAAGAATCATCATTTAGGGAATATTTTTTAAAAGAAGAATTATGACCCTATTATAATCCATTTAGTATGGAATTAATAATCTTCAAGGATGAAGGAAAGATGATGATCAAGTTGTGGCTTGATAGGTAGAATTGAAGTCTTTCTCCTCTTAATAAAGGGAGGCTTAACTTTGATAAAGATGAGAAGCAAGCCCATTCAAAGAAGAATGAGTAGATGGTTATATGGAAGTAAAGATATGTGTGTTTTTGAGTAACTCTTCTCTAGAAGGTAGAATTCATGTCTACAGAAATCGTGCAAAAAGAGTTGGTCGTAAAAATGTGCTCAAGAGAATTTCCTTATGGATTCTTGATGCTTGGAAAAATAAGTATGGCATGTTTGGGAATGGCTAAAGGTTAAGACTCCTCATGATATTGATCAACATCAAATATGGTCTTCTGAAGAAAGAAAAAGAGTTGATAGTGACAAGTCCAAGGAAGGAGATAGTGTAGCTTGCTCCATGGACACTTTGATTAAAATCAAAAGCCTGGAGAAGGACTTTTCTACAATATGGTGATGAACCATGAGGAATGATGTTGATCTTAAAATAAACAAGTTGGATTTGATATCTTTACAAAAGGCCATCATGATAAGGTAATTATAACATTAATATTTGTGTATTGGTTTTTTAGTTGGTATACAATTTTTCTACCTCGAAGAATGGCAGTTGAGACAAGTGTATCTACACCTATTTGTTTTTGGACTCAACCCAATAATGCATGGATTGAGTGAATGGATTTGATAATCCTTGGAAGATTATATGATCAATATTTTCACATCATCTTAGGATTAAAAGGTAGTTGCACAAGAATATAACCTGATGTTTATGATTCAATGACCATGAATATCACTTTCATGATTAGAGGGAGCTATGATTAGGTCTACTTCAATTGGCTCAATATAATGCCTTTGTTCATCAAAAAGTGATATGAAAGGTTAATGGCTTGAACCCTGTCATAGTTTGGCTCCATTATCTCCAGAAAGATAAAAGCTAAATATGATGAGATGCAAAGGGGAGGAGTAGCCATTTGTTGGGTGTAGGAATTGCACTTAATCAAACTCCTCAACACTTAATTGTCAACTCGGGGTTTTCTTAAACTTAGAGACGAATCACGGGAAATGCCAGAAGTGGTATGAAATTTTCCTATTCCTAATCCTACTTCTTAAATGAAATGTTGTAGAATCAGACAGAAAACAATCTTAAAGGCAATCGACACCAAAGCAATTCTAGTGCTGGAATGTAAAAGAATAATTTGTGAGGAAATCAACTAAAGGAACTTTCACACAATTGGAAGCAATCTTAAATGTTGAAGTACTATGGTTATCTTCAGTATAGATGGCTAACAGCTTAACAAGTGGGCCCTTGCAAAGATTTGTTTCCCAATTGATCTTCCTTCTACACCAAGAAACTTGTTCTTATACTATTGCAATTTGCTAGCACTAGTGCAGGTACAACACTTATGTGAAAAAGTATATTTTACCTTCTTTATTGAAGACTTATGTCTTTGTCAAGGTGCTCTAAGCCTCAAGGCTTAGAGCACTCTGTTCCTATGACAAGAGACCAGCTCTTGCACCGAGATAGAGCTTCCTTCACCAAAGTTTCCAATTTACTTTTGAAAGAATTAAAAGACCCGTTGAAAAGAATTTCAATTGCAAGCTAGATTCTAAGATAAATTACACGTGAAAAAATAATTCTTTAATCAACTTAACTTTGCAATGATAGTAAACTTCATAAAGCAAAACAATTTGGAATAATCAAAGCATTAGTCAAAGTAATTTTCATACATCAAACTAACTTTCGGCAATTAACTTATAACGTTTTTGTTCATTTTTCTTAAGTCATAAAATGCAAGTGTAAAGTATGGTGTTTGTAATAGCATCCTTCCTTAATTCATGTAAACATCCTTATATCCTTCAGAAGTATAACTCTTAACATTAAGAATGATTACTTGAATTAACAATACCTTTTCTTGCAGGAATAAATGAAATTATAAGCAGGAAAAGGAACGTAACACTTGCTATGAAGTAAATGAATAAACCAGAGTGTAGGAAACTACATGCACTGGTACAGGAAGAATCTTCCCACACGACCCGAGCGAAAGCAAACTAAGACAAGAATTGCAGGAAGTAAATTGCAAGGAAGTAATTGCAGGAAAAAAATTGCATGAAAGAAATAAACTTAATTAAACTTCCAAACTACGGATCCGTTCACACTTGAATATGAAATGAATTTAACTATGAACTTATGAAATAAACATAAGAAGAATCCAAGCCACGCAACTACAAATGAATAAATGTTTGCACAAACCTTTTAAATGGCGAAAGCACAAGGGTAAACGAGTTAGGTTGGTTGGGCCCTAGCCAACCAGCTCGTTTCCCGTTTAGCAAACAAAACGGTTCAACACTTATTCACGCATGAAATAAAAATTAGACATAGTGTGAAAAAAACATGGCACATTCCTTGTATTAAACTTGATCAGCAAATATACATGATTGTTGGTCACTTTAATTGCTTATTAATTCAAACAACCAAGTGCTACATAAATTGTCAACCCAGGGAAGTCTGTTTATTTCAAAGGCAACTGCGTACTATATATACTCAATCTTAAAAGCAATGAAAGTTGTAGTAAAGACTAATCACACCTTGCTTAAACAAACTAAAGCTCCACTCTGAGTTACAGCAAAAAAAATCTATTGCAGACAACTACCAAAGAAGGCTTAAATTCATTAAAGAAGTAATCTAATGAAAAAGAATCAATCTGCAAAGGAAAGAACTAAATATGCTGTAACAAAGAATAGGACCCTATTCCCAGAATGGGAATCTTGAGCACCTGTTTCTGATCACCACACTGCCAACTCACTCTATAAACTCAATGGCTACTGAAACACTCATGAATGAACTGTGGATAAACTAAATAGCGCAGCAATCAATTAGAAAGAAAACAAATTTTCAGCAATAATGTGAAAACAATATTCAGAAAACAGTACTGTTAACAAGGCATGGATAAAAGACACACTTAACGCACTGCAGAAATATAGTGGGTGAATCTTGTGATGAAGGTGGGCCCTGTCCTTCTCACAAGATTCCCCAGGAGACGAGAACCAGAAAGAAATGTTCAAAACAAGATTTTATTCATCTATCAATATGTCATGTTACAGAAAAAAGGATTCCAGTTCTGTTCCTTTAACTAAGCCCTTCCCCGCAGTCTATTCATCTCTTCTAATGTAGATGTCTCCTCTTTTTAAAGAGGAGACATCTATTTCAATAGATTACATTGTAATTCCTATTTTAACCCTTTATACAAAAAATAGGGAAGTCAGTTTTCCCATCAACAAAATGTTGTTACAATAATATTGTCTTTAGATCATGATCGTTACATCCAGTGTAGAAGCTCCTTCAGTGATCTTATTCGGTTGCTGTCAAATCTAGACCGAAAATCACAACTGTTCAGTCACGATATTTGCGCGTCGTTCCTACTGTTTCAGCAACTGTAGAAGTAATCTTGAAATCTCCAGGCAATTTCAGCAACGTGGACTACACATTGTTCTTTAACTGTTCATCAGCTATCAATTCAATGATCAACAATGAAGATAGCGTAATTATATGTAAAATAATTAAACGTATAGTGATGAGAAGAAATATTGTGTACCTTTGGAATAATTGGGTTAAAACAGTAACAAGGACTTTAAATATAAGTTGAAAAAGGATGACATCATAACAAAATGTATGGTCAAAAAGAGACAATATGAGGTCCTAACATCCCCCCCAACTGAAAGGGTTGCATGTCCTCATGCAACTTTTACTCGGAGTCTGAGTCCGAGTACTGGGTTGTACAATGAAAATTACTTAGACAGTAAGTATAGAAGGTGCTATCGACCAAATCTCTGAAACCCTGGACATTCTGTAGTCTCTGTCATGCTGCGAGCCCCTCCTTTCTGGACAACCTGAAATAAACCTTATATTGTTATACTGGAAACCATAGAATAGGGAAGTGAAAATGATATCCTAACCACTTTTCAGCAAACTTTTGAATGCATTTGAAATAATTAGGTAGCCATGAAATTGCAGTTTGAAGATTAACCAAGTTAAAGGGATGATATTACTTTCTCTCGTTAGGGCAGTGTTCCCAAAATAGATTGTTTGCCTGTAAGGCAAGAGCTCCCTTGGCTTTAACATAGTGTTGGCAATATTTTAAGACTGCTGCCTGTAATCCTCTAAGATGCTCAGTCATTCCTGGTTCCCTTAAAAACTGATGATGTTCAGCAACAAAAACAATAGCATTCTATGGTTCAGATCGAATCCACAGAAGGCGATTATATTCATTGTGTTTTGCTGAAAGGAAAGCATTTTGCCACATGAGCTGATTGGCCAGGAAAGAGACAAAGGCTCTAATCGGAATGTCCCCAACCAGAGGAATCATATTAAGCTTTCAATCCTCAGGCATGGCATCATTATGGAGGTATAGTTCACAGAGTAAATTTTGTTCACTGAATGATGCCTCTGTGAATGTTTTGAAAAACTGTTGAGGTGTAGATACCTCATGAGATCGTCCATCTCTGATTTCCTTTACTTGGAAGAATGATAGGCACTCTGCAAGAAACATAGAATAATTAAAGGATGGTTTCCTGGTGGCTAGTAGTCTTTGAAGCAGATCAAACATGGAAGACAATTTAGTTTTTAACTGTTTGTTTTCCTTGTTCTGTGCACAAGACTGTTCCAACACTTCCCAATTTGCATATATATGATTTTGCCATGATAATTTATGTTCCTGCAAGATCCTTTCCTGTGACATAACATATTCCTTCTTCCATATATCCATTTGTGCTTGAGTGCTTGTGGTCTGAGTGGAGACAGTCTTTGAATGCCGAGGTTCGGTCTGAGTAAACGCAATCTTTGTAGGTCTTGGTACAGGACTTTCAGCTTTAACAACCAGAGTAGGGCGAGACACTTGTGGTCTCACTTCTTTTTCAAAAATATTTGAAGGCCCTGTTGGTTCATGTGTAATAGCAAGGCGTTCCTTTTTAACTACAACAGGAGTTTAAGCAGGAGTAGCTCCAAGCAATGGGATTTCGACTATCTTATAACCAACTTGATGATAAATATTACCACATTGGCTGCACATGTATTCATTATATTGATCTTTCTCTGCACTTTTCTCGGCTGCAGATGCTGCATGAGATAAAGTATACAGATTAAGCTCTATTTCATAGGCTTCCCTTGCCACTATTAATTCCTGCTTATAAACCTCTAACACTGATTTCAGAAACTCATTTTCTTGTAAAAGGGAAGCCAAGGTGACTAGGCTTTGTGTAGCAGTCACAGTCTCAGTAGCTGATTCTAGTGGATGGAAGGGTTGTTGTTCGGTAGCAGCTTCATTGTTTGCAGCCTCAGCAGGTAGTTTTTGTGTGACATCTATTGAATCACCAGCTGGTTCTGTAACAGCTATGTCATCCTGCACATCCAAATTTAGCATATCAGTAGATGGTTCTTGTGTGGCACCTGCTGACTGCATAGCTGGTTCCTGGTTATCTATATTTTTTTCATCAGCAGGTGGTTCTTGTGTAACACTTGCTGAGTCAGTAGCTAGTTCTTGTGGGGCAGCTACATCTTGATCATCAATTTTATGGACATCAGCAAGTGGTTCTTGTGTGGCAACTGCTGAGTCAGTAGCTGTTTCTTGTGGGGCAGCTACATCTAGGTCATCTGTTTTGTGGACATCAGCATGTGGTTCTTGTGTGGCAACTGTTGAGTCAGTAACTGGTTCGTGTGGGTGTTATCGGGAAAACTAGTGTCTATGCAGAGCTGCTAGTCCCACTAAGGCTGGTAGCTACCTTAGAAACAAACAAACTAAAAACTACTTTCATTTTCCTTTATGAGAAATAGATAAGAGAAGAATAAGGAGACCAACCTATGTCTTGCGCTTGGTTCCTTGCTCGATTCCTCTCTCTTCTGGTAGGTCTTTGCCACTTGCTTCCTTGTCTACCCAACTTCAAAGAGTACCTGTAGAATCAAAGCAGCATAACACTATCCAAGAACATAGATCTATTATCATAAACAATATAGGATCAGATGTACATTGACCACACAAATGCATAAATCATCAATCATACAAGAATGTGGAGGAAAACTTGAATAGATTTATTGATAATCAAGAAAGAGCAAAGAGGATTACAACCAATTGTTCTGACCCAGCATCATCCTCTCAGCAAGAAAGCCCTTCTTCACCTCATGAAAAGCTTAGATCACCCAACACTATGATATTGCACCAAGAAACCAACAGCACTTCCTTACAAGATACAAAATTCCAGCCTCTTGGATCTTTGGGATGAGGGATCCATATATAGATGTCTGCGAGGGAGGTGAGTCAGCTTTTGAGATTTGATTAGTTTCTTCTCTCTGATAGTTCTCGATTCCACTTGGAGATTGATGATCTCTTACTCATCCCTGGTCGAATTCAGAGAGGCAAGTGTCACAGGAGAGGTTTCTTGAAGATTCCATGCTCCTCCACCTTGCGGATTGACCCTGCCATTTGTCCCTTCTCGCCCGTCGCACCCCATAGAAGGGTTTTTTGACATGCATCGCACCTAATGTGTGTATTCAGGTGGGATGCAATGCACTTTGCTATGGAGCAGGTGAAATGGTCCAGTTTTGACCAGTTCTGAGTAGTTTTTCATGGAGAACTTCTAGGAAATGTTGTAATCAGTTGAATTTGTTCTTTTGGGGGTTGGAACAACACCTTTAGGGACTTAGGAGCCCTTGGTTTATGGACATTTATGCTTGGGGTTGTAGTGCCCAAAATGTTTCTATAACAGTTGCCCCCTAAAGCATGAGGTCGTTAATCTTTTGATGTCGGGTGAAATGCTTTATCATGAGGATCCGAAGTTTTTTCGAGCTGGAAGGCGACCTGTAATAAGATACAATACAATACATTATCTTCATATTATTTTCATGATCTAGCTGAGGCGGGCATTCCCATGCTCAGCTTTATAAATTCATTTTCATGTACATAGGACAGACAATCGTCTGAGTGTAGACTGATGATTTTGGTAGAGCCATCATCCCTTAGATTGGATGATTATCTGTGCAGCAATGATGTACACTTGATGTCTTTATTTTCCTGAATATATATCGTAGCCCGGATGGATGAAACTAGATCCGGGGTCTTCAATCTCGTTCGATCTTCACTCAAAGTACAAGTCAATCCATGTGAGAGATGTTCTCGAGTCGAACTTGGAAAGACATCGCCTGATTACCAGCCAATGATGTAAGTTGTTAACAGGTGCGAAAGGAATCACCGATAATGATAATGATCCTCAAGGTACTGCAGTACAATTTACGTGGTGTGAATAAGGGACTTGGCGTCGAAAACCACGCAAAATCTTTCGGTCGAAGGCCATTGATGTAAACCTGTCGCCGGAAGTGAGAAACTTGTCATTGAGGCATGCAAGCTTCAAAGTGCTGAAAGGGTTGTTCCTAGATCGACTTCTTGGATAATGAGCTGATGTCGACAAGAAGCGATCTGTCATAGGAGGGCCTTAGTGAATCCCACATCAATGACATGGAACGGAGCAAACCCATCGCTATGTTTTAACGAGCCTAGCGATAGTGAAACTCGTTCTTGTCTGTTATGGACAAGTTTGTTGCTATTAGGTTTTAACGAGTTTAAAGACAAAGATAACTCGGTCCTTTTCAATTTTAGAGAGTCTGAAAAGGGACGTAAAGGAAACTCCAAAAATCCTTTTTCTTCATCTAATCCCTTAAGTCCGAAAAAGTATAAAATAATACAAAAGGGATGAATTTTCGGTAATTTTAACGAGCCGAACAAAACAAGCGCTCGATCTTTTTGTGTAATAATCCCTCAGGTCCAAAAAGATTAAAATCTAAAGGAGGGATAGCACTTTCGGTCACTTTAACGAGCTGTAGAGGCCAATGGCTCGGCAATCTTTTCATATTTTACGAGTCAGTTGAAAAGGGCTTAAAGGAGACTCGTTTTTTGAGGAACAAGTGATAGATTCGGGTAGCAGCAAATTCCAGGTAAGGTTTGGAATTTTCCAATCATGGCAGTGTCACAAGGATGGCTAACAAGATCACTCTTCGTAGTTGTTCCTCAAAAGGGGTAAACAATCAAGTGGAGGTGAATGATCGGCCAATACAGAGTGGAGGTGATGATGAGAACATGACCAAGGCTTCAAAGGCTGAATTACTACATTCACGATGGTTATTTACCGGAAATTGGTTCATTTTTTATTTTAAAATGAGCTTAAACGCTGGGGGAAACACTTGCTCATTGCTTATGTTTATTTTTTAAAGAGCTTGAATTCCACGTTAAAACTGCTCAAGGTGGGTTTATTTTTTAACGAGCTTGAACCCTATAGTAACACTGCTCGTGATAAGTTTGCATGCCCCCAGCATAATAACACAAATCGAGGTGCATGCCCCCCAAGCTTCATTGCATTCAACTCGGTGTTTGGAATGAAGGTTTACTTTTGAGATTTGGAGAGGGATTTGCTTCATTTTTTAATGAGGTTGACACAGTAAAAGAATTATCCCCATGACTCCTTGTTTCATTTTTTAACGAGGTCGACACGAGATAAGAACCATCCTCGATATCCACCGTATTTACAGCGTTTGATAGAAAATAAAAAACTGAAGGATGATTAAGGTTGCTGGAATAATCTTCGTGGTAATCCGGGAGATGGGAACGATGGTGGTAATCTTCCCATGGTGCCTCCCCTAACATCATTGACTGAATGATTCCTTTGTCTGTAGAATGTACATGCGACCAAGGATCTGAAGAGGTACCATATTCCTTAGACCTATCTATCCAAACACTCGATGAGCATTGATTTGGGTTTGCCCCCTAGGCCAAGAAAATTGATTGCTACAATATTTCTAAAATGGCGATGATCCATGCTAACAAAATGTTTAGGAATCTTCCGAATCCATTAGATATAGAAGATTTCATATTGCAGCTTTCCACTGTGGCCACTTCCGCCAAATTACTCGGAGGCAGTAGGGAAAAAGTACCCATTAAGGCAGGGTCTTTTAGGAGACCTACTCCGATATTTTGAAGTGAATGATTGCTTCCATGGATCATTGGAATGCTTCCCGTAACTTGTGAACTGTTGGGGAGAAATGTTCGTTGGTCGACGATTGTAATTCCTCCTTGAAAGGGAAATTCAATCTTCCTGAAGTAGGTCGACACAACTGCGGCCATGGCATATATCCAGGGCCTTCCTAGTAGGATGTTGTAATCGAGGTTTCCGTCGATTACTTCAACATCAATTTCTATTGTTTTGCCCCCTAGTTCAACTTGCAAGTTACTTAAAATCCTGTATGGAGTGTATGATCGTCCATCAAATTCTTTTAACATTGTTGATGATCGCGACAAGGGTGGTGAGCCTAAATTTTTCCAGCAACTCATCGACATAATACATGTAGATGCCCCCTCATCAATAATTGTTCGATGAACAGTTTTGTTGAGGGCTTTCACATGAATAAGGAAATCTAGTTGAGCTGGTAACTGAGGGTCATACCCTTTTTGATTAAAGGATACAAGATTGTAATCTGTTGGGTCAATCCCACCTATTACTGATAATAGATCCTGCTTTTTGGAGAGGCAATTTTGCGGTACCTCAAGTGTCGACATAGCGGACGGCGATTGGGCCAGGTCTTCTACTATATTATAATTATGTGCTACTTTTGCACAAGGATTAAATTTCGATTTGTGTACTACTCCCTTTGGCGACTTTATCATTGGTTTAGGAATGATGGGTGTCACAACTTTGGTCAAAGTTGTTGTCGAACTACTAGGTTGTTCATTAGCCTTGTTATTCGACAGCTGTGGATTCCCGTAATCTTTATTCCTTGTCAAAGCATCATTTTGCTGCTTTGAGATAGACAACATAAGCACTTGGGATCGGGAAGTATTTTGATTAGCAACCAGTTTGGTTACCAGGTTGGAAACGGATTAGTCAATACTGCTGAGGTTTTTGAACTCTTAAAGAGTGTCTTAACTTTAGCTTTATGTGGACAATCTCTCGTCCAATGATCCTCATCGCATATCTGACACCCCGCAGGGGGTTTCCTTTGCCCATAAGGGTTTGCAGAAGGTTTTTCAAGAGATGAATCATCCTGCTTCTTTTTTCTCCCTTTCTTTTTCTTCTTGCCCCCTAGTTGCTTCAGTTGTTTGCCCTTGTCGATCGACACGACATTTACCTCCGAGGCAAGAAGTTCTTCATTTTCATTTTGACTTTTAATCTTACGAGCCTTTTTAGATGTAGCCTTTGTCAATTTTGTGTCTGTCGTACCAATCACGTCATCGCCGGCATGAGAGTCATTGTTCGATTTAGGAGGAGGAGGGACGGAAAATTCCGGTCTGGGAACATCAAGGATTTTATCGTAGAGCGTGCCAGACTGAGTATAAATCAAGTCTAAATATTGCACATGAGCAATAACTTGATCTTCAGTGATGACTCCTCCTTTTGCCACATCTTCTATAATGGAAGGTAATAAATACTTAATAAACCATTTAGCTAGCAGCTGATCAGAAACATATGTTTTTACCATTCTGTGATGACGTCGCCACTCATGAATATGATCAGATATGTGAGTGGCCATTGTCTGTTTGAAATTGGTAAGAAGCTATGTTCCTATTTCGTGCCTTATTGGTAACTGAAAATGGGTTAAAAATTTTGTGGCTAGGGTGTTGAAGTTATTGAATGAAGCTCTAGGCAATTCGATATACCATTTTGCTGCTGGACCAATTAACGTTCGCTGAAAAAGGCGAAGCCTAATCGAATCATCGTTTAGAGTGTTAGATGAACACCACAGATGAAAGGTCATCACATGATTCGACGGGTCTTCACCCGGATTTCCATTAAATTTAGGAATATCTAACGGAATTTTATGCGGAATCATCGGCCACCAAGGGGCATAAGCAATTGGATCATTCGTCAGCTAGTTTATATCTGGTAATTCTAGAGTTGCTAGAAAGGGCAATTGTTGATTCAGGTTAGGCGAAGCATACCCAAGATAAGATGGAATCGCTTGAGTAGTGGGTCTTTGCATACCAGCATAATGTATTTGATGCTGGTAACTTTGATAAGGTTGATGGGCATAACCATTATAATATGGTTGTTGGTAACCGCTTTGGAAATGTGGTTTCCCATTACTTATAAAGACTTGTTTCTCAGGTCCTTGATATGATTGTTGTAATGGTGGTTGTTGAGATTGAATCAGCCATGGTTGTTGGACCATTTGTTGTTGCCCAATACTGGATGATTGACCAAGATGAGGAGTCATAGTACTTGTTTGAACCTAAGTCGCTCCAGATAAGGAGGCACTAACCTGAGGTTGTGATTGAGTCGTTGAGACAAGAGGCTATTGTATTGCAACCTGAGAAACTTGTGGTTGACATACAACAGGTAGCGCTTGTACTTGCGACGCATTCACCATAGCAGGTATAGTGGGAATATTCGACACAGGGTGGACTGGTTGCATTGAATATACAACCCTTGGTTGTTGAGGCAGTATTGGTACCCAACCGCTGGATGTAATTCCAATTTGACCTGAGCTTTGTTGTAAACTCTCATATGGTTGTTCTCCGGGAGGGAACAATGAAAAGGCATACTGCCCTCCATATGGTGGCAATCCAGTACTTAAAGGGTAGATTGGCCTTTGAAGACACATTGGATCAATTTGTTGAGTTTCAACATAAGAAATACCAGATGATAATCCTGATGAAGAAATAGGAATTGACCATGTCGTCGAAACAGCCCCTAATTGGACTCCAGCTTGTTGTTGATAACTTGCCGGGACAGATGGTATACCGGTGAACATCGTTGGAATAGCAGCAGAAGACTCTGCCACTGCTGCGTCAGATGACACAGTCCTAGATGTAGATGGTTGCTCAGACATATCTAGTCTATCCAAAAGATTTTCTAGCGATTTCGATTGACTTTCTTCCATGATTGTGGATTACTCGATCAACTAGAAATAAATGGGAAATATGTTTCCGAATTAAATGAATTTTAGATGCTTTGACACAACTTGTTTTTTCAATTTTTAAGAGTCGAGAAAAAACAAAATATGACTCTAGTCGCCTTCGATTTTTAATGAGCTTGAAGTCACAAGTGCTCATATGGACCTTTTCCTTTAAGGAGTCTGAAAAGGAACGAAAGAGACTACTCTGGAAATCTAGACAGAGGGATTACCAAACCAATCGCAAAACTGCAGAATACTTTCTACGGTACGGCAGTCAATCTTCCCGAATGCTGTGTTCAGTGCGTTGCGATCAATAGGGTGGCAGACACGGCTTCCTATGTGTTACACTAAAAAATGTCACCTTGACTACTTACAGTTAGTATGGCTCAAATCAACAGTCATGCTACCCTCTTAGGCAAGTCTCATGCCTCTGTTATCCATCTCAAACTCAAAGAAGAGAGAAAGTCTTGTAAAAACTATGTTTATCTCTGGGGTCGCAGGTTCTCTCTAGCCTTACCTGTGGGGACGCTGACCTTGTTCACAAAATATGCGTCCATGGACGCTCTGTATGTTAAGGGACAGGTGCGTCCCTCTGTAAAAGGCAAAATGCGCGAGTTTTATCTTGAAAAAGTTACTTGTGGTTACTTCTAGAACATTCTAGAGGTCGGTTTGATGAAATGGATGCGCCTCCAGTTGGTTCATGTATCTCTATTAAGGGGGAACTTATCCCATCAATAAGGGAGCTATCCCACCCAAAGAGGGGGATGATCCCATTGATAGTGGACCTGAATAACCTCTTTACAGCACTATAAATAAAGGCATTGAGCCAGAAGGAGAGGAGGTTGGAGCTATACATTTTCTTTGGGTAAATGCTGCAGGATTTAGGTCTTCCATTAGAGCCTTTGTGAGGAGAGATTGTCTTCACTTGATTCTACTTGGGAGAGGGTGAGCTTTGTCAAAGTAGAGGAAAACCCTTGATGGACCCTGGGAGGAACTTGCACAACACCAAGGCCAGGTTGTAAGAGTTTCTTTGTTTCGTTATTAATACAAACTGGTTTATTTTTCTCAATAGCTTGTGTTAATGAGTTATTTCATGTGTTCCTTGGTCTGCATGTTGAATATATGTTTTATTATATGAAATGCAAGTGCTTGGTAATTGTTTGATTGTTTGTGGTTGCAGGAATTGACTTGAAGGAGGAGCTCATCCGGATCGTCAAGAACGGACTTCAACAACAACGTTTTGGAATAAGGTAAGCCTAAACACTTGTAGTTTTCATGTTGTAAAAGGTGTATTTAGAGAAAGATCACTCCATTTTGTCTTGTTTGTCATTAGAATGTCTTAGACTTCTAGGAAGGTCAGTCGTGTCCGCACCCTTGACAGATTCCGTGTGACAAATTGGCGACTCCGCTGGGGAATCCATTAATGAGAGAGTCTTTTCCTTTATATGAACTTTGCTTTGAGAAAATCATTTTTATTTTCTGGTTTTTGACTGTGAGAATTAGTATTTGGGTGGCTTAGCTTTAGATTTAGTTAGATTTGGTTTTTCTTCATTTTTCCAGAAGGACGCACCCTCTGAGTACTGCACAGTGCGTCTTTGGACGCGCTGTTGCCGTCTGCACAGAGCGGGGCCGCACCTGTGACAACGGGTGCCTGCGTCTTCCTGTAAAACTTAAGAAAATTCCATTTTTGCTTTAAATTGCTTTTAGATTTTGTTTTTCCTTAGTGTTTCCTGCCCAGATCCTTTAGTACCCTGTCAAGAATTTTCACCTGAACTAGTTTTGTGAGCTTTGAGTGTTTTAGTGGTTTTCAACGAAGTTTAGACCTAGGGTTTGATTTTTGGAAAGGCTTTGTAGTGACTTTGATAGTAGAAAGTTGTCCAGCCTTAGATCTCTCTGGTTAGTCAACCTTCTTAGAAGTCGGGCCTGTCGTAAAGTCTCCTTTTGTGAGCAACTTGCCATTTGAGTTGTTTTGGGTCAAATTTCGAATTACTTGTTTATAAAGTATTGATTTCCATTTTACAAAAAGAACAAAAAGATTAGAGTTTTGTTTTGGCTAGTTTTTGATTCTGCAATAAGCTAGTCCTTGATTTGATTGTGATCAAGTAAAACACCTTAGAAATAATCATTGTTAGTTTTGGCCTCGTTAAGATTGCTTAGAGTAAATTTGCCTTTAGTTTGCTTATGAGTGCATTTTCATAGATTTTAAGAGTTGTTAAGATTGATTTTTGGTTATATTAGATTTATTTGTTTTATTAAAAGAAAAATACAAAAACATCTTCTTAAAAAGTCTTGTTTCAAGTAGCTTTTTGTTTTCGAAAGAAGAAAAGAGTTTTTTCGTGCATGTAAAGAGAGGTTATGTTTTTATGCTTGGAAAAGACAAACGAATTGTTTCTTTGATTGTCTTCAATTAAGAAGTTGCTTTTATAAAGATTGCATTCTCTCAACTTTTTAGTTAAGCAATTCATCGAAAAAGTAAAGTAGTGGATAAATCATTCTAGGTGCATTTTGTAGTGGTTTCGAGTCGAGTCAACACACCACTGGTTTCACTTCCATCACCTTTTGACTTAAGAAACAACCTTAAAAGTAACGCTTAAATTAAAATCAATCTAGTAATCTTTATTTTTCTAGGGCTCTGAAGCACCAACATAGCTTAGGCTAGGGTCTTGGAGTAGGTGAGTACTTAACTCTCCAAGACTACAAAACCAAACAGATAGTCTATCTTGAGTAGAACAAATCCAATTGTTTCAGTTACATTCTGGGAAAGCTCCTCTTAAAGGAGAAGCACGAGCTCGTGTCCGAACCAGTGAGGGGATCATTCCTCCCTCGTTGGGAACGACGCCAGGCAGTACGTATTACAAACGGTAAACCTCGGATTAACCATTGTCGAGGAGCCAGGGGTCACTTATCGGTAAACCTTGGATTGTTGTCAAGGAGCCGGTAAGGGGATTGGAGCTTGCTACTCTGCCCTTGCGTGCTGTCGGAGTTTAGACTGTTCCCCCAGGTGTAATTGTTGTGATTGGTAACCTTAGTGGCCATAATATCTAGGATTCTACCCAAGGTGACGGTGGAGGGAAGGTCCCACTGTACCTGGAGCAGACGTCGGTTATACTCACTTGGATTTTCTGGGGGGTTCGCTTCACTTCGAGACGGTTAAAGTGGAGGAACTTGGTCCAGTCTATTCATTAAGCAGGTTGCCGGGGTAACTGTTCCACCCACCATTTCTGTACTGAATCCTGCGAGGTTGGGCCTAATCACCAACTAGCGCTTTTGGTCCGGAAGACTACTGTTTGTGTGTGGTTTGACGCTCTAGATTATTTAGGCGTGTGCTTCAAATTTGTTTGCTTCTTTAGAAGACTTTAGGTGGTTTGATTTGAAATTTTTACTTTGTTTTCGTGTGTTGTAGTTAAAATCTTTAATTGTGGCGGAATTACCGAGACAGTCCCGTAGACTTCGGGGCAAGTCTCCTGAGATTGTTACCGGAATAGATTTGTTAAGAAAACTCCGTAAATCGCGGGGTGAATCTCCTGAAGACATTCCGGGTCATTTAGAAGGGTTAAAGGTCCTTGTAACTCCTCCTAGTGGCAGTAGAGTAGGATCACCTGAAGAAGGAGAATTTTCCTTGGTAGTCCATCCAGATTACCAAAGTTTAGAAACAGGTTACAATCCCGAAGCTGTTACAGTTTCCGAGCTTGCTGGTAGTTTTTCATCTGCCAGTGAAACAGGCGAAGAACCTGAAATTTCAGAACCTGTTACTCCAACTCCTAGTGTTCCTGATTCACCAAGAATAGAAAGAATTATCACCGAAAATCTTCCTGTTGGATTAATTGCTATAGAAGAACTTGTTCCAGAGGAAGAAATAGGCGTTTCTGATTCTGAAGATCTAATTACCCTTGATCTAAGGGAGCGTGAATCCATCTTTTACAGTCCTCCTAGAAGTGAATCTTGGTACCTTGCATTAACCAATTTTTTAGACAACTCAGTAGGTTTTTCTACACCTCGTACTCCGGTTCCACCTAGAGGAATTCATTCTCCTGTAAATATGTCTGGTCAGTCATCTGTGTTTTCACAAAGTCCTGAATCATTTTTACATGGCGGTCCTTCTGTTCCTACTGGGTATCAATCACTTTCTGGTACCTTTGCGGGAGCATCTCCTCAACCTGTTGATCATGGGTTATTAGTTGGAAACAGTGGTAATGTACCATTGAGTATAGGTGACGTTTATATGATGTCAGGTTCAACTCCCATTAACCAACCTCAAGGTGGCCAATTACCGCCTGGGGGGCAACCTTCGTTAATGCCTGGGGGGCAACCTCAAGGTACTTCATTCGTGACTGGGGGGCAACCTCAAGGGTATCAACCCCAAGGGTATCAACCCCAGCCTCAATATGTACCCCAAAGTCAACCTCAGTATCAATATCAACCTCAAGGATGGCAACCTCAAGGATGGCAACCCCAAGGGTATCAACCCCAAGGGTATCAACCTCAAGGATACCAACCTCAAGGTCAAGGTCAACCCCAGTATTCGTATTTACCTCAAGGTTATCAACCTACGGGTCAATACCCTGGTCAAGGTTATCAACCACCTCAAGGGCAATCATATGGGACTGCACCTTACAGTTATCAACCCTATCCTCAATACGGCTATGGATCTCAGTATCCTCAACCTGTTACGAGTCAATACCCTGGAATGTTAACATGGGATCCGTCACAGGGTCAACAGATGTCGCAACCAAGTATACAGTCGGTACCTCAAGCAGGACAACCTGCAGTTCCTGGTCCACCCCAGCAACCGCAACCTGTCCAGTCAAGTGTTCAGACCCCTGTAACTTCCGTAGTTACTCAGCCGCCAATTGCACCTGGTACTCCACCTCACACGGCTGCAGCAACTACCGCTTCATCTACCATGCTTACTTCTGGAGTATCGGCAGCTCCGGTTTCTACTGTCCCTGTAACCACTCCTCAGACATCTGTACCGTTGTCTGGACCCACGGTTCAAACCACAGTCCAGATGCCTGCAGGCCAACCTGGTACAAGTACGGTTGTTACTACTCAACCTCAATTTGTTCAACCTCCGTACCAGGGACAGTATCAACCTGGGCAAGCTGCCCAACAACCGGTTTACCAGTATCAACCGTATCCTGGGTACACTTATCAACCACCTCAGCAACCCCAGTACGGTCCGGTTAATCCTGGTTTTCCAGGAGGATATAATATCCCCAATGCGACTCCTGTTCCTAGTTATCCTGGATATCCTCCTCCTGGGGCTGGTATTGTGACTCAGAGTTTTAGAGATCCTAACCGGCAGTTACCGTTTATTGCGACTTTAGATTTACCCGACTTGACGCGCCTAACGAACGATCCAATTCAATATCTTCAGTTCTGGCCGCCAATGCCAAATAAGTTGCCCAGCGATATACCCAAGTTCGAAGGTAAGTCTGGAGAGGATCCGTCTAATCACGTGATGACTTACCACCTCTGGTGTGCATCAAATTCCATCTCAGATGATTCCATCCGCTTACGTCTTTTCCAGCGTACACTCATTGGTCTCGCAGCCAAGTGGTACATTGAGTTACCACGGGCCTCTTTTTACAACTTTAGCCAGTTAGCTACCTCGTTCTTAACTCATTTTCAGTTACCAGTCAGATACGATAATGGTACAGAATTATTAACTTCGCTAAAACAATCGACATCCACGTACATTTCTGATCACATTCATGAGTGGAGACGTCGAAGAAGATTAGTGAAAGTTTTTATCCCGGACCAAATCTTAGCTGAATGGTTTGTCAAATCATTATTACCAAGAATTACTGAAGATGTAGCTAAGGCCGGAGTAGTTACTGAGGAGCAAGTCATTGCTCAGGCACAATACCTTGACTTAGTTTACACTCAGTCGGGTACGTTACACGAGAAAATTCCGGATCTTCCAAAGTCAAACCAAATCGCTGCTGCTCCTTCGGGATCTCATGCCGCTGATGGTATGATTGGTATCGTGACTACGAAGAGTAAGAAGAAGTCTTCCAAGACCTCCAATACTCCAATTATCACTTTGCCTGATTCTCCGACAGGAGAGTCTTCTCCTCCTGAACTTACCGCCGACATTCACGCTGTAGAGTCATCTACGGCCAAATCCAAAAACGGTGGAAAGAAGAAAGGAAAGAAGAAGGCTAAAGCAGACAAGGCTCCAAAGGAGAAAACGGAAAAGTCGGAAACCAATGACGAAAAACGCAAACCTCGATATCCTTGTCTTATTTGTGAAGAAGATCATTTTACGAGAGACTGCCCTCATCGGGCCGAGGTAGTGAAAATAGTCAAAGGTTCTCCCACTCCTGCTGTGTTAAAAAATCCATTTCCAGAGCAGGAGAATAAGATGATAGGTTCTTCTTCGAATGCCAGTGAAGAACCCATTTTGATGATGTCTCATGTCAGGATTGCGACTCGATCGCAAGATTATGGTAGTAAGGCTCCTGTTGATGGTAAGGAAGCAGAATCTTCTCACTCTAACCCATCAACCTCAGCTCCTGGTTCCGATCCACTACAGATCGAAAAACCTAACCCAGACTTAGTGATTAAGCCGCCCGCCAAGGGTGTACTTCGAAGGTCTGCTTTCAATCCACATGCGAGAGCAGCCCAGAATTACAACATTGTTGAAGACTTAGCTGTTTCACCTTCAGCAATGTCGGCACTCGAAGTGCTGCAATCATGTCCAGCGCAACGAAAATTGCTTTTGTCGGCTATTGGAGCTGTCGATGTTCAGGACCCGAACCTAATGATCTTTGATCTAGAAAGTAGTACACCGCGTCTCCCCCATCAAATGGCTTTCCAAATTCCAGTGATAGTCAAAAACAGGCCTATTCATCGGACTGTGATTGATGAGGGAGCTTCTACGTGTATTATGTCGATTCAATGTTGGAGATCGCTTGGTTCTCCTTCGTTGAACCAATCCCCCACCATCCTTAAGGCCTTTGATGGCCGTGGGTTCCGTCCGTTTGGTATTCTACAAGAATTGCCTATAGGGGTCGAAGGTAAAACCGTTAGTCTGGATGTGGAAGTGGTTGATGCCCCTCTAGACTACAACCTTCTTTTGGGTCGAAGTTGGTCATATGCTATGACAGCGGTCGTTTCATCGGTCTTCAGAGTCATTAAGTTTCCACATAACGGTAAGATCGTGACTATTGATCAGCTGACATACTTTTCATCCGACCCAACCTCTTTAGAAACTATCCAGCATGTTGGTAAAACGACAATCCCTTATAGGGACATTGGTGTAGGTTTAGTTAAGGATTCCGGTTTACTGGGAACTTTTCCTCTCCCTCCACTCAATGCAGACCCTTCGTTTGCAACAATTCATATGATCACGTCAGAAAACATTATTTATGATGATCCTTGGTATGTTCCCTCTGACTCTGAGCTAGACTCACTCGGTGATGTTATGCCGTTGAGTCCGTATGAGATTGCTTATGAAGCTCTTATGTCTTTTACCGACTTTCATTCAACCGACACCGACCAAATGAATGTGGTCAGTGAAGAGTCACTTTTCACCTCACCCTTAGAACGGATAACGTTTCCCGAAGAAGTGTCATCTGACGAACAACTTCGCGAAATCCTAAGTGTAGATGATCTACCATGGGAAGATCTCCATCACAGATCTTCGTTTTTACCTAAGGATGATGCATTTGAAAATGATTTTTCATCTATCTTTACCGCTGAATATGTCAAAGACGCTCAGGATCCAACGAAACATTCTGATTCAGAGCTGAATTTAGGGAATATTTCTCGTACTATTCCCATTGATATTTCAGTGAAGCCCGGAATCGAGGAGAACATTCATATAGGTGCCGCATGTACTGAAGAAGAAATCCAAACTTACAAGGCCCTATTCCAAGAATTCCGCGACGTGTTTGCCTGGTCTTACGAGGAAATGCCGGGAATTGATCCTGCCATTGTTGTTCATGAAATCAAAACCTACCCGGATGCTAAACCCATTCGGCAACGGTTGCGTCAGATTCACCCTCGAAAAGCGGCTGCGATTAAAGCAGAAGTCGAAAAGCTGTTGAAAGCAGGTTTCATTTATCCGATCCCGTTAACGGATTGGGTATCGAATATTGTTCCCGTCAATAAAAAACAAGGAACAATAAGAATCTGTATCGACTATAGGGATATCAATCGAGCTTGTCCAAAAGACAACTATCCTACGCCTTATATCGATCAAATCATTGATGATTGTGCCGGAAGTGAGATGTTTTCCTTCATGGATGGTTTCTCAGGCTATAATCAAATCAATATTCTACCTGCCGATCAACCAAAAACGGCATTCATTTGTCCATGGGGGACATTTGCTTATTGCAAATTACCTTTTGGGCTTAAGAATGCCGGCGCTACTTTTCAACGGGCATGTCTTATGCATTTCATGACATCAAGCACATTGTGCAACCCTATCTCGATGATTTGCCTGCTCATTCTTTACAACGAGCTGATCACCTTGTCCACCTACGAGCAATCTTTATGAGGTGTAGGCATTATCGAATTCGGTTGAATCCCCACAAGTGTGTTTTCTGTATAGAAACAGGTCGATTGCTGGGATTTGTTGTTTCAAAAGCCGGCATTCGCGTCGATCCCTCGAAAGTCGAGGCTATCATCAAATTGCCTCCTCCTTCGAGTTTGCGCCAACTCCAAAGTTTGCAAGGGAAAGCGAACTTTTTACGCCGATTCATCCCAAACTACGCCGAGGTCACTAAAGGTTTTACACGGTTGTTGAAACAGAACGCACAATTCTTTTGGGACGAGATTGCCCAACAATCTTTTGATGCATTAAAACACGCGTTGACCCATGCACCGTTATTGCATCCTCCCAACTACAACCAGGACTACTTCTTATACCTCGCAGCTTCGCATTCCACCATTGGAATGGTGTTAGTTCAAGAAGATGAATTCAAAGCAGAGCATGTGATATATTATCTTAGTAGAACCTTAAATCCCACTGAGTTAAAATATTCGCATGTGGAGAAATTGGCCCTGGCAGCCGTTCAAGCTGTCCAGCGTTTTCGTCACTACATTCTTCTCCGCAAGACTACAGTTATTTCGGATTGCAACCCTATGATTTATATTTTGACAAAACAACTGCTAGGGGGCAAGTACTCTAAATGGATTGTTATCCTGCAAGAGTTCGACTTGGAGTTCGAGAAGTCCAAGTCTAAGAAATCTTTAGTTTTTGCGGAATTGATGTGTGATTTCCCGAGTGCTGACACAGAGACTGTGGCAGAGGAGTCCATTGTGGACGAATCTTTGTTTCTTATTAGCACTTTAGATCCGTGGTATGGGGATATAATCATCTATCTCCAAACCCAAACCTTTCGGCCTGAAGCTTCCAAGGAAGACCGTCGAAAAATTCGGTTTCGATCCCAGCAATACAGAATTATTGGAGATACACTTTATCGCCGGGGGGCAGACTTAGTTTTTCGACGTTGTTTAACTCACGAAGAGGCTGAGAGAGTTTTGAATGATTGTCACTCTGGAGCATGTGGCGGTCATATGTCTGGGTATGCCACAGCTCAGAAGGTGTTGCGCGCTGGCTATTTCTGGCCGTCTATGTTTAAAGATTGTATCCTTGCTGTCAGAACATGCCACAACTGTCAAGTGTTTGATCGAAAGATGCGCGCTCCACCTGCTCCTCTCCACCCTATAATTGCCGCTGGTCCATTCGCCAAATGGGGCATTGACTTTATTACTTGTAACCCTCACTCGGCCGGGGGGCATGCGTATATCATCCTCGCGGTTGATTATTTTACAAAATGGGCCGAGGCGATGCCTACATTCGACGCAAGCGGCAAGACAGCTGCAGTTTTCGTATTCAATCATATCATAACTAGGTTTGGTGTCCCACAAGCAATCATTACTGACCATGGGAGCCATTTTCGAAACGTCATGATGACTGAGCTTACAAGCCAGCTTGGTTTGCGCCACGATAGCTCTACTCCTTATTATCCGCAAGCCAACGGTTTGGTTGAGTCAATCAACAAAGTTCTAGTCATCATGATTCGACGGATCATTGGTATCCATCGAACGAATTGGCATAACATGTTATTTTCGGCGCTATGGGCATATCGAACTTCAGTGAAAAATTCAACAGGTTTCACCCCTTTCCAGCTAGTTTATGGCTTAGAAGCTGTGTTACCTATTGAATGCGAAATCCCATCACTTCAAATGGCTGTCGAATTACTTCCAGCTACTTCCGAAGAGGAGAAACGGTTATTATACTTGGCTAAATTAGATGAGACTCGACGTGACGCTACTTTAGCTATCGAGACTCACGCGAAACGAATGAAAGCTCAGTACGATAAAAATGTAACCCCTCGAAGTTTTTCGGAAGGAGACCTAGTACTATTATATGATCAAGCTAACGATAAGCTAGGTGCCGGAAAATTCGTTCCCATGTGGCATGGGCCCTACATTGTAAAGCGAAAGCTAGCAAAAGGGGCTTATGAGTTAGTTGATTTTGATGGGGACTCTTTGGGTAAACCCAGAAATGGACTTTACCTAAAGAGGTATTATGCTTAAAATGATGGGTATGGAGAAATTTTTAGATAGGTTAGATTTCCTTTCTAGCTAGCAAGTGTGTTAGTTTAGTCAGTGTGCTTAGCTTAGCGAGTGTGGTTTTTCGTCATTATTCTGGCTTATCTTGGTTTTACTCTTGATATTGTAGATGTCGACGCCTCTCCAAACATACATTGGATTTGCTGATGGTGCTTGTCGTAATACACGGAATATCTCTTCCGCAGCTTGGGTTATCTATTCGCCCTCTGACGAGTTAGTTTCTATGCATGGGGTAAGCCTCGGTCAAACAACGAATAACATTGCAGAATACAGTGCAGTGGTTGAATTATTATCCGAATCTATTTCATTTGGAATTCGACGTTTGATAGTGAGGTTAGATTCTGAACTTGTTGTATTACAGCTTAATAGAGTTTATGCCATTAGAAATCCTGTGTTATTAAGGTTGTTTTTGAGAGTGCGTCTCTTGGAACGTGAATTTGATTACATTGAATATCAACATATTCCAAGGTCTTTGAATACATTAGCAGATGCAATTGCTTCTCGAATGTTGGACAGACATTTACGATAATCATGCAAGTAAATTTAAAAACATTTCATCACATATGTTAAACAAGATAAGCCGGTAATAGTGATATATATAGATAGAAGTGTGTCAAAAAATATATACATCGTCTTCGATCATAGGTTTAAAACACCTTATGATCGGCAAAATGATAGTACAAAAAGTCAAAAATGTCACATGTGACTACAAAAGTGACTAGTCAATCACTGGTGGTGCTCTCTGTACGACACCACTGCGCGGGCTACCTTACGCAAAAATCTCCTAAACGGTCCAGGGACCGCGACTACGAAGCGCTGAAGCCTGATAGGAATGTCGTCCATAGTAGTCTCAGGTATATCTGCCGTGAGACGCTCTAGATCATGCTCCAACTCAGCTAGTACTTCTGCTGTCGCGTCCTGTGGGGCCGGTACCGGTGCAGCTGGATGTAGTCTATCATAAGGCCGGAGGTTGGCTGGACGCTGTGGACCAACATCTGCATTTTGAAAAAGTTTACTATTAGTTTTGAGACGATATATATAAAAAATACAAAAATACATAACTAGAAAACTTGTGAAAATAAAAAGTACCTCTGTCGTCCCATTGTTCTCCCTGTGGAAGAACCATGTCCGGATCACCTCTGAAATCCATTCCGGCATACGGAAAGTCCTGTATCACAAAAAGCTGGCCCTCTAACCAGTCAAAATAACTATCTGAGAATCGAACTACTGTCGCGCCCTCGTCAGGATGCCGGGCCATCACCGCAACCCATCGTATCAGCTTTGGCTGCTGAGGACCCAAGATATCAACAGTGAGTTGCTGAGGGATCAGCATTGGAATTCTCTCCAAGGCAAAGCTCACGACTATAGGCCCATATCCAAAAGTCTTTAGTCGTCCGTTCTTTGCCTTGGTCAGTTGGCTCTTCATATGAGCCGACACAGCTTCACACCAGTTGAAAATGGTGCCTTGGTAACAGTCAATTGCCATCCGCATTTGGGATCCGGAAGCAATGTGTAAAGCGGCCGCGCCGCAAATTCTGGTAACCGTGAACGCTATGACTTTGAGTTCCGGTAGAGTGATGTGTTTTATCTCTATGCCTTTTGAATGGTGAGCCCCAGGTGTGCACCAATTCTCGCGGAGACTATCAAGGGATTGGCCACCCGGCCTAGTCCCCGCAAGACTGAGTTGCTCACCTCTGTTTGGCAAGCCAGTGAGAAAGTATACATCCGAGGGCTCTATCTCGAGCTGGTGCCCTCCTATGTAAAAGCATTGTTCTTGTACGTTCCATCGCTCAACCAGCCATTCCAAGAATCTTACCTGGCCCCTCATGCCCGGTATGGTCCAATATTTGTATAATCCGCATGCTCTTAGGGCATCCAGGGAAGGTTGATGATTTATTGCAGCTTCATCTTCCTCTACATGCTCTCTTTCTCTCCAGTCTAACATGATTAATGCCCTGCATATCAAAAATAGCAATTAGAAATTGATTTGGGAATTTTTGGTGGTTTTTTGAGAGAGTTGGGGTTTTGAAATGCGCGTTTCTCGGAGGACGCACCCCGGCTTTGTAGCACAGGGCGCCCGGACGCAGCTGGCCTGAAGGCGGGCTGCGTCTTCCGACCGTTTTCCCGTATGAGAAAAAGTCGGGGGACGCAGGTCACCCGAAGGGCACCTGCGTCCGCCGAGAGGCGCATTCCAAAACCAAAACCCCCCCAAAAAATGAAACTAAAACCTAAAAATTGATTCTAAACGGATAGAAATGCAGAGTAGGATGTGTAAAATACCTGGATGAGACGGCGTTCGATTCCGACGGTCAGATTTTCCGCAGCAACCACGGGAAGTTTCTTGTCAAAAGCTCCTTTTTCAACCTCAACAGTGAAACGGTAAAAATGACATGGTAAAAGGTCTTTTTATAGGTTTTTTGGATGAATTAGTTCATTTTTTACCATGAAAAGATGTTTTTGAATGTATTTTTGCCTATTTTAAACAGGTATGAGTAATGTGTTGCTTTTGTGCAGGACAAAGGGATTTCGAGGGAAATTGTAATTTTTCACAAACAAAAATATCAGAGTCATCTTTTAAGCCCTTTTCTGACTCCTAAAACATGAAAAGATCGCCGAGTGTTTCTTTTTCACTCGTTAAAACAGAATTAAAAGACGGTCCCCTTTTAGCTCTTTTCTGACCGCAAAATCAGGAAAAGATTGCCGGGTTTTTGTCGTTTCGAACTCGATAAGGAAATAAAACGACGTGTCCTTGATCGCTTTTTACTTTTCAGGTCAACGACACTATTATGAAAGTACTCCTTGGTCGCAAGATCAAGCGGTTCCCCCAGGTATTATTTTATACTTTTTCGGGCTTGAGGGACACCAATATACGAAAAAGTTCAACGTGGAGTCTCCTTTAGTTTTTTCAGACTCTCTAAAAATGAAAAACGCCGAGTTTCTCCTATACTGGGCTCGTTAAACTTTTACAGTAGAGGACCTGTTCAATTACAAACAGGAACGAACCACTCCTTCCTAGGGTTCGAATTTAAACTAGGTTGGACTCGTCCGAAGGATGAGCTTATAATCAAGCATATGTTATCCTCCTCAAGCTTGTTAAAAATAAAGAGGTACTTGCCAGAAATGGTGGGGGAAAAGAGAGAAGAATGAACCTGTTTGTCACCATTTATCTCAGAAGAAACTTTATTACCACTCTTGAACACGACACTTTTTCATTCACCTGGGTTGGGAAATCTTTTACCTCACAGTTGACCAAATCACTTTGAAAGTCTTTAACCGGGTTTCGGGGATTAACTTTGAGTTATTCGTCACCAAGCCATATGTTGTGTCGTTATGTGTTCAAGAGGTCTGCAAGCAAAAACTTTCATCTGCAAAATACTTGTCATCCATTTGACCATCCCTGAGTCAGTCCTTACAGCAACATTTCTTCAACTTGAACAATGATTTCGTGTTGCGGGCTTGCCTGCAACGGGTCACTTTCTATCGACATCGACACATTATCTAGAAAGATGACTTAGGAATCGACAGTACCTTGAAGTCTGCATGCATCAATGGCAGGTTTCTCGCCTTTGACGTCAGTTTACATCATTGACTTTCGATCAAAGGATTCCGTGAAGTGTTCGACATCAAAACATCTATTCACATTTCACGGGTTGTGCTTGGTACTTTGAGAACCATTGACATTACTGGTGGTTTCTCTCACGCTTGTTAACAGTTTACATCATTGACTGGTAATCAAGTGGTTTCTACCATGTTCGACATCGAATCATTTAATCACATGGCTAGAATCGTACCAATTCGGGAAGTAGAAGTGAAGACCCTGGATCTAGTTTCTACCATCCAGGCTGCGAGGAGTTTTGTATTCATTATCTATGTAGACTAATCATAAACAGATGGCTGCGTCCATACTGTGTCTACAAAAGTCTATTAAAATGATGTACTGCAAGATCATTCCTGTATCAGAATAGTTAGTCCATTAGTTAAAGTTTTGAATCTGAGTATGGGAATGCCTACCTCAGTGATGATATAATCTTATCCATGTATTTTGTGTTGAAAATTGCAGGTTCCAACCAGGCCATCCACAAGGCTATCCTTGAAATGATAAAGCGCTTCACCCTTCCTAGAATTACAAAACCCTATTCTATTCCAGGCTTCGCACTTTAGGGGGCAATCTGTTACACTAAAAAATGTCACCTTGACTACTTACAGTTAGTATGGCTCAAATCAACAGTCATGCTACCCTCTTAGGCAAGTCTCATGCCTCTGTTATCCATCTCAAACTCAAAGAAGAGAGAAAGTCTTGTAAAAACTATGTTTATCTCTGGGGTCGCAGGTTCTCTCTAGCCTTACCTGCGGGGACGCTGACCTTGTTCACAAAATATGCGTCCATGGACGCTCTGTATGTTAAGGGACAGGTGCGTCCCTCTGTAAAAGGCAAAATGCGCGAGTTTTATCTTGAAAAAGTTACTTGTGGTTACTTCTAGAACATTCTAGAGGTCGGTTTGATGAAATGGATGCGCCTCCAGTTGGTTCATGTATCTCTATTAAGGGGGAACTTATCCCATCAATAAGGGAGCTATCCCACCCAAAGAGGGGGATGATCCCATTGATAGTGGACCTGAATAACCTCTTTACAGCACTATAAATAAAGGCATTGAGCCAGAAGGAGAGGAGGTTGGAGCTATACATTTTCTTTGGGTAAATGCTGCAGGATTTAGGTCTTCCATTAGAGCCTTTGTGAGGAGAGATTGTCTTCACTTGATTCTACTTGGGAGAGGGTGAGCTTTGTCAAAGTAGAGGAAAACCCTTGATGGACCCTGGGAGGAACTTGCACAACACCAAGGCCAGGTTGTAAGAGTTTCTTTGTTTCGTTATTAATACAAACTGGTTTATTTTTCTCAATAGCTTGTGTTAATGAGTTATTTCATGTGTTCCTTGGTCTGCATGTTGAATATATATTTTATTATATGAAATGCAAGTGCTTGGTAATTGTTTGATTGTTTGTGATTGTAGGAATTGACTTGAAGGAGGAGCTCATCCGGATCGTCAAGAACGGACTTCAACAACAACGTTTTGGAATAAGGTAAGCCTAAACACTTGTAGTTTTCATGTTGTAAAAGGTGTATTTAGAGAAAGATCACTCCATTTTGTCTTGTTTGTCATTAGAATGTCTTAGACTTCTAGGAAGGTCAGTCGTGTCCGCACCCTTGACAGATTCCGTGTGACACTATGGATAAAGGATAAAGCCTATTGTGGTCTCCCAAAATATACTCGACGGTACATGGGAGCACAAGTCCGTACTGGCACTTGTCATCTCAAAGTGGAGGAATCACCCAACCAACAGTGAAAACAACAGTTACCAGGCTTTATGACGCCGGAATACATCTCTAGCCTAGACTTCTAGATGTTGTGCATTAGGTTCCAAAGCGTTTTTAGATTCATTAAATTTATTTTATAGTTGATCTTGCTTAAGAAATTTGCCTTTCAGGTTCACCGTGTGATGTAGATGTACAATTCCTAAAATGCAATCTAAGATGATAAACAGCCGTTTAATCTTCTTTTTGCAATGAAAATCCTAGCTACTAAGGAAAGAGAGATGGCGTTCTTTCAACAAAGAGCAGAGAGCACACACTATATGCACTGTCCTAAACAAAGCAACAAACAGTCTAAATGCAAATGCACATGCATGTATTTGTTTTCAGCCTTCTTAATGTGTGAATGATAAAAAGAAAGCTAAGCACAAATCTGAATTATTTTCCAAAGCGACAATTACTAACAAGTTTATTTTCAAAACAAAATGAGGAAAATGACGACACTTTGTTATTTTGAATTGAAAACTTGCTTTCGACACTTGAAAAACTACTAACTCAAATCAAATACAGGAGTAACAGTGTAATCGACTATCAAGAACAATCAGATTCTCTTTTATGATTGAAAACGACACTTGCGACACTTTCAAATAAAGAAACGACAGTTCAATTACGCTACTTCTTTGTAAAGGAGAACTGAAAATGACTCAAAAATACATAAAAACATTTACAGTTCTTTGCATTTGAATTTCACATAACAGACAGTGCGCTAGACCAGTGACGAGTCTTTGATTGGATTCCAGGTCATAGTTTGCAGTTCAATTCAGGTATTTAGGCCGAGCAAGTGGTAATCAGTAAATCAATCACAGGGGTAGATCTAAGGAGGTTACTAGAGCCACCACGAGGGCAATTACAAAGCTTGTAAATCAGTCGTTTAATTCATAAACAAAACCCGGAGATTGACTGAAGTAGTGTTGATCTACTTTGCACTTGCATAGAAAATGTAGTTCGAAGGCTAGCTGGCTTGACTTCAGGCTCCGTCTGTAAGTTTATAAAGTAAAAAAATGTAGATGAACAAACAATCTACTCCCCAGTGGAGTCGCCATTTTGTTATCGGGAAAACTAGTGTCTATGCTAGTCCCACTAAGGCTGGTATCTACCTTAGAAACAAACAAACTAAAAACTACTTTCATTTTCCTTTATGAGAAATAGATAAGAGAAGAATAAGGAGACCAACCTCTGTCTTGCACTTGGTTCCTTGCACGATTCCTCTCACTTCTGGTAGGTCTTTGCCACTCGCTTCCTTGTCTACCCAGCTTCAAAGAGTACCTGTAGAATCAAAGCAGCATAACACTATCCAAGAACATAGATCTATTATCATAAACAATATAGGATCAGATGTACATTGACCACACAAATGCATAAATCATCAATCATACAAGAATGTGGAGGAAAACTTGAATAGCTTAATTGATAATCAAGAAAGAGCAAAGAGGATTACAACCAATTTTTCTGAGCCAGCATCATCCTCTCAGCAAGAAAGCCCTTCTTCAACTCATGAAAAGCTTAGATCACCCAACACTATGATATTTCACCAAGAAACCAACAGCACTTCCTTACAAGATACAAAATTCCAGCCTCTTGGATCTTTGGGATGAGGGATCCATATATAGATGTCTGCAAGGGAGGTGAGTCAGCTTTTGAGATTTGATTAGTGTCTTCTCTCTGATAGTTCTTGATTCCACTTGGAGATTGATGATCTCTTACTCATCCCTGGTCGAATTCAGAGAGACAAGTGTCACAGGAGAGGTTTCTGGAAGATTCCATGCTCCTCCACCTTATGGATTGACCCTGCCATTTGTCCCTTCTCGCCCATCGCACCCCATAGAAGGGTTTTTTGACATGCATCGCACCTACTGTGAGTATTCAAGTGGGATGCAACGCACTTTGCCTATGGAGCAGGTGAAATGGTCCAGTTTTGACCAGTTCTGAGTAGTTTTTCATGGAGAACTTCTGGGAGATGCTGTAATCAGTTGATTTTGTTGTTTTAGGGGTTGGAACAACACCTTTAGGGACTTAGGAGCCCTTGGTTTATGGAAATTTATGCTTGGGGTTGTAGTGCCCAAAAATGTCTATAACAGTGGGGCAGCTACATCTAGGTCATATGTTTTCTATTCATCAGCAGGTGGTTCTTGTGTAGCACCTGCTGAGTCAGTAGCTGGTTCTTGTGGGACAGCTACATGCTTTATATCATCTTGGGTATCCACTTTTGATGGATCAGCAGCTGGTTCTTGTGGAGCAGCTGCTGAATCAGTAGCTAGTTCTTGTGTGACAGCTACGTTCTCTGAAAGTAATGATGTCACAAAATCCTGTGCATTTTTCATTTCAGTACCCGAGCGTGAGGTAGGTAAAGATTCAGGGCCTTAGGACTATGGTGGGGTATGGGGTTTTAGGATAATAGGTGGGGAATTTAGGGTAGTGGTTCTAGTTGTTTCTTCAGAAGATGTCCTCATTCATCTTCAAGGTAAAAAGGCAGGAAGAACAATGGTTTTTATTTTATGAGTAGCTTTCTCTGGGGTATGAGGGTCGTTAGAAGTGATAGCTTCTTTAATTGAGTCCCTTGTTCGTCTTTTTGGTAGCGGCGCAACCTTTTCTTGCCTTTTCTTTTTTAGCTTAGCAATGGGAATGTTGTCATATGAATCATCACTGGGGATATGGATAGTGGGAGTGGATGATTCAGCTAAATTATGGGGTGGGGTCGATGCAATGGAGGGTCAATTGGATTAACTGCTACAGGTGGTGTGGAATCAAAGACGCTCCCTGGTTTTTGTGCAAAAGGATTTTCAATTTGCTGAGGGATTCCACGGGTTTGTTGAGGATTTTCAGCATTTAATTGGGGAGTCTCGACTGCTATTTGAAAAATTTCAGCAGTTTCCTGAGGATTTTCGGCTGCTGCTCGAGGAACTTCAGCAGTTTCTTGGGGATTTTCAGCTGCTGCTTGAGGAATTTCAGCATCTTCATGGGGTTCCGGGTGTGGGTTGTTAAGGAGAGGGGGATTCTATTGAGCAAATCCCCTCTGAATTAGAAGCTGAACAAGACAATGGTGAGTGAGGGAAAGGAGCGGGTACTTCGCATTCATGGAATAATGTGACATATTCTTCAGACACCCAAGCAGATAGTATGGCATATTTAGCAGACAACCATGTCTTAAATGATTTAACAACAAAAATAATGCTGATAAACTACCTAGTAACGTCCTTCGCAGGTGAGATAGTGCTTGACAAACTCACAACCGTAGGCCATGGAAGTGGTAATGAATGAAGTGCAACACCCCTGCCTTTAGGCTCGACTTGCTCTCCTGGTAGAAGGAAGTCCTGCTTTGCATTCAAAATTATGTGTTTACGACTGAACCATCGAATGCCATCGGTCGGTAAACCTGAAACCTGTGTTATATCATCCTTAGTTACTGGAATTCAGAATCCTTGAATAGTAGAGTATCCTTCCCATAAATTGTGTGCAAATTCAAGGACTTGCTGAGGATCAAATCCTTGGAGCCTTCGAAAATAATCTACCCAACCTGCCTGCTGAAAAATCTGATATACTTCTGGGTGAAATTCCAATAGAGCTGTTGAGCCGGGTTCATTTCGAATAGCATTGCCTCCCATAGTTACTTGCTTCAGTAAAATGCACAGTACAGAGCCGAGTTACCGCACCCGAAACAGAGTAAGTTTTGGAAATGAGTTCGTGAAATAATAAGACAAAGACGAAGTGACGGGACATGATCGTGGTAAAAAATGATGGCGATTGGTGTATCGTGAAATGATTGCAAAATTTTGGTATTCCCCCTCCCCAACTGCAGCTAAAATGATAAGTTTGAATGTACAACGATAGCGGTAATCATGTCACAATATTCTCATTAACTATAGTTTAATATTTACACATAAAAACACATACCTCGTGTTTACCTTCGATTGATATTCTGAAAATATAATGTTGTCGCTAATAGATCACCAATGGTTATGAAAAAGAGTTTTGTAATATGAGGGTATTTATATGAAAGGCTTTCATAAACATAGGAGGAGGTAGTGAAAAATAAAAGTTATAAGGATCAATAGATGATTCTCACAATGGGGAGTAACATGTATTCATTCTTTTGAGAGGAATTAATGTTTCAATTATGGGAAAAATGGGAAAATTTGGTGTTTTAGGGAGAGATGGAAAAGTCAGTGTTTCAGCAATGGGAAAAATTGGTGTTTCGGCAACGGGAAAAAGGGGAAAAGTTGGTGTTTTAGCAACGGGAAAAAGGGGAAAAGTTTGTGCTTCAGCAACGGGAAAAATAAAGAGAGATGTTGTTGTAAAGCAAAATAGGAAAGTGTTGCTGAGAGGTAATGTGGGGGAATGAGCTGTGAATTGAGGTGAGATGAGAATGTTTCCCAAAATGAAACTTGATCCTACTTGCAATACAATTGTTCTTTTCAGCCAACCTCCCAATCTAAGACCTGCAAAATAATAAATTGTAACATGGCAACCCTTGACAGGGATTATTAGTTAAGAAATCTAATCTAATAAAGAAACATATAATGTAGAGATTAAATGCAATGAGAGGCAATAGGCTCCCCCAAAAAGATATAATGTGAATCTGCCATGCAAGTGGCCTTAAAGTCCTCTTTAGAAATAGGTTGTTGGTACGAATGGAGTCGATACCCATTCACTAACAATGGTGTTCTAGAATCATCAATTGTTAGGAGCCTCACTGTTCCATTGGTAAAAACAGTATCTATCTCGTAAGGTCCCAGCCACCTTGTTCGCAATTTTCCTTGAAAATTTTCAAACCGGGAATCATAAAATATAGCCCAATTACCTTTTTGGAACTGCTTATGCTTAATAGTTTTATCATACCACCTGGTTCTTTGTTGTTGAATCATAGTTGATTGATGGATGGCATCCAACATCTTTTCATCCAATTCCCAAAGCTGCTACAACCTAGTTGTCTGTGCATCAGTCAAATCAAGGTTAACAGCTAAAGCAGTTCTTAAGGTTTTAATTTCAAATTCCACAGGAAAAACAGCAATTTCACCATAAACCAATTCAGAGGGTGAAAAACCTGTAGTGTTCCTCCAGGTAGTTCTGTAAGCCCATAATGCCTCAGGCAACCTTTGGGACCAATCCTTCCTATTCTCCTTCACTGTTTTTGTTAAAATGGCCTCTATGACTTTATTTGTACCTTCCACCTAACCATTAGCTTGGGGGTGGTAAGGTGTAGTCATTTTATGATTGATATGATATTTCTGAAGCATATCTTTAAAACCATGAGAATTGAAAGGAGGTCCTCCATCTGTGACTAGTTCTCTAGGTACTCCAAACCTAACAAAGATATCTTCAAATAGAAAGGTTGAAACAGATTCCTCATTAGCTCTAGTAAGTGCCTTTGCTTCCACCCATTTGGTCATATAATCTATACAAACCAATATATAAACTCTTTGACTGGATGGAGGATTGATGGGTCCTATAAAGTCTAGAGCCCATCTTTCAAAAAGTTCAAGTATTACCTGGGGGTTCAGTGGCATTTCATCTCTATGATTAGGTTGACCCATTCTCTGATAGCTATCACAGGCCCTGACATATTTCTTTGCATCCTTAAAAAGTGAGGGCCAATAATAACCCATCCTGAGAATTTTATGTGTTGTTCTCTTATCAGCAAAATGCCCTCCACAAGGGCCATCATGACAAGCCTTCAGTATATCATAAACCTCATCTTCTCTAATGCATCTTCAAATTTCCTGATCAAGTCCTGTATGAAAAAGACACCCACTTATCCAGCTATACCGAGCACTTTGTTGAATGATCTTTCTTTTCTCCCGGTGTGATAGGTGTGATGGTAACTTCCCTGCAACCAAATAATTGGCAATGTCTGCATACCAAGGTGAGTGAGCAGATACTGCAAACAAGTATTCATCAGGAAAGGAATCATCTACTGGAGTATTATCATTAGTTTTTATCCGAGAAAGGAAATCAGCAACTACATTTTCTTTACCTGGTCGATCTACAATTGTAATATCAAATTCTTGTAATAACAATAACCACCTAGTAACTCGAGCATTTGTGACAGATTTGTTCATTAAATACTTAATAGCCGAGTGGTCAGTATGAACAAAAGTAGGATAACCAGTAATGTAATGTCGAAATTTATTAATAGCATAAATGACTGCTAAAAATTCCTTTTCGGTAACTGTGTAATTAAGATCAGCAAGGGTCATATTCTTACTAATGAAATAGATAGCATAAGGAAGATTATTTTCTTCTTGTCCCAAGACAGCTCCAATTGCAGTATCCGAAGCATCAGAGGATATATGAAAAGGAAATGCCCAATCAGGTCCCCTTAGAATAGGAGTTGTAGACAACTTATGCTTAAGTTCATCAAATGCTTTCTGACAGGCATCAGTCCACTTAAATTTAGCATTTTTCATAAGTAACACAAACAAAGGAGAAGCCATTTTAGAAAAATATTTTATAAATCTTCTGTAATATCCAGCATGTCCTAAAAAACTTCTTACATCAATTTGTGTTTTAGGGATAGGAAAAGTCTGAATTACCTGTACTTTGGATGGATCTACTTGAATACCTAGGAATGAAATTAAGTGTCACAGTACAATTCCTTCGTTCATCATCATATGACATTTTTCAGTACTCAAGGAAAGATGAGCTTATATACATCGTTTAAGTACTTTCTCAAGGTTTTGTAATGCATCTTCAAAAGTCACACCATAAGGAATAAAGTCATCCATAAATATCTCCATTGAGTCATTAAGCATATCAGAAAAGATTCCTACCACTGCTCTTTGAAATGTTGTTGGAGCATTACATAGTCCAAAGGGGAGGACTCTATAGGCAAAAGTTCCCCAAGGACTAGTAAAAGTGGTCTTGTCTTGGTCTTGGGGTGCAATTTTGAATTGGTTATACCCGCTAAAACCATCTAAAAAGGAAAAGAATCTCTTTCCTGACAAACTATCCAGCACCTGATCAATGAATGGCAAGGGGAAATTATCTTTTTGAATGGCTTTTTTTAAAGCTCTATAGTCTACACATACTCTCAATTTCCCATTTTTCTTAGGTACTATCACCAATGGAGAAACCCATTCACTGTCAGATATGGGGTATATAAACCTTGCATTAAGCAATTTTTGAAGTTCTTCCTTAACAATTTCCCTCAAATTGGGATTCATTCGCCGCTGGGGTTGACATACTGATCGGCACCCCTACTTAATATAGATACGATGAGTACATAATTCAGGAGAGATCCCCTTCATGTCTGTGTAGTCCCATACGAATGCTTCCTTGTTTTCACAAAGTAACTTCATTAGTTGTTGTGTTTCAGCATCTGATAAATTGGAGTTTATGTTCAATGTTTTGCCAGGTTCAATTTCTATTGTTATGCTTTTAGAGGAGATAGCAGTTGATGTTTGAGGTACATTTTCATATTTAAGCTTTTGCTGAGTTTCAGGTTCCAAAATTGTAGTTAACTGATTATATGTTTCAGAAGTGACCGATGAAGGTTCAGAAATAAAATTACTAATTACTTCATCTTCGGTGGTGTCTTTAAGAGTTAAGGCTTGTCCAGTGGTCAAAATGGGTTGAGTTTGATTATCCTCATATTCTAACCATACAGAATCATCATTGTTAATCATAGGTGTAACATGAGGGTAAAGAGTAAGCTGCTTGGTTTCACATCCATTAGAAATTGTCATTGATCCTGATCTACAGTTGATAAAGGCATTTGTTGTAGCCAGCCAAGGTCTCCCAAAAATCAGAGGATGTCCCCCCAACTTTGTTTTAGTCTGTAATACGACAAAGTTAGCTGGGTAATTCCAAGATTCAACTGAAATGATCAGATCTTCAATAACCCCCTCTAGTTTGATTATGGAACGGTCAGCTAATTCCAAGATGGTTGGTGTCTCTCTGATTACATTTTTTAGTTGTAACAATTGTGCAGTTTCAAGGGTCATAATATTTATAGCAGCACCTAAGTCTACCAGAACTCGTGAAATGATAGTTTTCCTAACCTGTACCATGACCGTAGGATGGCTTGGATCACCATATTTTACAGTAGCAGTTTTTCCCAACATTAAAGCAGCTAGATCACCCATCACATGAACTGTAAGGGGGTCTTTAGCTTTCCTACCAGGTTTCTCGATGCAAATGTCTCTGATAGTTCTGGCATAAATTGTTACATCCTTGAGTGCTTGTAAAAGTGGAATTTTAACATAAAGATTTTGCAATTCCCCTAGAAGATTAAAAGCAGGCGGCTCAGATGTCTTAGTAAGAGCTAGACGCTCAGGGAATGGTGGCTCTGTTGTTTCAACAACTTTATTAGAGGGTGGTTTAACTGTTTCAGCACCCTTATTAGGTAAATTATTTTTTTCTGTCTCTTCTTTGTCAGAGTTAGAAGAGGTAATATCATCAATAATCGGCTCAACTACTCTCCTGGATCATAAATGAATATCATTACACTGCACAGAGATGTAGGCAGGTTCTGAATATCGATGACTTGCACAATTTTATTATTATTAGGGTTAGGGTTCGGTTGTACAGGCAGTTGGGGTCTCATTGTCTGATTATTTGGTGGAGCACCTAACGGGAGAGAGAGTTGTTGCTGAAACTGAGGAAATTGGTTTGGGAACGGAATTTTTTGAGCTCTCCAGTTTGGGTTCCATTGATTAAAATAAGATTGTTGTGGAGGCCAAGGAGTCCACATTGCAGGGTCTACAAAGGGAGGGTTTGTTTGTTGCATGGGTGGGAAATTCATTTGATTAAAGGGTGGGTATTGCATTTGGTTGAAGGGTGGGTAGTTTGCTTGATTAAAAGAAGAATAATTATTCCAACGATTAAATGGCATACTGGAGTTCGTACCTTGTCCTCGTGGTTGCCATTGCCTCCTTTGTGTCAGCAAATACACTGCTTCAGCTTCCTCCTCAGTTGGTTGCAACGCTGCTTTTATCTCTGGTAAAGAAGGGCATTGTTGCGTTTCATGGTCCTTCTCACAAATGGTGCAAATTGGTACTTTTTCCAATGGGCATTCCCTTAGTGGATGTTTTTCTCTACATTTAGGACAGAAGACAGCCAAAGCAGCTTCTGCCTCTGCATGTTTTCTCTTAGCCTGCAAGGTATCAATATGTGAAGCAAAAGAGCTTAACATTTCAGTTTTAAATTCTTCCAGTAGATTACCTATTTCAGCTCTCATTTCTCCCCCACTGGCTGATTTTTGGACTCTTGAATATGTATTGGCCCTGCGTTTTGATCTATTTGCAGCCCCTCTTGAACATCTCTTGCAGAGGTTGACAATTTCAACATACGATTCTTTAGATATATCCCCTTTACCAAGCATATTTAACATATCTAAACAATCATCCCTTACCCCTTTCAATAATATTGTCTTAAGAATATCTTTAATTACATCGGGGTGATCGGATCTCTACAAATTATACTGGAGTCTTTCCACAAAGTCCTCCAGATTTTCATCCTCCTTCTGAACCATCTTGAATAGTTCCTCCCTTTTCTCTCTCATCCGGCAATAGTCTTGGTATTTGGCCAAAAACTTCTCCTTCATCTGATCCCATGTTGTGATCACATGACCTCCCAAGCTCATAAACCATCTCAATGCATTTCCTTTTAATGTTGTTGGAAATAACTTCAATTTTTGAGCATTAGTAACATAATCATAACTTCTACACAATATATCAAACTCGAAAAGAAACTCATCGGGGTCTTCAGAGGATAAACCATGGAAGTTGGGTAAGGCTGAGAGTGGGATGTTCTTCATAGGAGTTGCTCCTCTGGGAAGTTCCCCAATAGGGAATTCCAAGGTGGAGAGAGAGTTCTTGCCTCTTCCTTCTCCTCCCTCATGTCCTCCCCCAAAGATTCCTTCATTGTTTCCATCCATTGGTTGTTCCCCTGTTGCACTTATCCGGTCTTCAACGCTTTCTGTTGGACTCTCAATGTCCTGAACTAGTTCCTCAACTTCAATATCTTCTATTGGTTCTTCAATGTCCTCCACTAGTTCCTCAATATGTTCTACTATCTCTTCGACCCTTTCAGGTCCCACTAATTCCTTTGTTTCGTAGTCTGTTTGGAGAGAGTGTTGAGTTTGTGGCCTCCGAGAGCTTAGCCTCTAAGAAGTCTCAGTTTTTGAAATAATCTCATCAATAAAAGTTTTTCTTCCTCATCTTCCTTTGCCCTTGCCACCTGTACAATTAGTTTTCTTGCATCCTCTCATGCATCCTGCATATCTAAAAGAAAATCATCAGTGCTTTTAAAATCTATGATTGCCTTCCCCGGCAACGGCGCCAAAATTTTGGTCACTTTAATTGCTTATTAATTCAAAAAAGCAAGTGCTACATAAATTGTCAACCCAAGTAAGTATGTTTATTTCGAAGGCAATTGCGTACTATATATACTCAATCTTAAAAGCAATGAAATTTGTAGTAAATATTGATCACACCTTGCTTAAGAAAACTGAATCTCCACTCTGAGTTACAGCAAAAAAAATCTATTGCATACAGCTACCAAAGAAGGCTTAAATTCATTAAAGAAGTAATCTAATGAAAAAGAATCAATCTGCAAAGGAAAGCACTAAATATGTTGTAATAGAGAATAGGACCCTATTCCCAAGATGGGAATCTCCAGCACCTGTTTCTGATCACCACACTGCCAACTCACTCTGTAAACCCAATGGCTACTGAAACACTCATGAATGAACTGTGGATAAACTAAATAGTGCAACAATCAATTGGAAAGGAAACAGAGTTTCAGCAATAATGTGAAAACAATATTCAAAAAACAGTACTGTTAACAAGGCATGGATAAAAGACACACTTAACACACTGCAAAAATATAGTGGGTGAATCTTGTGATGAAGGTGGGCCCTGTCCTTCTCACAAGATTCCCCAGGAGACGAGAACTAGAAAGAAATGTTCAGAACAAGATTTTATTCATCTATCAATATGTCATGTTACAAAAAAAAGGATTCCAGTTCTGTTCCTTCAACTAAGCCCTTCCCCACAGTCTGTTCATCTCTTCTAATGTAGATGTCTCCTCTTTTTAAAGAGGAGACATCTATTTCAATAGATTACATTGTAATTCCTATTTTAACCCTTTGTACAAAAATAGGGAAGTCAGTTTTCCCATCAACAAAATGTTGTTACAATAATACTGTCTTTAGATCATGATCGTTACATCCAGTGTAGCATCTCCTTCAGTGATCTTCTTCTGTTGCTGTCAAATCTAGACCACAAATCACAACTATTCAATCACGAGATTTTCGCTCGTTCCTACTATTTCAGCAACTGTAGAAGTAATCTTGCAATCTCCAGGCAGTTTCAGCAACGTGGGCTGCACATCATTCTTTAACCGTTCATCAATTATCAATTCAATGATCAACAATGAAGATAGCGTAATTATATGTAAAATAATTAAACGTATAGTGATGAGAAGAAATATTGTGTACCTTTGGAAAACAGTAACAAGGAATTTAAATATAAGTTGAAAAAGGATGACATCATAACAAAATGTATGGTCAAAAAGAGACAATATGAGGTCCTAACAATGATAATGTGAGTCCAGCCCAGAACTGAGGGTGATGCAAAAGTACAAAGTAAATGAAATTACAAACTCATAGATTGCTAGCTTGGCTCTACCTATGGTCTACATTATATACAGTCTCTTGGCCTTAGCCATACTTTGCTAATCACAGTCATTTCCCATTCAATCCTTTCGGCCGAACAGACTAACAAACAACATTGCAAACCGGTTAATGGTTATAATAAACCACAAATTTTGCTAGTCGTAGACCATACTCTCGGTAAGTATCCCTGAATATATGCCACCAATATCCATCTTTAGATAGTTCACAACTGAACTAGGAGACATGGATCAAAAACGCCCGTGTGGAAGGATTCGAACTATCACGGAGATCACACAGAAACATCGTTGGCAGTGCAGGAATCTTCCTACACTAATCACGCTAAATAATGATTAACACTTAGTTCTTCAATTAATTTTAGGAAAGTTAAAAATAATTTACAACAGATACTAAAAGGCATGAAATCCATGTAAAGTAATTAATAAAGAACTTAATAAATCTTAATTTTGAAATACGAAGTATATGTAGGAATAGATTATTATCTTGGACTAGTGTAGGAATAAGAGGGTTGAATGGAGATAAAACAGAGTTTAAGGCTTATGAGAATAGGGTAAAAATAGAGCAATTTGGGACACCAACACCATGCAACTACTACTTTAAGTTATCCATGAATAACTAGTAGTTGATGTATTTATGGAGATAATATAAAGAGATTATGGTTATGACTTCCCAATTGAAAGGAAGTAGGGAATCTCCTTTATGTTTGAGAGGGAGTAAGAAGTCTCCTTAATGTTAAAGGAGAAGGGATCTATTCCTTAATCAAGAGGGAATTAGGATATCCTCTATGGTTGATAGGGAATGATGTTAGAAATAATATTCTCCACTTTTCATGCACTAGACTAGGACTAACAATTGTAAGTCTAAGTGAAGGTGCTAGGAAAGAGAATGGAGGAATAGATAAGAATATGAGATTGATACTCCTTGAGGATAAAGCAACCAATACAGGAAGTGAATTGACACTCTTTGAGGATTGGACAAGTATCCAAGTTAAGAGTGATCAAAGAAGACCAATATTCTTTGAGGATTGGGAATCCAAGGAAAGAATGGTCCTAAAAGGACATACCTAGTGAACATTCATATGGGGCATGTACCTTAATAGGTAGTGTGGTGTTTCACATAAATCCTCCTAGAATTATTCTCTAATATAAATAGATATTGTCAAGTTAAGGCCTTACTATGTTGATAGTGTTGGTTATGATGTCGATGCTTCAAGATCACTTATAAATCTAACTCTTCAGTTTGAGAATATCCTTGTATCGGTTTTACAATTATGAATACCTCCCTAGTTAAGAGGGCATGTTGGAAAATGTATCTAGTTTCTTTATTCATAATTTTAATTGCACTCAAGTCATTATGTATATCTTATGTTACAAGGAAAAGAAGAAAGAAAAATGTTATTTTCAAGCATGGGCATTATCCTCCATTTGAATAGTCTTCTAGGTCAAGCATGCATTTCATGCTCCTAGGGTTTTTCAAGTTAAGAAAATATTTATCTTGAGTCAAGATAGTTATTACCTTTTGTATAAGACCCTATTTGGAAATTTGTAACATGTAAAAGAATTTATTTTTGAGTCTAGATAGTCAAAATGACCTCCAAGATCAAGTCAACCCTAATTGTGAAAAGTCAGCCTAGGAGAGGCCTATTCAACGTCTTGAAAGTAGTATATAAAGGAGATGAATTTGAATCATTTGGATAGATAAGTTTTATCAGAAGTAAGTAAGAAGAAGCAAGAAGAAAAAATTTCAAGGAAGAAAGAGAAACTCAAAGAGAAGGAAGAAAATTTGATTTTGGGTTTGAATTCTCCCACATGTGAAAAATTAGGGTTTTTGATTTATTGCAGGTGGTAGAAAATTGTAGGTCCAATTTCAAGAGGCCGAGAATTACAGGGCCGAGTTGTAGGTCTGAAGTAGAGGGTCGAAAATTTGATTGGGACAGATTTGACTTTTGTTGACTTTGAAGATTTTAAATTTCTTAAGGAAGGATTTCTTGGAGGGTTGACTTGTTGCTTGGAGGAGGTGTTGAATTTGGTATTTGGGTCTTGTATTCCTCATTTTAATTGATTCTATAAGAAGACAAGAAGTGAATTTTTGGTTTTCCCCTGGGAGAGGTTTTTCCCTCGCTTAGAGCCTATGTTTTGTGTCCATTGTCTTTACGGTTTATGCTCTTTATAATTTTTTGATGAAGAGAATATAATAAAGAATAATAAGAAGCTAATTAAATATCACAAGGAATTATTCAGGATAAGGAAAAAAAAATTAATAGTTTCTCTACTTGACTCCCCAACACTATTTTTCTAGATTCAACTTTCCTTATCTCACAATATTTAGTGTGAAATGTGACATTATAGCCTTGGTCACACATTCGGCCCACACTTAGGAGATTGTGATTCAGTCCATCCACATATAAGACATTCTGAACCTTGGTATTATCATATAAGCTAAAAAATCCTCTTCCTTTTATCCAAGCTAGTGTATTATTCCAAAATATGACAGATCCTCTTCTATCTTCCCTTATAAAGATAAGTTTACCTTCGTCCCTAGTCATGTGCTTTGGGAACCCAATGTGTACATACTGTTAGTGTCGGTCTTGAAAGCCCTCCATCAGTGATCAAAGCTCTTTGCATTTGCATTAGTAGGTGTCTCATCAGTGTCAAATTTTGCATCCCGTTAGGCATGCCATAACCCTGATGGAGGAGCTGGTCAATTCATACCCCTCTTGGCTTTGCTGGATCAGGTCATATCAGTCATTGAGTTTTTCAAGCTTGTCTTGATGTGTCTTAATGTCAAAATTCTAGGTCTAGGGTTTTGGTCATTTGTCTCTGCAAGGTCATGTCTCTGAAAATCCTTGAGTCCCCAGCAAGCCAGAGGGAGGATGGTAAACATGTTCCTTTGATATTTTCATCATATACAGTTCATTTCTAAACTTGGATTTAAAAACTCTGTTTTTAAAGCCCAGGTCATGATAATTTTTGTAAAGAATAAATTCCCAAAAAGTCTTCAAAAAGGCAGCAATAACCCTGGTCCCCTTGCCACAGTCCTTCAGATGATCTACCTGCAAAAAGAATCAAGTCAAAGCACTCAAAAAGTCAACTTCAGGATAAAGGAAACCAAAAAATCAGTGTTTTAAAAAAGTGTCAAAATAGACTTTATAAAATGGGTTTATGGATGAAATTTTTTCAAATGAAGATTATAAAAGGTAATATTCCCTCCTTTCACTCTCATTGTGCATTTCAAAGCTTGCAAGAGAGATTGTGAGAGAGTGATAGGCGAAAGAGGCAAAAACACAGTGATTTCGGGCAGTTAGCAGGTGCGCGACTCGTTCAAGCCTGTGCGCGACCTGTTGGGCGGTGCGCGACCCGTCCAGGGCACTCCAGCAGTGTAAATTTACTACGGGCGCGACCCGTTGGGTTGTGCGCGACCCGTTGGGGAGCCTGCGCGACCCATTCAGCTGTCTGCAATCAAACTTCAACCAAATTTCCTCAACCTCCCTTCAACTCATCTACATTGCTCGAGGTGGAAGGGGCCTCGCTTTCTTCACCAGCACAGGTATTGCAGAGGGGCAAAGAGCCCATGATTCATGAGGATCCGGTGATTGATCTCGAGGCTAGTTCTCCTAGCCAAGAGGCAAAGGAGATCATTCAGCATCTCAGGGCCGAGAATGATGTTTTGCAACGGAGACTCGAGGGTGCCCAATGGACCATCACTTATCTAGAGCAGCGGAACACACAGCTAGAGGAGGAGAAGGCACTTGATGAGTTATGGAGGATTCGTAGCGACCGAGTCCTAAACCGTAGGAGGCCCGGTGATCCATTGCCTGCTGACCGGGAGTCATTGCTCATTCAGGAGAATTCCCACTTGGAGAGGCTGTTGGCTAAGGCAACCAAGAGAAAAAGCTGCTAAGGAACATGAAGAATCACTATTGGGCGAGGATGCATGTTTGTAAGGAAAAAATGAAAATGTTCCAAAGGAGGTTGACCGAGGCACTAAAACAGAGAAAAAGGCCAAATCCACTCTGTATCTTGGCTGAGGCATCCCTCAAGGATCATGGCACTCATTAGCCTAGCCACAGCACAAATCCCAAAAAATTTGGAGAATTTTGGGTAATTTTGGTATTTTTGGGAAATTTACAGGTTTTGGCTTCTCAACGAGTCTCACCCCCGGTGAGACCCTTTGTCATCGTAGCTCCGTTTTGCAAAAACTCAATATTTTTGGATTTTGCATGAAAATTTACACATGCCTATGGATGGACTTGAGTTTTCATGGAGTTTTGGGCCTCCAAAAGGTCAAAATACAGCCAAATTTTGACTTTCTGCCCCTTTTTTGAGCTGCAGACGTAGTCTTGGGAGAATTGACTTTTGACTGGGCAAATGACCTCCAAATCCAAAAATTCTGGTTGGGTTGGACATTAGACTCAGATACCTTTCCAACAAGCTATCCTGCACCTCATTCTGACACCGGGAAGGCCTCCAAACAGGGCTCCAAAGTGTGCGACCCGTTGAGGAAGATGTGCGTGACCCGTTGAGAGAACTTTGCCAGATTTGACCAGTTCAGCTCAGAAATTGCAGTTTAGCTCCAGTTTGACTTTCTGAGGTCGATGGTGGTCCTCTTGGGTGTAGTTATGACACTTTTTGGATACTTTTACTCTAGTTTATCTCTTCTAGAAGTTTCTTTCATGTAAAGGGTAAAAATTAAATGTATGAACTGGTTTCCAAGTTTATAGAGGCAAGTTGTTTTGACTGCCTATTTTGTAGTGCTTAGTTTAGAAGTTGTTCAAACAGCTCCTAAGATAGTGAGCTCGACCCATGGAGGCAGGGAAAGAGGTTAGATCATCTATATTATGTAATTTCTTGCTCATTTTCATGGTTGGACTCTTGAGGGAGAAGCTATCATTGTATTATTTCACTTGTATCTCTGCAATTTTTGGCTAAGGAAGACCAGGGTTTTGCAGTCATCTTTGGGATTCTTGTAGACTCATGTGTTGATGGTGTGTTTCTCCATGTTATTGTAATCTTTGTTATGTGATTCATTTCCTTTCTATACTGCTGCACATTAAACAAATGAAGTGTTAAAGTATGAATTCATGCTAGCCATGCTCTGCTTTTAAATTTGTTTAATTTCAATGTTTTCTGCTGTCTAAAGGGAATTCAAAGTCATTGTTTGCTCTCTTTAGCTCCTCATCCTTTATTCCTGATCATCCATCTCAAGTTAAGGCATCAATACTGTTTCCTACCTCGACGCAAGGAACCCCCTGCAGAAACTGTGTCAAATCCCCGCACCCAAAATTGCAATTCCTCAATTTGCCACCAAAAACCCAAAAAACCCCAAATCAACCTTTTAATCAGTTTACTAGCCTAATATCAGTGTTACCTTGTTGGTCATCTCATCCCATTGAAGATCTACCGAGATTGACCGGAGAGAGCCTTCTCCTGCCCCGTAGGGCTAGCTACGAGGCTGAATGGTTTGATGTTGCCTTGAGGTTTACCTTTCTCAGCCTGAGGTGAAATTTCAAGCGCTAACATACTGGCGACCATACTGGGGAGAAAAAACTTGTTTGTGGGTTGATGTGTTTGTTTCATAAGTCTTAGACGGAGCCTGAAGTTATGCCAGGTAGCCTTCGAAAACGCTCTTGTTTTACATCAGCGTTAGTAGATAAACGCTGCTTCAGTCAATCTCCGTGAGCTTGTGAATACAGCACTTCATTTGCATTTTACCCCAGTACATATATCAAGTTTAGATCTGATTATTGATAGTGGAAAACGATCAGACACTTGAAAGGCTGAAATCATTCACTGGCGACTCCTTCACTGAAAACTCCAGAGATCAATGCTTCATGGTAACTTCACTGCAGAGAGATCAGTAGCTTTGAGATTTTCAAGATGGATCAGATTGCAAGAAGATACGCTCCCTTGAGCCGAGATCACATCCCCGGTTTTCCAAATAAAATTCCGAAGGTAGATTGGTCAAGGAATTTGCCTACATTTAATGATGATGGTAAGAAGGATGCTGCTCTACATCTGGTTAGATTTCACATGCATATTCGCAAATTCAAGGTCGATTTTCCTGAATATTGCTTGATGAAGATATTCTTGGCCACTCTGGAAGGTAAAGCCCAATCATGGTATGAAAGTTTGCCGCCTGCTTGTATTTATTGCTTAAAAGATTTTCATGCTATGTTCATTGAAAGATATAAGGACTCTTATCCATCATTGAATTTAGTTCAAGACTGTTGCAAGCATGCTTATAGTTTTATTGAAATCCTTGAGAAGTTTTATGAAGATGATAATTTCATGGATGAAGAGATCATGGAAGCCCTGTATGAAAAGTCGTTTCAGCAGCACATAGAAATCTTAGAGGATACTTGTCAAGATCAGTAGGTTGAAGATGGCCATATGGCTGTAATTGATGAAAGAGAAGAGCGTGTTTCAGATCTGCCTACAGAAGAAGACAGCGTGCAAGATAGCCAAGATTCAATTTTAGAATGTAATGCAATCAACTCAGCTATTTCAGATCAAAATTTAGATCATGGTGACCAAGAATACCTTGTGCCGAATCCTGAAAAGGAGAGCTCTGTTGTTGAGATCATGGACAAAGTTCTTGATCCAAATGTCCTTATGCCATCAGAACAGAGGCTGCATGAGGAGGTAATTCAGCCAGCTCGTGAACATCAAGATGAGATCTTTGTTCAAGTAAGTGAAAACTCTTCTTTCAATCATAATTTGGATAGTTTGATTGCCATGTCATATGAAGATGATCAGCAATGTTTCCAAGTGTCAGAAGATCAGGACTGTCATTCAGATTTTTCATGTTTTGAAATGTTATTTCAAGAAGACAAGACTTGTTTGAGCAAAGGGAAACAGAAAGTCTTATCTCCTTTGTCTGAAGAGGAGATAGATCAGCTTTTGAAAGGTCATGCTACAACCCAAGCTAAAGCAAATCGGCAGTGTGCACATGGTCACGAAAGTGTTGGTGAAACTTCTTCCTCTTTTGAAAATGATGACAGTCTTGTAATTAGTTTTATAGATCAGCAAACAGATAATATTTTCTTTCATGAAGATAATGAGGCTGTCATGCTTGATGATCTTGAGGATTGTTTTCTGTTTAAGAATGACCTAGACCATGAAATTGAGGAATATAAGCTTGAGAGAGACAATATGTCAAAATTTCTCACGGTCAAGGAATTTACAGCCAACACTCATATGGCAGAAGCTTATACCTCTCTGTGCCTTCCTATCAATTAGCAACCCACTGTTTTTTCAGATCAGAATGAAGGGAGTACTTATATTTTCGCAGCCGGATCTCCAAACAAGGTAGTGCTTCAGGATTATCAAGATCCCTTTGGCATTCTTCTACAAGCTTTAGAAAAGATAAATGTTGCCTGGTTCATTATCATAAGCTTTGGTTTCAGTGGTTATTTTGAGTTGCCTACAGGTTCATCGTTTCGCCTGCTCGAGATAAGCGAGAGCAGAAATTTGGTATGTAGCCATCTGCTGGATTGGTTACATTGGAAAGCTCATTATACATGATTGTACATATTTCATTAGTATGCAGGTGGTTGTCATCATGATTCCAAATCTTGATGGATTGCTGCCATTTTTCCAAAAGCTTTGTAAAGTTCTGTTTTAAGTCGGTCATGAGTCATTTGTGTTTGGTCTATTGAGCGAGTTTTTTCAAGTTATTTCAGTTTGCCATCAAGTCGGTTTGAGTCAAGTTTCAGTTAAGTTTCAGTCAGTTTTTAGTCAAGTTTCATTCAATAAATGTGTCAAAGGTTTTGTGTTCTCCGTTCAAAATAATGAATCCATTGCCCAATGACTATAAGGCACTGGTCTGCTCTCTCAGAGGTCTGCGGTTCTTGGTACCTCCAAGGAGCTACCATCCCCATTGGAGCCAATGTTAGTGTCGGTCTTGAAAGCCCTCAATCAGTGATCAAAGCTCTTTGCATTTGCATTAGTAGGTGTCTCATCAGTGTCAAATTTTGCATCCCGTTAGGCATGCCATAACCCTGATGGAGGAGCTGGTCAATTCATACCCCTCTTGGCTTTGCTGGATCAGGTCATATCAGTCATTGAGTTTTTCAAGCTTGTCTTGATGTGTCTTAATGTCAAAATTCTAGGTCTAGGGTTTTGGTCATTTGTCTCTGCAAGGTCATGTCTCTGAAAATCCTTGAGTCCCCAGCAAGCCAGAGGGAGGATGGTAAACATGTTCCTTTGATATTTTCATCATATACAGTTCATTTTTAAACTTGGATTTAAAAAATCTGTTTTTAAATCCCAGGTCATGATAATTTTTGTAAAGAATAAATTCCCAAAAAGTCTTCAAAAAGGCAGCAATAACCCTGGTCCCCTTGCCACAGTCCTTCAGATGATCTACCTGCAAAAAGAATCAGGTCAAAGCACTCAAAAAGTCAACTTCAGGATAAAGGAAACCAAAAAATCAGTGTTTTAAAAAAGTGTCAAAATAGACTTTATAAAGTGGGTTTATGGATGAAATTTTTTCAAATGAAGATTATAAAAGGTAATATTCCCTCCTTTCACTCTCATTGTGCATTTCAAAGCTTGCAAGAGAGATTGTGAGAGAGTGATAGGCGAAAGAGGCAAAAACACAGTGATTTCGGGCAGTTAGCAGGTGCGCGACCCGTTCAAGCCTGTGCGCGACCTGTTGGGCGGTGCGCGACCCGTCCAGGGCACTCCAGCAGTGTAAATTTACTACGGGCGCGACCCGTTGGGCTGTGCGCGACCCGTTGGGGAGCCTGCGTGACCCGTTCAGCTGTCTGCAATCAAACTTCAACCAAATTTCCTCAACCTCCCTTCAACTCATCTACATTGCTCGAGGTGGAAGGGGCCTCGCTTTCTTCACCAGCACAGGTATTGCAGAGGGGCAAAGAGCCCATGATTCATGAGGATCCGGTGATTGATCTCGAGGCCAGTTCTCCTAGCCAAGAGGCAAAGGAGATCATTCAGCATCTCAGGGCCGAGAATGATGTTTTGCAGCGGAGACTCGAGGGTGCCCAATGGACCATCACTTATCTAGAGCAGCGGAACACACAGCTAGAGGAGGAGAAGGCACTTGATGAGTTATGGAGGATTCGTAGCGACCGAGTCCTAAACCGTAGAGGCCCGGTGATCCATTGCCTGCTGACCGGGATTCATTGCTCATTCAGGAGAATGCCCACTTGGAGAGGCTGTTGGCTAAGGCCAACCAAGAGAAAAAGCTGCTAAGGAACATGAAGAATCACTATTGGGCGAGGATGCATGTTTGTAAGGCAAAAATGAAAATGTTCCAAAGGAGGTTGACCGAGGCACTAAAACGGAGAAAAAGGCCAAATCCACTCCGTATCTTGGCTGAGGCATCCCTCAAGGATCATGGCACTCATTAGCCTAGCCACAGCACAAATCCCAAAAAAATTGGAGAATTTTGGGTATTTTTGGTATTTTTGGGAAATTTACAGGTTTTGGCTTCTCAACGGGTCTCACCCCCGGGGAGACCCTTTGTCATCGTAGCTCCGTTTTGCAAAAACTCAACATTTTTGGATTTTTCATGCAAAGTTACACATGCCTATGGATGGACTTGAGTTTTCATGGAGTTTTGGGCCTCCAAAAGGTCAAAACACAACCAAATTTTGACTTTTTGCCCCTTTTTTGAGCTGCAGAAGTAGTCTTGGGAGAAATGACTTTTGACTAGGCAAATGACCTCCAAATCCAAAAATTATGGTTGGGTTGGAAAGTAGACTCAGATACCTTTCCAACGAGCTATCCTGCACCTCATTCTGACACCGGGAAGGCCTCCAAACAGGGCTCCAAAGTGCGCGACCCGTTGAGGAAGATGTGCGCGACCCGTTGAGAGAACTTTGCCAGATTTGACCAGTTCAGCTCAGAAATTGCAGTTTAGCTCCAGTTTGACTTTCTGAGGTCGATGGTGGTCCTCTTGGGTGTAATTATGACACTTTTTGGATACTTTTACTCTAGTTTATCTCTTCTAGAAGTTTCTTTCATGTAAAGGGTAAAAATTAAATGTATGAACTGGTTTCCAAGTTTATAGAGGCAAGTTGTTTTGACTGCCTATTTTGTAGTGCTTAGTTTAGAAGTTGTTCAAACAGCTCCTAGGATAGTGAGCTCGACCCATGGAGGCAGGGAAAGAGGTTAGATCATCTATATTATGTAATTTCTTGCTCATTTTCATGGTTGGACTCTTGAGGGAGAAGCTATCATTGTATTATTCCACTTGTATCTCTGCAATTTTTGGCTAAGGAAGACCAGGGTTTTACAGTCATCTTTGGGATTCTTGTGGACTCATGTGTTGATGGTGTGTTTCTCCATGTTATTGTAAGCTTTGTTATGTGATTCAGTTTCTTTCTATACTGCTGCACATTAAACAAATGAAGTGTTAAAGTATGAATTCATGCTAGCCATGCTCTGCTTTTAAATTTGTTTAATTTCAATGTTTTCTGTTGTCTAAAGGGAATTCAAAGTAATTGTTTGCTCTCTTTAGCTCCTCATCCTTCATTCCTGATCATCCATCTCAAGTTAAGGCATCAATATTGTTTCCTACCTCGCCCCAAGGAACCCCCTGCAGAAACTGTGTCAAATCCCCGCAACCCAAAATTGCAATTCCTCAATTTGCCACCAAAAACCCAAAAAACCCCAAATCAACCTTTTAATCAGTTTACTAGCCTAATATCAGTGTTACCTTGTTGGTCATCTCATCCCATTGAAGATCTACCGAGATTGACCGGAGAGAGCCTTCTCCTGCCCCGTAGGGCTAGCTACGAGGCTGAATGGTTTGATGTTGCCTTGAGGTTTACCTTTCTCAGCCTGAGGTGAAATTTCAAGCGCTAACACATACCATTTCCCTTCTTGATTATGGGCATATATTTCAAATCCACACACTTCATACTTCTGTGATCTTTATTTCCATCTCTTTGTGCTTACTTGATGTGAATATTTCTTAGGGATCTTTTGGTTGAGGGGATTAAAGTTTTTTCTTCTACATTCACCATCCTGTGTCCAAAATTGTTACAATTAAATAATCAATCACATTCATGAGAGGAGAAAGTGTATTGTTCTTACCAACATAAGAATTATTAGGTCTATAATTTTGAAAACAACTAGATCTAAATCCCCCAGTTCTATTAAATGTGTTAGCTCTGTTATCTCTTGGAGGAAACCCGACTGCGGGAAAACCTCTAAGGTAACCTCCAACCTCTTTGAGGTTGAAAGCTATCCCTTCAACCTAGAGAGGGATCTCTCCCTAAAAACTCAACTACTCAAGGTCACTATACTAGAATGTTTTCAACTGACTTCTATGACCATAATTATTGAAAAATTACTAAAATTTGGTTGGGCTATGTGAAAGTTCCACCATTGGGCATGGAGTCTAACCCAATCATGTTTGATATAAACACAATTTCGATGAGAAAAACAAAAAAGAAGGGTAGCAGTAGTTCCTTTCACACTTCAATGATTTAGAGGAATATGAAAGAATTTATTGTGAAGGTTAACTGAACAATTATTAATGCCTAAGATATAAAGAAAAAGGAGCATAAAATATGAATCCCAATATCATACACTCAATTTTCAGACATGAGGAAATATAAAATAAATAAAAAAATAGACAGGGGAATACAACACAAGAATTTATGTAAATTCTCACGAAGACTATTTTCATTAATGATCTTCTCAACAATAATTCCTGAATGAATGTTTTCCTCCCTAAATCTACGCTTTTCTTGTTCCTTTTGTGACCCGTTTTTCCTGTAGGTTTATTAGATTTATTATGTTCCATGTCTATTTTCTTCATACACTCTACACATGGACCCTATGTGTAATTATTTCACACTCTAAGTGCCTCATTCATTACAGTGGTGAGCCCGCTCAGGTATGTTAGAGTGATGCACAGGTTCTTACCTCTCGTCTTACCGCCAAATGTTTGTAAGACTAAGGACACTTCTAAAAAAAAAGAAAAAAAGAAATTTAAAAGTTAACACAGCCTAAGTGTTCTAATGATCACAGTGGTGAGACCGCTCAAGTATGTTAGAGCGATGTGCAGGTTCTTACCTCTCATCTTACTACCCAGCACCAATGCACTAGAAACACTATACTAACAAAACACACTTGTTGAATGTATCGTCAACTGCCATCCCCAGAAATGGTGCCAAAATATTGTATCAGTTTAATCATTGTTTAATTTTACTAAATCGCAAGAATGCAATTGTCAACCAGGGTAGGTCTATTTATTTCAAAGGTGTCTGCACTATCGGTGCCGATACATAATAGCTAGGTAAAGAAATGAAAGAAAATGTCATTGAAAACAATTGTAGAACTTAATGCACTCGTGTAGAAATGAAAAATACAATCTACAGGAATGAAATTCACTCGTCACACTTCATGTTTTTCTTACAGAAGAGGCACGCCACACATCATTAGTAAAATTGTATCAGCTGATTAAATATTATAGTTCTAACCAACCCTATGTAACAACATATAATGAATCTAGAAACATAAGTGCACCAATAATACAATTCATACAACAACATTAATAAATTCACACTTAAAAGAAAGATAAACCAAACAACCAATTTACTACTACTGCAATCCATGCTAAAGAGGAGGGCCCTTCCTGCCTAGTAGGGTGCAGGGATGAAATGGAAACTAGTTAAAACTCAACACCAAATCTGTATGAACAGCACTAGAAGTGTTTTGTATTAAAAATGGCTGGAAAGTACAAGATCAAAATGTCGATTTTGTTCCTATGTTTCCATTCCCTTTTCATGGAACCAATCCTTTTTATAAAGTTTACAAGCCCCAAAAATTAGGGAATAGATCAATCATGAGAATTTCATGATTTTCATGTTGATCGATATTAAGAGAAAAATAGAAAGCATTAAAAATAGTTTTCCAATAAAAGACAAATTCAACTTACAACATCTTCACAATCATAACCGCTAAGATCCTTTGATCATCCGTAGATAATTCATTATTCTTGACAGCTATCTTTGAAGACAGCAACCACAATATTTGGCAGTTGCGGTGTAACAACAAATCGAGGTGTATCAACAAAAATTCGGACTGTAACAAATCCTCGAATTGTAACAGTAACAACTGCTCATCCCTAGTCCTTAGTTGTAGGCAACACCTGAAAGAAAAATAACCAAAAAAAATCTTCCACAATTAACTTAGTTAGCCATCTCAAAAAGATATCACTTCATTTGATATTTAACAAAATATGGAAAAATAATATGTTGAGAAAGGATTGCTCTTATAACCAGGGAAAATGGTAATTGGGACATAAATTTCATAGGTTTGTAGAGAGAGAATGATTAAAGATGGGGAAAGAGGTGTCTAAGATATGCTTAAAAAATGCACCCAACAACTTGGGCCATCTTGCACATCATAGTTCATCCAAATATATTCTAACATAACGTTAGAGGTAGTCATATTGTAGAAAGGATCATCAAAATCCTCCAATAAGAATCATCATTTAGGGAATATTTTTTAAAAGAAGAATTATGACCCTATTATATTCCATTTCGTGTGGAGTAAATGATCTTGAAGGATGAAGGAAAGATGATGGTCAAGTTGTGGCTTGAGAGGTAGAATTGAAGTCTTTCTCCTCTTAATAAAGGGAGGCTTATCTTTGATAAAGATGAGAAGCAATCCCATTCAAAGAAGAATGACTAGATGGTTATATGGAAGTAAAGATATGTATGTTTTTGAGTAATTGTTATCTATAAGGTAGAATTCATGTCTACAGGAATTGTGCAAAAAGAGTTGGTCGAAAATGTGCTCAAGAGGATTTCCTTATGGATTCTTGATGCTTGGAAAAATAATTTTGGCATGTTTAGGAATGGCTAAAGGTCAAGACTCTTCATGATATTGATCAACATCAAATATGGTCTTCTAAAGAAAGAAAAAGAGTTGATAATGACAAGTCCAAGGAAGGAGATATCATAGCTTGCTCCATGGACACTTTGATTAAAATCAAAAGCATGGAGAAGGACTTTTTTACAATATGGTGATGAACCATGAGGAATGATGTTGATCTTAAAAGAAACAAACTGAATTTGATTTCTTGACAAAATGCCATCATGATAAGGTAATTATGACATTAATATTTGTGTATTGGTTTTTTAGTTGGTATACAATTTTTCTACCTCAAAGGGTGTCAATTAAGACAAGTGTATCTACACCTACTTGTTTTTGGACTCAACCCAATAATGCATGGATTGAGTGAATGGATTTGATAATCCTTGGAAGATTATATGGTCAATATTTTCACATCATCTTAGGGTTAAAAGGTAGTTGCACAAGAATATAACCTGATGCTTATGATTCAATGACCATGAATATCACTTTCATGATTAAAGGGAGCTATTATTAGGTCTACTTCGATTGGCTCAATATAATGCCTTTGTTCATCATGACTAGGGGAAAGTGATATGAAAGGTTGATGGCTTGAAACCTCTCATAGTTTGGCTCCATTATATCCAGAAAGATAAAATATAAATATGATGAGATGCAAAGGGGAGGAGGAGCCATGTGTTGAGTGCAGGAATTGCACCTAATCAAACTCCTCAACACTTAATTGTCAAACCAAGGGTTTCGTAAACTTAGAGATGAAGCACTGGAAATACCATAAGTGGTATGAACTTTTCTATTCCTAATCCTACTTCTCAAATGAAATGTTGCAGAATCAGACATAAAACAATCTTAAAGGCACTCGACACCAAAGCAATTCTAGTGCTGGAATGTAAAAGAATAATTTGCGAGGAAATCAAGTAAAGAAACTTTCACACAACTGGAAGAAATCTTAAATGTTGAAATAATATGTTTATCTTTAGTATAGATGTCTAACAGCTTAACAAGTGGGCCCTTGCAAAGATCTATTTCCTAGTTGATCTTCCTTCTACACCAAGCAACCTATTCTTGTACTATTGCAATCTTCTAGCACTAGTGCAGGTACAATACTTATGTGAAAAAGTATATTTTACCTTCTTTACTAAAGACTTATGTCTTTGTGGAGGTTCTCTAAGACTAAAGGCTTAGAGCATTCTGTTCCTATGACAAGAGACCAACTCTTGCACCAAGACAGAGCTTCCTTCACCAAAGTTTCCAATTTACTTTTGAAAGAATTAAAAGATGTGTTGAAAAGAATTGCAATTGCAAGCTAGATTCTGAGATAAATTACACGGGAAAAAGAATGCTTTAATTAACTGAACTTTACAATGAAAGTAAACCTCATAAAGAAAAACAATTTAGAATAATCGAAGCAACAGTCAAAGTAATTTTCATGCATCAAACTAACTTTCGGAAATTCACTTATAACATTTCTATTCCTTTTTCTTAAGTCATAAAATGCAAGTGTAAAGTATGGTGTTTGTAATAGTGTCCTTCCTTAATTCATGTAAACATTCTTAGATCCTTCAAAAGTATAACTCTTAACATTAAGAATGATTACTTGAATTAATAATACCTTTGCTTGCAAGAATAAATGAAATTATAAGCAGGAAAAGGAACGTAACACTAGATGTGAAGTAAATGAATAAACCGAAGTGCAGGAAACTACATGCACCGATACAGGAAGAATCTTCCTACAGGACCCGAGCGGAAGCAAACTAAGACAAAAATTGCAAGAAAAGAATTGCAAGGAAATTGCAAGGAAGTAATTGCAGGAAAGAAATTGCAAGAAAGAAATAAACTTAATTAAACTTCCAAACTAAGGATCCGTTCACACTTGAATATGAAATGAATTTAACTTATAACTTTTGAAATAAACATAAGAAGAAACCAAGCCACACAACTGCAAATGAATAAATGTTTGCACAAACCTTTTAAATGGCGAAAGCACAAGGGTAAATGAGATGGGTTGGTTGGGCCCTAGACAACCAGCTCGTTTCCCATTTAGGAAACAAAACGGTTCAGCACTTATTCACGCATGAAATAAAAATTAGACACTGCGTGAAAAAAAATGGCGTGTTCCTTGTATTAAACTTGATCATCAAAAATACATGATAATGCGAGTCCATCCTAGAACCGAGGGCGAGTTACAAAGTAAATTAAATTACAAACTCAGAGATTGCTAGCTCGGCTCTACCTACGATACACATTATATACAGTCTCTTGGCCTTAGCCATACTCTACTAATTACAGTCATTTCCCATTCAAGCCTTTCGGCCGAACAGACTAACAAACAACATTGCAAAACCGACTAATGATTATAATAAAGAATGAACTTTGTTGGTCTTAGACCATATTCTCAGTAAGTATCCCTGAATATATGCCACCAATATCCATCTTCAGATAGTTCACAACCAAACTAGGAGACGTGGATCAAAAACACCCATGTGGAAGGATTCGAACTATCACAGAGATCACAAAGAAACGTCGTTGGAGGTGCAGGAATCTGCTTGCATTGATCATGTTAAATAATGATTAACACTTAGTTCTTCTATTACTTTTAGGAAAGTTAAACATAAGTTACAAGAGATACTAAAAGGCATGAAAATTATGTAACATAATTAATAAAGTACTTAATAAATCTTAATTGTGAGATACGAAGTATATGTAGGAATAGATTATTATCTTGGACTAGTGCAGGAATGAGAGGGTTGAATAAAGATAAAATAGAGGTTAAGGCTTATGGGAATAGGGTAAAAATAGAGAAATTTGGGACACCAACACCATGCAACTACTACTTTAAGTTATCCATGAATAACTAGTAGTTGATGTGTTTATGAAGATAATATAAAGAGATTGTGGTTATGACTTCCCAATTGAAAGGAAGTAAGGAATCTCCTTTATGTTTGAGAGGGAGTAAGAAGTCTCCTTAATGTTAAAGGAGAAGGGATCTATTCCTTAATCAAGAGGGAATGAGGATCTCCTCTATGGTTGATAGGGAATGATGTTAGAAATAATATTCTCCACTTATCATGCACTAGACCAGGACTAACAATTGTAAGTCTAAGTCAAGGCACTAGGAAAGAGAATGGAGGATTGGATAAGAATATGAGATTGATACTCCTTGAGGATAAAGCAACCAATACAGGAAGTGAATTGACGCTCTTTGAGGATTGGACAAGTATCCAAGTCAAGAGTGATCAAAGAAGACCAATATTCTTTGAGGATTGGGAATCCAAGGAAAGAATAGTCCTAAATGGACATACCTAGTGAACATTCATATGTGGCATGTACCTTAACAGGTAGTGTGGTGTTTCACATAAATCCTCCTAGCATTATTCTCTAATATAAATAGATCTTGTCAAGTTAAGGCCTTACTATGTTGATAGTTTTGGTTATGATGTCGATGCTTCAAGATCGCTTATAAATCTGATTCTTCTTATGATAACTCTTCAGTTTGAGAATATCCTTGTATCGGTTTTACAATTATGAATACCTCCCTAGTTAAGAGGGCGTGTTGGAAAATGTATCTAGTTTTTTTATTCATTATTTTAATTGTACTCAAGTCATTATGTATATATTATGTTACTAGCAAAAGAAGAAAACAAAATGTTATTTTCAAGCATGGGCATTATCCTCCATTTGAATGGTCTTCTAGGTCAAGCATGCATTTCATGCTCCTAGGGTTTTTCAAGTCAAGAAAACATTTATCTTGAGTCAAGAGAGTTATTATATTTTGTATAAGACCCTATTGGGAAATTTGTAACATGTAAAATAATTTATTTTTTAGTCTAGATAGTCAAAATGACCTCCAAGACCAAGTCGACCCTAATTGTGAAAAGTCAGCCTAGGAGAGGCCTATTCAACCTCATGAAAGGAGTATATAAAAGAGATGAATTTTACTCATTTGGATAGATAAGTTTGATCTGAAGTAAGTAAGAAGAAGCAAGAAGAAAAAATGTCAACGAAGAAAGAGAAACTCAAAGAGAAGGAAGAAAATTTGATTTTGGGTTTGAATTCTCCCACATGTGTGAAATTAGGGTTTCTGATTTATTGCGGGAGGTAAAAAATTGTAGGTACAAGTTACAAGAGGCCAAGAATTATAGGGCTGAGTTGTAGGTCTGAAGTAGAGGGTCAAAAATTTGATTGGGTCAGATTTGACTTTAGTTGACTTTGAAGATTTTGACTTGCTTAAGGAAGGATTTCTTGGAGGGTTGACTTGGTGCTTGGAGGAGGTGTTTAATTTGGTCTTTGGGTCTTGTATTCCTCATTTGAATTGATTCTATAAGAAGATAAGAAGTGATTTTTTGGTTTTCCCCTTGGAGAGGTTTTTCCCTAGCTTGGAGCCTATATTTTGTGTCGATTGTCTTTATGGTTTATTCTCTTGATAATTTTTTGATGAAAATAATATAATAAAGAATAATAAGAAGTTAATTAAATATCACAAGGAATTATTAAGGATAAGGAGAATTTTTTTAATATTTTCCCTACTTGACTCTCCAACACTATTTTTCTAGATTCAACTTTCCTTATCTCACAATATTTAGTGTGAAATGTGACATCATATCCTTGGTCACACATTTGGCCCACTCTTAGGAGATTGTGATTCAGTCCATCCACATATAAGACATTCTGAACCTTTGCATTATCATATTAGTTGAAAAATCCTCTTCCTTTTATCCGATCAGGTGTATTGTTCCAAAATACGACACATCCTCTTCTATCTTCCCTTAGAAAGATAAATTTACCTCTGTCCCTAGTCATGTGCTTTGAGAACCCAATGTGTACATACCATTTCCCTTCTTGATTATGGGCATATATTTCAAATCCACACACTTTATACTTCTGTGATATTTATTTCCATCTCTTTGTGCTTACTTGATGTGAATATTTCTTAGGGATCTGTTGGTTGAGGGGATTAAATTATTTTCTTCTATATTCACCAGCTTGTGTCCAACATTGTTGCAATTAAATAATCAATCTTGTTCATGAGCAGAGAAAGTGTATTGTTCTTACCAACGTAAGAATTATTAGGTCTAGAATTTTGAAAACAACTGGATCTAAAGCCTCTAGTTCTATTAAATGTGTTAGCTCTGTTAACTCTTAGAGGAAACTCGACTACAGGAAAACCTCTAAGGTAACCTCGAACCTCTTTGAGGTTGAAAGCTGGCCCTTCGACCTAGAGAGGGATCTCTCCCTAAAAATTCAACTACTCAAGGTCACTATACTAGAATATTTGCAATTGACTTCTATGACCATATTTATCGAAAAATGACTAAAATTTGGTTGGGCTATGTGAAAGTTCCACCATTGGGCATCGATTCTAACCCACTCATGTTTGATATAAACACAATTTCGATGAGAAAAGCACAAAAGAAGGGTAGCAGTAGTTCCTTTGACACTTCAATGATTTAGAGGAATATGAAAGAATTTAGTGTGAAGGTTAAGTGAACAATTATTAATGCCTAAGAAATAAAGAAAACGGAGCATAAAATATGAATCCCAATCTCATACACTCAGTTTTCAGACATGAGGAAATATAAAATAAAGAAAAAAACAGAAAAGGGAATACAAAACAAGAATTTATGTAAATTCTCATGAAGACTATTTTCATTAATGATATTCTCAATAATACACAAGGATGTTATATCTCCAATAAATTCCAACCCTTTGTTCTTCTACAGTCTTCGCTTATATAAACAATACAATAACTGAAATAGTTTTGTAAATAAAAAATAATTACAGTAATCTAATAATAGAAGTATAAATCTATTAGGTACATGCATATGAAACTTTCCAAACCTATATGCATCTAAATAGCATGATTTTTCTAGAGTCATGGCTGAAGATAAGGATCAACAAGTTGAATTTGGTAAGGTGGCATCCAAGTCAACAATTGTACATGATATTTTTCCTCGCGAGGTCCTGAAAAATAGGGTCCAGTGATTCCTTCGAAAATATAAAAGCATGATAGATGTTAGAAAAAAGAGAGATTTTTTTTAAGTGGGCCTACTGTGGACAAAAACCTCTTTCGGTTTTGAAAAATAATTCTCATTAGTTTGGAAAGTGTGCCTAAAATTATTGTGTCGTAAAGGAAAAAACAGAGTTTTAACTCACCATTTTTACAGAAATGCATTGCTACTCTCATTTTCTCTGTATTTTCCTTCTTTTATTTTCAAACACACGATAACATTGATACTCTTGTTTTCAACACATTTTTGAATTTATTGAACTCACAAAAGCATTGATAGTCCAGTTATTAGAAAATACCCGATAATTTTGACACTCCCATTGTCAGCCAATACCCAATAACACTGACACTCCTGTTGTCAGAGTATTCCTCCTAATAACTTTATGAACTCAAAAAAAATGTTGATAGTCCCATTATCAACATTTTTCTTGTTTATTACAAATATTTCGTTGACACTGTAATTGTCAACATTAAGAAAAAATTCAAACTTAAATAAATGTGATAACATGATCTACAATTAATATCCTTATGCCAAAAGTTATAACATGAATAACAATTTCCAATAGGTGCAGAACAATTTCAATGGTGGTATTCTAAATATCTACATAAATTTATTTATACAAGAAACAAGGTTTTTCTACCACCATATCATAGGTTTAGAAACCGCCATAAGAATAAATTTGATGGAAAAGTTTAAAATAGAGGCCCTCCCATGATTATGGCTCCAAGTGATTGGCATAAGAAGTATGAAGATGTTGAATTGAAAGCTTGGCAGGATTTTCTTGATGGGGGTAATTCTATTGAAGAACCGGAATAAGTTGTAATTAAGATGCCAGAAGGGATGAAAAGGAAATTCATATTTTATCAACTCCCGTATTGGAAGGATCTATTAATATATCACCTATTAAATCTTGTGCACATCTTAAAAAATGTCTTAGATTCAATATTTTGACATATAGCAGGCAAAGAAAAGGACACCTTGTCTTCGAGGAGAGATATTTCTCTTTCGCATACCAAATTTGATAGAAAACATTTGTGGCCAAACAAGGAAAATGAAAAATATGCAGAAGCTCCATGGATTTTGAAAAAGAAAGAGCTATACCAACTAAAAAATGTCATACGTTCAATAAGGACACCAACTGGCTATGGGTCATCATTAGATAAATATTTTATAGTTTATGGACATATCGTAGGATTTAAAACACATGATTTTCATAATTTTATGAAGGTATTTTATATCATAATTTAACATTTATTGGTAAAATTGATTAGGTACTAAATATATTCTAATATTATATTGTGTGACAAAAATAACTAATGATCTTTGATAAATGTGTTTGACAGCATATCATGCTTAGGGTGTCTTATCGTTGACTTGAGGGATGGCATAACTCAATTGTCAACATTTGCAAGGTATGTGGGATGGAATGTTCATGTGTGAGAGACATAGAGATATTGTATTGCATTTTAAATTTTTTCCTAAATTTTCAGAGTAATTTACTATTCTTATATTATGTTGGTGACATCCAAGGAGATCCATGAATGTGAAGCGCCAAAATGGAAGAAGGAAATTGCAGAAATTGTATGTGTATTTGAGAAGGAAATCCCTACAAGTTTCATGGACCTACAAGTACATTTACATATACACTTAGTCGGTGGCATTGAATTGGAAAGTGTTGTATCAATAAGGTGGATGTTTTTATTTGAGAGGTATATGAAAACTCTAAAAAGATATGTCTGACAAAGTGCACATCCATAGGCTTGCATGGTTGAAGGGTGTGTATTGAATGAAGAATTTTTCTTCCTATGTGAATTCCTTGGTAAGGATTTTTAAAATGGGCCACGCTTCTGGGATGAAGAATGGGCATCATATATTATTGATGGAGAAAAACCACAATCTAATGGTGTTGGAGTAAAAATTAGTTAGTAAATTCATGACAAGTGTGGTAATTGTTTTCCTTGCAATCATTAATTTTCTCTGTAACTTATTTGTAAAATTAACATGGACTTTGGAGTTTCAAAAAAACATGTTGAAATGTAATAGATGTAGATGAAAGTACTATATTGACAAGTTCATTATGTACCATATGGACTTTATGAACAAATGGATTGATTTGTAACATAAAAAGAGAGAATAAATGTTAGGACCAAGGAAACATTCTAAGAGATCTAACCCAAGGAATACCCCATTTCCTATTGATCTGCAAGGGGAATGGGCCAAAGATTACACACTAGAATTGGTTATTGAACAAACTCAAAATCAAATAGAAGATGGAGGTATAGATTCAAACATAATATCTATAGATATATGAAATAAACATGTCGGAATGGGCCAAAGATTGCACACTAGAATGGGTTATTGAACAAACTCAAATCAAATAGAAGATGGAGGTATAGATTCAAACAAATATATATATATATGAATGAAATAAACATGATATATATATATATATATATATATATATATATCATGTTTATTTCATTCATATATATATATAAACATGATAATGTTTATATATATATGAATGAAATAAACATGATATATATATATATATATATATATTATTCATATATATATATATATATATATATATATATATATATATATATATATATATATATATATATATATATATATATATATCATGTTTATTTCATTCATATATATATAAACATTATCATGTTTATATATATATATGAATGAAATAAACATGATATATATATATATATATATATATATATATATATCATGTTTATTTCATTCATATATATATATATGAATGAAATAAACATGTCTAGAGGATTTGAAAGAAAGGTACAGTTGGAATTTTACAGAATGTTGTTTCCTTACAGTTTTGTCACTATTAATTATTTTAATATTCGTCATTATATTTGTTTCAACCAAAATTAATAGTCTTTAACAGACAAGGAAATATCCAACAATGTGGGCATATGGTCAACATTGTCATGTAGAACATGTAAATATAAAGAGACGATCCTTTTATTGTGGCATCATGATTGACTTCAAGCAATCCAGTCAATCAAGCTCAAAAGATAAGAATATTATTGAAGGGAATCTACAATATGTTGGGAAAATATAAGAAGTTATTGAGTTGGATTACTACTCTTTTAAATGTTGTATTTTTAAGTGTAGATGGGATGAATAATTTCAAAGGATACAAAGACATGATACCCATAGTGGATTTTTTTCTATAGATTTCTCAAAGTTTCCACTAGAGGATAAGAAGCCTTATGTTCTACCAATTCATTGTGAGCAGGGATTTCTTTAACTCAAAGAAGAAGCGGTAGTGATCAATAATATATTAATACATTGTTTATTGTGAATATATACATTCATTTATTAATCAATAAAATTGTTATCACATACGTCTAATATATGTATGTGCTCGTTCATGCGCAAGTATTTTTATATGAAAATATGTTGGACCCAAAATGGATATTTTTCATACATTATGATCCAAGATTAAGGGATGTAATCGATTATGCACTAGAGGATACTGAGAAAAACAACGATGGTCAACAAAATGAGAGAGAGGGATTAAATAATATATAAGAAATTGACATCCATGATGATTTTGAAGATGGTTATGTTCAGGCACAATAAGACAACAATACAGAGTTATATGATGTTATGGAAGACAACAATATGGATGGTCTACGGTCATATTTAAATGATGATGAAGATGATGCAGGTCAAGATGAGGATGATGATAAAATTAACTACTTGAAATATCATATGAACAATGACAATGATACACTCGATGGCATTGTTGCAGATAATGATGTTAATGACCAAGACTTCTAAATTTTTAGAATTATTTGTAATCCATGTTTAAGAAATGATGATTCTTATGGCCTAAACTTTGAAATTCTTCAGTATTATTTATGTCAATACAAATTACCTATTGAAATATCATTAAAGTGCTCAGTATTTGGTATGAATTGTTGGCAGAAAAAATAGGATTACTTGAATGTTTCTTCCATCATTTTGTATCAACAGATATTGTGATGAAAACATAACATCAAAGATGAATTATAAATCCTTTGATTAAATTAAAACATTAAAGATAACACATCAAATGAAATATTGAAAGAAAACAATCACTAAATAACACAAACTGGAAAATACCAACACATGAATCTTTGGTTTCAATTGCTCAAGTACTTCTGATCTTGATAAACTTTAATTAATTTCATAAGAATAAAAAAATTATTTACATACACACAATAGTCTTTCTTTTTTCAAAATCCTAAAATTTTCCTCATCATGATGAGAGAAGTTATACATTTAAAAAATATTCAGTTCTACAACCTTTGGGAAGAACCCCAATATTATCAACAAAATAAGATAAATTTGAAATTTGTTGCAAAAATCTTGGGATTGTCTATGAGTCAAGATGAGTTTAAGTAGAATATTCCTCTAATGAAATCCATTTCTCGTTGAATAAAGTTATTCTCTTCTAGATAGTTGTCGATGTGAATGATGTTGATATCATCTCTCTATACATAGTATCCAAATCTGTGTGAAAAGCATAAGATATTGGTGGTAAATCATTGTTGACTCTTCTAGTTTTATTAAGAAGATTAAAATATCTTTCTAAAAGGTTGAAAATGATTTGACCCATTAAATTCGAATAAGTATGATTGAATTGTGATGTGTCATTCCTCTTTTCTTGAAACTTGACTTGATACTCTTCATGTGGGATAAGCACTCCTTGGTCATTCTAGAAGATTGGTAGACCCTTCAAAAAAAGATCCTGGAAGATATCTTTAAAATTTGATACTTTGCCTAACATATAATTTGATTTTCCTATCACATCCTTTATTAAGCCATCTTTCACAATATACTTTCTAGCTTGAAAGATAAGGTCGGCCATGTCCTATATTCCTTAAAAAATCAATTTAGATTTGGTCCTTGTGTTAAGAAATATTACAACATTTATGGCTTTCATAGGTTTGTCTCCCAGATCCTTCTGAAAAATGGAAGCGTGAGTCAAACAAGAATTTTCCAATTCTTATTAATCTTCAACCTATGCAAAATAATCCTTCAATATTTTAAGCTCCAAAGAAAGATGGTTCCAAATAACATATTTGGTATCAATCAAATTGAGGTTCATTGAATTTAATTGTGCCTTTAATTATTTCTATTTAGCCAGAGCTTCCTTATGGGCCTTTGTTTTTAGTTCATTATCTTGCTCTAATTTAGTCAACTCCTTTTTTAACTGTATGCACTCCATATCTTTAATTGTCAAGTTCTCTAATTATTTGGATAATTCAATATCAAGATCAACCCCTTGTTGGCATTATGGCTAATGAGTTGTCCTTGATGGCAACCTACTTGATAAATATGTCCTTGATGTCAACACATTGATAATATGATGATTGTGGAACTAATGCAGATAGCAAAAATACCGGTACAGATGTTACAAAGGATATAGATAGAGAAATGGAAGTTTAGTTACAGATGGATGAAAAGTGTAAATATTGAAAAGTATACGTGGTTCCTATGAAGACAGGTCGAGTACATACACATGTCTTGTGAGAAAAAATTGTGTACATACTCTGAACCATGGAAATCTGGATACCAGGGGCCATTACCATGGTATTTTTCCATAGTAATTGGGGTGGAAACATTTACTTGATCTCGTCAACAAATACTAACAACATTACCAAAGGACTTACCTAAGGTATTGGATAAGGCAAAAGCTATATAAGCATATGGAGATCAAGGTGTTATGTGTGCAAGTAATGGATTATTTATGTGTGAGCTTATTTGGAACAAGTGTGCACTAAGAAGCAAGGAGAAGACTTAGATCCGAAATATATGAAGATATATTGATATATATGCTAGATTGATTTTCTTGTTGCAAATGTTTAAGTAGATAACAATGATATATTTGTGGTTATGGTGATGTTTTGATCTGGATGTGTTTTTGGAAGTATGTATTTTTTATAGTGAAGGTTGCAGAATGCAGGGAAAATTTTAAGAACCCCCATAATTTATATGTATAATAAATGGGTGAATGTTGGCATTATGTTTTTTGGTATGGCTATATGTTACAGATGTTGTACTTGATGGAAACTCCCATGACAAGGCTCTCAATTTATGAAAAATTAAGAAAGACGCAGGATATCAGTTCAGAAGGTGCGTACCCGCAGGTACACCATGCAGGGACCGCGTCCAGAGTCGCAGGCCAGCCATTCAGGAGGTGCGTCCACCCAGTGCACACATTTCTAGGCAGAGAAAAGCCCACGTGGGGGTTTCTTGTGTTTTACTCTTGGTATCCAGCCGACGGTATTGTGTTATTATGGTGTCGGCTCGTGGTATTGTTCCATGTTTTGAGGAGGAGCTTGCCTATATAAAGCAAAGGAGATCATTTGGTTTGATATGTCTTTGGTTGAATATCTTATTGGGTGAGATATGGTCTAGATCTAAAAGGCGAATCTACTGAAGGACTGAGATCTCTTTGGCGCAAGATCAGATCTGTAGATCTGACTGTTTGGGTTACACTTAAAGTCTTGAAATCATTCATACCCGAAGGGACGCAGGTACAGTGAAAGGAAAGCGCGCCAGGACGCAGTACAGAATCTGGAGATCTGCGTGGGGACGCAGGGCAGACGAATTTCAGGTGCGTCTGGGACGCCGCTCAGTGACTGGAGATCTGCGTGGGGACGCAGAGCGATCAAGGGTCAGGTGCGTCTCTGAAGCAAAAGGACGCGGCGCGATAGTATTTTGGGTGCGACCCTGTAGCAAAAGACGCGGCGCGATAGTGTTTCTGGATGCGTCCCTGAAGCAACAGAACGCAGAGCAGTTAAAGGAACAGTGCGTGGGCACGCAGCGCAGCAGAAGGATATCTGCGTGTGGACGCAGGGGAGAAGAAGGTTTACTGCGTCTGGTCGCAGGCCACAGAAGGAAAAACTGCGTCTCTGTCTTAAAATGTTCTGTTGATTGAATTTCTCTGTTGATAAGGTGTTCTGGGTTAGTTCTGTTATTGTTGATCTGATATCTGTAGTGGACTGTAACTGTTATGTACTTGTTGATCATCTGATGCTTTATGAAAAGAAGTAGGGGGTTGTAGCTCCCTTCCAGGAGTAGACTGGAAAACGAGAGAGAGAGAGAGAGAGTTGTAGCTCTCTGCAGGTTGCAGCCTGCGTACTGGTAAAGGACTGCACCAGTACAAAATCATTGTAAAAGAAGTTTCTAATTTGAAAAGAAGATAGAGACATATTGCAGCAGGTGGTTTTCACCCACATTGGGTTTCCACCTTACATCTTGTGTTCTTTGGTGTGACTATCTGTTTTCTTTGTTCATGCTCATTATTTTATGGTACTGACATGCAAAAATAATTCAAAGATCAAATAAGGAAGATTTATTAAATTGCTAGATAATATTGATTCACCCCCCCTCTCGGTATTATTTCCAACAATTGGTATCAGAGCAGGTCCTTCAGAGAAGCTTGATCACTTGAAGGTAGATCGTTCATCATGAGCAACTACGAGAGAGAAGCATCAATCAGACCACCGGTTTTTGATGGGACAAACTTCAATTATTGGAAGGTAAGAGTTACTGCATATCTTCAATCTCTTGGTACAGAAGTTTGGGACATTGTAGAAACAGGCTATGCTTTTCCTTCAGCTACTCCTACAGATCCAGCTGAGAAAAAGAAGTATGAAACAAATGCAAAAGCAGTCAGTACTCTATTAGGAAGTATATCCCAAACAGAATTCATGAAGGTAATGCACTTCAAATCAGCAAAAGAGATATGGGACAAAATGGTCACGAGCTATGAAGGAGATGAACAGGTAAAGCGAGCTAAACTTCAAACTCTCAGGATTCAGTATGAGACTCTCAAGATGTATAATGATGAAAGTGTGGCTAATTATTTTCTTCGGGTAGATGAGATTGTTAATTGTATGAAAAATTTGGGTGAAGAAGTAAAAGAGGCTATAGTAGTTGAAAAGATTCTAAGATCATTATCCCCCAAGTTTGAATCTAAAGTATCTGCAATAGAAGAAAAGGAAAATCTCCGAATTCTCACTATGTCTCAGCTACATGGAATTCTAACTGATTATGAAATGAGAAAGGGATGTCCATCAGACAGAAGGGAAGCTGCTTTCAAGGCATCGGGCAAGGAAGATTACTATGAAGCAAGCCATGTTCCAGAAGAAGAGGAAGAAGAATCCAATTTTGTCAGAAATCTTCAAAGGGGTTCTGGAAGGTTCAGAGGTAAGCTACCTTTCAAATGTTTTGTTTGTGGAAGAGTAGGTCATTATGCTGCAAAATGTCCTTATAAGGATAAAGGAAAGGAACCTGCTAGATGGAACAAGAAACAAAGTGCAAATAAGAAAAGCTACTACACCCATGAAGATAGTGATGGTCTATCAAACAGTGATGAAGATGAACGAGGTAATGAATATAAGTTATTAATGGCATTTGAAGATGATGATTATATGGATGCTATAGATGTGGATAACCTTTATGATGAAATCACTAGACTCAAGAGATGTATAGAAGAAAAGAATGTGATCATTGATACTCTACAATTTCAAATTGATGAAAAGGAAAAACATCTTGAAAAACTAGAAGGAGAAATTGTTGGTCTTAGAAAAGAGATTGAGAAAACAAAAGCTATTAATCTTAAGTTTGTCAAAGGATCTGAAACCTTGGATAAGATTATCAATGTGCAGCGGTCTCCTCTAAACAAGACAGGTCTGGGCTACAATGGAGAAACCTCTCAAGCATCCACCTCAAAGAGTTATCTTGATGCAGCAAGAAGAAATGAGCAAAAGAACAATGAAGATCATCAGGTAAAGCAGGGACGAATTACAAACAGAAACTATCAAGGGCAATCCATCTTAAGGGTGAACCAGCCACAGGTAAAATCTTCTCAATTTGGTCCAAGAATAGATGAAAATAGAAATTACAATCAGTTGGCTGGTAGATTCGATAACCGCAGAAGTTTCTTCAATGGACAATGCTTTTCTTGTCATAACTTTGGTCACAAAGCAGCTCAATGTGTTGCATATAAAACAATCATGACTAGGGAAGCTCAAAAACAAATAAGTATGACAAGGATTACAAAAAGGACCTATAACAACTTTTCGGTTCTTGAAAATGAAGTCGAATGTTCTATTTGCAATAATTTTGGTCATGAAGAATCTGAATGCAGGAGCAGGTTTCAGCAGAAAAAGGAGCAAGCCTCAAGCACCAAAACATGGAGAATAAAGGAACCTCAAACAGAAAGATGTGGAATAGCATTTTATGTAGAGGGACAGGAAAATCTATGGTACATTGACAGTGGATGTTCGAAGCATATGACAGGTGATAAAGAAAAACTTGAATCTTATTCTGCTCTAGAAAAGGGAAAGAAAGTCTCTTTTGGAAATGATACTCCTGCAACTATAAAAGGAAAAGGGATTGCTCAGTTAAAAGAAAAGGTCAAAGCTGGAAATGTTTTGTATGTTGATGGATTGAAGCATAATCTTCTAAGTGTCAGCCAGATGTGTGATCAAAGAACCGAGGTTATTTTCAGATCGAATGGATGTCTTGTTCGTGATCTTGATACAGGTAAAACAGTTCTCAAAGGCAAAAGAACTCCAAATAATCTGTACATATTTGAAGAAGGACAACAACAATGCTATCTGAGCAAGGATGAAGAGCACTGGTTATGGCATCGAAGGTTGGGACATCTAAGCTTCTCACAAATAAGGAAAGCATGCAAATATCAGGCAGTTCGCGATCTTCCAGATATCAAAATTCCTGACAACACCATATGCAGATCATGTCAGTTTGGAAAACAAACCAGAACTAACTTTCCAGAGAAAGAAGGATCAGCTAGCATGCCTCTTGAGCTAGTACATACAGATACATGTGGTCCATTCAGGAAAAGAACACCTAGAGGAGAGGAATACTTGATATTATTTATTGACGATTTCTCCAGGTTTGTCTGGTTAGGACTTATGAAGCACAAAGATGAAGCATTCGAAAAATTCAAATCCTTCAAAGCCTTGGTTGAAAATGAATCAGGTCACAAAATTAAGTGCCTCAGATCCGACAGAGGTGGGGAATTTACTTCAAATGAATTTTTCGATTTCTGTGATGAACATGGGATAAGGAGAGAATTCTCTACAGCTAGAACTCCTCAGCAAAATGGAGTTGTTGAAAGAATGAACAGAACAATCCAACAAATGGCTCGTGCTATGCTTGATGAATCAGGAACTCCCGCAACTTTCTGGGGTGAAGCTGCACATGCTGCGGTTGTTATTCTCAACAAAACAAATGTCCGGGTGAACAGCACTCAAACTCCTCATGAGCTTTGGAGTGGCAGGACTCCTTCGGTAAAGCACTTCAAAATCTTTGGGAGCAAATGCTATATCAAGAATACTGATGAGCAGCTTGGCAAACTTGAACCTAGGGCAGATGAAGGCATTCTTCTTGGTTACTCTCCATATAGCAAAGCATACAAGTGCTACAATAAAAGACTTGGCAGAATTGTTGACAGCATTGATGTAGTGGTTGATGAGAAGGGATACATTCCTAGGCAAGTCCATCATGAAGACATCGAAGAAGATGAAGGCTACCCTCAAAGACAAAATGATGAAGAAGAAGAACCTCAAGAAGAGCCAGAGGAGCAAACAAGAATAGAAGAAAAGACTCCATCCAGATATGTTCAGAAGAATCATCCAGAATCTCAGATTGTGGGGCAGAAAGAAGCAGGTGTACAAACAAGAAGAACAGTTGCAGAAGCCTCAAGCTATTTGGCATTACTCTCCTCTACTGAACCACAAAATGTGAAAGAAGCATGCAAAGATGAATGTTGGATGAAAGCAATGGATGAAGAACTTGAGCAAATCGAAAAGAACAACACTTGGGAGCTGGTTCCTAGACCAAAGGATAAGAATGTTATCGGAACAAAATGGGTCTTCAAAAATAAATTGAATGAAAATGGAGAAGTAATTAGAAACAAAGCCAGACTTGTTTGTAAAGGGTATGCGCAGCAAGAAGGAATAGACTTTGAAGAAACTTTTGCTCCTATTGCAAGACTTGAGGCCATCTGAATGTTCCTTGCTCTCTCAAGTTTTCAAAACTTCAAAGTATTTCAAATGGACGTGAAATCAGCCTTTCTGAATGGAGACTTGGAAGAAGAAGTGTACATTGAACAGCCAGATGGGTTCATTCTTGGAAATGATCCAAATCTTGTATGCAGATTGAAAAAGGCTCTCTATGGTCTCAAACAAGCTCCAAGGGCTTGGTACTACCGGTTGGACAAATATCTTCATCAACAAGGTTTTTCAAAAGGTTCAGCAGATAGCAATCTGTATATAAAAGTTGAAAATGACAAATTGCTAATACTTGTTGTGTATGTAGATGACATTATTTTTGGCAGCAATGAAGAAGCTATGAGTCAAAGCTTTGCCTCGGTCATGCAGAAAGAATTTGAAATGTCCTTGCTAGGAGAACTGACATATTTCCTTGGTTTGCAAATCCAACAAAAAGAAGGAGGAATCTTTTTATCTCAAACCAAGTATCTCAAACAGATTTTGAAGAAATATGGCATGGAAGATGCAAACCCAGTATGTACACCCATGGTCACAGGATGTAGTCTCAGTGCAAATGATGAATCTGCAGCAGTACATCAACCAACCTACAGATCTATGATTGGAAGTTTACTATATTTGACAGGTACCCGACCAGACATCATGCATGCAGTTGGAATAGTTGGAAGATTTCAGGCAAATCCGAAGGAGACTCATCTTCAGGCAGTGAAGAGAATTTTCAAATATCTTCAAGGGACTCAAAATTATGGCTTATGGTATCCTAGAGATACAAATCTTACTCTTCATGCTTATACAGATGCAGATTGGGCCGGAAGCGTGGATGATAGGAAAAGCACAAGTGGTGGTGCGTTCTTTATGGGTTCCAGACTGGTATCTTGGTTCAGCAAGAAACAGAGTTCGATTGCCTTGTCTACAGCTGAAGCGGAATATGTTGCTGCTGCATCTTGTTGCACCCAACTTCTTTGGATGATGCAGACTTTGCAGGATTTTCAAATCACTTGTACACCACCTATCCCCATCTTATGTGATAACACAAGTGCAATCAGCATCTCAAAGAATCCGGTTATGCATTCAAAAACCAAGAACATACCAATCAAGTATCATTTTCTCCGGGAACAAGTGCTTGAACAGAAGGTCAAGTTGGAGTATGTTCCTTCTAAGGAACAAGTTGTTGATATTCTCACCAAACCATTGCCCAGGTACACTTTTGAGTACCTCAGGCAAAAGCTGGGGGTTGTTGATGCATCATCTTATTGTTGAACCTTTTTGATTGATGGTACAGGTTCAGGGGGAGCATATAATGCATTGTTGGCATTATGGAGGATGGTCAGAAGGAGATCTTGGAAATAGCTGCAATATGTCTCTATCTCTTTCATGGAGGATTATGGTTCTTTGTTACAGATCTGGTTCAGGGGGAGCATGATCTTAGGGGGAGCATACCCTTTGCCCTTGATGTCAAAGGGGGAGAATGAAGCAAGCTGATGTTTGTAAGGTTGCCATCAAGTCCAAAGGGGGAGATTGTTGGCATTATGTTTTCTGGTATGGCTATATGTTACAGATGTTGTACTTGATGGCAACTCCCATGACAAGGCTCTCAATTTATGAAAAATTAAGAAAGACGCAGGATATTAGTTCAGAAGGTGCGTACCCGCAGGTACACCATGCAGGGACCGCGTCCAGAGTCGCAGGCCAGCCATTCAGGAGGTGCGTCCACCCAGTGCACACATTTCTAGGCAGAGAAAAGCCCACGTGGGGGTTTCTTGTGTTTTACTCTTGGTATCCAGCCGACGGTATTGTGTTATTATGGTGTCGGCTCGTGGTATTGTTCCATGTTTTGAGGAGGAGCTTGCCTATATAAAGCAAAGGAGATCATTTGGTTTGATATGTCTTTGGTTGAATATCTTATTGGGTGAGATCTGGTCTAGATCTAAAAGGCGAATCTACTGAAGGACTGAGATCTCTTTGGCGCAAGATCAGATCTGTAGATCTGACTGTTTGGGTTACACTTAAAGTCTTGAAATCATTCATACCCGAAGGGACGCAGGTACAGTGAAAGGAATGCGCGCCGGGACGCAGTACAGAATCTGGAGATCTGTGTGGGGACGCAGGGCAGACGAAGTTCAGGTGCGTCTGGGACGCCTCTCAGTGACTGGAGATCTGCGTGGGGACGCAGAGAGATCAAGGGTCAGGTGCGTCTCTGAAGCAAAAGGACGCGGCGCGATAGTATTTTGGGTGCGACCCTGTAGCAAAAGACGCGGCGCGATAGTGTTTCTGGATGCGTCCCTGAAGCAACAGAACGCAGAGCAGTTAAAGGAACAGTGCGTGGGCACGCAGCGCAGCAGAAGGATATCTGCGTGTGGACGCAGGGGAGAAGAAGGTTTACTGCGTCTGGTCGCAGGCCACAGAAGGAAAAACTGCGTCTCTGTCTTAAAATGTTCTGTTGATAAGGTGTTCTGGGTTAGTTCTGTTATTGCTGATCTGATATCTTTAGTGGACTGTAACTGTTATGTACTTGTTGATCATCTGATGCTTTATGAAAAGAATTAGGGGGTTGTAGCTCCCTTCCAGGAGTAGACTGGAAAACGAGAGAGAGAGAGAGTTGTAGCTCTCTGCAGGTTGCAGCCTGCGTACTGGTAAAGGACTGCACCAGTACAAAATCATTGTAAAAGAAGTTTCTAATTTGAAAAGAAGATAGAGACATATTGCAGCAGGTGGTTTTCACCCACATTGGGTTTCCACCTTACATCTTGTGTTCTTTGGTGTGACTATCTGTTTTCTTTGTTCATGCTCATTATTTTATGGTACTGACATGCAAAAATAATTCAAAGATCAAATAAGGAAGATTTATTAAATTGCTAGATAATACTGATTCACCCCCCCTCTCAGTATTATTTCCAACAGTGAATCCCCATGATACATAGGAAAAATGGAAGGTGATTTTATTAATAATTTAATATGTAAATATATTTTTTTTGGCAAATCTCTCACCAAATTATATTATCTTGTAAAATTACAGTGAATCACTAGTACAAAATGGCGAATCACTAGTACAAAATGGTGAATCACTAAGAAATCCAAGGGTTGTTGCAGTCACTTGGCACCAAGAGGGTATTCAAGAAGTAACTGTAAAAGAACTTGAAAACATTTCTGGTGAATTAGACGAGCTTGACTAGTTACCATCAAGCACACCACTCTAGTGACTAAATCATACAGATATGGAACTAGCAGTTGTCGCCTAACAACTGATAGGCTGAAGTAAAGTAAGTTTTTGTTTTTAGTTAACAAAGGTAGTTACAATAATCAGGCTATAATCACTTATAACTTCAAAATGTAGTTTTTCATATTGAAAAGTTGAGAACCATGAGTATTTCTTTATTATGAGGTCGTAGGAGGTCAGCACAATGCATTATAATTTATTATATGATTATTACTCAGAGATCAATTTGCACTATGAAAGTGTCAATGGTGCATCCTGACACATAATATTTCATGGATTGATTCTCCTTCACAAACTACATTAATACATATGAAAAAGTAGGAGCTCAATCAAGAAACTTCATAATTTTTCCTTTTTTGAAAAAATAAGTCGAATCCATTAAAATATAAAAAATAGATCGAAAAGGTATGTTAATTTGTGAAGATATGCTTCTATGGTTTACCTAAATAAGGCTTTGGGACAAGTCCAACTTCTTTTGTGATTCCATTCAACATGAATACAACTAGCATTTGCACCAAAAGGGTGCAAAGACACATCAATAGAAGTGTAGATGAATTTAGAGTGATGTAGAGGTAGTGTTGTAGGAAACAAGGATGTGGACATGGAAGGCATCAAGAATCAGGAGGGAAGGGGGAGGAATTGGTAAAGTAAAGGGTTGTGTGTGGGAGATGGTTGTATTATTGAAATCTGGCTAGTTGTCAAGGAGATCAAATTCCCTCATAGAAGAACCAAGGAGATAGAGATAGGCACAAACTAACAGGGAAGACAGTGAATTAAGTAGGTAAGTAAAGACTTAGAAATTAAATTTGTTGAAATAGTGAGATGAAAGTGGAAGAAAACATATGGAAATGTTGAAATGCACCATATCACACTGATCTTCTACGATTATGCCTTTGTTGAGGTTAGAGGGGGATGATTTTTGTTTTGACTTCTTTATGTTAAAAAGATAGGATATATCAACACATGTAAAACACATTAAGAAACTGAAAAATGACATCGAAGATCAATACACCATTGTTTATATGTCTAAAACATAATGTCTAGACAACTCTTTTCAAGCAATCTAGCCTTCCTAGGCTTTGATTATCCACTCAACACAAAAGTTGTATTAAATAGAACTTGTTGAGGACACCCATATCATCCGAAGCTCTTGAGGTACAATATAAATTCAAGTCGATTCTATGAAATCATTTTGCAATTCAAAACAAATAAAACGAAATTGCCTTAAAAATTCCACCAACGTCTCATAGGCACCTCAAGATGACACTGAACCAGAAGAATAATAAACATGATTGATCATTAAAGTTTTGGTACAAATATCAAATAATATTGATTTTAATCAACTTGTCAACTTTGTTTTTCTACTTTTTCAATCATCATAACCCATAAAACCCATAACTCATTCAGCAAATCCTAGCCAACAAAGAGATGTCAAAAAAGACTTGAATATTGTGTCAAGTGGAATCAATGTACATCCTTTGTCATGTAAATTGGAATAGTAACCTGTTCCTATATTTCATATTGTTTCCATGTCCAAGTGCCACTATTTAGTTTTTCTGTCTTTTCTAAGAGAGGTGAAAACTTGGGAAGTCATGCGCCCTAAAGAACTCAAGTCTAGTTACCAACTATTTGTATACTAATTAGTAACATTCTATGTTAATGCAAAGAAAAATTCTTTCAAGCATGTTCCTTCCCTTTATTTATTTAAATGTTGAAATAATAATTTGAGTCTCCTAAAATTGTAAGGGAAAGGTATTCTACTATTTTTTACTTATGACCAAACTCTCTTGCAATGAAATTTTAAAATATCTTACCTTTATTTGCTTGTTGCCACTTGTCTCTGACTTGTGTACTAATGCATTGCCCTTGTTGGCTTCACCATCATACTATCTGCCTCTTGGTTTTTCTTGTAACATGTAGTCAAAATGTTTTCAAAGGACCAATGTCTGGTAGGAATGGTCAATGTTTCAAGAATATTTTCAAATGAATAAAGATAATCATTAAAGTCATTTGATGTGTAATTGGTTTTTCTTGTATTGTTTCATTAATTGCAGACAATTAATCATTGGCACACTTAACACCATAGGTGGCCACCGTTGATCTGCTATTCAGTATTTGTGACACATATAGCTTGATTATAGAGATGAGTATTATTGTTTTATTTGAATCTTCATATAAAAGTCATGATTTTTTTTCTTCACCATGCATATTCCATGTCCTACACTTAAGGCACTCGGTATGATGTCATTTGTTGCAGATGGCATAGTGATCATCAATCCTTCCTAGTTTTCTCATATACTTATTCTAACTTCTGAGAGTAATATTTCAATAGCCAGTTAAATTCAAAAGTTGTTGGAAAGTTTGAAAACTCCATTAGTGTGCAGATTTATTGTGAAACAAAAGGTCAGAAAAATCTTACTTATGTCACTAATACTTGTGATGTTGTCAGACCTTATACAATCTTAATGCCATTTTGCTGGTAGAATGGGTTATTCTTTGACTTTGGATAGAATTTTTCCCTTATGGTGGAATTTAAACGCCTTCTCTTTGGAAAATCCATACCTCTTGTTGGCACCCTAGTTTTTCTCTGTCTTTCTATGACTAGAAAGATCAAAGTCTGTTGGACAAGTTTCTTCATGCTAGCCTACACTACTAGAGATTCCTTTCAAACTTTCGTTGTTACATGAGCTCAATGATTTATTTCCACATACTTATATCTAAAATAGGATCTCTTTGAGGTTCTCCAAGCTCATGGGTCTAATATCCATTTCAGAATTTTTCTTGAATCTTTATGAAAATTTAAACTAGCCTTTCATTCATGTGTTTTCTTGCAACAATCATTGATTCCTTTTTTAAACTATCAATATTTAATATTTGAACTCGTGAAAGATTCCATCTCTGTCAATATCAGTCATTATGTCTTCCATGGACATAAAAATTTGAAATTCTGGTGCCCAATGTTATGCAAATCTGACAAGGAATTATTATTGGTGTTCTTCTGACTAACAGAGAAATATGATGGAGAAATGATCCACGCATTAAATTTGTTGCCATAAGATCAAGAAATTTGGTTTCAATTTCAAAAGTTAGAGAAGATAGTCCATGAACTTCAGATAATTGCATCCAAGTCCCCAACATTTCCATTTTTCATTCCATCATTCTCTGCCTCAACTAGTCCTATGGTTTCCATGGGACTTATACTCCTATCTGACTACTTGTCACAACAACTTCACTTCCATTGTCATTTGCATTCCAGATCCCTACTGTTAGTTCAACTTCATCTCACACAACTATGGCAGCTAGATATGCCCCTCTTAACCTCCATTCCCCACTACATGATCTTCCTCTAAACCATGGATAACGCATTCTTTAGTTTGATGATACATGCCCCCTCACAACCCAACAACATTGATGCAGGAGCATCTGACCCCCCCTTAATCAAAAGAGGAATCCAAACAGGAGAACGAGAGGACATGGACCATCGGAGCGAAACATGGGAAATTCTGCTTAAACAAAGCTAATTAGGTGGAATGGATAAAAGTCTCGAGGAGACTTATTAAATGTACTCTGCCACATATGTAGAAAGATTAGGGGTTGTTAGAGGAAATCAAGGAGTGGATTTGATCAGATCCTTCCAATGATCTGATCCAATGTTTCCTTATATATATTATGAGCCTGCATGTTTAATAGGGGACAGAGATATAGAGAGACAGATATAATTTGTGTAAGCCGAGTGAGCAAAATGTAATCAATAGGGAAATTGTTCCTAATGCTGAAATGCCTTAGATCTGTAACTATGTCGTGCATAATATAAAGTGTGTTTTAAGTGCATATGTTGTGCGTTGTGTGTATATATGCGTTAATGGCTTGAAGTCCAGTGCTAGTAGATTGTTGATCGACCATCGATCACTTAAAATATCGATGGTGATCCAATAATAAACCCAAGATGTCGGGTTTAACCCAGAGTATGGCAGAGAACCATGTTTTAACACATAAGTCCATCAATTTAAGCGAAATCAAGCCAAAGAGGAATGGATGGGTCAATACACTGGATCTGTTGGATCTCAGAGATCAACGGTCCAGATCAAAATACAAAGGAACCAAAAGGAACCATCACAATCATTCGATGGAAGAAATCGACAGTCATCGCATGTGAAAGAGCGCGGAAGTTAACCAAGAGGAAAGTGGTTTTGCAATAGTGAAAGTGGTATTTCAGGCAGCCTCAAAACCATAAGTGGTATTGAAGACTGGTCACTTGATATCATTAATCAATCAACACGTAGCAGTGAGGAGGAGAGAGGAAACTGTTTTTCGGGCGGCTAATCCTCGTGCAAATTGTGCCTCTGAAATCACTGTGAACCGTTAGATCTGTTGAGCGCAGATCGACAGTGGAGGATTGTCATTCTATTTGGTTAATCAAGCAAGCGACAACCATCAGATCAAGTTCATATCGACAGTTAAGATTTAATCGGCAATCACGTTTCATCAAAGCCAAATGACAGTGGGGAGATGGAATAGCGATACGTCGATGGGCCAATCAGCGATTTGCCGATAGCCATTGGATCGGAGATGTAATGGACAGCGAAGATCGGAGATATAGAAGCATAGTGAGAAGGTGATGGCTTAGAGTGTAGACCCGCCAATATTTATAGATGCTGGTGTAATGTTTTTGAAGTCCGGCCTTAAGGGTTTCGGTGCTTGTTTCGGGTTCTTCTCGTGTATTCCTGTATTTCCGATAAAGTGTTGTGGTTCCGAAGTATAAAGGAAAATTGATTAAGTTGTATGGTCCCAGTTTTTAGAGGCTAAGGCCACAAATAATGCTTCTGATAAGGTTTTTGGGCCATAACCCACAGGCCTCAGGATCAAAATTTATAAATGAAAGGGGTTTTGGCTATACCCCAAAATCTCCTTTCATATTTTGGTATCAGAGTAGGGAAAGGATTTCCTGCAAGAAGGAAGAAGAGTGCAAGCAGAAAGAGAAGGAGGTATAGTTGTTTAAAGCTGGAGAGTTTGTGGTCTTTGCTGTTGTGCAGATAGCGGCAGCGAAAAGTGAGAAGATTTGCAGCAACCTAGAGCAAGGTGTGCTCAATTGGTTCCAGAGGAGAGAACCAGAAGGATTCCGAAAGACTAAGCTCAGAGGAGAAATCTTGGTGAGGTATCATGTAGCAGAGGAAGATTGTTAATCCAGAGTTTGGTTGCAGCTAACAGAAGATCATGAAGGCAATTCCACTAAGAAGTAGGCAGAATTGCTAAAGACAAGGAGAAGCATACGACCAGGAGGTCATAAATTTTTGTGCCTCGGGAGTCTGATGCAGGAGCATCTGACCCCCCTTAATTAAAAGAGGAATCCAAAGTGGAGAATGAGAGGATGTGGACCATCGGAGCGAAACAGGGGAAATTATTTTTAAACAAAATTATTTAGGTGGAATGGATAAAAGTCTTGAGGAGACTTATTAAATGTAATCTGCCACATATGTAGAAAGATTAGGGGTTGTTAGAGGAAATCAAGGAGTGGATTTGATCAGATCCTTCTAGTGATCCGATCCAATGTTTCCTTATATATATTATGAGCCTGCATGTTCAATAGGGGACAGAGATATAGAGAGACAGATAGAATTTGTGTAAGCCGAGTGAGAAAAATGTAATCAATAGGGAAATTGTTCCTAAGGCTGAAATGCCTTAGATCTGTAACTATGTCGTGTATAATATGAAGTGTGTTTAAGTGTTGATATTGTGTGTTGTGTGTATATATGAGTTAATGGCTTGAATTCCAATTCTATTAGATTGTTGATCGACCATCGATCACTTAAAGGATCGATGGCGATCCAATAATAAACCCAAGATGTCGGGTTTAACCCATAGTATGGCAGAGAACCATGTATTAACATAGAAGTCCATCAAATTAAGCGAAATCGAGCCAAAGAGGAATGGATGGGTCAATACACTGGATCCCTTGGATCTCAGAGATCAATAGTCTAGATCAAAATACAAAGGAACCAAAAGGAACCATCAAAATCGTCTAATGGAAGAAATCGACGGTCATCGCAATGTGGAAGAGTGTGGAAGTTAACCAAGAGGAAAGTGGTTTTGCAACAGTGAAAGTGGTATTTCAGGCGACCTCAAAACCATCAGTGGTATTGAAGGCTAGTCACCCGATACCATTAATCAATCGACACATAGCAGCAAGGAGGAGAGAAGAAACCACTTTTCGGGCAGTTAATCCTCGTTCAAGTTGTGCCTCCGAAATCATTGTGAACCGTCAGATCTGTTGAGCACAGATCGACGGTGGAGAATTGTCGTTCTGTTTGGTTGATCAAGCAAGCAACAATCGTTGGATCGAGTTTAGATCGATGGTAAAGATTTCATTGGAAATCACATTTCAGTAAGGCCAAATGACAACAGGGAGATGGAATAGCGACACGTCAATGGGTCCATCAGCGATTCACTGATAGTCGTTGGATCGGAGATGTAATGGATAGCGAAGATCAACCGATCGGAGATTGGAGATATAGAAGCACAGCGGGAAGGCGATGGCTTGGAGTGTGTTGACACCTAATCCGAAACGGATGAGGTGAAGCCGGACAGTCATCTAGAAGATGAACTGATCCGTTTCTGTATATGTATAAATAATAATAGTCGAATGAATAATATCACTCAGTTGTTTTGTGCTCATTAATTTCTGAGCTAACCTGGCCTGACATGGTATCAGAGCACAGGTCCCAGGTTCCAGAAATAGCGTAACTCCTCTGCTGCCTCATGAAACCTCTGCTCCCTGGCGCACCAGCGCCGCATACGCTCTCTGCTATTCTGAATGGCCTGACATCCCTTCTGACATCGCTGCATACGCCCTCCCTGTCCGCTGGTCTTTTTTTTTTAAACACTAATTGCTCATAACGCTGCGTTGAGGTCCGTTCAAGGAAGAGAACGAAGGTCTCCGCCCGGTTACCAATACTATCAAGGAAGAGAACGGTAAGATGACTGCGTTTTATTGTAAGATGACTGTCGTTTTTTATTGAAGCTGCGTTAATGTATTGAAGCTGGGTTAATGTATTGAGAGCTGCGAAGCTGCGTTAATGTATTGAGAGCTGCGTTAATGTATGACCACTGCGTTAATGGTGTGCTATTGAGACCTGCGTTTAATATCAAAGCAGTGATATATATTGAGACTGCGTTTTTTTTTTTTAGCACGGTCTTAAGGTTTTTTTTCTCGCAGAACTTGTCCGCTGCTATTAGAGATACCTTTGCTGGTTCGAATAGAATATATATGTGTTATTGGATGTTTTTTTATTTGAAAAACTTGTGGATACAATATCCAGCTCGAGGGACTTTTAAGAATGGTCACGTTGATACCAATATCTATCTTGCAGCAATAACACGCCATCAACAAAACCTATCACGGGTCGCAACAACAACAGTAATACACTTCCATTACAACTCCATAAATTGGTGGTATTGGTGGTATATGTTCACTGTGTTGTGAATATATTGGTGACTGCTTTTTTTTGTCAAAACTGTGATATATATGTGCGCCCTTTTTTCAAAACAATGGTATATGCTGAGCGCCCTCATTTTTTTGTTGAACTATGATATATATTGATATATGGAAAAGCAGTGAGCGCCCTCATTCTTTTTAAAACAGTAATATAGTGATATATGTGAGCAGTCTTTGAGCAGTGAACACTATTTGAGCGCCCTTTGATTGATATATTTGAGCAGTGAACAGTGTATTGAGCCCCCTTGTTTTGTTGAACAATGATATGTGAGCAGTGATATATATATATATACTGTTGGAATGTTAGAAGAAAAATAAAATTGCATAAGGCAATCATATAAGGATTTTTTTTCCTCTCAACAGAAGTGTTTTTGGCAGAGATATTTTTTTACAGAATGCATTCAATCATTTCAATGGTCGGAATAGTTCTCACTGGCAAGGAGAACTATCCTGAATGGTCTCGGATGGTGAAACACACCCTCATCTACAATGAGTTGTGGAAAGGTGTGTGTGTCGGAGAAGAAGACAGAGACCCTGTGCAGCCCACATCAGACAAAGAACTCGCCATTTGGGAAAACAAGAACAGCAAAGCCTTTGCATTGATCGCAGCATCTGTAAATGAGGAAGTAAGTCGTCATATTTCATCCTATTCCACTGCCTTTGAAGCTTTACAAAAGCTGAAAGAACTCTATGATACACATTCTGCACTTGAAGTTCTTCAGCTCATGATTAAACTCTTCACTCTTGAACTGAAAAATAATGATCCTCTTACTCTTGCATCTGAAATAAAGTCTATAGTGCATGATATTAAATCCACTAAGGTTGAGCTGGATATCTCTCTTATTTCCTTTCTCAAAGCACTCTATCCTACCTACTCTAACTATCTTGAGTCTTTACAAGCAAATGGAAATCTTAAAGATATAACCTTTGACACTCTTGTGAAAAAGTTTGCTGAAAGAGAGAAAGCCTTTGGAAAGAAAACAGTCCCTGAATCTTCTGAAGAGACTGTTTGCCTTGCTCATAAAGAAAAGCATCCTGCTCAAGATTCTACAAGAGGAAGAGGTGGACGAAGAGGAAGAGGAAGATACTTCAGAGGCAGGGGGGGCAGACATCCTCAAGCAGAAAAGGCAGATCTGCATTGCATTCGCTGCAAACGAAATGGATCACATGATGCTTCTACATGCAAGCTACCATGGGACAAAGTTGAGCAGAGAAGAAATCAGCAGAAAGGTAAAACTGATGACACAGACAAAGGTAAAGCACCTGAATCCGCTCACTATATTGAGGCACAATGTAACATTGGAGCAAATGAAGACTTGTTTAATGCTTCACTTGCTTCTTCGAAAAATGACTGGTTGCTTGATTCAGGAGCAACCTGTCATATGACTCATAGGAAAGATTTCTTTGAAGATTTCACTAACAATGTTGATGGAGCAGTATACTTTGCAGATCAGTCAAAAATCAAGCCATCAGGGCTTGGCACAATCAGGCTTAAACTGCCTGGTCTTCCAGACTTTCTTCTGGATCATGTTCTATATCTCCCACAGCTGAAGAGAAACTTGCTGTCCCTGGTCCACATCCGCCAGCAAGGTCACTCCATTCACATGTTTGATGGCAAGCTTGAGGTAAGAAAGGCATCTGACCACTCACTTGTCATGAGGGGTATAGAAGAAGAAAGACTCCTTAAACTGCAAGGAACCTCTGCTCATGCACAACATTTCTCATATATTTCTCATCATGAAGAAGATGCACTTCCATCAAGTTTATTATGGCATGCTAGATTTGGACATTTAAACTATGATAGTCTCCGCTTGTTGAAGAAAAATGGTGTTGCTGGTTTGCCTACAATTCCTAGAAAACATAAACAATGTGATGCTTGCATTCTAGGAAAGCATAGCAAACAGTCTTTTCATGATTCACATTCAAGAGCACATAGGAAGCTTGAACTTATTCATTCAGATTTATGTGGTCCAATGCCTGTTCCTTCTGCAAATGGAAATAAATATATCATGACATTTATTGATGATTACACCAGAATGTGTTGGGTTTACTTATTGAAGAACAAATCTGATGCTTTTCAAACATTTAAGAATTTTCATAAGTGGATTGAAAATGATGCACAATCTCATATTGGGTCTATTCGCACTGATAATGGAAAAGAATATACATCAAATGAATTTGAACACTATCTTCGCCAACATGGGATTAAACATCAAACAACTGTGCCTTATAATCCTCAACAGAATGGTGTAGCTGAAAGAATGAACAGAACAATTTTGAATATGGTACGATCCATGCTTTTCTTCAAAAATGTAAAGACAATGTTTTGGGTTGATGCTGTTCTATGTGCTGCATATATAAAGAATATATGTCCATCTAGTGCTATAAGAAACAAGACTCCTTATGAATTGTGGTATGACATGTTCCTTCGGTAAAACATCTCAGGATATTTGGTTCCACCTTTTATGCTTTAATACCAAAGGTACATAGAAACAAACTTGGTGCTAGAAGTCGTAAGTGTATCTTCCTGGGGTATTCAAACACATCTAAAGCATACCGCCTTTATGATGAAGTAAATAAAAAGTTTGTTTTATCTAGAGATGTCATTTTTCTTGAATCATCCAAATCTGACAGTGTTGTTGAGCAGCAACTTGATCGCTTGGGTCCCCCAAAGTGGCTGACAAAGACACTTGAAAGTGTTCATCCTGATGAAATTGGAAAAACAGGAACCCGAAATTCAAACCGACAAGATGGAGGTGATGTAGATAACTCTAATTCACCTGTTGATATGGATGTTACTTATGATTGTGAATTGAACTTGTCTACAGATTTTGGACCAACTTCCTTCAAAGAAGCTGCTTCTCATGATGAATGGAAAGAAGAGATGCAGAAGGAGTATGATGCCCTCATAAAGAATGGCACTTGGAAGCTGGTTGATCCTCCATTTGGAACCAAACCAATTGGCTGCAAGTGGGTCTACAAGAACAAGTACAAAGCTGATGGCTCACTTGACAAGCACAAAGCTAGGCTTGTGGCAAAAGGTTTTGCACAGAAGGAAGGGGTCGATTATGAGGAAACTTTTGCTCCCACAGCAAAATGGGCCACCATCTGGACACTCTTTGCACTAGCTGCTCAGAACGGTTGGAAAGTCCATCAAATGGATGTAAAAACTGCATTCTTGAATGGAGATCTAAAAGAGAATGTTTTTATGTCCCAGCCTGAAGGATTTGCTGTGAAAGGACATGAACACAAAGTATGCAAACTTTTGAAGTCCTTGTATGGCCTCAAACAAGCACCACGAGCCTGGTATGAAAAACTAACTGAGCATCTTCTGAAACTCAACTTCAAACATTTTGATCTTGATGATGCAACTTTATTTGTCAAGAAAGTTGGCAAAACAGTTGTATATCTTGTGGTATATGTAGATGATCTTTTAATGACAGGGAACAATGAAAGCTATATTGCATCCATAAAGAAGGAATTAGGAAAAAATTTTGAAATGACTGATTTGGGCTATGTTCATTACTATCTTGGCATTGAAGTAACCCAACATCCAAAGTCCATATTTCTTTCTCAAAAGAAATACATTGGAGATTTGTTATACTGATTTGGCATGACAGAGTGCAATCCCCTTTCTACTCCAATGGAACAAAACTTGAAGCTCACATCTACTGAAGGAAAAGAATTTGAGGATGCAACAAAGTATAGACAGCTTGTAGGAAGTCTCATCTACCTCACTACTACCAGACCAGACATTTCATTTGTTGTTGGAATCCTCTCCAGGTTTATGCAAAAGCCTTGTGAGGGACATTGGTCTGCTGCAAAAAGAGTTCTAAGGTACTTGAAGGGAACTCAAGACCTTGGAATCAAGTATACACAAGTGGACGACTTCAACTTGATTGGATACTCTGATTCAGACTTCGATGGAGACAAAGAAACTGGGGTATCTACTTCCGGATATGCTATGAGTCTTGGATCAGGAGCTATCTCCTGGAGATCACGCAAACAATCAGTACCAGCAGATTCCACAACAGAAGCAGAATACGTGGCAGCAGCTGAAGCAACGAAAGAAATTGTGTGGCTCAGGAAAATTCTTGAAGATTTGCAAGTAAAACAAATACAATCTACTCCACTCATGATTGATAACACATCTGCAATAAAGTTGGCCAAGAATCCAAAGTTCCATGATCGTACTAAGCACATCAATACAAAATATCATCTGATCCGACATCATGTTGAGGCCAAAACAATCCATCTCCGTCATTGTTCCACAAACGAGCAAATTGCAGACATCTTCACCAAAGCGCTTGGAAGAGAAAAGCTTGAAAGATTCAGAACGATGCTTGGACTCACCAACATCCCTTCAGATTAAGGGGGGGAATGTTGACACCTAATCCGAAACGGATGAGGTGAAGCCGGACAGTCATCTAGAAGATGAACTGATCCGTTTCTGTATATGTATAAATAATAATAGTCGAATGAATAATATCACTCAGTTGTTTTGCGCTCATTAATTTCTGAGCTAACCTGGCCTGACAGAGTGCGTACCCACCGATATTTATAGATGTGGGTGTAATGTTTTTGAAGTCCGGCCTTAAGTGTTTCGACGCTTGTTACGGGTTTTCCCGTGTATTCCTGTATTTCCGATAAAGTGTTGTGGTTCCGAAGTATAACGTAAAATCGATTAAGTTGTATGGTCCCGGTTTTTAAAGGCTAAGGCCATGAATAATTCTTCCGATAAGGTTTGTGGGCCATAAACCCCAGGCCTTAGGATCAAAATTTATAAATGAAAGGGGTTTTGGCTATACCCCAAAATCTCCTTTCATCAAACATGTAGATAAGATGAATGATTTCATTGATCTAGAAGAGGTAGATCATGAAGATGTTAAGCTTATAATTTTTGCACAAAGTCTTTCATGGAAGGTTAAGAGATGGTTCAAATCTTTACTAGCAGCAAGCATTGCTTATTTTCAATAGTTTGAACAACTCTTCCTTACTAGGTGGGAGGTGAAGAAGAATCCTCTACAAATATTTCCTGAATATGAGAGTCTGAAAAAAAAAAACCTTGAGGAGACAGTTTAGGAATTTACAACAAGGTTCAATAGGGTTTACAATTCAATCCCTGCTGAGATCAAGCCTCCCCTTGGTTTAGCCCTGTTGCACTATCCGGATGGTTTTGATGTTGAGCTAGCTTATCAATTCAGAGAGAGGAATCATGCTACCTTCGAGGCGATGCAGAACAATGTTATAGGAGTGGAAGCAAATCTACTGTCTAAAAAAGCAAAGATGAATACTAAGAGAAGAGTGGTATTTAAGGAGGAATCATATTCTTCATCGGATGTTAAATTTGGTGCTATGTTAAAGACAATGGAGAAATTGGTCGACAAGTTGGCCCCTTCCAGAAGTGAACCTCAACCTCAGGTGTGGAACGTGAATTTCACAAGACCTCAAGGCCTTGAAAATGTCAAAGAGAACAAAAAGGTCTTGAAGTTCAACAAGGTATTAAGCCTCCTTTTCCGGAAAGTTTTGTTGACGAAGGTTCAATTGAAGAAACAAATCAACACATAAGTTGTTTTGATGATAAGGAAACGCAAGTGCTTTCGACCAAGGAAGAGCATGATAATTATGTCGAGTCTTCAGGAGTGAAATACAACCTTCAAATGTGTGATTCAAAATTTTACCACCAAGTTTATAATAACATAGTGGTAGATTTTCAAAAGAAATATAATCTCAGAGGCTAAACTATTCCAGTTAGAACTCCATCACAGAAACTAATAGAAAGAGAACAAGAAGTTGAATCAAGAAAGGAGACACTTAAAAGACCAGAGGAGCCTAAAAATAATGTTCCAAAAAGGAAAAGGAAGCCAAGAAAGATTCCAAAGAAGTGGAGAAGACGCAAAAATCGTTCAATTTGGAGAGTGAAATTGGTAAATTGAAAATTCCTATCCCTTTTTCTAAACTATTGAAAAATGAACAATATGGGAAACAATTTTTTTCAATAGTTAAAATTTCAGAAAATGATTAGATAAATATCAATTCACAAGATCCTCTCAATTTGGATGATGATGCTCCCGAGTTTGTTTTTGATCCCCATGTAACTAGTGTGAATGATGATGCCCCTCATTTTTATGTTAGTCTAAATGTTCATGACATGATCCTTCATAATGCCATGCTGGATTTTGGAGATCACAGAGTTTGATGCCCAAGTCAGTCATGGACAAACTGGGACCTAAGATTACTAGACCTTATAAACACTTGTTTTCATTTGATTCAAGAAAAGTAAAATTTTCAGGTTAATAAAGGATCTGGTGGTAACCTTGGCACAAATACTTGCAAAAAGCGTGATAATGGACATAGTTCTAGTAGATATTCCATCGAGATTTGGTATATTGTTGTCTGGGTTTTGGTTAGTGAAGCTAGGAGGAACACTACAAATGGATATTAAAAAATATAAAGGGGTATGAAACATGTTAATGAAAAATGGATACCTACAATTTGGTGAACCAAAGATGTTATACAGAGAAGTCCAAATGGCTTATATGGTTAACAATCAAAATCAGTCTGACAAACATCCTATTTATGTAGTAGATACAAAGATTGGTTCCCAATTTTTCTTTAATGACTATTGTACTGATGCAGAAATACCATAACAAATTGAAGACAGTTTTCAAAAATAAGAAGTTCAGGGAACACCAGATGAAGGTATATGGAATTTACATTTTGATTGTTCTACTGTAGAGAAGGCTCCGTAGCAGGAATTTGGATCATTCCACTAGACCTCACTAGTCAACTACACTCTTACAAGTTATATTTTGACTGCACTAATAATATTGCAAAACACAAAGCTTTGATCATTAGGTTGAATTTGTTGAGAGAATAGAAAGCAAAGAGAGTTCGTGTTTTCGGAGATTCATAATTGGTTGTGAAGCAAGTCAAATGTATATATCAGACTAGACATCCAAGGATGAGAGCTTATCACAATGAGCTATGGGACATGTTTCCTAATTTATTTTCGAAGCATGAAATTTCTCTTGTTTCTAGAGGAGAAAATGGAATAGTAGATTCTTTAGCCAGTATTTCTAGAGCTTTCAAAATTCCCATCTACCCAAACAAAAAATATGAAATTAATGTGACATAGACCCTCTATTCCTAACAATACCAAACATTAGCAAGTTTTCGAGGATGATCAATAAATCAAAAGATTCTTGGAGAGGATTGATGAGTTTATTAATAACCCAATTGACAAAGGTGATGATGAAGCAACATAGGAAAACCTTGAACAACAACTTTCTTAAATGCTATAGCTAGGCAGGATATCATACAACTAAACAACAATATAATTCCTAGAGGCCTAGTCCCTTTAGAAATTTCAAACAAGGCAGTAACTCTTCAAAGCAATTCATTGATTTCATTTAGGTTGGTGTTTATTATATACATGAGGGAGATACTGTTCATTTCATCTCCCGATGAATATTCATATTCTCTATTATTTATTTACATCATTTTCAGTTATTCACCCAATCCTGATGATTAGGTGTCAACATTCCCCCCCCCCCCCCCTTAATCTGAAGGGATGTTTGTGAGTCCAAGCATCGTTCTAAATCTTTCAAGCTTTTCTCTTCCAAATGCTTTGGTGCAGATCTCTGCAATTTGATCGTTCATGGAACAATTGTAGAGATGGATTGTTTTGGCCTCAACATGATGTTGAATCAGATGATATTTAGTATTGATGTGCTTCTTTCGGTCATGGAACTTTGGGTTCTTGGCAAACTTTATTGCAAAGGTATTGTCAATCGTGACTGGAGTTGATTGTACTTGTTTTACCTACAAATCTTCAAGAATTTTCCTGAGCCACACAATTTCTTTTGTTACCTCAGCTGCTGCCATGTATTCTGCTTCTGTTGTGGAATCTGCTGGAACTGATTGTTTGTGTGATCTCCAGGAGACAGCTCCTGATCCAAGACTCATAACATATCCTGAAGTAGATACCCCAATTTCTTTGTCTTCATCAAAGTCTGAATCAGAGTATTCAATCAAGTTGAAGTCGTCCACCTGTGTATAATTGATTCCAAAGTCTTGAGTTCCCTTCAAGTACCTTAGAACTCTTTTTGCAGCAGACCAATGTCCCTCACAAGGCTTTTGCATAAACCTGGAGAGGATTCCAACAGCAAACGAAATGTATGGTTTGGTAGTAGTTAGGTAGTTGAGACTTCCTACAAGCTGTCTATACTTTGTTGCATCCTCAAATTCTTTTCCTTCAATAGATGTGAGCTTTAATTTTTGTTCCATTGGAGTAGTAAGAGGATTGCATTATGTCATGCCAAACCTATTCAACAAATCTCCATTGTACTTCTTTTGATAAATAAATATGGACTTCGGATGTTGAGTTACTTCAATGCCAAGATAGTAATGAACATAGCCCAAATCAGTCATTTCAAAACTTTTCCCCAATTCCTTCTTTATGGATGCAATGTAGCTTTCATTGTTCCCTGTCATCAAAAGATCATCTACATATACCACAAGATATACAACTATTTTGCCAACTTTCTTGCAAATAAAAGTTGCATCATCAAGATCATAATGTTTGAAATTGAGTTTCAGAAGATGCTCAGTTAATTTTTCATACCAAGCTCGCGGTGCTAGTTTGAGGCCATACAAGGATTTCACAAGTTTGCATACTTTATGTTCATGTCCTTTCACAGCAAATCCTTCAGGCTAAGACATAAAAACATTCTCTTTTAGATCTCCATTCAAGAAAGCAGTTTTTACATCTATTTGATGGACTTTCCAACTGTTCTGCGCTGCTAGGGCAAAGAGTGCCCAGATGGTAGCCCATTTTGTTGTGGGGGAAAAAGTCTCCTCATAATTGACCCCTTCCTTCTGTGCAAAACCTTTTGCCACAAGCCTAGCTTTGTGCTTGTCAAGTGAGCCATCAGCTTTATACTTGTTCTTGTAGACCCACTTGCAGTCAATTGGTTTGGTTCCTAATGGGGGATCAACCAGCTTCCAAGTGCCATTCTTTATGAGGGCATCATGCTCCTTTTTCATTGCTTCTTTCCATTCATCATGAGAAGCGGCTTCTTTGAAGGAAGTTGGGTAGACAAATTCAATTCACAATCATAAGAAACATCCATATCAATGGGTGAATTAGAGTCATCTACATCACCTCCATTTTGTCGGTTTGAATTTCTAGTTCCTGTCTTTCCAACCTCATCAGGATGAATACTTTCAAGTGTCTTTATCAGCCACTTTGGAGGACCTTTCTCAGATGGTCCAGGCTGCACTATTGATTGAGTTGGGACTAAATCAAGATTGAGTCTCCCAATTCTATCAATCACATCACTTAAAGCATCATCCGTTGTTGGATTTTCATGCGGGGGAGAGAGTTCTTAAGAAGAAGATCACATGTTGATCTAGTATAGGAATCCCCCCTTCAAGATGTGGAATCTGATTATCAAATTCTTGAAATGATTTTGCATTTGCGAATCTATCCAAGTGATCAAGTTGCTGCTCAACAACATTGTCAGTTTTGGATGATTCAAAAAAAATTACATCACTAGATACAACAAACTTTTTATTGACTTCATCATAGAGACAATATGCTTTGGAGGTGTTGGAATACCCCAGGAAGATACAATTACGACTTCTTGCACCAAGTTTGTTTCTATGTACCTTTGGTATCAAGGCATAATAGGTGGAACCAAAGACCCTGAGATGCTTTACTGAAAGAACGTGCCCATACCACATTTCATATGGAGTCTTGTTTCTAATAGCATTAGATGGACATCTATTCTTTATATATGCAGCACATAGAACAACATCAGCGCAAAACATTATTTTTACATTTTTGAAGAAGAGCATGGAGCGTACCATATCTAAGATTGTCCTATTCATTCTTTCAGCTACACCATTCTGTTGGGGATTATAAGGCACAGTTGTTTGATGTTTGATACCATGTTGGCGAAAATAGTTTTCAAATTCATTTGATGTGTATTCTTTTCCATTATCAATGCAAATAGACCCAATATGAGATTGTGCATCATTTTCAATCCATTTATGAAAGTTCTCGAATGTTTGAAAAGCATCAGATTTGTTCTTCAATAAATAAACCCAACACATTCTGGTGTAGTCATCAATAAATGTCATCATATATTTATTTCCATTTGCAAAAGGAACAGGCATTGGACCACATAAATCTGAATGAATGAGTTCAAGTTTTCTATGTGCTCTTGAATGTGGAACATGAAAACACTGTTTGCTATGCTTTCCTAGAATGCAAGCATCACATTGCTTCAATTTCTTAGGAATTGAGGCAAACCAGCAACACCATTTTTCTTCAACAAGCAGAGGTTGTCATAGTTCAAATGTCCAAATCTAGCATGCCATAATAAAATTGATGGAAGTGTACCTTCTTCATAATGAGAATTTATGAGAAATGTTGTGCATGAGGAGAGGTACCTTGCAGCTTGAGAAGCTTTTCTTCTTATTCCCCTCATGACAAGTGAGTGGTCATATTCTTTTCTTACCTAAAGCTTGCCATCAAACATATGAATGGAGTGACCTTGCTAGCGGATGTGGACCAAGGACAGCAAGTTTCTCTTCAGCTATGGGAGATATAGAACATGATGCAAAAGAAAGTTTGGAAGACCAGGGAATTTAAGCCTGATTGTGCCAAGCCCTGATGGCTTGATTTTTTATTGGTCTGCAAAGTATACTTCTCCATCAACTTTGTTAGTAAATTCTTCAAAAAAATCTTTTCTATAAGTCATGTAGCAAGTTTCTCTTGAATCAAGCAACCAATCATTTTTCCAGGAAGCAAGTGAAGCATTAAATAAGTTTTCATTTACTCCGATATTACATTGTGCCACAACATAATGAGTGGATTCAGGTGCTTTACCTTTTTCTGTGTCATTAGTTTTACCTTTCTGTTGGTTTCTTTACTGCTCAATTTTGTCTCATGGTAACTTGCATGTAGAGGCATCATGTGATCCATTTCTTTTGCAGTGTATGCAGTGAAAATCTGTCTTTTCTCCTTAAGAGTGTCTGCCCCCCCCTGCCTCTCGAAATATCTTCCTCTTCCTCTTTGACCACCTCTTCCTCTGGAAGAATCTTGAGCAGGATTCTTTTCTTTATGAGCAAGGCACACAGCGTGTTCAGAAGATTCAAGGGTTATCTTCTTTCCAAAATCTTTCTCTCTTTCAGCAAATTTTTTCACAAGAGAGTCAAAGGTAATATCTTTAAGATTTCCATTTGCTTGCAATGACTCAAGATAATTGGAGTAAGTAGGATAAAGTGCCTTGAGAAAAGTAATAAGAGGAATATCCAATTCAACCTCAGTGGATTTGATATCATGCATTATAGATTTTACTTCGGATGCAAGAGCAAGAGGATCATTATTTTGCAATTCAAAAGTGAAGATTTTAATCATGAGTTGAACAACTTCAAGTGCAAAATGTGAGTCTAGAGTTCTTCCAGCATTTGTAAGGCTCCGAAAGCAGTTGAAAATGGCGAAATATGGCGACTCACCTCTTCACTTACAGATGATGCAATTAAGGAATAGGCTTTGTTGTTCTTATTTTCCCAAATGGCGAACTCTTTGTCTGAGGTAGGCTGTTCTGGCTCTTTGTCTTCGTCTCCACAACACACTCCTTTCCACAACTCATTGAAAATGAGGGTGTGTTTTATCATCTTGTAACACTCAGGATAGTTTTCCTTGCCAATGAGAACTATTCCCACAATGGATATGATTGAATGCATTGTAAAATCTGAGTGTTGTAAAAATACTTCTGCTAGCAAAAAATGTGCTTTTGTGGAGAAAACTTCTGCTACTAAAAAATTGATTCTGATATATGATACATGGAGACAGATGTATGCAGAATAATTTATCTTCAAAGCTATCTCAATCCAAATTCACAAAAAATATCAATGATATATGTGAAAAATTTATTTTCATCTTCATGGCATCTTTGCAATTATTGTCTATGTTGTCTACAGAAAACTACTGAGACTTGTATAAGCAGTTCCACAAATGAATCAACTATTATAGTAATTCACCAAATTAGTCAGTGTACAAAAGTCAATTGGAAGTCTTCAGCATAACCTTAACTTCTCCGAAATTTCTCCTATGCAAGTTAGCGTTGAAGATACCACAGCGTTAACCAACCAACAGCGTGATATATCAAGCCGAGGTATGGAGGAGGGTCGTATCGGAGCAGCACCACCACGTTCACCGTGGAGTAGATACAATGGGAGTGCGGTATAAGGAGGGCTCTGATGGCCTTCTTCAAGCATGGGGTTTTCCTTCATGTAGGAGTTATACACGCTATGTAGCAGTGGGAAGTATGACTATGGGAGTTATACACACTGTGTAGCGGTGGGAGGTATGACTGTGGAGTCGAGAAGCGTATGGAGGCCGAGGCCGAGGTGTGGCAGAATTCGACGTATTTAAAAGCCTTCGATGAATTTAAAAACGTACTAGCATAGAACTCAACGCATATTCTGCATACCAGTTAATGAAGTTTCAGTCTTCAACCATGGCTTGGATACTTCAGTCTCAAAATAGTTGCACACCGCCATTAACAGTCCTTCAACAGTTATACGCACCCTTCACTGCACACTAGCACAATTCCAACAATACCACCTGTTCACTGCACATGTCAGAGGATCGTGGGAGGTTACAAAAATTGGAAGAAAAAATGCAGGACAAACTGACAAATTTTTGAAGAAATAACATAAGGGAGTTACAATGGCAGGCTGCAATGCCAAAAATGGAGCTGGCTCTGATACCATGTCAGATCAGGCAGTAACTCCTCAAAACAATTCATTGATTTCATTTAGGTTGGTCTTTATTATATACATGAGGGAGAGACTGTTAATTTCATCTCCTGATGACTATTCATATTCTCTATTATTTATTTACATCATTTTTCAGTTATTCACCCAATCCTGATGATTAGGTGTCAACAAGAAAGACTTTTACTCAAATGATGTAGTTGTCAAGCCCAGAATTTTACCAAGTGATGGAGAGATGGAGAACTATAATTTAGGGACAGAGGATAATCCTAAAGCAGACAATGTCTCTAATTCTTTAAAAGAACAAAAACAACACTATGCAGAGTTTTTGAAAGAATATTCAAATGTGTTTTCCTAGAGGTATGAGGATCTGAAGGTTTATGATAAGACTGTCATTCAACACACCATTCCATTAAAGAAAATGAGAAGCCCTTCAAGCAGAAATTGAGAAGAATCAACCCCAAGCTACTGCCACTAATTGAAAAAGAGGTAAAAAGATTGTTTATTAATTCTTGACTAGCAAAACTATAAATTAAAGTTTCAAATCTGGTCTCATAAAACACAATATCTGAAAGGTTTCTTTCAAACTTAAATCCAAATAGAGTATGTTCAAATTTGATATCAAACTGTATAGCATCGACATATTCAACCTTTTACGTAATGAACACAACCTCCCTAAATGAACAGTATGTAGAAATTTCTGTTTTCCCACCCCGGTTTTCAGTTTCTCCTTATTTCTCCCATATAGTTAAATGCCCTTTCCCATAACCATACATTTAACAAGCTGGAAAAAATAAATTTGTTGAAAACACAAATTCTGGAAATTTTACAGAATGTTGGAAATTGCAGAAATAAAAATCAACAGTAATAAACAGCCATTAAAACACATTTAAACACTAAGATTTTTGGTCAATGTGACCCTGGAAAAACCCCCTACAACTCTTGGGGAAAACCAGTTCGAGAGCTCTTCTTTGACGCAGGCAGGAGCCTACAAATACCAGGATCTTAAACATCTGTTGCATATCAATCTACATCACAGCTTTTTCCCCAAATCAAATCCTCAATACTTGGCAAACTCACACTCTGCCATTATCTTGTGGAAACTATTTTCATTTTATGTTTTAACATAAGGACCCAACAATCATTACACAAGAAAACTTATCATCATTCAAATCACATCAAACATTCAATGCTTCCATAAGCAATCTTAATACTTCTCCTTCACATATGGATTGATTCAAGAATGCGCCCTTACTTTTCCTGTTCGACCAGAATTCAAAATGCCAAATAACACAATACGGTCACTCTTCTTCCAACATATGTCAAATCGATCCACATTCAGTTTTCTCAATAATATATGGTCTTCAGTTCTGAAATCAAATCTTTGATTTGGTAAAAATATACCTGTCCCCTTTAAAACTTTCCATCTTTGATTTATTAAACCCAACACATTTGTGTATTTATTTCCAGCTATGGTAAATTACAATATTCAGGTTCTGTTACATATCGAATGTCAACAACAACTGGGCTATACAATTAAGAACGCGCCTTAGATTCCAGATCTCAGCATTCGATTCATTATACTAATTCAAAAGACCATTAGTGGTAATAAACCATACCTGGGCTATGCAGCGTTAAGCCAATTGCATCAACTATCATATTGACTATAATTTTTTTTATGATTCCTTTTCCTAACTGCACCTTTTGAACTACTCTACGTTCTGGCTGCAATTCAACGACTTTGCCAGACTATACTTCTGAATTTCTCCAGCGTTACAATTCAACGACCTCTGCATCTTACTTTATTAAGAACATCATTCCGCAAATATATGATACTTCCCCTGCGTTATAACTTAACCATTCGATTGGGTTAAACCACTGCAATCTGTAAACAATCCAACTGTCCACTTCAATTCGGAGTTCCGCTCCTTTAGCATTCGATTGCCAACACCTCAACAGATCCAGCATCTCGCACTTCTGAACCAGATGAACCTTCGATTCATGTTCTTTTGCCTTCAATTTAATTCTGCAATCAAATTCGATCCCTTTTGATTGCCACCAGACTTAATTCTGTCCTACGGTTCTCAACTTAACACTGAAACAGAACCGATTTCCATTACGCCTATCTCTTCAAGACTGCTATTTGACTGTAATTACCCCAATATTCTGCCTTTAAAAAGGAACACCTTCCTCTCAATTGGAATCGATCTCAATACCATCGACTATCCAACACTTTGCATAAACAGATTTTGATTTTGGCTCAACAAATCCAGTGCTCTGTTCTAGCACGATTTCTTTTGTGTCCAGATTGGACCAATCTCTACACATCGATTTAGTTAGCGCTAAAAGAATCAATTCCAAAAAACCAGATTAAATTTCTTTCCTACAAACATGTCTTAACCCAATAGGAAATTATCAATTTGAATTGACATTTATTCAATTGCTGATATCGATATCGATTTTCAGAACTGGCATCGATTACTATGAATCGAACCCACTTAATTTAAACCCAACTCATAAAAAGCTTTTAATGAAGAAAGCATTCATCTTGTCCAAGACTGAAACGCATTTGAATTAGGGAGTTTCTCTCATAAATTACACAGCAATTTATTACTTGCATTTGAAGAGCATTCATCATAGTGCTTCTCTTATAAACCAGCAACATACACCAAATCGATTTTTCTTGAATCCCAATTCATTCATACAACATAAACTCAGGAATAAGGCGTAATCTTCAGAAAATTAAATTTTGTATTAATACATACAATACTTACATAACAATCTCCTTCCTTGGCCGGATTTCCAAATCATTGGCCCTTTTACAAACTGCCCGAAGGCTTCCAAGTAAAATCCCTGCTCTCTACTTACACTCTCTCTCTCTGATTTTCAATGCCTTTGAGGCTTGATAATTTATAATAATTTAGAATGATCTATTCTAAGTTCAATCCTTTCAACTTCTCAACAAAATCCTAAAATCACTCTTGAATGCCTAAGGATCCTCTTTCACCCATAATTAATGAAACTAATTTCTAAATTAATGTTTAGAAAAATCTCTCAATCCCTTTACATCCTCAACTGATTAAATTCTCTCATATTCTCAATTATTTACAATATTTAATTAAAAGTACTCAAATCATTCATAAAAATCTAGCTCCTCTAAAAACTTAAAAACCCCTGAGTTTTAATAAAATACAAAGTATTTTCTCTTTGCCTAATGCTCCTGCATCAGACTCCCAAGGTTGAAAATGATCATGATCTCCTGATCATGTGTTTTAATTCTTTGTCCTTGTCTTCCTGGATCCCACACTTTGTTCTGCAAGTCATAATCTGTTGTTGCTTGTTGCTTTTCTCCAGGTTTCCATATCTTGTTCTGTAGGGCTCCACTTGCTCTACTCTTGCAATCTTTCACTGTCATTCTCTTGTTGTCACTCCTTTTCTTTCTTTCAGCTATCTTTCCCTGGGATGTTTTTGTCATTAACCTCCTTATCAACTCAATTTCTCTGTCCAGTATGTCCTCTGTCTGCTGATTGTTTCCATCCCTTGATTGCTGAACTCTCATTCTTGCTTGTTCTTCACCCTTACTGCTGTTTTGCACATTTTTTGTTGCTGCTAATATAAATGTTGCGGCCTCCCAATCTTCCTTTCCCTCTGCAACATTCCTTTGCTCATCACCTGCAACTTCTTCCTGACTATCATTTATGACAACTGCTTTGTCATCCTCCTTCACCAATCTCTCTTTATCATCCTTCAGTAGATGTTCTTCCTCTTCTTCTTTCATTTGACTATCCACCTGTGCCAAATATGTTCTACCGTCTGCAACAACATCTTCAATCATAAGACAATCATTATAATAAAAAAAATAATGCCTTTGTACCTCTTTTCCCTTTAGCAACACTTTAGTATGTTGCGTTGATTTCTCTTCTTCTGTCAGCATATCAGTATGCTGATCCAAACTCAAAGAACTCTTGAGACTGTCAGCTAGTCTCCACTTCTCATCAGCTATTTCAATGATGTCTTCCAGCATTTTTCCACTGTAGTGAACTGATTCTTTTCGAGCCTCTGCTTCAAAACTTTCATCTTCTGGAAGGTACTCTTTCACATCTTTTTCAGCTTTAAAAGACTGTCTATCTTCTTCCAAACCTGCAATCACACACAAATCATTAGTTTTAAAATCACAAGACCTTACGGTCTTGTTTGATGCTTCAGTCATCAAATCTTCGGACTGCTTTGAATCATTCATATGATTCAACTCCTCTAGCTCTCCATCACTTTCAAAAAGTAATGGTCCACTCTCTGGGTAACATATCGAAACTTCAACATCTTCCTTTTGCTGTAACTCAACTGTTTCGAGCTTTTCTATCCTCTGTCTGGCATCAATAACCTGTTCAAGTTCCCTTAGTTCCTTTATCAACTGTATATTCACCTGATGATTCCACTTCTCTTGTAGTCTCTGCCACCTCGGCTTCTTTCTCATGACATAACCACGCTTCTGATCTTCCTCATTTCTTTGCAACATCTCCATTAACACCTCAAGCTGAACTGTTATCTCAGCCTTCTCCCTCTCATATTCCTTTTTGCTTAACTGTCTTTGTATGCCAATTTCCTTGGCATCCTTCTCCTTTTGTCTTCTGTTGTGGTTTATTTCAGAACCTCTGTTATGACTGTCACTAGTCATCATCCTTTCCATCTCTATGAGTTCCTTACTCACTTTTCTATGAGTTGCACTAAAGCCTCTTCAGCAGCAAGTCCTGTCCTGCCGCCACTTACCTCACCAAGCTCTCCTCACTCAGTCTTTTGGAAAGCAATTGGTTCTATCTCTAGAACCTCCTTTGAGCACTTCTCTTTGCTCTTCCCGGGCTTCAACTCATCTGCCTGTTCTAAGAACACAACTGTCTTCCTTATCCAATCTCTATTGGATTTCCTCAAGGTTCTGCCACCTCTATGTTTCACCTAGAAACTTTCACCAGCTTCCTTTATCTGTTAGAAATTGCCTTTTGGGAGTTGCAATAATATTTCAATGCAAAGACTACAATATACTATTCTTCAAAAACATATCATCTTACCTCCACAATCTCATCTGATCTTGTCCTTCCATTTACCTGCACTTTAGTCTCATCATTCCTGCAATTCTGTCCAGCAAATCTTTATGCTTCCTCTGCACAATTCACTGTCAATCAGATTTTAGAATCTGATTCTCTCTTCCAATCTTCTGGCTTGATCTGGCAAACTTCAGCTGTCAGCAACAATTCCTTCTTTGCTGCAACCATCAATTCTCAATCTGTTTCTTGTCAGTAAAACTCAAATCAAAATTAATCAAACACAATACCTGCACGATCCAAGTGAATTTTCATTCCCCAACATCGTTGTGGATTCTTTCTGTCTCTGCAATCTCTGCTTAATTCTGCTTTACTCGCCTCTAAGAACTTAACTGTTCTTCTCCATTCTCCCAGCTTCAGATTTTACCTGCATTCTGTTCACTTGTAATTGTATATGCTGCATATCAGATTTCAAATCTGATCTTCATCATTCATCACACAAAAATACGTTTCAGTTCAACAAACCTTCTTGCCCTTAATTCAGAAAATAAACATTTTCAATTCAACAGAGCCAAGCTCTGATACCAAAATTGACGCAGGCAGGAACCTGCAAATACCAAGATCTTAAACATCTGTTGCATATCAATCTACATCACAGCTTTTTCCCCAAATCAAATCCTCAATACTTGGCAAACTCACACTCTGCCATTATCTTGTGGAAACTATTTTCATTTTATGTTTTAACATAAGGACCCAACAATCATTACACAAGAAAACTTATCATCATTCAAATCACATCAAACATTCAATGCTTCCATAAGCAATCTTAATACTTCTCCTTCACATATGGCTTGATTCAAGAATGCGCCCTTACTTTTCCTGTTCGACCAGAATTCAAAATGCCAAATAACACAATACGGTCACTCTTCTTCCAACATATGGCAAATCGATCCACATTCAGTTTTCTCAATAATATATGGTCTTCAGTTCTGAAATCAAATCTTTGATTTGGTAAAAATATACTTGTCCCCTTTAAAACTTTCCATCTTTGATTTATTAAACCCAACACATTTGTGTATTTATTTCCAGCTATGGTAAATTACAATATTCAGGTTCTGTTACATATCGAATGTCAACAACAACTAGGCTATACAATTAAGAACGCGCCTTAGATTCCAGATCTCATTTTTCGATTCATTATATTAATTCAAAGACCATTAGTGGTAATAAACCATACCTGGGCTATGCAGCGTTAAGCCAATTGACTGTAATTTTTTTTATGATTCCTTTTCCTACTGCGCCTTTTGAACTACTCTACGTTCTGGCTGCAATTCAACGACTTTGCCAGACTATACTTCTGAATTTCTCCAGCGTTACAATTCAACGACCTCTGCATCTTACTTTATTCAGAACATCATTCCGGCAAATATATGATACTTCCTCTGCGTTATAACTTAACCATTCGATTGGGTTAAACCACTGCAATCTGTAAACATTCCAACTGTCCACTTCAATTCGGAGTTCCACTCCTTTAGCATTCGATTGCCAACGCCTCAACAGATCCAGCATCTCGCACTTCTGAATCAGATGAACCTTCGATTCATGTTCTTTTGCCTTCAATTTAATTCTGCAATCAAATTCGATCCCTTTTGATTGCCACCAGACTTAATTCCGTCCTACGGTTCTCAACTTAACACTGAAGCAGAACCGATTTCCATTACGCCTATCTCTTCAAGACTGCTATTTGACTGTAATTACCCCAATATTCTGCCTTTAAAAGGAACACCTTCCTCTCAATTGGAATCGATCTCAACACCATCGACTATCCAACACTTTGCATAAACAGATTTTGATTTTGGCTCAACAAATCCAGTGCTCTGTTCTAGCACGATTTCTTCTGCGTCCAGATTGGACCAATCTCTACACATCGATTTAGTTAGCACTAAAAGAATCAATTCCAGAAAACCAGATTAAATTTCTTTCCTTCAAACATGTCTTAACCCAATAGCAAATTATCAATTTGAATTGACATTTATTCAAAGGTAATTGCTGATATCGATATCGATTTTCAGAACTGGCATCGATTCCTGTGAATCGAACCCACTTAATTTAAACCCAACTCATAAAAATATTTTAATGCAAAAAGCATTCATCTTGTCCAAGACTGAAACGCATTTGAATTAGGGAGTTTCTCTCATAAATTACACAGCAATTTATTACTTGCATTTGAAGAGCATTCATCATAGTGCTTCTCTTATAAACCAGCAACATACACCAAATCGATTTTTCTTGAATCCCAATTCATTCATACAACATAAACTCAGGAATAAGGCGTAACCTTCAGAAAATTAAATTATGTATTAATACATACAATACTTACATAACAATCTCCTTCCTTGGCCAGATTTCCAAATCATTGGCCCTTTTACAAACTGCCCGAAGGCTTCCAAGTAAAAACCCTGCTCTCTACTTACACTCTCTCTCTCTGATTTTCAATGCCTTTGAGGCTTGATAATTTATAATAATTTAGAATGATCTATTCTAAGTTCAATCCTTTCAACTTCTCAACAAAATCCTAAAATCACTCTTGAATGCCTAAGGATCCTCTTTCACCCATAATTAATGAAACTAATTTCTAAATTAATATTTAGAAAAATCTCTCAATCCCTTTACATCCTCAACTGATTAAATTCTCTCATATTCTCAATTATTTACAATATTTAATTAAAAATACTCAAATCATTCATAAAAATCTAGCTCCTCTAAAAACATAAAAACCCCTGAGTTTTAATAAAATACAAAGTATTTTCTCTTTGCCTAATGCTCCTGCATCATTCTTTATTTCTGAAAATTGCCTTTTTACAGTGAGAAATATTCAGCAAAAAATCAGCAAGCAAACTTACAACTTATCTTTTTTCCCGTGCCTCACAGCAATTTGGAAATTACAGCAAACAGGACAGCAATAAATGTTGTACGGCCTCCTCGATTTTTGTGCCCACTTTCAGCATTAAATGCAGCTGTACGGATAGCATTAAATGCGGTGTACAACCTGCAATAAATGTGTTGTATGGCCCTCGTTTTGCGTGTAGAAAAACCAGCAAACTGCTCCTCGATTTTTGTGCAAACCACTCCTCGAAAATCGTGCCAAAATCTGCCTTTCACTTTGTGTTGAATCAGTTGTACAAATCTGCTCAACTGCTGCCTTGGAATGTGTGTCAAGCTGCTGTCTCCTTCTCCTCCCTGCTCAGAAATCTCTCTTGCTCTCTGGCTCTCCTTCTCCCAATCTGCTCATGAAAGAATGAATGACCTTTTCCTCCTTGTCCTCCTTTAATCTAACCCCAAGTGACTTTTGGGTGATCCAAGTGACTTTTGGGTGATCCCTAAATCCAATGGCTGAAATAGATTGAGATCTAAGGCTGAGATTAAACGCTCATTTAAATCTCACTTTTTATTTTTTAATTCACCCCACTTTAATAAAGACCCACTTAGTCATTTATTTCCAAAGTCACTTTTCCTTTCTAATTTTTCATTGACTTTATAAAATTGACTTTAAAATTAGACTTAGTAAAGTCACTTTTAAATTAGATTTAACTTTATAAAATTATAAAGTCAATTTAGGAGAAAAATTAAATTCTTTTGGACACTTTTCCCTAGGCCAACGATCAAAGCCTAAGGGAACCACCTGTCCTCCGGTACCAAATTTCAACACTCCCTCTTACCGAGGAAGGTGTTCCTCACCACACCCATCTTGTCTCTGAAGTAGACATGCTTGCCCCGTGGTAAGGCTTTGGTAAGAATATTTACAACCTGCTCATCAGTGGAAATATACTCAAACTTCACAGCTCCCTTCTGAACATAGTATCTGATGAAATGATATCTGATCCCGATATGCTTTGACCTGTCATGAAAAGCTGGATTCTCCATGAGTTTAATGCAACTCTGATTATCACAGTGAATCACTGAAGGTCTCAACGGCTGACCAAATAAGCCAAACAACATCTTTCACAGCCAGATAGCCTCACAACTAGCTAGATTGGCTGCCATATACTCTGCTTCCGCTGAACTCAATGCTACTGACTGCTGCTTCCGACTGAACCATGACACTACTGTTGAACCCAACCCAAAACAACACCCTGAAGTGCTCTTCCTATCAGAAGCACAATCTGCCCAATCAGAATCAGTGTATCCTGCCAATCTCACTCCATCTCCCTGCCTGTAGTCCAGACCATAATCCACTGTCCCCTGCAAGTACCGCAAAATGTGTTTTGCAGCCACCCAGTGAACCTTCCTAGGCTCACACATAAACTGACTCATCGTGTTGACTACAAAACAGATATCTGGTCTAGTGTTGACCAAATACATCAAGGAACCAATCAGCTGCCTGTACAATGTGGGATCCACCAACTCGGAATCCGAAGCATGAAGCTTCTTCCAGTTGGTGATCATCGGTGTCGACATGGGTCTAAAATCCTCCATGTGGAATCTGCTAAGGATGTCCACAATATACTTCCCCTGCCCCAAAAAGAAATGCCCCTCCTCCTGCCGCACCTCCAAGCCCAAAAGGTAATGCATCAAGCCGATGTCCTTCATCTCAAACTCCGTCGCAAGATCTCTCTTGCAGTGCTCTATGAGTCTCTCTGCACCTGTAATGACCAAGTCATCCACATACAGCACCAGAATGAGAGGCTCCTCACCAAACACAATAAAGTAAAGGTTTGGATCTGCCTCACTCTTTGTGAAACCCATCCCCTGCAAATATGTATCTATCCTGGAGTACCAAGCTCTGGGAGCTTGCTTCAGGCCATAAAGGGCTTTCTTTAGTCTGCACATATGGGACTCCTTCCCATGCACCTCAAAGCCCTATGGCTGCTCAATGTACACCTTCTCTTGTATGAAGCCATTGAGAAATGGGGTCTTCACATCCATCTGGTGGATCTTCCAACCATCTCTGCTGCTATCGATATAAAGGAGCGGATCGAAGTATATCGAGCCACAGGAGCAAAGGTCTCCTCATAATCAACTCCCTCTACCTGGGAGAACCCTCTAGCCATAAACCTTGCTTTGAATTTCTCAATGCTGCCATCTGCAGCATGCTTTACCTTGTAAATCCATCTGGAAGTAACCACGAATTTTCCCTCAGGCCTCGGCACCACCTCCCAAACATCATTCTTCATGATAGAAGAATACTCCTCCTGCATGGCCTCTCTCCAGACCTGTTGGCTAGCTGCCTCCTCATAGCTAGAAGGCTCAGAGTCAAGGATGTTGGTAACCATCGCCATATAGCTACAAAACCTCTCAGGTGGTCTACTCTCTCTGACCGGTGTCTTCGGCTCAGTAACAGATGTGGCATCTCTCAAGGTGTCCTGAAGCCACTTGGGCTTTCTCTTCCCTGAGCATGGTTCTCCCATAGGAGAATGAAAGTCCTCCTCCTCATCACCATCAGTAGCCTGAACTCCTGACTGTCTGTCTGTTGTCCTCCTGCCTACACCTGAACCTGTAGAAGCTAAGGTACTGTTTGAACTGTCCATCAGTGGACTCCCTAGTGAACTGTTTTGTGAACTGCTCTGCATGCTGCCCGGAGCACCACCCCTCTGGCTCGACGAGCCACTGCTCACTGAGGGACCTGACATCCTCATAGATGTACCTCTGGATCCTCATGATCCCTGCCCACTGGATCCCTGCGACTGACTCAACTGCTACTGAGAGTCTGGCTAATCCAAATACTCTAACTCCCGTGACCTCCTGAAGGCCCTAACAATGATAATGTGAGTCCAGCCCAGAACTGAGGGTGATACAAAAGTACAAAGTAAATGAAATTACAAACTCATAGATTGCTAGCTTGGCTCTACCTATGGTCTACATTATATACAGTCTCTTGGCCTTAGCCATACTTTGCTAATCACAGTCATTTCCCATTCAATCCTTTCGGCCGAACAGACTAGCAAACAACATTGCAAACCGGTTAATGGTTATAATAAACCACAAACTTTGCTAGTCGTAGACCATACTCTCGGTAAGTATCCCTGAATATATGCCACCAATATCCATCTTTAGATAGTTCAAAACTGAACTAGGAGACATGGATCAAAAACACCCGTGTGGAAGGATTCGAACTATCACGGAGATCACACAGAAACATCGTTGGCAGTGCAGGAATCTTCCTACACTAATCACGCTAAATAATGATTAACACTTAGTTCTTCAATTAATTTTAGGAAAGTTAAAAATAATTTACATCAGATACTAAAAGGCATGAAATCCATGTAAAGTAATTAATAAAGAACTTAATAAATCTTAATTTTTAAATACGAAGTATATGTAGGAATAGATTATTATCTTGGACTAGTGTAGGAATGAGAGGGTTGAATAGAGATAAAACAGAGTTTAAGGCTTATGAGAATAGGGTAAAAATAGAGAAATTTGGGACACCAACACCATGCAACTACTACTTTAAGTTATCCATGAATAACTAGTAGTTGATGTATTTATGGAGATAATATAAATAGATTATGGTTATGACTTCCCAATTGAAAGGAAGTAGGGAATCTCCTTTATGTTTGAGAGGGAGTAAGAAGTCTCCTTAATGTTAAAGGAGAAGGGATCTATTCCTTAATCAAGAGGGAATTAGGATCTCCTCTATGGTTGATAGGGAATGATGTTAGAAATAATATTCTCCACTTTTCATGCACTAGACTAGGACTAACAATTGTAAGTCTAAGTGAAGGTGCTAGGAAAGAGAATGGAGGAATGGAATATAAGAATATGAGATTGATACTCCTTGAGGATAAAGCAACCAATACAGGAAGTGAATTGACACTCTTTGAGGATTGGACAAGTATCCAAGTTAAGAGTGATCAAAGAAGACCAATATTCTTTGAGGATTGGGAATCCAAGGAAAGAATGGTCCTAAAAGGACATACCTAGTGAACATTCATATGGGGCATGTACCTTAATAGGTAGTGTGGTGTTTCACATAAATCCTCCTAGAATTATTCTCTAATATAAATAGATATTGTCAAGTTAAGGCCTCACTATGTTGATAGTGTTGGTTATGATGTCGATGCTTCAAGATCACTTATAAATCTAACTCTTCAGTTTGAGAATATCCTTGTATCGGTTTTACAATTATGAATACCTCCCTAGTTAAGAGGGCATGTTGGAAAATGTATCTAGTTTCTTTATTCATAATTTTAATTGCACTCAAGTCATTATGTATATCTTATGTTACAAGAAAAAGAAGAAAGAAAAATGTTATTTTCAAGCATGGGCATTATCCTCCATTTGAATGGTCTTCTAGGTCAAGCATGCATTTCATGCTCCTAGGGTTTTTCAAGTTGAGAAAATATTTATCTTGAGTCAAGATAGTTATTACCTTTTGTATAAGACCCTATTTGGAAATTTGTAACATGTAAAAGAATTTATTTTTGAGTCTAGATAGTCAAAATGACCTCCAAGACCAAGTCAACCCTAATTGTGAAAAGTCAGCCTAGGAGAGGCCTATTCAACGTCTTGAAAGTAGTATATAAAGGAGATGAATTTGAATCATTTGGATAGATAAGTTTTATCAGAAGTAAGTAAGAAGAAGCAAGAAGAAAAAATTTCAAGGAAGAAAGAGAAACTCAAAGAGAAGGAAGAAAATTTGATTTTGGGTTTGAATTCTCCCACATGTGAAAAATTAGGGTTTTTGATTTATTGCAGGTGGTAGAAAATTGTAGGTCCAATTTCAAGAGGCCGAGAATTACAGGGCCGAGTTGTAGGTCTGAAGTAGAGGGTCGAAAATTTGATTGGGACAGATTTGACTTTTGTTGACTTTGAAGATTTTAAATTTCTTAAGGAAGGATTTCTTGGAGGGTTGACTTGTTGCTTGGAGGAGGTGTTGAATTTGGTATTTGGGTCTTGTATTCCTCATTTTAATTGATTCTATAAGAAGACAAGAAGTGAATTTTTGGTTTTCCCCTGGGAGAGGTTTTTCCCTCGCTTAGAGCCTATGTTTTGTGTCCATTGTCTTTACGGTTTATGCTCTTTATAATTTTTTGATGAAGAGAATATAATAAAGAATAATAAGAAGCTAATTAAATATCACAAGGAATTATTCAGGATAAGGCAAAAAAAAAAAATTGTTTCTCTACTTGACTCCCCAACACTATTTTTCTAGATTCAACTTTCCTTATCTCACAATATTTAGTGTGAAATGTGACATTATAGCCTTGGTCACACATTCGGCCCACACTTAGGAGATTGTGATTCAGTCCATCCACATATAAGACATTTTGAACCTTGGTATTATCATATAAGCTGAAAAATCCTCTTCCTTTTATCCGAGCTAGTGTATTATTCCAAAATATGACAGATCCTCTTCTATCTTCCCTTATAAAGATAAGTTTACCTTCGTCCCTAGTCATGTGCTTTGAGAACCCAATGTGTACATACCATTTCCCTTCTTGATTATGGGCATATATTTCAAATCCACACACTTCATACTTCTGTGATCTTTATTTCCATCTCTTTGTGCTTACTTGATGTGAATATTTATTAGGGATCTTTTGGTTGAGGGGATTAAAGTTTTTTCTTCTACATTCACCATCCTGTGTCCAAAATTGTTACAATTAAATAATCAATCACATTCATGAGAGGAGAAAGTGTATTGTTCTTACCAACATAAGAATTATTAGGTCTATAATTTTGAAAACAACTAGATCTAAATCCCCCAGTTCTATTAAATGTGTTAGCTCTGTTATCTCTTGGAGGAAACCCGACTGCGGGAAAACCTCTAAGGTAACCTCGAACCTCTTTGAGGTTGAAAGCTATCCCTTCAACCTAGAGAGGGATCTCTCCCTAAAAACTCAACTACTCAAGGTCACTATACTAGAATGTTTTCAATTGACTTCTATGACCATAATTATTGAAAAATTACTAAAATTTGGTTGGGCTATGTGAAAGTTCCACCATTGGGCATGGAGTCTAACCCAATCATGTTTGATATAAACACAATTTCGATGAGAAAAACAAAAAAGAAGGGTAGCAGTAGTTACTTTCACACTTCAATGATTTAGAGGAATATGAAAGAATTTATTGTGAAGGTTAACTGAACAATTATTAATGCCTAAGAAATAAAGAAAAAGGAGCATAAAATATGAATCCCAATATCATACACTCAATTTTCAGACATGAGGAAATATAAAATAAATAAAAAAATAGACAGGGAATACAACACAAGAATTTATGTAAATTCTCATGAAGACTATTTTCATTAATGATCTTCTCAACAATAATTCCTGAATGAATGTTTTCCTCCCTAAATCTACGCTTTTCTTGTTCCTTTTGTGACCCATTTTTCCTGTAGGTTTATTAGATTTATTATGTTCCATGTCTATTTTCTTCATACACTCTACACATGGACCCTATGTGTAATTATTTCACACTCTAAGTGCCTCATTCATTACAGTGGTGAGCCCGCTCAGGTATGTTAGAGTGATGCACAAGTTCTTACCTCTCGTCTTACCGCCAAATGTCTGTAAGACTAAGGACACTTCTAAAAAAAAAGAAAAAAAGAAATTTAAAAGTTAACACAACCTAAGTGTTCTAATGATCACAGTGGTGAGACCGCTCAAGTATGTTAGAGCGATGTGCAGGTTCTTACCTCTCATCTTACTACCCAGCACCAATGCACTAGAAACACTATACTAACAAAACACACTTGTTGAATGTATCGTCAACTGCCATCCCCAGAAATGGTGCCAAAATATTGTATCAGTTTAATCATTGTTTAATTTTACTAAATCGCAAGAATGCAATTGTCAACCAGGGTAGGTCTATTTATTTCAAAGGTGTCTGCACTATCGGTGCCGATACATAATAGCTAGGTAAAGAAATGAAAGAAAATGTCGTTGAAAACAATTGTAGAACTTAATGCACTCGTGTAGAAATGAAAAATACAATCTACAGGAATGAAATTCACTCGTCACACTTCATGTTTTTCTTACAGAAGAGGCACGCCACACATCATTAGTAAAATTGTATCAGTTGATTAAATATTATAGTTCTAACCAACCCTATGTAACAACATATAATGAATCTAGAAACATAAGTGCACCAATAATACAATTCATACAACAACATTAATAAATTCACACTTAAAAGAAAGATAAACCAAACAACCAATTTACTACCACTGTAATCCATGCTAAAGAGGAGGGCCCTTCCTGCCTAGTAGGGTGCAGGGATGAAATGGAAACTAGTTAAAACTCAACATAAAAATCTGTATGAACATCACTAGAAGTGTTTTGTATTAAAAATGGTTGGAAAGTACAAGATCAAAATGTCAATTTTGTTCCTATGTTTCCGTTCCCTTTTCATGGAACCAATCCTTTTTATAAAGTTTACAAGCCCCAAAAATTAGGGAATAGATCAATCATGAGAATTTCATGATTTTCATGTTGATCGATATTAAGAGAAAAATAGAAAGCATTATAAATAGTTTTCCAATAAAAGACAAATTCAACTTACAACATCTTCACAATCATAACCGCTAAGATCCTTTGATCATCCGTAGATAATTCATTATTCTTGACAGCTATCTTTGAAGACAGCAACCACAGTGTTTGGCAGTTGCGGTGTAACAACAAATCAAGGTGTATCAACAAAAATTCGGACTGTAACAAATCCTCGAATTGTAACAGCAACAACTGCTCATCCCTAGTCCTTAGTTGTAGGCAACACCTGAAAGAAAAATAACCAAAAAAAATCTTCCACAATTAACTTAGTTAGCCATCTCAAAAAGATATCACTTCATTTGATATTTAACAAAATATGGAAAAATAATATGTTGAGAAAGGATTGCTCATATAACCAGGGAAAATGGTAATTGGGACATAAATTTCATAGGTTTGTAGAGAGAGAATGATTAAAGATGGGGAAAGAGGTGTCTAAGATATGCTTAAAAATGCACCCAACAACTTGGGCCATCTTGCACATCATAGTTCATCCAAATATATTCTAACATAACATTAGATGTAGTCATATTGTAGAAAGGATCATCAAAATCCTCCAATAAGAATCATCATTTAGGGAATATTTTTTAAAAGAAGAATTATGACCCTATTATATTCCATTTCGTGTGGAGTAAATGATCTTGAAGGATGAAGGAAAGATGATGGTCAAGTTGTGGCTTGAGAGGTAGAATTGAAGTCTTTCTCCTCTTAATAAAGGGAGGCTTATCTTTGATAAAGATGAGAAGCAATCCCATTCAAAGAAGAATGACTAGATGGTTATATGGAAGTAAAGATATGTATGTTTTTGAGTAATTGTTATCTATAAGGTAGAATTCATGTCTACAGGAATTGTGCAAAAAGAGTTGGTCGAAAATGTGCTCAAGAGGATTTCCTTATGGATTCTTGATGCTTGGAAAAATAATTTTGGCATGTTTGGGAATGGCTAAAGGTCAAGACTCTTCATGATATTGATCAACATCAAATATGGTCTTCTAAAGAAAGAAAAAGAGTTGATAATGACAAGTCCAAGGAAGGAGATATCATAGCTTGCTCCATGGACACTTTGATTAAAATCAAAAGCATGGAGAAGGACTTTTTTACAATATGGTGATGAACCATGAGGAATGATGTTGATCTTAAAAGAAACAAACTGAATAAATGATTTCTTGACAAAATGCCATCATGATAAGGTAATTATGACATTAATATTTGTGTATTGGTTTTTTAGTTGGTATACAATTTTTCTACCTCAAAGGGTATCAATTAAGACAAGTGTATCTACACCTACTTGTTTTTGGACTCAACCCAATAATGCATGGATTGAGTGAATGGATTTGATAATCCTTGGAAGATTATATGGTCAATATTTTCACATCATCTTAGGGTTAAAAGGTAGTTGCACAAGAATATAACCTGATGCTTATGATTCAATGACCATGAATATCACTTTCATGATTAAAGGGAGTTATTATTAGGTCTACTTCAATCGGCTCAATATAATGCCTTTGTTCATCATGACTAGGGGAAAGTGATATGAAAGGTTGATGGCTTGAACCCTCTCATAGTTTGGCTCCATTATATCCAGAAAGATAAAATATAAATATGATGAGATGCAAAGGGGAGGAGGAGCCATGTGTTGAGTGCAGGAATTGCACCTAATCAAACTCCTCAACACTTAATTGTCAAACCAAGGGTTTCGTAAACTTAGAGATGAAGCACTGGAAATACCAGAAGTGGTATGAACTTTTCTATTCCTAATCCTACTTCTCAAATGAAATGTTGCAGAATCAGACATAAAACAATCTTAAAGGCACTCAACACCAAAGCAATTCTAGTGCTGGAATGTAAAAGAATAATTTGCGAGGAAATCAAGTAAAGAAACTTTCACACAACTGGAAGAAATCTTAAATGTTGAAATAATATGTTTATCTTTAGTATAGATGTCTAACAGCTTAACAAGTGGGCCCTTGCAAAGATCTGTTTCCTAGTTGATCTTCCTTCTACACCAAGCAACCTATTCTTGTACTATTGCAATCTTCTAGCACTAGTGCAGGTACAATACTTATGTGAAAAAGTATATTTTACCTTCTTTACTAAAGACTTATGTCTTTGTGGAGGTTCTCTAAGACTAAAGGCTTACAGCATTCTGTTCCTATGACAAGAGACCAACTCTTGCACCGAGACAGAGCTTCCTTCACCAAAGTTTCCAATTTACTTTTGAAAGAATTAAAAGATGTGTTGAAAAGAATTGCAATTGCAAGCTAGATTCTGAGATAAATTACACGGGAAAAAGAATGCTTTAATTAACTGAACTTTACAATGAAATTAAACCTCATAAAGCAAAACAATTTAGAATAATCGAAGCAACAGTCAAAGTAATTTTCATGCATCAAACTAACTTTCAGAAATTCACTTATAACATTTCTATTCCTTTTTCTTAAGTCATAAAATGCAAGTGTAAAGTATGGTGTTTGTAATAGTGTCCTTCCTTAATTCATGTAAACATTCTTAGATCCTTCAAAAGTATAACTCTTAACATTAAGAATGATTACTTGAATTAACAATACCTTTGCTTGCAAGAATAAATGAAATTATAAGCAGGAAAAGGAACGTAACACTAGATGTGAAGTAAATGAATAAATCGGAGTGCAGGAAACTACATGCACCGGTACAGGAAGAATCTTCCTACAGGACCCGAGCGGAAGCAAACTAAGACAAAAATTGCAAGAAAAGAATTGCAAAGAAATTGCAAGGAAGTAATTGCAGGAAAGAAATTGCAAGAAAGAAATAAACTTAATTAAACTTCCAAACTAAGGATCCGTTCACACTTGAATATGAAATGAATTTAACTTATAACTTTTGAAATAAACATAAGAAGAAACCAAGCCACGCAACTGCAAATGAATAAATGTTTGCACAAACCTTTTAAATGGCGAAAGCACAAGGGTAAATGAGATGGGTTGGTTGGGCCCTAGACAACCAGCTCGTTTCCCATTTAGGAAACAAAACGGTTCAGCACTTATTCACGCATGAAATAAAAATTAGACACTGCGTGAAAAAAAATGGCGTGTTCCTTGTATTAAACTTGATCATCAAAAATACATGATAGTGCGAGTCCATCCTAGAACCGAGGGCGATACAAAGTTACAAAGTAAATGAAATTACAAACTCAGAGATTGCTAGCTCGGCTCTACCTACGGTCCACATTATATACAGTCTCTTGGCCTTAGCCATACTCTGCTAATTACAGTCATTTCCCATTCAAGCCTTTCGGCCGAACAGACTAACAAACAACATTGCAAAACCGACTAATGATTATAATAAAGAATGAACTTTGTTGGTCTTAGACCATATTCTCGGTAAGTATCCCTGAATATACGCCACCAATATCCATCTTCAGATAGTTCACAACCAAACTAGGAGACGTGGATCAAAAACACCCATGTGGAAGGATTCGAACTATCACGGAGATCACAAAGAAACATCGTTGGAGGTGCAGGAATCTGCTTGCACTGATCATGTTAAATAATGATTAACACTTAGTTCTTCTATTACTTTTAGGAAAGTTAAACATAAGTTACAAGAGATACTAAAAGGCATGAAAATTATGTAACGTAATTAATAAAGTACTTAATAAATCTTAATTGTGAGATACGAAGTATATGTAGGAATAGATTATTATCTTGGACTAGTGCAGGAATGAGAGGGTTGAATAAAGATAAAATAGAGGTTAAGGCTTATGGGAATAGGGTAAAAATAGAGAAATTTGGGACACCAACACCATGCAACTACTACTTTAAGTTATCCATGAATAACTAGTAGTTGATGTGTTTATGAAGATAATATAAAGAGATTGTGGTTATGACTTCCCAATTGAAAGGAAGTAAGGAATCTCCTTTATGTTTGAGAGGGAGTAAGAAGTCTCCTTAATGTTAAAGAAGAAGGGATCTATTCCTTAATCAAGAGGGAATGAGGGTCTCCTCTATGGTTGATAGGGAATGATGTTAGAAATAATATTCTCCACTTATCATGCACTAGATCAGGTTTAACAATTGTAAGTCTAAGTGAAGGCACTAGGAAAGAGAATGGAGGATTGGATAAGAATATGAGATTGATACTCCTTGAGGATAAAGCAACCAATACAAGAAGTGAATTGACACTCTTTGAGGATTGGACAAGTATCCAAGTCAAGAGTGATCAAAGAAGACCAATATTCTTTGAGGATTGGGAATCCAAGGAAAGAATAGTCCTAAATGGACATACCTAGTGAACATTCATATGTGGCATGTACCTTAACAGGTAGTGTGGTGTTTCACATAAATCCTCCTAGCATTATTCTCTAATATAAATAGATCTTGTCAAGTTAAGGCCTTACTATGTTGATAGTTTTGGTTATGATGTCGATGCTTCAAGATCGCTTATAAATCTGACTCTTCTTATGATAACTCTTCAGTTTGAGAATATCCTTGTATCGGTTTTACAATTATGAATACCTCCCTAGTTAAGAGGGTGTGTTGGAAAATGTATCTATTTTTTTTATTCATTATTTTAATTGTACTCAAGTCATTATGTATATCTTATGTTACAAGCAAAAGAAGAAAGAAAAATGTTATTTTCAAGCATGGGCATTATCCTCCATTTGAATGGTCCTCTAGGTCAAGCATGCATTTCATGCTCCTAGGGTTTTTCAAGTCAAGAAAACATTTATCTTGAGTCAAGAGAGTTATTATCTTTTGTATAAGACCCTATTGAGAAATTTGTAATATGTAAAATAATTTATTTTTTAGTCTAGATAGTCAAAATGACCTCCAAGACCAAGTCAACCCTAATTGTGAAAAGTCAGCCTAGGAGAGGCCTATTCAACCTCATGAAAGGAGTATATAAAAGAGATGAATTTTACTCATTTGGATAGATAAGTTTGATCTGAAGTAAGTAAGAAGAAGCAAGAAGAAAAAATGTCAACGAAGAAAGAGAAACTCAAAGAGAAGGAAGAAAATTTGATTTTGGGTTTGAATTCTCCCACATGTGTGAAATTAGGGTTTCTGATTTATTGCAGGAGGTAAAAAATTGTAGGTACAAGTTACAAGAGGCCGAGAATTACAGGGCTGAGTTGTAGGTCTGAAGTAGAGGGTCAAAAATTTGATTGGGTCAGATTTGACTTTAGTTGACTTTGAAGATTTTGACTTGTTTAAGGAAGGATTTCTTGGAGGGTTGACTTAGTGCTTGGAGGAGGTGTTTAATTTGGTCTTTGGGTCTTGTATTCCTCATTTGAATTGATTCTATAAGAAGATAAGAAGTGATTTTTTGGTTTTCCCCTTGGAGAGGTTTTTCCCTAGCTTGGAGCCTATATTTTGTGTCGATTGTCTTTATGGTTTATTCTCTTGATAATTTTTTGATGAAAATAATATAATAAAGAATAATAAGAAGCTAATTAAATATCACAAGGAATTATTAAGGATAAGGAGAATTGTTTTAATATTTTCCCTACTTGACTCTCCAACACTATTTTTCTAGATTCAACTTTCCTTATCTCACAATATTTAGTGTGAAATGTGACATCATATCCTTGGTCACACATTTGGCCCACTCTTAGGAGATTGTGATTCAGTCCATCCACATATAAGACATTCTGAACCTTTGCATTATCATATTAGTTGAAAAATCCTCTTCCTTTTATCCGATCAGGTGTATTGTTCCAAAATACGACACATCCTCTTCTATCTTCCCTTAGAAAGATAAATTTACCTTTGTCCCTAGTCATGTGCTTTGAGAACCCAATGTGTACATACCATTTCCCTTCTTGATTATGGGCATATATTTCAAATCCACACACTTTATACTTCTGTGATCTTTATTTCCATCTCTTTGTGCTTACTTGATGTGAATATTGCTTAGGGATCTGTTGGTTGAGGGGATTAAAGTATTTTCTTCTATATTCACCAGCTTGTGTCCAACATTGTTGCAATTAAATAATCAATCTTGTTCATGAGCAGAGAAAGTGTATTGTTCTTACCAACGTAAGAATTATTAGGTCTAGAATTTTGAAAACAACTGGATCTAAAGCCTCTAGTTCTATTAAATGTGTTAGCTCTGTTAACTCTTAGAGGAAACTCGACTACAGGAAAACCTCTAAGGTAACCTCGAACCTCTTTGAGGTTGAAAGCTGGCCCTTCGACCTAGAGAGGGATCTCTCCCTAAAAACTCAACTACTCAAGGTCACTATACTAGAATATTTTCAATTGACTTCTATGACCATATTTATCGAAAAATGACTAAAATTTGGTTGGGCTATGTGAAAGTTACACCATTGGGCATCGATTCTAACCCACTCATGTTTGATATAAACACAATTTCGATGAGAAAAGCACAAAAGAAGGGTAGCAGTAGTTCCTTTGACACTTCAATGATTTAGAGGAATATGAAAGAATTTAGTGTGAAGGTTAAGTGAACAATTATTAATGCCTAAGAAATAAAGAAAACGGAGCATAAAATATGAATCCCAATCTCATACACTCAGTTTTCAGACATGAGGAAATATAAAATAAAGAAAAAAACAGAAAAGGGAATACAAAAAAAGAATTTATGTAAATTCTCATGAAGACTATTTTCATTAATGATATTCTCAATAATACACAAGGATGTTATATCTCCAATAAATTCCAACCCTTTGTTCTTCTACAGTCTTCGCTTATATAAACAATACAATAACTGAAATAGTTTTGTAAATAAAAAATAATTACAGTAATCTAATAATAGAAGTATAAATCTCTTAGGTACATGCATATGAAACTTTCCAAACCTATATGCATCTAAATAGCATGATTTTTCTAGAGTCATGGCTGAAGATAAGGATCAACAAGTTGAATTTGGTAAGGTGGCATCCAAGTCAACAATTGTACATGATATTTTTCCTCGCGAAATCCTGAAAAATAGGGTCCAGCGATCCCTTCGAAAATATAAAAGCATGATAGATGTTAGAAAAAAGAGAGATTTTTTTTAAGTGGGCCTACTGTGGACAAAAACCTCTTTCGGTTTTGAAAAATAATTCTCATTAGTTTGGAAAGTGTGCCTAAAATTATTGTGTCGTAAAGGAAAAAACAAAGTTTTAACTCACCATTTTTACAAAAATGCATTGCTACTCTCATTTTCTCTGTATTTTCCTTCTTTTATTTTCAAACACACGATAACATTGATACTCTTGTTTTCAACACATTTTTGAATTTACTGAACTCACAAAAGCATTGATAGTCCAGTTATTAGAAAATACCAGATAATGTTGACACTCCCATTGTCAGCCAATACCCAATAACACTGACACTCCTGTTGTCAGCGTATTCCTCATAATAACTTTATGAACTCAAAAAAAATGTTGATAGTCCCATTATCAACATTTTTCTTGTTTATTACAAATATTTTGTTGACACTGTAATTGTCAACATTAAGAAAAAATTCAAACTTAAATAAATGTGATAACATGATCTACAATTAATATCATTATGCCAAAAGTTATAACATGAATAAGTATTTCCAATAGGTGCAGAACAATTTCAATGGTGGTATTCTAAATATCTACATAAATTTATTTATACAAGAAACAAGGTTTTTCTACCACCATATCATAGGTTTAGAAACCGCCATAAGAATAAATTTGATGGAAAAGTTTAAAATAGAGGCCCTCCCATGATTATGGCTCCAAGTGATTGGCATAAGAAGTATGAATATGTTGAATTGAAAGCTTGGCAGGATTTTCTTGATGGGGTTAATTCTATTGAAGAACCGGAATAAGTTGTAATTAAGATGCCAGAAGGGATGAAAAGGAAATTCATATTTTATCAACTCCCATATTGGAAGGATCTATTAATATATCACCTATTAAATCTTGTGCACATCTTAAAAAATGTCTGAGATTCAATATTTTGACATATAGCAGGCAAAGAAAAGGACACCTTGTCTTCGAGGAGAGATATTTCTCTTTCGCAATACCAAATTTGATAGAAAACATTTGTGGCCAAACAGGGAAAATGAAAAATATGCAGAAGCTCCATGGATTTTGTAAAAGAAAGAGCTATACCAACTAAAAAATGTCATACTTTCAATAAGGACACCAACTGGCTATGGGTCATCATTAGATAAATCTTTTATAGTTTATGGACATATCGTAGGATTTAAAACACATGATTTTCATAATTTTATGAAGGTATTTTATATCATAATTTAACATTTATTGGTAAAATTGATTAGGTACTAAATATATTCTAATATTATATTGTGTGACAAAAATAACTAATGATCTTTGATAAATGTGTTTGACAGCATATCATGCTTAGGGTGTCTTATCGTTGACTTGAGGGATGGCATAACTCAATTGTCAACATTTGCAAGGTATGTGGGATGGAATGTTCATGTGTGAGAGACATAGAGATATTGTATTGCATTTTAAATTTTTTCCTAAATTTTCAGAGTAATTTACTATTCTTATATTGGGTGGGTGACATCCAAGGAGATCCATGAATGTGAAGCGCCAAAATGGAAGAAGGAAATTGCAGAAATTGTATGTGTATTTGAGAAGGAGATCCCTACAAGTTTCATGGACCTACAAGTACATTTACATATACACTTAGTCGGTGGCATTGAATTGGAAAGTGTTGTATCAATAAGGTGGATGTTTTTATTTGAGAGGTATATGAAAACTCTAAAAAGATATGTCTGACAAAATGTACATCCATAGGCTTTCATGGTTGAAGGGTGTGTATTGAATGAAGAATTTTTCTTCCTATGTGAATTCCTTGGTAAGGATTTTTAAAATGGGCCACGCTTCTGGGATGAAGAATGGGCATCATATATTATTGATGGAGAAAAACCACAATCTAATGGTGTTGGAGTAGAAATTAGTTAGTAAATTCATGACAAGTGTGGTAATTGTTTTCCTTGCAATCATTAATTTTCTCTGTAACTTATTTGTAAAATTAACAACATGGACTTTGGAGTTTCAAAAAAACATGTTGAAATGTAATAGATGTAGATGAAAGTACTATATTGACAAGTTCATTATGTACCATATGGACTTTATGAACAAATGGATTGATTTGTATCATAAAAAGAGAGAATAAATGTTAGGACCAAGGAAACATTCTAAGAGATCTAACCCAAGGAATACCCCATTTCCTATTGATCTGCAAGGGGAATGGGCCAAAGATTACACACTAGAATTGGTTATTGAACAAACTCAAAATCAAATAGAAGATGGAGGTATAGATTCAAACATAATATCTACAGATATATGAAATAAACATGTCGGAATGGGCCAAAGATTGCACACTAGAATGGGTTATTGAACAAACTCAAATCAAATAGAAGATGGAGGTATAGATTCAAACATATATATATATATATATATATATATATATATGATTTCATTCAATATATATATATGATATATATATATATATATATATATGAATGAAATAAACATGATATATATATATATATATATATATATATATATATATATATATATATGAATGAAATAAACATGTCTAGAGGATTTGAAAGAAAGGTACAGTTGGAATTTTACAGAATTTTGTTTCCTTATAGTTTTGTCACTATTAATTATTTTAATATTCATCATTATATTTGTTTCAACCAAAATTAATAGTCTTTAACAGACAAGGAAATATCCAACAATGTGGGCATATGGTCAACATTGTCATGTAGAACATGTAAATATAAAGAGACGATCCTTTTATTGTGGCATCATGATTGACTTCAAGCAATCCAGTCAATCAAGCTCAAAAGATAAGAATATTATTGAAGGGAATCTACAATATGTTGGGAAAATATAAGAAATTATTGAGTTGGATTACTACTCTTTTAAATGTTGTATTTTTAAGTGTAGATGGGATGAATAATTTCAAAGGATACAAAGACATGATACCCATAGTGGATTTTTTTCTATAGATTTCTCAAAGTTTCCACTAGAGGATAAGAAGCCTTATGTTCTACCAATTCATTGTGAGCAGGGATTTCTTTAACTCAAAGAAGAAGCGGTAGTGATCAATAATATATTAATACATTGTTTATTGTGAATATATGCATTCATTTATTAATCAATAAAATTGTTATCACATACGTCTAATATATGTATGTGCTCGTTCATGCGCAAGTATTTTTATATGAAAATATGTTGGACCCAAAATGGATATTTTTCATACATTATTATCCAAGATTAAGGGATGTAATTGATTATGCACTAGAGGATACTGAGAAAAACAACGATGGTCAACAAAATGAGAGAGAGGGATTAAATAATATATAAGAAATTGACATCCATGATGATTTTGAAGATGGTTATGTTCAGGCACAATAAGACAACAATACAGAGTTAGATGATGTTATGGAAGACAACAATATGGATGGTCTACGGTCAGATTTAAATGATGATGAAGATGATGCAGGTCAAGATGAGGATGATGATAAAATTAACTACTTGAAATATCATATGAACAATGACAATGATACACTCGATGGCATTGTTGCAGATAATGATGTTAATGACCAAGACTTCTAAATTTTTAGAATTATTTGTAATCCATGTTTAAGAAATGATGATTCTTATGGCCTAAACTTTGAAATTCTTCAGTATTATTTATGTCAATACAAATTACCTATTGAAATATCATTAAAGTGCTCAGTATTTGGTATGAATTGTTGGCAGAAAAAATAGGATTACTTGAATGTTTCTTCCATCATTTTGTATCAACAGATATTGTGATGAAAACATAATATCAAAGATGAATTATAAATCCTTTGATTAAATTAAAACATTAAAGATAACACATCAAATGAAATATTGAAAGAAAGCAATCACTAAATAACACAAACTGGAAAATACCAACACATGAATCTTTGGTTTCAATTGCTCAAGTACTTCTGATCTTGATAAACTTTAATTAATTTCATAAGAATAAAAAAAGTATTTACATACACACAATAGTCTTTCTTTTTTCAAAATCCTAAAATTTTCCTCATCATGATGAGAGAAGTTATACATTTAAAAAATATTCAGTTCTACAACCTTTGGGAAGAACCCCAATATTATCAACAAAATAAGATAAATTTGAAATTTGTTGCAAAAATCTTGGGATTGTCTATGAGTCAAGATGAGTTTAAGTAGAATATTCCTCTAATGAAATCCATTTCTCGTTGAATAAAGTTATTCTCTTCTAGATGGTTGTCGATGTGAATGATGTTGATATCATCTCTCTATACATAGTATCCAAATCTGTGTGAAAAGCATAAGATATTGGTGGTAAATCATTGTTGACTCTTCTTGTTTGATTAAGAAGATTAAAATATTTTTCTAAAAGGTTGAAAATGTTTTGACCCATTAGATTAGAATAAGTATGATTGAATTGTGATGTGTCATTCCTCTTTTCTTGAAACTTGACTTGATACTCTTCATCTGGGATAAGCACTCCTTGGTCATTCTAGAAGATTGGTAGACCCTTCAAAAAAAGATCCTGGAAGATATCTTTAAAATTTGATACTTTGCCTAACATATAATTTGATTTTCTTATCACTTCCTTTATTAAGCCATCTTTCACAATATACTTTCTATCTTGAAAGATAAGGTCGGCCATGTCCTATATTCCTTAAAAAATCAATTTAGATTTGGTCCTTGTGTTAAGAAATATTACAACATTTATGGCTTTCATAGGTTTGTCTCCCAGATCCTTCTGAATAATGGAAGCGTGAGTCAAACAAGAATTTTCCAATTCTTATTAATCTTCAACCTATGCAAAATAATCCTTCAATATTTTAAGCTCCAAAGAAAGATGGTTCCAAATAACATATTTGGTATCAATCAAATTGAGGTTCATTGAATTTAATTGTGCCTTTAATTATTTCTATTTAGCCAGAGCTTCCTTATGGGCCTTTGTTTTTAGTTCATTATCTTGCTCTAATTTAGTCAACTCCTCTTTTAACTGTATGCACTCCATATCTTTAATTGTCAAGTTCTCTAATTATTTGGATAATTCAATATCAAGATCAACCCCTTGTTGGCATTATGGCTAATGAGTTGTCCTTGATGGCAACCTACTTGATAAATATGTCCTTGATGTCAACACATTGATAATATGATGACTGTGGAACTAATGCAGATAGCAGAAATACTGGTACAGATGTTACAAAGGATATAGATAGAGAAATGGAAGTTTAGTTACAGATGGATGAAAAGTGTAAATATTGAAAAGTATACGTGGTTCCTATGAAGACAGGTCGAGTACATACACATGTCTTGTGAGAAAAAATTGTGTACATACTCTGAACCATGGAAATCTGGATACCAGGGGCCATTACCATGGTATTTTTCCATAGTAATTGGGGTGGAAACATTTACTTGATCTCGTCAACAAATACTAACAACATTACCAAAGGACTTACCTAAGGTATTGGATAAGGCAAAAGCTATATAAGCATATGGAGATCAAGGTGTTATGTGTGCAAGTAATGGATTATTTATGTGTGAGCTTATTTGGAACAAGTGTGCACTAAGAAGCAAGGAGAAGACTTAGATCCGAAATATATGAAGATATATTGATATATATGCTAGATTGATTTTCTTGTTGCAAATGTTTAAGTAGATAACAATGATAGATTTGTGGTTATGGTGATGTTTTGATCTGGATGTGTTTTTGGAAGTATGTATTTTTTATAGTGAAGGTTGCAGAATGCAGGGAAAATTTTAAGAACCCCCATAATTTATATGTATAATAAATGGGTGAATCCCCATGATACATAGGAAAAATGGAAGGTGATTTTATTAATAATTTAATATGTAAATATATTTTTTTTGGCAAATCTCTCACCAAATTATATTATCTTGTAAAATTACAGTGAATCACTAGTACAAAATGGCGAATCACTAGTACAAAATGGTGAATCACTAAGAAATCCAAGGGTTGTTGCAGTCACTTGGCACCAAGAGGGTATTCAAGAAGAAACTGTAAAAGAACTTGAAAACATTTCTGGTGAATTAGACGAGCTTGACTAGTTACCATCAAGCGCACCACTCTAGTGACTAAATCATACAGATATGGAACTAGAAATTGTCGCTTAACAATTGATAGGCCGAAGTAAAGTAAGTTTTTGTTTTTATTTAACAAAGTTAGTTACAATAATCAGGCTATAATCACTTATAACTTCAAAATGTAGTTTTTCATATTGAAAAGTTGAGAACCATGAGTGTTTATTTATTATGAGGTCGTAGGAGGTCAGCACAATGCATTATAATTTATTATATGATTATTACTCAGAGATCAATCTACACTATGAAAGTGTCAATGGTGCATCCTGACGCATAAGATTTCATGGACTGATTCTCCTGCACAAACTGCATTAATACATATGAAAAAGTAGGAGCTCAATCAAGAAACTTCATAATTTTTCCTTTTTTGAAAAAATAAGTCGAATCCATTAAAATATAAAAAATAGATCGAAAAGGTATGTTAATTTGTGAAGATACGCTTCTATGGTTTACCTAAATAAGGCTTTGGGACAAGTCCAACTTCTTTTGTGATTTCATTCAACATGAATACAACTAGCATTTGCACCAAAAGGGTGCAAAGACACGTCAATAGAAGTGTAGATGAATTTAGAGTGATGTAGAGGTAGTGTTGTAGGAAACAAGGATGTGGACATGGAAGGCATGAGGAATCAGGAGGGAAGGGGAAGGAATTGGTAAAGTAGAGGGTTGTGTGTGGGAGATGGTTGTGTTATCGAAATCTGGCTAGTTGTCAAGGCGATCAAATTCCCTCATAGAAGCACCAAGGAGATAGAGATAGGCACAAACTAATAGGGAAGACAGTGAATTAAGCAGGTAAGTAAAGACTTAGAAATTAAATTTGTTGAAATAGTGAGATGAAAGTGGAAGAAAACATATGGAAATGTTGAAATGCACCATATCACATTGATTTTCTATGATTATGTCTTTGTTGAGGTTGGAGGGGGATGATTTTTGTTTTGGCTTCTTTATGTTAAAAAGATAGGATATATCAACACATGTGAAACACATTAAGAAACTGAAAAATGACATCGAAGATCAGTACACCATTGTTTACATGTCTAAAACATAATGCCTAGACAACTCTTTTCAAGCAATCTAGCCCTCCTAGGCTTTGATTATCCACTCAACACAAAAGTTGTCTTAAATAGAACTTGTTGAGAACACCCATATCATCCTAAGCTCTTGAGGTACAACATAAATTCAAGTCGATTCTATGAAATCCTTTTGCAATTCAAAACAAACACAAAGAAATGGCCTCAAAGATCCCACCAACGTCTCATAGGCACCTCAAGATGGCACTGAACCAGAAGAATAATAAACATGATTGATCATTAAATTTTTGGTACAAATATCAAATAATATTGATTTTAATCAACTTGTCAACTTTTTTTTTCTACTTTGTCAATCATCATAACCCATAAAACCCATAACTCCTTCAGCAAATCCTAGACAACAAAGAGATGTCAAAAAAGACTTGAATAGTGTGTCAAGTGGAATCAATGTACATCCTTTGTCATGTAAATTGGTATAGTAACTTGTTCCTATATTTCATATAGTTTCCATGTCCAAGAGCCACTATTTAGTTTTTTTGTCTTTTCTAAGAGAGGTGAAAACTTGGGAAGTCATGCGCCCTAAAGAACTCAAGTCTAGTTACCAACTATTTGTATACTAATTAGTAACATTCTATGTTAATGCAAAGGAAAATTCTTTCAAGCATGTTCCTTCCCTTTATTTATTTAAATGTTGAAATAATAATTTGAGTCTCCTAAAATTGTAAGGGAAAGGTATTCTACTATTTTTTATTTATGACCAAACTCTCTTGCAATGAAATTTTAAAATATCTTACCTTTATTTGCTTGTTGCCACTTGTCTCTGACTTTTGTACTAATGCATTGCCCTTGTTGGCTTCACCATCATACTATCTGCCTCTTAGTTTTTCTTGTAACATGTAGTCAAAATGTTTTCAAAGGACCAATGTCTAGTAGGAATGGTCAATGTTTCAAGAATATTTTCAAATGAATAAAGATAATCATTAAAGTCATTTGATGTGTAATTGGTTTTTCTTGTATTGTTTCATTAATTGTAGATAATTAATCATTGGCACACTTAACACCATAGGTGGCCACCGTTGATCTGCTATTCAGTATTTGTGACACATATAGCTTGATTATAGAGATGAGTATTATTGTTTTATTTGAATCTTCATATAAAAGTCATGATTTTTTTTCTTCACCATGCATATTCCATGTCCTACACTTAAGGCACTCGGTATGATGTCAGTTGTTGCAGATGGCATAGTGATCATAAATCCTTCCTAGTTTTCTCATATACTTCTTCTAACTTCTAAGAGTAATATTTCAATAGCCAGTTAAATGCAAAAGTTGTTGGAAAGTTTGAAAACTCCATTAGTGTGCAGATTTATTGTTAAACAAAAGGTCAGAAAAATCTTACTTATGTCACTAGTACTTGTGATGTTGTCAGACCTTATACAATCTTAATGCCATTTTTCTGGTAGAATGGGTTATTCTTTGACTTTGGATAGAATTTTTCCCTTATGGTGGAATTTAAACGCCTTCTCTTCGGAAAATCCATACCTCTTGTTGGCACCCTAGTTTTTTTCTGTCTTTCTATGACTAGAAAGATCAAAGTCTGTTGGACAAGTTTCTTCATGCTAGCCTACACTACTAGAGATTCCTTTCAAACTTTAGTTGTTACATGATCTCAATTATTTATTTCCACATACTTATCTCTAAAATAGGATCTCTTTGAGGTTCTCCAAGCTCATGGGTCTAATATCCATTTCAGAATTTTTCTTGAATCTTTATGAAAATTTAAACTAGCCTTTCATTCATGTGTTTTCTTGCAACAATCATTGATTCCTTTTTTAAACTATCAATATATAATATTTGAACTCGTGAAAGATTCCATCTCTGTCAATATCAGTCATTATGTCTTCCATGGACATAAAAATTTGAAATTCTGGTGCCCAATGTTATGCAAATCTGACAAGGAATTATTATTGGTGTTCTTCTGACTAACAGAGAAATATGATGGAGAAATGATCCACGCATTAAATTTGTTGCCATAAGATCAAGAAATTTGGTTTCAATTTCAAAAGTTAGAGAAGATAGTCCATGAACTTCAGATAATTGCATCCAAGTCCCCAACATTTCCATTTTTCATTCCATCATTCTCTGCCTCAACTAGCCCTATGGTTCCCATGGGACTTATACTCCTATCTGACTAGTTGTCACAACAACTTCACTTCCATTGTCATTTGCATTCCAGATCCCTACTGTTAGTTCAACTTCATCTCACACAACTATGGCAGCTAGATATGCCCCTCTTAACCTCCATTCTCCACTACATGATCTTCCTCTAAACCATGGATAACGCATTCTTTAGTTTGATGATACATTCCCCCTCACAACCCAACAACATTGATGCAAGAGCATCTGACCCCCCCTTAATCAAAAGAGGAATCCAAAGAGGAGAACGAGAGGACATGGACCATCGGAGAGAAACATGGGAAATTCTGCTTAAACAAAGCTAATTAGGTGGAATGGATAAAAGTCTCGAGGAGACTTATTAAATGTAGTCTGCCACATATGTAGAAAGATTAGGGGTTGTTAGAGGAAATCAAGGAGTGGATTTGATCAGATCCTTCCAATGATCTGATCCAATGTTTCCTTATATAAATTATGAGCCTGCATGTTTAATAGGGGACAGAGATATAGAGAGACAGATATAATTTGTGTAAGCCGAGTGAGCAAAATGTAATCAATAGGTAAATTGTTCCTAACGCTAAAATGCCTTAGATCTGTAACTATGCCATGCATAATATAAAGTGTGTTTTAAGTGCATATGTTGTGCGTTGTGTGTATATATGCGTTAATGGCTTGAAGTCCAGTGCTATTAGATTGTTGATCGACCATCAATCACTTAAAATATCAATGGCGATCCAATAATAAACCCAAGATGTCGGGTTTAACCCAGAGTATGGCAGAGAACCATGTTTTAACACATAAGTCCATCAATTTAAGCGAAAGCAAGCCAAAGAGGAATGGATGGGTCAATACACTGGATCTGTTGGATCTCAGAGATCAACGGTCCAGATCAAAATACAAAGGAACAAAGGAACCATCAGAATCATTCGATGGAAGAAATCGACGGTCATCGCATGTGAAAGAGCGCGGAAGTTAACCAAGAGGAAAGTGGTTTTGCAACAGTGAAAGTGGTATTTCAGGCAGCCTCAAAACCATAAGTGGTATTGAAGACTGGTCACTTGATATCATTAATCAATCAACACGTAGCAGTGAGGAGGAGAGAGGAAACTGTTTTTCGAGCGGCTAATCCTCGTGCAAATTGTGCCTCTGAAATCACTGTGAACCGTTAGATCTGTTGAGCGCAGATCGACAGTGGAGGATTGTCATTCTACTTGGTTAATCAAGCAAGCGACAACCGTCGGATCAAGTTCATATCGACAGTTAAGATTTAATCGGCAATCACGTTTCATCAAAGCCAAATGACAGTGGGGAGATGGAATAGCGATACGTCGATGGGCCAATCAGCGATTCGCCGATAGTCGTTGGATCGAGATGTAATGGATAGCGAAGATCGGAGATATAGAAGCACAGCGAGAAGGTGATGGCTTGGAGTGTAGACCCGCCAATATTTATAGATGCTGGTGTAATGTTTTTGAAGTCCGGCCTTAAGGGTTTCGGTGCTTGTTTCAGGTTTTTCTCGTGTATTCCTGTATTTCCGATAAAGTGTTGTGGTTCCGAAGTATAAAGGAAAATTGATTAAGTTGTATGGTCCCAGTTTTTAGAGGCTAAGGCCACAAATAATGCTTCTGATAAGGTTTTTGGGCCATAACCCACAGGCCTCAGGATCAAAATTTATAAATGAAAGGGGTTTTGGCTATACCCCAAAATCTCCTTTCATATTTTGGTATCAGAGTAGGGAAAGGATTTCCTGCAAGAAGGAAGAAGAGTGCAAGCAGAAAGAGAAGGAGGTATAGTTGTTTAAAGCTAGAGAGTTTGTGGTCTTTACTGTTGTGCAGATAGCGGCAGCGAAAAGTGAGAAGATTTGCAGCAACCTAGAGCAAGGTGTGCTCAATTGGTTCCAGAGGAGAGAACCAGAAGGATTCCAAAAGACTAAGCTCATAGGAGAAATCTTGGTGAGGTATCATGTAGCAGAGGAAGATTGTTACTCCAGAGTTTGGTTGCAGCTAACAGAAGATCATGAAGGCAATTCCACTAAGAAGTAGGCAGAATTGCTAAAGACAAGGAGAAGCATATGACCAGGAGGTCATAAATTTTTGTGCCTCGGGAGTCTGATGCAGGAGCATCTGACCCCCCTTAATTAAAAGAGGAATCCAAAGTGGAGAATGAGAGGATGTGGACCATCGGAGCGAAACAGGGGAAATTATTTTTAAACAAAATTATTTAGGTGGAATGGATAAAAGTCTTGAGGAGACTTATTAAATGTAATCTGCCACATATGTAGAAAGATTAGGGGTTGTTAGAGGAAATCAAGGAGTGGATTTGATCATATCCTTCTAGTGATCCGATCCAATGTTTCCTTATATATATTATGAGCCTGCATGTTCAATAGGGGACAGAGATATAGAGAGACAGATAGAATTTGTGTAAGCCGAGTGAGAAAAATGTAATCAATAGGGAAATTGTACCTAAGGCTGAAATGCCTTAGATCTGTAACTATGTCGTGTATAATATAAAGTGTGTTTAAGTGTTGATATTGTGTGTTGTGTGTATATATGAGTTGATGGCTTGAAGTCCAATGCTATTAGATTGTTGATCGACCATCGATCACTTAAAGGATCGATGGCAATCCAATAATAAACCCAAGATGTCGGGTTTAACCCATAGTATGGCAGAGAACCATGTTTTAACACAGAAGTCCATCAAATTAAGCGAAATCGAGCCAAAGAGGAATGGATGGGTCAATACACTGGATCCCTTGGATCTCAGAGATCAATAGTCTAGATCAAAATACAAAGGAACCATCAGAATCGTCTAATGGAAGAAATCGACGGTCATCGCAATGTGGAAGAGTGTGGAAGTTAACCAAGAGGAAAGTGGTTTTGCAACAGTGAAAGTGGTATTTCAGGCGACCTCAAAACCATCAGTGGTATTGAAGGCTAGTCACCCGATACCATTAATCAATCGACACATAGCAGCGAGGAGGAGAGAAGAAACCAATTTTCGGGCAGTTAATCCTCGTTCAAGTTGTGCCTCCGAAATCATTGTGAACCGTCAGATCCGTTGAGCGCAGATCGACGGTGGAGAATTGTCGTTCTGTTTGGTTGATCAAGCAAGCAACAATCGTTGGATCGAGTTTAGATCGACGGTAAAGATTTAATTGGAAATCACATTTCAGCAAGGCCAAATGACAACGGGGAGATGGAATAGCGACACGTCAATGGGTCGATCAGCGATTCACTGATAGTCGTTGGATCAGAGATGTAATGGACAGCGAAGATCAACCAATCGGAGATTGGAGATATAGAAGCACAGCGGGAAGGTGATGGCTTGGAGTGCGTACCCGCCGATATTTATAGATGTGGGTGTAATGTTTTTGAAGTCCGACCTTAAGCGTTTCGACGCCTGTTCCGGGTTTTCCCGTGTATTCCTGTATTTCGGATAAAGTGTTGTGGTTCCGAAGTATAAAGGAAAATCGATTAAGTTGTATGGTCCCGGTTTTTAAAGGCTAAGGCCATGAATAATTCTTCCGATAAGGTTTGTGGGCCATAAACACCAGGCCTTAGGATCAAAATTTATAAATGAAAGGGGTTTTGGCTATACCCCAAAATCTCCTTTCATCAAACATGTAGATAAGATGAATGATTTCATTGATCTAGAAGAGGTAGATCATGAAGATGTTAAGCTTATAATTTTTGCACAAAGTCTTTCATGGGAGGTTAAGAGATGGTTCAAATCTTTACTAGCAGCAAGCATTGCTTATTTTCAATAGTTTGAACAACTCTTCCTTACTAGGTGGGAGGTGAAGAAGAATCCCCTACAAATATTTCCTGAATATGAGAGTCTGAAAAAAAAAACCTTGAGGAGACAGTTTAGGAATTTACAACAAGGTTCAATAGGGTTTACAATTCAATCCCTGCTGAGATCAAGCCTCCCCCTGGTTTAGCCCTGTTGCACTATCCGTATGGTTTTGATGTTGAGCTAGCTTATCAATTCAGAGAGAGGAATCATGCGACCTTCGAGACGATGCAGAACAATGTTATAGGAGTGGAAGCAAATCTACTATCTAAAAAAGCAAAGATGAATACTAAGAGAAGAGTGGTATTTAAGGAGGAATCATCTTATTCATCGGATGTTAAATTTGGTGCTATGTTAAAGACAATGGAGAAATTGGTCGACAAGTTGGCCCCTTCTAGAAGTGAACCTCAACCTCAGGTGTGGAACGTGAATTTCACAAGACCTCAAGGCCTTGAAAATGTCAAAGAGAACAAAAAGGTCTTGAAGTTCAACAAGGTATTAGGCCTCCTTTTCCGGAAAGTTTTGTTGACGAAGGTTCAATTGAAGAAACAAATCAACACATAAGTTGTTTTGATGATAAGGAAACGCAAGTGCTTTCGACCAAGGAAGAGCATGATAATTATGTCGAGTCTTCAGGAGTGAAATACAACCTTCAAATGTGTGATTCAAAATTTTACCACCAAGTTTATAATAACATAGTGGTAGATTTTCAAAAGAAATATAATCTCAGAGGCTAAACTATTCCAGTTAGAACTCCATCACAGAAACCAATAGAAAGAGAACAAGAAGTTGAATCAAGAAAGGAGACACTTAAAAGACCAGAGGAGCCTAAAAATAATGTTCCAAAAAGGGAAAAGGAAGCCAAGAAAGATTCCAAAGAAGTGGAGAAGACGCAAAAATCGTTCAATTTGGAGAGTGAAATTGGTAAATTGAAAATTCCTATCCCTTTTTCTAAACTATTGAAAAATGAACAATATGGGAAACAATTTTTTTCAATAGTTAAAATTTCATAAAATGATTAGATAAATATCAATTCACAAGATCCTCTCAATTTGGATGATGATTCTCCCGAGTTTGTTTTTGATCCCCATGTAACTAGTGTGAATGATGATGCCCCTCCTTTTTATGTTAGTCTAAATGTTCATGACATGATCCTTCATAATGCCATGCTGGATTTTGGAGATCACAGAGTTTGATGCCCAAGTCAGTCATGGACAAACTGGGACCTAAGATTACTAGACCTTATAAACACTTGTTTTCATTTGATTCAAGAAAAGTAAAATTTTCAGGTTAATAAAGGATCTGGTGGTAACCTTGGCACAAATACTTGCAAAAAGCGTGATAATGGACATAGTTCTAGTAGATATTCCATCGAGATTTGGTATATTGTTGTCTGGGTTTTGGTTAGTGAAGCTAGGAGGAACACTACAAATGGATATTAAAAAATATAAAGGGGTATGAAACATGTTAATGAAAAAATGGATACCTACAATTTGGTGAACCAAAGATGTTATACAGAGAAGTCCAAATGGCTTATATGGTTAACAATCAAAATCAGTCAGACAAACATCCTATTTATGTAGTAGATACAAAGATTGGTTCCCAATTTTTCTTTAATGACTACTGTACTGATGCAGAAATACCATAACAAATTGAAGACAGTTTTCAAAAATAAGAAGTTCAGGGAACACCAGATGAAGGTATATGGAATTTACATTTTGATTGTTCTACTGTAGAGAAGGCTCCGTAGCAGGAATTTGGATCATTCCACTAAACCTCACTAGTCAACTACACTCTTACAAGTTATATTTTGACTGCACTAATAATATTGCAAAATACAAAGCTTTGATCATTAGGTTGAATTTGTTGAGAGAATAGAAAGCAAAGAGAGTTCGTGTTTTCGGAGATTCATAATTGGTTGTGAAGCAAGTTAAATGTATATATCAGACTAGACATCCAAGGATGAGAGCTTATCACAATGAGGTATGGGACATGTTTCCTAATTTATTTTCGAAGCATGAAATTTCTCTTGTTTCTAGAGGAGAAAATGGAATAGTAGATTCTTTAGCCAGTATTTCTAGAGCTTTCAAAATTCCCATTTACCCAAACAAAAAATATGAAATTAATGTGACATAGACCCTCTATTCCTAACAATACCAAACATTGGCAAGTTTTCGAGGATGATCAATAAATCTAAAGATTCTTGGAGAGGATTGATGAGTTTATTAATACCCCAATTGACAAAGGTGATGATGAAGCAACATAGGAAAACCTTGAACAACAACTTTCTTAAATGCTATAGCTAGGCAGGATATCATACAACTAAACAACAATATAATTCCTAGAGGCCTAGTCCCTTTAGAAATTTCAAACCAGGCAGTAACTCTTCAAAGCAATTCATTGATTTCATTTAGGTTGGTGTTTATTATATACATGAGGGAGAGACTGTTCATTTCATCTCCCGATGACTATTCATATTCTCTATTATTTATTTACATCATTTTCAGTTATTCACCCAATCCTGATGATTAGGTGTCAACATTCCCCCCCCCCCTTAATCTGAAGGGATGTTTGTGAGTCCAAGCATCGTTCTAAATCTTTCAAGCTTTTCTCTTCCAAATTCTTTGGTGCAGATCTCTGCAATTTGATCGTTCGTGGAACAATTGTAGAGATGGATTGTTTTGGCCTCAACATGATGTTGAATCAGATGATATTTAGTATTGATGTGCTTCGTTCGGTCATGGAACTTTGGGTTCTTGGCAAACTTTATTGCAAAGGTATTGTCAATCGTGACTGGAGTTGATTGTACTTGTTTTACCTGCAAATCTTCAAGAATTTTCCTGAGCCACACAATTTCTTTTGTTACCTCAGCTGCTGCCACGTATTCTGCTTCTATTGTGGAATCTGTTGGAACTGATTGTTTGTGTGATCTCCAGGAGACAACTCCTGATCCAAGACTCATAACATATCCTGAAGTAGATACCCCAATTTCTTTGTCTTCATCAAAGTCTGAATCAGAGTATTCAATCAAGCTGAAGTCGTCCACCTGTGTATAATTGATTCCAAAGTCTTGAGTTCCCTTCAAGTACCTTAGAACTCTTTTTGCAGCAGACCAATGTCCCTCACAAGGCTTTTGCATAAACCTGGAGAGGATTCCAACAGCAAACGAAATGTATGGTTTGGTAGTAGTTAGGTAGTTGAGACTTCCTACAAGCTGTCTATACTTTGTTGCATCCTCAAATTCTTTTCATTTAATAGATGTGAGCTTTAATTTTTGTTCCATTGGAGTAGTAAGAGGATTGCATTATGTCATGCCAAACCTATTCAACAAATCTCCATTGTACTTCTTTTGATAAATAAATATGGACTTCGGATGTTGAGTTACTTCAATGCCAAGATAGTAATGAACATAGCCCAAATCAGTCATTTCAAAACTTTTCCCCAATTCCTTCTTTATGGATGCAATGTAGCTTTCATTGTTCCCTGTCATCAAAATATCATCTACATATACCACAAGATATACAACTATTTTGCCAACTTTATTGCAAATAAAAGTTGCATCATCAAGATCATAATGTTTGAAATTGAGTTTCAGAAGATGCTCAGTTAATTTTTCATACCAAGCTCGCGGTGCTAGTTTGAGGCCATACAAGGATTTCATAAGTTTGCATACTTTATGTTCATGTCCTTTCACAGCAAATCCTTCAGGCTAAGACATAAAAACATTCTCTTTTAGATCTCCATTCAAGAAAGCAGTTTTTACATCTATTTGATGGACTTTCCAACTGTTCTGCGCTGCTAGGGCAAAGAGTGCCCGGATGGTAGCCCATTTTGTTGTGGGGGCAAAAGTCTCCTCATAATTGACCCCTTCCTTCTGTGCAAAACCTTTTGCCACAAGCCTAGCTTTGTGCTTGTCAAGTGAGCCATCAGCTTTATACTTGTTATTGTAGACCCACTTGCAGCCAATTGGTTTGGTTCCTAATGGAGGATCAACCAGCTTCCAAGTGCCATTCTTTATGAGGGCATCATGCTCCTTTTTCATTGCTTCTTTCCATTCATCATGAGAAGCGGCTTCTTTGAAGGAAGTTGGGTAGACAAATTCAATTCACAATCATAAGAAACATCCATATCAATAGGTGAATTAGATTTATCTACATCACCTCCATTTTGCCGGTTTGAATTTCTAGTTCCTGTCTTTCCAACCTCATCAGGATGAATACTTTCAAGTGTCTTTATCAGCCACTTTGGAGGACCTTTCTCAGATGGTCCAGGCTGCACTATTGATTGAGTTGGGACTGAATCAAGATTGAGTCTCCCAATTCTATCAATCACATCACTTAAAGCATCATCCGTTGTTGGATTTTCATGCGGGGGAGAGAGTTCTTAAGAAGAAGATCACATGTTGATCTAGTATAGGAATCCCCCCTTCAAGATGTGGAATCTGATTATCAAATTCTTGAAATGATTTTGCATTTGCGAATCTATCCAAGTGATCAATTTGCCGCTCAACAACATTGTCAGTTTTGGATGATTCAAAAAAAATTACATCACTAGATACAACAAACTTTTTATTGACTTCATCATAGAGACAGTATGCTTTGGAGGTGTTGGAATACCCCAGGAAGATACACTTACGACTTCTTGCACCAAGTTTGTTTCTATGTACCTTTGGTATCAAGGCATAATAGGTGGAACCAAAGACCCTGAGATGCTTTACTGAAAGAACGTGCCCATACCACATTTCATATGGAGTCTTGTTTCTAATAGCATTAGATGGACATCTATTCTTTATATATGCAGCACATAGAACAACATCAGCGCAAAACATTATTTTTACATTTTTGAAGAAGAGCATGGAGCGTACCATATCTAAGATTGTCCTATTCATTCTTTCAGCTACACCATTCTGTTGGGGATTATAAGGCACATTTGTTTGATGTTTGATACCATGTTGGCGAAAATAGTTTTCAAATTCATTTGATGTGTATTCTTTTCCATTATCAATGCAAATAGACCCAATATGAGATTGCGCATCATTTTCAATCCATTTATGAAAGTTCTCGAATGTTTGAAAAGCATCAGATTTGTTCTTCAATAAATAAACCCAACACATTCTGGTGTAGTCATCAATAAATGTCATCATATATTTATTTCCATTTGCAAAAGGAACAGGCATTGGACCACATAAATCTGAATGAATGAGTTCAAGTTTTCTATGTGCTCTTGAATGTGGAACATGAAAACATTGTTTGCTATGCTTTCCTAGAATGCAAGCATCACATTGCTTCAATTTCTTAGGAATTGAGGCAAACCAGCAACACCATTTTTCTTCAACAAGCAGAGGTTGTCATAGTTCAAATGTCAAAATCTAGCATGCCATAATAAAATTGATGGAAGTGTACCTTCTTCATAATGAGAATTGTATGAGAAATGTTGTGCATGAGGACATGTACCTTGCAGCTTGAGAAGCTTTTCTTCTTTTTCCCCTCATGACAAGTGAGTGGTCAGATTCTTTTCTTACCTAAAGCTTGCCATCAAACATATGAATGGAGTGACCTTGCTAGCGGATGTGGACCAAGGACAGCAAGTTTCTCTTCAGCTATGGGAGATATAGAACATGATGCAAAAGAAAGTTTGGAAGACCAGGGAATTTAAGCCTGATTGTGCCAAGCCCTGATGGCTTGATTTTTTATTGGTCTGCAAAGTATACTTCTCCATCAACTTTGTTAGTAAATTCTTCAAAAAAATCTTTTCTATAAGTCATGTAGCAAGTTTCTCTTGAATCAAGCAACCAATCATTTTTCCAGGAAGCAAGTGAAGCATTAAATAAGTTTTCATTTACTCCGATATTACATTGTGCCACAACATAATGAGTGGATTCAGGTGCTCTACCTTTTTCTGTGTCATTAGTTTTACCTTTCTGTTGGTTTCTTTACTGCTCAATTTTGTCTCATGGTAACTTGCATGTAGAGGCATCATGTGATCCATTTCTTTTGCAGTGTATGCACTGAAAATCTGCCTTTTCTCCTTAAGAGTGTCTGCCCCCCCTGCCTCTCGAAATATCTTCCTCTTCCTCTTTGACCACCTCTTCCTCTGGAAGAATCTTGAGCAAGATTCTTTTCTTTATGAGCAAGGCACACAGCGTGTTCAGAAGATTCAAGGGTTATCTTCTTTCCAAAATCTTTCTCTCTTTCAGCAAATTTTTTCACAAGAGAGTCAAAGGTAATATCTTTAAGATTTCCATTTGCTTGCAATGACTCAAGATAATTGGAGTAAGTAGGATAAAGTGCCTTGAGAAAAGTAATAAGAGGAATATCCAATTCAACCTCAGTGGATTTGATATCATGCATTATAGATTTTACTTCGGATGCAAGAGCAAGAGGATCATTATTTTGCAATTCAAAAGTGAAGATTTTAATCATGAGTTGAACAACTTCAAGTGCAAAATGTGAGTCTAGAGTTCTTCCAGCATTTGTAAGGCTCCGAAAGCAGTTGAAAATGGCGAAATATGGCGACTCACCTCTTCACTTACAGATGATGCAATTAAGGAATAGGCTTTGTTGTTCTTATTTTCCCAAATGGCGAACTCTTTGTCTGAGGTAGGCTGTTCTGGCTCTTTGTCTTCGTCTCCACAACACACTCCTTTCCACAACTCATTGAAAATGAGGGTGTGTTTTATCATCTTGTAACACTCAGGATAGTTCTCCTTGCCATTGAGAACTATTCCCACAATGGATATGATTGAATGCATTGTAAAATCTGAGTGCTGTAAAAATACTTCTGCTAGCAAAAAATGTGCTTTTGTGGAGAAAACTTCTGCTACTAAAAAATTGATTCTGATATATGATACATGGAGACAGATGTATGCAGAATAATTTATCTTCAAAGCTATCTCAATCCAAATTCACAAAAAATATCAAGGATATATGTGAAAAAATTATTTTCATCTTCATGGCATCTTCGCAATTATTGTCTATGTTGTCTACAGAAAACTACTGAGACTTGTATAAGCAGTTCCACAAATGAATCAACTATTATAGTAATGCACCAAATTAGTCAGTCTACAAAAGTCAATTGGAAGTCTTCAGCATAACCTTAACTTCTTCGAAATTTCTCCTATGCAAGATAGCGTTCAAGATACCACAGCGTTAACCAACCAACAGCGTGATATATCAAGCCGAGGTATGGAGGAGGGTCGTATCGGAGCAGCACCACCACGTTCACCGTGGAGTAGATACAATGGGAGTGCGGTATAAGGAGGGCTCTGATGGCCTTCTTCAAGCATGGGGTTTTCCTTCATGTAGGAGTTATACACGCTATGTAGCAGTGGGAAGTATGACTATGGGAGTTATACACACTGTGTAGCGGTGGGAGGTATGACTGTGGAGTCGAGAAGCGTATGGAGGCCGAGGCCAAGGTGTGGCAAAATTCGACGTATTTAAAAGCCTTCGATGAATTTAAAAACGTACTAGCATAGAACTCAATGCATATTCTGCATACTAGTTAATGAAGTTTCAGTCTTCAACCATGGCTTGGATACTTCAGTCTCAAAACAGTTGCACACCGCCATTAACAGTCCTTCAACAGTTATACGCACCCTTCACTGCACACTAGCACAGTTCCAACAATACCACCTGTTCACTGCACCTTTTCACTGCTCCATAATCATTCACGTAGATATGGAGGCTAACAGCATGGAGAGAGCAGCGTATGGACTATGTCAGAGGATCGTGGGAGGTTACAAAAATTGGAAGAAAAAATGCAGGACAAACTGACAAATTTTTGAAGAAATAACATAAGGGAGTTACAATGGCAAGCTGCAATGCCAAAAATGGAGCTGGCTCTGATACCATGTCAGATCAGGCAGTAACTCCTCAAAACAATTCATTGATTTCATTTAGGTTGGTCTTTATTATATACATGAGGGAGAGACTGTTAATTTCATCTCCCGGTGACTATTCATATTCTCTATTATTTATTTACATCATTTTCAGTTATTCACCCAATCTTGATGATTAGGTGTCAACAAGAAAGACTTTTACTCAAATGATGTAGTTGTCAAGCCCAGAATTTTACCAAGTGATGGAGAGATGGAGAACTATAATTTAGGGACAGAGGATAATCCTAAAGCAGACAATGTCTCTAATTCTTTAAAAGAACAAAAACAACACTATGCAGAGTTGTTGAAAGAATATTCAAATGTGTTTTCCTAGAGGTATGAGGATCTGAAGATTTATGATAAGACTGTCATTCAACACACCATTCCATTAAAGAAAATGAGAAGCCCTTCAAGCAGAAATTGAGGAGAATCAACCCCAAGCTACTGCCACTAATTGAAAAAGAGGTTAAAAGATTGTTTATTAATTCTTGACTAGCAAAACTATAAATTAAAGTTTCAAATCTGGTCTCATAAAACACAATATCTGAAAGGTTTCTTTCAAACTTAAATCCAAATAGAGTATGTTCAAATTTGATATCAAACTGTATAGCATCGACATATTCAACCTTTTACGTAATGAACACAACCTCCCTAAATGAACAGTATGTAGAAATTTCTGTGTTCCCACCCCGGTTTTCAGTTTCTCCTTATTTCTCCCATATAGTTAAATGCCCTTTCCCATAACCATACATTTAACAAGCTGGAAAAAATAAATTTGTTGAAAACACAAATTCTGAAATTTTACAGAATGCTGGAAATTGCAGAAATAAAAATCAATAGTAATAAACAGCCATTAAAACACATTTAAACACTGAGATTTTTGGTCAATGTGACCCTGGAAAAACCCCCTACAACTCTTGGGGAAAACCAGTTCGAGAGCTCTTCTTTGACGCAGGCAGGAGCCTGCAAATACCAGGATCTTAAACATCTGTTGCATATCAATCTACATCACAGCTTTTTCCCCAAATCAAATCCTCAATACTTGGCAAACTCACACTCTGCCATTATCTTGTGGAAACTATTTTCATTTTATGTTTTAACATAAGGACCCAACAATCATTACACAAGAAAACTTATCATCATTCAAATCACATCAAACATTCAATGCTTCCATAAGCAATCTTAATACTTCTCCTTCACATATGGCTTGATTCAAGAATGCGCCCTTACTTTTCCTGTTCGACCAGAATTCAAAATGCCAAATAACACAATACGGTCACTCTTCTTCCAACATATGGCAAATCGATCCACATTCAGTTTTCTCAATAATATATGGTCTTCAGTTCTGAAATCAAATCTTTGATTTGGTAAAAATATACCTGTCCCCTTTAAAACTTTCCATCTTTGATTTATTAAACCCAACACATTTGTGTATTTATTTCCAGCTATGGTAAATTACAATATTCAGGTTCTGTTACATATCGAATGTCAACAACAACTGGGCTATACAATTAAGAACGCGCCTTAGATTCCAGATCTCAGCATTCGATTCATTATATTAATTCAAAGACCATTAGTGGTAATAAACCATACTTGGGCTATGCAGCGTTAAGCCAATTGCATCAACTATCATATTGGCTGTAATTTTTTTTATGATTCCTTTTCCTAACTGCACCTTTTGAACTACTCTACGTTCTGGCTGCAATTCAACGACTTTGCCAGACTATACTTCTGAATTTCTCCAGCGTTACAATTCAACGACCTCTGCATCTTACTTTATTCAGAACATCATTCCGGCAAATATATGATACTTCCCCTGCGTTATAACTTAACCATTCGATTGGGTTAAACCACTGCAATCTGTAAACATTCCAATTGTCCACTTCAATTCGGAGTTCCGCTCCTTTAGCATTCAATTGCCAACGCCTCAACAGATCCAGCATCTCGCACTTCTGAATCAGATGAACCTTCGATTCATGTTCTTTTGCCTTCAATTTAATTCTTCAATCAAATTCGATCCCTTTTGATTGCCACCAGACTTAATTCCGTCCTACGGTTCTCAACTTAACACTGAAACAGAACCGATTTCCATTACGCCTATCTCTTCAAGACTGCTATTTGACTGTAATTACCCCAATATTCTGCCTTTAAAAGGAACACCTTCCTCTCAATTGGAATCGATCTCAATACCATCGACTATCCAACACTTTGCATAAACAGATTTTGATTTTGGATCAACAAATCCAGTGCTCTGTTCTAGCACGATTTCTTCTGCGTCCAGATTGGACCAATCTCTACACATCGATTTAGTTAGCGCTAAAAGAATCAATTCCAGAAAACCAGATTAAATTTCTTTCCTTTAACCCAATAGCAAATTATCAATTTGAATTGACATTTATTCAAAGGTAATTGCTGATATCGATATCGATTTTCAGAACTGGCATCGATTCCTGTGAATCGAACCCACTTAATTTAAACCCAACTCATAAAAATCTTTTAGTGAAGAAAGCATTCATCTTGTCCAAGACTGAAACGCATTTGAATTAGGGATTTTCTCTCATAAATTACACAGCAATTTATTACTTGCATTTGAAGAGCATTCATCATAGTGCTTTTCTTATAAACCAGCACCATACACCAAATCGATTTTTCTTGAATCCCAATTCATTCATACAACATAAACTCAGGAATAAGGTGTAATCTTCAGAAAATTAAATTCTGTATTAATACATACAATACTTACATAACAATCTCCTTTCTTGGCCGGATTTCCAAATTATTGGCCCTTTTACAAACTGCCCGAAGGCTTCCAAGTAAAAACCCTGCTCTCTACTTACACTCTCTCTCTCTGATTTTCAATGCCTTTGAGGCTTGATAATTTATAATAATTTAGAATGATCTATTCTAAGTTCAATCCTTTCAACTTCTCAACAGAATCCTAAAATCACTCTTGAATGCCTAAGGATCCTCTTTCACCCATAATTAATGAAACTAATTTCTAAATTAATGTTTAGAAAAATCTCTCAATCCCTTTACATCCTCAACTGATTAAATTCTCTCATATTCTCAATTATTTACAATATTTAATTAAAAATACTCAAATCATTCATAAAAATCTAGCTCCTATAAAAACTTAAAAACCCCTGAGTTTTAATCTAGCTCCTTATCCAATCTCTATTGGATTTCCTCAAGGTTCTGCCACCTCTATGTTTCACCTAGAAACTTTCACCAGCTTCCTTTATCTGTTAGCAATTGCCTTTTGGGAGTTGCAATAATATTTCAATGCAAAGACTACAATATACTATTCTTCAAAAACATATCATCTTACCTCCACAATCTCATCTGATCTTGTCCTTCCATTTACCTGCACTTCAGTCTCATCATTCCTGCAATTCTGTCCAGCAAATCTTTATGCTTCCTCTGCACAATTCACTGTCAATCAGATTTTAGAATCTGATTCTCTCTTCCAATCTTCTGGCTTGATCTGGCAAACTTCAGCTGTCAGCAACAATTCCTTCTTTGCTGCAACCATCAATTCTCAATCTGTTTCTTGTCAGTAAAACTCAAATCAAAATTAATCAAACACAATACCTGCACGATCCAAGTGAATTTTCATTCCCCAACATCGCTGTGGATTCTTTCTGTCTCTGCAATCTCTGCTTAATTCTGCTTTACCCGCCTCTAAGAACTTAACTGTTCTTCTCCATTCTCCCAGCTTCAAATTTTACCTGCATTCTGTTCACTTGTAATTGTATATGTTGCAAATCAGATTTCAAATCTGATCTTCATCATTCATCACACAAATTTACGTTTCAGTTCAACAAACCTTCTTGCCCTTAATTCAGAAAATAAACATTTTCAATTCAACAGAGCCAAGCTCTAATACCAAAATTGACGCACGCAGGAGCCTGCAAATACCAGGATCTTAAACATCTGTTGCATATCAATCTACATCACAGCTTTTTCCCCAAATCAAATCCTCAATACTTGGCAAACTCACACTCTGCCATTATCTTGTGGAAACTATTTTCATTTTATGTTTTAACATAAGGACCCAACAATCATTACACAAGAAAACTTATCATCATTCAAATCACATCAAGCATTCAATGCTTCCATAAGCAATCTTAATACTTCTCCTTCACATATGGCTTGATTCAAGAATGCGCCCTTACTTTTCCTGTTCGACCAGAATTCAAAATGCCAAATAACACAATACGGTCACTCTTCTTCCAACATATGGAAAATCGATCCACATTCAGTTTTCTCAATAATATATGGTCTTCAGTTCTGAAATCAAATCTTTGATTTGGTAAAAATATACCTGTCCCCTTTAAAACTTTCCATCTTTGATTTATTAAACCCAACACATTTGTGTATTTATTTCCAGCTATGGTAAATTACAATATTCAGGTTCTGTTACATATCGAATGTCAACAACAACTGGGCTATACAATTAAGAACGCGCCTTAGATTCCAGATCTCAGCATTCGATTCATTATATTAATTCAAAATACCATTAGTGGTAATAAACCATACCTGGGCTATGCAGCGTTAAGCCAATTGCATCAACTATCATATTGACTGTAATTTTTTTTATGATTCCTTTTCCTAACTACGCCTTTTGAACTACTCTACGTTCTGGCTGCAATTCAAAGACTTTGCCAGACTATACTTCTGAATTTCTCCAGCGTTACAATTCAACGACCTCTGCATCTTACTTTATTCAGAACATCATTCCGGAAAATATATGATACTTCCCCTGCGTTATAACTTAACCATTCGATTGGGTTAAACCACTGCAATTTGTAAACATTCCAACTGTCCACTTCAATTCGGAGTTCCGCTCCTTTAGCATTCGATTGCCAACGCCTCAACAGATCCAGCATCTCGCACTTCTGAATCAGATGAACCTTCGATTCATGTTCTTTTGCCTTCAATTTAATTCTGCAATCAAATTCGATCCCTTTTGATTGCCACCAGACTTAATTCCGTCCTACGGTTCTCAACTTAACACTGAAGCAGAACCGATTTCCATTACGCCTATCTCTTCAAGACTGCTATTTGACTGTAATTACCCCAATATTCTGCCTTTAAAAGGAACACCTTCCTCTCAATTGGAATCGATCTCAACACCATCGACTATCCAACACTTTGCACAAACAGATTTTGATTTTGGCATAATCCAGTGCTCTGTTCTAGCACGATTTCTTCTGCGTCCAGATTGGACCAATCTCTACACATCGATTTAGTTAGCGCTAAAAGAATCAATTCCAGAAAACCAGATTAAATTTCTTTCCTTCAAACATGTCTTAACCCAATAGCAAATTATCAATTTGAATTGACATTTATTCAAAGGTAATTGCTGATATCGATATCGATTTTCAGAACTGGCATCGATTCCTGTGAATCGAACCCACTTAATTTAAACCCAACTCATAAAAATCTTTTAATGCAGAAAGCATTCATCTTGTCCAAGACTGAAACGCATTTGAATTAGGGAGTTTCTCTCATAAATTACACAGCAATTTATTACTTGCATTTGAAGAGCATTCATCACAGTGCTTCTCTTATAAACCAGCAACATACACCAAATCGATTTTTCTTGAATCCCAATTCATTCACAACATAAACTCAGGAATAAGGCGTAATCTTCAGAAAATTAAATTCTGTATTAATACATACAATACTTACATAACAATCTCCTTCCTTGGCCGGATTTCCAAATCATTGGCCCTTTTACAAACTGCCCGAAGGCTTCCAAGTAAAAACCCTGCTCTCTACTTACACTCTCTCTCTCTGATTTTCAATGCCTTTGAGGCTTGATAATTTATAATAATTTAGAATGATCTATTCTAAGTTCAATCCTTTCAACTTCTCAACAGAATCCTAAAATCACTCTTGAATGCCTAAGGATCCTCTTTCACCCATAATTAATGAAACTAATTTCTAAATTAATGTTTAGAAAAATCTCTCAATCCCTTTACATCCTCAACTGATTAAATCCTCTCATATTCTCAATTATTTACAATATTTAATTAAAAATACTCAAATCATTCATAAAAATCTAGCTCCTCTAAAAACTTAAAAACCCCTGAGTTTTAATAAAATACAAAGTATTTTCTCTTTGCCTAATGCTCCTGCATCATTCTTTATTTCTGAAAATTGCCTTTTTACAGTGAGAAATATTCAGCAAAAAATCAGCAAGCAAATTTACAACTTATCTTTTTTCCCGTGCCTCACAGCAATTTGGAAATTACAGCAAACAGGACAGCAATAAATGTTGTACGGCCTCCTCGATTTTCGTGCCCACTTTCAGCATTAAATGCAGCTGTACTGATAGCATTAAATGCAGTGTACAACCTGCAATAAATGCGTTGTATGGCCCTCGTTTTGCGTGCAGAAAAACCAGCAAACTGCTCCTCGATTTTTGTGCAAACCACTCCTCGAAAATCGTGCCAAAATCTGCCTTTCACTTTGTGTTGAATCAGTTGTACAAATCTGCTCAACTGCTGCCTTGGAATGTGTGCCGAGCTGTTGTCTCCTTCTCCTCCCTGCTCAGAAATCTCGCTTGCTCTCTTGCTCTCCTTCTCCCAGTCGGCTCATGAAAGAATGAATGACCTTTTCCTCCTTGTCCTCCTTTAATCTAACCCCAAGTGACTTTTGGGTGATCCAAGTGACTTTTGGGTGATCCCTAAATCCAATGGCTGAAATAGATTGAGATCTAAGGCTGAGATTAAACGCTCATTTAAATCTCACTTTTTATTTTTTAATTCACCCCACTTTAATAAAGACCCACTTAGTCATTTATTTCCAAAGTCACTTTTCCTTTCTAATTTTTCATTGACTTTATAAAATTCACTTTAAAATTAGACTTAGTAAAGTCACTTTTAAATTAGATTTAACTTTATAAAATTATAAAGTCAATTTAGGAGAAAAATTAAATTCTTTTGGACACTTTTCCCTAGGCCAACGATCAAAGCCTAAGGGAACCACCTGTCCTCTGGTACCAAATTTCAACACTCCCTCTTACCGAGGAAGATGTTCCTCACCACACCCATCTTGTCTCTGAAGTAGACATGCTTGCCCCCTGGTAAGGCTTTGGTAAGAATATTTGCAACCTGCTCATCAGTGGAAATATACTCAAACTTCACAGCTCCCTTCTGAACATAGTCTCTGATGAAATGATATCTGATCCCGATATGCTTTGACCTGTCATGAAAAACTGGATTCTCCGTGAGTTTAATGCAACTCTGATTATCACAGTAAATCACTGAAGGTCTCAACGGCTGACCAAATAAGCCAAACAACATCTTGCACAGCCAGATAGCCTCACAAATAGCTAGACTAGCTGCCATATACTCTGCTTCCGCTGAACTCAGTGCTACTGACTGCTGCTTCCGACTGAACCATGACACTACTGTTGAACCCAACCCAAAACAACACCCTGAAGTGCTCTTCCTATCAGAAGCACAACATGCCCAATCAGAATCAGTGTATCCTGCCAATCTCACTCCATCTCCCTGCCTGTAGTCCAGACCATAATCCACTGTCCCCTGCAAGTACCGCAAAATGTGTTTTGCAGCCACCCAGTGAACCTTCCTAGGCTCACACATAAACTGACTCATCGTGTTGATTGAAAACAGATATCTGGTCTAGTGTTGACCAAATACATCAAGGAACCAATCAGCTGCCTGTACAATGTGGGATCCACCAACTCGGAATCCGAAGCATGAAGCTTCTTCCAGTTGGTGATCATCGGTGTCGACATGGGTCTACAATCCTCCATGTGGAATCTGCTAAGGATGTCCACAATATACTTCCCCTGCCCCAGGAAGAAATGCCCCTCCTCCTGCTGCACCTCCAAGCCCAAAAGGTAATGCATCAAGCCGATGTCCTTCATCTCAAACTCCGTCGCAAGATCTCTCTTGCAGTGCTCTATAAGTCTCTCTGCACCTGTAATGACCAAGTCATCCACATACAGCACCAGAATGAGAGGCTCCTCACCAAACACAATAAAGTAAAGGTTCGGATCTGCCTCACTCTTTGTGAAACCCATCCCCTGCAAATATGTATCTATCCTGGAGTACCAAGCTCTGGGAGCTTGCTTCAGGCCATAAAGGGCCTTCTTTAGTCTGCACATATGGGACTCCTTCCCATGCACCTCAAAGCCCTGTGGCTGCTCAATGTACACCTTCTCTTGTATGAAGCCATTGAGAAATGCGGTCTTCACATCCATCTGGTGGATCTTCCAACCATCTCTGCTGCTATCGATATAAAGGAGCGGATCGAAGTATATCGAGCCACGGGAGCGAAGGTCTCCTCATAATCAACTCCCTCTACCTGGGAGAACCCTCTAGCCATAAACCTTGCTTTGAATTTCTCAATGCTGCCATCTGCAGCATGCTTTACCTTGTAAATCCATCTGGAAGTAACCACGAATTTTCCCTCATGCCTCAGCACCACCTCCCAAACATCATTCTTCATGATAGAAGAATACTCCTCTTGCATGGCCTCTCTCCAGACCTGCTGGCTAGCTGCCTCCTCATAGCTAGAAGGCTCAGAGTCAAGGATGTTTGTAACCATCGCCATATAGCTACAAAACCTCTCAGGTGGTCTACTCTCTCTGACCAGTGTCTTTGGCTCAGCAACAGATGTGGCATCTCTCAAGGTGTCCTGAAGCCACTTGGGCTTTCTCTTCCCTGAGCATGCTTCTCCCATAGGAGAATGAAAGTCCTCCTCCTCATCACCATCAGTAGCCTGAACTCCTGACTGTCTGTCTGTTGTCCTCCTGCCTGCACCTGAACCTGAAGAAGTTGAGGTACCGTGTGAACTGTCCATTAGTGGACTCCCTAGTGAACTGTTCTGTGAACTGCTCTGCATGCTGCCTGGAGCACCACCCCTCTAGCTCGACGAGCCACTGCTCACTGAGGGACCTGACATCCTCATAGATGTACCTCTGGATCCTCCTGATCCCTGCCCACTGGATCCCTGCAACTGACTCAACTGCTACTGAGAGTCTGGATAATCCAAATACTCTAACTCCCGTGACCTCCTGAAGGCCCTGTCCTCCTCGAACTTCACATCCCGTCTGACAACAACTCTCCTCTGTGTAGGAATGTAAATCCGAAAGGCCTTTGAGGTCTCATTGTAGCCCACAAAGATACCCTTCTCTGCGGTGGGCTCTAGTTTGTTCCTCTTCTCCTTGGGTATATAGGAGTATGTAATGCATCCAAAGACATGAAGATGACCAATATCAGGCTTCTTCCCAGAGAAAGCCTCCTCCGGAGTCATGTGCCCCAAGGCACGATGTGGACTCCTGTTCTGCAAGTAAACAGCTGTGTTGCAGGCCACTGCCCACAAGAACAATGGCAACCCCTGATCATGTAACATGGCTTTGGCAGCCCCTATGATGGATATGTTTTTCCTCTCTGCAACCCCGTTCTGCTGGGGGTTGTAAGGAACAGTGAACTCCCTCCTAATGCCTGCCTCCACACAATAGTCAACAAACTCTCCAAGGGTGTACTCTCCTCCATTGTCCGACCTCAGAGACTTGATCTTTCGACCTATCTGTGTCTCCACAAGAGCTCTGAACTCCTGAAACCGCTTGAAGACCTCACTCTTGGTCTTCAAAAAATAAATCCAGGTCCTCCTGGAGTGATCATCAATGAATAAAACATAGTACTCATATCCACTCAAGGAAACATGAGACATCCGACCGCTCACATCAGAATGAATCAAATCAAGTATCCCAGTCGCTCTACTGTCACTGCTGGGAAAAGGGGACTTGGCAAACTTGCCCATCGCACAACCTCTGCAAATATCAAAGTGATCAGTACTGAAATCTAGCACACCTGTAGTGATCTCCCGCAATGTCCTCAAGGGTCCATGATACAGATGTCCCATCCTGCGGTGCCAAATCTCACACAGCTCAGAACTGCTAGCTTTGCTGTCGGTACTACTACTCAATGACAAAAGGGGATGAAATGCAAACTTGTACACCTTTGCATGGCGTACACCTATCACTCTAGATGAATCAGTTGGAGTGCCCCTGGGATACATCAACACCTATCCTCCCCTGAACAGTACCTCATATTCTCTGACCTCCAAAGCTGAGACGGATATGAGGTTCTTCCTCATCCCTGGCACATAAAGAACATCTGACACTTTCAAGGGAGGTTTGGACTCCCTCTGAAATGTCAGTGTCCCCACCCCGACTGCTCTAACAACTCTGTCATCACCGAGTACTACCTCTATATCAGTGCCACTCTCTGAAAGCTCTGAGAAGTACTCACGGACTCCTGTCATGTGACGTGAAGGCCCATTGTCCACATACCAGATACCTGAAGATGCTCCGCTAATCAAGGGAAAAGCATGCTCCCTCTGAACCTGTGTGGCAGGTGATCCTGCACTAGAGGACTCACACGTAGTGAACGCAAACTCCCAGTCAAAACGACCTGCAAAGTCCTCAATCTCTGCTGAAGCTGCCACGTCCTGGTTCTTCCCCTTCTTCTTCTTCTTCTCCAGACACACAACTGCATAGTGTCACATCTTTTGACAATTCCAACACTTCACCTTGGAATAGTCCTTCTGTGTGTTCCCTTGTTTACCTTTACCTTTGTCTTTGCCCCCACCACTGCTTGTGGAAGCCTGCTTCTTCCCTTTTCCTTTCTTGCCTCCTGCCACCAGTGCTGCATCCTCATCCTGCTCAACTGGCTTGGCTGCCCCAAGCTAACCTTTCCTTATCTCTGTCTGAATGCAATCATCCCAAAACCTCTCCCATGTGGGAAGGGTCTCACGTGCACAAACCCCATCAGCAAAGTTCAACCATGAATGGGAGAGGCCATTCACTGCAATCCGCACCAACTCAGTTGGTGGAATGGCCTCTCCAATCGCTGCCAACTCATCTCTCACATTAGTAATCTTTGTGAGATATCCAGCTGCACTATCATTACCCATCTTAATGTTCTTCAGCTTCTCCTTCATGACCATCTTCCGGTTCTCATTGGTACTCTGGTAGAGATTGGACAATGTTGTCCACATCTCATGGGCATTGCTCTTTCCTCTCACATGAGGAATGCAATGGTCTTTGATTCCGTCTAGAATCAGCCTATTACCCTTGTTGTTCTTTTTATTATAAGCTGTCAACTGAGTAGTATCAGTAGGCACAACAACAGGGTTCTGTGTGGTATGCATCATGATATCCCAGACTTCTGCCTCCTCAAAGATACTCTGCATTCTCTCCTTCCAAACGCTGTAATTTGTATGTCCATCCAGCCTATCCTCCACCCTCAATCCCAATGACATCTTGTTGTCCTAAAACTGAAAAATAGCACTGTTGTAGTAAAGATAAAACTGTTGTTTATGAAAAAATCAGCTTGCTGGAATTTTCTAAGTGAAAAATCAGCAGCTGTAATTTTTCCTTTTGCTGTCCCAAACTGCCCTTCAGCACTCAAGCTCTGATACCATGTAGAAATTTCTGTTTTCCCACCCCGGTTTTCAGTTTCTCCTTATTTCTCCCATATAGTTAAATGCCCTTCCCCATAACCATACATTTAACAAGTTGGAAAAAATAAATTTGCTGAAAATACAAATTCTGGAAATTTTACAGAATGCTGGAAATTGCAAAAATAAAAATCAGCAGTAATAACAGCCATTAAAACACATTTAAACACTGAGATTTTTGGTCAATGTGACCCTGGAAAAACCCCCTACAACTCTTGGGGAAAACCAGTTCGAGAGCTCTTCTTTATTTCTGAAAATTGCCTTTTTACAGTGAGAAATATTCAGCAAAAAATCAGCAAGCAAATTTACAACTTATCTCTTTTCCCGTTCCTCACAGCAATCTGGAAATTACAGAAAACAGGACAGCAATAAATGTTGTACAGCCTCCTCGATTTTCGTGCCCACTTTCAGCATTAAATGCAGTTGTACGGGCAGCATTAAATGCATTGTACGGCCTACAATAAATGCACTGTACGGCCCTCGTTTTGCGTGCAGAAAACTAGCAAACTGCTCCTCGATTTTTGTGCAAACCACTCCTCGAAAATCGTGCCAAAATCTGTCTTTCACTGTGTGCTGAATCAGTGGTACAAATCTTCTCAACTGCTGCCTTGGAATGTGTGCCAAGCTGCTGTCTCCTTCTCCTCCCTGCTCAGAAATCTCTCTTGCTCTCTTGCTCTCCTTCTCCTAATCTACTCATGAAAGAATGAATGACATTTTCCTCATTTTCCTCCTTTAATCTAACCCCAAGTGACTTTTGGGTGATCCAAGTGACTTTTGGGTGATCCCTAAATCCAATGGCTGAAATAGATTGAGATCTAAGACTGAGATTAAATGCTCATTTAAATCTCACTTTTTATTTTTTAATTCACCCCACTTTAATAAAGACCCACTTAGTCATTTATTTCCAAAGTCACTTTTCCTTTCTAATTTTTCATTAACTTTATAAAAGTCACTTTAAAATTAGACTTAGTAACTTTATCACTTAAAGTCACTTTTAAATTAGATTTAACTTTATAAAATTGTAAAGTCACTTTAGGAGGAAAATTAAATTCTTTTGAACACTTTTCCCTAGGCCAAAGACCAAAGCCTAAGGGAACCACCTGTCCTCCGGTACCAAATTTCAACACAGTACTTGATTTTTCTAGAGATCTTCTTCTTCTTTTGAACAACCTCTCTGGATTCGATAAAATTTGTGGTGGAATAGGATCGGGGTTCCTCTATGTGTAAACTCCCTAATGAGCTAGAACTTCCCCAATAGAATCACCTTAAATTTCAAAGTGGAGTCGTCAGAGCAAAATCTTGCAACCAAAACAAATGTTTTAGATCCTTGTTTGCTCTCAGAGATCCAATTTAAGCAATTAAATCATTAGGGGGGAATACATGCTTCGTTCCTCGTCAACAGCACCAAAATTTTATCACTTAGAGAAAACCCTAGCTATGAGAAAAACTCTAATGAAACCTCTAATCGCTTTGGTATTGAAGTTGGCCCTTCAATCCAGACTACCCTAGGTCACAACGGTAGCAAATTTGTTTAAACTATGTCTAGGTTAATGTAAAGTTGTTGATGTTGGTTGGAATATGGAGAAAAAGTTAGACCATTGAGTGATGGAGTCTACTTTGGATTAATTTAAGATAACACTAAAACATCCAGCAAAGGCAAGGTAGCTAAGCAAATCTAAACCATTGATTTATTGTGATGAAAGGCAAAATATAAGAAAAACAGTGCACTGAGAAGGAGCATCAAATAGATGAATTCCAACACCAACTTTATAAAGAAAAGTGCAAACGATTAAATCTATGAATAGAGCATCACAATGAATGATTTATGTTTATTATCTCTCTTTTAACCATTAAAAAATGACACATCATGGCAAGAAGAAGCACATTAAACTAGAGAAAACATATTCATAATACTTATGTTAAAATTGGCAACTAGGGCCAAGCTCCATGTGGATCATCTTATTTATGGCAGGTGATATTTTTCTTGGATCCCTCTCATTGAGAGGTGTAGGATTGATCTAACGATCGTCCGATTCCGATAAGTATTCATGGAGTTATGAATTTATTTGTATTATAAGAAAATTCGTCAATGTCGGCTAGCAACCAAATAAACCCCACATGTGCTCAACGTTTTAGTATAAATAGAGGTGGCCTTCAAATCATTTCAACACACACTTGGGATCTCTTCCTCTCTCTACTTTTCTTTGGGTTTTAATAGGAGGAGAGATCCTAAGGGATAACATTGTCTTGATTGAGAGGGCAGAAAGCAGAAACTGTCGGAAAAGCCAGAACTGCCGGAACTGCCGGAAAAGCCGAAACTGTCGAAAAGACGGAACTGCTGAAAAAGCCAGAAAAGTCAAAACTGCCGGAAAAGCCAAAAAAGCTGGAACTACCGGAGAAGCCGGAACTGCCGGAGAAGCCGGAACTGCCGAAAAAGCCGGAACTACCGAAAAAGCTGGAACTGTCAAAACAACCGGAAAACCCGGAACTACCAAAAAAGCCGAAAACACCGGAAAAGCTGAAAAAAAGCTGAAAAAGCTGGAAAAGCCAGAAAAGCTAGAACTGCCGGAAAAACCCTGAAAATCCGAAAAAGCCGGAAAAGTCGAAACTGCCAGAAAAGCTGGAACTGTAGAAACTGCTGGAAAAGTCGGAACTGCTAGAAAAACCGAAACTACCAGAAAATCCGGAACTGTCGGAAAAGCCAGAACTGTCGGGAACAACTGGAACTGCCGAAACTGTCGGGAATAGCCGGAACTGCCAGAACTGTCGAGAACTGCTGGAACAGCCGGAGCATCTGTCTCCGAAGGAGAGCAACATGCAAGGGATATCTAACTAACATTGGGATAGTTGTATGGTACTTAGCAGAAAATACACCAAGCATGCAATGTTACAGCTAGCATGCAAGGGACAACTAGCATGCAACAACAAGCATGCTAGGGACAACAAGCAAGCAAGGTGCAGCCAACACATAGGTCAGGATGGCAACATGGTGCAGCAATGGCACATAATGCAGTACATTGATGGGTACAGTCATGATTAATGAAGCGTGATTAAATGCAGCATAGTGATGATGGGTGCAGCATGGTGCAGCGTGGTGAGGTGCAGCATGATGACGAAATGTGGCACAACGATAGGTGGAATCACCTTGGAGAATTAGTTGAAGCAGCATGTCTTCAACTGATCTCATGTATCATCTTCTTAGAGATGATCTATGCTCTTATTTAGATAAGTCAAAATTGTTGACTTATGTTGTAAACGTACGATCTCTCTCTCTCTCTCTGCTGAACTATTGAAGAACATATAAAAAGAATTGATCAAGGGTTTCCCCACATTGGGGTTTGTCCCTGGCTAGCACCACATCTTGTGTCCTCTTGTCTTGGCTTGTCTTCTACGATTTATATTTATGTTCTATCTGCAATTTACTTTAATTTTGATGTGATTGCTAATCTGGAAAAGATATTGAGCTAACTGTGAAAATTGAAATAAATTGCTCTAAATAGAACATACCTAAAATTAACATGGTATCAAAGGTGAGGTGAAGACAATGCCCAAGCAAGAGTGAAAGAGCAATCACTGAAGACAATTGGGAAAGGACAAAAGGATCAGTGAATTCCTCATCCTTCTTCAAATTCACCAAGGGTGAAGTCGAAGCAGAGAATATTATCAGAATGGCGCAGCAGAAGTTTCTAATGGCCTACCTAAAGATTACTTCATTGGAAAGTTCAGATATAAGGGTGGAAGGAAAAGCGAATGCCTTGGTTGCAATAAGTTCAGCCATTATGCGAAGGAGTGTCTGAATGGCAGAGACACATCTCTTGATGAAGATAACAATCATTCCAGGGACATCTTAAATGATCAAAGGAATGACAGGTAATGCAGGTCATCAAGAAAATGGTCGACTCTTCAAAGAAAGCAAGGAACCCCAGGTATGAAGAATCAAATGTTGTTTCTGGTAAGATAAAGAAGAATTATCTTATATTGGCCCTCTCCTTCAGATTCTTTGGGAATTTGGCTTATTGATTGTAGTGCTTCAAGGCACTTCATCGGATAGATGGGTGCACTCTCCAATTTGGTAGAGATGGAAACAATCGTGGGATTATACTTGGAGATGATGCCTCCTATCCCTGAAAGGGTGTAGGGAATGTTATCCTTCAATTGAATGAGGGTAACTCAATTCATTTACAGAATCTCTTTTATGTACTTGATCGCAAGAAGAACCTAGTGTCCATTTCAGCAATGGAAGTCAAAAGTTTCAGGGTGGCACTCATCAATGGAAAGATACGTGTTTGAAAATAGAATTTTCAAAGATGTTTTTGAGTTCAGGGTTGTATCAAGTTACAGGAAGTCCACTGGAGACCATTTCCATTGACACATAGCACCAAAGGTCTGTGAGTCAGATGGCGACAGGGATGCCTGAATTCAAAAAGAGCATGAAAGTACATGTCTGCGATGTACCAAAGGAAAATCTTACAAGGGGATCATTCCCCTCATGTAGCAGGTCCACAGGTTTGGAACAACTCGAGGGGTTTGAGATTGATGATCAGGAATCTCACGTATGCAGGTGGAAGAAAGCCCTCTATGGCTTGAAGCAAAACTCCCCAGGCGTAGTATGAGAGGATTGATAGCTGTCAGATGAAGCTGAGATTCACTAGGAGTGAAACCGATCCAAACCAGTGTTGCACGAAGCGCCCCCCCCCCCCAGTTCCAAGCCCCGAAGCATGTCCCGTACGGAAGCGCCTAGGAAGCTTGGCCGGAAGCACCGCTTCGGCTTTTTTAGCCGCTTCCTGGAAATTTGGAAGCGCTGTACGGAAGCGCCGCTTCCGAAGCACCGAAGCGCGCTTCGTATGACGCTTCGGGCGTCGGAAGCGTGGCGCTTCGGAGGAGGAAGCGTACGCTTCCCAGACGCTTCCCAAACGCTTCCGTATGCTTCCAGAAAAGCTTCCGGAAAAGCGTTTAGAAAATCATTTTTTTTCAATTTTTTTTTAAATTTTAGGTGAGTTTGCTTGTTGGGGGTGGGTCCACCTTGGGTTAGGGTGATGAATGAAGGCAAAAAAAATATAAATATAACAGATGTTCCCTCATGGTAATGTTAAATTCTTAAAGTAAAAGTGGCATTCTCCTTTATTTTTCATTTTCATCATTTTACTTAAATTTTTAACATTACCATGAAATGACTCAGGATGTTTGAGAGTGGTTCTAGCCTCATTGGACTTCATATGGAGAAAATAAAATTTCATATCCTATTCAAAATTCAGCAGACTTAACAGTTTTCAGGTATTCAGGATCAATGGGATTGTAGCATTTCATTAAATTATATCAAGTATGAAGGTATGCGATTAGCATTTAATCAAGAGCACCAAGCCCTATATGTACCCTGGTGTTGGTGGTGTTAATTGTTGAACTCCTTTGTCACGCGGCACGCCCTTAGAAAAAAAATACCTTTCAATCAAGTCAAAATCATCGATCAAACATGTTAAGCTTTTTCTACCATATTTTAAGTCTTGAATTAGGTAGTTTGATCAAAATTGGACAATGTTGACTAATATCCCTAGACAATCGAGGTAGAGGCAAAGGCTAGACAAAAGGAGAAGAATCTAGATTCTAGATCATTAATGTACAATGGATGTTATATCTATCTTGATTTATGCAAAAATATGCATGTTTTCATGTCTTCTACAATTAATTTGGTATTTGGGATGTTTGTTTTGAGTATAAATGCAAAAAAATATAAAATATATATATATATATAGCAGACGCTTCCGCGGACGCTTCGCTTCCTAGATTTTTGGAAAATGACGCTTCGGCGTCCCCGCTTCCAAAAAACGCTTCCGCTTCGTGCAACATTGATCCAAACCATTACCCAAAGGTTATGGATGATAGACCTCTCATACCGGCACCTTATGAGGACGACCTATTTCTGACAGGTGCAGACCCTCTCATTTACAAAAGTAAGAGGGAGTTGGATTCCGAATGTGGAATGATAAACTGTAGCCTGTGACTACCTCGAGGATCTTAACTTTCAGAAGTTATATGGTAGTGATGTCGGATCAGATTTGGGAAATGCCTCTACGTTTCATAAACTCATTTGTGTTGATGTTCTTGGTGAACTTCCGTCCGGACATATGTTTCACAGTTAGCGTGGTGAGCTCATATTTGGTTGACCCTCACTAGATTGGTGCCAAGAATCTTCTGAGATATCTTCGGGGCACAATCTCCCTTGGATTGAGATACACTGCTGGAAATATGAATCTGCATGACTATTCGAATGCTGACCGGGCAGGCAGTGTGGAGGAACATTAGAGCATTTCTCAGTGCTAGCTCTCTTTGAATTCTACTTCAATATCGTGGATGAGCAACAAGCAAAAGTCGATTGTTATAAGCACCGCCGAGACCAGATACATAGCTACGAGTATGATCTCGTGTGAAGCTGCATGGTTGCAGAAGCTATTAAGTGAGTTGTTTGTACACATGATGAATACCACTGTGATTCTCTGTGACAACCAGAGGGGGGATTCGATTATTGAGGAATCTCGTATTTGATGATTGCTCCAGCAAATAGACATCAAATACTGCCTTATCTAGGATATGGTAATTCAATGAGCGAGGAGGCTCCATCGCATTGAGACTGATGTACAGGTCGCAAACATTTTTTCAAAGCCTCAGGAAAAATCAAATATGTGATTTTCCCAAACGACTTGGAGTCGTTGAGAGACCTTTGTAAAAGGATTCTACATGTTGCATACATTGAGCTCTAGGAGCTCTGGGGGCTTGGGGTACTTCTTGGAGCGACATGTGACCACAGGGCGACTCACCATCCCCTAGTGGTGCACTATGTACATGGTAAGAGGTTCAACCTTTTCCCTGCGGTACCCCATGGCGACTGTGGAACAAGATGATTCGTTTTTCTGTGGGCCAGGATGATTCGTTCTCTGTGGCGACTGTGCAATAGGATGATTCGTTCTCCGTGGCGACTATGGAACAGGATGATTCGTTCTCCTGTGAGCCAGGATGATTCTTTCTTCATGGCCACTGTCGAACAAGATGATTCGTTCTCCTGTGGGCCAAGATGATTCGTTCTCCATAGCGACTGTGGAACAGGATGATTCGTTCTCCTGTGGCCCAGGATGATTCGTTCTTTGTGGTGACTGTGGAACAGGATGATTCATTCTCCCGTAGGCCAGGATGATTCATTCTCCATGGCGACTTTGGAACAGGATGATTTGTTTTCCTGTGGTCCAGGATGATTCGTTCTCCGTGGCATCCACTGATAAGATGATTCGTTCTCCTGTCGAGGCATCCTTACCCATGCAATCTGGGACTCATGGGAAGTACCTATCATCTGATCAATGAGTAGGGAAATGAGTGTTGGCATTATGAGACAAGGGTTGTCCTTGATGGCAAATCACACAGATGACAGATCATAGTGCAGCAGGTCAGTAGCAAGGAATTGATGATCAGACTACAAGAATGAAGAGAGAAAAGTATATACGCAGGTTCACTAATGCAAAGCCGCGTATACACGCGGGTTATACATTCCAAAGACGGGTATGCATATACACGCACTTTCACGCAAGGAAAAGCGCGTACATGTGGGAGAACTTATTTTTGGACCGTGATATTTAGTCCTTGGTACTTGAACCTATGGTTTTGGACCATGGTATCTCGTCAGAAGTGTTGATCCCAAGTATTGGGTCCATGGTATTGATTTGTTATGGTTTTGGACTATGGTATTGAGTAAGGCGTAAGACTATAAAAGGAGAAGAAGATCATTAGGCAAGGGGATGGAAAAAGTCTTGAATATCTGATGAAGAATGAGATCCAATATGCAGGTTATGGGTTTATGATGCATTACTTGATCTAAGCTAAGGAGGAATCTCAACAGTTGATGGAGAACAAGATCTAAGGATAGATCGGGATCTAATGGCTTGTAATGAATCATCTCTACACGGTTTGATCTTGTTTAGTCTAGATCTGTATACTGATGCATGTAATGTTTTGTAAAGGTTATGATTTGGGTATGACTGATGTCTGGAATAGCTGCAAAGCTCTGAGTTAATATTTGCAGATGTGTACGCGGGTTAGCTTTGGTAAAAGCGCGTATGTACGCGGGTTTGGTTCATCGTAGTAGCGTATACATTATGAAGTATGATATTTGAAGTTGCAGTTGGGTCTGATTGTTATTGCAGAGTTCTATTGTCTGCTCTGTGTTCTGGTGACTGTGTTGTTGATAGGGTTTTAGTGTTTCAGTGATTCAGAGATTGATGATGCTAGTATTGATTGATTTTGTGCTTCAATGATATTGATGGGTCCAGTATGAAAATTGGATGAAACGTGGCCTTCAGATTATTGTGTTGTGCTTCAAGAGTATCCAGTCTGAAAATGTATGAAACGTGGTACCTGGAGGAAGAAAGAGAAGGTGGTAGCCTTCTGTAGGTCGGCACCTACGTACTAGTACATCAGCTAGTACAAGAGCAAAGGGGGTGGTAGCTCCCTTCCAGTAGCAGCTGGAGAACGAGTAAAGGTTGGAGCATTTCAGTACGCTGTCACCTACGTACTAGTAAATGGATCGGCTAGTACAAGAGCAAAGGGGGTTGTAGCTCCCTTCCAGGAGAGTCTGGAGAACGAGAGAAGGTTGTAGCCTTCTGCAGGTAGAAGCTTGTGTACTGGTATAAGACTGCACCAGTACAAAATATTGTAAAATGAAGTTTCTTATTAAAAGAAGATAGAGACGACTTGCAGCAGGTGGTTTTCACCCACATTGGGTTTCCACCTTATATCATGGTGTTCATGTGTGGTTCTTGTGTGTGATGATCTATTTTTTTTTTACTGCACTCGCTTACTGTTCATATGGTTAATTAAGTTAAACATTTAATGGATTAACTGAATCATAAGTATTCTGGATATATGCTAGTTGCATTAGACACAGTTGCGTATACACGCAGGTTCTATTAACTGAAGTAGCGTATATGTATCTAAGTATGGAGGTGAAAAAGTTTTATTGATTTCATAATACTGATTCACCCCCCTCTCAGTATTATTTCCAACAATTAATATCGAAGCAGGTCCTTTGGTTGAAGCTTGATCGCTTGAAGGAAATCCGTAGAACAATGGGAAAGAAGCTCAAGAAGAAAGCACCTAAGAAGAAGAAGACATCTCAGAAAGACTATGAGAGTGGGAGGATTGATTGGGGAATATGTGGAAGAAGCACTTCAGATTCAGAATGAAGATGAACAAGAACTATCAGGTATGAATTTGTTATCCTCTGGTGATACAGTTATCTATCCATTTGAAGATGATGAAAGTGATAACGAAACAACTGAATTTGATCTTATGGGTGAGCAAGAAAGATATAAAATAGAGGCAGAATTTAAAAGGCTTACAGACAAAATTAAAGATCAACAAGATTTGTTGAATAAAAGCGAAGGTGCCTTCAAAGAAGAATCTACCAAACTAAAAGCGCAACTAGAGGAAGGAAACAAAGTAAGGAACTTATTCAAGGAAAAATGTCAAAAATTGCAGGATGAAGTAACATCATTAAGAAATGAAGTAAATGAAAAGAGCACAACAATCAAGAAACTCAGAGAAAGATCCAGTTACTATGAAAGTCTTGAAGCTACGATCCTCTCGCTAAAGAAAGATCTTGAAGAATCAAAGAAGCATAATAAAGAACTACTCCAAGCTCATGAAAAACAAGAAAATGAAGTTCTTGATCTAAGACATCTGTTGGAAGAGGGAAGAAATATTGAAGAAGCAGTATCTTGAAAAGGAAGAGCAACATCAGGTTGAGGTAAATATTCTAAAAGATAAATTAGAAGAAAAAGATAAGCTCTTACGATTTCAAGATAGTACTAAGATCTTGGATGATATTCTTAGTAGTCAAAGGTCTCCTGCTATCAAAGCTGGTCTTGGTTTTCATGAATCTGTTGAAGAAGAATCTAGTTCACAAAGTAAGACAAGGGAATGTAATGCAAAATCTGAATTCTCAACAAGGAGATGAGAGGTCAAACCCATCAACAGCCAAGGAAAGAAATTCTTCAAAGAAAATCTTTTACTCCTCCAATGAATAATGTTGAATGTTATGTGTGTCATAATCATGGACATGTTACAGCTAGATGCAAAAGTGGAATGGTTCAAGACCATCATAGAAAAATAACATCACATTCCGGCTACTTTAAGGGATATTGTTTTTTTTGCAATATGTTTGGTCACAAAGCTATTGATTGCTACAGAAGGAATATGAAACATATGAGATGTTATGCATGTAACAAGCTTGGAAATATATCAAAAGAATGTAGGAACAAGGTACATGCACCACACCAAAAGGAGAAAACATCATCACACTTGAAGATATGAAAGAAGAAGGAAGTACAGTCAGAAAGATGTGGCACAGCACCATATACAGACATAATAGTCTCAGGGGCGCTGAACGTATAAAACTTCAGTGTCATAAATCTCACACACAAGTTTCATAAAGGGAAGTGGTTTTCACCCACATTAGGTTTCCACCTTATATCATGGTGTTCATGTGTGCTTCTTGTGTGTGATGATCTATTTTTTTTTACTGCACCTGCTTACTGTTCATATGGTTAATTAAGTTCAACATTTAATGAATTAATTGAATCATAAGTATTTTGGATATATGCTAGTTGCATTAGACACAGTTGCGTATACACGCGGGTTCTATTAACTGAAGTAGCGTATATGTATCTAAGTATGGAAATGAAAAAGTTTTATTGATTTGATAATACTGATTCACCCCCCCTCTCAGTATTATTTCCAACAATGAGGATAGGAACCATAGTAGTTCTATCGATGGACACGTCGTTGAGTTGTCGTTGTATCTACCGTACTCCCTATGCTAGGACGACCTCCATTGATCTAAGATCAATGAAACTGACTTCGGGTCAGTAAGAGTGATGTGACACACTCCCTTTAGATGACACTGACTTCGATCAATAGAGAATGGTAAGAGACATTCTCAATCAATTCTTCTTCTTCATGGTTGAGCATAACAGCGCAGATCAGAGTAGCGTAGAGTAGTGCAGGGCACTGATGGCAGAGAGGGAGTGTTAAAATTGGATCAGCGGATGGAGTTCTCCCTAGTTGAGAGGGAGTGTTAAAATTGGAAACTAAGGACAAACTCCATGTGGGTCATCTTATTTATGGTCGCTGATATTTTTCTTGGATCCATCTCATCGAGAGGTGTAAGATTGATCTAAAGATCATCCGATTCCGATAAGTATTCATGGAGTTATGAATTTATTTGTGTTATAAGACAATTTGTTGAGATCGGCTAGCAACCAAATAAACCCCACATGTGCTCAACGTTTTAGTATAAATAGAGGTGGCCTTCAAGTCATTTCAACACACACTTGGGATTTCAACACACACTTTGGGTTTTAGTAGAAGGAGAGATCCTAAGGGATAATGTTGCCCTGATCTAGAGGGCAGAAAGTCAGAACTGTCGAAACTGCCAGAAAAGCCGAAACTGTCGGAAAAACCGAAACTGTCGGAAAATCCGGAATTGTCGAAAAAGCCAGAAAAGTCGAAACTACCGGAAATGCCAGAAAAGTAGGAGCTGTCGGAACTGCCGGAAAAGTCGGAACTACCGAAAAAGTCGGAACTGCCAGAAAAGTTTGAAAAGTCGAAACTGTCGAAAAAGCTGAAACTGCTAAAACTACTGAAAAAGTCGGAACTGCGAGAAAAGCTGAAAAAAGCCGAAAAATCCGGAAAAATCGGCACTGCCTTAAAAGCCTGAAAACCCGGAAAAGTCGGAAAAGTCGGAACAGTCGGAAAAGCTGGAACTACTGAAATTGCTGGAAAATCTGGAACTGTTGGAAAAACTGGGACTACCGGAAAAGCCGAAAAATTTGGAACAGTCGGAACTGTCGGAACTCCTGGAACCACCGAAACTGTCGGGAACAGCCGGAACTGCCAGAACTGTCGGTAACTGCCAGAACAGCCGGAGCATCTGTCTCCGAAGGAGAGCAACGTGCAAGGGATAGCTAACTAACATTGGGACAGTTGTATGGTACTTAGCAGCAAATACACCAAGTATGCAATGTTACAGCTAACATGCAAGGGACAACTAGCATGCAACAACAAGCATTCTAGGGACAACAAGCAAGAAAGGCGCAGACAACACATAGGTCAAGATGGCAACATGGTGCAGCAATGGCACATAATGCAGTACAGTGATGGGTACAGTCATGATTAATGAAGTGTGATGAGATGCAGCATAGTGATGATGGGTGCAGCATGGTGCAGCGCGGTGAGGTGCAGCATGATGACAAAATGCAGCATAACGATAGGTGAAGGAGTCACCTTGGAGAATCAGTTGAAGCAGCATGTCTTCAACTGATCTCATGTATCATCTTCTTAGAGATGATCTAAGCTCTTATGTAGATAAGTGAAAATTGTTGACTTCTGTTGTAAACGTACTATCTCTCTCTCTCTCTTTGCTGAACTATTGAAGAACATATAAGAAGAATTGATCAAAGGTTCCCCACATTGGGGTTTGTCCCTACCTAGAGCCACATATTGTGGCCTCTTGTCTTGTCTTGTCTTCTGTGATTTATATTTATGTTCTATCTGCAGTTTACTTTAATGCTGATGTGATTGCTGATTTGGAAAAGATATTGAGCTAACTGTGAAAATTGAAATAAATTGCTCTAGCATAGAACATACCTAAAATTAACAACTTAATACATGAACCTTTATTGTAGTTTTTGGTTCTCTTTATTAAAAATATCCCAAAATATACAAAGCACATTAGTTTCTTCAACAAAAATTGAACCCTTCTTCATTCTAAAGTGTTTGTCATTATAGAAAAATTACAAACTAAAAGCGGGTTTCTAGCATTTACTTAATCACAAATTACTAAATATAAAGAGTGGATATCTTATACATGAATACAATACATAATCTCGTAATTATCTATATCTAAAAATATAACAATGTACTAAAATCTCAACTAGAAATTGGGGTCAAAATCATTGATTGATATCTTGCCTATCATCCTAGAACTTGTGCCTCGTCCTCATGCTAAAAATGGTATATGTTTATGTCGCTCCTCCTTTTGAGACTACCTAATCCGCCAGCACTGACCAATCCATTGATACTCGGGATAAGGACCAGGATCTCTGACAAGCTAGTCGTCAACACTTTTACAAAAATCGATACAAAATTGCGCAGACATTGAAACTATCAGCGCTCATCAAAATTGACAGTGCAAATCGTTGACATGCTAGTTATCGGCCTTCAGTCAAAACTCCATCTGAACAGTTGATAATCAAAATTGTGTTGTCAAAATAACTAGCTAAGTGTGCTAGTTGCTTCCAATAGGATGTCAACATTAGTTTTTCTTTGTTTCTTAGTCCTCTAGGCCTCTGTGTTAACTTTTCTCCTTGAGCCTTCAGTCTTCTTGGGTTTCTTTGAGCTTGTGGACTCCTCCCTGTTTATAATTAAGTATTTCTTAAGGGTTTTGTCTACATCAATGACCTCCTTTGCCAACTCAGAGTTTTTCTTCAACTTAACGTTCAATCTTAGTTTATTTCCCAATCTTGTATGAGGCCTTTTTCCACCTCTGAACATTTCAGCTAAGGTGGGTCCCTTATTAGTTTGTGTTTGCTCGGTCTCAGGCTCAATCATTTTTCCCTTGCCCTTCTCTATTTGTTTATTGACTTCTATTTTTGCAGGTACAGGTGAACTGGGAGAAGGTGCATCTTTTGTTTTCCTCAACCTCTCACTCTTCCTTTGTATAAACCTTTGGTAACTCAAGAACTAAAGGAGGAACTAGTTCTACTTTTTGTCAACTCCTGGTTTGCACTGATTAGGTCCCTTGTTCTAGGTTTTGGGGTTGTTTGATTTTCTTTTTGCTTCCTTTCTTTCTGCCCCTTTTTGGTTTTACAGTTTCTTCAAACTCTCCCCAAAATAGAAAAAAGGTTCCCAAGTCCTACCTACCATCCTCAAGTAGCTCTCAATCAATACCTTAATCAAACCTTTATGATATATGAATTGAGAAGAGACACTGGGTCTTGCCCTAACCCTAACAGACATGTATTTCAACTCATCAACAGAAAATAGGGATTGTTCATCCTAACCTGACCTACGGCGTGTGCAAGAAACCAGAAATGGTACAAACTCACCCAGTTGAAGCATCCCTCGCATGTGAAGTAAGACTATGTGATACGCAAAATCCCATGCCATTCATCCTTCAACCAAGACCTCTCGATTTTTGAATGCCAGCACCTATCCCTATACTCGTCCTTCAGGGAAAATGGCACATCAATTCTGGCCAAAACATTACTCTTGAAGCTTCTTTCTCCATCTGCAAGGAGGCCCATGACTTCTACAATTACCTCCTCAGTAACAGGAAAAGAGATTCCCCCAACATTAACTTCTTGACCATCAAAATCCTTTGCAAAAGCCCTGGCAACTCAATCGTGATAACTTGTACAGCGCAAGAAGAATTGTTCCCACCCTGCTTCACCAAAACGTTGATGAATCTTTGGGTAGATTTCAAGCAAGTCAAGTCCTTTAGGCTTGCCTCTGTGTATTTTTCCACTATTTCCCATAGCTTTCAGCATCAAACACTAGCACCGAAAGCAAGAGTGGGATCCGATCAGGGGTTTTCAGGATAACTAACCATTTGTCCTCTTTTGGCGTAAAGCATACAACAAGTTAATCATGCGTTATACGGGTTTTACCATTTGAAGTAAATGATTTCACAACATGGCAACTGGTAAATCATATAACGAACCTGGCAAGCGATTACAAAAAATATTTACATTCAATCATGACTTTTTAATCGAAATCTACCTCTCGACGGCAAAACCCGAAAACCCATCACGTCACATTATCAGTGCTCACTTGATAGATTATTGTTCATTTGCTGACGTGTGATCCATCGGCGAATTATTTTGGACATAAGACGAAATTTGAATTTTTCATCTGGCATTGATACTCCAGTTGTTAGCATTTAACTGGCCATTTTTACAAATATGTGTTTCTACTTTGAATGTTAGCACATTTTTATTTCCAAAACTTACAATAACGATGATATTCTATCTATCAATGATTTAACCCAGTTTTTTACAAATCGGTGTTGACACTAAAACTGTCAGCGCTTTAAAATTATTTTTTACAAATCGACACTGGCACTGAAATTGTCAATGCATTAAAACTATTGACTAACATTGTGATAATGGCATCAACACAACTTCATGTAAATTGGGAAATCCAAATGTTGTATTGTGGGTTGAATTTGTGGTGGAAATCATTGCAAAGGAGATAATGGGTGAGGGTTTGAAATTATGGGTGCCAAATCAGAGGATTGAGAAGAGATTTGAGTGCATGTGCAAGGGTATAGGCAAGAGAGGGTGTGTCAAGGTTAGGTGCAGAGAGGATCAAGAGTAATTGCGTATTGGGAGATATAAGTGCTCATGAGGAGGGTAATCAAATCGATTAGATGCCCAGCAAATGAGACAAACAATGATAATGACATGTGAGGGAGTCACAGTTTAAAAGTATGACTTGGCTTTGTCGCATGCGATGGGGAAAAGCTTGGTTGCAAATCACATTTGCAAAAGTCAATCATACGCCACTAGGCTCTAGAAGTGTGACTTATGCCTTAAGAGGATGAGCTTCATGGTGTAAGTTGCAAATCGCACTTCCAGAGGCTAGGAAGACTAGCACTGCAAGTTTTGTAACTTACGACAAAGGAAGAAAATACAAGTCTTTCAAGGTTTAAGGCAAAGTCTGCAAGGATGAAATGCAATCATAGTTAGGTCAAAGGAGGGATTAAGTCTTAGGAAATCAGGAAAAGGAGCCTGAGGAAATTTCAATGGAGGGGAGTCCAAACTCATTGTTGCCTATGAACTCAAATATGAATGAAGTTGGGTTCATCCTTGCAACAATACATCGACATTGAAGCAGAAATGGATGATGAGGCATATTATAATCTTTTTGACCTAATAGTATCTACTTCTCATTAAGCACTACTCCTAGTGGAAGCAAGCCTCCTAGTCTAATTGCAACCTTATCCCAACCTTGAACATACGAAAGGCACACATAAGTACAGAAACAAAATACCTTTCACCTAGATAAACAAAAAAGGGAGAACAATGTTGCAAGATCCTTTGCAAAATGAATGAATGAAAATGCCATAAGCCCTAATGATGATGATGAAGCAAAACAGGCACACATAGGCAATGTGCTTTATGCACATACAAGCAATTGTAGTTTCAATTATAGCTGAGTTATTTAAGGATTTTGACCAGTTCAAGCCACAAGGATACTCGTTATGACCTTGAAAAGCACGGGGAGGCCCAAAATTTAGATATACATGCTAAAAAATTTGGGTGTTGTTGGAACAGCTACAACACCTTAGAATAAAAAACTGCAAAAAATAAGGATATTTCACCCAAACATGAAATATCACATTAAAAAGTCTTATTTAGCCTGTCATTAACTTTGGCATAATCATTACCATGGAAATATCTTACTCTAAATGTGGCACATATTTACTGCAGTGTAGCACATGTTTTCTGTGAGATTTGCCTCTAGATAGTGTAGCACTTATTTTCTATAAATCTAGATAATCTACCATTTCAATGGCTGTCCAAAGCTAAGAAAAGGGAAGTCTCCTTGATGAAATGGAGTTTACGAGATGCCTTAGTAGTGTATGATTTTCATTTCTTTTCAAAGCTCTAAAATAGACCATGCTGAACATAGCATATGAATGCACATTACTCACAAGACTTGAGATTTTTGTTCGTTTCCAAAAAAGACATAAGACTTCATATTTTTGTTCCTTTCCAAAAAAACAATAAAATAGACCATACAATGCTAAAGTTTAACATAACATAGCAATGCAAACTATTCCAAAATAAACAATAAAATAGACCATACCATGCTGAAGTTTAAACATAACATATGAATGCAAACTACTCAGAAGACTAGATATTTTTGTTCCCTTCCCAAACTAGGGGACGGACTAGCTGTTTTCAAAAAAGATTATAAAATAGACCAGACCGTGCTCAAGCTTAAACATAACATATGAATGCAACCTATTGACAAAACTAGAGAATTTGTTCCTCCCAAACTAGGAGACAGACCAAGATGAACATAACGTGAATAAAAAGAAAAACTACCCATACGACTTGCTTTTATGATTTGACATATAATTGTGTATTTTGGGGTTGAGACTTTCATGGTGTAGTGAAGAGAAATTATGTTGAAATAAGAGTGTCATAATAACATGATTTGATATATAATTGTGTATTTTATTATTGGGATTTTCATGGCCCAGTGAAGAGCAATTACGCTGGAATAATATAATCATAAAATAACTTAGAACGAAAACCTTAACAAGGAATATGTTACTTTGTTTTTTTTAAGATTTCAACACACAATGTACACAAGCACCTCTAAGCCATGTTAGTACTGGGTTCCAAAGGATACTATCACATCAACCCAAGGACTTGCACCTCATAGCAAGCTGGCTTCCAGATTGGCAAGTCTTTTGGTGCATGTAATGCTTCATAAACCATCCTTCTCTCACAATTATTGCCAGCGTGGAATTTATACACTCACATACTCTTCTTTCCAATTTTTTTACATAATAAGATTAAAATAGTATGTTACAATGCACCAATGGTACCAATCTTATAGAGAGAAAGTAGCATGGTACCAATGAGAGAAAGTAGATATGAAGCACTATGAAGAAAGGAAAAAGTAGGATTTTTGTAGCTTATACATGACCTTAATGACCTCCTAAAATTTTAGGATTGCTTTTGAATTAATTATAATTTTCAAGTCAATAAAACAATTCAATGTGGATAAACTTTCTTCGTAGTAATGATAATGCTTGAAACCAGAGAATCTTTTTCAATAAATATTTATATTAAGATACCTTTAATTTTCTTCAATCGTTTTTGGAACAAAAATTTCAAAATTAGATAATGGAAAAATATATTCAAGATTCTCAAAGTTTCAGATAGTACGGCGGCAGACAGATTAGTAAATCTGAATGCTAGTGCCCATGGCAGTATACAAGTTGTTGAAGAACTGGCCCTGACAAATTCTTGAGAATATTAGTCTCAGAGACACAGAATATTAGTCTCAGAGAAAATTTAATTGATCTGATAGTAATGACAAAAATATATCTTCAATTTTGTTATTTGTACCATTAGGTGTGAATATTCTCTATTTGTGTAGGAATTTACAGGGTAAGTTCCTCAGACAGAACACCAAAAGGACACCGCTCACAACCAGATCACAGATCAATACACCAGTATCGTGGTTAAAACCCTCAAAGAGGGAAACAGTCCACGGCCTGCGCCAACGTGGCTACTACAGGCAATTTATTAATCAAAGAATGAAAATTTACATAAGCTTCTCTCATTCACGGATTACTCGAACAATGACCCTCCATGCGCTTTAAATAGAACTCATGGACCAATCGGGTGTCAAGCCACGGATCAAGTGTCGGTAATACCGAGGAGAGAGTGAACCGTCGGATCACTACATATCGTGACCATCGGATTGTAAGTTACAAAATGTACAACGGTAAAGAAACACACTTTACCTAACTCTATACCTAACTCTACACTAGACCAAGTTGAACTTAACTATATCCTAACATCCCCCCTTAAGAACAACTTGGGATAGGATTGAAGGATTTACAAATATGACACAATAGGAGAAGGAAGGAGGCACTAGAGCCTATCCCCCCTTAGTGACAACTTCCTGAACTCCAAGCATATATCGAAGTTTAGTGAACTTCGCCTCTGTGAGAGCCTTTGTAAAGATGTCTGCAACCTGATCATCTGTTGAACAATATTGCACTTCAAGAACATGGTCATGAATGAACTTTCTGATGAAGTGCATGTGTAGTTCAATGTGTTTGCTGCGCTGATGCTGGACTGGATCTTTGCATAGCTGAATGGCACTTTGATTATCACACCAAAGTGTGGTTGGATGTTGCTGCTCAAAGCCAAACTCTGATAGGATCTGACGAAGCCACAAGGCTTCCTTACTAGCTTCCACAGCACCACGATACTCTGCTTCTGCGGACGAAAGAGAAATGGCAGCCTGTTTCTTACAAGCCCATGTAATAGGTCCTGAACCAAGAGTGAAGACATAACCGGCAGTAGACTTCCGATCATCAGGGTCACCAGCCCAATCAGAATCAGTGAAACCAACTAATAGAGGAGCTGCTTTGGCACTGTAATGAATCCCAAACTGTACTGTACCTCAAACATAACGAAGTATTCTTTTAGCTGCTTTCCAATGACTTTCACGGGGGTTTTGCATAAAACGAGCAACAAGGCCAACAGCAAAGGAAAGGTCAGGACGAGTATGGGTTAAATACAAGAGTTTTCCTACAAGTTGACGGTATAAGGTAGCATCAACTTCAGGAGAAGTACAACAGACTGAAAGTTTGACTCCAGACTGAAAGGGAGAAGGGGCTGGCTTACAGTCTTCCATGTGAAAATGACGAAGAATATCACAAGCATACTTGGACTGGGAAAGGAAAATACCCTCCTTGGATTGCAAGACTTGAAGACCGAGAAAATAGTGTAAGTGTCCTAAGTCTGTCATTTCAAATTTCTTTTTAAGGCTGGACTTCACATGGTTTATAAGGTTGGGATCACTACCAGTAAGAATAAGATCATCAACATAAAGAACAAGGATGATAAGAGAGTTTCCCACTTTCTTGGTGTAGACAGTATTGTCAGAATAACACCTAGAAAAGCCAGATTCTAAAAGAAAGCTATCCATTTTGGCATACCAAGCCCAAGGAGCTTGCTTGAGACCATAAAGGGATTTCTTAAGTCGACAAACAAGGCTGGAGTCTGTTTGTATGAAGCCAATGGGTTGTTCCATATAGATTTCTTCCTGCAAGTCCCCATGCAAGAAGGCAGATTTAACATCCATCTGATGGACTTCCCATTTTAAAGAGGCAGCAAGGGAAAGAACAAGGCGGATAGAGTTCATTTTGGCAACAGGAGAGAAGGTTTCAGTGTAGTCAATGCCTTCAACTTGTGAAAAGCCCTTAGCAACAAGACGAGCTTTATGTTTATCAACTTTCCCATCTGGTCCATACTTGGTTCTGTAAACCCATTTACATCTAACAAGTTTGCGTCCCTTTGGTAGAGGAACAAGATCCCATGTATCATTTGCCAACAATGAATGATATTCTTCATTCATAGCTGCTTCCCAATGTGGATGGCCTGAAGCTTCTGCAAAAGTGTCAGGATCATGATTTACTGGAGCTTGAGCCAGTAAAGAAGAGCCTCTTTCAAACTGAGAACGTGTACGTCGCTGATCTGTAGGATCACCGGCAAGATCACCTGCTGCATCCCGAGTAGCACGGACCCATCTTGGAAGTTGAGGATCCTGAGAAGGTGGGGGAGGATTATCATCCTCACTTTCATCATCTGAAGAAGAAATGTTTTCAAAAGTAGAAGAGATAGGAAGAGGTGGCACATCCGCCAGACTAGGCTCGCAGGCCGATTTATTTTCATCAAATTTTACATCTCTTCTAATGATAACATTTTTGGACTTAAATGGAATAAGTCTATAACCTTTTACATCTTCAGAATATCCAACAAAAGTACATTTCTCACTCTTAGGTTCTAAAGCTTTATGCTTTTCATCTGGAATATGGGCCCATGCTTCACTTCCAAAAACACGAAAGTGACTTACATCTGGTTTAATGGAACTCCAAGCTTCTTCTGGAGTGATATTCTCTAGAACCTTAGTAGGAGTGCGATTGATTATATAATTTGCACAATTAATTGCTTCGGCCCAAAAAGTAAGACTGAGTCCTTTAGATTGCAGCATACAATTAGCCATTTCCTTTAAGGTGCGATTTTTCCTTTCAGCTACACCATTTTGTTGTGGAGTGTATGGAACAGTATGTTGCATTTGAATTCCATTTTCGGTGCAAAAGTTGATGAATGTGTTTTTAACATATTCTCCACCATTATCAGTTCTTAGCTTAAGAATTTGATGTCCAGATTGTTTTTCAACAAAGGCTTTGAAGGCCAAAAAAGTGTTAAATACTTCGCTCTTGAGTTTTAATAAGTATACCCAAGTGCGTCTGGAGAAATCATCAATGAAAGTTAAGAAATACTTGCAGCCAGAGAATGAAGCAACAAGGAGTGGACCACATAAATCACTGTGCACAAGCTGTAAAGGGGCTGAGGCGTGCCAAGAGGCACGTTTTTCAAAACTGTCCCGATGATGTTTTCCGAGTACACATCCGGAACAAACACCATCTCTGCAAGATACCATAGGAAGACCTGTCACCATATTTTCTTTACATAGATGCTGAAGGGAGCGATAGTTTAAGTGACCAAATCGCTCATGCCAAAGTTTGCTCACTTCATCATTATGAGCAACAAATACTGAGGAAAGATTTGATGACCCAAAGTTGTGAAACTTATACAACCTTGTGGAATCATCAACAAGACCAGTAGCTAGAATCTGTTTAGGATCTTTTAGATCCTTGATTACAACATCATGAGGTGAAAATTCAACAATTTTACCTTCACCTGAATGAGTTATCTGATATACAGATAGAAGGTTGCAGGATAAGGTTGGAACACATAATACATCATTAAACTGACCATTGTCTAGATGAACAGTTCCAGTCCCTACAACATTAAGAGATCTATCATCACCAACATATATATTTTTGGTGTTACAATCATTTAAAGAAGAAAACATGGCTTGGTTTTTGGCCATGTGATAAGAGGCTCCAGAATCAATGAGCCACTCATGAGAATGAGAAGAAGAAGATACATTTAATGCATAACCAGACTGAGATGATTGACAACGACATGCAGAAAGTGCCATTCCTGAAGATGAAGTTGAAGTTGAAGTTGAAGAATGCTCCACATGGATGTTATGTTTCTTCATTGCGGCTTCCAAGGCTTCCATCTTCTTAAAGCATTTAGATTCTAAGTGGCCATCTCGATTACAAAAGTTACAATGTCTATCAGTCTTCTTCCATTTGTTTTTATTGGTCTTATCATTTTGCTGAAATGATCTTTCATTTTGAGGCTGAGTTGGTTTGGGACCATTCTTTTGAGGATATGACTTCTTAGGATTCTTTGAATTTGGTTGCTGCTGGGCGGCTAACGCTTTCGTGGAAGAGTTTCCAAGATTAAGAAGACCAAGGTGTAAGGGTTTTTCTTGTTCTCTTATTAAAGAATCACAAAAAGAGTCAAAGGAAGGGGCCTTGTAGTCTTTTCCTTGACAAATGAAAGCTTCCCTTGTAGAATGAAAGGTGGAAACAAATACAGAGTAGGCTGGTCCCAACTTAGTAAGGATGGAATAAATAAGGTTACTATCTTCTTTCTTAACCTTAACACCTTCCAAAAGATATCTAAGGGTCTTGAATTTGGACAAGAAATCTTCAATGCCAGAAAAATTATTAGGATCCAATGTAAGCAACTCATTTTCAAGTTGATGGGCTCTAATTTCATTTTTAATCCCAAAAACTTTAGTGAGTTTTTCCAATGCTTCATGAGGAGTCTCAAGCTCTGCAATATGGAATCTAAGATCAGGAGAAATAGACATCCCTATCAAACCACGTGCTTGATCTTGTCTATTTTCCCATTTTGCAGCCTTGTCTTCATCTTTTGGTTTCTTCTCTTGGTCTGTGGCTATTCTGTAGAGACCTTTACTTCTAAGTAAATATTTCATGTAGGCTATCCATTGGAAGTAGTTAGTGTTGTCAAGAATGACTTGGCATGGACTTTCCATTTTTTTTTTTTTAAAACTGAAGCTGAAGATGCTGAAAGTAAGTGTTCCAATGGATAGATCTCGAAAAAATAGGCTGTTTTAAAAATAACAGCTCTGAAAAAGGCTTCCGGATGAAGAAGTTATGGCTTTTTGAAAAAAATTGTTGAAGTTGCCGGCAAAGTGCGCGAATCTGCGGGAATGAAAAAAAATCCGCCCCCACAAAATGGAGACTTGAACCCAAGACCTCTACTCTCTTAAAATAGCTTTGAACCAATTGATCTATACAAAAAATTTGAGAGAGAGAGAGAGGGGGGGGGGCCTTGGTTTGCGTGCTTGCCTTGAGAAAGCTCTTTTTCCCTACAAAACACAAAACCCAACACGAGTATGCAAAGAAAAACGAACCTTGCGGCTCGAAGTTAGCTTTAGCCAAAAAACTAGATATTTTTTTAAAAAAAATCTCAAAGTTAGCTTTAGCCGAAAAACTAAATATTTTTCTCAATGTTTCTGATTTTCCGAGATCACACTAAGGTGCAGGGAAAAGAGCATACGCATGAGAAAAATCCTTCCTTTCTGTTTCTGATTTGCCCAGATCGCACAGAGTCGCAGGGCAAAGAGCATACGCAGAGATGAAAGGTATAGATCCGGTTAAAAAAAAGGGCTAAATAAACCGAAACCGAAATAAGCAGAGAGAAAATAACAGTAAACTGCAAAAACACTGTATACCTCCCGATCTGAAAAATGACGCAGCTAGGGCTATCGGAAACCTTTTCGCGTGAAACGAAAGGGGTTCCTCACTAGAACAGATGCTCCGAACGCAACAGAGCAGTCCTCTCGGCCCGAAAGCAGTCAGAAACAGCATATCTAGGAAACGACAGCCGCATGCAGTTCTACCGGCTTCAGATTTGGATCACCAACGGACGCGGCCCTCAAATAGCTCTGATACCATGTAGGAATTTACAGGGTAAGTTCCTCAGAAAGAACACCAAAAGGACACCGCTCACAACCAGATCACAGATCAATACACCAGTGTTTTTGACGTGGTTAAAACCCTCAAAGAGGGAAACAGTCCACGGCCTGCGCCAACGTGGCTACTACAGGCAATTTATTAATCAAAGAATGAAAATTTACATAAGCTTCTCTCATGCACGGATTACCCGAACAATGACCCTGCATGCGCTTTAAATAGAACTCATGGACCAATCGGGTGTCAAGCCACGGATCAAGTGTCGGTAATACCGAGGAGAGAGTGAACCATCGAATCACTACATATCGTGACCGTCGGATTGTAAGTTACAAAATGTACAACGGTAAAGAAACACACTTTACCTAACTCTATACCTAACTCTACACTAGACCAAGTTGAACTTAACTATATCCCATGTGTCGGAATATCCTAACAATTTGTTATTATCATGTATAGCAATCCAACTTCACATCTGATTCAGAGCTTTCTAGAGTACCAGGTTCAACAGCACATCCGTCATGCAGAGGGGTGCTGTTTTGAAATACTGTGTACCAAGTTATCTTCGGTTTTGCAATGGCCAATTTTATGTGCAGATGAGATTCAATTATAACAGGAATTTGATATTTAAGTTCTCAGACAAGCCAATCTTTTGTAAACAATATAGCATAAGTGACAAGTCTTTGCTATTTCTGTATCTCACGTCTTGTGACGTGTCTTGCTGTGATTACCTGCAATGCATGCCTGACGCAATTATGTTCTACTCTATTTTTCAAGTTAATATAAATTCCTTTCCTTGCACATTAAAAAAAGGCACAAGGCCAAGAAATGCCCATTATGCACTACCGAATGTTATTGAAAAATAAATGTGGCATATTGTAGCAAATGAAATATTTGCACCCTCCGAAATGTCAAAATGTCATTTCAAAAGATTTCCTGCCCCACAAGTTGCATGTATCCTGATTGCAATGTAATGCTGCAAAAGCCATTGACTAAATATTGGCAATTGCCGGTTAAATTAGAAGTTTCAGGACATAAGTATATCTACAAGTCATCTTACAGAATTAATAACTTCATGGTAATTCTAGTAAGCAATATATTCTCATCGGTCAATAATTTATACTTGATAGAACAATTTAAAACTCAAAAGAAAATCAGTATGAAGTGATGTAGCTATTAATGGATTGTGAATATTAGCCACCATACAGACTTTCTAATTGGAACATTTAAGTGACTGGTATTCTTCCCAGAACCTCGAAAATATCATGGTTCCCACCAGGCCTACCTGTCAATTCAAGGTTCCCTACCTGTCATTGCAAGGTTCTGGCAGAAAATCTGCATGGTGCTTAACTTTCGGCATTAATGGACATGTTTTCCTTGGGTGAGTGATGTGTTGGGAAGACATTTGGGATGTAAGATTACATCAAGATTAAACATCAATATCTACGGGGCACTACTTTCAAATGACCATTGATACAGGACCATACCTTGAACTGAGATAGTAGCAAAAGCTAAAAACCCAGATGCCGTCCTGGACACTTAATAGCCCACAGATTCCCAACCTTTCTTCTCCAAAGATAACCGTAAAGCCTGAATAGTCACAAAACCCTTGATATGTTACAATAAAATTACAAATGCAAGAGAAATTTAAAAAACTATAACCATCAGTGATAGCAACTACCACCTTGATTCTCTTTCGGTTGATATCAAAGTCATAGTTTCCTAATCGGGAACCAGATCGATATTCAACAATAGGACGGTTGCCAGGAGGGAACCAAAATTCTACATCATCGACAAACTGCAAATATAACATGATTTGAAGGTTTTTATTAACGGACGAACAGAAATTAAATTCTATTTAAACTCCATATATACTCAATCAAAAGGTAAATTACTACCAAAGGCCATCTTACCCCCAATATAGGGCTTTCATACTCCACACGAATGTAGTCATCAGTCTTTTCTACTATATGCGGTGTAAAGTTATCAGGCTTTATAGATTGAATCTGAACATTAAGATGTCCATATTAAATTTAAAAAATAAAAATAAAACGTGGTATCTATTGTGAAGATAGACACCTAAAACGCAGGCAACACTTCTAACAACAGCTCTGCTTTAGCCTGTATTTTACTATATTTATTCTGACCAAGCCTTCTTTCCTTCATGATTTTTTAAGCAACATAGGAAGAAAAAGAAACAGGTAAGAATCTGCCCACATGTTAGAAGTCACGCGCAGCCTCACAAAAAATATATGCAAGCAAGCACTAGCTAATGTATGTTGCATCTCAATGTCATGCTTCTGAAGTATTTAAATCACTGAATTGCCTAAGCCAATACCACTTCTAGTAGCTCTGACATGGCCTGCTTCTTTGATGCAGGTTTTGTCCTTCCACGTCCATCTTCTGGATTGTAATTCCTACAAAACAGCAGCATGTTGACCATCATTCAAATATTTTAAAAGTTTCCAGGTATAGAAATAGAGTTGGTGGAAAGCTAAAAGGATCCACCAAATTTCCGGGATGGAGGAGCAAGGGAGCAGGGAAATGGACATGGGGGACATAGGGAGCCACCCCAATTTAGGGAAATTCATGGGGATGTGGGGACATCTGGGTTCCATTTCTAAAATTATAAAAATAACAGAAAATTAATAAAATCCCAACAATAACAATTCATCCCATGCAAATTCATTATTGTGCAATGTAAATACTAAATAGTAAACAGTAAAATACTAAATTCAAATTTGTAAATGACATAAACCCAATTCAGATTCAGTTTAGAAATGAAACACTGTATACGTTGATTTCAATTCATCATTCTAGAATATAATTAGTACTAAGCAAAATAGTAGACACTGAAGTCTGGAATAGTAATTTGAAATTACTCAAAGTCAAAAAATTTAAATAGGAAAGTGTGATGAGACAAAGGCTAGTTTGTCATCAACATCTAATCTAGAGTCCAGGCTAAAAATTTAAAATTGATAATTAACAATGGAGAAATAACACTGAAAATAAAATGAGCATCAAGGAGTCAATCCCATTGACTGTCTCTGTACATCCATCTATTGCATGAAGTCATCAAGTCAATCACTGGGAGTATCAGTACCTTGAGTAACCAATGGCACACAAACCAAACCACACTGCAGCTCATCCAGTCCATCCTCCTCATCTATCAATGCACCATCCTCCAATTCCACCTCCCATCATGTCATTGGTCCTGTTGCCACAAAATCTAACAGGCCTTGGAGAGGGGTACCCTAAAAGGCAAGCACTAGACTAAGTGACAAGAATGGGGTGATGGTCCACTATCACAACAGCCAAACCCCCTACTCTTTATGGATTTTCACCAATGGGAGGAGTCTCTATATATAATAAGTCACCTAATAGGTCTTCTAAGCTTAAGGTGCAAGGTGAAAAAGAGGCCTTCAAGGGAAAGGCACAATTTAGGTAAAAGGCACCAAGAGGAAGCAATTCGCTTTCCTTGAAAATGCCAAATTAGGGCAACAAAGACCTAGGGTTTGATTGATAGGTTGAGAATTGGGATGGCCAAAGGTCAAGCTGCCAAGAAAGGGTTTCCTACAATGTATTCCAACAAGGTTAAGGCACATGAAATCCTCAAGAAACCCCCAAGTTGAAGATATAACCAAACTAGGGTTACCTTAGGGAAAACAACTAGGCAAGGGAAGTGCTAAAGAGTTCGAGCGAGAGTTGGAGAGCTGCAGTGGTGACTGGCATCTGTCCATTCAGCGAAGTGCCCGGCATGACTCATGGACAGATTGGAAGAGGGCACACACTTGAGTTTGATGATACTTGGGTGGACTTCTCATGTCCGAGACCAAGAGATAGCCTTGGTGGAACCTTTAGTGGGGGAGCTATGATGGAAGGGACTCGTGATGATGATATGGTTGGGTGACTGAGTTCACTAGACCGGATTTGCAGGCTTGGATGGGGATGACCGATTGTTGTGATGGGACTACTTAGTTGGGCACATGGGCAACTTGTGTCATGGACATCAGGTTGAAGACATGGAGCAGGGCAGTCATATGTAGGGACATTATGCAAGAGCACTTGTAGAGGTGTCACTTATGGACATCCAATGAGGAGTGCCAAAGCAAGGATGTTGTGCGGGTGGATTTGCTGGTGTGACATGGATATGTTTTACTTATGAGCCGATGGAGAGGTTGTGCACTCTTGTACAACAAGGCCATGGACTTGGATGGAATTGTGAGCAGACTATGGAGCATTCCTACTACATGGAGAGTTGAGGCATCTTGCAGAGACCTTTGGGCCGAGACATGTATGCTTGCTGTGATGTTGGTTGGAGACGATTCATGGAGCTCATGATGACATGAGGTTGTGACTTTTGAGGACTTCATATATGGTGGACTTGGAGGATCTGATACATTGAGGAGCTAAGGTTAGGGACTTTGATGCAAGATGGGGTGCATACTTTCGAGTACATGTGTGGGTGTGGCTTGAAAGAGTGACTTGATGTGGAGGATCGATATGAGACACTTTGGAGTAATGGAGTTACGACGATGATGATGCCTTGGTGGCAACACTTGGGCATGGATTCAGCCGAGACTTAACCACTTTTGAGGCATGGGAGCTTATTGATCTATGATCATGGCAGCACATGGACCACATGTTGCAGATGAGACGGAGACTACTTCATGGACCTGGGCATGGCTTGTTTATATGGAGATGGATTCTTGATCGATTTGATGATGTGACAAGATGTTCTGAGAAACGACTAATGATGGCATGAGGATGTGCATTCTCATGATTTGAGGGCGACAGTTGGATTGATCACCCGACTAGTTCAAGCCATGGGGGCTTATAGCGTGTACAGAGGTGTGTTAGCATTATGTTGAAGTATCATGGCAGTAGTTCACACGATGACAACACATGATGAGGTCGACACGATATGTTGCAGTGGGCATGTAGCTTGAGATGGAGGGGCCAGCTTTCCATGATGAGAGCAGCATGTGCAGATTGCGACGAGGTGGTTGATGATCATGGATTGAGGAGACATTCCGATGTATGACATACCGATGGAGTGTATACCTTGGTATGGATATCTTGGTGACAGATGGTTGCCGGGATGAGAGATTGTCAAGGGCGACAATGATTTCAAGTGGGGGAGAATGTGAGGACCACGAGCTGCAGGGCACGCGGATGGGCAAGTTGTAGCCACGATGGAAGTCACGCGAAGTGAGAAAAGACTTGTGCGAAGTGTTTTGGACGAGTTATGTTTACACATGTTTAGGCAGTCCCGGGTGCCCCGCACGATGGGCGGGCCGACGGGTGGACTGGCTGAACGATGGGGCAGCCAACCATGGAGATGGGCAGGCCGACGTGCTGTGGAAAGGGTGAAGCCAACGGGAGGAGCGTGTTATGGCAGGTCAGCTGGGCACATGAACATGGCGTGTGGTGAGTATAAGTATGGACGAGTTGGACTGTGGAGAATCATTCCAACACACGCATTCAATAAGAAGGAGCTCACACTTGGACGAGTTCGGAGTTTGGACAGTTCTGTGGTAGAGCGTGCGGATGAGCCCGCACGACGGGCGGAGCGTGTGGAGGTAACAAGGCAGTGTGCACAAAGGTTGGTCGGGCGAACCGCAGAGGGCGTCCGCTTAACGGTGCGTGTAGCGCCCGGGTAGGCGTGCACGACGGGCAACTGAGTTGGGCGTCTGTGCAGAGCTGCACGACGGGCAACCCGAGTAGGGCGTCCGTGCAGAGCTGCATGACGGGCAACCCGAGTAGGGCGTCCATGCAGAGCTGAACGACAGGCAACCAGGTAGGGCGTCCATGCAAGGTTGAACGAAGGTTGAAACTTCGTGCAGGACGACACAGTGTGAGCGTTAGCCGAATGAAGGGCGGTTGAACCAGAGGTCGTGAATGGGAGTCTGTGTAGGCAGTATTACGTGCGGCCCACCGAACGAAGGGAGGTTGAAACCATGAACGAGAGTTTGGGCGAGTGGCAACACGGGTGCGTGTGCGCCCATCGAACGAAGGAACGGTTGGACTGAACGAGAATGTCGGGCAGGGTAACACAGTTTGGGCGTTTGCTAAACAAACAGTGAACGAGCCGGGTGGAAACGTGCAACGGGTGAACGAAGTGTTGGGCGAGTCGTGTGGCGACCATGCGGAGGTGCCGACGAGCTAGGCAACCAAGTTTGCAAAAGTTGTGAAAAATTGGCTAAGTGTAAATTTGGGGTTTCCTCCAAGATTTAGCTTATGTTATGAAAGTTGAAAATTATATATATATTGATTCAGGCGGACTCATATTGCAGGGAGTTGCCCCTCCCTTTATATTGTTGTGTATTTACATGTGTTAATGTTGTTCTGATGAATGTTAATGGTTTTCATCATGTATAAAGGATAAAACTAATACTTGGTAACGAAAAATAAACTAAGTATGAATGTTAGGCATAGTCCACAGTCATAAGTATTAGTGAAAAGAAATTGGTTAAGTCCGCAGTCATTCGGTATGAAGGATAACCAAATGCTGACAAGGAGGTCACCTCCCGATGAAGAGAAGGATAACATGACTATTGGTTCAACACTATGTTTTGTTGAAGGGAAGTGATGGAGAAGATGTTGATGCCCTATGAAGAAGTTTTAGAAGAAAATGGCTCCATGATGAAGAATTTGAAGTTCATCGATGACATGATGATGCAGAAAAGAGGAGCTCGACAAGAAACTGATGGTACCATGATCTCCACGGAAGAAAAGATAGTTGTTGTTGTAAACAAGTCCCTAGTTAAGAGGGAACCTGGGTATATTTCTTTTATAGGAATGAGTAGATCCTCCCTAGTTGAGAGGGAGAGATAGACACATCATTCTTGTCTTCTTTATGAAGAAAGAATGGAGGATTAGGTAAGCATCTCAGACTAATATCGATACTCTTTAAGGATGAGGTAGGGCATCCAATAGGTAAGAGTAGTCGAATAGGAAATTCGATGAGGATGTGTAAATCCAAGATGGGAATGGTCCTAGAAGGACATACCTTGTGAACATCTGGATGGGGTACGTGCCTTGAGAGACAATGATGAAGGTGTCTATAAAACATTTGTCTCCCCAACATTGTGCTCTAACCTTGTGGAGAGATAGAGTTGTTAGTCAAGGCTTTGCTATGTGACAATGTTGGGTTGATATGATGAGCTACACAGATATAAGTTGAGAAGATAGCTTATGAGACGACTTACCATTCTGACTCTTCTTATGAGAATTCTTCAATATGAGAATGTCCAAATACCTTGTATGTATTATGAATACCTCCCTAGTTAAGAGGGAGTGTTGGAAAATGTAACTAGGTTCGGTCTTCATAATGTCTCATGTAATCATGATTTTATGTATTTGATGTAAAGAGAAAAGAAAGATATTATTGTTATTGTTGGAATTTCTAAATCTAACTATTAGAAACCCTTCATGTACTTTCTGATTATTTATGCCTACTTGTTATGTTTAATTAACAAATTATTTACCATGTAATACTGAAAATAAATACAAGTACATGTTCAACACATTACAGATCATCAACTAAAGGAAAAACAAGCACACAAGTGACACCATTGTTTTTGAACCAATGTCCCCGGAAAAACCCAATGCGAAAAAACCGGTGCAGCTATCTGAGGGTTTTATTATTAAGCAGTTTCGTAATACAATCTGGGTGCCAAACCAGCTCACCCTACAGAAAATGATCTCGGTAGTAGTACCTCTCAGTCTGAGATAGATATTCCGGCTAAAACCCCAGATAAACAATCCCATAGCTCCCAGCTCCTAATCTGCCCCACGAAATCTCCAGCGTCTGCCTCTAGGGACTGCGCCAGCCTCTATGGCCCAGCGTCACCCCAACTTGCCCTGCGTTAGCCTCTGGAGGCACTGCGTTAGCCACGCTGGCTCTCTCTGGGAATGCGCAACTCCTGGTTGCCTTTGCATGGGCCCAGACTGGCTCTACACGGCCTCTAGATGGCTCTGCGTCCCTCTCTCCCAACTTCTGCGCTGATGCTCCCGGCTTACTATTTTTGGAATGTCATATTAGAATTGTTAGAAAAGAAATTTTATTATAGGTGGTTCAAATAGAACTGAAAGATATGATTTCTTCTAGGAGAAATTCATCCCTGAGTTGTCAAATTTTAACATCAAGCATCCATTGAGTGCTTCTAGGGCTATGTCATACAATCAAAGAATTCAAAGAGTCATTGTAAAATGTAAAAGACCCTATTGGGCATCATGTATCAAGTCAAAAGCATTTAATTGAATCAAAATCATGTCTAAAGCCTCTCCAAGATCAAGTTGGCCTAGCCATCAACAAGTCAACCTACAAGAGAGGACAACTCGGCCTCATGATGACAATTCGGTTCTAAGGACAGCCTATATATAAGCCATTGACCTCATTTGTAGAACACACATTCGATGAAACAAGAAACAAGTTTGATCACCAAGGAAAGAAGCCTAATAGCTAGCGAGAAGCGGGGAAACAAACAAAGGAAAAGCGAAGTGTTGAAAGGATTGTTTTAGGGCTGCGTCTTCCCACACGTGCAAGGAAGTTATGGCATCCTACTATTGCAGAAAGACTGAAAATTGCATTCATCCTAAAGGTTAAATTTTAGGCTCAAAACAATCAGATTTTATGGTCGAGTTATCAAGAAAGAAGTAGTTCCCTAAGTGAAGGAATAAAGAGACCTAATCTACCACATTCCACCCACAAGTGTAAGCTAGGGTTTCTGCAAGAAGGCTGAGAATTACAATCAAAAATTGCAAGTTAATATTTGTGGTCAAAGGAGAAGTTTCAGCAAGTTTGAAGCAACTTTGATTAACAAGTGTGAAAATTTCTAAATCTACACATCATAAATCCTACTGCAATCATTGATTTATCATCTCCTACTTGTTTTTAACTTTTTACATTTAACAAGTTATTTAATTATTTAAACACTGATGAAAAACACTATTGCATACTACACTAACATACAGATCATAAACTGAAATAGATATGAGACAAACACACAAGGGACACTGTTATTTTTGGACAAAGGTTCCCAGAAAAACCCAATGTCGGAAAACTGTTGCAGCAGCTCTGAGGGTTTTCTATTATTAACCAATAGTTTTAAATACAACTCTGGATGCCCTCTCGGCTATCCAGTTACAGAGATAAAATATAATGGCAGAAACCTAAGTGAGATTACCTCACTTCACCCGGAAAAATCCCTCCGATCCAGCAACTGAACTGACTATCCCCAGCTACAACTGTGTTGCCCCTTCGCAGTAGCTGTGTGGGCCTACGTGGAGCACTCTGAGACTCTGCGTCAGCTCTATGCTGGCCTCACTGCCTCCTGGAGCTCTGACGTCAGCCTTCTCGGTTGATCCTGCTGCTCCCCGGCTGATTTCGGACTTCTACAGGAGGTCACTGATCCTCTGCACTGGCACTGCGTGGGCCCTCCTGGCCCAGCGTCAGTCCTCCTTGGTCTACGCTGCCTCTGGTGTATCTCTGCCTCTCTCTATTGAGTATTCGAGGTTCCAGAGAAGATCCTCCACCCCAACTATCCCTGCCCCTCTGCTGCAACTCAGATCACCTGTTCGACTTTCTCAGCAAACCTCGCCCCAGAAAAATCGAACTGACTGATCAACTTGGTGTATCTCCAACTAACCCTCAAGCCTCCTCTTATACTTTTCCTATTGATGAATCAACGGTCGAGATTAAGTCCCTAATCAACAGCTAAGATTAAAACAGACTTGATCCTCGTCATTTAGAAGTTTCACACCCATATTCTTATTAATACCCATTAATATTTTTATTTTCCTATGTTTAGACTTCGGAACCCATTAAAAATATTAATTATTTTAATAACTCCTCATCCGGGTGGAATTTCTCCAAATGATTTCTGGGTCTTGGAGATCTCATGTGTTCTAGCCCCTCCACAAAATTTTGCAACTAGAGCTTATCCGATGCTACCCAAAATCAACAATGAGAAGTTCATCAAAGGAGAAGTCGACTTGGTTTTGGAGGGGTCTTTATCAAGGGCCTTAGGTCTTAGAATTCATCATTTGAAGATTCTATAAGAAGAGAATAATTCTTGTGGGTTTTCATCTCAATAAGAGAGGTTTTGGCCCTGGCTAGCAGCGTATATTTTGTGTCCTCGTCTCATTGATATTCATAGTTTGGTAGTTGTTTAATGATAAGAACATAATAATAATCAAGTAAAAGAATAAGCTAACTAAAAGTACATCAAGTTAATTAAAAGAACATCACAAGCAGTGATCAAAGTAAGAGAAATCACCCTCATCTAGTTGTCCTTGATTTCTCAACAGAAATGACCATTGTCTACTTGAACTGTTCTAGACCCTACAACACTAAGAGATTTATCATCACGAACACATTTATTTGGTGTCATAATCATTAAGAGCTAAAAAAATGAATTTATCCTTAGCCATATGATAAGATGTTCCAGAATCAATAAGCAATTCATCAAAAGAAGTAGTGGTTGGATTGAAGGAGAAACCAAAAGCAAAAAGTGCATATCCATGAGAAGAAGTGTTAGAAGAAGAATCAAAATTGATGTTGTGCTTCTTCATTGTTGCTTCCAAGCAAAAAGTGCATGTCCATGAGAAGAAGTGTTAGAAGAAGAATCAAAGTTGACGTTGTTCTTCTTCATTGTTGTTTCCAAGGCCTCCATCTTTTTAAAACATTTGGACTCTAGACGACCATCTTTTCCACAATAGTTGCAATGTATGTTAGTCTTCCTACTCTTTGATTTTGGTCTTGTGAAAATTCCTAGATCTAACAATCTCAGGAATCCTACTGCAACCAACTGAATCTACTTCACCTAGACTGTAAATTACATTACAAGCTTATTTTAGATTTCTTCTTGAAACATTGAAGTAAATTACTGAAGCAGCCTACACCAAATTAAATATGATTCTGAAACATAGAAACTGAGCAAGGAAAATCAAACACATAGGACACTGTTATTTTTGGACAAATGTCCTCGGAAAAACCCAATGCAGGAAAACCGATGTAGCAGTTCTGAGAATTTATTATTATTAAGCAATAGCAAATTTTGAATACATCCTTGAATACCTCATAGGGTTATTTAGTTATAGAGAGAAATATTGGCAGAAAGAATTGTGAGGTTACCTCACACTATCCTTAGAAATCCTAGTTGATCCAGCCCCAAATTGATTGCCTCCCTGGCTTTTCTGGTTGCCTTTGTGTTGCCTCTGCGCAGTGTCTGCATTAGCCCAATGTTGAGCTCTCTAGGGACTGCGTCACTCCTCTAGTTGGTCGATTTGTTGTCCAGGAGATTCGATTTCTACCTCCCGGTCTCACACCTCGGCTCCCGACTTTTGAAACTCGAATTCCCTCTGCAAATTTCGGACTCCTCTTTGGCTTCTGCGTCAGCCCCTCTGGCTCAGTGTTGCCAATGGTGGATTACTCTCTGCCTCTCTCTGTTGATGATTCTCTGGCTGAGAAAATCACTTTCTCTCCAAAAGCTATCCCTACCCCTCTGCTGCAAGAAATCTCCTCAATCGAATTTTCCTCCTGAGAACTTCTCACTTTAGAAAATCACTTTCTTGATCTCTCTTGGTGTGTTTTCCAAATGACCCTCAAGCCCCTTCTTATATCTTCATGTTGGACAACCAATGGCATAGATTAACTCCTAATCAAAGGCTTAGATCGTTTTGACTTGATCTCCATCTTTTTCTAGAAGATTCACCCACAATTAGATTAATACCCATTAATATTTTAATTTCCCTAAGTTTAGAATTTGGAACCCCATTAAAAATATTAATTATTTTAATATAATCGTCTCTGGGTGGAATTTCCCAAAACGGTTTCTGGGTTTTTTGGAATGCATGTGCCCAAGCCTCCTTGCAAAATTTGAGGCCTAGAGCACATCTGATGCTATCCCAAATCAACATGTCCTTTGTCACCATTAGGAGTAGATGTTGGTTGAGAGGGTTTGAAACCCTTATTTTGCTTATTTTTGTGAGGATATCACTTCTTTGGATGTTTGGTTTTATCTTTTTGTCTGGCCATTATATGCTTTGTTAGATGTATCAGCAGTGCTAATCACTCCAATGAATGCATGTGCCCAAGCCTCCCTGCAAAATTTGAGACCTAGAGCACATCCGATGCTACCCCAAATCAACATGTCCTTTGTCACCATTAGGAGTAGATGTTGGTTGAGAGGGTTTGGAACCCTTATTTTGCTTGTTTTTGTGAGGATATCGCTTCTTTGGATGTTTGGTTTTATCTTTTTGTTCGGCCATTATATGCTTTGTTAGATGTATCAGTAGTGCTAATCACTCCAATATACAAGAGCTTGTCTTGTTCTCTAATCGAAGTCACAAAAAGGTTCAAGAGAAGGTTATTTATATAGGCAACCCCCAAAGCTACTCTACTGGCATAAAATGTAGATTCAAAACCTGAATTATGTAGAACCAAGCTTTGAAAGAATAATATATTCAACATTCCTCATCAAAATCAACCTGACATTCATTAAGCAAATGTCTAAGTGTTTTAAACTTAGCTAAGTAATCTTCAATGTAAAAGAAATCATTAGGACTTAAAGTCAAGGTCTAATTTTCAAGTTGATGAGATCTAATAATATTAGCTTCACCAAATCTCTTTTTCAACTTTTCCCAGGCTTGATTCGAATCATTGATTCCTTGAATATGAAATCGAAAATCAAGAGAACTGGAAAGTTTGATTAATCCAGGTGCTTCGTCATTCCTCTTATCCCATTTGGCTTTATTATCAACATTAGTGGAGGTCTTTTCTTGTCCAAAGTCATCTGATACAATCCTTTACTTCTTAGTACATCTGTGTTGATTTGGGGTAGCATCGAATGTGCTCTAGCCATGAAAATTGGTGGAGAGGCTAAAGCACATGAGATCTCCAAGACCCAGAAATGATTTGGGGAAATTCCACCTGGTTAGAGAGATATTAAAATAACTAGTATTTTTAATGGAGTTCCTAAGTCTAAACTTAGGAAAATTAAAATATTAATGGGTATTAATATAAAACTGGGTGAGAATGTTCTAAATGACATGGATCAAACCAAATCTAATCTTAGCCATTGATTAGAGACTTAATCTCGGCCGTTGAAGACTCAACAGAAAAAGTATAAGAGGAGGCTTGAGGGTCAGTTGGAGACACACCAAGATTGATCAGTCAATTCAATTTTTTGGAGCATAGTTCGCTGAGAAAATTCGAACAAGTGATCTGAGTTGGAGCGAGGGGCAGTGAGTACATAGCAAAGAGGCAGAGATAGTGCCAGAGAGCCAGTGCAGTGATTGAGGAGGCTACACAGAGCCAGCAGGAGCCATGTATAGGGACAGAGAGACTGCGTGGGTGATGCAGAGGGCCAGAGAGTTGATGCAGAGAGGCAGAGGGTTGATGCAGGGGGGTCCAGAGCTACGCAGAGGCTAGCAAGGCTGACACAAAGCCTTGGAGAAGCACTGGAAGGATTTTCATGGAGCAGACATGCTGAATATCTACTTCCAAAGAGAGGTATTACTGCCATATAGAAATCTCCATCAGGTGAGCCAGTTTGGTATCCTAGTTGTACTCAAGAAAGTTGCTTAATACTAAAACCCTCAAAACTGTACTAGTTTTCCGAAGTTGGGTTTTCCCGAGGACAATTGTCCAAAAATAACGATGTCCCTTGTGTGTTTGTCTATTATTTCAGTTGATGATTTGTATATGAGTTGAGACTGCATTTGTGTTTATTTTCAGTGTTTATATGGTTAAATAACTTGTTAAGGAATAAACAAGTAGATGAAATAAACCAGATACTGCAGTAGGAATTTCTGATGTGTTAGATTCATAAATTTCAACACATAGTCCATGTGAGATTTCTATGAGAAGTAACAGGTACTAGTGAGCAAAAGTTCACTTGGAATGGCCATATTTAAAAATGTAGATAAAATGGCTTCAAAAGCCGAAACTAGCTACTTAGATGGAAAGCTCTTGAAAAAATAGGTTGTTTCAAAAAATAGGGCATTGAAAATGAACTACAAATGTGAAAGTTATGCCCTTTCAAAAAAAGGCATTAACAATAACAAAGAACCATGTGGCAAGTAGAAGTTGGCCCACGTGATGGATATTTATAAAATAAAATAAAAATATATTTTCTCACTAGCTTTTCCTATAACCTCACTTTTACAAATAGATTACTTTATGTAGTGACCCACTTTTATAAAACAAGTGAGAAGCATTTTTACAATGAAGTTACTTTATAGATGAAGGTTGCATATATATATATATATATATATATATCTTAAAAAAGATTAAAGTTATTTTATATTGATTCACTTTTATATGACAAGTGAAATACACTTTACAATAAAATTATGAAATAACTTAAGTTTGCATGAACTTTTTCAAAAGTAACTTCAAAGAAAGAGATTTGAACTCAAGACCTCTTACTAAAGAAAATAACTTGTAACCAAGGGAGCTAGTGAGAACAAACATTATAGTAATGAAGGAGGGTGGGGGTGTTGTTGTTATTGGAACTTTACCTTGAACTACGTGCTTTCCAGGAATGTGCTCATCCAAAAACAAACAACAATTCGGAAAAAAAAAATCCAAAAATAAACAACAACAGGGTTAGATCTTGGTTAGCTTACCTAGAAAATGCAATTTTTCTCACTATTTTTGAATTGTCAAGATCATACAAAGTGCATGGCAAAGAGTGTTATCACAAAAAATTGATCATCTAGCCATAATGTACTAGATGGATCGAAGTACACCATGTAGGGCCAATTTGCTTTCACTATAAGAAATTACTTAATAAACTACATTTATTAAGTCATTTATAATTAAACCTGTTGACCACTACATGTCAACGACCCATAGCAGTACACCCCCTTTTTTTCGCAAAAGGAATAGCGCATGATCGATGTGTTCGTGTCGTACAACTATCATCATCAGCTTCACTTCCAAGATGTTATGTAAACCCTTTATGCATGTGTATAATGTAAATAATCTCAGCAGACCCGTGTCATGTATGTAATTACCCAGGTAAACCTATTTTTATGGTGGCGATCTACATTCTGGGAGGTTTTTTGTCTCACCAATCCGTTCTCAGATGGTCGGCAAGGTTTTCTTTCAGTCTTACCCCAAAGCCAGAATGAATTTTGTCACTAGGATCTTAGGTGAATCCTAGTGTTCTAGATCGGGTCTATGTAAAAGTGATTTGGGAATAATCCTAACTATTTGGTTAGGTTATTTTATTACAAATTGCTTGGTCTGTTGTATTATATTTGTGTCACAAAAATGGGTACTCTGTGATGGTCTATTACAAATGGGTTTTTCCCCCTTCTGATGTAAAAAAAATATATGAAAATCATGATGTAAAGAGTCTTGAGGGTTGGAAAAATAATTTATCCCCTCATAGGTTAATTAATTAAATTTTCTGGCCAAAAAATTAATTAAAATCCTAAGCCAAAAATTTAATTAATTCTAGGTCTTAGGTAAATTTAAATTCTCCAAGGCAAAATTTGTTTGTCCTTAAAAATTAAATTTTAAGAGGCCCAGGGACTAAGGTAAATTAATTATTTTGACAAATTTTAAACCTTTGATCCCTGGGCTTAAGTCAAAGTCAAAATTTTGGGGAAATTAACTCAAAAATTTAATTTTTGAGTTAATTAAAATGCATTTAATTGAAAAATTCAAATTTCCTCAAATATTTAAATATTTTGACGGATGAGATTAAAAGGAATTTTAATCTTCATCAGCGGTCGAGATTTCTTTGATGAGGATCACTCGAACTAGCCGTTGGAGGATTTATCTTTAAATAAGAAGTCATTTGTCAGTGAATCCATCCGACCTTTCAGTGGTGTGCTTAACGAAAAGCTTTCACATAATTTTTTTCAAATAATAAAGAACGACTTTGGGGTTAAATTTCGTTGGTGTTACTCTTCATGGAAATACTATAAGATGTGTTGTTTTCATACATAAAAAAAATTTAGCCATTGATGATAGTTTCTGAAGAGTAATTTGAGTACAGGTATCTTGCTCAGTCGGTGGGGTTTAAGTGATAATATAAATTTTGAATGTAATAGCAGGTATCTCTATTTATCTTAATTTTATTATCATTTTCTCGCTCTGTTTTAATGGCTAGATTAAGTTTTGCAGATTTTTAAATCCTCAGGTGTTAGAGGCAGTTTTCAGTTGGACCAGCCAACTCCTAATCCGTGTTTTCTGAGAAGCCCAGTAAAATTAATCTCGGGCTTATAAGATTTTTTTTGTTGGTGATGCACGAAGGGTTTCAAGTTAGCGGCTCCTTAAAATTTAAAAATTTAAAATTTTTTGTGTGGGAAATTAATAGATCTAGTTGTTGAGAGCCTTGGATTATCAGATCTGGGAGCAGAGTTGGACTCATACTCCTCAGATCTGATAGATCTACTATTCTTATGCATAGATCTGTAAATTATTTTTGGTTTCCTGACTTGGGATTTTCTGGATTTTAGTTTTTTATCATTGTACATATAGTTTGGGTGTTTTCTTGTTGTTGTGCAGCTACAGATCTAAGATGGAAATTTGTGTAGAGTCCAAATCTAGGCCCTGGAAGTTAAGATCTGGATCTTTGGGTTTATCAACATAATTTTGCAGGGATATTATTCAATTTTATTACAGTCCAGGGGTTTAAAATTCTTAGATCTAAAAATTTTCATGAGGGTTTCAAGGCTAAATCTGAAGCATAAAAAATATGTTAACGTGGAATTCGATTTTCTGGGTTTATTTTAGGTTTCTTGAGGCTACTGTTGGATGCCTAGAAATTCTCCCTAGGTTCTTCCTTTATTTCTTCTTACTGCAAAAATTTCAAAAAAAAAAAATTAGGGAAGGCTCACAGCGTTTTTCTGTTGCCTGCATTCTCCATTAAATCTGCAAACCTTCTACTCTATTCGCTGCTCCACTTCCCATCTCTCTTGTCCACAAACCCACGGCCTCTCCTCTTTACCTGCATTTCTCACCATGTCCATAACCCTCAGTCGTCTCTCTTCCCTCTGCGTGTTACCAAGCCAGCCCTCTCACAGCCTTACCCAAGCTCTCTCTTCCATTTGCTGCAGCAAACCCTCTTCGACCTGCATCATTGTTTCTCCTCTGCGTGAGCTCCATTTTCCTTGTGTCCCTCATCCACATCCAAATGTTGTGTCCTCCCCCAAGTTCACGCGTTCACCTTTCGTCCAACCCGCAGCCCTCAAATCCGCGTCCCTTTCCGCTGCCATCCACAGCTCATGTTCTCACGTATACCCATCAAACCTTCGTGTCATTTCCTCCTCTCCAAAGCTCCCTTCAAAGCTGCCTCCCACTCCCTCTCTGTCGCTGCTCCATCTCCATTACCTCTCTGCTACCTGACCTGCATTCACAAAAAGAAACATTTTATTTTTATTTCATTTTTATGTATGTGTTAGGTTAGGTTAGGTCTTAGTTTTATTTAGTTTAGTTAGTTCATTTTTCATTTAATTTTTAATTTGTATATGTGTTAGGGGTTTGGGTTTATGTATCTTTCATTTTTTGAAATTCGACCTTGTCTTGATTTTTTTTATTTTTCATTTGGAATTGTTTTAATTTGATTTTTCGATTTTTATTTGTGTTTTATTTTTTTTATTTTTTTATTTTAATTTATGGTTTTAATTTCTTTTATTTTTTTATTTTCATTTGAAAAGCATTATATATATATATATATATATATATATATTCTAAAAATTGAAAATGAAACAAATTAAAAGTGTATTTGCGCTTTCACATTAAATATTTTTATTGTGGCCTATGGCCCATTAAAAATTTATTTTATTGACCCTTTGATTTTTTATTTTTTTTCTGTGTGGTTCACGGGGCACCAGAGGTGGGCCGCTACGTCCACGTAGATAATCGGGGCAGCTCCACCCGAAGGGAACTGCCGTTCGGCCAGATCAGGCCTAACCCCGAGGGCGTCGAGGAGATTTGACCCCGTGACCTCCCAAACCGGGAGAGTACTATCAACGGGAACTCGACCATTTGAGCTATCCCTCGGGGCTTTTTTGACCCTTTGATTTGTTTTACTTATTTTTCACATTTAAGAAATTGCCTAAGGAATAATTAAAATACTAATTTAAAGTTCCTTAGTGTTTTTGGTGTTATGTGCAAAATCCTAAATTTTCGTGGTTTCTCTATTGTCAAGGTGTATTAAATGTTTAAAAATCATATTGACTGTCGAAGAAAGATTATTTTGCTATATTATCCTGTATGCTAAAGTTTTGGGCGTTTACATTGATCATTCATGATTGTCATTATTCGTCACATATACAAATTACTTGGGATATCTTGTTTCTTCTCAATCTGTGGTTAATTGAATATAAAGCACTGGTCTATAAGCATTTGTTTCATCTTGTGGTTGTGTCTTATTTATATTAATTGTCTAATTTATCCATCTCAATTGACCAAGCCTTGCTTTAAATTTATCAGGGTGTCCATCTTCAAGTCTCCTAGAGCCTATGTTTCACAGGCTATTCTCATTCATTCACCTTAGAAATTACCCCCCTTGACTTGTCTAGGAGAGAGTCTAAACAGAGTAAAGATTAGAGTGACAACCCTTACTCTGAGCGTTGTCGCGGTGCCTAGACACTTTGTGCAACAACAAAACCCATTAAGAATAATTAAATAAATCACTATTTATTTAATTATCTTCTAGGAATAATTAATTAAACCATTGTTTAATTAATATTCCTAGTCACATTTGACCCAATTATAAGAACTAAATAGATAAATCATTAATTATCTTATTTTTCTCTAGGAATAATTAATTAATCACTAATTAGTTATGATTCATTGTCAAATTTGACCAAATCCCTTAGGAATAATTAAATAAATCATTATTTGTTTATTATTCCTTAACCATATTTCTTGAGATGATAAAGAAATGATTTATTTATTTATTATTTCTAAATAAAAGTTTAAATACTTGTTCCCTCTAACCAAATATAATAAAATATTCCAAATGGTTAATTCTAAAATGGGATTAATAATATTTTATTATTGCTCATTATTCGAGAATGACCTAATATTTTTTTATAGATAGAAGGGTTTTTCATTCATTTTTCACTTTCAATTATTTTCATTGGTCCACTCACTGTTGCAGCTTTGATTATTATCACTGTCACACACCATCTTCTTTTTCTTGAGTTCTCATTGAGCTCAAACATTTCATTTGTTGGGTTTTACACATTATAGCAGAGAGAAACTCTACAAAAGTTGAATACATTGAGGATAGCCAAGGACCCATCCCATAGAAGGGGACCGGTAGCATTATTTTTTCCCTTCACAGGTGTTGTTTAATAAAATATATTCTTTATATATCTAGTTTCCATTGGATTATTAGAGTTACTTGCGCTTATTTGATTTTGTTGTTTAACTAGTTTTGTTGCATAGATCAGGGCTTTGCCAAGTTTTGTTTATATCATTTGTTGTAGATCCACACTGTTTAATAGCCATTTCTATTGTTAGGGTTGTTTGTCATCCACAACCTAAAGTAGTTTTTTTTCGTACACATTCAAGAAGAATTCTACATAACAAAGAGCATACATAGTCAAGAAAACACTTTCCACTATGTTTCTGATTTCCCAAGATTGCAAAAAGCACAAGGCAAAGAGGATACACAGAAGAGAATGTAGAAAATCGGGAATATAAACAAAAAAACAAAATATGAACTCTATAAATAAATAAATAAATCAAAAGACCATATTTGGACTGTATACCTCCAGATCTAATGAGAAATGTTGTATCCCGGGCAAATAGACACCTTTTCGGATGAAATGAAAGGCATTCTTAGCTTAAAACAGCTTTTCAACGCAATGGAACAGTCTATCTAGCCAAAATGGTACAGAAACAGTTGATGTCAAAAATGTGGCAACACAAGCTTCAAGATCGCAATCACCAACAAGAACAGTTCTTCAAACGAACTATGATACCATGTTCGGGTAAACAAGGTAATCCATACAAGACGAACACCTTCAATAACAACTCACACAACTAGATCAACGATCACAACACCAATATTTTATGTGGTTAAAACCCTCTAAGAGGGGATAGTCCACAACCCCAGCCAACACAACCACCCGAGGCAATTTAATTAATGCAAATATATATATATATATATAGATATATTACATAAAAGAGCTCTCACAATCGATCATCAGCCATGACTCTCCATGCCCTTTAAATAGAGATCATGGACCAATCTAGTGTTAAGCCATTAATCAATAGTCATTAGTATCAAGGATAATATGAGTCGTCAGATCACTCTGTATAGAACATATCGTGACAGTGGGATTACAATGCAACTAATGCTTACTAAAGAAACACACTTTTACCTAATAGACACATTAAAACGAGTTGAATATAACTAACTCCTAAGTGTCTAAATATCTTAACATTTGGCAGTGGAATCATCAGTTCAAGATGCAGAGGCTTAACCAAGGAACTATCACACAAATGTCTAGCCCATCTTGTTGTCCCATGTCACTGATAGAATGGTAATCCCATTGCCAGCAGCCATTCATTAGAAAATTGGATCATCTTACAGCCCAAACATCTCAATAATGGCAAGTTGTGGCATCTTCAAAGTTATCGTTTTAAAAAATGACCAGAATGAACCAGAAACCAGTCAAACCGGTCGGTTCATTAGGCAACTGGGTCGAACAGGGAAAAAACCCGGTTTAAGGGCTGACTTCGCTAGAAAATCACAAAAATCAGTCAAACCTGCTGGTTTATGACGAAACCAGTTGGTTTATAGTCAAACCAACCGGTTTTGTCATAAACCGGTCGGTTCATTGCCAACGCTGCGGCGGACGATGACAGACCGACACAGACTCTTTTTGGAAGCTTCCTAGGTGTTTTGGAGGGAAAGTAAGGGTTGTTTCCCTCCAAAAACACCCTCTCCAAGCCTTTAAAAGGAGCTCACCCCCCTCATTTGCCTCACACATCTCGTTTGTATTTTTTGTGAGTTTCATTGGGAGCTTGAAGAGTGTTGAATTTTTGTTGGAGTAGTGGAACAACAGAGAGTTTGAGCTAAGTAGTAGCCACCATGCCTCCAAAATCCAAGGATACTGCATGGATTCATTGTTATATGATTGATGGCAAAATGATCTGCAAATATTGCCAAAAATATATTGAAGGAGGGGGTATTAACAAGTTCAAACTTCAAGCAACACTAGGCTAGGATAAGAGGCCATGTAAAGCCATGTGGAGCACCAAATGAAGTAATAGGGCATATTAGGGCAGAATACCTTCAAAAGTTTGAGACTCAAGTCACTGAACCAACAAAGAAGTTTGTGACTCAAGCAATTGCAAAGTTTGGGAGTCGAGACTCAACCAAGTTCGATCATGATGAGAAGTTTCACCTTTCAAAGTTTCGAGTGATAATGTTGATTACTAATATCATATATGTAGGCTTGTAGTAGGCCAGTGGCCCCATAGCTTGTAGGCTTTGTTTTTGGACTCTAGAGGCCATTTAGAGCCTCATTGATTATATAATTTCTTGTTGATATGTATTGCACTTGGTGCCATTTTGATATTTTCACCTTTACATGGTATATATATGAGCAAACTTTGCATATTTTGTATCTATTGGTTTTAAATCTTCAAAACAGTTTTTTTCTTTAAAATTAATTATTTCATGTGTTTTTTTGAAACCGGTTCATTGAGATCTAACCAGTCCCGATTTGACCGGTTCCAGTTTGAAGCCCATTTATTAGGTGGACCGGTCCGGTCACCGGTTCCAGTTTATAAAACTATGGTTAGAACCACTATATCCATGCTAGAGGCTTACCACAAGCCAAAACCATGCTAAGTATTGGTTGTTCACTTATCAGTTTACGCTTGTAGGTAAGTCATGTCATATTTAACCAGGTATTTGTAGTTGTAAAGGTATTGATGCTAAATGCTTCATTTGCAACCTTTTCATCGAAGAAGGATATCCAAAATGGAAATGCTATGAAGATAGATGGAAAACATTTCTTAGATGTTTTTCAACAATTTCCTACATGGAAACGCTCTTTCCCTACCATTTTGCTTTCTTTAGTTTGCTACTGAAATGTGGGTTGGCCACATGACTTGAAAAACAAATACTTTGATATTTCATTTATATGGTTTGCATCTACATTTGCAGAGTGGAACTCATCATATGATATGTTCTTGGAGGACATTTCAACTATATCGCAAGTATATAACACAAAACCTATATAGGATTGTTCCAGAAATAAATAACAATACATTTGGAGCTAAAAAAGGAATCAAATTGCCTTAAATATGTTCCAATTCTAATACCCTTAACTTACAGATACATATTCAGAGTACAGACACAATGAGAAGCAATGCCAGTTTGAAAGGAAAAGAAGTGTGTAGAAGGTATATCAAATAACACTGATAGCTTTTATTTCTCATGTAGAAAATAGCGGTTACCATGTGTTCAACCCAGCTACCTTTCACATCAGAATTCTGTGAAACAAAGACTACAAAATGTGAAATCTCTGTATGAAAAGAGAATGAGCAGAATGCTCACTCTTACACTAGTACGCAGCACCTCAAGCTTCTGTATACTATACATAAATACACCTATAATCATAATAAACAATATTATATAACTGCAGGTCACATGTCTAAATGCATATGTATTCAAAATGCCACCATTCAACATATACACAATGTCACATGCTATAGTAATCTCTCGTGTTCTCATTCGAAAGTTAATTCTATCTGCATGGATTCCTTTCTGGTATACTATTATTTTGGATATTCAGTTGACAAACCAGTTTATTCATTACATGCAGTCAGTAAAAAGTCATACATTCTTGTTTTTGACTTGTACATGTTTCTAGATTGAATTTTCCCTTTCAAATTGTGGGACTGAAAATAAATAAAAGAATAAGCACTTCTTGAATATATTGAAATGCATACCAAGGTGGAACATAATGACTAAGATCATTCAGTTCTTCAGCGGTTGTGATACAATTTGAAGTCGCTGGGCATAATGCCAAAGATGGGGGATTCTTCTGTACACCAAGGTACTTGGGCTTTGTCCCACTGCCACAACACATAAGTAAAGCATGCTGAGCATCCTACCATCCATACATCAGTTTTCAATCCTGTCCACTAGTTATTTTTATAGGTTGCAAAAGACAAGCACCCAAGGCATAATCCACAAAATTATGTATATTCAGCAGCACCTGAAGTGGAAGATAGCTGCTAAGATGGCAATTTCACTGCTCCGCAAAATAACCTGCCTACAATTCCATCAAGCATTAAAAATCTTCAGCTTTATTACGGCATTTGTTATAAATAGATTAAAAAAATAATGCTGACAAGCCATCTCATAAAACATTAACAAAAAAATAAGAGCTACACCTTCTCGCAACCTTGGAAGAGTTATTTGAACACTCTTCTGAAGATTCCATTGCCCTTATAGACACATTGTGTGAATCTTTTTGCTGGCAAACAACAGAGCACAGAATGGGCATGCGTCTTAAACTGAAACAGTTCTCATCCTTTAACTGTAAAGGAAGTGTCCAAGAGCGCCTGATCAAGAAAAGTGGAAACCAAAAAGATAAGAATTTCATTATTCACCAACTAATGCAGTCTCATTGTCTCAATAAAAATTTCATGCAAAGTAGTAACAGGAAGATATTAAAGTAACATATCACTCTTATCAATCAATTCAGCAAATGTAATTTTGCTTAAGTTTGCGGCACAGAAACTTTCCTTCTGAAAATAATAAAGACATAAGACAAAACAGAAATTTGGTGCATAAAGGGGGGATGAATTGGTATAAGACAATTTTTATTTATTTAAACATTCATGAACCATAAAAAAACAATCACATATGAGATCTATCAGCTGCAGAACATGGAACACAAGATTTATGAGGAAACTCTTTCTGGAGAATGTTGATTTGGGGTAGCATCGGATGTGCTCTAAAGCCTCAAATTTTGTAGGGAGGCTTGGGCACATGTATTCCAAATAACCCAAAAAGATTTTTGGGAAGTTCCACCCAGAAGTGATTTGATTAAAATAATTAATATTTTTAATGGGGTTCCTAAGTCTAAACTCAGGAAAATTAAAATATTAATGGGTATTAATCTAATCATGGGTGAAACTTATAGAAAAAGACACGGATCAAGCCAAACGATCTGAGCCTTTGATTATGATTTAAGAAGATATAAGAAGGGGTTTGAGGGACATTTGGAAAATATACTAAGAGATCAAGGAAATCAATTTTTCTAAAATGAGAAGTTCTTGGGAGGGAAAATCGATTGAGGTGATTTCTTGCAGCAGAGGGGCAGTGAGAATCCGAGAGAAGGAATTTCCGGAGAGTACGAGGCAGAGGGAGAACAAAAAGACATCCAGAGGAAGGCTGACACTAGCCTACACAGTGTTGACGCAAAGGCAGCGCAACCCTTGAGGGGAAGTCGAGTTTCTTGCTGAGGGAAGTTGAAATTCAGTTGTCGGAAGCCAGGGTATGAGTCTAGGAGGCAAAAGGTCTATTTCTCAGCCAACAGAGGATCCAAAGGAGAGACAAGGTAATACCCAAGAGGGGTGACGTAGTGCTGCGCAGAGGCCACGCAGAGCCTCCAGAGCAAAAGGATCAGTCATTGATTATCCAGTGACAAGGTAAGATCATTTCACCAGTCTTTTGTTCAGCATTCTCTCTGTATCAGAGTGCTAGTTGAGCATCCTAGAATTGTACTCGGAATTTCTCCTGCATAATAATAAAACCCTCAGAGTTACTGCACCATTTTTCCCACATTGGGTTTTTCCAGGGACTTTTAAATAACGGTGTCCTATGCGTTTGTATTTCCTTGCTCGGTTTCTATGTTTCAGAATCATAATTAATTTGGTGTAGGCTGCTTCAGTAATTTACTTCAATGTTTCATGAAGAAATCTGAAATAAGCTTGTAATGTAACTCACAATCTAGGTGAAGTAGATTCAGTTGGTTGCAGTAGGATTCATGAGATTGTTAGATCTAGGAATTTTCACATGGTATTTGAGTTGTTGATGTGAAACACAGAAGAGCAGATCTAGCACTAAACCAAGGGCCAACTTGCTGCAGCAAGCAAAAGTTCGAATCCCCTGAGGGATAGCGCAGTTCTAGCCAGGAGGGCTATATTTTCGTGGGTGTTTCTGTGAGTGAGCCGATAGAGAGGTAAGATTGTCGGATCAAAAACTTGCCAAGTCAGAGGGAGCTACACAGAGCCACGCAGAGCTAGAGGGATGTCATTTCTGCAAGCTGATCGATGCGCAGAAAAGTCGTCAAAAGAAAGAAGTTGATCGCATAGTGAGGGAATACTTCCTCAATGATTTCTTGCCGAGGAAATCAATATTTATCATTGGTTGAGCAACAGAGGAGCAGCAACTTACCAGCTCCATCATGGAGTGCATAAGGCAGCCTAGGAATTACGCAGTAGGGAGAAAGAGGGAGTTGTTCGACATTTTTCGGATGATATGGCAACCAATGGCTTGAGGGATCAAGACAGGTTGGACGGGGCTTCCAACTACGTCATCTAGAAGGCTAGAATGTATTTCCTTCTAGATGAGAATGCCCTCAAGACGTATGTTGATAATGTGGTAGCTAAACCTGCGGATGCAGATACTCTAAAGAAGTACAAGGCTAAGATGTCAAGGACCAAGAGGATGATCCTGGATGGAGTCAAGGATCACGTGGTATGCCACGTTGCTAGCAGAGCAACTGCTAAGGAGATGTGGGATGCCTTGGCCACTTTGTATTAGGGATCTTCGACCAACAGAAGATGTACTTGGAACAGAAGTTGAGATATGCACATATGCAAAAGGGAGAACGTGTGGATCCATTCCTCACGAAACTAAAGGAGACACGTGATGAGTTGTCAGCTGCGAAGCACACTCAGGATTCGGAGTTAGTGAGACTGGCTGTAAATTCTGTCTCGAATGAATGGCAAGTCTTTGTCCAGAGTATCCTGGGCAGAGCAGCATTGCCAAATTGGGACGAAATGTGGGCAGCTCTGAAACAAGAAGAGCTTAGGAGAGACCTGCTCAAGGTCAAACTTGACGGGAGCAACAATAGCAGTGGGTCGAATCCCAAAGTAGAGGAGGAGGATAACGCAGCCCTTGCATCAAAGGGACAACAGGAGCAACAAAGACAAAAGAAAGACGTCTCCAAGATGAAATGTTTCAGATGTGGCAAGATGGGCCACTATGCATCCCAGTGTCCTTTGAAGAAAAAGGGCAAGGATGAGAACCATGATCCTAAGGGTGCAGCCGCAAAGATTGAACAAGAGGAGTTCGCCATGACAACGAAGATGCCTCCAGGAGGTAGGTGGGCTGATATAGAACTGTAGTTCGATACAACTACAGATGGGCAGGATCCTTGAGGAGCCCACCTCTTGGATCATCACCTTGCTGCGAGAGCCCATGATCAGTAGTAGCAAGATGGAGGAGTTTTCAGTTGGTGCCATGGAGTGTTGATTCGACAGATGAAGTAGTTAGTAGCGCGAGAATGTGAGCAGCGCAGAGCAGAGAGGCAGCAGTGAGTGGAGGCACAGTGCAGAGCTTCAACATTGCAGTGGCTTCAGAGAACGGAGTAGGACTAGCAGTAGTAAGGATTTCAACACCGAGGTGTATCCACTAGATACTTGTCCAGTTTTGGGTGTTTTCAGTTGCTTCTCTCAGCAACTGAGTTGCAGTACAGATGCAGTGTTAGCAGTGGCAGTGCTAGCAGCATAGCAGATGCAGCGTTTGAGAGGGAGTTGCAATACAGATGTAGCATTGGCAATGGCAGTGTCAAAGGCAGCAGTACAGTAGCAGCAGCAGCGCAATAATTGGTGGACAGCATGTCAGACATCAGCAACGCAAAGAACGATGCTTCAAAGTCAGAGCAATATGCAGTAGCAGTGTATTGCTAGAGCACATTCCTTGATAAGAGGGAATTTTGATTTGGGTAGCATTGGATGTGCTCTAAAGCCTCAAATTTTGCAAGGAGGCTTGGGCACGTGTATTCCAAAAAACCCAGAAAGTGCTTTTGGAAATTCCACCCAGAAGTGATTTTACTAAAATAATTAATATTTTTAATGGGGTTCCTAACTCTAAACTTAGGAAAATTAAAATATTAATGGGTATTAATCTAATCATGGGTGAAACTTCTAGAAATGACACGGATCAAGCCAAAACAATCTAAGCCTTTGATTATGATTTAATCTAGGTCATTGGTTGTCCAACACGAAGATATAAGAAGGGGCTTGAGGGACATTTGGAAAATACACTGAGAGATCAAGGAAATCGATTTTTCTTAAGTGAGAAGTTCTCAGGAGGGAAAATCAATTGAGGGGATTTCTTGTAGTAGAGGGGCAGTGAGAATCCGGGAGAAGGAATTACCGAAGATTGCAGAGGGAGAACAGAAAGACATCCAGAGGAAGGTTGACACTATCCCACGCAGTACTGAGGCAAAGGCAGCGCAATCCTTGGGGGGAAGTCGAGTTTCCTGCTGAGGGAAGTCAAAATTCAATTGTTGGAAGCTAAGGTGTGAGTCTGGGAGGCAAAAGGTGGATTTCTCAGCCAGCAAAGGATCCAGAGGAGAGGCAGAGTAATACTCAGGGGGGTGACACAGTTCTGTGCAGAGGCCACGCAGAGGGTGACGCAAAGCCTCCAGATCAAAAGGATCAGTCACCGATTCTCCAGTGACAGGGTGAGATCATTTCACTAGTCTTTTGTTCAGTGTTCTCTATGTATCGGATTGCTAGTTGAGCATCCTTGAATTGTACTCAGGATTTCTCCTGCATAATAAAAAAACGCTCAGAGACGCTGCACCGGTTTTCCCGCATTGGGTTTTTCCAAGGACTTTTGTCCAAAAATAGCGGTGTCCTATGTGTTTGTATTTCCTTGCTCAATTTCTATGTTTCAGAATCGTATTTAATTTGGTGTAGGCTGCTTCAATAATTTACTTCAATGTTTCATGAAGAAATCTAAAATAAGCTTGTAATGTAACTTACAATCTAGGTGAAGTAGATTCAGTTGGTTGCAGTAGGATTCTTGAGATTGCTAGATCTAGGAATTTTCACAGAGAAAACCAAAAAACTTCTTTTTATAATTCTTTCTAGGCACCAACCCACTGGAGACATCGATCCCCACTGCTGCAAATATTCGTAGGCACTGTGATGCAAAATTTGGGAGGTCCAAAGCTCTTAGGGTTAGCTCATTTGGTCGAGTCCCCATTGTTAAAGCACCTTTGCTAGTGAGAAGTCACAAGTTCAATTCTCTCAACACCCTTGGGGTTAGGCTCTGTGGTTGAGCCGACAGGAAGTGATCCCTTCGGGTGGATCTGCCTAGTACAAATATTTCATGGATGTAATGGTCACCATTCTCCAGGGTCCATGAAACACATAGAACAAATTTTTAAATAAACAAAACAAAAAAATCTAGGAGGCTCAATGAAAAGTCTCACTGGATGGGGGCAGACTTAATGGCAACAAGAGAAAGGGTTTCCATGTTGGAAATATTGGGAGGAAGGGTGAAACAGTATTTCAGGAAATATTTTCAGTTTCATTCACCATTCAATTATATATGCATCATCAAAAAACAAGTCATAGACATCATACACAAGAACATAGATCACACAGAGTTTTTTAAGGTGGAAACCCATAAAGGAATAAAACCACCATAATTATTCTTCTCTTCTTAAACGTTTCTTTACATATGTTCACTAGCACCAACCAATAGGAAGCACCCACTCCCTTGCAATGTTTCATTGGCACCCATTAGTAGGATGCACCCACTCCCTTCATTGTTTCGCTGGCACCCACCAGCAAGAAGCACTGACTCCCTTCTCTAATTCACTAGCACCCACCAGCAAGAAGCACCCACTCCCTTCTCTATTTCGCTGGCACCCACCAACAAAAAGCACCCACTCCCTTTGATTAGTTTGCTAACACCAACCAACTGGAGGCACTGACACCCAAAACATCGTGGACCTCCCCTTCATCCATCTTCAAATGGGATCCACTCCCTGTAACTTCAAAATTAACAATCGATTTTTCTCAGCTCAACAACACGTTCACTCCTCTGTCATCAACAACACATCATCAGTAACAACATATTTGTTATTAGTAAGCTTTGGACAATAAAGATCGCAACCTATCTTGTATCAGTAATATTCCAATTCTCAAACCCTGGCAGAAGCAATGAACCAATTTTGAACCTCAACTAACAGCTCGAATACAATCTTCATTGGCAAGTAATCTCCCTGTAATAGGCCTTTGCAACACAAACTCTAGATTTCAAACATAACCTCTGACTTATGGACAATGGAGAGCTCAATATAAACATACACCTACAACCTTTGCAGCAATAATACTCAAACCCTTTATCAGATTACAATTATGATCATCAACAACAAATTACTTCAATCATTAACAATTTCATCAGGTCAGTAGCTCCAAACCCTAGCAACAACAATAATCCAATCTGACTCCAAATAGCAGTCCACATGGTATTCATCAACATAATAATATATTTTGTCAGCGATAATGTACAACTTTCTTAACACAATAGTAGCACAGCATCAGGAATCATCATACCAAACAGCTGAAAAACGAACCCTGGACAACAAATAGCTCAACAAGTAATTCAATCAACCAGCAACACAAACCCTAGATTTCTTGAACTTTTGGGCAATCAATCAAGCATCAGTGACTACACCCTCAAACAGCGATGGTTACAAATCAACACCAACAACTCTAACCCTGGATTTCAACCCACAAATTTTGATAAGTCATAAGCCTTGGTAACATAGACAAACCATACTACATACTTTGAAGCACTAATCTCTTTATTATAGTCATTGAGCAACTCCGGTTATGTCAGTGGCCATTCCTTCGACAAGGATCTGATTTATGATACTGATGATGATGTTGATAGCAGCCTTGTCTTGACTTATATTCCATGTCATCAAGAAGAGATGATCCTTGATATTTTTTAGCCATCCTTGGACCATAGTCTTGAGAGTGATGGGCCTATGTTGGTTGCCCCTTTTCAGTATGATCCTTGTAATGAACAACCTAGTTATTGTGATCCTCCATACTAGCCATCTCCTCATCCCTCCCATTGTATCCCTAAGGACACCATGGAGCATTGCATCACTAATGAGGCTTTTGAGGAGTGCTTGAGCTTGATTGTTCACTTCTTTATATTCAAACTTGAGGGAATGATTCAATGGTGTGGGTATGATTCCCCTTTTTCCCTTGCATCCATGACTCCTATTTATAAAGTGTGGTCCTCTTGTCCTCCCTCCTCCCACCTTTGTGGTCTTGCATATGAATGTCATGATTATTATCTTTGTCCTTGGATTTATCTCATAATTAATGGGTAGGAAGTAAAGTGTTGATATGATGATATGTTGGTTACATTGGATGTATGATTATACTTAGCTCATATATTGTATAACATTGTTGCATCGTAGTGTAGGTGCATTAGATATTCCTTTTTGCATAACTAACATCATCTTATCATTTTCCCATGATAGATTAGATTGCATGTAGATTAGAATTGCAGTTAGTATAGATTTACTTTCCTATATGGATTATTTCTTTCATGAGAAATACCCTATGCCCAGTGCACATGCTCCCAAACAGTTGCATTGTAGTGTGTAGGTTCTAGGTCTACGACCCCAAGAGATTGTTGAAATTCTCATGAACTCCACATTTTAGTACATAGATTATTTTCTCTACGGTGAGTTCATGTCCCAATTGGAGCCAGATGTTACCCAGCAAAAGTGAGTGACCCCTAGGAGAAATTTGAGAAATTTTCTCCTATTCATCTCTTCCAGCCAACAGCCAGCAGCCCCTAAAAGCCACCTTGTGGTCGATGTGACGTGACACTCATATCACCACCACCTACATCAGTCACACGTCTCCTCACCCATTTGTCAAGAGCACATGTTGGGAGGTGGGCTTCTAATCAAAAGGTACTTTATCCATTTTGCAATTGGGTGCTTATGCTTGTTTGTACTTGGGCGTTTTGGCATGGTTTATGGGTAACTTGGAAGAAAGAAGGGTCTTGGTCGTGATCTTGTTCCATCACTTTAAATGGGGGGTTAATTTTCAATCCTAGTCCAATAGGACCTACCCTAATGGTAAATGGCTTTATGAAGGGGTACCACTTGAGAAGCCATGATTGAGAGAGTGTGGCCCCATCTCTCCCTTTTCCATACTACCACTTTCCACATGCATCACTCCCCTCCGCTCATTATAACCTATTTTCACATATTTCCCATCCAGATCCACGTTTTTCCGTTGGGTCCACAAGTAGTTAGCCCCCCTCCCCTTGTCCACACTTTGGGTCGGGCCTACAACATTGCCCTGGAATTTGATGTAGCTAAAAAGAAAGTTGAAAGCATAATTTGGCCACTTAAAACAGGAAATGTACCATAAAATGCAAAAGATGGTCGGGACTCGGAACATAAAACTTTAGCACGTGGGCAAAAGCCAAACATGAGCTCTACCCCTTATCATGGCCATCATCCTGGTTCCTAGGGCCCCTATGTAAGCCCCTTAAATCATTAAGGAACCCATGATTATCCAAACCCCTAGTGGGTGATGAACTGCCCAACTTTAAGGGGGTATTTGTAGAAATTTTGAATAATTTAACACATATTCAACAGAGATTATCCTGATCATGTACTATTGCGAAATACATACACAATACATAAGCTCCTCTACGTTGATCATCAATATAGCAGCATCAATAACAATAAAACATCAAGAGCATTCACACATTAACACAGTATGTATCCCGGGAAAACATCTCGCTAAAAACCCCAACTATCTGTATATTAATGATTGAGTCATGTAACATTACACAGCATAATACTTCTCACAAGTATCTCCACCTATGTTACACACAATACAGCTCAGATCTGATCTCCAAATCTCTTCCACTGCTTGCCTGCGTCCACTGCTCAATACCTGCTCAAGAACTGATGAGAATGGCTCACCAAACTCGTTTTTCACCTGCAAAATAGTCACTCACTCTTTGTTGGACGTGAGCACAAGCTATAATGTGGGCAAATACGTGAGCAAACTCATTGGCATACTCAATCCCTTGATTGTGCAAGATCTGGTGCACAACTATAGTCACAACTGATAGCAATCTGATTCTCTACCACCTGTCCCTGTTGAACTGAACATGCAACTGAGTTAACTGATGTATTCATTAGTTGTATTATGAGTTAATAACTTGTGAATTAATTAATAACTAATTCACCCAACTCATCTCTAGTCTATCTGCTAGTTAGACTAAATACAACCAGTTTAACAAAGCTAAACTAAACACAACTCCATCAACTCCACAATCAACTCCACCAAACTCAACTGATTGAGTTCTAACTGAAGTCATGCATGCAACAACTCAACTGACTCATAAGAAAAGCGTATTTCCTTCTGACAGCTACATGTGCCACCTCTGTAGCTCAAACTGAAGTGCTCCAAGAGAATAAGATTAAGTTTATAGTCCAAATATTATTGTGAGATAATAATATTTGACTTTTCTATTTTTGATAGCCAGTCTAAAAATAGACTTTGATCACTCACACTTTCATCAAAAATATAAGTCCATCTATTTTTTCCCAACTTGATCAATCATCCATAAACAGCAACCTGCAATCCATAGACATGATCCATATGTCTAAAAATAGACTTGCGCCAAAAATAGCCTGCGGGCCCACTTAGTGAAGGCGACTCTTTTCACTAAGCTCCATCATCTTGTTGCAATCTCAACAGTATTCACTACTATATCATTCACATCACGCTCTCATTCCCCGGAGCCCCGAGCAATTATAAAAGAAAAATCAATAAAAGGCAAAATGCATAGGAAGAAGGGTGGAAAAACAAAGGTTGGGATAACTCATGTACCATGATTGTTACCTCCTACTTCTATACACCCATGTATGGCCTTCCCTTGCTATAGCTACCCTTGTACCATGGCATGTGGCTTGGAGCCTTCCCTATTACCCCACTCCATTCCATCATTCTTTCATGTGACCCCTGCAATCAAATGGATGTACCATGGCCCTGTCATTCTCGTAGAGGTTGAAACCACCTTATAGGGTCCTTGATTAACCTCCCTCTTGAACCTAGGGACACCTATACATTTTAAAGCCCATTATGGAAAGGCATGCCACTATGAAGTGCCCACTTGGTTCCATAATTTGTAAGCTCAGTTGCTTAATTGCACTGATGAATTGTTGTACTGGAAGGCGAGGAGATGCATTGGATCTTATATAGGATTGCAGATGGGTCTTCATCTTGGGGTTTGGTCTCCCTATACAGGGTCCAAGCCCTCTAGAGGGTCTTAATGGCATTTATAGGGTGAGCGTTGAGAGCCATGGGCCTCCACTATAACAGAGAGCAGATAGCCACACCATGGGATCCCCTAACACTACTTATTGCTTCCTTGTGTACCACTTGTTTGATGATGATGATGCACCTGGACCACCTAGCCCAGTGAGCGACACACTTACACCACACACTTGGCAATTGATCCAAGGCATAGATGGTGTTTTGTCTCTCATAAGGAGACAAGGGAGGGCTTGCATCATTATTCCAGCCCTTACAAATGGAGCACATGCTTGATCAATTCAGTTGGAGACCCATGAGTGTTGATTTCTAGTAGCATCCGATGTGCTCTAAGTCTCAAATTTTGCAAGGAGGTTTGGGCACATGTATTCCAAAGCAGTGTTGATAATATCGCCGATTTTTCGGCGATATTCGTAAATATCGCGCGATTTTCATAAAAACGAAATTTCGGGGAGCAAAAATCGCGATATTTTCTCATCTCGAAAATCTCGCGAGAAATCCGAGATTTCGGCGATATTTCTATAAAAATCGCGCGACGATGGTTAATATCGCCGGCATAGTTTATAAATTAGGTTTTTGTTAACCGTAAGGGCGTCATTTGATTTTCCGTTTCGTGAGCTGGAGAGTCGGACGCTGCGAGTGCGAACAGAGTGCTGAGGGTTTGAAGTTGAACAGTGCGGAGGGTTTACAGCGGCCAGCCTACAGGTATGCACGTCATTCTTTCTTACAGGCCTCAGAAATGTATGTTGGTAATAGGTATCATGCGATGTCTTGGGTTATCTAACAGAGATGCCACTAGTGACTATACAATAATACGATACCACACAAAGCTAACGATGTTAATACATAGTGAGCTAGGGTATATAATATATATGATCCGTTATTTAAATTTTACAACATAGTGAACTTGTCAAGTAATGCGAATATTCAATATACCATATGCAAAAGATTAATCATTAAACAGTCCACCTACATGAATCTTAATAGTACGTATTATATATATATATATATATATATATATGGCCATTTGTTTTGTTCTGTTTGAAAAGTGGGTTCTACAGCACCAAAAAAAATTTGGAATTAGTAACTTGGTGCTGCTGCATATCTCCACAACAAACTCTGATTTTTGCCCAAGAATGTTCTCAGTTTCCAGCACCTATTGTAGAGCCTTTTTCCCATGAAATCACAACTTGGAAGTGAAGGAGAGGCCTTCTTTTATAGCCTTTATCCATAACCCAACAAAATAATAATAAAGTAATGAGCTAGAAGCTTTCTCCATATGGGTTGTTAGCTTGCTTGTGATTGGTGTAGCGGCTAGCCTATTAGGATTGAATAGGTATTATCAATTTATCATTTTGTTTGAGAAGAGTGTTTTGAGATATTGATGTTTTAATTTGTTTATTTCATTTAAACATAAGACAATACGTTTTCTGATTTCTTTGCTTAATAATGATGTTTTCTTCCCTTTCTTTCTGCCCACCATTGTTATATGAAATCACGGTAAAAATTAGTTTTTAAATAGTGATTCTGTTTGATTGAAAATATTTGTGCACACAGAGAAGCGAGGTGCTCTACAACTCAGGTGGAAATAGTTATTTGTGTCCATCTTCATGTGTGTGTGATGCTTAGAAAAGGGCAGCATACAAAGGTCGCTGTGTGTGTGTGTATCTTCTCAATTGGTTTGAACTTTGGTCTACATCCCCAGGGCTGTCATAGATGACCTGCTGATAGCCAGGGGGCAGTGAGGGAAAAGTGGGGGTGCATTACACTTGTACCCCTCACTCAACCTGGAATTTATAACACTGTCACAAATTACAATACAGCAGCCAGCTAACCAGACCTCCAGTGACAGCATGACCTCCTGGGGTCATAACTTATAACTTTATAAGTACTAGAGGAAGCCAATGTTATCCAGTGAGCTTTGGGTAGAGCCCATACGTGTGTGTTTGTGTTTGTATGTGCTGGCACAGATTGTCTTAACCCTGGATTTATGGAGGAGGGATTTGAACCTAGAGCTTTTTGATTGCTGTCAGAGCTTTTCTTCAGAATTTTATAAATTTATATATTAAAAAAACAAGGGTTATATATTACTTAATAAGTTATTAAGTTACTAATTCCAAATTTTTTTGGTGCTGTAGGTTTCCTTTTGAGTTAGCGGCTAACAGCAATACAAAAATACAAATATGCCAAAAAACTTGGACCCATTTTGGGAGTATGGGATCCCTGATGGTGGGACAAATCGTGCATATCTTTCATGCAAATTGTGTGGGGACAAGATGACAGGTGGGGTTACACGACTGAAATACCATCTTGCTAGACTCCCTGGACATGATGTTGGCATTTGTAAAGTTTCTAGTCCGGAGCTTATACGAAAAGCTCTTGAGGCAATTGAAGAAAAGGACAGAAAGAAGGAAGAGGCGGAAAGAAACAAAGCTGAACGTGCAGGTAGATCTTTTGGGATATCTTCTCCTGATTTTGATGTTCAGGGTAGTGGCCCTACTGGCCCTAGTGGGAGGGGCTCCACAACTGGCACACCATCACATGCTAGCGCTACTGCTAGTGTGAATGCGAGGTCATCATTTTTTGTTCCACGAACAGGAGCTGGAGCACAACCTGGCATAAAATCGCTTGTCAAAAAAAAGGAGAAGGAAGAAGCAGATAGAGTCATGGGGAGGTGTATTTATTGGAGCGACTTACCTCTCAGCATCACAAAAACCAATCCATTTTGGCAACCAATGTGTGATGCTATTGCTGTTGTGGGCCCAGGGTACAAAAGTGCCACATATGAGGAGTTGCGGGGGCCAATTCTTCAAGCAGAAAAAGAGGACATCAACTCTAGATTGGCGGAGTTGAAACAGACATGGGAAGTCACTGGATGCACAGTGATGTCTGATGGTTGGACAGATAGGAAGGGTAGGACCCTTCTAAATTTCTTGGTACATTGTCCTAAAGGTACCATGTTTATTAAATCGTTGGATGCATCAGAACATATCAAAGATGCAGCAACGATATGTGAGTTGTTAGATGGGTTCATTCAAGAGATTGGTGTGCAGAATGTGGTGCAAGTCGTAACAGAAAATGCAGCTAATTATGTGTCTGCCGGCAGAATGCTTATGGAGAGGCATCCCACATTGTTCTGGACTCCATGTGCAGCGCATTGTCTTGATTTGTTGCTTGAGGATATGGGGAAACTCTCCTTCATCAAGGAGGCAGTTGATATGGCTAGGAGCATCCCCAAGTTTATTTATAACCATGCTTTTGTTCTTAGCCTTATGAGGAGGTTCACTAGAAACAAGGAGTTGCGGCGTCCTGCCATCACACGTTTTGCCACAACCTTTATTACTCTTCAGTCTTTGCTTCGATGTCAGTACGAGTTGAAGCAAATGTTTGTGTCTAATGATTGGCGTGGTTGTAGATACAGCAGGAGACCTGATGGGAGAGCCATTGAAAAAATGGTGTACTCTGAGACATTTTGGCGTGGAGTAGAAGAAGCATGTGCAGTTAGCGAACCTATAGTAAAGGTTCTTAGATTGGTGGATGGAGAGAAGCCTGCAATGCCTTATTTGTATGAGGGCATGGATAGGGCCAAGGAGGCCATTCGTTCCTATTATGCAGACAAGGGTTCTGCTGGCCTTAATAGGCAGATGATGTTATGGGATGTGATCGATAGTCGGTGGACAGGGATGCTTCATCAACCCATTCATGCAGCAGCACTCTTCCTCAACCCTGCATTTGCATACAAATGCAATTTTCGTTTTGATGGCGAGGTGATGGAAGGGCTCCATTCCTGTATTGAGAGGATGGTACCTGATTCTGAGCTTCGTCGCAAAATCAGCCGCGAGATACATAATTATCAGGATTGTGTTGGCTTATTTGGCTTTGATGATGCCATTAAGGAAAGGGCCCTCTTCATGCCACGTAAGTGACAAGTCATCACTCATTAGAAATTAGAAATTTGAATTTAATTATGTTTTAACTTTTAAGTTTTTGAATTTTTTATTTCATTATTTTGTTGTAGATCTTTGGTGGCGAAGCTATGGTGCAAGGGTACCAAATTTGCAAAATTTGGCTATACGAATCTTGAGTCAAACATGTAGCTCTTCAGGGTGTGAGCGCAATTGGAGTGTATTTGAGAAAATACACGCCAAAAAGCGCAACAGGTATAACTTTGAACTCAAGCCTTCAGTTGAGCAATTACACTTATTGTAATTTTTAATTTTTAATTTATGACCTTCAAGTGTCAAGACTCAAGAGTCAAGAGTCAAGACTCATTACTTTTTTTGACACTCTTACAGGTTGGAGTTCGCACGCCTCAACGATTTGGTGTATGTGCATTACAACATCCGACTTCGAGTGAGGCAAATAGAATCACCAGTGGATCCAGATGCCATTTCCTTAGACAATATTGATGTATTGTCTCCGTGGAGGGTGGAGTCTCAGGAGCCCATATTGGAGGAGTCACCTTCATGGTTGGAGGAGCCAGTGGCAGATGATCCATTAGAGCAGGGGCAGCAAGAGGAGGACTCGGAGTCAGAGGAGCAGCAGCACTTAGAGGAGGAGCAGGAGGAGCTGGAGGAGGACACTGCGGGAGCATCAGCATCAACACCATCTGCTATAGATATAGGAGAGCATAGCTCCATGCCTATCACTCATTATTTGACATTAGGTGCAGAGGCAGTGTCAGGGCCTTCTACTACTAGGGGCAGGCCTGACAAACAGCCCATCATGTTTTCCCGTAAAAGGGGGAGAGGGCAGTAGATAGATAGCTGCTAGTTTTATTTGTTATGCTACATGTAACTCATGATGATGAGATACTTTTATTATTATATGTGATGTTATTTTGTATTGGTTCTCCACATTTGAGTCCTTGAATGGACAATTATCAGGGATTAGCACGATTTGGTATCGCCTTTGATATATCATTTCTATTTGACATCATATATATCAGTGTTTTCTTCATATTTATGTGCCAATGTGTTTAAACTTTATTTCATGTTGTTATTGCTTTATATGTTTAAAAATCTGAAAAAAATGAATATATTATGCATTTTTTATGCTTGCTTTTGTTGTTTAAATTCTGAACATGAAGATGTTGCTTTAAAAATTAAAATAGTTTCTTGAGTGTTTGCTGGGCACTGTATAGTTATACTCATTTAATGCCAATTTTTTGTTTTTTTTGTGCCCTAGGTTTGAATTAGTTCACTACAAATGTCAAATATGCCAAAAGCCTTGGACCCATTTTGGGAGTATGGGGAGGCTGTTGGTGGGGCAAATCAGGCATATATATCATGCAACTTGTGTGGGACCAAGATGTCAGGAGGGATTACACGATTGAAATACCATCTGGCTAAACTCTCTGCATATGATGCAGCAGATGTGATGCCTTGTATGGTTTCTAGTGCAGAGGTTATACAAAAAGCTCGTGAAGCAATTGCTGAACAAGACAGAAAGAAAGCTGCTAGGGAGAGGCCAATGGTCTCAGATAGATAGCTGCTAGTTTTATTTGTTTTGCAACTTTTGCTACATATAAGTTTATAACTCATGATGATGAAATACTTTTAAACTTTTATATATGTGATGTTGTTTTGTTTGAGTCCTTGATTGGACAATTATCACTATCAGGGATCAGCAGGATATGTGATGTTATTTTAATTTTTGTTTGAGTCCTTGATTGGACAATTATCAATTTATCACTATCAGGGATCAGCAGGATTTGGTATCGCCTTTGAAGTTTGATGTATCATTTCTATTTGACATCATATATATCAGTGTTTTCTTCATATTTATGTGCCAATGTGTTTAGTTCATGTTGTTATTGCTTTATATGTTTAGAAATCTGAAAAAAAATGAATATATTATGCATTTTTTATGCTTGCCGATATTTGCCGATATTTTCGCCGATATTTCCGATAAGATATTTTCCGGACCCTCGCCGATATTTTCCCGATACCGATATTATCAACACTGTTCCAAAGAACCCACAAAGCATTTTGGGAAATTCCACCCAGAAACAGTTTTATTAAAATAATCAGTGTTGATAATATCGCCGAAATATCGGCGATATTCGGAAATATCGCGATATTTTCGGCGAGCCGAAATATCGCCGCCAAAATATCGCGATATTTTCCGGTTTTCAAAATCTCGCGCGATTTCCGATATTTCGGCGATATCTCGTAAAATATCGCGCGACGACTGAAAATATCGCCGGCGAGGTTAAAAACTTAAAATCAGTCCGCGCGGCCTGTATAAATTGATGTTTGGGTTTTTTCACGTCATTGTTTTTCTGAGAGCTGGAGCCGGAACGTGGTCGCTGCGAAGGAGGGTTTGGTCGCTGCAAGTGCCAAGAACAAGTATGAATCATGATCTCATCTTCGATATGAGGGTATGAGGGTTTTTACGGTTGATAGACTATTGACCACCAATCAATTTTCTTTATAAAAAATTGGTTGGCATGATTTTCTCTATTTTAATGAGACAACCTTGCAAATAATTGAAGCTTGGGTTGCTTTTCTTTCCGATTTTTCTAGCTGCATAGAAGATTCTAGCTGGTTGATTTATTGTGGATTTCAAATTATGTATATGCTATATATAAAATTAAATCATATCATCAAGGGAATGCCAAGGAAAGCGTATATCACTGTATATATAAATTCTTTTCCACTGTTCTAACTCAACACAGCATATTGCTTCATAACCATTCAATGCTATTATGTTATATCCCTGAACAGTGAAATGTCTACAATGTAAGCATACAGCGAGGCCGAGCACTGATGTTATCACAATTGATAAACCGGGTGCCGCCATGGGACATATGTCATAAACCATTCAGAAAAACTCTTGCGGGTGCCGCCATGGGACATAAACCATTCAGAAAAACAGAGACAGAAATATTATAACTTTTCACTGACCTGGCAAACCTATGTTGACAGTAACATTTCTAAGCCATATTTCAACTTTGATGGAGCATGTCTTTTCATAGTGAATAATGTCTCTTATACGTTTGAGTCATTTGTAAATTTAAACTGTTTTGGAGACTTGTTCATATGAATTTTACCTCCAGTATAACATAATGCCAAAAGTTTTAATTTTAAAGGTAAATTAGTACTTATTGATCAATTAAGAGATTTTTATGATATCTTTCATTTAAGGTTTTGATTTCAGTTATGTACTAATTCAGTTATTAAGGCCATTATCTGTTTCTAATATTTATATAAAAATAAATATTATAGCAAATTATACCACCTATAAAACCTTATAATGAACACAATTACAGGTTGCTAATGCTGCAATCGGAGAGCACAAATATTTAAAAACAAAAGTATATGACACAGTTGGCATGTCTCGATGCCATATTAAACATGTTGCCGCCTTGTGGAAGGTTTTGACTCTTGAGGACTGTTTGACTTTGTGCTGCTTCTTGAAGACCATTCATTGCCAATTATCCCAGGGCCAAGTCTGTTGTCTCTTTAAGCTAAACAAAAAAAGTTCTTTCCTTTTTTTGCTACATTATCAGAAATAAAATTTCTTTCCTCCACTGATCTAAGAGATAAGGATGTTGTTTTGTAAAATGATGTGGTTATTAACTTATTTGTAATTTCGTATTACTTATTAAGTTACTAATTCCAAAAAAAAATTGGTGTTGTAGGTTTCTTTTTGAGTTAGCCCACTACAAAATACAAATATGCCAAAAAACTTGGACCCATTTTGGGAGTATGGGATCCCTGATGGTGGGACAAATCGTGCATATCTTGCATGCAAATTGTGTGGGACCAAGATGACAGGTGGGGTTACACGACTGAAATACCATCTTGCTAGACTCACTGGACATGATGTTGGCATTTGTACAGTTTCTAGTCCGGAACTTATACAAAAAGCTCTTGAGGCAATTGAAGAAAAGGACAAAAAGAAGGAAGAGGCGGAAAGAAACAAAGCTGAACGTGCAGGTAGATCTTTCGGGATATCTTCTGCTGATTTTGATGTTGAGGGTAGTGGCCCTACTGGCCCTAGTGGGAGGGGCTCCACAACTGGCACACCATCACATGCTAGCGCTACTGCTAGTGTGAATGCGAGGTCATCATTTTTTGTTCCACGAACAGGAGCTGGAGCACAACCTGGCATAAAATCGCTTGTTAAAAAAAAGGAGAAGCAAGAAGTAGATAGAGTCATGGGGAGGTGTATTTTTTGGAGCGACTTACCTCTCAGCATCACAAAAACCAATCCATTTTTGCAACCAATGTGTGATGCTATTGCTGTTGTGGGCCCAGGGTACAAAAGTGCCACATATGAGGAGTTGCGGGGGCCAATTCTTCAAGCAGAAAAACATGACATCAACTCTAGATTGGCGGAGTTGAAAAAGACATGGGAAGTCACTGGATGCACAGTGATGTCTGATGGTTGGACAGATAGGAAGGGTAGGACCCTTCTAAATTTCTTGGTACATTTTCCTAAAGGTACCATGTTTATTAAATCGTTGGATGCATCAGAACATATCAAAGATGCAGCAACGATATGTGAGTTGTTAGATGGGTTCATTCGGGAGATTGGTGTGCAGAATGTGGTGCAAGTCATAACAGACAATGCAGCTAATTATGTGTCTGCCGGCAGAATGCTTATGGAGAGGCATCCCACATTGTTTTGGACTCCATGTGCAGCGCATTGTCTTGATTTGTTGCTTGAGGATATGGGGAAACTCTCCTTCATCAAGGAGGCAGTTGATATGGCTAGGAGCATCCCCAAGTTTATTTATAACCATGCTTTTGTTCTTAGCCTTATGAGGAGGTTCACTAGAAACAAGGAGTTGCGGCGTCCTGCCATCACACGTTTTGCCACAACCTTTATTACTCTTCAGTCTTTGCTTCGATGTCAGTTCAAGTTTAAGCAAATGTTTGTGTCTGATGATTGGCGTAATTGTAGATACAGCAGGAGACCTGATGGGAGAGCCATTGCAAAAATGGTGTACTCTGAGACATTTTGGCGTGGAGTACAAGAAGCATGTGCAGTTAGCGAACCTATAGTAAAGGTTCTTAGATTGGTGGATGGAGAGAAGCCTGCAATGCCTTATTTGTATGAGGGCATGGATAGGGCCAAGGAGGCCATTCGTTCCTATTATGCAGACAAGGGTTCTGCTGGCCTTGATAGGCAGATGATGTTATGGGATGTGATCGATAGTCGGTGGACAGGGATGCTTCATCGACCCATTCATGCAGCAGCACTCTTCCTCAACCCTGCATTTTCATACAAATGCAACTTTGATTTTGATGGCGAGGTGATGGAAGGGCTCCATTCCTGTATTCAGAGGATGGTACCTGATTCTGAGCTTCGTAGCAAAATCAAGCGCGAGGTACAGTGTTATCAGGATTGTGTTGGCCTATTTGGCTTTGATGATGCCATTAGGGAAAGGGCCCTCTTCATGCCACGTAAGTGACAAGTCATCACTCATTAGAAATTAGAAATTTGAATTTAATTATGTTTTAACTTTTAACTTTTAAGTTTTTGAATTTTTTATTTCATTATTTTGTTGTAGATATTTGGTGGCGAAGCTATGGTGCAAGGGCACCAAATTTGCAAAAATTGGCTATACGAATCTTGAGTCAAACATGTAGCTCTTCAGGGTGTGAGCGCAATTGGAGTGTATTTGAGAAAATACACGCCAAAAAGCGCAACAAGTATAACTTTGAACTCAAGCCTTCAGTTGAGCAATTACACTTATTGTAATTTTTAATTTTTAATTTATGACGTTCAAGTGTCAAGAGTCAAGAGTCAAGACTCATTACTTTTTTTGACACTCTTACAGGTTGGAGTTCGCACGCCTCAACGATTTGGTGTATGTGCATTACAACATCCGACTTCGAGTGAGGCAAATAGAATCACCAGTGGATCCAGATGCCATTTCCTTAGACAATATTGATGTATTGTCTCCGTGGAGGGTGGAGTCTCAGGAGCCCATATTGGAGGAGTCACCTTCATGGTTAGAGCCAGTGGCAGATGATCCATTAGAGCAGGGGCAACAAGAGGAGGACTCGGAGTCAGAGGAGCAGCAGAACTTAGAGGAGGAGCAGGAGGAGCAGGAGGAGGAGGACACTGCGGGAGCATCAGCATCAACACCATCTGCTATAGATATAGGAGAGCATAGCTCCATGCCTAGCACTCATTATTTGACATTAGGTGCAGAGGCAGTGTCAGGGCCTTCTACTACTAGGGGCAGGCCTGGCAAACAGCCCATCATGTTTTCCCGTAAAAGGGGGAGAGGGCAGTAGATAGATAGCTGCTAGTTTTATTTGTTATGCTACATGTAACTCATGATGATGAGATACTTTTATTATTATATGTGATGTTATTTTGTATTGGTTCTCCACATTTGAGTCCTTGAATGGACAATTATCAGGGATTAGCACGATTTGGTATCGCCTTTGATATATTATTTCTATTTGACATCATATATATCAGTGTTTTCATCATATTTATGTGCCAATGTGTTTATTTCATGTTGTTATTGCTTTATATCTTTAAAAATCTGAAAAAAAATGAATATATTATGCATTTTTTATGCTTGCCGATATTTTCGCCGATATTGCCGATAAGATATTTTCTGGACCCTCGCCGATATTTTCCCGATACCGATATTATCAACACTGAAAATAATTAATTATTTTTAATGGGACCCTAAGTCTAAACTTAGCAAAATAAAATAATTAATGGGTATTAATCTAACTATGGGTGTGACTTCTAGAAGAATACGATGATCAAGCAAAAATGATCTTAGCCATTGATTAGCTTCTAATCTGGGCCATTAAATGTCAACGAGGAGATTATTTAAGGAGGCTTGAGGGTCATTTGGAGAGAGACACAGAGTGGGTTCAGAAGTTCGATTTTCTGAAGCAGAACAGCAGCTGGGAGAATATTTATAGTGAGCTTGTGCAAAGAGGGGCAGAGGGAGTTTTGGTTGGAGGATCTTCTCCGAAGCCAAGAATAATCAACAGAGAGACCCACAGAGGAGGCAGCACAGAGGGCAGAGAGGGTGACACATAGCCAGGGAAGGCTCACGCAGGCCCCACGCAGAGCAGCGCAGAGGTCCGAATTTTCTAAGGGAGCTGACATTTCTAAGTCGGGAGGGCTGGAAAAGGCTTCTGAACGCAGATCGATTCTTAGTTGAGCTGACACAGTGACTTAGAGGTTGACGAAGGGATCACATAGGGGCAATGCAGAAGTAGTTGGGGAACTCGGAGTTCAGTTGCCGGATCAACTGGGACTTGCAGTGTAGAGTGAGGTAATCTCACTAATTTCTTCTGCCGAGTGATATTCTTTGTAATTGGATTGTCGGGAAGACATCCAGAAGTTGTATTCAGAAATACCTCAGCTTAATAATAAAAACCCCCAGATCTGTTGCACCAGTTTTCCCGCATTGGGTTTTTTCAGGGACATTTGTCCAAAAACAACTGTCACTTGTGTGTATTTTTCTCTATTGTTCAGTGTCTTGTTTCGGCATATAATTTATTTGGTGTAGGCTGCAGTGTATGTATTTTGATGTATGTCGTAGGAAACTGCAAATAACTTGTTCATGTAAATCTAACAAGTAGAAGAAATATCATCAATGTTGCAATAGGAATTTCCGGGTTTCAGGAATTTTCACAATGAGGATGTTCTTTGTGCCCCCACAGCCACATGAGAGCACCACAAGTCATTTGCTTGGAGATCAAGGGAGCACCCCCTTCATCACTATTATTGACGCCCTCCTACTCATTATGGTACATGAGGGAATTCATTTGGCCTTCCAATGGCCCTTCTAACTATCTTCATATCATTTCAGCCCTCTTGAGAGGCTAATTATTCATATTATGGAGCTATTTGGTGGGCTTGTCACCAAAAGTATTGTTATTTTGTACATTATTTTATTATAGGGGCATCATTAGGCTAAATTAGGCTATTCGAACCCCTTAAGAGGATTGTATAAATATAAGAGAGATGTTTTCTCTCATGCATCATCACTTGGATTTGATATATATCTTTCTAAAGATTTAGGATCTGCAATTTGTGAAATGATTTGGATGATTAAATGCATTTTGATGTGTGGAATAATTTCGCTATCTCTCTTGGAGCTTCTATTTGCCAAGTTTATGGATGGATATACTCTTTTTGTCATGTAAGTGTTTTTTCATGTGAATTTCATAATGTTTCATGTCTAATGTATGTAATGCTATGTCATGATTTTACTTGTGCCTTAAAAATTAATGTGAATTTATGAAACACTTGTAATCTTGGCTCGTTGCATATGTTATTCATCTAGGCAAGAAGAACAAATTTTCCTAGGGGTATGTTGCACACCTTTTACCTTGAAACTCCATCAAATATTGCATATCGAAGTATAAATGTCTAAAGTTGTTGTGAAGCTCCATCCACAAACAGCATAGTTGCTTCTTTAGGCCTTCTTGAAGAGCGAAGTTCCCAAATATTAATCATTTTGACTCCAATCTTCCCAATAGCCAGGCACTAGTCCTAGATCCTTGTTGATCACATTAACTTAACGAAATATCATTCTTTTGTTCCTCTCTTTTTCGTCCCCCAAGGATAAGGAGATTTTGTAGGGCTTGGTGTGGAATTTTAGGATTCCTTCTGGACGTGCTTCTTCATTTATGTCATCTCTAGGCATCCTCAGTTTTGAATTAATTATGACAATATAATTTCAAATAAATTGATGCCCTAGCTATCACACCAAGAGGGAACTCTTGAAGTTGCTTTGACTTGGGGATTTCTTGAAGGTTTGCTCTTTGTAGTTCATCATTCAAAACCTTTTCAATTAACTATAGGTGATCATTAGATGAGCCTTTACCACGGTATATCTCTCAACCCTTCGTCTCTTATAATATTTCTCTCAAGGGGTTTTTTGTGAAAAGTCACCCTAGCTTCTCCCAAAGCTCCTTTAATTGAATGAGCCATCCTTGCATAACTTTGAACCCTAGTATAAACACATCAATCACAATTGAGGGATCTCGGAAGTTTTGATCTTAGGCATTCATCATTATTGAATATTCCTTAGCCCGAGGTCATCCTTCATAAGTCTTTCTTGGGGAGCCTTTCAGCTTTTCTTTAAGCATTTGAACTATTAATTGAGCCTCTCCTTTGATTAGGCCTTGGAAATTACATTATACCTTGCCATTGATCCTATCATTCAAGTGATTTCCTCCATACCGGGACTCCTCCCATTGGTGGAAGTCTGTAAATAGCAAGGGGCATCAACTGAGGTGATAGTGGCTCCTTGTCCCGTTGTTTCCATTTGGTCTAGTAGTTGTCCATTAGGTACTCCTCCTAGGGACCTTACTAGATTGAGCGGTAACGCTTTTGGCATCGTTGTCAGGGACATGAGACGTGTGTCTTTTTCCCCATACGACAAAATTGACATATCATTCTTGGTGACTCCATTGGAAGAACAAAGCCCCAGTTCTTCACTAAACTTCAAATTCAATGCTTGTAGGGTGAAGCAAGCATCTCTCAAGGCACTTCAAGTTCACCTTGGCGGCTCCATATCGAAAATTTTATGAAGATTTGCATAAATGGATCATTGGAGACCCCTATTTTATATGTTACAAGATGATAACCCTCAGTCCAATGATCATGATAGCCAAGGGGAGTTTTATACCTCTCTTTATGGATCTCTTGGGACCCATAAGTGTTAGGCCCCTATAATACTAGTGATTCCCCCATTACTATTGTCATTGTATCCCTTATTGTTATTATTGTGCCCCTATTGTCCCCATTGATATTAGTATGCCCCATAGAAACCCACTATTGTTATTTTTGTGCCCTTATGTTATTACTGTTATGTTGGCTTGATTATATTGTGACCCCTTAGACTCCTATATATAGAAGGGAGGTTTAATCATTTGTATCATCCAAGAATTGTTCATTTGTGTAATGTAAAGGAGGTTGCCCCCTCGAAGGGGCTTAATTCTAAGGTGTTGATCTATCTTTACTATCATTTTGTGAGCTGGTTCCTAACATTTAGTATTAGAGCTTTGGATTCTAGGGTTTCACTACTCCAAACAGGTCATTGTGGCATTTTCGCTCTAACTTTTTTCTGCGATATTTCAGAAGATAAAAAAAACTCATTTGAGATAAAATCGTTCTGACCTTGGGTCCGAATTTCAGAGCTTTTCTCACTATATTTACAGAGATATAATCTGCGGAAGTTAAGGTTTTTAAAGCCTCCCGAATTACATTCAAAACAAGTGACCTAGAGAAAATCGTCATAACTTTTGTTTGGAGAATCAGATTGAAATTTCGTAAGAAGTTTCATAGAGAGAATGGCCTGTAGCTTTCTGCGTATCAGTTTCAGGTACTAAGGTCGAAACAGTGACACGTGACATGTCGTACAAGTTTGCTCTACTGAACTAGTCTATAATCAGGTCACCGTGGGAGATTTGGCATAACTCTTCCTTGGAGAATCCAATCATGATTAGACTTGTTGGGTTATGACTTTGAAATCATCTACAAAAGCAAAATGTTGTGGCAGATGCACTCTCAAGAAAGGATGAGGATGTGGAAGCATTGTTGTGCGCCATTTCTATTATCCAACCAAATTGGATAAATGAAGCAAGGGAGGAATGGAAGAATGACAAAGAAGTATGGGCACTCATTCGAAAGTTGCAACAAGATCCCAGTACATCTGATACATTTAGCTGGAAAAATGATTCGTTATGGTACAAAGATCGCTTATACCTATGTAAGAATTCCCAACTCAAACAAAATATTCTTATGGAATTGCACACTTCTCCGTTAGGAGGGCACTCAAGATTTTTAAAAACTTACCACCGGGTTAAGAAGGAATTTTTTTGGGATGGCCTTAAATCGGATATTCAAAAGTTTGTGGCGGAATGCTTGGTTTGCCAACAAAATAAAGTTGAAACAATTAAGACCCCGGATCTATTACAACCTTTATCCATTCCAAGCCAACGTTGAGAGGAGGTTTCAATGGATTTTATCACAGGTTTACCCAAGTCCAAAGGAAAGAGTGTCATCATGGTGGTAGTTCACAAACTTACCAAGTATGCACACTTTTGCACATTATCACATCCATTTAAAGCCAGTACAGTTTCTACTGCATTTATGGAAACAATTCAAAAGCTACACGGAAACCCAAAGATTATTGTAAGCGACAGAGATCCCATTTTCACTGGAAATTTTTGGACAGAATTATTTTCTTGTCTCGGTACTCAGTTAGCTCATAGTTCATCTTATCATCCTCAATCTGATGGGGAAACTGAGATAGTAAACAAATGTTTGGAAGGATATCTTCGTTGCTTTGTATCTGATAAACAAACACAATGGGTCAAATGGTTGCCTTTGGCTGAATGGTGGTATAACACTTCCTTCCATACTGCAGCAAACATGACCCCATTTATGGCACTTTATGGACATCATCCACCATCCATCACATCATATTTAAGAGAAAATTCTAAGGCTCATGATCTGATAATCACCCTATGAGTGTTCTCAGTGAAGATTTATTACATAAAGGTAATACAGACTCATATGCTGGTGTGTGTCTATGTTATTTAGGCAACAGATCGATCAGATTGTGAATACACAGACACTTGAAATGGAAAACAGCAGAGAAATACAGTGAGCAACTATAAGAACACAAGAATTTAACAAAGAGTTCACCCTATCGTCCAGGGCTACATCTCCGGTCCAGCTCTCAGTGGTGGCCTTCTTTTATTGTGTCTTAAAGCAGAGAATTACAATAGAGGAGCTCAATATGAGTTTCCTGAAACAGAATTTTGCTTGGCAGGGTGGTTCCTGGGTTCCCCAAGCCACTAGAGTGCACAAACTCTTTTCCTCACCAACTCTTTGACCTCTCTGGACTTTGATGGAAAGAGCCTCGTGTGGTGCTCAGCCCTGACAAATCCTCTCAGGGATGGCTTGAATCCCTCAAGCTCTCTGGTGCTCGACGCTGCCTTTTGTCAGTTTGGCTCTCTGTCTTCTTTCTGCTTCTTTTGATTCACTGTATTTCTTTGCTTTCTCTGTCTTCTTCCCTTTCATCTCCGTCTCCCTCTCGATGTTCGGTGTCTTCTGCTTCGTCTGTACATGGCTTTAAAGCCATTCGACCCCGTGGCTATTCAATTCCCCTTCCACTTCCCATCGGACCGCCTGCTACAGCTACGTTTGGAGTTCCCTATCTCGGGGTCATCATCGGCTCACAGGGAGTGGCCACTTGTCCTCCTGCAACCGTGCCAGCTTGCTTCGTCGGTTCAGTTTTTTCGTTACATCGTGGAGTGAGTCATCTGCCACCTTGGCAGTCAAATCGAACGTCAAATTCTTATAGATCGTGGCTTAATCCCCTGTCAATTCCGGCTTTCCCATCAGGCGTGATCTCAATCGTTAGATGTGGGGCCTCCAGATCCGACGCCATTCGCACATTTCGCATGGTTGACTTGCTCGACCGTTAGCGCACGATAAGCGGCGGTTTCCTCTCTCCTCCGCTTGCCACATGTCGGCTGCTAAGTGGAAACGCTCTGTTTTCGCCAAAACTGCTTACCGCCCAAGGGTGCCCCCGATAAATACCGCCGGTTTTTGGAGCACAGGTCCCGCCTTTGCCTTTAGCCTTTTCCCCCACAGTTTTCCCAACTCTCATGCGACCAAGCGCTCGGGGCCTCTCCTTCTCGAGGGGTTTTGCCTAGCGATGTGCGATTAGCGCTTAGCGCTAAAAACTACCTCCTTTTCCCGATCCGCGCCTCCCAGGGGCTAGTTTCACCTCCTGCGCAGTCTCCATGGGCCTCACTCAACGCGCTTTGACCGAGGTCCTCGTCATTCCACACTGGCTACTAACTGCCACTGTTCAGAGGTGCTTTTGATCACTGCTCTTACTTCTTTGATGTCTGTCCCAATCTGATACAGTCACGATTCTCTCATAATTCTTCATGGATCCAATTCGGATCACGGCCTTCCCACTGAAGAGCTTTTGGACCACCAAAAGTTGGTTTTAAGCATCGACTAAGTGATGGTATTGTTTTCTCACTTGCCCAATCTCAACCCACTTTGCACTGCTCGGCTTTGAACCTTTGAGCCCTACTCTGAGGTACTCAACATCTCCTTTGCGCGTCGTCCTCACCTTCCTGTCCAGCACTGTTTCTTCCTGCAATTCATTAAGATATTCAGGTAGCAGGTCATCAATAGAAGGCAATTGACTCTGCTCTCCAGGGTCCTCAATCATTGAAGGTTCAAACAATCTCAAGCAATCTGCATTTACGACTAAGTAGATGTGCATGTAAGCTGATACATCAAGGCGAAAAGCATTCTCACCAATCTTCTCAAGTATTTTGAAAGGTCCACCTGATAGGCTTTAGCTTTTTACCATCACCTTGCACCCTGTCCTTGCTGATATACAGCCAGACCTAGTCATCAACTTGAAAACTATGCTCCATCCGATGCTTGTCATGCCTAGCCTTGTATTTGGCTTGGCTCTTTTCCACCTGTTCCTGTACTGCCTGGTGGACCTCCTGGATCTGTTCAATGAACCTAGTTGCCCTGTCCACATCACTGTGTCCATCAATTGTGGTATCTTTACCAAAGACAAAATCAAAAGGAGACCTTGGTGTGAAACCAAAACAGGTCTCAAAAGGAGATCTCTGTGTAGAAGAATGTTTTGCTATGTTGTAAGCATGTTGCACATAACACAAATGTTCATCCCAAAGCTTAGGATGTTTGCTGCAATTTCCTCTGAGTAACTGGATCACTGTCCTGTTAACTATTATGTCTGACCATCAGTTTGTGGATGAAAAGCTGTGCTTTTATTTAGTTTGGTGTCCATCAACTCCCACAGACTTGACCAAAACGTCCCCACAAATCGGGTGTCTCGATCAGATATAATGGAAGTGGGTAACCCAAAATGAACCCATACATGTTCAAAGAACAATTTTGCAGTCTGTTCAGTTGTAATCTGTTTATCACAATGTATCAAAATACACATTTTGTTGGACCTATCCACAACAACATATAGATAATCATGATCTTTTCTAGATTTAGGCAGTCCCCCAACAAAATCCATGGAAACACTTTCCCAAGGGTGAGAAGGTACTGGTAATGGAGTGTACAAGCCTAGTTTTCTGTTGTTGGGCTTGCTTTTAGCACACATAGTACACCCTCTTACATATCTAGAAACTGTCTCGTTCATTTTTTGCCAATAGCAAAATCTTTGCAGCTATGCAACTGTATTATTTATCCCAAAGTGACCTGATATCAAAGAAGTGTGTGCTTCCCTAATTATCTTTATTCTCTCAGTTTGTGGGATGCAAAGTTTCCCAAAATAGTATAAGAGTCGGTCCTTTACATGATAATCCAATTCTTCTACTCTTTTGCCTTTACTCAAAGTTGCATATACATCTTTAAAGTCTATATCTTGAGCATATTGTTCAATGTAGCTTTCATGTAGCACAGAATTATGCTTAAGCATAGTAGATGCATTTACAATGGGTCTAGATAACATGTCTGCAACTTTGTTATGTATGCCCTTTTTATATCTGATGACTAAATGAAACTGTTATAGAAAACCCATCCATATGTAATGTCTGGATTGCTGCAACTTAGTTTGGGAGTGTAGATATTGAAGTGGTTGATGATCAGTATGTATTACTGTCTCTTTGCCCATTAAGTAATGTTTCCACTTTTTCACACTCTGAACTAATGCATATAATTCTTTATCATATGTAAGATAGTTAACTACTGCAGGATAAAAAGTCTCAGAATGATAACATATGGGTTTACCGTGCTGTGTCAACACTGCTCCCATGGCATAGTCACTGGCATCAGTTTGGATCTCAAATGGTCTTTGCAGATCAGGCAGTGCTAGCACAGGTGTTGTACTAATCTTTTTTTTCAAAGTGTCGAAGGCTTTCTGATGTTTGCCTCCCCACTAAAACACCTTGTTCAACCCTGTTAAATAATGTAAGGGAGCTACAATTGAGGAAAAGTTAGAAATGAACTTTCTCCAATCTTGTGTTGCTCCTAAGAAGCTTCTCATTTCTGTAGCAGACTTGGGTTTAGGCCAGTTTACGATGATTGCCACTTTAGAGAGATATATCTTCAATTCACCACCCCCTACTATATGACTCAAATAATTTAGAAATGTTTTGCCAAATTCACATTTTGAGAGTTTAACATAAAGTCTTTCTCTTTTCAAAACATCTAGTGTCTGCTTAACATGCTTTAAGTGTTCTTCTCGTGTTCTACTAAAAATCAGAATGTCATTCAGATACACAATAACAAAATCATCAAGAAAAGGTCTGAGTACATCATTCATTAATCTCATGAAAGTAGCAGAAGCATTAGTTAAGCCAAAAGGCATAACCAGCCACTCATACAATCCCTGCTTTGTTTTGAAAGCAGTCTTCCATGCATCTTGTTCTAAAACTCTGACCCGATGGTATCCACTGTGCAAGTCTAGCTTGGTGAAATAAACAGATTCCTTCAATTGATCTAAAAGATCATCTATGCATGGAAGGGGATAACGATTTTTAATCGTTATCTTATTCAGTGCTTGGTAATCAATGCACATTCTCCACGAGCCATCTTTATTTCTCACCAAAACGACTGGTGACCCACATGGTGATGTGCTAGGCCTGATGAACCCCTTCTCGAACAACTCCTGCACCTACTTCCTGATTTCAGCATTCTCTAAAGCTGACAACCTGTACATTCCAATGTTAGGCAATGGAACATCTTGTTGCAAAATAATATCATGTACTATTTCCTTTTTGGGTGGCAGACCTTTCGGTTCTTGAAACAAGATATCATACTCTGAAACAACCTTTTCTATATCAGCTTGGTGTTTAGCATTACAGCCCTCAAATACATTGGTTTTATCAGGTTTCTTTTCCTTTACAACCATCAGTAAAAATCATTTGCATGAACTTATCATTCTTTTCATCTATCCTGAGTTTATGAGAGTATAATTATTCTTGAGCTTATGAGCTCTTACAAAGTATTCGATTCCATCTTTAACAAGTAGATACTTGTTCTCAGCTCTATAGAAAATAGCCTTTCTATCATACAAGTAAGGACTTCCTAAAACAGTTCCACATATATCCAAAGGAATTATATCTAACTCCACCTCATCTACAAATGTTGACCCAAAAGAAAATTTGAGTTTGCACTGTCTAGTCACTTGTAGTTGTGCTTTATCATTCAACCATCCTAATGTGTATGGTTTCTTGTGAGGTGTAGTTGCTAATCTCAATTTCTTTACAATTGCTTCAGAAATTAAATTTACTTGTGAGCCAGTATCAAACAAAGTATCAATTTTTTTATATTTGGAAACAACTCGAATATGGAGAAGCTCATGCCTTTTTCTCTCATTCTCTTCATCAATAACAGATTGAGCAGAAATACTAGTAGATTCTTTAGAATTCTTACCTTTGATACCTGTGGCTGCAATGGTTGTTTCATCTCCCGAGTCTGACCCCAAATCTTTCTGAATAGCTGCAGCAGTCTTCATCTTCTTGCCCTCGAACTTCTTAGGCCTCAGCGCTGGATGCAGAATCCAACAATGCTCATCATCATGCCCATCTTTTTTACAGTGAATGCATGAAGCTTTGCTTTTCTGTGCAGTGTTAGTCTTCCTTTCTTTCCACTTCTGCTTTCTTTTCTCCTTGCTCTTGCTTGCAGTGAGTTGGGATGGTCCCCCAACTTCTGGATTTCCATTCTTTCCTCTAGCTTCTAGATGAGTAGCTTGGACAAATACCTCATCTATACTAGTGGGATTAAACATGAGGATGGTATGCCTCATGTAGCTGTGTAGACCACCAATGTACTTCAACAGAGTTTCTGGTGAGTCTAATGAAATTCCTAGGATCAATGCTCTCTTTCTAAATTCTTGAGTGTACCCTTGCACACTTTGCCCTTTCAACTGCCGAAGAGTTTGCCAACTCATCATGGTTTGTTGCATGTAGGCCAATGGGTAGAACTGTTTTTTTATTGCAGAAACAAATTCATTCTAGATAGAGATAGTCTTACCATGTCTTTTCATATCAGTTTGGGTTCTGCCTTCCCACCAAACCAAGGCAGTGCCTCCTAGGCGTAGGCTTGCCAGCTAAATCTTGCTCTTGTCTGAGTCGATGTTCTGTACTCTGCAATAAACATCAATTTGTCTAATCCAATTGTCCAACTTTTCCACATTTAACTCTCCATCATATATAGGCAAATCAAATTTAACATCTAGTTTAATTAAGAATGCTTTCTTGTTATGCACAGGGTTATTAGGAGGTGTGAGAAAGCTTTCCTCTTTCCCTTTTCCTTTGGAGTGGTCATAGAAGTGAGACTCTTCTTCTTTGTCTTGTTTAGAGCCTGATGAGTCTTCATCCTTATGTTTTCTAAAGTCCCTATACATTTCTAGGAAACTTTCTATGAATTGAGGGTCTAGCCCCACAGAACCTTCTTCTGACATTATCTTCCGAGGATAGACTCTCCCAATTTCAGGATTAGTTTCCACCAACTCTCCTTCTCCTAATTTGAGCTTTGATCTAGTGAGCATTCACAGCTAAACGAACACAAGCTTGTCAATCCTTTACAGCCTAGAGCTCTGATACCACTTGATCTAATAATCACCCTATGAGTGTTCTCAGTGAAGATTTATTACCTAAAGGTATTACAGACTCGTGCTAGTGTGTGTCTATGTTATTTAGGCAACAAATCGATCAGATTACGAATACACAAACACTTGAAATGGAAAACAGCAGAGAAATACAGTAAGCAAATATAAGAACACAAGAATTTAACAAGGAGTTCACCCTATCCTCCAGGGCTACATCTCCGGTCCAACTCTCAGTGGTGGCCTTCTTTTCTTGTGTCTTAAAGCAAAGAATTACAATAGAGGAGCTCAATATGAGTTTCCTGAAACAGAATTTTACTTGGCAGGGTGGTTCCTAGGTTCCCCAAGCCACTAGAGTGCACAAACTCATTTCCTCACCAGCTCCTTGACCTCTCTGGTCTTTGATGGAAAGAGCCCAGTGTGGTGCTCAATCCTAACAAATCCTCTCAGGGATGGCTTGAATCCCTCAAGCTCTCTGGTGCTCGACGTTGCCTTTTTTCAGCTCGGCCCTCTGTCTTCTTTCTACTTCTTTTGCTTCACTGTCTTTCTTCGCTTTCTCTGTCTTCTTCCTTTTCCTCTCCGTCTCCCTCTCGGTGTTCGGTGTCTTCTGCTTCGTCTATACATGGCTTTAAAGCCATTCGATCCCATGGCTGTTCGATTCCCCTTCCACTTCCCATCGGATCGCCTACTACAGCTACGTTTGGAGTTCCCTGTCTCGGCATCATCATCAGCTCACAATGAGTGGCCACTTGTCCTCCTGCAACTGTGCCAGCTTGCTTCGTCGATTCGGTTTTTCCATTACGTCATGGAATGAGTCATCTGCCACCTTGGTGGTCAAATCGGACGTCAAATTCTTATAGATCGTGGCTTAATCCCCTGTCGATTCCGGCTTTCCCATCAGGCGCAATCTCAGCCATTAGATGTGGGGCCTCCAGATCCGACGCCATTCGCACATTTTGCACGGTTGACTTGCTCGACCGTTAGTGCGCGATGAGCGACGGTTTTCTCTCTCCTCCGCTTGCCACGTGTTGGCCACTGAGTGGAATCGCTCCGTTTTCGCCAAAACTGCTTACCGCCCAAGGGTGCCCCCGATAAATACCGTCGGTTTTTGGAGCATGGGTCCTGCCTTTGCCTTTAGCCTTTTCCCCACGGTTTTCCCGGCTCTCATGCGACCGAGTGCTCGAGGCCTCTCCTTCTCGAGGGATTTTGCCCAGCGATGCGCGATTAGCGCTTAAAACTACCTCCTTTTCCCGATTCGGGCCTCCCAGGGGCTAGTTTCGCCTCCTGCGCAGTCTCCATGGGCCTTAGTCAGCGCACTTTGACCGAGGTCCTCATCGTTCCACACTGGCTGCTAACTGCCACTATTCAGAGGTGCTTTTGATCGCTGCTCTTACTTCTTTGATGTTTGTCCCGATCTGATACAGTCACGGTTCTCTGATAATTCTTCATGGATCCAATTCGGATCAGTTCAAACAGTGGAACATCACATCGAACATCAACAACAAGTTCTCCAACTCTTAAAGAATAACCTCACGTTGGTGCAAAATAGAATGAAACAACAGGCATATCAACATCGCAGCGAAAGAAGTTTTGATGTAGGTGACTACGTATTCCTACCGCTACAACCATATAAACAAATGTCCCTCAAGCAAGCTAAGAAGGATAATAAATTATCACCAAAGTTTTATGGTCTGTACAAGGTATTGCAAAAGATTGGTACTATGGCATACAAACTGGAGCTTCCTGCAGCTTCCCGAGTGCACCCAGTTTTCCATGTTTCATGTTTAAATAAGGTTATAGGTGACAAGTTCTCAGTTCAAACAATATTTCCAGAACTTGACGAGGAAGGAAAAATCTTATTGGAACCAGAAACAGTCACAGAAACAAGAACTCGACAGCTACGAAATCAATCAATTTCGGAGTATCTCATCAAGTGGAAGAACTTATCTGCTGAAAATTCCACATGGGAGGATGAGAAATTTATACAAAAGCATTCAAAACTACTCAAGCATTGAGCACAACGCTTTTCGGAAGGAGGGGCATGTTAGGCCCCTATAATACTAGTGATTCCCCCATTACTATTGTCATTGTATCCCTTATTGTTATTATTGTGCCCCTATTGTCCCCATATTGTTATTAGTATGCCCCATAGAAACCCACTATTGTTATTTTTGTGCCTTTATGTTATCACTGTTATGTCGGCTTGATTATATTGTGACCCCTTGGACTCCTATATATAGAAGGGGGGTTTAGTCATTTGTATCATCCAAGAATTGTTCATTTGTGTAATGTAAAGGAGGTTTCCCCCTCGAAGAGGCTGAATTCTAAGGCATTGATCTATCTTTTCTATCTTTTTGTGAGCTGGTTCCTAACAATAAGATTAAGGAGCATTCTCAATGCCCTGAAAGATGGGGTTGTGGTTCTTCCCAAGATACAATGATTGTACTCCACCTTGTTCTTTCCACGATAATCAGGATAATGTGATTGTGGATGTGCCTGAGCAATCTATCTCTTTATGCCATGAGGAGGATACGTCTGAGCTTGCTATTCATAGAAAGACTATGAGCTGAGTCGTTGAATACTCAATATTCTCGTTGCAAGAAAGATCGCACAAGTTGGATTCCTCCTTTCCCTCCTCATCCATGACCCTTGATGCATGGTCCTCAAATGTTCCCGCCCCCCACCCTTACCATTCATCGAGCAAATCTTACAATGGGAAACGTAATGTTTAGGTCCCCTGCCTCATAATGGTTCATAAGGGAAAGTTTTTTTACATTGAATTAGTCATATGTTGGTTGTGTTACCACTCGAACTAGCAGGGGTCCTAAAAGGGGATCCTTCAAGGGCTAATATTAAGCTAAGGGCAACAATGGAGTGATAGCCCACTGTCACCTCGGCTAAGGCTCCCTACTCTTTACAAACTTTCGCCGATGGGAGGAGACCCATTATGATAAGAATCACAAAATGGATGGACCAATGATAGGGCAAGGGGTGATCCTGGAAGACTATTCACAAGAGGGGCTCAAATATGTAGCTTGCTTGTTTTGGAAGACAAGATGGAAGGTTCTCAAGGAAGGGCTTGGGGAGAATATCAAGGGTTAGGTTTTGAGTGTGTGTCTTATAAAGGAAATCCCTAAGCCCTAGAATTCTTGTGGAAACTGTAGAAATTTCTGTTTTCCCACCCCGATTTTCAGTTTCTCCTTATTTCTCCCATGTAGTTAAATGCCCATTCCCATAACCATACATTTAACAGACTGAAAAAAATAAATATTGCTGAAAACACAAATTCTGGAAATTTTTCAGAATGCTGAAAATTGCAGAATTAAAAATCAGCAATCAAAAACAGCCATTAAAACACTGATATTTTTGGTCAACTTGACCCTGGAAAAACCCCCTACAACTCTTGGGGAAAACCAGTTTGAGAGCTCTTCTTTATTTCTGAAAATTGCCTTTTTACAATGAGAATTATTCAGCAAAAAATCAGCAAGCAAATTTACAACTTATCTCCTTTCCCGTGCCTCACAGCAATCTGGAAATTACAGCAAACAGGACAGCAATAAATGTTGTATGGCCTTCGTTTTGTGTGCAGAAAAATCAGCAAACTGCTCCTCGATTTTTGTGTAAAAATCTGTCTTTCACTATGTGCTGAATCAGCTGTACAAATCTGCTCAACTGCTACCTTGGAATGTGTGCCAAGCTGCTGTCTCCTTCTCCTCCCTGCTCAGAAATCTCTCTTGCTCTCTTGCTCTCCTTCTCCCAATCTGCTCATGAAAGAATGAATGACCTTTTCCTCATTTTCCTCCTTTAATATAACTCCAAGTGACTTTTGGGTGATCCAAGTGACTTTTGGGTGATCTCTAAATCCAATGGCTGAAATAGATTTAGATCAATGGCTGAGATTAAATGCTCATTTAAATCTCACTTTCTATTTTTTTAATTCACCCCACTTTAATAAAGACCCACTTAGTCATTTATTTCCAAAGTCACTTTTCCTTTCTAATTTTTCATTTACTTTATAAAAGTTACTTTAAAATTAGACTTAGTAACTTTATCACTTAAAGTCGCTTTTAAATTAGATTTAACTTTATAAAATTATAAAGTCACTTTAGGAGAAAAATTAAATTCTTTTGGACACTTTTCCCTAGGCCAAAGATCAAAGCCTAAGGGAACCACCTGTCCTCCGGTACCAAATTTCAACACTCCCTCTTACCGAGGAAGGTGTTCCTCACCACACCCATCTTGTCTCTGAAGTAGACATGCTTGCCCCGTGGTAAGGCTTTGGTAAGAATATCTGCAACCTGCTCATCAGTGGAAATATACTCAAGTTTCACAACTCCCTTCTGAACATAGTCTCTGATGAAATGATATCTGATCCCGATATGCTTTGACCTGTCATGAAATACTGGATTCTCCGTGAGTTTAATGCAACTCTGATTATCACAGTAAATCACTGAAGGTCTCAATGGCTGACCAAATAAGCCAAACAACATCTTGCGAAGCCAGATGGCCTCACAACTAGCTAGACTGGCTGCCATATACTCTGCTTCCGCTGAACTCAGTGCTACTGACTGCTGCTTCCGGCTGAACCATGACACTACTGCTGAACCCAACCCAAAACAACACCCTGAAGTGCTCTTCCTATCAGAAGCACAACCTGCCCAATCAGAATCAGTGTATCCTGCCAATCTCACTCCATCTCCCTGCCTGTAGTCCAGACCATAATCCACTGTCCCCTGCAAGTACCGCAAAATGTGTTTTGCAGCCACCCAGTGAACCTTCCTAGGTTCACACATAAACTGACTCATCGTGTTGACTGCAAAACAAATATCTGGTCTAGTGTTGACCAAATACATCAAGGAACCAATCAGCTGCCTGTACAATGTGGGATCCACCAACTCGGAATCCGAAGCATGAAGCTTCTTCCAGTTGGTGATCATCGGTGTCGACATGGGTCTACAATCCTCCATGTGGAATCTGCTAAGGATGTCCACAATATACTTCCCCTGCCCCAGGAAGAAATGCCCCTCCTCCTGCCACACCTCCAAACCCAAAAATTAATGCATCAAGCCGATGTCCTTCATCTCAAACTCCGCCGCAAGATCTCTCTTGCAGTGCTCTATGAGTCTCTCTGCACCTGTAATGATCAAGTCATCCACATACAACACCAGAATGAGAGGCTCCTCACCAATCACAATAAAGTAAAGGTTCGGATCTGCCTCACTCTTTGTGAAACCCATCCCCTGCAAGTATGCATCTATCCTGGAGTACCAAGCTCTGGGAGCTTGCTTCAGGCCATAAAGGGCCTTCTTCAATCTGCACACATGGGACTCCTTCCCATGCACCTCAAAGCCCTGTGGCTGCTCAATGTACACCTCCTCCTGTATGAAGCCATTGAGAAATGCGGTCTTCACATCCATCTGGTGGATCTTCCAACCCATCTCTGCTGCTATCGATATAATGGAGCGGATCAAAGTATATCGAGCCATGGGAGCGAAGGTCTCCTCATAATCAACTCCCTCTACCTGGGAGAACCCTCTAGCCACAAACCTTGCTTTGAATTTCTCAATGCCGCCATCTGCAGCATGCTTTACCTTGTAAAGCCATCTAGAAGTAACCACGGATTTGCCCTCAGGCCTCGGCACCACCTCCCAAACATCATTCTTCATGATAGAAGAATACTCCTCCTGCATGGCCTCTCTCCAGACCTGCTGGCTAGCTGCCTCCTCATAGCTAGAAGGCTCAGAGTCAAGGATGCTGGTAACCATCGCCATATAGCTACAAAACCTCTCAGGTGGTCTACTCTCTCTGACCGGCCTCTTCGGCTCAGCAACAGATGTGGCATCTCTCAAGGTGTCCTGAAGCCACTTGGGCTTCCTCTTCCCTGAGCGCACTTCTCCCACCGGAGAATGAAACTCCTCCTCCTCATCATCATCAGTAGCCTGAACTCCTGACTGTCTGTCTTTTGTCCTCGTGCCTGCACCTGAACCTGTAGAAGCTGAGGTACCGTGTGAACTGTCCATCAGTGGACTCCCTAGTGAACTGCTCTGTGAACTGCTCTGCATGCTGCCCGGAGCACCACCCCTTTGGCTCGGCGAGCCACTGCTCACTGATGGACCTGACATCCTCATGGATGTACCTCCGGATCCTCCTGATCCCTGCCCACTGGATCCCTGTGACTGACTCAACTGCTGCTGAGGGTCTGGCTGATCCAGATACTCTAACTCCCGTGACCTCAAGGCCCTGTCCTCCTCGAACTTCACATCCCGTCTGACAACAACTCTCCTCTGTGCAGGAATGTAAATCCGAAAGGCCTTTGAGGTCTCACTGTAGCCCACAAAGATACCCTTCTCTGCGGTGGGCTCTAGTTTGGTCCTCTTCTCCTTGGGTATATAGGAGTATGTTATGCATCCAAAGATATGAAGATGACCAATATCAGGCTTCTTCCGAGAGAAAGCCTCCTCCGGAGTCATGTGCCCCAAGGCACGATGCGGAATCCTGTTCTGCAAGTAAACAGCTGTGTTGCAGGCTTCTGCCCACAAGAACAATGGCAACCCCTGATCATGTAACATGGCTTTGGCAGCCCCTATGATGGATCTGTTCTTCCTCTCTGCAACTCCGTTCTGCTGGGGGTTGTAAGGAATAGTGAACTCCCTCCTAATGCCTGCCTCCGCACAATAGTCAACAAACTCTCCAAGGGTGTACTCTCCTCCATTGTCCGACCTCAAGGACTTGATCTTTCGACCTGTCTGAGTCTCCACAAGAGCTCTGAACTCCTGAAACCGCTTGAAGACCTCACTCTTGGTCTTCAAAAAATAAATCTAGGTCCTCCTAGAGTGATCATCAATGAATAACACATAGTACTCATATCCACTCAAGGAAACATGAGACATCCGACCGCTCACATCGGAATGAATCAAATCAAGTATCCCCGTCGCTTTGTTGTCACTGCTGGGAAAAGGGGATTTGGCAAACTTGCCCATCGCACAACCTCTGCAAGTATCAAAGTGATCAGTACTGAAATCTGGCACACCTGTAGTGATCTCCCGCAATGTCCTCAAGGCTCCATGATACATATGTCCCATCCTGCGGTGCCAAATCTCACACAGCTCAGAACTGCTAGCTCTGCTGTCGGTACTACTGCTCATTGCCAAAAGGGGCTGAAATGCAAACTTGTACACCTTTGCATGGCGTACACCTATCACTCTAGCTGAATCAGCTGGAGTGCCCCTGGGATACATCAACACCTGTCCTCCCCTGAACAGTACCTCATATCCTCTGTCCTCCAAAGCTGAGACGGATATGAGGTTCTTCCTCATCCCTGGCACATAAAGAACCTCTGACACCTTCAAGGGAGGTTTGGACTCCCTCTGAAATGTCACTGTCCCCACCCCGACTTCTCTAACAACTCTGTCATCACCGAGTACTACCTCAATATCAGTGCCACTCTCTGAAAGCTCTGAGAAGTACTCACGGACTCCTGTCATGTGACGTGAAGCCCCACTGTTCACATACCAGATACCTGTAGATGCTCCGCTAATCGAGGGAAAAGCATGCTCCCTCTGAACCTGTGTGGCAGGTGATCCTGCACTAGAGGACTCACACATAGTGAACGCAAACTCTCGGTCAAAACGACCAGCAAAGTCCTCAATCTCTGCTGAAGCTGCCACGTCCTGGTTCTTCCCCTTCTTCTTCTTTTTCTCCGGACACACAACTGCATAGTGTCCCATCTTTTGACAATTCCAACACTTCACCTTGGAATAGTCCTTCTGTGTGTTCCCCTGTTTACCTTTGCCTTTGCCTTTGCCCCCACCACCGCTTGTGGAAGCCTGCTTCTTCCCTTTGCCTTTCTTGCCTCTTGCCACCAGTGCTACGTCCTCATCCTGCTCGACTGGCTTGGCTGCCCCAAGCTGTCCTTTCCTGATCTCTGTCTGAATGCAATCATCCCAAAACCTCTCCCATGTGGGAAGGGTCTCACGTGCACAAACCCCATCAGCAAAGTTCAACCATGAACGGGGGAGGCCATTCACTGCAATCCGCACCAACTCAATGGGTGGAATGGCCTCTCCAATCGCTGCCAACTCATCTCTCACATTAGTAATCTTTGTGAGATATCCAGCTGCACTATCATTACCCATCTTAATGTTCTTCAGCTTCTCCTTCAGGACCATCTTCCGGTTCTCATTGGTACTCTGGTAGAGATTGGACAATGCTGTCCACATCTCATGGGCATTGCTATTTCCTCTCACATGAGGAATGCAATGGTCTTTGATTCCGTCTAGAATCAGCCTCTTACCCTTATTGTTCTTCTTTTTATACTCAGCCAACTGAGTAACATCAGTGGGCACAACAACAGGGTTCTGTGCGGTATGCACCACGATATCCCAGACTTCTGCATCCTCAAAGATACTCTGCATTCTCTGCTTCTAAACGCTGTAATTTGTATGCCCATCCAACCTATCCTCCACCCTCAATCCCAATGACATCCTGCTGTCCTAAAACTGAAAAATAGCACTGTTGTAGTAAAGATAAAACTGTTGTTTATGAAAAAATCAGCTTGCTGGAATTTTCTGAGTGAAAAATTAGCAACTGTAATTTTTCCTTTTGCTGTCCCAAACTGCCCTTCAGCACTCAAGCTCTGATACCATGTAAAAATTTCTGTTTTCCCACCCCGGTTTTCAGTTTCTCCTTATTTCTCCCATGTAGTTAAATGTCCATTCCCATAACCATACATTTAACAGACTGAAAAAAATAAATATTGCTGAAAACACAAATTCTGGAAATTTTTCAAAATGCTGGAAATTGCAGAATTAAAAATCAGCAATCAAAAACAGCCATTAAAACACTGATATTTTTGGTCAACTTGACCCTGGAAAAACCCCCTACAACTCTTGGGGAAAACCAGCTTGAGAGCTCTTCTTTATTTCTGAAAATTGCCTTTTTACAATGAGAATTATTCAGCAAAAAATCAGCAAGCAAATTTACAACTTATCTCCTTTCCCGTGCCTCACAGCAATCTGGAAATTACAGCAAACAGGACAGCAATAAATGTTGTACGGCCTCCGTTTTGTGTGCAGAAAAATCAGCAAACTGCTCCTCGATTTTTGTGCAAAAATCTGTCTTTCACTATGTGCTGAATCAGCTGTACAAATCTGCTCAACTGCTGCCTTGGAATGTGTGCCAAGCTGCTGTCTCCTTCTCCTCCCTGCTCAGAAATCTCTCTTTCTCTCTTGCTCTCCTTCTCCCAATCTGCTCATGAAAGAATGAATGACCTTTTCCTCATTTTCCTCCTTTAATATAACTCCAAGTGACTTTTGGGTGATCCAAGTGACTTTTGGGTGATCTCTAAATCCAATGGCTGAAATAGATTTAGATCAATGGCTGAGATTAAATGCTCATTTAAATCTCACTTTCTATTTTTTTAATTCACCCCACTTTAATAAAGACCCACTTAGTCATTTATTTCCAAAGTCATTTTTCTTTTCTAATTTTTCATTTACTTTATAAAAGTTACTTTAAAATTAGACTTAGTAACTTTATCACTTAAAGTCACTTTTAAATTAGATTTAACTTTATAAAATTATAAAGTCACTTTAGGAGAAAAATTAAATTCTTTTGGACACTTTTCCCTAGGCCAAAGATCAAAGCCTAAGGGAACCACCTGTCCTCCGGTACCAAATTTCAACAGAAACTTGGGTTCCAGGTGATCTTTGAAAAATTAACCTTGATAGTGCATGGAACCACACAAGACCAAATGGACTCGAGCTTAGGTCAAGGGGATAGGATTTAGCAACCAATGATATACTTGACCTAATTAGGAGGGGAAAGGGATCAAGAAATGAATTTTCAATGAAAGGCAATGCAAGGATCCCAATGAGGTTTCTAGCCTAAGGGAAACCAAAGGCAAGAATTTCTCTTCGCGTTAAGGCTTGCGATATCTCAAGATCCCACCGTCGGAATCTCATGAAATTTGGAGGACTTCTTGAGGACACATCAGCACATTTGTGGACGAAAAATCAAAATATTTGGATGGCTAGATTGTGAGATAATTGTTGCCCTAGGTGACCTAGAGGACCAGACCTAGAGAAGAGGAGAGGGGAGAAAGAAAATAGGTTTAAGGTGATCACCTTCTGGTGGACCAGTTCCTAATCCTTTGGGGAGATTTGGAGTCGAGTAATTATGACTATGAACATTGAATTTTCTATGTCAAGGAGGCCTCAAAGACAACTTCGCATAGCATTAGGGCAGTAACAAAAGCACCTTCAAGAACTTTATACTTCGTTTTGCAAGATTAATGGCTTATCAAGATGAATTTCAATGAAGAAGCATCTCTAGCAACATTCATTCATAATACATGGCCCATACATGAAGCATCACTATCTAGAAACTGAATTTCCACAACTTCCCATAAATGGATGCAGTAAATTAGCCCTAGTATTGCGAAATCCCAACAATAATGTATGTGACAAGAATAAAAAAGAAAACATCATTAAATTGTACTTACATGTATTAAGAGTGTATCCAACCATCAAGAATTTGCCAACCAAGAAGCTCCAAGACAAGAGAAACTAATCCAAACATCAAAATTCATTCCATGCTCCAAAATTCGTCTTCCAAGAAGGATGGCGAAATTCCCAAGAGAGGTACAAGTCCAATCCAAGTGATGATGTTAAAATGAATCCTCATCACTTCTATTTATACACCTCTAAAGAGTTTGATTTAGCTAATTAGGCCTACTAAAATAAAATAATGTGCAATATAACTAACTTTTGATGACAAGCCCACCAAACTAGCTCATAAACAAAAGAATAAGCCTCTTAAAAGGTCGAATGATCAATAATACATGTCGTTAAGCCTTCTAAGAAGCCCGATGAAGTCCATAAGTTCCATAATGATGAATAAGACTCCCAAAAGTAGTGGACAAGGGGTTGGCCCCTTATTCTCCAAATAATAAACATGTGGTGCTCCCAATGGGTGTGGAGGCACACAAGTAACCTCATGGGTCTCCAAGTAGGTCGAAGATGCCTATAGACCATTTTTGAGGGCTCAGATGATGGTGTAAGTGATGCCACATCAACATACAAGTCCTGGACCATCTGCCAAATGCATGGTACAACTATGGGGTCGGCTAGGCATGGTGAACTAGGTGCGTCTTCCTCGTCCAATAAGTGAATCTCGAGCAATCTTTGAACACCTCTAGGGATCAATGGGGTGTTGTCCACTGTTGTGGAGGCCCATGGCTCTCTACACACACTCTACATGTGCCAATGTAGCCCTCTAGAGGGTTAGGACCCCGTATAGGCAGACCAAACCCAAAATGGAGACCATGTGCAACCTTGCATAAGATCCAATGCATCCCCTAGCCTTCCAGCACAACAAATCATTTAAAGTAGTCGAATTAAAGGGCTTACAAAACATGGACAATAGGTGGGTACTTCATAATGGCATGCCCTTCCATAGTGGCCTTTTTGAGATGGCCACTACCAGACTACGAGATCAAGATAGGAAGGACGGTGCTTCCAACTATGTCATCTGGGAGGCAAGGATGTCCTTTCTGGATGAATATGGCCTGAAGCCATATATTGATACAGTGGTAGCTATTCCCCAAGATGAAGATCAGTTGAAGGAATACCGAAAGGAGATGGCGAGGGTGAAGAATTGATCCTAGATGGTGTCCGAGATCATGTTATATCACACATAGCAGCCAAGGGAACAGACAAAGGAGATGTGGGATATATAAACATTTCTTAATCGAACAAGTCAGAAATCCTACTGCAGTATACTGATTTGCATTACCTATTTGTGTTCTTCATTTAACAAGTTATTTTCAGAAATATTCGGAAAATATTAATGTAAATACACTGCATCCTACACCACTATACAAATCAAGCACTAAAAAATAAATGAAACAACCACACAAAGGACACACTTATTTTTGGACTAAACGTCCCCGAAAAACCCCAATGCGGGAAAACCGGCGCAGAGGCTCTAAGGGTTTTCTATTATTAAGAAGTTATGAAATACAAATGTTAGTTGCCCTCTCGGCAAACCAGTGACAGAGAAATACAATGGCGGAAAACCTGAGTGAATTTTACCTCACTCCACCCGGCAGATTTTGGTTTGATCCGGTAGCAAAATTGGTTGACCCCTGCTACAACTGTGTTGCCCCTTTGCAGTAACTGTGTGGGCTTGCATGGATCTCTCTGAGGCTCTGCGTCATCACTTCTGCCCACTGCATCAACTTTCCTGGTAGTTCCGGTAGTTCCCTGTTTTTCTGCGTGGAAGGCAGCTCTTCCCTTCTAGCTATGCGTCAAGGCTGTGTGGACCCAGACTGGCCCAGCGTCAACTCTCTCGACTACTGCGCTGCCTCCTTAAGCTTCTCTCAGCCTCTCCCCTGTATTACCGAACTATCACTGCCCCTCAGCTGCAAGATCTCCCTAATCGATTTCCCTCCTGAGAACTTCTCACTTCAGAAAATCGATTTTCTCAATCTCTCTATGTGTATTCTCCAACTGACCCCAAGCCTTCCTTTATACTTTTCCTGTTGAGAAATCAACAGCTACGATTAAATTAGACTTGGTCCTCGTCTTTTAGAAGCTTCTCGCCCGTTGATGCCCGGCCTACTGCCCTCATCCACTGCATTGCTGCAACCTGTATTGATGCCCGTGACACTACCACTATCACTGCTACATGTTGAAATTTCTAAGTATTACCCATTAAAAATTTAATCTGTATTCTCTGGTTTATTTCGCCTACTTGTTTAGTTACTAGCAAGTATATGAGTCAACCTAGTGTCTAGACCAGCCCTCCAAGACAGGTACAATCCTCTTGATGAAGTCAGCCTCAAAATAATATAAAAAGGAGTCATGTCGGCTCATATAGGGTGACACAGTCGTTCACTTTCAGGTCAGGTTAATAGGTGGGTCGAACCACTATATATAGGCGTGAAAATAATCTGCATTACAAGCAAAACAAAATCTCAGACATCTCTGAAGTCTTCGATGGTAATCACAGTGAGTAAGGACAGTCCTAAGACCTCGCAATCTCAGAAGGTCTCTGTTCTTCGGATGGGTAATATAATGAGGATCTTGGTGCAGGCAGAGAACACACTCACTCTCAGCATACTAAACACAGTCTCTGATCTAAGTGATCTCGCAATGCACTCTCGACATGCTATCTAGTCACAGCTACTGTCTCAGCTTATTTGCAATAAAGAAGATCGAGGTAATATACTCTCGGCATACCCTGTCTCGGCATTCTTTCTAAACGCATAATTGTGACTACTGTCTCGACATAATCTCTATCTCGACTTAACTGCGATGAAAAGAATCTTGATGATCTCACAGAAGCATACTCAGTCTTGGTATATTCATGATGAATAGATCTCACAATAACACGCTTTGACACAACATACAATCTGGACGAAGTTATAATCTTGGTCTCTGTTTTATGAAGACATAGTAACAAGTATTGATCATGAAAAGATCTCCGTGCAAGATCTCATTGTTATAGTGATGATTCAAGTGAAGGTATGATCTCAATAAAAGAACAATGAAGATCTCAGTGAAGATGTAACAATGGAGCAGCAATCATGATCTCGTTGTTATAATGAATATCTCAGTGAAGGTGCAGTAATGATGACCTCCATGAAGCAGCAGTGATGATGATGATCTCAGCAATAACGAAGAAGAGGATTGGTGTCTTGGTCTTGGAGTGGCTTACTAGGTCAAGGGTCCAGGTCTTGGTATTCGTCAATTAGAATCTCTATAAGAATAATTTTGTGTGGGTTTTCCTCTCAAAGAGTGAGAGGTTTTAGCCCTGGAAAAGGGCCAAAAAATCTTGTGTTCTCGTCTCTTTTGTTTTTGATAGCCATTTGATGAACTAAGCAAACACACTCTAATAATAAGGAAAGATTGTACTAATAATAAAAGTTGAAAGAACCTCACAAATAGTTATAGAGGCAAGAAGAATCTCATTAACTTCATTGGCCCTAGATTCTTCAACACATGTTGTAAGTGGATATCTATTGTGAACTCTCTATATTGGTGAATCATTGTGAAGAGCATCTTTCTTACACTTGAGCAATTGTATCATGGATATCGCTTGTTTATTGTTGGAATTTGTATCATTGAGCACATATTATTGTTGATGAGATTGTCTGTTACTTCCCATTGTTAAGTACTTGTAGGCATAACTCAAATAATAACTAAGTACTTAAAGGAATCTTAAACAATCTCACATCAAGATCTCTCACTCATAACCTTGCATATCATTCTAATGTTAGTCTTGAATTAATAACTTACCTCTAAGCATAATCTTGGTTGATAGAGATAGTAGGAACACTTTTCTCATCTAGCTTGAGGAGCCTAGCACCTCTTTAGTGGTTAACACGGTGACCTTGCAGTCATCAGAGCCACAGTCTCTGCAGCGCTGGAGGCACTGGGTGGTTAGTACCTAAAGGGAGGTATCGTTAATTAAGCCTTTGTTTGCTTCCCCTTCACCTCTTTCTCACAACCTACTATAGAGACTAGCTTCAAAATAGTTAAGAGAAAGGATACACCTAGAATAAGCATTTAATTAAAAGCAAACAAGATTTTCACATCAACCTAAGTCTTAGGATTTGCATAGCATATAGGATAGTTAAGCATTCAAGCAGCGGTTGTTCATTCGGTCACTGTTGGAAATACTGAGAGGTGGGTAAATCAATATTTCTTTTCAATTGTTACTTTTACCGTTAGATCATTTATATTTAAAACACAAAATGAACAATAAGAATAAATACTTTTATTAATTCCTTTTTCACAATAAATCAAGTACAATGTATATAGAGCTCCAACCCTAGATGAAGACACCGATCTTCAATCTCCCAGGCTCCCACCTGTTGCCAAGCACCAACTTGGACTTTTGTGAGGCTTCAACCTCTAGGGAACTGACCCTATCTTCTTAAGGCATCAACCTTGCGTTTAGAGGCTCCAACCCCTAGGGTAGCAACCCTTCTCTGGTACAAAATCCGATCCTCTAGGGCTCCAACCCTATCTTATCCAAGGACACCAATCTTATATTTGCCAAGCACCAACTTGGACTTTCCAAGGCACTAACCCCAAGGGCTCCAACCCTATAGCTTCACTTTGTCAAGGTATGTTTGGTTGTACTTCACGGCTCCCAAGGTCTTCTTCAATGAGCCCTGTCAGTGTTCAACTATCCATTCACTTAGTCTCCATGTCACATCATCAATGACAACCTTGTTCTTCACGTGAAGGTGTCTCCACTGTTCTTCATGGTACCCACACAAGTTTCTTCAAGCTTACTCCATGAGGGCTATAAGGTCAACAATGTCTCCAATATTATCTCCAAGATCCGCTTCTACAAGGGTCTTCAAGGGTTTTGACAAATCTTCAATGGTATACTAGTAGTTTTCCAACTATGCTTCAACAAAACTTCTTCACAAAGTATTTGCTTTAATATGCTTCAAGTGTGCTCAACAAGATGCCTACACCATATCTTCAAGATGCATCAACCACACTTTTGCTTCCTCAATGCCACATGATCAAAGGCACTTCAAGGATTCCTGCTTCAAAGGATTACTACTGGAATCTTCAAGGATCTTGCCTCAATATGTTTGAACCTTCAATAAAGTCTGCTTCACTGTAGTTCTTTAATAAGGATTGCTTCAATGAATGTTATCTAACTGTGGATAGTAGACCTTTTTAACCCTTGACCGGAACACAGAAAATAAGAAGGTTTGTTCTCTTCACAGGTGACAGGTTGAATTTCAAGGCTAATGTGCTATAACAGGTAGAAGCAACTAATGTCCTGGGCCTCTGCCATAGAGATTGCTCTGAGCTTCCTTTTGCAACTAGGCCGAGCCAGATAATAGATCCAAACTTCTGCAATCAAGACAGAGCCTTCGATACATCTGCAATAGGTCTGAGCTTCCTTGATTTAGTCTTCACCAAAAAGAATAAACTATATGCTTAAACAGACTCTGAGCTTCTGAGCCTTTTCACACTAATCCGAGGTCTGCACAAAACAGGTTTTTCCCTTAGACACAGATCCGAGAAGAGATGTATAGGACTGTTTTTAAGTTTAAGGATCTGTAATGATGACTTTAATCACTGTAAATACCCAAACAGAAATATTCGTTGTCCTTATCTTCAAGAATACTCCTCGCTGTCCTCTGCTTTCCTCCTTACTGTTTCCCGCCGAATTATGAACTTCAGACCAAAAATGATGGCTAAAGAATGAGCTCGAATCCCTAATAAATAGAGGTTTTCACACAGCAAAACAAAAAGAAAAGTCACTAAAGGTAGGCCGACTTGGGTAGGCTAGCACAGGTTGGCTTACTGTCATAAATAAATTTCTTAACTTCAAAAATCCATTTCTCCCAAACCGCTTGGAGTTTCGGGCCAAGTAATAGCTCGTTGGAAAGGCAAAAATGTGCTCTAAAAGATGGTGTAGGTGTCATAATGAAATGTTGCCTCTAAGGTAGTGAAAAAATTATTTTTTTAATGTGACTGGTCATTTATTAGTGCAGAATTTGAGGTAGGGCAGTTAGGCTTCTTCATGGTTTGGCTTCTTGTTAGGCTTCTTCATCATAGGCTTATAATGTCATCAAGATAGTGATATGCCATTAATCATATGCAGCATTGACTTTTCCATGTCATCATAAAGTCTTCCATCATCAAGATCATCTGAGGTAAGAACATCTAAGGTTATGGCTTCATCATCAAGATCATCAAAGGTACATGATTGGTACTTCTTCATTAGTGTCTTGATATCTTCAAGAGTTATGACATCATTTGGCATCTCAAGAATATTTGTCATCCCAACCAATACCATATTGACATCAATGACAACCTAGATTAACAGTTACTTGGTCTTTAATTCATATAAAGCAAGAAATTGACTCCATAAGGTACTGGACCACTGGTCTCACATATAAATCTAATCTAATCTATAAATCTTGCTAAATCAACCAAGTGGCTAGGCCATTCAACAGAGTCTCCCGGACTTGTTGGTTGCCAACAAGTCTTGCATTTCTATCTTCCATGGGGACTACCCCCCATAGCATGTTGTTGGGAGATAGCTAGAACGAAGTGGGCAGGGATCAGAATGACAGTGCCCACCCTGAGTCGTTGCCGCACCGTGCCTGTACAATCCGAGCGGCAACATTTTTTGTCACCATTGTCGGGGATAGATTTTTTTGTCCTTAGTCCTCACGACAATTTCTTAATCCTCCATAACTGATCTCTCATCTTTTCATTTAGCCCATCAAGGGGCACATTTTTTGGCATTGTTTATATCTCTTCATCTTTTTATAGCCTCATCCTTTTTCCTCTCACTAATCCTTTCGTTTTATGTGTCTGCACCTTTAGCACCTGGACATTCTGATTGGTCTCCTGTTTGGGTGGCGACTCCACTTATTCATCCATCTACAGGAGCTTACTCTAGAAGAAATCCTGGTAGCTTGGTTAACCCTATTCCCGATCCTGAAAAGGCTCTAAGAGCTCGGTTAAACAAATTACATTCTAGAGAGCATTTAATCTTTCTCGGACAGGAGGCCCTCCCTGATATCCACTTGCTTTCTTCTAATCCTATAAATCAAGCCTTCATAGATTATTTTAGCCCTTTCATCTTTGCCAATGTTGATCTAAAGATGATCTGAGGTTGTCATTGATGTCAGCCCAAGTAGCACCAGGGGCTACCCTGATCATGCAAGGGAATTTTGACTTGACAACTTACTCTATTTTGAGTCAAGGATCTTCTAGATGGATTCTACTCATCGAGATGTTTCCGTTGATATATGGCACGCCAAGTAATTCTTCACGGTTTGAGAGATATTCATGTTTGAAGTTAGTAACCCTAGTTAGTGGGCTAAAACCCTATGGGGTTGTGACATGGCACTCATAATTGGTTTTGGTCATTGAATAGTCATTAATTAATAATTTTTTAAGCTCCTAAAATTCCTCCAACATTCTCTATAGAAGCCCCTCTCAACTCTATAAAAAGAAATCTCATATATCCTCCAAATGTAGTGATCATGGAATTTTCGCTATAACTTCATTTCTGCAAAGTCTTAGATTCTGAAATGAAAACCCATTTGATTCGCAATCCTGATGAACATCGTGACCAAATTTCAGATCTTGGTTTGCTATATTTTCGGAGATATGATCTATGGAAGTTAGGGTTTTTGCAGGCTCCCGAATTTCATCTCAAAGAAGTGACCTTGGGAAAATCGTCATAACTCTCTCTCTGAGAAGAGGATTGGAATTCTGTAAAAAGTGGCGGATAGTGCACGGACTGTAGTTTTCTGTGTATCAATTTCAAAGCCGAAGGAGGAAACAGTGACACGTGGCACACCGTACAAGTTCACTCTACTGAACTAGTCCATAATTAGGTCATTGTGAGAGATTGGGCATAACTTTGTCTTGAAGAATCCAAATCAGGTCAGACCTATGGCATTGGAAAGAAGACTCAGAGGGCTTCTACAGGATCGAAGATCACATGTTGGGGATCTGAAATCGCAGAGATACATCAGATTAAATATCGTGCTCCTAGAAGGCAAGAAAAACTAGATCAAGTGTTGTCAAGGGGTGCAAAGGACCAGAATTTCTAGGGCAGCAAAGAGCAAGGTGCAGCAAAATGATAAGCAGAGGTAAGCTATAGGTAAGTATCTTTTGTATATGCATGTTCATTTCTTAATTGCATTAGGTTCTTTGTATTATAATTTGTTGCTTTTGTTTAGCACTGACATATGCTCTGCAAGATGAGGTAAGTTTTGCTATTATCGTGTCAGGGGTATTTCCTTGAAGACTTTTTGCAGGTATTATATATTCATCAAGAGAAGATTCAATGCATAATCTAATGTTCTGAAGAGTGAGAAAGGGTAGCTTGACAAGAGCAGCAAGAATTTCACCATATGAAGTCTCCAAGGCCCTAATCCTCCTCAAGAGCACTTCCTTTTGTCTTTTGAATGAATAAAATGAGTCCATATTGCCACTTGCCACTTTATATTTCATGAAATCCTTTTAAAGCATGAATTTAATATTCATCTAAGAGTTTGATTATGTCAACAACCACATGGTATCTTCTCATGCAAAGATCTTTCTTCCAAATGTGAAGAAAAGGCCTCAAACAATATGTACATTGAAAAGTGTAGCTCAAGCAAGGACTTCTTGCACAGGTTCCAAAAAAGCATAAATAAGAGACCTAATCTAAGGTCATCTATCCGCTGTCAAGAGGCCCTATTCATTGTCAAAAAGGAGGCCATAATTCCGTAGCAAGGAAAGGCCACATCTGCCACAAGAGGAAAGGTAGAAGAAGCCCTTAACTGCAGCTAAAGCAAGCCCTAGCCACAACAAGGGGAAGTCTGGACAGCGGGGTCATTTGAGGGCTATTTCAGGGGTCCGTTTAGAGGACATAGTGATTGTTCTTGGAGGTCGAGGCAAAGAGGGTTTGCTGGAGGGTGCAACAACTATTTTAGGGTGACAAGTCCATACGTTGGGCTTGGAACTGCCCTCAAGGAGCAGCGTGGAGGGCAGCATCCTATTTAAGGACAGCCGCAGCAAGAGGAAGCAATTATGGGTTAGCTTGCGAGTTGTTAAGGACTGTGGTTGGTTGCCCTAACCAGTCCAGAATTGCAACAGCCTAATTACCCTAGAACAGTGAGCTAGTGCACATCTTGGAATGAATCTTATATGTGTTGAGTTAGTTTGATGGTTGTAAAGTGTAGCCATAATCCGCAGCAAAGGGAGGGCTGATCAACAATGGAATATAAGCTTTATATACAGTTTGAAGGCAGCCCCAATCCATTGTTAAGAGAGGTCCATTATCAATCTTGTAAAGACTCTTATTCACTACCCAAAGAGACCTAGTTGCAGTCACTTTAACTGCTGTCATAATACCACATTGCTGTAGGTGACAGCATGGCCTAATTGTAGACTATTTGGGCATGTTGGTGTAGACTCTATAACTCAGTGTTGCTGGACATATTATGGGACAACAGCATAGTACATGGGACAGCTGCAATGACACTAGGACAGCTGCAACATGGGACAGCTGCAAGCATGAAGAATCATGGACAGCAGCAGCATGGTAAAGCATGGATAGCAGTAAGCATGGTGCAGTAGTGGCACTATGTACAGCAGTGCTAAACACTGGGATAGCAGCAACATGAGGTCCAACATTGTGATGATGGGTGCAGCATGGTGTAGCACAGTGAGGTGCAGCATGATGATGAGATGCAGCACTATGATAGGTGAAAGAGTCACCTTGGAGAATCAGTTGAAGCAGCACATCTTCAACTGATCTCATGTATCATCATCCTAGGAGATGATCTATGCTCTTATCTAGATAAGTCAAAGCTAAGTTGCAGGAAACGTGGCCCTAGGGGTCGTTTCCCCAGGGGAAACGAAACGAAACGCGTTTCCTCGTACCATACGGCTTGGAAACGCGTTTCCGGCCGTACATGGACCACGTTTCCAAACGCGTTTCCAGGCCGTATGGACCACGTTTCCCCAAAAAAACAGTTGTTTTTTAATTTATTTTTTTTTAATTTGTTTTTAAATTTTTTTAGGGTTTCCAAGATGTTCTAGAAACCTATTCTAAAGTTATAAAAGAGCAGTTTGTCTCATTCTCTCATCACACTATTCAGCAAGTCGTTTCTCTTGGAGACTGGCAGTTGTTTCAGCTAGGGTGTTTTGAGCAGTGAGCAAAGTAAATTTCAGCAGCAGGAGAAAGAGATTTCAGCAGCAAGAGAAAGAGATTTCAGCAGGAGATTTCAGTAGCAGCAGATTTGGCTCAGCTACAACCATATTTCTCTTCTCTTTTCTGGCATTTCGGGGTAGTCTCAGCCACAGATAATTAATTTGGGTAAGCCACATTCATTTTTTTAGTTTTTTCTTACTATTTCTTCAATTTTTCTAGGGTTTAGGCAGCCAAAAATATGAAAAACGTTTTCTATTGATAGATTTGTTTTTTAAATTTATTTTTGCAGCAGATTTGGCTCAGCTACAGCCATATTTCTCCTCTTTTCTGGCATTTTAGGGTAGATTCAGCCACAGAAAATTAATTTGGGTAAGCCACATTCATTTCTTAGTTTTTTCCTTACTATTTCTTTAATTTTTCTAGGGTTTATACAGCCAAAAATATGAAAAACGTTTTTATTATTTATAGATTTGTTTTTTTAATTTATTTTTGCAGCAATGGCTTCCAGCCAAAGTGCAGCTGCAACTTCAAGCCCTAGGGCCAACCCAAGGGCTCAATATTATCCTCTTTGGAGGCATGTGACGAAGCTTCAAAGATGTGGAGGTGGTGGCTCATGGGAATGGCGATGCAATCTTTGCAATCATACGTACAAGGGCTCCTACCCAAGAGTGAAGGCGCATCTATTGCATGGAGGAGGACAGGGGATTTCAGGTTGCACAAAAACATCAGATCCGTTGGTAAGGAGGGCATATCAAAGAGAGCAAGATGAGGCGGATGGTACTAAGAGAAGGCATGATGACCTTACTCAAGCTCCATCTAACATTGAGCCAAGGATTGTAGCTGAAGCAAGAAAGAGGAGAGCTGGTCACACTCAAGAACATGAACAACTAGCACCCAAAAATACCAGAGGCCCAGGGGCATCCCATTCAGTTCAGGATAGCAGAATTGCTAGATTGGTGAATGTGCAAGCAAGAGAAGAAGTTGATTCCAGAGTGGCTAGGTGCATTTATGCATGTGGTATCCCATTCAATGTTGTTCGCTCTCCTTACTGGCAAGATATGATAAGGGCAGTTAACAAAGCTCCTCAAGGGTACAAGGGGCCCAACTATGAGAAAGTCAGAACCCAGCTTCTCAAAAATGAGAAGGAACTTGTGGAGGACATTTTAGCTCCAATTCGTTCTTCTTGGAGTAGCTCTGGGGTTACCATAGTCTCAGATGGTTGGACAGATATGAGGCGCAGACCATTGATAAATATCATTGCCACTTCCTCCAGAGGAGCAATGTTTATCAAGGCAAAAGACTGCTCAGGAGAGGTGAAAGATGCACAGTTCATTGTTGATGTTATTATAAAAGCTATTGAACAAATAGGGCCTAACAGGGTGGTGCAAGTTATCACGGATAATGCACCAGTTTGCAAAGCTGCAGGTTTAATTATTGAGGGGAGGTATGACCACATCTTTTGGACACCATGCATTGTCCATAATCTGAATCTGATCTTAGAGGAGATCGACAATAAAGTTTCCTGGATAAAGGAAGTCACAGGGGAAGCAAGGGAGATTATCAAATTCATCGCCAACCACCACCAGTCTCAGGCCATATTTCGAGAGTACTCCAAATTGGAGTTGTTAAAAGTTGCTGAGACAAGATATGCCTCAAACTTCGTGATGTTGCGCCGCCTTGTTGAGGTTAAGCATGCATTAGTTTCTATGGTGGTGAGTCAACTTTGGATTGAGTGGAGACAAGCAGATTCAGAGCGGGGATCTATGGTGCATAGATTGTGCCTTGATGAGGATTGGTGGAGCAAGGTAGATTTCTTGCTAAAGTTCACAACCCCTGCATTTGAGCTTCTCCGGAGTGCTGACACTGACCAACCTTTCTTGGGAGAGGTATATGATGGCATGGATTCCATGGTTGAGAAAACTATGGAAATCATTTCGCAGGAGTCTCCACAACTTTTGTTTGTTGATGATCATTTTGCTAGTTTGATCAAGAAAATCATTGTTGACAGGTGGAACAATTTCAATACACCATTGCACACTTTAGCACATGCTTTGAACCCCAAATTTTATGATGAGTAGCTTATTGCTAAAAGCAATGGGAAGAGGAAGGCACCCCATAAGGATAGAGAGGTGGCTACTGGGGTGAAAAAAACACTTATGAGAATGTTTCCTTCTCATCTACATAGGGAGGTAAAGGAGGAATTTGCCAGTTTTGCTGCAGGAATAGATGATTATGCAGATATATCAGCTTTGGAGGAGAAAAGCACCATGAATCCAGTTAGGTGGTGGATTTGGCAAATGGTGTACATTTGCAAAGCCTTGCCATTCGTATTCTTTCACAAGTGGCAAGCTCTTCATCAGCAGAAAGGAATTGGAGCACTTATGGTTTTATTCATTCTGTGAAGCGCAATAGGTTGGGCTCACAGAAAGCAGAGGATCTTGTTTATGTGCACTCCAACCTTCGCCTTGCATCTCGTAGGGGTCCAGAATACAACAGTGGTCCTTCTAAAGAATGGGATGTGGATGCAGAAAATCCTGATTTGGATCTCTCTCTTGCTCCCCTGAATATTGAGGACGATTTTGGAAGTGGAATTGGTGCATCATCTTCTTCAGCACCACCATCCACTGTTGAGCATTCTGCTGCTTCTATTTTTGATGAGGATTGTTATGATGAGGATTAGTCTTTTGTGACTTGTCTCTATAGTTCTTGCAGCCTTATAGTCTTTATTGTACTTGCAGCCTCATATACTAATATAAATAAAGGCTGATTTTGGATTTTCCAGTTCCTATATTTTTATTTTCATTATGTGATTGTTCATGACTCATGAGTAAATGTGATGTAAATTTAATCTTAATGTTTAAATGTAATAAATTATAATCATCTAATGTAAATGTATCATTAATGCTTTATGATTGCACATATATATATTAATAATTTTTAAATATTTTTAATATATATATATATATATTCGCGTTTCCCCGTTTCCAAAATTTGGGGAGGTCACGTTTCGTATCACTTCCCGTTTCGGAAACTCGTTTCCGTTTCCCCGTTTCGTGCAACTTAGAGTCAAAGTGTTGACTTCTGTTATAAATGTACTATCTCTCTCTCTGCTGAACTATTGAAGAACATATAAGAAGAATTGGTCAAGGGTTTCCTCACATTGGGGTTTGTCCCTGGCTAGCGCCACATCGTGTCCTCTTGTCTTGGCTTGTCTTTTGCGATTTATATTTATGTTCTATCTATAGTTTACTTTAATGCTAATGTGATTGCTAATCTCGAAAAGATATTGAGCTAACTGTGAAAATTGAAATAAATTTCCCTAGCATAGAACATACCTAAACTTAACATGGTATCAGAGGTGAGGTGAAGGCAATGCCCAAGCAAGAGTGAAAGAGCAATAACCGAAGACAGTTGGGAAAGGGCAAAAGGATCAATGGATTCCTCATCCCTCTTCAAATTCGCCTAGGGTGAAATCAAAGCTGAGAACATTATCAGAATAGCATTGCAGCAGCTTATGACGGCCTACCTAAAGATCACTTCATTGGGAAGTCCGGATCTAAGGGTGGAAAGAAAGGCAGATGACTTGTTCGACCATTATGCGAAGGAGTGTCCGAATGGCAGGGAATCAGGGACACATCACTTGATGATGATAACAATCATTCCAGGGACATCTTCAATGATCAGAAGAATGACAGGTAATGCAGGTCATTAAGGAAATGGCCGACTCTTCAGAGAAAGCAAGGAGCCCCAGGTACGGAGCACCAAATGTTGTTTCTGATAAGATAAAGTTATCTTGTATTAGCCCTCTCCTTCAGATTCTGTGGGAATCTGGCCTATTGATTATAGTGCTTCAAGACACTTCATCGGATAGAAGGGTGCTCGCTCGAATTTGGTAAGAGATGGAAACAGTCGTGGGATTATACTTGGAGTCGATGCCACCTATCCCGAAAGGGTGTAGGAAATGCTACCCCTCAATTGAATGAGGGTACCTCGATTCATTTACAGAATCTCTTTTATGTACCTAATCGCAAGAAAAACCAGGTGTCCATTTCGGCAATGGAAGTCAAAGGTTTCAGGGTGGCATTCATCGATGGAAAGGTACGTATTTGAAAATAGAATTTTCAAAGATGCTTTTTGAGTTCAGGGTTGGCATTTGTATCAAGTTGCAGGATGGTCCATTGGGGACCATGTCAGTTGTCACATCTCATCTATAGCACCTGAGGTCTACTTATTATGGGGCGCTACCCGATGTGAGTTAGATTTTGACAGGGATGCCTGAATTCAAAAGGAGCATGAAGGCACATATCTGAGATGTACCAAAGGAAAATCTTACAAGGGGACCATTCCCCTCATATAGCAGGTCCACGGGTTTGGAACAACCTGAGGGGTTTGAGATTCATGATCGGGAATATCAAGTATGCAGGTGGAAGAAAGTCCTCTATGGCTTGAAACAAAACATCTCGAGCATAGTATGAGAGGATTGATAGCCATCTGATGAAGCTGAGATTCAATAGGAGTGAAGCCAGTCCAAACCTTTGCTTGAAGGTTGTGGATGATAGACCTCTCATACCAGCACCTTCTGAGGACGACCTCTTTCTGACAAGTGCAAACCCTCTCATTTGTAGAAGTAAGAGGGAGTTGGATTCCAGATTTGGAATAGTAAATTGCAAGCCCGTGACTACCTCGAGGATCTTAAATTTCAAAAGTTATTTGGTGATGATGCCAGACCAGATTTAGGAAATGCCTGAGTTTCATAAACTCATTCACATTGATGTTCTTGGTGAACTTCCGTTCGAACATATGTTTTGCAGTTAGCATGATGAACTCATATATGGTTGAGCCTCGCTAGATTGGTGCCAAGAATCTTCTAAGATATCTTTGGGGCACAATCTCTCATAAATTGAGATACACTGCCAGAAATATGAAGTTGCATGATTATTCGAATGTTGACTGGGCAGGCAATGTGGAGCATCGCAAGAGCACTTCTGAGTGTTGGTTCTCTTTGGATTCTACTTCAATATCATGGATGAACAAGAAGCGTAAGTCGGTTGCTATAAGCACCTCTAAGACCGTATACATAACTATGAGTATGATATCGTGTGAAGCTGCCTGGTTATGGAAGCTCTTCAGTGAGTTGTTTGTACACATGACGGATACCACCATGATCTTCTGTGTCAACCGGGGGGGATTAGATTGTTGAGGAATCTCGTATTCGATGATTGCTCCAGTAGATAGACATCAGATACTACCTCATCTAGGATATGGTATGTCGATGAGCAAGGAGGCTCCATCGCATTAAGACTGATGTACAGGTCACAGACATTTTGTCAAAGCCCCGAGGGAAAGGTCAAACCTATGACTTTCCCGAACGACTTGGACTCGTTGAGAGACCTTCTTAAAAGGGTCCTGCATGTTGCATGCATTGAGCTCTTGGCAACTTAGGGGGGCTTGGGGTACTTATTGGAGCAACACATGACCATAGGGCGACTCACCCTCTCCTAAGGGTGCACTGTGTACAGGGTGAATGGCTCAGCCTTACGCTGTGATACCCCGAGGCGACTTAGGAACAGGATGATTAGTTCTCCTGTGGGCCAGGATGATTAGTTCTTCCGTGGCAACTGTGGGACAGGATGATTCGTTCTCTTGTTGAGGCATCCTACCCATGTAGTCTGGGACTCATGGGAAGTACCTCTCATCTGATCAATGAGTATGGAAATGGGGTTAGGGACCATAGTAGTACTATCAATGGACGCATCATTGTATCTACCGTACTCCCTATGCTAGGATGACCTCCATTGATTTGGGATCAATGAAACTGATCTAGGATCAGTGTGAGTGGTTTAAGACACTCTCTTGTGATATTGATATCTAGGATCAATAAAACTAACTTCCGGTCAGTAAGAGTGGTATGACACACTCTCCTCATATGAAACTGACTTCAGGTCAGTAAAGAATGGTATGAGACATTTTCAATCAATTCCTCTTCTTCATGGTTCAGCAAAACAGAGCAGAGCAGAGCAACGCAAGGCACTGATGGCAGAGATAATACAATCGGACATATGGATCATCGGATGGAGTTCTCCCTAGTTGAGAGGGAGTGTTAAAATTGGCAACTAGGGCCAAACTCCATGTGGGTCATCTTATTTATGGCAACTGATACTTTTTTTGGATCCCTCTCATCGAAAGGTGTAGGATTGATATAAAGATCATCCAATTCCGATAACTATTCATAGAGATGAATTTATTTGTGTTATTGGACATATTGTCAAGGTCGGCTAGCAAACAAATAAACCCCACAAGTGCTCAACGTTTTAGTATAAAAGGAGATGACTTGAGATTCATTTCGCACAGTCATCTCTTGTGATCTCTCTCCACTCGTTTGGGTTTAGGTGGAAAGAGAGGTCTAGAGAGGAAAGAGCCCTAGCCGCAGTCCTAAAGGAAGGAGACCTAGCCGCAGATGAAGAGGAGGATCTGGCCGCAATCCTAGAGTGGAGATCTAGCCCTAGCCGCAGTCAAAGAAGGCAGCCCTAGCTGCAGTCAAAGGGAGCTCCAATTCGCAGCCAAAAGGAGCCCTAATCCGCTGTCTAAAGGAGGCCTAAAACGCAGTCTAGAGAGACCTAATCTAAGGTCATCTATCCGCTGTCAAGAGGCCCTATTCGCTGTCAAAAAGGAGGCCATAATTTCGTAGCAAGGAAAGGCCACATCTGCCGCAAGAGGAAAGGTAGAAGAAGCCCTTAACTGCAGCTAAAGCAAGCCCTAGCCACAGCAAGGAGAAGTCTGGACAGCGAGGTCATTTGAGGGCTATTTCAGGGGTCCGTTTAGAGGACAAAGTGACTGTTCTTGGAGGCCGAGGCAAGGAGGGTTTGCTGGAGGGTGCAACAACTATTTTAGGGTGACAAGTCCATACATTGGGCTTGGAACTACCCTCAAGGAGCAGCGTGGAGGGCAGCATCCTATTTAAGGACAGCTGCAGCAAGAGGAAGCAATTCTGGGTTAGCTTGCGGGTTGTTAAGGACTGTGGTTGGTTGCCCTAACCAGTCCAGAATTGCAGCAGCCTAATTACCCTAGAACAGTGAGCTAGTGCACACATCTTGGAATGAATCTTGTATGTATTGAGTTAGTTTGATGGCTGTAAAGTGCAGCCATAATCCGCAGCAAAGGGAGGGCTGATCAGCAGTGGAATAAGCTTTATATACAGTTTGAAGGCAGCCCCAATGCAATGATTGATAATGTTATTGTAAGAAATAAAAAGAAAAATAACTACTTATCATTATAGATGAAGTAGCAGAGGAGAAAAGAAGCCTCTGCTGCCCTCTCGATAACTGTGAAAGTGCCAATGCAATGCCTAACGACGTTCTCAGAAAAATACGAATGACTGAGAGAGCATAGCTGGGTAATACTAGGAGGAAAGTGGAAGCAGTCAATAGAAGTTCTCTTTACGGTCAACAAGAATCTAGCAGTAGAAGTCTGAGTGACAGATTAGAATTGGTCAGTGAATCCATGTTGAAAGCTTGTACTCATCCATGGCCTTCTGAAAGCAGGTCCTCCAGCCATTGAGATGAGACGACGTGCTTGGACTCCCTGATTTGTTACGATATGTATCCAAGACCAGTGAGTCTGCATGGCGCTTGCTGCAGGGAGCTGATATAAGCAGGAAAGAGGGAATCCACCTAATAAGGTCAGGCCTGCGTAAACCTCATAAGGTATACCGAGGTTCAAATTGCAACAGCGGACCAAATTGACAATAAAACCAAACTTTCTTATTAATTTGAACCAGCTTAACCCTGACCAAAGTTATAACGGTGATCTTCACAACAATAAAGCCAACCTTTGGTATCATTTTGAATGGAATTTGTGCATTCTGAATACATTGCTTGCAATGTCAAATATGAAATTGTTTCGCCTTTTAAAAGAAAACATGGGAACCCATCCACCACAAAAGTACACAGGGTAACACAATAAACTTGTGAAAGAATAGACAATAGAACCTATATAAATCAACGGAGCTACGAATGGAGATGAAAAGAGACGGTTACAGAGGGGAGAAAATGCAGAAATTCAAGCAAGAAAATGAAAAGGGAAGGGAAGAAGTAAAGTACCTGGAAGAAGATGATGATACTCGCACACCGATGAAAGAGGTGGCCGCCATCGAATGAATATCATATATTGAGATGAGACAGCGGAGTTATTTTCTACATCTATAGAGAGGTATGCCGAAAGATTTCGTGGACGTGTATATCTTCCGTTGCCATTGTTTTCTGAACAGACCATAGCCGTATATATGAATTGTTTTGTTATCGAGTATTAAACCGTGATATTATATCCTCAAAATGACGATTATGCGCAAAAGTACTAAATGTGTCCATAAATCTGCCCTGCTTGGGTGGTACATTCAACGTAATAGCATATGATATGAAGAATGAATACTTGTTTAGCGGGTGGTATTGGATACAATTTTATATTATTAAATTTTAATTTATATGGTTTTTTAAATTGTGTTATTGAATTAGCAGTAGTTTTTTTTTATTATTTTTTGAAATATTTATTTTTTATTTAAAATATATATATGTTTGACTATGGCATATAATAAGAATATACTTATTATGAGTTTAATAGAAAGTTGCTATGTTTTCTTGTCGTTAAATTAAAATATGATTAAATATGGAGTATTGTGTGTAAAATTGGAACATTCTTCTTTAAAAAGCTACATGTAGTCTATGGGATCAGCATTGTCCAATCCATCAAAATGGTTGTTTTGTTGGTTGACTTGTTTAATAAAAATTGAATATAAAAAACTACGAACATTTCCCAATCCATCAAAAGTTCTCTCCAAAATCAAGTAATTATTTCTTAATCTATATTCGCAATTGGTTTTACACAACGTATAAGCCATAACCCCATATAGAAATAAGTGTCAATTCCTTTAATATAATTATATCATAGAACATGACAAAGAACACACCATATCATATCATAGATATATGAATAATATACAATATTTAATGTAATTTAGATGTAAAAAAAAAATATTATTAAAATCATATTAATATAAATTTGTAGAAAATTTATAAAATAGAAATATTTATTGGCAAAATAAAACATTTACATCTAAAACCACAAAAATATTTACAATTATACTAATTATTATAAACAATTAAAAAATTTATGTTAAGGCTTCAATCAATATTCACTACTTAATTTATAATGATGGATATTCACTACTTAATTTATAACAATATCCATCATTGGTTTTAAAAAGTTGATTGGTCTCCTCGTTTTCATACATAGCTCACTGTTCGTCAACATTGTTAACAATATATCACTAGAAACATGACAATGTTAAATTCTTCTAAGGCAATTCTATTCTCTTGGCTCGTGTTCCACAATAAAAATCTAACATGGGAGAATCTGAAAAAGAGGAGTTGGCATGGCACAGGTCTCTGTTTAATATGCAAGTCCGAGGAGGAAAGCAATTTCCACATGTTCTTCAATTGCAAGTCCGAGGAGGAAAGCAATTTCCACATGTTCTTCAATTGCCGTATAGCTCAACAAATATGGATAGATCTGGCAAAGTTATATAAATTTCCTCATATCTCTCATGTTTCTACTAAAGAAGCTTTCCTATGGTGGAATGGGCAAAAGGAATCCTGGAGGCCTATTATTATCATTGCACTATCATGTATCTAGAAATGGAGAAGCAAAATTATCTTTATTGACAGTAAAGAGCCTTTTATGGGAACTCTTCAAAACATTATTGCTCTTTATGACTCTTTACCAAAAAAACCACAAAAGCAAAAAAAGTGTAATCAGAAGGTGCAGGCACAAAATCATTCAACGCTTCCAAGAGCGTATTTTGATGGTGCTGCTCAAAATGGCTCATGTACAAAATCATTCAACGCTTCCAAGAGCGTATTTTGATGGTGCTGCTCAAAATGGCTCATGTGGTTGTGGCATTCACATTATCATGAATGAAAATGATCAATATCTCATTCCCTGGAATGGAGGAAAGGGCACGAATAGTAAAGCCGAGGCGATGGCCCTTGTAGGGCTTTTATCCATTTGCCTTTTCTTTAACATTCAGTTTGTGACAATTTTTGGAGATTCAAAAGTCATGGTTGATTTTGTAGCAGATTCAAAAGTCATGGTTGATTTTGTAGCAGGGAAGAGCCACATCAGCGGCCCTCACCTTACAGGTTGGTTGGACAGAATCAGGTTCCTTTGGAGGAAATTGGAAGGATGCTCCATCCAGCACATTTTCAGATCACAGAATCATGAAGCAGATATCTTATCAAAGGAAGGTCTCCTTTTGGAGCAAGGTATATGGTACTCACAGAATCAGGAAGCAGATATCTTATCAAAGGAAGGTCTCCTTTCGGAGCAAGGTATATGGTACATGAAGGTAAAATCTGACGAGGAAATTTACATGAAGGTAAAATCTGACGAGGAAATTTTCTTTATCCATGACTTTAATTTCAAATCTTTTTGTTTTTTAGTCTTGCATCTGTCTTTAGTGTTTTGGTCTTTTCTTCCATACAGCTCTGATTATGGCTGAAGCAAATTTGGAATCTCTTGAACAAGTTTTCTGAATATTGTTTCTCTCTTTGGAGAGATCTTTATCCTCCTATCTTAGCAATGTATCTGATTATCATGCTTTTTTGACAACTTGTATCAGCTCAATGGGCTAATCAATTTTTGAAAAATGAAGATCTATCTGTAAAATATATCAGTTCATTATATATCTTATATAATACATCATTCTTTTTCTTTCTTAAAAAAATATAAATAAATTAAATTATTAATAAAAAAATAATGGCAAAACTAATTCAGTTCCAAAATTGTATTATTAAATAATAATAATAAGAGGTTATAAAATTGCATATTTTGTACCCATAAAATGTGAAATGAAGGGATCATTCATGCGAGGTCCCATCAAGCTTCCAATAAAAAAACATAAATCAATTATTAAAAAATAATATATTATTTAAAATCATGAACTGTTCCATGGATGTTAAAAACAAAGCAACAGACCACGATTAAGATAATATGAATATGCCTCCCATTGAGGGATATTGAAAAAAAGGGTACGCAAAGTATTTATGACCGGATTATATAGAGTCTATTAAAAATGATGAAAGACGTGAAAAGACGTGGCTCATGTGATTAATATTGGAAATCTCTTTGTTTGAAATGCTAATCAAATGTTGAGTAAAATTCTCAGTAGTGTTATATGAAGTCCAATATCTGTAAATTTATTATTGCAAAATAAGAAGGTAGCCTTATAAGCCAATCAAGTTTCAAATAAATAAAATAAAATAAAATATGATTTTATAAGGTTAACATTATACATGGTAATTTGATTTTTAAGTAAACTAATGTGTTATACCTTGGTCTGAAAGGATAATAAGATAATAATATTTTTATTAGGTATATTTCTTTTTTAGAAATACTATTTAAATTGTAATTAATTTTTTATTTTCAATAAAACCTAAAAGCCAGTTTTAATAAGTTGAAGAGTTTTACAGTAGTGGCATCCCACAGGAGTGGAAGTCTACCCACTCATAAACCAAGAGTTTTAGAGTTATAGATGTCCTCTGAGTTGATACGTTTTTTAAAAGAGTTTATTTGTCAAGTTGTTGTTCAATTTATGTTCTTGTTTAGTTGTCAAGTTGTTCAATTCAGAACTATGTTTTTATTTAGTTGACAAGTTTATGTTCTTGTTTAGTTGTCAAGTTGTTCAATTCAGAACTATGTTTTTATTTAGTTGACAAGTTGTTCAATTTATGTTCTAAGTATAAAAAGAGTTGACTTGTCAAGTTGTTCAATTTATGTCTAAGTATCAGGCGTGGTTCATAGTAAGGAGAGCAACTTTATTAATGGTTCTTCTCGGAGTAACTCAAGTGTGTATCTTTTAGGGTAGTTAAGAGAAATGGCCTAATTCTATTCAGGTTATCAAAATTGCTAAAATGGTTAGTTTTGGATCTTATTAATGGTTTTTCTAGGAGTAACTCAAGTGTGTATCTTTTTGGGTAGTTAAGAGAAATGGCCTAATCCTATTGAGGTTATCAAAATTGCTAAAATGGTTAGTTTGGGAAGAAAAAAGATTTGATCAAAATAGAGAACAAGCCAACAGGATCAATTGAGCTTTCTTCCTCAAGTTGGCTCTAGTAGGGATTGGATTTTTGTAGAGGATGAGAGCTAGGAGGAAGGTTGTACTATTGACTTATTGAATTGATGCATCCTTTGAGAAACGCAAACTCATATTATGATATAGATGTATATATCGCTTAGGCAGATCGCCTTAAACTACATGATTTTTGGATGGCATATCACGTGGATAGGTGGCCAATAGACTTGGTTTCTCACTGGGCAAGTTGAAGCCACCCATCTAATCTATGTGGTGTAAACTTGTTTTTCATAACTAAAAAAACAAAAGGTCCTGCACCAAAAAAACAACAAAACAAACTATTTTTAATATGAATAAAAAATTTTGATTAATTGATTGATCAATTTTCTAAAAATTCCACATGAGCGGATCCTAGGAAAAAAAATCCACACTAGCTAATCCTAGAAAAAAAAAATCTTGATTGATTGAAATGTAAATGCTTTAAATCTAAAAATTGATTGATTGAAATGTAAATGCTTGAAATGTAAATAAGCTTGCAGGTCACCTTTCCAGCTTCTAGAAGAAAAAAGAATCTAAAAATTGACTGATTATAATGTGAATAAGCTTGCAGGTCACCTTTCCAGCTTATAGAAGAAAGAAAAATCTAAAAATTGACTGATTATAATGTCAATAAGCTTGCAGGTCACCTTTCCTACTTATTGTATTTGCTTGAATTACAAAATGCTTTTATATTTGAAAACCCCAATTTTCTATGATCCAAATGGAAAAAAATATTCAACATATTTTATTAACATTTATCAATGTCGGTTTGAAGAGACCATATAATTCCATGAATCATGTCAGATTCGAAACCATCGTGAAGATGTATGAAAAGATAACTTAGTATCTACAACAAATACTACATCAACAGTACAGAAAAAGATAGTTAAAAATGCCAAAATAAAATATAATATCATGATGCAACACATCGATGTTTGGGGTTTACAGTTACAAATATATTCATTGGATTAGATTTCAGGTTACAAATAAACATGCATTCCATATGTAAGATCCACAGATTAGATTTTGGACTTGAGGTGTGGATTTTGCATTTTAAGCTTTGATGAGACCATAGAATTGCAAAAATGTCAGAAGTAAAACCATCATGCACATGTGGAATCATATATTAATATTTACAATAAACACCACATCAACAGTATATAAAGGAATAGTCACAGTTGAGACCATGTTTATTTCTATGATCCATAACCATCAGATCAGATTTCAGGTTACAAACAACACATTCAGTATCTAAGAACCACATCCCAACAGATTAGATTTTAGGTTATATTGATCCTAGAGATGTGCATGAAATTACTTCTATGATCTATAAGACTATATATCATATCCATTAGATCATGTCTGATTACAAACTAGCATACAATCAATATACAAACTAACATACAATCAATATGTATGATTGACATCCCATAGATCAAATTTTAGGTTATAATGATCCTAAAGAGACGTGGAGTTATAGTTCACATGTGCATGAAATTACTGTTATAGTTCATATGTGCATGAAATTACTCACAAGGAATTATATATGGTTTTGCATTACTCACATGGAATTAGTTATGATTTTGCATTTGATATGAAAATAGTATGGCCGTACTTGCAATTTACGCTATGGAGCAAATTCAAAACCAAATCAACAAGTTGCTATGTAGCAATTTCAAAACCCCGTTATCGTACAGATGTGCATGAAATTTACTCACATGGGATTAGATATGATTTTGCATTTGATATGAAAATAGCATGGCCATGCTTGCAATTTCAGCTATGGAACAATTTCAAAACCAAATCAACAAGTTGCTATGTAGCAATTTCAAAACCCCGTTATCGTACACATGTGCATGAAATTTACTCACACGGGATTAGATATGATTTTGCATTTCATATGAAAATAACATGGCCATGCTTGCAATTTCAGCTATGGAACAATTTCAAAACCAAATCAACAAGTTGCTATGTAGCAATTTCAAAACCCCGGGACAAAAATTGAGAAGCAAATTTAAACCAACCCACGCTAACAATTGCAAATAATAATGATCCCCGAAACTGCTTCAAATATTCCACTAGTGTGACACCAAAAGAACACAAACGAGGATAAGAAATTATTGGAGTAATCTTTTTTATTAAGAAAGAGGTTACGAATCTTTTGATTAAGAAAACCGTTGCGAGTTATTTTTACTTTTGTGGCCGGAGAGTTTTGGGATTCCTAGAATTGGTTTAGTGGCCGGAGAGTTTTGGGATTCCTAGAATTGGTTTAGAATCGTAACAATTGAAGCTAAACTAAATAGCTATTGATCATTTTCCATCCTCTCCCTCAAAAACATTTGCTAATGCTTCGATGTTCAAACAACAACCAAGCAGATTTTCACCTTCAGGTATGGTCTCTTTTTTACTCTCGGGGTTATAGAAAATTGGTATGTACTTAAATATACTCTTACTTGGACAAGCTTAAGCATCTTCTTGACCACATCTTATGATGAAAAAAATTATTGAGAAGAAAACAGGCTAAGATAGCTGTAACTGTAGTATAATTTCAAGTCATACAAACAAAATAGCCAGAAGCACCAACATTAATGAAATTGTGGGTGATATTAACTATCAGCTGGTCCAAAAGAGAATGCTAACAGATCTCTCTTTGCTACAGTCAAACCGAAGGACGCATCAGTTTTTTAGGTGCCCCAAATTGTAACCTTTGAGAAGGTACAATAACGAAATGTTTCTAGGCAAGCCATCTCGTTTCTAGTATTGAGCATTCAACAAGAAAGGCATAACAATTGAAACTGAAATTCATCATATTCAAACAGTCCTGGAAATCACCAGCATCTACAATTTCTGAATATTTAAACAATTAACAAGAAATGCATGGCATTGCCAATATCACAGAAACTGAATACTGCACAAAACATCGATTCTAGTTAACACAAATCGATTATAAGTCAGACGTTTCTGTATCAAAATAAAACCTGAAGAATACAGGTATATAAATTCCAAACATAGAGAATCCATCAGTTGAATACTACTAGAATCCTAAACTATCCAATGCTAGAACCATTTTAAACCATGCACCTGCAATAACACCCCTTTAAAGGGAACCATCGTTCTACGTCCCCTGTACCTGCACAAATAATATAGCTCTAATTTTATAGGCAAAAGACCTATGCCTGCAAAAGATGGAACCTTAATCAGAGACATGTACAGCCTTATTTTCCCCCAGCATAAGGAAGACCATTGCAGTCTCCAAAACTCTCTTCCTGCATACACAGCTCTACCATCTCCAGAAATTTTGAAAAACTCCATACGCCAGTAACGCTTAAGCAGCAGCACATGCACCTGTACACAAATATCATGTAAGCTGCATACAAGTGAACTCCATCCTGAGAAGCAGGGATACCTGAACCTGCAAAACCTCATGCAAGACTGTAAGATCACATTTTACAAACAAGCAACCTAAACTAAAGAAGCATCTTGCAAGACAAATATTATGCAACATGGTGACGCACAAGAATTTTTACAAGACACAAGGTGTGTGACCTCAGTCAAGTTTAACTGACCCCAAATTGATCGAAAACATAATGCATAATGCATAATGCACACACATTTACCAACCCCAAAACCAAAACAAAAAACAAAATGGGAATACATTTATGACCAGTTTCAATATTAGTGATTGTTTCAGACCAGCTATATATGGACTTCAGATAACACATTCAACAAACACAATACATAATGCACAGATTTACAAACACATTCCCGCTACCACATGACCCTAAAAAATGGAAAGATTTTACTTTCGAGAGAACACATTCGTGAACCTGCACACCACCTGCACAATGTAAAATGATTTGTAAGCTAGGTTTACATGACAACTAAGAAATGCACCCGACAAGGCACAGTGGAGGGATTTAGAAGAAAGAGTGGAACAAACCAAAAGGACAGTAGTCATTCACAGCTAATAGCCATAACCAGGTTGATATGAATGTGCCCCTCCATTTTGCATGGACTGATTAGAATTGGAAGGTGCGGCTGCCTGTTCTCTTTCTCTATTCCACTGTTCAATTTTTGCTCTCCTCTCTGCACTGCCTTCTCGCACTGGACTTCTATTCCTCCTAGGGCTGCGGCTCCTGCTCCGACCTCGTCTGTGACCTGGACTGCGGCTCCGTGGCCTTCTACCATGTCTATCATCATGATAACCAGAATAATCCCTCTCATTTCTCTTACCAAAACCACGACCACCTTGGAGATGGTCATCATAACCACGACCACCATGGGGACGATCATCATAACCACGACCACCATAAGGATGATCATCATACCCACGGCCACCACGAGGACGATCATCATAACCACGGTGTTTTTCTACAGAATGTCGTGGGCTAAGACTTCGACTCCGGCTTCTACTGTAACCATGACCATATCGTCTGTACCTTCCAAATAATTGCCGCCTCAGCTCCCTGTGCAAAAGCAAAATCAGAAATAGAAACAAATAACTACAGTAAAAGATTTCTCCCTGTGCAAAAGCAAAATCAGAAATAGAAACAAATAACTACAGTAAAAGATTTCTTCAACCAAGAGTACCGAACTCGTATATATCACAGGAACTATAGAATCATAGACATATATCTGATAATCTTACCTGCTTATCTTCTTAAGGTGCATAAAGTTACAGTAGCCACCACGGTTGCATGTATTCTCTTCATATTGCCTACACGTTGCTTCACGGAAGTCAGTAACAGGAGAGAAATCCACTATGATTGCCCGTCCTGCCAGAAGAAAAGAGAAGTTGTTGGTGGTGACGAAAATACACAGCTAATTACACCAAAAAATTATTCATCGATGCAGGTCAAGGTAAGTCAGAAACATTAATTTGAAATATTAAAACAAGATATGCAAACGCCAAAAACACCAATAAACTGAAGCCACAAAACCAACTTACCAAGATAATAACATAAATAGAGATCAAATTTCCCAAATACGAGAATAATATTATGATTATTGTGAAGGGAATAAAATTACAAGCATCACCTATCTCTATCATTGAACTGGAATATTCAAACTCCTCCATTTAAGATTAATTGCTAAAAATATACGAAGTTAATCAGTTACAACTGCTTTCAATCAGAAGGAACTGATAATGACTGCAACATCATAAGCAACATTCAATAAGTAAAAGACCACATAGAGTTCATTACCTGCATAAAATCTACCAGTCAAAGCCCGCAACGCAGCAGCAGCATGTTCTTCCTCCCTGAACTGTACATAAACATTGCCAACCTGTACTAGAGGAAAAATATTAGGGAACACAGATAAAATCAGAAATAAAGAGCACCAAACTGTTTTCATAAATGATGATAAAATAGATCATAACAGTCACCATGTGATCAGCCAAGTTGTCACAAACATTCAAGCTTTCAATTTCTCCATACTTTCCAAGTTCCTCAAATAGATCTTCATAGAAATCCTGCAGCCAATCAACACCAGAATTTCTTGAGGAAATTAACGTAAAAACAATATGTAGCTGTCAAGTTTCAGGTGATGCAAAAGAAGACACCCCAAACAGTTTTCAGACAGATACAACCACAACAAAGATGCCCAGACTCCAGTCTACAAAGCTGTAAATATAAAAATAGTCAATAATATATGCCTCTTTATGCCTGTATTATGGTGGCTGGTGCCATTTGCCACTTTTTCTTTTGTAAAATGCTATATGTAGTATGTCCATATTGTTCTAATTCTTGGACTGTTAAAAGAAGCATTTCTATTAAAAAAATAAAAAATAAAGTTATAATATACACATTAATAGATCTCTACCTCAAAATGTTCCTGTATCCTTCGAGGATCCAGGGCATGACCCTGAGGATCCATCCCTGGTGTAATCATATCTGGCCTCTGATACATGTTAGATAGAAGAAGAGTGGGGCTGATGCTAGGCCTTGTGTGCAGTCGGGAACAGCGATCTCCATGCCTGCAAGCCCCAATTTTAAAGTAGAAAGGGCAGTTTACTCTATCTTTCTCAGTACCAAAGATGGAAGCTAAGTGCTCTGCCATAGCTTCAAACAACTACAGAATAGTGAAGCCTTCTGAATCCAACTATCAGCTTCAAACTTTAACAGATTATCAGCACTTTCCCTGTCTGAATAAAACTACAACTGCCATTGCAAAACAAATCCTAGGTTAGGTTTACCCATAAATTATAGTCAAAATTGACTAAAAAATTTAGATTGTAATGTATACTTTCACACACTACCAAATATGTGGGCATTGAAGCATTGAACAGAATATTTTAATGATAATAAAAAAATTCAATCTTAATCTGTGCAGCGATGCAAATCACATATGTGCTACAATGCAAATCATACGTCTTTACAATAAAAAAATTTCGAAGGATGGTACATGTGACATTTAAATATTCAAATAATCATTCTGCCTCAACTACTGGTATGAGAAACAAGTTCAGACGTTTTGGGTGTCTGACCTACCAAGCGTTCCAGTCAAGAATGACAAGCACTTTTCAACCATTCATTTTATTTTTGTTTTTTATCTTTTTACTTTTCAGAAAGAAAAATTGACCGAAAGAAAAGGGAAAGGAAATAGAAAATGGAACGTAGAATTAATAAACTTTTAACAGGGTGTACCCTACTGCGCCCCCAAAGAAACACCCCCTTTGAGTATCCATCTCCAAAGAGTGTGGAAATTGCACAAGATCGTGCACCATGTAAAACTGTTTTTAATAGTATCTGTTTTTCTTGCTCGTGCTGATAGCTTGTTTTGTGTCTTTTGTTTTCATGATTTCTGTTTATTATTCGTGTAGGCGGAGGCTGTGTACAGTTCACCCATTATACTAAACCCATGCACATATTTTTAATGTTCCAAAACAAACTCATGCACATATTTTAGTTAATAGTCAAATGAAGCTTTAATGTTCCAAAACAAACATATAAATCTGGTGCTTTAAGTTCTCAGATCAGTTCTCGAATAGAATTTGAAAGAAAAATTTGGAAAGGGACAAAAAATACCCAAAATTTCCCGTGGGCTGATTAATTATGGGATGCATAAAATAAGAACGTTATAAACAAACAAAAAATGCAAAATTGTTATGCATAAATCACGGTCATGTCATATAAGAGTGTTACACCCCTGCAGATTTCAAAGAAAGAAAACAAGATAAAAATAAAAATAAATAAAATAACCTAAATAGCACAGAATATAACAAGGCTTAATTGGTAGAAAGAAAAATTTAATAGCACTCATTGACACTAAGCCCCAAACCCTAATCTATATCACTAAAACTATCTGTTACTGGTTGAAGTCGTAAAACCCTAAAAACTAGAGCAAAAAGAACAGGGGGCCTCCACAATTTCAATCGATCTGCTTTGGCTAGATAAATAAACTACAGCTTTCACAAAGGCGAAGAGATAATCTTTAAAACAATCAACCTGCCGAAAAATATAAATAAAATATAAAAACAACTGCAAAGAAAACGGGAAAACTCGCGGAATAAATAAAATATAAAAACAACTGCAAAGAAAACGGGAAAACTCGCGGATTCACCTGTAGCGGTACCAACAACGATTGAAATTCCTTCAAACTTGTGGAACGAACACTTTCGGCGTCCCTTACTGTTACTCGGGCAGCAGACGCCCGATTGCACCACCGTAAACACAAAGGTGAGATCTCGCAAACACTGTGTTTGGTTAATTATAATGGAACAGGTAGTGTGGTTTGAAAAACTTGGAAGGAGATTAAAAACCCCTCAGATCAGTATGTGGCACGGAAGTGTTCGGTACTAATCATTGAAAAACTTGGGAGGAGATTAAAAACCCTTAGATCAGTACGTGGCACGTAAGTGTTAGGTACTAATCAATAGAGGACGCTATGGAAGACACATCCTAGAGGGCGACTTTAATGTGCCAAAGGAATAGTAGAATGCCTTTAGGCACAATAGTCGGGCCATTGCATTTTCATATTTTTATATATATCTAATTTAACCACTATTCATTGTTTTGTTTTTTCAACCATCTCTTTTTAACTAGGGGAAGGAAGGGTATATCATGTTGGCATGTTGTCGTTGGGAAATTTTTTTATTTTTTCTTATTCGTTGAAAAAGGGTTATATGATATTGGAACATGTTGTTTTGGGATTTTTTTTATTTTATTTTTTTGGCTCCATAAACACTCGTGAAGAAGGGGTATCATGGTGGCACATGTTGTTGTTAGGAAATTTTTTAATTTTTTCTTATTCGTTGAAAAGGGGTATATGATGTTGGAACATGTTGTCTTGGGATTATTTTGGCCGAAACACTGATTTTGGGATTTTTTTGGCCCCATAGAGATGTATTTTATTAATTTATTAAGGTAGTTATTTAAATTAAATATTTGGTAGATATGGAAAATTATCTATTTATAATAATTAAATATTTATTTTATAATTTATTTTACATTATCAAAAATAAATAAAATTATTAAAATCAATTAAATTATAATTTTATTTTAAATTTTATTATTATTACTAAATATTATAAAATAATTAAATAGGTGTACATTTAAAAAAACATGTAACCAGATGTTTAACCATGTGGATTGACCTCATCTTACTATGGAGATTCTTAGTATATAAATGGGCTTTATTACAATATCAGGGGCTAATACCATAACTTATCAATATCACATGCTCAAAAAAACATAATCCATTTCATGGTCAAAATATTTTTTATATATTTTTATTTTTTATTATTTTTTAATCAAATTAAAAAGGTCATAACTACTTTTCAGATAAACTCAACCCTCTATCCTTACTACTACTACAGGTTAAATCCTTATAGTCCACCTATTAATTATTGATAATTAAATTAAAATTCTCGAAACCCTATTCCAAAATAGTTTGATGAAAATGGTTTTTCATTGAAAAACCATTTTCATCAAATAAAATTAGATCGTGTTCAACTAAATACATATCACGATATCTAGAAAAACCTCCAACAATGAACCATAACACTAAATAATCATCACTAAGAAATAGCTCAAGTAACAGACACTAAAAAATCATTAACACTAAATGACTTGAAATAAGAAGTTTAAGCACTCATTAGCTCTTTGACACTCTAGAGCCACCACAGCCGCAAAAGGTGACACCTCATCGTCATTTCACTTTGAGGGCTAGATCACAACACTCAAGGTGTCAACTCAGCATTATTTCACTTCAAACACTAGCACATAACACTCGAAGGCTTAGATATAATTAAGCTCTTGTCATGCACCTCTTATATCATATTATGGCCCCTCACCTTCCAATATATCCAATATGGAGAGCATAATGTAATGACTCATTGCTATTCGGTAGGTGTTGTAATTCAATGCGGTGACTTCTCAGCATGCTCAATTTCCTTATGGTTAGATGGAACCATGTATGAATTATTATGATTGGGTTATAAAGGGATTTGGAAACATTTATCTCATGGTACATGAAGCTCCACAAAATTCTAATAATTAGTGAAGATGATCAAGATCCATGATAACCTTATTGATCTGTAACTAGAAGTTTGTTATATGTTGCAAGTTGTAAAAACCCATAAAGAAAATTATGATCGCTTCATTTTTGTGAAACAAGATGTAATTACAAAATTTTCAGATACTAAGCAAAATTTGGATTCTTGGCATTCACTCAACATTATTGAAATTAATGATCCACCATCATTAATCACCAAGGGCGCCAAGTTTGTAGGAAAATGGAATTGGGGAGAGGTGATTATAGAAAGACTTGGTCCATTTCCAAGCCACTTTGAACTTCTATCATCATTAAAGAATATGGTTTAAGGTGCCTGACCTTGCAGTAAAGACACATTTAAGAAGAGTGACTCTTAGATATATTATTTACCAATCAATAGACTAGTTGTTGTGCAATGGGGATTGGGTAAATGTAGCTTTTTTAGCTCAAGGGAAGATGGAATATTCTAGATGGTATTAATTTTGAATGGTTGGTTGATTGTTTTAATAAACCTTGACTCAATGTCTAAACTAGTCATGTATCAATGTGATGTTTTCCGTTGCACCATTTACAAACATCGACCTCTTATATTTGACAAAGTGTTGTTTGTAGTTGTAACTCTAGATCATCCACCAAATCTTGCATAGGGTTTTTGTAACATCCTTGACCCCCCATTGGTCATTCGTGGAGTAAAAAACATTTAAGAATTTATACATAAAGATTTATCTACACTCTTTTATCTATATCCGACACTTAGTTGATGTTTCAATGTGTGGAACCATTGCACACACATTCTCCGCACAACCCAATCCTCCACACAACATCCATACTTAACCATTCTTGAGGATGTAAGGGAGGTTTTTCATGCCACGTCCTTCGCACAACCTAGTCCTCCACACAATATCAATACTTAACTATTCTCAAGGATGTGCGAAAGATTTTGCATTCCACATCCTTCACATAACCCAATCCTCCACAAAATATCCATACTTAACCATTCCTGAGGATGTTCAGAAGGTTTAGCATACCACATCCTTTGCATAACCCAGTGCTCTGCACTATCCTTTTAATAATTTTAAATATCATTAATGCCTCCAGTCACCAACTCGGGTATATCTATGTGCTTGATAGCTCTTGTAACCTACTTTCTAGAAAATTCCCCTTCTCATTTCATTTCTCGCATCACATTATGTATGATTGGATGGATGTTAAATGCAAAAACTCATGCACTGATGTATATTTGTACAATTTTCAACCTTAAATTATGATTCATATGCAGTTCACAAAAGGACACGAATTATTGCAGTAAAAAAATGAATAATAACAAAAAAAATAAACACGTATTTTATTTTCACAAACTGGCTACAAACTTCCAACGTTCCTTCCAGCTATAAACCACGTTGTTCATTTTTTGTCAACAATGGGTCACTCCCAAACTAGGGCTTTGACTCCATGGGGCAATTGCTTGCCCAAATCTAGGTACATGTCCATTACCATAAATCAACTAGCCAAGGTACCAGACCCTAGTAGCCTCCAACCTACAAGTTTGTATCCCACATTAGCCCACACCCAAGTATTGCACCCACTTCTCTGCACCTATAGTCCCTGAGGTTGTGCAACTACCTCCAAGGTGCCTAACTTGGTCGAACAGGGGTGCCCAGAGCACTACGACTCCAAGAGTTCTTGTTGTTATATGGGGTTTCCAGGCACCCTCTAGGTCCTCATATCAACCCTAGTAACCTCTAACTTCCAAGCTCATGTCCTCCATCAACCCACACACAAGTAGTGCACCCTCTTCTTTGAACTTGTAGTCCCTCAGGCTATGTCATTACCTCAAGGGTTCCTAACTCGGTTGGACAAGGATTTCCAAAGCACTGTGGTTCCAAAAGTTCCTACTACCATCCTCCCTTCATAGTACCAAATTCTTTCCTTTTTTTGTGCATGTCTTTTTCATTGACACTTGGTGTTCCATTATGTGCATGTCTTTTCACTGGAACTTTGCATTCCATAAATTCACTTAATGGAATTTGATTATAAGCATGTGTACTTTAATAATTATTAAATAATATGAGCCCTTATTTATATCTTGGAGTATTGCCCCCCCATAATCTTTTTGTTTAACTCAGCATACAACCATAGTGTGTTTAATTAATATGCATGAGATATCATATTTACAACACTAGGTTTATTGCCTCAAAAATTATAAAAACATGCATGCACACCAACATATTGGCCCCAAAAGAAATCCTCGACTCACCAGCCTAAGTTTCACATGTATATGTTATTTACAATCTAGGGTTCAAGTAAGGTTGTTACATTCCCCTCCCCTTTATTTATGCATTGTCCTCAGTGGATTATATATACACATATATACAATAATATTATCCAAAAATATGAGGGTACTCTTCGCTCTTTACATCTTCATGCTCCCATGCAACATCTCTAAGACTGAAATGGGTCCATTGCACCTTTACCAAGGTGATGGCTTGATTTCGAAGCACCTTGTCTTTCTTGCCTAAAATTTGCACTAGATATTCCTAAAAGTCTCCCTCGGGCTCCACCTTAATCATATTCCAATCCACTACATGGTTAACATTAGGAACATACTTTTTAAGTAATGAAATATGAAAAAAATTCTAAATATGCATGGATGTTATTAAATGCAATCCTATATGCAACCGAACCAATCCTCTCTAGGATCTTAAATGGCTCACAATATCTAGCTGCCAACTTTGCACAACTACCCAGTTTTAATGAAATTTTCTTTGCCTTCACTTTCAAGAAGACATGATTGCCAACTTTAAAATCACTATTCATCTTGTTCTTATCTACATAGATTTTCTATCTATCTTAGGAAACCTTCAAATTTTATTTAATTTTCATTACTTTCTCTTCCATTTCCCTAAGTACGTCTACATTAGCAATGCCCCTGTCAACTAGATTATCCCAAGTTCATTGATGTGTTGCATTTTCTACTATATAAGGCTTCAAATGGGCTCATCTTCGAAGATGCTTGGTACCCATTATTATAACAAAACTCCACAAAAAGCAAATACTTCTCACATTTCAATGTATTCTTCATCACATAAATCATCATCATGTTTTCACTAGCCCGATTGACTCTTTATATTTGACCATCTGACTCTAGATGGCATGTTGTGATAAAATTTAAATCGATTCTAAATCTCTTGGATAAGCTTTTCGAAAAGTTGGACATAAACTTGGGATATTTGTCTGAAATAATTTTCCAGTGCACAACATGTACCCTGGAAACTTCATGTAGATCTCAGCAATATTGCCTACCTTGTGTGTTGATTTCTTTGGAATAAAGTGAGAAGTCTTAGTGAATTTATCCACCACAACCATGATGGAATCATGTTTCCTTGTAGTTGTGGGAAAATTTGTAATGAAATTGATAGAAACAATTTCCCATTTCCACTCAAGAATGGGTGTTGGTTGTAGTAATGTAGTTGACTGTCTATGTACAACTTTACCTTTTTGATGTTCTAAACATGTGGATATATAATCAACCACCTCTTTCTTCATACCTAGACAAAAGTATTGTTTCTTGACTACTGAGATTGTCTTTTGGCACCCTGGATGCCCAACATAAAGTACCCTATGCATCTCATTCAACACTAAATTTCTCAACCCCAAGGAGTTTGGCAGATAAATTATGCCTTTATACAAAAAGATTCCATCTTCTATAATTTTGTAATTCTTGTCATTGGGTTGCACTTTACCTTGTTGTAAATTGATTTTTAACTCCATGTATTGCTAATCTAAGTTTTCAGTCTCTAAAATTTTGATTTTCAAATCATATTTACATATAATTATGGTTGTGACGTGCATTGTATGCACCCTTCTGCCAAGTGCATCGACCACCTTATTTTCCTTACCTTTTATGTGCCTAATTTTAAGGTCATAATAAGCCAAAAATTTCCATCCATCTAATTTGTCTGGAATTTTAATTTGGCTAATCAAACAAATACTTCAACCCATTGTGGTTAGTTTGTAATTCAAACCTCTTTCCCATGAGATAATTCCTCCAGATTTTCAAGGCATGTATAATGGTTTCCAACTCCAAATCATGAGTGGCATAGTTCCTTTCATGATCTTTTAGCTTCTTGGATTCATAACATATCACATACCCATTGTTCATGAAAACTCCTCGAAGTCCCTTATGTTGATGGTGTTGGAAGTCCACTAACACAAGGGGTCTCCCTGGTATGAAATCCCAACTAGACCTCACACCATTTAGACTAAGAGCTCCAACCAGGACATAAGGTCGGTCATCATTATTCTTAGGAATTTTCCTTGGCTGCAATTATAAACATAAGAAATTATATAAATAATCTTTGAAACAAACAAGTTGACATTGTGAGGCATAAAATTGCAATGTATATAAAGTACTTTCATAGCAAGGAAAGAGAGAGTAAGCATCTAGAAGAAAAGTAATAGTACTATCCTAAAAGAGAAACACAAGAGCATGGAAAGAATCATTGATTAACTTGCAAATTAGTTCACGAGGTAACAACGATCATAAAATCAAGTAACAATGCACATTCAACAAGATGCATACAGAAACCAATGAAATAGTTCATTTTCATTAGTATGTGTTAACATCAACATATACCGCAAACAATGAAAAAATAGTCTTATAATCATTCACGACATATGCATGAAAGTGTGTTAGCTCTGAGAGCTTCATAGATTAAGTGAAAGTGCCAAGAAACACAATTACAATGCTGCCACACTAGCCCCAATAGTGGAACATTAAGTAACTACATTCTCCCCCAAAGAAAAATATTCTCTCCTATGCCAAGCAAGAAAATCCAAGGTGAAAAGTCCCAAGTCCCTTTACTTGAGCTATGAGAATGTATTTGTAACAAAAGAGGTGACCCTCCACCTCCCATGTGACTCTTGACCTTCCCTCATGAATCTTGAGCTCCTATGTGATTTTTAAAATTCCTATGTGACCTTTGAGCTTGTACATGAATTTAGAACTTTCTAGTAACTTTTCACATTCCATGTGGGGCCTTAGGCTTCCACATATTTTACATTTTCTCATTTTATAAATTTTCATAATAGCATTCCATAAGTGATGTGGAAAAATACATTCACACATATGACCTTGTAATGACACTTTGAGAATCCATGACTTGGCGATTGTGACATAAGACTCAATTTCATCAATGCCAAGATCTTCTCCTTAACGTTATGACTTTGACTTCTTCATGATGGATTTTTGCTTATTCTTCATCCTCACCCTCTCAAGGGGTCTATGTGAGTGTTAGAACATTTCAAGTCGGCATGAGTTGTTGTAACACCCTCCTCCCACATCTACCCAAGCAACCGGCCAGTAGGGGTAAACATGCGATGAGAGGCCACTATGATATGATTCGACCTCCTAAGTCACGTTAAGGAAGTGTAATAGATGGAAACACACCATACATACATTCAACATCAACATTAGGACCCTCAGAACCAATCCAACCTTTCTGCCAACCAACCCCTGGGTCCCACTCAACTTTTAGACCACTTGACCTCTGGACTCTCTCATGTTATGGGCATGCCAACGTCCAGAGACCTCTAGACGATCTCACCGGTCTGTAATCCAATGTCCATGTTACATAGTATTTTGTCACACTTCCCGTCTTGTATCCTGAAGCGTCAAAATGATGAAAGTTATCAGTGTATTCACCATGAATCATATACAGAAGCATCCCTGAAGAAAAAAATAAAAGTTGCCTTGAAAGAGTTTCTGAGAAAGCTTTTCAAAAACCTAGTTTTCAAGATCAACGCATTTTGCAATACTGAAGACTTGTGTTGGTAACTTGTTGCATTGTTCTGACCTAGCACTGCCAGCGGGACTTTTATAATGAAAACTCGCACTGAACCTCTTCAAGCTGTTTTTCCTAAAGTGGAGGAGAAGCTTCTCATACTAGAAGTCTTAAGAATGTCAAGCTGGTTATAGGTGAATAAGGGTTAGAGTGAGATCTCCCATTCTTGACCTCTGATCCTATTTTGAGTCAAATGCTACCAAATTATGATGTCGTTTCATTGATATGTTCAAGAGAAGTCCCATCTACAAATTCAAACCACTTATACCATGTTTGACTTTTCTACAACAATCCTGAATCACTCTTACAAACTCTGCTAAATCCTATGTTTCGTGTTGTTGATGTGGGAAGCATTACGGCCCTCCTTCGACAAATCATTTCCTGTCGACTCCAACTCATTATCCAGGAAGATTATCTAGACACTCCCTTTCAGTACCTTGGAGCTTGCATGCCTCAATGATAGGTTCTTCGTATTTGACAATAAGGTCACATCATTGGCCTTTGATCGAATGATTATGCGAGTCTTCGACTTCAGCTTCCTTGTTCACACTCGTGGATTGTGTTGTTGTACCTTGAGAGCAATTGTCATTATTAGTGGCTTCTCTCATACCTGTTAACACTTTACATCATTGACCAGTAATCATGTGGTTTTCTACCATGTTCAACTCCGACACATCTATTCACATGGTGGAATTTGTACTTTGGTTGGGTTGAGACAGAGATGAAGACCCTAGGTTTTGTCTGATAAATCCAGGTTGTGTGGAGTTATTAGCTATTCATGATTGTACACATGATTCCTTGTATACAGATAGATGCATCCGTACCGTGGGTCCATACATATGATCCTTTCTATTCGGATGGTTGCATCCATACTGTGGGTCCATACATATGATCCTTTCTATTTGGATGGTTGCGTCCATGTCGTGGATCCATACACATGATCCCTTTCATTCAAGTGGTTGCATCCATGCCATAGATTCATGTATTATTATATGCCTATTAAGAGATCTATTATTAGGCATATTTACATCAGAGTTGTCAAATATTTTGTATCATGCTTGATTTTCAGGTCTCCTGACAGTGGTTCTTTGGGTCCTTACCTTGACTTGTAAATCATTTCACCCATCACTCCCTGTTCTACCTTCATGCTTTAGGGGGCATCTATTACACAATATTTTGTCACACTTCTTGTCCCATATCCTGAAGTGTCAAAACGTCAAAATTTGTCAGTGTATTCACCATGAAACATATATTGTCAGTGTATTCAATGTGTTTTGCAATACTGAAGACTTGTGCTGGTAACTTGTTGCATTGTTCTAGCCTAGCGTTGTCAGCGCGACTTTTATAATGAAAAATCGTGTTGAACCTCTTCAGGCAGATTTTCCTAACGTGGAGGAGAAGCTTACTCTACTGTAAGTCTTGAGAATGACAAGTTGGTTATAGGTGAATAATTATTAGAGTGAGATCTCCCATTCTTGACCTCTGATCCTATTTTGTCGTCGATGTGTTCAAGAGAAGTCCCATGTGCAAATTCAAACCACTTATACCCAATTTGACTTTTCAGAAACAATCCTGTATCACTCTTACCAACTTTGTTAAATCCTATGTTCCTTGTCGATGATGTGGGAAACATTATGGCCCTCCTTCGACGGATCACTTCTCGTCAACTCCAGCTCATTATCCAGGAAGATGATCTAGAAACTCCCTTTCAATAACTTAGAGCTTGCATGCCTCAATGGCAGGTTCTTCGTATTCGGTGATAGGTTCACATTAATGGCCTTCAATTGAATAATTTGCGAATGTTTGACTTCAGCTTCCTTGTTCACACTCGTGGATTGTGTTGTTGTACCTTGAGAGCCATTGTCATTATTGGTGGTTTCTCTCGTACATGTTAACAATTTACATCATTGACCAGTAATTAGGTGGTTTTCTACCATGTTCAACTCCGACACGTGTATTCTACCATGGTGGGATTCGTTCTTTGTTTGGGTTGAGACAAAGATGAAGACCCTGGGTTCCGTCTGATAAATCCAGGCTGCATGGAGTTATTAGCTATTCATGACTGTACACATGATTCCTTCTATACGGATGGTTGCATCAATACCGTGGGTCCATACATATGATCCTTTCTATTCGGATGGTTGTGTCTATTATCATTCTATATTTTTGAGGTTGAGGGAGTAAACACATAGGACTACATCAAAACCACTTTGAAAACTGGGATCTAGACCTGCTAGCTTCAGAGAGGGATCTCTCTGTAAAATTTAGCTATGTTTTATCTAAAATTTAGGGTAGTTATTACTGTACTAATTGTTTTTTATTGGATTGTTTGTTTGATTAAATTGTTATAATTCCATTGGGCTATGGAGTCTAAAGATTAACGGGATCTGCATCAAATTTTGAAGGAGTTTCACAAGGCAAGCTAGGTTGCACTAGTTGGATCTTTAAGAATTTCAAATGGATTATGAAACAGAATAAATGTAGAATTTAGTAGAAATTAAGGAGTAATGAAGAATTCCTTAATTTGATTTCAGCAGAAAAAATATAAATTACTAACAACCAGAATAGGGTGTTTTGTATAACATATATTTTTCATCACAGCTTATGTTATGTAATTAAGCTTTTCAGAAATGACAAAGAAAAGAGACAATGATTAAACAAATGAACAGAAGAAAAACATCACCAATTTGTACACCACATGAATCCTGTGAAGAATGCCCTTGTATTATTGATGCTTCCAGTAACTTGAAAATTACAATTTGTATAGGAAAATTATATTCAACAATCAACCCTTAATACTTCAAATAGTGAAGTATTTATAAGAAATAATTACAAAATTTCTGTCTCAACTAACAGTGTATTATTAACATTATCGTAAACAATAAAATCGATCTTTTGCAAAATCATAGCAAGGTGGATAACTGCATCAAGAGGTGGCTCTGTTTTGGTGGATTCGGTCGCTGAATTAGCCTATAATAGTGTTGCGCTGGTTGTTGTGTTGGTTGATATGCTCGTTGATATTCTTACTGCATTCGAGTTTCTTTTTAATCCAGTAAATCACATAGTTCCTCCCACCTTTTTCCATTTGGAATGGTTAACTTAATTACCCTTCAGTAAATCTCATTAACCTCAATATACTTTGAAAATGTTGGCTTTATTGTGAAGATATGTTTTACCTCATGCTGGATAAAGAAGTCATTTTCCATTGTCTCTAAGAATGCTCTAGCTGTCATGTTGTCTTTTATATCGCTTAATTTAACACTGCTTCTAGCCACTTCCTTCATCTTTGTGACATAATCTTCTTAGGTAATTAGCTTGTCATTAATCACATATATGTTGGGAAATCCTTTATGAATCAATGCTCCAATCCTGTAGAAGAATCTGTTTACTCCCAACTCCAATGTTTCACATTTCTCTTCTAATTGATTAATAAGATTTCTTTTAGTCAAAACCTTCTTGACTACCAACATGGTGGAAATCATGTCACTAATTCCTATTTCTTCAAGCTCATACTTATTCTTTGAATTCAAGAATTGGATGATGTTGGAAGCTTCTGTAGGCATGTCTTCAAGCTTTTCCCTTACTTCAACAATGGTTTCAGTGGCCTTTTGTATCAGTTCTTTTTGTTCAAAAATGATTTGGATTGATGGCCAAATCTCATTCATGGAGTCTAGAATACCCATCCAAATGGTTTCCTTGGTTTGTGCCAAGGTTTGACCAATTGACGTATCCTTCTCTACCCTCTTTAAACTCTCTAGCAGCCATTTTGACTTATGTACTTCAACTAAATGAGAAGCTTCAGTTATAGTTTTTTGTTCTTGCAGAGCTTTGAGCTGCCTATGCAACTTATTAATTTCTTCTGACTCGATTGACATATTTTCCAGTGTCTTTGTCACTTGTTCAACACTTATAGTTTGAGTTGAAGAAGTTGTTGCAGTTGTTGTTCCTGTAGTTAGGAATTGAGTGATGGATATAGCATCCAGGGGGACTATGGCTACCCTTTGACTCTATTCTTTCTCTTTGATCATTTTCTCCACTTTTGCCTCCATCTGTCTAATATGAACATTCTGCTCTATGATTAGCTTCATCATGTCAGCCTTCTCTGTCTCATTTTCTTCAATATCTTTAGTCAAAGGGTCCTTTGTGGCTAACAGTTTCAGCTGCTTTCTCAATGCTGCAATGTCAAGATTTTTCTTCTTGATGATCTCCTCTACAACATTTATATCTTTAGGATCATATCCTATATTTACTACCAAATCTTCCAAATATTTGATCCTATTGTCCTTTGCTAAAGAATGTATCTTTTCCATTTTTAACTGGGACTGGATGTTTGCATATGAGACATGTAGTTTTGACAATGACATGGTAGTATTAGTTAAGGTAGAGGAAATCATCTCACTAGTCTGTTTATGCATCTTCATTTGATCAATGGGATGAATATCTTTGGTGCTGAATTCAAACGGTGTGCTTTTGTAATCTGTTGGTGTCTTTGGATGTGGAATTTGGGCCTCAAGGAAGGCTATCTGCATCTTTCCTTATTCTGTATCAAAAACTGATAATAATATGCTTTGTGAACTGGAAGTCTGCTTCCAAAATTGATTGTAGGTGTTGTTCTTAAGAATTTCACTCTTAAGTTTGATCTCTCGATACCTGTCAAAAACACCTTTTTCCTTTTCTCCTTGGACATCTTGTGAAGATAGCTTTTTTTCTTTTTGACCATGTGATATTGAAGGTCTAGGAGATGTAACAAACTTGTTGATTGTAGGTGGTGATTCTCCAATTATGATGGCAGCTTGGTCTTCTATCTCCTTTTCTGCATTTGTCCTAGGATTCGTCTTTGCTCTTTTCCTGTAACTGATTCTGAAATCCTTGGCCTCACTACCTGTTGTTGATGATGATCCCTCCTCTCTCTGCCTTTTACTTGTTTTCTCTTGAGGAGTGGGAGTTAGTAAATTTGAAGTAGAAAACAATTGTTCTTCAGCTTCTTGCAATGTATTCTTTGCCCATTCTGACTGGTTCACATATTTCTCTATCTTAGGCCTTGAGGTATGGATATATGGAGTAGTTTTGTTTTCTACTCTCGGCTTAGAAATGATACCCCAAGGGTCATAACACCATGTGAAAGTCAGGCTGAATTTCATCTCTTTAAGGATCTTATCTGCTTCTTCTCCTGCCGACCTAGCGTTGCATATGAAAGGGCCCACCTGTGTCTTTATCTGAAACTAGGACTTTGTCTTTGCCACCAAAACGTGAATAGCATCTGAATTTAACATTTATCTAATGTATTCCAGGGAAAAAATCCTCATGGGGAGGTATTTTGGGAGCTTGTATGGTTCTAACTCGCATCCATAAACTCTGATTTCAATGTAATTCTGGTATAAATACCAATCTCCAGTCCTAGCTTGTTATGTCAAATGTAAAATCCTTTTGATATCTTCACTGATTCTAGGTTGTTCTGAGCTATTTAGGATATTCATAGTTGGGTGAACAAACTCTTCAATGAACTATTTGTAGGAGAATTATTACTACTCTTTCATCAATAAAGAAGTCCAAAATATCATAGGTTGCTAGTTTTCCTCTTCATCTAGCTTCTGCATGGCAAAACTGAACATGTCCGCTTGATAATATAGAAACATATAAACTAAAATTGAAGTGTAATTAAACATTTGTTCTGTTGGAAATTTAAGAAACTGCTCATTGATGTTATCTACTAGGAATTGACTGAAATTAAACAAAATAAATGGTTGTCTATCTGTGGAAAAGATGGAAAGGAAGCCTAGAATGGGTTCATCTACCCACTGATCAGAATAATAACCCAAAATGTATGAAATTTTGGTTATGATTTGTTTAGCTTGATCAAGAAAGATTGAGGAAGGGTATAGAGGATTCTTCTTTGGCAATTGGGAACTTTTTGGTAAGAATATCTCAAAAATCGTGGCTCTTGTGGCAAAATCATGCTTCTGATAGAGTTGGGTGAGGGATTCTAGGGAAAATGGGGCATTGTTTTCCACAGGGGAAGCTAACATCATCTGGTTTATAGATTGGGCAGTGAGTGAAAAAGAGATCTCACTAGACGGGGTCATAATGGCTCTTTGGCTGGAAACATAGCAGGCTTGGAATTTCTTGGTGAATTCAGGGGCATGGAAGGTCAGAGGGAAAATATAGTGAGGAAGATTGGACTCCCATAGCCCAATTTCATCTGTTTTATCAGCATGTTTGTCCTCCGGCCAACAGTAAAGCTCCAAAAATTCACAGTCGCACTGTGTCTCACTAATCCTATAATCCCTATCATCAAATGGAATATGATCTAAGTTTATTGATGGAGGGATTAGTGGATTAACAAGGTTCTCATCGTTCTTTCTCTTTGATGGCATAATTAGATCAGTGAATGATAACAATGATGGAAGGAAAAGCTTACCGGGAACAATTTCGGGTTGTAAGAAGTGAGGGGAGGGGAAACAAAATGCTGACAATTTTAATTGCTTCAGCAAATCTTTTGAAATGGTCACTTTGCAGAGAAAACCCTGGGAATTACATAAAATAAACAAGTGAAAGGGACAATGAAGACGGTTTAGGGTTTTAAGGAAGGATTGGCAAGTTCTGTTGGAGGTTGGGGCAAGACCGTTGTAGTTGAACGGTTACTCGGGAAGGAAAAAATTGAATTTTCAACAGTAATTTGTCAGGAAGTCATTTAATTGGACAATGGTAATGAAACATGGCGCAATAGGAGTGGCGAAGGTGTCGGGTAGTGACACAGTAAAGCGATCGATGAGGGAAATTTTTTATATTTTTATTTTATATTTTTATTTATTTATTATTTTATTTTTTTTAATTTTTATTTTAATTTTTTAATTTTAATTTTAATTTTATTTTATTTTTAATTTTTAATTTTAATTTTAATTTTAATTTTTAATTTTTAATTTTTTAATTTTTTAATTTTTTCCGAGGGGGTAGAAGGCGATAAGTGGTATCGGTTGGGGGGGTGTGAAACATTGAGAGGAGGCCACGTGGTGATTGGTGGTGATGGGGCCCGATGAAGAATACCACCTTTTCGGACCCCCCGAGTAAAGTTAGGATGGAGAGGGGGGAAGAAAATAAGTGAGGGTTGTCGATTCGAAAGGTAGGAGGATCCCGATGCTTTGACTACAACCTCCTTTAACCATAAATGACAACAAACTTTTGTCCATATGTGCCTTTGATACTTGCTTTTAAAACTTAGGATAACACTTCGGATATAAAATATGTCATGAATGTATATTATCCCATCGTGCCTCTCTTTATAATGTATTAAGACTTAGGGTAAAGGGCACATAAATATATTTATAAAACCCAACTATTTATACCTACCCTTTAACTAAGCTAACATTTTTTATTTTTTCTAAAGGGGTGCATTTAGACTAGCAAACCCATATTATTTTCTTTTATGAAAAATGAAAAACTACTTAAATCCTATCACTTATTTCTCCTATTGATTCAGATTAAATAGTTGAATCAATGTCATTTTCTACCTAACTACTGATTTACCAAGATTAAACTGTTTGGCAAATCTTTATTCTCTAATCTAATTTATAAAAATTCAAACATGTTTAACCATGATTATATTGTATAATTAAACAAATAACTAGTCATTGTGGCATTTTTAAACAAGCTACACACAACCTTTATTTATCAATCATGAAGAGAACTATCTATTAGTAGTGGCATTTAGATTTGTAACACTTTCAGTATTATTTTCTTTTTGTTTTTCTTTCTTTTGATGGGGTTCTATCTTTTATTCTTTTTTCAATGTTTTTTGTTTTCATTTTTTTTATACCCTCTTTTCATTTTTATTCTATTTTCTTTTGGAAATCATTTGCAGATTGACAATTATTTACAATATGAGATTTCTGAGATAAAATACTCAATCACCTTGAGATCCTATAAATTATAGGACCCTAACAGTGGCTCCAGCTGGGGATGGCACTCTCCATGTGAGGTGCCAAGAACATTTGATCAGTAGCCTTGAGTGTTCCATTTCAGCAATATTTGCACCTGATTTCTTTTGTTGTTGGAGTAATTATGGTAACATATCAATTGAAGCTTAGGGCCTTCTCTGCGGGCTTCAACTTCTATCAATAGGTCACCCAATCAAAATAAAAAAAAAACAATTTTATTTACAATGGTTCGATGTAAGAAAACTTCTATTGTTAAGAGAAATAATGCTTCAACATTCTGCCATTCACAGGTCCACCAAGCATTTCTGTCCCATGTGGATGTTTGAGGAAAAATGCATTGTGTCCTCTGAAAGCATCAATGATATAAGGTCATGTCCACAGATTGTCAAGTTTTCCATGCTTTCCTTTGTCCTCTCTTTTGGAATCCCATTTTAAAACTCTTTCACCCAAGGTGAAATCATATGCTTTAGTTCTTCTATCAAAACTCTTTTTGATATTTCTCCCAGATGACTTGGGTTTTATTGTAGACTTCTTCCCTGGATTGCTACCATTGAACAGTTTAATTAATCCTCGTCTAGATGTCATTAGGCTCAACCTGCAATTCTTGAATTATCTTCATAACTGGAACTCCTAAAGAAGATGGAAAAACAACATCAATCTCATAAACCAATTGGTATGGTGACATGCCAATTGATTTCTTTGTTGTGATTTTATCAGCCCAAATTGCATTTATTAACTTGTTGTGACATGACTTTTTGTTATCTTCCAACAACTTTTTAATAATTTTTACCATACTCATATTTGAGGATTCAGCCAACCCATTACCTTGTGGGTAATAAGCAGTTGAATGTCCCAAAGTAATATGATATTTGTTGCATAAGTCTATCATTTTCTTGGATTTAAAAGCTACAGCATTATCTGTAATAAGCTTTTTGGGACAACCAAATCTAGACAAGATATTGGTTTCCAGAAATTTGATAATAACAACATCAATAGCCAATCTGGAAGGTGTGGCCTCAATCCATTTAGTGAAGTAATTGGTAGCTGTGAGGATCCATTTGTGTTGGGTAGAGGATGGTGGGTGTATCTCTCCAGTGAAATCCAATCCCCATTGTTGGAAAGGACTTTCAATATAGATAGGTTTTAAAGGCAGAGGCAATAGTTTTCTTTTCCCCTCAAATATTTGGCATTTGTGGCAAGAGGTTACCTTCTTATGAACATCAGGGAAAAGGGTAGGCCAGTAGAAACCAGCTCTAAGGATCTTGTTAGTAGTGGCTTTCTAGTATAGATTTCCATTGCAATCACCTTCATGGAATTCCTACATTGTTCTTTCTACATCATATTTCAATAAACACTTTAGTAAAATACCACCAACATATTTCCAATATAAAACATTATCTATGATGCAAAATTTCACTGCTTTTAATTTTAGAAATCTAGCCTTTGTCTTAGTTAAACCAGGAGGAGAATTTAAATTGAATAAAACAAAAATGAGGTTTGCATACCAGGGTGAGGTCATAAAAGCCTCATCTAATTGTGGAGTCGCCTGCTCCTCTTGATCATCTAGTGTAGCTACAAAGTTGATATCCAATGCATTAAAGTTAGACTTAGCCATCAATTTGGCTAATCCTTGTCCTTTAATAAGCTTGGTGGGCTCCCCGGATGCAGGTGGTAGATAAGTCATTAATGCGCATGGGCCGCCGGACAAGAAGGTGGCTAATTCGTATGGAAACCTGCACCTTCCCCTGTGGGGAATTATGGCAAGTCCTGGCTCTTAGGCCGACGCCATTAACCAATTTGGAAAATCGAGAAATTCTATGCAAATTCAGAAATATGGAGAAAATCCCCTCGCAATCTCCTATTCAGAAACTCAATTGCTCTTGCCATCCCTCTGCAACAGAGCTGAGCCTTCACGCTGCCACGGGAAGACGTTGTAGACTCTTCTGATGCGTCGACTTGGGCAATGGTCACCATTTTTCTCAGTCCTTACTTTGCCACCTGCGTTTTGAGGTCTCGACCCCTTCCTCTGGTTCGGATTTAAATTCCCCTGCTCCCCACAACATCCCTTCTGTCACTCTTGGCCCGCCTCCTGACCCTGCAATTCACTGCTCGCTGCAGCTTTCTAATCAAAGAATCATGCGCCATCATCATAGAATGAGGAGCAGGCGTGGTGGTAGTCGGGGAGGCGCCACTCGCCCTACGTCCCTACCCCCTTCTGTCTCTACTTCCCCATCTGTCTCCCCTCCCCCAAGCCCCTCCAATTCCCGCTTCCTTGGCAGGTACCCAGACACTCGCAGCGGCCGAGGAAGATTGGGCACCAGTGAGGTTTGGCGTTCAGGGGGATTCACCTAGCACACCGCTACCACTGCTCCCTCCCAGCAAGCGCAATTCCAATTTTGTTGCTCCATGGACAAGCCGCTCATAATTGCCACCGTCACAGTGGATTTCAGAGAGGTCCCTGCCTCCTGTCCCGAACCAACGATCAACCGAGAGATTAACCAGGATCCTCCTACGTTCGACATCTTTCAAGGGGAGCCGAGCTCTATCCACCCACCAAGAGACATGGACAACCCATCTAGCAACAAATAGAAGACTCTGGGAGGTGAAGCCACCCGTAAGGACAAAGGAATTCAAACAGAGGACATTGCAGGTGGCGGGCATGCAGAGGATACTGGTTTTGAGGAATTTGGCTGGTGTCCGATCATGGAGGAAGAGCCAACAAAAGCCACCTTGCAGCTGCATGCCAGGTCACGTGTCGGGCCCTGAGTCTGATTTTGATTATTTTTGTTTCCAACTCAATTTTGAACTTCGTTTCATGTCGGGTCAATTTTTGAATTTTGTTTCCAACTTGGGTTACAAGCATTGGTTCATATGAGCTGTTTTACTGTGGAAAATTTTGAGTCAAACTGTGGATGTATTACTGAAATTTACAGTCTTTTGGTTACAATTTTTGAATTTTGGAATTGTAGCCCCTGCGAGGGTAGAATGAACTTTCCTTATCTCATTCTCGGACTGGTTTCCCCAACTGGGGAAGTCGCGATATCAAGGCTTGATGTTCAAAATGGTCACACAACTGACCCAGTACCGTTGAGGCCTGAGCCTCTTTGTACATTATGTCTTTATTAATAGATCAGTTTTACTTAGAAAAAAAAAAGCTTGGTGGGCTTTATTTCTATGTCATACTCAAGAATGATGGCAATCCATTTTCCTCTTTTACCATTCGGTCCATTTTGGGTTAAAATATCCTTAACCGCAACATTTGGTACATAAGCAATTATGTGAGAATGGAGGATATACACCCTCAAAATCTTTGATTGCTTTTATTAATGCAAAGGCTTGTTTTTCCATTATGTTGTATTTTAATGCAACATCCGTTAAAGCCTTGTTGAAGAAAGCAATAGGTTGTTCAAATCCATCATTTTTTTTCTATAAAAGAACAACAACATCAACGTGTTCAGATGCAAATGAAAAGATTGTAAAATCCTTGGTGGAATCTGGACTGATTAGGACTGGTGCTTTTCTTAATGCTTGTTTAACTTGATCAAATGATTGCCTAGCCTCAATGTTCCATCTTATTTTTGAATCTCTTTTCAGCACATTTGTTATGTTTCTTAGGAGTTCTGCAAGGTTGGGGATGAATCTCCCTAGGAAGTTTATCTTGCCAATAAATGATTGAAGTTTCTTAATGTTTCTAGGATGGTTTATTTACAAAATGGCTTCAATCCTTTTGGGATCAATTCTAATACCTTCCTTAGAGATGATATGACCAAGAAGTTTTCCCTCTTCAAGGCCAAAAAGTGTTTTCTTAGGATTTAGTGAAATTCCAAACCTTCTGCATTTCTCAAATACTCTTCTCAGATGTAACAAATGTTCTTCATTAGTTTTAGAATAAACAGTAAGTTCATCTAAATAGATCACAATAAACATGACAATTTCATCAGCAAAGGCAATATCCATTGCTCTTTGAAAAGTGGCTCCAGCATTCATTAATCCAAAAGGCATCTTCACATACATGAAGGTACCCCATGGAGTAGTAAAAGTTGTTTTATCTTGATCATCAGGGTGAACTAAAACCTGATTGTAGCCTGAGAAACCATCTAATAAAGAAATCCTAGAAGATCCAACTACCTTCTGTAAGATATGATCCATTTTTGGTAAAGGGTAGTTGTCTTTTAGAGAAACTTTATTAAGGTTTCTAAAATCTATGCATAATCTGATTTCACATGTTTTCTTCCTAGTTGGTACTATGTTGGAAACCCATTTAGAATACCTAAGAGGGACTATGATTTTAGAGTCATACATTCTTTTAATTTCTTTCTCAATTAGAGGCATCAGTACTGGATTTATTCTTCGAAGTTTTTGTTTAAATGGTTTCTAATCCTCTTTAATTGGAATTTTATGTTGTATAATCTCTGTATCATAAGTTTTTAGATCTTCATAGCTCCAAGAAAAAACATCACTGAATTCTTTGAATAAAGCAATGCATTTTTGTTTTTCAGCAATTGGTAGTGATTTGGGCAGTTTTACGATTTTAGGATCTTTTTCACTACCTATGTTGCACTCTTCTACTGATGCCCATGTGGGCTCAATCTTAGGCTTCTTAGCTACATCATTGAAATCAAATAATTCTTCCAATGGAACTAAACCTCTAGGTAAAATGTTATCCTTTAACTAAAGTGTTTCAAACTATTCTTTCTCTCGATCTATCTCAAGCAATTATAATTTATTTACAACCTTATTTATATGTATATTTACATCTGAGTTTTCTAATTTCCTTTCTACATTAGAATGTACAACTATTTGATTTTCTAATTCACACTCTAAGTCTATACTATCATCTTCATATTCATCCTTAGACTACAGAAAGATTTCAATTTGTTTATCATTGCCAAACACTTGCCAATACTTCATATTATCTGGTACAACTGGTCAATGTTTCACTTCCATTGTATATTGTCGATTAGGGTAAGGCATTTTACAGGAGCTGGCTGAAAAAGCTAGACTATTTGCAAGGATATTTTGATTTCTAGGAATTGCAGAAAGGTCATATTCCACAAAACTCTCTAGAAAATCAAGCACAACATTTTTGTATGCTCTCAATCTAGGGTGTTTGGCCGAATACTCTCCTTTAATTTGTTTTATGATTAACTTAGCATCCCCTTGAATGGAGATTCTCTTGGCACCCATATTTTTCAACAATTGCAATCCTAATATAATAGCTTCATACTCAACTATGTTGTTTGTACATTGAAGTTGAGCTTGTATGAATGACCTTCAGCATGATTGTTTCATGTATTTGCAACCCACTCTCTTGCTCCAGAACCTCCTTTACTACAAAATCAATCAAAGCTCATGTTCCAAAGAGGGGGATGAAGAGTGTTTTGTTCTACTACTTGTGCTTGGTGTGTATCTATTTTAGAAATATCAGTTTCTTCTTTGGTAACCTGATTGTTGATGTCTCCATCATTATAAAAAAGAAAGAGTCTAAATCTAAGTGGACAGAGTAGAGAGGATATTTGTGAGGCTTCTCTTGACTACTCACCATGAATTTCATCAAATTTTCCCTATATAATCTTCTTTGTTGACCAAAAAATGGTATGGTGGCAAAGGTCATATCCATTTGTAGGGTCCCTTGTAGCTTTTCTCCCCATGAGCGTGACAACAACATACCATACTTAGGGGGTATATCTGCAACCACTATGTCCATTACCAGACTTGTGGCCCGGATTTGAGCTAAAGTAACACACAGGTATTTGATAAGACGTAGACATCTTACTTTGCTGGAATTAAAGGAATATAAATCTTTATAAGGTCTGGTAATGTCAAGTCCTAGCTTTTCCATAACAACTTTAGGCATTAAATTGTGGGAAGCACCTTAATCTAACATAGCATTACGGAGTATCTTATCATGAATATTTAAGCTAACATAAAATGGAGGAGCACCCCCTTCCCGAGGCTTGCCTTCAACTTTTGACCCAAATAAGAGTTCAGGCTGGTCATCATTCAAATTAACGGAGTTTATATTTTCCCCTATGTTTAGAGCTTTCATCACTTTAGGATCGTACATATTCTTGTTCATTAAATCTATTAGAGGAATGGGAATTTTTATTTTTGCTAATTCATTCTCAATGTTGAACAATGTTTGAATCTTAATCAGGTTGGTAAAATCAGATTGATCAGTAATTTCTTTTGATATAGGTTATTTTCATTGACTTGTGGTTGGGATATCAGTTTGAGTAGTTGTGGAAACATTATCAACTATCTTTTTGACAGGAGTTTCTACTTTCTTTTTGCCAGAATTATCAACAGTTTTCTTAGGAGAATTATCTGTGGTTTTCCTAGCATCAGTGTCAGAGGATTTCTTAGCAGGATTCTCAGAGTTCTTACTGTTGAGAGTGTCTGAAGTCTTTTTTCTCCTAAGGTTATACTGCCTATGGACTTCCATAATGGCATTCTCAAAACCTTGTTTATATTCATCTGATTCCTTAGAGTCAAGTTCGGTTTGAGTTAGGAGGAAAATTTCTTGCTCATCTTGAGTGAGAAAAACAGTTTCATTGTCATTTATTCCCATCAGATTTATTTGACTGTCATCTAAATCTTCAATAATATTACCCTCATCATTAGTATAGTTTTCCTGAAAAGGAGGTCGGACTTGCTGCTCCGGACCCTCTTGTTCTCGTTGTTTGATTTGGGGAATATTCCTTCTGAACTTTTGGTTCCTATTTTGAGGAGTAGTTTTATTTTCTCTCATTTGAGCTTGATCATTTATGTTTACTCTTTGCATCATTTTTTCCACTACCCTCACTAGGTTATCAATTTTGTGATTAGAAGTAGAAGTGGATGGCTCTTCTTTAATGGTGACCCTGCGTTCAGATTTTTGTTTGGTCTTCTTAGCTAAGATGTTAGCTTCAACTTTTATAGCATTGGCTTGCATTTATTCTAAAGTGGAAGAGTCTCTCTCTCTAAGTTGATACTCCATGTCTACACCCAAACCATCAGGACAATCAATTAAAGCTAAGCCAGGGGAGGGTTTGATGTCTGTAGGAATTACATTGTAAACAATGTTAAACCGTTCAGAGTATTCCTCCACATTTTCATTGGGTTTCCTTTTAAGTCTTTTGTATTCATTCAGGAGTTGAAGAGGATTTTTCTTAATTTCCCATCTAGCTAAGAAAGTTTGATGGAATTCATCAAGGTTGGCTATACTTCCTGCAGGTAAACTCCTAAACCTTTTTTTGACATCACCTCCTAAACTTTGAGAAAACAATCTCATCTTCACATCAACCTCATCTACTTCTTGAAGGTCAAAAACATCATTAATTCTATCTACGTGTTGCTAAGCAATATGAGAACCAGTGTTATCAAATGTTAGAATTTTGTATTGATAGTCTGCAGGCATAACATTTAGCTGGCTGGGTAACACCAAAGGTGCATACCTAGTTGCCATAGCTAGTCTAAGAATTTGACTAGAAGATGGACATGTGGAAGGTGTAGTTGTAGTAACAACAGGGATAGTATAAACAATAATCCGAGTTGTTATGGGAGAAAAAGTAGAGACTATAGAATGAGTAGGACTAGGGGGTTGTAGATTCACAGACTAGGAAGACTGGGTGGACAAAGAAGCTACTACAATTTTTAAAGCTTTTTATTCAACATATTGTTGAATATAAGCTTCTTTAGTGGCTTGCTCCAAAACCGAGACTAGACCCTGTAATTTATCAAATTGTTGTAGGTATTCTAGATCAGGATCTAATTCAAGAGGCTGAGTTTGGGGTATATATGGTCGCAGTAAAGCTTCATCAATGACAATCTGATCTACAAAAATCTCAGATTTTGTCCTAAACAAATTATGCTGGAAAGGAAAATCAAACTCTATGTCTTGAATAGTTTCAAACTTCTCAGGAAGAGAGTTAGACCTAGGCAAAGGACTGTTATTACCCTGGCTCTCTGTAAGACTTCTCTTTCTCACTAATTTCTCCGCATTATCTAAAAATTTAGTAGGGTTTGGATCTGTGTGCTCTAGTGAAAATTCTTTTAGGAGCATGATCTATTGAAAACTTATCACTCAGCTAATAAAATTAAAACTAATAACACACTCAAATATATATAAAGATTACAACCTCAGATCATGTATTTCATTGTGATATAACAATTTTGATTTATCTGAAATATTGGTTGACTACTAAGGAAATAATTATTTTTCAATTTAAAAAGTATTCGATCCCCAGTATGGTCGCCACTATATTGTCGTTCTGTATTTTTGAGGTTGAGGGAGTAAACACACAGGACAACATCAAAACCTCTTTGGAAACTGGGATCTAACCCTGCCAACTTTAGAGAGGGATCTCTCTGTAAAATTTAGTTATGTTTTATGTAAATTTTAGGCTAGTTATTACTGTATTAATTGTTTTTTATTGGATTGTTTGGTTGATTAAATTGTTATACTTCCATTGGGCTATAGATTCTAAAAATTAACTGGATCTGCATCAAATTTTGAAGGAGTTTCACAGGGCAAGCTAGGTTGCACTAGTTGGATCTTTCAGAATTTCAAATGGATTATAAAATAGAAGAAATGTAGGATTCAGTAGAAACTAAGGAGCACTGGGAATTCCTTAGTTTGACTTCAAAAAAAAAAAAAAAAAAAACATATAAATTATTAACAACCAGAGTAGGCTTTTCTGTATAACATATCCTATTTATCACAGTTTCTATTATGTAATTAATATGTTCAGAAGTGACATAGAAAAGAGACAATGATTAAACACATTAACATAAGAAAAGCATCACCAATTCGTACACCACATGAATCCTGTGAAGAATGTCCTTGTATTATTGATGCTTCCAACAAATTGAAATTACAATTTGCAGAGGAAAATTATATTCAACAATCAACCCGTAATACTTCAAACAGTGAAGTTTTTGTAAGAAATAATTACAAAATCGTTGTCTCAACTAATAGTGTATTAATAGCATTATCCTAAACAATAAAATCGATCTTTTGCAGAATCATAGGCAACGTGGACAACTGCATCAAGAGGTGGCTCTGTTTTGGTGGATTCGGTTGTTGAATCAACCTATAATTGTGTTGCACTAGCTGATATGTTGGCTGGTATTCTTACTACATTCGAGTTGCTTTTTAATCTAGTAAATCACATAGTTCCTCCCACCTTTTTCCATCTGGAATGGTTAACTTAATTACCCTTCGGTAAATCTCATCAACCTCAGTATACTTTCCAATTCTTGGCTTTATTGTGAAGATATGTTTTACCTCATGTTGGATAAAGAAGTCATTTTCCATTATCCCTAAGAATTCTCTAGTTGTCATGCTGCCATTTATACCACTGAATTTAACACTGCTTCTAGCCACTTCCTTCATCTTCATAACATAATCTTCTTGGGTAATCTTCAGTGACCGCATTACACAATTTTCTTGGCCAGCAAGCACTGTCCCTCAGGATTGCTCAGAGCAGGCCTGGGAAACAAGTGCTGGGTAGAAATGCACATTTCTGGGGAGGAAGGCAAATCCTTCCCTCTCAGGATTGCACAATGTTGTCTTGGTAGGCTCTTGGTGAAGTAGAGTCCGGGCTGAGGTTGGCCAGACTCGTCGACGGCAAATGAAAGTGAATGTGAGTGCAAATGCATGCTAATATTGAGTGTAAGCCTAAGTGAATGATCATGCATGCAAATGGTTAATTACAGATTCAAAAAATGGAACAACATGCATGTGGGTGAGGCGACTCGCCGAATCGGTGACCGTTCGCAGAAAATAGTTTCATGCATGCGACAACAATGAGATGTCGATGAAAATTAAAATGGTGCTAGGACAAGCTAATATACATGTAAACGATAGCAAGCATTCAACGAAATCAAGAAAACAATACTCATACAAGTGAAAACACAAAAAGCGACAAAAATGCAACACAAGGCATGGGAAACAGGCTTACCCAAAAACAACTGAGCTGAATGTGTCGACTACTCCTAGATGTGATGTGGGATTTTAGAGCTGCAAGGTTGATGTGAGGAATGAGCTCTGCAACGTCCGGTTGATGATTTTTGATAACATCAAGGTTGTGATGCGCATGCCACAAATCTAGGGAAAGTGACACTTGGTGGGGGGTTTCTGAAATGATCCTTGCATGTAACCTCCAACTGCTAAACATAAATCCCTGAAGCAAGGGATGCCTTTGCATGTTGCCTTAGGAGAAACAACTCATGCATGCAAGTCTGTTTTGCTTGGTCCTAGAGGGAACCGGTCAACTCAACTACACATGCAAGAGGCTGTTCGTATGCTTAAAGGAAGTGTGCTTTTCTAGTTGGGATTTGGGTTGATTGCCCAGGAGATTTGTGCAATTTATGGGTAGATCAGTTGACTCCTGCCCAGATTTGCACAAATTCTGGGCTGAGCAGCCCTGCTAGGGAAAATTACGCAATTCCTGCTAGGAGTGTTGACTGGCAGAATTGCGCAATCTTAGAGCCTAGTAGGCTACCAGACAAGATTGCGCAATTTCTGGAGGGAAGGTTGGTTGCCCTCCAGAAATGCGCAATTTTCTTGGGAAGCTGTTTAGCCTGCAGATGGACCAAGTCTGGGTGAACAGCTTGTGAGGTAATTGCATCAAGTTGTGATCGATAGACTGCCTTTGTGCAAGAAAAACACTAAAGCTTATGAACTTGACGAAGCAAGGCAAGTTGTTGTGAAGGTTGGAAGGGAGGCTCCAAAATGAAGCTAAGGAAAAATTTTGGAGGGTGGTTGTAGCTGCTACAACAAATAGCTTTGAAAGTTCATCTTCATCATTGAGCTACTTGGATTGAGTTAATAGTTCATGAATCTAGAATTTCTCGAAGTCCCTTGCAGCAAAATAGTTGTAATTTTGTGCTATTTTTAGAACGGGTTAATGAGTTTCATTTGAGTTTATTCCACTTATATTAGATCATAAAAATATTCAAGTTAATAGATTTTTTTTATCCTATATCATTTTCACTTGATTAGGTTAGGCATTTGGTAGGTTAACTAGTTCACTAGTTCTTGAATTTCCATTTTTTAGAGTAGTAATTTTTTGCTATTTTTTAGCTTGTGTTAACAAGGGTAGTTTGGAGTGATTCCACTTGGAATGGAGACCTAAGACATCCTACTTAATAATTATTTTTTTCCATCCCATTCGAATTTGATTTACTTGGGAATTTAAAAATATTCTCGCTCCTGTAGGATTATAGGCCTCCTGTAGCAATCACCTGTAACAAACTTGTAGCATCGCTTTCCTTCACTAATTTTGATCTCCACTACAACTTTGACTTAGTCTAGATGACTAATGACCCCTAAGCTCTAAATCCACGATTAGGGAGACTATTAGGTCCCTATACTACTAGTGTAACCCCTTATTATTATTAGTGCAACCCCCTTATTATATTGTTATGCCCATGTAGTACCCATATTATTATTATTGTGCCCCATAGAATCCCACTATTGTTATTGTTGTGCCCTTACATTATTATTGTTATGTCGACTCTGATTATATTATGACCCCTTAGACTCCTATATATAGAAAGGAGGTCTTGTCATTTGTATCATGCAAGAATTGTTCATTTGTGTAATGTAAAGGAGGTTTCCCCCTCGAAGAGGTTGATTTCTGATGCAGGAGCATTTGAGCACTCATAATTAAAGGAGGAATCCAAAGCGGAGAACGAGAGGATGTGGACCATCGGAGCTGAACAGGGGACAAATCTGTTTAAAACAGAGTAAATGATGGAATGGATAAAGTCTCTCGAAGACTTTATTAAATGTAATCTGCCACATATGTATGCATGTAGAGAGAATTAGGGATAATTGAGTGATTCATGGAGAATATTTGATCGGATCCTTTCAGTGATCCGATCCAATATTCCTGTAACGATGAACCTGCGTGTTCTATATATATCATGAGACAGATAGGAGAGACAAAGCGACATAGATAGATAATAGACAGAAGAGATAAGATACAATGTAGTCGAGAGAGTGATTTGTAACTAAGGTTGGAATGCCTTAGCCTGTAATCAAGTTCTGTGTATAAAATGGGAATATATGTGTTATTGTAAATCTGCGTATTGTCAAAGTTGTGTGTCTATGGTTTACATATACGACCTGTACTATAAGTTATTCTGTGTGTTGGAGTGTTGATCGACCATCAATCACTGTATGGACCAATGGTGATCTAAAATGTAAATTATGGAGTTATGTTGTGTGTGAAGCGGAGTGTGGCAGAGGAGAACTTGATAAAGGTGTAAATCCATCAAAATAAGTGAGATTAAGTTAAGGAGGAAATCAACGAGTATGCACAGGATCCTTGGATCTAAGATATCAACGGTCCAGATCAAAATACAGAGGAACCCTAAGGAACCATCAAAACCATTCGATGGAATAGCTCGATGGTCATCGTATGGTGGAAGAGCGTGGAAGTTAATTCTCGAGAGAAGTGGTTTCACAATAGTGGAAGTGGTATTTCGGGTGGAACAAAGTGGTAAGCGGTATTTCGAGGAAGGTCTCCGATTCCACTCATCAAGCGACACGTAGCAGCGCTGAGGAAAGAGGAAACCGCTTTTCGGGTAGTTAATCCTCGTGCTACTTGTCCACCTGAAATCGTTGTGGACCGTCAGATTCACTAAGCGCAAATCAACGACGGAGGAGTGTCGTGCAAGTTGGATCGAGTGGGAAAAGATGATAGTCGTTAGATCCAAGAAAGTAATGGACGATGGAGATTGGTGATTAGAGAGTGCAACGAAAAGGCGATGGACTAAGAGAGTGGACTCGTAGATAATTATGAACGCGGGTGTAATGTTTTTGAAGTCCGACTAAGTGTTTCGGGTCAGAGTTTTCTGTGTATTTCCCATGTATCCTGTGTATCCCGATAGAGTTGAAGTCCACGGGTTTAAAGGCTTAAGGCCTCAATAACTCTTCCGATAGGGTTTGTGGGTCATAACCCATAGGCCTCAGGATCGAATTTTATAAAGAAAGGGGAAATTTACTATACCCCAAAATCTCCTTTCATCATTTGGTATCAGAGCAGGGAAAGGTTAAGGGAAAGTTTTCCTACGAGAAGGAAGAAAGAGTGCAAGCAGAAGGAGAATAGGTATAGTTGTGTTGGAGACTGGAGAGTTATGGTCTTTACTGTCATGCAACGAATGACAGTGGAAGGTGAGAAGACTCACAACAACCTAGAGCAAGGAGTGCTCAATAGGTTCCAAAGGAGAGAACCAGAATGATGCCAAAAGACTAAGCTCAGAGGAGAAATATTGGTGAGGTATCGTGTAGCAGAGGAAGACTATTACTGTAGAGGTTGGTTGCAGCTCACAGAAGATCATGAAGGCAGTTCCACTGAGATGTGGGTAGAATTGCTAAGGACAAGGAGAAGCATATGACCAGGAGGTCATAAATTTTTGTGCCTCGGGAGTCTGATGTAGGAGCATCAGAGCACTCATAATTAAAGGAGGAATCCAAAGCGGAGAATGAGAGGACGTGGACCATTGGAGCTGAACAGGGGACAAATATGTTTAAAACAGAGTAAATGATGGAATGGATAAAGTCTCTCGAAGACTTTATTAAATGTAATCTAGCACATATGTATGCATGTAGAGAGAATTAGGGATAGTTGAGTTAGGATCCTTTCAGTGATTCGATCCGATATCCCTATAACGATGAACTTGTGTGTTCTATATATATATCGTGAGACAGATAGGAGAGACAGAGTGATATATATAGATAATAGATAGAAGAGATAAGATACAATGTAGTCGAGAGAGTTATTTGTAACTAAGGTTGGAATGCCTTAGCCTGTAATCAAGTTCTGTGTATATAATGGGAATATATGTGTTATTGTAAATCTGTGTATTGTCAGAGTTGTGCATCTGTGGTTTACATATACGACATGTACTGTAAGTTATTCTGGGTGTTGGAGTGTTGATCGACCTTCGATCACTGTATGGATCGATGGCGATCTAAAATATCAATTATGGAGTTATGTCTTGTGTTAAGCGGAGTGTGGCAGAGGAGAACCTGAGAAAGGCGTAAATCCATCAAAATAAGCAAGATTAAGTTAAGGAGGAAATGGATGAGTATGCATAGGATCCGTTTGATCTCAGAGATCAATGGTCCAGATCAAAATACAGAGGAACTCGAAGGAACCATCAAAACTGTTCGATGGAATAGATCGATGGTCATTGTATGGCGGAAGAGCGCGGAAGTTAATTCGCGAGAGAAGTGGTTTCACAACAATGGAAGTGGTATTTCGGGCAGAACAAAAGTGGTAAGCGGTATTTCGAGGAAGGCCTCCGATTCCACTCATCAAGTGACACATAACAACACCAAGGAGAGAGGAAACCGCTTTTTAGGTAGTTAATCCTTGTGCTACTTGTCCACTTGAAATCGGTGTGGACCGTTGGATCTACTGAGCACAAATCAATGACAGAAGAGTGTCATGCAAGTTGGATTGAGCTGGAAAAGATGATAGCCGTTGGATCCGGGAAAGTAATGGATGGCGGAGATCGGCCGATCAGAGATCGATGATCGGAGAGTGCAGCGAAAAGGCGATGGACCGAGAGAGTAGACCCGCCAATAATTATGAACGCGGGTGTAATGTTTTTGAAGTCCGACTAAGTGTTTCGGGTCGGAGTTTTGCGTGTATTTCCCGTGTATCCTGTGTATCCTGATAGAGTTGAATTCCATGGGTTTAAAGGTTTAAGGCCTCAACAACGCTTTCGATAGGGTTTGTGGGTCATAACCCACAGGCCTCAGGATCAAATTTTATAAAGAAAGGGGAAATTGACTATACCCCATACTCTCCTTTCATCAATTTCTAAGGCTGATCTTTCTTTTCTATCTTTTTGTGAGTTGGTTTCATAACATTTGGTATCAGAGCTTTTCGCTGCTCCAAACAGGTCATCATGGAATTTTCGCTATAACTTTTTTATGCAATGTTTCAAAAGCTAAAAGAAAACCCACTTGAGAAGAAATCTCATTGAACCTCAGGTCTGATTTTCAGATCCTGTCTCACTATATTTGCGAAGATATGATTTGCTCCAAAATTTCATCTAAACCAGGTCATCGTGGAATTTTCACTATAACTTTTTCACTACAAAGTTTCAGAAGCTAAAAAAAAATCCCATTTGAGAAGAAATCAGTCTGAACCTCAAATCTAAATTTCATATCTTGTCTCGCTATATTTTCAGATATATGATCTGAGGAAGTTAGGGTTTTTGTAGACTCCTGAATTACATCCTAAACAGGTGACCTTGGGAAAATCGTCATAACTTGCTCTCTGAGCATCAGATTGAAATTTCGTAAGAATTTACAGAAAGAGGGTAGACCGTATTTTGTTTGGGTATAATTTTCAAAACCTAAGGTTGAAATAGGGACACTTGGAACGTCGTACAAGTTCAATCTACTGAACTAGTCTATAATTTGGTCATCGCGGGAGATTAGGAATAAATATTTCTTCGGGAATCCAATTGTGATAGGACTTCTAGAGTTAGAAAGAGGACTTAGAGGGCTATTATAGGCAGAAATTTCAGAACTTAAAGATCGAAAATTATAGAGTTACATTCGTTTCAAGATCGAGCTCCTAAAATCAAGAAAAAGCGAGATAAGGAAGTTTGATGGCAAGGATCTAGTAAATTGGATACTACAGATGGAGAAATATTTCAATCTACATGGTGTACCACTGTTACAAAAGATATGTATTGCATCTAATTATTTAGAACCGAATCAATTTTTATGGTATAAAGGGATTTTTTCTTGTAAACCACTTGTCACATGGTCAATTTTCACGGAGGAAATGATAGCACATTATGAGGATACAAAGAGCAACACCTTCTTTAGCCAATTGATAAATCTCAAACAAAAGGGTTCAATGGCAGAGCACATTGAGGACTTTCAAAAATTGAATATAAGGGTAAATGATATTCTAGAGAAGAAAAAGATAAATAGTTTTATCTATGCCAGGGAAGCTGATATCAATGGTATGAAAACATATTGGAGGAAAGGCATGGAATATTTGAAGAACGACATGGAAGGTTTGAAGGAAGGTGGGACAAAGTTGCTACAAGAAAGGCCTCCTAATGACGAAAAGGATCAAGAAACATCAAAAGAAGAGGATATACACCGAAAACCAACCCTAGAGAAAGAAAAAATGAATCCGACCATTTCTTGTATTGCAATGGCATGAATTACCACTCCTCAAACTATCAAAAATAAGAAGGTTCAAGCAGTGAAATATCAAGAAGAAAAGTATCAAGAAATATCAAAAGAAAAGGATACGCACCAGGAACCAACCCCAGAGAAATAAGAAATGAATCCGACCATATCTAGTAATGCATTAGTTGGAATTACCACTCCTCAAACTATAAAGATATAATGACATATCAAGAAGAAAAAAATAATAGTGTTGATTGATTCGGGTAGTACCCATAATTTTATTCATTGTAAGGTAGCAAAGGAATTGAATTGATTCTTATATCCAACACCAGAGTGTCAAGTGACGGTTGTAAGTGGAGGAACCATAAATTGCTCTAGAAAGTGCCATAATATCAAGCTATCCATGGGAGGATATGTATTGAATAGCCCAATGCTTTCCATTCCAATGGGTGGTGTTGATGTTGTACTAGGAGTCCAATGGCTACAATCCTTGGGTACAATAGCTTTTAATTTTCAAGAACTTTTCATGAAATTTTCTTCGGAAGGAAAGGAAGTTGAATTAAGGGGTATCACAGGGAAACCAGGAAAGATAATCAGCTCTAACAGAATGACAAAGCTTCTAAAGAAAGAACAATGAGGCGTAATTGCACAATTATGTTCGCTAATGGTTCCCACATCAAAATCATCTATTTCTCCAGATCTCCAAAAAGTCTTGGACAATCATTCCAAGGTATTTGAGACTCCCAAAGGTCTCCCACGTATTTGTGATCATGATCATGCTATTCATTTGATTCCAAGAAGTGTTCCTCCAAACATCAGGCCTTATAGATATCCATATGCCCAAAGGAGTGAAATTGAACATATGGTTGCAGAAATGGTAGAGGTTGGTATAATTATCCAACCAAATTTGATAAACAAAGCAAGGGATGAATGGAAGAATGGCGAAGCAGGTTGGGAACTCATTCAAAAGTTTCAAAAGATCCCAGTTCCAACAATATTTCTAGAACTTGACAAGGAAGGAAAAATCATATTAGAACCTGAAGCATTCATAGAACTGAGAAGTCGACAGCTACGAAATTGATCAATTTCAAAGTATCTCATCAAGTGAAAGAACTTATCCGCTGAAGATTCCACATGGAAGGATGCTAATTTTATACAGAAGCATCCATGACTACTCAAGCGTTGAGGACAACAATTTTTGAAGGAGAGGGGCATGTTAGGTCCCTATACTACTAGTGTAACCCCTTATTATTATTAGTGAAACCCCCTTATTATATTGTTATGCCCGTTTAGTACCCATATTGTTATTATTGTACCCCATAGAAGCCCATTATTGTTATTTTTGTTCCCTTAAATTATTATTGTTATGTCGGCTCTGATTATATTATGACCCCTTAGACTCCTATATATAGAAAGGAGGTCTTGTCATTTGTATCATCCAAGAATTGTTCATTTGTGTAATGTAAACAAGGTTTCCCCCTCGAAGAGGTTGATTTCTAAGGTGTTGATCTTTCTTTTCTATATTTTTGTGAGTTGGTTTCATAACAGAGACCTAAGGACCACTCTAGACCCCTCCTTCCTCCACTTCAAGTACAAAAAGACAAATAGAGTTAGGAAACAATTTTCACATTTGAAACTCTTCAATGCAAGTGAAGTAGATTTAGTTTCTGAATTTCCTAGTTATGTGTTGCAGATTAAATTTCTTCTTTCCAAGAAATTTTAAATTAGATTAATGATTTCCATTTTGCAAGTAGAATAATTGATTTTATTTCTTTGCAATTAGAGTAGCATGGTTTATTTTTGAAACTAGTTTAGGTTAGATTTTATGACATTTACTTCATTAGATCAATGAAAGAAGGACACATTGCATGTTGCACATACAATGTCGAGAGCTCTTAATTTTGTACGAACCCCAGGTTCATAGTTTAAGTAGCCTTAGGAGTTGCAACATTCTTGTTGCAATACTGGGGCTCACTAGTTGGTTTATAGGCCCCATTTCCATCACTGGAACTTAGAGGCTGGGTCATATCTTAGTAGCACTCAACTCGCGTTTACCTTGGAGAGCTTGTAAAAGTGGGTAAATCTGAGAGGCATGGTTACAAAGAGATCATCCAATGTACTTGGGCACTCACCACTATGCACATCAATGGAATCATTGTTTTCAGGGTGATAGTTTCTCGAGAATTCATTATGGTTAATGAATTCAATCCCACTTGAATAATCACCAAGATGTTGAGATGCTTGATCAACAATGAATGTGGAAACATCATTTAGACACAAAGGATTTTGAAAGAGAGAAGAGATATTGAAAGTATATTCATCTTTTGCTCCTCTCCCTGTGAAATGTGACCACCTTGTACCTGATTACCATATGAACCAACAAATTGAGAATCAAAAGTATCTAGAGAAATTACTGGTAGAGTAAATTGATTAAGCAAATCAAGGTACAAAGGGTCATGAGGTGTAAATGATAGAGGATATATTGAATTAGATTCAAGATTAATGTTATGCATATTAGTGTTATCTTGAAGAATCAAGGGATTAGATTCAATAGGGTAATGAGAACCATGAAAGTTCTTTTGAATGAAAACTGGTTCATGGGAAGAAGATGAATGTGGGAGAAACAGATCAACAATTTGGCTTTCAAATTTCACAACTCCAACCTCAACCTAAGAGGCACCTTTTTTTGGTAATGGAAAAGGAGGAGGGAAATGAACAAAATAAGTAATATATTACTTTAGCAATAATGGAGGTGCCTCATGATCGAGAAAAGTTGGAGGAGATAAATTATCATGAGTATATGATGCAAATTGTTTTGAAGAGACTAGAACCACACGTTGAAATTTCTCTCTCATGAAATCCCAATCAACGTATTCTTCGGTAAATTCATAGTAAAGGTGAAGAAACTGATCAAGAAAAGACTCTAATGATTCACCAAGTTTCATTCTAAGTTGATTGATTCTTTTATATACATCTTTATAATCATACATGTCAAAAGTTTCACGAAGTTCTTTAACAAGTTGTTCAAATGAATGAATAGAAGGAGTTGGTAATGTGTGACACCATTTCTTAACTATACCTTCAAGTGTGAGGGTACACAGTGTACAAACAACTTCTTTACAATTGATTTCATGAAAATTATAAACTTTGAGAAAAATAAGTGTATGCTCTAGAATGGATACTCTACCCTCGCCATCGAACTTAAGATGCGACAAGTCATCTATTATTTTCATGGGAATTGAAATATTGACATTCTCGAAGAAACAAATTGGGATTAATATTTAGGTAGAAGGCATTTATGATGTGAGATTCAAAACAAACTTGACGAGCTTAGCTTGTCATCTGCCCTACTTCTAGCGCTAACTGTTGACGATGATGGAAGTCTCCCAACACAAGGGGTATCCTCGGTATGAAGTCCTAGTTATACCTCACACCATTTGGAGTAGGATCCCCAACTAGGAAATAAGGCCGATTGCCATTATTCTTAGGAATTTTCCTCGGCTGGAATTATAAACATAAGAGATTAGAAAAATAATCTTTGAAACAAGCAAGTAAGTTGACACCGTGAGGCATAAAATTGCAATGCATATAAGATACTTTCACATCAACGAAAGAGAGAGTGTGCCTCTAAAAGAAAAGTAATATTACTATGCTAAAGGAGACACACAAGAACATGGAAAGAATCATTGATTAACCTGCAAAGTAGTTCACAAGGTGTTGATGGTGCTGTAAATCCGTCAACCATGGGGTCTCTTCGATGTGAAGTCCCAATTATACCTCACACTGTTTGGAGTAGGAACCCCACTCAAAATATCAACCCGGTTGCCATGTATTCTTATAGATTTTCCTTGGTTCTAACTATCAGAAATAGTGCAGAATGCGTGGTGCCTTCGAAAAGCAAGGGGTGTGTGCCTAGTGAGTGTTTAATCGTATGTGTGTCAAAGTTATTTCACTGCAGAGGGGAGGAAAAGTGAGTCTCTAAGGGAGAGGTAGTAGTACCACCTTAATAGAAACACACACGAACAAGAAGGGTTCATACAACATCAAGAAAAATAGTCCAAATAGATGCGATGGTCATTGAAACCAATATGATAAGGAATATCTATGTAATATCCAGCAAAATAGTCCACAAGGATGCGTCAGTGATAATAACAATTACAACGCATTCTCAATATGATAAGTACCAAAATAACTGAAATAGTTCAACTACTTAAGCACATATGAAAGAAAACATGAATTACAAACATTCACATAATAGTCTTACAAATATCCATAATCCATGCATGAAGAACATGCTGGCCCATAGGGCTTCTGATATTAAGTAAAATTTCCAAGACACATGTATACAATGAACACCACTAGCTCTAGTAGTGGAGCATTGGAGACACTCCTTGCCGCTCAAAAGAACTAGCTTATCTCTCTAATGCCTTGTGGGAGAAGCCAAGGTGAAAATTCCTTTGCTCATATAATGAGGGTGTATATATAACCAAGGGGTGATGCTTCACCCTCCTTGCGACTCTTGGACTTCCCTCTTGACTATTTGACTTCTTATGACTTTTTGACTTACACGACTCTTCATATTCCATGTGTATCCTTTGGACTTCCAATTTACACTACATTTTGAATAGGTAATTACATAATCCACAATAAGGATGTGGCATATGATGACTTGTGACAGAAAATGACACGACACTGATGATATGGACTGCATGATGATGTGACAGTGTCAATCTGTCCTTCTTGTTACTTCTTTCTTTGTGTCTTCTTGAATAAATGGTATTTCTTCGTCTTCTCGCCTACTGATCATCTTATCTCTTCAGCTTCATATGTGCCTTATACCATGTTCTCCTTCTTCATCTCATTCTTCACCATCTTTCGATAGCATGATAGAGTTCTTGTATATGCAATTCACTCATGACAAGTCAACACCAGTCATGACAAGACGACATGAAAACAATGCTTGCGAAAGAAAAGGTGCGCAAAAGCGACATTTTGTAAAACTCATTGAAATAAAAGTACAAACACAACTAGAATATGAGAAAATGTCGTTGTAAGTGCGCACTGGCTGTTGACATGGATTGGATATCGCACATGCACAGTCTTTATGGAACGTGATATACTTGTCCAAGCTTGCAAAAAATAACGCACTCATGAACTTGTTGTGGACTAAGCATGTGTGAGAAAGTGACTTCGAAATTTCTGATCCATGAAGGGAGCTTAAAAGCGTCAACTGAACAAGAAGTGACTATGGAATGATCGATCGCAAGATCCATAGTAGGCTCCAAAATTTGAGTGTATGCAAAATTTTGGAGGGTGTTTGCCACAACAAAAACACTTAGTGACTCACTGGTAGAACTCCAACCTCTTTGCCTTGGTCAATTCTCTTGTGCAGGGTCTAGTTCTTCGGGAAGTATTGATTCATCATTCATATTACCATGGCTTCCCCACTTACCTCGTGAATAATCATAGTCCCCTTCATTCCTTTACTCGATTAAACACAAACAAAAGATCAACGATCACACAATGTTTCGAATCAATATAAGGTAATGAAGTTCGTGAGCTTTAGATTTTAAGAGTATAGTTTTTCATCTCTGGTGTTGCTCCACTACCAATAGGCCTAGATAATACCCCGATGGATTCATTATAGGAACAAAAACATTTCTCTACTGCCAGCAATCCTAGACAGTACCCCGACGGAGTTGCTTGCTTCACCTCTCTACGCAGGAAGCCTTTCTCTTATTTCACTTTTATTTATTTATTTAAAGAGTACTTTGCATCGACACTTATTTATTTATGGACGGAAGAGGGATACCAACCTATTGGGAGTAGGGGAGGTTGTCCCTTCAGAGAAGCCTATATAAGACCTCTGATATGGGTTTGCTCGTTTAGATTTTCCCCTTGTTCTTCTCTACTTGATTGGATCATCTTGAAAACACCGAAACATAAAATCGAGTTCAGGCATGAGGTTTCTAGAATAGACATGAGGATCATGGTTCAACACAAGATTTTCTTAACGCAAGGATCACATTTCTCGTCGGAAAACCATAAAAAAAAAAGATGTAACCAAGACAAAGAAGAAGGATAGAGAGTTAGCCAAATGTTGCAGTGTTACATAGTCCTTTTCTATTTTTCCACATTCCCTTTTGAGCCAGCATAGCATCTTCATGTAAGGTCTTATTAATGGAACAAAAGGGAAAGACACAACACAACAAGAAAGCAAAACTAGAGCACAAGTAAAAGAAGTTAAATCAAAGCATAATACAAGACAAAGTAAGAAAAGACAAGATATATTAAAGAGAAGAACACATGATGAGTGTAAGAGAAGGAAAACTATGATGCAACTAATCCTACTCCTATCCTAACAACTAGAAGGTTGAGGTCACATATAATGGAATTTCCAATGTAGCCACCATAATCGTTCCCGACCTTCATCCACAAAGATATGAACAATTAAAACATATATAAAGTAATGTGCAACAGAAAATATAAAAACTTGAATAACTTGCACAAAAATTTGAAGGCCTTGCCTATGGGAAGAAAGATGTGTCACAACCAACACTTTCATCCAATTCACATTCTTACTGCTCTTACGGAAATCATAATCAAACAAACCTTGAAGACTTCTTGCAAATGCACCTTTTTTTGTGTCATCCTACTTAGCAAGCACGAGAAAATGTTGAAACTTGTTTATTGCAATGGATCTTGCCAAGTAATATTTCTCCAACAATTCTGCGGTTGGATCATAAAATTCATGATGGTCCTATTGAAAACCTCAAAATCTTTGAAAAGATGGATTTTGAATTAGAGGCACAAGATTATAATGAGAATATTGTGAGGGAAAATAGATTTGGTCATATTCAACAGTCATGTCGAGACATCGAGGACCTTACATAACGATTAGAGAAGGTTGAAGTGCCTCAACTGCTCAGAAAAAATATGAATAGTGAGATTTTGAAATATGAAGATTGAAGGATGCAAAACAATTGTCATTGGATATACTGATGGTAAAATGATAAGTTGAATGACAGTCATCACATATAGAATAATGATCAGATGGGTTGATTAAAGCATTAGATTTCTAGTTTGTAATTAACAAAGATAAATCAATTTGAATAGTTTTGCAAATACTCTGAACAATTGAACCAACTTCCTCACAAGCCAAATGTGACAAACCATTTTCGTGTAACTGGTGACAAATTGTACAAGCATTATAATCATCAAAAGAATTTAAAAAGGATGCCAACAAAATAAACACAAGAGACCAGTCAGGACATAGCGAACACAGAAGAACTTGATTCGTATGATAACTCGTGCATTCTTATCACTCAAGAGGATTTCAGGTGCGATGAAGGGAAATATTTGCAATACAACCTTCACGGAAACCAGGAGGCTATTAATAAATGAATCTGATAGGCATGATCCCTTTGGCCAAAGATAGTCTTTGAAATGATCAACTTTGCAATCCCATAACCCTATGAGAGATACACATCCCAAACCTGATTTTGATGCAAGATATTTACATGAAGATGAATCAACTAAAGAAGATTCTTGAATATGATTAGAAGTAAAATATTGAAAGTTTGAAAAGTTATATCTGAAATACTAAATATATTTCAAAAATAAATTTACATAAAGTGAAACCATACAAAGAGAAGGATTGTGCAAAATAAACCATATCTAAGTTAGTTCAAGGGGCTTACCAGAGTTGCGAGATCCTGACATGACCATCAACAGAAGTTGAAGTGCCTCGACTCCTTGGTAGGTCCTGAAACTTTCTAGGATTGTAATATCATATTTTCAAGATTGAACCACATCATGCATGGTTTCAAGATAGCTGCTACAACTGGTTTCAATAAATCCACTTCTCACCAGATGGAAACCATCTCTGTCACTGATTTCATCGGATTTTTCAACTTCAACAACCAGATTACTCAAGTCGAAAGGTTCTTCTCGTCGAGAATTTGAAGATGAACGAATTGAGCAAATTTCATGAGAAAGCTAATTTGAAGGGTTGTCTTCATGCAAGAGAAGAGATGACGGGGGGTGGAAAGAGTACTCAATGATTCAATTTTTTCACTTGCATCATGGGTAATCTCACTGTCTTGTGTCAATTTAGAAGATAAATCATTGGATGAAGAACTTAAAGAGCATGGAGTATCTTTGTCGTAAGTAGATGCATTGTAGACGATAGAGCACAAGGGATAATGATATGAAGAGAAAGTTTCGATAAGCACATCTTCTTTGACCAAATATGATTCTAGATATGAAGTAAAATCTTCATGAGAAACCAAAAGATCAGTTGATGCACCTAGGAAATTATGATCACATACATCAGCAAAGTCATTATCATTGGAATTATTGTTTCCCGAGGCTATGGATTGATCGAAAAAATTAATTACATTTGGTTCACTATCGAAGTTGGAATATTGAAAATCATCCAAGAATGGAAGCGCATCATCTTAACATGGAGGATTTTGGAAAATAGAAGAATTATTGAAAGCATCTTCACCTTCCCTCTCCTCTACCTGTGTAATGTGACTGCCTTGTATTTGATCGCAATTTGAACAAGAAACACGAAAATCAAGAGAGTGTGAAAATGTAGCTGGTCCAGTAGATTAATTGGGCGAATCATAGTACAAAGAGTCATGGCATGTAGATGATAGAGGATCACAAAAATCTAGATCAAATTGGAGGCTAGAGTTATGAATGATAACATCATGTTGCAGAATGGGGAAGTTAGCCTTCCCCATGGGCTTCATGGGCCATTTTGGGATTTCCTCCGTTGAATCTGATTCATGAGAAGCAAATAATAATGAGAAGATGAATTAGGAATTTGATTTGCAGATTTTCCAACTTCACAATCACCGCAAAGATATACCCACATTGGGACTAGAAAAGGAGGAGGACAGAGAACAAAAAGAGCAGTAAATTCCTCCTCTAAAATTAGAGGTGTCTCATGATTCACAAGAGTTGGGGAAGCAGGAAAATAAGGGAGTTTAGGTTCACCATGTAAAGATATAAGAACCAAGAGCTCAATCTCTTGTTTTAGGAAATCATGATTCATGTCTTCTTCAGAAATTTCACAACAAAGGTGAAGGAATCAATCAGGAAAATACTCAACTGATTCATTAGGCTTCATTTTTAAGAGATTGATTATTTTACAAACATCTCGATAATTATACCTATCAAAGGCTTGATGAAGCTCCCCAAGGAAACGATGAGGGGAGTGGATGGAAGCAGGTGGCAAGGTATGGCACCATCGATTAACATGACCTTCAAGGGAGAGTAAGAAAAGCACACAAAGAAAACTCTTCATCATGGATTTCCTAAGGTTCACAAAATTTAAGAAAATTAGAAATGTGCTCGGTTATGGATGTTCCATCCACACCATCAAAATTTAACTGGGACGAGTGATAGAGATGCTCATCGAGGATTGAAAATTGATAAATGGAAAAATTAGAGAAACACCGCAGGAGTAAGATTTAAGTATGAGCCATTTTAGATAAGAGATTCAAACTAGATTCAATGAGCTCAGCTTGGCATTTGTCCCTCCTTCTAGTGCCATTGTTGATGGTGTTGGAAATCTGTCAACCAAGGGGTCTCCCCGATGTGAAGTCCCAATTAGAGCTCACACCATTTGGAGTATGAGCCCCATCCAAAATATCAGCCCAATTGCCATGTATGCTTATATATTTTCCTTGGCTCTAACTTTCAACAAGAGAGTGGAACATGTGGTGCCTTAGAAAAGCAAGGGGGGTGTGCCCAGTGAGTGCTCAATCATATGTTAGTCAAATTTCTTTCACTACAGAGGGGAGTAAAAGTGAGCCTCTAAGAGAGAGGTAGTAGTACCACCCTAATAGAGACACACATGACCAAGAAGGGTCTATACAACATAGCGCAGAATAGTCCACAAAGATGCGACAATCATTGAAACCAATATGACAAGGAATATTTGTCTAATATCCAGTAGAATATTCCACAAGGATGTGACAACAATAATATCAATTACAACACATTCTCATTAGTATAAGTACCAAAATAACCAAAATAATTCAACTACTTTAGCACAGTTGAAAGCAAGCATGAATTACAAACATTCACATAATAGTCTTACAAATATCCATAATACATGAATGAAGAACATGCTATCCTATAGGGCTTCCGATATTAATTAAAAGTTCCAAGACACATGTATACAATGAACACCACTAGCTCCACTAGTGGAGCATTGGAATAATTCGTTGCTCCTCAAAAGAACTAGGTTATCTCTCTAATGCTTTATGGGAGGATCCAAGGTGAAAAGTCATTTTCTAATACAATGAGGGTGTATATATAACCAAGGGGTGATGCTTCACCCTCCTTGTGACTCTTTGACTACCCTCATGACTGTTTGACTTCCTATGACCTTTTCGACTTACACGATTCTTCATATTCCATGTGTGTCCTTTAATGGAATTCCACTTTACAATACAATTTGAATGGTTAATTACATAATCCACAATAATGATGTGGCATATGAGGACTTGTGACAGGACATGATGTGACACTAATGATATGGACTGCATGATGGTGTGATAGTGCCAAGTTGTCCTTCTTACTGTTTCTTTCTTTGTGTCTTCTTGAACATACGGTGCATGTTCTTCTTCTTCCTCCTCCTTATGACTTGAAGATGAGGAGTCTTCCATGTGATCTTGATCTTGATCTTCTGTTAGAATTCAATGTTCCTTCATATTTTGTCCTACTGATAATCTTAACTCTTCATCTCCATATGTGTTTTCTAGCATGTTCTCCTTCTCCATATGTGATCCAAATGGATCCTAGAATACTCTCTAAGTCTTCAAAATCATTCAAAAGATCAAAACAATCGCATGGGAAGAACCCTTAGAAACATCAGAAAACACTACCGGGAGGTGAAAAACATAAGAAAATAGTGAAAACAGAGCTATGAACGACTTGAACAGTGAATGCACAGTAGCCGTTAGATCTGGTCGATCAACGGTCCAGATATGATCGGTAAATCGCAATCGGCAAAGGCTATCGGAGGTTATCGGTGGAGACCCTGTGGAACTTGCGATGGAAATCGATGCAGTCACTGAGGACCGTCGATCAAGAGCGCAGATTGACGGCCCACGTTGCATCGCAGAATCACAATTGGCAAACACAATGGAGTGGGGCTTATATACATATACATATGCACACTGTGATTAGCTGGACTTGATGGTAATATAAACACGATTTCAGAAGATTTCATATTCGTCAAACGACATTTTTAATGTATTTTCATGTATTTCGTTTATTAAACGAAATACAAAGGGAGTGTTGATGCGATGAAAAGTGGACCCGAAAGGGTTGGTGAATGAAAATGAATAATATTTCAAATCCGCCCAAAGCCATTTTTACGGGATTTTTCAGTGTTTTAACGTATTTTCCAAATACAAAGGAAATCCATGAAACAAGTGGGATTTCAGGGGGAACAAAGCGGTAAGTGGTTTGGTCTGGGCTCCGCCCGAGCCCATACATTGGCTGCCATGTGTCCAGGCCGAGGAGAGAGAAAACCACCCTCATCAGGCGGTTAACCTCCGTATGGAAGGGACGCCCGAAATAGACCACAACCGTTGGATCTGGATCTCCCAAATCAACGGTGGAGATGTGATATCGCTACAAAGGAGGACCCGATAGGAGTTATAAAGCGGATTCATAATATTTCAAATCTGATGAACAATGTTTTGGAGGATTTTCCATGTTTTTGCAGCATTTATCTGTGTTAACAAAAAACAACCAATTTTTGGATTTCAAAGGCTTGATGATCCATTCCGTTACAGTACAGGGGGCCACCATCCCTAGAAGCATTTAGCAATGATTGCTAATGCTTAGAAAGGGATCTAAGCAGATAGAAGTCGGGAAGCTAGAGAGCTCGAGAAGGAGAATGAACAGACATCGCAGATTGGCTTTAAAAGCACAGACCGACATAAACAAAGTGAGGCAGTATTGAAGGCAGTGCTAAGACAGAGAAACAGAGACAGAGAGTCAATAAGGAGAGTTTGTGTACTCATAAGAGACTTGGGGGATCCAAGTAAAGCCTTATTGTTTGGCACCTATTGTGTGAGGCTCAAATTAAGCTCACTGTTGTAAAACCTTGTTTTGAAGACATAATAGAGAGGTCACCACTGAAGGCTGGACCAGGAGATGTAGCCCAGGAGTGTTGGCTGAACTCCTTATTAAACTTGCTGTGTTTATGTGTGTTGTCTATTATGTTTCTTTTACTGCTTCATTGTCTATGTATTTCACAATCTTATCGATCCATTGCACAAAATAACATAGGCAAATCCATGCACATGAGTCTGTAATACCTTAATAATTGTCTTAGATCTCATTATCAGATCAAGTGGTATCAGAGCTTTAGGTTGCTAAGGTTAGACAAGCTTGTGATGTATTGGTGAATGATAACTAGGTCAAAGCTCAACTTAGGAGAAGGAGAACTGGTTGAAGCTAACCCAAAAATAGGAAGAGTCTATCCTAGAAAGGAAATGGCAGAGGAAAGTCCCTTGGAATCAGACTCTCAGTTCATGGATAGTTTCATGACCATGAGAGCCATGGTAGAAGAGATGTATCGAGAATTTAAGAAAGGTCGAAGTGAAGATTCTTCAATCTCCAAACAAGACAAAGGAATAGAGGAACCTCTTCTAGATGGCCATTCTGAAGGCAAAGGGAAAGGAAAAGAGCCTCCTCTAACAACACCTCCTTGTAGCCCTTTGATTAAATTAGATGTAAAATTTGATTTGCCCATATATGATGGAGAATTAAATGCAGAAAAGCTAGATAACTGGATTAGACAGATTGATGTATATTGCAGGGTGCAGAACATTGATTCAGAAAGGAGAAAGATTCAGCTGGCCAACCTTCGCCTTGGAGGAATTGCCCTAGTGTGGTGAGAAGGTAGGACTGAAGCTGATTTGAAGAAGCAATGGTAAAATTATTTCTACCTGGAGGGAATTTGTTTCTGCCATTAAAAAACAATTCTATCCACTAGCTTATATGCAGCAAGCTATGATGAGTTGGCAAACTCTTCGCCAATTAAAGGGGCAAAGTGTACAAACCTACACCCAAGAATTTAGAAAAAGAGCTTTAATTCTAGGCATTTCTCTAGACTCACCTGAAACTTTGTTGAAGTATATAGGTGGTGTATACAACTATTTGAGGCACACCATTCTCATGTTTAACCCTACTAGCATAGATGAGTTATCCGTTCAGGCTACGCATCTAGAGGCTAGAGGCAAGAATGTGAATCCAGAGATTGGGGAATCATCAAAACCCACTGCAAGCAAGAACAAGCAAAAGAGGAAGCAGAAATGGAAAGAGAGGAAGGCAAACATTGTACAGAACCTTCATACACTCACTGCAAGAAGGGTGGACACGATGATGAACACTGCTGGTCTTTGCATCCGGAGCTGAAAAACAAGAAGTCTGATGGCACGAAGAAGAAGACTGCTACTGTTATTCAAAAAGATTTGGGGTTAGACTCAAGTGATGAAACAATAGTTGCAGCTACAAGTATAAAAGGTGAAAATTCTGATGCATCTACTAGTAATGCTGAACAATCTAATGATAATGAAGAAAATGAGAGGAAAAGGCATGAGCATTTTCATATTAGAGTTATTTCCAAGCATCAAAAGATTGATACTTTATTTGATAGTGGTTCACAAGTAAACTTGATTTCTGAAGCAATTGTAAAGAAATTGGGACTACTAACCACACCTCATAAGAAGCCATATCCATTAGGTCGGGTATGTGATAAAGCAAAGCTACAAGTGACTAGACAATGTAAACTTAGGTTTTCTTTTGGGTCAACATTTGTAGATGAGGTTGAGTTAGATATAGTTCCCTTGGATATACATGGTATTGTTTTAGGAAGTCCTTACTTGTATGATAGAAAAGCCATTTTCTATAGTGCTGAAAATAAGTATCAACTCACAAAATATGGAATAGAATATATTGTAAGAGCTCATCAACTCAAAAATAACTACACTCTCATTAACTCAGGGCAGATGAAAATAATTGTAAATTCATGCAAACAATTTTTACTAATGGTTGTAAAGGGAAAGACCCCTGATAAAACAAATGTATTTGGAGGCTGTGATGCTAAACAGAAAGCTGATTTAGAAAAAGTTGTTTCAGAATATGATATCCTATTTCAAGAACCTAATGGTCTACCACCCAAAAGGGAAATAGTACATGATATTAATTTGCAGCAAGATGCTCCATTGCCTAACATCAGAATGTACAGGTTATCCGCTTTAGAGAATGCAGAGATCAAGAAGTAGGTATAGGAGTTGCTCGACAAAGGATTCATAAGGCCAAGCACATCACCATACGGATCTCCAATCGTGTTGGTGAGAAAGAAAGATGGTTCGTGGAGGATGTGCATTGATTACAGAGCACTGAATAAAATAATGATCAAGAATTGTTATCCTCTTCCTTGCATAGATGATCTATTAGATCAGTTGAAAGAAGTTGTTTACTTTTCCAAGTTGGACTTGCGTAGTGGTTACCATCGGGTCAGAGTAGCAGAGCAAGATGCATGGAAGACTGCTTTCAAAACAAAGCAAGGGCTGTATGAATGGCTAGTTATGCCTTTTGTCTTAACTAATGCTCTTTCCACTTTCATGAGAGTTATGAATGATGTACTCAGGCCTTTTATTGATGATTTTGTAATTGTATATTTAGATGACATTCTTGTTTTCAGTAAAACATGGGAAGAACATTTGAAGCGTGTAAAGCAGACTCTAGATGTTTTGAAAAAGAAAATCTCTACGTTAAGTTATCAAAATGTGAATTTGGCAAAACATCTTTAAATTATTTGGGTCATATTGTAGGGGGTGGTGAATTGAAGATAAATCCCTCTAAGGTCAAAGTCATTGTGAACTGGCCTAAACCTAAATCTGCTACAGAAGTTAGAAGCTTCCTGGGAGCAACACAGTATTGGTGAAAGTTTATTGCTAACTTTTCCTTAATTGCAGCTCCCTTACATGCTTTGACAGGATTGAACAAGGTGTTTCAGTGGAGAGGCAAACAACAGAAAGCCTTCGACACCTTGAAAGAAAAAATTAGTATAGCACCAGTACTAGCATTGCTAGATATTCAAAGACCACTTGAGATTGAAACAGATTCTAGTGACTATGCCATGGGAGCAGTGTTGATGCAACATGGTAAACCCATATGTTATCATTCTGAGACATTTAATTATGCAGTAGTTAATTATCCCACATATGGTAAAGAATTGTATGCATTAGTGCAGAGTGTGAAAAAGTGGAAACATTACCTATTGGGCAAAGAAACAATTATACATATTGATCATCAACCACTTCAATATTTGCACTCACAAACTAAATTGCAACAATCAAGACACTATAGGTGGATGGGCTTTGTACAACAGTTTCATCTTCTCATTAGATATAAGAAAGGCATACACAATAAAGTTGCAGATATGTTGTCCAGACCAATCTAACTGCATCTACTATACTTAAGCATAACTCAGTATTGCATGAAAGCTACATTGAACAATATGCTCAAGATATAGATTTTAAATATGTATATGCAACTTAAGTCATGGAAAACAAGTAGAAGAATTGGATTATCGTGTTAAGGACCAACTCTTATATCATTTGGGAAAGTTATGCATTCCTCAAACTCAAAGAGTTAACATAATCCGAGAAGCACATACTTTTCTAATATTAGGTCATTTTGGTGTAAGTAAAACAGTTGCACAACTGCAAATATTTTGTTATTGGCCAAGAATGCATGAAATAATTTTTTGATATATTAAAGGGTGTACCATGTGTGCTAAAAGCAAGCCCAACAATAGAAAACTAGGCTTGTACACTCCACTTCTAGTTCCTTCTCATCCTTGGGAAAGTGTTTCCATGGACTTTGTTGGGGGACTGCCAAAATTTAGAAAAGATCATGATTATTTATATTTTATTGTGGACAAGTTTAGTAAAATTTGTATTTTAATACCTTGTAACAAGCAGATTACAGCTGAACAAATAGCGAAGTTCTTCTTTCAACATGTCTGGGTGCATTTTGGGTTACCCACTTCCATTGTATCTAATTGAGATACCTGATTTGTCGGGAAGTTTTGGTCAAGTCTATGGGAAATGATGGACACCAGACTAAAGAAGAGCACAACCTTTCATCCACAAACAAATGGCCAAACAAAGGTGGTCAATAGGACAGTGATCCAGTTGCTCAGGGGCTATTGCAGCGAGCATCCCAAGCTCTGGGATGAACATTTATGTTATGTGCAACATGCTTACTATTGTGCTAAACATTCTTCTACACAAAGATCTCCTTTTGAGACTTACTTTTGTTTTACACCAAGGTCTCCCTTGGATTTTGTCTTTGGAAAATACATAGCAGTTGATGGACACAGTGATGTGGACAAAGCAACCAAGTTCATTGAACAGATCCAAGAAATTCACTAGGCAGTGCAGGAACAGCTGGAAAAGAGCCAGGCCAAGTACAAGGCAAGGCATGATAAGCATCGAAATGAGCATAGCTTCCAAGTTGGTGATCAAGCCTGGTTGTACATCAGCAAAGACAGAATGCAAGGTGAAGGAAAGAAGCTGAAGCCAATAAGGTATGGGCCTTTCAAGATACTTGAGAAAATTGGTGAGAATGCTTTTTGCCTTGATTTTCCAGCTTGCATGCACATTTATTCAGTAGTTAATGTAGAGAACTTGATACTAGTTGAACCTTCTTTGATTGAAGATCCCGAAGAGCAAAGTTAGTTGCCTTCTATTGATGATCTGTTGCCTGAATATCTCAATGAGTTGTAGGAGGATACAGTTCTGGACAGGAAGATGAGAACTATGTGCAGTGGGGATGTTGATTACGTGAGAATTGGACTCAAAGGTTCAAAAAATAGCAGTTCAAGATGTATAGAGACTGGACAAGTGAGGAAGTTTTATCTTCACTTGATTGATGCTTAAAAACTAACTTTTGGTGGTACAAAAGCTTTTTTCAGTGGGAAGGCGTGATCTAAATGGATCCTAGAATACTCTCTAAGTCTTCAAAATCATTCAAAAGATCAAAACAATCGCATGGGAAGAACCCTTAGAAACATCAAAAAACACTATCGGGAGGCGAAAAACACAAGAAAATAGTGACAATAGAGCTATCGGCGGCTTGAATAGTGAATGCATAGTAGCCGTCAGATTTGGCCGATCAACGGTCCATATCTGATTGGAAAACCGCAATCGGTAAAGGCTATCGAAGGTTATCGGTGGAGACCCTGTGGAACTTGCGATGGTGATCGACGGAGTCACTGAGGACCATCGATCAAGCGCGCAGATTGATGGCCCACGTTGCATCACAGAATCACAATCGGCAAACACAATGGAGCGGGGTTTATAGACATATACATATGCGCGCTGTGATTAGCCGGACCCGATGGAAATATAAACGCGATTTCATAAGATTTCATAGCCGCCAAACGACATTTTTAATGTATTTTCATGTATTTCATTTATTAAACTAAATACAAGGGGAGCGCCAATGCAATGAAAAGTGGACCCAAAAGGGTTGGGGAATGAAAATGAATAATATTTCAAAATCCGCCCAAAGCCATTTTATGGAATTTTTCAGTGTTTTAATGTATTGACCAAATACAAAGGAAATCCACGAAATAAGTGGGATTTCGGGGGGAACAAAGCGGTAAGTGGTTTGGGCTGGGCTTCGCTCGAGCCCATACATTGGCTGCCACGTGTCCAGGCTGAGGAGAGAGAAAACCACCCTCATCGGGCGGTTAACCTCCGTACGGAAGGGACGCCCGAAATAGACCACAGTCGTTGGATCTAGATCTCCCAGATCAATAGTGGAGATCTGATATCGCTACAAAGGCAGACCCAATAGGAGTTATAAAGCGGATTCATAATATTTCAAATCCGATGAACAATGTTTTGGAGGATTTTCCGTGTTTTTGCAGTGTTTCTCTGTGTTAACAGAAAACGACCAATTTTGGGATTTCAAAGGCTCGATGACCCATTCCATTACAGTACAGGTGGCCACCATCCCTAGAAGCGTTTAGCAATGATTGCTAACACTCAGAAAGGGATCTAAGTGGATAGAAGTCGGGAAGCCAGAGAGCCCGAGAAGGAGAATGAATAGATAGCGCAGATTGGCTTTAAAAGCCATAGACTAACAGAAACAAAGGGAGGTAATATTGAAGGCAGTGCTGAGATAGAGCAACAGAGACAGAGAGTCAATAAGGAGAGTTTGTGTACTCAGAAGAGACTTGGGGGATCCAAGTAAAGCCTTATTGTTTGGCACCTATTGTGTGAGGCTCAAATTGAGCTCACTATTGTAAAACTTTGTTTTGAAGACATAATAGATAGGTCACCGTTGAAGGCTGGACCAGGAGATGTAACCCAGGAGTGTTGGGTGAACTTCTTATTAAACTTGCTGTGTTTATGTGTGTTTTCTATTATGTTTCTTTTACTGCTTCATTGTCTATGTATTTCACAATCTTATCGATCCATTGCACAAAATAACATAGGCAAATCCATGCACATGAGTCTGTAATACCTTAATAATTGTCTTAGATCTCATTCTCAGATCAATATCCTTATTAACCATCTTGCCATAGCATGATAGAGTTCATGTATATGAAATTAACTCATGTCAAGATGACATCAGTTCCATGAACCCCTAGTTTAAGATGGTGCACATTGATCCACTTGATTGAGCTAGAACCATGTTATAGGCTAGGAACGAGGCTCAGTAACTGTGCAATTACAAAACTCAGGCAGTTAGTGGTGAAGCTTGAGCCTTAAGATTGCACAATGCGTAGTTCATGCTAGTTTGAGGAAGAAAACTGCGCAGTCTGGGAGCTTAGGATAATAGGCTGAGAGGATAGGCACTAGATCAACCTATTGCGCAGTTCTCGAGGATAGATGAGCCCATGGGACAACACAATTGCACAGTTCACGAGCTCAGGGTTGAGGCTTGAGCCTTGAGACTACACAATGTGTAGTTTAGGATGTATTGAGGGAGAAAATTGCGCAGTTTCGGGAGCCAAAGAGGCTAGCTGAGGGGATTGACACTGAGTGAATACAATGTGCAGTTCTAGGAGACAAGGGAGGTTGGGTGATTTCAAAATCTTAGGGAATGATCTTGTGGCTTGTGATTGCATAGTGCACAATTAAGGCTAATGTGGTAGAAAGGATTTCACACTTCTAGAGATCAAGGCTGTAGCTTGAGCACTGAAGCTGCGAAATGCACACTTCTAGGTTTGATCACTGAGGTTGCGAAATTCATAGTTTTGGGATTTAGCGCTAAAGTTGTGAAATGCGTAGTTCTCGGCTTGAGAATTGAGATTGCGAAATGCATAGTTTTGGGTTTGAGAACTGAAGTTACGAAATCTGCAGTTATGGGCTTGAGCACTGAGGTTGCGAAATGCACAGTTCTGGTAGTAAGGTTGCAAAATGTAAAGTTCTGGAGGGATAGATGAGGATATGTTGTCGGGATTTTTTTTAAATTTTTCCAAGTGTGGGACTGAAGAGACTGTTGTGAACAATGATATGACTTGACTATGATCACACATTTGAAACACTTTTACGACACAAAAACATAGATAATACGAAGCACGTTAACAACATATTTCCCTCCATGTGACAACTTTGCGACAACTTTACGACAACTGTGACACTAAAGGTAGACTTTGTGACAATCATGATAACACTTGTGAAATAATGCTTAAAGCTTTGGGAATGAGTGTGACTGATGTTTACATTGTTAGAACAACTAATTCACACAAATATAACCCCTTAAAACCACCAGAATAAGCATACATACATTGTGCTTTAGCTAACATGCGAAAAAAACAACAATTGTTGAAGTCTGAATGCATCTTGCGATATATGAAAAAACAATGAAAGTAACACAAGGCAGAGCAAATATTACATGAAAATGCCACTAATTAAAGTGAGAGCAAGAGAAAGTGATAGTTGTAAACATGAAAACAATACTTGTGAAAGCAAAGGTTTGCAGAAGCGACAATTTGCAAAACTCACCGAAATAGAAGTATAAACACAACTAGAATATGAGGAACTGTCGTTGTTAGTGCGCACTGACTATCGACATGGATTGGACATCGTACAAGCACAATCTTGATGGAACGTGCTACTAGGATCCTGTAAATATAATGATCAAGGTATGATTATCTAATTATGTATCCTAGTCGGATGTTGTAAATTATTTTTCATTTTAAGTTGTTTAGCTGTTAAAAAACAAATTGAAAAATAGAAAGAAAAAGAAATAAAAATAAAGGGGAAAAGAGAAATATATATATATATCTATCTATATATATATATATATATATTAAATATATATATCCCTAAATGGCGCGCCAATCAAAATGTCACCTAAGTTTTTTTGTTTATTTAAATCTTCATTAAATTAATGAAAATATTGTTTAGATGGTGAATTAACGACGACAAGATGTTTTGTCGTCTTGCAATAAAGCTTTGGAACTTTTGGACGAATAAGATTGTCCCCGCCAAAATCAATGGCAGGGAATGACATTCGGGCCCCCTGACCTCCCGAAAGTTAATAAGGAGGGGGGGATCCGAAAAGTAGTTTATTTGAAACTACCTTTGACCATGTGGCGCCCCCACGGGCATTTCAAGGGCCTCTCCTCCCTTACCACTTAACATGCCCCTCCTCGCCCCACCACCCCTCCCCCAAAAAAAAATGAAAAACCATCTCCTATTTCTGTTTTCTCCCACTCCCGCTCCACTCAGAGAATGCTAACACATCTGCCACCTCACTGCATCTGTCCATGTCTCCTCACCCCCTTATGTCACATAACTGTTTTCTGAATCTCCCGCCAACAATCATGTAGACGTTGGTCATTAAAACTCCTGCCAACATTTAGATTTATTAATTGTGATGCTCCAAAAACGATAATTTCGCCATTCACCGTTCATCTACTTTCCCTTTTCACTTTGAAAAACCCTGCATTCCATAGCATTTATCCCTTTTCCATTTCATTGTATCAGTGCAGGTTCACGCTCAGAGATCGTTCAATGCACCAGTGCCTTCTGCAATTAACATCCTCTTTCAATACCAATTAAACACATATCGGATAATTTCCTTTGGGCCTCTTTACAATCTGAAATGTCGTCACATAAGGGAAAAGAGAAAATGTTGGTTAAGGGTCCAGTATTACCCTCTATTCCCAATTTAAATGAGATTCCTTTAGGTTACACAGAGTATAAGATAGCGAAAACTTAATGTGAATTTGATTTGTATGAGCTTCATAATTGGGTGAAACAAAAGTATTTATATAATAGTGATGATTTAACCATATGGAGAATCGTTTCTACCTCAATTTACCTTTCCCCAGACTCATATTTTACGAGAGTTCGTTACTTGGTGTCATCTCAGGTACCCCCCAGCTAGAAAGCAGTAATTGCTCAAAACAATGAAATCTTGCTCTCAATTACCCTAGAAGCTGTTTTTCAAGATCGCCACATTAATGCTCAAGCTTCTTTACACCCATTTTCCACTAATGAACTCATGGAAATATACAAAAATCTTACCTTCCCCTAGCGAGCCGACATTTTTGAATGTTTTCTGCCTAAAAATTTCGAATTGCCTAGAACAAATACTCCATACTATGATTCTATTTTACCTAAGATATCAAGACAAGTTATTTCCACGATCACTTGCCTATTAGGTTATCCCACAAACCAATGGGTAGATGAAGTAGTGTTAGGTTTCTTGTTAGTATTTTTAGTTGGTCAAAAGCCATCACTCATTTTCAATTACAGTCAATACTTGTCAAATGTTATTCATGAGAAATTTATGAAATATAAGGTTGAAGGTGCATTCAAACACCAATCAATCTTAGTATATTTGATGCTATTCCACCAAGGAGACAGGTTCAAGTTCTAGTTACAGAAGATGGATGATCAGGGAAGTCAATTATCAGTCATTCAATGGACTTCTTTAGTCAAAAGGAATTCAAAAGATTATTCATTCACAAATTTTGTAGATCAATTTTTACATGCATCCTTGTATCTTCTTAGCAACAATATTATACCAAGGATTTCACTGGAGATCAATAAGGTTTTGCATCTTACATAACAAGCTAAAGTTGGAGACTAGTATCTCTACCAGAACTATACATAGATTCAAATTTATGGGTGTGAGCTTCATTCCTATAGATTACCAGTATTTGTACCGGTAAGGATTTTTGCCTTGGAATACATTAGGAAGATGTTAAACATGGATGACCTACATTTTATATCAAGTAAAAAGAAGGCACAAGTTAAATTGAAGGCAGATGTTGGGCCATATGTTGTAAATACCAGAGCAGTAGTAAATGAAGTGGATGAAATACTAAAGCAAATGAAATTTAAGCTAAGCTTCACATGGTCTTATGATCCATTAGGGATAATTTCAAGACTAAGAGTCGAGCAGAAAGCCATGCCATATGCCCATAGACCTATGCCAGAGATAGAGTAGTATGCCAATCATGAACAATGGATAGTGAACACACTACAGGAGGCTAAAGAGAAAATTGTCAGTAAATCATCTCTACAAACTCCTATTGCAAAGGACAAAGAAATCAAGAGACCAAGAGAAAGTATGTACCCTACAAATTCAGAAGCTCAAGTTGCAGACTTTTGTGTTTTCAAGAGGAGAAATAAAAATCTACAGACCAATACCAAAACTGATACTAAAAGTTTTGCTTAGATAATAACATTCAAGAGGAATCCTTAGAAGAAAAGTTATTACAAGAGCAAACCATAGTGGTTTTGACAGGTATTCGTACTACTTCATTCTCATATGTTGAGAAGACAACTGAGTCACATATGTCTTCTACATCTCAGATTGCAACACAACAGAATATTTTTTTTCTAGATACAGGGAGATCAAGAGAAAGAATGAAGCATTAAAGGCTACAACCTATTCAGAGTTCTAGAAGCAAACTGCTACTACTCAACACAAGTTGTTGTCTGCACTTGACACTGAGAAGGGACAATTCCAATTGGCCTTCTTGGAACCCGTAGTTACAGTCCCCAAAAGTGCAGAAGACTACAAAGCTTCAGTGTTTTCTTTTGATACAAAAATGTCCATGCAATCGATCAAATTGATTTGCATAAACATGTAGGTGAAATGATCTATTCAACACTGACAAGTTCAGCCATGGCTGCCTCAAAATTGCAGGCCTCCTTGAATAATATGCATTCACAGCTGAAGATAGAACAAATGTCATCTTTGGCCAAAGATACTAGAACCAAATATTTGGAATATTTAGTGATTAAGCTAGGATTTAATCCTAGTAACATGAAAGCAACTGAGGAGATAATTAAAAATAAAGAGGTAGATATTCAAGTTTCGAGGAAACAACTCAAGCTTCCAACCACAAAGCACCCTCAAGTCAAAGAAGTAACTAATATGGAGATAGAAAAGGAAAAATTGTTCAAATTTAAAAAATGGAGGCAGACATGGAGGCACTATTAAAAGAGAAGGAACAATTAGCAGTTATAGGTACATCAACACAACAGGAAGTACAACAAACAACAGAAACATCCACTGTAGATTCTTCAGAAAATCTAGTCAAAGCTTTGGGAGAACTATCAATAACAAACAAGGAGAAAGAGAGGTTAATGACAACATTGACAAAGATGGAGGAAAACAAAATCAAAGTTGATAATGCATATCTGGTAGAGGTACAAAGGAATTTCAAATTGACTCAACAAATTGAAAAATATGAGAATCAATCTTTGACAACTCAAATGTTGGCAGAGGCCAAGCAAAGTATATGGCATAACATCAATGCCAATATTACAGAATTGTGGCCATCATTTCAAATTATTTTGAGTAGGAGGATTTAGTACAAAGGGTTGGAAAAACAACCGCTGAGAAAACAAAAGCTGAAATTGAGCACAAACCAGGGGAAGCACACAAAATGATTAAGATGTTGAATTCCAAGACTAGAGATGAGCTAGAAGAAGTCCAGATTCAAGATGGAACAGACCCAATTAATGAAGCGAAGAGAGTTTTGACAAAGAAGAACTTCATGATACACCTGGAGAACAAATGCAAAGAGTTGGAGTTATAGGTGAAAATATTTAACAAAAAATGTATTGCAGGAGAAAGGACTTCCAGCTCTGAAAGCCACTAATGGCAAATTGCTTCCATTAGAGAACTATCAAGACCAATTAAGCAACATAGTTGCAGATACTTCCAAATTCACCAAGGTTAGAGGAACAATAAATGGAGAAGATTTCCTAGAAGGACTAAAAAACAACCTCTACATTTAGCATGAAGTCCACCATCCATTTCTCAATAATCTAACTTTTCAGACATATATAGAAGTAGATGAGAGATTTCGGAGCATGGTAAATTTATCCATTCCTAGTGAAGAGCGGTGGGATAAATTGTTGGATCTCATTAAATAACGGTAAAAATGAATCCTACAAATTAGGGAGGAGGTAAACATAAGCACAAAAATAGCTAAAGTTAGCAACGATTCTCCTCAAAGTGTGAACAGAACCAGAAATAGTCTAGATTTCCTGTTACTTAGTTCTATTTTCAGAATATCTATATTATTTGTAATAATTTTTTTTTGAAGTACGTATTAATTCGAGACAACTCTATAAATATTTTGTAATTTCTTTTAGAAAGGGTTGGATTATGTAAGAAGAAAATATTTTTTTGTGATTGTAAGCAATATATTTTGAAGTAATCAATTCAGTAATACAGAGGCAGTTTAGCTTCAGGATTCTTGTGTCAAGCAAATGGTGATGTTTCTCTCTTTGTAAATTTGTTTTTCTTTCAAGTTTCACATGGATTTTCCTTCCTGATTGTTGCAAGAATATTAAGAGTTGAATTTACTTATGGTACTCTCCTCTTGCTTGTTTAAACAATCTTAAATGTTTTCTTTCTGATATTAAGCATAAAATTAATCTGTGTATGCTCTTCTAATTCTTATTCATCCCATCCACACCACAATATCTCTACGAGATCTAGGAGTTTGCCTACCTCACGCCATTTCATCTCCTCTGTTTATTTTATTTGATTACTGAAGATTTTATGACTCCATGCCCACTGGACTTCTCTTTCATTTTACAACCAAAACTTTAAAAATCCTATCATTGAACTTTCATACCTAGCCTAATATCTAAACACTAAGATGAAAAATCATACAAAGAGAGCCCTTTATGAAGCTGGAAGGGCTAGATCCCAACTTTAAAAGTGGTTTGTGGTTACCTCAACAGTTTCCTCTTCAACCTAGGAAAACTGTTGAGTGCTAACATTCTGGCCACCATACTAGGGATCGTCTTCCCTAGTAACTTTGATTTCAAAAGCTTAAACCTGTTTCCTGTGGGTGACAGTTAGTTAGGAAACCTTTAGGCTGAATTCTTCACTCAGAAGTTGTGTTCATTACCCAACGGTGACAATTTCCTTTGGAAATCTGGCTCCTAAAAAGATTTATACTAGATCACATCTAGGTTCTCATCCTCCTGAAGTTGTGAATGATCCTGAGAATTGATTAAGAAAAGAACCTTCAAGAGACTCAAGTAAGAAATATCCCTCTACTTAGGTCACTCACTCCATGAAATTTTTCCAACACTTGAGGATATTGATTCTGATCTGTCCTTTGAATTTAGTATTTTTAGAACCAAATAAAAAAAATTGTCTGAGAAACAGTCTTTGATGAATCCATTTTGAAACCATATATCTCAGCACAAAAGCCTATTATTTCAGATTATGATAAAGACACTGAACATCAGATTGAAAATATTGAAGATATAGTAACCCAATTGAATCAAGCTGCTAAAAAACCATTCATAGTTCAACAAACTACTATTTCTTCTTCTAATTCATCATTGACTCCCCCATTGGTTTTCCCTTTTTCTACTATCCCCATCACATCGCTCATTCATACTCCTTTTATAGCAACTCAACAAGTTACAATCCCACCTCCTTTACCACCCCTAACATCAATCACAACTAAAATTTCATCTTCCTCTCATATTCCATCATGGCAGCTCGTTATGCCCCTTTGGTTTTGCTACAACTACTAAATTCTATGCCACTGAATTATTCACAACTTATAACACAATGTGATGGAACTTAGCCCACTACATATCAATAACACATTGATAAGATGAATGATTTTGCATACCTAGAAGAGGTTGATGATGATTATGTTCAAATAAGGTTGTTTGCTCAAAGTTTAACTGGTGAAGCAAGAAAATGGTATAGAGGATTAGCAGCAAGTGGTATTGCCAACTTGCAACAATCTCATCAAGTTTTTCTTTCTCTTTAGGAGGTTAAAAATAACCCACTAAAATTATTGCAGAATAAGAAAGTTTAAGAAGAGCTTTAGGAGAGTTAGTTCAAGATTATTCAGATAGATTTAACAACCTTTATAATTCAATTCCAATAGAAATAAAGCCCCCTCCAGGATTGGATTTACTTCGATATCTAGATGGTTTTGATGCTGGCATGGCATATCAGTTGAGAGACAGAAATCCAACCACTTCAAAAGAGATGCAAAATAATGTTGTTAGTGTAGAGGCCAATCTGTTGGCCAAGAAAGCAAAATTGAGGGTTGAAAAAAGAGTGATTATTAAAGAAGAACCTTCTTCATCATCAGATGTGAAACTAGACACTCTAGTTAAAGATATGGAAAGAATGACTTTGACAGATACAGTTGCACCTAAAGAACCAAAAGGGGGACCTCAGATCAGGAATCCAAATTTTAGAAGACAAAAACCCCAGATTAAACAAAGAGAGCCATGAAACCACGTAGATCAACAACAAATTAGACCTCCTTTTCAAGAAAATTATGCTGAGGAAGAAAATGAGACAACATATGATCCATAAGAGAATCAGATCAATCTCTTCGGTGATGGAGAAATTGATATTGTTTTCTTGACCAAAGAGGAACAATATTTTTTCTTATTAGCACAACAAGATGTGAAGCCTACAAAATCAGAGGATTACAAAAAGGGCTATCAAAATTCCATTATGGAAGTGCATAAACAATATAATCTAAGAAGTAAGAAAGCTGCAACAAATCCTCCTAAAAAGATCCAAATTGATACACCTTCTACAAGTCAAGCAAAGGTTGACCATCCAAAGGAAACCCCTCAAAAACATGATACAACTGTAATAGAGGTAGACAAGCCTCAACCTTCTTTTAACATTGAAAATGAGTTGTCAAAGGTTAAAATTTATGTTCCTCTGACTGAATTAATGAAAAATGATGTATATAGAAGTCAAGTTATAAAATCACTAAAGATAGAGGAGGGAACATATATTGTAAACATAAGTGATGATCAACCTAAATTTCTATTTGGACCAGAAGTTGAGGGAAAATCACAAGATGGTAATGTGCCACCATTTTATGTTAGTCTTAACATTCATGATTTCATTTTGCACAATGCCATGCTGGATTTAGGTGCTTCACATAATCTTATGCCCAAAGTGATTATGGAGAAACTCAGATTAGATATAACTAGACCATATAAAGACATTTTCTCTTTTGATTCAAGCAGAGTAAGATGCTTAGGTTTGATCAAGGATTTATGTGTAACCCTTACCCAAATCCAAGTAAAAAGTGTAGTCATGGATATTTTTGTGGCTGATATACCTCCAAAATATGGAATGCTCTTGTTAAGATCTTGGGGAGAAAAGTTGCAGGGCACCTTACAGATGGATATGACATATGCAACTATTCCTGTTTTTGGACAACAAAGGAGGTTATACAGGGAGACTCTGATCAAATATATGGTAGCAAACAAGACAAACCCAATAATTACCCACTTTATTCTCTCCATGAATGCTCTAATTTTATATAATGACATATGTTTAGAGGAATAAGTGTCATATATAGAAAATCAATCCGAGAAAACAGAGGATGTGAAGTTAAAAACTGAAAAAAGAAGATGATAATGATGAAGGCCTTTGGCATATGGATTTTAATGGGGCAGATAACAAGGAAGGAGTAGGGCCTGATGTATGGATCTTAGACACAAACTCAGGTAGATCACATACATATTCCTACAATCTTGCTTTCCAATGCACCAATAATGTGGCTGAATATGAGGCACTTATTTTGGGGTTGCAGTTATTGAAGAGATTGGAAGCCAAAAGAATTTCAATCCATGGAGATTCAAAACTCATCATAAATTAAATCAAAGGTGAGTATTCATCCAAGCATCCTAGATTAAGGGCATACAGAAATGTCATCTTAGATTTTTTGCAGTGTTTTCCAGAGTATAAGTTGTCTTTGATTCCTAGAAATCAAAATGTGTTTGATGATGCATTGGGTACATCAGCAAGTACATGTAAAATTCATTTCCTCCCAAATAAGAAATATAAGATTGAGGTGAAACATAGACCTGCTATCCCGGGTAACATAAGGTACTAGCAAGTGTTGACAATGACAAACAATTAGACAATTTTTTGCAATTAAAGGGGGAGTTTGAAAATTTGCATATTGATATAGAAAGTATTGTTGAAGATGATGGACAAGAAACTATTTTGAATCAAATCAGTGAGAATTCTGATGAACATGAAGTAGAGCTTGAAGTCCTACAGTTAAAGGACAATGTAATACCAAGAGGTTTGGTACCATTTGAAGAATTATTTGATTTTAATGATGTGGCTCAAAATCCCAAAATTCAACATGTGGGAGCCGAAGTGGAGGATTGTAATATAGGGACTAAAGACAATCCAAAGATTGTGAAACTTTCTAAGTCTTTACCTCCTGAAGAGAAAAAAAAATACATTGATTTATTGAGAGAATACTCTGATGTTTGTGTGGGGATATGAAGACTTGAAGGCCTATGATACCAGTATTATTCAACACACGATTCCTATCAATTAGGACCAGAAACCTTTCAAACAAAAGCTAAGGAGAGTGAATCTTGTCCTGCTACCTTTAATTGAAAAAAGGTAAGGAAGCTTTTTGACGCTAAGATTATTGTACCTTTGAGATTTTCTAAAGGGTTATCAAATCTAGTACCGGTGAGGGAAAAAACTGGAGAAATAAGGTTATGTGTGGATTTCCGAAATCTTAATAAAGTTTTTCTCAAAGATAATTACCCGTTACCGAAGATGGATTATATTCTAAAAACGGTGGTTGGTTCTAGTAGAATTTCATTGCTTGATGGTTTTTTAGGTTACAACCAGATTTTAGTGCATCCAGATGACCAAGACAAAACAACCTTCACAACACCATGGGGAACTTGCATGTATGTAAAGATGCCTTTTGGGATTATGAATGTAGAGGCAACTTTTTAGAGAGTAACGGACATAGCTTTTGCAGATGAAAAGGATAGCTTCATTGTGATATGTATGGATGACATGACCATGTTTTCTAAAACAGATGAAGATCATTTGTTTCATTTGAAAATTGTTTTTGAGAAATGTAGAAAATTTGGTATTTCCTTGAAATCCTAAAAAGTATATTTTTGGTCTGAAAGAAGGTAAACTGCTAGGTCATATAATTTCCAAATATGGTATTAGAATTGATCCAAGTAAAATTGACACTATCATGAAAATTGATCCCCCAAGAAACAAAAAGGAAGTACAATCTTTCATTGGTAGAATTAATTTTCTAAGGAGGTTTATCCCAAATTTAGTTAAAATTATAAGAGCTATTACCAACATGTTAAGAAAGGACAATGAAATAAAATGGAATTTAGAAGAAAAAAGGTCATTCAGTGAGGTAAAGTCAAGCTTGACTCATGCTCTTGTTTGATTCATTATTTTTTCTTTTTCTTCATAACATACTATTGCAGCAGTACTAATGTAGAAAAACAAGGAGGGATATGAGAAACCCATAGCCTTTTTCAGTAGGGGGTTAAGACATGCCTCTTTGAAATACAATATTATGTAAAAATAAGTTGTTTCCTTGGTAAAAGCTTTGAAATATTTTAGTGTATATTTTCATTCTCGTATAATTGTGTTTGTTCCCAATGCAATAGTAAAAGACATCCTTACTCAGAATGATCTAGAAGGAAGGAGAGGTAAGTGGATAGTTGTTATTTTAGAATATGATATTGAGATTAAGCCCACAAATCTTATTAAGGGTCATGGATTGGCCAAATTAATGGCTGAGTCAAATTTGCATGCATTGGACATCAATTTTATTGCTGCTCTAGATGGTGAAGAAGAGTCTGTCCAACAGGTATTAGAGAGTTTTGTTACTTCCCCCTGGTACACATACATTGTTTATGTTTTATAACATTTAAAAGTTTCTCCACGTTTGACAAAAACTAAAGCAAGATTCCTAAAATTAAAAGTTGTTAAACTTTTCATTTTGGATCAAGCAATATATTGGAAGGATGTTGGAGGAAGTTTATTGAATTGTTTGTTAGAGGACGGAGTAGATAAGATGATGGAATAGTTTAATGAAGGTGACTGTAGGGGGCATCTTTTATGGAAAACCACAACAAATAAGATCTTAAGATGTGGTTTTTACTAACCTACTTTGTTTGCTGATGTGCACAAAAGGGTTTCTACTTGTCATTAGTGTCAGATTTTTGAAGGAAAAAAGAAACTTTTACCTTTGCCTTTGAAGCCTATTTCAGTAGAAGTACCTTTTCAACAATGGTGTTTGGATTTTATTAGGGATATTCATCCTAGTTATTTAGCCCAACACAAGTGGATTATGACAACCACAAATTACTTTACCAAATGGATATGAGCAGTTCCAACTAGGTAGGCCATAAACTCATCAATTATTCAATTCATGGAAGGTAATATTATTTCTAGGTTTGGTTTTCCTCACAAAATCATCACTGATAATGCTGTTGCTTTTAAATTTAAAAGGATGGTAGATTTATGCAATAAATATCATATAGTTTTTGGACATTCTACTGCCTATTATCCTTAAGGAAATGGATTAGCAGAGTCTTCTAACAAGATCTTGATCAATATAATAAATAAGTTGTTACAAGAAAATAAGAAGTCTTGGCACAAAAATTTGATAAATTCTCTATGGGATGATAGCGTAAGCAATAAGAAATCAATTGGAATGCCACCTTTCTAATTGGTTTATGGAGTTGATGCAGTTTTCCATACCTCCCTTGGAATTCCAGTGTTGAAATTATTGCAAGAATTAGAGGTTGAAACAAATGATGTGCATAGAAGAATAAATCAAATGGTATAATTGCAACAGACTAGAGAAGAAGTCTACAACAACACACAGATAATTCAGGAGAAGATCAAAATAATTCAGGAAAAGAGAGTCAAAGCTAATGATTTTCAACTTGAAGATCTTGTGTTAAAATGGGATGCAAGAAATGAGGAAAAAGGAAAGCCTGGAAAATTTGACAGTTTGTGGAAGGGGCCTTATAAAATTGAAGCTTTTCGTGGGACTAATGCATTTCTATTAAAGGATTTAACAGGGGAATCAATTGTTGGAGGACCTGTCATGGCAGGTTACTCAAACATTACTTTACCTAAATTCAGATGGTTTTAACCAACATCGTTGTGTATACCGTTTTATTGTTCCGAGTATTACAGGTGTGGGTGATTGTCATCAGAAATTGAAGCTCGAAGTGAATGCCCTAAGTTTCAAATGAATTGCTACCATATATAATGAGATTTTAGTTAATCAAGTCAATTTCAATTGTTTGAAGATTAAATAAATTCCCAATGGAGAAGGCTACTAGTCTGTGGTGTTCTTGACACCTTACAGGGAGGATACCATCCCCACTGGAGCCATTGTTAGGGTCCTATAAATACAATGATCAAGGTATGTGTTAAACACACACATGGCAGCAACAACATATTAAGATAAGCAAGAGATTACATCTATTATTTGACAATGATATACATTTATAGTACATTCATGTGACCGTTGGGTTCCACATCCTAAGGTCTCTTGGACTTCCTTAGTCTATTCGGCTTCCACACCAACCCTTAGAGGATTAGGTGTCCAACATTCCCCCCCTTAATTCGAAGGGCTATGTATGAGTCCAAGAAGAGAGCTGCAATACAAAATGTGCAAAAATGCATGGTGGCACTAGGCTGAATGTGCTCTCTGAAATGTTGGTATAAAGGGAGGTGGTTTAAGGATGACCACCAACACTGGAATGCTTAGTGCAGTTCCTAGAACTCTTCCAAGTCTGGCATGAAGCTCAGGTCTTCTACTAGAGGAAGTTCTCCTGATGTTTTGAAGAGGGAAACCTTAAACCATGAAGGGAGGTCTCACCCTGCATAAAAGGGAGAACCTCAACCTGAGAAGGGAGGTCTCAACTTGTGATGGTTCAAGGATGACCAAAAAATCTGGAATGCCTAATGCAATTCCTGGAACTCTTCTGAAACTGGCAAGAAGCTGAAGTCTTCTGCTAGAGGAAGTGTCCCTAATTCTTTGAAGAGGTATCACCGACTGAAGACATGCTTAGGGGCATCTTTGTCTTTGGCTACAACTCTAAATCTGGTATAGCAGGTTGTGGCTCAGGCTCGCTTGATGTGGCTTTGAAGCTTGTAGATGACCATCATTTCTCCTCGTGTTAGATATAAGGCAAGAAGATGAAGAGATCTCAACTGCAAGACTTTTCAATATTCAAGAACAAATCCTGTTCTATGAGCGAAATATCTTCTTGGTTGTTGAAGCCCATTGCCAAGAAGTGATCCATCTAAGATGAATCCTTGTTCTTGCAGGAGGTTTGTTTCTGAAGCATCTATTTGAAGAATGGGTGGTTTTATGATAGTGCTTACATGGATGAAGACCAAAACAATGATCTTTCATATGGCCAACTCGGTCACAATGTTGGCATTTCATAATCTGTTGTGGCTGTTGTGGAAGAGGACCAGAATCTGAAACAACTGAAGATGAACTGTCATGAGTAGTAGGTGAAGATGAACCGTCCTCAAGAAATCTAGCACTTTGAAATTGGATTGGCTTGGAGTAATCTGGAATATGAAAGGACACGTCCTTGTCATATCCAAGACCAGTTCTGTGCTTGTTGTGGACAAGCTCTTCCCAAGGTCTGATGATGGTCTTGGAAAATGTAGATTGGACTTCTGCATCTGCATGTGACTTTGTTGCTTCATTGGGTACTAAATCTAAATGAACTGTAACATTATTTCCTTTCTTTTTATGGGAGTCTGTTTCAATCTTCTGAACAGGTTCAGAATGATGACTCCATTAGTGTAATTCTTCGTACTATAGTTGAGATTCAAGTTGCAAAAAATCAATCTTTTCCTGTGCATTCTGCAGACAATTTTTGATATCGGAGAGATTGTCCTTGTTGATGTTTATCATCCCTTCGTCATTGGACTGTATCAAAGTATTTAATAAATCTAATACATCATAAATTAAAGCCATTTTGACTTATGACAAAAGAGTACTGAAGTAGCTCTACTTTTTGTAAGCTAGAGAAAAATGGAAATTAATAGACCTCCATCGGATTAGTGCCCACTTTCAAATCAGCACAACGTGAACATAATTTGTGAACCAATCAATACATAATTCAAAATTACAAGATTCGCATAAGAATTTATGAAGAAACTAAGTCCCCCATTCAAATCATGCCACCTTATTCAAAAATCTTGAGCGCTTGATACAATTTGTGAAAACACCTCAATGCCCACTATGTTTTGGCATTGAACTCTGGATGCACACAAAGGCCTTCAGAGGAGTAAAGGAAAACATCAATGCAGGATAAGGAAATTTCAATGCTTCGCAGTGATTTTCTTTCGAATTTTAATATGAAGGTTTTCCAGATAATTTCAGTTTTCCTATGTAACTAAATCCCTCGCTCTCTCAACCACCAGTTTCCACGATGGCCTTTATATGCCCTTAGATCACGTCAGTGCATCCTTTATTTGATGACCGACCAAGAATCGTCTGCGTAACTAACCTAAGTGGTATGTCTATTGGATTTACATCGATATCCATTGCAGGAGGTATGGTAGTGGTTGCGTATGGAGGTATGCATTCAGAGGACAGAAGTCACAACAGGATCAGTAGGCCAATTCCATGAAGTTTATGGAATTCATCTTAAATTTTTTGCGTCTAATTAGCTTGAAATTTGTTGGGAAACAACTTCTCTTGCCAAATTACATCTACTATCAATAAGTTGTCCACTCTACAACATTTTTCTGTTGGGAGCAATCTTTTAGAGGGCGAAATACCGTCCGTTCTCTGGTCTCTGACCAACATAACTCATCTTAACCTTTCCCGCAATAGTATCTTGGGTTCTCTGGATCCTAAAATCGATAGACTGAGTAACCTGGTGTATCTAAATTTGGAGCGGAATAACCTCAATGGTTCAATTCCCACTGAGATTTCAAATTGCACCAGGCTTCACGTTCTGAAGTTAGATCACAATTTCATGGATGGAGAGATTCCTCGTTCCATCGGGCGTCTGAAGGATTTGCAGACGATGTTTCTTTCTTTCAATGGATTTTCTGGCAATCTGCCTCTGGAGTTGACGAGTTTAATGAATTTGAAGATAGTGAACTTGGCATTCAATGGATTCTACGGGCCTCTGCCGACTAGTATACAGAATATGAAGTCTCTGTTCCGAGTACGTTGATGCCCAAAGTGAAAATCTCAAGGAATTGTTTTCACTTTGTTCGGGAACAACACATGGAAAGATCCTGTGTAATCTTCTATAGAGAGACTGATATGCTGAGGAGTCTGCACCAGTGAAACATTAAGTGTCAGCGTTTTGACAAGGTAGTAGTCGAGCAGAGAAAACTGTCATGGGAATAATTCTTGGCAAGGAGAGAAATGCCAATGTGGGCCAACTAGATATCCAATGCAGAGAATAACAATGAAAGATAACGCTGATTTGAGTGCACAGTTACCACAGTGAGCGCTGAGTAGTTAGAGAATCAATAAAGGCATTTTTTTTGTGAGGTCAACAGGCAGCCAACAGGAAAATGATCTGACAAATCACTTTTCAAAGAAGAATATAAAGAGAAATGGTTGTTGACCACAATTATGAGTAGCAAAAAGGGTATGGCATCAATTCTATTGATTGGAGGGTATAATTGACACATAGAGAAAGTCCACAAAGCAAATGGCTCAAATTTGGGCAAGGCAGGATTACACCTGCAGCTCTGATACCATGTTAAACACACACATGGAAACAACAAAATATTAAAGATAAGCAGGAGATTACATCTATTATTTGACAATGATATACATTTATAGTACATTCGTGTGACCGTTGGGTTCCACATCCCAAGGTTTCTTGGAATTCCTTAGTCTATTCGGGTTCCACACCAACCCTTAGAGGATTAGTTGTCCAACAGTATGATTATCTAATTACTTATCCCAATGGGATGTTGTAAAATATTTTTCATTTTAAGTTGTTTAGTTTTTAAAAAGAAAAATAGAAAAAAATAGAAAAATAGAAAGAAAAAGAAAAATAGAGAAAATAGAAAAATAGAAAGAAAAAGAAATAAAAATAAAGGGGAAAAGAGAAAAATATATATTAAAAAAAATCCCCAAAGGGCGCGCCAATCAAAATTCTGCCCAAGTTGTTTTATTTATTTAAATCTTGATTAATTAACGAAAATATGGTTTAGATGGTGAATTAACATCAACGGGATGTTTTGTTGTCTTGCAATAAAACTTTGGCTCTTTTGGATGAATGAGATCATCCTTTGCCAAAATAAATGGGAGGGAATGATTTTCGGACCCCCCCGACATCCCGAAGGTTAATAAGGAGGGAGGGGGTCTGAAAAGTAGTTTGTTTGAAATTACATTTGACTACGTGGCGGCCCCATAGAAATTTTGGGGGCCTCTCCTCCCTTACCACTTACCGCCCCCCTTAAAACCGTCTCCTGTTTCTATTCGCCCTCGCCCCTGCTGGCTCCCGCTACACTCATAGCATGCCAACACATCTGCCACCCTACTGAGTCCATCCACGGAACCTCACCCCCTTATGTCACATGACCATTGGCTGAATCTCCTGCTAATAGTCATGTAAACGTTGGTCATTAAAACTCTCGCCAGCGTTTAAATTTAGTAATTGCGACGCTCCAAAAATGGTAATTTCGACATTCATCTTCTTTCCCTTTTCACTTTAAAAAACCCTGCACTACCCAACATAAATCCCTTTTCCATTTCATTGTATCATTGTAGGTTCACACTCAGAGATCATTTAATGCACCAGTGCCTTCTGCAATCACCATCCTCTTTAAGTGCCAATTAAGCACAGATCGGGTAATTTCCTTTGGGCCTCTCTACAACCTGAAATGTCTTCACATAAGGGAAAAGCGAAAATCGTGGTCGAGATTCCAGTCTTACCCTATGTTCCCAATTTAAATGAGATGTATTTAGTTAACACACAGTATAAGATAGTGCAAACTCAATGTGAATTTGATTTGTATGAGATTCATAATTCGACGAAACATAAGTATTTAGATAATAGTGATGAGTTAAACACTTGGGAATCATTTCTACCTCAATTTACCTTTCCTCGGACTCATATTTTTCTAGAGTTCGCTACTTGGTGTCATCTTGGGTACCTCCCTAGCTAGAAAGCAGTACTTGCTCAAAACGATGAAATCTTGTTCTTAATTACCCCATAAGCTATTTGTCAAGCCCTCTAGATTAGTTCTCAAACTTCTTTACACCCATTTTCCACTAATGCACTGATGGAAATATACAAAAATCTTACCTTCCCCCAGCAAGCCCATATTTTTCACTGTTTTCAACCTAAAAATTTTGAATTGCCTAGAACAACTTCCCCATACTCTGCTTCTATTTTCCCTGAGATGTCAAGACAAGTTATTTCCATGGTCACTTTCGTATTAGGTTATCCCACAAACCAATGGGTAGATGAAGTAGTGTTAGGTTTCTTTTCAATATTTTCAATTGGTCAGAAGCCATCACTCATTTTCAATTACAGTCAATACTTGTCAGATGTTATTCATGAGAAATTTCTGAAATTTAAGGCTGAAGGTGCATTCAAACACCAATTAGTCTTAGTATATTTGATGCTATTCTATCAAGCAGATAGGTTCAAGTTCCAGTTACAGAAGATGGATGATCAGGGAAGTCCACTATTAGTCATTCACTGGACTTCTTTAGTCAGAAGGAATTTAGAAGATTATTCATTCACCAATTTTGTAGATCAATTTTTACATACATCCTTGTGTCTTCTTAGCAACGATGTTATACCAAGGATTTCACCATAGATGAAGAAGGTTTTTCATCTTACAGAACAAGCTAAAGTTGGAGACTGGTATCTCTACCAGAACTATACAAAGATTCGAATCTATGGGTGTGAGCTTCCTCCCTATAAATTACTAGTATTTGTACCAGTAAGGATTTTTGCCTTGGAATACATTAGATAGATGTTAAACATGGATGACCTACATTTTGTATCAAGTAAAAAGAAGGCACATGTTGAGTCTTATATTGTAAATACCAGAGCAACAGTAAATGAATTGGATGAAATATTAAAGCAAATGAAATTTAAGTTAAGCTTCACATGTTCTTATGATCCATTAGGGATAATTTCAAGACTAAGAGTTGAGAAAAAGACCACACCATATGCAGATACACCTAGGCGAGAGATAGAGAAATATGCCAATCAGGAACGATGGACAGAGAACACACTACAAGAGGCTGAAGAGAGAATTGTCCGTAAATCATCTCTACAAACTCCTATTCCAAAGGACAAAGAAATCAAGAGACCAAGGGAAAGTATGTCCCCTACAGATTCATATATCAAGCTATAGACTTTCATGTTTTCGATAGGAGAAAGAAAGATCTACATACCAATACCAAAACTGATACTAAAAATGATGCTCAAATAATAAACATTCAAGAGTAATCCTTAGAAGAAAAGGGCTCACAGGAGAAAATCACAGTGGTTTTGACAGGTATTCCTACTACTTCATTCCCATACGTTGAGGAGACAACTGAGGCACCTATATCTTCTACATCTCAGATTGCAACACAACATACTATTTTTGCTAGAATCAGGGAGATCAAGAGAAAGAATGAAGCATTATAGGCTACATCATATTCAGAGTTCTAGAAGAAAACTGCTACTACTCAACACATGTTGTTGTCTTCACTTGACAATGAGAAGGGACAGTTCCAATTGGCCTTCTTGGAACCTGCAGTTCCAGTCCCCAAAAGTGCAGAAGACTAACAAGCTTAATTGTTTTCTTTTGATACCAAAAAGGTCCATGCAATCGATCAAATTGATTTGCATAAACATGCAAGTGAAATGATCTATTCAACACTGAAAAGTTCAGCCATGGCTGCCTCAAAACTGCAGGCCTCCTTGAATAATATGCATTCACAACTAAAGATAGAACGAATGTGATCTTCGACCAAAGATACTAGAACCAAATATTTGGAAGATTTAGTGATTAAGATAGGATATGATCCTAGTAACACCAAAGCAGCTGAGGAGATAACTAAAAATAAAGATGCAAACATTCAAGCTCCAAGGAAACAACTCAAGCTTCAAACCACAGAGCACCCTAAGGCCAAAGAAGTAACTAATCTGGAGATAGAAAAGGAAAAGTTGTTCAAATTAATAGTTGAACAGAACGTTCAGATTTAAAAAATGGAGGCAGAAATGGAGGCAATGTTAAAATAGAAGGAACAATTAGCAGCTATAGTGACATCAACACATTAGGAAGTAACACAAACAACACAAACATCCATTGCAGATTCTTTAGAAAATCTAGTCAAAGCTTTGGGAGAACTATCAATAACAAACAAGGAGAAATATAGATTAATGACAACATTGAAAAAGATGGAGGAAAACAAAATCAAAGCTGATAATGCATATCTGGCAGAGGTACAGAGGAATTTCAAATTGACTCAACAAATCGAAAAATATGAGAATCAATATTTGAAAAATCAAATGTTGGCAGAGGCAAAGCAAAGTATATGGCACAACATCAATGTCAATATTACATAATTGTGGCCATCATTTCAAATTATGTTTAAGCAGGAGGAGTGAGAACAAAGGGTAAAAAAAATAGTTGAGCAAACAAAATCTAAAATTGAGCACAGACCAAGGGAAGCACACATAATTATTAAGATGTTTAATTCCAAGACTAGAAATGAGCTAGAAGAATTCCAGATTCAAGACAGAACATGCACGATTATGGAGGTGAAGATATTTTTGACAAAGAAGAACCTCATGATACAGCTGGAGAATAAATGCAAAGTTTTGGAGTTACAGGTGAAAAGATTTAACAAAAAATTTAATGTATTTCAGGAGGAAGGACTTCTAGCTTTGATAGCCTCTAAGGGCAAATTGATTCCATTAGAGAACTATCAAGACCAGTTATGCAATGAAGCTACATATATTTCCAAATTCACCAAGGTCAGAGGAATAGGAACTGGATAACCTTCCATATAAGGTCTACAACATGACCTCTACATTCAACATGAAGTCCATCATTTATTTCTCAATATGGCAACTTTTCGAACATATATAGAAGTAGATGAGAGATTTTGGAGCATGGTAAATTTATCCCTTCTTAGTGAAGAGCGGTGGGATAAATTGTTGGAGCTCATTGAATAAGGGTAAACAGTAATCCTGCAAATTAGGGAGCAAGCAAACAAAAGAAGCACAAAAGTTACAATCAACTATGATTCTCCTCAAAGTGTGAACAAAACATCATAAATACTCCAGATTTCTTGTTACTTAGTTCTATTTTTGAAATATCTACATTATTTCAGTAGATATTATTTTGTAATAAATTTTATTTTGAAGTTCAAATTAATTCAAGACAAACTCTATAAATATTTTGTAAATTTTTTTAGAAAGGGTTGGATTATGTAGGAAGAAAATAATTTTTTTGTGATTGTAACCGGTATATTTTGAAGTAATCAATTCAGTGATACAAAGGAAATTTGGTTTCAGGATTCTTGTGTCAAGAAAATGGTGATGTTTCCCTCTTTGTAGATTTGTTTTTCTTTCAAGTTTCACATGGATTTTCCTTCCCGATTGTTGTAAGAATATAAAGAGTTGAATTTACTTATGGTACTCTGCTCTAGCTTGTTTAAACCGTCTTAAATGTTTTCTTTCTGATATTAAGTATAGAATTCATCTTTGTATGCTCTATATTCAATTGATCATAATTCTTATTCATCCCATCCACACCACAACAGCTCTATGAGATCTAGGAGTTGTCGAGCTACAAAAAGGGTCTCTTTCACCTCTAATTACCTCACATTAGTTGTCAATCTAGGAACGTTTTGTTATTTCAAAGAGTGTCTCAGTCTGAGGCTATCATTTTCCAGAGTAATGCTAGTAGTACAGTGTTCAGAAATACACGAGTAAATGGATGCTTGTTTACAACAAACTACTTCAAAAGATTAAACTACACATTCGAAAAACTAAGCAATTTATCAGTCAAGGGTTTAGTAGCAGTAATTCATCCCTTTGTAAACTGATGGAACTACGGTAAATCAGAGAACAGATCGTGGATCTGGGAGCCAGGAAGTAAATGTCAGTGCTCACTACAGCCCTGGATCGTTCTTCACACCAAAATAACAAAGGACAGGAAATGGAACGGCAGATAAGAAATGGAATAGCGAAATAAGAAATAGAACAACAAATCTGAAATGGAACAACAAATCTGAAATGGAACAACAAATCTGAAATAGAACCACAAACAGGAAATTGTAACAGCAACTAAGTCTAGCAAGCAGTAACACCTTAATCTACAAGATCAAATACACAAATCGTGACCTACAGGAATCAAGTGGCAATCCTTCACTCTTAAGGACGAATTGAACAACACACCAAAATAGAACAGCACTGATTAATGATGAATTATAGAACAACACTTCAAAACCATATATGCACACGACACACCTTAATAGTAACCTGATCGTGGTAAACTAGTTATCACTCTCAGTTATAAAAGATTGCAACTGTGTTTCAGAATGGAACAACAATGTATATAGATCCAACAATCGCAAAGAACATAATCGCTAAGATGAATTCCGGAATATCAATGAATAAGTGCATAGCACAGAGGCTTTGTAATTGAACAGCAAAAATATTCTGTAAAGACTGACAGTATTATATCAACACTTAGAAGAACAGTGATATGTTGCCGAGTCAATGCAATAGTTCTGTCTCAGTAAAGTAAACATAACAGAGCATGTGATGTAAACCAACAAAGCACATCAAATTACCAAATAACGCTGATAAGCAAACCACACATAAACCAAACGTAATAGTACATGAGCAAGTGTCCTCCAGGGCCGGGCGCTTAGCCTCCAGTGGTACACCGCTTGAAGTTATTCCAGACTCAGGGATGAAATAACAACCGAGTTTGTATTAATGCATAAAATGGAATTATAGTAGATCAGTTCTCAACGAGACTCGATGATCAAAGTTTCAATCTTCAGAGAAACTACATAACACATAAGGATTCGACCCCCTCGAGCTAACAATGCTGCCCCTTTTATAATGATGAAGGCGGAGATGTCTAGGTGCAAAAATAGTTAAAGAAGTGATCCCTCAGGATCAAAGGATCCTGAGGGATTCGCTGAACCGTTAGTTCTCAGTTATCTCTTTTCCTTCTTGCGCCGAGCCGACATCTCCACTTCCTTTCCAGGGCTGATTTGCTTTGATCTGTTTTGCCTTGTTTGCATACGGTTCCTTGTCAAAGGGACAACGATTAACCCGGTCTTGTTCTTTCCTTCAGCACGAAAGTCTTTTGTTTTCCCTTATTTCTGCATAAGAAAATGAAAATTGTCAATGTTTCTGCTTTGCACATTAATCTCACAGGTTTTATTACAATTCCTTATCATTTTCCTAGTTCATGATGCAAAAGGTTTGTAAGTTCTAATGAAAAGATGCTGAAATAATTACCAAAAACATACCTTCTTTAGTACTCTACACACCCCCCTGCTTACCCTTTTTCATGCCCTCATGAAAACATTGTAGTTGACATGTAAGGCAGTGAGAGAGTAGGCTGGAGATGGAATCTCATGTGGAGGTCTACAACCATGATGCATAACTAGGTGTTCAAAGAAATGGCCTGTTTGACCCTCAGGCATCTCATACAGGGCTTGATACCCAGGTGCAGGGTGCCAAATAATTGGACTCCGGAACCTATATCCTAACCAGGATGGCCCTGCCCTCAAAATGACTTCGCCATAGAGGTGCAAGCAGTTGGCGGCTAACTTAAAATTTTCATACTTAAATGGCTCCCTGAGTTGGATATTTGGATTAGAGATCTGATATCGAAATTTAGCCGCATCAATGGCAAGGTCTTTAATAGTGAAAAAGTATTCTATTCCTTGCTGATTGATTGTTGTGTGAATGGGTCCTAATGCTTCAATTACACTTGGAGTCTTCATGAGGTTCCTATGTTCTCTCCACAACTGTACTAGATTCCTAGGCTCAACTCTTACCCACAAATCTAATCTATTTTCTTGCCTTTGGAAAGCATTATAGGCTTTAAGCCATTTAATTTGATTAACCCCAAATGAAATAAATGCCTGCAATTGGATATCGCCAACAAAAGGCCCAGGGTTCAACTCGGTCTCCTGGTCTAATACAAGGTTATGTAAATAAAACTCACACAGTAGTCTTTGAACTTTTACCCCGTAGTGCTTACAGCAGTTTATGAAATCATCGAGGGTATTAATTTGTATGGGAGCACCTGCTTTAACAACCTTTATTTTCAATTGCAAATATCATTCCATTAAAAACAAGGCATAATTCTTAGCAGGGGCTCTACATGCTAGGACGTCATTGTACAAAGAAAATAAGGTATCCATCTTCTTGATAACTATATCTAACCTACGAGTTACCTTCACGACTTTTTCTTCTTTCCTTCGCCACCCTTCAAAGGCCTGGCTTTCGGATAGACTGACATTCCTAAGCTGTTGCTGTAGCTCTTCATACCTTTTCCGAGGGACCGTTTGCTCTATGAGCTTTTCTGTTGCTTGCTGAGCTTGCGTCAAACCCTCCCGTAGGGTTTTCGTTCTTGGATCTCTTTCCCATGTAGCGGTGGAGACCGGGAGTTTTACCTGAATTTTCCTATTGCGTTGTCTTGCGTTCATGACCCTTATCACTCCCGAGGGTGGTGCCTCTGTCTGAATTTCCTTATTGCAGGTCAATATATCATCCATTTCTATCTTAACGTGGATATCAGTCAAATGTTGTTCCTTTTTAATTTGAACAACAGTCTGCTTCTCAACAACACTTGGAACAGCATCCCGTTTTTCGACAGGGTTTTGAACAGCAGGGTGGACTCTGGTCCTCTGATCCTTTGTCTTGAGGGGTTTTGCTGGATCGATTGCATGTTTCCTCCCCGAAGTCCTTTTTACCCTTTTCCTTGCTTTCAAAATCCTGATTTGCTGTCGAAGCTGAACTATTACATTCAGTAGTCGCTGTTGTTCTTTTCGTAATTTCTTAATTTCCTCAATTTCCTTAGAAGGAACAGTAGACTGTTCACTGCGGCCTAGACTATGATCAATTCCCTGATTTTGTTTCTGGGGTGCTTCTTTGTTGCTCTGCTATGGCTGCTCCGGGGCAAGAACCCTAGCTGGTTCTGTTATTTCTTGGGTGACTTCCTTTTCTGCCGCCCTGCCGCCGGAGTTTCTTCTGGTGTCATCTGGCTAGGAACGGATTTTTCCTATTCTACATCTCCTGTCATGTTTTCATCATGAACAAGCTAACTCTCCTCTTCTACTTCCTCTGCATGTGATTCTTCAGGTGCATTTCCCTCCTGAGCAGAGTGTTCTTTTGGTTCTTCTTCAGCATGGAGGTCTGATGGGCTGGAAGATTGGCCATATTCACCCATATTGGCCAAAACTTTGGCCAATTCATCTTCTCTCAATGGATCCTGCACTGGGCTGCCTTCCTGCTATTCCGTTTCCTCCTCCTGCTCAGATTGCTCGGTTTCTTCCTCATTTTCTCCTTCCTCGTTTTCCTGCATTACTTTCTCATTGTCTTCTCCTTCTAATCATGGGGGTTGCTCATCCCCTGTATCTTCTATCTCTACCGGTTGGCTGGTATTTCCTTGGGGCTTCTCCAGCCTCCCTCGTAGCCGTGCTAGTCGGACCGATTTCCTTCATTTTTCTGGACGCTCAGGTGTACTGGTGGCATGTTTATGTTTCGGGGATGGTGTGGTCAATCTTCCATCTATCATGGCAATTAGCTCTTCCCAGCTGCTCTGCTGCTGGGTAAGGCTATGGCTGACTATTAACCATATCAACCCATGATGACTAACAACTGATTCTACATGCTGTGCCTTTTTCATGCTCTGTGCAACATCATGCAGTAACGAATTCAAGAATGCAGGTAAATTTACAGAGCATTTTTGTTTTAACACAACTAAAAGTTTAAGGTGTCATGGTCTTATCACGTCTTTTCTTCCTTCACAGGTGATGTAGCTTTGAATGGTCCTTGCCAATTCCACCCACGGTTCTCCTAATGTTGCTGGCAGAACCCCCTTTCCTCTAATTGTCAGGCTCTGGCCTTCCTCCTGGAAGGTTTCTATAATCTTCTGCAATCTCTCCTTCTTTAGCGTCCATACAGGCCCAATGGCTGGCAGTCCCGAGACCTCTGCGATTATGTCATCGGTGACTACTATGTGTGTCCCCCTCACTGTGGAGTGATCCTCTTGCAAGTTCTGCAAGAATTCAATTGCTATAGTCTCGTTGGATTCCTGTAAGTGATTGAGATAAGTTAGCCACCCAGCTCTTGCAAGGATTTCCCGTGCAGCATGAGAGACTGTTAACACCAACGGTTCTCTCCGAATCGATCTCCCTCCCATGTTTATGGTTTTGCTGTGAAATCTCAAAATTTTGACAATGGAACGACAGCTATTCATGCTGTTAAAAACACAGAGAGGTTGACAGACACGAGAATTGCTCAAAATCTAATGTTGCAGAATATACAATGGAAATGGCTTATGAACAGAAAGTCATGCAAAAAATAAAAAATAGTATACCGTTGAGCCGTGCTATTCCCAAGTACGCAGTTTCCCGAATAGCGGTTTGACACGTCATCCAGGGAATGATGAGGTTAACCTCCCCCCCCGCAATGTGATAGGCCGTCCTGGCCGTCAAATAAAGGAGCGACGTGCCGGTATGTTCTGAAGCAGAGTCATAAAGGAACAGTGTATGGCAATATGCCATGTTTACAAAGGTAGTAGATTACTGAAATCGAGGTGTCAAGTTGGATCGCTTAATACGTAAGAGACTGCTGTGATATGATGCGAGGCTGGGAGGATAGGACGTCTTCCGTACATACCGAGTCTCATGCAGTCATTGTCAACTGCTCTGTCATGATTGGTGATAATAGATTTACATGCGTTGTATGGTTCGGAAAATAATATGCATTCGTCTTATGTGATTGATTACTAAGGTATAAGAAACAGAAGGGTGCTAATAACTACCTATTGGTGTAAATAATGTGACTTAAATACCATTAATAGTGCTCTTCTGCCGACAGGTGTCCATAACCTTGGCAGAGTTGTTTATTTCACCCATGGAATGGAACCATGATTCTTTGTATACGCTTAGGAAGTGTTGTGTGATGTCAAAATGTAGGCCATTATGTTGGCTTGGTAACCAGTTAGTCATAATGCCATTCATGAGGAAGGAGCGAAAGGTGGGTAGGTCGGCTTGTGATGAGACCTCCTGTTCCAAGGGTTCTTTATTTGATATACCTTTTGGACCATATCCCTGGTGTGGTGGCCATAGTGGGAACGCCACTTCACTTTCTTACTCATGATCATGGTAGGCTGGCTCTTGGTGAGACCCCCAATCTTGCATTTGACAACTTTATATAAACAAGTCAGTTTGCTCTTTTTTTCCTCTTCTTTTTTATTTTTCATAAAGTACTATCCCATTTATACACAAAGGGTGGTTCAACACTCCTTAAGAGTAGGAATGGTGGAAGAAGTCTTAACATCTCAATAGGAAGATATAAACCCTTTGCTCTTATTCCTGAATAATAATCAAAGAGGATTTAAAAGGAACCAACATGATAAAGATAACCAATCAGAGCAGAGTTAGTGAAGCAATGACAACAAACGATAATGGGTAAGTGTGTCCTTCCCTCTGTCCTTTTACTAATTCAGAGCAATTTCTTATAAAAATAATGATTTTATAATTAACCTGATTTCAGTATGTTGTGATTTTGTATCCATTGCATAAGTGCATAGCTGTATTCCAAAAGACTTGAAAGAATAGGAACAGTAAGCATGCTTAATTTAAAATAGCAAGGGGAACAAGCATAAGTAAAAGGAATACGAGGATGTTGCTGCTTCAAAGAGGAAGAGCAAAAGGATACAAGTGGTGTTCCTTTTAGAAAAAGGAACAACAAAGATCAGAAACGCTATTCCTTTGGAAAAGGAACAACAAAACACACAAATGCCGTTCCTTTGGAAAAGGAATAGAAAAAATCGAAACCGCTGTTCCTTTGGAAAAGGAACAACAAAACACACAAATGTCGTTCCTTTGGAAAAGGAACAACAAAAATTGAAACCGTTGTTCCTTTGGAAAAGGAACAACAAAACACACAAATGTCGTTCATTTGGAAAAGGAACAACAAAAATCGAAAATGTTGTTCCTTTGGAAAAGGAACAGCAAGACACCTAAGTGTCGTTCCTTTGGAAAAGGAACAACAAAAAGCAAAAGTGCTGTTCCTTTGGAAAAGGAACAACAAAAAGCAAAAGTGTTGTTCCTTTGGAAAAGGAACAACAGAAAGCAAAAGTGTTGTTCCTTTGGAAAAGGAACAATAGAAAGCAAAAAATAAAGAAAAAGAAAAAAATTAAAGCAGAATAACGGCTGATCCAACAGGTGCTGTTCTTTTGAAAAAGGAACAACAGAATGAAAAATGCTGTCCCTTTGAGAAAAGGAACAACAAAAATAATAACATTGCTGCTGCTTCGAAAAGTAACGGAAAAGCATTTGATTAAAAAATATGTACAAAAAACAAAAGAAATTATGTACAAACTGTGGAAAGAGATAAATTACTTAATGAATCACAGGTGAGGAAGACTTCTCTCCTCTCCCAAAATTTCCATATCAGAGTCTTGGCATAGCTGCTGGCAGAAGGACTCCCCAGTGAGTGGTTTGTGATAAAGGCGAACTCGGTGGCCATTTGCCTTGAAGGCATATCCAGAACCATCAATAGTGATTAGAGTAAGAGTACCATTTTCATGTACCTTCTGGATTTCGTATGGTCCCAACCAGTGAGTCTGGAGTTTCCCGGGAAAGTCCTGAAACTTGGAATCATACAAAAGTGCCCAGTCTCCTGCGTGGAAGACTTTATTTTTAATGAGAGCATCATGCCATTTAGCTCGCTATTGTTGGATAAGTGCAGTATTCTGGAGTGTAGAGAGCCTGATTTCATCGAACTCATTGATATGCTGCAATCGATTAATCTGTGCCTCAGTTAAATCTAAGCCAACTTCCTGTGCTGTTCACAGTGTTTGGATTTAGAATTCTATGGGAAAAATGGGTTGCTTGCCAAACACTAATTGATAAGGTGAGTAACTAGTGGTACTTCTCCATGTTGTTCTATAAGCCCACAGTGCTTCTGGTAGTCTGGAAACCCAATCACGTTTATGTGACGCGATTGTTTTTGTTAGGATTGTTTCTATTATTTTATTGCTGCTTTCTACCTGACCATTTGCCTGTGGGTGGTATGGAGTAGTGATTTTATGCTGGACATGATAGTTTTTAAGTGTTGCAACTATTTTGTTCCCAACAAACTGTGGTCCACCGTCTGTAATTATATCTCTTGGAAGGCCATAACACACAAATATATGGAACAAGAACTGTATGACATACTCTTCTGTAGCTCTCGGCAACGCCTCTGCCTCAACCCATTTGGTGATATATTCTGTTGCCACCAAAATATATGTTTTTTGGTTTGAGGGTGGGTTAATTGGTCCGACGAAATCAAGGGCCCATCGTTCGAATGGTTCAATGACTAACTATGGGTTCAAGGGAATCTCATCGAACTGACCAGGGCGTCCTGCTCTCTAGCAACTGTCACAAGCTTGGACGAATTTCTTTGCATCTTTGAAAATTGTAGGCCAATAATAACCTGTTTGCAGGACCTTATGTCTAGTTCTGCGATCGGTGAAATGTCCGCCACATGGTCCATCATGGCAGGCTTTTAAAATGTCGAATATTTCATCCTCTCGAATGCATCTTCTGATATGCATGTCTGCCCTTGTGTGGAACAGGTAGCCTCCAACCCACGAGAATCAAGCACTCTTCTGAACAATCTGTTTCCGCTCATTAGGGGTTAGATGTTTTGATAGTTTACCTACTGCTAGGTAATTGGAAACATCAGCATACCAGGGTGTTTGAATAGCAACAATAAACAGATGCTCGTCCAGAAATTGATCTTCAACTGTTGCTGCATCGATTGGCTTTGGCATTCTTGAGAGAAAATCGACTACAGGATTTTCTTTTCCAGGTCGATCCTTGATTGTAATATCAAATTCCTGCAATAAAATCAGCCATCTAGTTATTCTGCCATTTGTGATAGGCTTGTTTGCTAAATATTTGATGGCAGAATGATCTGTATACAAGATAACAGGGTATCAAGTAATGTAATGTCTAAACTTATTGACAGCATGTATTACAGTTAAGAATTCTTTCTCAGTAACAGTGTAATTTAATTCAGTAGGGGATAAATTTTTTCTAATATAATAAATTGCGTATGGTTTTTTATCCTCTTCCTGCCCAAGGACCGCTCCAATGGCTGTATCTGAGGCATCAGATGATATCTGAAATGGCAAATCCCAATTTGGTCCTCGAAGGACTGGGGTTGTGGACACAAGCTTCTTTAGATCCTGGAAAGCACTTTCAGATTTTTCTGTCCAAGAGAAAATCAATGTTACCAGTCAGTGCATACAGAGGTGCAGCAATATGCGAAAAATGTTCTATAAACCTCCTATAATAACCAGAAATCCAAGAAAACTTCGTACCTCCATTTGAGTGGTAGGAGTAGGAATAAGCAAAATTATTTGGATTTTGGCTGGGTCTACCTGAATTCTAGCTGCTGAAATATAGTGTCCGAGAATAAGTCCTTCAGTCATCATCATATAGCATTTTTCATGGCTTAAACAAATCCTGGTGCAATGCAGCGTTGTAGGACTTTTTCCAGTGTATCCAATGCTAGATCGAAATTGTCTCCATATGGTGTAAAGTCATCCATGTATACTTCAAGTCCTTCATTTATTAAGTTTACAAAAATGCTGAGGATAGCCCTTTGGAATGTGGCAGGAGCATTGCATAAGCCAAAAGGTAGAACTCTGTAGGCAAATGTTCCCTAAGGACAAGTAAAAGTGGTTTTGTCTTGGTCTTCAGGGGCAATCTGGATCTAATTGTATCCAATGAAGCCATCCAGGAAAGAAAAGAATTTCTTTCCTGCCAAAGTGTCTAATACTTGGTTGATGATTGGGAGAGGGAAGTGGTCTTTTTGTGTTGCTTTATTTAGTTATCTGTAGTCCACACGAATTCTCCATTTCCCATTCTTTTTGGTATCACCACAAGCGGAGAGACCCATTTACTATCGGAGATAGGATAGATGAAGTTGACATCTAAAAGTTTTTGAAGTTCAACTTTTACCACATCTTTTAGATGAGGATTAAGTCTCCTCTGAGGCTGGCGAACACGTCTTACATCTTTTTCTATATAAATGTGGTGGGTACATAATTGAGGGTCAATTCCTTTCATATCAGGATAGTCCCATGCAAATGCTTCTTTATATTTCCTCAACAGATGGATGAGCTTCATTTCTTGTTCGGAGGTGAGGTTGGCATTAATGTTTAAGGTTTTTCCCAATTCGATTTCCACAATTTTACTATTTTCAACAGAGGTAACAGGTATCGTTTGATCATGAGTATCTTTAAGAGGATCTTCTTCTAATTCGTTATCGAATGCTGCCTCTATCATGTGACACTGTGTGCAGGATCTGGATTCAATTTGACTAATAAATTTATTAATGGCATCATCCTCTGTCTGATATTTAAAATCAAGTGCCTCTTGTATAGTTAATGGAGATCTAATGTTATCAGTAAGGTATGATACAGGGTTCTTATTAGTTTTGATCATTGTGACACTTGGCTGTGTTGGAGGATATAAGGCTAAGTTCTTGATATTCGCTCCCCTCGTTATGGTCATATTGCCTTGTCGGCAGCCAATATAGGCATTGGCAGTTGCAAGCCAAGGTCTACCTAAAATCAATGGGTGTCCATCAAGTCGGATTTTGGGATTTATTACCAGAAAATCAGTCGGATATTCCCAGGAGTTAACAGATACCATGACATCATGTAGCGTGCCCTCTGGCCTAACCACAGATCGGTCAGCTAGCTCTAACAAGGTAGAGGTGGGTTCTACATATGTAATGCCTAGCTTTTGGCAAGTAGTAGTTGTTAAGATGTTGATTGCAGCTCCTAGATCAACTAAGGCATTAGGGAAGGTTTGACCATAAATTTGTACGGTGACTATTGGATTTCCCGGGTCTTCGTATTTAATGGGCATTTCTTTTCCTGATAATAAGTCAGATAGAGTGCCAACTACTTGGACTCTTGGATTATTTGCTGCATTCCTCCTTGGTTTCTTTGCACACAATTCTTTGTTAGTCTTTGCATATATCAAAATGTCTTGAATGGCTTGGAGGAATGGAATTTTTATGTACAAATTTTGTAATTCTCCCAGAATGTCAAAATCAGGATATTGTGTAGGTCGAGGTATGATTAATCGTTCTGGGAACGGGGGAGAGGATGTGGTTGTTTGGTTATGAGTTTGTTGTTTGTTCACATCCTCTTCTTGTGACAGATGTTCTCTGGCTAACTGATTTTCAACATGGGTTGTCTTTTCTCCCTCAGTTTCAATAATACGCCCAGATCTTAACTGAAGATCATTATAGTCCCTCAGATTAGCTCCTATCTCTGATGTTTCTATTATTTGGACAGATTGGACTGGTCTATTATTTGGATTGGGGTTGGGTTGGGCTGGGAGTTGCGGTCTCAGATTAGATTGGGGATTTTGTTGTAACGCTGGTAGTGTAGGTTGAGGGAGCGACATGGTTCCTACTGGCTGATGCATCAGTTTTTGCCATTTTGTCTGCTAGGTTGAACTTTGTGAAGTAGGTGGAGTCCATTGTGGTGGGTATGCGTTACTTTGCCAATATGGTGGAGTATAGGGAAAATTCGGCCAACCAGATGGGTTTGCCTAATTCAACCACGGGGTTGATGAAGGAAATGACTGAGGTGACCAGTTTGGGGGCGGGGGTTGGGATTGACTTTGCCACATATTATATTGTTGAGCATTATACTGCGGAGACTGAAAAGAAAAGGTCGGGTCTGAAAACATACCGGATTGTCGCGGCTGCCACTGACGGCGCTGGTTGAGCAAATATACTGATTCTGGTTCTTCTTCTGCTTCCTTATATACTACTTTTAATCCGGGAAGTGAGGGACAACTTTTTGTAAGGTGATCTTTTGTGCAGATGGCGCATGTTCGGACTGCATCTAGTGGACACTCCTTATGGCTATGTTTCTTCCTACATCGGGGACAGAAGATTGCCAAATTCTGTTCTACCTCCATTTGCTTCTGCTTGGCCTGCATAACATCAAGTTGTGTAGTTAGCGTCCCTAATATATCAGTTTTAAATTTTTCCAATAGATTTCCAATTTCTGCACGTGTTACTCCTATCAAAATTTTATTATCTCTTACAAACCGATCATGTTCTGTCGGTTTCAATCTTGTGTTGCCTCTTGAACACCTGATACATAAGTCAATAATGTCAGCAAAATTTTCCTGATAAATATCTCCTTTTCCCATAATATTTAATGTTTCAATCCATTGTTCCTTCATGCCCCTAATTAATGCTGTTTTTAACACGTTATCAGGTAAAGGGAGTGATGCATAAGGAGATCTTTGAAGATTATACTGAAAATGTTCCATATACTCCTCTAATGTTTCATTTGGTCTAGCTACCATCTGGAATATTTCATCCTTCAGTTCTCTAGACCTACAATAGTCCTGATATTTCTTTAGAAAAGATTCTTTCATTTGATCCCAGTTATTTATAACCCCGCCACCTAATCCCATAAACCATCTTAAGGCAGCCCCTTTTAATGTAGAGGGAAATAATTTTAGTTTCTGGGGGTCGGTGGTGTAATCATATCCCCTACACAGCACATCGAACTCAAATAGAAATGCATCCGGATCTTCTGATGTAAGACCGTGGAATGTAGGGATATGTTGAAGAGGGATTGCTTTCATGGGCGCATTTGCTGCAGTATCCACTATGGGGTATTGCAATGTAGAGGTTTGGGTGTTTGGCTGGTTTTGAGCCATTTGGTCGAATATATGCCAATAACCTTCTGGGATATCTAGGAGGGTATTCCTAGGTTGAGAAGGAATGGCTTTAACGGGAATGGTTTTAATAACACTACCTCTATCTGGGATAATGAGAGGGCCTAATGTCTGAGGAGATTGAGTTTCTTCAACAATGAATTTTGTAGCACTTCCCTTGTCCGGGCTGTTTAGTGGCTGAGTTGTCCCAAGAGGAGACCTTGGTTCGTCAGTTTCCCCTGTTTCTCCTCCTCCTTCACAAATATTGCTGAAATTCCCTTCTTGCAATAGTTATGGAGTAGAATTTTCAATTTCTTGAAATTCCTGCTCTTCAGTTTGACTATGCACCTCAGCAAAGGCTACAGATGGTGATCCTGTGGCCTGAAGGGAACTAGTAGGCTGTCTAGAAATAACTTTTCTGGGTCCTACTGAAGGCTGAGATTCTGCTTTCTTGAAGATTTCATCTATGAAGGTTGATCGGCCAAGGGTCATTGACCCCTTAGCTTTTTCTGGCTTGGGTAGAGGTTTGGAATTCTTTTCTGGCTTTTTCTGCTTAGTCATTCACACAAATCAACTGCTAGATTCTACCCAAACAAAACAACAACAAATCTATAGGAAAGCGGGTTGGGAGTAGGGCTATTACATGCTCCACATGTAGGTTCTTACCTTCCGTTTTTAAAACCCAATTCTTCCCTAACAGATTATTACACTACTCTGAAAAAAACAAATGGCTACACTCTTTCCCTGGCAACGGCGCAAAAATGTCGAGCTATAAAAAGGGTCTCTTTCATCTCTAATTACCTCACATTAGTTGTCAATCCAGGAACATTTTGTTATTTCAAAGAGTGTCTCAGTCTGAGGCTATCATTTTCCAGAGTAATGCTAGTAGTACAGTGTTCGGAAATACAAGAGTAAACGGATGCTTGTTTACAACAAACTACTTCAAAAGATTAAACTACACATTCGGAAAACTAAGCAATTTATTAGTCAAGGGTTCAGTAGCAGTAACTCATCCCTTTGTAAACTGATGGAACTATGGTAAATCAGAGAACAGATTGTGAATCTGGGAGCTAGGCAGTAAATGTCAGTGCTCACTACAGCCCTGGATCGTTCTTCACACCAAAATAACAAAGGACAGGAAATGGAACGACAGATAAAAAATGGAACAACAAAATAAGAAATAGAAAAAAAAATCTAAAATGGAACAACAAATTTGAAATAGAACCACAAACAGAAAATTGTAACAACAACTAAGTCTAGCAAGCAGTAACACCTTAATCTACAATATCAAATACATGAATCGTGACCTACAGGAATCAAGTGGAAATCCTTCACTCTTAAGGATGAATTGAACAACACACCAAAATAGAACAACACTGATTAATGATGAATTATAGAATAGCACTTCAAAACCATATATGCACACGACACACCTTAATAGTAACCTGATCGTGGTAAACCAATTATCACTCTTAGTTATAAAAGATTGTGACTGTGTTTCAGAATGGAATAACAATGTCTATAGATCCAACAATCGCAAAGAACATAATCGCTAAGATGAATTCCGGAATATCAATGAATAAGTGCACAACACAGAGGCTCTGTAATTGAACAACAACAATACTCTGTAAATACTGATAGTATTATATCAACACTTAGAAGAACAGTGATACGTTGCAGAGTCAAAGCAATAGTTTTGTCTCAGTAAAGTAAACATAATAGAGCATGTGATGTAAACTAACAAAGCAAATCAGATTACCAAATAATGCTGATAAGCAAACCGCATAAACCAAACGTAATAGTACAGGAGCAAGTGTCCTCCAGGGCCGGACCCTTAACCTCCAGGGGTACACCGCTTGAAGTTATTCTAGACTCAGGGATGAAATAACAACCGGGTTTGTATTAATGCATAAAATGGAATTATAGTAGATCAGTTCTCAACGAGACTCGATGATCAAAGTTTCAATCTTCAGAGAAACTACATAAAACATAAGGACTCGACCCCCTCGAGCTAACAGTGCTACCCCTTTTATAATGATGAAGGCGGAGATGTCTAGGTGCAAAAATAGTTAAAGCAGCGATCCCTCAGGATCAAAGGATCCTGAGGGATTCGCCGAACCGTTAGTTCTCAGTTATCTCTTTTCCTTCTTGCGCCGAGCCGACATCTCCACTTCCTTTCCAGGGCTGATTCGCTTTGATCTGTTTTTCCTTGTTTGCATACGGTTCCCCGTCAAAGGGACAGCGGTTAACTCGGCCTTGTTCTTTCCTTCAGCACGACAGTCTTTTGTTTTCCCTTCTTTTTACATAAGAAAATGACAATTGTCAGTGTTTCCACTTTGGACATTAATCTCACATGTTTTATTACTATTCCTTATCATTTTCCTAGTTCATGATGCAAAAGGTTTGTAAGTTCTAATGAAAAGATGCTGAAATAATTACCAAAAACATACCTTCTTTAGTACTCCACAGTAGTTTACTTACCTCGCCCCGTTTCATCTCCTCTATTTATTTTAATTGATTACTGGAGATTTTATGACTCCATTCCCAATGGACTTTTCTTCATTTTACAACCAAAACTTTAAAAATCCTATCATTGACCTTTAATACCTAGCCTAAGATCTAAACACTAAGATTAAAAATCATATAGAGGGAGCCCTATCTGAAGCTAGAAGGGCTAGATCTCAGCTTTAAAAGTGGTTTGTGGTTACCTCTGCAGTTTCCTCTTCAACCTAAGAAAATTATAGAGTGCTAACACGTGCTATGCTTGTTCAAGATTTCGAAAAATAATGCGCTCATGAACTTGTTGCAGACTGAGCATGTATGAGCAAGTGACTTAGACACTTCCATTCCAAAAGGGAGATTAAAAGCGTCAACTGACCAAGAAGTGACTATGGAATGCCTGATTGCAAGATCCATAGTAGGCTCCAAAATTTGAGTGTATACAAAATTTTGGATGGTATTTATTGAAGCAACAACACAATGTAACAATGATAATAAAATCAAGTAACAACACACATTCAACAACATGCATACCAAATCCAATGAAATATTTCATTTTCATTAGTATGTCTTAACATCAACATACACCACAAACAATGAAAGAATAGTCTTACAAACATTGAATACATATGCATGAAAGTGCGTCGATTCTAAGAGCTTCATTTATTAAGTGAAAGTACCAAGATACATAATTAAAATGCTACCACATTAGCCCAATAGTGGAACATTAAGTCATTACTTGTTCCTCCAAAGAAATATTTTCTCTCCTATGCCAAGCTAGAGAACCCAAGGTGAAAAGTCCCAAGTCCCTTTGCTTCAACTATGAGGGTGCACTTGTTGGATAATTGGCATTGGCTAGTGGAAACAAGTGTGTTGGCATTGATGTCAACAATCATGTTGGGAGATGTGTTGGGCAGTTGGCATTGTTTGATAGTTGGCAAGAGTGTTGGCATTGATGTCAACCAGACTAGCATGGATGCTTGTGGTATCAAATGTTTTCTTTGATGTCCACTAGCCTAGTTGTGATGGTAACCAGGCTAGCATTGATGTGCTTAATGTTGTTGAGCTCAGTGAGAGTCCCATGGTTGCTACAGTATCTTATAGAGAGTCATCATAGTAGAAAGCTTATTAAAGAAGCCATAAAAACATGACCATGATGGTTGGGAGTCGCATAATTGGAGGAGATTCTGTCTCAATAGATTTGCTAAGATGCTCCTGGAAATGACATAGTTGGATAGTTCTCAGAAAGAGTTTTCCAATGATATGTGGAAGTTTTGATATGGCCTCCTATATCAAGAGTTATTACTAGTCAAAGGTGAGGTCCCCCAAAGTCAATATGGTAGAGAAAAAGTGGTTAGAGGACCTCTTGGAGCGTGTTAGTTTGATTTTTTTCCAAAAGCAGCAGTGAAAAAGTTATTGGAGCAACGAAAAATGAAGACCGGGTTGACTTGGTTTGAAGACGGAGCAATGGAGAGGCTTCCCATTGGCCATAGGCGGAGCCCACATTAAAGCCTGGGTCGACGAGGGAAGCCCGATGGATATACCTCGATGGTATAGTTATGGCACACAAGTATTAGCGTTAAGATGAATTGAGTTGGATGACGAGGAGCACCAACAAAGGAGTAGGAGAGTTTGATTGGCTCAAGTGGAGCCCACCAAGTGGAGTTACCCCGATAGGTGCACCTCGACAGATTGTAAAGGGAACACAAAGTGAAAGCACCGGGTGGTCGATGTTGGGACACCGTAGCAGAGCACTGACCAATAAGGATTTGAGCGAGCAAACCCCACATTACACATTAGCCCGCTAGGGTGAGATTGAAAGATTGTTTGGGGAGCATAAGCTTAAGCATTGGGAGATAAGTGCTAGGACACATGGCGACATTTCGACAAGCCTTAATATGGAAATCCTGTCAGGCCTCGAGGTTTCAGAAGGTGGTTTCCCATACCACCAAATGCGTAGATCAGTGATAGAGAACCACTTCAAGACCATTCCTCTTAATGCCACAAATCGCAATGGAGTGGTGTCAAAGTTGGTTTCTTAAGCCCGATGGTTTTTTATTAACAAAGGAAATTACTCGCCAAACCAAGGTCTCAGGGACCCTTTCTCTCTCCTCTGACACGACACATGGTAGCATTTGATTGGCTCTCAGGAGATGATGATGGCAAATGATGTCATGATGACAAGCTGTATGGAGGACACATGGCAGACATATTTGGCCTTTTTTGGTGGCCTAATGAGACAAATCAAGGTGACTTGTGTCACCACTTAGGAGGTGCCATGTGGGGTTGATGATATAAGCATGACATCATCCTAAAAAGGCTACCCTGGAGGGATTATAAAGGTGCACAGGTGGAGTCGTCGGGCAAAAAGCGTCGGGTAGACGTGGTCATGTCAGAGCACAGACCAATGGAAAATGCACTAAGAGGACCCCATGGGATAGCTAAGCCCACTAAGAAGATCCCAGAAGTTTGTTAATGGTGCACAAAGTGAATGCAGTAGGTAGTAAGTGTCGAGACATGTCGGTCAGATAGGTCATCTAGGTGGGGCCTTTGATTGGCTAGTGGAAGGGACAAATAAGCCCGCAAAGAGGAGCCTGAAGGATTTTAAAGAGGCACAAATATAAAATTGTAGGGCTTGGGAGCCCCAACCTTAGCACCAAGCCTTGGTCATTTTGTGTAGAAATGAGAACAATGGTGTGAAGCCATTAACAAAGGGATTTGGCCCGCGAAGGGATTAAGAAGGGGCTTAGAGCTTATAGTCTTAGCCAACAATCACAGGAAATGGTCCTATGGTGGAAAAGGGGCTAAGCACGAGTAAAAGGGGATATAATATAAAAGGGATGCAAAGTTATATTTGGAAGCGCCTTGGCTCAAGCTTGGAACTTGTGCCATATTTGGGGGACCTCTACAAGTTGGTTAGCAAGCTTGAATGGGTCAGCAGATGTGAATTGGAAATGGAAGTTAATGATTGATACAAGGAAACAAGGACCATGACATGAAAGATTTATTAATGGCCCTGGTTCCAAACAAATTTTCCATCCCTAAGTGTCCCTCACACAAGGAGGAATTAAATGGAAATCATAAGTGTAATGGAGAGCCATGTTGTGTGTGTAGGAAAAGTTTAATAGAAGAGCTCCTTGAGTATGCAGGTTGCTTGAGATTTAATTTTCAGTATGGGAGATCGATTAGGTGCCCATTCCTTGAATTAATTCAGCTACATTGGCCAACAAATTTGATGCAACAATAGGATGAGATTGATCAGAAAGACCTATCCTATAAAGTATGGGAAGCCATGTTAAGAGTACGAACTTGGGTAGTATGGAAGACAACAGAGATAAAATCGACCAATGTGCAACAGTGGGACAAAAATCAGGGTTGCTATTAAGCAACTGTGGGAAGTAACATAGTTGTGTGAGAAGTGTGGAGAGATCAGTGTGTGAGCGATGCTGAGAAGAAGCCAAGTGTGCCTCTGCTACAAAGAAGAGGCTGAGAGTGATTATGCAGAGGAAATATGCTCAGAGTGTGTCAAGGTTGCTGTGAGAGACCGAGAGAGCTTGTGGAATAGAAGGGGCTGAGTGTTGAGTGTCTGTTGTTGAGTAGAATAGTGGGATGTTGCAGAGTGAGCAGAGGACAAAATGTTGCATGGACCAAAAGGTTGTTGAGGAGAGCAAAGCTAAAAATAGGTATAGAAGGTGCCAATTACAGAGAGCAGTAAGTTTTCTTTTGAGTGTGGGTTGGAGCTTGCATACAGGGAGTTAGTGCTTCCATCTTAGTAGGTGTCTGAAGAAAGCTTGGGGGTTGGTGCCTCATACAAGTTGGTGCTTACTTAAATCTGAGGATCTGCACATTGGTGCTTGCAACAAATATGTGAATTTGGTACTTCACATGATGCTTCTAGTAAGCTGATCAGATGTCTACAAAAGAAGGGAGACGATGCTTCTTATTAGTGGGTGCTAGCAAACAATCAAGGGGAGTTGGTGCTTCCTGTGAGTGGTGGCTCACAAACAGATTGATGTAATAGAGTAGGTGCTCATGTTTTTACATCAATAAAAAAACAATCTTTGGTGGTTTTTCTCCCGGAAGGATTTCCACGTTAAACATATGTGTCCAATGTGTATGTTTCTCATGGTGTTATCACCAAAAAATTGATCATCTAGCCTAATTTACTAGATGGATCGAAGTACACCATGTAAAGCCAATTTTACCATAGTAAAATTGCTTTCATTGTGAGAATTTACTTAATAAACCACCTTTGTTAAGTAATTCATAGTTAAACCCATGAAGAATTATTAAATAAATAATTATTTATTTGATTTTCTTCTAGGAATAATTAATTAAAGCATTGTTCAATTATTATTTTTTGTCATATTTGACCCAATCATGAAAAATAAACAGATAAATCATTAATTATCTTATTTTTCTCTAAGAATAATTAATTATTATTCTTTGTTAAATTTGACTAAATCCCTTAGGAATAATTAAATAAATCCTTAACTAATTCCTTGAGATAATAAATAAATCATTTATATATTTATTATTTCTAAATAAAAGTTAAAATAATTTTTCCCTCCTAAACAAATATAATAAAATATCTAGGTAGTTATTCCAAGAACAGGATCAATAATATTTTATTGTTGCTCATTATTCGAGGATAACTCAATATTTTGTTATAAATATAAGCGTTTTCCATTCATTATTCACTTTTGATTATTTTAATTGTTGCACTCATTGTTGTAACTTTGATTATTTTCATTGTCACACACCATAGTTTTGTTGGGTTTACACATATGTGCTTGAGAGAGATGAAGAAGATGATGATCGTATTACCAGTTGTCATATTAATTTCACACGATTTGAGAACCATCTAAACCGGACAAACTTTGATGAAGAGCGCCAAAAGGAATCATTTTTCGCAGGTATGGATCTTCAGAATTTTTCATCTAACTTTTTCTATTCTATGCAGTTTTCTTTCCTCTTTGAAGGAATGATGGTTGAAGATGTCGAAGAAGATGACCCTATTCCAGATTGGTTCATGGAATGGTGGAGAATTTATGGTTTATCAGCCCTGCTTACAAAACCATATTCTCTCACTATGCTTAAGATTCCTGGTTTCAGCTCTCCAAATACTCTTGTAACAGGAATACTCTATAAATCAGTAAGGAATCTTGTAGAGATTGAAGATATCTCTTTCTTACATGGGATGAGAAGATGTGGTCATGTCCGATGGTTTGTAATGAATAAGTACAAAGTCAGAGCAATCTCCTCCAGCACCAGTTACGGAGATTTTCATGATCAAGTTGATCCGGTCAGAAATCCTTTTCTCAATATCAATTTCATAGAGCCTCCAAACATTCACAGCTCACAAACATGGGAAACCGAGAAAGAGGTTTGGGTCCAGTACTTCTCCAACTATTTGATTGAGAGATGGAACTATCAGCATTATACGTACCCTCAAATTGATTACTACACTATATAATGTGTCGTCTTTCCAACCGACTTTGGTGTTGGACAGGCTTTCGTGGGTTCACCTATCTTTGAACCTTCACTGTGTAAAGCTTTAGAGTACAGAAGTGAGATTTGCATATCTCCACTTTTAATCTTTCCTAGCTTTCATGGGTTCGCTCGATCTCTAATATCCACTGTGTAAATCTTTAGTACAATAATTAAGTTCACATGTTGTGATTTTAATTTTGTCTTTTCTAGATTCGGTCCCCACATGCCAGATGGCTTTCCGAAAGGAAAAGGGACGAGATAACATGGGACAGTCCTCCCATGCCCGAATCTAGCCTTCTGCGATATGATCAGATTTGATCAGCATCTTACTTTTGAGTCATCAGAATGTACATAATTTGTGACGGATGCTTGTCCCCCTTGGAGTTTTCTATAAATATGACTAGAAACACAAGGTAAGGCTCATTCGGAGTGTGTTCGAGAGTTGAGAGTCTAGAGTCTTGGTAATTGAGTTTCTCTCTTGCTCTGCATCTGCGGACATCCTGTCTGAACTGCTTGCATCATGAGAAGAACTCCAGTCGTTAGGTGATTTGAGAAGCCTGCGCATTAGTGCTTGACACTAGTGTGAACCTAAAGTGGCCGAATCATAGTTGTTCTATAAGTCTGTAAGTCTGGTGGTATTCGAGACTCAGTCTGCATGCATGCAGGTAGCCTACGAATTTCTTAAGCTTTTGGCTAATATATATTCGTTAAAAGCTGTTGCAGTCAATCTGAGGAAGAAACTTAGACTTGCAAGTGTCCACTCCTGTAATCTTCTGTTTCATATTTAATAAGAGAGAATTTTTCGCATACCCATGTGATGTGTTGATCCTGTAAAATGGTATCAAAGCCAGGTTATTGTCTGAGTGGATTTTGTTAGTGCTATATTGTTTGAAGTGGATCGTGAATTTTCCTGAGGTCGTGAATAGCGTTTGTAGCCCGTTGTTGCCGTGGTGGCGTTTGGAGGGTGTTGAAGACGTTCGACTGAGAATTCAAGTTGAGGAAGCCGCAATTTAGCCTGCAAAAGGAAGCCGCAATCTCTTCCTGCTACTATTCTGCAAAATCTTATCTGGGTATTTATCTTTCTTTAATCTGAAGAAAATGGACTCTGCAAGTTCTTCTAAATCAATGGGATGATTTGGTTCCAAGTATTTTGATGCTTTGCAAAATGAACAAGAACTAAGATCTGGTCTAGATGATTTATGTCATTCTGAAGAATCCTCTGGAAATGAAGCATGTATAAATAAAGAAGAAGATAATCCTTTTGTTGATTGGAAACTTCCCTCAGTTTCACCTTCTGATGTATACAGAGGTCTTACTCCTTTTAATTTTAGAGCACTTAGTCAGATAAAAATAAAAGAAAAATCTGTCAAGACGGAATTAAGCTTGAATGTCATGATGACGATTCCGCTACTTGAACAAAAACATATCAGAGCTGCTCTAAAGTCAGGATACCAGTATGCCCATCTTGGGATGGTGAGGATAGGACTGAATGCCTTGCATAGAAAAGGTCAGAATGCCTTTGTCTTTTCAGCCCTGTTTGATAATCGATGGACAACTTTTACACAAGCTATGATAGGAGGAATCGAGACTAGTCTTTCTGATGGTCCGATTCAATACGATGTCTATCCTGATTTCTCTGTTGCTCTTGATGACCCACACATTCTAAAATGTCTAACCTTAGGTGTACAGACAAAAGGTTATGAAAAATTTCATGCAAAAGCCAAAAATTTGACCATTTTTTATATTACCTGCGTTCGTTTCTATAATACCACTATTCCTGCAGTTTTACATTCTCCTGATAAAGATTCTGGCAGAGTAACCCTTGTACAATATGACTCTTCTTACAATCCAGTCGCTCCTTTATATGTTTCCCGTAAAGATCTGTGTCCTCCAGATGATTGGGTTACCAATTGGGGAAAACCTACACGAAAAACTGTTGTTGCTGCCCAGTCTATTATCACAGAAACAGATGGGAAAGTTATCACCAGATTCCCCAGAGTAAACACAGCTCAGCGTGGTGGACCATCTATCACTACAGTCCCCACAACGGTCTTCATCAATCAATTACATCCTGCTCAAACCGCAACTCCACTGCAGTTTGTAATAGATCAAGCAGTGTATGAGTCAATCAAAAGACTATTCTCACAGCCAGGCCCTTCTCAGCCTTTCAGCTCAGTCTGTGACCATCCACACTGCTCAAAAACATTTTGCCAATTCTCATATGATCCTCCTACTCCTCATGGAGAATCATCAAGTAACCACCGTGTAAATATGATCAAATTCGTACTGCCTTCTGATGAAGATCCTTCGGAACAAAGTTACAGAAAAGTGTCCTTCTTTAATGTTCAAGAAGATCTTCTTGTAAGTTCTGTCAACCCTTCATCTTCTAGAGCTTTGGGTTTTGTAAATAAGTCTGCTATCCCAACCTACCGAAGAAGTCCTATTGATAAAATTCCCAGTTCAGTAGAAATTCCCTCAGATGAAGAAATAATTGCCTTTTTAAATATCTTCAAGGGAATTGGACCATATAATCCAGATGATGTATGGAAGAAAAAGATGTTTAATTGGGATATTTACACTCATGAGAAGGAACATCTTTATATTCAAGAAGTGCTCCTTCTAGATAAGAAAGACAGAAAGGCTTTCAACCAGCAAAACAATGAGAAATGGAAAGAATATATGAAAGCCCAAGACCTTTGGATATCATTCTATGAATGGTATTATCCCTCTGCAAGTCAAGTAGAGGAATCCCTAATGAAACGGTGCAGGAATGAAGCCAAACAAAAAAGAATCAAAGAACCTGAACAATATGTAGAAAATAAGTGTTATCAGGAAAACTAGTGTCTATACAGAGCTGCTAGTCCCACTAAGGCTGGTAGCTACCTTAGAAACAAACACACTAAAAACTACTTTCATTTTCCTATATGAGAAGTAGATAAGAGAAATAAGGAGACCAACCTCTGTCTTGCGCTTGGTTTCTTGCTCGATTCCTCTCTCTTCTGGTAGATCTTTGCCACTCGCTTCCTTGTTTACCCAGCTTTAAGGAGTACCTGTAGAATCAAAGTACCATAACACTATCCAAGAACATAGATCTATTATCATAAACAATATAGGATCAGATGTACATTGACCACACAAATGCATAAATCATCAATTATACAAGAATGTGGAGGAAAACTTGAATAACTTTATTGATAATCAAGAAAGAGCAAAGAGGATTACAACCAATTATTCTGACCCAACATCATCCTCTCAGCAAGAAATCCCTTCTTCACCTCATGAAAAGCTTAGATCACCCAACACTATGATATTGCACCAAGAAACCAACAACACTTCCTTACAAGATACAAAATTCCAGCCTCCGGATCTCTGGGATGAGGGATCCATATATAGATGTCTGCAAGGGAGGTGAGTCATATTTTGAGATTTATTAGTGTCTTCTCTCTGATAGTTCTTGATTCCACTTGGAGATTGATGATCTCTTACTCATCCCTGGTCGAATTCAGAGAGGCAAGTGTCACAAGAGAGATTTCTGGAAGATTCCATGCTCCTCCACCTTGCGAATTGACCCTGCCATTTGTCCCTTCTCGCCCATCGCACCCCATAGAAGGGTTTTTTGACATGCATCGCACCTACTGTGTGTATTTAGGTGGGATGCAACACACTTTGCCTATGGAGCAGGTGAAATGGTCTAGTTTTGACCAGTTCTGAGTAGTTTTTCATGGAGAACTTCTGGGAGATGCTGTAATCAGTTGACCTTGTTCTTTTAGGGGTTGGAACAACACCTTTAGGGACTTAGGAGCCCTTGGTTTATGGACATTTATGCTTGGGGTTGCAGTGCCCAAAAATGTCTATAACAGTTGCCCCCTAAAGCATGAGGTCGTTAATCTTTTGATGTCGGGTGAAATGCTTTATCATGAGGATCCGAAGTTTTTTCGAGCTGGAAGGCGACCTGTAATAAGATACAATACAATACATTATCTTCATATTATTTTCATGATCTAGCTGAGGCGGGCATTCCCATTCTCAACTTTATAAATTCATTTTCATGTACATAGGACAGACAATCGTCTTAGTGTAGACTGATGATTCTGGTAGAGCCATCATCCCTTAGATTAGATGATTATCTGTGCAGCAATGATGTACATTTGATGTCTTTATTTTCCTGAATATATATCGCAGCCCAAATGGATGAAAATAGATCCGGGGTCTTCAATCTCGTTCGATCTTCACTCAAAAGTACAAGTCGATCCATGAGAGATGTTCTGGAGTCGAACATGGAAAGACATCGCCTGATTACCAGCCATTGATGTAAGCTGTTAACAGGCACGAGAGGAATCACCAATAATAATAATGATCCTTAAGGTACTGCAGTACAATTCACGTGGTGTGAATAAGGGACTTGGCATTGAACACCAGGAAAAATCTTTCGGTCGAAGGCCATTGATGTAAACTTGTCGCCGGAAATGAGAAACTTGCCATTGAGGCATGCAAGCTTTAAAGTACTGAAAGGGTTGTTCCTAGATCGACTTCTTGGATAATGAGCTGATGTCAACAAGAAGCGATCTGTCATAGGAGGGCCTTAGTGAATCCCACATCAATGACACGGAACGGAGCAAATGATTTTAATGGAGGTGAAAACGATCTGGTGATATACGGTTCAGGGTGGCGGTCATGAAAGAATGGAGCGAAAATGTATTATAGTGGGTGAGACACAGGTGAATTCTCTGGGCGACTTCTCTTGAACATATCGGCGACACTGACATGATGGATTGGTAGCATTAACCCCAAATGTGTATGGTGTGATGGAAACATGGTGATGTGACCAGTGAATGGAACAACCCAACCCGACTCGGATGTAGAGTGAAAGTGTCATGTTCAAGAGCGACTTGCTACCAACAAAGTTTCTTCAAGTTTTCTTCCCAATTTTTCCCCAGTCATTGCTGACCAGTACCTCTTTATTTTTGTCAAGCTTGAGGAGGATAACATATGCTTGTTCTATAATTTTCCCTTCGGGCAAACCCATCGCTATGTTTTAACGAGCCTAGCGATAGTGAAACTCGTTCTTGTCTGTTATGGACAAGTTTGTCGCTATTAGGTTTTAACGAGTTTAACGACAAAGATAACTCGGTCCTTTTCAATTTTAGAGAGTATGAAAAGGGACGTAAAGGAAACTCCAAAAATCATTTTTCGTCATCTAATCCCTTAAGTCCGAAAAAGTATAAAATAATATGAAAGGGATGAATTTTCGGTAATTTTAACGAGCCGAACAAAACAAGCGCTCGATCTTTTTGTGTAATAATCCATCAGGTCCAAAAAGATTAAAATCTAAAGGAGGGATAGCACTTCCGGTCACTTTAACGAGCTGGAGAGGCCAATGGCTCGACAATCTTTTCATATTTTACGAGTCAGTTGAAAAGAGCTTAAAGGAGACTCGTTTTTTGAGGAACGAGTGATAGATTCGAGTAGCAGCTGATTCCAGGTAAGGTTTGGAATTTTCTAATCATGGTAGTGTCACAAGGATGGCTAACAAGATCACTCTTCACAGCTGTTCCTCAAAAGGGGTAAACAATCAAGTGGAGGTGAATGATCGGCCAATACAGAGTGGAGGTGATGATGAGAACACGACCAAGGCTTCAAAGGCTGAAGTAATACATTCACGATGGTTATTTACCGGAAATTGGTTCATGTTTTATTTTAAAATGAGCATAAAAGCTGGGGGAAACACTTTCTCATTGCTTATGTTTATTTTTTAACGAGCTTGAAGTCCGCGTTAAAACTGCTTTATATAACGGTCATTTCTTGACTTTACCATTAATGACTTTGTTCCTTCAAAGGTTGCGCTGCATGCTCAATTGCTTCATCAAACTAGTTAGAAATGAACAATACATGTTTGGAAAATGAGTTAAGACACTAATATTTTACTTGAATTACGTAAAAAGTAATTTAAAAGTGCTTTTACCCCTCATTTTACCATTTCATTTGAACTTTGGTCTGTTGGAGCCTTGGAGGTGCTTTCCCCCTTGATTTTCACCAGCTGATTCCGGGAGATTCTGTGGACAATTTTTGGCGCTGTCTGGACCAGGTAGGAGCTAAACCTGAGCTCTTTCATTTCATCCTTTCCATTTTGCATTTTGAGCCTGATTTCTGGTTTTTCTGAGCCTCTGGGGTTTGAAAAACTCGCTCTGGCTCCATCGCACCCTTTCTATATCGAAAGGTGTGTTGCATGTTGGCCTACCCACTGGACAGTTGGCATGCAACGCACCCAGAACACTGCTGGGGGTGCGATGGGCACAAGGAGGGAAATTTGTGCATAGTTTTCAATGGAAATTTTTGCCTGTTTCTCACCAAATCAGGATCTAACTCTTCTCTTGTTTGTTTTCAGAGATTTATTGGAGCAAAATGCCTATTACATGGTGAGAACATGAGCATGAAGAAGAGGACATGCTTTCTTTACATGATCCGGTTACGGTAAATGCACTGCGGAACTGTGGCCTGCTCAAGTTTTTCCGCATCTCTAGCATGAGGCAACAAATCAACTTGTTGCAATATTTTCTCGATGCTTGGGACCCTACCAGCCAGGTGTTCCAGATTAGGGGCAAATCCATCCCTTTGACTGTCGTGGACATCTATTTTTTAACCGGCTTATCGAGGCGGGGTGCCCCTATCTCCTTATCAAGTTCAGCCCGTGGGGGTGAATTTGTGAGAGATTACATTTGCAGGTATTGCAGAGAGGGATCTCAGCCGAGTAAAGACGGCAAGATCATCATCTAAGATGTCACTGACAGGTCCTTGAGGATCATTCTATTCACCTTTGGTAGGATGGATGGTGGTGCGGCTCTTCACGTGGCCAACCGGTCTTATATGCAGTATGCCTTAGAATGTCTCGAACCGAAGGTGTTCAACTGGTGTGATGCAGTACTCTTTATGATGAAAGAACAGTTGACCAAGGTGAAAAACGGAAGATTGAAGAACTTTGGATATGGTTCTATTTTGACCGCCTTTGCCTTGGAAAATATCCTGCTAATGCAGCCGCAGTATATTTCACTTGGTTTACCTCCACCGACTAAACCACGGATGCAGAGATGGGTCGACCATATGTCCAGACATGCTGGTCAGTCTCAGATTTCCTTTTCTGATACCTTCTTCAGGTGGTTCGATCATCAGGAGATGGTTTTTTCTGAGTATCCATATGCTGGTATGGACTTCCGGGGTGACCCGGATTTGGTACTGCCGGCTGGCGAGCAGTGGGGTGCCATTGGTAAATTCTTTGACCATATTTCTGTTTATCGTTTCTCTTTATAATGTCCTTGTGCTTTATTCTATCAAGACTAATCAGAACTCATGTGCTCATGCAGATGTTGGTCCCGTTCGGCCAGTAGTACGCCTGAGAGTGCCAGCTGCCGCTCCAGCAGGAGAGGCTGTGGGAAGGGCTATCCTTCGCGACCTTGATGTGGTCGAGACTCTTTCAACATTACAGGATCAGGTCGAGGGCCTCACTCTTGGTATTCCAGATGTGAGGACTGACGAGCTGCCTCTGAGGTTGCAGCGATATACTACTGGCATGCCAAGTCGATCGACTAGGCTTTTACGCATGATTACACAGGCGGTGACTTGTTATCACCAGCATCATTAGACTAGGGTGCCCCCTAGTGTTCTGAGTTTTGGGTCATTTGACCAATTTTGTCTTGGTTATAGAACATTATGTGTAAACCATAAACAGTTATATATATATTTTTGATTTTCAGATTTTATTTTGGTTAAGTTACATGATCCGAATGCAAATATTGATGAAATGCTTCTTTTTATAAATGTTGCAAGTGTCTATCTAACACATAATTTGCCAATGAGTCAGTTAATGTGTTTAAGCTTCTGGAAATATGCTGATATTGAATAAAATCAAATTGCCTTTCCAAAATCTTGACCCTTAGGAACATGCGATAGACAGCTGGATTTCGGACAGAGTAGATACCAGTGAGTTGTAGTATGACGACAAGTCGGTGTATGCCATGTGTGATGGCATCAGAGAGAAGTTCTATCAACGCACTATATTCAGCGATGTTATTTGTTGATCGGCCAATACATACCCCTCTGAAACTTACTAACTCGCCGCTTGGATCAAAGATGGCCCAGGCCGCAGAAGATAGGTTCCGCGAACTATGAATTGCTCTGTCGGCATATCCAACAAAGGATTCCAGTAGGTTTGACATCTGCGACAAATGTAAAAAGTGGATTTACTTGACCAAAACGATTACCCTTAGCGAAAACAAAAATGTAACAAAATCATATAGGTTACCACACTGAATCATGCATAGTAACGCTTAAGGTACAACCCGTTACGGGGTTGCACCAGTGGAATTCTGTCGTAATCCATTAACTCGTAGGCTCCTTTTGTTAATACCCATTTAACAATATAGGGGCCCATCCATAAAGACTTGAATTTACCTGCTCCCAATTTATCAGATTCTTGGTCGTAAAGTAAGACCAGGTCACCTTCTGAGAAGACACGGGGTTTGACACTCTTGTCGAACTGCGCCTTGACTTGTTTCTTATGGGCTTCGTTAGCCAAAGCAGCATCACAATGGGTTTCATCCAATTGGATTAGTTCCAAGAAATGAGCCTCCTCTTCTGAAGTTCCGGGGAGAAGGTCGATTGCGAGTTTGAGGGACGAGATTTCACACTGAACTGGTAAGATTGCTTCTAGGCCATACACCAGTTGGAAGGGTGTAAACTTGGTTGCATTCCTTACCGATGTTCGGTATGCCCACAAGGCTGAGTATAAGATCAGGTGCCAACTCCTTTTGTGGACTCCAATCATCCTTTGCAGCATGCGCTTCAGGACTTTTTTGATTGCTTCAACTTGTCCGTTGGCCTGCGGGTAGTATGGAGTAGAGCTGTCGTGAGACAAACCTTATTTGGCAGCTAATTTGGCCATCATGTGATTGCGAAAATGAGATCCATGATCTATGACTATAGCCTATGGAACGCCGAATCTGGAGACTACATGATTGAAAAATAAAAGGGCAGCTGTTTCACCAGTGCTATCTAATGTAGGCATCACCTCGGCCCATTTGGTAAAATAGTCCACTGCGACTATGATATACCCATGCCCCCCAGTCGAGGTGGGGTTACATGTCATGAAATCAATGTCCCATTTTGCGAATGGCCCAACAACAACTATTGGTTGCAGAGTTGCAGGTGGTCTTCTGGTTTTTCTATCGAAAATTTAACAGGCATGGAAACTTCTGACTGCGGTTATGCAATCTTTGAACATTGTTGGCTAGAAGTATCCTGCTCGTAAAAATTTTTGCGCCGTAGCGTAACCAGATTGATGCCCCCCACATGCGCCTGAATGGCAATCATTCAGGACTTTTTCGGCTTCCTCATGGGTGAGGCACCTCCTCAGAACTGTATCGACGCCACGACGGTAAAGTGTATCACCGACGATCATGTAGTCTTTTGATTGGTATCGAATACGTTTTTGTTCGGAGCGGGAGGTATTAGGCCTATATTTTTGGGTTTGGAGATAGATGATTATATCTCCATACCAAGGATTGCTTGAAGATATCAGAAACAAAGATTCATCCACGATTGTTTCATCTGATTTTTCATCGTTGGACGACGATGGGAGATCGCATAGTAATTCCGCGAAAACCAGGGATTTCTTTGACTTGGATTTTACAAATTCTAGATCAAACTCTCGTAGAATTGCTATCCATTTTGAATATTTCCCCCAGCAACTATCACGACAATATATAAGTCATGGGGTTGCAATCTGACAGAATCGTAGTTTTTCGAAAGAGGACATAGTGTCGAAATCTCTGTATCGCTTGAACAGCTGCGAGCGCCAGATTTTCAACATAGGAATATTTGTTTTCTGTATCATTTAAGTTCCTACTTAAATAATATATAGGATGTTCAATTTCGTTGTCTTCTTGAACTAAAACCATTGCGATGGTTGTATCCGCTGCAACCAGATACAGGTTAAAGTCTTTTTGATAATCAGGAGCGTACATTAATGATGCTTTCATGAGGGATTCTTTTAATGCATCAAAGGAGGCTTGCACGACCTGATCCCAGATGAAGGGAACTTCCTTTTTCAATAGACGTGTATAACCTTTAGCAAGTTCGGCGTAATTTGGAATGAACCTCCTCAGAAAGTTTGCTTTCCCTTGGATTTTCTGAATCTGAAGCAAATTTGAAGGTGGAGGCAAATTTATGATTGCCTGAACCTTACATGGGTCGAGACGAATCCTGTCCTTTGAGACTACAAAGCCAAGTAAACGACCAGAACTGACATAGAACACACATTTGTGTGGATTGAGTCGTATCTTGTAGTGTCGGCAACGTAGAAATATCGCTCTCAAATGCTGCGGATGATCAGTCCGCTTTCACGAATGAGCCGGAAGGTCGTTGAGATATGGTTGAACGATGTTTTTGATGTCATGGAAGGCATAATTCATTTCCCTCTGAAATGTTGCCCCTGCGTTCTTTAAACCAAAGGGTAATTTGCGATATGTGAATGTGCCCCACGGACAAATAAATGCAGTCTTTGACTGGTCCTGTGGGCGGATATTTATTTGATTATACCCGGAGAATCCATCCATGAATGAAAAGATTTCGCATCCGGCGCATTCATCAATTATCTGGTCAATAAAGGGTGTAGGGTAGTTGTCTTTTGGACAAGCTTGATTTACATCCCTATAATCGACGCACACTCTAATCGTTCCTTGTTTTTTCATAACAGGAACAATGTTTGATACCCAATCGGTTAGAGGAACCGGGTAAATGAAACCTGCATGGAGAAGCTTTTCAACTTCTGCCTTGATGGCAGCAGCTTTCTTGGGGTGCACCTGCCGTAGCCGTTGTCGTACTAGTTTGACATCTAGATACATCTTGATTTCGTGTTCAACTATACTCGAGTCAATGCTTGGAATTTCATCATATGACCAAGCAAATACATCTCTGAATTTGTGAAAAAGAGCGTTATATATTTCCAGTTTGAAGGAGAACAACATTTGCCAACATAAATATTCTCTACAACATCTGTTTTGGTCGAGATATTTATGGCGATAGTCTCTTCAATGTTGGACAAGTTTCGCTCAAAATCCACCGTGTTTACAGTATTTGATAGGAAATCAAAAACTGAAGGATGATGAAGGTCATCAGGAGTATCTTCTTTACAATCCGGAAGATGGGAACGATGGTGGTAATCTTCCCATGGCGCCCCTTCAATTACCATTGATTGAACAATTCCTTCGTCGGTGTAATGCACTTGCGACCAAGGATCTGAAGGGGTGCCATATTCCTTAGACCTATCTATCCAAACGCTTGATGAGCGTTGATTCGGGTCTGCCTCCCATGCCAAAAACATTGATTGCTACAATATTTTTATTGGGCTTGGAGGCAATACCTGCGTATGATCCATGTTTATATCGTTTTCTGAGATCTTTTGAAGCGAATATACCATATTGCAGGTTCCTACCGACGCTACTTCCGCCAGATTGATTGGAGGCGGAAGGGCAAAAGTCCCCATTAATATAGTGTCTTTTAGTAGGCCTACACCGATATTTTGAAGCGTATGGGGGCTTCCATGGATCATCAGAATGCTTCCTGTAACTTGGGAACTATTTGGAAGAAATGTTTGTTGGTCGACAATCATAATTCCTCCTTGAAAAGGAAATGCAATCTTCCTAAAGTAGGTCGACACAACTGTAGCCATATCATATATCCATGGTCTTCCCAGTAGGATGTTTTAATCGAGGTTTCCGTCGATTACTTCGACATCTATTTCTACTGTTTTCCCTCCTAGTTCAACTTGCAAGTTACTTAGAATATCGTACGGGGTATACGTTCATCCGTCAAATGCTTTTAATGTTGTCGAAGATCGCGACAAGGTTGGCGATCCTAAAGTTTTCCAGCAACTCATCGACATAATACATGTAGATGCCCCCTCATCAATAATTGTTCGATGAACAGTTTTGTTGAGGGCTTTCACTTGAATGAGGAAAGCTAGTTGAGCTGGTAACTGAGGATCATATCCTTTATGATTAAAGGACACAAGATTAGAATCCTTTGGGTCTATCCCACCGATAGCTGATAATAAAGCCTGTATTTGGGATGGGCAATTTTGCAGTACCTCAAGTGTCGACATAGCGGATGGCGATTGGGCCAGATCTTGCACTATATTATAATGCTGTGCTGCTTTGGCACGAGGATTAAATGTCGACTTGTGTACTACTCCCTTTGGCGGTTTTATTGTTAGCTCAGGAATGATGGGCGATGCAACTTCTGTTGAAGTTGTTGTTGAACTACTAGGTTGATCTTTATCCTTGTTGTTCGACAGCTGTGGATTCCCGTAATCTTTGTTCCTTGTTGATATCAAAGCATCATTTACTGTTTCGAAACCGACAACATCAGTATTTGGGACGGGGAAGCATTTTCACTAGCAACCAGATTTGTTCTTGGATTTGGAAACATATCAGTCAATACGGCCGAGGTTTTTGAATTCTTGATGAATCTTTTAAGCTCAGCCTTATCTGGACAATCTCTTGTCCAATGATCCTCATCACATATTATACATGGATTTTTTGGTTTCCTATCTCCAGGAGGGTTTGCAGAAGATTTTTCAGGTGATGATTCCTCATGTTTCTTCTTCTTCCCTTTGTTTTTCTTCTTGCCTCCCGGTTTCTTGGTTTCTTTGCCTTTATATGTCGAGATGGCATTTACTTCCGAGGCGAGAAGTTCTTCTTTTGCATTTTGACTGGAAATCTTACGGGCCTTTTTAGATGTAGCCTTTGTCGATTTCGTGTCTGTCGTACTAATCACGCCATCGCTGGCATGAGATTCATTGTTCGATTTAGGAGGAGGGGGGACGGAAAATTCCGATCTGGGAGCATCAGGGATTTTATCGTAGAGTGTGCCAGACTGAGTATAAATCAAGTCTAAATATTGTGCACGAGCAATAACTTGCTCTTCAGTGACGACTCCTCCTTTTGCCACATCTTCTGTAATGGAAGGTAATAAAGACTTAATAAACCATTCAGCTAAAAGCTCATCAGGAACATACGTTTTTACCATTCTACGACGATGTCGCCACTCATGAATATGATCGGATATGTGAGTGGCCGTTGTTAGCTTGAAATTGGTAAGAAGTTCTGTTCCCGTTTCGTACCTTATCAATAACTGAAAATGGGTTAAAAAGGTTGTGGCTAGTGTACTGAAGTTGTCAAACGAAGCCCTGGGTAACTCGATATACCATTTTGCTGCCGGACCAATTAACGTCCTCTGAAAAAGGCGAAGCCTAATCGAATCATCGGTTAGGGTGTTTGATGAACACCATAGATGAAATGTCATCAAATGATTCGATGGGTCTTCACCTGGATTTCCATTAAATTTAGGAATATCTGACGGAAGTTTATGCGGAATCGCTGGCCACCAAGGGGCGTAAGCAATTAGATCGTTTGTTAACCTATTTAGATCCGGTAAATCCAAAGTTGCCACAACGGGTAACTGTTGATTCAAGTTTGGCGAAGCATACCCAGGATATGATGGAATTGCCTGAGCAGTTGGTCTTTGCATACAAGCATAATGCATTTGATGCTGGTAACTTTGGTAAGGTTGATGGGCATAACCATTGTAGAACGGTTGATTTTGACCGTTTTGAATATACGGCTGCCCACTATTTGCAAAGATTTGTTGCTCAGATCCTTGGTATACTTGTTGGAATTGCGGTTGTTGGTATTGCACCAGCCATGGTTGTGAAGCCATGTGTTGTTGTCCAATACTGACTGTTTGACCAAGATGAGGGGTAATTGTACCCGTTTGGGCCTGTGTCACTCCACTAGTTGGCGATTGTGGTTGAGTCGTAGGGACAAGAGGCTGTTGCATTACCACCTGAGAAACCTGAGGTTGGCATACAACAGGCAACGTTTGTACTTGCAACACCATCACAATAACTAGCGTAGTCAGTATATTTGACATAGGTAAGCATTGTTGCATCGAATATACAACTCTTGGTTGTTGAGGTAGTATCAACACCCAACCGTTAGATGTAATTCCAACATAACCTGAATTTTGTTGTGAACTCCCGTATGGTTGTCGTCCCGGAGGAGACAATGAAAGGGTATACTGCCCCCCATACGGCGGTAATCCGGTACTTAAAGGAATTGTTTTCCCTTGAGGACCGGACTGCCCAAATTGACACCCTGAAGGATCAATTTGCTGAGACTCAACATAAGAGTTCCCGGATACTATTCCGGATGAACAAACAGGAACGGACCATATTGTCAAAATAGCCCCTGAGTGGGCCGCGTCTAGCGATTGAGATCTAGTTGGGACAGATGGTATGCCGGCGAACATTGTAGGAGTGACAGCAGGGAGTTCTGACATCGCTGTGTCGGATGACACAGTCCTAGATGTCAACGGTTGTTCAAACATTTCTAGTCTATCCAAAAGATTGCCTAGCGATTCTACAAGAGCTTCCGATGGCGGTAGACTAATTTCTGACGAAGAAGGATATAGAGTGATCCCGACTCCAAATCGCGATGGAGTACTAGATGGAGGATCCTCCACAATCTCTTCTATAACAATCAGACCAAGTGGAAGAGGTAGACCGTTAGGTCCGTAAAATATTTCTGGTGCCGAAGAAGGTATAGAATCTGCAGCGACAGATGTTTGGGGAATAACACCCTCTGAATCAGCTGTAGATGGAGCTAGTTCAGTAACACAAGTGTTTACCTTCACACTAGGATCAGTTCTACTGTCCTTTGGTGGCTGCTGAACTTCTTCTGTAAAGGCAGGGATACCAGAAATGTTTGGAGTAACCGGAGTCTCCGATGGTGTCAGAACACTTGTTCTAACTTTACCAGGGGATTTGGAACCAGTTAAACGAGTTCGCTTTGTCTGTAACAGTTTCGACTCTAGAGACAAAGACGGTTGACTCATAAGCCTTCGCGAACGATGGGGTTTCAATTGACTTTCTTCCACGATTGCGGATTACTTGATCAACTAAAAATCAAGGGGAAGTATGTTTCTGAATTAGATGAATTTTAGATGCTTTGACACAACTTGTTTTTTCAATTTTTAAGAGTCGAGAAAAAACAAAAGATGACTCTAGTCGCCTTCGATTTTTAATGAGCTTAAAGTGACAAGTGCTCAGATGGACCTTTTTCATTAAGGAGTCTGAAAAGGAACGAAAGGGACTGCTCTGGAAATATAGACAGAGGGATTACCAAACCAATCGCAAAACTGCAGAATACTTTTTATGGTACGGCAGTCAATCTTCCCGAATGATGTGTTCAGTGCATTGCGATCGATAGGGCGGCAGACACGGCTTCCTATGGATAAAGGATAAAGCCTATTATGGTCTCCCAAAATATACTCGACGGTACGTGGGAGAACAAGTCCGTACTGGCACTTATTGTCTCAAAGTGGAGGAATCACCCAACCAACAGTGAAAACAACAGTTACCAGGCTTTATGACGCCAGAATACGTCTCTAGCCTAGACTTCTAGATGTTGTGCATTAGGTTCCAAAGCATTTTTAGATTCATTAAATTTATTTTATGGTTGATCTTGCTTAAGAAATTTTCCTTTCAGGTTCTCCGCGTGATGTAGATGTACAATTCCTAAAATGCAATCTAGGATGATAAACAGTCGTTTAATCTTCTTTCTGCAATGAAAATCCTAGCTACTAAGGAAAGATAGATGTCGTTCTTTCAACAAAGAGCACAGAGCACACACTATATGCACTGTCCTAAATCAAGCCAACAAACAGTCTAAATGCAAATGCACATGCATGTATTTGTTTTCAACCTTCTTAATGTGTGAATGATAAAAAGAAAGCTAAGCGCAAATCTGAATTATTTTCCAAAGCGATAATTACTAACAAGTTTCTTTTCAAAACAAAATGAGGACAATGACGACACTTTGTTATTTGGAATTGAAAAATTGCTTTCGACACTTGGAAAACTAATAACTCAAATCAAATACAAGAGTAACAATGTAATCGACTATCAAGAACAATCAGATTCTCTTCTATGACTGAAAACAACACTTGCGACACTTTCAAATAAAGAAACGACAGTACAATTACGCTACTTATTTGTAAATGAGAACTGAAAATGACTCAAAAATACATAAAAACATTTACAGTTCTTTGCAGAATGGAGGCCGAATAACAGCAAGGAAATGGGTTTCAAACAGAGGTGTACTGACTATAGGCAACAAAACTCTTGAATAGAGCTGAAAAGAGTGAACACATAAACCAAAATTTAGGAACAAGGCCTTGTCTGATCAGTGCACCTGTAACACAGTGAAACTGAAATGCAACGCACCTACTACACTCGGGAAGTGCGATGCATTTGAAGTTCATAAAACAGACAGTGCGCTGGACCAGGGACGAGACTTTGATTGGGTTCCGAGTCACAGTTTGCAGTTCAGTTCAGGGATTTAGGCCGAGCAAGTGGTAATCAGTAAATCAATCATAGGGGTAGATCTAAGGAGGTTACTAGAGCCACCATGAGGGAAATTAGAGAGCTTGTAAATCAATCGTTTAATTCATAAAAAAACCCGGAGATAGACTAAAGCAACATTGATCTAATTTGCACTTGCATAGCAAATGCAGTTCGAAGGCTAGCTAGCTTGACTTCAGGCTCCGTATGTAAGTTTATAAAGTAAACAAATGTATATGAACAAACAATCTACTCGCTCCCCAGTGGAGTCGCCATTTTGTTATCGGGAAAACTAGTGCCTATACAGAGCTACTAGTCCCACTAAGGCTGGTAGCTACCTTAGAAACAAACACACTAAAAACTACTTTCGTTTTCCTTTATGAGAAATAGATAAGAGAAGAATAAGGAGACCAACCTCTGTCTTGCGCTTGGTTCCTTGCTCAATTCCTCTCTCTTCTGATAGATCTTTGCCACTCGCTTCCTTGTCTACCCAGCTTCAAGGAGTACCTGTAGAATCAAAGTAGCATAACACTATCCAAGAACATAGATCTATTATCGTAAACAATATAGGATCAGATATACATTGACCACACAAATGCATAAATCATCAATCATACAAGAATGTGGAGGAAAACTTGAATAACTTTATTGATAATCAAGAAAGAGCAAAGAGGATTACAACCAATTGTTCTGACCCAACATCATCCTCTCAGCAAGAAAACCCTTCTTCACCTCATGAAAAGCTTAGATCACCCAACACTATGATATTGCACCAAGAAACCAACAATACTTCCTTACAAGATACAAAATTCTAGCCTCCGGATCTCTGGGATGAGGGATCCATATATAGATGTCTGCAAGGGAGGTGAGTCAGCTTTTGAGATTTGATTAGTGTCTTCTCTCTAATAGTTCTTGATTCCACTTGGAGATTGATGATCTCTTACTCATCCCTGGTCGAATTCAGAGAGGCAAGTGTCACAGGAGAGATTTCTGGAAGATTCCATGCTCCTCCACCTTGCAGATTGACCTTGCCATTTGTCCCTTCTCGCCCATCGCACCCCATAGAATGGTTTTTTGACATGCACCGCACCTACTGTGTGTATTCAGGTGGGATGCAATGCACTTTGCCTATGGAGCAGGTGAAATGGTCCAGTTTTGACCAATTCTGAGTAGTTTTTCATGGAGAACTTCTGGGAGATGCAGTAATCAGTTGACCTTGTTATTTTAGGGGTTGGAACAACACCTTTACGGACTTAGGAGCCCCTGGTTTATGGACATTTATGCTTGGGGTTGCAGTGCCCAAAAATGTCTATAACAAGAAGTTAGAGGAGAATCGTGTCATCATTCCTTCTCCTCTCCGTATTCCTAAATTTCCTCTGTTGGAGAGGTAAATCCCCTCTACGGATAGAGGCGATCCCTACTAGCCCAGCAGGGGTCTAGCAACAATCACACAATGCTGCTATGCATGTTCCTAATTACGATTAAACAAGAGGTAAAGAGCACCTACTTGGACTCCTGCGCTGTCGTTTGACGAAGAGATGTTGCCTTCGCTCCTTCGCTTCGGCTAGTCACAGTCCTCCGCGATCCCCGCGAATAGATACCTGCACACACGAAGAGGAAACAAACGCAAGCGTGAAATCTAGTAAAAGCAACTATACATCGGTAAGAAAAGATGTAATTCACATTTAACCATAGCATAGAAAAATGAGAATGGAACAATAATAGCAGTCATCTATTATTAATCAGAATAGAGAAGAGTACAACCAAATGTTCTGACGTCGATAACCTTCTCAGGAGGGGCCAGTCAGCATGTATCTCAAGCATTCACCTTTGAGGATGATTCTCCCAAGACAAGCAACTCTCTCTCACAAGACAAGTAACACAAAACAACCTTCCCTAAACAATCAATCACTTCTACACCTAGCACACCAAACCTATAGCAGCAATCTGAGCACTACAAGCTCTGTACAATCCAAGCTATTCCAAGCTATGTCTAACTAACTGCTCATGGTAATGGTGAGAGTTTATATAGGAGAAGGAGTCTCCTAAAAGGGTGGAAGGATGAACTTATCTTCAAGGGAAGTTGTTGGAAAGGGTCGAACAGACATGCCATAGAAGGGAGTCGACATTCACACAGCTAACAACCAAGCCTGGAGTGATCTGGAAGGCTGGTTGTTTGAACAAATTCGCCCAAACTGGATCAGCGCGGATTATAAGGAAACTGTCGCGCTGTCGCTGCGTCTCAATAACTGGGACAGTCATGTCAGTGCGGAAGCACACGGGAAAGGCGCGCTGTCGACCATCGCGGAAAAGTGATGTCCTTCCGCGCTGGCAGCGCACGGAATACACTACAGGGCGCCTGTCATCGCGGTTATTTTAGGAACAGACGCGCTGATGAATAAAACTTTGGAAAAATGGGTTTTGAACCAGTTCAGGAAGCAGGAACTTAGTGATTGTGAATTCTGGGCACAGCAGGGTAACTGACAGGAAGGCAGTGACAAATTACTGTGTAACAGATGCCCCCTAAAGCATGAAGACCAAGAGAGTGGGAGGGGTGAAGTGCTTTACAACACACGCCGAACTGGAACACCACCAGGAAGGACCGAAGATCTCTGACAATCAAGTACATGCAGTCTAGGCATGGGCACAGCCATCCAAAGGACATGCGAAAACTGGTCTGTGGAATGGACGCAGCCACCCAGCTAAAGAGACCAAAAGAATGATAAGGTATGGTCGCAACCATCCATGAAGACTCAGGTATGGGCGCAGCCATCCATCAATGAGTCATGTAATGATCATCCACAAAATCGCAGCCTGGACCATGACAGACAGGGGCCCAGGGTCTTGCGCTCCATCTCGACCCGAACAAAGTACAAGTTCAAACATGTGAATACAGGAGTTGAAGTCGAACATGCATGAACATCGTCTGATTACCAGTCAATGATAGAAACTGTTAACAGACGCGAGAGGTACCACCAATAATGACAATGGCCCTCAAGGTACTATAGGCACAATCCGTGGCGTGTGAATCAATGAGTTGGTGTCGAACACCCATGGAATCATTCGATCGAAGGCCAGTGATGTAAACCTATTGTCGAATGCGAAGAACCTGCCATTGAGGCATGCAGGCTCCAAGGCACCTGAAGGGAGTCTCTAAGTCACCTTCCCGGATAATGAGTTGGAGTCGACGGGAAAGGACCTTGAACGAAGGTGGGCCATGATGTTTCCCACATCATCGACGCGAGACAGAGGTAAAATAGTTTGTGTGAGATAGCAGATGAGGTTGTATTGTTGCAGAGGTCAACTTCTCTTGAACACATGGCAGCACTAAGACGGGTTTGGCAGCACTTGACATCAAATGAGCAGAGGATATGGTGATGACGGCAATGAGAAAATGAGAGGCCAAATAGGATAACCCAAACCCATGAAGGCTAGTGAAAACAAAATGAGATGGCCCCACCCGGACACGAAGCAGCGGAGTGCCATGTTCAAGAGCGACGTACTGCCGACACGACTGTAATCATAGTTCCATCATCCCCACCATTTCTGGCAGGTACCCCGATTATTTTTGGATGACAAGCTTGACGGGGATAGCATATGCTTGATGTGCGTCATTGCGACAATACCCGATGTCATTGAGTGTTTAACGAGCCTGACAAAGGAAAAACTCGGCATCTTTTCTTGTTTCGAGAGTCTGAAAAGATCGCGGAAAAGGAGACTCCAGGGGGGTCCTTTTTCGTACAGTTGTGTCTCTCGAGCCCGAAAAAGTATAAAACTATGCTCGAAAGAACCGCCCGGCCATTACGACCGAGGAGTACTTTTCGTGGATAGGGCCTTCGACCCGAAAGAGTAAAAAAGCGGTCGAAAACATGTCGTTTTAGAGCCGATATCGAGTGCGAAACGACAAACACCCGGCAATCTTTTTAGTTCAACGGTCGAAAAAAGAGCTTAAAATGACCGCCTTTCGTTCCTTTTAACGAGCTGAAAGGAGGCTCGGCGATCTTCTCTCGTTTAATGTCGGAAAAGAGCTTAGAGACGACATATTTGGGACCACATGCACGGAGGACCGTCATGACCAAGTTGCTTTATTTGAACCTGCACGAGAGCACTAACCGCATAAACCCATTCGATATGTGCAAAAACATATTTAGAACATGCGTTTAACAAATTTAGGGCTAAAGTCATGGCTAAAAATGGTAAAAACCCAAAAATATGGCAATTTATGAGTTTTTACTATAAATAGGGGGAGTAAGAAATCATTTTTACCATTTTACCATTTTGGGACGTGAAGGACGTGGAGAAGCCAGAAAGTTGACGGAGTGATTTCCAGCCCGTACGGACACCATTTCGCGAACCGTTTCTTCCAGGTAGGTTCTCTCTTCCTTGCCCTGCATTTTGATCATGTTTAGTAGATTTTTAGCGGTCGGATTTGCCCAATTGGGTGAATTTTTGGCGCATGGGTGCGCTCTCGGTCAGCGCGGATATCCCACGCGGGTCCGCGCTGGCCGAATTAAGACAAAACGGGGCCAACTTCGGGTCAGCGCGGAAAACCCGTGTTCTTCCGCGCTGACCTCGAAAATTAACAAAGGGCTGCCATGGCCAGCGCGGCTGTTTTTAAAACAGCCGCGCTGGCGCGGAAATTTTTTTATTTCAATATTGAACGTGAAATTTTCCATACCAGCACTTCTAACTTGTTTTCATGGCTTGTGCAGGACATAATGGCTTTCCAATGGCAGGAAAGAGTGCACGATGTCGAAGATATTGCTGCTTGGGCCGATGTGGATTGCTGCAATGCCATGCGTGCTTGTGGTTTTATGAAATTCTTCCTCATGCCGCGCCTGAGAGCTCAGCATGATCTTCTTGAGCTACTGATCAGAGCATGGAACCCGGTGGATATGAAATTCACCATCCGGGGTCAAGATATCGAATTTGACCATATGGATATCTTTTTCCTGACTGGGTTGTCACGCCGGGGCGCGAGGCCCATCATAGAGGGACAACGACCTGGCGGCGGTCCTCTAGATGATCTGATGGCTCGAGTATGTCCGGGGGCTGAGAAGACACGGAGTGGGAAGGTGGCCATCCCCACAGTGAGAAACATGGTCCTCCGCACTATTTTGTTCATGGTGACCCAGGCAGTGGGAAGCATGGCCAACCACGAGGCTTCAAAGACTCACCTCATGCTTGCTCTCGACTGCCTTGAGCCTACCGTGTTTGATTGGTGCACAGCAGTGACCAACAACATGAAAAGGCAGTTGAGCAACTGTCGTCGCGGGGAGACGAAACAGTTTGGCTACGGGTCTATCCTGGTCCCGCTCATTCTGGAGCGAGTGCCAGCCATGCGGCTACAGACGATGGCCGTGGATGCCCCCAGGGATCCTCAGGAGACGAGGGCCGTGGATGCCCCCAGGGATCCTCAGGAGACGAGGGCCTCACGATGGGCTCGCATCATGCCACGCGGTGGTGGTGGCAGGCCACATAGCTGGGGAGCATTCTTCCGGGACTGGTTGGATCAGCAGGTTATCTTTGTGGAGGACTGGCCATACGCGGGCACGGATTTTCGCAATGACCCTGACCTGGTGTTTCCCCCAGGCGAACAGTGGGATGATGCAGGTATAACACTTTGACTTTTGAGTTTTGCAATGTTTTTGAATTTTTTATGTACATGTCCTAATAAATGTCATGTTATGCAGATGTGGGGCCTACTAGACCGATTGGCCTGGCTGCCACGGCACGGAGAGAAGGACAGGGAGCCGGGGCTTTGGCCTTAGTCCCTCCAGGGGTTAACACGTCGGAGACTGTGGCTCGCAACCTTGAGGGGTTGCTGGAGGGAGTGCCTGACTACCAGGGGGTCGAAGAGGTCCCCTTAGAGCATCAGATCAATACAGTGGGGGTGGAACCCAGGGTGCACCGTCTTCTGAGGCGGGTAGCACGAGCAGCTGTGTATTACAGAGAGCATCATCCAGCTGACTAGTTAGCTAGGTTTTATTTCCACTGTTGTTTTGAGACATACGACTCAGATGTATTGAGATTTTGGACATGCACACTTATTTTTGAGTGCTTTAGAGCGTCGCACGATATATATATATATACATACCGGTTTTTGGATGGATCATTGTTACATGTGATGATGTCTTGTTTATGTTATGCAGTTTTTCAGTACAATTGTGATCTTATGTATGAATTTGCATGACACATGACCCATGGGTTTTATATTTTTTAATGCAAGCTTAAAAGCACACACATGCAAACTATGCTTGAAATGATTTATTTACATATGCTCATGGTCTTACTATGCTATCTATGTTTTCCTGCATGATGTTTATCTGTTACGCAAATGTCTATCTAACACATGATTTGCCAATGCATCAGTCAACGTATTTAATCGTCTTGGAATGTGTTGATAAGTAATGTAATCAAAATTCCGTTCCAACAATCTTACACGTAGGTATAACCTTAGTATGCGCTGGTCTCTGACGGAATATCGCCCGTTAAGTTGATGGACGACCAGCTGGGAGTCTAGGTTCACCACTAGTTCTCGGATGCCGAGGTCAACCGCTTCGGCAAGTAATTCAATTACAGCGCTGTACTCGGCAACGTTGTTAGTGGTACGACCTAGGCAGACACCCTGAAGGTCTAACAACTCTCCGTGAGGATCGTAGATCACCCACGCCGCTGAAGACAAATTACAAGTGCTGCGGCAGGCACCATCAGCGAAACCAACATAAGGTGTACTAGACATCTGCACAGGAAAAAGAAAGCATAATAAGAGGCAAACACGCCTTTGTACCAAAGCAAAAACGAAACTCATGCATGAAACACACAAAAACACACGTATATACAAAGTGAGTGTGTGAAGTTATGCATAATATTTCTTCAGATACAGCCCGTTGCGGGGCTTGTCAAGAGGATTTCCTTCATAATCAATCAACTCATATGCGCCCTTTTGTAAAACTCTTTTCACGATGTAGGGACCTAACCACATGGATTCGAGTTTTCCTGCCCCCAGCTTATCCTTAGCTTGATCGTAGAGCAGTACTAAATCTCCCTCAACAAAGGAACGAGGATGAATATTCTGGTCGAAGTGAGCCTTGACTCTCTTCTTCTGTGCTTCGATAGCCAGGGAAGCCAAGCGACGAGTCTCGTCTAACCGTTCTAGGTAAAGAAGCCGTTCCTCCACCGGAGTGGTGTTGGGAAGCAACTCGACAGCTAATTTTAATGAAGGAATCTCGCATTCGACGGGAAGGGTAGCCTCCAGTCTGTAAACCAGTTGAAACGGGGTGAAACCGGTGGCATCCTTCACAGAATTCCGGTAGGCCCACAAGGCTGGGAAAAGCATAAGATGCCAGTTCGACTTGTGTGTATTGACGGTGCGTTGAAGCATGGTGATCAAAACTTTGTTCACGGCTTCAACTTGACCGTTAGATTGTGGATAGTACGGTGACGAACTATCTTGGCGCAAGCCTAGCTGGGTCGTTAATTCCGTCATCATATGATTTCGGAAATGCTTTCCGTGATCTGTAACAATAGCCTGAGGGACTCCGAATCGAGTGATAACATGATTGAATAAAAACTGCGCCGCTGTGTGACCGTCTTCGTTTAATGTAGGCATCGCTTCGGCCCACTTGGTGAAATAATCCACAGCAACGATAATGTACCCATGCCCCCCGGCCGAACGAGGGTTACAGGACGTATAATCGATGCCCCATTTGGCAAATGGACCTACGGTTACGACAGGGTGCAGTGGTGCAACAGGTGCACGCATCTTCCGGTGGTAGACCTGGCACTCGTGACATGCACGTACAACAAGGATGCAATCCTTGAAGATAGAAGGCCAGAAATAACCAGCACGGAGGATCTTCTGGGCGGTAGCATATCCGGACATATGGCCGCCACAAGCGCCGGAGTGGCAGTCATTCAAGACTCGCTCAACCTCCTCGAGGGTTAAGCATCGGCGAAGAACGGAATCGACGCCGAGGCGGTACAGGGTATCGCCCAAAATGCGATATGGTTGAGCTTGGTGACGAATTCGTCGTCGAGCATCTTTCGATGTGTTGGGATGAAACAAAGACGTTTGTAAATATACGATAATGTCCCCGTACCACGGGTCGAGAGTGCTGATGAGAAATAACGTTTCATCCGGAATATGCTCTTCTGAACGAGATGGTGCAGACTGAGATGGTAAGGAACAGAGCAGTTCAGCGAAGACCAGAGATTTCTTAGACTTGGCTGCAGTGAATTCCATGTCAAACTCTTGGAGGATTACGATCCACTTCGAGTATTTTCCCCCCAGCAACTGACGTGACAAAATGTAGGTCATGGGGTTGCAATCAGAGATCACGGTCGTCGTGCGCAACAAGATGTAATGATGGAAACGTTGGACGGCACAGACAGCTGCCAATGCCAACTTCTCAACATATGCATAGCGAGTTTCCGTATCTAGAAGATTGTGGCTAAGATAATATACAACATGCTCGGTGCCATCATCATCGTCTTGCACTAAAACCATGCCGATGGTGGTATCGGCGGCAGCCAGATAAAGGGTGTAGTCACGGTGGTAATTTGGAGGTCTTAGGAGCGGAGCTGAGACAAGAAGGTCTTTAAGACGCTCAAAAGATTCTTGAGCGATAGCGTCCCAGCGAAAGGGCGTGTCTCGCTTTAGTAACCATGTGAAACCCTTAGCCACCTCGGCATAATTTGGAATGAATCGTCTGAGAAAATTAGCTTTCCCCTGCAAGCTCTGTAACTGCTGTAGAGAGGCAAGGGGAGGAAGATTCAAAATGGCCTCGACCTTAAGGGGATCTAGACGGATACCTTCCCGGGAGACGATGAACCCGAGCAGTCGGCCAGATTCTACGCAGAAGACACACTTATGCGGATTGAGTCGAATACGGTAGTGTCGACAGCGGAGAAAGATTTCGCGTAAGTGAGATGGATGGTCTTGACGTTTAGCTGAATGAGCTGGAAGGTCATCCAGGTAAGGCTGTACGATGTGTCGGATATCATGAAAAGCATACGACATCGCACGCTGGAAAGTGGCGCCGGCATTTTTAAGACCGAAAGGTAGCTTCTTGTAAGCGAAGGTGCCCCAAGGACAAATGAAAGCAGTCTTGTGCTGGTCTGCGGGGGCTATGTTGATCTGGTTGTAACCAGAGAAGCCGTCCATGAATGAATAAATTTCGCTTCCTGCGCAGTCATCAATAAGCTGATCAATAAAAGGCGTAGGAAAGTTATCTTTTGGACAGGCGCGATTGATGTCGCGATAGTCAACACAGACCCGAATAGTACCCTGCTTTTTATTCACAGGGACTATATTAGATACCCACTCCGTGAGAGGAATGGCATAGATGAAACCAGCTCGAAGGAGTTTTTCAACTTCGGCCTTGATGGCTGCAGCCTTTCGAGGGTGCGCTGGGCGTAAACGCTGACGAACAGGTTTGGCGCCAGGATAAGTAGGGATTTCGTGCTCCACGATACTAGGGTCAATGCCGGGCATTTCCTCGTAAGACCATGCGAAAACGTCACGGAATTCACGAAATAAAGCAGTATAAAGTTGAATTTCCTCAGGAGTGCATGTAACTCCAATGAAAATATTCTCGACAATCCCTGTTTTGACAGAGATGTCGATAGCCAGAGTTTGCGTAATGTTACCCATATTTCCTTCCGAAGACACTTGATATAACTGAACAGGCGTTTGGAGAGGGATAGATGGGACACATGAAGCAAACCGCTCGAGACATGTGACCATTTCCGAATGAGGAGGGAGAAACGAGGAGCGATGGTGGTAATCTAACCAAGGGAGTTCCTCGAGAGACATAGTCTCGATGATAGCCTCGTCGGAGGGAAATGATTCCTTCAGGGGATCCGAAGTGGCCTCTTCTCCCAACCAAGGGAAGCGGTCATATGAATCGGGAACGCTGCTTGGAAAAGCAGGTTCAGGAGGTGGAGCCGATGCAGCGACTATCTCGATGTAGTTGAGCTCGGCAGGGCTCAACGACATCATCTCGCCCCAAGAGTCTTCCTGATTCAAGGGAGGGAGAACCCATGGATCAGAACGCACTGTGATCATGTTAACGGAGGCGAGATTCGGAGGTGGGAGGGGAAAGACTCCCATCAAGGAGGGATCTTTGAATAATCCAGCACCCACACTCACTAGCGACTTGGAGGTATGCTCTACGAATGGCACATTCCCTTCAGAAGAGGAAGCAAAAAAGGACAGCTGGTCCACTGTGACGATTTTCCCTTGATGGGGGAAGCGAACGACACGGAATAAGGAGGAAGCCACGGCTTGCATGGCATATGTCCAGCTTCGTCCAAGAAGGAGGTTGTAAGTGAGATTAGTGTCAACGACTTCAACCTCTACTTCTACCGTTTTCCCTTCTAAAGAGATAGGCAATCGCGGGAGGATACCATACGGACGAGATTCTCTTCCATCGAAAGCCTCCAGGGTCGTAGGAGATTGGCTCAGAGCGGGGGAACCAATAGCCTTCCAGCAAGCAACCGACATGATGCAGGTTGAGGCGCCTTCATCAATGATTGTACGATGGATCATTTTGCCGTTGATGAGAACCTGTATAAGGAAGGCCACCTGATGAGGCAGTCTCTGTGTGAAACCCTCGAGATCAAAAGAAATTAAATCCGAATCTGCCGGGTCTATGCCACCAATCGCTGATAGCAAGGACTTCCTCTGGGAGGGGCAGCTCTGGAGGACTTCTAACGCGGACATAGCAGACGGAGCCTGAGCTAAGTCCTCGACAATGCTATAATGCTGGGCAGCATGAGCATTGGGGTTATAAGATGACTTCCTGAGTACACCTTTGGGAGGGGGTCGGGGGATCGTCTCGGTGCTGGGCCGTTCGATATGAAGGGGACCAGAACTGGACGGAGGAGCGCTAGAGGGAACCTCCGGCTCTTTCCCGGCTGAAGATGGATAATCTTTCGCTTGAGTTGAAACATGGATGGGGATGGTTCCAGCCATGAACACTTGAGAACCGAACGAGGAAGAGGATTGAGAAGGATCTGCCACCTGATGCGTCTGCTGGGATGGAAAAGGCTCTTTAAGCACAGCAGGAGACCTTGGAGCACCTTTCAAAAGCCGACTAACCTCGGACCGCCTAGGGCAATCCTTGGTGTAGTGATCCTCCTCACAGATGAGACAAGGATACTTAGGCTTTCGTTTAGCTCCGTCCTCGGAGGGAGGTTTAGGAGGGTTCTGCTTGGGCTGTCCAGATTTATCTTTGGCCTTCCCTTTCTTTTTGCCTTTCGAGGATTTGTCTGCCGCGGTGGACTGAACGGCCTTCACCTCGGAGGTATTCCCAGGAATAGATTGACCCTGAGGAGCATTTTCGTTAGAGGCGTTCTGTTTCTGCTTCCCAGGGTTCGCGGTCGATTTCTTAGATGATGAATTTACGGAACCAATAACTCCATCAACAGAAGGCTTGGGTGGAGCTTTGGGTTGTCCGGGCCTCGGGGCATCTGGCAAATACTCATACAAAGTACCTGACTGAGAATACACTAAATCAAGGTACTGAGCTCGCGCGATTGCTTGCTCTTCAGTTACACACGCCCCCATTGCGATATCTTTGGCAATTTTAGGGACAAAGGACGTGGTAAACCAGTCAGTCAGGAGTTGATCAGGAATCCAAAATTTAATCAAGCGACGGCGCCTTCTCCATTCATGTATATGATCAAAGATGTGCATAGCCGTATCCTGTTTGAGAGACGTGAGAAGATGGGTCCCAGTCTCGTACCGAATGGGTAACTGAAAATGAGTTAAAAAGGCCATAGCCAACGAGTTAAAATCTGAAAACATGCCGCGATTGAGTTCGATGTACCATTTAGCAGCTGAACCAGTGAGAGTCCTCTGGAAGAGGCGAAGTCGGATAGAATCATCAAGCCATGAGTTAGATGAGCACCAAAGGTGATAAGTCATTACATGGGCCTGAGGATCCTCTCCGGCTTTGCCGTCAAACTTTGGACAGTCACCTGGTATTTTGGTTGGAACCGGTGGCCAATATGGATTATGCAAAATAGGGTCATTTGTTAACTTGGACACATCAGGTAGTTCCAACGTTGCCAAAAATGGTAGCTGCGGGTTGAAGGACATCTGTGGCTGTGGATTCGAGGCGACATTAGGGTTCCACCCAGATGGTGGTTGCCCCCACGAACTTTGTCCAGACGGACCCGGCCCAAAAGGGCCTGGTGCGTAAGATTTTTGTCCCGATGGACCTGGTCCAAAAGGGCCTGGCGCATAGGGAGTTTGTCCGTAGGGGTTTTGTCCTTATGGATTTTGGCCATATCCGGACGGTTGTCCCTGTGTCTGCCCCCCAGCTCCCCATGTACTAGCAGCTTGCCCGGCAGGTGCACCGTATTGGTAATTTTGATAAGGAGTGACCTGTGGTTGCTGATAATTTTGGTAAGGAGCATACTGATTTTGCCCCTGGGGTTGCTGGTAGCCATATGACTGCTGGGCCCCATACGGAGCCTGATAGGCAGGCTGCGTTTGGTAGGAAGGTTGATAACCTGTTTGAGTTTGAGGCCCAGGGTAATGTCCTTGAACCGGCTGGGGTTGAACCATATGTCCCGAAGGTTGACTTGGTCGGATTTGAGATGGACCTGGTTGGCCAGCAGGGTAGCCTTGCTGGGCACCAGGTTGTCCATGTGCCACCAAGGGTTGTCCTTGCGGAACGGATGACCGAATGGGCTGGATAGCTGGTTGACGCCGAGGTTGGCCAGCTTGTCCAGGTTGATGATTAGGGCAGACAACGGGTTGACCTTGCTGTACAGAAGGTTGGCCCGTTTGCCCCCCAGTGTGAACAGATTGAGAAGAGGGCTGGGCTTGCTGCATGGCAGGCTGCCCTCCTTGGTGTAAGGGCTGAGCAGAGGGTTGGCCTTGCTGAAAAGCAGGTTGCCCCCCTTGTCCAGAAGGATTGGCGAATTGAGGGGTAGGTTGGCCCTGTTGAACGTAGGGTTGTCCACCCTGCCCAGGGAATTGACCAGACTGGGCGGTAGGTTGGCCCTGTTGTACATAGGGTTGTCCACCCTGCCCAAGAGGATACCCTTGTTGGACCACTGGTTGATTTGGAGGATTGTAAACTGACCCAGTTTGTCCAGATGGGTACCCTTGCTGGAAACCGAGTTGGCCTTGCTGAAAGGAAGGTTGCTCTGGTTGTCCAGTAGGTTGATTTTGATGTGGATATGGCGGACCTCCAATGCCCATGGGTTGTCCCTGGTAAGGTTGACCCTGTGGGCCCCCAGATTGTCCTGGGTCAGGCGGGCCATAAAGTGGTTGCCCCTGGGGGGTTTGCACGTAGAGTGGCTGGCCTTGATTGGGTGGTCCTATGGGCTGTCTGGGAGGATCCCGGTTCCCTTTGAGAGTATGAGTAGCGGGATCGTACGTGACATTCAAGGGTTCCTCGTTTTCTTCGAAAGGACGATGAGGAAGACCTGAAATGCTCTCGAGGTACTCACCGTTTTCATCATAGTAAAAAAGGGGACCTTCGTAATCTGGGTCCGTTATGGGTTCCCCAAAAGCATCATACGGTCCCGATCCTGGAATGCCACCAGAAAAGGGTCCAGCTTGAGGGTTTTCAGACGAGGAAACCGGTACAGCACTGACGACCGGGGTCGAACGTGCTACGCAGACAGTAGGTTGAGTGGGAACTGAGGTAACGGGCGTGTTAAGCCCTGTCGTAAGGGGTGTACTAAGGGGTTGCGAAACAAAGGGCCCGGTGGAGGCAACAAGACTAGGATCCCATATAGTTGTAGAAGTCGTTCTAGCGGCATACCTATCCCTCACTGATTGGTATCGTGGAGGGAGGGGAGAGGAAGCCGGGATCGGGGTCTCGATGTCTGTGACCACGGGCGTCTCACCGGTGCTGGAAGCTGTCTCATCCATGTGGGAAGAAGACATTGGAGACGACATACCGAGAGGGGTACGAGGGGTACGGGGGGTATAATCGGGCTCCCAGATAGGATTCCAATCTTCTATGTAATCTTCGTCGCCTGGGGCACGTACGTTGATAGGCTGGATACTCGGAACAATGGGAAGAGTACCGCTTACAACTGGTACCTCTGGAGCAACAGAGGATGGAGAACCTTGATCACTTAGACCGGGAGTTGATGGGTCAGCCAGGATGACCAGACCCCTTAGAAAACCTAAAGGAAAATAATGATAAAACCCTACTCAAAACTATCACACACAAGATCTAAAATAGGTGATGTTATCGTGGCCAAATTAATTTTAAGACACAAGAACCAAACTTGACCTTTTCATGTTTCAGGAGTCGAGAAAAGGACGAAAAGATGACTCCAGTCTCCTTCGAATGTTTAATGAGCACGAAGTGACAAGACGCTCACAGGCACCTTTTCGTTTAGGGAGTCCGAAAAGGATCAAAAGTGACTGCTCTGGAATTCTAGGTAGAGGGTGTGCCAAACTTTTCGCAAAACCACAGAATACTTTTTAGGGTACGGGTGGTCGATCTTCGTGAATGCTGTGTTCACTGCATTGCGAATCGTAGGGTGGCTGACTCGGCTTCCTATGGATAAAGGATAAAAGCCTAGTGGGGTCTCCCTATATACGCGACGGTACGTGGGAGCGCAGTCCATGTTAGACCACTATCGAGTCACAGAAGGAGGAATCACCCAACCTAATGTGAAACAACAGTGACTATGTTTAAAGACGCCGGAACACGTCTCTAACCTAGACCTCTAGATATTTGCGTTTAGTTCCAATGCGTTTTTAGATTCATTTGGTTCATTTTACAGTTGATCTTGAGATTAAGTTTCGATTTCAAGCTCTATCGTATGTTCTCTCACAATTACCTAGATGCAAACTACATGCCAAAGAATTTCATTTTGTTCGATGAATTCTAGCTACGAGAGGGCAAGGAATTTTTAATCAAACAAAACAAATACAAGCAAACAAGCAACTTAATGCAACTAAAGCGAGGAAAGGAAACTTTTTCTTTTGAAGATGCAAATCAATGAAATGTTCTTTTCCTTTTCAATTTTTTAAAGCAAAGCTACTAGTTTGATTTCCTTTCAATGGCACAAAGCATCTAAATGAATTTGGAGGAACCGGAACACCAAGTAAACTACTTAATGAAAGCACACAAAGTCCCCGAAACACTCAACCAAAGCTTCCAAATCAAAGGAAAACTAAATTCTGCACGAGCTATGTGATCTAAGCCCGGCAAGACAAGCAAGGATTGCAAGCAAGGAGTAAGCGAGAAACCACTCGGAAACACAATCCAAAACACTCCAGCAATCACCGAACAAGTGCATAAGCAAATCTGAAATCGGCCGGTCAAACAAGCAAACAGGATTCCTACGGTAGGCTTGACACACACACGGCCACTAGATGCCCTAGGGCTAGAGTGCGAAATCAATGGAGAAAAGTGAACACCCGAAGGATAAGAGTCGCAACCAGTCGATTAGAGACCCAACACAATCCAGCAATCGCAAAAGTAATGATGAAAATAAAACCAAGCAGCGAAAGCAAAAGGGAAGGTATTCACAAAATTAGAAAACTGAACTAAAACGGAACCCTATGGAACCAAGCTCCGCAATCAAGTAGCTCAGAGTTCAGACAGTGAAAAACAAGTCATCAAACAGGTGGAGAGAAGAAGGGATAGTCACAGCAACAGGTTCAGGGGGCCAATTTGGTCAAAAATGAATTTTACAGGATCAGCGCGGGTAGCCTTCAGCAACTCGGCGCTGACAGGAGGAGGCCTGTAGCAACTTTGCGACGTCAGCGCGGAAGGACAGGGATAAAGCGTGCTGTCTCAGAAAAACGAGGTCGGCGCGGAAAGAAACCACACAGACGCGATGACACAAACCACAAAGAAGCGGAGGCGCGATGCCAGCGCGGAAGGACACGAATAAAACGCGCTGTCTCTGAAAACGAGGTCAGCGCGACTGTTAGACGTACAGGCGCGATGAAAAGGATACCAAAGGAACGGGGTCGCGATGTCAGCGCGACTGTTCTGAACTAAAACGCGCTGGGAGCAAAAAACAAGCAAGGCCAAAACAAAAACTTCCCAAACCAAAGGTAAGAGCCTTTCAACAATTAAAATACTTCCCAGAAGTACCCAGAAAGTTTATAAGCAAAGAGACAATCCCAAAAACTCGGAAAAAAGACCAATCAAAGTCAAACACAAAAGTGGACTCAAGAGACAAAAAGGCTGATCCCCAGCGGAGTCGCCAAATTGTTGGAGAGGTAAATCCCCTCTACGGATAGAGGCGATCCCTACTAGCCCAGCAGGGGTCTAGCAACAATCACACAATGCTGCTATGCATGTTCCTAATTACGATTAAACAAGAGGTAAAGAGCACCTACTTGGACTCCTGCGCTGTCGTTTGACGAAGAGATGTTGCCTTCGCTCCTTCGCTTCGGCTGGTCACAGTCCTCCGCGATCCCCACGAATAGATACCTGCACACACGAAGAGGAAACAAACGCAAGCGTGAAATCTAGTAAAAGCAACTATACATCGGTCAGAAAAGATGTAATTCACATTTAACCATAGCATAGACAAATGAGAATGGAACAATAATAGCAGTCATCTATTATTAATCAGAATAGAGAAGAGTACAACCAAATGTTCTGACGTCGATAACCTTCTCAGGAGGGGCCAGTCAGCATGTATCTCAAGCATTCACCTTTGAGGATGATTCTCCCAAGACAAGCAACTCTCTCTCACAAGACAAGTAACACAAAACAACCTTCCCTAAGCAATCAATCACTTCCACACCTAGCACACCAAACCTATAGCAGCAATCTGAGCACTACAAGCTCTGTACAATCCAAGCTATTCCAAGCTATGTCTAACTAGCTGCTCATGGTAATGGTGAGAGTTTATATAGGAGAAGGAGTCTCCTAAAAGGGTGGAAGGATGAACTTATCTTCAAGGGAAGTTGTTGGAAAGGGTCGAACAGACATGCCATAGAAGGGAGTCGACATTCACACAGCTAACAACCAAGCCTGGAGTGATCTGGAAGGCTGGTTGTTTGAACAAATTCGCCCAAACTGGATCAGCGCGGATTATAAGGAAACTGTCGCGCTGTCGCCGCGTCTCAATAACTGGGACAGTCATGTCAGCGCGGAAGCACACGGGAAAGGCGCGCTGTCGACCATCGCGGAAAAGTGATGTCCTTCCGCGCTGGCAGCGCACGGAATACACTACAGGGCGCCTGTCATCACGGTTATTTTAGGAACAGACGCGCTGATGAATAAAACTTTGGAAAAATGGGTTTTGAACCAGTTCAGGAAGCAGGAACTTAGTGATTGTGAATTCTGGGCACAGCAGGGTGACTGACAGGAAGGCAGTGACAAATTACTGTGTAACACCCTCCTAAGATTCAAAATATGCTTTCAAAGCCTCATCTGCCAAAACATCTGATTGCAGTCAGAGAAAAATGAGAAGAATTAATAAGGTCTGTATGCTCCCAGTTTCATGTTAACATGATTAGATCAGGAACACCAGGGAAGCATAAGTGGGAACTTCTTGATGGATCTATTCAAGAAACAGATACTAATTTTCCACCATGGAAGAATTTTGTGATCCGACAGCAAGATGGAAAGTTGTACAAACTTCTTCCTTCACATCCAGATGATCCTTCCTTGTCTGCAGCAATTGCAGCAAGGAAGGATCATCTGGATGTGAAGGAAGAAGTTTGTACAACTTTCCATCTTGCTGTCGGATCACAAAATTCTTCCATGGTGGAAACTCAGTATCCGTTTCTTGAATAGATCCATCAAGAAGTTCCCACTTATGCTTCCCTGGTGTTCCTGATCTAATCATGTTAACATGAAACTGGGAGCATACAAACTTTATTAATTCTTCTCCTTTTGCTTTGACTGCAATTAGATGTTTTGGCAGATTAGGCTTTGAAAGCATATTTTGAATCTTAGGAGAGAATTTTTCGCATACCCATGTGTTGATCCTGTAAAATGGTATCAGAGCCAAGTTATTGTCTGAGTGGATTTTGTTAGTGCTATATTTTTTGAAGTGGATCATGAATTTTCCTGAGGTCGTGAATAACGTTTGTAGCCCGTTTTTGCCATGGTGGCGTTTGTAGGGTGTTGAAGACGTTTGACAAAGAATTCAAGTTGAGGAAGCTGCAATTTAGCCTGCAATTATAGAGGAGAGAGACTCTACACAAGCTGAAGATGTTTGAGGATAGCCAAGAACCCATCCCATAGAGGGGGACTGGTAACATTTATTTGTTCTCTTCATAGGTGTTATAATAAAACTATTCTTAGGGTTGTCTTACCTCTGTCTCATCCCGCTTAGGCCATGATCCACTCTGATTTACTTGTCGAAGTCGAATTTCGCCCCCCCTACGACCTCTAGTACGCTTCCACCTTTATAGGAGGAGTTTAACTGAGTGAGTAGTTTGAGTTTCTGCAGCGCTTTCCACCACATTTTCCATATTTGTACCCTTCTATTTCAGATTTGTAAAGATGGGTTTCCACCAACCATAATTTCACATTTAAACTTGTTTGGTCATTGGCCTTAGGGTCCCATCCATTTCCATAGGTGTTACACATCTCCCTATCTTGTTGCACCACTGGTTTTTAACTATTGTTGCACCACTTTCTAGCAGCTTAGTGTCACTTGATCCCTATCAGACAAACATTTAGATCTCTTGACCGTTTTAGTGTATTTTCTGTCGATTTAGGCACCAACCAGCACAGTGTTTGCAAACCCAGTTTTGGTGGGGTTTAGTTAATTATTTAGTTGTTCATTTTCTATTATTAATTTCAGTTTATTTTCAGCAAGATTTTTTATTTTTTACAAACATGATCTCGGCTTAATCAGTAAATACACTTGCACACACAAGCACACCTTAAGCGAATGGTGTTTGGTTTACACCGCCAAGCTAAGACTTAACATAATAAATTTATCTCCCCTTATCGAGACAAAGGCATATTGTTTATCTCCCTTCACCATTTCAGTGTCACATGTGTATTACCACCATTGCGCCACCAAGGCATTTGTCACAGAGACTATTAGGCCTTCACCCCTAGTTTCCACTTGGGCATCTTACTCCTCCCCACTGGATCCAAGTTCATAGCCCTCCAAGTCCCCACACCGACTCTTCTACTGGTTCACCCGATTCCTCATCTGAGTCCGAGCCTCCTTCACCGCATATCGTCACCATGTCTAGACCCACAGTTGATGTAGGAACTCAACCTGGTGTTGGATTTGGTTCTCTCCCGGTGGTCACATCAAGCAAAATAGTCTCAGGAATTGTTCTGATAGCCCCCATGCTCCCCTTTATGGCTGGGTTAAGTCTACCAGATTTTAACCAGTTGATAAATGACCCCATACACCATGATGCTAGTTGGCCTTCTATGTCGACTAAGCTTCCCTCATACATCCCAAAGTTTGAGGGTAATGTTGGAGAGGATCCTACCAACCATGTTCGATCCTTCCACATGTGGTGTTCGTCCAACTCCATAATTGATGACTCCATTCATCTTCGACTATTCCAATGCACGCTCACTAGAGACATTGCAAAATGGTATGTAGACCATCCCTCCACATCTCATTCCATTTTTGCAATGCTTGCTAAAGCGTTCCTTTCATATTTCCTGTTACCTCTCCAGTACGACACGGGTATGGAGCTATTGACCTCATTCCCTCAGTCCTCCGCCACTTTATTTTTCAACCATGTTCAAGAGTGGCGTCGAAGGAGGAGCACATGCCATGCACCACTATTCAAAGATTGTGTCTATCTAGATTGGTTTCTTCAGAGCCTTTTATCTCCCATTGGAAAATATGTCGCGTCCCATTTTCCTCAGACTGAGGAAGAAGCTCTCCAAACCGTTCTGAGATATGACCTGATTTATGCACAATCCAGTTATGTCTATACTGTCATTCCAGACCTCACTCGTCCTGGAAGTGCCAATGCACTAAGGGCATCTCACGTTGCCGATAGTATCGTTGGAACCCTTTCACACCCTTCACCATATACTCAGCAAAGTTATGGCTATCCACAGGGGGGCACCAGATCCTACAACACTTATGCCCCTGCTAATAGCAACTTGTTTTCAGGGCCCCAACCCATCTACCAAACTGTTGCTCCACCTTATGCATAGCTGAGCACTCCAGCCCCTCAAGAATTAGCGCTATAGCCTCCCATGCATCCTCAGCCCTAGCAGCCACTGACCCCTTTGGGCCAAGTGTTTGCACAGGAGAGTGTGACCAATCCCCAAATTTTGAAGAAAAAGAATAAGGGGAAGGGTAACAAGGGTAACCAAGGTAATCAAGGTAATCAACCTAGTGAACCCCAGGGGAACCAACCTAACACCAACAACCAGCAACAGGGCAGCTAGCCCAAGAAGAACAAGGCTATTCGTATGAACAAGCCTTGTGCATGTTATGGTGTACATGGCCATTATACACATGAGTGTCCTCTCTTACCCCAGATGCGCCAAATGTGGGAAGCTCAAGCAGCTTTAGAGATCAATAATTGCCTCAGAATCTTGCGCCATCTCAACTGGCAGTTCTCACAAATCCTTTCCCTCATCAAGGATTTGTTGCTGCTCAATCTCAGCCAAGTCAAGCAGCCCATTGTCTAGTCAATTTAACGTCTTAAATTGCTCTACATAAATTATCAATCCGAGTATCGTAAACTGATGAATTGTGGTGCACCATATGTGCTTAGTTAACATTTTTCTTACTTCGTTGTTTTATAGTTTATGTTGTTTTTGAGGTTTTGTTCTTGTTGGTTTCCTAAAGTGTCTAATGCAAATGGAAATCCTATTCTAAGGTCTTAAGAATACTTTTAAAGGTCAAGTATGGATAGAGATTTCAAGACAAGGTTTATGTCCCTAATGGTAACTTCCAAAACTTAGCACTTCAAAAGATCTCAAAACATGCTATTGATCAAATCAATACATGAACAAAAGTGTAAATATGCAGCTACTTAAATCAAACAAAAGATGAAATACTGATCATGAAATCACTATCTCTGCTACTTATCTAAATACGAAAGTAAAAGTTAAGCTATTACACTCAAACAAATCAAAAACTGCAAACTAATAAAAATAAAATAAAATCACATCATTCATAGTCCAATAGCTCGCCAGGTAGTCTAAGCTATAGCTTTAGGAGATAACGTCAATGATATGAGCAATTTGATATCTAATTGCAGAAAAGTAAGACTAAAATCAAATCACATCATTCATAGTCCGATAGCTCGCCAGGTAGTCTAAGCTATGGCTTTAGGAGATAACGTCAATGATATGAGAAATTTGATATCTAATTGCAGAAAAATAAAGCTAAAATCAAATCACATCATTTATAGTCCGATAGTTCGCCAGGTAGTCTAAGCTATGGCTTTAGGAGATAACGTCAATGATATGAGGAATTTAATATCTAATTGCAGAAAAGTAAAACTAAAATCAAATCACATCATTCATAGTCCGATAGCTTGCCCGGTAGTCTAAGCTATGGCTTTAGGAGATAACGTCAATGATATGACGAATTTGATATCTAATTGCAGAAAAATAAAGCTAAAATCAAATCACATCATTCATAGTCCGATAGCTCGCTAGGTAGTCTAAGCTATGGCTTTAGGAGATAACGTCAATGATATGAGGAATTTGATATCTAAACTAACTAACAAAACAAATGAATAAGACTGAAATCAAAGCATAACTGAAATTGAAAAGATAAAAAAACAAAGTCAGCAGAGAGGCAAATCTCATGTCACTATTTGATGCAAAAACATGTAAAGAAAAACTAATCTACAATCAACCGGTTGAACACACTTACATGAATTAAAATTGCATGAATGGAAAATCTAATCTATCAAACTTGAAAGCAACCAAATGACATAATGAAATCAAAGCAAAATTACAAAATGAAATCTACTCTACCTTACATTCTAATATGCTCCATGACATCTGCTTCACATCTCCTTCCATGTTGAGAACATTAAAGCTTTATTCAAATTCTTCAAAATTACAAAGTACAACAAAGCTCTCCAAAGCTTTCAAAAGCCATCAAGGAAGAACTACAAACTCCAAGCTAAACTAAGACTCACAAGCTAAGCTCTAAACTTTGAGCTAACAAATGAAGGAGAAAGATCTCCTATTTATACAAAAAGATGAGAAGTCATCTCATTAATGAGAGTCCATGAATCTCTCCCTCTACCTCTAGAGTCCTAATCAAAATAGGAACTGATAAGACACATGTCTTCTTAGAGTTTCAATACAATTAGGAGATGTGACACATATCCTCATAATCCCATGATTCTTTCCACTCAAATTCGAATTTGGCCTTAGAGTGCCACATAAGGGTCTTCTAGAAGTCTCCTTTTGACCTACACATGTCAACAATCTCAACCCACTTGTTAGGTATAAGAATATGCACATTATTTTCTAATTTTTAACCACAAATTCACTTAAAAAGGCTAAGAATTAATAAAGTTTGGAAAAACTTAAATGTGGCCCAATGATAATGAAAGTGGGATGAATGTAGTGACATAGTAGTGAAATGGAGGTGATATAATGGACATAATAGTGAAAGTATAATGGAAATGAATGACATTTTCAAGACCCAACATACCCCCCAACTGAAGTTATTGCATGTCCTCATGCAATATATATATTACATTAACTCTTTTGATCCTTGAGCTTTGACTTAACTTTGCATGATATCATTTGATAACTTCATATTTCTGCAAAGTGTTTTACTTGAATTGAAACATGGTTGGTTCTTGTGTTACAATCAATTTTTGTTGTTGTTGTTGCATTCTATTTTGATCTTTGAACTTTGAATAATGATATTTTGATTATTTTTGCAAAGTATATCTTTATTGGATTGCATGATGGTTGGTTCTTGTGTGACAACCATGATTTTGTTTGTATCCAATTTATCCTTTAAGCACTTTTTTTGAAAAGCCATTGTATGCTCATAATAACAATGTAATAGTTAATATATGTTGGAAGTATGTGGGCTCCTGAGTATGATATAGACATGGCAAGATATGAGGATGAATGTATTCCCCCCCCCAACTGATGGTATTGACAATTTTATGAAATGAGGAAGAAAAATGTTTTTCCAACAATTATCATTCTAGCTTTTTATGGAATTTTATGGTCAAAAGTTAGAAAATGACTTACCTTAACTTACCCTTTGGAATGGATGAGTTGTATGTGTGGTGGCTGCAAAATTCTGATCATATTCTTCTTCAAGTGGCTGAACAAGAGGAGTCATGGATAAAGAGATAAGATGACTTTTTATTGCTTCTATTAAAACTTGTTGAATCTGCTCCAAAATGCTGAAAATAATAGTCTTCATGTCTTCAAAACTCATTGGCACAATTCCTACTATGTGAAAAGATGTTCTGATGTCGAACATAGTATGAAATTGTTGACTTAGTGGTCATTAATGGATGCCACTAGTCAACATGAGAACTCTCACCATTGATGACAATGAGAGTCAAGATGCCCAAACACATCTTGCTAGGTACGAATGATTTTGCCGATGTCGAGTCACCTAGAAGATCTGATGAACAAGGGAAATTAATGTATTCCCATTGTTTGTCAGCATGAGAACTTGCCATTAAGGCATGCAAGCCTCAAGGTGTTTTTACAAGGAACTTAGACTCAAAGGACTATGGACTCAATAATTTGCATTGAAGCAGGGCTTAATTGCGGAATGAAAATGACAAGAAATGGAAGTGAAAATGGAAGATGGCAATGGAGAGTAGAAATGGCAATGTACAATAAGCATGTGAATGAGCCTCTTGCTTTTATTTGTGGGTTATGAATGGACAAAAAGAGATGAAAAGTGTATGTGAATGTAAATAGAAAATATGGAGTGAAATGAGGTGAATGGTTTATTATGAAGTATGGATGTGATGGAGAATATAGTATTTGAATTTTTTTCAAGTGTTTGGATCTGATTTTGCATCATCATATTTCCTCTTTGTTGCTGATCATCCTCTTATGAAACAAATTGGTCTCTTAGAGAGACACCATTCTCTTGTAGTCATTTGTCCTTCCTCCTGGAACCTGCAAAAAAACTAATACTTCTTCTGCAATGGAATGTAAGATTATCAAAGGAGAGAGGTGATCAATCTCTATAGTTATGATATTTACACACAAAACTAAGAATTTGTATTAATGAAACAAGTGAATTTATACCTGCTTTGGAATTGGTGCCCCAAGTTGAATGTTGCTTCTTTTTAGCAATTTATTTCATTATTTTCCATTTCAAACCATAATGATGGATTTTTCATTATGTAGATATTGTTGAGATCTTTCCAACGATACTTGAATCATCAAAATCTGATTTTGTATGAGAAAGTTAGGTTGATTTGAACAATGAGGTTTTTCAGCTGTGGAATTGGACTTTAGCTACGGAATGTCGACGATTTCTGTAGCTAAAAATCTTGAATAAAAAGTCAGCCATTCATCTTTCATCATCAGTCCAAAATTAATCAATACCTTCAGAAAAGTGAGCAAATAACTTATTCATTTCATTGGTTCAAAATTATTATTTTTTCTTGACATGCGGCGACTTAGTGTGACGACTGAGTGATAACACACAACTTGACTTCCCTTTGACCAGGGTCTTTTTCATCGAATTGGATCAAATGAATAGGACACCATCCATGTACTGACATTTTCCCAGCTACCCATGTGGCTCGTTTCGTCTCTTGACGCCTATAACCTATAGAAGTAATAAAATGGCCGCGGAATTGCCAGTTAGCTGCGGAATCAGGCTGCTTTCCGCAGCTAAAAGACAGTCAACCATCTGTTTTCTGATTTAAGTTATTGGAAAAAAGATTTTATGCAGGCAAGTAATAGGGAGAGAGAGCCTAAGATCACAGCTGGTGCACAAGACCAATTATTCATGATTTTTTTTCTTCACTGTTTGCCTGAAAAATAAAAACTTTGAAATATGAAGCAAAACAGTTTTAATGATGGAAATATATCAAAGTACCAACTCTTGTGTTGCTCATATTTTTTTTTTAGTATTTGTCACCAACAATTCCTATGCATGCTATAACAAAAACACCTAAGTCAATCTTAAAATAATTGGGAAGTTTAATGTGCATGTGCACTACCTACTCGATTCTACATCTCTGAGAAATGGGTCATTCAGAAGTGCTGCAGCAGAAGGCCTTGCTGATGCAACTGTCATACATTTTCAATAACTTACCTTATTTCTTGATTGGTAACCTTTTCCACTGCCACAGGCCTTCACCTTCTTATAAATTTGAACAATGCTACCGCACTCACTGTAAGGAATCTCCAGAGTAACCATCTCTAGCAAGCATATGCCAAAGGAATAAACATCGACAAGCTATAATCTTCTTCATATAATTCTGGTGCTATATTTTTTCATCTTACTGTTAAACAGGAAGTAGTGGAACAAGATTGGACGGGTGGCGGAAGACGTGTTTCCTCAAACAACCAAAGCGTGCCGTGTTTAAACTGTTCTTTGTTCATTTAATAGAAATCTTTTTTTCTCATGCATTCAGTGACATGGTGGATGACCTGGCATCCAGGGAAATCGGATCCGGGCAAATTTCTCAAAGAAATCGGAATATGGTCACCACTGTTCAGAAAAACAACTGTTTTTCCTCACGCAGCATGCAAAAATAGGCCTCATAGAACTGAGAAATCTCTCAAACCACCACGAATTTCTTAAAACGGTTTTTGGGTTATCTAATTAACTCTACTACCGAAAAAACCCATGTTTTATTTTTCTCAAATTCATCTCCGTTTGGCCAAATCGTGCATTTTAAGTTTGATGTTTTTCAGCTATTACGCATTTTTTTTTGTCTATAAGGTGTATTACACAGGTGCACTGACAGGGCTAAAGAATTGGGGAAACTAACCATCTCTCGTGCCTCTAGAAGAAATTAGTCATAGGTTTGTTATCTGAAGACAAAAGAATGAGCAAATCATCGATCCGCAGTGAGAATCGTCGATCCATTATGTTCATATTTATTCAATATTTAAGATTACCTGATACGGGAACAACTCTTTTCTCTACTAATTTATTAACAAAGAAACCAGAGAGGAAATGTCAAGCGATGACACTAAACAATTGCTGCAGCGGTTGTTTTTAATTCATATTGGTACCTGGGTTTTTTAAAACAACGATTTAATAATTTTGTTGAAGCTTGCAACTTAGATTGTTTACATTGCAGGTTTTGTAGGCGGTGGAAATCTAAGTGGCAGCAATAATTGTATTGAGCTCATTGATTCATTTTCAGGTTGGGACAATGCTGAGGCCCCTTAATGGAGTTAACATGGATCTACAAATTTGCATTCACCTCCTCGTTGTTACCTAAACGTTTAACATTCGAAACCTTGGTTTTTTCGCATATACAGTGCGTTTTTTTTTTTTTTTGCAAGTTTGTTTCAGGGCCAAGGCTTCAAACAGGAATGCAGATTTTCCTACAGAGGCCATAGTGAAAGCTAGGATTCAAGATAGCCATAGATTCTTTTCTTTCTTTCTTTTTCTTTTCTTTTCTTCTTCTTCCTCCATTTTTTTTTTTTTTTGAAATTGTGAAATTTTATAAGAAGGATTAATGATATTCAATTTCAGGCAGCAAAGACTTCAAGGTAAATGTGCTAAAAACAGGACTTTGACTGAGGTCTTAAGCTGATTTTTTTATCAATCTGGACTGGGTGACTAGGATAGGATCCATATTGGGACAATTCTGTAGATGCCCATGTGGTTGGTTTCTTCATTGGATGCCTGTAACCTATTAAACCTTGAAATTAGCTGCAGAATTCACAATTAGTTGCGGAATTAGATCACATTATGCAACTAAGTTGCAAAATCTTATTAAAACAAGATACAATGTTTCGAGGACCATTACAAACCATAACCAGTCAATCTTGGATAGTTGAACCTATCAAAGCAGCTGGGTTTCATAATTTTTTTTTTTGAATCAATTGAAATGATGAAGTTTATTTTGTCTCATTTTTTAATTTTTTTTCTACATAACATTTTTTTTTTTATCCTCCAGATCACACAAAGTGCAGGAGGAGAGCATACTCAAGAATTATTAATTTTTTTTTTTACATAACAATCATTTTTCTGATCCTCCAGATCACACAAAGTGCAAGAGGAGAGCATACTCAAGAATTATTAATTTTTTTTTTAGATGTAAGAAATAAGGTTTCCTAATTACACTTCCCCGGCAATGGCGCCAAAATGTCTAGTCAATTTAACGTCTTAAATTTCTTTACATAAATTATCAATCCGAGTATCGTAAACTGATGAAGTGTGGTGCACCATATGTGCTTAGTTAACTTTTTTCTTACTTCGTTGTTTTATAGTTTATGCTGTTTTTGGGGTTTTGTTCTTGTTGGTTTCCTAAAGTGTCTAATGCAAATGAAAATGCTATTCTAAAGTCTTAAGAATACTTTTAAAGGTCAAGTATAGATAAGATTTCAAGACAAGGTTTATGTCCCTAATGGTAACTTCCAAAACTTAGCACTTCAAAAGATCTCAAAACATGCTATTAATCAAATCAGTACTTGAACAAAAGTGTAAATATGCAGCTACTTAAATCAAACAAAAGATGAAATATTGATCATGAAATCACTGTCTCTGCTGCTTATCTAAATATGGAAATAAAAGTTAAGCTATTGCACTCAAACAAATCAAAAACTGCAAACTAATAAAAGTAAAATCAAATCACATCATTCATAGTCCGATAGCTCGCTAGGTAGTCTAAGCTATGGCTTTAGGAGATAACATCAATGATATGAGCAGTTTGATATCTAATTGCAGAAAAGTAAGACTAAAATCAAATCACGTCATTCATAGTCCGATAGCTCGCCAGGTAGTCTAAGATATGGGTTTAGGAGATAACGTCAATGATATAAGGAATTTGATATCTAATTGCAGAAAATTAAAGTTAAAATAAAATCACATCATTCATAGTCCGATAGCTTGCCAAGTAGTCTAAGCTATGGCTTTAGGAGATAACGTCAATGATATGAGGAATTTGATATCTAATTGCAGAAAAGTAAAACTAAAATCAAATCACATCATTCATAGTCTGATAGCTCGCCAAGTAGTCTAAGCTATGACTTTAGGAGATAACGTCAATGATATGAGGAATTTGATATCTAATTGCAGAAAAATAAAGCTAAAATCAAATCACATCATTCATAATCCGATAGCTCGCCAGGTAGTCTAAGCTATGGCTTTAGGAGATAATGTCAATGATATGAGGAATTTGATATCTAAACTAACTAACAAAGCAAATGAATAAGACTGAAATCAAAGCATAACTGAAATTGAAAAGCTAAAAAAACAAAGTCAGCAGATAGACAAATCTCATGTCACTATTTGATGCAAAAACATGTAAAGAAAAACTAATCTACAATCAACCGGTTGAACACACTTACATGAATTAAAATTGCATGAATGGAAAATCTAATCTATCAAACTTGAAAGCAATCAAATGACATAATGAAATCAAAACAAAATTACAAAATAAAATCTACTCTACCTTACATTCTAATATGCTCCATGACATCTTCTTCACATCTCCTTCCATGTTGAGAACATCAAAGATTTATTCAAATTCTTCAAAATTACAAAGTACAACAAAGCTCTCCAAATCTTTCAAAAGTCATCAAGGAAGAACTACAAACTCCAAGCTAATCTAAGACTCACAACCTAAGCTCTAAACTCTAAGCTAACAAATGAAGGAGAAAGATCTCCTATTTATACAAAAAGATGAGAAGCCATCTCATTAATGAGAGTCCATGAATCTCTCCCTCTACCTCTAGAGTCCTAATTAAAATAGGAACTGATAAGACACATGTCTTCGTAGAGTTTCAATACAATTAGGAGATGTGACACATATCTTCATGATCCCATGATTCTTTCCACTCAAATTCGAATTTGGCCTTAGAGTGCCACATAAGGGTCTTCTAGAAGTCTCCTTTTGACCTACACATGTCAACAATCTCAACCCACTTGTTAGGTATAAGCATATGCACATTATTTTCTAATTTTTAACCACAAATTCACTTAAAAGGCTAAGAATTAATAAAGTTTGGAAAAACATAAATGTGACCCAATGATAATGAAAGTGGAATGAATGTAGTGACATAGTAGTGAAATGGAGGTGATATAATGGACATAATAGTGAAAGTGTAATGGAAATTAATGACATTTTCAAGACCCAACACCCATCCCCCCAGCCTTCTGGTCTTGGTGACTACCAGATCCTCATGATGGATTATGACGAGGTCAATACCTCAGAACAACAGCCAGCTCCTCAACACCCTAATGTTGTCATTCCAACTAAGCCCTCTAGATCCACCTCCCCAGGACCTCCTCCATTTATGGGCGCCTCTCCTATATTTCCACCAGGAATTGTTCCTCCCGGTCTCAACCATCCATGAGCTATTCCGCTGGGACAATACCCTGCAGGCCAGATACCTTTCCTATTCCCCCCTCAGGGAGTATTTTATGTCCCTTTCATGGCTTCGATGGTCCTTCCTAATGTGACTTTGGGGATCCCAGTATGGTAAATTGATCCCCTAGAAAGCATTCCGCCTGGTCAACCCTGACCTTATCATGCTTTGACCCCGTTTCAACCCGTCCCTACGACCCCTGTCACTGCTTCAATTCCACCGCAACCTCAACAGGAACCCATTCCTGTTGCGAAAGTGATCCAAAATGGATCCAAATACCCTCTGAGTCTTCGAAATCATTTAAAAGATCAAAACTATCGCATGAGGAAAAACCCTTAGAAAAAGCGGAAAACACTATCAGTAGCCAAAAACACAAAGAAATGATAAAAAACAAGCTTATCGGTAGTCAAAGCAACTTTGAATCGGAGCCGTCAGATCTGGCCGATCAACGGTCCAGATCCAATCAATGAATCACAATCGGCGGTGGCAAAGGGAGGCTATCGGCAGAGACCACAAGGAATACGTGATAACAATCAGCGGGGTCAACGACGACTGTCGATCAAGCGAGCAGATCGACGAACCACGTTGCATCACAATATCACGTCGACACATTACAATGGAGTGGAGCCGATATACATATGGCTTGCGATAGCCGGATCCGATAACATTATAAATGAGATATGATATAATTTCAAGTCCAGTAAAAGGACTTTTTCAATGTAAATCACGATTTTCATTAAATAAACGAAATACAAAGGATAAAGTGCCGATACGATGAACCAGACCCGAAAGGGTTTCTTAATGCTATTGTATGTTATTTCAAGTCCGATATAAACGAGATTTTTCATATTTTTAATGCATTTTTAAATACAAAGGGAAATCATGATATAAGCAGGATTTCGGGTGGGCCAAAGGTCGTAAGTGGCTTTGGCCAGGCTTTGCCTGATCCCATACATTGGCTGCCACGTGTCCAGGCTAAGGAGAGATAAAACCACCCTCATCGGGCAGTTAAGCTCCATACGAAAGAGCCGCACGAAATGAACCACAGCTGTTGGATCTGGATCTCCCAAATCAACGATGGAGATGCGATACCGCTACAAAGTCAGACCCGATAGGAGTTATAAGGTGGATTTATAATATTTGAAGTCCGATGAACAATGTTTGGCAGATTTTTTTCGTGTTTTGCAGCGTTTCTCTGTGTAAACAACAAACGACCAATTTTGGGATTTCAAAGGCCCACTGACCCATTCCATTACAGAACAGGTGCCCACCATCCCTGAAAGCGTTTAGAAATGATTGCTAATACTCAGAAGGGGATCTGAATGGATAAAGGCCGGGAAGCCAGAGAGCCGAGAAGAGGAAATGAACAGACATTGCAAATTGGCTTTAAAGCCATAGAAGATAGAAAATAGGGGCAAGAAGTGCTGAGACAGAGCAAAGACAGAGACAAAGAGTGATAGAGAGAGACTGTGTACTCAGAGAGGCTAGAGGGGTTTAAGAAAAACTCTTGTTGTTGTAACTGTTGTGTGTTGAGATTCAAATTAAGCTCATCCTTTTGTAAAAATCTATTTTTGAAGACATAATAGAGAGGTCACCACTGAAGGCTGGACCAGGAGACGTAGCCCAGGAGTGTTGGGTTAACTCTTTATTAAACTATTGTGTTTATTTGTGTTGTCTATTATGTTATTTAACTGCTTCATTGTCTATGTATTTCACAATCTTATCGATCCATTGCACAAAGTAACATAGGTATATCCATGCACATGATTCTGTAATACCTTAAGTGGTATCAGAGCTTTAGGTTTGCTTAGGTTAGACAAGCTTGTGCTGGATTGGTGAATGCTAACTAGGTCAAAGCTCAAATTAGGAGAAGGAGAACTGGTTGAGACTAACCCAGAAATAGGAAGAGCCTATCCTAGGAGGAAACTGGCAGAAGAAATTCCCTTGGAATCAGACTCTCAGTTCATGGACAGTTTCATGACCATGAGAGCCATGGTAGAAGAGATGTATCAAGAATTTAAGAAAGGTCGAGGTGAAGATACTTCAACATCCAAACAAGAAAAAGGAACAGAGGAACCTCTTCTAGATGGCCATTCTGAAGGCAAAGGGAAAGGAAAAGAGCCTCCTCTATCACAACCTCCTTCTAGCCCTTTGATTAAATTAGATGTGAAATGTGATTTTCCAATATATGATGGAGAATTAAATGCAGAAAAGCTAGATAACGGGATTAGACAGATTGATGTATATTGTAGGGTGCAGAACATCGATTCTGAAAGGAGAAAGATTCAGCTGGCCAGCCTTCTCCTTGGAGGAACTGTTCTAGTGTGGTGAGAAGGCAAAACATAAGCTGATTTGAAGAAGCATGGTAAAATTCTTTCTACCTGGAGTGAGTTTGTTTCTGCGATTAAAAAATAGTTCTATCCATTAGCTTATATGTAGCAAGCGATGATGAGTTGGCAAACTCTTCACCAATTAAAGTGGCAAAGTGTACAAAGCCATACCCAAGAATTTAGAAAAAGAGCTTTAATTCTAGGCATTTCTCTAAACTCACCTGAAACTTTGTTGAAGTGTATAGGTGGTCCACATAGCTATTTGAGGCACACCATTCTCATGTTTAACCCTACTAGCATAGATGAGGTATCAGTTTAGGCTACACATCTCGAGGCTAGAGGCAAGATTGTGAACCCAGAGATTGTGGGATCATCAAAACCCACTGCAAGCAAGAACAAGGAAAAGAGGAAGAAGAAATGGAAAGAGAGGAAGGCAAACACTGTACAGAAAGACAAACCTTCATGCACTTACTACAACAAGGATGGACATGATGATGAACATTGCTGGTCTTTGCATCTAGAGCTGAAACCCAAGAAGTTCGATGGCAAGAAGAAGAAGATTGCTACTGCTATTCAGAAAGATTTGGGGTCGGATTCAGGTGATGAAACAATAGTCACAACTGCAGGTATAAAAGGTAAAAATTCTGAAGCATCTACTAGTAATTTTGCACAATCTATTGATAATGAAGAAAATGAGAGGAAAAGACATGAGCTTTTTCATATTAGAGCTGTTTCCAACCATCAACAGATTGATACTTTATTTGATAGTGGTTCACAAGTAAACTTGATTTCTGAATTAATTGTAGAGAAGTTTGGATTACTAACAACACCTCACAAGAAACCATATCCATTAGGTTGGGTATGTGATAAAGCAAAGCTACACGTGACTAGAAAATGTAAACTTAGGTTTGCATTTGGGTCAACATTTGTAGATGAGGTTGAGTTAGATATAGTTCCCTTGGATATATGTGGTATTGTTTTAGGAATTCCTTCCTTGTATGATAGAAAATCCATTTTCTATAGAGCTGAAAATAAGTATCAACTCCCAAGAGACGGAATAGAATATATTGTAAGAGCTAATTAGCTCAAAAATAACTACACTCTCATTAACTCAGGGCAGATGAAAAGAATTGTAAATTCATGCAAGCAATTTTTACTAATGGTTGTAAAGGAAAAGAATCCTGATAAAACTAATGTATTTGAAGGCTGTGATGCTAAACAGAAAGCTGATTTAGAAAAAGTTGTTTCAGAATATGATATCCTATTTCAAGAACCTAAATATTCGCCACCCAAAAGGGAAATTGTACATGATATTCATTTGCATCAAGATGCTCCATTGCCTAACATTGGAATGTACAGGTTGCCCGCTTTAGCGAATGCAGAGATCAAGAAGCAGGTACAGGGGTTGCTCGAAAAAGGGTTCATAGGACCAAGCACATCACCATGCGGATCTCCAATCGTGTTGGTGAGAAAGAAATATGGTTCGTGGAGGATGTGCATTGATTACAAAGCACTGAATAAAATAACGATCAAGAATCGTTATCCTCTTCCTCGCATAGATGATCTATTAGATCAGTTGAAAGAAGTTGTTTACTTTTCCAAGTTGGATTTGCGTAGTGGCTACCATCAGGTCAAAGTTGCAGAACAAGATGCATGGAAGACTGCTTTCAAAACAAAGCAAGGGCTGTATGAATTGCTAGTTATGCCTTTTGGCTTAACTAATGCTCTTGCCACTTTCATGAGAGTTATGAATGATGTACTCAGACCTTTTATTGATGATTTTGTAATTGTATATTTAGATGACATTCTTGTTTTTAGTAAAACATGGGAAGAACATTTGAAGCATGTAATGCAGACTCTACATATTTTGAAAAAAGAAAATCTCTATGTTAAATTATCAAAATGTGAATTTGGCAAAACATCTTTGAATTATTTGGGTCATATTGTATTGAAGATAGGTCCCTCTAAGGTTGAAGTCATTGTGAATTGGCCTAAACCCAAATCTTCTACAGAAGCTAGGAGCTTCCTAGGAGCAGCACAATATTGAAGAAAGTTTATTGCTAAATTTTCCTTGATTGCACCTCCCTTACATGCTTTGACAGGATTGAACAAGGTGTTTCAGGGGGGAGGCAAACAACAAAAATCCTTCGACACTTTGAAAGAAAAAATTAGTACAACACCAGTACTAGCATTGCCAGATCTTCAAAGACCATTCGAGATCGAAACAGATGCCAGTGACTATGCCATGGGAGCAGTGTTGATGCAACATGGTAAATCCATATGTTATCATTCTGAGACATTTAATTCTGCAGTAGTTAATTATCCCATATATGATAAAGAATTGTATGCATTAGTGCAGAGTGTGAAAAAGTGGAAACATTACCTATTGTGCAAAGAAACAGTTATACATACTGATCAACAACCACTTCAATATTTACACTCACAAACTAAATTGCAACAATCAAGACACTATAGGTGGATGAGTTTTCTACAACAGTTTCATCTTGTCATCAGATATAAGAAAGGCATACACAATAAAATTGCAAATATGTTATCAAGACCAATCATAAATGCATCTACTATACTTAAGCATAATTCAGTGTTGCATGAAAGCTACATTGAACAATATGCTCAAGATGTAGATTTTAAAGATGTATATGCAACTTTAAGTATGGCAAACAAGTAGAAGAATTGGATTATCATGTTAAGGACCAACTCTTGTATCATTTGGGAAAGTTATGCATTCCTCAAACTGAAAGAGTCAACATAATTCGAGAAGCACATACTTCTCTAATATCAGGTCATTTTGGTGTAAGTAAAACAGTTGCACAGTTGCAAAGATTTTGTTATTGGCCAAGAATGAATGAAACAGTTCTAGATATATTAAAGGGTGTACCATGTGTGCTAAAAGCAAGCCCAGCAATAGAAAACTAGGCTTGTACACTCCACTTCTAGTTCCTTCTCATCCTCGGGAAAGTGTTTCCATGGACTTTGTTGGGGGATTGCCAAAATCTAGAAAAGGTCATGATTATTTATATGTTATTGTGGACAACTTCAGCAAAATGTGTATTTTAATACCTTGTAATACGCAGATTACAGCTGAACAAACAACAAAGTTGTTCTTTCAGCATGTATGGGTACATTTTGGCTTACCCACTTCCATTGTATCTAATCGAGATTCCCGATTTGTTCGGAAGTATTGGTCAAGTATATGGGAGTTAATGGACACCAGACTGAAGAAGAGCACAACCTTTCATCCACAAATAGATGGCCAAACAGAGGTAGTCAATAGGACAGTGATCCAGTTGCTCAGGGGTTATTGCAGCAAGCATCCCAAGATTTGGGATGAACATTTATGTTATGTGCAACATGCTTACAACCATGGTAAGCACTCTTCTACACAAAGATATCCTTTTGAGAGTTGTTTTGGTTTTACACCAAGGTCTCCCTTGGATTTTTTCTTTAGTAAAGACATAGCAGTTGATGGACATAGTGATGTGGACAAAGCAACCAAGTTCATTGAACAGATCCAAGAAATTCACCAGGAAGTGCAGGAACAGCTGGAAAAGAGCCAAGCCAAGTACAAGGCAAGGCATGATAAGCATCGAATTGAGCATAGCTTCCAAGTTGGTGATCAAGTCTGGCTGTACATCAGCAAAGATGGAATGCAAGGTGAAGGTAAGAAGTTGAAGCCAATAAGGTATGGGAATTTCAAGATACTTGAGAAAATTGGTGAGAACAATTTTTGCCTTGATTTGCCAGCTTACATGCACATCTATTCAGTAGTTAATGTAGAGAACTTGAGACTATTTGAACCTTATTTGATTGAAGATCCCGAAGAGCAAAGTCAGTTGCCTTCTATTGATGATCTGTTGCCTGAATATCTCAATGAGTTGCAGGAAGATACAGTTCTGGACAGGAAGGTGAGAACTACGCGCAGAGGGGATGTTCAATACCTCAGAATTGGACTCAAAGGTTCAAAACCAAACAGTGCAAGATGGATAGAGAGTGGACAAGTGAGGAAGCTGTATCCTCAGTTGATTGATGCTTGAAAACCAACTTTTGGTGGTCCAAAAGCTTTTTCAGTGGGAAGGCGTGATCCAAAATGGATCCAAATACCCTCTAAGTCTTCGAAATCATTTAAAAGATCAAAACTATTGCATGAGTAAAAACCCTTAGAACAGGTGGAAAACACTATCGGTAGCCAAAAACACGAAGAAATGATCAAAAACAGGCTTATCGATGGTCAAAGAAACTTTGAATTGGAGCCGTCAGCTCTGGTCGATCAACGGTCTAGATCCAATCGGCGAATCACAATTGGCAGTGGAAAAGAGAGGTTATCGGCAGAGACCACAAGGAATACGTGACAATGATCAACGGGTTCAACGAGGACCATCGATCAAGCGCAAAGATCGACGACCCACTTGCATCGCAATATTGCATTGGCACATTACAATGTAGCAGGGCCGATATACATATGGCTTGCGATAGCCAGACCTGATAACATTATAAATGAGATTTGATATTTCAAACCCGGTAAAAGGACTTTTTTAATGTAAATCGTGATTTTCGTTAAATAAATGAAATACAAAGGATAAAGCATTGATGCGATGATCCAAACCCGAAAGGGTTTCTTAATGCTATTGTATGTTATTTCAAGTCCGATATAAGTGAGATTTTTCATATTTTTAATGCATTTTTAAATACAAATGGAAATAACAATATAAGCGTGAATTCAGGCGGGCCAAAGGCGGTAAGTGGTTTTGGCCAAGCTCCGCCCGATCCCATACATTGGCTGCCACGTGTCCAGGCTAAGGAGAGAGAAAACCACCCTCATCGGGTGGTTAACCTCCGTACGAAAGATCCACTTGAAATGAACCATAGTTGTTGGATCTAGATCTCCCAGATCAATGGTGGAGATGTGATATCGCTACAAAGGTGGACCCAATAGGAGTTATAAGGAAGATTTATAATATTTGAAGTCCGATGAACAGTTTTTGGCGGATTTTTTCCATGTTTTGCAGAGTTTCTCTGTGTAAACAGAAAACGACCAATTTTGGGATTTCAAAGGCCCGATGACCCATTTCGTTACAGAACAGGTGGCCACCATCCTTGAAAGCGTTTAGAAATGATTGCTAATGCTCAGAAGGGGATCCGAACAGACAAAGGCCAGGAAGCCAAAGAGCCAAGAAGAGGAAACAAACAAACAGTGCAGATTGGCTTTAAAGCCACAGAAGACAGAAGATAGGGGAAGGCAGTGCTGAGATAGAGCAAAGACAGAGACAAAGAGTGATAGAGAGAGTTTGTGTACTCAGAGAGGCTAGAGGGGTTCAAGAAAAACTCTTGTTGTTGTAACTATTGTGTGTTGAGACTCAAATTGAGCTCATAATTTTGTAAAACTCTGTTTTTGAAGACATAATAGAGAGCTCACCACTGAAGGCTGGACCAGGAGACGTAGCCCAGGAGTGTTGAGTGAACTCCTTATTAAACTATCGTGTTTATGTGTGTTGCCTATTATGTTCTTTAACTACTTCATTGTCTATGTATTTTGCAATCTTATCAATCCATTACAAAAAGTAACATAGGCATATCCATGCACATGAGTTTGTAATACGTTAATAATTGTCTTAAATCTCATTATTAGATCATAAAGCATCCAGACAAGGGGAAAAATCAAAGAAGAAAGAACCTAAAAAAAAGGCTCCCCAAGCTTCTTCAGCCCCCAAAACCCCAAACCTGCTATATTCGTGCGCTTTGTGTGAAGTTGTTGGGCATGCCACCAATAATTGTCCTGAACTTCCTCATCTCAAACCTTTGGTTCATGAAGCATTTCTTGAGTCTAATATCCTTGAGGTCCACATTACCTTATCGGGACCAACCAAGAAACTCAAAACATTACGCACAAATCACCCTTGTGCCTTGTGTAATCATCATGGTCACTATTCCCATTGTTGCCTTCGTTTCAATGAATTTTGCGATTACCTTGAGGCACTTCATGAATACAAGGCCACTCGTAGTGGATCATATACTCCTCTACCCATGGAATTTGGTACCACTAGTAAACCATAATTGGGGGACTTTGGTCCCCCCATCGTGATCCCTCCCCCCAATGTCGAGATGATGGATATCATGGGCCATATCCTTTACCTATCGTCATCCTTGAGTTCCTCGCAGGAAAACCTTTATGAGGTTTCTACGCGCTCTTCTATTGAACCTCTTTTGATAGAGTCCTAGGTCTCAACATCCGTAGATCCTCCATCTACTAGCTCGTCGTCTACCATTCAAGATGATGTGTATGTGAACCTTATTTCTCAGGTTGATGCACCAGGTAACACTGCCACATCATGTAGTTAGTATTCCTCCCATCTGTCCATCTTCTAGTTTGATGAGGACATCATGGAAGCTATGTCTACCCCTGATTACCCTTGCACTTAGGCAAGGGGGCATATTTTTGGAGGATTCTGAAGGCCATTTCCTTCCTAATTCTCCCAGTGCACTCTACCTCAAGAAATGTTGCTCATAGCATATCCCTTTGATTTGCGTGTCTTTATTTCTGCCATGAAGTTAGGTAGATTTCATCATCTCATCCATTGTCTTTTGCACCTTTCAGATGGATCCATCATCCACACCATATATCGGTCATCCCGACAGTGCGAGTCGCTTCTCCAAGAATCTAGCCTCAGCAGCTTGGGCCATTTTTAGCCCCTTGCATACATTAGTCCTTTCAAACAGCGTATGCATTGGATCTACCACCAATAATCAAACCAAATATGATGTAGTGATAGGTTTGTTAGTCGATGCCGTCACTCATCGCATCCTTCATCTTCATGTTCATTTATATTCCTTGCTACTTGTCATGCAATTGAATGGTGTGTATCATGTGCATAACCAAGTCCTATTTAGAAAATATCTACGAGTTAAGATGTTGGTACGTGAATTTGAAACCATTACGTTCAGTCATGTTCCTAGAGCCCAAAATAATTATGTATATACCATTGCAAATAACATTCTAGATTGGCATTTATCACATGTATACCACAAAAGACAACCATAAACACAACACATGGCGAACCATCATATTCATACAAAATGCATAATCATATTATGTAGCATATAAGTGTTTGGAACCCATAACTCTAAATACATCCAATATGTCAATAGCATACCGGGGGGGAACATAGGCCCCTACATCACCTTTGGAGGATCTCATGCCAAGTTGGGTCGAGACGCTTGAATCCCTTTTTCGAGCAATACACATCAATCTGTCTAATCCAGTTATCTAGCTTCTCTGCATTTAATTCTCCATCATATATTGGCAAATCAAATTTAACATCTAATTTAATCAAAGATGTTTTCCTCTTTTTATTTTCAGGGCTATCAAGAGGTGTGGATAGAGGAGCCTCTTTTCCTTTCCCTTTGTCTTCAGAATGGCCATCTAGAAGAGATTCTTCTGTTCCTTTGTCTTGTTTGGAGGTTGAAGAATCTTCACTTCGACCTTTCTTAAATTCTTGGTACATTTCCTCTACCATGACTCTCATGGTCATGAAACTGTCCATGAACTGAGAGTCTGATTCCAAGGGATTTTCTTCTACCATTTTCCTCCTAGGATAGACTCTACCAATTTCTGGGTTAGCTTCAACCAGTTCCCCTTCTCCTAATTTGAGCTTTGACCTAGTTATCATTCACCAATCCAGCACAAGCTTGTCTAACCTTAGTAAACCTAAAGCTTTGATACCACTTGATCTGATAATGAGATATAAGACAATTAATAAGGTATTACAGACTCATGTGCATGGATTTGTCTATGTTATTTTATGCAATGGATCAATAAGATTGTGAAATACACAAATAATGAAGCAGTAAACAAAACATAATAGACAACACATAACACAACAAATTTAATGAGGAGTTCACCCAATACTCCTGGGCTACATCTCCTGGTCCAGCCTTCAGTGGTGGCCTCTCTATTATGTCTTCAAAACAAAGTTTTTACAACAGTGAGCTCAATTTGAGCCTCACACACAACAGATGCAACAACAAGAGCTTTGCTTGAACCTCTCAAGACTCTCTGAGTACACAGACTCCCTCAACACTCTTTGTCTCTGTCCTAGATCTGTCTCGACACCGCCTGCAATACTGCTTGCCCTGTTTGCTCCCTGTCAATGGCTTTAAAGCCAATCTGGGCTACGTTTTTCCTTCTCAGCTTTCTGTCTTCCAGGCCTCTGTTTGCTCGAATCCCTCTTCCAATGTTACACAATCATTGCATAATGCCCAAAGGGGAGGTGGCCACCTATTCTGCAACGTAAGAGTGCTTCGGTCCCTTGAAATCCTTCAGAATCCCAAACGTGGTTGTTTCCTATTTTACATAGGAAAATGCATTCACGACTGTGAAATTCCACCAAAACACAGTTCAATTCAGACTTTAAAAAGTCCTTAAATATGGTATATTCCCCTATCGGGTCCATCCTCAATCGCTATCGCAAGTCGCTTCGGCCTTGCTCCAAGGTTCCCCTTTGTATTTTTGAAACACGTCAAAACTGCGAAAATGCATTAAAAATGGCTTTGCTACGGATCTCAAATCTTATGCAATAACATTTATATAACCGTCAGGTCCGGTTCATCGGATCGCACATATACATGCGTATAGGTCCCGCTACATGGTATTGCTTTGATGCGATTGATCACAATCGCATATCACTCATGCCCCGGGCCGTTGGCAAGCGCTCTTTGTAATCACCAATAGCAATCATGCAATGCAACATGGGCCGTCGATTTGTGTGCTTGATCGACTATCCTAGTTGACTCCGCTGGTCGCCCTCGCAAGTGGTATGTAGTCTGTGCCGATATCCACTATTTTCCTGTGCTGATTACGATTTTCCGATTAGGTCTGGATCGTTGATCGGCTAGATCTGACAACTACTGTGTATTCATTGTTCCACCTCTGATACTCAGTTTTTTTCACGGTTTTCCCTGGTTTTTGCCTCTCGATAGTGTATTTCAGCCATTCTATGGGCTCTTGGCATGCGATTGTTTTGATCTTTGGCATGATTTTGAGACTCAAAGAGTGTTCTTGGATCCATTTGGATCACGCCTTCCCACTGAAAAAGGCTTTTGGACCACCAAAAGTTGGTTTTCAAGCATCGGTTAAGTGAGGATACAACTGCCTCACTTGCCTAATCTCTATCCATTTTGCACTGATGGGTTTTGAACCTTTGAGTCCAATTCTAAGGTACTCCACGTCCCCTCTACACGTAGTCATCACCTTCTTGTCCAGAACTGTGTCTTCCTACGGCTCATTGAGGTATTCAGGCAACAAATCATCAATGGAAGGTAATTGAATTTGCTCTTCGGGATCTTCAATTAAAGAAGGTTCAAACAGTCTTAAATTTTCTGCATTTACCACTAAATAGATGTGCATGTATGTTGGTAGATCAAGGCGGAAAGTGTTCTCGCCAATTTTCTCAATTACCTTAAAAGGCCCATACCTTATTGGCTTCAGCTTCTTTCCTTCACCTTGAATTTTGTCCTTGCTGATATACAACCAGACCTGATCACCAACTTGGAAGTTGTGCTCCACTCGATGTTTATCATGTCTTGCCTTATACTTGGCTTGGCTCCTTTCCAGTTGTTCCTACACTTCCTGGTGTATTTCTTGGATCTGTTCAATGAACCTGGTTGCTTTGTCCACATCACTATGTCTAGCAACTGCTATGTCTTTTTCAAAGACAAAATCCAAGGGAGACCTTGGTATAAAACCAAAATAGGTCTCAAAAGGAGATCTCTGTGTAGAAGAATGTTTATCACGGTTGTAAGCATGTTGCACATAACATAAATGCTCATCCCAAAGCTTGGGATGCTTGCCGCAATAACCCCTGAGCAACTGGATCACTATCCTGTTGACTACCTCTTTTTGGCCATCTGTTTATGGATGAAATGTTGTGCTCTTCTTCAGTCTGGTGTCCATTAATTCCCACAGACTTGACCAAAACTTCCCAACAAATAGTCTCGATCAGATACTATGGAAGTGGGTAACCCAAAATGCACCCAGACATGCTGAAAGAAAAACTTCGTTGCAACTGTAATCAACTTATTACAAGGTATTAAAATACACATTTTGCTGAACCTGTCCACAATAACATATAAATAGTCATATCCCTTTCTAGATTTTGGAAATCCCCCAACAAAGTCCATGGAAACATTTTCCCAAGGGCAGGAAGGGACTGGTAGTGGAGTGTACAAGCCTAGTTTTCTATTGCTGGGCTTACTTTTAGCACACATAGTACACCCTCTTACATATCTAGAAATTGTTTCATGCATTCTTGGCCAATAGCAATATCTTTGCAACTGTGCAACTATTTGATTTACACCAAAATGACCTGATATTAGAGAAGTATATGCCTCCCTAATTATATTAACTCTTTCTGTTTGTGGAATGCATAGATTTTCCAAATGATACAAGAGTTGGTCCTTAACATATTAATCCAATTCTTATACCTTTTTGCCATTACTTAAAGCTGCATATACATCTTTAAAGCCTATATCTTGAGAATATTGTTCAATGTAGCTTTCATGCATTACTGAGTTATGCTTAAGTATAGTAGATGCATTTATGATTGGTCTGGACAACATATCTGCAACTTTATTGTGTATGCCCTTTTTATATCTGATGACTAAATGAAACTATTGAAGGAAACCCATCCACCTATAGTGTCTTGATTGCTGCAATTTAGTTTGTGATTGCAAATACTGAAGTGGCTGATGGTCAGTATGTATAACTGTTTCTTTGCCCATTAAGTAATGTTTCCACTTCTTCACACTCTGAACTAATGCATACAATTCTTTATCATATGTAGGATAATTAACTACTGCAGAATTAAAAGTCTCAGAATGGTAGCATATGGGTTTAACGTGTTGCATCAACACTGCTCCCATGGCATAGTCACTGGCATCTGTTTCGATCTCAATTGGCTTTTGAAGATTTGGCAATGCTAGTACTGGTGCTATACTAATTTTTTCTTTCAAGGTGTCGAAGGATTTCTGCTGTTTGCGTCCCCACTGAAACACCTTGTTCAATCCTATCAAAGCATGTAAGGGAGTTGCAATTAAGGAAAAAATAGCAATAAACTCTCCAATATTGTGTTGGTCCTAAGAAGCTTCTAACTTCTGTAATAGACTTGGGTTTAGGCCAGTTTACAATGATTACAACCTTAGAGGGATCTATCTTCAATTCACCACCCCTACAATATGACCCAAATAATTCAAAGATGTTTTACCAAATTTACATTTTGATAATTTAACATAGAGATTTTATTTTTTCAAAACATCTAGAGTCTTCCTTACATGCTTCAAATGTTCTTCCCATGTTTTACTGAAAACAAGAATGTCATCCAAATATACAATTACAAAATCATCAATAAAAGTCCTGAGTACATCATTCATAACTCTCATGAAAGTGGCAGGAGCATTAGTTAATCCAAAAGGCATAACTAGCCATTCATACAACCCTTGCTTTTTTTTGAAAGCAGTCTTCCATGCATCTTGCTCTGCTACTCTGACCTGATGGTAACCACTACGTAGGTCCAACTTGGAAAAGTAAACAACTTCCTCCAATTGATCCAATAGATCATCAATGCGGGGAAGGGGATAACGATTCTTGATCATTATTTTATTCAGTGCTTGGTAATCAATGCACATCCTCCACGAACCATCTTTCTTCCTCCCAACACGATTGGAGATCTACATGGTGATGTGCTTGGTCTTATGAACCCTTTCTCGAGCAGATCCTATACCTGCTTCTTGATTTCTGCATTCTCTAAAGTGGACAACCTTTTATACCTGTGGCTACGATTATTGTTTCATCACCTGAGTATGACCCCAAGTCTTTCTGTATAGCAGCAGCAGTCTTCTTCTTCTTGCCATCGAACTTCTTGGGTTTCAGCTCCGAATGCAAAGACCAGCAATGCTCATCATCATGTCCATCCTTCTTGTAGTGAGTGCATGAAGGTTTGGCATTTTGTACAGCATTTTCCTTCCTCTCTTTCCATTTCTGCTTCATCTTTTCCTTGTTTTTGTTACAGTGGGTTTTGATGATCCACCAATCTCTGGGTTCACATTCTTGGCTCTAGCCTCTAGATGGGTAGCGTGAACAAATACCTCACATATGCTAGTAGGGTTAAACATGAGAACTGTGTGCCTCAAATAGTTGTGTAGACCACCTATATACTTCAGCAAAGTTTCAGGCGAGTCAAAAGAAATGCCTAGAATCAAAAATCTTTTTCTAAATTATTGGGTGTAGCTTTGTACACTTTTCCCTTTTAATTGGCGAAGAGTTTGCCAACTCATCATAGCTTGTTGCATATAAGCTAGTGGATAGAATTGTTTTTTAGCTGCAGTGACAAATTCACTCTAGACAGAAAGAATTTTACCATGCTTCTTCAAGTCAGTTTGTGTCCTGCCTTCCCACCATACCAAGGTAGTTCCTCCAAGGCGTAGGCTGGCCAGCTGAATTTTACTCCTGCCTGAATCAATATTCTGCACCCTGCAATACACATCAATCTGTCTAATCCAATTATCTAGCTTCTCTACATTTAATTCTCCATCATATATTGGCAAATCAAATTTAACATCTAATTTAATCAAAGATGTTTTCTTCTTTTTATTTTTAGGGCTATCAAGAGGTGTGGATAAAGGAGCCTCTTTTCCTTTCCCTTTGTCTTCAGAATCGCCATCTAGAAGAGATCCTTCTATTCCTTTGTCTTGTTTGGAGGTTGAATAATCTTCACTTCGACCTTTCTTAAATTCTTGGTACATTTCCTCTACCATGGCTCTCATGGTCATGAAACTGTCCATGAACTGAGAGTCTGATTCCAAGGGATTTTCTTCTACCATTTTCCTCCTAGGATAGACTCTACCAATTTCTGGGTTAGCTTCAACCAGTTCTCCTTCTCCTAATTTGAGCTTTGACCTAGTTATCATTCACCAATCCAGCACAAGCTTGTCTAACCTTAGTAAACCTAAAGCTCTGATACCACTTGATCTGATAATGAGATCTAAGACAATTAATAAGGTATTACAGACTCATGTGCATGGATTTGTCTATGTTATTTTATGCAATGGATTGATAAGATTGCGAAATACACAGAAAATGAAGCAGTAAACAAAACATAATAGACAACACATAACAGAACAAATTTAATGAGGAGTTCACCAATACTCTTGACCTACATCTCCTGGTCTAGCCTTCAATGGTGACCTCTCTATTATGTCTTCAAAAAGTTTTTACAACAGTGAGCTCAATTTGAGCCTCACACACAATAGATGCAACAACAAGAGCTTTGCTTGAACCTCTCAAGACTCTCTGAGTACACAGACTCCCTCAACGCTCTCTGTCTCTGTCCTAGCTCTGTCTCGGCATTACCTGCAATACTGCCTGCCCTGTTTGCTCTCTGTCTGTGGCTTTAAAGCCAATCTAGGCTGCATTTTTCCTTCTTGGCTTTCTGTCTCCCGGGCCTCTATCCGCTCGAATCCATTTTTCAGCATTACACAATCATTACATAATGCCTAAAGGGGAGGTGGCCACCTATTCTGCAACGTAAGAGTGCCTCGGTCCCTTGAAATCCTTCAGAATCCCAAACGTGGTCGTTTTCTGTTTTACACAGGAAAATGCATTCACGACTGTGAAATTCCACCAAAACACAGTTCAATTCGGACTTCAAAAAGTCCTTAAATATGGTCTATTCCCCTATCGGGTCCATCCTCAATCGCTATCGCAAGTCGCTTTGGCCTTGCTCCAAGGTTCCCCTTTGTATTTTTGAAACACGTCAAAACTGCGAAAATAAATTAAAAATGGCTTTGATACGGATCTCAAATCTCATGCAATAACATTTATATAACCGTTGGGTCCTGTTCATCGGATAGCACATATACATGCGTATAGGTCCCGCTCCATGGTGTTGCTCTGATGCGATATCGCAATGTGATTGATTGCAATCGCATATCGCTCATGCCCCGGGCCGTTTGCAAGCACTCTTTGTAATCACTGATAGCGATCATGCGATGCAACGTGGGTCGTTGATCTGTGCGCTTGATCGATGGTCCTAGTTGACTCTGCTGGTTGCCGTCGCAAGTGGTATGTAGTATGTGCTGATATCCGCTGTCTGCCTGTGCCGATTGCAATTTTCCGATCAGATCTGGACCATTGATCGGCCAGATTTGACAGCTACTGTGCATTCATTGTTCCACCTCTGATACTCTATTTTTTTCATGATTTTCTCTGGTTTTTGCCTCCCGATAGTGTATTTCAGCCATTCTATGGGCTCTTGGAATGCGATTATTTTGATCTTTGGCATGATTTCGAGACTTAGAGAGTGTTCTTGGATCCATTTGGATCACTATGTCCACATAGTCCCCATGTTTTACATAGTGGGTGAGAATGATTCTAGACCTCCTCTAGTAGTTCATTCTTGTTTTCCTCTTCCCTTAATTCTTCACTAGGAACCATTGTTCCAAGAAGCATTTAGGCCATATTTAGACAAGTCCACTTGCCTGAAATTTGTAGATCCTGATTCTGATGGGTGGTATGTCTGCTACAATATTCTCAAGATTTAGGGCCTTTTCCTCCTCTCCAATGAATCCAAATTGGAGGGAAAACATCCTTTTATAGAAAAATCCACAATTTTTCTGTCACCCATTACGACCAAACCATAGCTCAGTTTTATGAACCATCAACACCGTTGGAAAGATATCACCAATCTCTATAATGGGTCCTCCTCAATGTTTGATGATTTGACACTTCGCCAGGAAGTCATTTTTCCAAGAAAGGTGACTTCGTTGCCTCTCAAAATCAAATTTCATCATAAAGTGACACTTGCATTTTGAGGACTACCTCCTCTTAATACTTTTTGTACCATATGTCGACTTTCATCATGAGTAACCATCATTTACTCATGTTTTTATGGTCCCCACCGGGCCTAGTTTGTGTGGCAGCATCATCGAGTCACCCTTGTTCAGAGCATCCGCGATGAGTCACCCTTGCATTCTTGGAGTCTATTTCATGTCCCATTATACCATGTCACAATATTCCATCCATATTTGCATATCTTTCATCTTGTGTTACCCATTTTTGCCTCCATTCATACTATCTCCATCCGCTCTGGAGTTGAGTCAGTTGCTGCCAAGTCAACCATGCACTTTATGCTCTGACAAGGGATGTCGTCTGATTCTCCCTTAGTACCACTTTCCCCATTATCCCTGATGTTAGTCCATCAATCACATTGCTATTTTCCCTTGTGCCTTAGTTGAGGATCCTCATTTCCCCACCTATCACGGGCCCTATTCTATCGACATCATGTCATTTATTCCAGAAGAATGACCTAGAGGGCGTTGTATCTTGGTTCCAGCTCCCATTCTTGTTCGGCGCCTTAGATCGAGCAGAGGGACTCATTATTTCCCTTTGACTTGGTCGTTTCATGTTCATGATTCATACACTTGATGGTCCAATGATGCAACAGATTGTACCAATGATTCTCAAGTGTGCATGAGATGTTTCAGACCTCATGAGGGGGTGGCCCTTTAGGTAGCCCCCCACATGCCCAAATGAATTCCTATTATGCTAAAGCCTCAGATGCAGTTCTGCAGAGTTGATGGGTTCGGTTCCTACCAATCATAGTGTTCATAGCATGCACGTCTCCTTCAGATGATCCATTCAGTTTGCATAGCCCTTCCCTGTTCAACATTCCTTCTTCAATTGTTTTACCCTCCCTACCACCCATTTTTTGAGGGAAGGGCATTTGTATCTCATGTACTTAGATGATATTGTTTTCAGTCTTGGCTCACATTTTTTCCAGGTGCATTATGTATATGGGACACATTGTATTGTTTTCTGGCTCTGTTATGCCAGCATGTCATGTACCATTCAACATGTACTTCATTGCTCAATTTTATATTTCTGGGAAAACAATTATTTTTGTACTAAGTTATCTCGTCGGGTATGGGTATGCCTCCCATGCCTCATTGAGGTCCGGTACTACAACATAAAAGGAGACTTGCATTAGTCTCGCCCCCTCTATCCCTATCCTCTTTCAATTCAGCTTTATTTGTCTCTCTCTCTCTCTCTCTCTGACTCCCCTGTGTTTTCTAGTGATTGTGTCTTTACAACGTACTTCGATCATACGTTTTTCTCCTAACACTCATACGTTAGGGGGCAATCTATTATCACCAAAAAATTGATCATCTAGCCTAATTTACTAGATGGATCGAAGTACGCCATGTAAAGCCACTTTTACCATAGTAAAATTGCTTTCACTATGAGAAATTACTTAATAAACCACCTTTGTTAAGTAATTTGTAGTTAAACCCATGAAGAATAATTAAATAAATAATTATTTATTTGATTTTCTTCTAGGAATAATTAATTAAAGCATTGTTCAATTATTATTCCTTGTCATATTTGACCCAATCATGAAAAATAAACAGATAAATCATTAATTATCTTATTTTTCTCTAAGAATAATTAATTAATCACTAATTAATTATTCTTTGTTAAATTTGACTAAATCCCTTAGGAATAATTAAATAAATCCTTATTTATTTATTATTCCTTAACTAATTTCTTGAGAGGATAAATAAACCGTTTATTTATTTATTATTTCTAAATAAAAGTTTAAATACGTTTTCCCTCCTAAACAAATATAATAAAATGTTCGAGGTATTTATTCCAAGAATGGGATCAATAATATTTTATTATTGCTCATTATTCGAGGATAACTCAATATTTTTTTAAAATAGAAGGGTTTTCCACTCATTATTCACTTTTGATTATTTTCATTGTTGCACTCACTTGTAACTCTGATTCTTTTGATTGGCGCACACCATATTTTTGTTGGGTTTACACATTATAGAGGAGAGAGACACTGCACAAGTTGAAGACGTTTGAGGATAGCCAAGAACTCATCCCATAGAGGGGGTCTGGTAACATTTATTTGTTCCCTTCACAGGTGTTATAATAAAACTATTCTTTGTATTTCTGGTTTCCATTGGATGATTGGAGTTATTAATCTTTCTTTTTGTTGTTTAACTATGATTGTGACATAGATCAAAATTTTGGCAGGTTTTGTTTCTATCTGTTGCTACAGATCTACAATGTTTAGCAGCCATTAATATTGTTGAGATTGTTTGTCATCCACAATCTTAAGTGGGTCTTTTTCGTACATCTTTGAGAAGAAAACACTACAACAATGATGTGTGTTAATGTGTTCATTTCTTATTGTGGCCATATGATATGTTGTTGATGGTTATATGAATGGTTTACAAGTTTGAATGAAAATATAAATTGGCATAAAAGTTCAAAATTAGCCTTAATATTGATTCACCCCCCTCTCAGTATTAACATTATTTCCAACAATTGGTATCAAAGCCTTGTTCCTTTAGGAACAACTTAATTTCTTGAAGGTAATATCAAAGGGAAACATATCAAGATTGGCTAGTAGCAGAAGGAGTTCCATTTTTAAATGAAGCAGAGTATTTACTCTGGAAGGTTAGAATGAAAGCCTATTTAATGGCTTTGGATGTTGATGTATGGCTTTCCTTATTGAATAGAGAAAAGAGTGAGTATAATGAAGAAGCCAAGGAAGCATTCATGAAAGGGTGGTCTAAGCCATATGTTGAGAAAGCAAGGCACCGTGAGACAACAAAGGAAATTCTAGACATATTGCAATATTTGTATGGAGAACATTGCAATGTGGCTCAAGATAAGGTCAATGAACCTTTTTTCTCAAGTAGTGAACCCGAATCTATGAAGGCTACTACTAATGAGAAGAAGAGAAGGAAGAATTCAAAGAAAGAATCCCATAAAAGAGATGTTGAGAAGATTGAAGATCTTCCTCTTAATGCAACAAACTGCTACTCATCACTCTAGAGAGTATGATGGAGAATTAGAATAAAGGCCATGCTTCTCAGAAGGTATGCTATCACTTTGTGATAAATGTAAAAAGGAAAGCCATTTATCTTCTAGATGTTTATGTGAATTTTCTTAAGATAGAGATAGCCATACATCTAGTGTTGGTGAAGATAGACCTACATTTGTAGCGATAGAAAATGAGGAATCCTTTGAAGAAGAAGAGAGTATATCCTGTTAAGAGAATAGGGGTATCCTTGGAAGTAATGAAGGTGGAATACTCCTCAGACATGTGGCAGATTCCATGGACACAAATATGGATTTAGATCTCTGTGGTGGTTTAACTAGTGCTTATGAAAACGAAGAAAAGGTTTTAGATGAAAGAATATACTTTAGAAACAAGTTGATCTTTTCTCTAAAGAGATCAAAGATTTGGCAGAGGCTAATTTCAAGAAAAAGGAGAAGTTGATTAATTATGAACTTGAGAATGAAAAGTTGAGTAAAACAATAATTGATATTAATGCTCAATAAGAAGAGGCTAGTAGACTGAATGGGATGATAACCAATCACCTAAGTGAGAAGGAAGCTTACTGTGAGAGACTACAGATTGAAGTAGTCTCATTGAGACATGAACTAGAAAATAAAAATAAAGAGTTGTCTCAATATCAGAAGCTTGAGGAGGGAAAAAAGGCCTTGGTGGAGATGCTTGGGAACCAGAGATACCCTGTCATCAAGTTTGGTTGTGATTCCAACAACAACAAAGGTAAATAATTTGTTGGATAGTAGCACCAGCAAGAGAAGAAAAGGCAACAACATAATGCTAAGAAGCAACAATGAAGAGAGTAGTAGAACAGAGCCACGGAACAACAAGGAAGAATGCAAGGAAGCATTTTAGACAACCATAGAAGGTACATGAATAACCAACATAGGTCCATTCCCCCTCAAGGAAAAATCCCTCAAGGTAAAGGTTTCTTCAGTGCTCAAAAGAAATTTTATAGGTATTGTTTTTCTTGCAATAATTTTGGACATAAGGCCATAGACTGTAGATGGCATGCAAGAAAACAAGATATGTTGGGTAGCAACAACCCAAGAATGGACAAAGTGGCTAGGAGTAAGCACACTGGTAGCAGTAGTGGCTTTAATAATAATGTTTTCATTTATGGAAATTCATTTTCCCAATTCTTAAGTAAATTTGAATGCTACAATTGTGGTAAGGTTGGGCACAAAAGAGCATGTTGCGGACATAATAAGTCTAGGCATGCATCCCATTTGGCATAGTGAAATGTAGCAAGTCGACCATTAAGGATGAGAAGAAACAAAATATCAGAGGAACTCAAGCATGTATTTAATGCTTTGTGTAAAAAGGGCATGTTGAACAATGGTAGGAGAAATCATCGAAGAGCTTAACCCTCTATGAGGAAAAATCAAAGGAAAATTAAGAGGGTTTTGGTGAAGAAAGAGGAGTTGAAGAAGAGATGTCCTCTAGACATGCGTAGTTAAGAGAAGGCCCAAACATGGGCAAAGCAGATGGAAAGTAATACTCCTATCAGGACTCAACCAATAAAGGTTTGGAATAAGAAGGAGGATGATCTACTTAGGGGGAGTAGATCCTCTATTTCTCTTTAGTAAAGGCAGAGAATGGCCTCAAGAGGGGCCAAATAAGTCGGATGCAGGAAACTAGAAGGAATATATGTAAAGGTGCATCTGATTATTGAAGGTATGATCGGGTCCCCATGTTGATGATGATCATGATGAATTGGATTATTTCAAATGTACCAGAATTGAAAGAGAAAGGAGAAAGAAGGTAACATGGTTGCAGGGGGAGTACACGACAATTTATGTTGCGAGAAAATGATGAGCTACAACAAAAGTGTGGAATGAAGAGGCCCATAGTTAAGAAGGTCCACACGATCAGTCACCACGTAGAAGCAAAGAAGCAAATGCAAAGAGACCAGAGAGAATTGGCTCAGGGGGAGTTGCTTCATTAAGCAATAATAGGCAGCAATTTTCAGCCTGAGGAAGAAAGATTGCATAGGAAATGAAAGGTTGGCATATTGGATGAAATACCCTCATTTAAGTTAAGTTGTGAATTTGATTTTTCCTAGCAGCCTTGTGTTCATGAAACACAATGGGTACAAGATTTATATGTATCTTAGTTTTCAATTGGTATCACTATGTCAATTTGTAGCCTTGGGTTTAGGTGGAGTAACCCTTTTGTGCAAATGGACATTTCTCTTTGAGGAGGAGCTGTTAGAATTTTCCTAGTATAACATCCAATTCGTATCAATTTCTTAGTGCAATTGGTATTATTTAAATAACATTCACTATTGTAGAGGTATGATCTCAGGGGGAGCCGTGTTGACTGTTAAAATGCTCAAGAGAAGTGAGCACAATTCTTGAAGCAAGAAGTTGAAACAATAGTTAATAGCAAGTCGAAATGCATCACTCTTGGGTCATATTTGTAGCAGTAGTAATACCATAAGTAATTTTAATTGGTATCAATTTCCTTTAACTGGTACAAAAGATGCATTGGCTAAAATAGTACTTAGCCAACAGCCATTAGGTGGCTAGAACTAGAGGATTATCAAGGAGGAGGAAGTATATTTTTAGGGGGAGAATATCACATATGTCTAGTTCCTAGAGCAAAAACAACTATCAACCCTTGAAGAGAAGTCTGCAGAGTAGATCACACATCAACAACCGAACTCTTAGCCATTGATTGAAATATGAAGAAGAAGCAACTTGGATCCCTTTTCCATTGATGTCAAATGGGGAGAGAATTATGGGAGAGTAAGATATGATGGCCCATGCAGAGAGAAACCCATTGGTGGCTCATGCAAGGGAGAAGTGTGGAGGCAGCATGAGGATTGTCCATCAATGTGGAGAAGTGATGAGGTGTTTCCATCAATGCAAAAGGGGGAGATTTTTGGATAATTGGAATTGGCTAGTGGCAGCAAGTGCATTGGAATTGATGTCAACAATCATGCTCAAAGATGTTTTGAGTAGTTGGAATTATTTGATAGTTGGCAAGAGTGTTGGCATTGATGTCAACCAAACTAGCATGGATGTTTGTGGAAACAAATGTTGGCTCTAATGTTCACTAGCCTAGTTGTGATGGTAACTAGGCTAACATTGATGTGCTTGATGTGTGGAGCTCAAGGGGAGTCTCATGGTTGTTGCAGTGTCTTATAAAGAATCATCACAGTAGTAGGATTATTAAAGAAGCCATAAAAATATTACTGTGATGGTTGGGAGTCCCAAAATTTGTAGGAGATTCCGCCTCAATATATTTGCTCAAATGATCTTGGAAACGACATAGTTGGATAATGCTCGAAAAGAGATATCCAATGATATGTGGAAGTTTGAAAATGGCCTCCTAGATTAGGAGTTATTTCCAGTCAAAGGTGAGGTTCCCCAAAAGTCAAAATGGCAGAGCTAAAGTGGGTGGAGGACCCTCTGGAACACGTTAGTTTGTTGTTTTTCCAAAAGTAGCAACGAAAAAGTTAGTGGAGCAACCAAAAATGAGGACTGGACTGACTTGGTTTGACAGTGGAGAAGCTTCCCATTGGCCATAGGCAAAGTCCACATTACAAATTAGCCCAACGAGGGAAGCTAGATAGATATACCCCGAAGGTATAGTTATGGTGCATAAGTCTTAGCGTCGGGATGACTTGAGTGGGTCGATGAGGAGCTCTAGTAGAACAACAGGATCAGTTTTATTGACTCAGGTGGAGGCCATCTGGTGTAGTTACCTCGATGGGTGCACCCTGACAGATTGCAAAGGGAACACAAAGCAAAAGTTCTGGGTGGTGGATGCCACGACATGACAGCAGAGCAACGAATAATAAGGATTTGAGCAGGCATACCCCACATTACACATCCGCATGCTGAAGATGAGCCCGGAAGACTGTTTGTAGAGCAAAAGGTTAAGCGCCATGCCACGTGGTAACATTCTGACGGGCCTTGATATGGAAATCTTGTCAGGCCTCGAGGAACCAGAAGGTGGTTTCCCATACCGCTGATTGCGTAGATCAATGACGAGGAACCACTTCGAGATCGCTCCTCCTAATATCACAAACCACAATGGAGTGGTGTCGAAGTTGGTTTCTTGATCCCAATGGTTTTTTATTAATAAAATAAATTTCTCGCAAAACCAAGGTCTCAGGGACCCTTTCTCTCTCCTTCGGTAGGACAAATGGTAGCATTTGATTGGCTCTCAAGATATGATGGTGGCAGATGACCCCAGCATGATGTAGTTGTACGGGGGACACGTGGCAAGCATATTTGACATTTTTGGGCGGCCTAATAGGCCAAATTCAAGTGACATGTGTCACCACTAAGGAGGCACCATGTGGGATTGATGATATAAGCATGAAATCATCCAAGAAGGGCTACCTAGAGGGATTACAAAGGTGCAAAAGCAGAGTATCCGAGTAAGAAGCGTCACAAAGATATGGATGTGTCAGAACATGGGCCAATGGAAAATACATTGGGAGGACACCACGGGATAGTTAAGCCCCCTAGGAAGAGCCCATAAGTTTGTTAATGGTGCACAAAGTGAATGTGTCAGGAAGTAAGTGTCGGGACACGGCGGTCAAACACATTATCTTGATGGGGCATTTGATTGGCCAATGGAAGCGTAGGGTGGAACCCATGGGACAATTAAGCCTGCCAAGAGGATCTTGAAGGATTTTAAAGAGGCAGAAACATAAAAGCGTTGGAATTGGGAGCTCAAGACCTAGTGCAAGGTCTTTATCATTTTGTATAGAAATGAGACAAATGGCGCGAAGCCATTCACAAAGGAATTTCCCCATGAAGGGCTTAAGAGTGGGCTTGGCGCCTATAGGCTTAGTCAACGATCAAAGGCAATAGTCTTATGTTGGAAAAGAGGCTAAGTGCCAACAAAAGGGGCTATAATAAAAAAGGTTCACAAAGTTATATTTGGTAGTGCCTTGGTGCTTTGGTGCCTTGGGCCAAGCTTCACACTTGTGTCATATTTGGAGGACCTCAATAAGTTAATTAACAAGCTTGAATTGGTTGACAACTGAGAATTGAAAATGGAAGTCAATGACTGATTCAAGGTAACAAGGACCACAATGTGCAGGATTGCTTAATGGCCCTGGTTGCAAGTAAATTTGCCAAACCTGAGTGTCCCTCATGCAAGGAGGAATTAAATGGAAATCAGAAGTGGAATAGAGAGCCATGTTGTGTTTGTAGGAAATATTTAATTGAAGAATTCCTTGAGTTTGGATGTTGACTAAGATTTAATTCTTAGTATGGGAGATTGCTCAGGTGCCCATTCCTTGAATAAATTCAGCTACAACGGCCAACCAATTTGATGCAACAACAGGATGAGATTGATTAGGAATACCTCTCCTATGTAGTATGGGAAACCATGCTGAGCGTAAGAACTTGGGCAGTATGGAGGAAAACAAACACATCATCATCAATGGATTGCAATTGAGCAATTGTGGGAAGTAGCATAGTTGTGTGAGCGTTGTGGAGAGCTTAGCGTGTGAGCGTTGCTAAGAAGAGGCCAAGTGTTCCTGTGTTGTAGAGAAGAGGTCGAGAGTGCATATGCATAGCAAAGAGGTTCAAAGTGTGCTAGGTATGTTGTGAGAGGCCGAGAGAGAATGTAGAATAGAAGGGGCCAAGTGGTGAGTGTATGATGTTGAGCAGAATAGTGGGTTGCTGCAAAGTGAGCAGAGGACAAAATGTTACATGGGCTAAAAGGCTGCTGAGGAGAACGTAGCTGAAAATAGGTAGAGAGGCTGCTGATTAGAAAGAGCAATAAGTTTTCTTTTGAGTGTGGGTTGGAGCCTAAATATAAGAAGTTTGGTCTTCCATCTTAGTAAGTGTCTGAAGAAGACTTGGGAGTTGGTGCCTCTTTCAAGTTAGTGCTTGCATAAATCTAAGGAGCTGCAAGTTGGTGCTTGCAACAAATACGTGAAGTTGGTGCTTCTGGTAAGTTGATCAGGTGTCTACAAAAGGAGGGAGTCGGTGCTTCCTAATAGTGGGTGCTAGCAAACAATCAAGGGGAGTTGGTGCTTCCTGTGATTGGTGGCTCACAAATAGATTGATGCAAAAAAGTAGGTGCTCATATTTTTACATCAATAACAAAACAAGCTTTGATGGTTTTTCTCTTGGAAGGGTTTCCACATTAAACAGTTGTGTCCAATGTGTATGTTTCTCATGGTGTGTGTTGATGTGTTGATTTCATATTGTTTCCATATGATATGTTGTTGATGGTTTATATGAATGGTTGCCAAGGTTGAATGAAAATATAAATTGGCATAAAATTTCAAAATTAGCCTTAATATTGATTCACCCCCCCTCCCCATATTAACATTGTTTCTAATAGTATTTATAAAAAATGAGGTGACTCTCTATCTCCCATGTGACTCTTGACCTTCTCTCATGAACCTTGATCTCCTATGTGACTTTTCAAACTGTCATGTGACCTTTGTGCTTCTACATGACTTTAGAACTTTCTAGTGACTTTTCACACTCCATGTGGGACCCTTGGGCTTCCAATTATTTTACATTTTCTCATTTCTGTAATTTACATAATTACATTCCACAAGTGATGTGGCAAAATACATTGACACATATGACTTTGTAATGACACTTTGAGAAGCCATGACTTCATGACAGTGACATAAGACTCCACTTTATCAATGCCAAGCTCTTACCCTTATTGCCATGACCTTTAATTCTTCATGATGGATCTTTGTTTGTTCTTCATCTTCACCATCCAAAGGGGTATAGGTGAGTGTCAGAACCTTTCAAGTCAGCATGATTTTCCACCTCTTTGTCTTGGTCCAAGATTCCTTCATGTCCTTCATGATGGTTCTTCTTTTCACTCCTTCGCAAGCTCTCTCTTGTAGCTTATCCTTGATGACTTCCCTTAAGCTCAACTTTCCATGTTGAGATGTTAACACTTGCAAATGAAGTACACTCATGACAAGCCAACATTATTCCAGAAATCATCTATTATATTTGGTTGCTCTTGTAACATATTGATTGTGATAGGGAAATGTGCAAGGGATTTGAGAGAAAGAAGCTAAGATTTGCGCAGTTTAGGACCATAGGGACCCAAGGGTGACCACAATATCATCTAGAACTATGCAATGCGTAATTAGGGAAGGCTTATCAAGGTCCCGCGCTATGGGTAAGTCTAGGAGATAAGGTTGATGAGATTTTTGGCTAAGAATGCATAGTGCATAGTGATAAAGGAAGAGGAGGAAGGGATTGCACAATTGAGCTTCAAAGGGACCAAGGGATGGCCTCACTATCCATTGGAACTATGTCACGTGCGGTAGGAGGCAAGGCAAGACACAATACTATGCATTGAGGGGTTTGAGTCAACGGGAGAGACAAGACTAACCACCGTAACTACATAATGTGTAGTGATCGAGGGGTAGACTACAAGGATTGTTTAGTTGAGGGCTGCAATGACCTATATGTGGCCTAACTATCAAGTAGAAATTTTTAATGCATAGTTAAGGTGAGGCAGGACAAAGGATTACACAATTGAGATTTTAGGGAGACAAGGGAAGTAGGTTTGGGTATTATAACTGCGCAATGCACAGTGACTGAGGAGGAGGCTCAGAAGACAACGTAGTTGGGAATTACAAGAGTCTAAATGAGGCTCCATTTTCCACTATTATTATACATTGCATAAAGCAAGGTAGGGTTGATCAAGACTGCGCATTGGGAAAGTGTAACTGGTAGTTCTGAGTCATTGAGTAATAGGATTACGCAGTGCACAGTTGAGGGAGACTATCCTCTAGGACTACGCATTGTGCAGTTCCACAAGGAAGAAGGTGCTTCAATGTGGCTTAGGGTTGCGTAGTGCACAATTGGTGGAGGTAGAAAGATCAATCTTTGATCGGGAAAGTCTCGAAAACATTAAGAACTTTGAAAATGACTAAGTGTGGGATCAATGAGACAAGAAGGTAAGAGTGAAATCATATCACATGACTTGAACATGATCACACACTCATAAATGATCAACCACATGAAAAGGAAAAACATAGTACCCGAAACTAACAAGAGTATGATGAAACAACAATAAAACAAATGTGATACTTGAAACGCAACTTTCCAAAACTTAGGATACAAGTTACGACACGAGTATCAACTGCAGCCAAAAAGTTAGCTAATTTGTGGGAGAGTGTCTAGGACATTTTCTTATGATATGTAAGATAAACTAATTTAGAAGAGTTTGTTAGATATCACTTTAGTGGCATGCTAAATTTTGACACATATAGGAGCGAAAACAATCAAAAGCGAAACTTGCGACATTAAGAATAAGTGAAAATGACACTTGCAAAAGCTAAAGAAAGTGAAAGCGAAACATGTCAAAGCTGAGAAAAGGCAAAAGTGACACTTGCAAAAGTAAAATCAAGAAAAAACGTCAGTCGTAAAAGAGAAAGCGACACTTATGAAAACAAAAGCAATAGTTGAGAAATTCACCAAATGATATTGGTACACTTGCAGCTAAAAGTGAGAGAGACTATCAACTGAAATTGCACAAATACTATCCACATGGATTGCACAGTCACTACCCTTCTCAACTACACAAGCATTGTCATCAAGGACTCTGCAATGTCTAAGAGTTGCACAATGTCTACTACTAAAGGATGCACAATCATTGTTACCAAGGACTACACAGACATTTCTTTTCGAGATTACGCAATGCCCATCTTCAAAAAATAGATATGGACTACTAAGCTTGCTAGAATTAAATGCACTTGTGAAGGCATTAAAAAGTTAAGCGTGTGTAAGAAAGTGGCTTCAGTAGTTAAAATATCACAAGAAGACTTAAGGACTTATAATAACATCAATAGATCACAAAGTGACCTTGAAAAACTTGGGATGACCAATCATAAGATCATAAGGAGGCTCCAAATTTCAGGGTGTAGGCAAAATTTTGGAGGGTGTTTGTTGTAGCGACAACATATTCTTACATGCATCTATGCACACAATGAATTTTTCATTTGGATAAAAAAATCCTCACTATAGTTGCACATGTAAACACCCTCTTTAAATATATACACATATATACACTTATTTTTTAATATTACATCCTTAGTATAATTATACTTGTAGGGTTGTATTATTAAACAATAATATTTTATTAATATGTATTTAAATTTTTTGACATTCTTACTAATCTTATCATTATTATAATATTTTTCTTTTACTTATTAGGTAAGATTATGGATAGTATATTCCTAGAATTATCTAATTTTAAACTTTAATGTATATATATATATATATATATATATATATATATATATATATATATATATATATATATCATTGTTTTTTGAGGATTATTTAATACTTTATATTATTCATTAGGTTGATTTAATTTTATCCTCTATTATTATTATTAAATTGATATTTTATTAAAGGAATTTTTGTTAAGTAATTGATTAATTAATTGTTTATGTTGTTGAAAATAGCAACATTAAATGTTAAAAGTAGGATCAAGTAAATCCTAATTTAATTTGTCCTTGAATTAAATTAGGAATTAAATTGTAATTATAATTCTCATAACAACTTGTAATAGTTAACTAAGTTAAAGTTGACTTAGTTGACTCAGTAAATTCGAGTTGGGACTATATCTAGAGTCATGCAAAGTGATCACTAAATTTTAGGGGGCCAGGTTGAGTTATGATTGAGTTGTAATTATTTAATTCAGTTTAACTAAGTTAAATTCAATTAAACTAGTTCTAACTGTTGGAGGAAATAGTGAGAGGTCAAGTGAATTAAATTGGATTTAATTCACATGCAGTGATCAATCAGATAATTGATAATTCACTCATAAATAACTCATGCATGTCAATTTAGAGGAAGACCTAGTTAATATTAGAGTTCAGGGACATTGCACTATCAGTTTTGAAATCATCTAAATTAATTTGATGGTGCATGCAATCAGAGGAAGGCCTATGGATGTATTACGCAGTCATGGATGAGGAATTTCTCAATTAATTATGGGCTAATTCCCTACGAAACTGTGCAAGGAAGTAGGAACTTGGCAGGTAGCAAATTTGGCTAAATATTGGCTTGAGCTGGTTTGTGAAGCAATGAGATAGATTATACTTATGCATAGATTGTTCGAGTTGAACAAACATTGTATTTTCTTCTCAGATCTTCTGGTTAATGCAATATAAAAATAGCAGGGGTTTTTAGCTGTGGTTTTCCCAAAAAAATTATTGTGTTGTGTGATTGAAATTCTTCCTTTTTCTGCTTCATGATTTCATCGATCAACTTTTGTTTCCACCGATGAGTAGCGTAGATTCAAGTTAATTTTTTTAGCATCCTACAATCTACTATTTGAATCTACAAGAAAATTCTACATATGTATATTCATATTTTCCCCATTTCTAGGGCTTTTCTTAATTTTTTTTTGCTTTTTGATCATTCATTTTACTTATCAATTTTCAAATATTCTTGGTATCTCTCACCTATTTATCATGCTAGATGAAATCAAACTTCTCATCATTGCCCTGATGATGAGCCACACTTGCTAGCTCAAAATGTCGACTCAAATAACAAGTTGTGATGGAACTAGAAGATTCAATTCAAAACCTCTTTAAATGTTGAAAGGCCTCTTCACATTTGTGAGAACCTTCAAATTTCACACCTTTATTTTGCATGGAAGCAATAAGATGGGCTATTTTTTTGAATCCCGCCATAAATATTCTATAGTATCGTACTAAACCCATGAAATATCTCACCTCTATCACATTTTTGGTTAATGTCCACTATTTGATTACTTTAACCTTTTATGTGTCTACTGCTATTCCTCTGAAATGATATGACGTAGATAATGATTTTGCCTTCGATAAAATAAGCACTTAGCTTGGCGTACAATTGACGCTCTCAAGTACCTATAACACCATCCTCAATTGTTGTTAATGATCTTCCTTAAATTTGGAATACACCAGGATGTTATCCAAAAATACAATAACAAACTTATCCAAATAATTCCCAAAAATGCCATTCAAAAGGCACATGAAAACACCTAGTGCATTAGATAACCCAAATGGTACCACTATGAACTCATAATGTCCATACAAGTTTGAAATGTCGTCTTACCAATGTCCTCTTCCTTCATCCTTACTTGATGATGCCCTAATATAAGGTCAATTTTGGAAAACACTTATCTCCTCTAAGTTGGTCAAACAAGTCATGTAACATGCCTAGCCAAAAACTTCATGTAAATAAAGTTAAGAAAGACAAAATAATAACCATGGTCATGAGGCACTTATTCCAAGATGAATGTTGGGCAAAATTATCCTAGTGTGGGTGTTCATTTGGTTTATTATGGCTAAGGAAATTGGCAAAGGAAAAGGAAAATGCTTTGGAAAGGCAAAATGGCATTTTTGGCACTTTATTTATGAAAATAATGGAAATTAGGAGAAAAGGAAGGTGAAAGGTCACAAGTTTCCTGTGAGGAGGAAAATGAAGGAAAATAATGGAAAATTGAAGAAATTAAAGGCCTCATTAATAAGAAGGCTTATGAGGATTAGTTGGTACCTTTTGTCAGTTCAGTTTCCGAGCTCTCCCTTTATTCTCTATTTCTCTCACACTCTTTGACACAAATTTTTCTTGGAGTACTCTAGCATTGAATCAAGGAAAAGCAAAGGAAGGACCAAGAAGGCAAAGGAAAGCAGAGATTAAGTAAGGAAGAGCAGGATCAAGGGACTACAACGAGATTACTTGCAAGTATCGATTTGAATGTGTGGTTTCCTTGCTAGATTTGGCATACATGGTACATGCATGTGTGTATTTTGTTCTCTTGTTTCCATTGAAATGGGATTTTCCAGGTGTGATAGTGTTCTTCAACCTAGCCTTGTCATTTCCAGATAGCCATGGTGTGATGGGTTCTCTTGTATTTGGTTGAGCTAGATTATTGGATGGTTTTGAAACTGAGTGAGGTGGCCTCTAAAAGAAAGAACATATGGCCTAGGAATCCCTGAACCAGACTGTGATTGTGGTAAAGCCAAATTTTGTGTGCTTCATTAGGCCTAGGAATCCTCGACCGGTGAATGGGGGGATATACAATAAAGCCTAGAGGTGTGTGCCCTCGATCATGCTTAGGAATCCTTGAGCGGTGTATGGCAGGATATACAGTAAATCCTAGAGGGTGGAGTCTCGATTAGGCCTATGAATCCTCGACCAGTGAATAGCGACTATACGGTAAATCCTAGAGACTAGGAGGTGGGAAAATTCCTCACGGCATAGGTGGATAAATCCAGTGGCATCCATGCTTGTTTAGGGCCTAGTGATCTGGTGGGGATTGTGGTAAATCTTGAGGAAACCTAGTTTGGTTTGGTTTTGAGTCCCACATTCATGCTTGGAATATGTCATGACGATGAGTGGATGAAATAAAGATTTGGTTAAACTAATCTATGGTAGGGTGGTACATGGAAGTCTCATACCTAGTTGGCTTTTGCATCATTAGTGAGAGTTTCTTCTCCTTGGTTATTTTGGATTATATGTGGAATTTATGGCTATTATATACTTGTTACTTTTGTTGGTTATATATTGCTTATGAGTATGTTTTATGATAGACTTGATGTATGGTTCTTATCATGTTTTGATTAGCATATGAATGTAAAATGTACATATTCCCTAATAGATGATAATGCAACCATTGTGATAAGGCAACAACGCTTCCTTACGATTCTTAGATAAGTATGAGACCCCTATGCTCAGATCTGATTTTGCGACCTGTAGATTACATATTTGCAACATGTTTGATGAAATTCCTGTCATGGATAGTAGTGGGCAGATCAAGTATTCATATCAAAGTTTGCATTAGTATCTTTGTTCCTAGGTTATTTATCATTTCTAATTTTTTCATGAAGTTTTGGCCAGTGGCCTGAGTCCCGGCCCTGCAAAAGTGGCACAAAACTCGCGGTCGCTAGCAGAGAACTAGATGGAAAAGTCCACAGTTGATGGCATGCATTTCTGTGGGAGTGACTAGAAGGCCTTAGTCGCTTGCAGGGCTTGTCATGGGAGCGACTGAGCGTCTAGTTAATTCAAATGATGAGTTGTCTCACAGGGTGACCACCTACAAGGGTTGGTTGGCTCCTAAAGGTTTTGTAGTACATGTGGAAGCTCAGATTGGTTGTGTTATGTCGGTTCCACTTCTTGAAGGTGACCTAGGAGGTTGAATCACATCATAGTAGCTTCTTGCCACATGTTTACTGCAGTGGACCAATTAACTTAGGTAAACGTGGGAGGAGAGTGTTACAGAATGGTATCAGAGCATGGTTCACCCCTTGGACTAGATGAGCAGTGCGTTGGTCATGCATATATGTCAGTTGCATATGTGTTTTGTATGCTTGTGGTCTATGTGCTTGTTGTGTATGCATGATGGTGGTCATGGTTACAGTTGTGTCACCATGTGAAAGTTGATGGTATTTATGTTGGATGTGTTTATCATGAGTATATGTTGGTTATACATTGGTTATGCATGTCAGTGTTTGTATGTATGGTGTATGTATGTGTTTCATACATATGTCGTTATACATGCATTGCGTTTAGTTGGTGTTGTGGGTGTGGCATCATGCATTGTAATTGAATGAGGATTAAGATGATGTATATATATTATTATGATTATGATGATACACATACTGTGCTAATCTGGTTGGTCTTGCATATGGGATATCCTCCCTGAATTATACTGAGGTACATTGGTTTGTTTATGATTTTGTTTAGCTGACATAGTATGCCTTGCAAGAAAGAGATCAAAGATGACTTGCATTATGGTAGACTACATTTCATGATATTATCCTTATGGATCTGATGAGTAGTGTGGTGGTGGTAATTCTTTTGACTTAGCAAACACATTGAGAAGTTTCAAGGCAGAAATAAGGAGTTGCAAAGCAGACAATGACAGGATCACGAAAGCACATGAAAAAAAAGTAAAAGATAATGAAGTAATCCTTCAGAGTTTTTCATAACTGCAGAGACATGGCCCACTTTGGATCAACCATGGGTAGGAGGATAGGACTAATGGGGAACATGGCAGTAGATCTCATGGTGGGAATAGGTCAGATAGAGATGACATGATTAGAGATGGCAGGCTATTGGACACTTATGATAGGAGGGGTGATGGACACATGTTTTACTCTAGTTCTAGTTCTGACAGACAGTATGATCGTCATCATTATTACAAAAGGAGTGATAAGGGATATTTTCTCGAAGATTTCAAGAAACAAAAGCCACCTACCTTTGATGGGGACTTGAAGAAGCTGGAAGATGCAAAAACATTGTTACTTGGGATGAAGAAATTCTTTGAGTTGCATGAGTACATAGAGAACATGAAGGCAAAAATAGCCATCTTCAACCTCAAAGGGAAAGCAGACATCTGGTGGGAAGATGTGAAGCTGGTTAGAGACATCAGGACAATAGAGTTGAGTTAGCATGAATTCAAGAGAATTTTCATAAATAAGTACTTGTCAGAGAGGTATTATGACAACAAATCCAAGGAATTCTATGAACTTGAGATGGGATCGATGACATATGAGGAGTATACGACAAATTTCATGGAGCTATTGAGGTATGTACCGTATCTTAAAGATGAGAAGGCTAAAGTTCAAATATTTGTTAGTGGATTTCCATTAGCATTTAGAGATCAGATTGAATATGATGAGCCTCGATCACTTGAGGAAGTTATTGGGAAATTGAAACATTGTTATAAGGAATCAAAGCATAAGACATAATCCCATCAAGGTTGGAAAGGAAAAGATAAAGGTAAATGGAAACTGAAAAGGACAAGGCCTCATGATGCAGAAGAGAAAGAAAATATTGCACCTAACAAGAATTTCAACATAGTTAGACATGGACATCGGTCACAACAGTAGAATAGAGGTGATGGTACAATATGGTTGCAGTGTAGGACATGTGGTAAGGAACATCTTAACAGGGACTGTCCAGAGAATCAGGTTGGTAGGCCTCAAATATATAGTGCACAGGGGGCGCAAACTATTAGGGGTGTTGAGCAGAGCATTCCTAATATCTATGCTCACCATACATCTATCATTGAGATGTATGGTAAGCTTTGTGATCAAGTTGTTTCTCTTTTTATTGACCCTAGATCAAATTGCAGTTATGTTAACCCTGACTTAGTGGATAAAGAAGTGGTTTGAATAAAGAAGTGCATGTAGCATATTGGTTAGTGTAGTTGGCTATAAGTATGAAGAAGAGAGTTCATTATTGGGTAAGAGCTTGTGCAATTGAATTGGATGGTATGTATACATCAACACATTTGAATGTATTGGCATTTGGATCGTATAGTATGATTTTGGGTATGGAGTGGCTATATCTTCACAGGACTAAGGTAGAGTGTTATGACAAGGTTATTGAGTGATTGGATGATAATGGGGAACAAATAATATTACAAGGTATTAATAAAGCAACATCAATTAGAATGGTGACAACTATGCATGCGAAGTTTAGTTGTAGGAAAGGGTGTGTGTTATTTGTTGTGCATATTTCAATAAGAAATTTAGGGACTGGGAAACTCTTTCACAAGTCATATTCCATAAACCTAACACTCAAATCCCCACATCCTTCTCCTAGGAGACGTTGTACCTTTCTTAGAAAGCAAGCAAGCTCCATTCTTGACCCTCTTCTGGAAAGAGATTATTTGGGTAACTTTATATCCACTACTTGATTTATCCTTCAATTGTGACTCCATATATATCGAGTCTCCTCCAATTGGTGAAATTTTGTAAATAGTAGGGAGCCTTAGCTGAGGTGATAGTGGTCTAAGTCTCCATTTGTTGACTTTGGTCTAACATTTGACCCTTTAGGAATCCCCTTTAGGCCCCCTGCTAGTTTGAGGGGTAAAATTTTGGCATCATTTCCGAGGAGAAAGAAAGTATACCTCCCTAGTGAATCATTTAAGAATTGATTTGTTGATGACATCTATAAAGAATTACTATGGTGACTCCGCATTCTCTTTCATAGATGGAAAATCCTAAGATTATGACATACCATCAAAGAAGAGATGATGAACCCCATATTCCATTTTCTAACAAAAAGGTCAATCAGTTGAGAAAGAAACACAAGACCTTTAGACCTCTATACCTTTACTCTATGGTTGGGGATCTCTTTTTGGCAGTACCCAAAGTCCCCAAAAGGCCTGTGTTCACAGGGGAAGAAGACCCCTAAGAACATCTTCTGAAATTTGAATATCAAACATGTGATGAATTATATAACGAGTATAGCAGAATGATTTCCTATGCTACAACCTTGATAGGAAATGCTCGGGATTAGTATTTCTACCTTCCTTCATCTTCCATCTCTACATGGGAGGGATTTGTCAAAATATCTATAAAAAGGTGGTTTCCCAAAAAGGACGTGGTACAAATATACAAAGGCCTCTTGTCCAGTGAAAAAAGAGAGGATGAAATCATTGCTGAGCTCAACCAAAGATTCAATATGACTATCCATTCTATCCCTCAAGAAATGTCTCCCCCAAAGGAAGAATCCAATACTTCTTACCTTAATGCCTTCAAAGGGAAGTTGGTATTTGATGTCCGAAATAAAAACCCCTCTAGTCTCTTCTAAGCTCAAAACATGATGTTTTACGTTAACGAAGCCATGAGGTGCAATTCCATTAATATGCTACAAATTGAAGATGAGCCTCCCCTATCAAGTAAAGGTATACCCCCTCAAAAAGGAATCGTGTTGCAAGAAATCATCAATAAGGAAAAGGAACCTCCTGACCCCACTACAAGAATTCCCCTAAGATTGATTGTAAGCATGAATGACCCTTTATATGTAACTCTAGGAATAAACAATCACACTTTGAGATATTGCATCCTAAACTCCGTGAGCCCTATCCATATCATGCCCTTGAGTGTTATGAAAAAACTTTGGATTACCTTATTGCAGAATTTCCAGTGAAAAGTAACTCTAAACTATGAAGAATTCAGGGTACGTCGGCTGGTATAAGCTAGAAGGACCTTTTTCCATACATATCTTGAGAAATAATTCTCTATAAACATTATCATTATCGAAACAAATCCAACATGGGGCATGATTCTATAAAAACAACTCATTGAATATCTTAACTTGTCCATTAGTGAGGATAGCTCCACTATATACCTCCCTTGGAAAGAAAACTCCAATGTATCCATCCCTAGACAAGGGTTCTCTGCCCCATTTATTGCCACCTCTTAAGAATTTGATAATGATTTAGAAGAAGAAGATATTGAACTTTGGGAATGGAGAATTTTTAAAAGTGAGCATATCAATACCTCATCTCTCCCTGGGATATGGGTAATGTATTTTGATGGAGCTCACTCTAGGGATGGATCAGGGGCTAGCATTGTCATCATATCCCCTTCTAAGGAGTACTTGTTATTTTTTGTAAGATTTCAATTCACTTGCACCAATAACATCGTTGACTATGAGGCCCTATTATTACAACTTGAGGCAACCCGATCAAGGGAGATGCAACAAGTAATCATAATTGGCGACTCTGACCTCGTTATCTTACAAGTGAGGGGGGATTTTTGAAACAAAGGATGAAAAATTGAAACATTATAGGGAAAGAACCATTAGCGTGATCAAAAGCTTTAGAGAGATAAACTTATTGGCCCTTGATCAATGTCTCAATGACATGGCCAATGCCCCAGCCATAGCTGCATCCACATCCTCAATCATTCGCAATGATATCACCAAGAGAGGGAAGTGTATAGTTGACACAATTCACCAACCCTTCGTCCCTGACTATGAGGAACATTGGCCTGTTTTTGAAGATGACCAAGACATATCCAATTTCCTTCAAGACCATGAAGATCCTGATAGGAAAAGTAAAGATTTGGTAAATGAACAACACTTTGATAGGAATGACATTGCTACCACTAAAAATTATGATCGAGAATCACCTGACACGTTAGAACTAAACCTTACCTCAACCTTGGATTTGAAACCTCTCCTCAAATGGTGAAAATCTAGAAAAACTTATCCAAATAAGAAAGGAGTGAGCTCAAGAAATTATTAAGGGAATGCAAGGATGTGTTTGCTTGGTCCTATGATGATTTGAAAGCCTATATCCTTGAGGTTATCCAACATACCATTCCTTTCAAGGATGGTCTGAAGCATGTTAAGAAAAAAATAAGAAGAATAAACCCCAAGCTTGCACCTTTCGTCAAGGAAGAGCTTCAAAGAATGGTCGATGCAAGGATAACAACCCCTATATGATATTCATCGTGGATCTCTAATCCTGTGATCAACCGTAAAATACTGGAAACATTAGGATGTGTATTGACTTTAGGGATCTCAATCGTGTGTATCTAAAGGAAAATTACTCCTTGCCAATATGGAGAATCTCCTACAAAGAATAACGGGGTCCCAAATGATGTCATTCCTTGATGGTTTTTCGAGATGTAACCAAGTCATTGTAAAGGAAGAAGATCGCCTAAAAATCACCTTCACCACACCATGGGGAACATACATGTATCTTAAGATGTCGTTTGGCCTCCTCAATGTTGGAACCACCTTCCAAAGTGTATGGATTTTTCCTTTAGAGACCTCATTGGACAGATCATGGATATCTATCAAGATGACTTGAACAAAGACATGATCATCACAAGCACCTGAGAAAGGTATTTGAGAAATGCATGCAATACAACATTTCCCTGAATCTTAAGAAGTCGATATTCGGTGTTGACAAAGGTAAACTATTAGGGAACTTGGTCTCTAAGGATGGGATTAGCATTGAACCTGAAAGAATTCAAGCCATCAAAAGCATTCCCCCTCCTAAGGATCGAAGCGCCTTAAGATTTTTTTCGGTGAAATAAACTTTGTAAGAAGATTTGTGCCAAATTTTGTTGAAATCATCAAACCTATGAATGACCTCCTAAAGATGATACTCCATACTTATGGAGCCAAATGACAAATGGGGCCTTTGAATAAATTAAGGAAATAATTGACTCTGCTTCCATCCTCATTAACCCCGATTACACCAAGGATTTTATCATATACTCCTTCGCATTCAAGGACACTATCGTTGACATCCTCATGCAAAAGGATGATGAAGGAGGGGAAATACCTGTGGCCTTCATGAGTAAGTCTCTCTGGGATGCTGAGACAAGATACACTATCACTAAAAAACAAGCATACGCTCTTGTCAAATCCCTTAAGTACATAGGGCTTATGTAGGGTAACACAAGATAGATGCATATCTCCCTTACCCCATTGTGAAAGGTGTGCTATCACAATATGATTGTCTCGGGTCTAGGGGGAAATGGGTGTCCAAAATCCAATAATATGACCTCGATATACACCCTAAGAAGGTCATCGAGGGACAAGGCTTGGTTGGAATGCTTTCCTATACTAACAAAAACTATGTTAAAGAAGGAGAGGAGGAGAATTTAAGTGCTACATCCACTAAGCTCAAAACGACGATTGGTACACATACATTGTTTATTATTTGCGCAATTTATTTTCCCTCCCTCTTCCTCATTGATCACAAGAGAAGAGATTTGAGACTGAAAGCATCTAAGTTTTGATTGACCCAAGATGGCCTTAGATGGATGAGTCCTGATTGGGTGATTCTCTGATGTGTTACCAAGGAGGAGTTTGAAAAATTGATGAACAAATTCCATGTTGGTTTTTGCGGTCGACATTATGTTGCTCGAACCACTACTCATAAGATTTTGAGGGCAGGTTATTACTGGGCCACCATTTTTGCTGACACCCTCAACTTTGTAAAACGATGCTAACCTTGCCAACTATTCACTGGGAATCAGTACCTTGCATCTATGCCATTGAAAAATGTTTTTATCGATGCACCTTTCCAAAAATTGGGTCTAGATTTTATCAGAGAATCAAAGACAATTCTAGCAATGGGCATAGATGGATCCTCACAGTGACTAACTATTTAACCAAGTGGATTGAAGCGATACCAACAAAGAAGGCAACTGACCAGGTGGTTATGGATTTCCTTGAGGATAAAATCATTACTAGGTTTGGTGTTTTCACCAAGATTGTCACTAATAATGCCAAATCTTTTGATTCCATGGCTCTGACATCCCTATGTAACAAGTACAACATAATCTTATCACATTCTTCTAATTATTACCCTCAAGGAAATGGGTAGGCTGAGTCAAGAAACAAGAACCTCACAAAAATTATCAAAAGAACTACTGGCAATAATAAAAAGGATTGGGATAACAAGATCAAGTATGCCATATGGGTTGGCCGAACAACTGTAAAGGCTTCTACTGGTTTTAGCCGATTCCAATTAATCTATGGTTCTGAGGCCAAGTTACCTATCCAAATTCAGTTACCCATCCTTGAATGCTTGAAATATTTCCCTGATAAACAAGATGCCATACAATCTCAAATCATGTTAAAAAATGGCAACAAGAAATTCCACATTAATTTGTCCTTTAATTAAATTGCGAATTAAAATCGAATTCTATGCTCATAGCAACTTGTAAATAGTTAATTTAGTTTAATTAACTTAATTAGCTTAGGAATTTTGAGTTGGAAGTCTTTTTATAGTCATGTATATGTTCTCCCTAAATTTTAGGGGTCCTGGATGAGTTTATTTGAGTTGTAATTAGATAACTCAGTTAGACTGAGTTATGGACAATTAAACTAGTTCTAACTGTGTGTGGAACTAGTAGAGGATTAGTAGGGAGTTGGTGCACTAGTTCATCCTTGGGTGCTACTCTAGCTAACTGAAGATTCCCTTATGAGAAACTCATGCATGTCAGTTTAAAGAAAGACCCAGTTGAGACTATAGTGCAGGAACAATGTACTATCAGTTGTAGAGTGATCCAAGTTGTATAGATCAAGCATGCAATTAGGAAGAGGATCTAGTTTGGATTGCACAGTTTTGAGGAAGGATTTCCCAAATTAAATATGGGTTTATTCTCACAGGAATTGCGCAAGGAAATAGGAGCTCAGTAGGCAACAAAAATTTTCTAACTGTTAATCGTTGCGGATTTGTGAGGCAGAGAGTTGATCATACTTGTGCGGGATTGTTCTTGTGAGAACAAGCTTTGTATTATCACTCAGATTTTCGATTAATGCAATAGATAATGGGGATTTTGAGAAGTGGATTTCCCTTGAGAAACAACTATGTTATGCGTCTTTGATTATCTTCCTCTTGTCGATTATTGTTTTCATCGATTCTTGGTTTCCATTGTTTAAAGACTAGAGTAGATTCTTGTCTTGTGTATTAGTACATTACATGAGTTATGAATCTACAAGAAAATATACATGGTATCGGAGCTTAAGACAATATACTAGATGATATTTTGAAGTTTTGGGTTAAAGGTGAAATTCGAATTTGCAATACATACTTCAGGATCGGTTGATGGCGTTCTACGGTTTGCAGGTTGAGTATGCCTTGGAAGGCATCTCAAATTATATAGCCTGGAAGGACAGAATGGAGGTTGTGTTGGATGATAATGGCTTGAAGGAATTTTTTGATCGACATTTCTAAGCCAACAACATCGGATGCACAAAATTTGGTCAAATGGAAGAAATGTGTGGCGAAGACGAGGCAGATAATCCTTGAGAAAGTTCGAGACCACATTGTCTCGAGATTCCATGGAAAGGAAACTCCGTATGCTATGTGGAAAGCATTGACAGACCTATTACAAAACAACAGTGACCATAGGAAGTTGGCACTGAAAGACAGAATTCGAAAAGTCAAGATGGAGAAAGGCGAGATCATTCCAAAATACTTGACCAAGTTCACTCATTGTCGTGATGAGCTTGGGAGTGTTGGAATAATCATTGTCTAGGATGATATGTTGATCCTAGATCACCCAAGCCTTCCCAAGAGTTGGAATAGCTATAAGGACTCTGTCAATGGGAGGGAGAAGCTTCCAGAATGGGAATGATTGTGGTCGGATTTGATGCAGGAGGATATCAAAAGGAACACCAGAGATGGTTCCTCATCAAAAACTGACGATGAGGAAAATTTTGCCTTAGCGAGTAAGGCAAGGAAAGGGAAAGGGAAGGAAGCCCATTCCAAATCATATTCTTGTCATGGAGGTAAGAAGAAATACATGACGAAAGTTAAGTGCTTACATTGTCACGAGTTGGGCCATTTTGCTACAAATTGTCTCCTCAAGAAGTTCAAGAAGAAGTCCTCAGGAGGAGCGGCGGGTGAGGCTTTGCCCTCTCAATTCGAATTGGACTTTACTCTCATTTCATGCATGGTTTCATCAATGATGGGTAGTGTATGGTACCTTGATAGTGGAGCCTCATTCCACATGACTGGTGACAAGGAGTTGTTCAATTATCTGGAGGAAAAATATCTCCAAATGCATATCGAGATGGGTGACAACGGGAGGTATAATGCTACTAGATTGGGGACGGTTACTTTTTAGAGGGAGAATGGTGCTACTCTCACCTTGAGGGATGTTATGTATGTGCACGGGTTGAAGAAGAACTTAGTATCGGTTGCCATGCTTGAGGATAGAGGCTATGATGTTATCTTCTCAAAAGGAAAGACGTTCCTTCGACACATAGCCACGGTTCAAGTAAAGAAGATAGGGATTCGAGTTAAGAATCTCTATAAGATGTAGGTAGAGGATTGTGCTTATTTGAGCACGAAAGCAGAGAAAATGCAGAGCCGAGACGTTGGCAAGTTGTGGCACAGGTGATTGGGTCACTTGTATCATGGGGCTTTGAAAATCATGTAACAAATATCTAGTGGTCTTCCCAAAGGTACACTTGAGCAAGTTGGTACATGCAAGGGGTGTACTTTGGGAAAATACACCAAGGATTCCTTTCAGGACAAAGACATTCGAGCAGAGTCGATTCTAGAGCAAGTTCATTCATATGTTTGTGGACCATTCTCGATAGCATCCACGATGGAACATAAGTATTATGTTATATTTGTTGATGAATTTTCTCGTAAATGCTGGATATTTTTCATGCAAAAGAAGGATCAAAATTTCACAAAGTTTTGTTAATTTAAAGCATTGGTTGAGAAAGAGTCTGGAAACAAGGTTAAATCTCTAAGGAGTGATAACAGTGGTGAGTATGTCTCAAATGAGTTTAAGAACTTTTTTGTAGTAGAAGGGATTAAACGGGAGTTGATGACACCCCATAACCCATGGTAGAATGGGGTGGCCAAGAGGAAAAACATAAGCATTGTAGGGGTAGCACAGGTGATGTTGCATTATCAGGGCCTACCATTACACTTGCGGGTTGAGGCATTCAACATAATGGTTTCTTTGCAGAACCATGGCCCCCTTCAAATACTTGGGATGAAGACACCAGACGAGGCTTATTCCGATAAGACACAGGATGTTGGTCACTTCAGGATTTTTGGGTCATTGTATATTGCCATGTGACCAAATATGCATGGAATAATATTGAGCTGACAACAAAGTTGGGGATATTTGTGGGGTACACTAATACACCTCACAACTATCAGGTGTACTTGTCGACCAACAGGATGACAATGGTTTGCAGGGATGTCAGATTCGATGAGGAGAAGGCCATGCGAGTTTCCCTTGAGAGGTAGCTTGAGCTACATGAGGTTGAGGAGATTTTAGCTCCTAAGGTTGAGGAGCCTCAGATTGATGTGGATCAGCCACATGCAAAGGATCTAGGAGTGGATACATCCACTCAGGCTGAGTCTTCCAAAGATGGGAGAAAGAGCACCATAGAGGATGAAAGGCTATTGCATGATGCACGGGATAATGTGGGAGAACCCACATCTCAACACAAGAAAAGTAGGTTACCTGAGAGTTACATTATATACATGGCTCTTATGAGCGGATGCGTTGAGACAAAGCCATCTTCCTTTGAGGAAGCAGTGCAACAACCGATTTAGGTTGATGCCATGGTGGAGGAGTATGACTCCATAGTTTGTAATAGTGTTTGGGATGTGGTCCTAAGACTAGAGGGGAGACTAGTATGAGCTCCCGATGGATTTACAAGGTAAAGCAAGTTGCTGATGATAGTGTGGAGACACATAAGGCCAGGTTTGTAGCTTGTGGCTTTTCACGGGTAGAGGGGATTGACTATGATGATAACTTTGCTCCTGTTGCAAGGTACTCATCAATCAGATCTATATTGGCACTATCAATACATGTGAATTGGAAGATACATCAGATGGATATAAAGGAAACCTTCCTTAATGGCACAATTAAGGAAGAGGTGTACATAGAGAATCTTGAAGGTTTTGAGTCCTTTGATCATGATTTTCATGTGTGCCAACTCAAGAGAGAGTTGTATGGGCTGAAGCAAGCACCTCGTGCTTGGTACACCAGGATTGATAACTACTTCACCGAGTTGGGATTCACCGAGAGTGAAGCGGATTCGAACCTATACCACATAGTGGTGGAAGGTAAATTGTTGAATATTGTGTTATATGTCGATGATTTGATTTGACAAGTGATGATCAACTGATCAATTCTTGCAAGGAGGATCTTGCAAGAGAGTTTGAGATGAAGGACATGGGGCTCATGCATTAATTTATGGGCATGGAAGTATGGCAAGGTGATTTTTAATTGTTTGTGTCTCAGGGAATTTATGCCAATGAGATATTCAGGAGGTTCCACATGGAGAGCAGCAAACCCATGGAGACTCCTCTAGCAGGTAACTGGAGGAAAGATGATGTTACTTTTGGGGAAGTAGTGGAAGCTGTTGTTTACAAGAATCTTGTGGGTTCACTCATGTATTTGGTTAGGCCTACCAAGTTGTATTGGAAGACAACAAAGCATGTGTTGAGATACATCAAGGGCACTACTCAGTTCTTCAAGAGACCATGTCCCAGTTGGAGCTAGATGTTACCCACAATTTTGTGGGTGATATCCCTAAGAGCATTTTTTTCTCCAAGATGGTCCTCATCCGACAGTCAGCATCACCTTACAGCCACCAGCTAGCTCATTCTACCATTTCTCCACCACCTAAGCCAGCCATGTGGTCCCTCACCCATATGTCATGATCGGATGTTTGCAGGCAGGCCTCCTAAACCTAAAGGTATGCCTTGTCATTTGGTAATTTAGTATTGTAGTTTGCTTATAATGGAAAATTCCGAGCACTGATTAATGGGGGGATTCGATGTAAATAATGGGCTAGGTTTGTGATCTTGTCCCCTAGACCACTTTGGGATATTAACATTGGATCCTAGAATTGTGGGCTCTTTTTTACTGACCATTTGACTTTAGGGATGGTATTTCATAGGAAACCTTGATTTTGGTGGTGTGGTCCTACTCCCTTATCCACATATATTACCCCCTTTTCACTCATTATTACCCCATTTATCATTTCTCCCAAATGGATCCACATTCCTCCACTAGCTCCACATAGGGTTAGCTTTCCCCTTGCCTACACCTTGGGTTAGGCTTGGAATGATGCCCTAGAGGTTTATGCAGCTAGAAGGAAAGATAAAAGCATAATTAACGACATTCAACAGGAAAATGTACCACAAAATGAAAAATATGGCAAGGACAAACACATTTAGCACGTGGGAAAAAACTAATACATGAGCTCTACCCCATCATCATGACCATCACCATATTTCCTACAAGTTCTATGAGGCTTCTTCATCATATAGGAACCCATGATTATCCTAACCTCTGGTGGGAAATGAATTGCCCTACCTTAAAAAAGGGTATCCATTGCTATATCTCAGACATCATGCTCTTACCCCTTGATCCCCGAGGAGTTAATCAAAGAAAAACTCATAAAAAGGCAAAAGGCATATAAAGAAGCGTGGAAAAATCAAGGTTGGGGCACCTCATGTACCACGATTTCTCCTTCCTATACATTATAAACCCAAGTGTAGGTTTCCCTTTTATTAGCTACCCTTGCACGCTAGTATGTTGCCTAGGGCTTCCCCTTCTCATCCCCTACTTCATTCACCTCTCTATCACATACCACCACCTTTTAAAGGATGTACCTTGAACATATTATCCCCTTTAGAAGTAGAAACCACTTAATAGGATACTTGGTTAACCCCATTTGGATTTCGGGAGACACTAGCACATCCCAAAGCCCATTATCGATGGGTAGGCCATTATGAAGTCACCACCTATGGTCCATGATCAGTAAGCTCATTGGCTTGATTTCTCTAATGAATTATTGTACTCGAAGGCTAGGAGACACATTAGATCTTATGCAGGATTTCAAATGGTATCCATCTTGGGTTTGGTCTCCCTATACGAGGTCCTAACCCTCCAAAGGGCTAAATTGGCACATGTAGGGTGTTTTTTGATAGCCATGGGCATCCCCAGCAATAGAAAACACTCTATGGATCCCTGAGGATGTTCAAAGATTACTCGAGATTCACCTATTGGACGAGGAAGATGCACCTGGTTCACCTTTGCCCAGTCAGCCCCATAGATGTACCATGCACTTGGTAGCTGAAACAGGACTTGTAGGATGATGTGGCATTACCTACACTATCATTGAAGCCCTTACAAATGATCTATAGGCATCTTCGACTCATTTGGAGACGCATGAGGTTAGTATTGTGCCCCCACACTCACTAGGAGCACCATGGGTTTATTGTTTGGAAAATAAGGGGCCATGTAGAAATTTTGAATAATAAACACATATTCAACAAAGATTATCCCAATTATACACTATTGCAGAATACATGCATAATACATAACCTCCTCTATGTTGATCATCAATTTAGCAGCATAAAAAACAATGAAACATCAATCGCATGCACACATTAACACAGTATGTAACCCGGGGAAAGATTACAACTAAAAACCCCACACTATCTATATATTAATGATTGAGAACATGTAACAATACATAGTACAATACTCCTCACAAGTATCCAACACTATCTCCACCTGTTACACACAAAACTAGCTCATATCCGAACAAGTCACAGGTTCAAATCTTCTCCGCTGCTTTGCCTACCTCTATTGCACACAATACCAAGTGAAAATCACTCACACTGAAAATCACGTGAGCACAGGCTATTTCACTGGGCATATACTGAGTAATCCTCATGGGCATACTCAATCCATTGATTGTGCAAGATCTCATGCACAACTATAGTCACAACTGATAGCAATCTCAACCTCTAACACCTGTCTCCACTGAACTGTACATGCACTGAGTTAACTGATGTATTCTTCAGTTGCATTATGAGTTAATAATTAGTGAATTAATTTAATCAATTAATTCTCATCACTCATCACTAGTCTATTTGCAGTTAGACTAAATCTAGTTTAACCAAGTCAAACTGAACACAACTCCACATAACTCACATGCATGAGTTCTAACTGATGTCCTACATGCAGTAGCTCAACTGACTCACAAGAAAAGCGTATTTCCTTCTGACAGCTGCATGTGCCACATCTGTAGCTCAAACTAAAGTTCTCCAAGAGGATAAGATAAAGTTTATAGTCTAAATATTATTATGAGACAATAATATTTGACTTTTCTATTTTTAACCTGGCAGTCTATAAATAGACTTTGATCACTCGTGTTGTGAACCAGAAATAGAAGTCCATCTATTTTTCCCAACATGACCAATCATCCATAAACAGCATCCTAAAACTCATAGACCATGATCCATATGTCTAAAAATATACATAGTCTAAAAATAGACTTTGCGCCAAAAATACCTTGCGGGCCCACTTAGTGAAGGCGACTTCTTTCCACTAAGCTCCATCATCTTGTTGCATTCTCAACACTCCCTCTCAACAAGATATGGATTGTTAGCAACCCCTATCCTGCCTCAGTGGTATTCGAATTTTCTCCTGGTGCGCGCCTTCGTCAAGATATCAGCATCTTGATCCTCCGTTGGAATGTATCAAAGCAACATGATTCTCCGCTGCACACAATCTCTGATATGATGGTACCTGATGTCAATGTGCTTAGATCTATCATGAAATACAGGATTAGCTGAGAGTTTAATGCAACTCTGGTTATCACAGTAAATCACAGTAGGCTCCAAGTAAGAACTGAACAAACTGACCAGGATCTTCCTCATCCATATAGCCTCGCATGCAGCCAAACTTGTTGCCATATACTCGGCCTCTGCTGAATTGAGTGCCACTGATCTCTGCTTCCTGTTTGTTATAGACATTTTTGTGCCTTACAACATTGAGCATGAAATGTCCATAATCTAAGGGATCCAAAGTCCCTAAACATGTTGTTCCTACCCCCAGAGGAACAAGGTTAACAAACCACAGCAATTCACAGAAGTTCTCCACCAGAAACTGCTAAAAAACAAGTCAATTTAGGATCAATTCAGTGGCTCCACTAGCTGTCTGCGCTGAAATGCAAAGTCAACACTGGCTACCTGCACTGCAACGTAGGTAGAAGCACTACCAGGGTGCGCTGAGCGAGAATTGACAAATGGCAAGTTCATTCCAAGAGGTGTCAAGACCCAGGAAGCTTCCAGAATCTTCCTCAATGACACTTGCCTCAGTGAATTCGACTGGTGATGAGTAAGAGGTTCCCAATCTCCAAGTGGAAGCAAGAACCTCCAAGTGGAATCAAGAACTGACAAAGGGAGAGGACACTAGTCAGATCTCAAGCTGACTCATTCTCTCTCCAAACATCTATATATGGATCTCTCCTCCATGAGATCTAGAGGCTGGAATTTTGTTATTGCAAAGAATTGTTGTTGGTTTGAGATTGGAATCATTGGGTGCTTAATGCTTTGAAGGGGGTGAAGATAGGAATTCCATTTGCTGGGAAGGAGATGCTGGATTGGAGCCCTCTGGGTTGTATCTCTTCCTGAACCTTGTTATTCATCAATAAAGCTATCTTGGTTTCTCCTATATACTGATGTATCTTTGATGTATGATTGCGTTAGTATGTTTAGTTTATTTCTAATCCTGAACTAGCTATGAATATGAATCCATGTCTTGTGTAGTGTTCTCTTCTTGTGATCTTGCATAAACCTCTTGAAGCTGGGCGAGCGAGAAGGCAAGTAGTTGGGAACTCTCAAAGAGAAGGGAAACTGGATCGAGGGACAAACGGAAGACACCGGTTAGTCCATCCATCTCTCTTCATTCTTAATTCATAAAGGAAGAATACTAGAATAGCTGTCTCTGTTTGTTGCTAAGGCACTGTCACACCTTAGGTGGATAGGATAGTCCTGCATAGGCATTTTTCCCCACAACATTTCCCACTAGTCAATAGTCTACACTAGTGTTGTAATCTCTTCTACCCTCTCTGATTTCGAAAAAGTAAACTTGTTTGTATTTGTCATTTAAAAGCAAATTCAAAGTTGTACAAAAAGCTTTCTTTGTAGGCATCAATACTAAGAAAGCGGAAAACAAAAACCTGCATTGTGCATTTGCATCTTGATAGTTTGCATGTTTGATTTAGGAAAAGTGCATTAGAGTGTGCTGATTGCTCTTTGAGAAAAGATGGTGTCTTTCTTTTCCCTTGGTAGCTAGTATTTTCATAGTTGAAAAGATATAAAGCTTGCTTATCATCTTTAGACTGCATTTAGGAATTGTATCATACATCTCGTGGTGAACCTCAAAAGGCAAACTTCTAAAAAGATCAACCTAAAATAAATTGAATGAACTTAACAACGCTTTGCAACATAACGCACAGCATAGAGGTCTAGGCTAGAGACGTGTTCCGGCGTCGTAAAGCCTGGTGACTGTCGATCTCGTTGATGGTGGGTGATTCCTCCTGAGAGACGATAGCGCCAGTACGGATTGTGCTCCCACGTACCGTCGCGTATATATTGGGAGACCCCTATAGGCATAAAACCTTTATCCTTAGGAAGCCGTGTCGGCCGCCCTACTGATCGCAATGCACTGAAAACAGCTTTCAGGAAGATCGACCGCCCGTACCCTAAAAAGTATTCTGCGGTTTTGCGAGAAGTTTGGCACACCCTCTGCCTAGAACTCCAGAGCAGTTCCTTTTGGCCTTTTTCAGACTCTATAACGGAAAAAGTCCATCCGAGCATTTTTCACTTCGAGCTCGTTAAAACATCAAAGGAGACTAGAGTCATCTTTAGCTTTTTCTCGACTCTTTAAAAGTGAAAAATCAAGTTGTGTCTAAAACGTCGTTAAAATTTATTTTAAACGGAACAATCACCCCTATTCCTGCGTTGATCTTTAGGTTGAGAAAATGGAGCACACCAACCAAGGAATTCCCCTTGGTGGAAATCCTAGTCCCTTCTCCTCTTGGGGAGATGTTGGTGTGCCCCATATGGCCACATTGTCGCTTCCAGGACTGACAATTGGCTTGCCGGTCTGGCTCTTTTCAACCAATGTCGTTCAGAACACCACTATTCCTGAACAGTCGAGTCAACAGTTAGACCAGACCAGAGTTGCCCACCAGCCTTCTACTTCATCTAATTCTTCCTCTCCTCCTTCCTCTTCGCTTGACGGAATTGGTAAAACAAAAAACCAAGTTCCTAAGGAGAAGAAGGAAAAGAAGAAGAAAGAGAAGAAGAAGGAGCCAAAAGGGACTGGGGGCAAACAAGTGTCTTCTGACGAAAATCCACACACAGCACTGACTAGGCCTAAATCGCCATGTGTCATATGCAAGGGAGACAACTTCCACAGAGATTGTCCCTGCATCCCTCGGATACTAAGGGACTGGTCTCCCCGTTTGCACAATTCGGTGGCGTCAACCTCTGATAGCCATGTTGACAGCTCACCGTCAACTAGTGAAAGTGAAGTCACAGGACAGAGAGGGAAAGCTAGATTTCCCTGCAAACTGTGTGAAGGCGACCATGCCATCCACCGTTGTCCCTTCTTAGACGAGGCTAAAAGAGTTTTGGAAGATCGCCTGATTTTACGAGCGCAACTTCCTCCTGGATATCAAAAACTCCTGCCAAGTCCTTCACCAATTGAGAACCCGGCTGGCCCGCTCAGGTGGTCAGCCGAAGCACCTATCATTGAGGATGAACCGTCTGAATCCATACCTGACGAAAGTCAAAAGGTTGAGGCGGCAGTTGACCCGGTTTTTCCTTCAGAGGCTCTATCCTCGAATGATACCATCACAGAGGAGAATAAAGACGACACCGTCCAAATTCTCTTCATCAACACAGACTCCGACAAACAAGGGGGCAATTTGCCCATTCCTTTATCGTAGGAAGGAACTTCGTCAGAGTCATACCTGGCCGTCTATTCGGTCCCACCACCAAGCAACCTAGTTGTCTCGTTCGACTGGAACCAACTAGGCAGACCCCGTTTGCCAGCAAGCATACCATTCAGAATTATCGTTCAAATATACAGAATGGCAATAGTTGGCACTATCATTGATGAGGGGGCATCTGTGAGTATCCTTTCCTCTATTGCTTGGAAAGCGCTTGGTTCGCCAGCGCTTTTGCCTGAAATGAGAAATCTATCAGGCTTTGATAAAGGAACCAGTCGACCTTTAGGGATCCTCCCCAATGTGCCCATAACATTGAAAGGGAAGACCGTTCAAATGAACGTGATGGTCGTTCAAGGACCCTTGGATTATAACCTACTCCTTGGACGAGACTATATATATTGCATGGGAGCCGTCGTCTCCTCACTCTTTAGAGTAATGTGTTTTCCACACGAAGGAAGAGTGGTCAAGCTCGTGGACCAACTTTCATTTCCTGGATCACGCATCGCAAATAGTCATGTACCATCCCTAAATGGTCTCTTCACGCAAGAAGTGTCTCAACCCACGGTCCATCCTCTTGATGAGCGCGAGTAATCCGGGAGGATATGACTGGAACCCAGGGGGCATGCGTCCTCGTCTGCTTCGGCAGGAAAACTTTGGGTATAGGGTAGGTTTCCGCGGGAGAATATGACTAGTCCGTACCCCGTCCGTGAGTGGAAGAGGGGTTGTTCTAGAATAAGATTCTTTTGTCAAAGTTATGTGAGTTGGCGGGCATCGTCGCTCACCGTTGTCTATTTCGATAGACATCGCCGAAGAAGTGTTTTATTCGTGGCCGCGAATGGAACAATCTTTGGGTAACCTGAAAGAGGTAGGCCTCTCCCGGTAAAACAAATGTTTTGACGGAAATGAAGTAGAGGTAACCTTGAAATCGTACTTTATGCCTGGGGGCATGCAAACCTTTTGGAGTGCAAGCAAAGAGCAGTTATTTATCTGTTTTTTGGGTTAGCCGTTTCCTAACTTGCATAAAGAAAGGATGCGGAGCAAAGCTTAGTGAGATGAAGCTCCATAAAAAATAGAATCTTGATGAGACACTCTTATCATATGACTGGGTTAATCGAGCAGTTTTAGCACACAGTTCATGCTCGTTAAAAAATAAACGCAAGATCCGAGCAGTTTTAGCACATAGTTCATGCTTGTTAAAAAATAAACATAAGATCGAGCAAGTGTTTTCCCGCGTTTAAGCTCGTTAAAAAATGAACTATCCCGGTAAATAACCACAGTGAATGTAATATCATCAGCCATTAAAGCCTTGGTCGTGTTTGCACCGTCACCTCCACTTTTCCATTGGCCGATCGTTCACCTCCATATGTTTGTTTACCCATTTTGAGGAACAGCTGCGAAGAGTGATTTCACTAGCCATCCTTGTGACACTGCCGTGATTGGAAAATTCCAACCTGTACCTGGAATCAGCTGCTAACCTGTTTCATCACTCGTTCCTCAAAAGACGAGTCTTCTTTAATCTCTTTTCATCTGACTCGTAAAATATGAAAAGATTGTCGAGTCCTTGGCCTTCCAGCTCATTAAAGGGACAGGAAGTGTTGTCCCTCCTCTAGATTTTAATATTTTTGGACCTGAGGGATTATTGCACAAAAAGATCGAGTGCTTGTTTTATTCGGCTCGTTAAAACTATCGAAAACTCATCCCTTCTGTATTGTTTTATACTTTTTCGGACTTAAGGGATTAGATGACGAAAAAGGACTTTTGGAGTTAACTTTATGTACCTTTTCAGACTCTCTAAAAATGAAAAGGACCGAGTTATCTTTGTCGTTAGACTCGTTAAAATCATTAAATAGCGACAAACTTGTCTTTAGACGAGAACGAGTTTCACTATCGCTAGGCTCATTAAAACATAGCGATGGGCTTGCCCGAAGGGCAGGTTATAGAACAAGCATATGTTATCCTCCTCAAGCTTGACAAAAATAAAGAGGTACTGGTCAGCAATGACTGGGGAAAATTGGGAGAAACTCAAGAAAACTTTGATGGTAGCAAGTCACTCTTGAACATGACACTTTTCCTCCGTACCACAATCGGGTTGGGTTGTTTCATTCACCGGTCACATCGCCATGGTCTTGCCATACCATCCATATTCGGGGTAATGCTACCGATCCATCGAATCAGTGTCGCCATATGTTCAAGAGAAGTCGTTCAGAAAAGTCAACCGTGTCCCATCCACTGCCGTACATTATCCTTCATCCTTTCATGACTGCCACCCTGAATCATACGTCACAGATCGTTTTCACCTCCATCAAAATCATTAGCTCCGTTCTGTGTCATTGATGTGGGATTCATTAAGGCCCTCCTTTGACGGATCGCTTCTTGTCAACATCAACTCATTATCCAAGAAGTTGATCTAGGAACAACCCCTTCAGTACTTTGAAGCTTGCATGCCTCAATGGCAAGTTTCTCACTTCCGGCGACAGGTATACATCAATGACCTTCGACCAAAAGATTTTGCATGGTGTTCGACGCCAAGTCCTTTATTCACACCACGTGAATTGTACTGCAGTACCTTGAGGGTCATTATCATTATCGGTGATTCCTCTCGCGCTTGTTAACGGTTTACCTCATTGACCGGTAATCAAGCGATGTCTTTCCATGTTCGACTTCAGAACATTTCTCACATGGATCGACTTGTACTTAGAGTGAAGATCGAACGAGATTGAAGACCCCGGATCTAGTTTCATCCATCCGGGCTGTGATATATATTCAGAAAGATGAAGACATTGACATGTACATCATTGCAGCAGATAATCATCCTACCCAAAGGATGATAATTTCATCAAAATTATCAGTCTACCATCAGACGATTGTCTGTTCTATGTACAGAAAAATGAATTTATAAAGCTGAGCATGGGAATGCCCGCCTCAGCTAGATCATGAAAGCAGTATGAAAAATAATGTATTGTATTGTATCTTATTACAGGTCTCCTCCCAGCATTGGATGAACTTCGGATCCTCCCGATAAAGCATTTCACCCGATAAACGGCCTCATACTTTAGGGGGCAACTATTATAGACATTTTTGTGCCTTACAACATTGAGCATGAAATGTCCATAATCTAAGGGATCCAAAGTCCCTAAACATGTTGTTCCTACCCCTAGAGGAACAAGGCTAACAAACCACAGCAATTCACAGAAGTTCTCCACCAGAAACTGCTCAAAAACAAGTCAATTCAGGATCAATTCAGTGGCTCCACTAACTGTCTGTGCTGAAATGCAAAGTCAACATTGGCTACCTACACTGCAACGCAGGTAGAAGCACTACTAGGGTGCGCTGAGCGAGAATTGACAAATGGCAAGTTCATTCCAAGAGGTGTCAAGACCCAGGAAGCTTCCAGAATCTTCCTCAATGACACTCACCTCAGTGAATTCGATTGGTGATGAGTAAGAGGTTCCCAATCTCCAAGTGGAAGCAAGAACCTCCAAGTGGAATCAAGAACTGACAGAGGGAGAGGACACTAGTCATATCTCAAGCTGACTCATCCTCTCTCCAAACATCTATATATGGATCTCTCCTCCATGAGATCTAGGGGCTGGAATTTTGTTATTGCAAAGAATTGTTGTTGGTTTGAGATTGGAATCATTGGGTGCTTAATGCTTTGAAGGAGGTGAAGATAGGAATTCCATTTTCTGGGAAGGAGATGCTGGATTGGAGCCCTCTGGGTTGTATCTCTTCCTGAACCTTGTTATTCATCAATAAAGCTATCTTGGTTTCTCCTATATACTGATGTATCTTTGATGTATGATTGCGTTAGTATGTTTAGTTTATTTCTAATCCTGAACTAGTTATGAATATGAATCCATGTCTTGTGTAGTGTTCTCTTCTTGTGATCTTGCAGAAACCTCTTGAAGCTGGGCGAGCGAGAAGGCAAGTAGCTGGGAACTCTCAAAGAGAAGGGAAACTGGATCGAGGGACAAACGGAAGACACCGGTTAGTCCATCCATCTCTCTTCATTCTTAATTCATAAAGGAAGAATACTAGAATAGCTGTCTCTGTTTGTTGCTAAGGCACTGTCACACCTTAGGTGGATAGGATCGTCCTGCATAGGCATTTTTCCCCACAACACTGTTGTACCAAGAAACTATTGTCGACCCGATACTGAAGACCCCTCCTGATGTGCTCTTTCTGTTCGTTGGGCTCCCTGCCCAATTTGCATCCGTGAAGCCACATAGCTTCACCTCATCCTCCTGTCTGTACCACAAACCATATCCCGATGTGCCTCTCAAATAACACAATACATGCTTGCCCGCCTTCCAAAATAGCTTGGTAGGCTTAACCATAGCTTGTGAAAGCTGGTTAACAGCATAGCATATATCGGGTCGTGTATTGACCAGATACATAAGTGACCCCATCAACTGTCGATAAACAGTGGCATCCACTTCTTCTGCCGAAGTGGCATCCTCCTTCCTCCAACCTCCAGGAAGAGGAGTGTCAACAGGCTTGCAGCCATGCATGTTGAACTTCTCCAATATCTCCCGAGCATACTTACCCTGAGAAACAAATAGTCCATCACTGTGCTGCCAAATTTCCAATCCCAGGAAATAATGAAGGAGGCCTAAGTCTTTCATCTCAAACTCCTTAGCAAGATCATCCTTGCATGAAAGTATCAATAGCTCATCACCCATTAAAATAAAACCATCTAAATAAAGTACAATGATAAGAAACTTACCCTCCACCACAATCTGGTATAGGTTAGGATCCGCCTCACTCTTAGAGAATCCAAGTCCAGTGAAATAACTGTCTATCCGTGTGTACCAAGCACGTGGTGCTTGTTCAACCCATACAGCGCTCTCTTGAGCCTACACACATGCGACTCGCTGCTGAAGATCTCAAAACCTTCGGGCTGTTCAATGTACACCTCCTCCTCAATGACTTCATTGAGGAATGCAGTCTTCACATCCATCTGATGAATGTGCCATCCCATCTGCGCTGAGAGAGAGAATCGTCCGCATGGAAGAATACCTTATGACAGGTGCAAAGGTCTCCTCATAATCGATCCCCTGTATCTGTGAAAAGCCTCGGGCAACAAATCTTGCCTTGTACTTCTCCACACTCCCGTCAGCTGCCTACTTAACCTTGTAGATCCATCTCGAACCCACCACTGATTTCCCTTCCGGTCTAGGAACAATCTCCCATGCACTGTTTCTGACAATCGAATCATACTCTTCCACCATGGCGTCTACCCATGCGGGATCCTCCACAGCTTCCTCGAAAGAGGATGGCTCAGTCACAACACATTTGCTCATAAGAGCCATGTATCCAGTGTACCGATCAAGTGACTGTCTCTGCTTGCGTTGGGCTGTAGGTGGTCGTACAACTTTCTCTGCATCTTGAGCCAGTAGCTCAGCTTCTGCCAAGCACTTTCGCCCTCTAATGGTTGGCGTTGCACGAGTTGACTCTTCCACTCCATGAACTTCGTCCTGTGGCTGATCCACGTCCTGAAGCTCATCCTTAGGACCTAATAGCTTCTCATCTGCATGCAAGTGTAGCTCCCTCTCAAGCGAGCACTTCATGGCTTTCTCCTCCTAAAATTTTATATCTCGTCGCACAACAGTCTTACCACTGTCTGGCAAATACACACGATAGTTGTGGGGTGTATCAGTGCACCCCACAAATATCCCAACCTCTGCGGTTGGCTCCAACTTCTTCCTGGCATCCTTCATCACATGCATGTAAACGTTAGCACCAAAAATCCTCAAATGAGAAAGATCAGGCTTCTTACCAGAATAATCCTCCTCGGGTGTACTCATTCCAAGTATCCTGTGAGGACAACGGTTCTGCACATAAACTGTTGTATTGCATGCTTCCACCCACAAGTGAAGGGGTAGGCCCTGATCATGCAACATCGCCCGTGCAGCACCCACGATCGTTCTATTCTTCCACTCAGCAACCCTGTTCTGCTGTGGGTTATGGGGAGCTATGAGCTCTCTTCGAATCCCTTCTGCACTACAGAAATCCTTGAACTCACCAGAGATGTATTCACCACCATTATCGCTCCTAAGAGCCTTCACCTTCTTCCCCGACTCCTTCTCGACCAGTGCTTTGAACTCCCAGAACTTTGAGTATGTCTCGCTCTTCTTCTACATGAAAAATATCCAGCACTTATGAGAGAAATCATCAACAAAAATCACATAATACCTATGTTTTGTTGTCGAAGCTACTGAGAAAGGTCCACACACGTCTGTGTGAATTCTCTCAAGGATCATCGTGGTGCGACTATCCTTCTCGTGAAAGGTGGCTTTCAAAAACTTTCCCAAAGTACACCCCTTGCACTGATCTGACTGCGCAAGAGTGACTTTAGGAAGCCCTGTAGTGATCTGCTGCAGTATCTTCAAGGCTCCATGGTGAAGGTGACCCAATCTCCTGTGCCACAACTCGCCATCATCCCGGCTTACCAATCCTTCTGCCTTGCATGCCATTGTTGCGCATAAATCTACATGCAACTGATAAAGGTTCCTCACTCGAACCCCTATCTTTTGGGTTTCTCCAGTTGTCTTGCTGCGCAGGAAAGCCTTTCCCTCGCTGAAAACAACATCATATCCCTTGTCTTCTAACATCGCCACAGAGATAAGATTCTTCTTCAATCCTAGAACATGCATCACTTCCTTCAATACGAAGGGTTTACCAGACTCCCTCTCAAAGGAAATGGTACAAATATCGGTCGCACTGTATCTACCATCATCGCCCATCTCGATGTGCACTCCAAGATCTTTGTCCTCCAGATCAGAAAACAAATCTCGATCTCCTGCCATGTGAAAAGATGCACCACTGTCCAAGAACCACACCGATCCCATCACACTTGAAACCAAGCATGCGATCAATGAAAAATCAAGTTCAAACTGTGAGGCTAGAGCCTCTCCTGCTGCAGATCTAGCAACTTGCTTGTTCTTCTTCTTCTGCGGACAATTAGTGGCATAATGTCTGTGCTGGTGACAGTGAAAGCACTTCACCTTGGACATGTCCTGCTTCTTGCCTTTCGCACCAGACTGAGAATTTTTCTTGCTCTTCCCTTCTTTGCTTTGGCAGCCAAAGTGCAATTTTCTTCATCAGGTCCCTTTGATGAAGATCCGTCCCTGGTATTCCGCCTGATCTCCTCCTACACAAGATCTGACCAAAGTCTCTCCCATCCTAGCAATTTCTCCCGAACATTGACAGAGTCCTGATAGGAATTCCAACTCTTCGGAAGACCAAGGAGAGCCAAGCTCACCAAGTCCTCATCATCGACAGTCACCCCCACACTTCCCAGCTCATCCCTGCACTGGGTGAACTTCGTGAGATACTTGGGCATACTGTCTCCCTTCTCACATTTGATGTTTATGAGTTTATATTTGAGCGCCAGCTTCCTCTGATCGCTCTTGCTTTGGAATAGATCTGTCAACGCTTTCCACATCAAGTATGGAGAAGCCTTACCATGCATGCTGGACACAATGTGATCCTTCACACCCTCCAACAGAATCCTTCGACACTTTGTTGTCTTCTTTTGCCAAGCATCAACCTACGCAGCATCAGTAGGCTTTGGGACATCAGCCTCTATGAAATCCTTCAGCCCATTATCATCCAACACTACCTCCATCCTGTCCTTCCATGCAATATAGTTCGAGCTGCCCTCAAGAGCATACTCCAATCGCAATCCGTTGAAAGACATTGCCACGTTGATACCAAGAAAACACTACTGCAAATTCGAATTCCACTAGCTCCAAACTCAACCGCCTCGGATCTAAGATTCGTGAGAACAAGGTATTTCTCGTACAGAGATTGACTATATGGGCATTCATCGGATATCTCACCTTCCAAAAGAAGGATGAATCCAGAAGCTACCTGGCCCGATTACAGACTCTGCCTGAAGAAATAGAATGTAAACACTTCTTGAATAATAGATCTGATGATCAACACCTCTGATACCATGTAGAAATTTTGAATAATAAACACATATTCAACAGATATTATCCTGATTATACACTATTGCGGAATACATGCATAGTACATAACCTCCTCTACGTTGATCGTCAATTTAGCAGCATCAAAAACAATGAAACATCAATCACATGCACACATTAACACAGTATGTAACCTAGGGAAAGCTTACAGTTGAAAACCCCACACTATCTGTATATTAATGATTGAGAACATGTAACAATACACAGTACAATACTCCTCACAAGTATCCAGCACTATCTCCACCTATTACACACAAAACTAGCTCAGATCCGAACAAGTCACAGGTTCAAATCTTCTCCGTTGCTTTGCCTGCCTCTATTGCACACAATACCAAGTGAAAATCACTCACACTGAAAATCATGTGAGCATAGGCTATTTCACTGGGCATATACTGAGTAATCCTCATGGGCATACTCAATCCATTGATTGTGCAAGATCTCATGCACAACTATAGTCACAACTGATAGCAATCTCAACCTCTAACACTTGTCTCCACTGAACTGTACATGCACTGAGTTAACTGATGTATTCTTCAGTTGCATTATGAGTTAATAATTAGTGAATTAAATTTAATCAATTAATTCACATCACTCATCACTAGTCTATTTGCAGTTAGACTAATTACAACTAGTTTAACCAAGTCAAACTGAACACAACACCATCAACTCCACATAACTCACATGCATGAGTTCTAACTGATGTCCTGCATGCAATAGCTCAACTGACTCACAAGAAAAGCGTATTTCCTTCTGAAAGATGCATGTGCGACATTTTTAGTTCAAACTGAAGTGCTCCAAGAGGATAAGATAAATTTTATAGTCTAAATATTATTATGAGACAATAATATTTGACTTTTCTATTTTTAACCTGGTAGTCTAAAAATAGACTTTGATCACTCCTGCTGTGAATCAGAAATAGAAGTCCATCTATTTTTCCCAACATGACCAATCATCCATAAATAGCATCCTGCAACTCATAGACCATGCTCCATATGTCTAAAAATATACATAGTCTAAAAATAGACTTTGCGCCAAAAATACCCTGCGGGCCCACTTAGTGAAGGCGACTTCTTTCCACTAAGCTCCATCATCTTGTTGCATTCTCAACAGGCCAACCCCTTGTCCATCACTTTTGAGGCTCTTATTCTTCGTTATGGACCTATGGACCTCATCAAGCCTCTTGGACTCCATGTTCTCTTTCCTGGATGGAAAATCCTGAGATTATGATGTACTATCAAGGAAGAGATGATGAACCCCATATTCCATTTTTTAACAAAAAGATCAATCAGTTGAGAAAGGAACACGAGATATTTAGACCTCTAGACCTTTCCTCTATGATTTGGGCTCTCTTTTGTGTAGTACCTGAAGACCCCAAAAGGCTTGTGTTCACAGGGGAAGAATACCCCCAAGAACATCTTCTAAAATTTGAATATCTGACATATGATGAATTACATAATGAGTACATTCGAATGACTTGCTTTGCTACGACCTTGATAGGAAACGCCCAAGATTGGTATTTTGACCTTCCTTCATATTCCATCTCTAAATGGGAGGGATTTGTCCAAATATTTAGAATAAGGTGGTTTCCCAATTAGGATGTGGTCCAAATATACAAAGGCCTCCTCTAGTGAAAAAAGAGAGGATAAAACCATTGTTGATTTCAACCAAAGATTCAATATGATTATCCATTCTATCCCTCAAGAAATGTCTCCCCAAAAGAAAGTAGCCATATATGCTTACCTCAATGCCTTCAAAGGGAAGTTGTTCTTCGATGTACAAAATAAAAACCCCTCTAGTCTCCTTCAAGCTCAATACATGATGTTTGACCTTGACAAAGCCATGAGGCACAATTCCATAAATATGCTACAAATCAAAGATGAGCCTCCCCTCTCAAGTGAAGGTATACCTCCTCACGAAGGAATCATGTTGCAAGAAATCAGAAATAAAGCAAAGGAACCTCCTCACCCCACTACAATAATTCCCCTAAGATTGATTATAAGCATGATGGGCCCTTTATATGTAATTTTGGGAATAAGTGGGCACATTTCGAGAAATCGCATCCTAAACTCTAGGAGACCTATCCCTTGAGTATTATGAAAAATATTGGGGTTACCTTAGCGAAGAAGTGCCAAGGAAAGGTGACTCTAAACTATGAAGAATTTAGGGTATGTGGGCTGGTAGAAGGTAGAAGGACCTTTTTCCATACACATCTTGAGAAAGAATTATCTATAAACATTATCATTATCAAAACGAACCCAACATGGGGCATGATTCTATCAAAACAACTCATTGAAGATCTTAACTTGTCCATCAGTGAGGATAGCTCCAATGTATACCTCCCTTGGAAAGAAAACTCATATGTATCTATCCCTAGACAAGAGTTCTATGCCCCAATGATTGCCACCTCTCAAGAATGATAATGACTTAGAAGAAGAAGATAATGAACTTGGGGAATGGAGGATTTTCAAAAGTGAGCATATCAAGACCTCCCCTCTCCCTGGGCTATGGGTAATTTGTTTTGATGGAGCTCACTCTAGGTCTAGATCGGGGTTGGCATTGTCATCATATCCCCTTCTCAGGAGTACTTGTTATTTTCTTTAAGACTCCAATTCACTTGCACCAATAACATCATTGAATATGAGGCCCTCCTATTAGGACTTGAGGCGACTCGATCAAAAGAGATTCAACAAGTAATAATAATTGGAGACTCTGACATTGATAAAGTAAGAGGGACTTTTGAAACAAATGATGAAAAGTTGAAACCTTATAGGGAAAGAATCATTAGCATGATCAAAGGCTTTAAAGAGCTACACTTATTGGTCCTTGATTGATGTCTCAATGACATGGCCAGTGCCCTAGCCATAGCTGCATCCACATACTCAATCATTCACAGTGATATTGCCAAGAAAGGGAAGTGTATAGTAGACACAATCGACCAACCCTTTGTCTCTGACTATGAGGAACATTGGCCTGTTTTTGAAGATGACCAAGACATAGCCAATTTCCTTCAAGACCATGAAGATCCCAATAGAAAAAGTAAATATTTGGTAAATGAACAACACTTTTATAGGAATGACATTTCTACCACTAAAAATGATGATCGAGAATCACCTTACACGTTAGACCTCAAACTTGGATATGAAACCTCTCCTTAAAAGGTCAAAATCAGGAAAAACTTATCCAAAGAAGAAAGGAGTGAGCTTGAGAAATCATTAAGGAAATTCAAGGATGTGTTTACTTGGTCCTATAATGATTTGAAATCCTATAGCCTTGAGGTCATCCAACATGTCATTCCTTTCAAGGAGGGTTTCAAGACTGTTAAGCAAAAATTGAGAAGAATAAACCCCAAGCTCTCACCTTTGGTCAAGGAAGAGCTTCAAAGAATGGTCGATGCAGGGATAATAGCCCCTATATGAAATTCGTCTTGGATATCTAATCTTGTGATCACCCATAAAAGCACTGGCAACATTAGGTTGTGTATTGACTTTAGGGATCTCAATCGTGTGTGTCTAAAGGACAATTATCCCTTGCCCAATATGGAGAATCTCCTGCAAAGAATAATGGGGTCCCAAATGACTTCATTCCTTGATGGTTTTTTGGGATATAACCAAGTCATTGTAAAGGAAGAAGATTGCCTGAAAACTACCTTCACCACACCATAGGGAACATACATGTATCTTAGGATGTTGTTTGGCCTCCTCAATGTTGGATCCACCTTCCAAAGAGCTATGGATTTTTCCTTTAGAGACCTCATTGGAAATATCATGGATATCTATCAAGATGATTTGATTGTCGCCTCTAAACAAAGACATGATCATTGCAAGCACTTGAGAAAGGTATTTGAGAAATGTATGCAATACAACATCTCCCTGAATCCTAAGAAGTCGATATTCGGTGTTGAAAAAGGTAAACTATTAGGGGAGGTGGTTTCTAAGGATGGGATTAACATTGACCCTGAAAGAATTCAAGCCATCAAAAGAATTCCCCCCCCCCCCCCACCGCTAAGGATCAAAGCACCTTAAGATCCTTTTTCGGAAAAATAAACTTTGTAAAAGGTTTGTGCCAAATTTGGCTGAAATCATCAAACCTATGAATGACCTCCTTGTTGTGGCCACAACCACGACCCTATCAAAACTTGCCTTGGCAACAATTTTGGATGGGTCCCCTAGAAGTTAATCTTGCATCTCTCCGAATGATCTGTTTTACGCGAGGGATTTAGCTCTCTGGAGAGTCAAATCTTCAATTCACCAATGGTTAAAGCCTAGCTTCTACGTTTCACTTGAAGAATGGAATCGAGGCCTTCCTCGCAATACCGGTTACCACTCAGACCTTTTCCAAAATACCACCCAGTCCGTTTTTATGCAATGATTTTCAATGTAAAGTGGGTTTTAGCTTACGGGACTTAATCAATGCATGGGGTTAAAAACCAAGGGGCAATTCTTTCACAATTGTTCCTTTTGGTGTTATAAGTGCTTCCTGAAGGCAAGATTTGTGTTTTTTAAGCATTTTATCATATTTGCATAATAATAGCTTATGTGAATTATCTCTACAAGCAAATTCGAACAAACCAGGTAACAGATAAAGGTAAATTATATCACAATGAAACCTCTATGTCACCGGTGTCGATACTGCAAAACACACTTTTCAAAAGGGAATACGGACCACCATAGTGCATAATGAAAGCACTCCCTCAGTTCAGTGGAAGCACTCATGACAACGTCATTCTATCAAGATGTCATCACTGTCCTTCAGGAAATGACAGAGAATGATAGCCACTCCACACAGGTGCAAAGAAATGACACGAAGTCCTTCTCTGTTCCAAAGGCATCCATCCATTCCCCCAGGAAGTAGATCGCTCCACCAAAGGTAACCTCAGCGTGTCAGCAATTTCAACGACCGTTCTCATATGTATATGTTGATTTGTGTAATTAAAGAGGGGAAATGAAAGGTCATGGAATACCAAGGGTCATTCAGGGCTACATAAGTATTACCTCCGGATAGGAGAGAAGGGCTTTTTGTTTGGAGAAAAACAATTTGATTTATTGTGAATAAAGAGGATTGTTTGGTTCAAGAAGGAGCCTGTTGTTTCAAATTTGTTTCCCTTTTCTCTGATATGCTTAAAATCAGTGTGTTGTTGCTGGTATAAAGACAAATGTTATTTGCTTTATGCATATTGTTAACCACCGGTTCATGGTTGTTCCTAGTTATTTGAATGTAATTCAATAGCATTGATAATTCATGAAAGCTTGTTGATTCCAGACTTTGTTAAACATCAGTTGCAAGTGTTATTTGTATAGAAAGGAATGTATATTCCTGTATAAGTAATTGCACTGTGATTAGGATTTAATATAGCCTTTTTCTTATGTGGACCAATAATTGATTCATTTGGACTTGGGATTTATATATGATGTTTAACCTCCTTATGTTTTGCTCCTGCAGGATAGATTAGGATAATTAGTACTAGATTAGAGTAGTTAGAAGTAGTGTAGATAGACTTTAATACATAGTGGTTAACTATTTTATTCTGTTGATTTAATTGAAGTCTTCTTCCCAAAAGCAACCTTTCAACACCTATTACAGTTCACAGGGTCTCTTAAAACCCGTTGGAACTAGCTATTCCAAACGAAAACAATCCTAATTGGGGTCTGTGATCGAGTTAGTTCCCCTTGTTGGCACAATGAAAATTCGTTGTTTCAACACTCCTAAAGATGGATACTCCCTACTTATGGAGCCAAACAGCAAATGGGGCCCTTGAAGAAATTAAGGAAAGAATTTCCTTTTCTCTTGTCCTCATCAGTGCCGATTACACCAAGGATTTTATCATATACTCCTACGCATCCAATGACACTATCACTAACATCCTCATGCAAAAGGATGATGAAGGAGGGGAGAGACCTATGGCCTTCATGAGTAAGCCTCTCAGGGATGCTGATACAAGATACACTATCACTAAAAAACAAGCATACACTTTTGTCAAATCCCTTAAGTACTTTAGGGCTTATGTAGGTACAACATGATATATGCATATCTCCCTTACCCCATTGTGAGGGATGTGTTATCACAATCTGATTGTCTCGGGTCTAGGGGGAAATGGGTCTCCAAAATCCAAAAATATGGCCTCGATATCCGCCCTAAGATGATCATCAAGGTACAAGGCTTGGCTGAAATGCTTATGGAAAGTAACAACAAATTCACTAAAGCAGAGGAGGAGCAATTATGCACTACATCCATTGAGCTAGAAAACGATGATTGGTACACAAACATTGTTTATTATTTACGCAATCTATCTCCCCCCACCTCCTCATTGATCACAAGAGAAGAGATTTGTGACTAAAAGCATCTAATTTTTGCTTGACCCAAGATGGCCTTGGATGGATAAGTCCTAATGGGGTGATCCTTCGATGCATTAGAAAGTAACAGTCTGAAAATTTGATGAAAAAATTCCATGTTGGTTTTTGCGGTGGACATTATGTTTCCCAAACCACTACTCATAAGATTTTGGGGGTAGGTTATTACTAGCCCACAATTTTTGCCAACACCCTCAATTTTGTAAAACAATGCCAACATTGCCAAATATTCACTGGGAAGCAGTACCTTGTAGCTATTCCATTGAAAAATGTTGCTATCGATGCACCTTTACAACTGTGGGGCCTAGATTTTATCGGTGAATTCAAAGACAATTCTAGCAATGGGCATAAATGGATCCTCACATCAACTAACTATTTCACCAAGTGGGTTGAAGCGATACCAACCAAGAAGGAAACTGACCAAGTGGTTATGGATTTCTTTGAAGATAAAATCATTATCAAGTTTGGTGTTCCCACCAAGATTGTCACTAATAATGCCAAAGATTTTGATTCCATTGCTCTGACATCCCTATGTAACAATTGCGGCATAATATTATCACATTCTTCTAATTATTACCCTCAAGGCAATGGGCAGGCTAAGTCAAGCAACATGAACCTCATAAAAATTATCAAAAGAACTATTGGAAACAATAAAAAGGATTGGGATAGCAAGATCAAATATGCCCTATGGGCTAACCAAACAATTGTAAAGGCTTCTACTGGTTTTAGCCCATTCCAATTAGTTTATGGTTCTGAGGCCAAGTTACCTATCCAAATGCAGTTACCCATCCTTGAATGCCTGAAAGCTTTCCTTGATCAACAAGATGTCATACAATCCTGAATAGATCAAATAATTGAAAATGATGAAAATAGAAGGAAAGCTTTCGACCAAATTGGCCATAGTCATGATAAAATGAAATCCACCTTTAAACATAGGCAGCACAAAGCAGTCAAACTCAATGATCTATTACTCTAGTGGGACAAAAGAAGAGAAAACTCGACATGCACAAGAAGTGGGAAAACATTTGGATAGGTCCATTCAAGATAAGTGATGTGGCAAGAATAAACTCATATCATTTAGAAACTCCAGATGAAGAGTCTATTCCCCTCCTCGTAAACGGACACTCTGAAAGGATTATTATCCCGAGGCCACTTGACATTGCATCATATGCATGGTAGAGTAGGATGCATTGCATGATGATTTCTACATTAGAATTAACATCATATGATATTTCTCATGGTAGATAGATGCATCTTTGCATATTTTATTTTTCTATTGGTTTTATGGCCTAACATTTAGCATGTGCAATCATGAGACCATTCTCCTAAAGGTTATTCTCTTTTATAAAAATAACTAATTGGTTCCCTTAATATCACACCAAGCCCATAGTTCTACCCAATCATTTTGGGTAGTTTCTCAGCTACTCAACACAACAAGCACTCCAGGGTAAACATCTCATAGGCTACTAGTGGTGCAAGGATGAGAACCTTTTAGTCAGCTAAGAGTTCTGTTGGCTACTTGAATTGTTTATTGATTAAACAGTCGAGTACCACATTAATTTGTAAACCCCGAAAAGTCCTTTTATTTCAAAGGTGACCTCGTACTGTATGTACTTAACTCTAAAAGCATTAAAATTTGTAGTATACACAATTCTATTTTCTGTCAAACTCCTTACTCTGTGTTATAGCAGTTAAAATATATTGCAGAGATGAAATGAAAGCAGTTAACTAAGAATACAAATCTGCAAAGAAAAATAATGGCTGCTCTGTTAGCAGAGGATCAGGACCCTATCCTCTGGGTAAGGATGTTCAGCACCTGCCCCTGTAACCAAGTTGCCAATACACACTGCAATTCCTAATCGCCGGTGAAGTACTCTTTTTCAATATCAAGCAACTAACAAAACAGAGTATCAGCAAAAGGAAATTATCAGAGGTAATGCTACAGAATTCAAACACACTCACACACTAACAGAAAATAAATGGGTGAATCTTGTGAAGGTCCCTCTCACAAGATTCCCCAGAACACAGCTGCCGAATTAGATGCTCAGAACAACCTTTTATTCATCTGCCAAAATGTCCAGTTACAATGAAGATTCAGACTTGCTTTTGTTTTTCAAAATTTCCCTTACAACTTGTTTTCTTTCTCCCCCCCCCTGTTCTAATGTAGATGTCTCCTCTTTATAGAGGATACATCTATTACAATAGACCGTCATGGTTCATTCAATTTAACCTTTTTGTCAAAAATAAGAAATCCATCCTTGTTACAGGATGTCGTTACAACAGTGTGACGGTGTATTCTTTCTTGGGTCTCTTACTGTTACACATCTGGTAAACAAACCTCAACCGTCTTCTTGGAATCCTCATACTATCTTTTGCCGCTTCACCATTGTTGCTGATTTAGTAAACTCATGCTGTTCTTGGTGTTTCAGCAACTGTAACTATGTTTTACCCTTTCTGGGCAGTTGTTGATCGTGCTGTGTCAGCATGGAACTTTGTCGATCTTCTGATAGTTGTTGTTTCCGCTTGTCATTTCCGGTGTTCCATTTGTTGCAAAATAACGTTTTCCCTGCTTTAGATAGTTGTTGTTGCTGGTGTTGCAGCAACTGCGTAGTTGTTGTTTCTGGTGTTGCAGCAACTACGTAGTTGTTGTTTCTGGTGTTGCAGCAACTACGAACTATAATTTCTGCAGACTTTAGACAGTTCAACAGTTACTTAGCAACTTGGTTAACTTCTCCAAAGATTAATTATAAAGATAACATGAATATGTAATGAATGATTAAACATATAGTAATGAGGAGAGTTACTTCATACCTTGGAATGATTAGGTCATTATATAATCAAGGCTTTCAACTTATGGACTGAAGAGGGTAATATTATAGCAAAAATACAAGGTCAAAAGTGGTCAATTTGGAGTCCTAACAAGTTCCTTGATGCCTCTCTTGGATGATCAAGTGCATTTCTTTCACATTTTTCTCAGCAAGTGGCCATTTAGGCCGACACAACTCGAAAGGATCCCTTCACTCAGTTAAGAGTCCATGGGAACTTACTTCCTACGTCTTCATGCATAACACTGACAATTCTCAACAATCCATTTGACCCTCTAGCTCAGGATGAGACTCATGTCCTGACCTTTCTTACAAAAATAAAGCAGACAAGAATCATGCATATGGTTACCTTCTCGTTCCCACAAAGTCTACCTCTCATCTCTCTTCTTCTTCTTTATGTTCTCTCATCTCTAGCTTACATTTGTTATTTGTCTCTCCTTATCTTTCACGAGTTAGCTTTATTGGGTTTCTTATCAAGTCTACACATACCTCTGAGCAACTATGGTACTACTTCCTACTACTCTCATAATTGCTGACAATTATTGTTGCACCTTCCCTTTAGGTATTTACTCAAGGAGGGTTGGAAGTCTTGATCCTTATGAACAGTTAACTCATCTCATATGTCATGGATCATGGTGATCAAATCATATCATAGGGTCCAATATCACCACAATGACCTTCTTCTTGGGCTTTCAATTTTACATCCATCAATTATTCCAACCAGAGTATTCCCCATATCCTTCCAAGGAAGCATTATGTGAAATACTTTCAAATATTCCACTACATTCATCTCACCTATATCACACACATGCACTTCACATGAGATTTATCATGAAATTTTTAATCAAATATTTTATTTTCCAAACTTGCTTCATATAGAAGCCAAGCCTCACAAGTAGGGGACTCTTCTCATAATGTTGGGCTCTTTGCAAGAGGATATTTTCAACTTGCATCATGGGCTTACATTCCATGCCATGTTCATGGCATGGTACTTGAAATCTACATTCACACTAAACCATAAAATGTTAGTTTGTCCAATATTACATCCTTTCAATATTATCTATAATAGCTACTAAAATTGTTTCAAATCCATCACATAGTCAATCATTACATCATGTTCAGCAACATACCAAGCAAATTAAGAAAGGAAAAATCATTGCACTACATAATTAATTCAATATCATGTTGTATCCATTTCAAAAAACCTATGGCAACCAAACTTTTCATGACAATAGTGAAAATTAGCTCAAGATCGAGAGTTTGATCATCACTCTGTCCTTCACATAAAGGATTAAGGATTTTGCATTTCAAGTGCAAATTCAAGACCTATTAACACACAAAACACAACCAAACACAACCACTCAAGGTCGACATGACACAAAGGGGATCCCTTCACTAATCTCGTAATCCCTTGACACATCTCCTTATTTTAGTACCTTTTGTGCTTTAATCACACCAACATTCCACATCTTCCTTCAAACCCCTGACTGGTAGAATGCTTCTTCATCGATCTTCTTAATAAAAAGGTTAATGTCATTATTTCCACTCAAACTATTGTGACTCGACAAATTCTCAACCATCCCCTTTTCAAAGTCTCTCTCATAGGCTTACGAGTGGATTAGATTTCATTCTCACAAACTTCATAGTCTAACAAGTCTGACCTTTTTCTTACATAATCCATCATTGCTATCTTTATCATTAAATGTGCTAAATAGATCTGAATTCAATAAATGCATTCCAAGCCAATCAATCCAATCCAAATATTAAGTCAATGCCACCATGTAATAAATTCAATGGATCGATTATGAGAGCCTAAAGAATGGAATGGAGCGGAATTATTATATAAGCGCAAACGATTCATTATCGGTGAATTTACTACTCAACTATCTCACTATTGTCCATCAAGATAGCTCATACATATTTATAAGATTTTACTAAATCTTTTGTGTTGGAAATTTCCCACCTTAATCATAGCCTTCTTCCTTCAACTTACCCATCGTCGTAGAATGACCAATTTTCATATTTACATGGTTTCCATTACTATGCATGTCCAACTGATGATTTTCTCAAGAGTGTCCATCTAACTCCTCTTAGCCTTGCATCCCCTTGTTATTTTTCTCTGGACTCTTTTAATCGCTAAAGGTATGCCTCCAATTCCACAAGTGATCCTTTAGCCTCAAATTCCCAAGTACAATCTATATATTTCCTTATGCACTCAAGGGTTTTTATACTCCTCTTCACCAATCGTTTCATCAATACTTTCTTATACCTAGCCTTATACCCACAAGACTCTATTCAACTTCTTCATTAGATTCTCTAGCCATGCAATCAACCTGTTCCTTGTTACATGTTTATCAATCAATGGTTAGTTATCAGAATCCTTTTATGACAATAGACTACTCTCAGTGCACAAGCATATCACATGTATGTTCAATCATTAATTACATGCCCAATGGAATACCAATATGCATTTAACATTTGGTTTTGTGACATGTTAGGTTCTTTTTAGTGCATAAGTAAGCTAGCTAGTCAATCCCTTGCCATCTCATTATGTCTATGCTCTTATTTATTAGCATATTAAATCCCTTTCAAAATTTAATAAAACATAAAAATAACAACAAATAAGTTGAGAGATTTCATATCATAATCATTGTTATATCACTTGACCATGTGCTTTTGTATATTTAGTTGGTCAAGGAATGTCTAGTCAACATCCTAACTATGTCCTCTTTCATAAATACATTCCAACTCGATTCTTCCTTTGATCCTTTTTCAAATGTTTTATGTCAATCTCTCATCAATTACTATTACTCTTATAAATCTTAAAACGATTTATACATATCACAAACTTGAGTCCATGTAACCATTCTATTGTACCCAATGATATTTGTTCCATGTTGTACGACATTGTTGTACTCCTTACATTAGAACCTTTGCGCTATTACTTTGGCAACTCTACGTTTGTAGCCCATCTTCTTAGCCCATCCAAGTTTAGTGTCAAACCTTAACTTTGACCACTCTATAGTGGAGCAATACTAAATACCACCCTATAGTAGAGATCGATATTCAGCCCTCTAGTGTATCTTAGGCCCTCTGAGCCTAATGTTTATACCACAACTTTGATACCACTTTGAATCAAGGCTCCAACTTCATCCTTGATGCCAATTTGTGTCAAGGTTCCAACTCTATCCCTGTGGTGTATCTTTGGTTCTCTAAGCCTAGTGGTTGAACCATATATTTAATAAATTTACCTTTCTTGAGTCCATTCAGTCCAAGTGAAGAATCTTTAGCTTTGACATATCTAGCCTTCCAAGCCTAGTGTTTGAACCATAACTCTGATTCCACTTTGAAACTCACCCAAACTCCTCATGTCATATTAGGGCTATGGGATGTAACTAGACCCAACCTTCAAGGTTTATTACAAGGAAGTTATCAAATTTCCTCTTTTGTCTATTAGTTAAAATCACATTTTTTATACCAATATCATTTTTTGCTTGTCCAAAGCTTTCCAATGATACGAATTTCATTTTGTTCCGACTTCTGAGCACAAAATTATGACCATTTGAAGATCTACCCTTTAAGGGCCACATTAGAATCCGTACAAGCCATGTGTTTGACACATGGTAGCCTTGGCCACGTATCACTCCCGCACTGATCCACATTTATTGACAATCCATCATACAAAAACACTACCATACAAGGATTTTATAAGTGCATTTCTCAATTCTTCAATGTTTCAATATCACAACATGCCTCGAAAGGCAAATATGCTAATATCCTGATATGTTGATGTCCTAACATGTGTCAACCATGTGACCTTGGGCTAATAAGCCTGAGACCTTCCAATCCCCAAATTTCTATAGAATTTTGCGCTAAGGGACTCCGTCCCCATAATTCCTTTTAGCCTAAAACAAAGGATCAAACCTCAAATCCCCTTATGAGCAAGAGGCTTGACTGCACAGAGAGTCCTTTGCTTATCTTGAAAGTTGAGATATTTTCAAAACACATAACAGTTTGGATAACACAAAGGTTTCCACTAAGTGACAACATCAACTAAAAGCCTCCATTTTATTAAAAAACACCTGGTCTTCCTTCCAAGAAGCCAAAGAGGCCCCTATACCTAGTCTACACCTTCTGAGGTCTTTAAGCTTCTCTCCCCTTTCAAGAAAAACTTTCCTGTTATAGACATTTTTGTGCCTTACAGCTCCAAGCATGAAATTTCCATAAACTAAAGGCTCCTAAGTCCTTAAAAGTGTTGTTACAACTCCTAAAGGAGCAAGGTCAACAAATTACAGCTTCTCCCAGAAGTTCTCCACCAGAAACTACTCAAAATTGGTCAAAACTGGATCAACGCACCTTGTACACATGGGAATTGCATTTCAGTGCACCTTGTACACACGGGAAGTGCGTTGATCAGTGGATCAGTGCACCTAAATACACTGTGAGGGTGCGCTGATCGGGAAAAGACAAGTGGCGGAGACAGTTTGCGAGGTGGATGATCATGGAATCTTCTAGAAACTTCTCATGGGACACTTGCCTCTCAAAATCGCCCAAGGATGAGTAAGAGATCAATGAGATCTCCAAGTGGCATCAAGAACTATCAGAGAGAAGACACTAATCAAAAACCCAGAGCTGACTCACACCTCTACAAATATCTATATATAGATCTCTCATCCCAGAGATCCAGAGGTTGGGGGGCTGGAATTTTGTTATTGCAAAGAATTGCTGTTGGTTTGAGATTGGAATCATTGGGTGCTTAATGCTTTGAAGGAAGGTGAAGATAGGAACTCCATTTGCTGGGAAGGAGATGCTGGATTGGAGCCTTCTTGGTTGTATCTCTTCCTGAACCTTGTTATTCATCAATAAAGCTATCTTGGTTTCTCCTATATACTGATGTATCTTTGATGTATGATTGCATTAGTATGTTTAGTTTATTTCTAATCCTGAACTAGTTATGAATATGAATCTATGTCTTTGTGTAGTGTTCTCTTCTTGTGATCTTGCAGAGACCTGTTGAAGCTGGGCGAGCGAGAAGGCAAGTAGCTGAGAACTCTCAAAGAGAAGAGAAACCGGATCGAGGGACAAACGAAAGACACCGGTTAGTCCATCCATCTCTCTTCATTCTTAATTCATAAAGGAAGAATACTAGAATAGCTGTCTCTGTTTGTTGCTAAGGCACTGTCACACCTTAGGTGGATAGGATCGTCCTGCATAGGCATTTTTCCCCACAAAAAATTGGCGACTCCGCTGGGGAGATCTGTTTAGTCATTTTATTTGTGTCTCTATCATTGTTTGTTTCATAGACTCAACAGCAACAATCGAACTGCATCTACTATTCTCAGATGCAAAGTAGACAGCTGCTGCTTTGATCCAATCACTGGATTTGTCTATGATCTGAACAATGGACTCACAAATGATTTGATGATCCTTTGTGATAGATCTTAGTCCTCCCTCAAAGAATCCCTTTGATTGTACCTTGCTTGTTGCTTTTATTTGGCCTGAAACCGTAGATTAATCAGAAAATTGTGACCCAGAACCCAGTGAGGAACTCTCGTTTCTCCTTCAGCGTAGACTCTGTGAAGAGGTTCTGCATTTCAACGCAGGTCCCGTGAAGGCTACCTACGCTGAATTTCAAAACCTCTGTGTTGAGGGTGCGTTGATCCAGTTAGGCCTTGTGCAGCTGGGATTCTCTGCTCTGTTTTGCCTTGTTTTGATCTCTAATTTTTGCACCCTGTAACCAGCATAGGTACCTGTCTGATAACTCCTTTTCTCTCCTTAAATTCCGCCTCCTTTTGTACAAAAAGACTGTGAGTGTTTTTATGTGTTTGTGGCGTCATTTACAGTTTTCCTTTGCAAGAGTGAAATAATCATCCTGTAGCCCTTGATTCAGATCTGTTGATTGTGATCTTAGGAGAGAGTTCATTGGCTGTTTACAGTTGATTATACATTTACTTTTGCTTTTGGTTTGAGTTTGTCTCTTTTAAGTGTCGAAACAAGTGTTCATTTCGAAAGTCGTAAAGTGTTGTATTCTCTTCTACCCTTTGTGATTTCGAAAAAGTAAACTTGTTTGTATTTGTCATTTAAAAGCAAATTCAAAGTTGTACAAAAAGCTTTCTTTTTAGGCATCAATATTAAGAAAGCGGAAAACAAACACCTGCATTGTGCATTTGCATCTTGATAGTTTGCATGCTTGATTTAGGAAAAGTGCATTAGAGTGTGCTGATTGCTCTTCGAGAAAAGATGGTGTCTTTCTTTTCCCTTTGTAGCTAGGATTTTCATTGTTGAAAAGATATAAAAGCTTGCTTATCATCTTTAGACTGCATTTAGGAATTGTATCATACATCTCGTGGTGATCCAAAAAGGCAAACTTCTAAAAATATCAACCTAAAATAAATTGAATGAACTTAACAACGTTTTGTAACTTAACGCACAACATAGAGGTCTAGGCTAGAGACGTGTTCTGGCGTCGTAAAGCCTGGTGACTGTCGATCTCGCTGATGGTGGGTGATTCCTCCTGAGGGACGATAGCGCCAGTACGGATTGTGCTCCCACGTACCGTCGCGTATATATTGGGAGACCCCTATAGGCATAAAACCTTTATCCTTAGGAAGCCGTGTCGGCCGCCCTACTGATTGCAATGCACTGAACACAGCATTCAGGAAGATTGATTGCCCGTACCTTAAAAATTATTCTGCGGTTTTGCAAAAAGTTTGGCACACCCTCTACCTAGAACTCCAAAGCAGTTCCTTTTGGCCTTTTTCAGACTCTATAACGGAAAAGTCCATCCGAGCATTTGTCACTTCGGGCTCGTTAAAACATCGAAGGAGACTAGAGTCATCTTTAGCTTTTTCTCGACTCTTTAAAATTGAAAAAGCAAGTTGTGTCCAAGCGTCGTTAAAATTTATTTTAAACGGAATAATCATCACCTTTCCCTCGTTGATCTTCGAAGTTAGTCTACCTTCATCACAAAGTTCTTGTAGAATCGCTAGGAAATCTTTTGGATAGACTAAATATGTCTTAACAACCGTCGACATCCAGGACTGTGTCATCCGACACAGCAGCGGCAGAGCCTCCTGCTGCTACTCCAACGATGTTCGCTGGTATACCATCTGTCCCGGCAAATTGTCAACAACAAGCTGGAGTCCAATCAGAGACTGTTTCGACGACATGGTTAGTTCCTATTTCTTCATCCGGATTATTATCTGGTATTTCTTATGTTGAAACTCAACAAATTGATCCAATGTGTCTTCAAAGGCCAATCTACCCTTTAAGTACTGGATTGCCACCATATGGAGGGCAGTATGCCTTTTCATTGTTCCCCCCCGGAGAACAACCATATGGGAGTTTACAACAAAGTTCAGGTCAAACTGGAATTACATCCAGCGGATGGGTACCGATACTGCCTCAGCAACCAAGGGTTGCATATTCAATGCAACCAGTCCACCCTGTGTCGAATGTTGCCACTATACCTGGTATGGTGATTGCGTCGCAAGTACAAGCGCCACCTGTTGTATGTCAACCCCAAGTTTCTCAGGTTGCCATACAACAACCTCTTGTCTCGACAACTCAATCACAACCTCCGGTTAGTGCCTCCTTATCTGGAGTGACTCAGGCTCAAACAAGTACTATGACTCCTCATCTTGGTCAATCATCCAGTATTGGACAACAGCAAATGGTCCAACAACCAGAGCTGGTTCAAACTCATCAACCCCCATTCCAGCAATCATATCGAGGACCTGAGCAACAAGTCTTTCTAAGTAATGGGCAATCGCATTTACAAAGCGGTTACCGACAACCATATTATAATGGTTATGCCCATCAACCTTGTCAAAGTTGCCAGCATCAAATACATTATGTTGGTATGCAAAGACCCACTGCTCAGGCGATTCCATCTTATCCTGGGTATGCTTCGCCTAACCTGAATCAACAGTTGCCCTTTGTAGCAACTCTAGAATTACCAGATCTAAACCGGCTGACGAATGATCCAATTGCTTATGCCCCTTGGTGGCCAACGATTCCGCATAAACTTCCGTCAGATATTCCTAAATTTAATGGAAATCCGGGTGAAGATCCGTCGAATCATGTGATGACCTTTCATCTGCGGTGTTCATCAAACACCATAAATGATGATTCGATTAGGCTTCGCCTTTTTCAGAGGACGTTAACTGGTCCGGCAGCAAAATGGTATATCGAATTGCCTAGAGCTTCATTCGACAACTTCAGCACCCTAGCCACGACTTTCTTAACCCATTTTCAATTACCCATAAGGTATGAAACGGGAACGGAACTCCTAACCAACTTCAAACAGACAACGGCCACTCACATATCTGATCATATACATGAGTGGCGACGTCGTCGTAGGATGGTAAAAACGTACGTTCTCGATCAGCTATTAGCTGAATGGTTTATCAAGTCATTACTTCCTGCCATCACGGAAGATGTGGCAAAGGGGGGAGCCGTAACGGAAGAGCAAGTCATCGCTCATGCGCAATATCTGGACTTGGTTTACACTCAGTCCGACACGCTCTACGACAAAATACCTGATGCCCCTAGACCGGAATTCTCAATTCCTCCTCCTCCTAAATCAAACAATGAATCTCATGCCGGCGATGGCGTGATTGGCGCAACAGACATGAAATCGACAAAGGCTATATCTAAAAAGGCCCGTAAGATTTCCGGTCAAAATGAAAATGAGGAACTTCTTGCCTCGGAAGTAAGTGTCGTGTCGGACGACAAGGGAAAACAACTGAATAAAGCAGGGGGCAAGAAGAAAAAGAAAGGGAGAAAAAGGAAACCCCCTGCGGGGTGTCATATATGCGATGAGGATCATTGGACAATAGATTGTCCATACAAAGCTGAGCTTAAAAGATTCTTTAAGAGTTCAAAAACCTCAGCTGTGTTGACTGATCCGTTTCCAAGCCCGGGAACCAAACTGGTTGCTAATCAAAATGCTTCCCGATCCCAAGTGCTTATGTTGTCTATATCAAAGCAGCAAAATGATGCTTTGACGAGGAATAAATATTACAGGAATCCAAAGCTGTCGAACAACAAGGCTAATGAACAACCTAGTAGTTCGAAAACAACTTTAACCAAATTTGTACCACCCATCATTCCTGAACAAATGATAAAGTCGCCAAAGGGAGTAGTGCACAAATCGACATTTAATCCTCGTGCAAAAATAGCACAGAATTATAATATAATAGAGGACCTGGCCCAATCGCCGTCCGCTATGTCGACACTTGAGGTACCGCAAAATTGCTTCTCCCAAGAGCAAGCTTTATTATCAGCAATAGGTGGGATTGACCCAATGGATTCCAATCGTGTGGCCTTTGATCATAAAGGATATGACCCTCAGTTACTGTTGTAGGGAAAAGTATCCGACTCGGATGACCCTATCCCACTCTAAGGGTGATAGTACCTCAGAAACAACTGTAAAGAAAACTACTTAAGGTTTACTTCTTTATGAAAGCAAAAGAGAGTGGATAAATGCACTAACCGTTGCCTTGCGCTTAATGTCGAATCCAAACTCTTCTCTATGGCTGCTTGCTCCCAACTCCTTGCTCTATTGCTGGCCCAGCTACAACGAGATCCTGCAAAATAGCAAAGAAGGAAACTACAAGCAACATGCAATCATAACTGATTCAGAGATTAGTGTAAATCAAATATACAATCATCACAATATATCATTGAAACAAGAGCATATAGAAGAACCTCAATAGCTTTTATTAATGAAGAAGTAAAGGTTCTGAGAGTGTTACAACCATTGAAGGTCCTAATCCAGCAACACCTCCCAGCAGAAAGAATTTCTCCTCTTCACCTCCCTCAAGCAATCACCCAATAGCTCTATAGTGAAACCAACAGCATATAATTACTTTGCACAAAATTCCAGCCTCCTGAGCTCATAGGAGAGAGCTCAATATATAGATGAATTGAGAAAGGATGAGTCAGCTTGCAACTGATGTGTAGCTGCCTTGTGTCCTCTCTCTCTTCAGTTGATCTTCAGTTCTTGAGTCCACTTGGTGAACTTTGCTTCCACTTGGAGAAACAGAGCCTCTGACTCATCACAAGGCGAAATCCCTGATCCAAGTGTCATTTTTGGAGCAATGACTCAGTGTGCCACTTGTCCCATCTCGCTCAGCGCAGGTGGCCTTTGTTCCACTTGCTTTGCAACGCAAGTACACCATGGAGGATCTGAGTTTCAGCGCAGAAGCCTAGTGGAGCACCTGCTTTGATTTCAGGATTGCTTGTTTTTGAGTGTTTTCAGGTGGAGAACTGATCCGATAGCTGTCGGTTTGCTGACCTTGTTCCTCTAGGGGTAGGAACATCATGTTTAGGGAACTTTGGATCCCATGGATTATTGAAAATTCATGCTTGTTGCTGTAAGGCACAAAATTGTCTATAACAGATGCCCCCTAAAGTATGAGGTCGTTTATCGGGTGAAATGCTTTATTGAGAGGATCCGAAGTTCATTCAATCTGCTGAGAAGTGTCCTGTAATAAGATACAATACAATACATTATTTTTCATACATTTTCATGATCTAGCTGAGGCGGGCATTCCCATGCTCAGCGTTATAAATACATTTTGGTACATAGAACAGACGATCGTCTGATTGTAGACCGATAATTCTCTGCTGAAATTATCATCCTTTGAGAAGGATGATCATCTGCTGTAATGATGTACATATCAAATGTCTTTATGTCCTGAATATATATCGCAGCCCGGATGGATGAAACTAGATCCGGGGTCTTCAATCTCTTCCGATCTTCACTCGATGTACAAGTCGATCCATGTGAGAATTTCTTGAAGTCGAACATGGAAAGACATCGCTTGATTACCGGTCAATGATGTAAACCGTTAACAAGCGCGAGAGGAATCACCGATAAGGATGATGACCCTCAAGGTACGGCAGTACAATTCACATGGTGGGAATAAAGGACTTGGCGTCGACCACCATGCAAAATCTTCTGGTCGAAGGTCATTGATGTATACCTGTCGCCGGAAGTGAGAAACTTGCCATTGAGGCATGCAAGCTTCAAAGTACTGAAGGGGGTGTTCCTAGATCAACTCCTTGGATAATGAGCTGATGTCGACAAGGAGCGATCCGTCAAAGGAGGGCCTTAATGAATCCCACATCAGTGACACGGAACGGAGCTAGTGATTGTGATGAGGTGAAAACAAACTGTGATGTATGATTCAGGGTGGCGGCCATGAAGTGGATGAAGGATAATGTATGGCAGTGGATGGGACACGGTTGACTCTTTGCAGAACCACATCTCTTGAACATATAACGACACTGATGTGATGGATTGGTAGCATTACCCCAATTGCGGATGGTGTGGCGAGGACCATGGTTATGAGACCAGTGAATGAAACAACCCAACCCGATGTGATACGGAGGACAAAGTGTCATGTTCAAGAGCGACTTGCTACCATTAACGCTGTGAGGTTCTCCCAATTTTTCCCCAGTCATTGCTGACCAGTACCTCTTTATTTTTGTCAAGCTTGAGGAGGATAACATATGCTTGTTCTATAACCTGCCCTTCGGGCAAGCCCATCGCTATGTTTTAACGAGCCTAGCGATAGGGAAACTCGTTCTCGTCTAAAGACAAGTTTGTCGCTATTTAATCATTTTAACGAGTCTAACGACAAGGAAAACTCGGTCCTTTTCATTTTTAGAGAGTCTGAAAAGGTACGGAAAGTTAACTCCAAAATTCCTTTTTCGTCATCTAATCCCTTAAGTCCGAAAAAGTATAAAACAATACAAAAAGGGATGAATTTTCGATTTCTTTAACGAGCCGAACAAAAACAAGCGCTCGATCTTTTTGTGCAATAATCCCTCAGGTCCAAAAAGATTAAAATCTAGAGGAGGGATAGCTCTTCCGGTCATTTTAACGAGCTGGAAGGCCAAAACTCGGCAAACTTTTCATATTTTACGAGTCAGTGAAAAGAGCTCAAAGAAGACTCGTCTTTTGAGGAACGAGTGATAAACGGGGATAGCAGCAGATTCCAGGTACAGGTTGGAATTTTCCAATCACGGCAGTGTCACAAGGATGGCTAAGTGAAATCACTCTTCGCAGCTGTTCCTCAAAATGGGTAAACAAACATATGGAGATGAACGATTGGCCAAATGAACGGATGGAGGTGATGGCATATAAACACGACCAAGGGCTTTTAATATGGCTGTCAAAGGTTACATTTACCAAGGTTATTTACCGATTCATTTTTTCTGGGTGAGCTTGAACTGTAGGGAAAGATTGCTCACGACTTATGTTTATTTTTTAACGAGCATGAACTCTTATACAAAAACTGCTCGATTCTTGCGTTTATTTTTTAACGAGCATGAACATTGCTAAAACTGCTCGATTATATGGTTTACTTTTGATTTTTACCATAATTAGCTTCTCTTTTTCATTGATAGCACTGCATTTTCAATTTGCTGAAACAAACTAGTTAGAAATGGGTAATATTTACTTGAAAATGAGATTAACACATTAATATTTACCTTGAATTACGTAAGAAAGCAAATAAAAAGGGTTTTACCTCTCATTTTACCATTTCATTTGCATTTTGCTTGTTGGAGCTTTGGAGGAGCCTCTTTCCCCTCGATTTTCATCAGCTGATTCCGGGAGATTCTGCGGACGATTTTCGGCGCCGTTTGGACCAGGTAGGAGCTAAACCTTAGCTCTTCATTTTCATGGTTTCATTTTCCTGTTTTATGCCTGTTTTGCTGTTCTATTGAGCCTCTGGGGTTTTGCTAGGGCGCCCTCTGATCAACGCAGGTTCCCCATTCGAAAACTGCGTTGGGATCCAAGCTGCTTGAAGGCAGCTTGTCCCCCAACGCAGGTAGTACACTGGGCACCTGCTTTGGGGCATAAAAGCAACAATTTTTTACAGATTTTGATGAAATTTTCGCCAGTTTTTCATCAATTTCAGGAGCTGACTCATTCTCTTGTTTGTTTTGCATGGATTCTTGAACAAGATGGCCCTAACATGGCGAGAACGAGAACATGAAGAAGAAGATATGATTGCCCTTCATGATCCTGTTACGGTGGGCGCATTACGAGACTGTGGTTTACTGAAGTTTTTCCGTATCTCTAGCATGAGAGCACAGATTTCACTACTGCAGTACTTGCTTGATGCTTGGGATCCTGTTAACCAAGTATTCCAGATCAGGAACAAACCTATTCCATTGACTGTGACAGATATTTACTTCTTGACTGGCCTGTCAAGGCGGGGTGCCCCTATTTCTTTATCAGGTACAGTTCGGGGGAATGATTCCGTGAGAGATTATGTCCGCCAGTATTGCAGGGAGGGGTCCCAGCCGAGCAGAGACGGCAAGGTGGTTATCTGTGACGTTACTAGCAGGCCTCTCAGGTCCATTCTGTATACTCTTGGTAGGATGGCCGGTAGCGCATCTTTACATGTTGCCAACAGGTCTCATATGCAGCACGCCTTGGAATGTCTCCAACCGAAGATCTTCAACTGGAGTGATGCAGTGCTTAGTCAGATGAAAAATCAATTGAACAAGGTGAAGGACGGGAAGCTGAAGAACTTTGGTTTTGGTTCGATTCTGACTGCCTTCGCCTTGGAGAAGATCCCTCTGATGCAACCTCAGTACATTGATCTCGGAGTGCCTTCTCCTACCGAGCCACGTATGCAGCGATGGGTCGATCACATGTCCAGACATGCAGGTCAATCCCAGATTTCTTTCAATGCTGCTTTCTTCAGGTGGTTCGATCGCCAGGAGATGTCTTTTTCCGAGTACCCATATGTTGGTATGGATTTCCGGGGTGATCCGGATATGGTACTGCCAGACGGTGCTCAGTGGGATGCTACTGGTAAGAACTTCAACCATATTACCGTTCATTGTTTTCATTTATAATGTTCTTGTGCTTTATTCTATCAAGACTTTAATTGAACTCATGTGTGCTTGCAGATGTCGGTCCTGTTTGTCCGGCATTTCGTCCGAGACCACCTGTTACTGCTCCGGCAGAGGAACCTGCTCGGAGAGTTATTATCCGTGATCTTAGCGACACAGAGACCCTTACAGCTGTGCAGGGGCAGGTTGAGAATCTTACCCGTGGTCTTCCGGATGTACAGATTGACGAGTTACCTTTACCGATGCAGCAGCATACTATCGGTGTACCTAGACGATGGACCCGTCTTCTGCGCATGATAGCACAGACTGTGGCTTACTATCAGGAGCATCACTAGGCTAGGGTGCCCCCTAGCATTTTGAGTTTTTAGGTCATATGACCAATTTTGTCTCGGTTACAGAACATTATGTATGAACTTTATGAACAACTTATATATATATTTTGATTTTCGAGTCTTATTCTCGTTGATTTGGATGATTCATATGTACACTTTTTATGATGTGTCCTTTTTATAAATGTTGCAAATGTCTATCTAACACATAGTTTGCCAATGAGTCAGTTAATGTGTTTAGATTTCTTGAAATATGTTGATATTGAATTGAATCAAATCGTCTTTCCAAGATCTTTACTCTTAGGAACATGCGATAAATAGCTGGATTACGAACAGAATATATACCATTGAGTTGTAGTACTACGAGCTGTGAGTCTAGCCTGACAATTAGTCGGCGTATGCCTCGTGTGATGGCATCAAAGAGTAGTTCTATCAACGCGCTATATTCAGCGATGTTATTCGTTGATTGCCCAATACATACACCTCTGAAACTTACTAACTCGCCACTTGGATCAAAAATGGCCCATGCTGCGGAGGATAGGTTCCGCGAACTACGACTCGCTCCGTCGGCATATCCAACACATGTCTCCATAAGGTTTGACATCTGCAACGAATGAAAAGGGGGAATCACTCAACCAGAACAAGAACTTTGGCGAAAACAAAATACAACAAAAGCATGCAGGTTACTATTTAAGCATAGTAACGCTTGAGGTACAGCCCGTTCCGGGGCTGCGCCAGTGGCATTCCGTCGTAATCTATTAACTCGTAGGCTCCTTTTGCTAACACTCTTTTAACAATATAGGGGCCCATCCATAAGGCATTGAATTTACCTGCTCCTAATTTATCGGATTCTTGGTCATAAAGCAAGACCAAATCACCTTCTGAGAAGACACGGGGTTTGACATTTTTGTCGAACTGAGCCTTGACTCGTTTCTTATGGGCTTCGTTAGCCAAAGCGGCATCACGACGGGTTTCATCCAATTGGATTAATTCCAAGAAACGAGCCTCTTCTTCTGAAGTTCTGGGGAGGAGATCAATTGCGAGTTTAAGCGACGAAATTTCACACTGGATCGGTAAGACTGCTTCTAGACCGTACACCAATTGGAAAGGTGTGAATCCGGTCGCGTTTCTTACCGAGGTTCGGTAGGCCCACAAGGCTGCATACAGGATTAGGTGCCATCTTCTTTTATGAACTCCGATCATCCTTTGCAACATACGCTTCAGGACCTTGTTGATTGCTTCAACTTGTCCGTTGGCTTGTGGATAATACGGAGTAGAGCTGTCGTGAGATAGCCCTAGTTTGGCAGCTAATTCGACCATCATGTGATTGCGGAAATGCGATCCATGATCTGTAACTATAGCCTGGGGTACGCCGAACCTGGCGACTACATGATTAAAAAAGAAAAGGGCAGTTGTTTCACCAGTATTGTTTAATGTAGGCATCGCCTCGGCCCACTTGGTAAAATAGTCTACTGCGACTATAATATACCCATGCCCCCCGGTCGAGGTGGGGTTACATTGCATGAAATCGATGCCCCATTTGGCGAAAGGCCCAACTGCAACTATTGGTTGCAGGGGTGCGGGCGGTCTTCTGGTTTTGCTATCAAAGATTTGGCAGGAATGGCAACTTCGGACTGCGATTATGCAATCTTTGAACATTGTTGGCCAAAAATATCCTGCTCTTAATATCTTTTGGGCTTTAGCGAAACCTGATTGATGCCCCCCACACGCGCCTGAATGACACTCATTCAGGGCTTTTTCGGCTTCTTCATGGGTGAGACACCTCCTCAGAACGGTATCGATACCACGACGGTAAAGAGTATCACCGACGATCATGTAGTCTTTTGCTTGGTATCGTATACGTTTCTGTTCAGAGTGCGAGGTGTCTGGCCGAAACTTTTGGGTTTGGAGATAGATAATTATATCTCCATACCATTCATCGCTTGCAGATATCAGAAACAAATTCTCGTCCACGATTGATTCCTTGGAGGTTTCATCGTTGGACGACGAAGGGAGGTCGCATAATAATTCTGCGAATACCAGAGCTTTCTTTGACTTGGATTTCACAAATTCCAGATCAAACTCTTGAAGAATTGCTATCCATTTGGAATACTTGCCCCCCAGCAACTGTCGCGACAGTATATAAGTCATGGGGTTGCAATCTGACAGAATGGTAGTTTTCCTAAAGAGGATATAATGTCGAAATCTCTGTACTGCTTGAACAGCAGCAAGTGCTAGCTTTTCAACGTAAGAATATTTACTTTCTGTATCATTTAAGTTTTTACTTAAATAATATACAGGATGTTCAACTCCATCGACTTCTTGAACTAAAACCATCGCAATGGTTGTATCTGCTGCAGCTAGATACAGGTTAAAATCCCTAAGATAGTCTGGGGCGTACATTAATGATGCTTTTATTAGAGATTCTTTCAAAGCGTCAAAGGAAGCTTGCGCAACCTGGTCCCAATCGAAGGGTACATCTTTTTTCAAAAGACGTGTATAACCTTTAGCAAGTTTTGCGTAATTTGGAATGAACCTCCTCAGAAAGTTTGCTTTCCCTTGGAGTTTCTGAATCTGAAGCAAATTCGAAGGTGGAGGCAAATTGATTATTGCCTGAACCTTACAAGGATCGAGACGAATCCCATCTTTGGAGACTACAAAGCCAAGTAAACGACCAGAACCGACGCAAAATACACATTTGTGTGGATTGAGTCTTATCTTGTAGTGTCGGCAACGTAGAAATATCGCTCTTAGATGCTGCGGATGATCAGTCCGCTTTCGCGAATGAGCCGGAAGATCGTCGAGATATGGTTGAACAATGCTCTTGATGTCATGGAAGGCATAATTCATAGCCCTCTGAAATGTCGCCCCTGCGTTCTTTAAACCAAAGGGTAATTTTCGATATGCGAATGTGCCCCACGGACATATAAATGCAGTCTTTGACTGGTCCTGCGGGCGTATATTAATTTGATTATACCCGGAGAATCCGTCCATAAAGGAAAAGATTTCACATCCGGCGCATTCATCAATTATCTGGTCGATGAAGGGTGTAGGGTAGTTGTCCTTCGGACAAGCTTGATTTACATCTCTATAATCGACGCACACTCGTATTGTTCCTTGTTTTTTCATAACAGGAACGATATTCGATACCCAATCGGTTAGAGGAACCGGGTAGATGAATCCAGCATGGAGAAGTTTCTCAACTTCTGCCTTAATGGCAGCGGCTTTCTTAGGGTGAACCTGTCGAAGCCGTTGCCTTACTGGTTTGACATCAGGATACATTTTAATTTCATGTTCAACGATACTCGAGTCGATGCCTGGCATTTCATCATATGTCCAAGCAAAGACATCTCTAAATTCACGAAAAAGAGCATTATATATTTCCAGTTCTGAAGGGGAACAACCTTTGCCAACATGAATATTCTCTACAACACCTGTTTTGGTCGAGATATTTATGGCTATAGTCTCTTCAATATTGGATAAGTTTCGCTCGGAATCCACCGTGTTTACAGTATTTGTTAGGAATTCAAAGACTGAAGGGTGGTAAAGATCCTTTTGAGTATCTTCTTCGTATTCTGGAAGAAGGGAACGATGGTGGTGGTCATTCCATGGTGCCCCCTCAATCATCATTGATTGTAAGATTCCTTCGTCAGTCCCATGTACTTTTGACCAAGGATCTAATGGGGTACCATTTTCTCTAGATCTATCTACCCAAACGCTCGATGAGCGCTGATTGGGGTTCGCCTCCCAGGCCTGAAACATTGATTGCTACAATATTTCAATGGGGCTTGGTGGCAAAACAATCGAATGATCCATAGCGACTCTGCCTTCTATGACTTTCAAGGTGGATACCATATTGCATGTTGCTACGAATGGTACATTTCCTATGCAAATAGGAGGTGGTAGCGCGAAAGTTCCCATCATAGTGGGATCTTTCAACAGACCTACTCCAATATCTTGAATCGACCGGTCGCTGCCATGGATCATGGGAACGCTTCCTGTAACTTGTGAACCATTAGGGAGGAAGTTTTGTTGATCGATGACCGTAATCCCTCCTTCAAAGGGGAATGCGATCTTCCTAAAATAAGTCGACACAACAGCTTGCATGGCATAAATCCATGGTCTTCCCAGTAGGATGTTATAGTCAAGATTGCCATCAATGACTTCAACATCTATTTCTACTGTTTTGCCCCCTAGTTCAACTTTCAGGTTACTAAGGATACCGTAAGGGGTATATATCCTTCCGTCGAATGCTTTTAATGTTGTCGATGATCGCGACAAGGTTGGAGATCCTAAAGTCTTCCAGCAACTCATCGACATAATACATGTCGATTCCCCCTCATCGATAATCGTTCTATGAACTGTTTTGTTGAGGGCTTTCACTTGGACGAGGAAAGCTAGTTGAGCTGGTAACTGAGGATCATAACCTTTGTGATCAAAGGACACTAGATTGGAATCTTTAGGATCCACCCCACCAATTGTTGATAACAATGCCTGCCTTTGGGATGGGCAATGTTGTAGTACCTCAAGAGTCGACATAGCAGATGGCGATTGCGCCAAATCTTCCACTATGTTATAATGTTGTGCCGCTCTGGCACGAGGATTAAAGGTCGACTTGTGCACTACTCCCTTTGGCGGTTTTATTGTTAATTCATGCGTGATGGGGGGTACGACTTCTGCCGAAGTTGTTGTCGAACTGCTAGGTTGATCTTTACCTTTATCGTTCGACACCTGTGGATTCCCGTAATCTTTGTTCCTTGTCGAAATCAAAGCATCATTTTGCTGTTTTGAAACCGACTACATAAGCACTTGAGATGGGGAAGCGTTTCCACTATCAACCAGATTTTGACCTGGGTTAGGAAATTGATCACTTGACACAGTTGAGGTATGAGGACTTTTAAAGAACCTCTTTAGCTCAGCTTTGAATGGGCAATCCTTAGTGTTGTGATCTTTGTCATCGCATATTTGACATGGATACCGTTTCCTATTCCCAGGAGGGTTTGAAGAATTTTTCTTAGGAGATGACTCACCTTGTTTATTCTTCTTCCCTTGGTTTTGTTTCTTCTTGCTTCCTGGTTGATTGGTTTCTTTGCCCTTATCTGTCGATACGGCATTTACTTCTGAAGCAAGAACTTCTTCATGCGCATTTTGATTCGAATCCTTACGGGCCTTCTTTTGATTGGTCCTTTTCGGATTCGTGTTTGCCGTGCCAATCACGCCATCGCCGGCATGAGAGTCACTATTTGATTTAGGAGGAGGAGGGATTGAAAACTCTGGTCTAGGGGCGTCTGGTATTTTGTCATAGAGCGTGCCGGACTGAGTATATACTAAGTCCAAATATTGTGCACGAGCGATAACTTGCTCTTCTGTTACGACTCCCCCCTTTGCCACATCTTCCGTTATGGCCGGAAGTAACGACTTTATAAACCACTCAGCTAAAAGCTGGTCAGGAACGTATGTTTTAACCATTCTTCGTCGACGTCGCCACTCATGTATATGATCTGATATATGAGTTGCGGTTGTCTGTTTGAAGTTGGTCAATATCTCTGTTCCCGTTTCATACCTTATTGGTAATTGAAAGTGGGTTAAGAATGTCGTGGCAAGGGAGCTAAAATTGTCGAACGAAGCTCTAGGCAATTCTATATACCATTTTGCCGCTGGACCTGTCAATGTCCTCTGAAAGAGGCGAAGCCTTATCGAATCGTCATTTAAAGTGTTCGACGAACACCATAGATGAAATGTCATCACATGATTCGACGGGTCTTCACCTGGATTTCCATTGAATTTAGGAATGTCGGATGGAAGTTTGTGCGGGATCACTGGCCACCATGGGGCGTAAGCAATTGGATCATTGGTTAACCGATGTAAATCAGGAAACTCTAAAGTCGCCACGAATGGTAACTGTTGATTCAAGTTAGGTGAAGCGTAACCAGGGTACGATGGAATCGCTTGAACAGTTGGTCTTTGCATACCAGCATAATGGAGTTGATGTTGGTATGACTGATACGGTTGATGGACTTGACCACTATAAAGTGGTTGATTTTGACCATTTTGGATATATGGTTGTCCCGTATTCACAAAGATTTGTTGTTCAGAACCCTGGTACACTTGTTGGAATTGCGGCTGTTGGTATTGCACTATCCACGGTTGCGACACCATGGGTTGTTGCGCTATACTAACCATTGGACCAAGATGTGGGGTAGTTGTACCCGACTGTACTTGTGTTGCCCCACCAGTAGGCGATTGTGGTTGGGTCGCAGGGTCAAGGGGCTGTTGCATGAGAACCTGAGAAATCTGAGGTTGACATACAACAGGCATTGTTTGAACTTGCGACACGGTCACAATAGCCGGTGTAGTTGGGATGTTTGTCACAGGTACACACTGTTGCATAGAATATACAACTCTTGGTGGCTGGGATAGCATAGGTACCCAACTACTCGTTGCAATTCCACCATAACTTGAATAAGGTTGAGAACTCCCGTATGGGTACCCTCCCGGAGGGGGTAATGAAAGGGCATACTGCCCCCCATACGGTAGCAATCCAGAACTCAAGGCAATTGATTGTCCTGGAGGACTGGATGGCCTAATTAGATTCCCAAAAGGGTCAATTTGATGAGTCTCACCATGAGAGTTACCAGACATTACTCCGGAACAAACAGGAACAGACCATACTGTCGAGATAGTCTCTTGGTGGACTCCTTCTAGCGACTGAGAGCTAGTTGGGACAGATGGTATGCCGGCGAACATTGTTGGATTTGCAGCAGGTAATTCTGTCGTCGCCGTGTCATTTGACACAGTCCTAGATGTCGACGGTTGTTCAGACATTTTTAGTCTATCCAATTGATTGCCTAGTGATTCTACAGGAATTTCCACTGGTGATGGACAAACTTCTGTTGTAGCAGGAAATAGAGTGACCCCTACTCCAAAATGAGTTGGAGTGGATACTTGCGGTTCCTCTATAATTTCCTCTATCGCAATCAGACCAGGTGGAAGAGGAAGACCGTCAGGTCCGTAAAAGATTTCCGGTGCCGAAGAAGGGGTTGTAACGACAGCGACAGATGTTTGAGGAACAAAACTCTCTGGACCGGTTACAGATGGAACTGGTTCAGTCATACAAGTATTTGCCCCCAGACTAGGATCAGTATTACTGTCCCTCTGTGGCGGTTGAACTTCTTCTATGGAGGCAGGGTTTCCGGAAATGTTTGGAGTAACCAGAATCTCAGATGTTGTTGGAACACTTGTTCTAACTTTTAAAGGAGATTTTGAACTGGTTCGACGAGTTCGCTTTGCCCGGATTGTTTTCGATTCCGGAGACAAAGACGGTTGACTCGCAAGCCTCCGAGAACGACGGATATTCAATTGACTTTCTTCCACGATTGCGGATTACTCGATCAACTAAAATATAAAGGGGAAAATTTGTGTTTCCGATTTGAATGAATTTTATTAGACGCTTTTAAACATAACTTTGCTTTTTCATGTTTTAAGAGTCGAGAAAAAGCTAAAGATGACTCTAGTCTCCTTCGATGTATTAACGAGCCCGAAGTGACAAATGCTCGGTTGGACCTTTTCAGTTATAGAGTTTGAAAAGGGCCAAAAGAAACTGCTCTGGAGATCTAGGCAGAGGGTGTGCCAAACCTTTCGCGAAACCACAGAATACGTTTTACGGTACGGGTGGTCGATCTTCGTGAATGCTGTGTTCACTGCATCGCGATCAGTAGGGCGGCCGACACGGCTTCCTATGGATAAAGGATAATTGCCTATAGGGGTCTCCCAAAATATACGCGACGGTACGTGGGAGCACAAGTCCGTATTAGTGCCACCGACTCTCAGGAGGAATCACCCACCTTCGTAGAGATCGACAGTCACTATGTTTAACGACGTCGGAACACGTCTCTACCTAGACCTCTAGATGTTTGCGTTATGTTACAATGCGTTGTTAGGTTCATTCAGTATATTTTAAGTTGATCTTTTTAAAGTTTGCCTTTCAAGGTTCACCACGAGATGTATATGACAAATTCCTAAATGCAGCCTAAGATGAGAAGCAAGCTTTTTCAAATCTTTTTGACTGATGAAAATCTTAACTACTGAGGGAGAAGAAAGGCAAATTCTTTTCACACAGCTCATACAGCACAAACTAATGCACTTTCTCCTAAATCATCATGCAAACTTTTTCAAATGCAAAATGCACAATGCATGTATTTTCTTTTCCCTTTCTTAATGTTGATGGGTTACAAAAAGAAAGTTGTTATATAACTTTGATTTCGATTTAAAGTGAAAACAAACAAGCTTGTCCAAAATCAAAAGACACCTTAAGATTCACTTGTTTAATCACTGGAAATACATGAAATCAAACCATAATGACGAAAGTAAAATGACTAATCAGCTATGGACAGCAAACAAGCTAACTCTTTAGACCAGCAAAATGCCTAACACAGGTTCAGATCTAAGAGGCCAAAAGCAAGACTAGTTTACTCTTCGTTATGGGAAATTGTAAATGATTAAGAAATACAAAAGAACAAGTACAATTTCGTTATATAACAGAGGCAGAATGATGGCAAGTAATGTTGGTTTCAGAACAGGTGCAAGACTGGTAACTGGCAGCCAAATCTATAGTGAAAACAGGCAAGAGAAAAGGAGGAAACCCCAACAGCACTAGGCAAAATTGGGCCAACGCAGGTGCTGCACAGCCAGTCTGGCTCTCAGCGCAGGTAGCCCCTTCGGGACCTGCGTTGCAAAGCAGGTAGCCTGTGTACTACCTGCTTTGGAAAACGAAAGTTGCGTTTTCACAGTTTCCGGGTCATAATTTTCTCAAAAATGCACAGTTTTTGCTCAAATCAAAAGCAATCAGTCAAGCACACTCAAAGGGATGATAAGGAAGGTGAAAAGCTATCACTAAGAGCTTACAAGGATCCTTGTAGATCATCTCTTCAAATTATGAACTTGCTCAGAAATGAGCTAGAGTAGCTGCCCTCTACTTCGCTTTTGATATAGTCAAAAGCTTTTCGATTTGGTACTCTTTTGTTCAGGAAATGAATAGCAAAACACTACAAACACAATCAAACGGATACGATCCCCAGTGGAGTCGCCAGTTTGTTGTAGGGAAAAGTATCCGACTCGGATGACCCTATCCCACTCTAAGGGTGATAGTACCTCAGCAACAACTGTAAAGAAAACTACTTAAGGTTTACTTCTTTATGAAAGCAAAAGAGAGTGGATAAATGCACTAACCGTTGCCTTGCACTTAATGTCGAATCCAAACTCTTCTCTATGGCTGCTTGCTCCCAACTCCTTGCTCTATTGCTGGCCCAGCTACAATGAGATCCTGCAAAATAGCAAAGAAGGAAACTACAAGCAACATGCAATCATAACTGATTCAGAGATTAGTGTAAATCAAATATACAATCATCACAATATATCATTGAAACAAGAGCATATAGAAGAACCTCAATAGCTTTTATTAATGAAGAAGTAAAGGTTCTGAGAGTGTTACAACCATTGAAGGTCCTAATCCAGCAACACCTCCCAGCAGAAAGAATTTCTCCTCTTCACCTCCCTCAAGCAATCACCCAATAGCTCTATAGTGAAACCAACAGCATATCATTACTTTGCACAAAATTCCAGCCTCCTGAGCTCATAGGAGAGAGCTCAATATATAGATGAATTGAGAAAGGATGAGTCAGCTTGCAACTGATGTGTAGCTGCCTTGTGTCCTCTCTCTCTTCAGTTGATCTTCAGTTCTTGAGTCCACTTGGTGAACTTTGCTTCCACTTGGAGAAACAGAGCCTCTGACTCATCACAAGGCGAAATCCCTGATCCAAGTGTCATTTTTGGAGCAATGACTCAGTGTGCCACTTGTCCCATCTCGCTCAGCGCAGGTGGCCTTTGTTCCACTTGCTTTGCAACGCAGGTACACCATGGAGGATCTGAGTTTCAGCGCAGAAGCCTAGTGGAGCACCTGCTTTGATTTCAGGATTGCTTGTTTTTGAGTGTTTTCAGGTGGAGAACTGATCTGAGAGCTGTCGGTTTGCTGACCTTGTTCCTCTAGGGGTAGGAACATCATGTTTAGGGAACTTTGGATCCCATGGATTATTGACAATTCATGCTTGTTGCTGTAAGGCACAAAATTGTCTATAACAGATACCAGCTCAACTAGCTTTCCTTATTCAAGTGAAAGCCCTCAACAAAACTGTTCATCGAACAATTATTGATGAGGGGGCATCTACATGCATTATGTCGATGAGTTGCTAGAAAACTTTAGGATCTCCAACCTTGTCGTGATCTTCGACAACATTAAAAGCATTCGACGGAAGGACATATACCCCATATGGTATCCTAAGTAACTTGAAAGTTGAACTAGGAGAGAAAACAGTAGAAATAGATGTTGAATTCATCGATGGGAATCTTGATTACAACATCCTACTAGGAAGACCGTGGATCTATGCCATGGCCGCAGTTGTGTCGACCTACTTCAGGAAGATTGCATTTCCCTTCCAAGGAGGAATTACAATCGTCGACCAACAAACTTTTCTCCCCAACAGTTCACAAGTCACGGGAAGCATTCCGATGATCCATGGAAGCAATCATTCGCTCCAAAATATCGGAGTAGGTCTCCTAAAAGACCCTGCCTTAATGGGTACTTTTGCCCTACCGCCTCCGAGTAATCTGGCGGAAGTGGCCACAGTGGAATATGAAACCTTCTATATCTAATGGATTTGGACTCCGAGGACGGTTCTTATCTCGTGTCAACCTCGTTAAAAAATGAAACAAGGAGTCATGAGGATAGTTCTTTTACTGTGTCAACCTCATTAAAAAATGAAACAAATCCCCTTTTCAAATCTCAAAGGTAAACCTTCATTCCAACCATCGAGTTGAATGCAATGAAGCTTGGGGGCATGCACCTCGATTTGCGTTATTATGCTGGGGGCATGCAAACTTAAGATCGAGCAGTTTTATCGTATAGTTCATGCTCGTTAAAAAATAAACATAAAATCGAGCAGTTTTAGCACATAGTTCATGCTCGTTAAAAAATAAACATAAGATCGAGCAAGTGTTTCAATCCGCGTTTAAGCTCGTTAAAAAATGAAATACCCGGTAAATAACCACTGCGAACGTAAATTATCAGCCATTAAAGCCTTGGTTGTGTTTGCACCATCACCTCCACTTTTCCATTGGCCGATCATTCACCTCCATTTGATTGTTTACCCATTTTGAGGAACAGCTGCGAAGAGTGATTTCACTTAGCCATCCTTGTGACACTGCCGTGATTGGAAAATTCCAAGCCTTACCTGGAATCAGCTGCTAACCCGTTTCATCACTCGTTCCTCAAAAGACAAGTCTTCTTTAAGCTCTTTTCATCTGACTCGTAAAATATGAAAAGATTGCCGAGTTTTGGCCTTCCAGCTCGTTAAACCGACCGGGAGTGCTATCCCTCCTCTAGATTTTAATCTTTTTGGACCTGAGGGATTATTACACAAAAAGATCGAGCGCTTGTTTTGTTCGGCTCGTTAAAACTATCGAAAACTCATCCCTTCTGTATTTTTTTATACTTTTTCGGACTTAAGGGATTAGATGACGAAAAAGGACTTTCAGAGTTGACTTTACGTACCTTTTCAGACTCTCTAAAAATGAAAAGGACCGAGTTATCTTTGTCGTTAGACTCGTTAAAATAATTAAATAGCGACAAACTTGTCTTTAGACGAGAACGAGTTTCACTATCGCTAGGCTCGTTAAAACATAGCGATGGGCTTGCCCGAAGGGCAAGTTATAGAACAAGCATATGTTATCCTCCTCAAGCTTGACAAAAATAAAGAGGTACTGGTCAACAATGACTGGGGAAAATTGGGAGAAACTCAAGAAAACTTTGATGGTAGCAAGTCGCTCTTGAACATGACACTTTTCCTCCGTACCACAATCGGGTTGGGTTGTTTCATTCACCGGTCACATCACCATGGTCTCACCATACCATCCATATTTGGGGTAATGCTACCGATCCATCGCATAAGTGTCGCCATATGTTCAAGAGAAGTCGTTCAGAGAAGTCAACCGTGTCCCATCCATTGCCGTACATTATCCTTCATCCTTTCATGACCGCCACCCTGAATCATACATCATCAGATTGTTTTCACCTCCATCAAAATCATTTGCTCCGTTCCGTGTCACTGATGTGGGATACATTAAGGCCCTCCTTTGACGGATCGTTTCTTGTCGACATCAGCTCATTATCCAAGAAGTTGATCTAGGAACACCCCCTTCAGTACTTTGAAGCTTGCATGCCTCAATGGCAGGTTTCTCACTTCCGGCGATAGGTATACATCAATGACCTTCGACCGAAAGATTTTGCGTGGTGTTCGACGCCAAGACCTTTATTCACACCGCGTGAATTGTACTGCAGTACCTTGAGGGTCATTATCATTATCGGTGATTCCTCTCGCGCTTGTTAACAGTTTACATCATTGACTGGTAATCAAGCGATGTCTTTCCATGTTCGACTTCAGAACATTTCTCACATGGATCGACTTGTACTTAGAGTGAAGATCGAACGAGATTGAAGACCCCGGATCTAGTTTCATCCATCCGGGCTGCGATATATATTCAGGAAAGGTAAAGACATTGACATGTACATCATTGCAACAGATAATAATCCTACCAAAAAGGATGATGATTTCATCAAAATCATCAGTCTACCATCAGACGATTGTCTGTTCTATGTACAGAAAATGAATTTATAAAGCTGAGCATGGGAATGCCCGCCTCAGCTAGATCATGAAAGCAGTATGAAAAATAATGTATTGTATTGTATCTTATTACAGGTCTCCTCCCAGCATTAAAAGAATTTGGGATCCTCCTAATAAAGCATTTCACCCGATAAACGGCCTCATACTTTAGGGGGCAACTGTTATAGACATTTTTGTGCCTTACAGCTCCAAGCATGAAATGTCCATAAACTAAAGGCTCCTAAGTCCTTAAAAGTGTTGTTACAACTCCTAAAGGAGCAAGGTCAACAAATTACAGCTTCTCCCAGAAGTTCTCCACCAGAAACTACTCAAAATTGGTCAAAACTGGATCAGCGCACCTTGTACACATGGGAATTGCATTTCAGTGCACCTTGTACACACGGGAAGTGCGTTGATCAGTGGATCAGTGCACCTAAATACATTGTGAGGGTGCGCTGATCGGGAAAAGACAAGTGGCGGAGACAGTTTGCGAGGTGGATGATCATGGAATCTTCTAGAAACTTCTCATGGGACACTTGCCTCTCAAAATCGCCCAAGGATGAGTAAGAGATCAATGAGATCTCCAAGTGGCATCAAGAACTATCAGAGAGAAGACACTAATAAAAAACCCAGAGCTGACTCACACCTCTACAAATATCTATATATAGATCTCTCATCCCAGAGATCCAGAGGTTGGGGGGGCTGGAATTTTGTTATTGCAAAGAATTGGTGTTGGTTTGAGATTGGAATCATTGGGTGCTTAATGCTTTGAAGGGAGGTGAAGATAGGAATTCCATTTGCTGGGAAGGAGATGCTGGATTGGAGCCTTCTTGGTTGTATCTCTTCCTGAATCTTGTTATTCATCAATAAAGCTATCTTGGTTTCTCCTATATACTGATGTATCTTTGATGTATGATTGCATTAGTATGTTTAGTTTATTTCTAATCCTGAACTAGTTATGAATATGAATCTATGTCTTTGTGTAGTGTTCTCTTCTTGTGATCTTGCAGAGACCTGTTGAAGCTGGGTGAGCGAGAAGGCAAGTAGCTGAGAACTCTCAAAGAGAAGAGAAACCGGATCGAGGGACAAACGGAAGACACCGGTTAGTCCATCCATCTCTCTTCATTCTTAATTCATAAAGGAAGAATACTAGAATAGTTGTTTCTGTTTGTTGCTAAGGCACTGTCACACCTTAGGTGGATAGGATCGTCCTGCATAGGCATTTTTCCCCACAACAAATTGGCGACTCCGCTGGGGAGATCTGTTTAGTCATTTTATTTGTGTCTCTATCATTTTTTGTTTCATAGACTCAACAACAACAATCGAACTGCATCTACTATTCTTAGATGCAAAGTAGACAGTTGTTGCTTTGATCCAATCATTGGATTTGTCTATGATCTGAACAATGGACTCACAAATGATTTGATGATCCTTTGTGATAGATCTTAGTCCTCCCTCAAAGCATCCCTTTGATTGTACCTTGCTTGTTGCTTTTATTTGGCCTGAAACCGTAGATTAATCAGCGAACTGTGACCCAGAACCCAGTGAGGAACTCTCGTTTCTCCTTCAGCGCAGACTCTGTGAAGAGGTTCTGCATTTCATTTTAGCACATAGTTCATGCTCGTAAAAAATAAACATAAGATTGAGCAGTGTTTTTCCGCGTTTAAGCTCGTTAAAAAATGAACTATCTTCCGGTAAATAACCACTGTGAATGTAACATTATCAGCCATTAAAACCTTGGTCGTGTTTGCACCATCACCTCCACTTTTCCATTGGCCAATCGTTCACCTCCATATGATTGTTTACCCATTTTGAGGAACAACTGCGAAGAGTGATTTCACTAGCCATCCTTGTGACACTGCCGTGATTGGAAAATTCCAACCCGTACCTGGAATCAGCTGCTAACCCGTTTTATCACTCGTTCCTCAAAAGACGAGTTTTCTTTAAGCTCTTTTCATCTGACTCGTAAAATATGAAAATATTGCCGAGTTTTGGCCTTCCAGCTCGTTAAAGCGACCGGAAGTGCTATCCCTCCTCTAGATTTTAATCTTTTTGGACCTGAGGGATTATTGCACAAAAAGATCGAGCGCTTGTTTTGTTCGGCTCGTTAAAACTATCGAAAACTCATCCCTTCTGTATTGTTTTATACTTTTTCGGACTTAAGGGATTAGATGACGAAAAAGGACTTTCGGAGTTGACTTTACATACCTTTTCAGACTCTCTAAAAATGAAAAGGACTGAGTTATCTTTGTCGTTAGACTCGTTAAAATCATTAAATAGCGACAAATTTGTCTTTAGACGAGAACGAGTTTCACTATCGCTAGGCTCGTTAAAACATAGCGATGGGCTTGCCCGAACGGCAAGTTATAGAACAAGCATATGTTATCCTCCTCAAGCTTGACAAAAATAAAGAGGTACTGGTCAGTGATGACTGGGGAAAATTGGGAGAAACTCAAGAAAACTTTGATGGTAGCAAGTCGCTCTTGAACATGACACTTTTCCTCCGTACCACAATCGGGTTGGGTTGTTTCATTCACCGGTCACATCACCATGGTCTCACCATACCATCCATATTTTGGGTAATGCTACTGATCCATCGCATAAGTTTCGCCATATGTTCAAGAGAAGTCGTTCAGAGAAGTCAACCGTGTCCCATCCACTGCCGTACATTACCCTTCATCCTTTCATGACCGCCACCCTGAATCATACATCATCAGATTGTTTTCACCTCCATCAAAATCATTTGCTCCGTTCCGTGTCACTGATGTGGGATACATTAAGGCCCTCCTTTGATGGATCGCTTCTTGTCGACATCAGCTCATTATCCAAGAAGTTGATCTAGGAACACCCCCTTCAGTACTTTGAAGCTTGCATGCCTCAATGGCAGGTTTCTCACTTCCGGCGATAGGTATACATCAATGACCTTCGACCGAAAGATTTTGCGTGGTGTTCGACGCCAAGACCTTTATTCACACCGCGTGAATTGTACTGCAGTACCTTGAAGGTCATTATCATTATCGGTGATTCCTCTCGCACTTGTTAACAGTTTACATCATTGACTGGTAATCAAGCGATGTCTTTCCATGTTCGACTTCAGAACATTTCTCACATGGATCGACTTGTACTTAGAGTGAAGATCGAACGAGATTGAAGACCCCGGATCTAGTTTCATCCATCCGGGCTGCGATATATATTCAGGAAAGATAAAGACATTGACATGTACATCATTGCAGCAGATAATCATCCTACCGAAAAGGATGATGATTTCATCAAAATCATCAGTCTACCATCAAACGATTGTCTGTTGTATGTACAGAAAATGAATTTATAAAGCTGAGCATGGGAATGCCCGCCTCAGCTAGATCATGAAAGTAGTATGAAAAATAATGTATTGTATTGTATCTTATTACAGGTCTCCTCCCAGCATTAAAAGAACTTCGGATCCTCCTAATAAAGCATTTCACCCGATAAACGACCTCATACTTTAGGGGGCAACTGTTATAGACATTTTTGTGCCTTACAGCTCCAAGCATGAAATGTCCATAAACTAAAGGCTCCTAAGTCCTTAAAAGTGTTGTTACAACTCCTAAAGGAGCAAGGTCAACAAATTACAGCTTCTCCCAGATGTTCTCCACCAGAAACTACTCAAAATTGGTCAAAATTGGATCAACGCACCTTGTACACATGGGAATTGCATTTCAGTGCACCTTGTACACACGGGAAGTGCGTTGATCAGTGGATCAGTGCACCTAAATACACTGTGAGGGTGCGCTGATCGGGAAAAGACAAGTGGCGGAGACAGTTTGCGAGGTGGATGATCATGGAATCTTCTAGAAACTTCTCATGGGACACTTGCCTCTCAAAATCGCCAAAGGATGAGTAAGAGATCAATGAGATCTCCAAGTGGCATCAAGAACTATCAGAGAGAAGACACTAATCAAAAACCCAGAGCTGACTCACACCAAAGAACACTGCGCACAAAAAAATCACAGATCAATACACTAGTATTCTTGACGTGGTTAAAACTCTCAAAGAGGGAAATAGGCCACGGCCTGAGCCAAGCGAACGCGGCCACTTCAGGCAATTTATTAATGTAAAAGAAAGAAAATTTACATAAGCTTCTCTCATGAACGGTCACCTAAAAAATGGTCCTCCATGCTTTTTAAATAAATATCATGGACCAATCAGGTGTTAAGCCACAGATCAAGTGTCGGTAATACCGATGAGAGATGAACCATCAGATCACTTCATGTCTAGAACATATCGTGACCGTTAGATTGTAAGTTACAAAAAGTACATACTAAAGAAACACACTTTACCTAACTATACACTAGACCAAGTTGTACTTAAATATTTCCTATCTGTCAGAATATCCTAACATCCCCCCTTAATAACAACTTGGGATAGGATTGAAGGATATACAAAGATGACACAATAAGAGAAGGAATGAGGCATTAAAGCCCATCCCCCCTTAGTGACAACTTCCTGAACTCCAACCATAAATCAAAGTTTAGTAAACTTCGCCTCTGTGAGAGCCTTTATAAAGATGTTTTCAACTTGATCATCAGTTGAACAGTAATGCACTTCAAGAACATGGTCATGAATGAACTTTCTCATGAAGTGCATGTGTAATTCAATGTGTTTCTTGCACTGATGTTGGATTGGATCTTTGCATATTTGAATGGCACTTTGATTATCACACCAAAGTGTAGTCAGATGTTGCTGCTGAAAACCAAACTCTGACAAGATTTGACGAAGCCACAAAGCTTCCTTACTATCTTCAACGATGCCATGATACTATGCTTTTGTTGAAGAAAGAGAAATGGCACTTTGTTTCTTGCAAGCCCATGTAATAGGTCTAGAACCAAGAGTGAAAACATAACTTGTAATAGACTTCTGATCATTAGGGTCACCAACCCAATCAGAATCAGTGAAACCAACCAATTGAGGAGATGTTTCTGCATTGTAATGAATCCAAAACTGAACTGTACCTCAAAAATAACGAAGCATTCTTTTACCTGTTTTCCAATAACTTTCATGTGGGTTTTGCATAAATCGAACAACAAGGCCAACAACAAAGGAAAGGTCAGGACAGGTATGGGTCAAATACAAAAGTTTTCCAACAAGCTGACGATATAATGTAGCATCAACTTCAGGGGATTTACAAGTCACTGGAGGTTTGGATCCAAACTGAAAGGGAGAAAGGGTTGGCTTATAGTCTTCCATGTGAAAGTGGCATAGAATATCACATACATACTTGGACTGGGAAAGAGAAATACCTTATTTGGATTGCAAGACTTGAAGACCAAGAAAATAATGCAAGTGTCCTAAGTCTGTCATTTCAAACTTCTTTTTAACGCTGGACTTCACATGGTTTATAAGGTTGGGATCACTACCAGTAAGAATAAGATCATCAACATAAAGAACAAGAATGATAAGAAACTTACCCACTTTCTTGGTGTAAACAGTATTGTCAAAATGACACCTAGAAAATCCAGTATCTAAAAGAAAGCTATCCATTTTGGCATACCAAAACTGAGGGGTTTTCTTGAGACCTTAAATGGATTTCTTACGCTGATATACAAGGTTGGAGTATGTTTTTATAAAGCCAGGAGGTTGTTCCATATATATTCCTTCATGCAAGTCCCCATGCAAGAAGGTGTATTAACATCCATCTAATGGACTTCCCATTTGAAATAGGCAGCAAGGGAAAGAACAAGGCGGATAGAGTTCATTTTGGAAAATGGGAGAAGGTTTCAGTATAGTCAATGCCTTCAACTTGTGAAAGACCCTTAGCAATAAGAAGAGATTTACGTTTATCAACTTTTCCATCTAATCCAAACTTAGTTTTGTAACCCATTTGCATCTAACAAATTTTCGTCCCTTTAGACAAGGAACAAGATCCCATGTATCATTTGCCAATAATGAACGATATTCTTCATTCAAAGCTACGTCCAAATCTAGATGGCTTGAAGCTTCTGCAAAGGTGTCAGGATCATAATCCACTTAAGCTTGAGCCAATAAATAAGAGGCTCTATCGAACTGAGAACGTGTACGACATTGAGTTGCAGGATCACTTGCAAGAGTACCTATTACATCCCGAGTAACGCAGACCCATTGGAAGCTGAGGAGCTAAAGGAGGGTCCCGAGAAGGTGGGGGAGGATTGTTATCCCCGATGTCATCATCTAAAGAAGGAATATTTTCAGAAGTAGAGGGGATAGAGAGAGGCAGCACATCCGTCGAACTAGGATCTGTTAAACGCACATGGGCAACCAGAAACATGAAAGATAAAACATGCAGTACAATTTTTATTAACAAATGATTTACATTTATGGTACAAATATCTGACCGTTGGGTTCCACATCCCAAGGTCTCTTGGACTCCTTTTCTCTATTCGGCTTCCACACTAACCCATTTAGGATTAGGTGTCCAACATTCCCCCCTTTATCCGAAGGGTTATGTATGAGTCCAAGAAGTGAGCTATAATACAAAATGTGCAAAAAATGCATGGCAGCACTAGGCTGAATGTGCTCTATGAAATGTTGGTATAAAGGGCGGTGGTTTAAGGATGACCACCAACACTGGAACGCTTAGTTCAGTTCCCGGAACTCTTCCAAAACTGGCAAGAAGATGAAGTCTTCTGCTAGAGGAAGTGCTCCTATTGTTTTGAAGAGGGAAACCTTCAACCAATAAAGGGAGGTCTCACCCCACATAAAAGGGAGAACTTCAACCTGAAAAAGGAAGTCTCAACCTGTGATGGTTTAAGGATGACCAACAACTCTGGAATGCTTAATGCAATTCCTGGAACTCTTCCAAAGCTGGCAAGAAGCTGGAGTCTTCTGCTAGAGGACGTGTTCTCAATTGTGTTCCTGGAATTCTTCCAAAACTGGAAAGAAGCTGAAGTCTTCTGCTAGAGGAAGTGTCCCAGATTGCCAACTGAGGGCATGTTCACAGGCATCTTTGTTTCTGGCTACAACTCTGAAACTGGTGTGGCAGGTTGTGGCTCAGGCTCGCTTGATGTGCCTTTGAAGCTTGTAGATGACCATCATTTCCCCCCCCATCAGATACAAGGTGAGATGATGGAGAAAACTCAACTGCGAGACTGTTCAATACTCTGGAATAGGTTCTGACATGTGTTTGGAATATTTTCTTGGCTATTGATTCCCATTGCCAAGAAGCGATCCATCCAAGATGAATCTTTGTTCTTGCAGGACGTTTATTTCTGAAGCATCTGTATGAAGAATTATTGGTTTTATGACAGTGCTTACATGGATGAAAATCAAAACAGTGATCTTTCAAATGGCCAACTCGGTCACAGTGTTGGGATTTCACAATCTGTTGTTGTTGTTGTTGCGGTGGAAGAGGAGTAGAATCTGGAATAGCTGAAGCTGAACTGTCATGAGGAGAAAGTGAACTGTCATGAATGAATCCAGCACTCTGAAACTGAATGGGCTTTGAGTAGTCTGGAATATGAAAAGACAAGTCCTTGTCATATCCAAGACCAATTATGTGCTTGTTGTGGACAAGCTGTTCCCAAGGTCTGATGATGGGCTTGGGAATTACAAACTGAGTTTCTGCATCTGCATGTACAACTGCTGCTTTATTGGATATTAAATCTGAACCAACTGTAACATTATTGTCTCGCTGTTTATGGGAGTCTGTTTCAATCTTCTGAAGAGAAACAGGTTCAGAATGATGACTCCACTACTGTAATTCTTCCTGTTGTCGCTTTGTCTCAAGCTGCAAGAACTCAATATTCTCATGTGCATTTTGGAGACAAATTTTAATATCGGAGAGAGAGGTTTTGTTGATCTTAACCATCTCATCAACAGTGGAAAGTATTAAGTTATTTAGTAGTTTCAATACATCATCTATTCTATCCATTTCAGACTAATATAATCAGAGAAATGATGTTGTCTTCAGCTACAAATTGGTCTATAGAATGATAAATAATTGCAACTATTAGATGAGTAGCAGCATACCAATATCACCAAGTCGTTGTAGCAGACAACACAGTACCAATTTCAATGTAGCAAATGACTAGTGTGCAACCAACAAGCACCAAAATAAGAGTTTACTTATGACCAGCATTATGTTTTTTTTTTTTTTTTAAAGATTACAATCAGCCCACCAAACTCTTTATGCAGCAGTCGAAGCAAGGAATTAATGCACTATAATGAGTTTTAAATACAATGCCACACTGGGGCAACAGCAACTGCAAACTTGCTTGAATCCTTCAAATACTCCTTCAAAATATTCTATGATCTTGTTACTTCTTCAAAGAGAACAATCTGCCCTCTAAATCACACAGAATTTATGGAGGGCTAACAACGCATATTCCAGAATGCAATATATAAAGAGTCAACAATACCTCCAGTATTCCAATAAGAATGATGAACAAAACAGTGACCCACTTGTAGGAGCTACGCGCCAATGAAAGGATTATTCCACATGTTCATTTATGTATGAATGCACAGAGATGAACCGACCAGAAATATCAGATGTTGCCCGGCTAATGGTATTTTACCACCGCCCAGCGAAGTGGCATCTTAGCTTCCACCAAGCTTTGTACAACCTCCATAATTGATCAGATATTGATGGGATCCTCCTCCTATGCTACGGAAATGAAAAAACCCAACACAGACTGAGGTGTAAAACCCAAAACAGATTATAAGTTTTAGAACAATGAATGCATACACGATATGAAAACAGGAATATGTATATATAGGTCACACCCACAAGCCCTTTACTGATGAGCAGCAACACTTCTGACAAAAGGTTAAATACACTAACAATAATATTTATTCCTGGAATCAATCACGAAAGTGATGCAATGAGAATGACTAAGAAATAAAGACTCTGGATGTATGCGTATCCATTCCAGGAGGAGGATGTGTCTTTGGCAACAACGTCGTAATGCTTTATCGCAGAGCAAAAGCGTTTGGTGAGGGAATGCCAAGAGTCGTTTGGCATCTATGATCAGGGAAGAGCAGTTCTTTGAATTCGCTTTGCTTGTGTTTACTCACTGTGATTTCTTCAAAGCCTTCCTAGCAAAGACCGGAATTCATATTGAATAATCCAAACCATTTTTGGAAGGCAAGGTCTGGAGTCGGCTTGCTCTCAAGGGATCTCTGCACTTCTCAGGACTGGTCTCCTTATTTTGTATGAATAAATCCAATGTATCATTCAACAGAAAGAGCCACGGAGGGTCGTGGAACTTCGTGTAGCCCTTCAAAGCCGTCTGCGTCGTACCTCACTCGGCAGAAATAAAGTATTAAAGAAACTGGCAGAGACTATAACTTCCACCTTGCTCAGTAGACCATTTTTATATCGCCAATGTCGCCAAGACTATCTGGCACATGTTGCCAAGACTATTTGGCACTTATGCGTGAACTCTGGCCTGCTTCTGGCATTATTTCCGTCATACATAAAAATATTCACAGCAAACAGATAAAATACTAAAACAGTCAAGCACAGAGGTCATTTTCATCTGTATTTTCGAGATTCGTATATTTATGTATACAAGTCCTCCTAGCGGGAAACCCTTCGCAATTCTGCAATGAACTAGTGAATATTAATAACGAGCTTCAAGAACATGGTAGTAGTACTAACCGATGTCCATCATTAAATTTGTGCCTGCTTCATAGACTGGAACGAGGCGTAACTTTAACAGCGCAAGTTCCAACCACTGGAATTTCTAAATGCACACATTTACTCCTGACAGCGATCATGTTGCGCGCAGATCAGTTACGTTGACACTCTTGCTCGCTGGCCTTCATATTTAGGGCACCATGTGAAGAGCATAGTGTGAACTGTGAACCCAAGCACGGTGTGTAGAGAGAGCCGAGAGGCCGAGGCCCTATGGATGTACAATGTTTAAAAAGTGTGGTATTCGACGGGGGATGGAGAGCATTAACTCAATGACCGGGGAGTGTAACCGGAGTGGTATAAAACGCATAAGAAACTACCTCTCTCACCCCACCAGCAGCGAAACTACCGAGGACAGCGCTGACGAGGTTCCAGGGCCTGGAAAAGTCAGATAAATTGTTGTAAATACACTGGGCATATAAAAATAGCTCACGACGGTTTCTGAGCGCAAAGCTCAAATGGACAGAAACGTTGGTTTACAGGTCAGTACGCAGATCTTAGACCAATCACTCTGCAGGGAAAAATCGAGTATTAATTATCACGCATAGAAACGATGGGTCAGAGATGGCAACGCAGGTATTCACCTGCCGCTCTGAGCGTTTTCATGCCAGGCTGAGAATGGCAGCAAAATAATAAATGGCAGCACTAAAATGCACACAAATGCCACAAAACTAGTGGCTCACACAAGATTTGAGCAGGTCAGGAAGGTACCTGCTTTGATACCATGTTAAACGCACATGGGCAACCAGAAACATGAAAGATAAAACATGCAGTACAATTTTTATTAACAAATGATTTACATTTATAGTACAATATCTGACCGTTGGGTTCCACATCCCAAGGTCTCTTGGACTCCTTTTGTCCATTTGGCTTCTACACTAACCCATTTAGGATTAGGTGTCCAACAGGATCGCAGGCCGATATATTTTCAGCGAACTTTACATTTTTTCTAATATCCAACAAAAATACATATTTCACTCTTAGGTTCTAAAGCTTTATGTTTCTCATCTGGAATATGGGCTCATGCTTCACTTCCAAAAACATGAAAGTGACTTACATCTGGTTTAATTGAGCTCCATGCTTCTTCTGAACTGTTATTCTTTAAAACCTTAGTAGAAGTGTGATTTACTGTGTAATTTGTACACTTAATCACTTCTACCCAAAAATTAAGACTAAGTCCTTTAGATTGAAACATACAGTTAGCCATTTCTTTTAAGGTACAATTTTTCCTTTCAGCCACACCATTTTGTTGTGGAGTATATGGAATAGTATGTTGCAATTGAATTCCATGCTCAGTGCAAAGTTTGATGAAATTGTTGTTAACATGTTCTCCGCCATTATCAGATTTTAGCTTAAGAATTTGATGTTCAGATTGTTTCTCAACAAAGGCCTTAAAGTCCAAAAACATGTTAAAGACTTCACTCTTGAGTTTTAAGAAGTTTACCCAAGTGAGTTCGAGAAATCATCAATGAAAGTAAGAAATACTTGTAGCCAGAGAATGAAACAACTGGAAGTGGACCACATAAATCACTATGCACAAGCTGTAAAGGGGCTCAGGCGTGCCAAGAGACACGTTTTTGAAAACTGTTTTGATGATGTTTTTCGAGTACACATCCGGAACAAACACCATCTTGCAAGATACCATAGGAAGACCTATCCCCATATTTTCTTTATATAGATTTTGAAGGGAGCGTAGTTTAAGTGACCTAATTGTTCATGCCAAAGTTTTCTCACTTCATCATTATGAGCAACAAATCCCGAAGGAAGAGTTGATGACCCAAAGTTGTTAAAATTATGCAACCTTGTAGAATCATCAGCAATGTCAGTAGCTAAAATATGTCTAAGATCTCTTAGATCCTTAATTACAATATCATGAGGTGAAAATTCAACGATTTTACCTTCACCTGAATGAGTTATCTCATATACAGATAGAAGGTTGCAGGATAAGATAGAAACACATAATACATCATTAAATTGACCATTGTCTAGATGAATAGTTCCGGTCCCTACAACACTAAGAGATCTATCATCACCAACATATATATTTTTGGTATTACAATCATTTAAAGAAGAAAACATGGCTTTGTTTTTTCCATGTGCTAAGAAGCTCCAGAATCAATAAGCCACTCATGATAATGAAAAGAAAATACATTTAAGGCATAACTAAACTGAGATGCTTGACAACCACATGCAGAAAGTATTATTCCTGAAGAAGAAGTTGAAGAGTGCTCCAAGTGGATGTTATGCTTCTTCATGGTTGCTTCCAAGACTTCCATCTTTTTAAAGCATTTGGATTCTAAGTGGCCATCACAATTACAAAAGTTGCAATATCTATCAATCTTCTTCCCTTTGTTTTTATTTGCCTTATCATTTTGTTGAATTGATTTTTCATTTTGAGATTGAAATTGCTTAAGACCCTTGTTTGGTTTAGGACCATGATTTTTAGGATGATGCTTCTTAAGATTCTTTGAATTTGGTTGATGTTGGGCTACTAAGGCTTTCTTAAAAGAGTTTCCAATATTAAGATCAAGATGTAAAAGTTTTTCTTGTTCTCTTCTTAAAAAATCATAAAGGCGTCAAAATAGGGTAACTTGTAATCTTCTCCTTGAAAAATAAAGACTTCTCTAGTAGAATGGAAGGTGGAAACAAACACAGAGTAGGATGATCCCAATTTAGTAAGAATGGAATAGATAAGGCTACCATCTTCTTTTTTAACCTTAACACCTTCCAAGAAAAGTTTATGGGTTTTGAACATGGACAAAAAATATTCAATAGAAGAAAAATTATTGGTGTCCAATGTAAATAACTCATTTTCGAGTTGATGGACTCTAATTTCATTTTTAACTCCAAAAACTTTAATGAGTTGTTTCATTGCTTCATTAGGGGTATCAATTTCTGCGATATGAAATCTAATGTAGGGAGAAATAGACATCCCTATCAATCCACGTGCTTGATCTTGCTTATTTTCCCATTTGGTTTGCTTATCTTCATCTTTATGTTTAAACTCTTGGTCTAAAGTTATTCTATAAATATCTTTACTTCTAAGTAAATCCACAATGTAGGATAGCCATTGGAAGTAGTTATTGCTATCAAGAATAACTAGGCATGAACTTTCCCTTTTAAAAGAAACTAAAGTTGTAGATACTGAAACTAAGTGTTCCAATGGAAAGATCTCAAAAAATTAGGCCAATTAAAAAAAAAAAGCTCTGAAAACAACTTCCGAATGAAGAAGTTATGGTTTTTTGAAAAAAAATTGTTGAAGATGTCAACAAACTACGTGAATGTTGGGAAGCGAATTATAATGTTATATTTTTAAAAAAAAAAATCCCACCATTTCCAAACTTAATCTAATTAACTCACTTTAAAAAATGTTACTTTATGTGACCCACTTTTATAAATAAGTGAAAGTCACTTTTACAATAATACTTTATGAACTATCCACTAAATTGTAACTTAAATAAAAAATAAAGAAACTTTAGAATTATAAGTGACTCACTTTTTATAATGAATGAGAACACTTTTACATAAATTAACTTTAAAACATAAGTTACTTGTGCTTTTGAAAAAATAACTCAACAAAAAGAAAGACTTGAACCAAAGACCTCTATTCTTATAAAGTAACTTTGAACCAAATGAACTACTTTAAAAGATCAATAATTTTTGGAAAGTATGAAAGAGTTTTTTTTTGTTCATTGAAGCTTTGGAGTGTGTGTTAAATTGGAAAAACTTTTTTTGCCTACAAAACAAACAAAAAAACCACACAACCCAAAACAAACAAGCAAAAGTAATCGAAGTTTTACAACTTAAAGTTAGATTTGACCGAAAACTACACTAAGGTGTGGCGGAAAAGAGCATATGCATGAGAAAAATTCTTTTTGTTTCTGATTTGCCCAGATCGCACAGAATCGCAAAGCAAAGAGTATACACAAAAATGAAAGGTATAGATCCAGTAAATAAAAAAAATTATAAAAGACTATAAACAAAAATAAACAGAGAGATAAATAACTATAACTGCAAATAAAAGTTGTAAACCTCCAAATCTTAAAAATGATGTAGCTAGGGCTACCAGAAACTTTTTCGTGTGAAACGAAAAGGGTTTGCCACTAGAACATATGCTCCTAACACAATATATTAGTCCTCTAGGTCCCAAAGCGGTAAGAAACAGTAGATCTAGGAAATGACAGTCGGATGCAGTTGTACCGACTTCAGATTTGGATCACTAACAGATGCGGACCTCGAATAGCTCTGATACCATGTAGGAATTTACATGGTAAGTTCCTCAGATAGAACACCAAAGGACACTCACAAACAAATCACAGATCAATACACCAATATTTTTAACATGGTTAAAACCCTCAAAGAGGAAAACAGTCCACAGCTTGAGCCAACGCGACCACTTCATACAATTTATTAATGCAAAAGAAATAAAATTTACATAACTTTCTCTCATTAACGATCACCTAACAAATGACCCTCCATGGTCTTTAAATAGATATCATAGAATAATCGGGTGTTAAGTCACAGATCAGTTGTTGGTAATATCGAGGTGAGAATGAACCGTCAGATCACTTCATGTCTAGAACATATCGTGACCGTCAGATTGTAATATACAAAAAGTACATACTAATGAAGCACACTTTACCTAACTATACATTAGACCAAGTTGCACTTAATTATTTCCTATGTGTCAAAATATCCTAACAATTTTTGCGAGTTAAATCATTTATAATTAGAACACAAAATGAACAATAAGAATAAATACTTTTATTAATCAAGAATAATGAGGACTTCAATCCTCTTCTTTATAGTAAATCAAGAACCAGATAGTGTAAAACTCCAACCCTAGATGAAGACACCAATCTCCAATCCACCAAGCTCCAACTTGTACTTTTCCAATAACCGACTTGGACTTCATGAGGCTCCAACTTCTAGGGCTCCAACCTTATCTTCCCAAGGGTCCAACCTTTTCACTTTAAGGCACCAACCTTTAAGGCTCCAACCCTATCTCTAGTATAAGCTCCAACTTCATCTTCTTGAAGACTCCTATCCTCTAGGGCTCCAACCCACTACTTCAGTTTGTTAAGATAAGTTTAATGGTTCTTCAAGGCTCCTAATATATTTTGCAGTCCACCCTGACAATATCTTCACCTTCAACATTGCCCTCCAATGATCCTTGAGGCACTTACCTCATCAATGACAACTTTTTATTCTCATGAAGGTGTCTCCACAACTCTTCATGGTGGCCAAACAATTTCTCAGGGTCACATCAGGAGGGCTTCAGCATGGGTCTTCAAGGCTATTCCAAACAATTCTTCAAGCGCTTCAAGCTGCTTCCAAATTAACTCCAATAATGCATTCAACACTGTCTCCAATAGTGTCCCACATTTAGACAAAGATGTTTGCTCTATATCAGCGCAACAGGTCTTCAATGAGGTTGCTCAGGTCTTCACACGGGTAATAAAGGTTGATCAAAAAAATGAGTGCCTGTCAAGATTTCCACAAAAAGTCCTTTATATTCTGCTCAACAAGACTTCAAAAATGTCTTCAATAGTGGTCCACAACTTCAAGGATGCTCGTCAACCTTCTACAAATTTCTTCTACAAGACTATAAGGAATGCTTCAATGTATGCCAACTATCTGTTGTCTGGAGACTTGTTGCTCAACCAAGGTCCTTAGAAAAACTTCACCTACAGATTAACCCACAGATCTGAAGTCTTTACAGTTTCAAGGTGTTTGCTAGTTTGACGTGTGTAGCCTGCCTACCACAAGTTTGAGTATTCGAAAAGGGTAAAGTCTGGGCTACAGACTTAGGGTGATTGTCACTACAATCACAGAACCAAGATGCTGAGGTAGGGTCCAAAATTCTGTGGTTAAGGGTCTGATCTTGCAACTATAGGTGACTGTAATGAAGTCCTCAACAAGATGATTGTTCACACCCAAAAATATTATCACAATCAATAGTCGAGGCTTCTATAACCCTGGTCTAAGCCTCCAAAAGTGTGCCTTCAAGGTGACTATTGTCTGAGCTTCATTGTATAGACTTCTGTAATGATAAGCTACAGGACTAGGTGCAGAGATAAGGTCTGAGTTATGTCTTCTCCACAGGTGTACAGGCAGTTGTAGTATGATCTGAACTCAACAATCACAGGTCCAAGATCCTAGCCTGAGTTGTCTTGGGCTTCCCCACAAGGTCTTCACCGAGTTGTAATGGAATTCTTCCAGGGGTTGTGTTGTAGACGGAGTTTCAAAGTGAATGATCCAAGATTCTGTAATGAATACCTTCAGAAATTGCCCAATCACCGAAAACAAAATTAGCCCAAATAGTGCTCTAAAAATCTTCCTCGGCCAACGTCCTTTTCTATATTTTTCAACTTGTATTTATACACAATTTGACCTAAAATGAAGAGACACATCACTTGAATGAGAAGCCAACTTGCATAAGTTGGTCTATGTCAGCCAACATTTAAAATATATTTTTTTTCAACTTGAAAAATCATTTTCTCTCGATCTGAGTTAAGAGGACATGTAATAACTCATTGGAAAGAGGAAAAAGTCTTCTACAAGTTCGTGCCAATTCCACCTTTAAATGAGGTCATTTTTCCATCAATAAATTAATATTTTTGTGAACTGTCATCCTTAATTTATCCATGGCAACCTGTGGTATTTTATGTCTAGGGATCCTTCTTCATAGACTTAGGCCTTCAAGATTAGGGCATCATGAGCATCAATTAAGAAAGCTAGGGCCTCATCTTATTTGCCATCCAACAATCATTCATGCATCATTATTTCATAAAGTCAAATGCTAGGGTTTCATCAATGTATATTGTTAATGCTATCTTAGGCTAGAACATCATATAGCAAACATTAGTTATAGGGCTTGCATCAGGTTAGGGCAAAAGGTTATTCACGCATTACAAGACTATTTGCCATCTCCAACAATGTCATATTGACATCAATGACAATTTTGACCAACAATCTCCCCTTGTGTCATTGATGGCATTATTCTTGCCCTTTCAACAATTCTCCCCCTTTGACATCAGTCGTTTAAATTTATTAATTAATTTTCATTAATAATATCAAATATCAATTAAAATTTTGGATTAACTCTCTATGCTAGTGTGGCCATCAATATAGCAGGGATAAAACAAGGGGATGTTACAACATCATAGAAAGATATCATACAGACCATATTGTCCATTAAGTAGACAAGCACATAAACACAAAACATTTCAACAATTACCATTTCTTTATAGCAGGGATAAAACAAGGGGATGTTACAACATCATAGAAAGATATCATACAGACCATATTGTCCATTAAGTAGACAAGCACATAAACACAAAACATTTCAACAATTACCATTTCTTTCTCATTAACATTGTTTACATTAAAGAGATGAAGTCCACCACAATACTTATCTAATGAAGATCCAATGTTGTGTGCAACTGATGAGAGGTGAACTACATTCCACCCCACCATAGGTTTAGTTGCACTGCAATGTTTTTTTTGGTAGTTGACCACCTCCAACCCACACCTAGAAGCCATGAGAAAAGTTCCACTGAACCTTTCTCCTTCATAACTACATCCTATGATAATGAGTTCCCTTAAGATCGCACTAAGCCCATGGCCATATTGTCTATACCTTCCAAGTAATTGCCGCCTCAGCTCCCTGCACAGAAACAACATCAGAAATAAAACTACAACAATAAAAGAGCTCTTCTGCCAACAATACTAAGCTCATATATCAAAGGATCTATAAAATCATAATATATATCTGATAAGCTTGCCTGCTGATCTTCTTGAGATGCATAAAGGTACAGTAACCACTACGGTTTCAAGTATTCTCTTAATACTTCCTACATGTTGCTCCAAGGAAGTCAGTAACAAGAGAGAAATCCACTATGATTGCTTGCTCTGTCAAAAGAAAGGAGAAGCCATTGGTTATCTGCAGACCTGATTGCACCCAAAAATTATTAATCAAGGCAGGTCAACATATCAAATAGTTTAATTTAAACAATTAAGCAAAGATCTACAAATGCCAGAAAATAAATTCTCGAGGCTAGATGTCTGAAGAAACAATGATTTACACAGTTGGCCAAAGTGTCATCACATGAATAAAGGCTGGAGCAACCATGTAAGAGAAAATGTCAAACTACAGAATCGAACATAGTTAAGTTTTATTCTGAATTTAAAACGGAAAGACCTTGTAATGTTTGCAATAAGAGAGCCAATCTGGTCAAATATCATTGCTGAAGAGCAGTTTGGATTTTACAAGGTTACACCTACCAGAGAGCAATCATGTTCCATATAAGCTTCAACATCACACTGAAAAATTGAATGCTTTCAAAGTTCTGATAAATGACGCATTTTCAATATTCTTAAAGACATCAACTGTCTTATAGGAGGATGCCCTCTCTCAGCCCTTTTATTTCTCTTGGTAGCAAACTACACAGCAGATTGAAGGTAAGGTCAACAACGGAGTCAAGGTGTCCAGAGATTTGCAAATGAACTTTGAGAAAAATTTAGTATGATTAATATGATGGAAAATGACTAATCTGTGAAGGATTAGAAGTAGATATTTGAAAAAAGAGGAGAGCATAGTTTAACAATTGTTAGAAGCCCATTTGAATAAATCAATATCAATGAACGTTAAAAAAGTTTTGAAAATTGGTACGAAGGTCTACAAGATTTCTGTGAGGTCTATGGCTGTTATTCATCAATCCTAGGATATCCATGGAACAAAGTGAGATTCATTTGGTCAACCAGATTCAAATTTGTGATGAGCATCTAGCAATTACTGTATGCCAAATAGCATCAGCAATGTTTATTTCAGAATATGGAACCAACACCACTGTATTGGATAACCATGGCCACCATTCCAAGAAGTATGCTGATCAGGATCAGATAGAATTGTTCAGGTATCTCTGGTTTGACATGAAAGAAAACCAACATCCTTCTGGTAAGATGGCAAAGATTGACCAAAACAACGCCTAGGAAGAGAAAGGGGACTGGAGATGGTGGCAACAAAAGGCCTATGGCCTGGAGATGATGAGAAAAAAGTGCATATCCTCTCTAAATATTTAAATAAAGGCCAGTGGGATTTGAAATAAAGATGGGATTCCACCTCCTAATTGGGACTCCTCCCCTCGTTGTATCAACTAATTGGGTTGGGTAAGGTTAAATCCCAATACACACTCTCACTGTATCACTTTCATAGTCCTTTTTTACGTCTGAGCATCTAACACACTTTCTTGTGCATAGATCTGCTAATCCTAAAAAAATCATCTAACAAAAAATCTGGTTGATGGAATGATACATGTGAGTAGACAAGCAACCTGAACTAAAAGAAGCATCTTGCGAGACATAAATATTATTCACGCTACCTTGAGAATCAGAATGGAAGTATGCAACTAAAACGTGGCCACGCACAAGAATTTCTACATGCCAAGGTGGATGCCCTTAGTCAAGTCTAAACCAATGTTCCACCAAGTTTCCCGGACAGGGAAACGTGGGAGATGTATATAAACATGGGGATGTATATAAGCGAACTCAAATTTATGGAAATTTGGGGAAACGGGGTAAGTCAGAATTATAAAAATTATAAAATTATTAAAAATTCAATAAAAAATCAATAATATGTTAATAAATAAATTAGTAAGAAGTAAATCTTAATAATTATGAAATCTACATTTAAATATGATCATTGTTTTGTATTAGATTATTATGAATCAGAAAAATTATTTGATATTATGTAATGTTCCATCTAAATTCATCATTTGGCAGTGGGCATTAATATTATGCAAAATACATCTAAATTAAATTAATCATTTGACAATTGAAAATACACAATGCACATTGAAAGTAAATTCATCATATGACAATGACATTATGCTGAAGTCTAAAATAGTCATAGAATACTAAACTAAAAGTAAACATAGAAAGCAGTGAAATACTAGTAAATTTCTCAAAAAATACTAAATAATAAATCGCAACTCCAATCCAGTGGCTCCAAGTCACAAAATGAAAATTGCAGCTCCAATGGCAATCGGGCAACTCCAAATCTCAAAAGAAAATTGTAGCTCCAAACGTCTCAAGCCCCCGGTCAATGGTAAATCTGAATCATATCAAATTGCAAATAGAAAATACTCTGCAGCTGCAGCAGGAAAATCTCAAGTAAAATGTTGAGTGACAGCAGAAGGAAAATGTGGGGCAGATTTGGGGCAGATAGGGTTAATGGAAAATGTGAATGATTATTTTTTGAAGTTCCAATTTATCTTTTAGTTTTTATTTTTGTTATTTTAATTATATTAAAATTTGTAAGTTTTTATATTTTTAATTGTTATAGCAAAATATTTGAAGATACATTTTAATTTTTTATGTTTTTAATTGTTATTAACAAAAAAATTAATGAGACAGAGAAATCTTTCATCACTAGAAAAAAGTCCCCCAAAATTTCCTTGGGTTTCCCCAAAACCCAAAAAAATGTAGATATATTCATGAACACATTAACATGTTCTTGTTATTCAATTTCCTCCACATAGTCATTTATTCTGCATGTTTTTCAGGACAGTTTCCAGTGTTAAATATTTGTGATTGTTTTAGACCAGCTATATATGGTCATCAAAGACAAACCGTATTGAACAAATTAACTAACAATTCTAGCTACCACATGGCCAAAAAAATGGAAATATTTTACTTTTGAGAGAACACATTCGTGAATCCGCACACCACCTGCACAATGTAAAATGATTTGTAACCTAGCTTTACATGACAACTGAGAAATGCAACTTATGCACCTGACAAGGCAGAGTGGAGGGCTTTAGAAGAAAGAATGGGACAAACCAAAAGGCCAGTATTTATTCACAGCTAATAGCCATAACCAGGCTGATATGAATGCTCCCCTCCATTTTGCATGGACTAGTTAGCATTGGAACATGCCGCTGCTTGTTCTCTCTCTCTATTCCACTGTTCAATTTTAGCTCTCCTCTCTGCACTGCCTTCTCGCACTGGACTTCTATTCCTCATAGGGCTGTGGCTCCTGCTCCGACCTCGTCTGTGACCTGGACTGCGACTGTGTGGCCTTCTCCCATGTCTATCATCATGATTACCAGGATAATCCCTGTCATTTCCCCTACCAAAACCACGACCACCTTGGAGACGGTCATCATATCCCCGACCACCATGAGGATGTTCATCATACCCATGGCCACCAACAGGACGGTCACTATAACTACGGTGTCTTTCTGCAGAAAGCCGTGGACTACGAGTTCGACTCCGGCTTCTACTGTAACCATGGCCATATCGTCTATACCTTCCAAATAATTGCCGCCTCAGCTCCCTGTGCACAAACAGAGTCAGTAATAGAAACTAGTAACTACAACAGTAAAAGATTCCTCCAGCTAAGAGTACTACACTCGTATATCAAAAGGAACTATAGAATCATAGATATAAATCTGATAATCTTGCCTGCTGATCTGCTTAAGGTGCATAAAATTACAGTAGCCAGCACGTTTGCATGTATTCTCTTCATATTGTCTACACGATGCTTCACGGAAGTCAGTAACAGGAGAGAAATCCACTATGATTGGCCGTCCTGTCAGAGGAAAAGAGAAGCTTTTGGTTATGAAAATACACAGCTGACTGTACCAAACTATCTCTATCTGTCAACTGAAAAATTAAAACTCCTCCATTTAAAATTAATCGTTAAGTTCATACAAATTTTATCAGTGACAACTGCTTTCAATCACAAGGAACTGATATTGATTGCAACATCACAAGGAACATCCAAAGGGAATAGATCACATAAAGTTCATTACCAGCATAAAATCTACCAGTCAAAGCCCGCAACGCAGCAGCAGCATGTTCTTCCTCCCTGAACTGTACATAAACATTGCCAACCTGTAGCAGAGGAAAAATATTAGGCAACACATAAAATTAGGTGTGAAGAACACCAATCTATTTTCATAAATAATAAAAAAATAAATTATAACAGTCACCATGTGATCAGCCAAGTTGTCTAAAACATTCAAGCTTTCAATTTCTCCATACTTGCTGAGCTCCTCAAATAAATCTTCATAGAAATCCTGCAGCCAATCAATATTAGAATATGGCAAAATAATAATTTAGTACTAACAAACCTGGGCCGTCTTTAGGAATCCCCAAACACTTTTCAGGCAGATACAACTAAAACAAAGATGTCCAGCCTCCAAGCTGTAAATAGAAAAATAGTCAATATTATACACCTCTTTATAACTAGATGGTGTCAGCTAGTACCATTTACCAAATACCACATGTAGTATGTCCATATTGTTATAATTCTTGGATTATTATAAGAAAATTAAAAATAAAGCTAGAATATACACATTAATACATCTCTACCTCAAAATGTTCCTGGACCCTTCGAGGATCCAGAGCATGACCCTGAAGATCAACCCCTGGTGTAATAATATCTGGCCTCTGATACATGTTAGATAGAAGAAGAGTAGGGCTGATGCTAGGCCTTGTGTGCACTCGGGAACAACGGTCTCCATGTCTGCAAGCCCCAATTTTAAAGTAGAATGGACAATTTACTCTATCTTTTTCAGTGCCAAAGATGGAAGCCAAATGTTCTGCCATAGCTTCAAACTGCTACAGAACAGTGAGACCTTCTGAACCCAACTACCAGCTTCAGACTTTCACAGGATATCCGCACTTTCCCAATCTGAAGATAACAGAACAAATCCCATGTTAGGTCTAACCATGAATAATAACCAAAATTGACTGAAAAATTTAATATGGTAGTGAAATAAAAACACGGCCAAAAATGTCAACATTCAAACATTGAACATTAATCCTTTGATGATAAAAAATTTAAATCTTGACGTGTTACCAGGTAAATCACATTATTTACAATCTATATCACTAACGCAATCTGTTAACAGTTGAAGTCGTGAAACCCTAAAAGCTAGAGCAAAAAGAACACGAGACCTCTAGAAACCTAATCGATCTGCTTTGGCTCGACAAATAAACAAAAGATTTCACAAAAGGCAAGATATAATCCTCAAACAATCGACCTGCTCAAAAGTATAATTAAATACAAAATCAACTGCGAAGAAAATGGGAAAACTCGCAGATTCACCTGTAGCAGCACCAACAACAGTTGAAATTCCCGGAAACTTGTGGGAACACCTTAGATGCCTTAATTATCTTATGGTTTGTCCGACAGTAGACGATGGATTACTCCAAAAATACAGTGGTGAGATCTCACAAACACTGTGCTTGGTTAATTATAGCTAATCGAATGGGTGGTGTGGTTTGAAAAACTTGGAAAGAGATTGCGGACCCCTCCATCGGTACAAGGCACGTATGAGTTAGGTACTAACTAATACATAAGCTCGGGGAGAAACTTCTAGATGCCGACTTAATGTGCCAAAGTTAAAGGGACCACAACACCCCTCTAATTTAACCACAAGGCATTGTGTTGTTTTTTAATTAACTTTTTATTTTTTATTTTTTTTAAGCGGGGAGGAAAAAAAATAGTGAGTTTTGTATTTATATTGTGTAATTTTCGGGACAAAGTTTTTAAGTTCGGTATTTGGTTTTCTTATTTTGATTAAGAAATTAAGGTTGTAATTTAATCAAGATTAAGAGATTAGGGTTTTGGATGTTATAGGATTCTATATATTGTATTGCAAATGATAAATCCACTTGATAATAAAAATTAGCACAATCATATAAATTAAAGAAATAAAGAAATAAAGAAATTATTTTAATGTTCACAAGGCTAAAGATAGTCTATGGCACAGATTCCTATGGTTTTCTTATTTTGATTAAGAAATTAAGGTTGTAATTTAATCAAGGTCAAAAGATTAGGGTTTTGGATATTGTAGGATTCTATATATTGTATTGTAAATGATAAAGTCAGTTCATAATAAAAACTAGCACATTCATATAAATTAAAGAAAGAAAAATAGAAATTATTTTAATGTCCGCGAGGCTAAAGATAGCATATGGGACAGATTACTTCTTCATCTGCTTGATGTATTTGACCCTTTTTCTGTGAAGCTTCATAATAAATGCTCCCAACTTCTCGACAAACCCCTCGCTAAATAGATTATCCCAAGAGCTAGCTGCGAGCATATTTGCATAACTTTCTCTGTTGTCTTTGAAGGCCTCACATTCTAAAATGAAATGTTTTTCTGTTTCCACTTTTCCAGAAGAACAAAATGCATACTCTTTACTCCCACACTTCTTTTGGCCTTTTCCAACGTCCTGTTTCACAATGGAGTTGATGAGAATTAGTCCTTAACTGAGCAATAAGAATTTTGGCTCTCCAAGAGATATTGGCCTTTATGTATGATTTTGGTTGATGACTATGAATGGGACTAAACACTTCAATATAGTATTTTTTCTTTCTTCCCAACTCCTTATCCCAAGTACGCTTGTGGAACTTATCCATAACAAAAGCTTTTATCTCTTTGTTGTTTATGGGACACGTGTTCAAGCAAATACCCCATTTACTAAACCATTTGTTATTTTGATGCATCTAAGTTTTTTTTATGTTGCACAATCTGTCATTAAAGACAACCTTAGGTCATCTACCCTCTTCCATTTGCTTAATTTTTTTTAAATACCTTATGACTCGCACCATAGCAATTGCTTCAATAGGAGCAGCCCCTGTTTTACTTAACAAGATAAGGAACTGCACTTTTAATCTTGAATTTATTTGTAATCAAACACTTCTGAATTTTCTCAATTTGTCTCCACTGCATGTCGAATGTATTGTTGGCCCATAGTTCACAACCATAGAGAATCACCAGAATCACTAGAAGCCCAAAAAGAGTTTGAGTGATTTTCCAATCTCGTAACTCTGCCTCTCTACACCTATTTTGAAAAGCATAAAATGTTTTCCAACCCTGCAGAGTTCTTTTATTTCTACAACCATCCCAGCTTAGATTTTTGTTGAAGTCAATTCCGAGGTATTTGCAATCCGCAACTTCTTTCATAATGTTGCCTTCAAAGTATAACTTATGTTGGTTATGTTTTATTTTCTTAAAGAAAACCACTACTTTCGTTTTGCTGATATTGACTTACATCCCCACAATTCTACAAAAATGCTCAAGGGATAGTAAGTGCTCTTTCAAACCAAGAGCCAACTTAGCAATCAGAATAAGGTCATTTGCATACAAAAGAAGCCTTATAACAAACTTGCCCAAATAGATACCATCACCCCCTTGTGAATCTAACCACTCCTCAAGCTTGTTGATATATAAACCAAAAAGGGTAGGAGTCAGTGGGCAACCTTGCTTGACCTAGATATTGCTTCTAAAACTTTCAGAAATGCCTACTAAAGTTCTAATTTTGACTTTCACATCTTCATACAGCCTATGCACAACTACTCTCAAATGTTTAGGAACCCCAAGGTCCTTCATTCTGTGCCAAATCTTATCCCTAGGAACCGAGTCAAACGCTTTTCCGAAATCAACAAAGAAACAAAAGACTTCTTCCTTTTTCTCCCAAACTTTTTCAATGATGTGCCTTAAAGTTATACAATGATCAACTGCGGAATGTTTAGGTCTAAAACCTGCTTGCCCTTTAGCACGCTTATCTCTTTCTTCTTCCCACTTATTAATTTAATTTCTAGCATGATTCCAAATAGCTTTGCAAACATAGGGTTTATCATGATGGTCCTATAATTGGAGGGATTATTGATGTCACCACTCTTGAAAAGAGGTATTGTCAGGCTAGTTGTCCAATCTGTAGGGAGTGTAGGTTTTAACCCCGTACTGAAATTACCTGCATACGAATTCTAAGAACAGAAAACAAACAATGGCAAGAGCATAACACATAAAACAAATATACACAAAGATTTCCTCCTGAATCCCAAAACTGGGACTACCAGATTGATTTTTCATTTGTTCCTTTCAATGTTACAACACGTATATATACATGTCGAAGCATCCATAAACCCCAATCCATTAACCCTCGATTAGAACATAACCGTAGTTCCCTTGACCAAATCTACAAAATACCATGGACCGAAAACCATTGCGTCCAAAACCATGTGCAAAATCCATGCACAAAACCATAGGTAGGTCCGCCCACCTACTATAGGGTCCAAAAAAAATTTCTCGGGGCGCTACCTCGGACCCCATAGAGGTGGGCTACCGCCCCCCATCAAACCCCCCGCTGCGCCCGGCACAATGAAGGGGGAACTTTGCCCCGCCTCTAACCCCCTGATTTAACTACTGGGGCTAGTTGTGGAAAGAATATAACACAACCCAACAAGGAGCCCTTGTTGTATGATGTTGTTGAAAATTTTTGTAATGTGAGGTGCAAGGATCTTTGAGCCCTACTTTAGATATTCTACTTGGAGTTCAGCTAAGTCTTTTTCTTTTCTAACACCCCACTTCTTGATACCCATCTCTACCTCTTGCACCATGAAGAGTTCAGTGTCAGTGTTTACCAAAGGGGGTCAACCTTGGGATCCTGCTCATAGAGTTGTCTTGCATAGTCAAACCATTTAGAAGTTGTAATACTATTTCCAGTTTGTATCTTTTTTCGGTTGGAGCTCCTTCCAAAATAATTTGGGATTATTTTTCCCGGAAGATTAGTTCTTCCCTCCTTGAAACCATGAAATCACCTTTTTCTTGCTTGATAATTGCTTGTAAACTTTGAGCTTTATGTTATCCTTGTTTGACTCTTTCCACATTCTCCTTGCCTTTGCATTCCTCGTCAAACCAAGCATTAACCAAAATCAATTTGTTTCAAACTTCTTAATTTTTTCTCTTTTTCACTTTGCAAGTGCACATTGAATTAAATGTGTTAATTCATGACTATGAAGGTCGTGAATTGTGATTTTCTCCTTCTCGAAGAGCCTCTCTAGCGTCATTTTGAAGGTATTACAATTTTCTGGAGTCAAAAGAATTCTGCCATGTGGGAGATTTTGTTGGACATGTTGAATTTTTTACTCTAATTGTTTCTTTCCAGTCCAAGAGAAACATAAATAAATTGGCTTGTGATATGATTTTAAGTCCCACAACTGATCTCCAATCAAAACTTCCTCCATTTTCTCACACAAACAATGCGAGCAAATTACATAATCTACTACACTTGCTCCATTATAAGTATTGCAAGTGAAATAATTGGACTTTGCCCACTTAGTCAAGCCATTACAAATGACTAAATCAAAGGCCCCACATAGAGTAGGCAATTATTCACCAAAGAGATTGTTTCCCTTGTCCTCTGAAATTCTTTCCCACTACTGATTACTCTCTTCTGTAAGCCAAATAGGGTCGCAATCATCTTTACAACAAAGAATGGTAGCTTGCTCACTTGCAGTCCTAGCATTGAAATCACCCACTATAAGGACTTCACCTAGTTGCAAATATGTTGCAGTATCCTCTTTTAAGGCTGAAAATGGATCTTTGTGGTCAAGCCCTCTACCTTTGTAGATTTTTTAAACTTGCGGTGCATAATAGAATGTTGCAATTCTGGTGTGGTTTCCATTTTATGATATTTTAAATCAAATGAATTGCTTATTTGAGTCTTCTTTTTCTAACTGAATGAGACAACCTTCTTTCTCCCTTACTAAAACCATGATACCCCGTACCCTTTGTCATTCCCTGTTGCCTTGTTCCACACTGCCATCTTCCAGTATCCTTCAAACAGAGGTGTCTTGCACCCTTCATGTTCATGTGTTTCTATGAGGCAAATTATGTCTCTATCTTTCATAATAGGCCCTAACCCAGGTCCTCATCTCCATGGGTAACCTCTACAGTTCCAATAAAATAATCTTAAGGAAACCTGGGTATGACTTGATTGCTATTTATTTTGACCTGTAAGACTCACATTTGAGTCTTTATCCCTTCTTTCCCATATTGACCTTGCTTCCTGATTTCCTGTTGAAGAGTTTGTTGCCTCTTCTTTATTACCATCTCTGCTCTATTTTGGAAGGAGGTCCAAATCGCGTTATCACAACTTTACCTTTATAAATCCATGCTCTCTTGACTTCATCTCTTTGTGCCCTAACCTTTAACATTTCGTCCCTCCTTTCCTCCTGTTGTTTTACAGTTAAATCTTCTTCTAGGAAAAAGCAAGAACCCCTCAAGAGATGCTTCTTGCTTAGAATGATATATTTATCATGTAAGCTATGCATGATGACTTTTATGGGCCTGGCTCTCTCACCGTTAAATTTACCCACCCTCCATGCTTGGCATATTTGTCCTTTTCATAGCAACTTCTATTTGAAGAAATCTTTTGCAAAGTCAAGAGTACATTCATTTTCCCCATAGTCTTTCACCCCTTTAACACTTATGTTTGTTGCTCTATTTTGTCTTTCCTTGCCTTCTCTATCTTGCATGTTGTCAACCTGAATGTTTGTTTCTCCTTCCTTATTAGTAGAATTGCTAATAACTTGAGCCCAAGTTTTGGAAACTTTGGTGGAATCTCCTTTCCTTTCTTCCCTTGCTTTCTCTTCACGGTTGTCTATTTGGGCAATCATTTTCCCTTTATCCTAGGATGATTTCGCATTCACCACCTTTGTACTTTCCACTACAGATTTCTTTATGTTTTACACATCCGCCTTCATGCGTTGCTATTATGTCTTCCCTATCAGGAGAACTTCCTGTAGCAATTCCACTTGTTCTTTTAAAACTTTATTGATTTCTGCTAAAGCCTTGTTCTTAGTTGTTATTATATGAATTTTATGATCTCTTTCATGCTCTTTAGCTTCTAAAACCTCCAACCTTTATTTTGCATTTAACGATTCTTTCACATAAAGATCAGATGACCAGGTGAGAGGTGTGGATCTGGGACTATATAAGACATAATCATCAATGACTTTTCCTCTGGACTTCTTGTTTCCACGTACTTGTAGAAGGGACTTGTTTGAGTGCTTCTTGCGAAGGGATAGAGTACTTTCCTTTTTAGATCATTTTTTCCTTGTCTGCTCCCATTTTAGACGGGTTAGTCTTCATTTCAAAATGCCCCGATATTGTTTGGCATTGAACCAAACCCACTTCCCAACTTTGGCGGATGAGGCAATTTTCACTTGTCCTAAATCATTTGTCTCCACATGTTCTGAAATTTCTTATCTCGTTGTCATGTTTGAATGCATTTGTCGTCCAACCTATTTCGAGAAAGATATAGGTCTATAAAATGCCAAGATTACTTCGCACTGCTCCCCGTTGTTTAGGTTATCGTTGCTCCCTACTTAGGCTACGGGCCGCTCCATTGCTGACCACGCTGCTCACATTGTTGTCACGTTGCTCACTCATATGCATCAATCCATAAGAAGCATCAAAACACTTTCTTCATCATACGTTGCTAAAATTAAAAGCATCATAAGAATTAACTAAATTATAACTTTATTTAAAATAATCATTATTATTAATGATAATATATATATATATATATAAGTAAGTTAAACATATATACATTTAAAAAAAAATGTGACAAGATTCTTAACCATGGAGATTCACCCCAACTTTATTTTGGAGATTTTTATTATATAAATAGGCTTTGTTACAATACATGGGTTAGCAATATGACATGCCCAAAAAACCACAACTCATTTCATATGACACTTGTTGTGAATCTAGTTGCTCCTCTATTGACTAGGAAGATCTTGAAGAAAAGGTCTACTTGAAGAGGCAACTTATATCAACTCTTGAGGAGATCAAGGAATTTAGAGTCATCAATATGGAGCTGGAAGAGGAGAACAATACATTAAAGGTGAAGTTGTTGAATCTTCAGAAGCATGTAGATAATTTTGAAGCATTTAAGGAGATTCAAACCAACCATTGTTCCTCTCAGGCTGAGACAATGTTAGAATATGACAACGACCGAGCAACGACATTAAAGGGACCTGCGAATTTGGTTAAAGGAAGATTTGATGGCACTTAGTGGCAGAGAAAAGAACGCAACATCAAGGAGATAAGGGGACTTCTAGGAATCAAAATAGAGGTATTAAACCCCTCATGTGCTTTTATTATAATAACGTAGGGCATTTTGCTTCCAAGTGTCCAAAGAGGAAAAATAAGGTACAAAAATAGAAGTGGAACGCTCCATTTCATCGAAACCATGAATTGCTCATAAGAGAATTTTGAATAGACATGCATAGAGAGCCTTTTCCCGTCAAAGGAAATATTTTTCAGTGGCCCCAAGAGAGCGAATTATAGTCCAGGAAATTAGACAGACACAAGAACAATTCCTTTGTCCCATTCTTGAATAACGTTGAATGCTACAGGTGTAAGAATTTTGGGCATAAAGAAACTACATGCAAATTTGGCAAGAAAACCTATTTTCTGAACACTGCAAACAGAGGTTATATGGATCATGAGGAGAGCCAACAAAGAGAACTACACAAGATTTATTTCAGCACTCGCAAGAGAGGCAGATTGAATGGTGCATGGAGGCTATGTAGAATAATGTTTATATTTGAGGATTATCAGCAGAAGACTAGCATATCGGAGTTTGGAATTCCTACAATTGATCTCTCTTATATAACCTACAGTAGGCAGAGACTCCAATAAGACAAAAGCAACAGTAGCACTACTAGTTCTTCATTGCAGAGAGCAAGCATAGACTGTGAGAAAGAAGAGCAAGAGGTAAATTGCAAATTGGCCTTAATTGATGCTAACAAAAGGAATGATCATAGGTATGTATGCTAAGGAAATGACAGAAAGTCACCTAGTCAGGCAGATCAACGTAGGAAATCAGCTCATGGTGTTGATCAAACTTAACATACCTAGGTGTGGAAGAAAAAAGGAGATAATCTAGTCAGGGGGAGTTAATCCCTTGTTCCTCTTCATTAAAAAAAGAGACTAGCTTCAAGGGGATCCAGAAAGGTCAGATGCAAGGAGCAGAAAGGAACATGCCAAGGAATGCAACTAAAGGATAAAGGGAAGTATGTCTGCTGGGTAGTATGGTTGATTAAATGTTGTTGTAAAATTAGATTGGTAGTCTAAGTGTATATTAATGGTGATGATCTGTTTACTGCTAAATTTTACTTTTCAAGTATTGGTTGCACATTCCTAATGCAAAGAGGAAGCATGGCCATAGGGGGAGTATACTCAAGTCAAGGTTTGAGTATCAGATTATTCATTCTCAATTGGTATCATTATCTAGTATCAGTTGTGTGCTGCATGAAAAAGCCTAATGGTGATTGTTGCATATTATGTTGAGTTATATTGAGTTACAAATATGATGGATGGATTTATTGTTGTGATGTTGTTTCGATTGGTAAATGGTATCAGACATCAAATTTGTGGTGACAGGATCATGATTGGAGGATGAGGACACTCAGTTATCAATGGCATCAATTCTGCAATTGGCGTCATTTTAAATTGGTATGAAAGGTACTATCAATTGGTATTTATAGCCATTAGACTATTTTTCAGAGTATGGTGTTCATGTTGTCTATAAGTCCAAGTGTTGGTAGGAAAGTCCTGATTTATATGACTATTGTTCATGATGAGTCAAAAGTATCATGGTGAGTTTGTGGTCATTAGAAATCTATTGGGAGAAATACAAGTTGATTTGTTGGTTTAGGCATGCATTGGTCAGAGTCCCTCCATGTTTATTGAGTAAGCACTTCTAAGTGTTGTACTTTTTTGTTCGTCAATTGACAAATTAGTGGTGGCATGCACAAGAAAGGTTGTTATTGTTGCTAGAGGTCAAGTGTTTATGCCTAGTTAGGCATTGTTATGAATGTAATCCTAGCAGAGACTCAGACTTGCAAGAATCATTTTCTCATGGCTTAGTTTCTCAATTTGGTGATTGTTATAGCAAGAGATCCCTCTTGACTACTTGAGATAAAGAGTAGGAGTAATTACTCCTTTCCCTGCAACTTAATCTTCTTCACAGGACATAGAGGAATTTGCTTGGATCAAATCAGAGGTATTTGAGATTCTTAGCATAAGAAGAAGAAGTTGACAGGTCCATAGGATCAGAAAGAAAGATGAGGATTGTTGACAGGAGGAGCATGCTAGTATCTTTGCCATTAATGTCAAAGGGGGAGAAATTGTTGATCAAACAAAAAATGGAAACTAACCTCATACAAAGGGGGAGAAGAACCTCAAGAAAAACATAGGGAGAAGCATCAAAGACAAACAATAGAAGTACAATTATCTTTGCTTGATCATTGGTGATGATGTTTTGTTTGATCAATGTGTTGTCATCAATGCCAAAGGGGGAGATTGTTGAAATATGTTGTCATTGATGGCAAAGGCAAATATTGTGGAGAAAGGAAAAGAACGAAAACTATAGTTGCATTTAATGACGGCATTGTCATTGATGGAAATAGATGGAAAAGGTGTCAAAGGATGCCTCAAAAGATCAGGTTCTAGGCACAAGAAGAAGAATCAAGATCATAATGGATGAAGAAGGTGCAAAGAATTTGGAGTCATTTCTTGTGCAAGAGATCATCTCAGATGTATATGGAACCCACCCATATAGGAAGAGCTTTGAAAGAGCTTTCCCATGGTATGTGGAAGTTTGGAACTGGGTTGAAAGATAGAGCGAGTCAAAGTTAAGTAACTCCATGATCAAACTGTGTAGAGGTAAAGTTAGTTGGAGGTGCTTTAGAGCACATGGTTAGTTTGGCACATAGTAAAATGTAGCAGAGTCCTTAGCAACATCGTAAAAAAAAGGGATTGGGCAAACGTGGCAATCCAAGTGCAATAGTGGGAGCATATTTTATTAGACGATGGCAAAGCCCGCCCGATCGATGTAGCCCAAGGGTAACACCTCGAAGAAAGCAAAGGAATCATCAAGTTAAAGCATCGGGATGCAATAGGCATGCAAACGTGGGAGAAACAACGCAATGAAGGCTTTTCATTGGCCCAAGAAGAGCCCACTTAACACATCATCTTGTAGCTATAACCCCTAGCAGAGACAACCCGACAGTATAATCCCGACGAATTTCATGCAACACTCAAACAAACAAGTGGGGTGAGGTAAGACGGGCATACATGGTCACTGATAGTGACTTAGTGTAGTTGATAGGTGGAAACTTGAACAAGAGGTCCCCACCTTGATAACGAAGCCCGAAAGAGCCTAAATCGACACAAAATCTTTCCCAGAAGGATTTTAAAGCAGAGTGTAGAGGAGAGACGACCGAGAGGAATATTGGAGCAAAACAAAAGAAAAAGTCTGTAGTCCCTTAAAAAAATTATAAAGGAAATTTGATTAAAAACAAGGCCTCAAACCCTTCTCTCTCCTCTCTTATAGCATGATAGGTGGCAGTGTATTATTGGCCCAGATGACGAAGGATGATGATATCAGCATCAACCAATGGGAACATGACACATGGCAAGAAAATTCAATGTTTTTGGCTACCCAAATGACCCAATTCTAATTGACACGTGGACCAATCATAGGTTGACACATGGCACAGGTGACGTCAGTGTGACATCATCCCACTGGTCAAAACCTAGAAGGTTAAAGAGTAGTGCAAAGGGAAGTGTCGGGAAAGAGGCATCGAGATGACGTGGGCATGTCAAAGAAAACTTAGCCTGGAGAGCTTTTCTATTGGCTCTTTCTACATCGGGTTGACCCCACAAGGCAACTCAGCCCACAGGAACTAGCCTGGAGAATTTAATGAATGTAAAGACAACAACATCAGGACACAGCAACAACAACTGACAGGGGCAAAGCAACAACCAATAGAGAGGGTGTTTGGAGGACCTAATGAAACAACTAAGCCTATAAGGAAGACCCCAAAAGAGTATAAAGAGGCATAATATAAAGTATCAAGATAAAGGGATACAAGCTAAGTTTTGACATAAGGATACATGCAACAAATAAGACCAAGGGTGCAAGAAGTTTATTGACACCTAATCATGGGGATTGGGTGAACACTTGTAAATAATGTAAATAGTAAATAATGGAAAAGGAAGAGTCATCGGGAGGTGAAACCCAAGAGTCACTCCCTCATGTATATAACCATAAGTAATCTTAATGAAAAATCACAATTCATTTGAGGAGTTACCTCCTAGCCTGACATGGTATCAGAGCCAGCCCCATTTTTGGCTTCCTTTCTGGCTTGTAACTCCCTCCTGCCTATGTTCTGCCTATTTTGTAGAACTGACACCTCTGCCATATTCTCTATCTTGCATTAGTATTGAATGCATATTCCACTCTGGTTTCCTCTGTAATCTTATTGATTAATACTGTATCTGCTCCTCACTCTTCACATCTCCCACTACGCAGGCCCAACCAAGTGGTGTCTCCGGAATTCAAGAAAGAACAACTACTAAGGAGTAACTTGTGTTCAATTACGCCTTTCATTTTAGAATCACTCTCTTAGGCCAACTTACATTGTCCCTTTGCACAACGGTATTACACTATCAGCGACAACGTGAATGTTTCCTCCCTCGGCCCTTCCACATTTTGGTTGTCCCTCACACCTGCACAGCCCAGTCGATTCCCTATACACTCTTCTCCGTTGTTCAACTCACACTGTATCGCTGCACCTCCCACTCGACCTCCCCTCCGCTCTGCTCCTATACACAGACCTACGCCCTATACACCACTCTGGTATACGCAGACCTCTAATGGTATTACCACAGTCGGGTGCATAGTCGGCCGAGACAATGCATGGCGGAAGGTAAGGATCAGGCTGGGCACACCATCACTCTCAATAGCACCGGCCATCATTACTACATTTGTGCAATTTCTTGCCACTGTGTCACCGACCAAAAGGTGAGCAGCTACTCCCGATAGTTTGCCATCACCGGCTCATGTTTCTACTTCGGGTACTCCCGCTTCATCTTTCATTCAGTGATTAATGCTAGTTTTAATGTAAATATTTGTGGTCCCCTCCCACCGCTTTTTAATATTGTTTTTTTAGTACTTCGACCGTCCAAGGGCCTCCATATCACGCTATCTACATTTCATTTATTTTTATATTACTGTGTGGCCTGAAACCGCCCCCCCTCATATAAGCCCTTCCTCATATAATACCCTCCCCTCATACAACCTCCCCCTTATAACACCTACACCAAGTATTACCTATGTCTTATATATCAGAGTGTATTTTTTTTTCTTTTTTTTACAGCAGAACTCATTTGTTTTTACCACTAGGAGTGCAAAATTTATACATTGGCAACAAAAGTATTTTTACAGTACATAGATTTTAAAATGCATTCATTGATATCTGTTGTGGGAGTGGTTCTCACCAGCAAAGAGAACTATCCAGAATGGTCGCGGAGGATCAAACACACTCTCATTTTTAATGAGTTGTGGAAAGGAGTTTGTGTTGGAGAAGGAGATAATGAATCAACAAAGGCTACCTCAGACAAGGAATTTGCCATTTGGGAAAACAAGAACAACAAGGCCTATGCCTTGATTGCAACATCTGTAAATGAAGAGGTGAGTCGCCATATTTCACCATTTTCGAATGTTTTTGAAGCCTTACAACAATTGAAGGAACTCTATGAGACACACTCTACGCTTGAGGTTGTCCAACTAATGATTAAATTGTTCAGCCTTGAATTACAAAATGATGATCCTCTTGCTCTTGCATTAGAAGTAAAATCTAGTATGCATGATATCAAAGTCACTAATGTTGAACTAGACATTCCTCTGATAGCTTTTGTCAAGGCACTTTATCCCACTTATTCAAATTATCTTGAGTCATTGCAAGCAAATGGAAACCTGAAAGAAATTACATTTGACTCCCTTGTGAATAAATTTGTTGAGAGAGAGAAAGATTTTGGGAAGTAGATAACTCCTCCGTCTTTTGAAGAAGTTATGTGTCTTGCACATAGAGAGAAGAATCATTCTCAAGATTCTTCCAGAGGAAGAGGTGGTCGAAGAGGAAGAGGAAGAAGAAATTTCAGATCCAGGGGGGGCAGACACTCTTAAGAGAAAAATCTAATTTGCATTGCATGCGTTGCAATAAAGATGGACCACATGATGCATCCACATGCTAATCTGAAATCACTCTTAGATGACCTTAGGAAATTAATGAAGGTATTACAGACTCATGTGCTGGGGTGTACCTATGTTATTTTAAGCAACGGATCGATAAGATTGCGAAATACACAGACACTTGAAACAATAAGAGAAACACAGTAAGAAAATACAAAACACAACAAATTTAATAAGGAGTTCACCCAATCCTCCTGGGCTACGTCTCCTGGTCCAGCCTTCAGTGGTGGCCTTTTCTATTGTGTCTTAAAGCAGAGTTTTTACAATAAGGAGCTCAATTTGAGTCTCACTTAAGAGATGATGATTAGAAGGGTGGTACTTGGATCCCCCAAGCCTCTAGAGTACACAAACTCCCCCTTACTGAGTCTCGACCTCAACTGGTCTCAGTGGTATGAGTCCAATTTGGTATTCAATACCTGACAGGTATACACAGAGGATTCGCTTGAACCTCTCAAGCCTTCTCTGGAGTTCACAGACTCTTGGGCTCTCTCTGTTCTGTGTGCTCAATGCTGCCTTTGCTCTGCAGGTCAGCTTGGCTTCTCTGTTCTCTGCAATTCACTTCTTTCTCTACTTCTGTTCCCCCTACTCTTTGTTTGTTCGTGGCTTAAAGCCAATCGGCTCCCTGACTGTTTGTTTCCCTTCCCGGCTCTCTGGATCGCCTGCCTCTGTCCGCTAGAATTCCCCTGCTCTGCATCATCATCACTATGTAACGTTTCGCAGAGAGGTGGCCACTTGTCTCCTCATGAACTGAGTGTCAGTTCTCTTTGAACGGTCGTTATTTCCGTTACTCCAAGGTTTCCCGTGAAATTGATTCTTATGCCAGCTCAGCGGCCATGCCAGACCTCAAATCTCATGTACCTCGATCTATTTCCTCGTCAATTCTGGCATCCATCGGGTTGATTCTCCATCGTTTATCTGGAGCCTACAGATCCTATGGTCTCCGTCTATGTCGCACGGGTAAGTTGCTCGACCGTTACTCATATGATGTAAGCGGTTTTCTCTCACATCCGTTGGACACGTGTTGCCCGATGTGTGGCATCGTGCCGAACTCGGCCAAACCCGCTTACCGCTTGAAGTGCACGCAATATCCTGCTGGTTTTGGGCGCGGGACTCGCCTTCTAATAGTTTTCCGCACGGTTTCCTGTTTTCCTCGTGACTGAACGCTCAGGGCTTTCCTTCATTGGGAGGGACGCCCTGTGATACACGATTTAGCGCTAATCATGTATCAGAAACTGCCTCTATTTTTGGATTTGGGCTTCCGATTGCCAATTTGCGTCCATGCGCGGTCTCCATGGGCCAACGGTCAGCGTGCTTTGACCGAGGGTCCTCGTTGTTCCGTGCTGCCCACAAATTTCCATTGTCTAGAGGTCATCTCTGATAAGCTCATTATTCATAAGATTTTGAAGCCTGACATAATTTGAAATAGTCATGGAAATGTTTAAGGATCCAATTTGGATCACATGCAAGTTGCCTTAGGACAGAATTGAGCAGGAAAGAAATCAACCCAAAGGTAAAACCAATGACAAATAGAAAGGTAAAGCACTTGAATCCGCTCACTATGTTGTGGCACATTGTAATATTGGAGTAAATGAAGACTTGTTTAATGCTTCACTTGCTTCTTGGAAAAATGATTGGTTTCTTGATTCAGGAGCAACTTGCCACATGACTTTTAGAAAAGATTTTTTTGAAAAATTCACTGACAGTTTTGATGGAGCAATATACTTTGTAGACAAATCAAAACTCAAGCCATCAAGGCTTGGCACAATTAGGCTCAAATTGACTGGTCTTCCAGACTTTCTTCTGTGTGATGTTTTATATCTCTCAAAGCTGAGGAGAAACTTGTTGTCCTTGATCGACATCTGCCAACAAGGACACTCCATTCATATGTTTGGTGGCAAGGTTGAGGTGAGAAAATCATCAGATCACTCACTTGTCATGACGGGGATAGAAGAAGAAAGGCTTCTCAAGTTGCAAGTTACCTTTGCTCGTGCACCAAATTTCTCATACAATTCTCATTATGACAAAGGTACATTTCCATCAAGTCTATTATGGCATGCTAGATTTGGACGCTTGAACTATGACAACCTTCACTTGTTGAAGAAAAATGGTGTTACTAGTTTGCCTACAATTCCTAGGAAACTTAAGCAATGTGATGCTTGCATTCTAGGAAAGCATAGTAAACAATGTTTTCATGATTCACATTCCAGAGCACATAGAAAGTTTGAATTCATTCATTCAGATTTATGCGGTCAAATGCATGTTCCTTCTGCAAATGGAAATAAATATATGATGACATTTATTGATGACTACACCAGAATGTGATGGGTTTATTTATTGAAGAACAAATCTGATGCTTTTCAAACATTCAAGAACTTTCATACATGATTGAAAATGATGCACAATCTCATATTGGCTCTATTCACACTGATAATGAAAAATAATACACTTCAAATGAATTTGAAAACTATCTTTGTCAGCATGGGATCAAACATCAGACAATTGTTCCTTATAATCCCCAACAGAACGAAGTAGCTGAAAGAATGAATAGGAAAATTTTAAATATGGTACGTTCCATGATGTTTTTCAAGAATGTAAAATTGATGTTTTGGGTTGATGCAGTTCTATTTGTTGTATATTGAAAGAATAGATGTCCATCTAATGCTATCAGAAACAATGCTCCTTATGAAATGTGGTATGGTTACATTCCTTCGGTAAAGCATCTCAGGGTCTTCGGTTCCACTTGTTATGCCTTGATACCCAAAGTACATAGAAACAAACTTGGTGCAAGGAGTCGTAAGTGTATCTTCTTGGGGTATTCAAATACCTCCAAAGCATATCATCTCTATGATGAAGTTAATAAAAAGTTTGTTGTATCTAGAGATGTAATCTTTCTTGAGTGACAACTTGATCGCTTGGATAGATTCAGAAATGCAAAATCATTTCAAGAATTTGATAATCAGATTCCACATCTTGAAGGGGGGATTCCTATACTGGATCAATTTGTGGAATCTTATTCTGAAGCACTCTCTCCCACGCATGAAACTCCAACCACTGATGATACTTTGAGTGATGTGATTGACAAAATTGGGAGACTCAATCTTGATTTAGTCCCAACTCAATCAACTGAGCAATCTGGATCATCTCAGAAAGGTCCCCCAAAGTGGTTGACAAAGACACTTGAAAGTGTTCATCTTGATGAGGTTGGAAAGACAGGAATAAGAAATTAAACCAGGCAAAATGGAGGTGATGTAGATGATTCTGATTCACCTATTGATATGGATGTTTCTTATGATTGTGAGTTGAATTTGTCTATAGTTTTTGAACCAAATTCCTTCAAAGAAGCCACTTCTCATGATGAATGGAAAGAAGCGATGCAAAAGGAGTATGATGCCTTGATAAAGAATGGCACTTGGAAGTTGGTTGATCCTCCATTAGGAACCAAACCAATTGGCTGCAAGTGGGTCTACAAGAACAAGTATAAAGTTGATGGCTCACTTGATAAGCACAAACTCAGGCTTGTGGCCAAAGGTTTTGCACAAAAGGAAGGCGTCGACTATGAGGAGACTTTTTCCCCCACAAAAAAATGGGCTACCATCCGGATACTCTTTGCCCTAATAGCTCAGAACGGTTGGAAATTCCATCAAATGGATGTAAAAATTGCTTTCTTAAATGGAGATATAAAAGAGAATGTTTTTATGTCCCAGCCTGAAGGATTTGTTGTTAAAGTACATGAACATAAATTATGCAAACTTGTGAAATCCTTGTATGGCCTCAAGCGAGCACCGCGAGCCTGGTATGAAAAGTTAACCGGGCATCTTTTGAAACACAACTTCAAACATTATGATCTTGATGATGCAACTTTGTTTGTCAAGAAAGTTGGCAAAACAATTGTATCTCTTGTGGTGTATGTAGATGATATTTTGATGTCAAGGAACAATGAGAGCTACATTGCATCCATAAAGAAGGAATTTAGGAAAGGTTTTGAAATGACTGACTTGGGCTATGTTCACTACTATCTTGGTATTGAAGTAACTCAACATCCGGAGTCTATATTCCTTTCTCAAAGAAGTAAATTGGAGATCTGTTGAATAGGTTTGGCATAACTGAGTGCAATCCTCTATCTACTCCAATGGAACAAAACTTAAAGCTCACATCCATTAAAGGAAAAGAATTTGAGGATGCAACAAAGTATAGACAACTTGTAGGAAGTCTCAACTACCTGACTACTACCAGACCAAACATTTCGTTTGTTATTGGAACCCTCTCCAGGTTTAGGCAAAAGCCTTGTGAGGGACATTGGTCTGTTACAAAAAGAGTTCTAAAGTACTTGAAGGGAACTCAAGACTTTGGACTCAAGTATACACAGTTGGGTGACTTCAGCTTGATTGGATACCCTGATTCAGATTTCGATGGAGACAAAGAAACTGGGGTATCTACTTCTGGTTATGCTATGAGTCTTGGATCAGGAGTTGTCTCCTGGAGATCGCGCAAACAATCAATTCCAGTAGATTCCACAACAGAGGCAGAATATGTGGCAACAGTTGAGGCAACAAAAGAAATTGTGTGGCTCAGGAAAATTATGGAAGATTTGCAAGTAACACAAGTACATTAAACTCCATTCATGATTGACAACACCTCTGCAATAAAGTTGGCCACGAACCCAAAGTTCCATGATCAAACGAAGCACATCAATACAAAATACCATCTGATTCGACATGATGTTGAGGCCAAGACAATCCATCTACGCCATTGTTCCACTAATGAGAAAATTGCAGACATCTTCACCAAAGAGCTTGGAAGAGAAAAGCTTGAAAGATTCAGAATGATGCTTGGACTCACCAACATCCCTTCAGATTAAGGGGGGGAATGTTGACACTTAATCATAGGGATTGGGTGAACACTTGTAAATAATGTAAATAGTAAATAATGGAAAAGGAAGATTTCTTCGGGAGGTGAAACCCAAGAGTCACTCCCTCATGTATATAACCATGAGTAATCTTAATGAAGAAGCACAATTGATTTGAAGAGTTATCCGTTGGCCTGAAAAAGTTTATAAAGGAAAAGAAGCCTTCACAGGTTTGAAAAGATTTAACACCTAAAGTTCTAGGCAGCGGTCACGACACTTGGTCCTATGGTGAACTGTAGACTAAGATGCTTAGCAAAAGGATCTAAAGGCAGTTTCGGTGGAATTGGAAGCATTTTCAATATAATTTAAAAAATGGAGTCTGCATAGTTATTTGGAAGCATTTTTAAGCCATGGGACAAACAAATAAAAAAGGTTGTGGAGGTCAGTTTGGCAATGTTTAAAATGCTCGACCTAATCCAAATAGATTTGGCAGCATGATTTGAGAGTATGGATGGAACAAGTCAACAACCTTTGATATGTGATAGTTCACTAGTGGAGTTTGGAAATTAAGCCAAACATAATAGCACAATGCTAAAATGCATAAACGAATTGGTAGCAATTAAGAGGCAGAGTTAACAATTTTGACAAATTTGGAGCCTCGCTAAAAATAGAAAAGCATTGCTAAAACCTGTAACTCACCAAAATTGAGGAAAACAACAGTTTAACTTAGAATTTCTTGAAGTAACATGTGAGTAGTAAAAGAAGACTTGAAGAGTATAATTAGAAGACTAAATTGAACAGGACAAAGGCAAAAATAAGAAATCCATGCAAATATCAAACAATAAGTTAACTAAAGCTCCAATCCAAAAATATCAGTCAAGAATTCTTTAAAAGTATAATTCAAGCAACTGAGTTAGTGTGTAGATGAGAGTTTGAAAGTTGTTGGTGTTGCGTGATGCATAATGGTGGTATGCATCAAGGATGAATCAATGATCATATTTGATATCTGATAGCTGAATGATGAATTGGGGATTTAGGCTGATGGTGCATATATTTTGTTGATTTTTTCAATAATGAGAAATTATTGAAGGTGATGGTGATTTTATCAGTAACCACAGATTGTTGAAGGTGTTTGCAAGGTGGTTTTGTTGAGCAGTTACAATGAGAAAATTCTTTGTTGATGAGGCAAGTGCCCTATTGATCTAAGTTTGAAAATGGATGAAAGATGGATCAACAGGGCTAGCAAGTGGCAGATTGCAGATCATGGGTAGCATCTCCTTCCAGCGGATGTCGGTAAATGCTTAGGGGCAAGATTCCCTTTTAGTAGTAGTTGATAAATGAGAAGGGGAAAGAGTTCCTTTCAATAGAGGCCGATAAATGAGTAGGGTCAAGAGTCCCTTTTAGCAATGGTTGATAAATGAGGAGGGGCAGCAATCCCTTCTAGTGAAGAATTATAAACAAGCAGGGATAGAAGTTCCTTTCAGTAACATTTGATAAACCTTATATTTAGTATCTTCTGGGGTAGTGATGTAATCAAGTTGAAGCTTGTAATAAAAGGAATATTGGTGTCTTGTGTATATGTTTCTCATGTGCTTAATGTTTATGAGGTTATGATTTACATGATTGAGTTGTGTTGTTGATCCATGAATAGTTTCTAAAATGATTGAAAAGTATAATTTGTGAAGAATTTTATAATTTGGCCACACTACTGATTCACGCCCCCTCTCATTAGTGTCATGGTTTCCATTGTTTCTAACATAAGGAAGATCTAGTGGAGGGAGGCAAGAGGAACAACTCCAATCTTCGCCGCAAGTACTGAAATTATTCTCTAGGAAGTGGCTTGGTGAAAATATCAACAACTTGTTCTTTTGTAGGTACATTTTCTAGCTTTACAATTTGATCAGTAATTTCTCTCTCAAGAAATGATACTTGACCGGTATATGTTTTGTCTTGGAGTGGTAAATAGGGTTGTTTGACATGCTTATGGAACTTGTGTTGTCACAAATGATGGGTATAGCTTGCTCATAAAACACTTGCACATCCTACAAGGTTTGCTTCATCCACAATAGTTGAGTGTAACAAGAATTTTTTGCAATATACTCTACTTCAATTGTACATGAGAAAATATGGGCTTGATTCTTGCTCAACCATGAAACACGACTTTCTCTAAGAAATAATGCACCTCCATTAGTGCTCTTTTGATCATCTATATCACCTACCCAATCAACATCAACATAAATAGTTAAAGAAAAATATTTACCTTTGGGGTACCACAATCCATAATCTGTTGTTGCTCTAACATATTTGAGAATACTCTTAGCTATTAGTAGAAGGATCTGTCTCAGAGCTACTTGGAATCTTCCAACCATTCCAACGGTATACATAATGTCTAGTCTTAAAGCAGTCAAATATAATATGATGCCAATTATGGATATGTATCAAGGTTGGTCCACATCAAGTGATTCATCGGTCTTTCTAAGCTTGCAACCTATAACCATTGGTGTGCTCACTAAAGAGCATTCTTCCATGCCAAATTTCTTCAACACTTCTTCGAGATATTTGCTTTGAGAGATAAAAATTCCTTTGGGGATTGTTGTAGCAACTACAACACCCTCCAAAATCTTGGCTTACATCTATTTTTCAGAGCCTTCCTTGGTTTTTCCTTTGATGGTTGCAAACACTCAAGCTCACCTGTGAGCTCTTATAAAGTATTTTCCACCTTTTGCTTATTTGACCAACGATCATCTTTTGGCATGTTGATTGCTTTGTCATGCTTACGATCATGTTCTGGCGATTTTGAAGGTTTGTCTTTGTGTGCATGGTTTATCTTCACTATGTGAACATCGGTCGTACTCACACACAAAGTCGTAAGCACAGTCGCGCACTATCGTCACAATCGTTCGAAGGTCTATCTCAAGTGTCATACGTGTCGCTCTTAGATTTAAGGGAGTCTCACTGAGCACATGTTTTGTCTTGTTGGTCTATCTTGTCTCGTCATCGAAATATGCTAAGTGTATGATCACAATGTCAGTTTGTACAAACTCACTTGTTTTCGACACTTAACCATTTTCCTGAAAATATGCTTGACTGGACAACCTCCCTCAGCCGGACTCCGACTGAGTTGCACTGTGTAGTCTTCGCCCTTAATGACCCTGCTCTACTGCCTGAAACTGCACAGTGCTTGAGGTTGTCCTCCGGGCCAACTGCACTGCGCAATCCTGGAAGTGAGTAGGTTGTCTGCCTCCCAAAAATATGCAAAATATTCCTCCAAGCTTGATCCAAATTGTGCTTCTCACAAGATCAATTATCAAGCCTCCCTATGGACTGTGAGAAACTTGCACTACACTGAGACCTAGTGTTGGATTGCTCTCCAAAACTACGTAGACATGCCTAGTTGATTCCCTTGCTGCCTACCCCTCACTGCCTTCAGAAACTGCAAAGAAATGATCAGCAAGGCCTCTGCTGCCTTGCTCTATTATGTCTCTAGAATTTTCTATTCATGTCTGGAAGGTCCTCTGTTGGCTTTCTTTGCATTGCCTCAAGAAACTGCACAGAATTCCAGTTGGTCTCCTTGTGGCATTTCTTGTCTCCCTCTTGAAAGCTACGCAGCAGTTCCCCTGCACTTTGTGTTGAAAATGGCAACAAGATATGCTAAAAATAGAAATGCTATAAATAGCATTGCTATAAATAGAATTTCAGGTATCAGTGTTGAAGATAGCAACAAAGAATGATAAAATAGAAATTCTAAAAATAACATTGCCATAAATATCATTTCGGGATACATTCCAATTTTAGTTAGTCCCTGAACTAAAATCGAGAATTAAAATTCGAATTTGATCTTAGCAGCTGTTTGTAAAATAATTAATTAATTCATCTTGAGTTAATTAGATGTAGAAAATCAAACATGAAGTCTATGTGAAGACATGCAACAGTTTCCCCTTTGATTGAGGAAGTTATCTCTTGATTAAGGAGATTAGGATGAGTTGTACTCTAAGTTGTAATTAGTTAGCTCAGTTAACTGAGTTAAGTCCAGTTAGATTAGTTCCAACAATTTGTGGAACTGATTGTGAGTTCAGTTAGTTAATGCATGCATGCATGTAACTACTGTACTTCAAATAAGTAAATATTCTCTCATAAATAACTCATGCATGTCAATTCAGTTAGAGACCCAGTTGAGATCAGAGAAAGGGACAGTGTACTATTAGTTGGAGGAATTTTCCTATATAGGAAACTCATCCATGCAGAAGGAATTATCTCCTCCAGGATTGTGTAGTTATTTCAGAGGTCAGTGTTGTGTGTGAGGTGAGAATCACACAGGTTACAGCTGGAGGACCCAGGAGAAACTGCACAAGGAAATAGGAATCTTGGAGGACTAAAGGAAGGCATATGTGTTGTCTATTCTGTCTATAAGCAGCAATGAGGGATTGTACTGAGAGCTGGATAGCTTGTGAGCTAAAGCTTTGTGTAATCTTGAGATATTTCCACTTGTATGATAATACAGATAGTGGGTTTTTAGCTGAGGCTTTCCCCAGAGTATTCTTCTATGTTCATGTGTGATTGCTTTCTCATTCTCTGTTATATGTGTTCTATTTGATCTTGCTCAAATCAATTAAGCTTCCGCAAGTTTGTTTGTAGAAGTAGATCAAGTATTTTGCTTTAGTATATTGCATTATCTGGTGATCTATAGTGGGAAATTCTACACTCTGCCTTGTCTTCCTCCCAGGAACTGCGTAGAACTGACCAACAGTCCCTCTGCAGGCCTATTATGTCTTCCCTTCAAAATTGCATAGAAATTTCGAGCAACCTTGCTCTATCTTCCCCCTGGAAATTGCGCAGAACTACCCAACAGTCCATCTGCAACCTTGCTTTGTCCTTCCTCTGGAAACTGCATAAAAATTGTCTCTTTCATGGTCTCATCTCGCAACTGACACTGGTGACTGTCACTACCCGATTCTGCCTCCCAGTTATCATTGCACAGTTTTTCCCGATAGTGCAGGCCGAGCTCCAGAATTCCTCATCACGATCTGAGTTGTGCTTTGCGCAGTTTGAGTGTCCTTTCCTCCCTCCCGGTTGGTGGGCTCCAGTATTGCATCAATAATGCTGCAACTCCTGGGACTCCCTTCTTTACTTATATCAACCCAGTAGTTCGTAACAAACTTGGAAGCGACGGTGCTGTATGCACAAGTACTAGCTCTTGCCGCAACTGTCACTTGGTCAGCTAGCACAAGTCCTGCTAGGGGCTTAAGCCAACTTCTATGAGCTCTTAGAAGAAGCTTTTTAATTCATGGATGAAAGTTAACTCAAAGGAAGCTAATCTACTTGCGGAAAGAACTGAAAGCCAAAAAGTAACGCAAACCCTAGCAAACCCTAATTCTACCAGCGAGTTCTACTGATGCAAAGGAGAGAATGCAAACTTTTGGAAGGAATGCCATTACTTATATGAAGGTAAAATACATGTTTCTAGACTACCTCTACCTGAAGAAAACATCTTTTTGTATTTTTGAATAAGTTATTAGAATTATCATGCATGTGCCTTTGACTGGCTTTTTACTGTGCAGGGGTGGATCAAGGAGGAGAAATGCTTGGAAGAGGTCGGGAAGGTTCAGAGAGGGTCTAAGGAGTCCCTAACACCCTTCCAGCGAGTTTCACAAAGTCTGGCTTTCAAGAAACCTCATTTGTGAGCCTCTATAGGGAGTCTGCAGGGGTTCTACAGGAAGTTCAGGATTTTCTACAGGATGTTCAGAAATTTCTACAGGATGTTTAAGAATTGGATTTTGGTGGATGGGTGAGTGAGGGGAGATGCATGAATGGATATGGAGGTAGGATAGGGGTCTGGTAGTGGCCCAGGGACTGGTGGATGGAAGTGGCGAGAAGGTGTAGATGGCTAAATTGGCTCAAAGGAGGCTGAAACAATGTTTGCACAAAAAGGTAGGGTTACGTGGGCAAGAGGACAGATGCGAGACGAAGAGCCTAGCTAGGAGATGGAACAACTGGCTCTTATGAGGCTTAGGCGGATGAGAGAGTGGTCGAGATGCCCTGCACAATGTACATTTAACCGAATCAACAATGTCTTACAAATAATCAAAGTCCTAGCTAATCTACTCTAACTGTCAATAAAACGAATGAACATCAGTGTTATTGGGAAAGAAAACCATGTACATCAATCATGCAGAGAACATTTCAGAGATATAAACCCATAATTAACTTCTGCAAATGAAAACAATACACTAAGGATTGCATGGTCAAGCAAACTAGTGTTTTTGTTGGGGCAGCACTGTTTCTTTAGTTCCAGCCCCTGATCCAATAAGGATGAGGCGAAACAGAGAGTGTTGTTGACCCCTTTTTTGGAGCTTCTTCCTGTTATTATCCTACCAATCCATTTTAAACATCTGAAGCAATTATATTCATAAACAATGACCTATTTAACCAACACACCTAAATCTTCCCAACAGAAATACGTTTCAAATGCATAAAAGGAGAACAACGATGCATAAAGGAAAGGTAACAGTACAAAGGAGGCCCTAGGCTCTCAGGTTGGGCCCAACCCTGAGAGCTATGGCTCCTATAGGAAACTCAGAGTTGATATAAAATATGACTGCTTCCCATTATCAAAAAATAGTCATAAGCAAGAGTTATGCCACAATGGCTACAAGAGAACAAAAGTAAAGCTAGCAGCACTATAGTGCAAAATATGCAGTGGTTTCAAAAGTCCCTCACGAAGGCTGAGGCCTTAACATTTATACACCATGAGGGCCCTAGCTGGCCTCCTAAATCTATGGGACTTGGCTGCCCAAACTGTGAGTAGACAACTTCTTCCAAAATCTGCTTGGCTGCCTTCTAGATCTGGTTTTGGTGGCCTTTGGAGCTCGGAGTTGGGGGTGAAGATCCTGAGGAAGGCTATTTAATGCCATAGACAACCCCCCTACGAATCCTCACCCCAAGCTTGGCTGTCTTCTAGCCCATGATTGCTCGGTTTTGCTCCAACATGTGCCAAAAAACCTGAAATGAGCACGTGTTAGCCACCTAGGAAGAGTGACTACCCTTATTCGTACAAATGACATAAACATACTGAAAAATAATGCATAAGCTATGAAAAATGAAGGATTGAACAAGGATAATTAGGCCAAATGAGCCCAACAAGTTACCAAATTTGGGGCTCATCATCACCCCCCTGCTAAACGGTTGCTCATCCTCTCAGCAACTAGTCCAGCTCCTCGTCTTTCATTGCTTTAATCGCCACCCTCACATCCCAGGCTTTTGAAGTAGTATCCTCCTCACTGTCATGGAATTCGGCCTTCCTTTCCACCTCTTCCCACTGCTTATGCTCTTCTTCTTCTGTGCTTCCTTCTAACAATCCCAAAAGCAAAGGTGGACTTAGCTTGAGGCCGATCCAGCTGGCCTGGAGGTTTTGCATAGACTTCTTGTAGGGAGGCACTCGTGCCAAGGCCTCCCTCATTCTAGTTGGAGTGTGATATTCCCTGATTTTGAGGCTGTGGGACATTGTGTTCCACCTACGGGTGCAAGCATGAACACAATTGTCCCCAAATAATTGCTCCATATCCTCGAAGTGTGCTATGGCCTGGGCCTGCCGATCCATGTACTCTAATAAAGCCTGAGAGTTGGTTGCTAGGTGCTGGTGGGCTGATGTCAATGCTGTGGGGTCCCCTGGCTCTGCTCTAATCAACAGTGGTTCATGTAGTTCTCGGTTCATGACATTTTTGACCTCTGCTGCTCTCTTTTCTTCGTGGTTTAGCCATGAGGTCATTGCCACCAGCTGCATATCCCCTACTGCTGTGTTGGGGTCCCATGAGGTTACATTTGGAAGGACCAAATTATGCAGTTAGAACTCTGATAGCTTGGCCTTGTCTTCTAATGAACTGCTGTTACATAAATCCATGAACTGTTAGGGGTTTTAGATTTGGGAGATACCCCTCTGTGCCAATGTGTTAATTTGGAATTGCAGCCACTGATCTCTTAGGTATAGGCCATAGGATTTGGTCGGCTGCCTACATTGCAGAGCGTCCATTGCCCAACTAGCCATGCAGGCCAGTTGTGCCTCCTTTTCTTGCATCTGCTGTTTTAGGGATTGTATCTGTATGCCTGCCTGCAATTCCCTTTCCTGTAGTTGCCGGTTTAGTTCCTCAAGATCAGCTTGCACTCCTTCTTTTTCTAGGGGTTCTGCTGTGGTGTCCTTGGCTGTTGTGTCCTCTTCTTTCCTCTGCCCATGTAGCTGTAGCTGTCGTTTGAGCTACTCATTTTCTTCCTGTAGAAATACTCGCTGGCATTTTCCCACATGTTTTGCCATAGCCAATTCTCTTCTTGCCTCGTTGAGTTGTTCGTCCAAGGGACCTATATCTGCCACTCCTTTAGACTTGGCTATTCTCATCCATGTGTGGGTCCTCACTCTTTCTTCCTCTAGTGCAAAGAAAAGCGACACTGTGAATTTCTGTGGAATGATTTTTCCGGCCTCCAAGAAGTTATAATAAGAGCCCAAGCTGGGCTGGGGGCTAGGTTCCATAATTTGCTCTACCTCTTCTTCCTTTTGTGGTGATTTGGCTGCCTCCCCTTCCATTCTTTCGGTCTCCTTGAGCCTGGCCAAAGTTTCCTGTAGAACAACTTCAACATCCTGTAGAGAGGTTTTTGAAGCCAATCTTTCCATTCTCTCCCTCCAGGTAGATGTCTTCGGGCTCCCCCGCTCATAAGTGACTGATGCTTTGGAGGGGGACTTCTCCTTTGGCGAGGTAGGGGTGTCTTCAATGGTAATTGGGTCTTTGGATGGAGGTTGGGGTCTGCCAGTTTTAATTCTTACACTTCTTCTCGCTTTGAAATACAGAGGAGTCTCCCTCTTTCGTTTTTCCTTTGGCTTGGGAGAGGTACCTAGGGTGGCCAGCATGGCTGCTGCCTCCCTAGCTAGAATTTCGGCTGATTTCTCCTTCTGCTTTCCTTTTTCCGGACTTCCTGTAGAAAGTCCTGTAGTGGCTGGTTTCTGGCTTCTTGTAGAAGTCGTTTTTAAACTTCCTGTAGAAATAGCCTTTTGGTTTTTTGTAGAAGCAGATGGCACTGTTTTGGCCTGCTTGGCGGAGGGTGCTTTTTCTTTTAGCTTGGCTGAGGCTGCCTTAGGGGTGCCCTCACTGGCTTGGACTTTCTCAGTCCTTTCTACCCTACTCTGTAGTCTTTTCTCCCTGGGTGTTGGTGTAATTCTACCACCCCCTGTTTTGGCAACTTGGCTTTTTTCTTATGTTCCCTTCTGTTCTTTCTTTGGTGTTTTTCCTGGGGTTTCTTGTCCTTTAACTTTCTTCTCTGCTTGAGTGTGCTCCTTCTCCTCGCTGCTGGAGGAAGTGAGCTCCTCGGCCAAAATTCGGATGTCATCACCCTTAGACAGATTCCGAAAAGTTTCCCAGGAGAGAGGGACGGTGTAAGCGTAGAGTGCATCTTCCACGAGGAGCTTGATAAGCCCATGATGGGCTAGCTGGTCTGGTGTTCCCTCTCTCAGTTTGGTGGCACACTCAATCATGGACTGCAGGAGGAAGTAAGGAATCCTCAACTTTTGCTCTGAGGGTAGGTCCATTTGGTGCCTGAGTTCTATGAGCAACCGGAAATGATAGCCATACACGATGCTAAATCGCCCTTCACACGTAATATACTTCATAATTTGGAGGCTGACTTCACTCCAAAACGGCTGTAGGCTAGTTCTTTGAACTCCATTCTTGTCCTCTGAAAATTGTTCCTCTGGCAAGAAGAACTCTTTTTTAGCTTTCTGACCCAATTTCCTCTCTTCCTTATCCAAGGGTACCCCCATCGGTAGATCAGTTACTCTGCTAATGAACTGTGGGGTGAGTCTGAGGGTCAATACTCTGAAGTTGACAACGGCTAATGTCTTTGACTTCGGCTTCAAGGACCTTAGGAATTCTTCTGTAATTTCGTCATTGTGACCTTAAAGCTTGTCACAGAATGACATCCAGTGTGCACGGGAAAGCAATTCCACCACCTCAGGGGTTTCCCATAATTTCTTGGAGTTCGAAGGCTCTTTTCGAATGAACCCTCCCGGCATGGTAAAAACTTGTTTTTGTTGTTCTGAACTTGCCTGCTCGTGTACAGAAGGAGAGCTTCGGGGATTTTCTACACAGAGTGCAGAGCTATGTCTCTGTTATGCACACAGTCATATAAAATTCATAATTTCCCACCGGTGAGCCTTGACAGTGGCTCAATTTTAATTCAACGCCCTGGAAAAAATCTCGCATGTAGACTACGACGACAATTTCATGCAGCGATAAGAAAACAGGTTTTGAATTCATAAACAAACTTGATTCACACTTTCCCTACCCTCTCAACACGTCGAATTCACCACCTTTTGAATTATTTGCATGGGAAAGTTATGTGCAGGCCTACCTCACTAAGAATTGCCACCCTTGACGTGAACAGTCCAAGCTTCCCCCACAATGTCGGGCTTCCTGTAGCGCAGCTTCTTGTAGAAATCGTGCACGGCTTCTGGAGAACGTTACAGTGGTTCTGGACTTTCTGAGCGGCAACAGGACGTTGGAACATGCCAAGAACTCGGGCTAAAAACCTTCAGAGGATTGAGGACGCATACTTGGCTGCCAAATGGTTGTGAGTAAATGACTACAGTGTATCATAAGTGATTTAGCCGGCCGATTTTGAATTGCTGCGGAATTCATGGCACGGGGGTGAGCTGTCCCAGTCGATCCATTGGCCGACGTCACAGCCATCATTCCACGGCATGTCCCTGACTGCCGAATCCTTCCCTCTGCATTCACCGCCGCCATTCCTGTTATATTGCCGCTTCTCTCCGACTAGACGCTTCCCATGTGTCAATTGCCCGTCTTTTCCACATAACCAAGGCCATTCGGATCCGACGAGGCCATTGGACTAGTTGTGGTGGCCAGTTGAATGGCTACCCGACTTGTTCAATCCGTTCATTCTCACAGTCGTGCACATTTAGAGTATAGCTTATGTAATTTGACGAAATAAGGTTAGGCACTTACCTGTGCGGCCATGGACGTGGGTTTTTTCAGGCTTTAGGACGAGGAATGCTGGATCTGCTTGTTGTTGCTTCGTGTACGGGTGCTGGAGCTACTCTTCATTGGCTGCTGCTGGCTACGAGGCCTTAAGACCCGATTTCCTGGTGGTGTAGGCTGCATGCACCGGTTTTACGAGCTGCTGGTGTCTCCATGGTACGTGCTCCAGCCGGATCAGCTGCTACAGGATTCCTGTAGGACATCCTGTAGCCGTTTCTCCTCCTGGGGTGCATGCCGAAATAATTGAGTCATGTTCACAGGTGCAGGGTCCTGAGATTGCCTTGACAGGTAAAGTGTGCGAGCCTCTGCATGCTTTATTTCCTCCTAAAAAATCTTTTTTTCTCTGACAAAACAAAGTTCTGGGATGACTGTGCAGGTATATTCGGCCATATAGCAGCAATGGTGGTGAAAGGAGGTGAAGGATGGAAGAAAAGAGTGGTTGCATGCCTCCTCAATGGGCTTCAAGCTTCAAATTCTTCTTCATAATCGGTCCTGGCCCACCCAAAGGCTCTACAGGATGTTTCCTATAGAAATACAGAACTTCCTGTAGAAAGTCCTGTAGCTTCCTGTAGAAGGCTAAACCATGACCAGATTGTGTCCAAACCTTAAAAAAATGGGTGTTCATGGAGGGAGTGTATGTGAGGTCGCCTGGTAGCTCGGTAGGGACCCTTTTCCTTGAGTTGAGAGGCCTCGTTTTTGCATGGTGTGCCTGCAACCTGCAACAATTTCCAGAGATTAAGCCTGTTTTTTCTGTTTCTTCCTTCTTCTTTTTCTTTTCCTTTCTTTTTGTTTCTTCCTTTTTTTTCCTTTTTTTTTTAAGAGACAACAGGGGTGCCTCAATGAGGTTTTCACCCCTACTATCTGCCTTGGGCGCCTCAGAGAGGTTTTCACCCAAGGATCTTTTTATTCCAATTCTTTTTCAGAGAGACAGCAGGGGCGCCTCAATGAGGTTTTCACCCCTACCATCTGCCTTGGGCGCCTCAGAAAGGTTTTCACCCAAGGATATTTTTTGTTTGCATTTTTTTTTTGATATAATGATGCTCAGGGTATGCCCAAAACAGAGGCAGAACCCTTCTCTATGACCAGCACTAATTTTTCCACAGTTTTGATGAACTCTTGCCTCGAAAGAGATTTCCTGTAGATCTTTAGTCGATGCCCATTGACGAGCATGGGGATGGCTTCTTCATCAATGGTCCGGATAAGGACGGAACCATTGTCATTACACTTCTCCACTGCATATGGTCCTAGCCATCTTGTCCTCAGCTTCCCCTTGAAATCCTTATGTCTGGAATCATACAGCAGCGCCCAATCTCCCGGCTGAAATTGTTTGTCATTGAGGTGTCGGTCGTGCCATATCTTCCTCTAAAGTTGAACCACTTCTGAGTGAAGGAGGGCCTGCATTCGGTGTTCATCTAACCCATTCAGCTGCAATAAACTTTCATGTTGAGCATGGCTGAGGTCTAGGTCTAGCTGAGCTGCCATCCTCAATGTGTTGTACTCGAACTAGATTAACAACAAAGCTCTCTTCCCATAGACCAGCTCATAAGGTGTGAAATCGGTTGTGGTCTTCCAGGTGGTGTTGTAAGCCCAAGTGGCCTCAACCAGGCAATCTACCCAATCCTTTCTGCTACCGCTCACCACCTTAGTCAAAATCCCTTCTAATTCTCTATTGGTGACTTCCACCTGCCCATTTGCTTGAGGATGATATGGGATGGAAGTCCTATGCTTGATCTTGTGATGAGCGAGCAGGTCTTCAATTAAGTTGGAGGTGAACAAGCTTCCTTGATCGGTGACTAACTCTCTTGGGTAGCCAAATTTGTAGAAGATGTTTTCTCTTAGAAGCTCAGCCACCTTTTCTTCCGTCGCTGCTTTGATTGCCTTGGTTTCCACCCACTTTGTCAGATAGTCTGTGCACACAATGATGTAAGACCTTTGCCTTGAAGGAGGGTTGATAGGACCCACAAAATCCATACCCCACTTCTCAAATGGCTCAAGAGTCACTTGAGGTTGGAGAGGCATTTCGTCCCTTGGAGTCGGTTTCCCCATCCTTTGGCATCGGTCACATTGGCTGATATATCTTCTGACATCTTGATGAAGCGTGGGCCAATAGTAGCCTGCCTATATAATTTTGAAGGCAGTCCTCTTGGCTGCAAAATGTCCTCCACAAGGCCCATTGTGACAAGTTAGTAGGATTTCAAAGACTTCCTCCTCCCTTACACAACGCCTTAAGATCTGATCGGGGCCAAGTTTGAACAGGTTGCCCCCGATCCAAGTGAATGAGGCACTTTTCCTCACGATTCTGCTCTTCTCCTTTGAGGATAGATGCGGAGGGAACTGTGTTGAGACCAGGTAGTTTGCTATGTCAGCAAACCAGGGAGAGAGTACTGAGATAGCGAACAGATGTTCATCTAGCATCTGGTCATCCACTGTCCCTTCTTCACCTGCAGGTAAATCCAATCTAGACAAGAAGTCAACAACAACATTTTCTTTACCTGGTTTGTCAACGATAGTCAAATCAAACTGCTGCAACAAAAGTAACCATCTAATAATACGAGCATTCACATCAGGTTTATTCATTAAATATCTAATTGCAGCATGATCAGTATGTACAAATGTTTGATAGCCAGTGATGTAGTGTCGGAACTTGTTCAGGGAATGGACTACGGCCAAGAACTCTTTCTCAGTTACAGTATAATTCATTTCTGCCTTGGATAAGTTTTTGCTGACAAAGTATATGGCATATGGAAGTTTTTGTTCAACTTGTCCTAAGGCTGCCCCTATGGCTTTGTTCGAGGCATCAGTGTGGATGTGGAAAGGTAGGGCCCAGTTTTGACCTCTCAAGATCGGTGCGGACACCAACTTATCCTTTAATTCATTCAGAGCCCTCTGATAGTCGTCAGTCCATTTAAACTCAACATCTTTTGCTAAGAGGCCAAACAATGGCAAGGCTAGCTTACTGAAGTCTTTAATGAATCTTTTATAATATCCCGCTAAGCCTAAGAAACTCCGAACATCTCTTACCTTCTGAGGAGGTGGAACCTTTTTTATGAGAGCAATTTTGTTAGGATCCACCTGTAATCCTTGGTGAGAAATGGTATGTCCTAGCATAGTCCCTTCAGTCATCAGGAATTCACATTTTTTAGGAGTGAGGGACAGGTTCATCTCAATGCACTTGGTTAGAACTTTTCCCAGATTGGACAATGCTTCCTGGAAGTTGGACCCATAAGGAGTGAAGTCATCCATATAGATTTCCACCGAATCATGGACCAACTCAGAAAAGATGCTCAATACTGCTCTCTGGAAAGTGGCAGGAGTGTTGCATAGCCCAAAGGGAAGGACTCGGTAGGCAAAGGTACCCCAAGGACAAGTGAAGGTGGTCTTATCTTGGTCCTCCAGGCTGATTTGGATCTGATTATACCCGCTGAACCCATCTAGGAAAGAGAAAAACTTCTTTCCTGCCAATCCATCCAACACTTGATCTATGAAAGGCAGAGGGAAGTGGTCTTTCTTGGTGGCTTTGTTCAGTTCTCTGTAGTCCACACAGATCCTCCACTTCCCATTTTTCTTGGGTACCAACACCAGAGGGGAAACCCATTCGCTGTCCGAGATGGGGTAGATGAATCCTGCATCCAACAATTTTTGCAATTCTTCTTTGACAATGTCCTTAAGGGCTGGATTCATTCTCCTCTGAGGTTGCCTGACCAATCTACAATCTTCTTTAATGTAGATGTGATGGGTACAGACCGAAGGATGGACTCCTTTCATCTCCTTATAGCTCCAAGCAAAAGCATCTAGATGACTGGCCAACAAGCTACACAGCTCCTTTTCCTGGGAAGGGGATAGGGAGGAGCTAATCTTTAAAGTTCTCTCGGGACCAAACTCCACATTCTTAACTCTGGGAGAGGTTGGATCAGTCACACAGAGGTCCACTAAGGTACTGGCTTGAGTATCCTCCACCAATTCCTCTAAGGACAATGCACTGGGAGGTGGATTCTGAATCAAGGTCTCAATCAAATCATCCTCGGTTTGAGGACCTCCCCTGGTGGTTTCTAAGGTGCACAAGGGTGCAGAGTATACCTCATCCTCTTCTCCTTCTTCCAACAAAAGTGGTAATTCATGCTCTAACAGAGGTTGGGCAGGAGGGTATAGGACTATCTGCTTGGACATAGGACCATTTTTGATGGTCATGTTTCCCACTCGGCAGCTTATGTAAGCATCCGCAGTGGCTAACCAAGGCCTTCCCAAAATAAGGGGGTATCCAGTAAGCTTTGTCTTTGGTTGAAGGACCAAGAAGTCCGCAGGATACTCCCAAGAGTCATCAGAGACCAAGACATCCTCCACAATCCCTTCGGGAGTCACGGTGGAGCGATCTGCCAGCTGCAGGACTGTCGAGGTCTTCCTTAAGGAACCCTGAAGGTTGAGTTTGAGCATGGTGTCCCTGGTCATCACATTAATGGCAGCCCCTAGATCTATCAAGGTGTGGGGTATGATGGTGCCATTGATGTGGACATCAACTACAGGACTCCTAGGATCCAAATACTTTGGACAGATTACTTGCCCCAACATAAGATCAGACAATTGCCCTATGACATTGATGGTTGAGGCATCTATTTTTCGCCTGCCTGGGTGCCTGAAACACTTTTCCTTAACCAATTTGTTGTATATCGGTACATCTTTAATGGCCTGGAGAAGTGGTATCTTCACAGACAACTGTTTGAGTTTTCCCAGAAGCTCATTCTCTTCTGGGTTGGGTTGTGTGGTTACTGTTAGTCTCTCAGGAAAGGGTGGAATGGCTTTGGGTTCACTTTCCTGTTTATCTTCCTCGTCCTCTGGGGGAGGAGGTTGGCGATCTGGAAGAGTCTTCCCGGATCGCAGGTTGATCTCCTGGATCTCCACAGCATAGGTAGGGCATGTTGTTTCCCCAGTATATACCTGTTGGGCCTGTCGGTTGTTGGGGTTCGAGTTCGGTTGAACAGGAATTTGGGGTTGTCTTGGAGGAGCAGGAGGTAATGGTTGTGGTTGAGCCGGTGGTGGAGGCAAAATGGCGGGAGGAGTGTTGTACTGGGGCCTCCACCCCGGTTGAGGTGCATTCCACTGAGGCTGTGGCTGGACATGTGAGTGAAACGAATGAGTAGTGGGTTGAGGATGGTATTGAGGTGGGTAAGACCACGGAGGAGGTGCAGACCAGGAAGGATGAGCAGGGGGACCCCAAGAAGGCATAGGAGCAGATTGGTTGGGGCTATAATAAGCTTGGGATGCCCCTTGCATCCCCTGCTGGTAAGGTCTAGGTCCATGCGGCCTCCTTTGGTTGAGGAAGTAGAGAGGTTCAGTGGGTGCCTCAGTCCCTTGGTATATGTCTTTAAATCCTGGTAAGGTTGGGCATTGGTTTGTGGGGTGGTCCTCCTCACAAACGAAACATACCTCTACTGAGTGCAATGCACACTCGTCCTTAGGGTGCTTCCTTGTACACCTGGGACAGAAGATGGCTAAAACCCTCTCAGCTTCCTCTTTCTTTTGCTAGATTCGGAATGTATCAAGTTGCATGGAAATGGTCTGTCTCACCTCGCTTTTGAGGTCCTCTAGCTGATTAGCAAACTCATGCTTGGAGAAAGTAGTACTAGCTGAAAGTGGGTTTCCCCTACCTCTTTTCTAGGCTGCCTTAGAGTGGTTTCTAAACACAGTCTTTATATCCTCATAAGGTAGTTGGTAAATATCTCCTCCAGCTAGCATGTGAAGGGTATCTAGAAGGTCTTCAGGGACTCCTCGGAGCAGGACCAGCTTTAGAGATTCAGGGTCAAGTGTGCACCTGGCCCGTTTATAGCTAAGTTGGAACCTTTCCTCGTAGTCTTCTAAAGACTCATCGTTTCCCATGGTCATCCGAAAGATTTCTCCCTTGGCTTCCTTGGACCTACAATAGTCCCGGTATTTGGTATTGAAAGCTTGCTGCATCTGAGCCCAAGTGGTGATACTGTTTCCAGGTAACCCCATGAACCAGCGTAGTGCTGCATCCTTGAGGGTAGAGGGAAAGAGTTTCAATTTTTGCTCATCTTTTGTATAATCATAGGTTCGACAAAGGACAGCAAACTCAAACAGGAAGGTATCAGGGTCTTCAGTAGTCAACCCATGGAAGTGAGGTAAAGCGGAGGGGCTTATGTTTTTCATTTTCATGTCTCCATTGGTCTCTCGGATGGGAAAGGCACCTTCTATTCTCTCATCTTCTCTTCTACCGTTTCGGTTTTCAGCCATGGCTTCAGATGGAGTGTTCTCTAACTCTTCTTCTGTTATAGGATCTTCGTATATCTCAGGAGGTTCACCTATAGGTTCTTTTGGATCACTACCACCAAAGAAGAGAGAAGGTTGACTCAGTGATGTGGTGGGGGTATTGGGTAAGAATTTGTTGGTTTTATCTCTGTTCCTACGAGGCATGAAATGGAAAGACTTTTGATTGCTTTTGTTTTTTTCTCTGCTTGTACCTGCAAAACTGAAACAGATGGAATTGCAACTAACTAGAATCTATTTTGTGGGAATGAAAATGCGGAATTGAAATGAAAGCAGGAAAGGTCTAATCTATTATGTTGAAATCAAATTGCGAGAAAGAGATACTAGGCTACGCTTGCAAAATTGAAATTCTATTTTACGCTTGAAAAATTGAAATTCTATGTTACGCTTGCAAAATTGGAAGTCTAGTATATGAAAGTAGGAAGTGTCTAGTTTACTTTTGCAGAAATGCAATTGCAGAATGGAAATGAAATAAACTATTTAGCAGAAGGCGAGAGTAGGAAAATAGAAGAAAAGCAGCAATCACAAATACTCTCGGCAACGGCGCCAAAAAGATGGTGGGCTCCAGTATTGCGGCAATAATGCTACAACTCCTGGGATTCCCTTCTTTACTTATATCAACCCGGTAGTTCGTAACAAACTTGGAAGCGACGATGCTGTATGCACAAGTACTAGCTCTTACCGCAACTGTCACTTGGTTAACTGGCAAAAGTCCTGCTAGGGTCTTAAGCCAACTTCTATGAGCTCTTAGAAGAAGCTTTTTAACTGATGGATGAAAGCTAACTCAAAGGAAGCTAATCTACTTGCGGAAAGAACTGAAAGCCAAAAGGTAACGCAAACCGTAGCAAACCCTAATTCTACCAGCTAGTCCTACTGATGCAAAGGAGAGAATGAAAACTTCTGGAAGGAATGCCATTACTTCTATGAAGGTAAAATACATGTGTCTAGACTACCTCTACCTGAAGAAAACATCTTTTTGTATTTTTGAATAAGTTATTAGAATTATCATGCATGTGCCTTTGACTGGCTTTTTACTGTGCAGGGGTGGATCAAGGAGGAGAAATGCTTGGAAGAGGTCGGGAAGGTTCAGAGAGGGTCTAAGGAGTCCCTAACACCCTTCCAGAGAGTTTCACAAAGTCTGGCTCTCAAGAAACCTCATTTGTGAGCCTCTACAGGAAGTCTGCAGGGGTTCTACAGGAAGTTCAGGATTTTCTACAGGATGTTCAGAAATTTCTACAGGATGTTTAAAAATTGGATTTTGGTGGATGGGTGAGTGAGGGGAGATGCATGAATGGATATGGAGGTAGGAGAGGGGTCTGGTAGTGGCCCAGGGACTGGTGGATGGAAGTGGCAAGAAGGTGTAGATGGCTAAATTCGCTCAAAGGAGGCTGAAACAATGATTTCACAAAAAGGTAAGGTTACGTGGACAAGAGGACAGATGCGAGACGAAGAACCTAGCTAGGAGATGGAACAACTGGCTCTGATGAGGCTTAGCTGGATGAGAGAGTGGTCGAGATGCCCTGCACAATGTACATTTAACCGAATCAACAACGTCTTACAAATAATCAAAGTCCTAGCTAATCTACTCTAACTGTCAATAAAACGAATGAGCATCAGTGTTATTGGGAAAGAAAACCATGTACATCAATCATGCAGAGAAAATTTCAGAGATCTAAACCCATAATTAACTTCTGCAAATGAAAACAGTACACTAAGGATTGCATGGTCAAGCAAACTAGTGTTTTTGTTGGGGCAGCACTGTTTCTTCAATTCCAGCCCTTGATCCAATAAGGATGAGGCGAAAAAAAGAGTGTTGTTGACCCTTTTTTTGGAGCTTCTTCCTGTTATTATCTGCCAATCCATTTTAAACATCTGAAGCAATTCTATTCATAAATAGTGACCTATTTAACCAACACACCTAAATCTGCCCAACAGAAATACGTTTCAAATGTATAAAAGGAGAACAACGATGCATAAAGGAAATGTAACAGTTAAAAGAAGGAGGCCCAAAGCCTCTCAGGTTGGGCCCAACCCTGAGAGCTATGGCTCCTATAGGAAACTCAGAGTTGATATAAAATCTGACTGCTTCCCATTATCAAAAAATAGTCATAAGTCAAGAGTTATGCCACAATGGCTACAAGAGAACAAAAGTAAAGCTAGCAGTACTGTAGTGCAAAATATGCAGTGGTTTCAAAAGTCCCTCACGAAGGCTGAGGCCTTAACATTTATACACCACGAGGGCCCTAGCTGGCCTCCTAAATCTATGGGACTTGGCTGCCAAAACTGTGAGTAGACAACTTCTTCCAAAATCTGCTTGGCTGCCTTCTAGATCCGGTTTTGGTGGCCTTTGGAGCTCGGAGTTGGGGGTGAAGATCCCGAGGAAGGATATTTAATGCCATAGACAACCCACTACGAATCCTCACCCCAAGCTTGGCTGTCTTCTAGCCCATGATTGCTCGGTTTTGCTCCAACATGTGTCAAAAAACCTGAAATGAGCACGTGTTAGCCACCTAGGAAGAGTGACTACCCTTATTCGTACAAATGACATAAACATACTGAAAAATAATACATAAGCTATGAAAAATGAAGGATTGAACAAGGATAATTAGACCAAATGAGCCCAACAAGTTACCAAATTTGGGGCTCATCACCGGTCACTTGGACCTGAACACGGAAAAAATGCATCATGCTAAACTAGGACATTTGGGATTTGATGTCGTCCCGTCATGAGTGAATTGAAAGAATAGGTACATTGATGGAACATGGCGAGACGACGAATAGGATGAAGAGGGATTTCATGCTAGAAGACTTGCTTGCAGTTGGACGAATTTACAAAGCACATCAAGCAACAAGTGAAAGGAGCACATGCATCGAACCATCAAGCAAGACCAAGACCATCGAAGACCCCGCAATACTTAGCCATGTGGAGGTGAAGACACAACACACTGAGAACACATCCATCACTCAGCAACGCAACAACTTGACATGGACACCACAGTCAACCAATACATTTCAGAAGTGTCATGTCGAGTTGTGTCATGAGATGTCTCGACCACATCACTACTGTGGGACATACTTGTTATAATAAAATGTAATGTAAAGTGAAATTCCAATAGACACACACGTGGACTTGAAGATTCATGTCAGTTGAAAAGTCATAGTAAGTTTAGCGGTCATGAGGGAAGTCGAAGAGTCACAAGGGTCAAGCATCACCCTTGGCTATATATGCCCCCTCATTGTATGATCAATTGACTTTTCAACTTGGCTCCTCTCACATAACCTTGAGAGTTTGTAGTCTTTTCTTTGAGTAGCGAGCAGTGGCTCCAACGTCCCACTACTAGGACTAGTGATGTATGGTGTACAGATGTGTCTTGGAACTTTTGCTTAAATTCATAAGCATGTTTTCACGCATGTTTTGTATCCGTTTGTAAGACTATTATTTAAACATTTATAATGCATGTTTGCTTAACTTGTACTAATATAGTTGAACTACTTCAGTTATTTTAGTGCATACATTGTTGAAGATGTGTTGTATTGGTTGCTATTGTAGTCTCACCCATGTGGACTACTCCGTCAGACACTAGACAGATTCATCTTGTTCACTCACTATAACGACCGTCACATCCATGTGGACTACTCTGCGGGATGGTGTATGTGTTTTTCCTTATACATTGGTTTTAACGACTGCTGCATTTGTTGTGGACTACTCCACTAAATGATGGGCATACCCTTGTGGTTTCACTTGTGTCTCTCCCTAGGTGGTACTACTACCTCTCATCTAGAGGCTCACTTTTACCCTCTCCCTTTACAATGAAATAACCCAGAGACAAGTTACACTATACACTCACTAGGCAGACCCACCTCGCTTTTTGAAGACACAAGCCTAACACTCTCATGTGTTGAATAGTAAGGGCTAAGGCAAACCTTTAAGATAATGGCAATCGGGCCATTGTATTGGATGGGACTCCTATACCAAATGGTGTGAGGTCTAGTTGAGACTTCATACCAGGGAGATCCCCTGAATGTTGGTGGGTCCAACGCTGTCAACAGGGGTCTACACAATTTCCAATCCGAGGAAATAGGCCTTCACATCAACTGCAAATTGACTGGTTAGAAAATAGGAATCACTGGAAAAAATAATGTCATCAACATATACAACCACCACTATAAGTGTTCCTTATTTTGATTTCACATATAAATTGTTGTGAGTTACACCTATTTTAAATCCACACTTGAGCAGGTAGTTCTCTAGCTTGGAATACCAAGCTCGAGCGGCTTGTTTGAGATCATACAAGGCCTTCTTAAGCTTGCAAAAATAATTTGGTTTCTCTATTAGCTGAAAACCTTTTGGCTTATCTATATAAACTTCTTCATGTAATTCTCCATTCAGAAAGGCATATTTTACATCTATCTGATAAATTTTGAATTTCTTGAAACAAGAAAATGCTAAAAACATTCTTATTGCCTCTAATCTAGCTATAGGAGCAAACGTTTCATTAAAATTCAGAGCTTTTATTTTGCATACCAATCTAGCCTTGTTTCTTACAACTTCTCCATGATCATTCAATTTATTCATCAAAACCCACTTCGTGCCAATGGCATTCTTGTTTGCATGTCTTTGAACAAGTTCCCATGTCCAAATTTTCTCTATTTGGTCTAATTCTTTGTGCATCTCTTTTAACCAATTTTGATCTTGATTGGCTTGGGAAACATCCTTTGGTTCCTCCATGGATAGTAGGGATACATGTGCTTGCACAGGGGGATGAGAAACATTGTTCTTGTCTGCACACCAAAATTTAATTCTGAAATAATATGATCAGCAGGATGGTGTTTTTGCATATACCTTGTAGGATCTTTGGCTTGAGGACTAGAGGGATATTCCTTGTTTTCATCTACATGTGGATCAATATACTCCTCACCAATGTTGGTTGGTTCATTGGCGTTGGTATTCACTAGTTGTGTCTCTTCAAGTTTAACGTATTCATCCACTTTGACATTAATACAGTGAACAATCCTCTTGGTGTTCTTGTTATAGCATATATATCCTTTATTGTTATGTGAATATCGAAGAAAAATTCCTCCATTTGCTCTTGTATCAAGCTTAATTATCTTATCATTATTTCACTTAATATAACACCTACTACCAAAAACTCCAAAGTGTTTTACTGTTGTATGTCTGCCATACCAAACCTCATAGGAAGTTTTGTCATTGTTTGGTCTAAAATGAGATTTGTTGAGAATAACCATTATTGTATGAATATATTCTACCCAAAATCTCTTTTGTACTTTCCTTTTGTCCATCATGGTTTTGGCTAATTGTTGTATCGATCTGTTTGCTCTTTCTATTACACCATTTTGTTGTGGAGTCTTTGTTATTGTGAACTTCCTTTTGATGTCATTATTCTTGCAAATTTCATCAAATTCTTTTGAACTGAACTCACCTCCATGATTAGACCTTATGCTCTTGATTTTTCAATTGGTTTCATTTTTAACCATGGCTTTGAACTCTCTGAACTTCTCAAAAGCTTCATATTTCTCTCTAAGGAAGGAAACCCACATCATCTTGCTGAAATAGTCAATTATTAACATAAAATATAATTTGCCTGTGGGCAATTCCAATCTAGATGACCCACACAAATCCATGTGTACCAGATGCAATGGCTTTGATGATGGGTTCTACTTTGCATTGAATGTAACTCGAGTTTTCTTTCCCAGTTGTCAAGATTTGCAAATTGTATTTTCTAGTTTTGACAGTGTGGGAAAATCCTTGACAACATTCTTCTTGCTTAGTTTGAATATCTAATCAAAGTTCAGATTTCCAAGTCTTTTATGCCACAACAAACTTTCATCAATCTTTGATATGCAACACCTCTATGTTTTCTCTTTGATAACATAGACATCATTATTTGTTCTCACGACTTCAACAACTATCTCACTTATGGTTGTAGACTTGATTTGACGACTTTTAGCTTTAAAAATCACATCGTAGCCTTGGTCACACATTTGGGACACACTAAGCAAATTATGCTTTAGTCCATCAACATATAGAACATTCTTGGCTTTACCTTTTCCATTTGACAGACTGACCACTCCTTTTGCAATAATTTTTCCTAGAGCATTGTTGTGAAAAGTTACATTACCTTTCTCAACTAGTTTCCATGTTAATAACTTGCTTATGTCTCCTGACATGTGCCTGGAATAACCATTGTCCACATAACAATGGCTCCCCTCATTTTGAGCATACAAAGAAATATCAAATTGCTCTATTTTCTCCTCTAGTTTTCATAACTTGAGCTTTTTTTCAATCTACTCAATAATTGCTTCATGTTTCTTCTCCTTAAATATGCAATTAACTGCTATATGCTCAAAATTTTGAGACTTAAAACCTTGCACCAAATAATTCGAAGGAGCAAAAGAATTGTTGTACCTAGGTCTGTGTTTTCTCTATTGAAAACTTCTTCTAGATCTAAGTTGCATGTATGATCGATTAACTCTGCAATTTGTTGCTCTGTGGCCATAATTAGTGCATGTGAAATAATACCCTAGGAAAATATCATTATACCTAGAAGGTTTTCTTCTCCATTGGGTTGAATTATGAGCATTTTCATTTGCTTAGCCAACATTTTGCTTTTGTTGCTGTTGATATTTCTTGGGTTGTGTATTCTCCTTTTGTTGTTGCGTAGTCCCTTCATCTGTTGTTGGAACAAAAGAAATTGTATTTTTGCCTTTTATCTTTGTTGTTGAACTTAATTCAACCTCAAATCTAAGACCACTGCAATCTTTGGAAACTCTCAGTGCTTCCAATATCTCAATTAAATTTTCAGTCCCTTTACCAACTTCTAATTGAAGCTCAATTGTGTTTTAGCCTTCTCCAACCCCTTCTTTAGCAACATGATTTCTCCTTCCATCCTTTCACACGCCTTAATATTTTCATTTAGATGTTGGTTCAGGGATTCTTGAATCTTCTTAACTTCTTCTACTTGCAAGAGCAATGGCTCAACAACTTCATCCTTTTCTTTTCTCAACAACTCCTTTTGGGCTTTATTTTTCTTTCTCAACCTTTCTATTTCCTCAAGTGCACTTACTAGTTCTCCTTCTAGGTCCACTTCACCCTCTTCATCATCAGAATTGATAGCTTTGACTTGCATATTGTATATTACCATCACCATGAATTCTAGAGGGATTTTAGCATCTTTGTCCTCATCTAAAGATTGGATAGCTTCACTTTCCAAGGAGTTGCCTTCTTGAACATAAAAACTCCTCTTCTTAGCCATCTTTATGTCCTTTTGAACTTTCCTGAACTTTTCTCTAGGGTCATAATTCTTCTTCTTCTTTTTAGGACATTTCGATGCATAGTTACCAACCTTGCCACAATTAAAACACTTAAATGGTAGCCCACCTTTATATTTACCCGAGCCTCTCTTGAGCTTCCTCACAAAGTTGGCTTCTTCTTCATCTGATTCACAACAAGAGTTATCATGCTCTTCTTGGCACTTCTTTTCTACTTGGAAGGTTGATTTTGTGGCTACAAACTTATCATTAGGAATCCTCATCTCATAGGTAGTAAGTATACCAAGTAGTTTATCTAGAGTGAGAATGTTCAGATTAGACATACCTTATATGGTTGAAACCTTGGGATTAAACCTTTCAGGAACAGATCTCAACACCATTTGAACTACTACAAATTCATCTAGCTTCTCATCAAGCCCTCTTATGGTGTTCACAACTTCATCAACTCTTAAAAAGTACTTTGTAATGTCTTCATCATCATGCATACTTTAAGACTCAAATTTCACCATATACCCTTGAAGTTTAGCTTTCTTTAACTTGTTGTCACCTTCATAGCAACTAATCATCTTGTCTTGGATGGCTTTGGCAGACGTGCAACCCATTACTTTGACAAGTTATTATTTAGGTAAGCGCAAGCAGGGCATTCATGGCTTCAACATTGGATGTGAACTCCATATTTTGATCTTTGGTATTAACTGCTAGAGGATTTTGATATTCTTCTTCCACAACATCCCACACATCAACTCCAAGTGATTGAATGTAGGTCTTCATCCTCACTTTCAAAAACACATAGTTTTTTCCATTGAACATAGATGCCTTTTTGGTAAATCCTCCTTCTTGGTTTTCCATGGTCCTTGATCATACCCTTGAAGTTTAGCTTTCTTTAACTTGTTGTCACCTTCATAGCAACTAATCATCTTGTCTTGGATGGCTTTGGCAGACGTGCAACCCATTACTTTGACAAGTTATTATTTAGGTAAGCGCAAGCAGGGCATTCATGGCTTCAACATTGGATGTGAACTCCATATTTTGATCTTTGGTATTAACTGCTAGAGTATTTTGATATTCTTCTTCCACAACATCCCACACATCAACTCCAAGTGATTGAATGTAAGTCTTCATCCTCACTTTCAAAAACACATAGTTTTTTCCATTGAACATAGATGCCTTTTTGGTAAATCCTCCTTCTTGGTTTTCCATGGTCCTTGATCTTTCTTCCAGTTGTTAAATTGATCCAAAGTAACCTTGCTCTGATACCAATTGTTGGAAACCAAGACAATACTGAGAGGGGGGGTGAATCAATATTGTAGGAATTTTACCAATTTAAAAACTTTCTTTCACTTGTGCAAGAACATTAGGACACCACAAAGTACTTCAACAATTAATTCAAATAAGCATGATGAGAAATGATATCAACAATCACAATGGAACACACAAATTCTTCAAATTTTCCTCCAATTACTTCACAAGGCAAGCTACAACTTGTTGTTACAATTCTCTAGCTACAACTAGCAGGAAGCTACAACTTCCTGATTTATCAGCTACAACTGAATGGAGCTACAACCCCTGAATATTTACCATCATCCATTGGAAACAGTAGCAACCCCTGATCTATAAGCTACAATTTGCTTGACACTCCTTGATTCACCTTTCATCCATTTTCATACTAGAACCATGAATGCCTCCTCTACTTTGAAAATAAAATAATTTATTCCTTAATCACCAATACCTTCAAAAAATTTTGATTACTGAGAACACCAACAACTTAACCTCAACTCACTCATAATAATTGTCCAACTTGTTTGACTAAGCTTGCTTATAAAGATTTTTTGTTTGTTATTTTTGGCTTCTTTGCTTTTCTCGTATTCTTAAATGAATCCTTATTTTTAGCTTTCTCTTATTCAAAGTATGTCTTATGAATATGCTCATCAAGTTATTAGACCTTGAACACTTTTTTTCTGCAAGTTAAACTGATTTTTCTGCTTATTTTAGCAATTATGGCACTTTACAGGCTTTAGTAGGGCTTTTCCATAATTGTTAGGTTGTTAACTTTAGCTTAACTACCAAAACAACCACTAAGCTATCACATATCAAAAGTTGTTGACTCATTCCATCCACAACCCAAAAGGCTCTGCTAAAAAATAGTTGTCCTATTGGCTTGTTTGGGCTTGACCCAGGTTCGAATTTTACTGCGCACAACAAAACCCTCAATCATTGGCCCTTTTGGCAATGACCTGCAAACAAATTGTAGTCTCACTCGAAGTGACTATGGGAGGTCGCAGAACCAAGTTTCTGTAGCCATGAGGGATACTACGATGTTGTGTTTTTATGTTTTCTTATGCTTTAACTCTTTTATATTACTCTGCTTTCATATATTACTTTGCCACAATACATTCAACACTTAAACATATCTTAAACATTCATAAACTTCACTGTACTGAAATAAAGTGAAACTGTAATAGATAATAAGCAAGTCAACAGATGTAGACACATATTTTACCGTGGTTCATCCCAATGTGGGACTATGTCCACAAGAACTATTACTTATAATATAGAATTCATACAATAAATAGTTCTTGGTTTGCGCACTCAACTGCAGGCAGTCCGCGCACTCAACTGTGGACTTAAGCCTCTACGCACTCAGTTGCAGAGCCTCACCTTCTTGCCGAAACCACAAATCATAAAGATACAACCATTCAATACATGATTCTCTGATTAATTGTCTCATCTTTATTATTTATCCCTATATATATTATTACATTGAGGGATACATCACTACATTACCATGGACCACATACCATGGTTTCCAAAATACAAGGGACTTATGGTCCAAAAACCATTCATCATTTACATCATTACATTTCTTTACAAAAAAGGAGGGCTTCAGTTGGTCACTAAGCCCATATACTGCATGGCATATCCACTGTGTGATCCATTTTGCACTTCGCAACATATTTTACTTCACGCTCCGCTCCACAAAATGCGGATTCTTTACCCAAAATCTGGTAAAGTTGGGTTGTGCCCAATAGGCCCCAAACACTCACATGTGACTCATCCCAAGTCACTCAACTGCTTTGCCTTGAATATTTGTTGCAATGTTGTTGCAGGCTACTTTGTACTGTTGTAGTATCTCTGTTGCATGCTTCTCTTCTTTGTGCACTTCTTCCAATAGTGCCTCTGTCATTGGTCATGCAGTCTTCTACAACACTACTCCTTCCTTTTCTCGAAGCTCATGGAGCTTCCCATCCACTTCCTGCGATAGATGGAGAGCCTCATCCTGCCATGGTTGAGTTCTACCTGTCAAAAATTTTTGTTCCCTTCTAAGTTCTTCTATTTGTTTCTTAAGTGTGTTTCCTTCACTGATTTTGGCAAGATTTTACAAGACTGGCAAGTTCTTCGCAGTTGCCCAAATCTCCTCCAACTGCTTCTGCTTCTGCTAGATGTCATCTTTTATCTTTTGGACATTCGAATTTCCTGGAGCAAATTCCAAATCTATAAGGTCTCGTCCATTAATTTTCCACACTCTGCCACAATACCAGAGATTCTTGTCACTGTAGTCTTCAGGTTCATCTCCTTCTATTCATGTACTTTTAGTGGCGTAGTTGGTTGCAACTTCATTTGTAGCTCACTGAAATTTACTTCATTTTCAAACTCCACCTCTGTGATCTTCTTCTTTGATTCCTTGACTACAAGGTCGGGCTTCACGACCTTATCTTCTACTAATTCCTCCTCGCGGACATCCATGTCTGGAACTTCCCTGCTAGTTGCTTCGACCACCTCTTTCAACCTATGTTGTTGTAGCTTTTCTTGATCTTTATCCTTGATGGCTTGGTCCAGTTGTTTCTTCAGCACAATGCACTCTTGTTCTACGTGAATATTCAACTGTGATGTGCATTTTTCGTGTTCCTTTAGCTCATTTTTGATACCTTGGTGCAGGTCATGTAACACTAGAACATGCAATGCTAACATGTTCATTTTAACATGATCCCAACCTTTTTCCTGCTTGACTTCGGCAGAGTCGAGTTGTAGAGCTCTGGAAGGTATATGCATTATCCTCATCCCAAATGTTGGCTCTATTACTCTTTCTGGTCGAAGGCCTTGGCCTATCTGTGTTGGTTGTCTGGATGTCTATGCCAATATTTTTAACTCTCCAATACTCCGCTCGACACTTGTCAGGAGTGCGCCGAAGTGATCCTCGATTTTGTTCCATGACTCCATTGTGACTTCTTGAATCTTCTCCCCAATCTCATCTAGGTGCCTATCAGTAAGGACCAGTGGCATTGTGCCCTTTGATTTATATGCTTCTTTCTACTACATAGTGAAGTTCTATTCTCCATATTCCTCTTTCCTTTTTCTAACTTTGTCTGCTCTTCGTTGCGCTCCTGCTCCTTTTCTTACTTTGGTTCAACCTTGTCTCTATATTTTCCACTTGGTCCCACATGCTACAAAGTTTCCTTCTCTATTTCGCTATTTCCTGCATCTTTCCCCATCGCAGTCATCCAATCTATGGGCCATTGCTATATTATTGTCGCAAGATCATCTTCGGTAACTAGGTATGGTAGAGGATGCCATGTCTTCATTGTATCCTTTTGAGCCTTCATATAGATCCTGTGAAAGTCTGCTTTGAACTTCGCAACATAATTATACTACTAGTACAATCTTGGTGACAGTCTCAGGTGTTGATTTAAAACCATATGTAAATCCATGTGATGCCAAACAAAGAATATTCGGTTCTCTTGTGCATGCGATGCCTCCTTACTATACCAGAGTGAGGCATACCGCGCGGCTTCACATACGTCTGCTTCTACAAGAGGGAACTGTGAATCCTTCGACTCCTTCCATGCCAACAATGTTATGATTAAGATCAACCATGCGTAGTGAAAGGTCTTACCTTCCTCCTGAGCTTCTCGACAATCTTCCAAGAGTTCTCTACATAGATATCTAGCCCAGTTGTACTAGACCCCATTGTTGCACTGCGCAGTTAAGGAAAAAACTGTTGTGGGGACTTCATTGGCTCACCATTTTCGCATAATATTCATAGCTCAGATATGTGCGGTGAAGCATAATTCTTGGTCACTGATCCAGTTTATGTCGTAGCCTCACATTTTCTTGATCAAGCCAAACTTCTCCTTCATTCTCTACACTATCACTTTGTCTTGATCTTTACCTACGAATTCTTTGGCGGGGTCCCTTCCTTGGTATGGCAATCTGGTAATCTGCCATATTAGCATCTCATCAATATGGATCCTCTTTCCCATCCAAAGGAATTCGTCATGCACCAGCACAAGAAATTGTCTTACACATGCTGTGTTAGGTGTACTTCTACCAAAGTGTGGCATGTTCAACAAGCCTGATCGCTCCAACCCTTTCACCCACTGCTAGGGTTCCAATCTCGTTACTCCACTTTTTGGTTAATGGACCTGCTTCAGATACCTGCTCGATGCGAACTGCAAGTATTTGGTTCGGTCGTTGAAGTTGTAGTCCTCGAACTTTAACTGTGGGATTCTTCTGAGCAATTCTCCTTCAAATGGTATTTCTTCTGGTAGCAACAATGTAAATGTGCCAAACTTCACATCCTTGGGGTCCTTGACTGGTTTGGCATTGGGTTTCTTGGGTGGTAAGTATGGCAGAAGCGGGGATGAAATTGTTGTGCTCTCTGTCTCCATCTGTTGTTGTTGTTCTTCTTCTTCATTGTCTCTTATGGGATGGGGTAATAGTTATGGCTCAACAGGCTTTTTAGGCATCGTATCTTGTTTCTTCTTTGTTCTCTGCTCCAGAGTTGGTTTCTTTCTTGGCGATATTCTCTACGTTTTGGGTGACGTTGCGATTGGACCAGATGGTGTTGTAGCTTCCATAATTCCCTCTATACCTTTCTCTTTGAATATGTGAATGAGCTCTTTAGTGTTCATATAGTGGCGCAACTTCTGTAATTTCTCAACAATTAGCGATTTTTGAACTCTCAGACAGCAAAGTGCCAAAATCTTGGCAGGACACGACATTTTATAGTGCTCATGATCTTCTAACCCCATCATTATCTTAGATCTTGCTCGGATTTTGTTCATTAACTACATATCTATCCTTAGATCCTTACGAACCTGTCTCCATAAATGCAATTTTTCGCTCCTCCAACGTCCATTTTCCCTTTGAACGGTCATATTTTCAGCAAACTTTGATGCACCTTTTATTGTAGTGAACAATCCTTCTTATGTTGTAGTTCTTACGAACTTCGACATAGTCCTGACTACTGCGAAGTAACCTTCCTTGTCAAAGATGTTTTCTACAACATAGTTTATAGTCCAGTGCCCACTTTCAACTGTAGGTGGCTCTAAGACTTTCCTCCTTTCTTTTTAGAGTGAAGCTAGCATGGTAGGGTTGTCCCTATACAATTTCAACCTGCTACCATTCACCCTCCCTGGTATCAATTTTCCATTCAACTTAGCTAACTGATCTGCGCCTCCATCCTTGATATGCTTGATGATATCGGGGCCCAACCAATGCATCTTAAACTTTCCTAGGAACTTTGTGAATTTACTATCATACATAAGGACACTATCTCTTTCCTGGAACATCTTCTGCTTGATATGACAATCATTCCAAGCTTTTTCTCTTGCTTTCTGCACCTGCTGATGAAATCATGCTACCAATATGTCTTCCTCTAATGAGAGCAACTGTGCCATTCTTTCCTTTATTATGTCAGAGCTTACCATATTTGTAAAGGCTGCAATCCTTAGGCTTGACACAATATACTCCACGGGCATCACAACTTCTTGCCCATAAACCAACCTAAAAGGTGTCTGGCCTGTCAGATTCTTACATGTGGTCCTATAAGCCCATAGCACCCCTGGAATTCTCAAATCCTAGTCTTCTATGTTCACATTCCATACTTTGGTCAGTGCATTTTCCAAAATCTTATTAAAAGCTTCGACTGTGCCATTTGCATGAGGGTGATATGGGGTTCTCTTCTGTTGATACACCTGGAATTCTTCAATCAATGCCTCAATGGTCTTATTTAGGAAATGTGATCCTTAATCATTCATCAATACCTTTGGATACCCAAATCTGGACAAAATATACTCAAAAATGAACTTCGCAGTAGTTTTTGTATTGTAATCCCTTACTGCTTGTGCCTTAGCCCACCTTGTTAAATAGTTAGTTGTTGTGATTATATACCTCGCACCAGTTTTCTTCCTTGGTGGGTTGATAGGTCCAATGAAATCAATGGCCCATTTGTCGAAGGCTTGCAATTTCACATGTGGTACCAATGACATTTCATCCCTCCTTGATGGCTTCCTAGTCCTTTAACATACATCACATGTTTGACAATAATCCTTCACATCCTTGTGCAGTTTGGGCCACCATAATCCTGCTCTTAACACCTTCTGCATAGTAGCCTTCCCTGCATAATGTCCACCAGCTATGCCTCCATGAGCTTCTGCTAAAATAGTGTGTCTCTCATGTTTAGAAACGTACCCGCGTAGTATTTCATCTGGTCCCATCTTATACAAATGTCCCGCTATCAACAAAAAATCAGCTGCTTTTACCACCAACTCCTTCTTCTGCCGCATAGTGTATTTCGCAGGGGCCATTCTTGTAGCCAAAAACTGAATAATGTCTATGAAGTGATCATCTACAATCTTGATTGCAAACAACTGCACGTCGGGAAGATTATCCTCAATGTTCATTAGTTCTTCCCCTGTTTCCAACTTTGATAAATGATCAGGCCCGACATTCGACCTTCTTGGGTTAACAACAACTTCAAAATCATACTTCTGAAATTGTTGGCATTATGATACAGGTTTTCTCCTTGATGGAAACTCACTCAGATGACAGTTCACAGTGTAGCAGGTCAACAGCAAAGGATTACAGATCAGACTCCAAAGAACGAAGAAAGAGAGGTATACGCTGGTTCAGTTTGTCCAAGAAGCATATACATGCGGGTTAACAGAAAAAAAGAAGCGTATAATGTATACACTCACTTTCACAAGAAGAAAAACACGTACATGTTGGAAAACCAAGTTTTTGGTCCAAGGTATTTTGATCCAAGGTATTTGGTCTAAGGTATTGACCCTAGGTATTTGGTTCGAGGTATTGGTCCTAAGTGGTTTTGGTCCAAGGTATTGAGGAAGGCCTAAGAGTATATAAGGAGGAGAAGATCATTAGGCCAAGTGTGCAAGCAATAAGATTCTAAGGAATACTTCTAACTGAAGTATATTTTATGTTGCAGGGTTATGTTCGGGACTAGATCTGAAATATTCATGTGCACCTTGAGTTCAATATTGGATTAAGAATCATGAGACTTGAAATGACTTATTCTTGAATGATCTGATATTGGGTGAGACTAGATATGATGTTTTGTGCCTGTTCTATTCGTTACCTATCATGATCTGGGTTTGTCTGAAGTCTGGAATTGCAGCAAATTTCTGATTCAATATTTGCAGATCTGTACGTAGGTTCGTCTCAGCCAATACACGCAAGTTTGGTTCCTTCAAGTAGCGTATACTAAAGAAAAGATTCTTTTCAGATCTGATTGATCTATCTAATAAAATTCGGTTATTTTTCTGTTGTCTGTCAATGAAGTCTTCTTAGATATGAATGTAAAACTGAATGCATAAGGAGGCTGGCATTTGATTGATTGATTTTATAAGTGAGAAGAAGTGATCTCTGTCCCCGCCTGTGTAAAGCTCTAAAAGTTGACAGTAGATATTCAGAATATTCATAGTTGGTACAGACTTGATTCAAAAGTTTATGTTTGCAGTAGTTTTAAAGGTATACGCAGGTTCAATTAACGGAAGTAGCGTACACACGCAGTTTGGGTGTAGCCAAGTAGTGTATACATTCTAATGCGAGATTTTTGAGGGTACAACTGGTTCTGAATGATGATGCAGGGTTCTGGGTTCAGTACAGTGTTCTAGTGTCAGTGATCTGATTGTTCAAATTAATTGAATATTGGTTGATGTAGTTTAAGTTTAAAAGCTTTGATGGGTCCAATATGAAAATGTGATGAAACGTGGCCTTTCAGATTGTGGTGTTTCGATCCAAGAGTATCCAGTCTGAAAATTCATGAAATGTGGTCCCTGGTGGAAGAGTGGAGTTTTTTGTAGGCTGGAACCTATGTACTAATAAATATATTGGCTATTACAAGAGCTAGGGGGTTGTAGCTCCCTTCTAGTAAAGTTGGAGAACGAGAGAAGGTTGTAACCTTCTGCAGGTAGAAGCATGCATACTGGTATGAGTCTGCACCAGTATAAGATTGTAAACAGATTTTCTTATTATTAAAAGAAGACAGAGACAACAACAACAGGTGGTTTTTACCCACATTGGGTTTCCACCGTAAATCTTGGTGTTCAGGTGTGTTTCTTATGTGTGATGCTTTATTTTGCTTCTACTGCATTGTCTAATAAATCTTTGATATACTGGTTTAAGCTCAACACATGATAAATTGTCTAAATCACAAGTTCTATGCATATACGCTGGTTTTTTTAAGCGCAGTCGCGTGTACAAGCTAGTTCACTTCACTGAAGTAGCGTATATAAATCTGTTTGGGAAATAAAATTATTGATCTGATAATACTGATTCAACCCTCTCAATATTATTTCCAACAATTGGTATCAGAGCAGGTCCTTCGGAATAAACTTGATCGCTTGAAGGGAGATCCATCAACATGAATAATCAAGAAAGCATGGGATCCATCAGACTGCCAATCTTTGATGGGAGAAACTTTGTTTATTGGAAAATAAGAACCACAACCTATCTACAATCTCTTGGAACGAATGTCTTGGAAATTATGGAAGGAGGATATACATTTCCAACAGTAATTCCTACATATGCGGAAGGTAAAAATCAATATGAAACCAATGCCAAAGCTGTTAATACTTTATTTGGAAGTCTGTCACAGTTAGAGTTTGTCAAAGTCATGCAGCTCAAATCAGCCAAAGAAATATGGGATAAAATCGTTCTGAGCTACAAAGGAGGCTCTCAAGTAAAACGTGCTAAGCTTCAAACTCTCATAATTCAGTATGAAACTCTTAAGATGCATAGTGATGAAAGTATAGCAGGTTACTTCTTATGTATAGATGAGGTTGTTAATTGTATGAAGAATCTGGGTGAAGAAATAAAGGAAGTTACCTTAGTTGAGAAAGTTTTGAGATCCTTGTCTGCTAAATTTGAATCCAAAGTGTCTTCCATAGAAGAAAAACAGGATTTGCAGAATATCACTATGACACAGCTTCATGGAATCTTAACTGCCTTCGAGATGAGGAAAGGAGGACCATCAGATATGAGAGAAGCCGCATTTAAAGCTTCAGCAAAAGGAAAGGAAGAACACAATGAATCAGGACATATTTCAGAAGAAGAAGATGAGGTAAACTTTGTCAAGGAGCTTCAATGGGGTTTTGGAAGGTTTAGAGGTAAGCTACCCTTCAAATGCTTTGCTTGTGGAAGAGTTAGTCATTATGCTGGCAGATGTCTTCATAAAAATGAATATGAAAAAGGAAAGGAATATGCAAAAGGGAGTAGAAAAAAAGTTGTAAATAAAAGGAGTTACGATACTCATAAAGATAGCGATGGTTTATCTAATAGTGATGAAGATGAAACTGGACAAGATTACAGACTTCTCATGGCTTATGACGATGATAATTTTTGGCATGCTTTAGAAGAGGAAGACCTTCATGAAGAAATATCTAAACTCAAAATCTGTTTAGAAGAAAAGAATATGATTATAGATACCTTGACATACCATCTTGCTGAAAAGGAAAAACACAATGAAAAACTAGAATGTGAAATTGTGGGTCTAAGAAAGGATTTTGAGAAAACAAATCTCTCAATCTTAGATTTTCTAAACAATCAGAAACTTCAAATGAAATTATCAAAGTTCAGCGTTCTCCTCTGATAAAGACAGGTCTTGGATATACTGAAGAAGCATCTCAATCATAGAAGCCGTCAACCTCCACCAAAAGCTATCTTGATGCAGCAAAGATCAGTGAACAATATGACAATCATCAGCAAAGGAATAAAGCAGATCACTAGGTAAATCATACTCAATTTACTCCAAGGATGAATAGAAGCCAAAACCAACCTCAGGAAAATCATACTCGATTTTCCCCAAAGATGAATATCAATAGAAACTACAATCACCAGGTTAATAGATTCGATAGTCGTAGGAACTTCTTTAATGGGCAATGTTTTTCATGTCATAATTTTGGGCACAAATCTGCTCAATGCAATGCTTACAAAACCATCATGACTAGAGAAGCAAGAAATCAAAGGAATGTAATAGGAATCAAGATAAGTTCCTATAATAACTTTTCTCCTCTTGAAAATGAAATAGAATGCTCAATCTGTAACAACTTTGGTCATGAAGAATCTAAATGCAGGAGAAAATTTTGGCAAACATCTCAAAAGGAGCAAACGCCATTAAATCCCAAGATATGGAGAAGGAAAGAATATCAAATAGAAAGATGTGGTATAGCCTTGTATGCAGAAGGACAAGAAAATCAGTGGTACATCGACAGTGGATTCTCAAAACACATGACAGGTCACTCATATAATGCCTTAGAAAAAGAAAAGAATGTCTCATTTGGAAATGACACTCCTGCTGTCATAAAAGGTAAAGGCTTCGTTTTCTTGAAAGAAAAGGTTAAAGCTGGAAATGTTATGTATGTAGACAATTTAAAGCATAACCTGTTGAGTGTCAGCCAAATGTGTGATCAAGGAAACGAAGTGGTGTTTCAATCAAACAGATGTGTTATTCACGAGCTTGATATATGAGACACCGTGATCAAAGTTAAAAGAACTCCAAACAACCTATACATACTCAAGGGAGGACAACAACAGTGCTATCTAAGAAAAAATGATGAAAACTGGCTGTGGCATAGAAGATTGGGACATCTAAGCTTTTCTCAAATAAGAAAAGCATGCAGACTCAAGGTTGTTCATGATCTTCCAGTATCAACATCCCAAAAAATACAATATGCAAACCATGTCAAATCGATAAGCAAACCAGAGTTCACTTCATGGAAAAAGAAGGGTCAGCTAGTAAGCCTCTTGAACTTGTCCATACTGATCTATGTGGACCATCAAGGAAAAAAGTCACCTTGTGGAGAAGAATACTTTATTTTGTTCATTGATGATTTTTCCAGAATGTGTTGGATAGGTTAGCTAAAGCATAAATATGAAGCATTTGAAAAGTTCCAAGCCTTCAAAGCTTTGGTTGAAAATGAATCAAATCAAAAAATCAAATGCCTCAGATCTGATCGAGGAGGGGACTCTACATTGGATGAATTATTTGACTTTTGTGAACAACATGGAATAAAAAGGAAATTATCCACCGCAAGGACTCCTCAGCAAAATGGTGTGGTAGAAAGAATGAACAAAACAGTTCAACAAATGGCTCGAGCCATGCTAGATGAATCTGGAACTCCTGCAACCCTCTGGGGTGAAGCAACATTCGCTGTCGTAACTATTCTCAACAAATAAAATATTTGGGTAAATAGCACTCAAACTCCACATGAACTTTGGTATGGCAAGACTCCTACTGTAAAATAGTTTAAAGTTTTTGGAAGCAAATGTTTTATCAAAAGGACTAATGAAAAACTTGGTAAGTTTGAACCCAGAGTAGATGAAGCTATTCTTCTTGGTTATTCCTCCAGAAGTAAAGGATATAAATGTTATAATAAAAGACTTGGAAAAATTGTTGAAAGCATTGATATTGTAGTTGATGAAGCATGCAAAAATCCAAAGAGATAAAATCAACAGAAGATTATGACAATGAAGAAGATGGGGATTATTTTCCCACATCAAATCAAAATGATATTAAATAAGAAACCAATGAAGCACCAGAAGAAGAGATAATGGTAGAAGAAAAGACTCCGTCCAGGTATGTTCAAAAAAATTATCTAGAAACTCAAATTTTAGGGGAAAAAGAGGCAGGTGTACAGACAAGAAGAACTATTACAGGGACCTCAAGCTATCTAGCATTACTATCTTCCACCGAACCTCAAAATGTAAATGATGCATGCAAAGATGAATGTTGGGTAAAGGCCATGGATGAAGAACTTGATAAAATTGAAAAGAATGATACTTGAGAATTAGTTCCTAGACCTCATGATAAAAATATTATAGGAACTAAACGGATATTCAAAAACAAGCTGAATGAAAATGGAGAAGTCATTAGAAACAAGGCCAGACTTGTTTGTAAAGGATATGCTCAACAAGAAGGTATAGATTTTGAAGAAACCTTTGCACCTGTTTCCAGACTTAAAGCCATAAGGATTTTTCTTGCTCTTTCTAGCTTTCAAAAATTCAAAGTATACCAAATGGATGTAAAATCAACCTTCCTTAATGGAGATTTAGAGGAAGAATTTTATATTGAACAGATAGAAGGATTCATTCTTGGAAATGATGCAAAACTTGTATGCAGACTCAAAAAGGCTCTCTATGGTCTGAAACAGGCTCCAAGGGCCTGGTATTACCGCCTTGACAAATATCTACACCAATAAGGTTTTACAAAAGGTTCAACAGATAGCAATCTATATACAAATATTGAAACTGATAAATTGCTAATTATTATTGTTTATGTTGATGATATCATTTTTGGTAGCAATGAAGAATCCATGAGTTAGAATTTTGCTTCAGTAATGCAGCAAGAATTTGAAACGTCCTTGCTTGGTGAACTTACCTATTTTCTTGGTCTACAAGTTCAACAAAATAAAGATGGTATTTTTATGTCACAAACCAAATATCTCAAACAGATCTTGAAAAGGTACGGAATGGAAGATTCTAAACCTGTATGTACCCCAATGGTAACAGGATGTAGTCTCAACTTGAATGACGAATCAGCAGCAGTACATCAACCAACTTACAGATCCATGATTGGCAGTCTGCTTTATCTAATAGGTACGCGACCTGACATCATGCATGCAGTAGGAATAGTTGAAGATTCCAAGCAAATCCAAAGGAATCACACCTTCAGGAAGTCAAAAGAATTTTCAAATATCTTCAAGGAACTCAGGACTTTGGTTTATGGTATCCTAGAGATGTAGATCTTACTCTTCATGCATATACAGATGCAGATTGCGCAGGAAGTGTTGATGATAGAAAAATCACTAGTGGTGGTGCATTCTATATGGGTTCCAGGTTAGTGTCTTGGTTCAACAAGAAACAAAGTTCAATTGCTTTATCTACAGCTGAAGCAGAATATGTGGCTGCTGCATCTTGCTGCACGCAACTACTTTGGATGATGCAAACTTTGCAAGACATTCAGATCACATGTACTCCACCTATATCCATTATATGTGATAATACAAGTGCCATCAATGTTTCAAAGAATCCAGTCATGCACTCCAAGATCAAGCACATACCCATCAAGTACCATTTTCTACGTGAACAAGTGCTTGAACAAAAGGTCAAATTAGAGTATGCTCCCTCCAAAGAACAGGTTGTTGATATATTCACTAAAACACTGCCCAAAGAAACATTTGAATATCTCAAACAAAAGCTGGGAGTAGCTGCTGCATCATCCTGCTGTTAAATCCAATTTTTTCAGAGAAAGGTTATTATACGCGTGTTTCATGAAGTATAGTCGCGTACACATGCGAGTTTTTGCGGGTCAAGAAGCGTATATGTTTTTTAGATAGGAAAAAATAGTGGTGCAGGCCCTGATATGGGTGCTTTGTCTGATATTGATGATTATTGTCTATCGATATGCTTTGTTCATTAATTTTTATCTCGCTGACAAAGATGCCTTGATCATTGACTTGTTAATAATGCACAGGTAGCACAGGTTCAGGGGGAGCATTAGCCTTCACGTACATTCAGCATTGTTGGCATTATGGTTGCTGAGTCCAACCATGGCTTCAGATATTTATACCATTTGTTGCTTAAGTCATGAAAAGTCTAGGGTGTGATATGTCTTCTCATACATTTGAATAAGTCCTCTTGGACAAATGATGTAATTTGTATCCCCACTTTGCATAGGATGGATGATGTAATATTTATTATTTCTGTCATGTATAAACAATTGGTATATCTCCACTTGGTTGGGTGGATGAGTCAAATTTGGTTTATCCCCACTTGGTTGGGAGATGGATGTATGTATGAGTCCTTGGTGATAGGAAGGTCATACTCACATAGTTGAGTTATAGAGTCATGTTATTCTTTTGGAGAATATTTTTGCAGACTCTGCATGTGCTTAGGGGGAGCATGGACAGTTTCAGTGCATCTCAGCATGAACAAAGGGGAGCTCAATCAGAGAATTTAGCATGTACTCAGGGGGAGCATGGACAACATAATGTATGTCAAAGGGAGAGAATATCTTGGTCCGCCCTTTGCCCTTGATGTCAAAGGGGGAGAGTGTCTTGGTGTTGTTGTTGCCATCAAGTCCAAAGGGGGAGATTGTTGGCATTATGATACAGGTGTTGTCCTTGATGGAAACTCACTCAGATGACAGTTCACAGTGCAGCAGGTCAACAACAAAGGATTACAGATCAGACTCCAAAGAATGAAGAAAGAGAGGTATACGCTGGTTCACTTTGTCCAAGAAGCGTATACACACGGGTTAACAGAACAAAAGAAGCGTATAATGTATACACACACTTTCACAAGAATGAAAGCGCGTACGTGTTGGAAAACCAAGTTTTTGGTCCAGGTATTTTGATCCAAGGTATTTGGTCCAAGGTATTGACCCTAGGTATTTGGTCCAAGGTATTGGTCCTAAGTGGTTTTGGTCCAAGGTATTGAGGCAGCCTAAGAGTATATAAGGAGGAGAAGATCATTAGGCCAAGTGTGCAAGTAATAAGATTCTAAGGAACACTTCTATCTGAAGTATATTTTATGTTGCAGGGTTATGTTTGGGACTAGATCTGAAATATTCATGTGCACCTTGAGTTCAATATTGGATCAGGAATCATGAGACTTGAAATGACTTATTCTTGAATGATCTGATATTGGGTGAGACTAGATTTGATGTTTTGCGCTTGTTCTATTTGTTACCAATCATGATCTAGGTTTGTCTGAAGTCTGGAATTGCAAAAAAGTTCTGAGTCAATATTTGCAGATTTGTACGCAGGTTCATCTCAGCCAAAGAGCGTATACATGCAGGTTCGATTCCTTCAAGTAGTGTATACTAAAGAAAAGCTTCTTTTCATATCTATTTGATAAAATTCTGTTATTTTACTGTTGTCTGTCAATGAAGTCTTCTTAGATCTGAATGTAAAATTGAATGCATAAGGAGGATGGCATTTGATTGATTTATTGTATAAGTGAGAAGAAGTGATCTTTGTCCCCGCCTGTGTAAAGCTTTGAAAGTTGACAGTATATATTCAAAATATTGATAGTTGGTACATACTTGATTCAAAAATCTATGTTTGCAGTAGTTTTAATGGTATACGTAGGTTCAATCAATGGAAGTAGTGTACACACGTAGTTTGGGTGCATCCAAGTAGCATATACATTCTAATGCATGATTTTTGAGGTTACAGATGGTTCTGAATGATGATGCAGGGTTCTGGGTTCAGTACAATGTTCTGGTGTCAGTGATTTGATTGTTCAGATTAACTGAATATTAGTTGATGCAGTTTAAGTTTAAAAGCTTTGATGGGTCCAGTATGAAAATTTGATGAAACGTGGCCGTTCAGATTGTGGTGTTGTGATCCAAGAGTATCCAATCTGAAAATTCATGAAACATGATCCCTGGTGGAAGAGTGGAGTTTTCTGTAGGCTGGATGATCCAGGTGGATGTTGGTGGCCACCCACCAACCCATTTGGACCCCCACAACTTTCTCTTTCACCTCTTTCAGTTTCCTAAATTGTAACACAGTTTACTATTTTTAGCAGTTTTTCGGGTCCTGAACTTCCGGAGCCGTTTTGAGGCCCTAAACGACGTTTTTTTGGGAATCTGGGGGCAACATGGGTCCATGGACCGATGTTGCCCTTCCCAAAGTGGTAGTTCTCGGATAGACCTTTCTAACGAGCTATCGTACGCGTCAAACGGAGATCGTATGCCAAAGTTACGACCCCGGGAAATTGATGTACCAATTTACCCAAACGGGGCCCACAATTTGGCGTTTCATCTTCTAGGGTTAGGTTTCGGGATGTGAAGGGTTTTCCATTGTTTCTCAACAATAAATAGGCCTTCGAGCCTCATTGTAATACAGTTCGGAATAGCTCAGAGGCATGTAGCCGCCACATCTCTTCTCAGAGATAAGCTAGCATCGCCCTAACTGGTTTCTTTCCATTTCTATTTGTAAGCATATTTCGGTATTTTCCATTAATGAAATGAAATATTATTTCCGCTGCATATCTGTATTTATGGTTATTGCATCTCTGTATTTATGGTTATCTCTGTAATCTATTGCGTTCCTGTTTAAATCCGGATCACTGGAACCTATGTACTAGTAAACATATTGGCTAGTACAAGAGCTAGGGGGTTGTAGCTCCCTTCTAGTAGAAGCTGGAGAACGAGAGAAGGTTGTAACCTTCTACAGGTAGAAGCTTGCGTACTGGTATGAGTCTGCACCAATACAAGATTGTAAACAAATTTTCTTATTATTAAAAGAAGACAGATACAACGAAAACAAGTGGTTTTTACCCACATTGGGTTTCCACCTTAAATCTTGGTGTTCATGTGTGTTGCTTATGTGTGATGCTTTATTTTGCTTCTACTGCACTGCCTAATAAATCTCTGATATACTGCTTTAAGCTCAACACATGATAAATTGTCTAAATCACAAGTTCTCTGCATATACGCTGGTTTCTTTAAGCACAATCGCGTGTACATGCTAGTTCACTTCACTGAAGTAGCGTATATATATTTGTTTGGGAAATAAAATTATTGATCTGATAATACTGATTCACCCCCCTCTCAATATTATTTCCAATAGAAATAAAAACATCCATCTACAAATTTTCCCTCTTAGGACAGGCTTATTCACCAGATATTTAAATGCAGAATGAGCTATGAACATCTTAAAATGTGATCCCAACAAATAATGTCTAAATTTTTATAATGCATATTGTTGTGCCGGTTTAATCACTGTTTAATTGACTGAACCACAACCATTTAATTGTCAGCCAAGGTAGGTCTGTTTATTTCAAAGGTGTGTGCACTATCTGTGTCGATATATAGCAGCCAACGATAGAAATAAAGAATAGAAATAAATGTTGTTGAACCAATTGCAGAAATTAAACACTCATGCATGAATCAAAACACATTCTACAGGAATGAAATCACACTTCATGTTTTACCAAGAAACGAGTGTGCCACACACAATATCAATGACTAAAGTAGTTGATCAAATATTACAACTTAAATTAATTTTGTGTAACAACATGTCATAAATCTAAAAAACAAAAGCAAATATGCTCTATGAATTATACTTCGACAACAATAACTTCACACTTACGAAAAATAAATAATTAATTTACTACTAGAACTACTATTGCAATCCATATTAAAGAGGAGGGCCATTCCTCCCTATCAGGGCACAGGGATGAAATAAGAACTAATTAGGAATTCAACACAGAATCTATAAAATCATCACCAACGATGTTCTTATATTAAAATAACTATGAATTACAGAATCAAAATGACGCTACTATCTCATGTTGCCTGTTCCCTTCATGGAACTCAATCCTTTTATAAAGTTTACATGCCCAAAATAGGGAACATATCAGTCATGAGAATCTTATGATTCTCATGCTGATCGATATTAAAAAGAAATAGGAATTGTTACAACTGGTTTCTAAATACAAGGCCTATTCAAGTTACATCATTTCCTAAAATCATAGCCGCCTAGATTCTTTGACCGCCCACAGATAATTCATGCTTCTCGACAACTGTCTCATGGAATACTGCCCATGGTCTTTGACAGTTGCGGTGCTGTTAGGATATTCCGACACATAGGATATAGTTAAGTTCAACTTGGTCTAGTATAGAGTTAGGTTAGAGTTAGGTAAAGTGTGTTTCTTTACCGTTGTACATTTTGTAACTTACAATCCGACGGTCACGATATGTAGTGATCCGACGGTTCACTCTCACCCCGGTATTACCGACACTTGATCCGTGGCTTGACACCCGATTGGTCCATGAGTTCTATTTAAAGCGCATGGAGGGTCATTGTTCGGGTAATCCGTGCATGAGAGAAGCTTATGTAAATTTTCATTCTTTGATTAATAAATTCCCTGTAGTACCCACGTTGGGACAGGCCGTGGACTGTTTCCCTCCTTGCACTCTGAGGGTTTTAACCACGTCAAAAATACTGGTGTATTGATTTGAGATCTGGTTGTGAGCGGTGTCCTTTTGGTGTTCTTTCTGAGGAACTTACCCTGTAAATTCCTGCATGGTATCAGAGCGTATGCTCTTTTCCCTGCACCTTAGTGTGATCTCGGAAAATCAGAAACATTGAGAAAAATATTTAGTTTTTCGGCTAAAGCTAACTTTGAGATTTTTTTTAAAATTTCTAGTTTTTTGGCTAAAGCTAACTTCGAGCCGCAAGGTTCGTTTTTCTTTGCATATTCATGTTGGGTTTTGGGTTTTGTGTTTTGTAGGGAAAAAGAGCTTTTTCAAGGCAAGCACGCAAGCCAAGGCCCCCCCCCCCGCTCTCTCTCTCTCTCTCTCTCTCTCTCTCTCTCACGCAAACCAAGGCCCCCCCCCGCTCTCTCTCTCTCTCTCTCTCAAATTTTTTGTATAGATCACTCTCAAATTTTTTGTATAGATCAATTGGTTCAAAGCTATTTTAAGAGAGTAGAGGTCTTGGGTTCAAGTCTCCATTTTGCGGGGGCGGATTTTTTCATTCCCGCACATTCGCGCACTTTGCCGGCAACTTCAACAATTATTTTTCAAAAAGCCATAACTTCTTCATCCGGAAGCCTTTTTCAGAGCCGTTTTTTTTAAAACCGCCTATTTTTTCGAGATCTATCCATTGGAACACTCACTTACAGCATCTTCAGCTTCAGTTTTTTTTCCAAAAAATGGAAAGTCCATGCCAAGTCATTCTTGACAGCACTAACTACTTCCAATGGGTAGCCTACATGGAAGATTTACTTAGAAGTAAAGGTCTCTACAGAATAGCCATAGACCAAGAGAAGAAACCAAAAGATGAAGACAAGGCGGCAAAATGGGAAAATAAACAAGATCAAGCACGTGGTTTGATAGGGATGTCTATTTCTCCTGATCTTAGATTCCACATTGCAGAACTTGAGACTCCTCATGAAGCATTAGGAAAACTTGCTAAAGTTTTTGGGATTAAAAATGAAATTAGAGCCCATCAACTTGAAAATGAGCTTCTTACTTTGGATCCTAACAATTTTTCTTGCATTGAAGATTTCTTGTCCAAATTCAAGACCCTTAGATATCTCTTGGAAGGGGTTAAAGTTAAGAAAGAAGATGGTAACCTTATTTATTCCATCCTTACTAAGTTGGGACCAGCCTACTCTGTATTTGTTTCCACTTTCCATTCTACAAGGGAAGCTTTCATTTGTCAAGGACAAGACTACAAGGCCCCTTCCTTTGACTCCTTTTGTGATTCCTTAATAAGAGAACAAGAAAAACTCTTACACCTTGGTCTTCTTAATCTTGGAAACTCTTCCACGAAAGCGTTAGTCGCCCAACAGCAACCAAATTCAAAGAATCCTAAGAAGTCATATCCTCAAAAGAATGGTCCTAAACCATCTCAGCCTCAAAATGAAAGATCATTTCAGCAAAATGATAAGACCAATAAAAACAAATGGAAGAAGACTGATAGACATTGTAACTTTTGTAATCGAGATGGCCACTTAGAATCTAAATGCTTTAAGAAGATGGAAGCCTTGGAAGCCGCAATGAAGAAACATAACATCCATGTGGAGCATTCTTCTACTTCAACTTCAACTTCATCTTCCGGAATGGCACTTTCTGCATGTCATTGTCAATCATCTCAGTCTGGTTATGCATTAAATGCATCTTCTTCTTCTTCTCATTCTCATGAGTGGCTCATTGATTCTGGAGCTTCTTGTCACATGGCCAAAAACCAAGCCATGTTTTCTTCTTTAAATGATTGTAACACCAAAAATATATATATTGGTGATGATAGATCTCTTAATGTTGTAGGGACTGGAACTGTTCATCTAGACAATGGTCAGTTTAATGATGTATTATGTGTTCCAACCTTATCCTGCAACCTTCTATCTATCTATCAGATAACTCATTCAGGTGAAGGTAAAATTGTTGAATTTTCACCTCATGATGTTGTAATCAAGGATCTAAAAGATCCTAAACAGATTCTAGCTACTGGTCTTGTCGATGATTCCAAAAGGTTGTATAAGTTTCACAACTTTGGGTCATCAAATCTTCCCTCAGTATTTGTTGCTCATAATGATGAAGTGAGCAAACTTTGGCATGAGCGATTTGGTCACCTAAACTATCGCTCCCTTCAGCATCTATGTAAAGAAAATATGGTGACAGGTCTTCCTATGGTATCTTGCAGAGATGGTGTTTGTTCTGGATGTGTACTCGGAAAACATCATCGGGACAGTTTTGACAAACATGCCTCTTGGCACGCCTCAGCCCCTTTACAGCTTGTGCACAGTGATTTATGTGGTCCTCTTCCTGTTGCTTCATTCTCTGGCTGCAAGTACTTCTTAACTTTCATTGATGATTTCTCCAGACGCACTTGGGTATACTTCTTAAAACTCAAGAGCGAAGTATTTAACACTTTTTTGGCCTTCAAAGCCTTTGTTGAAAAACAATCTGGACATCAAATTCTTAAGCTAAGAACTGATAATGGTGGAGAATATGTTAAAAACACATTCATCAACTTTTGCACTGAAAATGGAATTCAAATGCAACATACTGTTCCATACACTCCACAACAAAATGGTGTAGCTGAAAGGAAAAATCGCACCTTAAAGGAAATGGCTAATTGTATGCTGCAATCTAAAGGACTCAGTCTTAGTTTTTGGGCCGAAGCAATTAATTGTGCAAATTATATAATCAATCGCACTCCTACTAAGGTTCTAGAGAATATCACTCCAGAAGAAGCTTGGAGTTCCATTAAACCAGATGTAAGTCACTTTCGTGTGTTTGGAAGTGAAGCATGGGCCCATATTCCAGATGAAAAGCATAAAGCTTTAGAACCTAAGAGTGAGAAATGTACTTTTGTTGGATATTCTGAAGATGTAAAAGGTTATAGACTTATTCCATTTAAGTCCAAAAATGTTATCATTAGAAGAGATGTAAAATTTGATGAAAATAAATCGGCCTGCGAGCCTAGTCCGGCGGATGTGCCACCTCTTCCTATCTGTTCTACTTTTGAAAACATTTCTTCTTCAGATGATGAAAGCGAGGATGATAATCCTCCCCCACCTTCTCAGGATCCTCAACTTCCACGATGGGTCCGTACTACTCGGGATGCAGCAGGTGATCTTGCCGGTGATCCTACAGATCAGCGACGTACACGTTCTCAGTTTGAAAGAGCCTCTTCTTTACTGGCTCAAGATCCAGTAAATCATGATCCTGACACTTTTGCAGAAGCTTCAGGCCATCCACATTGGGAAGCAGCTATGAATGAAGAATATCATTCATTGATGACAAATGATACATGGGATCTTGTTCCTCTACCAAAGGGACGCAAACTTGTTAGATGTAAATGGGTTTACAGAACCAAGTATGGACCAGATGGGAAAGTTGATAAACATAAAGCTCGTCTCGTTGCTAAGGGCTTTTCACAGGTTGAAGGCATTGACTACACTGAAACCTTCTCCCCTGTTGCCAAAATGAACTCTATCCGCCTTGTTCTTTCCCTTGCTGCCTCTTTAAAATGGGAAGTCCATCAGATGGATGTTAAATCTGCCTTCTTGCATGGGGACTTGCAGGAAGAAATCTATATGGAACAACCCATTGGATTCATACAAACAGACTCCAGCCTTGTTTGTCGACTTAAGAAATCCCTTTATGGCCTCAAGCAAGCTCCTCGGGCTTGGTATGCCAAAATGGATAGCTTTCTTTTAGAATCTGGCTTTTCTAGGTGTCATTCTGACAATACTGTCTACACCAAGAAAGTGGGAAACTCTCTTATCATCCTTGTTCTTTATGTTGATGATCTTATTCTTACTGGTAGTGATCCCAACCTTATAAACCTTGTGAAGTCCAGCCTTAAAAAGAAATTTGAAATGACAGACTTAGGACACTTACACTATTTTCTCGGTCTTCAAGTCTTGCAATCCCAGGAGGGTATTTTCCTTTCCCAGTCCAAGTATGCTTGTGATATTCTTCGTCATTTTCACATGGAAGACTGTAAGCCAGCCCCTTCTCCCTTTCAGTCTGGAGTCAAACTTTCAGTCTCTTGTACTTCTCCTGAAGTTGATGCTACCTTATACCGTCAACTTGTCGGAAAACTCTTGTATTTAACCCATACTCGTCCTGATCTTTCCTTTGCTGTTGGCCTTGTTGCTCGTTTTATGCAAAACCCCCGTGAAAGTCATTGGAAAGCAGCTAAAAGAATACTTCATTATGTTCGAGGTACAGTACAGTTTGGGATTCATTACAGTGCCAAAGCAGCTCCTCTGTTAGTTGGTTTCACTGATTCTGATTGGGCTAGTGACCATGATGATCGGAAGTCTACTGCCGGTTATGTCTTCACTCTTGGTTCAGGACCTATTACATGGGCTTGTAAGAAACAGGCTGCCATTTCTCTTTCGTCAGCAGAAGCAGAGTATCGTGGTGCCGTGGAAGCTAGTAAGGAAGCCTTGTGGCTTCGTCAGATCCTATCAGAGTTTGGCTTTGAGCAGCAGCATCCAACCACACTTTGGTGTGATAATCAAAGTGCCATTCATCTATGCAAAGATCCAGTCCAGCATCAGCGCAGAAAACGCATTGAACTACACATGCACTTCATCAGAAAGCTCATTCATGACCATGTTCTTGAAGTGCAATATTGTCCAACAGATGATCAGGTTGTAGACATCTTCACAAAGGCTCTCACAGAGGCGAAGTTCACTAAACTTCGATATATGCTTGGAGTTCAGGAAGTTGTCACTAAGGGGGGATAGGCTCTAGTGCCTCCTTCCTTCTCCTATTGTGTCATATTTGTAAATCCTTCAATCCTATCCCAAGTTGTTCTTAAGGGGGGATGTTAGGATATTCCGACACATAGGATATAGTTAAGTTCAACTTGGTCTAGTATAGAGTTAGGTTAGAGTTAGGTAAAGTGTGTTTCTTTACCGTTGTACATTTTGTAACTTACAATCCGACGGTCACGATATGTAGTGATCCGACAGTTCACTCTCACCTCGGTATTACCGACACTTGATCCGTGGCTTGACACCCGATTGGTCCATGAGTTCTATTTAAAGCGCATGGAGGGTCATTGTTCGGGTAATCCGTGCATGAGAGAAGCTTATGTAAATTTTCATTCTTTGATTAATAAATTGCCTGTAGTACCCACGTTGGGACAGGCCGTGGACTGTTTCCCTCCTTGCACTCTGAGGGTTTTAACCACGTCAAAAATACTAGTGTATTGATTTGAGATCTGGTTGTGAGCGGTGTCCTTTTGGTGTTCTTTCTGAGGAACTTACCCTGTAAATTCCTACAGGTGCAACAACAACTTGAGGTGTAACAATAATGGTCTGTAACAACAAATCCTCAAAACATATTTGTGAAATAATAATACAGTTGGCCATCCTTTTGCCTTGAATTCATGGGAAACACCTGAAAGAAAAAGAGCTAGAGAACTTCTTCCACACTTACCCTGGTTAGCCATAAAAAAGATATCACTTCATTCATATTTAACAAAAATGGCAAAACAATATGTTGCAAAAACACTTGCTTCTTATAACTAGGAAAAGTGATAATTAGGACGTAAAGATCGCAGGTTCAAAAGGTAAAATGGTAAAAAAATGGGGGAAAGAGGTATCTAAAGTATGCCCAAAAGATGCACCCAACATCTCCCTCCAACTGAAGCAATTGCATGTCCTCATGCAAAATCCTTAGTTATTGTTGGTGTACCTCTACTATAGATCTGTCAAGTTGTAAGCATCGACAGTATCCTCATCAATGGACCTGTAGCCCTGAGTGGCCATCAATTGATGCGGCCAAGATTCCTCCTCATAGTCACACAGCTGATAATGGGGTTGATACTCCTCCATTGGCAACCAAATCAAAGGATATTTAAACTTGAGCCCTATCTAGAAGGCTCCCAATGATCTCACAATCTGGGCATACTCTGGGACCCGTGTAACAACAACCATGAAGTTTGGAAACCCAAAAGGGTCACCCTCCTATAGACCCATGCTATTGACCTTAGTGCGTTTAAGGCACCCCGTTAGTGTTCGACTCTTTAGGTATACAAAGAGGTTGAGGCAGAATCCCACGATTCTCCTTTTATAGATAGCTTATTTCTATCTGACATCCAAAGTACTAAAAAATCTCTTAAAATCATGCCTCAACTCTGTAGCCATTCTTGGTTCCACCCTTATCCATAATGCTACCTTTTCTTCGTTGGTGTCCGTTGAATTCATGGACATGTGCCATTCTATCTGATTTCTCATGAAAGAAATAAAAGCACGCAACTGTAGATCCCCCATGTAGGAGAAAATGTGCGCAACCATGTGAAAACTAGCATGCTCACATATTATATTATGAAGAAACAACTCGAATAGAAAGCTTTGGTCATTAAAATTGCAAGCAGAGGAAACTTCCAAAAAATCTTCGGTAGAATTACCTAAATACAGTTTATTTTATAGACGGCCTTCAACTAAAACAAATAAAATCTTTCCCACAAAAAGACTGGGTAGGATGGAGAGGGCCTTCTACATCCTAATGGATTTAGGGCGAGTTCGTACAACTTGTGTTTATCATTTATTAAATCCCGAACTTGCTACTGTAACAGCTGCATTTGCTTCTCCTTCTCCTTCCTGGCTTCCTTCTTTTCCCATCTTCCCCATTCTTCTACCAATTTCTTCTTAGCCCACTATTCCTTGAGTGAATCTACAACTTTTTGATGTTCTTCTAGCGAGATCACTCCCTTTTGTAAGAAGAGTGCCTGTTGTTTCCATTTATGCAATTTGGTATCAATAAAATTTTCTCCGAACACCATCTTGCTTCAGGACCCTGTGTTCTTTCACATGCAATATCACTTAGGGGTGTAACAACATCTCGAGGATTATGATGGTCTGCTTTGGTTGCCAGTTTCTGTGTACCAGTTGCTTCATCAACAGGTTCTTGTGGTTCAACTCTTTATTTTTCTTCCTGAGTAGCCTCTGCCTCTACTGCTAGTTCTTGTGCAACAATAGTGTCATTGGCAGGTTCTTGTGTATCAGCTTCCAGGTTTATTACTGTGGGATGCTCTGTTTTGGTTTCTGTATCTTATGTAGCAACAACATTGTTAACATGTTCTTGTGTAACCACTTCTCAGGGTTCGGTTTGAGTCTGTCGAAATGATGTTTGCAACACAAACTTTGTATCGGTTGTTTCTAGATTCCTAGCACATGCCACACATACAGAACCTGGTGTGGTTTCTGCCCTTATTTTTTCTATAGCCTCTGCCAAGGTGTCCAGTCCCGAGACCTGTGCTTCTACTTTACTCTCCTCTAATTGCTGCCTTAATATTTCATTTTCTTTTTATAAATTTTCAATTTTATGCAACAAAAGTTGGGTCTCATCCTTACCTGATAGAGGGACCTCTTCTAGATGGGCCTGTTCCCCTTCTTTCTGTTTCCCTGTGTCCTTGTGCTTGCTTGGCTCCTTTCTAGATGAAGGTGAAGCTTCTGGATGTGAGCTGACTTTCACCCTCTTCTTTGGTATCCTGCCATCTATTGACTTATCCAATGATCTTTTCTTAATCCTACCTCCCGATGCTTTCCCTTGTTCTTTAGTCTCCCTAGCTTCCCTTGGAGCGTCATCGGGGATTTAAGCTTGCCTTCAGTGGGTATTCGTCATCTTTCTACTCATAAACTCCTCCAATCTCCTGCCTTGGTGTTCCAATGCATCCAACATAATTTAATTAATGAGGCCATGGTTGGTAACACAACTCTCTGGGTGTGCAGCAATCTTCACGGCAACAAACATGTGCCTTATATTTTCTAGTAGGAAATGTGGGACATTGACCAACTTCCTATGTCAAAGGTGGTTTAACAACAAAAAATGGTAATAGAACATGATCGTTGCCCTTCCTTCACAAGTAATGTACTTGATGATGCACAGGACAACGTCTCCTCACTGCTGAGGGAGTGATAAGCTGTCAATTCTCTTGCCTTTTTTCTCCAATTGCTCTTCTCCTCGTAGGAATTCCGCCTTAAGAGAGGGGTCATTAATCTTTCAGTTAAACCACCTTTTTCCCTCAATCCGTAATGTTGTTACTTGGGCAATTACTTCTTTCGTAACTTGTAGCTTCAACCCCCTAACCTCTGTCTACTTTCTGTTCGGGTTTTTAGCGAATTCCATGGCAACAAACTCCTCAGATCCCTTAAGTCACTCAAAGAACTCAAACCATCCCGCTTCCTTAAAAATCTAGCACGCCTCAGGGAAATTTTCCAATGCTTCAGTCGAATTGGGATTGTGCTAGACTGCTGCTCCGCCCATTTATGTTTCAGTTACTGCATTCTTTTTTTCTCTGTTCTTTGTCTGAGTATTTTGAAGTGAGGGTGCAATGCTTTGTTGAGGTTGATATTAGGGCAGTGAGGAAGGAAATAAAAGTAGGAATGTTGGATTAGGGGGGATTGTATTGCACACATTATGATCTCATTATTGATCCTGGATCGTGGAGGTCTGGCTTAAATGTGATTTAATCCTCGACATGATTGGCATAAAGAGATAACAATAATTGCAGGGTTTAATAATGATTACATGATTTTCGCTTTTAATTTTAGTTTTAAATCGTAGATTGTGAAATGGTTCGCCCTCCCCCTGAGTTTAGTGCAACGACCATCCTTGGTTGTCAAAGAAAGTGCCATTTTAATTGCCATAAATGTTACACAGAGGAAAAAGCGATATACCTTTTCTGTCACATACTTGAGGTGATGTGGCAAAAAGGGTCTGGTGAAAAGGTACCAGCAATATAATTAATTCCAACGGTTACGTGTTGGTTGTGTCACTTGGTCCTGTAGAAATATGTTGGTGAATGTTATTTATTGTGGTAGACGATTTCGCCTGGGTCACTGCTGCAGGTTGTCAGTTGTTACACATGTAACAACAAATACAATTGCTAACACTATTTCTACAACAGATTCTTATTTACACTACTCTTACAGATACTTACAAAAATTTGAAAAAAACAAGAAAAGACTAAAACTTGTAACAACATTTTGTAAGATGTGCATGAGATAAATGATGTTGTTATAGAAAGAAAAGAACGTGTAACAGCTGCCACATGGTTGTTTTCAACTGCCACAAATTGTTTGTTTGCGCCCCTATAAGAGGTTTTCACAGTCAGATTCTTATTTACATTTTTTTATTACATTTTTTTTAATGTTTTTGTTTTTACTGGGTGTAACAACTGCCAACAAAAGTTGGTTTTTGGCTGTTACACTTATTGGAAAATTAAAAATTTGGCAGTGCAGGAAAATCCTTTGAAGTGGGTTTGTGATATAGCTTAAGACGGTGCCCATTAGCGAGTAATGGTGTCATAGCGCTGTAAATGGCAACTAAATTCATAGTCCCATTGTCAAAGACTGTGTCAACTTCATAAGGACCTAGCCACCTAGTGCAGAGCTTCCCCTTGAAATCCTTGAATCTCAAATCATATAATAGAGCCTAATCTCCTTTTTGAAACTTCTTCTTTTTAATGAATCTATCGTGCCACTTAGCCCTTTGCTGTTGAATGATGTCCGTTTGTTAAATAGTGGCTAGCCTTTTCTCATATAGCTCATTGAGCTAATTCAACCGTTGCTTTTGTGCTGCTTCCAGATCCAAATTCACCTATAGCCCTATTCTTAATGTCTTGATTTCAAACTCTATGGGAAATAAAGGATTTTTACCATACACTAATTCGTATGGTGAGAATCCTGTAGTATTCCTGTATGCCCACAACGCCTCTAGAAGTTTATTAGCCCAATTCCTCTGATGGATGGCCACAAACTTGGTAAGAATTCCCTCAATAACCTTATTGGTTCTCTCCACTTGGCCATTCACTTGTGGATGATAAGGTGAAGTAATCCTATGACAAATTTTGTATTTTCAGCTAGCTTCTTAATCAAATGAGATGTGAATTGGGGCCCTCCATCTATCACTATTTATCTGGGTATCCCAAAGCAAACAAAAATGTCTTCAAACAAAAATTATGAAACAACTTGCTCTGTGGCTATGATCAATGCCTTCACCTCGACCCATTTTGTGACATAGTCTATGTAGACCAGGATGTAGGACTTTTGCTGGGACAAAGGGTTAATTGGTCCTGCAAAATCCAGGGCCCATTTCTCAAATGGCTCTAAAACTATTTAAGGTCATAATGGCATCTCATCTTACTGGATCGGCTGACCCATTCTCTAGCAACTGTCACATCCCTTCAAGAATTTCTTAGCATCCTGAAATATTGTGGGCCAATAATATCTTGTTGGGAGCACCTTGTATCATGTCCTCTTATCTGCAAAGTGTCATGCACAATATTCCTCATGACAATCTCTAAGGATATCAAAGATTTTTTCCTCCCTCACACAGTGCCTGATATGATGATCTATCCCAGTGTGATAGAGATTTCCGTCAATCCAATAATATCTAGCACTTTGCTAGACAATTCTTTTCTTTTCTCTAGGATAGGTATTATGGAAATATTCCCACAACAAGATAATTAGCTATGTCTGCATACCACGGTGAGTGAGTTGAAATAGAAAAAATGTATTCATCAGGAAAATAATCTTCAATAGGCATGCATTCATCACCAACAATTAGCCTAGAAAGAAAATCAACCACTACATTATATTTCCCAGGTTTATCGATGTTTGTTCACTAGGGAAATTTTGAGGTCTAAATGGGCCTCCTAAGAAAAATATACAAACAAAATAAACTTTATAAGAACCAATAGGATTCAAGATGATTATATCAACCATGGGGGATGATTCACCATTTTTGAAGTAAAAAATTAAAAAGATTAAAAAATAGTAAAATAATAAAACTACTTTTTCAACTCATATTTTCAACTTATCTCCCTAAGTTTTTACTCAAATTTCAAGCGGTATTACTTGTTGGATGAAAAATTTAATTCCTCATCCAAGGAATACCCATATTGCATACTTTCGATGGACCCTGCTACACCAAAAAGGAGAAATACATGAAAACACATGATTGCAATCACATTTTTCATGTATTTCTCATTTTCGTATAGTAGGGTCCATCAAAAGTATCCAACATAGGTACTATTTGGCTGAGGAATCAAATTCTACATCCAATGAGTGTTTCCTCTCGAAATTTGAGTAAACGCATAGGGAGATAAGTTGAAAATATGGGTTGAAAATATAGTTTTTCCTTTTTCCCTCTAAAATTTGATGATGTAATCTAATCTTATTTGATTATTTCCACTATTACTTTATAATTTCCTTCAGAGGCCCATTTTAGACCTCAAAATTCCCCTAATGATATCAAATTCCTGTAACAACAATAACCACCATGTAATCCTACCAGTAATGACTGGTTTATTCATTAAGAAGCGAATGGCAGAGTGGTCAGTGTGTGCAAACACTTGATATCCTGTGATGTAGTGTCGAAATTTGTTGATGGCATGCACTACCACATGGAAATTGTTGTAGTGGCTACAACCACCCTCCAAAATTTTGGCCTGCACCCAATTTAAGAGCCTCCCTTGAGAGTTTCACTTGATGATTGCACACTTGCGTTCACTCCATGAACTCGTGTGAATCTTAGCATTCGCCTTGCTTACTAATTTCACTAAATCTTACATGTTGATGTCAAAGCCATGCTTGCGACCATGTTCTAGTTATGCCCAAAGTCCTCACTTCGTGTGCAATTTTTGTGTTCGCTATGAAAGCATCTGTCACACTCACACATAGAGTCACATCCACTGTCGCACAAATGTTGTCATGGTTGATCAATGATCAATCACGAGTGTCACTCTTGTCGCTTGCACCGTTGGTCAGTCATGTTGAATATGTGTGTCGGGTTGATTTGAGTTGTCTCGTCGTCAAGTCATGTTGGTGTGTGTTTGTAAGATCACATTTGCATCTTTCACTCGTTCACACACTTAGTCATTTTGCTAAATTTCTGACGATCAAAATTCCCTCTGACAACTAGATCATCACCACGCCATTGACTCAATCGACTGTCACCCAGAACAACGCAGAAGCACCAAGCATGATCTGATAATCACCCTATGAGTGACCTCAATTAGAGATTTATTGAATAAAGGTATTACAGACTTATGTGCTAGTGTGTGTTTCTATGTTATTTAAGTAACGGATCGATCAGATTGCAAATACACAGACACTTAAAATGGAAAGATAGTAAGCAAATACAAGAACACAAGAAATTAATAAGGAGTTCACCCTATTCTCCAGGGTTACATCTCCGATCCAGCTCTCAGTGGTGACCTTATTTTTTTGTGTCTTAAGTAGAGAATTACAATGCAGGAGCTCAATATGAGCCACCTGAAAGAGATTTGCTTGGCAGGGTGGTTCTTGGATTCCCCAAGCTACTGGAGTGCACAGACTCTGTTGCCTACCAGCTCTGTGACCTTCTGGTCAATAATGGAGAGAGCCCAATGTGGTGCTCAGTCCAGACAGATCCTCTCTGGGATAGCTTGAATCTCTCAAGCTCTCTGGTGCTCGACGCTTCCTATGGTCAACTCGGCCTTATGTCCTCTTCTGTTTTTGCTTCACTGTCTTCTTCTCTCTGCATTCTGTCCTCCTCTCGGGATTCTGGTCTCTTTGTCTCTCTCTGTGTGTATGTTCTGTCTCTGTTCATGGCTTTGAAGCAATTCATTGCCATGTCTGTTCGGTTCCTCTTCTGCCTCCGTCGAATGACCTTCTACAGCTGTGCTTGGAGTTCTCTGTTCGGCATCATCATCAGGCTCACAGGGAGTGGCCACATGTCCTCCTGTAATGCGCCAGCCTGCTTCATCGGTTCAGTTCTTTTGTTACGTCATGGAATGAGTCTTCCTCCACCGTGGTGGTCAAAACGGACCTCAAATCTTTCTAAATCACGGCTTAATCCTTCGTTGATTTTGTTTCCCTCATCGGGCGTGATCTCAACCGTCCGATTTGTATCCCTCAGATCCAATTCCATATGCACGTTTCGCATGGTTGATTTGCTCGACCGTTAGCGCGCGATCAACAACAATTTTCTCTCTCCTCTGCTTTCCACGCATCGATCGTTGAGTGGAATCGCTCCACTTTCATCCAAAACCACTTACCATTCGAGTAGTCCCCAATCAATATCGCCAGTTTCTTGGAGCGGGGGTCCCGCCTTGTCCTTTAGCGCTTCTGCCTTTTGCCCTACGGTTCTCCGGCTCCCCACGCAATTGAGTGCTCATGGCTTCCCCATTTCGAGCCTTTTCACCCAACGATGCACGATTATCGCTAATCGCACATCAAAATCCACCTCCGTTTCCTGATTTGGGCCTCCCATGGGCTAATTGTTGGGTGTGGAGCCTGATTATCTTCTATAGTACCGGCATTTTGGACCCCAGTTCAAAATGGGGCGGCAACGCCGCCCGTAAAATGATCGCTGCCGTGGGGGGTCCCCTGGCGGGGGGTTTCGGGGGCAGCGCCCCCGAAGCTAAAAACAACTGTAAAATTTCCTTGTAAAAGTATAGTAATTTCTAGTCAATCTGTGCCGTTCATTAGGCGGATGATCTGACGGTAGAACTTATGTTTAGTTTAGGGTTTTTTGCCCTAGAAGGCAACCCCTCTCTTTATATGAGGGCATTGTATTTGAGGCTGTGATAGACGTGTATTCGGTGAGCGAGAAACATAGAGGTGAGACTGTGAGAGAAAACAGAGGATATTACAGCGGTTTTGCTGTAGGTTGTATCTCTTCATTTTGCTGGATAATAGAAAGGAAGGACTGGCTGTTCGGGGTGGACGTAGCCCAAACTGGGTGAACCACGTATATCTGTGTCTCTCTTGTTTTGTGCGTTTTCTGTGTTTATATTTCTGCAATATTTTATGTGTTCCATTGCTCCGTAATATATAATTTTCTAACAACTGGTATCAGAGCCGAAGGTCTATTTGGCTGATAAACTCGCAGGAAAGAAGGGTTCCTGGTTCGAGTGGGAGCAATGGCGGAAGATGGTAAGTTTAGGGTCGAGAAATTTAACGGCCAAAACTTCTCGCTGTGGAAGATGCAGATGGAAGATTATCTGTATCAGAAAGATCTATACCTACCATTGGGCGGAAAAACAAAGATGCCGACGGGTATGAAAGACGAAGAATGGAACCTTCTCGATAGAAAGGCACTCGGAACAATACGGTTGTGCCTTGCTGCATCAGTCGCCTTCAACATTTCGAAGGAAACCACGACAGAGGGTTTGATGCAGACGTTGTCGAAACTATATGAAAAACCCTCGGCCTCAAACAAGGTATTTCTTATGAAACGGTTATTTAATATGAATATGTCGGAAGGTGGATCTGTTGCAAACCATTTAAATGATTTTAATACAGTTACAAGCCAGTTAAGTTCTGTAGGGGTAAACTTTGATGATGAAGTTAGAGCTCTGTTATTCTTGTGCTCATTACCAGAAAGTTGGAATGGTTTGGTAATGGCCATTAGTAACTCCGTTTCTGGATCTAGTACTTTAAAGTTTGATGATGTTGTCGGTGCTATCCTTAGCGAGGAAATGCGACGGAAAAGCTCCGATGAGACATCGGGAAATGCTTTGAGTGCAGAGTCTAGAGGAAGAAAAATGGAAAGAGGAAAGAGCTCAGGATATCGCAGTAAATCAAGGAAAGGCAGATCCAAGTCCAGATCGGGGATAGTGTGCTGGAAATGTGGAAAGAAAGGACACCTAAAGAAAGACTGTAGATCTCGGAAGGGAAAAGAAGGAGATGCACAGCAAGAAAACAATCATGAAGCAAATGTGACAAGTGAGGTGTTACAAGATGCTTTGATTCTTTCTTTCGAAAATATTACTGATTCCTGGGTGGTAGATTCAGGGGCCTCATTCCATGCCACACCTGAAAAGAAATACTTTTATGACTATGTTCAAGGAGATTTTGGACAAGTTCGTCTGGGTGATGACAAACCCTGTAAAATTGTTGGAATGGGTAAGGTTCTTGTAAAACAGCAGAATGGAAACCAATGGCTACTAAAGGAGGTAAGGCATGTTCCAGATCTAAAGAAAAATCTGATTTCAACAGGGCAGTTAGGCAGTGAAGGTTGTGTGACAACTTTCACAGATAAAGCTTGGAAGGTCACAAAAGGAGCCCTGGTAATAGCAAAAGGTGAAAAGGTTGGTACATTGTATTTATGCAATGGTATTTCTAACTCTGTTAATGCTTTGACTTCCAAAGGAGCAGATGCATCATTATGGCATCATAGGCTCGGACACATGAGTGAAAAAGGGATGAAGATTCTTCACTCAAGGAATTTGTTGCCAGGCTTGAAGAATGTTGATTTGGCCTTCTGTGAGAACTGCATTTATGGAAAACAGAAGAGAGTCAGATTTCTCAGAGTTGGGAAAGAAAAGAAGAACGAAAAATTAGAGCTTGTGCATACAGACGTATGGGGACCTGCTCAGGTATCATCTCTTGGTGGCTCTCGTTATTATGTTACTTTTATTGATGATGCAACTAGAAAAACTTGGATTTATTGTATTAAGAATAAATCTGATGTATTTGATACTTTCAAGAAATGGAAAGCTTTGGTTGAGATTGAGACAGGAAAGAAATTGAAGTGTCTTAGATCAGACAATGGAGGTGAATATTGCAGCAAAGAGTTTGATAGGTACTGCTCAGAGCATGGAATTCGCAGAGAGAATACAGTTCCAAGAACACCACAAGAAAATCGTGTGTCAGAAAGGATGAACAGAACAATCATGGAGCGTGCAAGGTGCATGAGATTGCATGCAGGATTGCCTTTACAGTTTTGGGCAGATGCTGTAGATACTGTTGTTTATCTAATAAACAGAGGGCCTTCAAGTTCCTTGGATGGTGGTGTTCCAGAGGAAGCATGGACAGGTAAAAAGGTAAACTACTCTATTTTAAAGCCTTTTGGTTGTGAGGCCTTTTGGTGGTAAGTCCAAAAGCAAATCCATGAGGGCTTAGGCCCAAAGTGGACAATATCATACCATTGTGGAGATATGTGGTGTCCCAAATCCATGAGGGCTTAGGCCCAAAGTGGACAATATCATACCATTGTGGAGATAAGTGGTATCAGAGCCATGCCCCGAAGTTAGCCAAGTGGATGAATCCTCGGAATGTCGAACGAAGGTGGTGAGCCCCGGTAATATCACGATGGGATCCGTGGATGAGCTCGGTTAGACAGGCGGTGTGCTCCGGATTCTTCATGGACGTGTCCTGGTCCCAACACGGTGAAGAGGAGTTGACCTGGGATAGAGCAAGCTCTCGAGGCAGGTGATGCTCCATGTAAGGCGTGTGCTTCCAATGCATTGGAGCGGAGAATCCTAGTTGGTAGAGAGTGGACGGATGGATAATCGTTTGAGGGGAGGCTCGATGGTCCTTTGTTCGAGGGGAGGATTGTTGGGTATACGACCAAAGTCCCACATTGACTAGAAGTGGGGAGGATCATGGGTATATAAGGATGGACAAATATCTCCATTGGTATGAGGCCTTTGTCCATATTGATAAAGAAAATAGAACAAAGCTTGAGGCAAAGTCAAAGAAATGTACCTTTATTGGATATGGTGTTAATGATTTTGGTTATCGCTTATATGATTACGAAAATCACAAAATCATTAGGAGCAGAGATGTAATATTCAATGAAAAGGTCTTGTATAAGAATCAGTTGCAGGAAAAGAAACAGGAAAAGGAAAACAAGGAATACGCAGTCCTTGATGAAATCACTGAAAAAGTAAAGGTTCCTGAAAATAATAATAATCAACAACCACAACAACAGCAACCACCACAATAGCAACAGGCACCCCAAACACCTGAAAGTGGTGTTAGAAGATCTACCAGGATAGGTAGACCTCCTGAATGATACTCTCCTTCATTATATTATTTATTGTTGACTGATTTCGGTGAACCTAAATGTTATGAAGAAGCAATGCAGGTTGAAAACAAGAAGAAGTGGGAGGTAGCCATGGAAGAAGAGATGGACTCCTTAATGCATAACCAGACTTGGGATTTAGTCAGGTTGCCTGTAGGAAAAACTACATTGAAGAATAAATGGGTTTACAGGCTGAAGGAAGAAGATGGAGGAAAGCAAAGGTACAAAGCTAGACTTGTGGTGAAGGGGTTTTCACAGAAGAAAGGTATTGATTTTGATGAAATATTTTCTCCTGTTGTTAAAATGACTTCAATCAGAACTATTTTAAGTCTTGTAGCAGCTGAAGATTTGCATCTTGAGCAGTTAGATGTAAAGACAACCTTTCTCCATGGGGATTTGGAGGAAGAGATATATATGCAGCAGCCACAAGGATATGAGGTGAAAGGGAAGGAGAAACTTGTGTGCAGGTTGAAGAAGAGTTTGTATGGTTTAAAACAGGCTCCAAGGCAGTGGTATCTAAAATTTGACAAGTTTATGTCTGAACAAGGTTATACTAGATGTCACTCTGATCATTGTGTTTATCTGAAAAAGCAAAATGATGGCAGCTATATTATATTGTTATTGTATGTAGATGACATGCTTGTTGCAGGATCTAACATGCAGGAAATAAATGTGCTCAAAAGAAAATTGGCAAATTCATTTGCTATGAAGGATTTGGGTGCTGCAAAACAAATCCTTGGTATGAGAATAACTAGAGACAGGAAAAATAGAAAATTAACATTGTCTCAGAATGAGTACATACAAAAGGTGTTAAAAAGATTTAACATGCAAAATGCAAAACCAGTTAGTACACCTTTTGCTAGACATTTCAAACTTAGCAAAGAAATGTGCCCAAAGACCCAAGAAGACATGGATTATATGTCTAAAGTTCCATATGCATCAGCAGTTGGAAGTTTAATGTATGCAATGGTCTGCACAAGGCCTGATATTGCACATGCAGTGGGAGTTGTAAGCAGGTACATGAGCAATCCAGGAAAGGAACATTGGATGGCAGTGAAATGGATTCTCAGATATTTGAGAGGTACCACAAATCAGGCATTATGCTTTGGTGGTTCAAACATATCCCTACGAGGATATGTTGATGCAGATATGGCAGGTGACAGAGATAATAGGAGGAGCACTACAGGATATGTATTTACTGTCGGAGGAACAGCTGTCAGTTGGGTTTCAAAAATCCAAAGTGTTGTTGCACTCTCAACAACAAAAGCAGAGTATGTTGCTACTACAGAGGCTAGTAAAGAAATGATTTGGTTACAAAGGTTTATGGGTGAATTGGGTAAGGAGCATGATATGGGCACGTTATACAGTGATAGTCAAAGTGCCATTCATCTTGCAAAGAACTCAGCATTTCATTCCAGGACAAAACACATACAGCTCAAGTACCATTTCATACGATCAGTGTTGGAAGATGGAGAGTTGAAGCTGGAAAAGATACACACTAGCGAAAACCCTGCAGATATGCTAACAAAAGTTGTAACCAGGGAGAAACTGAGAATATGCTCAGTTTCAGTTGGTCTTCAAGGATGACGATGAAGATGAGAAACAGCCAGGTCCAAAGAGGAGTCATTGTCCAGCAAATGGAGCAGCGGTGGAGTTGCTACAATCAGTCTCCAAGTGGGAGATTGTTGGGTGTGGAGCCTGATTATCTTCTATAGTACCGGCATTTTGGACCTCAGTTCAAAATGGGGCGGCAACGCCGCCCATAAAATGATCGCTGCCGTGGGGGGTCCCCTGGCGGGGGGTTTCGGGGGCAGCGCCCCCGAAGCTAAAAACAGCTGTAAAATTGCCTTGTAAAAGTATAGTAATTTCTAGTCAATCTGGGCCGTTCATTAGGCAGATGATCTGACGGTAGAACTTATGTTTAGTTTAGGGTTTTTTGCCCTAGAAGGAAACCCCTCTCTTTATATGAGGGCATTGTATTTGAGGTTGTGATAGACGTGTATTTGGTGAGTGAGAAACATAGAGGTGAGACTGTGAGAGAAAACAGAGGATATTACAGCGGTTTTGCTGTAGGTTGTATCTCTTCATTTTGCTGGATAATAGAAAGGACTGGCTTTTCGGGGTGGACGTAGCCCAAACTGGGTGAACCACGTATATCTGTGTCTCTCTTGTTTTGTGCATTTTCTGTGTTTATATTTCTGCAATATTTTATGTGTTCCATTGCTCCGTAATATATAATTTTCTAACACTAATTCAGCCTCCCGCGCAGTCTCCATGGGCCTCGGTTAGCGCGCTTTGACCGAGGTCCTCGTCGTTCCATGCTGGCTGCCATTACCACTGGTTCAGGGGTGTTTTTTGATCGTTGTTTTGAATTCTTTTGATCTTTGTCTTAACCTGATAAAATCATGGTTCCCTTGACAGTTCTTTATGGATCCAATTCAAATCACAACCTTCCCACTGAAAAAGCTTCTGGACCACTAAAAGTTGGTTTTCAAGCATTGACTAAGTGAGGGTATTGTTTTCTCACTTGTCCAATCTCAATCCACTTTGCAATGCTTGGCTTCGAACCTTTGAGCCCAATCCTGAGGTACTCCACATCTCCCCTACACGTTGTCCTCACCTTCCTGTCCAGCACTATGTCTTCCTGCAATTCATTAAGATATTCAGGTAGCAGGTCATCAATAGAAGGCAATTGACTTTTCTCTTCAGGGTACTCAACCATTGAAGGTTCAAACAATCTTAAACAATCTGCATTTACGACTGAGTAGATGTGCATGTAAGTTGGTAGATCAAGGCGAAAGGCATTTTCACCAATCTTCTCAAGTATCCTAAAGGGTCCATACCTGATAGGCTTTAGCTTTTTACCTTCACCTTGCATCCTGTCCTTGCTGATATACAGCCAGACTTGGTCTCCAACTTGGAAACTATGCTCCATCCAATGCTTATCATGCCTAGCCTTGTACTTGGCTTGGCTATTTTCCAGTTGTTCCTGTACTGCCTGATGGATCCCCTGGATCTGTTCAATGAACCTAGTTGCCTTGTCCACATCACTGTATCCATCAACCATGGTGTCTTTACCAAAGACAAAATATAAAAGAGACCTTGGTGTGAAACCAAAATAGGTCTCAAAAGGAGATCTCTGTGTAGAAGAATGTTTTGCTCTGTTGTAAGCATGCTGCACATAACACAAGTGTTCATCCCAAAGCTTAGGATGTTTGCTGCAATATCCTCTCAGTAACTGGATCACTGTCATGTTAACTACTTCTGTTTGGCCATCAGTTTGTGGATGAAAAGTTGTGATTTTCTTCAGTTTGGTGTCCATCAGTTCCCATAGACTCGACCAAAACTTCCCCACAAATCAGGTGTCTCGATACGATACAATAGAAGTGGGTAATCCAAAATGAACCCATACATGTTCAAAGAACAATTTTGCAGTCTGTTCAACTGTAATCTGTTTATTGCAAGGTATCAAAATACACATTTTGTTGGACCTATCCACAACAACATATAGATAATCATGACCTTTCCTAGATTTAGGCAGTCCTCCAACAAAATCCATGGAAACACTTTCCCAAGGGTGAGAAGGAACTGGCAATGGAGTGTACAAGCCTAGTTTTATATTACTGGGCTTGCTTTTAGCACACATAGCACACCCTCTTACATATCTAGAAACTGTCTCATTCATTTTCGGCCAATAACAGAACCTTTGCAGCTGTGCAACTGTTTTACTTACCCCAAAGTGACCTGATATCAAAGAAGTGTGTGCTTCCCTAATTATCTTTATTCTCTCAGTTTGTGGAATGCAGAGTTTCCCACAATGATATAAGAGTCGGTCCTTCATGTGATAGTCCAATTCTTCTACTCTTTTTCCTTGACTCAAAGTTGCATATACATCTTTAAAGTCCATATCCTGAGCATATTGTTCAATGTAGCTTTCATGTAGTACAGAATTATGATTGAGTATGGTAGATGCATTTATAATGGGTCTAGATAACATGTCTGCAACTTTGTTATGTATGCCCTTCTTATATCTGATGACTAAATGAAACTGTTGTAGAAAACCCATCCATCTGTAATGTCTTGATCGCTGCAACTTAGTTTGGGAGTGTAAATATTGAAGTGGTTGATGATCAATATGTATTACTGTCTCTTTGCCCATTAAGTAATGTTTCCACTTTTTCACACTCTGAACTAATGCATACAATTCTTTATCATATGTAGGATAGTTAACTACTGTAGGATTAAAAATCTTAGAATGATAACATATGGGTTTACCGTGTTGTGTCAACACTGCTCCCATGGCATAGTCATTGTCATCAGTTTGGATCTCAAATGGTCTTTGCAGATCTGGCAGAGCTAGTACATGTGCTATACTAATCTTTTCTTTCAAGGTGTCGAAGGCTTTCTGATGTTTGCCTCCCCACTGAAACACCTTATTCAATCCTGTTAAAGCATGTAAGGGAGCTGCAATTGAGGAAAAGTTAGAAATGAACTTCCTCCAATATTGTGCTGCTCCTAAGAAGCTTCTCACTTCTATAGCAGACTTGGGTGTAGGCCAGTTTACAATGACTGCCACTTTAGAGGGATCTATTTTCAATTCACCTCCCCCTACTATATGACCCAAGTAGTTTAGAGATGTTTTGCCAAATTCACATTTTGAGAGTTTAACATAAAGTTTTTCTCTTTTCAAAACATCTAATGTCTACTTAACATGCTTAAATGTTCTTCCCATGTTTTACTAAAAATCAGAATGTCATCTAGGTACACAATAACAAAATCATCAAGAAAAGGTCTGAGTACATCATTCATTAATCTCATGAAAGTAGCAGGAGCATTGGTCAAGCCAAAAGGCATAACCAGCCATTCATACAATCTCTGCTTTGTTTTGAAAGTAGTCTTCCATGCATCTTGCTCTGCAACCCTGACCTAATGGTATCCAGTGTGCAAATTCAGCTTGGTGAAATAAACATCTTCCTTTAATTGATCTAAAAGACCATCTATGCGAGGAAGGGGATAACGATTTTTGATTGTCATCTTATTTAGTGCTAAGTAATCAATGCACATTCTCCACGAGCCATCTTTCTTTCTCACAAAAACGATTGGTGACCCACAGGGTGATGTGCTAGGCCTGATGAAGCCCTTCTCGAGCAACTCCTGCACCTACTTCTTGATTTCAACATTCTCTAAAGCAGACAACCTGTACATTCCAATGTTAGGCAATGGAACATCTTGCTGCAAAATAATATCATGTACTATTCCCTTTTTGGGTGGCAGAGCTTTAGGTTCTTGAAATAAGACATCATACTCTGAAACAACCTTTTTTATATCAGCTTGTTGTTCAGCATTACAACCCTCAAATACACTGGTTTTATCAGGTTTCTTTTCCTTTACAACCATCAGTAAGAACTGTTTGCATGAGTTTATCATTATTTTCATCTGCCCTGAGTTTATGAGAGTATAATTATTCTTGAGCTTATGAGCTCTTACAAAGTATTCGATTCCATCTTTAACAAGTAGATACTTGTTCTCAGCTCTATAGAAGATAGCCTTTCTATCATACAAGTAAGGACTTCCTAAAACAATTCTACATATATCCAAAGGAATTATGTCTAACTCAACCTCATCTACAAATGCTGACCCAAAGGAAAACTTGAGTTTGCACTGTCTAGTCACTTGTAGTTGTGCTTTATCATTCAACCATCCTAATGGGTATGGTTTCTTGTGAGGTGTAGTTGCTAGTCCCAATTTCTTTACAATTGCTTCATAAATTAGATTTACTTGTGAGCCACTATCAAACAAAGTATCAATCTTTTGATTTTTGGAAACAACTTGAATATGGAAAAGCTCATGTATTTTTCTCTCATTTTCTTCATCAATAACAGATTGAGTAGAATTACTAGCAGATGCTTCAGAATTCTTACCTTTTATACCTGTGGCTGTAATAGTTGTTTCATCTCCTGAGTCTGACCCCAAATATTTCTGAACAGCTGTAGCAATTTTCTTCTTCTTTCCCTCGGACTTCTTAGTTCTTAGCTCTGGATGCAGAATCCAACAATGCTCATCATCATGCCCATCCCTTTTACAATGAGTGCATGAAGCTTTGCTTTTCTGTGCAGTGTTAGCCTTCCTTGCTTTCCACTTTTTCTTTCTTTTCTCCTTGCTCTTGCTTGCAGTGGGTTGGGATGGTCCCCCAACTTCTGGATTTCCATTCTTTCCTCTAGCTTCTAGATGAGTAGCTTGTACAGATACCTCATCTATACTAGTGGGATTAAACATGAGTATGGTATGCCTCATGTAGCTATGTAGACCACCAATGTACTTCAAAAGAGTCTCTGGTGAGTCTAATGAGATACCCAACATCAATGCTCTCTTTCTGAATTCTTGAGTATACCCTTTCACACTTTGCCCTTTCAACTGCCGAAGAGTTTGCCAACTCATCATGGCTTGTTGCATGTAGGCCAATGGATAGAACTGCTTTTTGATTGCAGAAACAAATTCACTCTAGACAGAGATGGTCTTACCATGTCTTTTCATATCAGCGTGGGTTCTGCCTTCCCACCAAACCAAGGCAGTGCCTCCTAGGCATAGGCTTGCCAGCTGAATCTTACTCTTGTCCGAGTCTATGTTCTGTACCCTGCAATATACAACATGTCTAATCCAATTTTCCAACTTTTCAGTATTTAGCTCTCCATCATATATAGGCAAATCAAATTTAACATCTGGCTTGATCAAAGATGCTTTCTTATTATGAACAGGGCTATTAGGAGGTGTGATAAAGCTTTCCTCTTTCCCTTTTCCTTTGGAGTGGTCATGGAAGGGAGACAGATCCAAGATTTAAGACATGAAATCAAGACACACTTAGGCATACCATCAAGCATGCAAAACCTGATTTACTAAGGACACAACCTACAAGATAACCACACACTACATGATTATGGTATTGACACAGACTTGAATATCATAGTCAATTTGTGGTTGTGAGGAGGATGCTTTTGTACCAGTTCAAAGGGCACAGGCACGTTTAAGGACGTAGTCAAAGGAAAGGAGAAAGCCCAAGCCAATCCAACATTATCCCCTAATCTACCAGGGCCCTACATAGTGGAGCCAAAATATCAGAATCCTGCCTTCACAGTCTCAATACCTGAGGTAAATGGGTTGTACTCTGATTTTCTTACCAAAGCAGTCATATGCAGATTTAATGGGTTTTGGCCCAAATATGATCTTTTGCACCAATGGATTTTTGTTGCTTGGTCACCAACCTGTGAAATCCTTTTATGTTCCAAAGGGTTTTTTATTGTCAGATTCACCACAGTTCAAGAAAAGGAATATATACTTAATAAAGGACCATGGTTCTAGGGCAACGCAGGGCTCTTCATGACCCCTTGGTTCCCAAAATTTGACGCCAACACAATGGTGGTATAAAAAATGCTAGTTTGGGTCAGATTAAACAACCTCCCATTACACTTTTGGCATCATCAAGTGTTAGAAGGTATAGGGAACTCCCCGGGGAAGTTCCTAAAGATTGATCAGGACAAATTCACAAGAGGCATATTCACTTTTTCCAGGATATGCGTTGAAGTAGACCTTAGTCAAGGACTACCCGACAATATTACATTGATCTTCAATGATACACACTGGACACAACCTCTGGATTACAAAAATACAACTTTTCGGTGCCGTGGATGTTTGCAGACAGACCACCTTCATAGTGCCTGCCCACAAGCTAAAAAAGATCCCAAAAGGAACAAAAAGTAACCCAAAAAACCAAAAGGCTAGCAATGCACAAACACTTTGGGAGAAGAAGCAGGACAAGAAAAAGCAAGAGAAAATAATGCAGAAAAGGATTTACAGAAGGACCAGAACAACACACAAAAGGAGGAAACAGACCATACCACTGCCTACATTTTGAGGCCCAACAACCCCTTGCCGCATCAGGAGTCCCAAATAATAGGAATGGAAGTACACAACAACTAATGAACTCATGGATCAAAGGGATCTGATTATGACAAAGAATATCCCATACACACAGATGAAAATCTAACGCCATTGTAACTTCCACTCCCAACACTGGAGGTTGCAGAAAAGTGGAAAAGAAGAAAGGTAGAAAAGAATAGGTTGTTGTAATTTCTAGTTTCTTTTATGTATTTTGTGTTAACAGAATCAACTCATTTTTCATATGCTATATTAGCATCTACAACATGTAATTTTGTCTTATGAATAAAATTACGATTTTTCCAAGGGGAAAAAAAGCCCATGTACCCACTCTTTTCGTGGAATCTCCTCCCATACTATAGTGCGTCTATGAATATGCTCCCTAGGGTCAGCTTAACCATCATGTTTTAACTCTATTTCTGTATCTACTGGCCCAAACTTGATCTACATTAATCTTTGACGCTCCTACCAATCTGCTATATTTCTTTTATGTGCACCCCACCATCTAGCAGGAGCAAATCTCAGGGCCACATCTAAAGCTAACAACCTTTTCTCTTATGGTATTTGTCTTTCATAATCATCAAGGAAAGGGCTTACATTACCTAAACCATTATAGTAAGGCAAGTTACATACCTCATAAGTTATACAACAAAGTGATTTAGTGATCCTTGCACATCGCCTTGTAGACACTTCATGTAGCCTATTCTGCCAATTTTCCAATTCTTCTTTTGAATCTAAAGTACAAGAACTGTCCTGCTCCCATGTCAATTTTCCATCTCCAGTGGGGTTAATCCATTCCTCTTCTTTGGTTATCATTTGATAAATGTTTTTCTATATCTGCTAAGCAATACTCATCTCTAACAGGCTCTGTATATCTCAGCCCTTATGATGGGTCAAATGGAACAATTACTCTCATGTTTTCCTTTTAAAATACCATTTGCCTATTCTTTAATTTGATTATAGCCATATTATCAAATTCCAAATCTAGTCCAAGCAAGGCTGGATAGGGATTGTTGTCATCCACGATTTCTATCACTTCAAAATTAATAGTAGTGCGCACCATTTCAATGTCCACTGTAATACCTGATAATCTTCCTAGAGGAAGGATATTTTGTTGATTCGCCATTCTTAGCTGAATAGGTGACCATTGCAACTTCACCTTACCCATTGAATCCCATGTTTGCTTTGTCAGTACATTAGCTTCAAATCCCAGATCTAAAATAACTTGGTCCATGTCATATCCCCCTCTTTGTGCACCAAGCCTCATTTCCTTTCCAGATCTCTTTTTTCGATGTAGATTGTTAACTTTGCACATCTCACTCTGTGATGCTTCTTTAGATGCGCAAGAATTTATCAATTCCCGAAGTCCTTCTACAACTCTTTGATTTCACAATAATTTCATACAAGTTTGGAGACAAATTTTTAAAGTATCTACTTGATATGCTGCATCTTGTTCTTGTGTTATCAGAGCTCGACCCTGTGTCGAAGATGATACATGCAACTATTCTTTGGATTCTACTGTGCTCTAGATATCGAAGCTCCTGCATCCATAAAACTTCTTTTTGCTTCCAAAATACTTCTTTTTCTTTATGAATATCAAACATAGGGGATTTTTCAGTAGTATTTCTAATCCATGCATGCTCAGTTTCTTTCTTTCCCTCTTCTTTATCATTTCTAGTCGCTTCTCCACTTCTCGTAACAATACTTACGTGAGGTTCATTAGTTCTTCTTTCTGTAGTCATCATCTGAATGTTTTGGGTTGGCCACAGGTTCCTCTTTTCTTGCATTTTACATTTAAGTAAAGGACAATCTTCGATTATAGGATCAAATTCTTTGAAATACTTACATGTCGTGGTAGGATTCTGACAATTTCTTGCAAAATGACCTGCCTAGCCATAGTTATAGCAGATAATCTGCACACGTCCTCAACTAGATCCACCACCTCGACCAATACCTTGACCTCGGCCTTGATAACCACCTCGACCACCATGTTGTCCATGTTCCTCATGTCCATGTTCTTTGGTTTGCATTCTGTAGGCATCAGTATTGTGCTCTATCATCAATTCATAAGCTCAACAATTGTTCTCATCATGCCCTACTGATTTGCAAAATTTGCAATATAAATTTCTTGGAATCTGGACATACTTCTGCAATACGTAGCAATATTCTGCACAATGTTCACCTCTAGTTTTATATATCTCGCACCATAGGCTAGATCCGACGTTCAAAGGATTTGGTGCTCCACTAGATATGTAACTTTTGAAGAGAGGGCATTGTAGAATGGCCTTATGATTTACACACTTCTTCTATGACTTCCTTATTTTTCTTCATATCCTATAACTACAGAGTCAAATTTTCCAGCTGAATTTGGATCTGCTGCATACCTACATTGGTATCTCCTATAGGGGATGCTCCTAATTTCATCGCAAGTTCTAAGGATTCAGCTTGAGTTTCTATCTTCTGTTGCATCAAATGAAATCTTATATGTGGAAGCAACACAACTATAAATCATTCTTTATGTTGCTGCGAAGATATGTTGAAACTCACCTGTTCCAATAATACCTTGAATCTTTGATCGGATTCACAAAAAGACTCAATATACTTCTCTTTGATTTCTTTTAACTCTGTGATGCATTGTAATTCAGATTTCGGCTTCTTAAATTCTTTTACCAGTGCTGCCTTAATGTCTGCGAACGTTATCATCTGATTACTTGAATACTTCATGTACCATGTTAATGCCCTATCTTAGAATGTCATTAAAAGTTGTGCTTTATTTATGTTTTCATAAATGACCTATTTTGTTGTCCATACTCCTTTGCATAAAAACTAGAACTGTTATGGATCCTCTTGTCCAATTCCTCTAAAAATGGGTAACTTTATATCATTAGCCATATTTCTTCTTGGAGGGGGAGGGGTAGGGGGAGGGGGTTTCGTAAGGGGAGGGGGTTGCGGGTGGGGGGTAGGGGGAGTAGGAGGATGGGGAAAACCAAAGGCACCCTGACTATTACTAGATTTTGGCTTCGACAAACTTTTTGGCTGGAAGGGTATATACTACGGAGTTACCTCAGGGTCCTCAGGTGATCTGAACTTAAAAATGAATGCAAAAACTTACATATATAATCATAAACACAGAGATGCAACAGAAAAACACTTCATTTTATTAATAGAAAAATAATGAACTATGATTACAAATAGAATGGTAATAAGATAGCTCGGGTGATGGTAGCTTATCTCTGAGAAGTGATGTGGCAGATACATGCCTCTGAACTGTGTTACAATGAGGCTCAAGGGCCTATTTATTATTGGAAAACATGAGAAACCCATAAACAACCAAAACCCTAACCCCAAGAGATGTAACACCAAGGGTTTGTGGGCCTCGTTGGGGTTAGTTGGGAAGCCAACTTCCTGGGGTCGTAACTTGGTCATATTATGTCTGTTTGGTGCGTACAATACCTTGTTGGAAAGGTCTCTTTGAGTACTACAGGTTTCACCATAGGCCCTTACCTATGGAAAAGTGCTTGCCGCATACCCCAAAAAACATCGTTTAGGGGGTCAAAACTGCTCCTGAAGTTCAGGACTTGAAAACCTACTAAAAATAGTAAATGCTGAAATGAACAAGGAAACAAATGGAACTGACTGGGAAGTCTAGGTGGAATAGGTGGGTGGCCACCAATATCCACTTGGATCATTCCTCCCTCCTTAGGAAGAAATAGTCCCCATTGCGTGTAGAGCCTCCATGAGGTGAGGGGATTTCTGTTGAACCTGGTCCCTAGAGAACCACTTTCCCTGGTGAAGGAGTTGGCCTACTTTGACAACTCGATATTGGAAAGTGTTCTTGATCTGTGTGTCCATGATCTGACTAGTTGTGGCATGTTCCATGTAGTCCAGGTTGAGCTTTGTTGGTGTGAGCTATTATGCAATGTCAGATGTGTCCAACAATGGTGGAAATTATGGTCGAAGGTGATCTACATTGAACATTGGGTGTAGACCAAGGAACAGTGGGATGCTAAGCTCGAAGGAATTGTCACCGACGACCTTGGTGATGGTGTATGACCCATATCGGCATGGGTGAAGCTTGCGGTGGGTGATGAACCTCATCATTGGGTAATTATATGGGCCTTAGTTCACCTCCTAGCTTAGTCAAACCAACTATTCTCAAAACTTATTGCATACTTTTGATTATATTTTGTTTATGAGATGAGTTAGAGTTGGATATTTTGCTTTGTGGTCTAATGTGCATTTAATGCAGGATTAAAGGATAAAAACAAGGAATTTTGGCAAAGACCTTGGTTAAAACTCGAATGGGACAAGGGAGAGGAATTATAGGAGGCAAATCCTGCTCATTTACTACCCCTCCATTTAAATATTCCTCCTTCAGCTTGGAGTGCAAACAACCAAATCATGAGGACTAGAAGGCAGCTAAGCAAGTGAAAGAAAAAGCACCAGTTTATCTCAAGTTTGGGAGCCGAGCCTCCCTAATTTTAAGGAGGACATTGGAGACTTTAGATGTATAAGTAGAGAGGCCTAGGACATCAGTAGAATTCAGATTTTTTATTGTAAAACTATACTATATTTTCGAGTTGCAAGACTTGTGACAGTTTTTGATGTAATCCATTGTTTTGATAATAAGAATGAGTTTTGTTTTGAGCCAGCACTGAGTTAACTCAAAGGGTTGAAGCTCTTGGGTTAGGGCCCAACCCTAGCAGCCAAGGCTCCTCTTTATTGTACATGTATGCTATCATAGATTCATAGTTTCATTGTTCATTTGCTTGGTAGCTCCATTTCCATTACAACATTGTAGATTAGATTGGTTGTATGTTAGTTTGCTTCCATTTGTGTCTTCTTTCAGTTGGCAGGTTAGCAAGGAGAAAAAGTATCACCATAAGGTTGTCAGCAGGTGCCTCGGCCTCCCTTCCTGCCTCTAAGACCATGACTTGAGGAAGAGACCCTTCAACAGACCCAAAAACACAGATTTCTAGTTCTTGCATGAGCTTTGGAGTTTGTTGTCTTGATTCAGCATTTGGTTCATTTCATTGTCATCTTTTTCCATTACTCCATTTTTGCAATAAGATCTCACTCATGATTTCATTCCCTTCAACACTCTCTTCATGCATAATATAGGCAATTGATTCATGCTTTTCTAGTTTATGAAAATATAGCTTGTTGCATAGTTCTTGGAAAACACACATGTTTTAAGCACAACAGGTACTTCAGGAGGAGACCTAGACTTCATCACCAGCAACCACCTTCCACTTCATCCACCCTAACCATCTCTTGTTCCACCATCACCCTCACTAGTTTTTTTGTCATTTTTTCATTGAAATTCCCCTAGATACATTGAGTGAATCTAGCCATCTTTGATCTTGGATATTGACTCCTAAGTGTTCCTAGACCTTCTAACACCCCATCCCACTCATCACACACCTTTTCCAAGCTTCCAAACACCTCCAACACCTCACGATTAGCTCTCGCCTGTATCCTGTAGGTTTCCTATAATTCCTACACGATCATCATGTAGGTTTCTAGTGCATCCTATAGGTTTTCCTGAAACAGCCTGTTTTGAGGCCGAATTGATGGGGAACTTTTAGGAAGTCACAAAAAGCCTCCTAGGACCCTCCCACACCATCCAACTACTCCATAAGCCTTTTAGCCATCCTCAACCACCTTCCATCGACTTGTCACATCCACAAGAACAATTAATTTGCATACTTGATTTTGCCAAAAAAACCAAAAAAGTGAAAACATATTTAGTTTAGTCTTCTTGCTTACACATTAGTATGGTTTGATGCTCTTTACTTCTATAGCTTAGATAGCAACATTAGGTTAGTGTTGATTTAGCATTTCTTCTTAGCATAGCTGTTTAAATGGTTAATTAGGATATGGTGTGATTTAGCATTACATGTTGTTTTCTTCATTACTGCAGTAGAGTAGCTCCCTTAGAATATATTTGCTCTTCTTCCATCAAAGAATCAAGCTTCTTTTGACTCTATAGAAGTCTAGCTTGGAACCCCTTAGGTCTCTCGTCGGATGAACAGTGGCAATAGGCAGGACCTTCACTTTTACTTGTGCATATAGCACTGTCACCTCCAAGTTTGTACGAACCCCGAGTTGATAAGTAAAGCTGGTAGCCTAGGAGTTGCAACATCCTTGCTACAATATTGGCGCTCATCCCTTTTTGGCACTGTTGCCAGGTAGGTGTCTGAGTAGAATGTGATTACTGCTTTCTTTTCTTCTATTTCTTGTTTTCAATTTTCCGCCATTAGTTTATTTCTGCAAAAGTAATCTAGTAGCTTCGTTTCTTTCATTTTCCATTATCTGCTTTCCTTTTCATTCTGCAAGTAGAATTTCAATTCAGCAAGTAGCTTCTTCATTCTGTCAGTGATTTTCATTCAATTAGCAATTTCATTTCTGCAAAGTACTTTCCAGCCTATTTTTTTTTATAAAAACCAACCCAAAAACATTTCCTTTCATGCCTCGTAGGAATAGGGACAATTTAGGGAAGTTTTTTCCAAATACCCCCACTGCATCCAACAACCAACCTTCTCTCTTCTTTGGTGGCTGTGAACTGGAGCAACCTTTAGGTGAGAAACCTAGCATATTTGAAGAACCTACCAGGGAAGAAGAAGAAGAGGAACCCATTCCTACTGAAATAATGGCTAAAAACTAAAATGACAGAGGGAATAGAGAGAGAGTTGAGAGTGCCTTCCCCATCATGGAAACCAACGGGGACACTAAGATGAAGAATATAAGCCCCTCTGCCTCACCTCATTTCCATGGCCTGACCACAGAGGACCCTGACACTTTCCTATTTGAGTTTGATGTTATATGTCGAACCTATGACTATACAGATGATGAGAAAAAGTTAAAACTATTTCCACCTACCCTCTAGGATGTAGCATTGTGCTGGTTCATGGGTTTATCTGGAGATAGCATCACAACTTGGGCTCATATGCGACATGATTTTAACAACAAATATCAGGACTAATGTAGGTCAAAGGATACTAAAGAAGAAATTTTCATGATGACCATGGGCCAGGATGGATCCTTAGAAGACTATGAAGAAAGATTCCAGCTTAGTTACAAAAGGGCCAGGTGCACACTTGACCCTGAGTCCCTAAAGCTGGTCCTGTTCGGGGGAGTAAGAGAAGACCTTCTGGATACCTTACACTTATTAGTAGGAGGAGATATCTACCAATTACCCTATGAGGATATCAAGATTGTCTTTAGAAACCATTCTAGGGCAGCCGGGAAAAGGGGTAGGAGCAGTCAACCTATGGCTAGTACATCATCTTCCAACTCATCCATAAAGGGTGAAATTGGAAATATGCTGGAAGATATAAAAAGTGAGATGTTGCAAACCCTTGCCTTGCAATTGGACATCATGAACATCAAAATGAAGCAAGAGGAAGCAGAGAGAGCCTTGGCCATCTTTTGTCCTAGATGCACCAAGAGACATCCTAGGAACGAATGTCCATTGAACTGTATTGAGATTTGCTCAGTCTGTGAAGAAAACCACTCCACAGACAAGTGCCCTTCTTTACCACGACTCAAAGCTATATATCAAGGAGTTGAAGGGGTCACTGAGCAGCTTTGCTGCATTAACCAAAGGAGGCCTCTTGGGCCTAGACCATACCAACAGGGCATGCAAGGGTCATCCCATGCATATTACAACCCCAACCAAAACACAACTATACCTTCTTGGGTACCCCCTGCTCATCCTTCCTAGTCTACACCCCCTCCTTGGTCCTATGCATCTCAGTATCATTCCCAGCCAACCAACCAGTCATTTCAACCTTACACTCCGCCACAACCTCAGTGGAATACACCACTCCAGGGGTGGAAGCCCCAATAAAACAATGCTCCAACTCTATTTCCTCCACCACCTACCCAACCACAAATCCTACACTCTGCTCCACCCAAGAAACCCCAGATGCTTGCCCAGCCAAATCCGAACCCGAACAATAGGCAGGCTCAACAAGTATACAGTGGAGAGACATCATATCCAGCTTATGCTGTGAAAATCCAGGAGATTAACCTGAGATCTGGGAGAGTCCTCCCGGATAAAAAACCTCCCCCTCCACATAGGGAGATTGAGGAAGAAAGAGAGGAAAGAAACCTTAAAATAAATCCACCCTTTTCCGAAAGATTAGCCCAACTACTCTAGCCTACCCTAGAAGAAACTGAACTTTTGGGAGAATTGAAAAATCTATGTGTAAAGATCCCCCTTCTCCAGGAAATAAAATATGTTCCCATTTACAATAATTTGATTAAGGACAAATGATTCAAGCATCCAGGAAGAAGAAAAAAGGATGCCCCTACCATTAATGTCATTGGGCAGCTGTCCGACTTAATGCTGGGGCAGGTAATATGTTCGAAATATTTGGACCCTGGAAGCCCTATAGTAGATGTGCACATCAATGGCACAATTGTCCCACACACTTTGATCAATCTTAGGGCTGCCATTAATGTGATGACCAAGGACACCATGCTCAAGCTCAACCTCCAAGGGTCATTGAGGAAGACCATAACAGTTTTGCAACTTGCAGACCATTCCATAGTCACCCATGAGGGAATTGTGGAGGATGTGATGGTCTCCATTGACTCCTGGGAGTACCCTGTAGATTTTCTAGGTCTCCAGCCTAAGGCTAAGCTTACTGGTTACCCTCTCATCCTTGGGAGGCCATTGTTGGCCACAACCGATGCTTACATTAGCTACAGAGCTGGGAATATGATCATCAAGAACGGGCATATGTCTAAGCAGTTAGTCCTATACCCTCCTACTCAACCTTCTCTAGAGCACGATTTACGTTTATGGTTGGAGGAGGAGGAAGAAGATGAGGTTTATTCCGCCCAAATTTATGCTTTAGAAACAACCATAGGAGGAGGACAACAAGATGAGGATGACTTGATTAAACACCTGCTCCAAAGTCTAACTCCTAGTTCACTACCATTAGAAGAAGAAGTAACGGAAACCCAAAAAAATCATCCAATTGACTTGTGCTTGGCCGATTCCAACCCACTCCATGTCAAAATCATAGAATTCAACCCAGAGAAAACCTTGAAAATTAATCCAACTCATTCTACTCTTGAAGAGGAAAAGCTATGCAACACGTTAAAAGAAAACCTAGAAGCCTTTGCTTGGAGTTACAAGGAAATGAAGGGAGTACACCCCTCAGTGCGTACTCACCACATATACATCAAAGAAGGTTTCAAGCCAGTCTAACAACCACAAAGGAGGATGAATACAACTCTTAAAGATATAGTCAAAGAAGAACTACAAAAACTGCTAGATGCAGGATTCATTTATCCTATCTTCGATAGTGAGTGGGTCTCTCCTTTAGTGTTAGTTCCTAAGAAAAATGGTAAGTGGAGGATTTGTGTTGATTACAGGGAGTTGAACAAAGCCACAAAGAAGGATCATTTTCCCCTACGCTTCATTGACCAAGTGCTAGACAGCTTGGCAGAGAAAAAGTGTTTTTCTTTCCTAGATGGATTCAGTGGGTACAACCAAATCCAAATCTACCTAGAAGACAAGGATAAGACCACATTCACCTGTCCTTGGGGTACTTTTGCCTATAGGGTCCTTCCTTTTGGCTTATGTAATGCTCCTGCCACTTTCCAGAGAGAAGGCTTCAGTATTTTCGTTGAATTAGTACATGATGCAGTGGAAATTTATATGGATGATTTTACACCTTATGGCTGTGATTGTCAAGTAGCCCTGACTAACCTAGGAAAAGTACTACACAAATGCATTGAAATGAACCTGTCTCTTAGTCCTAAAAAATGAGAATTCTTAATGACTGAAGGGATCGTGCTAGGTCATTCAATATCTCAACGAGGACTACAGGTGGACCCAAACAAAATAGCCATCATCCAAAGAGTCTCACCTCCGCAAAAGCAGAGAGATGTTAGGAGTTTCTTGGGGTTAGCTGGATACTATTGAAGGTTCATAAAGGACTTCAACAAGTTTTCCCCTCCTTTATTTGGGTTGTTGGCCAAAGATTCTGAGTTTATATGGTCAAAAAGTTATCAAAAGGCCTTAGACATTCTAAAGGGTAAGTTAACCATTGCACCAATTCTTCGAGGCCTAAACTGGGCCCTCCCCTTTCATATTCATGCTGATGCCTCACACAAAACCATATGAGTATCCCTGGGATAGGTAGAGGAGAAACTACCCTATGCCATCTATTTTATCAGTAAGAACTTGTCAAAGGCTAAGCTAAATTATACTATGACCGAAAAGGAACTCCTGGCTGTTGTGCATTTATTAAACAAATTTAGGCATTACATTACATGCTATCAAACATTTGTGCATACCAACCATGCTGCAATCAAATATTTAATGAACGAACCAGATGTGAATGCTCGAATTATAAGATGGTTGCTTTTACATTGTTGATAAGCCTGGTAAGGAAAATGTTGTTGCCGACTTTTTATCTAGGGTGAATCTACCTGCAGGTGAAGAAGGGATGGTGGATGACTAGTTACCAGACGAGCACTTGTTTGCTATTTCAGTTCTCTCCCCATGGTTTGCTGATATAGCAAACTATTTCGTATCAGCACAGTTCCCACCAAACTTGCCCTCCAAAGAAAAGAGCAAGATAGTCAGGAAAAGTGCCCCCTTCACCTAGATTGGGGGCAATCTTTTCAAACTTGGCCTAGATCAAATCTTGAGAAGGTGTGTAAGGGAAGAGGAAGTTTTTGACATCCTTTTGACCTGTCATGATGGGCCTTATGGAGGTCACTTTGTAGGAAGGAGGACAACATTCAAAGTGTTACAAGCAAGCTATTATTGGCCCACTCTCCACCAGGATGTGAAAAAGTACACTAGTTAGTGTGATCGGTTCCAGAGGATGGGAAACCCTACTCCAAGAGATGAAATGCCCCTACAACCTCAAGTGACTTTTTAGTCATTTGACAAGTGGGGCATGGACTTCATTGGGCCTATTAACCCTCATTCAAAGCGAAAACAATACATTATTATGTGCACTGATTATTTGACTAAGTGGGCAGAAACCAAGGCAATCAAGGCAACAACAGAAGAGAAGGTGGTTGAGTTCCTAAGGGAGAATGTATTCTACAAATTTGGGTACCCTAGAGAGCTAGTCATAGACCAAGGCAACTAGTTTACCTCCAACATGATTGAAGAACTACTCAACCATCAAAACATCAAACATAGGACCTCCACTCCCTATCACCTACAAGCTAATGGGCAAGTGGAGGTGACCAACAGGGCAGTGAAGGGCATCTTAACCAAGGTAGTGAGCAACAACAGGAAGGATTGGGCAGAGAGACTAGTTGAGGCCACCTGGGCCTATAATACCACATGGAAGACCACCACTAGATTTACACCATATGAGCTGGTCTATGGGAAAAAGGCCTTGCTGTCCATTGAGTTTGAATATAACACATTGAGTATGGTAGGCCAACTAGATTTGGACTTCAGTCATGCACAGAAAGATATATTGTTCCAATTGAATGGCTTGGATGAATTCAGAGTGCAAGCCCTCCTACATACAGAGATAGTTCAGCTTCAGAGGAAGATCTGGCATGATAAATATATTAAGGAGAAGCAATTTTAGGAGGGCGATTGGGCATTGTTATATGATTATAGATATAAGGACTTCAAGGGCAAGCTAAGGACAACATGGCTCGGACCTTATGTTGTGGAAAGATGCCATGATAATGGTTTAGTGCAAATCAAAACTATAGGTAAAGAAGCCATTCCATTGCTTGTTAATGGGCACCAATTGAAAATTTACAATAGACCTTTATCAAAACAAGAGTTCATTGAAAATATCAATAAACAATGATGATGGTGGAGCAAGTTCCAACTCCTCCCTCATCAAGTCACTGAAAAAGAAAAAAGAATAAGGACTCAGGTGAAAACCTCCATGAGGCGCCTGAGTCCCATCTTTGGGTTGAAAACCTCGTGAGGCGGCCCAATGATGAAAGAAAAAAAGAATAGAAAAAAGAATAAGAAGATCCTTGGGTGAAAACCTCCCTTGAGGCGCCCAGGGCAAACAGCTAGGGTGAAAACCTCTCTAAGGCAGCCTAGTTGTTTTTCAAAAAAAAAAAAGAGAGAGAAAAAGATAAAATTGTTATTTGCAGGTGGGCGAGAAAGACAGTCAAGGAAGAAAAATAGGATCCAAAGGGAACCCTACCTCACACATATTCATCTCCCCCACAACTCACCATGCATCCCTCCATCATTTCAATTGTTTTTCCACTCCATTGCTTCGATTTATGTGAAGATTGTGTTTTCTACTGGATCCCTTGTATTCCTACAGGATCCCCTGAAAACCTCGGAAAACCTACAGGAAGCAATTCGAGGGCACATGGTAGGTTTTTTGGGTCCCTAAAATTCATCTTAGGCATGATCTAACACCTCACCTCGTCCACCACCATCATCCCTGCACCCACCATTCAAAACAAAAAAGATTAGTTTGAGCATTTTTTGCCAGTCATAGAAAAAGGAAAGAAAAATAAAAACAGAGAGGAGTAAGAGCATTACCTAAGTGTCCTTTGCTCTACACACATTCCTACTCCCTCTATCCATTCATTTCACCATTCTCACTGCCCCAACCAACAACATGATTAAATAATTATGAGGGAGAAGTAGCTACATGACATCCTGTAAGAAATCCTGTAGCAGCCTATCCCACAGAATGCCAATCAACAGCTACAAGTCTTCACTAGGATGATCCAGGAGCTCAACAGAAGCATCAACATCATATCTTCAGCCACAGATACCCTCAAAAGCTAAGAAACCATTAACGGACAGCAAGAGGAGGAAGGAGAATGGCACACAACAAATAAACAACGCAACACCTTTGATCTTCGACAATTGTAGCATGGCATAAAAACCATAGGTAAGTATCTCACTCACTCACTCATATGCATCATTTAATCAAACTTTGTAAGGGTTACGAGATAGTTGGTTTATAAGTGAAAATATGGCCAATTAACTTGGCCACCTTCATTCAGTCAGCACATGCAAAACTGGGTGTCCTCTCACACGTGGTTGCAATCAACTTAGAGACAGAGGAGGAGTAGGACAAGAAGTGGTTAACTATGGATCTACAAGGTGGAAGCTGATTACGAGGAGTGGGAAATGATGATGTGTTAGTGGGGACCAACGATTTAAAAATGGAAACATACCTCTGCTGCCAGCACACCACCTCACCCTGAAACACCATAAAGGGAAATAAAACATCGTTCGCATGCATTCAAGCATTCCACCTCCTCGAAACTCCCTCCCTCAAGTCACTCTCATAAATCTGGCCACCCACTGGAAGAAATGATACATCATTCTGCACAATAATTTCTACGGGAGCATGCATAGGAATTCCTACAGGATATAACCTATAGGATACAGTCTATAGGATCAATCTACAGGATAGAGGCAGTCTACAGGATGGGCAGAGAAGAGTTCAAGAGGGGATATCACGAGAATTGTCCACTGTCACCATTCTAAAGAGGTAGGCTCTAAAGTTCCATCCCCATTTAAGTAAATGAACTAGAAATACTCTAAAAGCTAGTGAATTTAGCAACTGTGAGGGGTGAATTACATACATAGTCAACTCTGTTTTCCTCTTGAATTAAAATTTTATTTTGTCAACCCTCTCATTTTCTTCTCAAGCCTCACAATCAAGATGATAGGAGGGTTTAATAGGAGAGAGCCCAAAAACACTGTGAGGATACAACAAGACCCCCAGGTGCTTGGAATATTTACAAGACACAACTGGATGGGGTTTTTCTAAAAATTCACAGGGTATGATGATGAGGTGGCTCAAGAATTTGCTCACTCCCTCACTCCACACAACAGAATCCACGCCACTGTTTTAGTTAGAGGCCTCACTATAGACCTCACCCTAGAGCTCATCAATAGGGTCACCACACTTTCCCTAGGAATTCCATGGAGAAAAGAAGACAAAGGAGACAGTCAGGTGGAAAAAAGGAAATTCTTTTTAGAAGGTGAAGAACCCACAAAGGATAAAAATGGAGTAAGAAGGGACAATCTACCATACCCATGGAGTGATGTAGGCTACCAACTCATCAAATATATATCATGTGAGGGTAGATATAGTGTTGTTTATGTCTACCATTTCAGGATCCTTGAAGAATTAATATTTGGGGTAGAAACACCAGTTCACCAAAGACTCAACATACCCTATTTCTTGATGAAATCACTCATAGAATCCAACAACAAAGTAAAGGAAGGGAATTCCCAACAATTGGCTCACCATGGGTTGATTAGGATCCTCACTGAGGATTCCCTCCAAAACCTTAGAATCCTTATAACATGGTCAGTCTTCAGAGACTTGCTAGCAGAGGATGACATCAAAACCCTCACTTACGATGTTAGTCCTTCTATCAGTGAGGAGGAGGAAAAACACGAAGAAGAAGATACACAGCTAGATAAGGATGAGATGGATGAAGAATAATCTGACATAGAGGAAGATGATGAAGCAAAAGAAGAAGAGGGAGAAGAGAAGGAGGATGATGATGAAACAGAGGAGGAAACTAAAGAAGGAACTAATGGAGATGAGGAAGAACCACAAGAGGAAGAAGACAGGAAAAATAGAGAGGAAGAAGGCATTGAAATAGAAGGGAAAGAAAACAAGGAGGAGTCACCTAGGGTGTCTCTAGAGGCCACTGAGAGGGAGGCAGCAACTGCCCTCATTGCTCTCAGCACCTGAGTCAAGAAAAAAGGAAAAAGGAGGCAAACCCCCTATATTTCAGAACAAGAAAGAGCACAATAATCAAACAAGGGAAGCCACAAATATCAACAAAAATTCCTATTGATATTGAATATTCCCTTACTCAAAGAGACAAAATGCCTTCCCCTAAGTCACCAATCACATATGTAAGGAGGCATAATACTAATTAAACCTCCTCAAAGGGTAAGGCAATCGTATAGGATCCACTACAAAACCTACAGGAAGTAAAAACAATCCTACATGATACTCTGTTGAAACTACAAGAAGCACAGAAATTGGAAAGAAAGGTAGGGGAGTAGCAAGAAACAAAAGAAGAAGACCCAGAGATAAAGGAACCAAACCCCCAACCTAACCTGGACTCCTATTACCGGCTTATTGAAGGAGGCTAGGTAATACCTAAAAAATTTGCGATCCCATTGTTTTTCGAACTTGAGAAGGAAAGGGCAAGAACCCACCGATGGATGCAAATCACCAAGTACAAATGGGTGGAAGGAATTGGGCACATGGAAGAGAAGCTCAAAGAAATGGGCAAAGAGCTAAGTGGCTTAAGGGACATAGAAGCAATAATGATAGATCAACTTGAGAGGGAAAATGCATGGCTGAGGGGACAACTACAGGAAAGGGAGAACCAACTAGCATGTATGGAAAACCTCTCTGTGGAGGCCATCCAATGTAGGATGTTAGCTAAATCCTATGCTCTTTACCTCAAATAACAATGGCTAGAGTTCCAGATTAAAACACTAGCACAAAGGCGCACCATGCCATTTCAGGACTACAGGCAGTTTATTGATCTTTGTGATCAAAGTACATTAGAGGATAGGGAAAAAATGGCTAAGTTTTATTTGCACAACATGGCCCTCACAGACATGAATGTTTGGGATCCTAATGCTAAGCTAGGAGATCTACAATTAATGGATTTGGCATCATGGATGAACGATGAGGAGTCAAGGGCTACAGAGATGAAAAGAATATTAGCTAGAGAGAAAAATGAACCTCTTTTCATCAGAGATGAAAAATCAAATTCCATGGCCCTAATCAACACCCATAATTTGATTGCAAATGACCCTCAGAAGGCACCTAGATATCTTGTTGCCTAAGAAGATGGAACACACTACCACACAGCTTGAAGATTAGAGAATATCACTCCCCTCAAATGTTGAGAGAGGCACTCAACATGACACCTATGTATAAGCAATCAATGCAAAGGTTGAAGGTTAATTGGATAGGCCTAAAACTCAGTCCACCACTACTCTTAGGGATGCTATAAGGGAGAGAAGAAGAAGAAGAAAAGAGGCAGTGGGAAGAGGTAGAAAAGAAGTAGGCTTCTATGAACAAGAAGAAGAGACCACAACAGAGGCATGGGATGTCAGAGAGGCTACCATAGCCATGAAGGACGTGGACATTGATGTTATCGAAATATTTGGGCACTACAACCCCAATCATATATGTCCATAAACCAAGGGCTTCTAAGCCCCTAAAAGTGTTGTTTCATACCCTAAAGGAGCAAGGTTAGTTGATTACATCATCTCCCAGAAGTTCTCCATAAAAAACTACTCAGAACTGGTCAAAGCAGGACCATACAGACTACCCAGTGCTAAGGGTGCGATGCATCTCACCTTCCACCTGAAAAAAGTACGATGCATACTGGAAAGCCCTTCTGTAGGGTGCAATGAGCGAGAGCAGACAAATGGCACAAGCAATTTGCTAGGTGGAGACGTTGAGAATCTTCTAGAAGCTGCTCATTTAACACTTGCCTCTTTGAATTCACCCAAGGATGAGTAAGAGATCATGAAATATCCAAGTGGAACCAATAAATATCAGAGAGATGACACTAATCAAAATCCCAGAAGCTGGCTCATCCCCCTGCAAACATCTATATATGGATCCCTCATCCTAGAGATCCAAAGTCTGGAATTTTGTAATTTGCAAGGAAGTGTTGTTGGTTTCTCTTTGAAGACATTGTTGGGTGATCTTGCTTCGTATGAGGTGAAGAGGGATTTCATGCTGGGAGGATGGCGTTGGGTCAGACCAAGTGGTTGTAATTCTCTCTTCTACTACTTCTATCAATAAAGCTATTTGAGTTTTCCTCCATATTCTTGTGCATCTCTTAATATTGTGTTGATATATGCATTTATATGGTCAATATATATCTGATCCTATATTGTTTCCAGTGATAAATCTCTATGCTTTGATGGTATTATGCTGCTTTTACTCTACAGGTGCTCTTTGAAGCGGGACAAGTAAGGAAGGAGTGGCGAGATTCTGTCAAAGGGGAAAGGAAACAAGCAAGGAGCCAAGTGAAAGACTAAGGTTGGTACTCTCTACTTATTTCTCATCTATCTCTCGTAAAGGAAAACAAAAGTGACTTTAGTTTGTTTGTTTCTAAGATAGCTACCTGTCTTAGTGGGACTAGCAGCTCTGAATAGACACTAGTTTTCCTGATAACAAAATGGCGACTCCATTAGGGAGCGAATAGTTTGATTGCTTGTCTCTATTTGTTTGCTTCATAAACTACAAATGGAGCTTGAAGTTAAGCCAGCTAGCCTTCGAACTACATTTTCTATGCAAGTGCAAAGTAGATCAACGTTGCTTCAGTCAATCTTCAGGTTTGTTTATGAACTGAACAACTGACTTGCAAACATCCTAAGTGCCCTAGAGGTAGCTCAAGTAACCTCATTAGATCAGCCACTATGCTTTGTAGTTACTGACTATCATTAGCTCGGCATAAATCCTTGAACTAAGCTGCAAACTGTGACCAAAAACCAAGTTAAAGTCTCGTTCTTGGACCATCGCACTGTTAGGCCCCTACACTAGTAAGGGGCCTAACAATAATAATGTAAGGGCACAATAATAACAATAGTGGGCTTCTATGGGGCACAATAGTAACAATATGGGCACTACATGGGCACAACAATATAATAAGTGGGTTATACTAATAACAATAAGGGGTTACACTAGTAGTATAGGGGCCTATCACGCACTGTCTCCTTTTGGCAGACTGGATGCATTGCACCTCCCGTGTGCAGTAGGTGGGATGCATCCCTGTTTCCCTATGTTACAGGTGCGATGATCAGGTAAGACTGTTTTTGCCTCTAGATTTTGGTTTTTTCTTCACTATCTTCAGCTTTATTCAGGAGTTTTGTTATCTGTGATCAGTAGACCACTGTGGAAAACCCCTTCCTTTGCATTATTCAGCCTCCAGTATACAAAGAATTGTGAGTGTTTTTATGTATTTTTCACCATTTACAGTTCTCCTTTACAAAATAGTAACTTAATCGAACTATCATATTTTGATTTGAAAGTGCGCAAGTGTTCAGTCAAAGAAAATAATTCTTCTCCTTTTGATAGTTGATTACACTGTTACTCTTGTATTTGATCTGAATTAATAGTATTTCAAGTGTCGAAAGCAGTTTTCAATTCAAAATTGCAAAGTGTCATCTTGTCTTCCTTAATTTTTTGAAAAAGAAAATCGTTAATATTGTCGCTTTGAAAGAAGAAATAATTCAGATTTGTATTGAGCATTCTTTTTTTCAATTCACACATTAAGAAAGCGGAAAACAAATACATGCATGTGCATTTTCATTTAGATTGCTTGTTGATTTTGATTTAGGACAGTGCATCTAGTGTGTGCTCTCTGCTCTATGTTGAAAGGATTTCGCTTCTATTTCCTTAGTAGCTAGGATTTTCATTGCAAAAAGAAGAGTAAACGACTGTTTATCATCTTAGATTGCATATTTAGGAGTTGTATATCTACATCACGCGGTGAACCTTAAAGGCAAACTTCTTAAGAAAGATCAACTATAAAATAAATTCAATGAACATAAAAACACTTTGGAACCTAACGCACAACATCTAGAAGTCTAGGCTAGAGACGTATTCCGGCGTCGTAAAGCCTGGTAACTTTCGCTTTCATTGTAGGTTGGGTGCTTCCTCCTCTCTAAGACGACAAGTGCCAGTACGGACTTGTGCTCCCACGTACTGTCAAGTATATATTGGGAGACCGCAATAGGCTATATCCTTTATCCTTAGGAAGCCGTGTCTGCCGCCCTATCGATCGCAATGCATTGAACACAACATTTGGGAAGATTGACTACGGTACCGTAAAAAGTATTCTACAGTTTTGCGATTGGTTTGGTAATCCATCTGTCTAGATTTCTAGAGTAGTCTCTTTCGTTCCTTTTCAGACTCCTTAAAAGAAAAGGTCCATCTGAGCACTTTTCACTTCAGGCTCATTAAAAATTGAAGGTGACTAGAGTCATCTTTATCTTTTTCTCGACTCTTAAAAATTGAAAATGCAAGTTGTGTCAAAGCATCTAAAATTCATTTAATTCATAATAACATTTTCCCCTCCTATTTTGATTTGATCAAATAATCCGCAATCGTGGAAGAAAGTCAATCAAAACCCCGTCATTCGCAGAGACTAATGAGTCAACCATCTTTGACTCTGGAAACGAAACCATTCCGGGCCAAGTGAACTCGTTTAACTGGGTCAAAGTCTCTTGGTTTGTTTGAAACTTGTGTTTCAACATCCTCTGAGACTGCATTACTCCAACCATTTCTGGTATCCCTGCCTCTACAGAAGAAGTTCCGCAGTTACAAGAGGACATTAGAACTGATCCTAGTATAACAGTAAACACTTCTATTCCCGAACTAGCTCCATTTAGAGTTGATTCGGAAGGTGTTACCCCTCCAACATTTTTCACTGTAGAATCTATACCTTTTTCGGAACCAGAAATATTTTATGGACCGGACGGTCTACCTCTTCCACCTGGATTGATTGCTATAGAAGAGATTACATAGGATCTTCCATCTAGTACTCCATCGCATTTTGGAACTGGGATCCACCTATATCCTTCTGCTTCAGAAGTTAATACCCCTTCATCGCAAGTTCATGTAGAATCGCTAGGAAGTCTTTTGGATAGACTCGATATGTTTGGAAAGCCATCGACGTCTAGGACCGTGTCATCCAATACAGTGGTAGCAGAACCTCCTGCCACCACTCTGACGATGTTCGCTGACATACCATTTGTCCCAACTAGCTCTCAACCGCTAGAGGGAGTCCACCCAGGGACTGTTTCGACAGTATGGTCTATTCCCATTTGTTCGTCCAGAATGATATCTGGAATTTCTTATGTTGAGTCTCAGTAAATTGATCCTTCACGATAGTATCAATTTGGGCAGTCCAGTCTCCAAAGGCCAATCTTTCCTGTGAGCACTGGATTGCCGCCGTATGGGGGGCAGTATGCCCTTTCAGTGTTCCCTCTGGGAGAACAACCATATGAGAGTTATCAACCGAATTCAGGTCAAAATGGAATCACATCCAGTGGTTAGGTGCCAATACTACCTCAACAACCAAGAGTTGTATACTCAATGCAACCGAGTCTACCTATGTCGAATATCCCCACTACACCAGCTATTGTGATAGTGTTGCAAGTACAAGCATTGCCTGTTGTATGCCAGCCTCAAATTTCTCAGGTCGTAGTACAACAGCCTCTTGTCTCCACGACGCAACCAAAATCGCCAGTTAGTGGCTCCTTAACTGGAGCGACTCAGGCTCAAACGGGTACTATTACCCCTCATCTTGGTCAAACATCCAGTATTGGGCAACAACAAATGGTTTCACAACCATGGCTGGTGCAACACCAACAACCGCAATTCCAGCAAGTGTACCAAGGACCTGAGCAACAAAACTTTGCAAGTAATGGGCAGCCGTATATTCAAAATGGTTATCATCAATCATCCCAAATTGGTTATGCCCAACAACCTTATCAAAGTTATCAACATCAAATGCATTATGCTGGTATGCAAAGACCTACTGCTCAGGCAATCCCATCTTATCCTGGGTATGCTGCGCCAAACCTAAATCAACAATTACACTTCGTAGTGACTTTTGAGTTACCAGATCTCAATCGGCTAACAAACGATCCAATTTCTTATGCCCCTTGGTGGCCAACGATTGCTCATAAACTTTCTAAGGTATTCCTAAATTTAATGGAAATCCGGGTGAAGATCCGTCGAATCATGTGATGACCTTTCATCTATGGTGTTCCTCCAACACTCTAAATGATGATTCGATTAGGCTTCGCATTTTTCAGCGAACGTTAATTGGTCTGGAAGCAAAATTGTATATCGAATTGCCTAGAGGTTCGTTTGATAACTTAGGCACCCTTGCCACCACCTTTTAAACCCATTTTCAGTTACCAATAAGGTACAAAACAGGAACAGAGCTTCTTACCAATTTCAAGCAGACGACGGCCACTCACATATCTGACCATATTCATGAGTGGCGACGTCGTCGTAGAATGGTAAAAACATATGTTCTTAATCAACTACTAGTTGAATGGTTTATTAAGTCATTGTTACCTTCTATTACAGAATATGTGGCAAAGGGAGGAGTCGTCACTGAAGAGCAAGTCATTGCTCGTGCGCAATATCTAGATTTGATCTATACTCAGTCTAGAACGCTCTATGACAAAATCCCTAATGCTCCCAGACTAGAATTTTCTATTCCTCCTCCTCCTAAATCAAACAAGGACTCTCATGCCAGCGATGGCGTGATAGGTACGACAAGCACGAAATCGACAAAGGCTACATCTAAGAAAGCCCGTAAGGTTTCTGGTCAAAATGCAAATGAAGAACTTCTAGCCTCGGAGGTTAATGTCGTGTCGACCGACAAAGGCAAAGAACCGAAGTAACCAGGGGACAAGAAGAAAGGGAAGAGCAAAAAGAAGAAACAGGATGATTCGTCTCCTGAAAAATCTTCTGCAAACCCTTTTGGGCAAAAGAAACCTAGTCAGCCATGGCTCATATGCGATGAGGATCATTGGACGAGAGATTTTCCATATAAAGCTGAAGTTAAGAAAATCTTTAAGAATTCAAGAACTTCAGCAGTATTGACTGACCCATTTCTGAACCCAAGAACCAATCTAGTTGTTAGCGATAATGCTGCCCCATCCCAAGTGCTTATGTTTTCCATTTCAAAATAGCAAAATGATGCTTTCATATCGACAAGCAATAAGGATTACGGGAATCCACAGTTGTCGAACAAGTAGGCTACTGATCAACCTAGTAGTTTGACAACAACTTCGACCGAAGTTGTGCCACCCATCATTCTTGAGCTAACAATAAAGCCGCCGAAGGGAGTAGTACACAAATCGACATTTAATCCTCGTGCCAGAGCGACACAAAATTATAATATAGTAGAGGACCTAGCCCAATCGTCTCCGCTATGTCGACACTTGAAGTAATGCAAAATTGGCCCTCCCAAAAGCAGGCTCTATTATCAGCAATAGGTGGGATAGACCCAACGGATTCCAATCTTGTGGCCTTTAATCATAAAGGATATGAACCTCAGTTATCAGCTCAACTCTCTTTCCTCATTCAAGTGAAAGCCCTCAACAAAACTGTTCACCGAACAATTATTGATGAGGGGGCATCTACATGTATTATTTCAATGAGTTGCTAGAAAACTTTAGGATCACCACACTTGTCGCAATCGTCAACGACGTTAAAAGCATTCGATGGATGAACATACACTCCATACGGGATTTTGAGTGACTTACAAGTTGAACTGGGGGGGAAAATAGTAGAAATTGATGTTGAAGTTATCGATGGAAATCTCGATTATAACATCCTACTGGGAAGGCCTTGGATTTATGCTATGGCCGCTGTTGTGTCAACGTACTTCAGAAAGATTGCATTTCCTTTTCAAGGAGGAATTACAATCGTTGACCAGCAAACTTTTCTCCCCAACAGTTCACAAGTTACGGGAAGCATCCTGAGGATCCACGGAAGCTCTCAGTTGCTTCAAAATATCAGAGTAGGCCTACTAAAAGACCCTACATTGATGGGTACTTTTGCCCTACCGCCTCCAAACAACCTGGCGGAAGTGGCCACAGTGGGAACCTGCAATATGGTATCTTCCATTCAGAAGATGTCCAAACACGATGTTAGCATGGATCATCACCAAGTATTGCCTCCAATCCCAATAGAAATATTGTAGCAATCAATGTTCTCGGCATGGCAGGAAAACCCAAATGAACGCTCATCAAACATTTGGGTAGAACGGTCAAAAGAGTATGGTACCTCTTCGGATCCTTGGTCACATGTACATTCTACAGATGAAGGAATTGTTCAGTCAATGATCATAGAGGGGGCACCAAGGGAAGATTACCACCATCGTTCTCATCTTCTGGATTACAACGAAGATTACTCTAGTGACCTTAATCATCCATCAGTTTTTGATTTTCTATCAAATACTGTAAATACGGTGGATTCCGAGTGAAATCTATCCAATATTGAAGAAACTATCGCCATAAATATCTCGACCAAACCAGATGTTGTAGAGAATATTCATGTCGGCAAATCTTGTTCTTCTTCAGAACTGGAAGTATATTACGCTCTCTTTCGCAAGTTCAGAGATGTCTTTACATGGTCATATGAAGAAATGCCAGGCATTGACTCGAGCATAGTTGAACACGAAATTAAGATGTATCCAGATGTCAAACCAGTAAGACAATGGCTTTGGGATGTGCACCCAAATAAAGTCACTACCATCAAGGCAGAAGTTGAAAAACTTCTCCATGCTAGTTTCATTTACTTAGTTCCTCTAACTAAATGGGTATCAAACATTGTTCCTGTGATGAAAAAAAGCAGGGAACGATTAGAGTGTGCGTCGATTACAGGGATGTAAATCAAGCTTGTCCAAAGGACAACTACCCTACACCCTTCATCGACAAGATAATTGATGAATCCGCCGGATGCGAAATATTTTCGTTTATGGATGGATTTTCTGGGTATAATTAAATAAATATCCACCCACAGGACCAGTCAAAGACTGCATTTATTTGTCCATGGGGCACATTCGCATACCGTAAGCTACCTTTTGGTTTAAAGAACGCAGGGGAAACTTTTCAGAGGGCAATGAATTATGCCTTCCACGACATCAAGAACATCATTCAAACATACCTTGATGATCTTCCGGCTCATTCGCGAAAACAGACTGATCATTCGCAGCATTTGAGAGCAATATTTCTACGTTGTCGACACTACAAAATAAGACTCAATCCGTACAAGTGTGTGTTTTGTGTCGGTTTTGGTCGTTTACTTGGCTTTGTAGTTTCAAAGGACGAAATTTGTCTCGACCCATGCAAGGTTCAGGAAATCATCGATTTGCCTCCACCTTCAAATTTGCTTCAGATTCAGAAACTCCAAGGGAAAGCAAACTTTCTGAGGAGGTTCATTCCAAATTACGCTGAACTTGCTAAAGGTTATACGCGTCTGTTGAAAAAGGAAGTACCCTTCAACTGGGATCAGGTCGCGCAAGCTTCCTTTGATGCTCTAAAGGAATCCCTAATAAAAGCATCATTAATGTACGCTCCTGATTATCAAAGAGACTTTAACCTGTATCTGGCTGCAGCAGATACGACCATCGCAATGGTTTTAGTTCAAGAAGACAATGGAATTGAACACCCTATTTATTATTTAAGTTGAAACTTAAATGATACAGAAAGCAAGTACTCCTATGTTGAAAATTTGGCTCTCGCAGCTGTTCAAGCAATACAGAGATTTCGACACTATGTTCTCTTTCGAAAAACTACCGTTTTGTCAGATTGCAACCCCATGACTTACATCTTGTCATGACAGTTGCTTGGGGGAAAATATTCAAAGTGGATAGCAATTTTGCAAGAGTTTGATCTAGAATTTGTAAAATCCAAATCAAATAAAGCTCTAGTTTTCGCAGAGTTACTATGTGATTTCCCATCGTCATCTAACGATTCAACATCCAAAGCAACAATCGTGGATGAATTTTTGTTTCTGATATCTTCAAGTGATTCGTGGTATGGAGATATAATCATTTATCTCCAAACCCAAACGTATAGGTCTAATACCTCTCGCTCAAAACAATGACGTACTCGATACCAAGCAAAAGACTACATGATTGTCGATGATACACTTTACCGTCGTGGTGTCGATACAATTCTGTGAAGGTGCCTCACCCATGAGGAGGCCGAAAAAGTCCTGAATGATTGTCATTCAGGTTCATGTGGGGGGCATCAATCTGGTTATGCTATGGCACAAAATATTTTACAAGCAGGATACTTCTGGCCAACAATGTTCAAAGATTGCATAACTGCAGTCAGAAGTTGCCATGCTTGTCAAATCTTCGACCACAAAACCAGAATACCACCCGCACCTCTGCAGCCAGTAGTTGCTGTTGGGCCATTCACCAAATGGGGCATATATTTCATGCAATGTAACCCCACCTTGGCAGGGGGCATGGGTATATCATAGTCGTAGTTGACTATTTTATGAAATGGGCCGAGGCGATGCCTAGATTAAACAACAATGGCGAAACGACCGCTCTTTTCTTTTTAAATCATGTAGTCTCCAGGTTCGGCGTTCCACAAGCTATAGTCACAGATCATGGATCGCATTTCCCCAATCACATGATGGTTGAATTGGCCGCCAAATTAGGACTGTCCCATGACAGCTCTACTCCGTATTATTCGCAAGCGAATGGGCAAGTTGAGGCGATTAATATAGTCCTGAAATGCATGTTGTAAAGGATGATTACAGTCCATAAACGGAGTTGGAACCTAATCCTGTACTTAGCCTTGTGGGCATACCGGACATCGGTGAGAAATGCGACTGGGTTTACACCCTTTCAGCTGGTGTATGGCCTGGAAGCGATCTTACCGGTTCAGTGCGAAATTTCGTCTCTCAAGCTCGTAGTTGACCTCCTCCCCGGAACTTCAAAGGAAGAAGCTTGTTTCTTAGAGTTAATCCAACTGGATGAAACCTATCATGACACCACCTTGGAGAACGAAGCACATAAGAAATGAGTCAAAGCACAATTTGACAAGAATGTCAAACCTTGCGTTTTCTCAGAAGGCGACCTAGTCTTGCTTTACGATCAAGAATCCGATAAATTGGGAGCAGGTAAGTTCCAGTCTTTGTGGTGGGTCCCTATATTGTTAAGCATGTATTAGCAAAAGGAGCCTATGAGCTAGTATATTATGATGGGATTCCACGGTCGCAACCTCGAAACGGGTTGTACCTTAAACGTTACTATGCTTGACTCGGCATGGTAACCTCTTCATATGCTTTTGTTACATTTTGGTTTTCATTAAGAGTGATCGTTTTGGTTAGGTAATCCACTTTTGCATTTTGTTATAGATGTTGAACCTATTGGAATCATTTTTTGGATATGCCGATGGGGCGAGTCGTAGTGCGCGGAACCTATCTTCTGCAGCTTGGGCCATCTTTGATCCAAGCGGCGAGCTAGTGAGTTTCAGGGGGGGTGTATTGGTCAATCAATGAACAACATCGCTGAATATAGTGCGTTGATAGAGCTCCTCTTTGATGCCATCGGGCATGGTATACGCCGACTTGTCGTCAGGCTAGACTCAAAGCTCGTCATTCTACAACTTACCAGCATATATTCCGTTCGGATTCCAGCTATCTATCTTATGTTCCTAAGGGTCAAGATATTGGAAAGGCAGTTTGATTCTATTCAATATCAACATATTTCCATAAACTTAAACACATTAACTGATTCATTAGCAAATTATGTGTTAGATAGACATTTACAACATTTGTAAAAGAAAAGAATTTCATCAATAACTGCATCAGGATCATATAACTTAACCAAAATAAAGCTCCGAAAATCAAAAATATATATAACTGTTTATAGTTTGTACATAGTGTCTTGTGTCCAGGACAAAATCGGTCATATGACCCAAAAACTAAAAATGCAAGGGGGCACCCTAATATAATGGTGCTGGTGATAACTAGTCACCCCCTATGCAATCATGCACAAGAGCCTAGTCCATCGGCTCGGCACGCCAGTGGTATGGCATTGTAATCTTAGAGGCAGCTCATCGGTCCTCACATCCGGAATACCGAGGGTAAGACCCTCGATCTGATCCTGCAACACTGCAAGGGTCTCAGATACATCCAGGTCGCGAAGAATGGCCCTCCCTATAGCCTCTCTTTTTGGAATGGCAGCTGCTGCTCGTGGGCGCACTGCTAGTCGCACGGGCCTGATATCTTCATAAGCACATGAGTTTTGATTATTCTTGATAAACATTTGAAAAGAACAAGAACATTATAAAAGCAATAAATAGAGATATGGTTAGAGATTTTTTACCTATGACACCCCACTTCTTTCCAATCGGCAGCACCAAATCTGGGTCACCCTGGAAATCCATCCCAGCATATGGATACTCGGCATAAACCATCTGCTGACGGTTGAACCACTCGAAGAAAGCATCAGAGAATGAAACCTGCGATTGACAAAAATGTTTGGCCATAAGGTCAACCCATCTCTGCATCCGTGGCTCAGTCGGTAGTGGTAGACCAAGTGAGATGTACTGTGGCTGCATCAGTGGGATCCTCTCCAAGGCGAAAGCAGTCAGAATAGAACCATAGCCAAAGTTCTTGGATCTTCCATTTTTCACCTTGGTAAGTTGTTCTTTGATCACTGGAAGTACTGCATCACACCAGTTGAATACCTTGGGTTTTAGGCATTCCAAGGCGTACTGCATATAGGAACTATTGGCCAAGTGAAGGGCCGCACTACCAGCCAATCTAGCAAAGGTGAATAAAATAGTCCTCAAGGACCAGTCTATGACATCTAGGATACTGATCTTGCCACCCCTGCAGATCCTTCTCTACAGTATCGGCGAATATAATCCCTCATGGATTCACCCCCGCGGGCAGAACCTGATAATGAGAGAGGGGCACCATGCCTCGATAAACCGGTCAAAAAGTAGATGTCCTCAATAGTCATGGGGATGGATTTTCCTCTTATCTGGAACACTTGGTTGGTAGGATCCGATGCATCAAGGAAATATTGAAACAAGTTGATTTGTTGTCTCATGCTAGATATGCGGAAGAAATTTAGCAAGCCACAGTTCTGCAATGCAGTTACCGTACCCAGATCATGTAGGGAAACCATGTCCTCTTCTTCATGCTCGCGTTCACGCCATGTAACAACCATTTTTGCTCCGATGAATCTCTGAAAAACAAACAAGAGAAGAATTAGGATCCCGATTTGGCAAAAAACAGGCAAAATTTCCATGATATGCACCCTAGTTGTGTACTAGGTGATATGCATACTAACTGGCCAATGGCCAGCCTAGGATGCATCACACCTTTCGATGTATACTAGGTGAAAGGTGCGATGGGGGTAGAGAGAAATGTTCAAACCCCAGGGGCCCAGAAAAGCAGGAAAACATGCTCAGAATTCAAAAAGGAAAGAATGCAATTGAAGAGCTCAGGTTTAGCTCCTACATGGTCCAGATGGTGCCAAAAATCATCCACAGAATCTCCTAGAATCAGCTGATGAAAATCAAGGGGGAAAACACCTCCAGAGCTCCAACAATCACAACTCCAAATGAAATGGTAAAATGAGGGGTAAAAAACTATTTTTAAGTTACTTTTCACGTAATTTAAGTAGGGTATTAATTTTTAAACTCATTTTTCAAGCATATGTCCTCATTTCTAATCAGCTTGATGGAGCAATTGAATAGGTAGTACGACCGTCAAAAGAACATAGTGTTAACGGTGAATCGAATATCAATGACCGTCATCACGAGCAATTTTACGTGAAGTTCAAGCTCGTTAAAAAACAAACCTAGCAAAGAGCATATGTTCCACCAGAGTTTAAGCTCGTTAAAAAATGAACCCACCTTCGGTGAATAACTAGTGTGATCGCATTATTATCAGCTTTTGAGCCTTGGTCGTGTTCTTACCATCACCTTCATTCTTTTTTTAGCCGATCATACGCCTTCATTTGATTGTTTACCCATTTTGAGGAACAGCTGTGACGACTGATCCTATTAGCCATCTTCTTTACACTGTCGTGATTGAAAAGTTCCAAACATTACCTGGAACCAGCTCCTATCCGAAAACATCACTCGTTCCTCAAAAAATGAGTTTCCTTTAAGCTCTTTTCATCTGACTCATAAAATATGAAAAGATTGCCGAGCAATTGGCCTCTCCAGCTCGTTAAAGTGATTGGACGTGCCATCCCTCCTCTAGATTTTAATATTTTTGGACCTGAGGGATTATTACACAAAAAGATCGAGCGTTTGTCTTGTTCGGCTCGTTAAAACTATCGAAAAGTCATCCCTTTCGCCTTGTTTTATACTTTTTCGGACTTAAGGGATTATATTACGAAAAAGGAATATTTGAGTTTCCTTTCTGTCTTTTTTCAGACTCTCTAAAATTGAAAAGAACCGAGTTATCCTTGTCGTTAGGTGCAATGGAGCTTCAGTATATCTGCATAGATGAGTCAATTACAGATATTTTGACCAAGCCCTTAATAAAAGGAAAGTTTGTATTATACAGAGATAAGCTAGGGATGGTGCAAAATATCCTCCATGCTGAGAGGGAGTATTGAAATTTAGCAAGGTACAAGTGCTTCTACATAGGCTAGGTGTCAAGCACGCAGGAGTCATCTAAAGCCTCACTTAGGAAAATTACTTAACCTCAATTAATTGAGTAAGTTCCTTTTCATAACTTTCCTAAGTCTAACTTAGGGATAGCGCGTTAATTAAAGCCAATAAATTAATTACCTTAGTGACTTAGGCTTAATCTCAATCAATGATCTCAAGTGAGGTGAGATCTAGTCTCAACCTACATCAATCGTTTTGAAGATTAGGGTTATAGGTTTAGCTCAATAAACAATTACATAAAGTAGCCTAAGGAGAGAAGAAGACAGTTTTGGGAAAAGCATTTCTCAGTGAGTGTGAGCCACTTATCATGAAAACACATGTTGAGGAAAAGTGGAATAGTAGTAAAGTAAAATAAGAGCCTAGCGGCTAAAGATAGATCTGACCATATTTTTTAACGATGACCGAATGAGTTTTCAAAGAGAAAATTCGCAAACACACATAAAGAATCTAGGGTGTGGCTTGAGGCTAACCCAGGGTGAGTTTTCGAGGTCCAGAATTACAACCAGGACTCATGTGAGGACTGAACAGGCCACGTAGGAGGAACCCATTATATGTTGAGTGTTGTACAGGATGTGCAGTTGAGTTCATCTTCTACCCAAAATTTGTACAACATGATGCAACTATGACTTTCCACAATTTGGAGTTTTTTTGGGGCTGAGTTCAACTAAGTTTAATTGTTGCAAATTTCATATTTCCTATATATTTTTCCCAATTAGGGAACCCCCATTATTCTAATAAATAAAATGTGGCTTATTGAAGAGTAAATTTTTGTGTCTGAAAATTATTCCCTGTGTTTACTTCCGCTAAAAAATCTGAATTAAAATTATAATATATTTCTTATTCAGTATATTCATATTTAATTTTTTCTAGGTTAATAAACTACTAGGAATATTAAATCAGATTTGGGAATAGAAGTTTAACATGCAATGTGGCCAAGGCTAACATATCCACATGGGAATATTTGCAATCTATTTACCAAACATTATGGGAGTTTTGAGGTCTAAATTGGGCCTCCTAAGGAGATTATAAAACAATAGTGGAAATAATAAAATAAGATTAGATTACATCATCAAATTTTGGGAAAAAAAAAAATAAAAAACAAAATTAAATTAAATTAAAATTAAAATTAAAAAAAAATAATAATAATAAAAAAAAAAAAAAATCAACTCGTGTTTTCAACCTATCTCCCTATGGGTTTACTCAAATTTCGAGAGGAAACACTCGCTAGACGAAGAATTTGATTCTTCGCCCAAGGAGTACCCATGTTACATATTTTCGATGAACCCTTCTACACGAAAAATGAGAAATACATGAAAAACATTATTGCAATCATGTTTTTCATGTATTTCTCAATTTTCGTGTAGCAGGGTCCATCGAAAGCATGCAACATGGGTACTCCTTGGATGAGGAATTAAATTTTGCATCCAACAAATACTCCCACTCAAAATTTGAGTAAAACCTTAAAGAGATAAGTTGAAAATATGAGTTCAAACAGTGGTTTTATTATTTTATTATTTTTTAATCTTTTTACTTTTTTACTCCAAAAATGGTGAATCATCCCCCATGGTTGACATCGTCATCTTGAATCCTATTGGTTCTTATAAATTTTATTTTAGTAGTACATTTTCTTAGGAGACCCATTTTAGACCTCAAAATTCTCTTAATAATAGTAAGAAGCATGCTCCTAATGACTCGTCTTCCTAAACTAAAACCATGTCAATGATTGATTTAAATGTTGTAAAATCTAATAATAAATGTGTTGTAATCAAAGGGACCCAACAATGGGCAAACACAAGATTTTTTCAAAGCATGCACGTTATCACTCCAAGTAAATGAAGCTCTCTCTTAGAAAAACATTTGAAACATTTTGTAATGTTTACATAATTTACAATAAACCATCACAAAAACTTAAAAGCTTTAAACCTTGTGAGTGTTTCATAGAAGAGGCCACTACAACATTCTCTCAATCTTAAAAGGATCCATCGTGATCCCATTCTTGGGAACAATAAACAAAAATCTTAAAAGGATCCATCGTGATCCCATTCTTGGGAACAATAAACAAAATAACCTAGACACAAGGAAAAAATGCTTTTCATGAAAAATCAATTAAATATTATAATATCTATATTTTTTAACACAATGCAAAGTTAAGTTGGATGCTTAGACATTCTCATTGAGCAAACAATGAAGTTATATAGAGGAACATCCACAATATCTTTAATGTCAAGAAAAACATAAATCGTGGCCCATTAAAAACCGCCTCCAAAATTTTAGACATCATTTCCTATAAACAAGTATTCCTCAAAAACAAATAAATACAAATCTTATTCTAATCTTTGTTATAGATTCAAGATGGTTATAACCTAAAAATGTCATCTATAAAAGAAAATATTTTATGACATAATTTATTTTAGACACACTTTATTTAAATCGCAAAAATAAGTACATCGTAAACTGCCCTGCTTTTTGTCAGCATGAATATGGTTTAACACCCACTTTGTAGAGAAGGTGATAGATGAAAAAAACTTTCAACATCTCTAAATGATCACAACATGTTGATGGACTTAGCAATCTCGTAAGTTTTGAGTACATGTTTGAACATCCAAAATTGCATAGTGTACAAAAGGAACCCCATTTGTGTAAAAGTTGAAAGGAGGATCTCTCTTCTCAAAACATGAAGTCCCTTTTTTGAATTTCTGACGATGACAAGTAAGTTTGGTTTATCTTATTAGTTTAGATATGACATGTAGTAGGAACCTCATTTGTGTCCCAAGTAACATGGGTTCAAGTTTCTGGAGACATGTTGGCCCTTGTGGTATTTATGAAATAGTGGTTCTACCACGTGGAATAGTGGCAGCTATTTATATGAAGTTACCGATTATGCCTAATAGAATGTACTCATTACTATTAAAAAAAGTGATGTCTAAAATGTTCTTGAAAGTTTGTATGGAATATCTTATTAAATACTCTTAGTATTGTGAAAGTTACGCACATTTATTTTTGAACCAAAGTCTAAATACTTTGAAATATTAAATTTAAAAGATTTAAAATTGTCTCCATAAACTTTAAAAAACAAAAAATCTTCCTTCATAATTAAATGCTTTACTAACACTATTTCTATAACATCAAGAATATATCAATGTACCTTAAAGTTATATTTCATTGATCTTTGGCCTCCTAACTCCTGGGGTGGAAAGTTTGTATATTTCCAAAAAAAATAGAATTGAATAGCAATATCCTTAAAAGGAGAAATTATGTTTGATTAATGCTCGGCCCCTAACTCTTCAAGATTACTTCCTAAAAGGGGTTAAAACATATAAATTAGTGTAATTTAGCACTTTCCAAAGGTAAGGGAGTGCTTCCTAAAAGGAGTTAAAATCATATAAATTAGCATAATTCAACGCTTTCTAAAATTTAAATAAACATTACTTTAATGGGGTATTGAGCTTCATTATGCCTATGTTACAAACAAGGTTCTTTATCTCATAATTATATTTAAAATATTTAGAATATCCATGATAAATTATATTTCTCTATAAAATGTTGGAGTACAAGTAATGTGTTTTGATAGTACAATGAGGGCCCTAATCATATAGCCTCCTAACTCTTAGGGATTACTTCTTAAAATGGGTTTAAAATATATAAATTAGTGTAATTTAGCACTTTCAAAACTTTCCAAAATTGAAGAAATACCAATTTATTGGGGTATTGAGCTTCATTATGATTGTGATACAAACAAGCTTTATTATTATACAATTATATATAGAATATCTGAATATTGAATATCCATCATAGGATAAATAATAGTTTTATATAAAATGTTTGAGTGCAAATGATGTGTTTTGAAAATACAATGAGGACCTCATTTATACACTAAGTGTGTCCTTTCATAAGTCTTTTTAAAGCTTGTTTATTCATAATTAATTATACTTATTAACCATTATTTATTATTTTTATTTTATTATTTATAGGTAGTCAATGAAAAGGCTTGATATATTTTTGTCTTGTAATGTATTCGCATCTTTTTAAATTCTTCGAGTTGTCGTCTTTGAAGATACAAGACGTTATGAACTTCTAGGTGCAAAGGAAAATTGTTGAACTGAAAATGATCTAACCATCCAAATTCGGTCTTCTGTTAAACTTTGCACTTTATTTCATTGAAACATAGGTCATTTGTTTTTGTTCTGAGTGATCTGGATAGGTTAACTGGTTGAGATGTCTACACTTATGATTTGGACGTCAATAAGTTATTCATGTGAGCTGAGTTTCTCTCATCATATTTGTAGTGATTTCATGGTTTTCTTCAAATATATGATTATCTCTGCACATAAATGTTACTTGGTAGATCATGAAACCTAGATCCTAGAATTTATTTCGTTTGTATTGCAGCGTCTAAATATGCCTTCATTTTAATTGGATAGAAATCCCTCTAAATCATAATATTATCTAGATTTGTATTTGATTACTTACTGAACTTTTTTACCTTACATATATGTTTGGATAAGCTATTCTACTCTATTTCCAGTGATTGTTTATTAGAGTTAATCTTATTAATTTAAATGAGTATATTTTAGCTATTAATTCATTGACTTTATTTTTTGATGTTCTAATTTCTTCCAACTTTTGATTAAGACATTCTAAGAGAGGAGTTTCTTCATCTTATTGTGATAAGTTTACGTTGACTTTCTTCTCAAAGGCTTCTTTTTCATGTTCTAATTCACGCTTTGTAGCTTTAGACTTCTTGATTTGCGGAAACAATTTTTTACTATGATCTTTTAAGCAAAAAAATCTTTGCTTTTATTAAAGATAACTTCATATAAAAAAAAAATTATGCATCTTTGATATTGACTTTTGACCTTCTTAATTGATTAAATATGTCATTTAGGTCTTCAAATGAAGGTACTATTGAATCTAACTTCACTATAATGTCCTAAAGTGCCAGTGTCTTCTATCAAGAAAAGTCAAAAACTTTTTCTCAGTATTCAATACCAAATTAAATAAAAAATTACATCAATATTTTTTTCAAGCATAGATGCTACAGTGAATTCAACAAAGTAATATTGATGTAATTTTTCTTATTATTCACATTGATAAAAATATATTAACCTCTTTTCTTTGAATACTCCTATTTAAAGTAAACAACCTGGGACGTGATGAAATTTAACAATCTTTATTCTTTCATTTTCAATCTTCCGTCCTTATAGCGTTTGAATTGAATTTAGGATTAATCTTTTCACTTTGCTTTATATTATATTTTTGTTAATCTTTAATAATTTATCTTGACCTATACAAATAAAGCCACTCCACTTTTCATATAATATATATTTTTAAAATTACTTTTTTTACTTAATTTATACTTTATTCAGAAAAAATGTCTTAATAACTAAAAATATAAAAAGTTGCACCACTTTTGCAAGCCCTTTTAAAAACACTCACGCAATAAGCAATTTAATAATAATTCAACTTGGCCCTTTTATCCTTGTGTGATATTCGTATTTTAATAAAAAAATATTTCAACCATGTCTCACAAATTTAATATATATAAACGTATCATTGGAATATAGTCAAATATAAAAAGTCATGTGGGTCACGATTTTTCTCATACACAATTTTATACTACTTTGGACTAATTTGTTTTTATGTGTAAATGGTAAATGAACCTATCATACCCAATTACTACTTTGGACTTATTTGTTTTGTGTGTAAATGAAACTATTATTGTACACATGCAAACAAATTGATTGAATGGTCGGTACAACAATGAAGTAGGAAATGAATACAACATGAGCAAATGCAAACACAAAAACAAGTGTGGATTGGTACGAATCTATACAGAGGCATTGATTGTGTGCAAACGAGTTGTAGTTATTGGAATTTGGAGGGTCTAGAGGGTGTACAAATGTGTTGGTTCCTATAGCAATTATAAAATTCACTAAAATTGTTATAATTGTACGGCAAATGATTTGGATTTTGCCAATTGTAAGAACGTCAACCTTTTTTAATTGGTTGTACAAAAATAATGTATGTGTGAATGACAATATGGCAATGTTGTACATTGTTTTAGGGATGATCATTGACACTATGTACAAATGGCAACAACAACAATGTACAGACTTGATGGCTGGTGGACCCAAGGTTTGTGCAGATACTAAATTGCAAGGTTTTTTTAAATTTGGTGGCCAGCATGATACAGGATCAATGGCCTAGAGTCACGGAACATTGATTTTTTTTTGTTAATATGTGACTAAAAACCTTATTAGACAAAATCTGAAAAAAAAAACTATGGCCAACCGTTAGCATCAAGGAATGAAGCTTCAATACCAAATGATATGAACAAATTCATTATCACATTTATATTTAGAATATTTGAGTATCCATCATAAGATAAATAATATTTTTATATGAAATGTGTAAGAACAAATAATGTGTTTTGATAGTATAATGAGGACCTTGTTTTTTTTCCAGTACGAAAAAAAAGCATGAGTTATATTAATATAAGAGATTTACATAATAGTGTTACTATAAAGAGCAATATCATGTTCTGTAGTTGGAGAATTTTGTTATAAGATAAGAAACGATCAAGGCCATCAGGGCCATCATAAAAGCATAGAAAACTCAGTTCTCTGGATCATGATTCGGATCAGAAATAATGAGGACCTTGTTTATATAATAGGTGAAAGCACTATTTCATAAGCATCATGTCCTGAATCATACCCTTTCACAATTAATTATACTTATTAATCATTATATATTATTATTGTTATTTATATTATTTATACATAGCTATGTTTATAACCTCCTCTTAGTATTATGCATTAAGACCACTATTTACATTTTGTATAAGCATTAAATGTTATCTATCACTTTCCTTCCTTTCCCAAAAAGCAATTGCTAATAATTACGGGAGAAAACACCAATCAAAAAGGTCACCTTCCAATACATCATTTCTTTTTTATTGTCAGTTAAGTACTTAGAATGCCCCATCAGCTCAGCAGTAAAGTGAATGCTTACCATGGCTATGCACCTAATGTTCATTACATCAAGAAGCATCTGCCCATTGAAGGTTGGCAAATTAATCTTTCTTTTAATCCAATTTTTTTATTTTTGGTCATAAACAAAAGATATTTAAATACATTTCAAGACTCATCACATAAATGCTTTGATTGTCGACACATTTCGAACCAACCAATGTTTCATCATCAAGACAATTAGATGAAGAGAGTATGATCTAACGTGGCTATAAAATGAGGAAGTCGTCAAAAAATTAAAGACCAAGTCCAAAAAAAATATCCATTAAAATAACGGAGATGTCTTTAGTGAGACTTTTTAGAAGCTCTTCCGATGGGTTTTTCCGGTCCAATTTTTCTAAAATTCAGCAAGAATTTATTGAAATTACAAGTTTGATGGGTAATCTCTGCATAATGAAAGTGCCCTAGGGGATTTTGAGGGTGTTGAATCCATATGAACAGTCGAATAATACAAATCAAAATTTCACCTCAAATGTTTCCGCTCAATTCTGGCACCAATAAGTCCAAAAAGTCGCACTAAAGACAACTCCTAAAAAAACTAACTGTTAGAAAAATAAAAATAATCAAGAACATGATCAAACATAATAAAAAAATAAAAACTATTCTTTTTATTTTTTATCGTGTTCTTAATTATTATTATATTTTTCTTTTTTTAAACCTAGTCCTTAATCCTGACTCCTTCCTTTTACACCCCTGTTACATCAGATTCTTTTTATCTAATCATCATGGTGATGAACCATATTGGTGGGTGTGAAATGAGTCAACAATCAAAAGCATTATGTGATGGATCCAACCGATCAGATCTTTTTTATCTAATCATCATGGTGATGAACCACATTGGTTGGTTTAAAAGGCGTCGACAATCAAAACATTTATGTGATGGATCCAAAAAATAGATATTTGAACAATTCTACTCACAAAAACCTCTATTCAGAGAATGAAAGATATTGGCATATTTTAATCATTTCCTCAATATCAACAAATGGAATTTCAAATATTGACTACCTTGCATCTCTAAATCCATGTCTAACTTTTCAAATTTATCTAATATAATTATAATATTACCATGCAAATTACCAAAGAACAAATAGCACCATGTGGATCAATGTCATTTCAACACAGCCACATTTACTAACATAATTGTATTAATTTGTCAAAGGAACTTAGCTCAAGTGATATGGTTCACGACCAGCCCAACCACATTTACTAATATAATTGTGTTATTTGTCAAAGCAACTTAGATCCAGTGATATGATTCACAATTTGTGTCCCAAATAGCATTAGTTCAAGTCGTCAAAGACATGTTGGCCCTTGTGATATTTATGAAATATTGATTCTACCAGATAAAATAATGACAATCGTTTCTACGAAATTACCGATTGTACCTACTGGAATATACTCATTACCAATATAAATTTATTACCACTTACATGCTTAGAATACCCATCAATTTATCAGTCAACTAGATACACTCAAATACTTAGAATACCCATCAATTTATCAGTCAACTAGATATACACACCCGATGTTTATACAAGTTCTAATGCAAAATCCCATAGCCATAGCTCAAGAATAAAGTACCTTTGCAACCCATAAAATGGTTTAGAAAAACCCGCCCATGACTACTTTTTCTCCCACGTACATGTTTCCCTCCACCAGACAACTACACTATGATCTACTTCACAAGGTGCCGCAATCGAAGGCACATTATTCAAATCTATTCCGCTTCACATTCGTCGAACATAATTTTGACCTCCATATGAACCTGCTTTTGCAAAACATGAACATGTCTATCACCCGTGATGTAATTAAACTCTCTTTTTCCCCTAACAGCAATCTTGTTTAACCATTTCTTTTTTATTTCCCTCCACCACTATTTACTAATTTGAAAATCCATTATTTTCCGTTTTGTTTATGAAGGAATGTCCCATTTGTTGGACAACCCTAAGCCATCAACCCAACATGGAGAGTTGAATTATTTTATCCTGACAACATCATCTAAAACAAATGGTTCTCAAAGCATTTTGTAAAATCATACATGAACCAAGTGAGACATGTCAGTGCAAGTTCCTTTTATGATTAAAAAAAAACAAGCTAAGCTAACTGCAAATGTAGTATAATACCGTGTCCTACCAAAAGAATGACCAGAAACACTAGCATTTATGAAGTCGCAGGCAATATTAACAGTCAACTGTTCCAAAGAGATTCCTAATAGCATAATACCGTATCCTACAAACAGAATGAACAGAAGCCCCAACATTAATGAAGTAAGCAATATTAACGGATCCAAAGAAATTCCCAATAGATCTCTCTTTGCCAGAGTCACTGAAGCACCTGCCAGTGTTCTCAATGCCCTAAATTGTGACCTTTTAAGGTATATAGAAGACTTGCGCTATTAATCTCCTTAACGCAAGCCGTCTCATTTCTAATTTTGAGCATTCAACAAGAAAGTCAATAAAGGCATAACAATTGAAACTGGAATCTTATCATATTCAAAGAGTCATAGAAACCACCACCATCTACCATTCCTAAAAATAACAAGAAATGCATGGTATTGCAAATAATCAATCACAGAAATTGTATGCTGTACAAAACATCAATTCTAGCTAAGAAATATATTCCACCACAGAATATGAGAGGTCTGTATAAAACTAAATCCTGAAGAATTCAGGTATATAACTTCCAAACAAAGAGAATCCAACCACTGCATACTGTTAGATCCGTTACCATTCAATTCTGTATCAAAATAAATCCTGAAGAATACAGGTACTTAAATTCCAAATATAGAGAATCCAGCCACTGAATACTGTTAGATCTGTTACCATCAAATCTAGAACCATTTTAAACCATGTACCTGCAAAACACCTTTTATAAAGAACCACGGTTCAAAATCCACAGTGCCCGCACAAATAATATAGCTCTAATTTTTTAGGCAAAAGACCTGTGCCTGCACAAGATGAACCTGAAACAGAGTCATGTAGACATCCTTTCTCCCTGCATAATGGAGACCATTGCAGTCTCCATAATTTTCTTCCTGCACAAACAGCTTTAGCATCTCCAGAAATTTCGAAAACTCCATACACCAGTAACATTGAAGCAGCAGCACATGCACCTGTACACAAATCTCATATAAGCTGCATACAAGTGAACTGCATCCTGAAAAGCAGGGATACCTGAACCTGCAAAAACTCGTGCAAGACTGTAAGCTCACAGTTTGCAGACAAGCAACCTGAACTAAAAAACTATCTTGCAAGAAACGTATAGATATTATGTATACTGCACATTAACTTAAGAAAACAGAGTGCCTTGAATGCAGCCATAACACAAAAGACCCTTTACATTACACAAGGTGGATGATGTCAGTCAGCCTCAACAGAATCTCAACTGAACGAAAACACACCGCGTAATACAAGCATTAACTAAACTATCTTCACTACCATATGACCCAAAAACAATAATAATGCAAGAACACATTCGTGAACAACAAACACAATGCATAATGCACACATTAACTAACTTGTTCTTGTTATTCAATTTTTCTTCCGCATATAGCCATTTATTTTTCATGTTTTCTGGACTGTTTTCTCTGTTAAATGTTCATGATTGTTGGTGGTTTGGACCCGCTATATATGGACTTGAGAGAACACATTCATGGACAATAAACACAATGCATAATGTACAGATCAACTGACACGTTCTCACTACTGTAGACCCTAGACAAAAACGGAAAGATTTTACTTTTGAGAGAAGACATTCGTGAACCTGCGTGCCACCTGCACAATGTAAAATGATTTGTAAGCTAGGTTTACATGACAGGTGTGAAATGCGACCTATGCACCTAACAAGGTACAGTAGGGGATTTCAGAAGAAAGAGTGGAACAAACCAAAAATGCAGTGATCATCCATAAGCTAAAAGCCGTCGTCAGGTTGATCCGAATACACCCCTCCATTTTGGATGGACTGGTTCGCAGTGGAAGATGCTGCAGCTTGTTCTCTTTCTTTATTCCACTGTTCAATTTTAGCTCTCCTCTCAGCACTACCTTCTCTCACAAAATTTCTGCTCCTCCTAGGGCTGTGGCTCCTGCTCCTGCTCCGACCTCGTCTGTAACCTGGACTGCGGCTCCGTGGCCTTCGTCCATGTCTATCATCATGATAACTAGGATAACCCCTCCCATTTCTCCTGCCAAAACCACGACCACCTTGGGAACGGTTATCATAGCCACGACCACCATAGGGACGGTCATCATAACCACGGCCACCACGAGGACGATCATCATAACCACGGTGTCTTTCTACAGACAGTCGAGGGCTAGGACTTCGACTCTGGCTTCTACTGTAACCATGGCCATATTGTCTATACCTTCCAAATAATTGCCGCCTCAGCTCTCTGCACAGAAACAACGTCAGAAATAGAAACTACTACTATAAAAGAGCCCTTCAGCCAACAAAGCCCACATATCAAAGGATCTATAAAATCATAGAGATATATCTGATAAGCTTGCCTGCTGATCTTCTTGAGGTGCATAAAGTTACAGTAGCCACCACGGTTGCAAGTATTCTCTTCATATTGCCTACATGTCGCTTCGCGGAAGTCAGTAACAGGAGAGAAATCCACTATGATTGCTCGCTCTGTCAAAAGAAATGGGAAGCTTTCGGTTAACAAATGCAGAGCTGATTGCACCCAAAAATTATTAATCAATGCAGTTCAGCTTAAATCAAAAGATTTAATTTAAAGTTTAAACAATTAAGCCAAGATCTACAAATGCCAAAAGTGAATCCTTGAGGCTAGATGTCTGAAGAAAGAATGAATTAACTGCAAAGTTGGCGAAAGTTTCATTACATGAATAAAGGCTGGAGCAACCCTGTTAGAGGAACTGACAAACTAAAGAATCAGGCCTAGTCAAGTCAGATTCTGAATTTAAGACTGAAAACCTAACAAACTAGTCAAATGCCTTGTTTGCCATGTTTGCAATAAGAGAGCCAATAAGTAATTGTACTAAGCATAGAACGTACCATTGTTCACTAAAATTAATAGTTATTGACCAAAGAAACCAAATTTTCAATTAGGATGTTGCAAAGTTATGATGTGTTGAATGCCTCGGTTAGTATATGCAAAATGCCCAAAGAATATTCACCATGTATTTAATGTTCAACGTGTAATACTGTTATCAGCACAGATCTCCTCTTAATGAAGTGAAATCAATTTGAGAGCATCAAGACATGAATATGTAAACTCATTTATTGAGGGTTAAGTTAAGACTCATGCCCATTGCCCAGTGAAGGCATTTAGGGCCTCTTTTCCTTTCTCAACCATCTCTTTAAATTTTACCCTTTAAATTTTTTGTTTGTAAACAACCTAGGGTTTGTACTTTCAAATCATAGAGATAGGTTTGCTTCTCCAAGCTTCATTGAGCTAACCTTCCTATAATTTTTCAGCAAGCTTCTGTTGATGTTTGTAGCAACTGAAGGTCTTTTGCATAGAGCTTAAGTGTCTAGCATGCAAGAGAGAGTCTTCCTTAGGTGCTTGTTCAAGAGGAGCCAGTATTATGATTATTTTCCTAAGTTTTAACTTAGAAAAAGCACATTAATTAATTTGTTGATTAATGTTGGTTATTGAGATAAAGTTTCTAAGGATAGATAATCTAATTATTTACACAACCTAGACCTAATCTCCACCATTGATCTACGTGAAATTATAAAGAGAACCTAAGGAACAGCACAAAAACACATTATTTTTGAGGAAGTTGTTTTCTCATGAGAGGCTCGAGTGACTAAGGAGAAAAAGGAAAAGTGTGCACCAGATTTTTGGAAGAAGAATTTATGTGAGGGCCGAGAATCTTGAAGACAACCAAGACTTGGAAGAGAAAAAGAAGGTGAAAAACCTGAACAGGCTCAGACTACAAGAGAGGCCAAGATTTCCAGCAAGGGGGCCAAAATTTGGAGGCCGAGTTTTGTTTAACAGGCTGAGAATTCCAGTGCACAGGCTGTATGGATGGGAGGGCTTAGTCGTTGTAGGTACAGGCCAAGACCTATCAGGGCCAATTCATCAGGGGCTTATTTCTTCCTTGGCCGAAAATCTTCAAGCCATTTCTAGTTTCTAATATTGTTGTATTTACTGTGTAATTTCTCTGTGGGTCTAGACCCCAAAATTTTCTAGATTTAATAGGAAGTGAAGGAAGATTTATTGGGCAGAATTTATGTTGTCTTCTGGTGATTTCCTATTTAATTTTTGGATGCATATTTTATATCTAGAGTTGAGAACACCAGTGTATATATGCACAGTTTCAGAATTGATTTGAGCATAAATTAATTTCTGGGTAAAAATAATTGTGAAGAAAATAAATCAGATCTGATGTTAAAAGTTCAACGCGGTATGAGAGCTCTAGAAACTTTGTGGGGGAGATCATACAGCTCAACTGTTTTACAGTGGCAAACTTATTTTACCAGAAGTGATATTTGATTTGGGGTTTGCAAAAATGGCCGCAACAGATTTGAGATATGGCCGGCTGGAGGGGGCATCCAACTAGAGTCCTTGGAAGGAGAGGATAGCATTAGTCCTAAGGTAAAGCAAGATCTGGGAATTTGCAAATAGCACTCCTATTGCTCCTGCTGCTACACAATTGGCTGCCTTTCAACTAAAAGATGTAAAGACTAGGAGAGTTATTCTTGATGAAGTGAAGGATAATGTCATCCCTAATATCTCAAGGACAAATATTAACAGGGAAATGTGAGAGGCTTTGACTAAACTTTATCAAAGAAAAATGCAAACAAAAAAATGGTGGTGTAGGCATCTTGGAGGAGAAAGGACTGTTGGAGGTCAGTTCTGTGAGCCTATGTTAAATCATTCTAAAAGCAACTAGATAACTGATAGTGGCAGTTTGATCAGCTGAAGACGCAAGCATTCTAAAGTTGCAGAAGTCTTCTGAGCAGCAGAAATGGTTGCAAAGGACCTGTCAAAGGTGTTCCACATACGTGGACCAAAAGGGCTGAGTTGAGTGCTCCTCCAGCAAGTCAAGTGTACTTTGTTCAGGGTAGATTGAGTATCATGACTCATAAGTCGTTGACATCAAAGCCATAGCTGTTCTTGTATCAGGGCTAATTGTAAGGGCCATGATCCCCAGTATGGGTTCCCTATGTTTGCTGTATTAAAGTTTGTAATATAACAAGTTTTGGGTTAAAATTGTCTTGTGTACTACATTGATTCGTTGTTGTACATTTTCCATTGTGTGAAGTGATTGTGTTGTGGCATTTTAGTATGTGTATGATTGCTATCTTAAACATAACCTGATTTTGAAGTGCCGCAGAAAAATAGACACAATGCCTGAGAGAGGGCCTGTTACATGTTATGAGCAAAACCATGATTCGTTGTTGTACATTTTCCATTGTGTGAAGTGATTGTGTTGTGGCATTTTAGTATGTGTATGATTGCTATCTTAAACATAACCTGATTTTGAAGTGCCGCAGAAAAATTGACACAATGCCTGAGAGAGGGCCTGTTACATGTTATGAGCAAAACCATGGCCAGTCGCTTTGATTTTTTTGCAGTGATACTCAGCCACATTAAATTCCCAACACCACATGCTGACCACCCAACCGCTAGCACTGACAAAACAAATGAAGAAATGGGATTGGGCATATGGGTAGAGGACTGCACCGATTCCCGCCCCCCCTCATGGATCAAGGTCAAGGAATTGAATGTTGAAAAATGTAACTAGTTTCGGTCTTCATAATTGTCATTTGACTCATGTAATGATGTAAATATTATTTGGAGAAAGAATATGATGTAAAGAATAAAAGAAAAATATTTTTGGAACATGGGTTTCATGCTCAAGTTATTGGTCATAAGCTCTCCTAGGGTTTAGCATGAGCCAAAGAGTCACTGTTATTGTGAAAGACCGGGCATTTGTATCATTAAAAGAAAAATTATTTTGTATATGGAAATGTCTAGAAGGCTCCTAAGAACTAAGTCTTCCAGCCTACATGAAGTTGGCCTTGTGAGGGATATTTAAACCCAAAGAAAGGCTATACAAAGAAAGGATTCGACCTCATTTAGAAGACAATGAAGCAATCACATATCTTGGTTTCGGTTGAAGTTAACAAGGAATGTGACTGTCCTAGGAAAGCAAGAGAAGGCTAGCGAAGGAATGGAGAAGCTCTTGAAGAAGTCGAAGGTCTGAATTTTCATGTTTCTCCCGACACGTGCGAGAAACCTAGGTTTTTTGGATGCACTTCAGATCTAAAAGTTGCAGGATAGGTTGCAGACTCCGCTTGCAAAATCAAATGGCTAGAAGAGCCTTGCTTTGAAAGAACATGGTCTCGCTACTCTTGGAAAATCAAATGGCTAGAAGAGGCTTGCTTTGAAGGAACATGGTCTCGCTACTCTTGAACGACCTTATCTTGCAATGTAGAAGAAAGATTTGGGTGTCTGACTTGGTTCTTGGTGGTAGCGTGGGTCTAGGGTTTGGTCTTGGAAGTCTACTTTGAAGTTGATTCTATAAAAAAAAAAGTTATCCATGGGTTTTCCCCTTGGAGGGGTTCTGCCCTAGCTTGGAGCCTATATCTTGTGTTCATTGTGTATGGTTGTGACCTTCCTATTTTGGCATTTATTTGATGATAAGAACATAAGCATAATAAACAAGAAGAAGAATATAAAACACAAGTAACTGTCATGAATGGAAAAGTGAATTAATATGTTGACCTAATCATTTTCCAACATTGAGGCCTCAAGAAGAAAGACAAGAGTCAATTGGGAAAGCAGAGAAGAGGGCATTGGCAAAAGAACGTGGGGCAACAACGAAGAACATTGGCCACAGGAGAGAATTCCCTGTGGGTTGAGCTTGGAACGCATGGCGCAGAGCTAGAGTTGTGACCAAGTCCTATACTCAAAAATTTGGGATGTTATCCCCTGTATTGTTGTTTTTAAGGATATTCTGGTGCTTGTTGTATAGTTGTTAAACCACTTGAACAAGGCAATCATTGTGGTGCTTGTTGTATAGTTGTTAAACCACTCAAACAGGGAATCTAAACCATTGTGGTGCTCACTGGATAGTTGTTATACCACCTAGATAATGGACTACAAACCCTTACGATGCTTGCTATGAAAAGATAGTCGTTAACCCACATGAACAAGGGATTCAATCTCCTAGACTAAGCAATAGCCCATCTGGACCTTGGGTGAAGCCTTGTGATTAAACGCAAAGAAGTGAGTCACTTTGGTGCTTAATGCAAGAGGGAAGTTATTAAACCAATAAGACAGTGGACTCCATCTCCTAGGTTTCTACCAAGTTTTGGTGTGAATTTCCCTGAGCAAGCATCCCCTAAAACTCTAGATCTAACTAGAGGGTGGTCAACTACAAGAAAGTTGCATTGTAATTGGCCTATGGTTGGGTAGAGACTGGAAGTCCCTCCTTTAGTTGCCAACCATTTAAAAACATACACAGATAAGTATAATTCCCCATACATATTGGGCTATGGACCGTGATATTCCTAGTTGTGTTTAAGATTAATGCAAGGTCATGTATGCTTATCTATGATTGTTTGGGACTCATTATTATGCTCAGGATTTATAAACTATCTCATATGTATGTGGTTTAAAGAATGCTTGCATTAGGAAGTCCCATGTTATGAATATGATCTACAGATGTTTGGTGTGTTATAAACTAAAAGAATACTAAGATTGTGTTGATGAATAAATGACTCAGGATCCATGTGATAAATCGTGGGTTTATGCATCGGCATTTAGTTACTATGGTTGAGAACTATGGTCGAAATGAATAACTGAAATGTGTGGATTATTGCCACATTCATGATTACAAGATATTTTGCATATTTATCCTAGAGTTTACTCAAGATTAGCCAATTATCTTATAAACCTTCAATTATATTGAATATTGGCACTAGATAGCCCAAAGGGATAGTTCAGTTGGTCGAGTCCCTGTTGCTAAGCACCTCACTTATCGGGTGGTCACGAGGTCAAATCTCCTCGACACCCTTGAGGTTAGGTTGATGGGTAGATCCCTTCGGGTTGATCTACCTAGATTTTCCCGTGGAGGTAGCAGCCACTTGGTGTCTGTTAACCACCCTTGAAAAAGAATATTGGCACTAGGTAATTCAATTTGAGTACCTAGGTTGTGTTGGTTTCAATGTTTTAAAACTCCGGCTCAGGTTCGAAACCGGCCAAGGGTCGAATCCGAATCCAACTCGATATCCATATGGAAAGAAGACCACATATGATCAAAGTAGGCTCATGAATATATCCATTATATCAAAATAGCACCCAATGCACTATCCAATACATACATAATATAGAGATCAGAACAAAAACACATAACCAGGGAGGCTCTAAATGGCCTCTACAATAAAAGTAAAACATCACTAGTCACTACTGGCTACTGCTAGAGAAGCCAACATCATCTGGCTCAGACTCTGAATCAAAGTTAGATAGGGAAACCCATGGCTCCTCCTCATCAAGATCTCCAACTGCAACTGTAGTAGTAGCACTAGCATGCACAATGAGGGGGTTGGGTGTTAGTTTTTGTAGCATTGGATGTGTTCTAGCCACGAAAATTTGTGGAGATGCTAGAATACATGTATTCTCCAAAATACAGACTGGAAATTCCACCTAGAGATAACTTAATTAAAATAATTGATCTTTTTTTAATGGTACCTAAGTCGACACTTAGGAAAACTAATTAATTAAAGGGCATTAATTAAGTCATTGTGAGAATCTTCTAGAAGAACACTTGGATCGATTTCTAGTTAATCTTAGCCATCAATTATGTTTTAATCTTGGTCGTTGAAGCCTCAATGAGAGATTATAGGAAGAAATTTGATGGGGGTTGGAGAACACACTTGAGATACAAGGAATTCGATTTGCTGGGAAATCAATCTCCACAGTAGCAGCAGTCAATCGCTGGAGGTGATTCAGTGAAGTCAAAGCAGTGAGAGAGGGGCAGGGATAGTAAGGTCAGAGTCAGCTTCTTTAGTCTGGTGAGTGCATAGCTGAGAGGCAATGAGTGCAGAACTGAGTAGGTTGCCGCAAAGACAGCACAAAGGCAACAAGGGGCAGCACATCTTGAGCCAAGGTCAATGTCAGATCACTGGTGGGAGTGAGATTTTTCTCACTAGATCTCTTGTCAATTATTTCATTGTATGGAACACTAGATTTGAGCTTCCATAGATTTATACTCACATTTCTTAATTCATACTAATAAAAGCCTCAGTTGTTGCACCAGTTTTCCCGCATTGGGTCTTTCCAGGGACATTGGTCCAAATATAATGGTGTTTTATTGTGTGTGTACATCTATTCTACCAGAGTTTTTATTTCTTCCGCAATATTGTATTTGTGAAGGCTGCAATGTATTAGTTTCAATATTTACCGTAGGATGCTGTAAATAATTTGTTCAAGTTATTTAACAAATAGAAGAAACTTAATCAATTGTTGTAGTAGGATTAGGGGTCACCAAATTTTCACATTGGGTAGCTTCTATAGGCTCGATCAGTTCGGTAACTGTTGATTTTAGGTAACAATGGTATGTTTTATGCTTTAGAGCAATTTTACTTCAATCTCTTTATTAGCCCAATATCCATATCCACATTAGCAATCACATCAACATGATAGTAAAATGCAAATAGAACCTAAACATAAACAGTGAAAGACAAGCCGAGACAAGAGGACACAAGTTGTGGCACCAGCCAGGAACAAACACCGATGTGGGGAAACCCTTGATCAATTCTTCTTATATTCTTCAATAATTCAGCAGAGGGAGAGAGAGAGAGAGAGAGTACAATGATTTAAAGTCTTGCCAAATAGTAGATCTGACATCAAAGCTCTTAACCATGAAGATGACTCAATGAAATTGCAATTATGGCACCATCCACTGGAGATTTATATACTGCAATTCTGAACACTGGTTAGAGCACAAAAACATAAATATGTCAGCCCTAAAACTGCTCCAACAATCACCTAGAGGACTGCGGCTTTCCTTCCACAAGACCCTCCTTCCTTCGCTGCTCTATATGGCACCCTGTTTCAGCTTGTTATGAACAGCAGTCCCAACAAAACTCCTCTACAGGCCTGCGGCCAAGACTGCACACAATGCACAGGTGTCCAGATTCTCCTCAAAACATTCGGCCTCCCTTTCTACTCAAATCGGACCCAAAACAGAGATAATGATCACCTTAAATCGTACCCAAATTTGCCTTTAGGCTTGCAGCCTGTAACAGAGATACACCTCACCAAATAGCACAGAAAATCATCCAACAAGCATTCCTCTGACTACGGCTCTATTCAACAAGAAATCTATGCCCAAAAACAAGAGGTACACTACCCAGACAGACCTCCTATCCTCCATACATGATGCCACAGACCTGCGGCTCTTTTCTCCCAAGAAAACTAAACCCTAAACAGAGATGAGTCTCATCATAATGATCACCTTAAATCGGACCCAAAACAACGATAATGATCACCTTAAATCGTACCCAGATTTGCCTTTAGGCTTGCGGCCTGTAACAAAGATACACCTCACCAAATAGCACAGAAAATCATCCAACAAGCATTCCTCTGACTGCGGCTCTATTCAACAGGAAATTTGTACCCAAAAACAAGAGGTACGCTGCCCAGACAGACCTCCTATCCTCCATGCATGATGCCACAGACCTGCAGCTCTTTTCTCCCAAGAAAACTGAACCCTAAACAGAGATGGGTCTCATCATAAACTCAACCCTTGCCACTTGCGTCCTGCCTCAGATGTCGTCCTATTTTAGAGGAGAGGATGAGCACTTGGATGTCACAAATGAGGGAGAAAGCGCCTCTATATATACCAATCGGTGGGGGTCAAGAGACGTGACTATTGGATTACGTGAGCCAAGATATAGAAGAGGTCGACCTTGATAATTTGACCATTATCAAAATAAATTCATAACTTCACTTGTACATGTCAAAATCATATGATATTTAGATCAATCCTACACCTCTCGGAGAGAGGAATGCAAGAAAAATACCAATTGTCATAAATAAGATGACCCATGTGGAGTTTGGCCCTAGTTGCCAATTTTAACAGTAAAAAACCAACCTTTGAACCGGTTTTTGTACCGAGCCGACCCAAGCAAGGGTTCTCCTCCGTCGGCTCCGCCGATTCCGAATTTGTTTGGCCAATTTTTAAAACACTAGTTAGTCTGGGTACAGTTCATGAATATTGTGAATTTTGTGTGTTGCGCTCTCCTCTTGGCAATATTAGCTCAGGATCAGGCCTATAAAACGTGTTTGTAAATATAGCTCACCCTAAGCCTATACAATGCATTTGTAACTATAGCTCCCCCTGAGCAGTTGAGCAACCCGGTGAGTCACGATCATTTAATTGGTCAAGGCATAGCATCTAGGAGTACAAGATTCAGACCCTTGGGCCTCAACTCACAAGAGACAGCGGGAGTGGTCACTTCCCCTTAGCCTGCAATAACATTTCACTTGGCAGTGGTCCCATCCGTCGACGAGCTAGGGTTTGATATGACTGTTGAGTAATATGCAGGGAAGATTTGCCACCACCAATATGTTTGGGACTGATCACCTCACAATCAAGCAAAAAAGATGGAAGAATAGTCGATCCGATGGAGGTTCCATCTCATGTAACCTAACTCACTGAATGACCAACCACCACCAACTTGTTCGCCATTTGCTCACTTGAAAAAGACCATCTGAAAGAAGCACTGATCAATCTACCTATGGTTCCTTATCGGGATCCTTGTTAAAGCATGCTAACGAGCAAACAACAATGACTTGTTTAGATAATCTTCGGCAAAATCACATAACCAATCTTTTGTCGACGCGTTTCGAACCAACCAGTGTGGTTCATCGTCAGGACAAGTTGAAGAACCAATCCGGCTCAGCTTGTTTAAATAGAGTGTGCAGAGACTCCAACGGCTAATTTTGACCTAAGGTCCTAGTCAAACCACTAATATTCTTGTTATATAATTAATTTAATAAATTATATCTAGTATAATAATTCATATTTATTAAATAATCTATATATATTATTATTCCAATATTATTTAAATACAAACAAATAGTATTAAATTACCATTTAGTTACATTAGGTAATTGTATATTTATTTAATAATAATTATTTAAATCAAATGGTCCCTTGGTAAACTAGATCTTCTCTGTTTGTTTTTTAATAGATGAATATGCGAATATATCATTTTTTTTTATTATTTAAATATAATGGCCCATTTGAAATCAATAAGTTATATATAATAATTAATATTAATTAAATAATTCCACCATTATTAAGAAACAAACCAATAGTATTTAGTAAATAACAATGACTTGGTTGATCTAACCATGGTTCTGATTCACGAAATCGTGTTGTTGAACCATCCCTCATTGTCGTGAACCTTTGCGCCTTTAACACCTTGCAAAGATAGCTGAATGAAGGAAGATGGTTGATCTGGCCGAGGTTCCAAGCATGGAAGCCTATCATTGAGCAACCACTCACCGCCATGAAGTCTAGTGCTTTGTTAACTCTACTAACCAAGTGTGCTAACAAAGATTGAGTCGATTCAACCTTAGTTCTGATTCATGGAACCATGACGTCAGGCTACTGCCCACCACCGAGTTCCTTTGCGCTTGGGCAAAATTTATAACAAGGGAGTCGACAAGGAGTTGGGCGATCAAGCCATGGTTCCCTCCATGGAACGCTATAGAAGAAGAGACCGCCCATCACCAAGTTTTGTAATTCATTACTAGTAGCAAGTGAGAACGGGATGGAGTGGTCGCTCCGACGTGATGTGGACCTGGCTCTCCGCTAAGTGACTATGGGCCCCACAGTGATGACATGTATGGTCACATGAACCTGGTAAAGGCCACGTGGATGCCATGTGGGTATTAGGATGACATGGCCTATTGGCCAAAATTTCTAACAAACGTAACTTTTGATCCGGGACTCAAATTGAGAGAAAATTCATATCGTCAAAAAGCTCTCGACGAGCTAAACACTATAGTGTATCAGAATTATATTCCGCAAACTTGCAAAAATGATTTTTTTGCTAACCCCATCTTTATAACAAACCTTGAAGATTGGGTCAAACAAGCGAGTAGCACCAGAAGCCTAGTCTTGGTTCTGTGAATGATTTTAATATTAAAATAATTTGAGGATTTCTTCAATCCCAATATAATAGTGTGTCTGGACATGTTATATGGTCTATGGCCTAGTGCTAAGGCACATAAGCAATAACTCATGGAAAGTTGGATTGAAGGGAGCTCCAAGACTTCAAAGAGCAATAAGCGTTGCAAAAGAAGTGCTAGCATATACATGCACCAGGTTTTGAAAAGGTGTGATTGAAGGGAGCGCCTATATGACAAAGCATCATAAAAGTGCAGCACTAGTGATGTAAGCACAAACACAGCTCTGAGGCTGTGGTAGCACCAGGGCTATAGTTTACTACAAAACATTTGGCTTTGTAAGTGCCATACTCTTGAAGGTGGTTTGAAGGAAGTGTTTGTCCTGACAGCTTGAAGGAAGACCTATTTCTAATAATTCAAGTTGAAGGAAGTGCATAATCTAACGGTTCAAGTTGAAGGAAGCACCAAATTAATAATGCAATAGTAAGGGGTAATTGTACAAAGGTAAAGAATTGAATAGATAACCAGAGTGAATCGTTGCAAAGCAAATTTAGAATCACAAAGTAAACCTTTGAAGAATATGATTGTAGAGCAAAGTTCAATGACACAGAGTGGATCCTTAAAGTAATAGTTTATAAAATAGACAACAAAGGGAATTGGTGTCTCCTCCAGGTTGGTGCCTACAAAGCAGTTGTGGGGATTGGTGCTCCTATAGGTTGGTACCTACAAAGAACTCTCATTTAAAGAAGAATTATGGTTTTCTCCCGAAAGGGTTTCCACGTATATCTTGTGTTTCACATTCCGTTTATGAGATTGATGTTTTATAGTCTAATTGTTTAAATAAGTAAAAATTAGTTTTATGGTGCTTGAATGTTTAAACAAGTAAAAATTGTATTATATTGACCCCCCCCCTCCGTCACCCTTCTCAATATAATTGCGAGTCCAATATTCTATTTTCGAACCAATGCTCAACACTTTTTAGAGTTTTCAATTTTGCTTATTTTTCTTGGATTAGCAGTTCAAAACAATCACCTTAATTGAACAATTTGCTTTAACAAGGCATTGTCACATGGATAAATCTCATCCTTCTAATCACTTGGTAAAGCAAACTAGAACTTTGACTCAAATAACACCAACACTTACAGTTGGTGAAAATCATGCATTTGGTGGTAAATTGTACTACATGCGACAATCAAGTGAACCATCTTCACATTTCATTTTGCAATGATTTCAAGGTAGTAGATTCATTTATGGTTTTAACTCCAAAAGTCAATTTGTGCTAATTTCCACATCCACTCTTTCTATAATGTATTTAGCTCAAATAGGTCTACAAGGATTACCCCCTAGGTTAGGATAGTGAGTTTTTTCCTTAGTCTGAAGTGTGGGGCAAGGCTATTGAGGTGGCAGTGGTTAGCTTACTTCTTGTAGCCTTAGGATCTCCTATAGAGGTTAGGACTTTTCCTTCTAGGGTAGAGTTTGAGAGCTAACGCCTTCCAAAAGTGACTTGGGGTCCAATGGTTAATGTCAAAATAATGAATGTCTGCATTCCAAGATTTGAAGAAACATGCATGGGTTGTCTAACTATGCCTATGTTGTACATAGGAAAACCATTCGCACCGCATCTTTAAATATTCATCACAGTACATTCTCAATATTTGGACCATTGTTTGATTCAATATTCCAATTCATTCATCCATAGGCAAGTGAGATGTTGTGCTTTTTGATTGGGTTTTTGTGAGTAACCAAAATAATCCATGTTGAAAATGTTAGCAAGGGAAGGTCTTATTTGGCTCATGTCTTAGCCAGAAAAAACCAAGTTTGTCTTTCCTTTGACAATGGACAAGTTCACGGAGTTGGAGGACTAGTTATGAGGATCCTTCCTTCAGTTTGACTATAGATTGATTGGCATTTATAAATTTGGATAAGATGAGTTGGAAGCTTCAGTTTCTAATTGAGGCAGGGACGAGTTAGAGCCAAGTTAGCAAGTCAAGAAAGTCAAGTTAGAGACAAGTTAAACTCAATTAACAAGTCAATCACAACTGGTGTTCTAAATTTGTACTCGCCAATTTTAGCATATATCGAACCTATAAAGGAAGGACAAAGGCACAAATTTATTTATTCTTGTATGCAAAAAGTTGTGTGTGTGAGAGCATCTTGTTAAGGGTGTGCAATTTGGAGCAACCAATACGTGGTGATAGAAAGACTAATTGTTGCCAAATTTGCACTAGGATTCAGTGGTTTTTTCCTAAATAATAGGGGCCAAGACTGCACTAGGAAATACGAGATCTCCTACGCAAGGGAAAAGGGCCAAACAGGTTGTAGACAAGTAAGAGCAAGGGTTGATAGGTAGCAAGGTGTGTCCAGCTAGTGTAGCATCTCGGGGTCACTATTTACCTTTAAGAAATTTAATTATTCATAAAATTCTACAGCAAGACGTGGGTTTTCCCAATCGAGTTTCCCCAGAAAAATTTTGTTTTTTGTGTGATTGTGCTCTTTACCTCTGCGTTTTCTTTTGCTGCTTATCTAGTGTTGAGAAATTTTGTGTCTTGGTGTAAAGAAATTAGTTTCAAATTGTTCATCATAGCAGTTGCAGATTTTCGTGCAAATCAACATGGTATCAGAGCAAAGATCCACATAAAGACCAACACACAGAGATGAGTTTGAAGCAAGCAGTTTAGTTAGGTTTTGGTCTAGGAAGATACCATTGTTCTGAGTGTTTATTACCTTTGTTATGACAATCAAGGAAGCAACCTAAGAGAGACTTGTAACACCTCAAATCCAAGACAAGTAGAGGGTCGAGAATTATGTGTTTCATGGAGCAAGGTCGAGTAACAGGAGTATTGGTATTGGTAGTATAGATTGAATACCCAAGTTATCTCAGGCAAGAGCGAGGACTCGGGAGGATACATGTTTGTGAGACAAAGTTAAGGGTTGTCACGACTCACAATATACTTCAGGTCTGAAGATTGGACACAGAGTTTGAGAAGTATATCTACAGCAAACTGAGGCTAGAAGGTATTTTGATGTCATGTTTTAGGAAAAGATTGCTAGTAGAATAAGTTTGTCCTAAAGGGTTTTTAGGGCAGCAGTTTGTCCTAAAGGGTTTTTAGGGCAGCAGTTTGTCCTAGTAGTAGCACAAACAATTGTAATTTTGCTCAAGGCGGCAGAGCGCAAGGAGAAGTGCAAGGAACCTAAGGTGTCTCGAGCAAAGACGAGGAAGTCTGTCGCAAATCCAAGTTGCTTGAACCAAGGAAGGTTATCCCTTTGCAGCAGAATTTTGAAGGCACAGATCAAAGTTTGAAGAACAAAGCACAGCAATTCCTGGATAGCAGTATGGCATTCCTAGGGCTAAAGGTTAGATCTCATTTTAGAGGATCAAATTTTTGTGCATGGAAGGAGTGAATCACAATAGTGTTGGAAGATAATCAATGTTCCACCAAGACTCCGGTGCGGGGAGACGCGGGTGCGGGGAGATGCACAAGGGGGACGTGTGGGAGTACCCTCAAATTTTAGGGAAATTTCGGGGGTGCGGGGAGTCGTCGAGGTGTATATATATATAATTCAAGTTCATATTCATTGTTCACTGTTCAATAATGAAAGCATAAAAATATTAAATAGACAATTGAAATTCTAATCATTGATCCATCCTCATCATTCATTTTGATACATACATCATTCATATGACATACTCAAGTGACAAGTCTCATTATTGAATTAATTATTATTCATACATACCATGAGATTCGAAAAACAAAAATAAAAATCAATAATAAAATATTCAAATACATTGATCAATATCATTCATCATTCAATGGTTCATCATTCTACAATCTACATTGATTTAAAAACTAAATTCATCATCCATCATTCTAGAATCTAAATTGAAAGCAAAACATACTAGTATATTTTCAAAGTTTGAACACTAAATCTATATAACTCAAAGTTTCAAAGTTCAAACTCAAAAATAGTTAAGAGTGAAATGGAAATGACTTTGGGTTGAAATGAAATGAGCTTTTAACTTTAAGGTTTAGGCTTTTAAGTTTTAGTTATTTAGTTTTAATTTTATTTTTTTTAGACTTTTAAGTTTTAGTTATTTAGTTTAAAAAAAATAAAATTTAATGGTTTTGAGTTTTGAATTTTTTATTTTGAATTTTGAATTTTTAAGTCTTATTAGACAAATTTAAAGGGGGACGCCCAGGCGCACCCTTTTTGGGGAGTCTAGACTCCCATACTGAAGGGGGACGCCCAGAAGCACCCTTTTTGGGGAGTCTTGGGGAGTCTAGACTCCCACACTGGGGAAACGCACCCCCTTGCGTCTCCCCAAGACTCCCCAAAAAGGGTGCGTGGGGAAACGCACCCCCAAGAGACTCCCCGTCCCGGGTGCGTGGGGTGCGAGAACACGACCCTGGGGGACGCGTCCCCGTGGAACACTGAAGATAATGGGATGGGAGAGTTTATCAAGAATGTTATACAGCGAGCTCAAGATACCCAACAATTGGCCCAACATACTAAAAGTATGACACCAAGGCGAAGAGGATCATTCTAAAAGGGATCAGAGACCATATTATTCCTCATCTCTATGAGAAGACAACATGAGATGTTCAAAGAGATCTTCGATTTGTTTCAGGGTACCAGTGATGCCAGGAAGCTTGCTCTCAAGGAGAAAGCTAAGAAGTATCTGGATGGCCAAAGATGAGCCCAGCATCTCATATCCTTCAAAGTTCACTCGAGTTCGGGATGAGCTAGGTGGTGTAGGTGAGATAGTAGCATAATAAGACCTCGTAGGTCTTGCGCTTTTAGGACTCCATAAGTCTTGGTATGGCTTCCAAGATGCAGTAAGTGGTCGAGAAAATTTCCCTAGTTGGGAAAGGTTAGGAGTGATTGTATTCAAGAAGAAATATGGAGAGTGACTAGAGATGGTAGATCAACGAAGACAGAGGATGATGAGAAATTTGCCTTGGCAGGCAAAGCCAGGCAGGCAAATTAGTAGAGCCAAGGGCAAGAAGAGCCAAGGAGAGGTCGAGTCTAGTCAAAAGTGCGAGAAGAAGAAGGATTTGAGCCAAGATCAAATGCTTCCATTTTCATGACTTGGGACACTATGCCACTAAGTGTCCTAATCGGAAGGAGGAGTCCAAGAAGGATCACGTAGATGCATCAACAGAGGTAGATGCATTTTCTACCCAATTCGAGAAATATTTCTCATTGATTGCTTGCATGGACAGCTCAACAAACAGCAGTGTATGGTATATTGATTCAAGAGAATCCTTCCACATGACCAAGAACAAGAAGTATTTCAACCATCTTAAGGAGAAGGACATGCAGCTTCAGATCAAGCTAGGAGATGATGGATGTGTGCAACTAGAGGAGTTGGTACTGTCAGTTTCCAAAGGGATTCAGGTAGCATAACTATGTTCTCGAATTAAAACATAATCTTGTTTCGATAGCTACCCTTGAGGACAAGGGTTATGATGTTATCTTCAGCAAAGGTAAGGCTTACCTCCAATTAGCTTCTAGATGTAAGAAGCAGATAAGTGTAAGGAAGAAGAATTTGTACTTACTCCAGGTTGAGACAGGTGCAGTCTTAAGCAACAAGGTAAGAATCTCTTAGAGTACAGAAGTGATGGTTGAGTGAGAGCGAGATAGAGCTCTCAAGATGGAGTCTCAACCAGTATCTCAATTAGAGTCTCAACTAGTTGGAAATTGGATCGACCAGCAAGATGATGAGGAGCAAAGTCCAGGGCGAGTGGAGGCAGCCACTTAGTAAGTAACTCCTAGTATAAGGAGAGTTCGAACCAAGTGGGTAGAAGATTTGTTTAAGGGAGATCAGGAGAAAGTTGGATCTTCCAATATCACCTTCAACCAAAGGAAGCAGCCACAGAGGTACACAGGGTACATGCCACTTATGACTAAGGTGGTAGACTCACAGAGCATGGAAAGAAAAAATAGGTCTTCAGATCAGATTTCACAGAAGAAAGCACGAAAGTCTTCTAGTTCAAAGGGAGCAACTGCAGCAACAGAGAATGTGGTAGTGTTGAAGACAAATCCATGTCGACAAGTTTCTTCTAGAAGCACCTTCCTTACTAAGAGGGAGTGTTGAAAATGGTAGTGAGGGAAGGTCTTCTTTGGATCATGCCTTAGCTAGAACGACTAAGTTTGTCTTTCCTTTAACAATGGGCAGGTTCATGCAGTTGAAGAGTTCATGCGTATAGTTGGAGGACCTACTTATGAGGGTTCTTCCTTTAGTTTGACTACAAACCGATTGGCATTTATAAATTTAGATCAAATGAGTTGAAAGCTTCAATTTCTAATTGAGGCTAGGACGAGTTAGAGACAAGTTGACAAGTCAAACAAGTCAAGTTAGAGACTAGTTAGAGACAAGTTAAACTCAGTTAACAAAGTCAATCACAATGCTTATTCTAAATTTTTACTCGCCAATTTTAGCATGGATTCAACCTATAAAGGAAGGACAAAGGCACAGATTTATTCATTCTTGTATGCACAAGGTTGTGTGTGTGAGAGCATCTTGAGGGTACGTACTTTTGAGTAGCCAATAAATTGTGATAAGAGACTTCTTGCTGCTAGATTTGCGCTATGATTTAGGAGGTTTTTCCCAGGAAATAGGAGATTGTAATGTTCCCAGGATATTAATTTCCCAAGGGTCAAAATAGCCTATTGATCCTCGTATGCTATAGTCCTTCATAAAGGGGGGGAAATCCAAAATACTCAATGTCTGGGTGAGTTTAGGGCAGTTGGGCAAACAAACCCAAAATTAAGGCTTGGAGTAAAGTTTACTCAATTAATTAAAGAGAAGAGACCCCTCTAGGAAATTTATAAATATAAGAGAGTCGAATTCATTTTGGATCATCATTGTGGATCTATTGGTCTCTATTTTCTTGAGCCTGGGGCTCTGAGGATTTTAAGACCCCTTTCTCCTTATCAATTTCAGTAGTGAAAGACTCCACCCTAGTTGACACCATTCCATCTTTCTCTTTGTTCTGACAGGAATACTATTTGGAAGGGTAGCGAAATTATGTTGGGTTTGATCTCTTATTTTGGCACAGGAACATCATCTAAGCGACAGCAAGGTTTTCTTTTATTACTTGAATTGGGTTTCTCTTCATCTTGAGCAACAAAGCCTTTTCTTCACCTTGAAGTAAGTCGAACTCTTCTCTAGTCTAGAATATGGGCAAAACTTTAATCCTATGACCAGGTCATTAACCCTACATTAGACAGGTTTTATGAGGCTATGCGCATTACAAGACAGGACGTCATACGAAAAACTACAGAGCTATGCGAGTTTCAGGAACCTGAGGAATTACAAATTACAATGGCCTGAGGAGATGTGAAGTGTTTTGAGACAGAAGCGAGGGTCCAACACAGAAAGGCTAGGGTTCTTGTAACTACCTGCGCTCTGTGGAGCCGAAATTCTAAATACGCCTGTGGAAGGAACCTTCTAAAGGATTCAGTTGACCCCAGCATATTAAACTAGCCAATCCAAGCATCTTGTAGCAATTGATCTATGGTTTTTGTAGCAGACTTGGGTCCTGCAATACATTTGGATTCTATAGTAGAGAAGACAGCCTTTTGTGGTGGCAAATGTGTGGAGATTGGGGTAAATCTGCGAATGGAAATTAGTGCAGTCCCGAGGCAAACTCAGATCTTTCAATTAAGTAGACAGAGATCCGCAAAGGTTTTAACAAATTATGTAGAAGGTGAATATGTGGTTAAGGTGTTGAATAAAGATTATATTATAACCTGATATCTTATTATTGTTTTGTTTTGCAAAACAATACATTGCACTGTTGGGATTCATTGTTGTAGAAAATTATGGAGTGATGTAGCCCAACCCAGTGTTCAAGTTTTTGCTTGGTTTAATGCCCAAACCCATCATGATATTTATATCAGATTTGCACTTACTTCAAACAAAAGGGCTATTATACCACATTCACTTTTCAGCTAATACAAGATAAAATAAGCAAATACACACAATAAATTTTATACACTTATTTTTGGTCAACTGACCCTGCAAAACCCCACAAGAGGAAAATAAGTCTTCAAGGAGAATTTTATTTTGCTTCTTTCGAAAATTCTTACAACAAAAACACAAGAGATTCAACTTATCTCTTCCCTTGAAGAAGCATTTATGTAGTCTTCTTTCACTGAGTTTTTGGACTGATATTTTGCCCCCACAGTCTGCTCTCCTTCAGTTAGATTTTTAGCCTCTTTCACTGCTCCTTCAGTGCTGGAAATGACCCACGGAACAGCCAATATTCTGCTCGGGAAAACAAGTTTGAACAGTAGGTAATACTCACTGTATCTCCTTCCTTAACCACAAACTGAAACCAATCAAAAACCTGTCCCAAGAAACTTGCTGAATGTATTCAAAACAGGCCCAAAATTTTAGGGACTCAGCTCTAGAAACTCAGGATTCAAGTGCCGACTGAAGGAGAGTTTCTTTGCTGCCTGAACACTGTGATTCAAGCTCCTTAGCTTAAACTCAGCCTTCAAGGAACTCGAACTGCTGGAGATGATCCTTTGTTCTCTGTTGTAAGTTTTCTTCACAAAGTTCCCTTTCTTTTCTTGCTCTCCTCTCCTCAATAGCTTTTCATGAGAATGAATGAGCTCTATTCTCCTTTTCCTCCTTTCTGTCTTCTCAATAAGACGAGAAACCTAACACTTAGGTCTAATGGCTGAGATTAAATTTCAGCTCATTAGATTAAGAGTGGAGATCATTTCAACTTGACCCCCTTTTTAATGTGGTCCCCCTTTTATTAATGAGCCTCCCTAGTACTTTTTAATTTTTAGTACCATGGACACTTTTTTCTTCATAAAGTAACTTTTAGAATATAAAAGTCACTTTAATAATATAAAGTGTATTTTCTGTATTCAGGCTTCTGTGATCCATAATGAATTAAGCAGAGTCTTTCTGTAGAAATCACATAAGAGAAATTTTTGGCCAACACATTTTGAACCAACAAGAGTGGTTCATCATCAGGGTTCGAAACGCATCAGCCAAAAATTTCTCTTATGTGATTTCTACCGAAAGACTTTACTTAACATAAGTGACTTTAATAACTTAATTAATTAAACTCATAATGTCACTCAGACAAAAGGTGATTAATGTCTCTCACTAGGCCAAAAGGAGAAATGCCTAGGAAACACCTCCTTGGTACCCTTATTTTCAACAATTGTTTGGTTGATTGATCATAGTCTTGCGACCGTACTCCCCAGGCGGAGTGTTTCACCCGTTAGCTGGGCCCCTGATCCTAATCCTACCTAGTAGGCAGGCAGACCAAGGACAAACACTCATCGCTTACGGCATGGACTACCAGGGTATCTGATCCTGTTTGCTCCCCATGCTTTCGCACCCCAGCGTCAGTGGGGACCAAGCTTCTTTAATCTGTTCAGTTTATTCATATTGCATCATTAAATAAGTGTTGTTCATTAAAGAAGTACTCAATTGTATTGAATTAACTGTGTGGGGGAAATAACTTTACAAAACCCTAGTGCTCAAATTACCCTAGGCCACTACAGAGATCTCCTGCGCAAGGGAAAAGGGCCAAGCAGGCTGCAAGCAAGTAGGAGCAGGGGCTGATAGGTCAAAGGGTGTGTGCAGCTAGTGTAGCAGAGAGAACAAGTGTGTTCTCAGGGTCATTATTTGCCTTGTAAGAAAAAGTGGGTTTTACCAGTTGGGTTTCCCAAGAAAATTTGTGTCATTTGTGTCACTGTGTTCTTTATCTCTGAGTTTTATTCCAATGCTTATCTAGTGTTGAGAAAATTTGTGTCCTGATGAAAAGAAACTAGTTTCAGATTGTTCATCATAGTTGTTGAAATATTTTCGTGGAAATTCAACAATCAATTCTAAACATCATACGGGATTCATGTCACATATAATGTCGGATTTTCAAGTACCAAAACATGCTTGAACAACAGGTATGCAGACTGTTGTCTTTTTATGGACCCTTTTATATGGTATAATAACTGCCATCTTGATGCACCTAACTATTTTAACCAGTATAATCATTCAGTTTCAAGGTAGCTGACAAAACCTCCATTATCTGTTTGTTGGCTATGTCACACGGTTCGAGTTCGACAACGATTAAGTTCTATTCGAATTCGAATTTTCCGATCACGTTCGAATGAGGTTCGGCATTAAGTTCGACTATACATATTTTTCAATATATATATATATATATATATATATATACAAAATATTCTATATAAATAACAATTATATTTTCTCAAAGTCTCTCAATCTCAATAAATGTCACAGGTTGCCCAAATTTCCGGGTGGTCGTTTGCAAGCACACCATGCTATAGACTAAGATATTATATTTATAAGAAATTATTAAAATTAAATTAATAATGGAGGCCTATGCTAGGCACTAAAGTTGTTAAAACAAAGATAACGATAAAACATGCACATATTAGTTAATATATGGTCTTGTTCTGATCCCCAATTTAATAAATTTATAAGTTATAACCATGATATTTTAATAAGGTTGCTATTATTTTAATAATGGACGGTTATATAAGAGATTTTTTTTTTAAGTATCAATAATTTAGGTAGCACTATTTACTTTAGAATATATGTTTTGATATTTCTCATTTATAACATGTGAATTATTTTTGCAACTGATATCTCAAAATGAATTAGGTTACACTAAACGAATTTTGAAGTTCGTTTATAGAGAAGATTTTAATCTAAAAAAACTAGAGAAAATAAAATTTCCCACCAACTCATGGTTCACTTTATGCGTATTAGATAATGAAATTATCTCAAAGTGATCTAACTCATTGAAGTATCCTTTAAAAAAGGTGAAAGACATTTTTTCATGATGAACATTCCCCAGTCAAAAGGAATGTTAAAATTTATGCTTTACATCTTTTACATCCATTACCTTCTGCATAAGTGAGACATTTCGCATATGACATAGTGAGATGTTGTTGCGAGTGACGATAGCCACTCTAAAAAAATGCTCCAGCCTGAGGACCAGGAGGTACAAAATACTAACATAAATTTGAAAATACTTACAAAATATCTGAGGTTTCTCAGTCGACTTATAATATTTATTGTATTAGATAATTAGACATCCTAATAAAGTTAGAAAAATAATAATAGAAAATTCAAGTTCTTCTCTAACACTGGTGCCGCGGTGCATCGGTGGTCTGCGACTGCTCAAGCGGCAAGCCTCGGCCCTCAGGCTCACACTGCGTGCCCACTGCCTCAGGCCTGCACGTCTGCAAAGTGCAAACTGCACAGCGCTATCAAGTTATCAACTGAGAACTCTACAAACAAACGCTCAGCCTCAAATTCCAATCAATACTCCCTTCCCGACAGTGTGTGCCAAAACAGTAGCCAGCCATTGTTTATAAAGAATTATTTGGCGGGAAGAGTTGCTAAAAAGCGGTATGCGGCCCCTGGTTTTTCTTCTAAAACCGTCAAGAAAACCGTCGAACCTCAAAAAATTCGTTTAAGTTCGCGATTAGGTTCGTTTAGGTTTAGATTAGGTTCGTTGAAGTTCGATGAGGTTCGGGTTCGACTTTCAGGTTCGGCAAACCTGAACGAACTTCAAAAAAAATTTACAGGTTTGCCGAACCCTGTGACATAGTTTGTTGGCATCAACACATCACACAATGTACAACTTGAACATACATTTCTACATCTTGCTCCATTTTGGACCATATGAAGTGCCTTTGTAATGCAATTGGTGTTGTTTACACTCAAATTGATCAATTCTAACTGTGAAGATTGACATTCAAAGAGTGTTAAGCTTGTACGAGTCCCCTCTTGATGATACCCTTTATTTTCTTCTATTCAAATCCTAGTTGACTTAACAACAAACCAACATGTCATTTAAGTCTTCGGTGGTTGATGTTCTTCCCAACTATGTTCTTCCAAATTCTAGAGCCATTACTAATATTGATGCCGCCATGCCATCTTGAAGCAACCACATAAGGATCATAAGATCAACATAAATAGGCTGAACAGACTAGTATATGATAGCACTCTAAAATTCTATATCAAGGAATATAATCAGTAATACAAGGCATAAAGTTCATTACCAGCATAAAATCTACCAGTCAAAGCCTGCAATGCAGCAGCAGCATGTTCTTCCTCCCTGAACTGTACATAAACATTGCCAACCTGTAATAGAGGAGAAATATTAGGCAAAAAGGATAAATCAGAGTTAAAGACCAAACTATATTCATAAATAAATAATCATGATATAATTGATTATAACAGTCACCATATGATCAGCCAAGTTGTCACAAACATTCAAGCTTTCTATTGCTCCATACTTGCCGAGCTCTTCAAATAAATCTTCATAGAAATCCTGCATTCAATCAATACATAAATATAACTCAGTGCTGACAAACCTGAGGCATCTTTAGGAACATCATTAGTAATCTTTAAGTCATAAACATTCCATTTAGTATATGCATAAAGTTGGGTTTGGCTTGATAAACAAAATATTTTGAATAAATAAAACTAGAAACAATGCATATCTTTAAAGTTTCAGGTTATGCAAAAGAAAGCACCCAAAACAGTTTTCAGACAGCTCCAACCACGAGAAATATTTCCAGTCTACAAGCTGTAAATATAAACAGTGACTAATAATTGCCACTTGCTCCTTCAAATCATTGTCAAAGGACAACAAGGAAGATAGCACCACTACAGGAAAAAATAAGTTTTGGCACTAGAAAACAATTTTATCCAGCTTTTAAATGAAAACATGAACTTTGATTATGCCCTTGGTACTGCATAGGCTGTTATCTGCAATATGGATATTCTGTATGTTTATTGGCCCCTTTCTTGCTTTTGTATGTTTTTTGCTAGTTCAACTTCATATGCCTTTTTTGACTCAATGGTGGTGCCCGGTGTCATACGCCAACCTTTCTTTCTAAAATGCTATATGTAGAATGACACCCTTTATTTTGTAAGAAGTGTAGTATGTACATATTGTTATAATTCTTGAAATAAATAAGTATTGGCACTAGAAAACAATTTTATCCAGCTTTTAAATGAAAACATGAACTTTAATTATGCCCTTGGTACTGCATAGGCTGTTATCTGCAATATGGATATTTTGTATGTTTATTGGCCCCTTTCTTGCTTTTGTAAGTTTTTTGCTAGTTCAACTTCATATGCCTTTTTTGACTCAATGGTGGTGCCCGGTGTCATACGCCAACCTTTCTTTCTAAAATGCTATATGTAGAATGACACCCTTTCTTTTGTAAGAAGTGTAGTATGTACATATTGTTATAATTCTTGAAATATTATAAGAAGCATTGCTATTAAAAATGGAAAATTAAAAACAAAGTTACAGAATTCAACTTAATAGATCTCTACCTCAAAGTGTTCCTGGATCTTTCGAGGGTCCAGAGCATGACCTTGAGGATCCATCCCTGGAGTAATCATATCTGGCCTTTGATACATGTTAGATAGAAGAAGTGTAGGGCTGATACTAGGCCTTGTGTGAAGTCGTGAACAGCGATCCCCATGCCTGCAAACCCCAATTTTGAAGTAGAAAGGGCAATTTACTCTATCTTTCTCAGTACCAAAGATTGAAGCTAAATGTTCTGCCATGGCTTCAAATAGCTACTAGATTCAGACTTTCACAGATTATCAGCACTTCCACAACCTGAAGAAAACACTTTACCATCAGAAAAGAAATATATTCTGTACATGAGAAAAAAAAGCATATGGTTGTATGGTAATACATTGGAAACATGTGCTCTAGCAAAAATAATATTTGAGTTTACGATTTTGTATGATAACTCCAGCTAATAGCCTCGTCCCTTCATGCTAGATCTTAGACATATCAGAAGGGTTCTTTCATGTGAACCATAACTTTCTATATAGTAAATACATTACCTTAAAAATATATTGCCATAAAACAAAGGCATGGCTTGGCGTTTAGTAATTTAGTTTGACTTTAAAAAATCCTGTGGAACAGAATACTTCTCAAAAACTAAGAATTTAACATTGAGTGTCAAACAATCCTGATTTGTAGACTCCCTCATCATCACAATACAAATCACATCTTAGGTTAAAGTTTAAACCATGAATTATAGCAATAGATGACTGAAATTTTAAGATCATGGTAATTGTATTGCCATAGATCATGAACTTTTTATTGAGAACATTACCACATATGTCAACATTTAAACATTGAACAGCATCTTTTAATGATATAAAACATTTCAATCTTGATATGTACTACCAAGTGAATCTCACTGTGTTTACAATACTCAATATTTTTTAGGAGATTGGGCATTTTTAACTCGACCCATGCTCTCTGTTTTTAAACTAGGCCGATTCAACTGGTTGGAACTCCCTTCCGGTCTGACTCAGCCCTTAACTTGGATCGGGGACCAGACCATTCCGACTGGCCGAGTCTAACTTGAACCGAACCTCAGATTGGGTAATGGAGATTCAACCAATAGAGTTTGACCCTGACAAGGATATTGATCTTGATGTTAATATGGATTTGGATGCATTAGGGACTGATCATTTAGATGCAGATCCACTGTTACCAACCCCAAGTCCTCCAGCTGCATGCATTTCCTCTACTCAGACGTCACGCAAGTGCATAGCTTGTCTATCTCAGTGTGCAGCAAGTGCTAGTGCTACTACTTCTACAGTTGTAGTTGGAGATCTTGATGAAGAGGAGGAGCAATGGGTTTCCCTCTCTGACTCCGATTTAGAGTATGAGCCAGATGATGTTGCCATGTCTAGCAGTAGTGATCATTGATCATGTTGATCAATGAGATAGTATTCTGTATTAGTGACTTGTAGTCCTGCAGTTGTATTGTTTTGTTGTAGAGGCCATTTACAGCCTCCTTGGTTATGTGTTTTTGTTCTGATCTCCATATATTACATGTATTGGACAGTGCACGGGGTGTCATTTTGATAATAATAGATATATTCATAAGCACACTTTGATAAAAATATTTGTATAAAAAAAGATAATTATTAATGTCCAACAAATGACCACAAAAGTAGATCAATTGTATTTGTTTTTTGCCCAAGTATTATTAACTTATAACAGAATTCCCTTAATTTTCTCTTTGTCAGACTTAACTTTATGGCAAATTTCATCATTATGTTTTGCAATAGCATACGTTCTTCGAAACAATTTACAGGGTGCTTCTGGAGCCACAAAGGAAAACCCAGTCCATTCAAATTTCTCGACTTTTTCAAGGATGAGACTTTGAAACAAATATTGTGCACCCGAGGTTCAACCCTTAGCAGAGCTGATATGCAAAACAAGGTAATGTATGGCGCCCCTATCACCAGATTTTCTGCTTCCCACGGAAGGTGATCAACCCAAAATTTTGAGAGGAACGTCTCTCCAATAGGAAAAGAGTCACTAACTCCTTGAAACATATTTCCATAGACTATAGTCTATCATATATCAAGTGCTTACCAAAATTACATGGTATGCCATTATCCCAAAGATGTTGGAAGAAGTTCCAGTCATAATGACAGATAAAAGATATGATAATGAATACTAGATTTTGCAAACATGACAAATTATAAAACATTTTATGCATTAGCAATCAGAGTTGCACTTATCGCGTGATTATCAAAATTATCAAACTCCAAAACCAGCCTCAGGAATAATATCAACAATATATATCATGATAATTTCCCCTTTTTAAATTATCACAATACTTTGGAAATCACTGTCCCCATCAATGTTGCCTTATAAACCAACATTCCTGGTAATTTAACCCTCACTTTTAAAAGTGAGATAGGGGATTGAGCTCTAAGAATCAGTGCTATCAGAACCAGTCGGTCCAACCAGTTTGAGGTCAAGCCAGTCTGGTTCAAGGTCTGGAACCGAAAATGGCTGGTTTGGTACCGAACCTTAGGGAAAAATAAAAAACAAACAAACAAAAACAAAAACGAAAACAAATTTTAGTGTGGGACAGCCTGATATTCAAGCTTATGGCCCTATTATTGCTATGCAGTTCATGGTAATATTAAATTTTTAACATATGACTCAAGATATTTGAGAGTGGTTCCGACCTCATTGGATTTCATATATAGAAAGTTGAATTTTAGATTTCACTCAAAATCCAGCAAACTTAACAGTTTTCAGGATTTCGGAATTGCAATGTTTCCATTGGACTTTGTCATGTACAAGGGTATGAAACTAGTATTTAATCAAGAACACCAAGCCCTCTATGCACCTTGATGTTAGTGGCATTGGTTTTCGAACTCCTCTATCATGACCATACTAAATATGTACCCATCACTCGAACAAAATCTTAACTTGACATGCTACGTCATCTTTGTCTTATTTTAATGCTTAGAGGGTGATATTGATGACAAAAATCCCAACATGGGCAATGATTTTGATGATATGTAATGATATGTAGGTATTTTTTGTTGCATGATTCTTTTTGGATGCTAGAGGTCGTCTAGAGCTCTTCTGCTATATGTATAAATTTGTACCGTAAATCCCTCCCAGTTTCAAGTTTGGTTTTCACATCAAGTTTAATGCCCTTCCCATCTTTCATTAAAAGCTGATATGAACTTAAATTTTATTCTCAAAAGAAAACAAAAGAGATCTACTCTACTTTTCACATTTGCTGAGATGTAACACAAACATTCATGAAATTAAGACAATTTTTTAGTCAAGCTGACCCTGGAAAACCCCTAAACGGAAAACCGGTGGGAAAGAGATTTTTATTTCAAACAGAGAAATTATTACAGCAATTAAATTTGACACACAGTCAACTTATCTGCCTGATATCTTGCTCAAAATTCCTTGGGAAATGTACTGACATCTCCTCAGAAATTTCTGCTAACAGCCCCTTGATTTCTGTGCTGAACAAACATAGTTTTTTGTGCCCAAATCTGCTCAGAAAACTGCACCTCAGCCCCCTCAAAATTTCCTTGCTGAGTTTTCTCCTTGAAAAATGCATTCAGCCCCTCAAAACTTGTGTTGGTTTGCAGTTATGACAAACAGCAATTTATGAGATCTGTCCCCCTCGATTTTCACACCAGCTCTCCTTTAAAACCATGCTGCTACTTACAGCAATAAATGTGGCCCTGACAGTTTTTTCCTATGTTGCACGAGTTTCTGGAACTTGGGAACGTTGGGAACTTCGGTACGGGTGTCTGGAACGGCTAGAGGTTTCCCTAAATTTTCCAGGAAACGGCTAATTGGGAGCGGCAATATTATATAATAAAAAAATAATATATATAATCAAAAAAATATAATCAAAAAGACCACTGCCATAGCAAAAAGATATATATGTTTACATATGTTACCAAAAGTGTTGACATATGTCTCCTATTTTACCAAAAAGATATAATATTTACCAATAGGGTGAACCTTTACTAAAATTACATTAATATAAGTTACAGAGGTAAGAAAAAGAATTTGCAGATATTTCTTTAAAAAATTTAGTGATCCATAACAAATTTAAAGGCACTTTTTTACTAGTGTAGTGTAGATACCAATTTTAAGTTTGAAGCCATGTCTTATTATTTTCTTTTGAATTAATCATTGCGTTGTATCCATGAACATATTTGAGTAAAATGTTGGATCGTACATGTAAATGTTTAAGCCATGAGCTCTCCGCCTAAATTTTTAAATGCTGCATTCCCAAACGACTCGAATATATAAAAAACAAAAACAAAAATAAAATATGCTTGATTTGTTTTTTTACCTGAACTTATGAAAACGAAACAAGTAGTTTATTGCTGAAGGGCAGCGCTCCAACTCTCAACACACTTAGCTCTCCGCTCTCAACGCCAAACAACAACTAAAGCTCTCAGTGAAAAGAGGTGTAGCAACCAGCATTTATGGAAAAACTGAAGGGTTTTTTTGGCGCCAAAAACATTCCCACCCATTCATATCCACAGAAACTGGTGGAAAGACGAATAGTGCATCGTCTATCAATAACAAGTGCATATTTCCCTCTCTGATCATACAGTGTGTAACAACAAGTGCGTCTTTCTCTGCCCAGGTCCTTTTCTTTGGGGTTTACAGTATTTTTGACTTACCATATTGTTCGTAATCCACTATACAATTTCATGGGTGAATTCAATTACTAAATTCTGCAATTTCGTGGGTGAATTCAAAGTGAAAATTACTAAATTAGTGAATTCAAGTAGCCAATTTTCGTATCACTATGGCAGTTTCCACCGAAACCATACTGGAATGTTTGGTTCGAAACTCGCTGTCATAGCTAAAAGACCGCTGCCAATTCCAATTTCCACATGGGTCCACATGGGAACGCTGGAGCGTTGCAAATTTAAGTCTGACCAGTTTCGGAAACCGTCCAAAGTTTCTTTTACCGTTCCCACGGAAAACGGAACGTTCCTGTGCAGCTCCAAAGCTCCAGGGAGCGTGGGAACCACCGGAACGGGTTTCCTAGCTCTCAGGAACGGTTCCCGTGCAACATAGGTTTTTTCTAAACTGACCCAGTCTGCCTTGAAATCTACACTCAAGTAGCAGCAATTAATGCACAGAATTTCCTCCTCAAATTTTGTGCCAATCTGCTCAGCCTCTGCCTTGGAATCTGTGCCTGTAGTCTAGCTGTTGTACTGTTGCACTGTCACACGGTTCGAGTTCGAATTCGAGTTCGACAACGATTAAGTTCGATTCGAATTCAAATTTTCCGATCAGGTTCAAATGAGGTTCAGCATTAGGTTCGACTATACATATTTTTCAATATATATATATATACCTATATATGACAAAATATTCTATATAAATAACAATTATATTTTCAATATATTTTCTCAAAGTCTCTCAATCTCAATAAATGTCACAGGTTGCCCAAATTTCCGAGTGGTCGTTTGCAATCAATTTGCAAGCACACCATGCTATAAACTAAGATATGATATTTATAAGAAGTTATTAAAATTAAATTAATAATGGAGGCTTATGCTAGGCACTAAAGTTGTTAAAACAAAGATAACGATAAAACATGCACATATTAGTTAATATATGGTCTTGTTGTGATCCCCAATTTAATAGATTTATAACCATGTTATTTTAATAAGGTTGTTATTATTTTAATAATGGATGGTTATATAAGAGATTTTTTTTAAGGTATCAATAATTTAGGTAGCACTATTTACTTTAGAATATATGTTTTGATATGTCTCATTTATAACATGTGAATTATTTTTGCAACTGATATCTCAAAATGAATTAGGTTACACTAAACGAATTTTGAAGTTCGTTTATAGAGAAGATTTTAATCTAAAAAAACTAGAGAAAATAAAATTTCCCACCAACTCATGCTTCACTTTATGCGTATTAGATAATGAAATTATCTCAAAGTGATCTAACTCATTGAAGTATCCTTTAAAAAAGGTGAAAGACATTTTTTCATGATGAACATTCCCCATTCAAAAGGAATGTTAAAATTTATGCTTTACATCTTTTACATCCATTACCTTCTGCATAAGTGAGACATTTCGCATATGACATAGTGAGATGTCGTTGCGAGTGACGATAGCCACTCTAAACGAAATGCTCCAGCCTGAGGACCAGGAGGTACAAAATACTAACATAAATTTGAAAATACTTACAAAATATCTTAGGTTTCTCAGTCGACTTATAATATTTATTGTATTAGATAATTAGACATCCTAATAAAGTTAGAAAAATAATAATAAGAAATTCAAGTTCTTCTCTAACACTAGTGCCGCGGTGCGTCGGTGGTCTGCGACTGCTCAAGCAGCAAGCCTCGACCCTCACGCTCACACTGCGTGCCCACTGCCTCAGGCCTGCACATCTACAAAGTGCAAACTGCACAACGCTATCAAGTTATCAATTGAGAACTCTACAAACAAACGCTCAGCCTCAAATTTCAATCAATACTCCCTTCCCGACAGTGTGTGCCAAAACGGTAGCCAGCCATCGTTTATAAAGAACTATTTGGCGGGAAGAGTTGCTAAAAAGCAGTATGCGGCCCCTAGTTTTTCTTCTAAAACCATCAAGAAAACCGTCAAACCTCAAATTCGTTTAAGTTCGCGATTAGGTTCGTTTAGGTTCGATTAGGTTCGTTGAGGTTCGATGGAGTTCGGGTTCGACTTGAGGTTCAACTTTCAGGTTCGGCGAACCTGAACGAACTTCAAAAAAATTTTATAGGTTCGCCGAATTTCAAACCTGAAGCTTCAAATTCGCTGAACCCTGTGACATAGCTGCTGCACTCTCCTTTCACCTCTCAGCCTTCTTTGCTCCTTTTCTCCAATCTCACACATGAAGAATGAATCCTTCATAGTGCCTTTTCTCCCTTTTATGTCCTCATAATGAAGAGAAAGACCTATCCCTAAGATTAAAGGCTGAGATTAGATCTTAACCTCTCTTAATCAATGGTGGAGATCTAATCTAACATTGACCCCCTCAAGTCCCCCTTTTCATTAATTGACCCTCCTAGTCACTTTAACAACATAACCTACACTACAGACAGAAGCTAGTCTAGTACTAAAGCAAATGTCTATACTATGTATGGACTTACTGCTATGGAACTGACGGCAAAGGCTACAGCAGCTAGTGTCTCTTGGGGGCACTCTGAAGAAATAACATGTACTTTATGACACACAAAGTAACTTTAAAACATAAAGTAACCAACAAAAGGTCACATGACTTTAATAAATTCATAAAGTCACTTTTTAAATTTATAAATCACTTTATATAGTAATGTGGCTAGAGAATGAAATATGCTTGGTTACCCCTACATGCTAGGCACTGTCAATGCAGAAATACCTCCAAGCTACCATAAACTAACACCATAATACATCATAGCAAAATCTGAACACAAATATGAATATGACTCGGAACAGCAAAAAACACTTGAACAAAAAAAAAAAATACAATGTATACATCTCATAGGTACAAAAATGTCACATATCTTAGAGTGACATAGTAGAGTTATAGTAATATACAGTGCAGTGACAGCTTATTGTTTCAACTTTCTGCGAGTATTCGTAGGAGAATTATATAAGCATATATTAATGAACTAAAACAATAATTCAAATATTCTGCAACTAATCATAGGAGAAATAAAGCTACACTCTACAAGCATGATGACACAGAGTGGCTGTGTGCTACTGCTCACTATTTTCACTATTAAATTCTCGTTTCAATCTAGAATCTAAACAGAACTTATAACCTGAAAGTGCAGGAATTTATTACAATAAGAGTCTGGACTCTGGAGATGAAACACAACAGAAATGAGAGCCTATTATTACAGTAATGGCCACTATTATCTCTTGATAAATCACTTGCATTGAGAAAATTGAGCTTCAAAAACCACAAAGAATTAGAAGAAAATAATTTAATTCGTTGAAATGGCAATAAAATTAACTGGATATTTATAGGTTTTTAAATGGAATTGTGGCTTTTATATCAGTTAGCTTGAAAAAATTTAGCAGTTATTTGGTTTATTTTGGGATTGTAGAGCAGTTTTTTGGGTTTATTTTAGTATTTTTAAGTGGGCTTTTGGGTTTATTGATCAGGCAAACCATACACCCCTAAGACAGATATGGCAGTGTTAACTGTACCATCCACATGCTACCGATTGTAGAGCAGTTTTTTGGGTTTATTTTAGTATTTTTAAGTGGGCTTTTGGGTTTATTGATCAGGCAAACCATACACCCCTAAGACAGATATGGCAGTGTTAACTGTACCATCCACATGCTACCAATTATCCAGTGACTTCCATGCTGCCTGTGAATTTACATACAACACTTGGGCCAATACAGCCAAATCTGCCTTTATGCTGTTGAAAATAATACCAAGGACAGGTGTTACTAATTTACTAGGCATTTATCCCTTTTAGCCTAGTAGACACATTAATGACTTCTGTCTTGGTGACATTTATGAGTTATATTAATGTCATGGGTGGAAGAGATACTTAAAAGTGGTCTACCATGTACTTTTTCTAATATTAAAGGCACTTGTACTTTATAAATTGACTTTATGTGTAATATTACTAAGAGGCTTTTAAGTAATGAGGCAAATGTGTGAGGGGGGTCATTTCAGAAAAATGATCTCAACCACACATCTTGAGATTTGGAGATTAAATCTCAACCATTGAATCCTAGGATTAGGGATTCAATATTTTCTAAAAGACGAAAAGAGAAAAGGGAGGCTCATTCTTCACTTCACACTTGAGAAAGCATGAGAAGAAGAGAAGAGGAGAGGAGAATTTGCAGCAAGAGGGCCTGAGTTTCTAGAAGGAGGCAGCCAGAGGGAGGGGCAATTTCCAAGGAAGAGAAGCACAAAAATCAAGGGAAAGTTGGTGCAGAAATCGAGGCCAACAGAAGCACAAATTTCGAGGGCTATGGCATGCATTTCAAGCATCTGTTCAGCGTGGATTGTCGAGGAGGGTCTCTGCTGTCACCTGGCACAAATTTTGGGGGCATCTTCCGTCACTTCCAGTGCAGATTTCGGGCACAGAAATCGAGACAGCCAGTGCAGAGATCAACGCTGTTTATGCACAAGATTTCAAGGCTGTTTTGGCACAGAAATCAAGGCTGTTGCAGCACAGATTTCAAGGCTAATTTCTGGGCACAAAAATCAAGGAGCTGGGTTAAGGAAAAGTGCAGAAAATCCTGGGCATGAAAATTTGTAAAAATCTGAAAATATGCAGTGAGCACAAATTTCAAAAAATTGCATTTAAAGCTTCAGCTGAAGGGAGATAAGTACTGTGTTTAATTCATGTACTTAGACTAATTTCTCAAGTAATAAAATCCTCCCTTGAAGACCAGTTTACCCCAAAAGGCTGTGGGGTTTTCTCAGGGTCACCTTGACCAAAAATAATTCTCTCATATGCTTGAATGTTTGCCTAAATTTAGCATTAATTTCAGCTGATAGGAAACGTGAAAAATAGTAGAAGTACTCTTTGAATGTTTACAAGTAATGCATTCTGAAATTTATATCAGAATGGCAAAACATGTGGGTTGGGTCAAAATAAACACATGCAAAATTGTAAACTGGTGTTAGGGTGCAGATCATTAATTTTCTAGCAGTTATTTGGCTTATTCTGGGATTTTAGAGCAGTTTATTGGGTTTATTTTATTAGTAATTTTAACTGGGTTTTTGGGTTTATTGATCAGGCAAACCATACACAATTGTATATATAGCCCTAAGGCAGATCTGGCAGTGTTGACAGTACCATCCACATGCTACCAATTATCCAGTGAATTCCATGCTGCCTGTGAATTTACATACAACACTTGGGACAATACAGCCAAATCTGCATTTATGCTATACGCCAGGAAACACCTTGCCCATCACAGCACCCATCATCATTTAGTTTGGAATTTTTTAGCAGTTATTTGGCTTTGGATTTTTGGGTAGTTTTGTTACTTGTAGGTTTATTTTGGAATTTAAGTGGGTTTTGGGGTTTATTGATCAAGCCAACCATACACAATCATATGTATTGTTAATGTTTTGTGGCTGTGGGAGGTAATCCACGCTTGCTTGTTTGATTGCCCCTTTAGATGCTTTACTAAGGTTAACGTTAGGAAAAGTACAATAATTAGAGTAATTAATTATTGTGGACTATTAAGCAAAAGCTCCAAGGATAAACAATAAAAAAAAATTAAGTGACTTAGAGTTAATCGCAGACATTGATCCCAAGAGAGGCTTAGGATCTAATTCTAGACATTGAGATTAGGGTTAGGGATTATTTACTTAGTGAAATGATAAAGTGGATCTAATGGAGAGGTGAAGACACCAGTATACACATTGAGAGAGTGATTTTCTCAAGAGGAGAGCAAGAGGCCCTAGTTGACTGAAGAAGATTGGGGAGAAATTGATAGAGGGGAGATTTCTGGAGAAATTCAAGGGAAGCCGAGCAAAAAGAGAAGGACCGAGCTGAGGGACCGATTTGTTGTGGAGGCCGAGTTATTTCCTTGGGCTGATTTGACAGGTGTGCAGGCCTTACAATTGCTAGAGAGGCCGTCAGCAGGGAGAAAGGGCCCAGATCACTCCAAGGAGGCCGAGGAGGCTGAGTTTGTCTTGGGGCCAATTCCAGTTCAGTGTTTGACTTTCTGGGCAGCAGGTTCCCCTTCAGCTGTTATTTCCCTGAGTGATTTTCTGCAGGTCAAAACCCAATAATTCCCAGATTTAATATAAGTGAAGGAAAAACAATTTGGATCAAATTTCTGCTGTTCTTGTGGCTGATTTCTTGTGATTTTTCTGCTGCATTTTATTTGTGAAGTTGAGAAATGCCAAAGTATTTATTTTCAGTAGTTCAGAATTTTATTTGTGTAATAAAATACCTTTCTGCGTATATATAATTGTTGGTAAAATAAATCAGGCCTGGTATTTAAATTTTAACATGTATAGCCCAAAGACAGATGTGATGATGTTGAATGTACCATCACCATGGTCTCACCAAAGGGGCAGTAGGCCCCACCACTAAGCTGAGAAACAGGTTCAGAATTATAAGGGGGATCCGGGCTAGGGCATAGCTGGCCTTCTGCCCCAACCAAGAATAATAAGCACTTTCCAACCATGAACTTGGTCATATCAGAGAACCCCCAAGCCAGAGCCTAATTTTGGACAATACTCCCCCAGTCACTATATGGGATCCTGCACTGGGTAACATCCTACTCCAGGTAACAACAATGATTCCTTACTTGCAGCTGACATTATTGTTTCTTAGTGCTTATGGTCAGGCAGTTAGCCAAGTGGTTTTGGGACACTGCTGCCTTTGTATTTTCGTCTATTAATTACAGCTCTTTGTATTCAGTTGAGTTTATGTTCCACCAAGTTTCCGGGATGCAGGAACAGGCTAACAATTCCAGGGGATGTGTGGAAGCACCCCTCACATTCTCGGGGACATCAATGTCAATAATATAGGGGACCACCCCCGAAATACTAAAAGATTAGAATTCATATAAATGAAAACTGAAACATTAATGATTTTAAATATTATACATAATAATATTAATAACATTGAACATACATCTATCCATGTAATATAATAAATCATAAATGATACGCGTAATGATGTCACAACATAAAATCGGGTTTCACAAATCATTTATTACCACTATATTTCTCATTATAGTTAGAAAATTCTGAAGATATAGATCTAAGGTCTTAAAAATCTAGGAACCGGTCAAATGACAAATGAGAATGACATTCATTTTATTTTTATTTTTCACCATTTTTTTCACTTAAAACAATGAACTTCCGTCAAAGGAGAGCATGGGAGCATCACATATTTTGACGGGGCACTCCCTACTGCATCCCCCAAAAGTGTACATAGGGACCCTGTATTCCCAGAAAAAGCTACATAGGGACCGGAAGTGTGCAGAGCGCAGTGAGTGTGTCCCCATGTAATATTGTATTTGATAGTTTAGGTTTTTTTGCTAGTGCTGGTAGCTTTTTTAGTTTTCATGGTTTATATTTTTTCACTGGTGCTAGTGGAGGCTTTGTGCTAGTCAAATTAAGGTTTAATTACCCCCCCACCCCCCAACCAAAAGAAAAAAAAAAAAAAAAACAAATCTAGTGCTTTAAGTTGTCGAATGGAATCTGGGAAAAAAATGTGCAGAGAGAAGAAAAGGTACACAAAATTTCCTCTCAGCTAATTAATTACGGGATGCACAAAATAAGAACGTCAAAAACAAAAGTTTTTTTTTAAATTAGAAAGTAAAAATCATGACCATGCCAGATATGAGTGTTAAAAACCCTGGAACTGTCGATTATTGCAAACCAGGTAAAACTAAAAATAGCCTCGATAGCTCAGACCATAACAAGGCTTAATTGGTAGAAAGAAAAAGTTAATAAAACGTACTTAAGTTAATCACTAAACCCTAATGTATACGACTAGAGCAATATGTTAACCGTTTAACTCGTGAAACCCTAAAAACTAGAGCAAATAGAACATGGGTCTTCAAAAATTTAATCGATCTGCTTTGATTCCAGATATAATCAATAGATTTCAAAGGCAAAGAAAGAATCTGTAAATTATCGACATGTTGAAAAATATAAATAAAATACAAAAGCAACTGCAAGTAAAGTGCGAAATTCGCAGATTGACCTGTGATGGAGCCGATTACAGTTGGAATTCCTTCCAACTTGTGGAGTGAGCGGACGGCTTCACAATCTGTGGACTCAAACTTCGTACTGTGTAACCTCCAGTGCCTTCCTTTTTTCTTATTGTCACTCGACACCCGACGTTCGGTTGCGCCAGAAACACAAAGGCGAGATCTCATAAGCACAAACGGGATTTGTTATTTATAACCTAATCCAACGACCGACATCATTTGAAAAACTTGAAGGAGCATGAAAACCCTTCGATCCCTAAAGGGCACGCGAGAGGTACTTGCTATTCAATAGATCATCAGTGAAATTTATTTTTCTCACCCAAGAGGCAACCCATGCACATGTTTGCTACTTTCTTTTCAACTCAATTTTTCTAAAAGAAAATTCGAAATAAAGGTGACAATGTCTCTATTAGGTCTGATTTTCTAGGGATGTTCATCTTTTGGCATTTTTCATCTTTCCTTGAGCAATGTCAACCAAAGCCTAACTTCACCTTTCATCATTATTATAATGCATTGTTGAAAGACCTTCTTGCCCTTATCTTGGGTTGCATTCAAGCTTTATTTAACTCTAGGATTTGATTTCCATTTCTTTGGAAAACTTTAATCCATCTCTCACAATACACTTCCATGCGATGGGATGTTTCATTCTTTAAATAATTGCTCTCAAATGACTTGAACTCATTGAGTTCATGTTACCTCAAGATGCTCTCAAAGTTACATTCTTAGTAGCTTAATTCGTAGTTCCTTGGGTGGTCTAAGCCTAAGCCTAATTTGATCCCTTATCGTCAGCTACTTCTTAAGTAAGGTAAAGTTCATCATTCTTTCACATTTTTATATACAAGTCGATGGTTCATATTTTGCAACTCTTCTAAACATACACATATCATGTCCATTAAGATGGTTTGCTCATCATATAGATGAAATTCATGGCTTCTTTTCTCTTGGTAAATTTCCTCTATCACACTAGGCATTCTATTGACTCCTTGTGCAATCATGATGTCCATCATGTTTTGTGACCTTTACTACTTCATTACCTTTCCTTGTCTCGAGGTGTTAAGACATTTATCCTTCTTTCTTGTGTGAGGATGTCATTCACTATAGACATCCATATCTCTAATAGAAATTCTCTTGGTGTATTGAATACAATTATTATGGTAACTAATAGTATTAAAGTTGATTTCTACAACTCAAAGTTGTGTAATGAACCTTTATAAATGAAAGATACAACCCTTGAGCTTCAAAATAATAAAATGTGTCGACACAAGAATAAACACCAAGCTTGTAGAGAATGCCATTGAGGTAAGGTAATGCCATTGACTACTCCTTATGGGAGGAATCACCCCATAAGCCATGCTTATTACAATGTGATCCCCAGCATACCTCAAGACAATGATACTCATGAAAAGGGAGGAAGGGATCTTTTCCTTGACTCTCTCCCCCTTTCTTTTCACTTCTATTTTATTTGATTTCCTTTGTTTTCTTCAACACTTCCCTTCTTGGCCTTGGGGCTTATTGACCTCATCAAGCCTTTCATATATGACTACAATATCCATTAAGATCATAATATTTAGATACACACTTAACCTCACAAACAAAACCTTGATCAAGCCAAATACCTTCACTTTCTTGTCTATGGCAAAGATGTTACTATATGGTCTTCTTGTCTTGAGGCCTAATTAATGCATCATTGTTAATGGCATAATGTTCATGAATGCCCTTGACTTAACATATTATTTTACAGCAACAAATCATTGGTTCATAATAAAATATAAAAACGGCTATCTCCACCATTTAATCCTCTTTTGTGTGTGGTTTCCAAAATTACAGGTTCATCTTGGGAAAGACCCTCATCAACTTTGCGGAATCCAAAAATCATCCCAACTATTTCCTTCAATGATGGAATCTTGCTAAGTTCAAGGAAAGGAATTATTGCGTGAGACTTAGTAAGATAAGTATCTAAATCAAAGTTGGTGTCCACATTTCCATCTTTAGACATATTTATCATCAAGCAACGACTTGTGTTCTTCAAAATTTGAGTTGGTTGGGTTTCTTTGGTGGTTCCTTGTGGTTGCTTACTTGTATTACTTGGACTTTGGCTTGGATTGGTTAGGCCTGGACTTGGGCTACTATGAATTGAATTACTTAGAGTTTTTTATTAAGCTTGTTTACCCCTACATGGGCATGTAACCCAATCCTTTTCACAGATTATCCTCTTGATTTCTTCTTGGGATGGCTTGGGTGTGAAGGCCCTATCAATTATGGTTGGATCAAAGCTTCTTTCCTTACAGAATCCCCATTGTTGATCTCATCTACTTGTTGAAAGACTTATTTGGTGATAATGCAAGTATCTCAGTCATGTGGTAGACCACAAGGGTTACACCACGGATAACTCTCTTGATTAACCACATTATTTATCTCTATAGGATTTGGAACTCTTTAATTATGATTATGTCAAAGTTGCCTAGATGTATCCTAACCATTACCTACCTTTGGCTAATATCTATCTTGTTAAGCTTGCGTCTCCATTAGAACTATCTTATTTTTCATACCCTGATTTTATTTTTTAATTGTTTTAGCTTGTTTAGCTAAATTAACCTCCATTCTCTTCGTAGTATATAATAAACAAATTATAATTTCTTTCAACTGTTTGTAATGACTAACCTTTCTTTGGTTCATTCTTAGTTCTAGAGGAGCTTGCTTGGCTAGACCTACCAATTGTAGACATATTCTTCTTGGTCTTGATAGTAACCTCCTATGAAACTATAAGATTTCTAGGCTTTTGTTGCCTCAACTGAAATTCCAATTCCCTAACAAAAGCATCCAAGTAATAGATAAGGATTGCTTACTACTGGGATTTAAAGCTTTGGTTGAGATTTTGGACATTTTGAATAAACCTTTGATTGAACTCTTCAATGGTTTCATTTCATTTCTATTAGATAGCTTAAGGGCAACCAATAAATACTTATTGTCTTTTTTCTCACTTGTTTTTTCATAAAAGCATTTTCCGACCGAGTTAATGTACTAATGTTATCTGTAGGCAATGCTATAAACAAATCTAATGCATCATCTTCCAAATATAGTGCAAGCAATCTCATCTTCACATCCTCGTGATTGTTAGCATATTTCATAGCCATAGTTTTGAAATACTTCCAATGATTTGTTGTTGAAAGAATGTTGTTTCCTTGAAAAGTATGCAACTTGTCAATGGCTTTGTCACAAATAGATAGATCAACGACTTAAAAATTATCCTCTTCAAGGGGAAATCTTCATTTACATTACATAAATGATCAATTCTTGGATGATTCAAATGACAAGACCTCATTTGTATATATAAGAGTCTAAGGGGTCACAATATAATCAGAGCCTACATAATAATAATAATTTAAGGGCGCAACAATAACAATAGTGGGCTTCTATGGGGCACAACAATAACAACATGGGGGCTGCATTGGCACAACAATAATAATAAGGGAGATACACTAGTATTATAGGGACCTAACATGCCCCTCTCCTTCAAAAAAGTGTTGTCCTTAACGCTTGAGTAGTTCTCGATGCTTCTGTATAAAATTCTCATCCTCCCATGTGGAATCTTCAATGGGTAAGTTCTTCCATTTAATGAGATACTCTGAAATTGATCAATTTCGCAGCTGTCGGGTTCTTGTTTCCGTGACTGCTTCAGGCTCAAATATGATTTTACTTCTTCGTCAAGTTTTGGCAACACTGTTTGAACGAGAAGTTTGCCACCAATAACCTTCTTTAAGCATGAAGCATGGAAAATTGGGTGTACTCAGGAAGATGCAGGCAACTCCAATTTGTATGCCATAGTACCAATCTTACGCAACATCTTGTAAGGACCATAGTACTTGGATGATAATGTAGGAATTTGCAGGGTAAGCTCCTCAGATAGAACACCAAAGGACACCACTCACAAACAGATCACAGATCAATACACCAATATTCTTAATGTGGTTAAAACCCTCAAAGAGGGAAACAGCCCATGACCTGAGCCAACGTGGCCACTTCAGGAAACTTATTAATAAAATAATGAAAATTTACATAAGATTCTCTCTTGAACGGTTACCCTACAAATGACCCTCCATGCTCTTTAAATAGAGATCATGGACCAATCAGGTGTTAAGCCACGAATCAAGTGTCGGTAATACTGAGGAGAGAATGAACCATCGAATCACTTCATGTCTAGAACATATCGTGACCGTCAGATTGTAAGTTACAAATGTACATAGTAAAGAAACACACTTTACCTCTAGACCAAGTTATACTTAATTATTTCCTATGTGTCGAAATATCCTAACATCCCCCCTTAAGAACAACTTGGGATAGGATTGAAGGATGTACAAATATGACACAATAGGAGAAGGAAGGAGGCATTAGAGCCTATCCCCCTTAGTGACAACTTTCTGAACTCCAACCATAAATCAAATTTTAGTAAACTTCGCCTCTGTGACAGCCTTTGTAAAGATGTCTGCAACTTGATCATTTGTTGAATAATATTGCACTTCAAGAACATGGTCATGAATGAGCTTTCTGATGAAGTGCATGTGTAGTTCAATGTGTTTGTTGCGCTGATGTTGGACTGGATCTTTGCATAGTTGAATGGCACTTTGATTATCACATCAAAGTGTAGTCGGATGTTGTTGTTGAAAGTCAAACGCCACGATACTCTGCTTCTGTTGAGGAAAGAGAAATGACACTTTGTTTCTTGCCAGCCCATGTAATAGGTCCAAAACCAAGAGTGAAGACATAACCTGCAGTAGACTTCCGATCATCAAGGTCACTAGCCCAATCGAAATCAGTGAAACCAACCAATAGAGGAGATGCTTCTACACTGTAATGAATCCCAAACTGAACTGTACCTCAAACATAACGAAGTATTCTTTTATATGTTTTCCAATGAATTTCAAGTGGGTTTTGCTTTTACCGAGCAATAAGGCCAGTAGCAAAGGAAAGGCCAGGACGAGTATGGGTCAGATACAAAAGTTTTCCTAACAAATTGACGGTATAAGGTAGCATCAACTTCAAAGTAAGTACAAGTGACTAAAAGTTTGGCTCCAGAATGAAAGGGAGAAGGGGATGGCTTACAATTTTCCATGTGAAAGTGGCATAGAAGATCACAAGCATACTTGGACTGGGAAAGGGAAATACCTTCCTTGGATTGTAAGACTTGAAGACCAAGAAAATAATGCAAGTGTCCTCAGTTTGTCATTTCAAACTTCCTTTTAAGGTTGGACTTCACATGGTTTATAAGGTTGGGATCACTACCAGTAAGGATAAGATCATCAACATAAAGAACGAGAATGATAAGAGACTTACCCACTTTCTTGGTGTAGACAGTATTGTCAGAATGATACCTAGAAAAGCCAGTATCTAAAAGAAAGTTATCCATTTTTGCATACCAAGCCAGAGGGGCTTGCTTGAGACCATAAAGGGATTTCTTAAGCCTACATACAAGGCTGAAGTTTGTTTGTATAAAGCCAGTAGGTTGTTCCATATATATTTCTTCATGCAAGTCCCCATGCAAGAAGGAAGATTTAACATCCATCTGATTGACTTCCCATTTGAAAGAGGCAGCAAGAGAAATAACAAAGTGGATAGAGTTCATTTTGGAAACAGGGGAGAAGGTTTCAGTATAGTCAATGCCTTCAACTTGTGAAAAACCCTTAGCAACAAGACGAGCTTTATGTTTATCAACTTTTCCATCTGGTCATACTTGGTTCTGTAAACCCATTTGCATCTAACAAGTTTTCGTTCCTTTGGAAGAGGAACAAGATCCCATGTATCATTTGCCAATAACAAATGATATTCTTCATTCATAGTTGCGTCCCAATCTGGATGGCCTGAAGCTTCTACAAAGGTGTCAGGATCATAAGTTGTTGGAGCTTGAGCAAGTAAATAAGAGGCTCTATCGAAATGAGAACGTGTACATCCCTGATCTGTAGGATCACCTGCAAGAGCACCTGCTGCATCCCGAGTAGCACGGACCCATTTTGGAAGCTAAGGAGCTGAAGGAGGATCCTGAGAAGGTGGGGGAGGATTGTCATACTCGTTGTCATCATCTGAAGAAGAAATATTTCCAGAAGTAGAATGGATAGAGAGAGGTGGCACATCCGTCGAACTAGGCTCGTAGGCCGATATATTTTCATTAAACTTTACATCTCTTCTAATGATAACATTTTTGGACTTAAGTGGAATAAGTCTATATCCTTTGACATCTTCAGAATATCTAACAAAATACATTTTTCACTCTTAGTTTCTAAAGCTTTATGTTTCTCATCTAGAATATGGGCCCATGCTTCACTTCCAAAAACACGAAAGTGACTTACATCTGGTTTAATTGAGCTCCATGCTTCTTCTGGAGTGATATGATTTAAAACCTTAGTAGGAGTGTGATTTACTATGTAATTTGCACAGTTAATTGCTTCTACCCAAACATTAAGACTAAGTCCTTTAGCTTGAAGCTTACAATTAGTCATTTTCTTTAAGGTGTGATTCTTCCTTTCAGCTACACCATTTTGTTGTGGAGTGTATGGAACAATATGTTGCACCTGAATTCCATTCTTAGTGCAAAAGTTGATGAATTTGTTGTTAACATATTCTCCGCCATTATCAGATATTAGCTTAAGAATTTGATGTCCAGATTGTTTTTCAAAAAAGGCCTTAAAGGCCAAGAACATGTTAAATACTTCACTCTTGAGTTTTAAAAATTATACCTAAGTGTGTCTGAAAAAATCATCAATGAAAGTTAAGAAATACTTGTAGCTAGAGAATGAAACAACTGGAAGTGGACCACATAAATCACCATGCACAAGATGTAAAGGGGCTGAGGCATGCCAAGAGGCACGTTTTTTAAAACTATCCCAATGATGTTTTCCGAGTACACATCCAAAACAAACACCATCTCTGCAAGATACCATAGGAAGACCTATCACCATATTTTCTTTACATAGATTTTGAAGGGAGCGATAGTTTAAGTGACCAAATCGCTCATGCCAAAGTTTGCTCACTTCATCATTATGAGCAACAAATACCAAGGGAATAGTTGATGACCCAAAGTTGTTAAACTTATACAACCTTGTAGAATCATCAACAATGTCAGTAGCTAAAATCTGTCTAGGATCTCTTAGGTCCTTAATTACAACATCATGAGGTGAGAATTCAACGATTTTACCTTCACCTGAATGAGTTATCTGATATACAGATAGAAGGTTGCAGGATAAGGTTGGAACACATAATACATCATTAAATTGACCATTGTCTAGATGAATAGTTATAGTCCCTACAACACTAAGAGATCTATCATCGCAACATATATATTTTTGGTGTTACAATCATTTAAAGAAGAAAACACAACTTTGTTTTTGGCCATGTGATAAGAAGCTCCAGAGTCAATGAGCCACTCATGAGAATGAGAGGAAGAAGATACATTTAGTGCATAACTAGACCGAGATGCTTGACAACCACATGCAGAAAGTGCTATTTTTGAAGATGAAGTTGAAGTTGAAGAGTGCTCCAAATGGATGTTATGCTTCTTATTTATGCTTCCAAGGCTTCCATTTTCTTAAAGCATTTGGATTCTAAGTGGCCATCTCGATTACAAAAGTTGCAATGTCTATCACTCTTCTTCCCTTTGTTTTTATTTGCCTTATCATTTTGTGGAATTGATTTTCATTTTGAGACTAAAATTGCTTAGGACCCTTGTTTGGTTTAGGATCATTCTTTTTAGGATACTACTTCTTAGGATTCTTTGAATTTGGTTGTTGTTGGGCGGCCAAGGCTTTCTTAGAAGAGTTTCTAAGATTAAGAAGACCAATATGTAAGAGTTTTTCTTATTCTCTTATTAAAGAATCACAAAAGGCATCAAAAGAGGGGGACTTGTAGTCTTGTCCTTGAGAAATAAATGCGTTTCTAATAGAATGGAAGGTGGAAACAAACACAAATTAGACTGGTCTCAACTTAATAAGAATGGAATAAATAAGGCTACCATCTTCTTTCTTAACCTTAACACCTTCTAAGAGAAGTCTAAGGGTCTTGAACTTGGACAAAAAAATCTTCAATGGAAGAAAAATTATTGGGTTCCAACGTAAGCAACTCATTTTTGAGTTGATGGGCTCTAATTTCATTTTTAATTCCAAAAACTTTAGTGAGTTGTTTCATTGCTTCATTAGGGGTATCAAGTTCTGCGATATGGAATTTAAGGTCTTGAGAAATAAACATCTCTATCAACCCACATGCTTGATCTTGCCTATTTTCCCATTTGGTTGTCTTATCTTCATCTTTAGGTTTAGTTTCTTGGCCTGAGGCTATTCTGTAAATACCTTTATTTCTAAGTAAATCCACAATGTAGGACCACCATTGGAAGTAGTCGGTGTTGTCAAGAATAACTTAGCATGGACTTTCCAATTTGACAGAAACTGAAGCTGTAGGTGCTAAAACTAAGTGTTCCAATGGAAATATCTTGAAAAATTAGGCCGATTAAAAAAAAATGGCTCTGAAAACAGCTTCTGGATGAAGAAGTTACGTATTTTTTAAGAAAAGTTGTTGAAGATGCCGACGAAGTGCGTGAATGTGCAGAAGTGAATGATAATGTCATATTTAAAAATGCCCCCGGCTCCCCATCCCCCCTCCCTCTCCAAACTTAGTCTAATTAGCTCCACTTTAAAAAATAATTTATGTGACCCACTTTTATAAATAAGTGAAAGTCACTTTTACAAAGGTACTTTATGGGCTACTCACTAAATTGTAACTTAAATAAACTAGCAATTGTCCCAAAAGGTACAAAGAGAGGCCAATAGGATTATTAAATTGGAATTGTTGAGTTTTTCTAGAAGAGTTAATTGGTTTGTGGAAAACCCTTTTTTCTTGCACTAGATCATTGTGCAATTACTTGTCTTTAGATGTTTTGTTTATATCTATATTACAAGGAACACATTGAATGTCTTATTTCATTTTAGAGTAAGCTAATTACCCAAAATCAAGAAACCTCTATAGATGGCCAAGCATATACGAAGAATACATCTCATTCATATGCAATACCAAATCCATCTTTTCTTTTCTCTGAGTAAAATTTCAAAAGCATGAACACATGCCATTTCATATGCACAATAAATCCAACTTCTGAAATTTCAATTCTTGGATGCATGCCATTCACATGCTACAGTAAACCCATATTTTCCGTAAATTTCAATCCATAAACACATCCATTCATGAGCCATAACAGAACCACAAAAAACAAAACAAGCCAAGCCTCTCGAGGCAAATTAGAGAATGGAAGTCAAATTTCGAAAAGCATATAGGATTATTAAATTAGCATAAACAAAAATGAGAATTAGCATGATGATTTGATGTCTCAAACGTCAAACAAGGCCGCACAACCTTGTGATTTTAAATATGACATTTTTTTTTTCAAGTTTGGTTGAAGATTGACTACCAACCTAACCCCAAGATCCCTGGCATATTTGATTTTCACCATGCTTTTAAATTGCAAATTAATAATTTGTATTTCCTCGTGACACTTGTGCCTTCCATGTGATTTGTCGATATAGTCCATTGGACAATTATCGTTGCCCTATGCAAAAAACTTAAAACCATGTGAAATAATAAACAAAAATGGTTTAACCTTCCCTGCTATATCAAGAATACGGCAAAACAACTACGGCTCCATGGAACAAAAAAAGGTAAAAATGCCATGGTGCATATATACAGGGCAATACTGAACAAATTAATCAATTAATGTTAACCCTCATCTTCTACCGGCTTAACTGTTTACTTGGGCATTCTCATCTACCTATTTACATGGGTCATCTCCACATAAATATAGGTTTTGGACATTCAACTGATGGTATTGACCAAAATAACAAGTAATTAAACCAGAAATGATCGAGTTGATGGAATTTGCAGAGAGCAAATCGAAAATGACCGAATGATTTCTCTCTTTAAGAAAAGAAGAATCGCTACTAAATTTATTATTATTAAACAATAGAATTATCACTTTTATTAGCTAAGCCCATTCGAAATCCACTTAACCAAGTTTAAACTTATTTTTTTCAAAATTAAAATAGCAAATTTCTAACAAATTACATGAATGAAAAATCACAAAGGGAGAAAAGAATAAATAAGAAAATGGGATGTTCAATGAATGCTTAGTCCACTCAACGAGATTCATTGCAATTTAGTGTATACTTTGTGGATTGTACATACATCTAGTTTAAAAAGGGACTTTATCCACACCTTGCGGTGTTCTGTGGTGAAATAGCTTGGGGCTCAAATTTACCCAAAATTCAACTTGATTGGTTCAAAATAAGAAGAAACAATTTTATCTTTTTAAGAATGAGGTGCACTGAAAACCAACTGTTGGATGCTTCGACAAGGTCGCAAGAAAATCCAACAAAGGACCGTGGGCGTTGCATTAATTCATCAATTCCACGCCCTTTCTTCAAGACATGAGACATAATCACTACCAAAAGAGGTTATTAAGCTCGGAGAGCATCTACACCGTCATTTGGGCATCCGATGGTTAGAGTAATTTGGTGCCCTCTACACATGAGACCCTAATGAAAACCTAGCCTCGGCTACCATCCAAATCGGATATAAAAACAGCGGTAAGGCTGGGCCAGGCATCCATGATTTGTTTTTTGCAACTCTCTATGAGCCATCGAAAAAGGGAAAAGTGAAATAAATAGAAAACCCACGCTAAGAGGTCAAATATTGGTGGGGATTCTTCAGATCTGCAGGGGCTCTGATATATACAATTGGGTCCAATTCCATATTTCGTCCAATTTTATCCATCATGCTCAAAAGGCAAAGTCAAATGAAATTTCCTTAGATATTTTCTCTCAGAATATTTATATAAATTTCTCTCTCAATATTTATATAAAAAGGAAAAATAAGAGCAGGGATTGAATAACGCACACTAAGAAAAAAGATGGCATGAAATTCAAAATTTTTATATACGTAATACGACCAAGGGTGAGATCTAAATAGAGAAGAGTAGGGTAAGGGCTTAACCTTCATTGAATGGATAAAAGCTACAAGTATCATCCCCTTGGTCTGAAGATGGATGGAGAGAAGCTACAATGTCTGATTATTTTGCGATACATATTTGACCAACGCAGGTTGAGTGTTTTCAGTCTCAATACAGAACGTAACACCAATAGTCTATTGCTTTATCCCACCCCCCCAACTTTACCTTCATAATGAATCGAGCTCCATCCCTTCCAATACGCTTTCCGTTTCGATAGTCTGTTAGATCAACCCAGTCATGAAACCTTAAATAGATTCAGAAATCGAAGCTTCTCGTCTTATATTATCCCCTTTGGCGAATTCTTCTCTTCCCCTGTTGAAAAATTAATAGGCAGGGCAAAACCATTCAGCAAAAACTGCCAAATAAAATAAAAGCACTATCTCTACAGTTAAAGCCCTTGCGATTTTTCCACGGCTTCACCATAATAAAGAAATAATGGATTGAAACTGTTGAAAAAATTGGGTTCCATGCATAGCCATTATCTACCACGCTGCTTTTCCCTGTACAAATTTATTAGTAAAACCCATAGATATTGAAAACCAAAAGCATACCTGCTTCTATCCATAAAAAATTTCGAGAATTTCATTCCAATGGATCAAGAATTTCATCTCTATCGATTCTTCTGCTCAACATAACAGCAACAAAATAGAATCGCCAGGATAAACCATGCAATCACTCTTTTAAAAAAAAACATAAATTAAATTCAAAACAGAGAAAAAGACAACGAAAATAAAACATTGTAAAATCCAAAATGCATGGCCATGCAACAAAGAAAATAAACTTGAACAAGAAACAAGGCAAGCCAATGCAATGCATAGTATTGAAGAAAATGATGAGATGAAAGTGAGAACGTGCTTCGTGAGATGCTTAATACTAATTAGTGCTTGCCAAAAGCCAGGGAAGAAGAACAGCGATAACAACTGGTAGGAAAAAAGCAGTAAAAATATCTTCAAGAGTGACATAAAAGAATGGGAAAAAGTAGTAAGGCAACTCAACACATATTTGGAAAAAGCAGTCACACTTCAAATCAACAGTTGAAAGTGTCTCACCTGATCCAACGGAGCAGGGTAAAAGTGTTGACGATTGTTGATGCATAGAAAGGCCTATCGGCCTAAAGATAAAGAGACTTTAGAATTATAAGTGACTCACTTTTTATAATGGGTGAGAACACATTTACATAAAGTAACTTTAAAACATAAGTTACATGTGTTTTTTGAAAAAGTAACTCAACAAAATGAAAGACTTGAACTCAAGACCTCTATTCTCGTAAAGTAACTTTGGATAAAGGGAGCTAGTTTAAAAGGTTAGTAATTTTTGGAAAAGAAAAAGGTGTGGTTTTTTTTTTTTTAGTCACTGAAGCTTTGGGGTACGTGCTTACTTCAAAAAACTCTTTTTTCCTACAAAACAAAAAAACACACAACCCAACACGGACATACAAAAAAAAACCAAACCTTATGGCTTGAAGTTAGCTTTCACCAGAAACTAAATATTTTCCTCAATGTTTCTAATTTTCCGAGATCACATTAAGGCGCGACGGAAAAGAGCATACGCATGAGAAAAATCCTTCCCTTTCTGTTTTTGATTTGCCAAGATCACATAGAGTTGTGGGACAAAGAGCATATGCAGAAATGAAAAATATAGATCCAGTAATAAAAAATAGAGAACTAAATAAGCCGAAATAAACAAAGAGATAAATAACTAGAACTGAAATAAAGACGATATACCTCCAGATCTTAAAAATGATGTAGCTAAGGCTACCATAAACCTTTTCGCGTGAAACGAAACAGGTTCTTCACTGGAACAGATGCTCCTAACATAATAGAGCAATCCTCTCAGCCCAAAAGCGGTTAGAAACAGTAGATCTAGGAAACGATAGTTGGATGCAGTTGTACCGACTTCCAATTTGGATCACCAACGGATATGGCCCTCAAATGGCTCTAATACCATGTAGGAATTTGTAGGGTAAGCTCCTTAGATAGAACACCACAGGACACCGCTCACAAACAGATCACAGAATACACCAGTATTCTTAACGTTGTTAAAACCCTCAAAGAGGGAAACAATCCATAGCCTGAGCCAACACGACCACTTCAGGCAATTTATTATTAAAAGAATGAAAATTTACATAAGATTCTCTCATGAACGGTTACCCTACAAATGACCCTCCATGCTCTTTAAATAGAGATCATGGGCCAATCGACCATTAAGCCACGAATCAAGTGTCGGTAATACCGAGGAGAGAATGAACCGTCGGATCACTTCATGTCTAGAACATATCATGACCATCAGATTGTAAGTTACAAATTTACATATTAAAGAAACACACTTTACCTAACTCTACACTAGACCAAGTTATACTTGTTAGATTTTAAGCCTCTGTGGAAGTTTTTTGTAGTGTCATGATCCAGATTATCCACAGTTTCTAGTTCATTCTGCCAACGTTTCAAACCCCAAAGGGGGTCCATCATCAGGACAAATTAGATAGAATATGAGTGAAAGATTATTGAGAGAAGAGAACCTTACGTCCTGGATATAAATAAACAAGAACCCTAATTTTATAAAGGCCGACACATGATTCTTTATTTTTATTAATTATTATTTTATTTTATTTATTATTTTTCTTTTTATAATAATTTTACTTATTTATAAAAGTTTTATAAAAACTTTAATTAATCATTTAATTATTCATTATTAGTTTAGGTTTAATTATTTTAATCATGAACAAATAAGTTAATTTATTTTATTTTATTAATTTTGAACCCCATTTATTAACTAATTAATTCTTTTTATTTTTACTTAATTAATTACTTACTTTAAATTAATTTATAAATTGTTTTTGCCTTCCTTTAATTAATCAATTATCAATTAATTAATTAATTAATTGATTGATTGATTAATTAATTAATTAATTAATTAATCTAATTAATCGATTTATTAATTTCTAATTATTTAAATTTAAATTTATTTATAAATTAAATGTTAATTCAATTAATTTGATTTAAAAATTGACTAATCAATTACTTAATTTAAATCAATTTATAAATTATTTTTGCCTTCCTTTAATTAATCAATTATCAATTAATTAATTAATTTATCTAATTAATCGATTTATTAATTTCTAATTATTTATATTTTTTTATTTTTTATAAATTAAATGTTAATTCAATTAATTTGATTTAAAAAATTGACTAATCAATTACTTAATTTAAATCAATCTATAAATTATTTTTACCTTCCTTTAATTAATCAATTGTCAATTAATTAATTAATTGATTAATTAATTAATTTATCTAATTAATCGATTTATTAATTTCTAATTATTTATATTTTTTATTTTTTATTTATAAATTAATGTTAATTCAATTTAATTTGATTTTAAAAAATTTTGACTAATTAATATAATACAATTTTTATTTTTATTTTATTTTAATTAATTAAAAACCAATTAAAATTGATAAAGAAATTAATTTATAATACTAGAGCTCTATTTTTTTTTTTTTTTATTAATTTATAATTTCAACTTCTATAATTAATTAATTAAATTAAATTAATTTATTTTATTTTATTTATTTTGATTAATTAATCCTCATTGAATTTAATTAAAAACAATAATTCAAATTTCTTTAATTTCATATAATTCTAATTATTATTATTTTTTTTTTTTACTTAACTATTTCCTATGTGTAGATAATCTATTATCCTTCTTAGCTTGCTTGAGAGACATTTGTTTGTATGGTTGTAGCCGTAAAAATACACAGTCACCTACATCGAAACTTCTTTCACTGCAATGTTGATTTTCTTGTTGTTTCATTTGATTTTGCGCCAGAGTGAGGTTATCCTTTAAGAGTTGGAGAACTTGTTGTTGATGCTCGATGTGATCTTCCACTGCTTTAACCTTAAAATTTTCTCTTAAATATGACGTGATGGGTGGTGGATGATATCCATAAAGTGTCATAAATGGGGTCATTTTCGCTGCAGTGTGGAAAGAAGTGTTATACCACCATTCAGCTAGAGGTAACCACTTGACCCATTATGTTTTTTTATCAAATACAAAGCAATGAAGATATCTTCCAAACATTTGTTCACTATCTCAGTTTGCCCATTAGATTGAGGATGATAAGATGAGCTATGAGCTAATTGAGTACCAAGACAAGGAAATAATTTTGTCCAAAAATTCCAGTGAAAATGGGATCTCTATCACTTACTATAATCTTTGGATTTCCATGAAGCTTTTGAATTGTTTCCATAAATGTAGTAGCAATTGTATTGCCTTTAAAAGGATGAAATAATGTACAAAAGTGTGAATACTTGGTAAGTCTATCAACTACCACTATGATGACACTCTTTCCTTCAGACTTGGGTAAACCTGTGTTAAAATCCATTGAGACCTCCTCCCAACACTGAATTGGAATGACTAAAGGTTGTAACAGACCCGAGGTCTTAATTGTCTCAACTTTATTTTGTTGGAAAACCAAATATTCTGCCACAAACTTCTGAATATCAGATTTAAGGCCATCAAAAAAAAATCTTCTTGATCCTATGGTAAGTTTTTAGAAATCATGAGTGCCCTCCTAAGGGAGAGGTGTTCAATTCCAAAAGAATCTTTTGTTTTGAGTTGGGAATTATTTCAAAGATATAAGCGATCTTTGTAACATAATGAATCATTTTTCCAGCTAAATGTATAAGATGCATTGGAATCTTGCTGCAAAATTTGAATGAGTGACCAAACCTCTTCACCATTCTTCCATTCATCCCTTGCTTGGGTTATCCACTCAGGTTGGATAATAGAAATGGCACAAAGCAATGCTTCCACATCCTCATCCTTTCTTGAGAGTGCATCTGCAACTACATTTTGCTTCCCTTTTTTGTAAATGACTTCAAATTCATAACCCAACATCTTAGTCACCCATTTTTGCTACTCTTCTGAAGATAATCTTTGCTCCATAAAGTATTTAAGGCTATCATGATTTGTTTTTACCTTGAAGTGTCTTCCCGTTAGGTAAGGTCGCCATTGCTTTAGTGCATGTAGTATTTCCAACATTTCATTTTCATAAATAGGTTTGTGTAAATACTTTCCTTTGATTGGACGACTTTCAAAAGAAATGGTTCTTCCTTATTGCATCAAAACAACACCAATTCCATTTCTTGAAGCATCACATTCCACAATAAAAGTTTTTGTGAAGTCTGGCATAGCTAAGACCGGTGCTTGGCACATTGCCTCTTTAAGATGTTCAAATGCCTTTGTTGCATATGGAGTCCAAGAAAATTCATCTTTCTTCAATAATGATGTTAGAGGTGTCGTTATTCTCCCATAATCCTTAGCAAATTTGCGATTATACCCTGTCAACCCGAGAAATCCTCGAATATGCTTTATGGTTGTGGGGATTTTCCATTCCTTAATGGATTTAATTTTGTTAGGATATACCTTAAAACCCTCATGAGATGCAATATGAGCCAAATATTCCACCTCTTGTACTCCAAAGAAACGTTTGGAGGATTTTGCATATAATTTTTTCTCCTCCAATAGTTTGAGCACCATGTCATCATGTTGAACATGATCCTTTCAAGATTTGTTGTAGATTAGCATATCATCAAAAAGTACTAACACAAATTTTCTAAGGAAGGGTTTGAAAACGGAATTCATCAAACCTTGAAATGTGGAAGGTGCATTAGTAAGGCCAAAAGGCATGACCAAAATTCATAATGACGCTCATGAGTTCTGAATGGTGTTTTCGGAATGCCTTCGGTCTTCATTCTAATTTGATGATATCCTTAACGAAGATCCATCTTGATGAAGTAAATTTCTCCATGTAATTCATCCGACAATTCATCAATGAAAGGAATGGGAAATTATCTTTAATAACGATCTTGTTGAGCTCCCTATAATCTAGACACATACGCCATGATCCATCCTTATTGTGCACCAATACTACTGGAGCGGAGAAAGAACTTTGACTAGGTTGAATTATACCAGCCTCTTGCATTTCTACAACCATGCGTTCAATTTCACTATTTTGGGAATAAGGATATTTGTAAGGTTTGATGTTTGGAGGAAGACTTCCTAGAATCAAGTGAATCGCATGATCATGATCACGAATAGGTGGGAGTCCTTTGGGAGTCTCAAACACCATGGAATGATTGTCCAATACTTTTTGGAGATCTGGAGAAATAGATGATTGCGATGTTTGAACCCCTAGTGAGCATAATTGTGCAATTATGCCTTGTTGTTCTTTCTTCAAAAGCTTTTTCATGCCATTAGAGTTGATTACATTTCATGGTTCCCCTGTGATACCCCTTAATTCAACTTCCTTTCCTTCCCAAAAAAAATTCAAGATAAGTTATTGTCCCCAAATATTGTGACCATTGGACTCCTAGTACAACATCAACACTACCTATTGGAATGGAAAGCATTGGACTATTCAATACATACTCCCCCATGTTTAGATTGATATTATGGCACTTTCTAGAGCAATTTATAGTTCCTCCATTTGCAACCATCACTTGACAATCTAGTGCTGGATATAGGAAACAATTCAATTCCTTGGCTATCTTACAATGAATAAAATTATGGGTACTACCCAAATCGATCAACATTGTTACCTTTTTCTTCTTGATATATCCTTCTATCTTGAGAGTTTTAGGAGTGGTAATTCCTGCCAATGCATTACGAGGTATGGACGGATTCATTACTTCTTTCTCTGGGGTTGGTTCCTAGTGTATATCCTCCTCTTTTGATGTTGCTTATTCCTTTTCTTCCTCCTCTTCACAATCTATGTAGAATAATTTCTTCTCATCACACTTATGACATTCAGTGTATTTTCTATCACAATTGTAACAAAGCCCTTTTTCTCTTTGTTCCCACAATTGTTGTTGTTTCAACCTTGTAGGTTGTGGAAGGCTAGGAGCAACAACACTTCCATCTTTATAGTTGTGAGTGGCAGACTTCCTTGTTGCCATAATTTTGCTTTCAACTTTTCTTGCAACCCTAAATGCCTTCTACAATGAATCAAGTTTCCAAAGGCGAACCTCATGTTGGATGTTATCTTTTAAGGTGCATATGAATACATCAATCATATGCTCCTCTAGAATATCATTTACCCTATCATTCAATTTTTGGAAGTCCTCAATTTGCTCCGCTATTGAACCCTTTTATTTGAAATTTATCAATTGGCTAAAGAAGGTGTTGCTTTTTGTATCCTCGTAATGTGCTATCATTTCCTCCATAAAAATTGACCAAGTGACAAGTGGCTTACAATAACAAAGTCATTGATACCATACAAACTGATTGGGTTCTAAATATAAAGTTGCAATGCATGCATTTTATCTGCGTTACACATTATGGAGATTGAACTATTGCTCCATTTGTAGTATCCATGTTACTGGATCCTTGCCATCAAACGTCCTCATATCGATCTTTGGAATATGATGGGTTTTCAATCCAAAGTTAGAGTCTATGGAATCATGATTAACATTCCTTTTATTCTCATCATGAGTTTCTTCTAATATCATTTCGCTATTAGGAATCATTTCTTGTAACAACTTTGTCAAACCTTCTTTCAAACCTTCCATATCTTCTTTTAAATCATTATTCAAATCTTCCATGTTGCCTTTCATTTTTGCTTCTATACCATCCATTTTAGCTTCCATAACATTCTTCAAACCATATATCTTAGCTTCCATTTCATTTTTGGTTACTCTTTGTGAGAGCGAAATTTGTTGCACTTGGTCTCATAATTTTGAGATATCATGTTGCATTTCTTCCTCTTCTTCATGTGTCATAGAAGAGCTTTTTGTTTGCTTACTAAATGTGTCCATTTTTTTTTTTTGGGGAATTTTGAAATCAAACAATGATATATATGTTTCACTATGCCTTTTGAATCACTCCAAACTTATTTTTCAAACAAAAGTTATGCAAAATTTAAAAAATACACACATTTTTCTTGCTTTCTAGGAGTTAGATATTACATATGTTGTATCTTTGTAATTGTGAATCTCCAAGATTTGAAATTGTGTCCTGTAGTAGACCTCTCAATCTTCTTTCCAATCCAACAAGTCAGACTAAGATTAGATTCTTCAAGAAAGAGTTATGCCCAATCTCCCATGATGACATGATTATAGACTGTTTTAGTATGACGTACTTGTACGAAGTGCCATGTGTCACTGTTTCGACCTTCAGCCCTAAAAATGATACCAATTCCATCATCTTTCTGTCACTTTTTATGAAATTCAAATCTGATGCTCAAAGAGAAAGTTATGACAATTTTCCCTAGGTCACCTGTTTGAGATGGAATTTTGGAGTTTGCAACAACCCTAACTTCCTCGAATCATATATCTGAAAATATAATGAGACAAGATCTAAAATTTGCACACGAAGTTCACCAAGATTTTGGCTCTACTTGGTTGCAATTTTAGCTTCTGAAGCTTCGTAGAAAAATAGTTATAGCGAAAATGCCACGACGACCTATTTGAAGTAGCGAAAGAATCCAAAGCTCTGATACTAAATGTTATGCAACCAACTCACAAATAGATAGATCAACGACATAAAAATTATCCTCTTTGAGGGGGAAACCTCATTTACATTACATAAATGAACAATTCTTGGATGATTCAAATGACAAAACCTCCTTTGTATATATAGGACTCTAAGGGGTCACAATATAATCAGAGCCTACATAACAATAATAATGTAAGGGCACAACAATAACAATAGTGGAATTTTATGGGGCAAACAATAACAATATGGGGGCTACATGGGTACAACAATAATAATAAGGGGGATACACTAGTATTATAGGGACCTAACATTCTTCTTGGTCTTGATAGTAGCCTCCTATGCAACTATAAGGTTTCTAGGCTCTTGTTGTCTCAACTGAAATCCCAATTCCCCAACAAAAGCATCCAAGTAATAGATAAGGATTGCTTACTACTGGGGTTTAATGCTTTGGTTTAGACTTTGGAATTTTTGAATAAACCTTTGATTGCACTCTTCAATGGTTTCATTTCATTTTTATTGGATAGCTTAAGGGCAACCAATAAATACTTATTATCTTTTTTCTCACCCATTTTTTCATCAAAAGCATTTGCCAACCGAGTTAATGTACTAATGTTATTTGTAGGCAATGCTATAAACCAATCTAATGCATCATCTTCCAAAGATAGTGCAAACTGTCTCATTTTTACATCCTCGTGATTGTTGGCATATTTCATAACCATAGTTTTGAAATACCTCCAATGATTTGTTGTTGAAATAATGTTGTTTCCTTGAAAATTAGGCAGTTGTCAATGGCTTTGTTAATAATATCATGGGGACAAACTTGGATCTTTGTAAAATTAAAAGGCCTATTCAATTCAGTAAGCCAATCACCCTTTATGACCTGAGTGTGTTGCATAGTATTACCCTCGAATAAGTATTGAATGTCCTCAACAATAAGAGACTCTAAATTGTCTCCAAAGATTAAAGTTTCTTTGGTCCTATGGATTCGTTGGTGGAAATATCTTTCCAGCTCCCAGATCAACGAAGGAGTGCGTTGAGAAGGTATTATGTGGAATATAATTTAGGAAATGATTCATTATGTGGAGTGAACAAATAAAATTATCTAAAGGTCATCAAAATTTGAATCTAGAAATTATTAACTTAGGAACTTGACTTTCTCCTTAGCAATGGCATCAAAATGTTTTCGCTTAAACTATCACCGAGGTGGAAAGGTCCTACCCTCAAACGGGAAAACTAAGAAGTAGCTCTTAAGCAAGCCACCCCTTATCACCTTAGTGGCCTTACCTTGCTCATTAAACTAAGGATAGGAATGTCATAGCTAAGGGAGGGAACTATATTAGTCAACAAGGAAAAATCATTTTATGGGATGAGTATCCTCCCAACTTGGATTAACAAAAAGATATAGTGATTAATACCCAAATTACTCTCAAGGTTTGATGATAAGTTAAACATGCAAGTGATTATGATCTAGATTGGATAATTATATTATGTTTCATCAATGTTGATGCTTCCAAAGTGGAAAAAGTGGAGGAATCAACCCAGAAGATCATTTTTATCAGCAGATCCAGTTTGAAAATTGGGGTCTGAAACCTTATGGGAGTATTTTTGGACATTAAACAATGGTTTTTGGGAGTAAAAATTTGTTATTTAAGTGCACATCTTTTCGTATTATTCTACACACAAAGACCTTTCCAACGACACAAGATTTGCCTCAATGGGAGTATGTATGCAAAAGTTATGTCACTCAGAAGTTGACCTTCTTGTTTTTACCATCATAATTCGAGAGGATGCCACATCAGCCTCCATTATTCATGGAAAATGGGCTAGCCACATGATTATGGTGAAGAAGTCTCTATAAGAGTTCATATTGTAACTCTAGTTAAAATTTGGAGTCAAACTTAACTACTAGTAGGCTATCAAGTTAGGTTGTAATTGAGCCACTAGGAGGAAAAGGGGTTCCATTCTATTTGAGTGCATTTTGTTCCATAGATGATTAAAGTAGCCAAAGATTGGATGGAGAGAGAGAAAATAGAGAGGATGGATGCACTATAGTAGCCCATATGCTATAAGCTGTACTTCTTTGAATCTTACATTAATTTGCGGTTTCCGAGTTTTATTTCATTGTTCTCTATTTTATGCATAATTATAATTTGCATTGATACATAATAAATAGTAATTTATAGATACATAAATTTAAGGAGAAATAAGCTCTCATAGCGTTAAGTTCAGATTTTAAACATAATTTTATATGATCTATTACGACAAACTATCAAGTGGAGTATCCACGCCAATTTAGGAATCGGGTTCGTTAAATCATTTAGATTACAACAATATTTAAATGACCATGAGTTGTAGACTATGCTTAAGTTATGTTGGAATAACCATGAGCATAACTGGAAAATGAGAAAATCCAATTTACTTGTTATTACACATTAACCATGTATCTTCAAAGTAATTAATAGCTCAAAATGAGATAAATGAGGTGTGCTTGTGTATGGAAAAATAGATAGATGTCATAATAACACTTAACCATTGATTTGAATAAGGTAATGTAAAATACCAAACTATGAGTTATGTTATCATTCAACCTATTGTAACATATTTCAACACACTGAAAATTAAATTTTTTCAGTGTGAAGTTGCCATTCCTTTTGAGTTAAATACTAAGGGCATATATAAATTTTATGCTTTTGAATGATTTATTTATATAATTTTAATTTTTAAATAAATTAATTTTAATAAAAATATATAAGTTTATATTTTTATTAAAAAGATTTATTTAAAATATTAATTTTATGTTAAAAGTGGGCCAAGCCTTAGTTGCCAACCCCACCAAATCCCGTTGCATTTAAATAATCTGTTATCCACATTTCCTTATATTTTCCACTCACACATTTACGCTTTCTGCTCATTCCCCAACATTATTAATATTTCCTACCACGTTATATCCTAACCACTTCTACATTGTCCCACCACTATCCTACCGCTTACCCATACCTTTCCCATCCCACCGCGATATAAACCTCCGCATTAAACCGCCCTCGCCTTATGTTTTCACTCCCGCATGTCCTTACACATCCAATGGCTCCTATACCTTTCGGCTCCCCCTCTACCTCTGAACCTTACCGTCGGGGGAAAGGTCCGAAAAGGCAGTTTATCCCTGTAAGACCCTCCCATACTTGGCAGCTCCATAGCAATTCAGACCCCCCCAGTAGTGAAACAGCTTACCGCTCAAGAGCCCCTCCAAAAAAGCTGATTCGAACCTCTGAATATCGTCGGTGGTTTCATAATTACACAAGCTAGCAAGATAAAGTGACAACATTTTGCAATTACAGGATTTTAAGGAGGTATTCTAAGGAAGAAGATCTTTCTGTCGAAGAAATCATTGCCAGATTCGAAGGAGGAAAATATGTTGTAGGGATTGAGGACCGTATTTAAACTCACTATTAAAAAGAAGGTTCAATTCAACAAAATCCTTTGCGTAGCTGAGGAAATTCGGTGGTTAATATTTCGAAGTGGAGTAATTATTCTATTCTTAGCAGAATCGATAGTGACAAAGCACTTCTCGAACATATAGAAATCAGAATATTATATATCCATGTCAAAGGGTAGTTGATAGATTTCAAGGAATAGGTTTAGCATAATCCCGAAATTTTCATGATTAAAGATCAACAGTCGGAGGATTGAATCCAGATTTGAAGGCAATTGGTGTAGTATGTGTGGTGTTCAACTCATATTTCCAGCAACGGACTATCATCATGGATCAAATTATTCAACTACTATGGAAATTATCATCATCAAGTGTAACCTAAGAGGTTATCATTTACCGGATGATGACCAGAAAGAGATTCATACTCTAAGGCTGAAGGTCAGCAGTTAAAATTGTTTCAATATTTGAAGGTAGCTTCTTTGCATTCGAAGAACACCTAGCAATCAGTTGAGCATATTTTGGCATTGAAGATCAACAGAACACAACAAAGTAGCTCATAAGGTGACATCGAGGCCAGTTCAATAACGGCACAACTCCACAACAAGATCCAATCATTAAAACGAATACAACAGAACAAACACCAACATTTCATTCGGTTATCGGTAATTGATTTTAAAACAAATTTAGTAATTGTTATTTTAAGATCTGTTCTATTTCTAATAAATCTTGCATTCTGTTGCAAGATATATTTTTATGCAAACATTATAAATATTTCATCAATTGAAGTAATAGGTGTGGGCTTTTGATGCCAAGACTCTACACTTTGTAATAGCTTCTCTCATTTGATTTATAATGAAAGCCTTATGGCTCTAATTTGACATAATTTTGTGTTTCTTGTATGTTTTTCCAGTATTTCCATATATGTTTTCTACACATGTTCACAGTATTATAGAAGACCTGGATAAGAACAGATTGTGTTTCAATCTCTCTGAAATCCCCTGGAGATTTATAATTGTTTAAAGAGATTAGTATAGCAGATTGTCTGTCTGATCTAGCTCCTCTTTGAAATTGGTTATTGTTTGTCCTTCTATTTTCTCCTGAATATGTTATGTCGGGCTGTAGAAATCTTCTACACGCATCCAAATCTTCCTAGTTGTTAAGTAATCAGTCTGGCTGCTCTGATCCGGACTTAAACAGGAACGCAACAAATTACAGAGATAACCATAAACACAGATATGTAGCATAAATAATACTTCATTTCATTAATGTAAAATACTGAAATATGCTTACAAACAGTAATGGAAATAAACCAGCTAGGGCAATGGTAGCTTATCTCTGAGAAGAGATGTGGTGGCTACATGCCTCTGAACTGTGTTACAATGAGGCTCGAAGGCCTATTTATTGTTGAGAAACAATGGAAAACCCTTAACATTGCAAAACCTAACCCTAGAAGATGAAACGCCAAACTGTGGGCCCCGTGTGGGTAAATTGGTGCATCAACTTCCCGGGGTCGTAACTTTGGCATACGATCTCCGTTTGACGCGTACAATAGCTCGTTAGAAAGATCTATCCGAGCACTACCACTTTGGGAAAGGCAACTTTTCTTAGATTTCCCAAAAAACGTCGTTTAGGGCCTCAAAACGGCTCCGGAAGTTCAGGACCCAAAAAAAACTGCTAAAAGTAGTAAGTTGTGCTACAATTAAGGAAATTGAAAATGCTAAGAGAAACAATGGTGGGGGTCCAGGTGGACTTGGCAGGTGGCCACCAATATCCACCTGGATCATTCCTCCCTCATTAGGAAGCAATGGTCCCCATTGCGTTGAGTTCCTCCATGAGATGAAGAAACTTTTGCTGAACTTGGTCCCTGTTGAGCCACTTGCCCTGGTGAAGGAGTTGGCCTGCTTTGATAACTCGATACAGTTGGATATTCTGTTGGCGAGTGTTCTTGATCTGTGTGTCCGTGATCTGATCAGTTGCAGCTTATTCCATGCAATATGGATTTAATTCTGTGGGTGTGAGCTGTTCTGCAATGTCGGATGTGTCTAGCAATGGTGGAAAGTATGGCCGAAGGCGGTGCACATTGAACACTGGGTGTAGGCCAAGGAATGGGGGAATGATGAGCTCAAATGCATTGTCTCCCACAGCCTTAGTAATGGTGTAAGGACCTGTTGTGCTCTACAACACCCCCCCATTTCATATCATTTTTATTCACAAAACTATCATATGAAATGGGTCCCTTTAGATTTTGATTGGTATCAATATTGTATTATTCAAAAAGGTCCGAAAACCAAATGAAAACATTATAAAAACCCTTTTGAAAAACCCATTTTGATCATATTTATACAAATAAATCAATCTTTTATCATTGCAATAAAGCGATCACAAGATCGCATATCACAATGACATAAGGAACATAAGTAAATGGCACATTGGTTTCCGCCGATGCGATATCGCTATCGGCTATCGACAATGCTCTATGCACATTCTTAAAGCGCCCCCAGGCCATTCCCCCGATGCGATGCGATATCGCTATCGGCAATTGGCGATATACTATCCATGTCTCATATAATGCCAATACTCCCGATGCAATGCGATATCGCTATCGGCGATCGGGGTTTCAAAAGGTGTCAATATAAGAGGTTAAGCTTTCCCCGATGGCTGATTGCGATAAAGCGCAAATTTCAAAAAAGCCGTTAAAATGGAGGGATATTACGATCAATTCATATTAAAAGCTTGATCTGTCGAGCAATGATTCACCTGCGCTCAACCGTCAAAACATCTATAACATGCTTAAACGAATCATTCGGCCGATTAATGGTATAATGGGCATTTAAGGATTGGCAGGTTTTAAATGGCCATTTAATGAAATTGTAAGTCCTAAAATCTTCCTATGGATTGTATCCGCGGCCATTGTAAAAGTTTTCTCTCATCACACATTGATCAATATATCTCACCATATTGGAGTTTTCATTGCCAATTCTCTGTGTTAAGTTTATTTTCACTTCTGTGCAGAATTCATCCAAAGAAGAAAACTCAAGCAAAATGGGGAAGAAATCTAAGAAAACCACAGGCCCTTCCGTTGCGCCAGCCATAGGACAAGCTGTCGCTGATCCCTCAAACAAAAAGAAAGGATTAATTTCGGATACTACAAGTTCTGGTCTCGGCAAAACTACTTGGCAAAGTACCTACAACTTGATTGAAGCCGAAGAACCTGAAGTGACAACAGTACAAGCTACTGCAGATTCAACTCGGAAATCTGATGGTACTCTAAAGGACTTAGCTGACTCCTTCCTTCATCGGATAGCAGCTAGGGAACAAATTCTTCCATATACAGATGTAGTGCGGTGGGCAATTGAGGAAATCCCAATCATGGATAGAATCTTCAGCACCAGAGACGGGAGAATTTTCGGGTCATTCAAGGCTGATGATTTAAGGCAAATGTATCATTTGCCTGAGCCAGAGAAGAAATACAATAAGGCATTCCTGGAGAAATTCCGAATGGAGAACGAAGTTGAATCCGAACCCATCCGGGATTGGAGACAAAGTCCGGCAAAGCACAAACATGAATCTTCCGGTAAGTACTCGGTTGATTCCCTGGCTTCTCCTTATTGCTACGCTGGAATAATGATGTGTAGATTGTGGGGATTGCACGACTCTTCTAATTTCACTATAGAAATGGTTCCCTTAATGGAAGCGGCATGCAACAGTATAATAATGGATTGGGCCACTATTCTCTCAGATAAACTAGCCACAGCTATTCTTGAGTTTAAGAATAAGACCCGCATTTCTGAAAGGATAATTCCCCCATTCTATTACAGTGCCTATATTTTAGATACCTTGTGTTTTAATTATGAATTTCCCGTTCTCGGCTGGAGGTGGACGCCACAAGACCCCATGCCTATTCACATATACCATCAGAAATTATGGAAATCCTCTTATAAGCACCATTTGTACCAAGTCTGCAATGGCTTTATGTTGCCTATTTATTATTCTATTTTTGATAAACCTGTTCCCAAGATTTCCTACCAAGCTGGGATCGATTTAACAACAGTAGGGAGATGGTTCGGGGAGGAGAAGTTCACTTATATAAGAGTTTTCGGTAGCCAAGCCGAACCTCATGTCCTCCCTTTATACATACTTGATAAACTGCTAGCAAGGGAAATCGCTTACCAGATCATTGCTGAGAGTGTCACACAGACTCTCAAGAAAAATAAGAAGCAGGGCTGGCCCTCTTTTCCTTTGAGATGTGGTGTCTATACCTTGCATGATCTCAAACATGCAGAAAAAGAAGCTACAAAGATTAAATCATTAACTCTAGCAACTCTCCCTAATAGGCAATTTGATCCAAGCAAAGTTGCCTATAATGCACTAGAACAGGCCAAATTGTCAAAATTTGATCATAAAGAAGATATGTTTGATGACCTCTTCAACTCCGCTGAGTCAATAATGCAGGTTAAGGCATTTGCTAGAATGAAATATCAAGATGAAGGGCTAGTTGAATTTAACAGACTTAGAGAACAGAGGTTGCAAACTCTGCCTCTAGATCTATTAGCAACAACCCCAACAACATCGACAAGCGAGCCTGAACGACAACAGTCAAAGGAGCCTCCGGTTACAACAATAGAACCAGAAAAGCCACAGGAGGAAACTCAGACTACAGAGCAGGAGAAAGTGCAGGAAGAGACCCAGATGAAAGAGCAGAAACAGACCACCACTGAAGTAAACGTGGATACTCATATTGACCCAAAATTGCTCCAGGAATGGCAGCAATTTGATTCCATTATCAGTGGTCTGGAATGTTCAAAGGACACTGAAACTTCAAAGGCAGCAGACACACAGGAAACCACTTCACCACAGGTTCTAAGTGGAACCAGCGGCCCACCCATTTCAAAAGAGGTAGAGATAATACCAAAGGACCCCTCCAATCAAATCATTTTGTAGGTAGAAGAGATTCCTCCCTTGGATGTCTTCTACAGCCCAAGGCATAAAGTTGTAGTTAAACGACAAAGGAAAAGAAGAAGGACTAATCAAACTTCCCTTTTCCAAGAACAAACGGTCATGGGCAATGTGGTTTGGAAGGAGGAATTTGACCCCTCCGATGACCTGACAAAACTATCACAATATGCTGGAGCCTATTCGGCAACAACAATAGATAAGGCATCGGAGGTGAGTCTTTTACTGAAAACAAAGGATCAGGAAATTTTCTTGTTACAGGCACAGCTGACTGAAGCAAAGCAGAAAGCGGAGCAGGCAGAGCAACAATTGTTGACGCAACAGCAATTAAACAGTCAACTAACTCAACAATTGCAGGCAGAAAAACAAAGGATTGACCACAGCGCAATCCAAAAGCAGAAAGAATTGTCAGAGGCCTTGGCGCAATTGAAGGCAGCGAATGAGAAAATGTTGAAATCAAAAGATGAGCAAATCGCTCAACTATCAGCACAGATTGAAAAGACAAAGGGCGTTCCACAAGTAGCTGAATTCAGAGTAGAAGCACTACAGATAAATACTGCATTGATAGCCCAAATTAAGCTTCTATGTAAACAAATGGCCCAGGCAGAGCCACTATGTGAATTAACGACATCCATAAGTAATAAAGTAGACAAGGCTAGGACTGAATTGGATCAAGCTGAAGAAACGATAGCTGCATTTCTCGACTGGCAAGATACTGATCAAGGACAAGCGGCGAATTTACCAAGAATCTTAGAGTCACATAAAGATATACTCTTTACAGAATGACAGTCCCAGTTAATGAAAGCAGAGAGGGCAGTTTCAAGATGAAAATCAACTTCAAGCAATTTAGTTGAATTAGTCAATAACACTCTCTACTTATCAAACATGATTTCCCAATGCACACTAGGAAAATTGACAACAATGAAAACATTGGAGCAATCATGTTATCCAGATCTAGAGGAAAAGGGGAGATTAATCGCTGGGATTAATAGTTTAACCTGGGACACCTATTGGTTCTTCTTGGTAAAACCACACACACAGAGAGTCGCCCTCAAGTGCCTTACGGATGCAATCGGGTATATTATCCCCGATATCCAGGATGCCACCTATGTCGCCCAGCTCAACTTTCGCCTCAACAGACCACCCGAAGTGGAGCCGATGCTTGCGATAAGTCAGCTCAGATTTAAAGGCAAACAACCTACCTGATGATTCATGCCGCCGACTGCCAGATTGCTGAAGAAAATAGGATCAAAATCAATTGATACCAATTAAGTAGGATTTCAGTTTCGTAGATAGTTAGATTAATTAAGTATTTATAGATCCTTTCATTGTTTTGGAAAGGGTCGTAAAGTTTTGTACTTGACTTAAGACTGAAGTTGCACTATTGTGCTTCAGCCATATTCTTTTATGAAACTGGAACAGTTATTCTAAATTTGACAAGGAAGCTTTTATGCAATTGTGCACTATTGTCTTTGTTTGAAAGTGTTTCTGCGTTGAAGGAAGAATCTCAAGTAGAGATTGATATTGGGAGTGTCTAGCAACTCATATGGTACTTTTATCTATGTCTGAATTCATTCTTTTCAGATGAATTGTTATTTGATTATCTTTGCTATTATCGAATATATGTATGTGCTTTAACAACAGTTCTGTATTCCTTCCACTATTGGATGTTTATGGTGTGCTTTTCTTTTAATCATATATGTGTCGATGATATAAATGACAAGTGTAGTAATATTGCTTTAATCGCTTTGCTTAACTATTTAAGCAAAGTAATCCTTGAATGAATTAATGTCCATGTCTGTTAGATGGAGTCATCTATATGCCTGTCCATAGACACAGATCATCAAGCGCTACACTTCAAAGTGCAATAGTTCTCGGGATAAGTAATAACTCTTTTATTTTGCTGATAGATTTAGCTATTCGCCTATCATTAGATTAGTCAATCAATTATCCATTCATCCCGTTTATTCATTGCTGGGAAACTGGTCCCATTATCCCCAGTCGGAGCCACCATTCCAAACGGAAAAGGAGCTGTACTAAGGTCCGGACCGGGTGGTTATCCTCCAATGTTGATACAACGATTTTCGTGGCATCAACACGACCATATCGGAGTGGTCTAAGTTTTCGATAGGCTCCGATTAGGCGTTCCTTTTACAAATGCAACCAAACTTTGTCACCCACCTGAAACTTGTGTGGCACCCAATGTTGATCATGTCGCTGCTTGCACTTGGCATTTGATTTCTCCAGAATGTCATGGACCTGCTGGTGAATATGTTGGATGTGCTCAATGAAGCTGGTTGCCTTATCTGTTTCGGACTAGACATGAGCCGAATCTATGTGAGTAGCTGCAAGTGGCATGGCCACGTCAATGGGGCATAGTGGTTGGAATCCCAAGCCCACCTAAAAAGGGTTGTGGCCAGTCGAGCTGTGAAGAGCTCGGTTGTAGCTATGCTGAACATAGGGGAGGCTCTCGTCCCATGAGCGTGGATGCTTTGAGTTGTAAATGCGCAGAATCTACACAATCATCCTGTTGACAACCTTTGTCTAGCCATTAGTTTGAGGATGGAAGGCTGTGGACTTAGTGAGTTTGGTGTCCAGCATTGACCAGAGACTGGACCAAAATGTACTGAGGAACCGACTGTCCCGATCTGAGATGATAGACTGTGGGATCCCAAAGTGCACCCACACTCATTCAAAGAAGAGTTTAGTAGTGGCTTCTGCTGTGATATTCTTCTTGCAAGCCGCCATAATAGCCATCTTCGAGAACCTGTCGATGACCACAAAAACACAGTCATTCCATGCTTAGTGGAAGGAAGGCCTGACATGTAATCCATGGAGATGGATTCCCAAGGTCGACTAGGGGTAGGCAGTGGGGCATAGAGGCCTTGCTTCTTGATGGTCGGTTTGGCAATGGCACAGGCAGTACATGATCTGATGTACTTCCCAACATCATGTCGAAGATTCGGCCAATAGAAATACTTTTGCAGTACTACCACCATTTTCTCGACCTCGAAATGCCCAACAGCCCTACTGTAGTGTGCTTCCCAAATCATCTTGGCACGCTCGCTTGAAGGAACACAAAGGTGACCCAGGAGGCATAATAGGGCATCCTGGAGGTGAAAATCTGGAACATGCCGACCCTCCAAGAGTGTCTGGTATGTGTGGCTGAATTCTGGGTCGCTTTTGTAGAGAAATGGCCAATCAGAAGTCTCGTGCCCACAAGAGTTGAGCACGGTGGTTAACGCCATGATCGGTGGTCGACTAAGGCAATCTGCAACATTATTGGTGTTTCCCTTCTTATAGTTGATATTCAAATGGAACTGTTGTAGGTATGTATACCACTTCTGATGGCGATCATTCTCCAATTTCCCTTGGGTCTGTATGAACTGCAGGGGTCGGTGGTCTGTGTGGATGACTGCTTCCTTCCCCAAAATGTAATGCTTCCATTGTCGATAGGCCTGCACAATGGAATACATCTCTTTATCATAAGTGGGATACTTCTGGACTGTGTCTAAAAGTGTTTCACTGTGATATGCCACTGGATGCCTCTATTGAGTAAGGACTACCCCAATAGCATAGTCAGAGGCATCTGTCTCGACCTCAAATGGTTGTTGTAAATCTGGTAACGCGAGCACTGGTGTCGTGCAAAGGCGATCTTTCAACTCTATGAATGCCTTCTGCTGAGATTCAGACCAAATTTTTTTTGCTTTCGCTCCTCCCTTGGTGACTTGACTAAAGGGCCAAGTGATATGAGAAAACCCCAACACGAACCTGCGGTAGAAGTTGGCAAGACCTAGAAAGCTGCGGAGCTCTGTCAGAGTGGTTGGAGATGGCCAATCTCGAATGACTTGGATCTTGGTTGGATCCACACTCAACCCCTGTTCATCAATAATGTATCCCAGATACTGAACTTGGGTCATGCCAAAAGTGCATTTCTCTAAATTGGCACATAGCTTGTGTTGTCGCAGTGTTTGGAGAAGCTGTCGGATATGGTGGAGGTGCTCTTCCCAACTTTGGCTGAAGATCAAAATGTCATCCAAGTATACCACTACAAATGAGTTGGTGAATGGCCGCAAGATGTCATCCATTAGCCTCATGAAGGTTGCAGGAGCATTCGTCAATCCAAAAGGCATAACCAACCATTCGAAAAGGCCCTCCTTGGCTTTGAAGACAGTTTTCCACACATCAGAGGGTTCGATTGGTACCTGGTGATATCTTGACTTCAGATTGATCTTGTTGAAATATTTCGCCCCCTTTAGTTGGTCCAGGAGGTCATCAATCCGCAGGATTGGGTACCTATTACGGACAATGATCTTGTTCAGTGCCCGATAGTCAATACAGAGTCTCCAAGTCCCATCCTTCTTCTGTACCAACACAGTCGGGCTCCCACAAGGCGATGAACTCGGATGGATGTGACCTTTCTGCAGAGCTTCTGAATCTACCTCTTGATTTCATTGTTCTCCAGAACGGAGCACCGATAAATTGGTCCATTGGGCAGCGACGCACCTGGGGTCAGATCGATGGAGTGCTTGACTTGACAGTGCAGAGAAACCCCTGCGGGGGAGGTGAAGATGTCCTCGTACTCCTCCACGACCTTGTCCATCTGTAGTTGTCATGGAGAGGGGCCTTGTCTGGAGGCCGCAGCCACCGTCTTCTTCTTTCCTTGAGGGCGTATCATCAGGAAAACAAATTTCTCGGTTTTGGAAATGAGCTTACTGCATTGTTTTGCAGTAATCAAAGAGATGGCGGTAGGTGGTGCTACCTCTGGTATCCTGTACAACTTATTTCTCAATGTAATAATAACAGCACGGGGCCTTGATTCATACACAGCATGTCGCTTCCACAAGTATGGTTGTCCTAATAATACATCACAAACTTCAAGGGGAGCAATGTCACACAATACCTCGTCTGTGAAGGGCTTGATGTTGTATGGAAGGCGACACTGCTGGCTCACGCGCAGATCCCGTCCTTGGTGAAGCCACCCGATGGTGTACGGTTGTGGATGTGCTATGGTCGGTAAGCCTAACCGCTTCACGACCTCTGCTAAAATGAGGTTCTTTTGGCTCCCGCTATCGACAATGAACTGTAGTGGGGAGCCCTTTACCCACATCTGGGAGTGGAAGAGACGCTCCTCCTCCTCTAGATCTTCGGGTTCATTTTTCTAGATCTTGGCGGTAGCAACAATGGCGTTGGGATCCGCATCAATGATCTGCTTCCCTTTGTCATTCACCTTGTCAAGTTCTGACTCAGAGTCGGAACATGCATCTGATTCTGAAACCTTTATCTCAGCCACCAGTGACTGCTTGGCTCGACACTCACTTGTGTTGTGAGTGGAGCTCTTATGGAACTCACACCATTTTCTGGTGTCCTTTTTTCGGCTTCGCGGTGCTGTTATTTGCTTGGAGCTTCGACGGGTTGTCTTGGGCTGCCCCGCGTTGGTTTTATCCTTTGTTCTGTGGTTTAGGGGCACCTTTCCCTTGCTTTGGATTCGCAGATCCAAAGTCTCGCTTCTTTTGTTTAAACGTCTGCTCGACCTTGACGGCATATCGGTATGCTGTGCTGAGCGAGGAGATGTTCAGGAATTGTATTTCTTCTTGGATGTACTTGTGCAGGAAGCCACGATATTTGAGTATCAAATGCTGCTCCAAATCCTTGATACCCAACTTTGTGCGAAGGGTATGGAAAAGATTGGTGAACTTGGGCACGTCTTGGTCCCTTCCCTGTCGCAGCATGGTCCACTTTATGTATTCATCCACATTGCTTCCGACAGGGTAGTACTGCTCCTTGATGGCATCCCGGAATGAATTCTAGGTGCGTGCGGCTGAAAATAGTGAGCCGGTACTTTCATCCTTCTGCTCGCAGTAGGTTTCCCACCAGTCCTTGACGTGGGGGGTTGATTTGAGAAGAGCAAAAACAATCTTTTCCCAACTCGAAAATTCATGAACAGAAAAATAACCCTCTAGCAGATTTAACCATTTATCTACGGCATCTGCGTCTATCTGACCCTCAAATTTGGGATTTCAAAATTAACTTGTACCTTAAAGGGTGTGGCATTTCTAGAGTAGCTGCTGGAAGCCGATGCGTTGCTTCTGGATAGTCGCTGAAGGATCTGGGCAAAGTTGTCCATCATCGCGTTCCGTTGTCGCTTGAGAGCTTCTTCGAGCAATATTTTGATAGGATCTCTTGCCTCCTCGTCTTTCTTCTCATCCGCCATGGGAGGCCGTCGAAATTTGGAGGGCTAGTCTTGCAAAGGCTCGACCAATTCAAGCCCTAACTCCTTATATCCCGACCTCGTTGGGGACATGCAAAGAAAAAAAGAGAAAAAGCAGACCGCTGATACCACTGATCCGGACTTAAACATGAACGCAAAAAATTATAGAGATAACCATAAACACAGATATGCAGCGGACATAATACTTCATTTCATTAATGTAAAATACTAAAATATGCTTACAAACACTAATGGAAATAAACCAGCTAGGGCGATGGTAGCTTATCTTTGAGAAGAGATGTGGTGGCTACATGCCTCTGAACTGTGTTACAATGAGGCTCGAAGGCCTATTTATTGTTGAGAAACAATGGAAAACCCTTAACATTCCAAAACCTAACCCTAGAAGATGAAACGCCAAACTGTGGGCCTCGTTTGGGTAAATTGGTACATCAACTTCCCAGGGTCGTAACTTTGGTATACGATCTCAGTTTGACGCGTACACTAGCTCGTTAGAAAGATCTATCCAAGCACTACCACTTTGGGAAGGGCAATATCACTCTATAGACCCATGTTGCACCCAATTTTCCGAAAAAACGTCATTTAGGGCCTCAAAATGGCTCCGGAAGTTCAGGACCCGAAAAACTGCTAAAAATAGTAAGTTGTGCTACAATTAAGGAAACTGAAAATGCTGAGAGAAAAAATGGTGGGTGTCCAGGTAGACTTGGTAGGTGGCCACAATATCCACCTGGATCATTCCTCCCTCCTTAGAAAGCAATGGTCCCCATTGCGTTGAGTTCCTCCATGAGATGAGGAAACTTTTGCTGAACTTGGTCCCTGGTGAACCACTTGCCCTGGTGAACTACTTGCCCTGGTGAAGGAGTTGGCTTGCTTTCACAACTCGATATAGTTGGATATTCTATTGGCGAGTGTTTTTTATTTGTGTGTCCATGATCCGATCAGTTGCAGCTTGTTCCATGCAATCTCGATTTAATTATGTGGGTGTGAACTGTTTTGCAATGTCGGATGTGTTTAGCAATGGTGGAAAGTATGGCCGAAGGCGGTCCACATTGAACACTGGGTGCCGGCCAAGGAATGGGGGAATGCTGAGCTCAAATGCATTGTCTCCCACAGCCTTAGTAATGGTGTAAGGACCATATTAGAGTGGTCTCAGTTTCCGATAGGCTTCAGTAAGGCGTTCCTTTTGCAAATGCAACCAGAGTTTGTCGCCCACCTGAAACTTGTGTGGCACCCGATGTTGATCATGTCGCTGCTTGTACTTGGCATTTGATTTCTCCAGAATGTCCTGGACCTGCTGGCGAATATGTTGGATGTGCTCAATGAAGCTGGTTGCCTTATCTGTTTCAGACTGGACATGAGTTGAATCTATGTGAGTAGCTACAAGTGCCATGGCCACGTCAATGGGGCATAGTGGCTGGAATCCCAAGGCCACCTAAAAAGGGTTGTGGTTAGTCGAGCTGTGAAGAGCTCGGTTGTAGCTGTGCTGAGCATAGGGGAGGCTCTCATCCCATGTGCGTGGATGCTTTGAGTTACACATGCGCATAATGTGCACAATCATCCTGTTGACAACCTCTGTCTGGCCATCAGTTTGAGGATGGAAGGCTGTGGACTTAGTGAGTTTGGTGTCCAGCATTGACCAAAGATTGGACCAAAATGTAATGAGGAACCGACTGTCCCGATCTGAGATGATAGACTGTGGGATCCCAAAGTTCACCCACACTCGTTCAAAGAAGAGTTTAGCAGTGGCTTCTGCTGTGATATTCCTCTTGCAGGCCGCCATGATAGCCATCTGCAGGAGTTTGTGAATCTACCTCTTGATTTCATTGTTCTCCAGAACGGAGCACCGATAAATTGGTCCATTGGGTAGTGGCGCACCTGGGGTCAAATCGATGGAGTGCTTGACCTAACAGTGCAGAGGAACGCTTGCGGGGGAGGTGAAGATGTCCTCGTACTCCTCCACGAACTTGTCCATATGTCGTTGTCGTGCAGAGGGGCCCTGTTTGGAGGCCGCAACCACCATCTTCTTCTTTCCTTGAGGGCGTATTATCAGGAAAACAAATTTCCCGGTTTTGGAAATGAGCTTACTGCATTGTTTTGCAGTAATCAAAGAGACGACGGTAGGCGGTGCTACCTCTGGTATCCTATACAACTTATTTCCCAATGTAATAATAACAGCACGGGGCCTTGATTCATACACAGCATGCCGCTTCCACAAGTATGGTTGTCCTAATAATACATCACAAACTTCAAGGGGAGCAATGTCACACAATACCTCATATGTGAAGGGCTTGATGTTGTATGGAAGGCGACACTGTTGGCTCACGCGCAGATCGCGTCCTTGGTGAAGCCACCCGATGGTGTACGCTTGTGGATGTGCTATGGTCGGTAAGCCCAACCGCTTCACGACCTCTGCCGAAATGAGGTTCTTTTGGCTCCCGCTATCAACAATTAACTGTAGCGGGGAGCCCTTTACCCACATCTTGTAGTGGAAGAGACGCTCCTCCTCCTCTAGATCTTCGGGTTCATTTTTTTGGATCTTGGCGGTAGCAACAGTGGCATTGGGATCTGCATCAATGATCTGCTTCCCTTTGTCATTCCCCTTGTCGGGTTCTGACTCAGAGTCGGAACATGCATCTGATTCTGAAACCTTTAGCTCAGCCACCAGTGACTGCTTGGCTCGACACTTACTTGTGTTGTGAGTGGAGCTCTTATGGAACTCACACCATTTTCTCGTGTCCTTTTTCGGCTTCGCGGAACTGTTCTTTGCTTGGAGCTTTGGCGGGTTGTCTTAGGCTGCCCCGCCTTGGCTTTTTCCTTTGTTCTGTGCTTTAGGGGCACCTTTTCCTTGCTTTGGATTCGTAGATCCAAAGTCTCGCTTCTTTTGTTTAAACGTCTGCTCGACGTTGACGGCATATCGGTATGCTGTGCCAAGCGAGGAGATGTTCAGGAATTGTATTTCTTCCTTGATGTACTTGTGCAGGCAGCCACGGTATTTGAGTATCAAATGCTGCTCCGAATCCTTGATACCCAACTTTGTGTGAAGGGTATGGAAAAGATTGGTGAACTCCGGCACGTCTTTGTCCCTTCCCTGCCGCAGCGTGGTCCACTTTATGTATTCATCCTCATAGCTTCCAACAGGGTAGTACTGCTCCTTGATGGAATCCCGAAATGAATTCCAGGTGGGTGCGGATGAAAATAGTGAGCCAGTACTTTCATCCTTCTGCTCGCAGTAGGTTTCCCACCAGTCCTTGACGTGGGGCTGCTTTGAGAAGAGGAAAAACAATCTTTTCCTGACTCGAAAATTCATGAACAGAAAAATAAACCTCTAGCAGATTTAACCATTTATCTACGGCATCTGCGTCTATCTGACCCTCGAATATGGGGATTTCAAAATTAACTTGTACCTTAAAGGATATGGCATTTCCAGAGTAGCTGCTGGAAGCCAATGCGTCGCTTCTGTGTAGCCGCTGAAGGATCTGGGCAAAGTTGTCCATCATCGCGTTCCGTTGTCGCTCGAGGGCTTCTTCGAGCAAGATTTTGATAGGATCTCCTGCCCCCTCCTCTTTCTTCTCAACTGCCATGGGAGAACGTCGAGATTTGCGAGGCTGGTCTTGCAAAGGCTCGACCAGTTCAAGCCCTAACTCCTTATATCCCGACCTCGTTGGGGACATGCAAAGAAAAACAGAGAAAAAGCAGACCGCTCTGATACCACTAATCCGGACTTAAATAGGAACGCAACAAATTACAGAGATAACCATAAACACAGATATGCAACGGAAATATGCTTACAAACAATAATGGAAATAAACCAGCTAGGGCGATGGTAGCTTATCTCTGAGAAGAGATGTGGTGGCTACATGCCTTTGAACTGTGTTACAATGAGGCTCGAAGGCCTATTTATTGTTGAGAAACAATGGAAAACCCTTAACATTCCAAAACCTAACCCTAGAAGATGAAACGCCAAACTGTGGGCCCCGTTCGGGTAAATTGGTACATCAACTTCCCAGGGTCGTAACTTTGGCATACGATCTCCGTTTGACGCGTATAATAGCTCGTTAGAAAAATCTATCCGAGCACTACCACTTTAGGAAGGGCAACATCAGTCCATAAACCCATGCTACCCCCAGATTTCCAAAAAATGTCGTTTAGGGCCTCAAAACGGCTCCGGAAGTTCAGGACCCGAAAAACTGCTAAAAATAGTAAGTTGTGCTACAATTAAGGAAACTAAAAATGCTGAGAGAAAAAATGGTGGGGGTCCAGGTGGACTTGGCAGGTGGCCACCAATATCCACCTGGATCATTCCTCCCTCCTTAGGAAGCAATGGTCCCCATTGCGTTGAGTTCCTCCATGAGATGAGGAAACTTTTGCTGAACTTGGTCCCTAGTGAGCCACTTGCCCTGGTGAAGGAGTTCACCTACTTTCATAACTCGTACAGTTGGATATTCTGTTGGCGAGTGTTCTTGATTTGTGTGTCCATGATCCGATCAGTTGCAGCTTGTTCCATGCAATCTGGGTTTAATTCTGTGGGTGTGTGCTGTTCTGTAATGTCGGATGTGTCTAGCAATGGTGGAAAGTATGGCCGAAGGCGGTCCACATTGAACACTCGGTGCAAGCCAAGGGATGGGGGAATGTTGAGCTCAAATGCATTGTCTACCACAGCCGTAGTAATGGTGTAAGGATCATATCGGAGTGGTCTCAGTTTCCGATAGGCTCCAGTAAGGCGTTCCTTTTGCAAATGCAACCAGACTTTGTCACCCGCCTGAAACTTGTGTGGGACCCGATGTTGATCATGTCGCTGCTTGTACTTGGCATTTGATTTCTCTAGAATGTCATGGACCTGTTGGCGAATATGTTGGATGTGCTCAATGAAGCTGCTTGCCTTATCTGTTTCGGACTGGATATGAGCCGAATCTATGTGAGTAGCTGTAAGTGGCATGGCCACGTTCATGGGGCATAGTGGCTGGAATCACAAGCCCACCTGAAAAGTGTTGTGGCTAGTCGAGCTGTGAAGAGCTCGGTTGTAGCTGTGCTGAAAATAGGCGAGGCTCTTGTCCCATGTGCGTGGACACTTTGAGTTGCACATGCGTAGAATGTGCACAATCATCATGTTGACAACCTCTGTCTAGCCATCAGTTTGAGGATGGAACACTGTGGACTTAGTGAGTTTGGTGTCCAGCATTGACCAGAGACTGGACCAAAATGTACTGAGGAACTGATTGTCCCGATCTAAGATGATAGACTGTGGGATCCCAAAGTGCACCCACCCTCGTTCAAAGAAGAGTTTAACAATGGCTTCTGCTGTGATATTCTTCTTACAGGCCGCCATAATAGCCATCTTCGAGAACCTGTCGACGACCACAAAAACACAGTCATTTCCATGCTCAGTGGAAGGAAGGCTTCACATGTAATCCATGGAGATGGATTCCCAAGGTCGACTAGGGGTAGGCAGTGGGGCATAGAGGCCTTGCTTCTTGATGGTTGGTTTGGCAATGGCACAGGCAGTACATGACCTGATGTACTTCCCAACATCCTGTCGAAGATTCGGCCAATAGAAATGCTTTTGCAGTACTGCCACCGTTTTCTCGACCCCGAAATGCCCAGTAGCCCTACTGTAGTGTGCTTCCTAAATCATCTTGGCATGCTCGCTTGAAGGAACACAAAGGTGACCCAGGTGGCATAACAGGGCATCCTGGAGCTGAAAATCTAGAACATGCCAACCCTCCAGGAGTGTCTGGTATGTGTGGCTGAATTCTGGGTTGCTTTTGTAGAGAAATGGCCAATCAGAAGTCTCGTGCCCAAAAGAGTTGAGCACGGTGGTTAATGCCATGATCGGTGGTCGACTGAGGCAATCTGCAACATTATTAGTGCTGCCCTTCTTATACTTGATATTCAAATGGAACTGTTGTAGGTATGTAGACCACTTCTGATGGTGATCATTCTGCAATTTCCCTTGGGTCTATATGAACTGCAGGGGTCGGTGGTCTGTGTGGATGACCATTTCCTTCCCCAAAATGTAATGCTTCCATTGTCGGCAGGCCTGCACAATGGAATACATCTCTTTATCATAAGCGGGATACTTCCAGACCGTGTCTGAAAGTGTTTTACTGTGATATGCCACTGGATGCCCGTGTTGAGTAAGGACTGCCCCAATAGCATAGTCAGAGGCATCTGTCTCGACCTCAAATGGTTGTTGTAAATCTAGTAACGCGAGCACTGGTGCCGTCCAGAGGCGATAATTCAACTCTATGAATGCCTTCTGCTGAGATTCAGACCAAAAGAATTTTTCTTTCGCTCCTAACATGGTGACTTGACTCAAGGGCCAAGTGATATGAGAAAACTCCAACACAAACCTCAGGTAGAGGTTGGCAAGACCTAGAAAGTTGCAGAGCTTTGTTAAAGTGGTTGGAGATGGCCAATCTCGAATGACTTGGATCTTGGCTGGATCCCCATGCAGCCCCCGTTCATCAATAATGTATCCCAGATACTGAACTTGGGTCATGCCAAAAGTGCATTTCTCCAAATTGGCACATAGCTTGTGTTGCCTTAGTGTTTGGAGAAGCTGTCGGATATGGTGGAGGTGCTCTTCCCAACTCTGGCTGAAGATCAGAATGTCATCCAAGTATACCACTACAAATGAGTTGGTGAATGGCCGCAAGATGTCATGCATTAGCCTCATGAAGGTTTCAGGAGCATTCGTCAATCCGAAAGGCATAACACACCATTCGAAAAGGCCCTCCTTGGCTTTGAAGGCAGTTTTCCACACATCAGAGGGTTCGATTTGTACCTGGTGATATCCTGACTTAAGATCGATCTTGCTGAAATATTTCACCCCCTTTAGTTGGTCCAGGAGGTCATCAATCCATGGGATTGAGTACCTATTACGGACAGTGATCTTGTTCAGCACCCGATAGTCAATACAGAGTCTCCAAGTCCCATCCTTCTTCTGTACCAACACAATCGGGCTCCCATAAGGCGATGAACTCGATCGGATGTGACCTTTCTCCAGGAGCTCCTGAATCTGCCTCTTGATATTAGATATCATTTTTGGGATTCAACTGCGTTAAGTAAGTCATTCACGTATGACCATTTCCATGAGAGGTAGTCGTAAGTGACTAATTTCTCATGATTTGAATAGTTCACTTAGCACTCATTGCATCGGGTGATGCTCACAGGGGTGAAGAAGTGGGATTGAAACTGGTGAAATAAATCACATAGCGTCAATCATCACTTCCGGGGCTTGCACCCGGTAACCAGGACTTCCAGGGAGGTCACCCATCCCAGATCTCCTCTGGCTCAAGCGCGCTTAACTGTGGAGTTTTCCCCACAATCAAGCCCACTTAGCTTGCTACCTCATTTGCAAAACCTTAGCAAGTATTGTGCCTCATGAACCATTCAAGTAGAGATCCCTTCACTCTTTTTGAATTTAAGTATAGGGGGTTTACACAGTGCATTAGTAAGTCATTCACGTATGACCATTTCCATGAGAGGTAGTCGTAAGCGACTAATTTCTCATGATTTGAATAGTTCACTTAGCACTCATTGCATCAGGTGATGCTCACAAGGCTGAAGAAGTGGGATTGAAACTGGTGAAATTAATCACATAGCGTCAATCATCACTTTCAGGGCTTGATTTCATTGTTCTCCAGAACGGAGTGTCGATAAATTGGTCCATTAGGTAGCGGCGCACCTGGGGTCAGATCGATGGAGTGCTTGACCTGACAGTGCAGAGGAACCCCTGCGGGGGAGGTGAAGATGTCCTCGTACTTCTCCACGACCTTGTCCATCTGTAGTTGTCGTGCAGAGGGGCCCTGTCTGGAGGCCGCAACCACCGTCTTCTTCTTTCATTGAGGGCGTATCATCAGGAAAACAAATTTCCCGGTTTTGGAAATGAGCTTACTGGATTGTTTTGCAGTAATCAAAGAGATGGCGGTAGGCGGTGCTACCTCTCATATCTTGTACAACTTATTTCCCAATGTAATAATAACAGCATGGGGCCTTGATTCATAAACAACATGTCGCTTCCACAAGTATGGTTGTCCTAATAATACATCACAAACTTCAAGGGGAGTAATGTCACACAATACCTCGTTTGTGAAGGGCTTGATGTTGTATGGAAGGCGACACTGCTGGCTCACGCGTAGATCTCGTCCTTGGTGAAGCCACCCGATGGTGTATGGTTGTGGATGTGCTATGGTCGGTAAGCCCAATCGCTTCACGACCTCTGCTGAAATGAGGTTCTTTTGGCTCCCGCTATCGACAATGAACTGTAGCGGGGAGCCCTATCCCACATCTGGGAGTGGAAGAGACGCTCCTCCTCCTCTAGATCTTCAGGTTCATTTTTCTGGATCTTGGCAGTAGCAACAGTAGCGATGGGATCCGCATCAATGATGTGCTTCTCTTTGTCATTCCCCTTGTCGGGTTCTGACTCAGAGTATGAACATGCATCTGATTCTGAAACCTTTAGCTCAGCCACCAGTGACTGCTTGGCCCGACACTCACTTGTGTTGTGAGTGGAGCTCTTATGGAACTCATAGCATTTTCCCGTGTCCTTTTTCGGCTTCGCGGCACTGTTCTTTGCTTGGAGCTTCGACGGGTTGTCTTGGGCTGCCCCGCTTTGGCTTTGTCCTTTGTTTTGTGGTTTAGGGGCACCTTTCCCTTGCTTTGGATTCACAGATCCAAAGTCTCGCTTCTTTTGTTTTAACATCTGCTCGACCTTGACGGCATATCGGTATGTTGTGCCGAGCGAGGAGATGTTCAGGAATTGTATTTCTTCCTTGATGTACTTGTGCAGGCAACCATGGTGTTTGAGTATCAAATGCTGCTCCGAATCCTTGATACCCAACTTTGTGCGAAGGGTATGGAAAAAATTGGTGAACTCCGGCACGTCTTGGTTCCCTGCCGCAGTGTGGTCCACTTTATGTATTCATCCTCATAGCTTCCGACAGGGTAGTACTGCTCCTTGATGGCATCCCAGAATGAATTCCAGGTGGGTGCGGATGAAAATAGTGAGCCGGTACTTTCATCCTTCTGCTCGCAGTAGGTTTCCCACCAGTCCTTGACGTGGGGGGCTACTTTGAGAAGAGCAAAAACAATATTTTCCCGACTCGAAAATTCATGAAGAAAAAAATAACCCTCTAGCAGATTTAATAATTTATCTACGGCATCTGCGTCTATCTGACCCTCGAATATGGGGATTTCAAAATTAATTTGTACCTTAAAGGGCGTGGCGTTTCCAGAGTAGCTGCTGGAAGCCGTGCGTCACTTCTGGGTAGTCGTTGAAGGATTTGGGCAAAGCTGTCCATCATCGCGTTTCGTTGTCGCTCGAGGGCTTCTTCGAGCAAAATTTTGATAGGATCTCCTGCCCCCTCATCTTTCTTCTCATCCGCCATGGGAGGCCGTCGAGATTTGCGAGGCTCGTCTTGCAAAGGCTCGACCAGTTCAAGCCCTAACTCCTTATATCCCGACCTAGTTGGGGACATGCAAAGTAAAACAGAGAAAAAGCAGACCGCTTTGATACCACTAACCCGGACTTAAACAGGAACACAACAAATTACAGAGATAACCATAAACAGAGATATGCAGCGGAAATAATACTTCATTTCATTAATGTAAAATACTGAAATATGCTTACAAACAGTAATGGAAATAAACCAGCTAGGGTGATGGTAGCTTATCTCTTAGAAGAGATGTTGTGGCTACATGCCTCTAAACTGTGTTACAATGAGGCTCGAAGGCCTATTTATTGTTGAGAAACAATGTAAAACCCTTAACATTCTAAAACCTAACCCTAGAAGATGATGTTAGGATATTCCGACACATAGGATATAGTTAAGTTCAACTTGGTCTAGTGTAGAGTTAGGTATAGAGTTAGGTAAAGTGTGTTTCTTTACCGTTGTACATTTTGTAACTTACAATCCGACGGTCACGATATGTAGTGATCCGACGGTTCACTCTCTCCTCGGTATTACCGACACTTGATCCGTGGCTTGACACCCGATTGGTCCATGAGTTCTATTTAAAGCGCATGGAGGGTCATTGTTCGGGTAATCCGTGCATGAGAGAAGCTTATGTAAATTTTCATTCTTTGATTAATAAATTGCCTGTAGTGGCCACGTTGGTGCAGGCCGTGGACTGTTTCCCTCTTTGAGGGTTTTAACCACGTCAAAAATACTGGTGTATTGATCTGTGATCTGGTTGTGAGCGGTATCCTTTTGGTGTTCTTTCTGAGGAACTTACCCTGTAAATTCTTACATGGTATCAGAGCTATTTGAGGGCCGCGTCCGTTGGTGATCCAAATCTGAAGCCGGTAGAACTGCATCCGACTGTCGTTTCCTAGATCTGCTGTTTCTGACTGCTTTCGGGCCGAGAGGACTGCTCTGTTGCGTTCGGAGCATTTGTTCCAGTGAGGGACCCATTTCGTTTCACGCGAAAAAGTTTCCGGTAGCCCTAGCTGCGTCATTTTTAAAATCTGGAGGTATACAGTCTTTATTTGCAGTTTACTGTTATTTTCTCTCTACTTATTTCGGTTTCGGTTTATTTAGCCCTTTTTTTTAACCGGATCTATACCTTTCATTTCTGCGTATGCTCTTTGCCCTGCGACTCTGTGCGATCTGGGCAAATCAGAAACAGAAATGAATGATTTTTCTCATGCGTATGCTCTTTTCCCTGCACCTTAGTGTGATCTCGGAAAATCAGAAACATTGAGAAAAATATTTAGTTTTTCGGCTAAAGCTAAGTTTGAGCCGCAAGGTTCATTTTTTAAAAATATCTAGTTTTTTGGCTAAAGCTAACTTCGAGGCGCAAGGTTCGTTTTTCTTTGCATATTTGTGTTGGGTTTTGTGTTTTGTGTTTTGTAGGGAAAAAGAGCTTTCTCAAGGCAAGCACGCAAACCAAGGCTCCCCCCCCCTCTCTCTTTCTCTCTCTCTCTCTCTCAAATTTTTTGTATAGATCAATTGGTTCAAAGCTATTTTAAGAGAGTAGAGGTCTTGGGTTCAAGTCTCCATTTTGTGGGGGCGGATTTTTTCATTTCCGCACATTCGCGCACTTTGCCGGCAACTTCAACAATTTTTTTTTCAAAAAGCCATAACTTCTTCATCCGGAAGCATTTTTCAGAGCCGTTTTTTTTAAAACAGCCTAATTTTTCGAGATCTATCCATTGGAACACTTACTTTCAGCATCTTCAGCTTCAATTTTTTAAAAAAAATGGGAAGTCCATGCCAAGTCATTCTTGACAGCACTAACTACTTCCAATGGATAGCCTACATGGAAGATTTACTTAGAAGTAAAGGTCTCTACAGAATAGCCACAGACCAAGAGAAGAAACCAAAAGATGAAGACAAGGCTGCAAAATGGGAAAATAGACAAGATCAAGCACGTGGTTTGATAGGGATGTCTATTTCTCCTGATCTTAGATTCCATATTGCAGAACTTGAGACTCCTCATGAAGCATTGGAAAAAATCACTAAAGTTTTTGGGATTAAAAATGAAATTAGAGCCCATCAACTTGAAAATGAGTTGCTTACTTTGGATCCTAATAATTTTTCTTGCATTGAAGATTTCTTGTCCAAATTCAAGACCCTTAGATATCTCTTGGAAGGTGTTAAGGTTAAGAAAGAAGATAGTAACCTTATTTATTCCATCCTTACTAAGTTGGGACCAGCCTACTCTGTATTTGTTTCCACTTTCCATTCTACAAGAGAAGCTTTCATTTGTCAAGGAAAAGACTACAAGGCCCCTTCCTTTGACTCCTTTTGTGATTCCTTAATAAGAGAACAAGAAAAACTCTTACACCTTGGTCTTCTTAATCTTGGAAACTCTTCCAAGAAAGCGTTAGCCGCCCAGCAGCAACCAAATTCAAAGAATCCTAAGAAGTCATATCCTAAAAAGAATGGTCCTAAACCAAACAAGGGTCCTAAGCAAACTCAGCCTCAAAATGAAAGATCATTTCAGCAAAATGATAAGACCAATAAAAACAAATGGAAGAAGACTGATAGACATTGTAACTTTTGTAATCGAGATGGCCACTTAGAATCTAAATGCTTTGAGAAGATGGAAGCCTTGGAAGCCGCAATGAAGAAACATAACATCCATGTGGAGCATACTTCAACTTCAACTTCCGGAATGGCACTTTCTGCATGTCGTTGTCAATCATCTCAGTCTGGTTATGCATTAAATGTATCTTCTTCTTCTCCTTCTCATGAGTGGCTCATTGATTCTGGAGCCTCTTATCACATGGCCAAAAACCAAGCCATGTTTTCTTCTTTAAATGATTGTAACACCAAAAATATATATGTTGGTGATGATAGATCTCTTAATGTTGTAGGGACTGGAACTGTTCATCTAGACAATGGTCAGTTTAATGATGTATTATGTGTTCCAACCTTATCCTGCAACCTTCTATCTGTATATCAGATAACTCATTCAGGTGAAGGTAAAATTGTTGAATTTTCACCTCATGATGTTGTAATCAAGGATCTAAGAGATCCTAAACAGATTCTAGCTACTGGTATTGCTGATGATTCCACAAGGTTGTATAAGTTTCACAACTTTGGGTCATCAAATCTTCCCTCAGTATTTGTTGCTCATAATGATGAAGTGAGCAAACTTTGGCATGAGCGATTTGATCACTTAAACTATCGCTCCCTTCAGCATCTATGTAAAGAAAATATGGTGACAGGTCTTCCTATGGTATCTTGCAGAGATGGTGTTTGTTCCGGATGTGTACTCAGAAAACATCATCGGGACAATTTTGACAAACGTGCCTCTTGGCACGCCTCAGCCCCTTTACAGCTTGTGCACAGTGATTTATGTGGTCCACTTCCTGTTGCTTCATTCTCTGGCTGCAAGTATTTCTTAACTTTCATTGATGCTTTCTCCAGACGCACTTGGGTATACTTCTTAAAACTCAAGAGCGAAGTATTTAACACATTTTTGGCCTTCAAAGCCTTTGTTGAAAAACAATCTGGACATCAAATTCTTAAGCTAAGAACTGATAATGGTGGAGAATATGTTAAAAACACATTCATCAACTTTTGCACCGAAAATGGAATTCAAATGCAACATACTGTTCCATACACTCCACAACAAAATGGTGTAGCTGAAAGGAAAAATCGCACCTTAAAGGAAATGGCTAATTGTATGCTGCAATCTAAAGGACTCAGTCTTAGTTTTTGGGCCGAAGCAATTAATTGTGAAAATTATATAATCAATCACACTCCTACTAAGGTTCTAAAGAATATCACTCCAGAAGAAGCTTGGAGTTCCATTAAACCAGATGTAAGTCACTTTCGTGTTTTTGGAAGTGAAGCATGGGCCCATATTCCAGATGAAAAGCATAAAGCTTTAGAACCTAAGAGTGAGAAATGTACTTTTGTTGGATATTCTGAAGATGTAAAATGTTATAGACTTATTCCATTTAAGTCCAAAAATGTTATCATTAGAAGAGATGTAAAATTTGATGAAAATAAATCGGCCTGCGAGCCTAGTCCGGCAGATGTGCCACCTCTTCCTATCTCTTCTACTTTTGAAAACATTTCTTCTTCAGATGATGAAAGTGAGAATGATAATCCTCCCCCACCTTCTCAGGATCCTCAACTTCCAAGATGGGTCCGTGCTACTTGGGATGTAGCAGGTGATCTTGCCGGTGATCCTACAGATCAACGACGTACACGTTCTCAGTTTGAAAGAGCCTCTTCTTTACTGGCTCAAGCTCCAGTAAATCATGATCCTGACACTTTTGTAGAAGCTTCAAGCCATCCACATTGGGAAGCAGCTATGAATGAAGAATATCATTCATTGTTGACAAATGATACATGGGATCTTGTTCCTCTACCAAAGGGACGCAAACTTGTTAGATGTAAATGGGTTTACAGAACCAAGTATGGACCAGATGGGAAAGTTGATAAACATAAAGCTCGTCTTGTTGCTAAGGGTTTTTCACAGGTTGAAGGCATTGACTACACTGAAACCTTCTCCCCTGTTGCCAAAATGAACTCTATCCGCCTTGTTCTTTCCCTTGCTGCCTCTTTAAAATGGGAAGTCCATCAGATGGATGTTAAATCTGCCTTCTTGCATGGGGACTTGCATGAAGAAATCTATATGGAACAACCCATTGGCTTCATCCAAACAGACTCCAACCTTGTATGTCGACTTAAGAAATCTCTCTATGGTCTCAAGCAAGCTCCTCGGGCTTGGTATGCCAAAATGGATAGCTTTCTTTTAGAATCTGGCTTTTCTCGGTGTTATTCTGACAATACTGTCTACACCAAGAAAGTGGGAAACTCTCTTATCATCCTTGTCCTTTATGTTGATGATCTTATTCTTACTGGTAGTGATCCCAACCTTATCAACCAGGTGAAGTCCAGCCTTAAAAAGAAATTTGAAATGACAGACTTAGGACACTTACACTATTTTCTCGGTCTTCAGGTCTTGCAATCTAAGGAGGGTATTTCCCTTTCCCAGTCCAAGAATGCTTGTGATATTCTTCGTCATTTTCACATGGAAGACTGTAAGCCAGCCCCTTCTCCCTTTCAATCTGGAGTCAAACTTTCAGCCTCTTGTACTTCTCCTGAAGTTGATGCTACCTTATACCGTCAACTTGTAGGAAAACTCTTGTATTTAACCCATACCCGTCCTGATCTTTCCTTTGCTGTTGGCCTTGTTGCTCGTTTTATGCAAAACCCCCGTGAAAGTCATTGGAAAGCAGCCAAAAGAATACTTCGTTATGTTCGAGGTACAGTACAGTTTGGGATTCATTACAGTGCCAAAGCAACTCCTCTGTTAGTTGGTTTCACTGATTCTGATTGGGCTGGTGACCCTGATGATCGGAAGTCTACTGCCGGTTATGTCTTCACTCTTGGTTCAGGACCTATTACATGGGCTTGTAAGAAACAGGCTGCCATTTCTCTTTCGTCAGCAGAAGCAGAGTATCGTGGTTCCGTGGAAGCTAGTAAGGAAGCCTTGTGGCTTCGTCAGATCCTATCAGAGTTTGGCTTTGAGCAGCAGCATCCAACCACACTTTGGTGTGATAATCAAAGTGCCATTCAGCTATGCAAGGATCCAGTCCAACATCAGCGCATATAACACATTGAACTACACATGCACTTCATCAGAAAGCTCATTCATGACCATGTTCTTGAAGTGCAATATTGTTCAACAGATGATCAGGTTGCAGACATCTTCACAAAGGCTCTCACAGAGGCGAAGTTCACTAAACTTCGATATATGCTTGGAGTTCAGGAAGTTGTCACTAAGGGGGGATAGGCTCTAGTGCCTCCTTCCTTCTCCTGTTGTGTCATATTTGTAAATCCTTCAATCCTATCCCAAGTTGTTCTTAAGGGGGGATGCTAGGATATTCCGACACATAGGATATAGTTAAGTTCAACTTGGTCTAGTGTAGAGTTAGGTAAAGTGTGTTTCTTTACCGTTGTACATTTTGTAACTTACAATCCGACGGTCACGATATGTAGTGATCCGACGGTTCACTCTCTCCTCGGTATTACCGACACTTGATCTGTGGCTTGACACCCGATTGGTCCATGAGTTCTATTTAAAGCGCATGGAGGGTCATTGTTCGGGTAATCCGTGCATGATAGAAGCTTATGTAAATTTTCATTCTTTGATTAATAAATTGCCTGTAGTAGCCACGTTGGCGTAGGCCGTGGACTGTTTCCCTCTTTGAGGGTTTTAACCACGTCAAAAATACTGGTGTATTGATCTGTGATCTGGTTGTGAGCGGTGTCCTTTTGGTGTTCTTTCTGAGGAACTTACCCTGTAAATTCCTACAGATGAAACGCCAAATTGTGGGCCCCGTTCGGGTAAATTGGTACATCAACTTCCCGGGGTCGTAACTTTGGCATACAATCTCCGTTTGACATGTACAATAGCTCGTTAGAAATATCTATCCGAGCACTACCACTTTGGGAAGGGTACCATCAATCCATAGGATAGGGTTGCCCCCAGATTTCCTAAAAAACTTCGTTTATGGCCTCAAAATGGCTCCTGAAGTTCAGGAATCGAAAAACTGCTAAAAATAGTAAGTTGTGCTACAATTAAGGAAACTGAAAATGCTGAGAGAAACAATGGTGGGGGTCCAGGTGGACTTGGCAGGTGGCCACCAATATCCACCTGGATCATTCCTCCCTCCTTAGGAAGCAATGGTCCCCATTGCGTTGAGTTCCTCCATGAGATGAGAAAACTTTTGCTGAACTTGGTCCCTGGTGAGCCACTTGCCCTTATGAAGGAGTTGGCCTGCTTTGACAACTCGATACAGTTGGATATTCTGTTGGCGAGTGTTCTTGATCTGTGTGTCCATTATCCGATCAGTTGCAGATTGTTCCATGCAATCTGGGTTTAATTCTGTGGGTGTGAGCTGTTCTGCAATGTCGGATGTGTCTAGCAATGGTGGAAAGTATCGTCGAAGGTGGTCCACATTGAACACTGGGTGCAGGCCAAGGAATGTGGGAATGCTCAGCTCAAAAACATTGTCTCCCACAACCTTAGTAATGGTGTAAGGACCATATCGGAGTGGTCTCAGTTTCCGATAGGCTCCAGTAAGGCGTTCCTTTTGCAAATGCAACCAGACTTTGTCGCCCACCTGAAACTTGTGTGGCACACGATGTTGATCATGTCGCTGCTTGTACTTGGCATTTGATTTCTCCAGAATGTCATGGACCTGCTGGCGAATATGTTGGATGTGCTTAATGAATCTGGTTGCCTTATCTGTTTCGGTCTGGACATGAGCCAAATCTATGTGAGTAGCTACAAGTGGCATGGCCACGTCAATGGGGCATAGTGGCTGGAATCCCAAGCCCACCTGAAAAGGGCTGTGGCCAGTCGAGCTGTGAAGAGCTCGGTTGTAGCTATGCTGAACATAGGGGAGGCTATCGTCCAATGTGCGTGGATGCTTTGAGTTGCACATGCACAAAATGTGCACAATCCTCCTGTTGACAACCTCTGTCTGGCCATCAGTTTGAGGATGGAAGGCTGTGGAGTTAGTGAGTTTGGTGTCCAACATTGACCAGAGACTGGACCAAAATGTACTGAGGAACCGACTATCCCGATCTGAGATGATAGACTGTGGGATCCCAAAGTGCACCCACACTTGTTCAAAGAAGAGTTTAGCAGTGGCTTCTGCTGTGATATTCTTCTTGCAGGCCGCCATAATAGCCATCTTCGAGAACCTGTCGATGACCACAAAAACACAGTCATTTCCATGCTTAGTGGAAGGAAGGCCTAACATGTAATCCATGGAGATGGATTCCCAAGGTCGACTAGGGGTAGGCAGTGGGGCATAGAGGCCTTGCTTCTTGATGGTCGGTTTGGCAATGGCACAGGCAGTACATGATCTGATGTACTTCCCAACATCCTGTTGAAGATTCGGCCAATAGAAATACTTTTGCAGTACTTCCACTGTTTTCTCGACCCTGAAATGCCTAGCAGCCCGACTGTAGTGTGCTTCCCAAATCATCTTGGCACGCTCGCTTGAAGGAACACAAAGGTGACCCAGGTGTCATAACAAGGCATCCTGGAGGTGAAAATTTGTAACATGCCGAACCTCCAAGAGTGTTTGGTAGGTGTGGCTGAATTCTGGGTCGCTTTTGTAGGGAAATGGCCAATCAGAAGTCTCGTGCCCACAAGAGTTGAGCACGGTGGTTAACGCCATGATCGGTGGTCGACTGAGGCAATCTGTAACATTATTAGTGCTGCCCTTCTTATACTTGATATTCAAATGGAACTGTTGTAGGTATGTAGACCACTTCTGATGGCGATCATTCTGCAATTTCCCTTGGGTCTGTATGAACTGCAGGGATCGGTGGTCTGTGTGGATGACTATTTCCTTTCCCAAAATGTAATGCTTCCATTGTCGGCAAGCCTACACAATGAATACATCTCTTTATCATAAGTGGGATACTTCCAGACTGTGTCTGAAAGTGTTTCACTGTGATATGCCACTGGATGCCCGTGTTGAGTAGGGACTGCCCCAATAGGATAGTCAGAGGCATCTGTCTCGACCTCAAATGGTTGTTGTAAATCTGGTAACGCGAGCACTGGTGCCATACAGAGGCGATCTTTCAACTCTATGAATGCCTTCTGCTGAGATTCAGACCAAAAGAATTTTGCTTTTGCTCCTCCCTTGGTGACTTTACTCAAGGGCCAAGTGATATGAGAAAACCCCAACACGAACCTGCGGTAGAAGTTCGCAAGACCTAGAAATCTGCGGAGCTCTGTCAGAGTGGTTGGAGATGGCCAATCTTGAATGACTTGGATCTTGGCTGGATCCACATGCAGCCCCTGTTCATCAATAATGTATCCCAGATATTGAACTTGGGTCATGCCAAAAGTGCATCTCTCCAAATTGGCACATAGCTTGTGTTGCCGCAATGTTTGGAGAACCTGTCGGATATGGTGGAGGTGCTCTTCCCAACTCTGGTTGAAGATCGGAATGTCATCCAAGTATACCACTACAAATGAGTTGGTGAATGGCCGAAAGATGTCATCCATTAGCCTCATGAAGGTTGCAGGAGCATTCGTCAATCCGAAAGGCATAACCAACCATTCGAAAAGGCCCTCCTCGCCTTTGAAGGCAGTTTTCCACACATCAGAGGGTTCGATTGGTACCTGGTGATATCTTGACTTCAGATCGATCTTGTTGAAGTATTTCGCCCCCTTTAGTTGGTCCAGGAGGTCATCAATCCATGGGATCAGGTACCTATTACGGACAGTGATCTTGTTCAGCGCCCAATAGTCAATACACAGTCTGCAAGTCCCATCCTTCTTCTGTACAACCACAATCGGGCTCCCACGAGGCGATGAACTCGAACGGATGTGACCTTTCTGCAGGAGCTCTTGAATCTGCGTCTTGATTTCATTGTTCTCCAGAATGGAGCGCCAATAAATTGGTCCATTGAGTAGCGGCGCACCTGGGGTCAGATCGATGGAGTGCTTGACCTGACAATGCAGAGGAACCCCTGCGGGGGAGGTGAAGATGTCCTCGTACTCCTCCACTACCTTGTCCATCTGTAGTTGTCGTGCAGAGGGGCCCTGTCTGGAAGCCGTGGCCACCGTCTTCTTCTTTCCTTGAGGGCATATTATCATGAAAACAAATTTCCCAGTTTTGGTAATTAGCTTACTACATTATTTTGCAGTAATCAAAGAGATGGCGGTAGGCGGTGCTACCTTTGGTATCCTGTACAACTTATTTCCCAATGTAATAATAACAGCACGGGGTCTTGATTCATACACAGCATGCCGCTTCCACATGTATGGTTGTCCTAATAATACATCACAAACTTCAAGGGGAGCAATGTCACAAAATACCTCATCTGTGAAGGGCTTGATGTTGTATGGAAGGCGACACTGCTGGCTCACGCACAGATCCCGTCCTTGGTGAAGCCACCCAATGGTGTACGATTGTGGATGTGCTATGGTCGGTAAGCCCAACCACTTCATGACCTCTGCCAAAATGAGGTTCTTTTGGCTCCCGCTATCGACAATGAACTTTAGCAGGGAGCCCTTTACCCACATCTGGGAGTGGAAGAGACGCTCCTCCTCCTCTAGATCTTCGGGTTCATTTTTCTAGATCGTGGCAGTAGCAACAGTAGCGTTGGGATCCGCATCAATGATGTGCTTCCCTTTGTCATTCACCTTGTCGGGTTCTGACTCAGAGTCGGAACATGCATTTGATTCTGAACCTTTAGCTGAGCCACTAGTGACTTCCTGTCCCGACACTCACTTGTGTTGTGAGTGGAGCTCTTATGGAACTCTCACCATTTTCCCGTGTCCTTTTTCGGCTTCGCGGCACTGTTATTTGCTTGGAGCTTCTGCGGGTTGTCTTGGGCTGCCCTGACTTGGCTTTGTCCTTTGTTCTGTGGTTTAGGGGCACCTTTCCCTTGCTTTGGATTCGCAGATCCAAAGTCTCGCTTCTTTTGTTTAAACGTCTGCTCGACCTTGACGGCATATCGGTATGCTGTGCTAAGCGAGGAGATGTTCAGGAATTGTATTTCTTCCTGGATGTACTTGTGCAGGTAGCCACGGTATTTGAGTATCAAATGCTGCTTCGAATCCTTGATACCCAACTTTGTGCGAAGGGTATGGAAAAGATTAGTGAACTCCGACATGACTTGGTCCCTTCCCTACTGCAGCGTGGTCCACTTTATGTATTCATCCTCATAGCTTCCTACAGGGTAGTACTGCTCCTTGATGGCATCCCGGAATGAATTCCAGGTGGGTGCGGCTGAAAATAGTGAGCCGGTACTTTCATCCTTCTGCTCGCAGTAGGTTTCCCACCAATCCTTGACGTGGGGGGCTGCTTGAGAAGAGCAAAAACAATCTTTTCCCGACTCGAAAATTCATGAACAGAAAAATAACCCTCTAGCAGATTTAACCATTTATTTACAGCATCTGCGTCTATTTTCCCCTCGAATATGGGGATTTCAAAATTAACTTGTACCTTAAAGGGCGTGGCGTTTCCAGAGTAGCTGCTGGAAGCCGATGCGTCGCTTCTTGGTAGTCGCTGAAGGATCTAGGCAAAGTTGTCCATCATCGCGTTCTGTTTTCGCTCAAGCGCTTCTTCGAGCAAGATTTTGATAGGATCTCCTGCCCCCCGTCTTTCTTCTCATCCGCCATGTGAGGCCGTCAAGATTTGCTAGGCTGGTCTTGCAAAGGCTCGACCAGTTCAAGCCCTAACTCCTTATATCCCGACCTCGTTGGGAACATGCAAAGAAAAATAGAGAAAAAGCAGACGACTCTGATACCATTGATCCGGACTTAAACAGGAACGCAAAAAATTACAGAGATAACCATAAACACAGACATGCAGCGGAAATAATACTTCATTTCATTAATGTAAAATACTGAAATATGTTTACAAACAGTAATGGAAATAAACCAGTTAGAGCGATGGTAGCTTATCTCTGAGAAGACATGTGGTGGCTACATGCCTCTGAACTATGTTACAATGAGGCTCGAAGGCCTATTTATTGTTGAGAAACAATGGAAAACCCTTAACATTCCAAAACCTAACCCTAGAAGATGAAACGCCAAACTGTGGGCCCCGTTTGGGTAAATTGGTACATCAACTTCCCAGGGTCGTAACTTTGGCATACGATCTCCGTTTGACGCGTACAATAGCTCGTTAGAAAGATCTATCCGCGCACTACCTCTCTAGAAAGGGAAACATGGGTCCATGGACCCATGTTGCCCCTAGATTGGACCCATGTTGCCCCCAGATTTCCCAAAAAACGTCGTTTAGGGCCTCAAAATGTCTCCAGAAGTTCAGGACTCGAAAAACTGCCAAAAATAGTAAGTTGTGCTACAATTAAGGAAACTGAAAATGCTGAGAGAAACAATGGTAGGGGTCCAGGTGGAATTGGCAGGTGGCCACCAATATCCACCTGGATCATTCCTCCCTCCTTAAGAAGCAATGGTCCCCATTGCGTTGAGTTCCTCCATGAGATGAGGAAACTTTTGCTGAACTTGGTCCCTGGTGAGCCACTTGCCTTGGTGAAGGAGTTGGCCTGCTTTGACAACTCGATACAGTTGGATATTCTATTGGCGAGTGTTCTTGATTTTTGTGTCCATGATCCGATCAGTTGCAGCTTGTTCCATGCAATTTGGGTTTAATTCTGTGGGTGTGAGCTGTTCTGCAATGTCGAATGTGTCTAGCAATGGTGGAAAGTATGGCCGAAGGTGGTCCACATTGAACATTGGGTGCAGGCCAAGGAATGGGGGAATGCTGAGCTCAATTCATTGTTTCCCACAGCCTTAGTAATGGTGTAAGGACCATATCGGAGTGGTCTCAGTTTCCGATAGGCTCCAGTAAGGCGTTCCTTTTGCAAATGCAACCAGACTTTGTAGCCCACCTAAAACTTGTGTGGCACCCGATGTTGATCATGTCGCTGCTTGTACTTGGCATTTGATTTCTCCAGAATGTCATGGACCTGCTGGCGAATATGTTGGATGTGCTCAATGAAACTGGTTGCCTTATCTGTTTCGGACTGGACATGAGCCGAATCTATGTGAGTAGGTGCAAGTGGCATGGCCATGTCAATGGGGCATAGTGGCTGGAATCCCAAGCCTACCTGAAAAGGCCTGTGGCCAGTCGAGCTTTGAAGAGCTCGGTTGTAGCTGTGCTGAACATAGGGGAGGCTCTCGTCCGATGTGCGTGGATGCTTTGAGTTGCACATGCATAGAATGTGCACAATCATCCTGTTGACAACCTCTGTCTGGCCATCAGTTTGAGGATGGAAGGCTGTGGACTTAGTGATTTTGGTGTCCAGCATTGACCAGAGACTGGACCAAAATGTACTGAGGAACCGACTATCCCGATCTGAGATGATAGACTGTGGGATCCCAAAGTGCGCCCACACTCGTTCAAAGAAGAGTTTAACAGTGGCTTCTGCTGTGATATTCTTCTTGCAGGCCACCATAATAGCCATCTTCGAGAACCTGTCGACAACCACAAAAACACAGCCATTTCCATGCTTAGTGGAAGGAAGGCCTAACAAGTAATCCATGGAGATGGATTCCCAAGGTCGACTAGGGGTAGGCAATGGGGCATAGAGGCCTTGCTTCTTGATGGTTAGTTTGGCAATGGCACAGGCAGTACATGATCTGATGTACTTCCCAACATCCTGTCGAAGATTCGGCCAATAGAAATACTTTTGCAGTAATGCCACCATTTTCTCGACCCCGAAATGCCTAGCAACCCAACTGAAGTGTGCTTCCCAAATCATCTTGGCGCGCTCGCTTGAAGGAACACAAAGGTGACCCAGGTGGCATAACAAGGCATCTTGGAGGTGAAAATCTGGAACATGCCGACCCTCCAAGAGTGTTTGGTATGTGTGGCCGAATTCTGGGTCGCTTTTGTAGAGAAATGGCCAATCAGAAGTCTCATGCCCACAAGAGTTGAGCACGGTGGTTAACGCCATGATCGGTGGTCGACTGAGGCAATCTGCAACATTATTGGTGCTTCCCTTCTTATACTTGATATTCTAATGGAATTGTTGTAGGTATGTAGACCACTTCTGATGGCGATCATTCTGCAATTTCCCTTGGGTCTGTATGAATTGCAGGTGTTGGTGGTATGTGTGGATGACCGTTTCCTTCCCCAAAATGTAATGCTTCCATTATCGACAGGCCTGCACATTGGAACATATCTCTTTATCATAAGTGGGATACTTCCAGACTGTGTCTGAAAGTTTTTCACTGTGATATGTCACTGGATGCCCATGTTGAGTAAGGACTAACCCAATAGCATAGTCAGAGGCATCTGTCTCGACCTCAAATGGTTGTTGTAAATCTGGTAACGTGAGCACTGGTGCCGTGCACAGGCGATCTTTCAACTCTATGAATGCCTTCTGTTGAGATTCAGACCAAAAGAATTTTACTTTCGCTCCTCCCTTGGTGACTTGACTCAAGGGCCAAGTGATATGAGAAACCCCAACACGAACCTACAGTAGAAGTTGGCAAGACCTAGAAAGCTACGGAGCTCTGTCAGAGTGGTTGGAGATGGCCAATCTCGAATGACTTGGATCTTTGCTGGATCCAAATGCACCCCTTCTTCATCAATAATGTATCCCAGATACTGAACTTAGGTCATGCCAAAAGTGAATTTCTCCAAATTGGCACATAGCTTGTGTTGCCGCGGTGTTTGGAGAACTCTCGGATATGGTGGAGGTGCTCTTCCCAACTCTGGCTGAAGATCAGAATGTCATCCAAGTATACCACTACAAATGAGTTGGTGAATGGCTGCAAGATGTCATCCATTAGCCTCATGAAGGTTGCAGGAGCATTCGTCAATCCGAAAGGCATAACCAACCATTCGAAAAGACCCTCCTTGGCTTTGAAGGTAGTTTTCAACACATCAGAGGGTTCGATTGGTACCTGGTGATATCTTGACTTCAGATCGATCTTGCTGAAATATTTCACCGCCTTTAGTTGGTCTAGGAGGTCGTCAATCCACGGGATCAGGTACCTATTACGGACAGTGATCTTGTTCAGCGCCCGATAGTCAATATAGAGTCTCCAAGTCCCATCCTTCTTTTGTACCAACACAATCAGGCTCCCACAAGGCGATGAACTCGGACGGATGTGACCTTCTGCAGGAGCTCCTGAATCTACCTCTTGATTTCATTGTTCTCCAGAACGGAGCGCCGATAAATTGGTCCATTGGGTAGCGACGCACCTGGGGTCAGATCAATGGAGTGCTTGACCTGACAGTGTAGAGGAACCCCTGTGGGGGAGGTGAAGATGTCCTCGTACTCCTCCACGACCTTGTCCATCTGCAGTTGTTGTCCAGAGGGGCCCTGTCTGGAGGCCGCGGCCACCGTCTTCTTCTTTCCTTGAGGGCGTACCATCAGGAAAACAAATTTCCCTGTTTTGGAAATGAGCTTACTGCATTGTTTTGCAGTAATCAAAGAATTAGAGTATGGATCATGTATAGCAATTCCTCCCCCTCTCTGAAAAATTAGCATGTCCTCATGCGATGCTAGAAAACAAAGAGAGGTGGTTGCTACCAGCTGTAGAATTCTATGCTTGGTGTAAAACAACATGAAATAAGGGAGGTGTTGAGAATGGATAAGAATAGCAATGGATGATAAAGAATATGAATGACATGGTCATAAGAAAGAAATGAAGGAACACTCCCCCATACTCGGAAATGATATGCTGCTGAAAAAGGGAAAGTGGTAAAGATGTGGAATGAAGGATGACAAATAATGCTCAAAATGGATTTTCAGTAGATTCTCCTAAATTTATAATAAATTAGAAAACTATGCAATTTTACCTCCAAAAAAATGTGGAACGACATATAAATACTGGCAGTTGTTGAAGCTGATGTAGGCAGAGTTGGTGCTGAAAGTGATGCAAAAGGTGGAATCCAGGTAAGCACATAATGTCTGAAGAGTTGTTCATGTTCGCAAGTTGCTCAAGCCGCGTCTGTTAGTTGCAATAGTGCGGTCATGCTGTGAATAGAATTTTTCCCATACTTGTTTTTCTCCTGTAAACAAAGCACTATTTTGCATACAATGTGCTTGAATCCATAGTGTAGGTCATGCCAAAAGTGAATTTCTCCAAATTGGCACATAGCTTGTGTTGCCGCGGTGTTTGGAGAACTCTCGGATATGGTGGAGGTGCTCTTCCCAACTCTGGCTGAAGATCAGAATGTCATCCAAGTATACCACTACAAATGAGTTGGTGAATGGCTGCAAGATGTCATCCATTAGCCTCATGAAGGTTGCAGGAGCATTCGTCAATCCGAAAGGCATAACCAACCATTCGAAAAGACCCTCCTTGGCTTTGAAGGTAGTTTTCAACACATCAGAGGGTTCGATTGGTACCTGGTGATATCTTGACTTCAGATCGATCTTGCTGAAATATTTCACCGCCTTTAGTTGGTCTAGGAGGTCGTCAATCCACGGGATCAGGTACCTATTACGGACAGTGATCTTGTTCAGCGCCCGATAGTCAATATAGAGTCTCCAAGTCCCATCCTTCTTTTGTACCAACACAATCAGGCTCCCACAAGGCGATGAACTCGGACGGATGTGACCTTCTGCAGGAGCTCCTGAATCTACCTCTTGATTTCATTGTTCTCCAGAACGGAGCGCCGATAAATTGGTCCATTGGGTAGCGACGCACCTGGGGTCAGATCAATGGAGTGCTTGACCTGACAGTGTAGAGGAACCCCTGCGGGGGAGGTGAAGATGTCCTCGTACTCCTCCACGACCTTGTCCATCTGCAGTTGTTGTCCAGAGGGGCCCTGTCTGGAGGCCGCGGCCACCGTCTTCTTCTTTCCTTGAGGGCGTACCATCAGGAAAACAAATTTCCCTGTTTTGGAAATGAGCTTACTGCATTGTTTTGCAGTAATCAAAGAGATTGCGGTAGGCGGTGCTACCTCTGGTATCCTGTACAAGTTATTTCCCAAGGTAAAAATAACAGCACGGGGCCTTGATTCATACACAACATGTCACTTCCACAAGTATGGTTGTCCTATCACAAACTTCAAGGGGAGCAATGTCACACAATACCTCATCTGTGAAGGGCTTCATGTTGTATGGAAGGCGACACTGCCGGCTCACGCGCAGATCGTGTCCTTGGTGAAGCCACCTAATGGTGTACGGTTGTGGATGTGCTATGGTCGGTAAGCCCAACCGCTTGACGACCTCTACCGAAATGAGGTTCTTTTGGCTCCCGCTATCGAGAATGAACTGTAACGGGGAGCCCTTTACCCACATCTGGGAGTGGAAGAGACGCTCCTCCTCCTCTAGATCTTCGGGTTCATTTTCCTGGATCTTGGCGGTAGCAACAGTGGCGTTGGGATCCGCATCAATGATCTGCTTCCCTTTGTCATTCCCCTTATCGGGTTCTGACTCAGAGTTGGAACATGCATCTTATTCTGAAACCTTTAGCTCAGCCACCAGTGACTGCTTGGCCCGACACTCACTTGTGTTGTGAGTGGAGCTCTTATGGAACTCACACCATTTTCCGGTGTCCTTTTTCGGCTTCGCAGCGGTGTTCTTTGCTTGGAGCTTCGGTGGGTTGTCTTGGGCTGCCTCGCCTTGGCTTTGTCCTTTGTTCTGTGGTTTAGGGGCACCTTTCCCTTTCTTTGGATTCGTAGATTCAAAGTATCGCTTCTTTTGTTTAAACTTCTACTCGACCTTGACGGCATATCGATATGCTGTGCCGAGCGAGGAGATGTTCAAGAATTGTATTTCTTCCTGGATGTACTTATGCAGGCAGCCACGTTATTTGAGTATCGAATGCTGCTCTGAATCCTTGATACCCAACTTTGTGCGAAGGGTATGGAAAAGATTGGTGAACTCTGACACGTCTTCGTCCCTTCCCTGCCGCAGCGTGGTCCACTTTATGTATTCATCCTCATAGCTTCCGACAGGGTAGTACTGCTCCTTGATGGCATCCCGGAATGAATTCCAGGTGGGTGCGGCTGAAAATAGTGAGCCGGTACTTTCATCCTTCTGCTCGCAGTAGGTTTCCCACCAGTCCTTGACGTGGGGGGCTGCTTTGAGAAGAGCAAAAAAAATCTTTTCCCAACTCAAAAATTCATGAACAGAAAAATAACCCTCTAGTAGATTTAACCATTTATCTACGGTATCTGCATCTATCTGACCCTCGAATATGGGGATTTCAAAATTAACTTGTACCTTAAAGGGCGTGGTGTTTCCAGAGTAGCTGCTGGAAGCCGATGCATCGCTTCTAGGTAGCCGCTGAAGGATCTGGGCAAAGCTGTCCATCATCGCGTTCCGTTGTCGCTCGAGGGCTTCTTCGAGCAAGATTTTGATAGGGTCTCCTGCCCCCTCATCTTTCTTCTCATCCGCCATGGGAGGTCGTCGAGATTTGCAAGGCTGGTCTTGCAAAGGCTCGACCTGTTCAAGCCCTAACTCCTTATATCCCGACCTCGTTGTGGACATGCAAAGAAAAACAGAGAAAAAGCAGACCGCTCTGATACCACTGATCCAGACTTAAACAGGAACGCAACAAATTACAGAGATAACCATAAACACAGATATGCAGTGGAAATAATACTTCATTTCATTAATGTAAAATACTGAAATATGCTTACAAACAGTAATGGAAATAAACCAGCTAGGGCGATGGTAGCTTATCTTTGAGAAGAGATGTGGTGGCTACATGCCTCTGAACTGTGTTACAATGAGGCTCGAAGGCCTATTTATTGTTGAGAAACAATGGAAAACCCTTAACATTCCAAAACCTAACCCTAGAAGATGAAACGTCAAACTGTGGGCCCCGTTTGGGTAAATTGGTACATCAACTTCCCGGGGTCTTAACTTTGGCATATGATCTCCGTTTGATGCGTACAATAACTAGTTTGAAAGATCTATCCAAGCACTACCACTTTGGCAAGGGAACATGGGTTCATGTTGCCCGCAAATTTCACAAGAAACGTCGTTTAGGGCCTCAAAACGGCTCCGGAAGTTCAGGACCCGAAAAAACTGCTAAAAATAGTAAGTTGTGCTACAATTAAGGAAACTCAAAATGCTGAGAGAAACAATGGTGGGGGTCCAGGTGGTCTTGGTAGGTGGCCACCAATATCCACCTGGATCCTTCCTCCCTCCTTGGGAAGCAATGGTCCCCTTGCATTGAGTTCCTCCATGAGATGAGGAAACTTTTTCTGAACTTGGTCCCTGGTGAACCACTTGCCCTGGTGAAGGAGTTGGCCTGCTTTGACAACTCGATACAGTTGGATATTCTGTTGGCGAGTGTTCTTGATCTGTGTCCATGATCCGATCAGTTGCAGCTTGTTCCATGCAATCTGGATTTAATTCTGTGGGTGTGAGCTGTTCTGCAATGTCAGATGCGTCTAGCAATGGTGGAAAGTATGGCCGAAGGCGATCCACATTTAACACTGGGTGCAAGCCAAGGAATGGGGGAATGCTGACCCCAAAGCATTGTCTCCCACAGCCTTAGTAATGGTGTAAGGACCATATCGGAGTGGTCTCAGTTTTCGATAGGCTCTAGTAAGGCGTTCCTTTTGCAAATGCAACCAGACTTTGTCGCCCACCGGAAACTTGTGTGGCACTCGATGTTGATCATGTCGCTACTTGTACTTGGCATTTGATTTCTCCAGAATGTCATGGACCTGCTAGCGAATATGTTGGATGTGCTCAATGAAGCTGGTTGCCTTATCTGTTTCGGACTGGACATGAGCCGAATCTATGTGAGTAGCTGCAAGTGGCATGGCCACGTCAATGGGGCATAGTGGCTGGAATCCCAAGCCCACCTGAAAAGGGATGTGGCCAATCGAGCTGTGAAGAGCTCGGTTGTAGCTGTGCTGAACATAGGGGAGGCTCTCGTCCCATGTGCGTGGATTCTTTGTGTTGCACATGCACAGAATGTGCAAAATCATCCTGTTGACAACCTCTGTCTGGCCATCAGTTTGAGGATGGAAGGCTGTGGACTTAGTGAGTTTGGTGTCCAACATTGACTAGAGACTGGACCAAAATGTACTGAGGAACCAACTGTCCTGATCTAAGATGACAGACTGTGGGATCCCAAAGTGCACCCACACTCATTCAAAGAAGAGTTTACCAGTGGCTGCTGCTGTGATTTTCTTCTTGCAGGCCGCCATAATAGCCATCTTCGAGAACCTGTCGACGACCACAAAAACACAGTCATTTCCATGCTTAGTGGAAGGAAGGCCCGACATGTAATCCATGGAGATGGATTCCCAAGGTCGACTAGGGGTAGGCAGTGGGGCATAGAGGCCTTGCTTCTTGATGGTTGGTTTGGCAATGGCACATGGAGTACATGATCTGATGTACTTCCCAACATCCTGTCGAAGATTCGGCCAATAGAAATACTTTTGCAGTATTGCCACCGTTTTCTTGACCCCAAAATGCCCAGCACCTGACTGTAGTGTGCTTCCCAAATCATATTCTCACGCTCACTTGAAGGAACACAAAGGTGACCCAGGTGGCATAACAGGTGTTACACAGTAATTTGTCACTGCCTTCCTGTCAGTCACCCTGCTGTGCCCAGAATTCACAACCATCAAGTTCCTGCTTCCTGAACTGGCCCAAAAACCCATTTTTCTAAAGTTTTGTTCATCAGCGCGTCTGTTCCTAAAATATCCGCGATGACTGTCGCCCTGTAGTATATTCCGCGCGCTGCCAGCGCGGAAGGACATCACTTTTCCGCGATGGTCGACAGCGCGCCTTTCCCGTGTGCTTCCGCGCTGACATGACTGTCCCAGTTATTGATATGCGGCGACAGCGCGACAATTTTCTAAATATCCGCGCTGATCCAGTTTGGGCGAATTTGTTCAAACAACCAGCCTTCCAGATAATTCCAGGCTTGGTTGTTAGCTTTGTGAATGTCGACTCCCTTCTATGGCATGTCTGTTCGACCCTTTCCAACAACTTCCCTTGAAGATAAGCTCTTCCTTCCACTCTTTTAGGAGACTCCTTCTCCTATATAAACTCTCACCATTACCATGAGCAGCTAGTTAGACATAGCTTGGAATAGCTTGGATTGTACAGAGCTTGTAGTGCTTAGATTGCTGCTACTATAGGTTTGGTGTGCTAGGTGTGGAAGTGAATGATTGCTTAGGGAAGGTTGTTTTGTGTTGCTTGTCATGTGAGAGAGAGTTGTTTTGTCTTGGGAGAATCATGCCCAAAGGTGAATGCTTGAGATACATGCTGACTGGCCCCTTCTGAGAAGGTTACCGACGTCAGAACATTTGGTTGTACTCTTCTCTATTCTGATTAATAATAGATGACTGCTATTATTGTTCCATTCTCATTTGTCTATGCTGTGATTAAATGTGAATTACATCTTTTCTGACCGATGTATAGTTGCTTTTACTAGATTTCACGCTTGTGTTTGTTTCTTCTTCGTGTGTGCAGGTATCTATTCGCGGAGATCGCGGAGGATTGTGACCAGCCGAAGCGAAGGAGCGAAGGCAACATCTCTTCGTCAAACGACAGCGCAGGAATCCAAGTAGGTGCTCTTTACCTCTTGTTTAATCGTAATTAGGAACATGCATGGCAGCATTGTGTGATTGTTGCTAGACCCCTGCTGGGCTAGTAGGGATCGCCTCTATCCGTAGAGGGGATTTACCTCTCCAACAATTTGGCGACTCCGCTGGGGATCAGCCTTTTTGTCTCTTGAGTCCACTTTTGTGTTTGACTTTGATTGGTCTTTTTTCTGAGTTCTCGGGATTGTCTCTTTGCTTATAAACTTTCTGGGTACTTCTGGGAAGTATTTTAATTGTTAAAAAACTCTTGCCTTTGGTTTGGGAAGTTTTTGTTTTGGCCTTGCTTGTTTTTTGCTCTCAGCGCGTTTTAATTCAGAACAGTCGCGCTGACATCGCGACCCTGTTCCTTGGTTTTCTTTCCATCGCGCCTGTACGTCTAACAGTCGCGCTGACCTCGTTTTCAGAGACAGCGCGCTTTATTCGTGTCCTTCCGCGCTGACATCGCGCCGCCACTTCTTTGTGATTTGTGTCATCGCGTCTGTGTGGTTCCTTTCCGCGCTGACCTCGTTTTTCTGAGACAGCGCGCTTTATCCCTGTCCTTCCGCGCTGATGTCGCAAAGTTGCTACAGGCCTCTTCCTGTCAGCGCCGAGTTGCTGAAGGCTACCCGCGCTGATCCTGTAAAATTCAATTTTGACCAAATTGGCCTCCTGAACCTCTTGCTGTGACTTTCCCTTCTTCTCTCCACTTGTTTGATGACTTGCTTTTCACTGTCTGAACTCTGAATTGCTTGATTGCGGAGCTTGGTTCCATACGGTTTCGTTTTTGCTCAGTTCTTAAGTTTGCAAATACCTTCCCTGTTGCTTTCGTTGCTTGGTTCGTGTTCCCATCATTACTTTTACAATTGCTGGATTGTGTTGGGTCTCTAATTGACTGGTTGTTACTCTCGTCCTTCGGGTGTTCGCTTTTCTCTATTGATTTCGCACTCTAGCCCTAGGGCATCTAGAGGCCGTGTGTGTGTCAAGCCTACCGCAGGAATCTTGTTTGCTTGTTCGACCAGCCGGTTTCAGATTTGTTTATGCACTTGTTCAGTGATTGTTGGAGTGTTTTGGTTTGTGTTTCCAAGTGGTTTTTCGCTTCCTCCTTGCTTGCAATCCTTGCTTGTCTTGCCGAGCTTAGATCACATAGCTCGTGCAGAACTTTGCTCTCCTTTGATTTGGAAGCTTTGGTTGAGTGTTTCGGGAACTTTGTGTGCTTTCATTAAGTAGTTTACTTGGTGTTCCGGTTCCTCCAAATTCATTTAGATGCTTTGTGCCATTGAAAGGAAATCAAACTAGTAGCTTTGCTTTAAAAAATTGAAAAGGAAAAGAACATTTCATTGATTTGCATCTTCAAAGAAAAAGTTTCCTTTCCTCGCTTTAGTTGCATTAAGTTGCTTGTTTGCTTGTATTTGTTTTGTTTGATTAAAAATTCCTTGCCCTCTTGTAGCTAGGATTCATCGAACATGTCGCGATAGTCAACACAGACCCGAATAGTACTGCTTTCATTTGTCCTTGGGGCACCTTCGCTTATAAGAAGCTACCTTTCGGTCTTAAAAATGCCGGTGCCATTTTCCAGCGTGCGATGTCGTATGCTTTTCATGATATTCGACACATCGTGCAGCCTTACCTGGATGACCTTCCAGCTCATTCAGCTAAACATCAAGACCATCCATCTCATTTACGCGAAATCTTTCTCCGCTGTCGACACTACCGTATTCGACTCAATCCGCACATGTGTGTCTTCTGCGTAGAATCCGGCCGACTGCTCGGGTTCATCGTCTCCCGGGAAGGTATCCATCTGGATCCCCTTAAGGTCGAGGCCATTTTGAATCTTCCTCCCCCTGCCTCTCTTCAGCAGTTACAGAGCTTGCAGGGAAAAGCTAATTTTCTCAGACGATTCATTCCAAATTATGCCGAGGTGGCTAAGGGTTTCACACGATTATTAAAGCGAGACACGCCCTTTCGCTGGGACGCTATCGCTCAACAATCTTTCGAGCGTCTTAAAGACCTTCTGGTCTCAGCTCCGCTCCTAAGACCTCCAAATTACCACCGTGACTACACCCTTTATCTGGCTGCCGCCGATACCACCATCGGCATGGTTTTAGTGCAAGACGATGATGATGGTACCGAACATGTTGTATATTATCTTAGCCGCAACCTTCTGGATACGGAAACTCGCTATGCATATGTCGAGAAGTTGGCATTGGCAGCTGTCTGTGCCGTCCAACGTTTCCGTCATTACATCTTGTTGCGCACAACGACCGTGATCTCTGATTGCAACCCCATGACCTACATTTTGTCACGTCAGTTGCTGGGGGGCAAATACTCAAAGTGGATCGTAATCCTCCAAGAGTTCGACTTGGAATTCACTGCAGCCAAGTCTAAGAAATCTCTGGTCTTTGCCGAACTGCTCTGTTCCTTACCATCTCAGTCCGCACCATCTCGCTCAGAGGAGCATATTCCGGATGAAACGCTATTTCTCATCAGCACTCTCGACCCGTGGTACGGGGACATTATCGTATATTTACAAACGTCTTCGTTTCGTCCCAACGTATTGAAAGATGCTCGACGACGGATTCGTCATCAAGCCCAACCATATCGCATTTTGGGCGATACCCTGTACCGCCTCGGCGCCGATTCTGTTCTTCGCCGATGCTTAACCCTCGAGGAGGCTGAGCGAGTCTTGAACGACTGCCACTCTGGCGCTTGTGGTGGCCATATGTCCGGATATGCTACCGCCCAGAAGATCCTCCGTGCTGGTTATTTCTTCCCTTCTATCTTCAAGGATTGCATCCTTGCTGTACGTGCATGTCACGAGTGCCAGGTCTACCATCAGAAGATGCGTGCACCTGTTGCACCACTGCACCCTGTCGTAACCATAGGTCCATTTGCCAAATGGGGCATCGATTATACGTCCTGTAACCCTCGTTCGGCCGGGGGGCATGGGTACATTATCGTTGCTGTGGATTATTTCACCAAGTGGGCCGAAGCGATGCCTACATTAAACAAAGACGGTCACACAGCGGCGCAGTTTTTATTCAATCATGTTATCACTTGATTCGGAGTCCCTCAGGCTATTGTTACAGATCACAGAAAGCATTTCCGAAATCATATGATGACGGAGTTAACGACCCAGCTAGGCTTGCGCCAAGATAGTTCGTCACCGTACTATCCACAATCTAATGGTCAAGTCGAAGCCGTGAACAAAGTCTTGATCACCATGCTTCAACGCACCGTCAATACACACAAGTCGAACTGGCATCTTATGCTTTTCCCAGCCTTGTGGGCCTACCGGACTTCTGTGAAGGATGCCACCGGTTTCACCCCGTTTCAACTGGTTTACGGACTGGAGGCTACCCTTCCCGTCGAATGCGAGATTCCTTCATTAAAATTAGCTGTTGAGTTGCTTCCCAACACCACTCCGGTGGAGGAACGGCTTCTTTACCTAGAACGGTTAGACGAGACTCATCGTTTGGCTTCCCTGGCTATCGAAGCACAGAAGAAGAGAGTCAAGGCTCACTTCGACCAGAATATTCATCCTCGTTCCTTTGTTGAGGGAGATTTAGTACTGCTCTACGATCAAGCTAAGGATAAGCTGGGGGCAAGAAAACTCAAATCCATGTGGTTAGGTCCCTACATCGTGAAAAGAGTTTTACAAAAGGGCGCATATGAGTTGATTGACTATGAAGGAAATCCTCTTGACAAGCCCCGCAACGGGCTGTATCTGAAGAAATACTATGCATAACTTCGCACACTCACTTTGTATATACATGTGTTTTGTGTTTTTCATGCATGAGTTTCGTTTTGCTTTGGTATAAAGGCGTGTTTGCCTCTTATTATGCTTTCTTTTTCCTGTGCAGATGTCTAGTACACCTTATGTTGGTTTCGCTGATGGTGCCTGCCGCAGCACTTGTAATTTGTCTTCAGCGGCGTGGGTGATCTACGATCCTCACGGAGAGTTGTTAGACCTTCAGGGTGTCTGCCTAGGCCGTACCACTAACAACGTTGCCGAGTACAGCGCTGTAATCGAATTACTTGCCGAAGCAGTTGACCTCGGCATCCGAGAACTAGTGGTGAACCTAGACTCCCAGCTGGTCGTCCATCAACTTAACGGGCGATATTCCGTCAGAGACCAGCGCATACTGAGGTTATACCTACGTGTAAGATTGTTGGAACGGAATTTTGATTATATTACTTATCAACACATTCCAAGACGATTAAATACGTTGACTGATGCATTGGCAAATCATGTGTTGGATAGACATTTGCGTAACAGATAAACATCATACAGGAAAACATAGATAGCATAGTAAGACCATGAGCATATGTAAATAAATCATTTCAAGCATAGTTTGCATGTGTGTGCTTTTAAGCTTGCATTAAAAAATATAAAATCCATGGGTCATGTGTCATGCAAATTCATACATAAGATCACAATTGTACTGAAAAAATTGCATAACATAAACAAGACATCATCACATGTAACAATGATCCATCCAAAAACCGGTATGTATATATATATATATATCGTGTGGCGCACTAAGGCGCTCAAAAATAAGTGTGCATGTCCAAAATCTCAATACATCTGAGTCATATGTCTCAAAACAACAGTGGAAATAAAACCTAGCTAACTAGTCAGCTGGATGATGCTCTCTGTAGTACACAGCTGCTCGTGCTACCCGCCTCAGAAGACGGTGCACCCTGGGTTCCACCCCCACTGTATTGATCTGATGCTCTAAAGGGACCTCTTCGACCCCCTGGTAGTCGGGCACTCCCTCCAACAACCCCTCAAGGTTGCGAGCCACAGTCTCCGACGTGTTAACCCCTGGAGGGACTAAGGCCAAAGCCCCGGCTCCCTGTCCTTCTCTTCGTGCCGTGGCCGCCAGGCCAATCGGTCTAGTAGGCCCCACATCTGCATAACATGACATTTATTAGGACATGTACATTAAAAATTCAAAAACATTGCAAAACTCAAAAGTCAAAGTGTTATACCTGCATCATCCCACTGTTCACCTGGGGGCAACACCAGGTCAGGGTCATTGCGGAAATCCGTGCCCGCGTATGGCCAGTCCTCCACAAAGATAACCTGCTGATCCAACCAGTCCCGGAAGAATGCTCCCCAGCTATGTGGCCTGCCACCACCACCGCGTGGCATGATGCGAGCCCATCGTGAGGCCCTCGTCTCCTGAGGATCCCTGGGGGCATCCACGGCCATCGTCTGCAGCCGCATGGCTGGCACTCGCTCCAGAATGAGCGGGACCAGGATAGACCCGTAGCCAAACTGTTTCGTCTCCCCGCGATGACAGTTGCTCAACTGCCTCTTCATGTTGTTGGTCACTGCTGTGCACCAATCAAACACTGTAGGCTCAAGGCAATCGAGAGCTAGCATGAGGTGGGTCTTTGAAGCCTCGTGATTGGCCATGCTTCCCGCTGCCCGGGTCACCATGAACAGAATAGTGCGGAGGACCATGTTTCTCACTGTGGGGATGGCCACCTTCCCACTCCGTGTCTTCTCAGCCCTCGGACATACTCGAGCCATCAGATCATCTAGAGGACCGCCGCCAGGTCGTTGTCCCTCGATGATGGGCCTCGCACCCCGGCGTGACAACCCAGTCAGGAAGAAGATATCCATATGGTCAAATTCGATATCTTGACCCCGGATGGTGAATTTCATATCTACCGGGTTCCATGCTCTGATCAGTAGCTCAAGAAGATCATGCTGAGCTCTCAGGCACGGCGTGAGGAAGAATTTCATAAAACCACAAGCACGCATGGCATTGCAGCAATCCACATCAGCCCAAGCAGCAATATCTTCGACATCGTGCACTCTTTCCTGCCATTGGAAAGCCATTATGTCCTGCACAAGCCATGAAAACCAATTAGAAGTGCTGGCATAGAAAATTTCACGTTCAATATTGAAACAATTTTTTTTTTTCCGCGCCAGCGCGACTGTTTTTAAAACAGTCGCGCTGGCCATGGCAGCCCCGTGTTATTTTTCGAGGTCAGCGCGGAAGAACACGGGTTTTCCGCGCTGACCCAAAGTTGGCCGCGTTTTGTCCTAATTCGGCCAGCGCGGACCCGCGTGGGATATCCGCGCTGACCGAGAGCGCATCCATGCGCCAAGAATTTGCCCAATTGGGCAAATCCGACCGCTAAAAACCTACTAAACATGATCAAAATGCAGGGCAAGGAAGAGAGAACCTACCTGGAAGAAACGGTTCGAGAAATGGTGTCCGTACGGGCTGGAAATCACTCCGTCAACTTTCTGGCTTCTCCACGTCCTTCACGTCCCAAAATGGTAAAATGGTAAAAATGATTTCTTACTCCCCCTATTTATAGTAAAAACTCATAAATTGCCATATTTTTGGGTTTTTACCATTTTTAGCCATGACTTTAGCCCTAAATTTGTTAAATGCATGTTTTAATATGTTTTTGCACATATCGAATGGGTTTATGCGGTTAGTGCTCTTGTGCAGGTTCAGGTAAAGCAGCTTGGTCGTGACGGTTCTCCATGCATGTGGTCCCCAAATATGTCGTCTCTAAGCTCTTTTCCGACATTAAACGAGAGAAGATAGCCGAGCCTCCTTTCAGCTCGTTAAAAGGAACGAAAGGCGGTCATTTTAAGCTTTTTTTTCGACCGTTGAACTAAAAAGATTGCCGGGTGTTTGTCGTTTCGCACTCGATATCGGCTCTAAAACGACGTGTTTTCAACTGCTTTTTTACTTTTTCGGGTCGAAGGCACTATCCACGAAAAGTACTCCTCGGTCTTAATGGCCGGGCGGTTCTTTCGAGCATAGTTTTATACTTTTTCGGGCTCGAGAGACACAACTGTACGAAAAAGGACCCCCCTGGAGTCTCCTTTTCCGCGATCTTTTCAGACTCTCGAAACAAGAAAAGATGCCGAGTTTTTCCTTTGTCAGGCTCGTTAAACACTCAATGACATCGGGTATTGTCGCAATGACGCACATCAAGCATATGCTATCCCCGTCAAGCTTGTCATCCAAAAATAATCGGGGTACCTGCCAGAAATGGTGGGGAAAATGGAACTATGATTACAGTCGTGTCGGCAGTACGTCGCTCTTGAACATGGCACTCCGCTGCTTCGTGTCTGGGTGGGGTCATCTCATCTTGTTTTCACTAGCCTCCATGGGTTTGGGTTATCCTATTTGGCCTCTCATTTTCTCATTGCCGTCATCACCATATCCTCTGCTCATTTGATGTCAAGTACTGCCAAACCCGTCTTAGTGCCGCCATGTGTTCAAGAGAAGTTGACCTCTGCAACAATACAACCTCGTCTGCTATCTCACACAAACTATTTTACCTCTGTCTCGCGTCGATGATGTGGGAAACATCATGGCCCACCTTCGATCAAGGTCCTTTCTCGTCGACTCCAACTCATTATCCGGGAAAGTGACTTAGAGACTCCTTTCAGGTGCCTTGGAGCCTGCATGCCTCAATGGCAGGTTCTTCGTGTTCGACGTAAGGTTTACATCACTGGCCTTCGATCGAACGATTCCGTGGGTGTTCGACACCAACTCATTGATTCACACGCCACAGATTGCACCTATAGTACCTTGAGGGCCATTGTCATTATTGGTGGTACCTCTCGCGTCTGTTAACAGTTTCCATCATTGACTGGTAATCAGACGATGTTCATGCATGTTCGACTTCAACTCCTGTATTCACATGCTTGAACTTGTACTTTGTTCGGGTCGAGATGGGGCGCAAGACCCTGGGCCCCTATCTGTCACGGTCCAGGCTGCGATTTTGTGGATGATCATTACATGACTCATTGATGGATGGCTGCGCCCATACCTGAGTCTTCATGGATGGCTGCGACCATGCCTTATCATTCTTTTGGTCTCTTTAGCTGGGTGGCTGCGTCCATTCCACAGACCATTCTCGCATGTCTTTTGGATGGCTGCGCCCATGCCTAGACTGCATGTACTTGATTGTCAGAGATTTTCGGTCCTTCCCGGTGGTGTTCCAGTTCGGCGTGTGTTGTAAAGCATTTCACCCCTCCCACTCTCTCGGTCTTCATGCTTTAGGGGGCATATGTTACACAGTAATTTGTCACTGCCTTCCTGTCAGTCACCCTGCTGTGCCCAGAATTCACAACCATCAAGTTCCTGCTTCCTGAACTGGCCCAAAAACCCATTTTTCTAAAGTTTTGTTCATCAGCGCATCTGTTCCTAAAATATCCGCGATGACTGCCGCCCTGTAGTATATTCCGCGCGCTGCCAGCGCGGAAGGACATCACTTTTCCGCGATGGTTGACAGCGCGCCTTTCCCGTGTGCTTCCGCGCTGACATGACTGTCCCAGTTATTGATACGCGGCGACAGCGCGATAGTTTTCTAAATATCCGTGCTGATCCAGTTTGGGCGAATTTGTTCAAACAGCCAGCCTTCCAGATAATTCCAGGCTTGGTTGTTAGCTTTGTGAATGTCGACTCCCTTCTATGGCATGTCTGTTCGACCCTTTCCAACAACTTCCCTTGAAGATAAGCTCTTCCTTCCACTCTTTTAGGAGACTCCTTCTCCTATATAAACTCTCACCATTACCATGAGCAGCTAGTTAGACATAGCTTGGAATAGCTTGGATTGTACAAAGCTTGTAGTGCTCAGATTGCTGCTACTATAGGTTTGGTGTGCTAGGTGTGGAAGTGAATGATTGCTTAGGGAAGGTTGTTTTGTGTTGCTTGTCATGTGAGAGAGAGTTGTTTTGTCTTGGGAGAATCATGCCCAAAGGTGAATGCTTGAGATACATGCTGACTGGCCCCTTCTGAGAAGGTTACCGACGTTAGAACATTTGGTTGTACTCTTCTCTATTCTGATTAATAATAGATGACTGCTATTATTGTTCCATTCTCATTTGTCTATGCTGTGATTAAATGTGAATTACATATTTTCTGACCGATGTATAGTTGCTTTTACTAGATTTCACGCTTGTGTTTGTTTCTTCTTCGTGTGTGCAGGTATCTATTCGCGGAGATCGCGGAGGATTGTGACCAGCCGAAGCGAAGGAGCGAAGGCAACATCTCTTCGTCAAACGACAGCGCAGGAATCCAAGTAGGTGCTCTTTACCTCTTGTTTAATCGTAATTAGGAACATGCATGGCAGCATTGTGTGATTGTTGCTAGACCCCTGCTGGGCTAGTAGGGATCGCCTCTATCCGTAGAGGGGATTTACCTCTCCAACAACAGGGCATCCTGGAGGTGAAAATCTGGAACATGTCGACCCTCCAAGAGTGTCTGGTATTTGTGGCTGAATTCTGGGCCGCTTTTGTAGAGAAATGGCCAATCAGAAGTCTCATGCCCACAAGAGTTGAGCACGGTGGTTGACACCATGATCGGTGGTCGACTGAGGCAATCTTCAACATTATTGGTGCTTCCTTCTTATACTTGATATTCAAATGGAACTGTTGTAGGTATGTAGACCACTTCTGATGGCGATCATTCTGCAATTTCCCTTGGGTCTATATGAACTTCATGGGTCGGTGATCTATGTGGATGACTGTTTCCTTCCCCAAAATGTAATGCTTCCATTGTCGGCAGGCCTGCACAATGGAATACATCTCTTTATCATAAGTGGGATACTTCCAGACTGTGTTTGAAAGTGTTTCACTGTGATATGCCATTGGATGCCCGTGTTGAGTAAGGACTGCCCCAATAGCATTGTCAGAGGCATTTGTATCGACCTCAAATGGTTGTTGTAAATGTGGTAACACAAGCACTGGTGCTGCGCAGAGGTGATATTTCAACTCTATGAATGCCTTCTGTTGAGATTCAGACCAAAAGAATTTTGCTTTCGCTCTTCCCTTGGTGACTTGACTCAAGGGCCAAGTGATATGAGAAAACCCTAACACGAACCTGCGGAGCTCTGTTAGAGTGGTTGGAGATGGCCAATCTCAAATGACTTGGATCTTGGATGGATCGACATGCAACCCCTGTTCATCAATAATGTATCCCAGATACTGAACTTGGGTCATGCCAAAAGTGCATTTCTCCAAATTGCCACTAGCTTGTGTTGCCGCAGTGTTTGGAGAACCTATCGGATATGGTGGAGGTGCTCTTCCCAACTCTGGCTGAAGATCAAAATGTCATCCAAGTATACCACTGCAAATGAGTTGGTGAATGGCCGCAATATGTCATCCATTAGCCTCATGAAGGTTGCAGGAGCATTCGTCAATCCGAAAGGCATAACCAACCATTCGAAAAGGCCCTCCTTGGCTTTGAAGGTAGTTTTCCACACATCAGAGGGTTTGATTGGTACTTGGTGATATCTTGACTTCAGATCGATCTTGCTGAAATATTTCGCCGCCTTTAGTTGGTCTAGGAGGTCATCAATCCACGGGATCGGCTACCTATTACGGACAGTGATCTTGTTCAGTGCCCGATAGTCAATATAGAGTCTCCAAGTCCCATCCTTCTTCTGTACCAACACAATCAGGCTCCCACAAGGCGATGAACTCGGACGGATATGACCTTCTGCAGGAGCTCCTGAATCTGCCTCTTGATTTCATTGTTCTCCAGAATGGAGCGCCGATAAATTGGTCCATTGGGTAGTGGCGCACCTGGGGTCAGATCGATGGAGTGTTTGACCTGACAGTGCAGAGGAACCCCTGCGGGGGAGGTGAAGATGTCCTCGTACTCCTCCACGACCTTGTGCATCTGTAGTTGTCGTGCAGAGGGGCCCTGTCTGGAGGCCGCGACCACCGTCTTCTTCTTTCCTTGAAGGCGTATCATCAGGAAAACAAATTTCCCGGTTTTGGAAATGAGCTTACTGCATTGTTTTGTACTAATCAAAGAGATGGCGGTAGGTGGTGCTACCTCTGGTATCCTGTACAACTTATTTCCCAATGTAATAATAACAGCACGGGGCCTTGATTCATACACAACATGTCACTTCCACAAGTATGGTTGTCATAATAATACATCACAAACTTCAAGGGGAGCAATGTCAGACAACAGCGCATCTGTGAAGGGCTTGATGTTGTATGGAAGGCGACATTGCTGGCTCACGCGCAGATCTCGTCCTTGGTGAAGCCACCCGATGGTGTACGGTTGTGGATGTGCTATGGTCGGTAAGTCCAACCGCTTCACGACCTCTGCCGAAATGAGGTTCTTTTGGCTCCCGCTATCGATAATGAACTGTAGCAGGGAGCCCTTTACCCACATCTGGGAGTGGAAGAGACGCTCCTCCTCCTCTAGATCTTCGGGTTCATTTTTCTGGATCTTGGCGGTAGCAATAGTGGAGTTGGGATCCACATCAATGATTTGCTTCCCTTTGTCATTCCCCTTGTCGGGTTCTGACTCAGAGTCAGAACATGCATCTGATTTTGAAACGTTTATCTCAGCCACCAGTGATTGCTTGGCCCAACACTCACTTGTGTTGTGAGTGGAGCTCTTATGGAACTCACACCATTTTCCCGTGTCCTTTTTCGGCTTCACGGCGCTGTTCTTTGCTTGGAGCTTCAGCGGGTTGTCTTGGACTGCCCTGCCTTGGCTTTGTCCTTTGTTCTGTGGTTTAGGGGCACCTTTCGCTTGCTTTGGATTCACAGATCCAAAGTCTCACTTCTTTTTTTTAAACGTCTGCTCAACCTTGACGGCATATCGGTATGCTGTGCCGAGCGAGGAGATGTTCAGGAATTATATTTCTTCCTGGATGTACTTGTGCAGGCAGCCACAGTATTTGAGTATGAAATGCTGCTCCGAATCCTTGATACCCAACTTTGTTCGAAGGGTATGGAAAAGTTTGGTGAACTACGGCACGTCTTGGTCCCTTCCCTGCCGTAGCGTGGTCCACTTTATGTATTCATCCTCATAGCTTCCGACAAGGTAGTACTGCTCCTTGATGGCATCTCGGAATGAATTCCAGGTGGGTGCAACTACAAATAGTGAGCCAGTAATTTCATCTTTTTGCTCGCAGTAGGTTTCCCACCAGTCCTTGACGTGGGGGGCTGCTTTGGGAAGAGCAAAAACAATATTTTCCCGACTCGAAAATTCATGAACAGAAAAATAACCCTGTAGCAGATTTAACCATTTATCTATGGCATGTGTGTCTATCTAACCCTCGAATATGGGGATTTCAAAATTAACTTGTACCTTAAAGGGCGTGGCGTTTCCAGAGTAACTGCTGGAAGCCGATGCGCTGCTTCTGGGTAGCCACTGAAGGATCTGGGCAAAGTTGTCCATCATCATGTTCTGTTGTCGCTCGAGGGCTTCTTCAAGCAAGATTTTGATAGGATCTCCTGCCCCCTCGTCTTTCTTCTCATCCGCCATGGGAGGCCGTCGAGATTTGTGAGGCTGGTCTTGCAAAGGCTCGACCAGTTCAAGCCCTAACTCCTTATATCCCGACCTCGATGGGGACATGCAAAGAAAACAGAGAAAAAGCAGACCGCTCTGATACCACTGATCCAGACTTAAATAAGAATGCAAAAAATTACAGAGATAACCATAAACAGAGATATGCATCGGAAATAATACTTCATTTCATTAATGTAAAATACTTAAATATGCTTACAAACAGTAATGGAAATAAACCAGCTAGGGCGATGGTAGCTTATCTCTGAGAAGAGATGTGGTGGCTACATGCCTTTGAACTGTGTTACAATGAGGCTCGAAGGCCTATTTATTGTTGAGAAACAATGGAAAACCCTTAACATTCCAAAACCTAACCCTAGAAGATGAAATGCCAAACTGTGGGCCCCGTTTGGGTAAATTGGTACATCAACTTCCCGAGGTTGTAACTTTGGCATACGATCTCCGTTTGACGCGTACAATAGCTCGTTAGAAAGATCTATCCGAGCACTACCACTTTGGGAAGGGAAACATTAGTGCATGGACCCATGTTGCCCGCAGATTTCCCAAAAAACGTCGTTTAGGGCCTCAAAACGTCTCCGGAAGTTCAGGACTCGAAAAACTGCTAAAAATAGTAAGTTGTGCTACAATTAAGGAAACTGAAAATGCTGAGAGAAAAAATGGTGGGGGTCCAGGTGGACTTGGTAGGTGGCCACTAATATCCACCTGGATCATGCTCAATTATTAGGAATCTCCTTACATTCTTCTGTCAAATTCTTATACAAATCAAGTCGTTCTATTAGGCTGGAAGATTACATGTTCAGAAGGGACCCTGTGAGAGAGGCATTTAATATGAATAGGGATTTTCATTCATCGTCAACCACCCCCAATTAAAACCATAAATCATGCCATTGTGCTTCAAAGGTTGTTGCTCAGTGACAAGTGAACATTGTTAAACAAAGCCTCGTAACAACTGAGGGAGCCCCCTCTGGTTCAAGGGCCAGCTTGAGCCTAAATACTGGTTGAGTTGGTTTCCTGGCATAGTTTTTGCAGCCAAGGACTGCCTACGGGAAACAAGTACAACATTTGGCATTGTTGCTAGGGAGAAAAGTAAAGATCTTTCTCTGGGGAATGATAAAGTTTAGATTTATTTCTTACTAGTGAACAAGGAATAGGCATTTGTATTTGTTGCCTTATTTTCACCTAGCTACTCCACTTTGTTGGATGGCGATTCCACTGGATTACCAATCCCATTCTTGTTTTGAAATTTCAGTTGCCTTTACTGCTATGTGAGGTTTGTTGATACTTGCAGTAAGCAGTATATGTATCTCCCTCTCAGCCTTGATTAGAAATCTAAAATGTTAGCAGAGGATGCAGCTTTTAAAGTACACTTGTGAGTATAAGTTTTCCATGGGATTTTATGTTCATATTGTATATATTCTGCAGATTTTTAGCTAGTGGAAACGTGGTTTGTCAATAGATCCACTCCACACTTGGTTACATTGGAAAACATATTTCACCTGACAGTGTAACATTTCCAGTTCAGTTAGATAGTAGTGTGGGGATTGAATAGATATTTAGAGTTTCAGTATGCAGTAAATCAGCATGCTCATTGTTTATGAATGGTGTGATACATCAATTTATATTTCAGTCTAGAATTTTCAGTTTTCAGTATGAAAGAGTATCCAAATTAGTGTTGGCATATGGTTTCATTTCGCAGTTGCAAGTTGTAGTCTGCACTAGCAGGCTATTCAAATGCCAGGGTTGATCCAGGAGAGTTGGTTACGGCGGATGATGGTTAATGATCAGGTTTACAATATGACTCCATGCCCAATGCTAAAGGCAACTGATCTACTTGTTCTCTGCATCCCACAGGGGGAAGTAGTCCCCATTGGAGCCGATGTTGTAACATATTTCGACACACTGAAAATTAAAAATTTTCAGTGTGAAATTGCCATTCCTTCTGAGTTAAATACTGAGGGCATATATAAATTTTATGCTTTGGGATGATTTATTTATATAATTTTATTTTTTAAATAAATTAATTTTAATAAAAATATATAAGTTTATATAAGTATATTTTTATTAAAAAGATTTATTTAAAACACAATTTTTATGTTAAAATTGGGCCAAGCCTTAGTTGTCGACCCTACCAAATCCTGTTGCATTTAAATAGTCCATTACCCACATTTCATTATATTTTCCACCCACACATTTACGCTTTTCGCTCATTCCCCAACATTATTAATATTTTCGAACACGTTATATCCTAACCACTTCTACACTGTCCCACCATTATCCTACCGCTTACCCATACCTTTCCCATCCCACTGCGATATAAACCTCTGCATTAAACCACACCCGCCTTATGTTTTCACTCCCGCCTGTCCTTACGTATCCAACAGCTCCTATGCCTTTTGGACCCCCTCTACCTCTGAACCTTAGCGTCAGGGGAAAGGTCCGAAAAGGCGGTTTCTCCCCGCATGACCCTCCCATACGTGGAAACTCCATAGCAATTCGAACCCCCCAACAGTGAAACAACTTACTGCTCAAGAACCCCTTCGAAAAGCTGATTTGAACCTCTGAATACCGTTGATGGTTTCATAATTACGCAAGCTAGCAAGATAAAGTGACAACACTTTGCAGTCACAGGATTTTAAGGAGGTATTCCAAGGAATAAGATCTTTCTGTCGAATAAATCATTGCCAGATTCGAAGGAGGAAACTATGTTGTAGGGATTAAGGATTGTATTTAAACTCACTATTAAAAAGAAGGTTCAATTAAACAAAATCCTTTGTGTAGTTGAGGAAATTCGGTGGTTAAGCTTTCGAAGTGGAGTAATAATTCTATTCTTAGCAAAATCGATAGTGACAAAGCACTTCTCGACCAGATAGAAATCATAATATTATATATCCATGTCAAAGGGTAGTTGACAAATTTTAGGGAACAGGTTTAGCATAATCTCAAAATTTTAGTGATTAAAGATCAGCAGTCAGAGGATTGAATCCAGATTTGAAGGCAATTGGTGTAGTATGTGTGGTTTTCAGCTCATATTTCCAGCAACAGACCATCATCATGGATCAAATTATTTAATTACTGTGTAAATTATCATCATCAAGTGTAACCTTAGAGGTTATCATTTACCAGATGATGACTAGAAACTGATTCATACTCCAAGGCTGAAGGTCAGCAGTTAAAATTGTTTCAAATTTTGAAGGCAGCATCTTTGTATTCAAAGAACACCTAGCAATCAGTTGAGCATATTTTGGCATCAAAGATCAACAAAACACAACAAAGTAGCTCATAAGGTGACATCGAGGCCAATTTAATAGCGGCACAACAAGATCCAATCATAAAATGAATACAACAGAATAAGCACTAGCATTTCATTTGGTTATTCGTAATTGATTTTAAAACAAATTTAGTAATTGTTATTTTAAGCTATTCGGTTCTATTTTTAATAAATATTGCATTCTGTTGCAAGATATTTTTTAATGCAAACATTATAAATACTTCATCAATTGAAGTAATGGGTGTGGACTTTTGATACCAAGACTCTACACTTTTTAATAACTTCTCTCATTTGATTTCTAATGAAAGCCTTATGGCTCTGGTTTGACAAAATTTTGTGTTTCTTGTATGTTTTTCCAGTATTTCCATATCTATTTTCTGCACATGTTCACAGTATTATAGAAGACCTGGGTAAGAACAAATTGTGTTTCAATCTCTCTTAAATCTCCTGCAGATTTATAATTGTTTAAGGAGATTAGTATAACAGATTGTCTGTCTGATCTAGCTCCTCTTTGAAACTGGTTATTGTTTGTCCTTCTATTTTCTCCTGAATATGTTTTTTCGGGTTGTAGAAATCTTCTACATGCATCCAAATCTTCCTAGTTGTTAAGTAATCAATCTGGTTGCTCAATTATTAGGAATCTCCTTACATTCTTCTGTCAAATTCTTATACAAATCAAGTCGTTCTATCAGGTTGGAAGATGACACGTTCAGAAGGGACCCTGTGAGAGAGGTATTTAATATGAATAGGGATTGTCATTCATCGTCAACCACCCCCAATTAAAACCATAAATCTGGCCATTGTGCTTGAAAGGCTGTTGTTCAGTGACAAGTGAACAACGTTAAATAAAGCGTTGTAACAACTGAGGGAGCCCCCTCTGGTTCAAGGGCCAGCTTGAGCCTAAAGATGGTTGAGTTGGTTTCTTGGCGTAGTTTTTGTAGCCAAGGATTGCCTACGAGAAACAAGTACAACACAACCATGTTAACAAAGCTTGTCATCAAATTCTTGAAAATTAGAAATACCATCAACCTTTAAAAGATTTATCAACCATAAAACTTTCCCAACTTAAAGACGTCCAAAGCATATCTATTAATAAATTTATGTGACAATGATTAGGTGAATTTGCCTCAAACTTATCATTGTTTTTGTATTAGATTTAGGGCAACAATGCTTATGTTGGCTCAGGTCATTTTTCAATCATCTATATGCATTTAAAGGCACATTAAACTATTATTGAACCACTAATGATGACCCATTTAATAGGTCATCTAGGTATTTTGAAGCAACATCAAAACAATATTAGACCAACAACTATGAAAATAAAAGGAGCCCAATTTCAAAGTTATAAAATCATTTAAGCATTATGTTGTAGCTTTTTCCTGTGAAAGACCTACATTTTTTTCTTCAAAATTTGCTAATTAATTTCCTCGTCAGATTCTTGGGCATTTGAAAATGTTTGTGATGAAATGGTTTTTATTGAATTTTTAGGGTTATTTTTAAATATATTTTTTTATTAAAATTTTATTTTATATTTTTATAAAATCATTTATTTAAAATATCAATTTTATGCGTTAAAAAATATTGGGCTTGGGACATAATCTCCAAGTTAAATAAAAGTTGAATGTCCACCAAACAATTTACACCAAGTCTTAAGTCAAGTTAGCCCCAATCTCTAAGTATGAGAACCACATTTGTTACCATGTATTATGGGGTCGAAAAAATCAATAATCTCTAAGTGCGAGAACCACATTTGTTACCATGTATTATAGGGGTCGAAAGTCAAATTAATAAGCAACTGCCAAGTTATATTATAAAACTCATAATCTAGAATGCCTCTATATGTGTGAAATGAAATTCAATGGTTTGTGGCCCCTCTGATCTGACTTTTAACCTACCCCCTCCGCAAAGTTGTTTCATTTTTACCATTTTTTTACACGTGTTCCCATCTTATGTATTGCAGGCACCAATACCGTTGCCATACCATTTACCATATTAATTTAAATGTGAGGTGAGAAATTTTAAAAAATTATAAAGTCTACCATATTAATTTAAAAGTGAGGTGGGAAATTTAAAAAATTTATTAAGTCTACATCGAAGGCGATAACAGAGGGAAGAATTTTATAGCTCTATTCTTCTGGAATTAACTTAGGAGTGAAAGATTGAGGTAAGAGGAGGCTAGGTCAACAATTGTAAAATATTTTCGTGCAGGTAAAATGAGGATACATGTTCCATAAGTACATTTCAATACAAATCACGGGGTTTCCAATGTTATAAACATCCTGGAATAATTTTACAGAACAAACAAATGAATGTTTTTAGCTATGGAGATAAGGAGGAAAATAATTATAAAGAGGAAAATGTAGGTGAAGAGAGAATTTGGATAATTACTTATCCATAAGTTTTAAAGAAGTAAAAAAGACAGGGAAAACATATTTTTATAATTTACCAAACATGGTTGGAGACATGGTTTTCAAAACCATGGGAAGCTAACTAGTAAATGGTTTGCACATAAAAATAAAAATTATTTATGAAGTTTCATTTATTCATAAGTATACCAAAAGTGGGCAAAACTAAATATGAAAATAGTGGATGGTTTGGGTAAATTGTTGTAAATTTCATTTATGAAATTCATAAACAAATAAATGCTACAATGGAGAAGTATTACAAGACATGGTTTTCAAAACCATGGATGGTTTTACAGAGCAAAGATTATTTAAGGAAATATGTAAAGATTTGATTTATGAAATTCATGAAGAAAAGAACAATTTTACAAGTCAAAACAAGACATGGTTTTCTATTGAAGACATGGTTTTTCAAAACCACAGGCAATAATTATTTTTATGGAAATATGGAAATATAATTTTATAGATTTTTGGGAAATGTTTTTATTAAAATATTTTATTCCCAAAAACTTAAAATTAATATTTTTGAAAACTAAAGAGTGACAAAAAATCAATGATTTCCAAATCATCTTCAAATTTTACAACAATGATTAAGCACTTGAAAGATAATCAATTGAATTATCAAAGGAAATGATCAAAGGACAGATTATAAGGCAAAATATCAACATGCATATTTGTGACAAAGAATGAGCAACCGGGTTTAAGAATAAAGGAAATCAATCAACAATCAGTGACCCAATTCCCAGATTTGGAGACATAAGACTTTCAATCAACTCAGATTTCCTGCAATTATTTAGATATTATTTTTCTTTTTAATGAATTGTTTAGAGTTTTATTCCAGGAAGCTAAGCACAGTCAGTTAGGTGTCATGTTCTATATATTGTATGATTTTGAATGTAAAAGGGTTGACATTTGATGCCAAAACCCTGTCATTTTTTAAAGACTAATATGGCAGAATTTTAAATTGAAGTATTTTGGCTTTAGTTTCATGTTTTTTTCTCATGTATGTCTTTCCCTCTGATTTCATAATTTGTTTCTACATATGTTCAAGGTAACATAGGAGTTAGAGCAAGGCTAGGTTTGAGTATCAAGCTCCCTCACAACCCACTGCAAATTTATCATCATTATGGAGACTAGCTAATTGAACAGTCTACTTGAAAAAGCTCCTCTACATCATTTAATTGTTGTTTTATGTCAGCTCTTGAGTGTATATTTGTTTGGTTGCAGACTTATTCTACACGCATCTACTAAAATTGATTGATTGAGTATTCATTATGGATACTTAATTATCTGATTTCTCTTATATTCCTCTAACAAACTCTTTTAAGCTATGTTATTATGTCGGAGCTCGACATTGACACTTTGATAAAACCTCAGCAAGGGAGGACTTTATTTTTTAGCAGAGATTGGGTATTCATCAACAACCACTTATACAAATCATAGATATGGTCATTGTGCTTCATAAGTTGTTGTTTAGTGACAATGAAAAACATTAAAAAAAGCCTCGTAACACTTGAGGGATCCCCTTATGGTTCGAGGTCCAGTTTGAACCTAAAGTTTGGTCGAGTTGGTTTTGTTAGCCTTGAAGTATAGCGCTGACATTTTTTAGGCTAAAAGAGGGAGATGATCTGCTTTTATGCCTTGGATGGGGCCCCACACAGGCCATCACCCCACTTTCCTCACCCTTCCACTTACCTTTCATTCCGCTTATTTCCTAACCATCCCCACGGGATCCTCTTTTCACCTTAAGCCTAAGTAAATTAACCCAAAAATCCCGAAAATCCTTACTTTTCCACCCATGCGTGCCCTCCGCACACTTCCCACCACCATGTCCCTCCGCCGTTGATTTTCCCCGGTGATCCAATGGCCCATGTCTCACCCGATCAACGAAACCTGCCGATCATTCCCCGCCGTCAGATCACCCCCATAAGATTTGACGGCTATTGCTCATATCACACGGCAAACTAGCGAGAAGAGTACTCGCCCGATAAAGGTGGTTTTTCTCTCTCTTCTGCTGCGATGTGTCATTCACTGAATGGAATCGGGCGGACTTCGCCATTTACCACTTACCACCCGATAGCCTTCCGATAGAAACCATAACCGCCCTAGCCCAACTACCCCCGGGTGTTATCATCAATGCACCTCCTCCACCCGATAACCATCCGATTTGCTCACCCAAGATCTAACGGCCCAGACATGTTCCTCTCATAGCAGAAAGGAAGATGTAATCAAAGGGGGTGGTTGTTCGGTTCAACTTCTAGAGACTATAGATACTCTATTCCTTGTAGTGCCTCATCTTCATTTTCAGTAATACAAGCTTCTTTTGTCGTTACATGTTCAATGTCCATTTCCCTTCTGTTCTAAACTTGCACCTGGATTGGTTTATTCATGTTTTCTCCTATGTCTAATGCTTGATAACTGTCATCTTATCTCTGAATTGGTAAATTGGTTTGCTATTGAATAGGTCATTTATGTTTCTTCTGTATCTAATGCTAGATAACCGTCATCTTATCTCTATGTTGATAGATTAGATTTGTAAGTTTCTTTTACTGGCCGCAGCTGGCCATCATATATTATGTATGCATCAGCTGGTGTGGCTAGTATTCTTCATTCATTCACTTAATTTTCAAACTATTGAGCATTAGTGGTCTAAAGCCTTGTAGGCTGAGGGTGTTCATGCATGTCTGGAGTGAAAACAGAGTTGAAGTGGTTATCTATCTTGAACCAAACCATCATCCATTCCAATAGTTCCTAGAACAATATTAAAGATTATATGTTACCAGGCATCTCTGAGCTACAACCTAGGAGAGTTTCCTGGAGCGATAACATAATTGGTGCCGTTGCGAGGGAGAGGAGATTGAAGCTCAGCTTCCCTAGGAGACGACACAGATCCATCTTTGATGATAGACAAAGTCTGGACACACTTTTGGTTGTAATCATCTATCTGGCGACTCTACTAGAGGCCTAACCTCTTAGCGACTCCACATCCTAGTTCTGGCTCAGTTTATGAGGCATACTCGGAGAAATACTCAGAAGCCAGCAGCTGACCCAACACTTGACCCTGAAAATATCATCAAAGGAAGAAAGATATCATAGAAAGGAGCATCAGGATCAGGTAAACCTAAACAATCCTTTATAGCTCTACAAGAAAGACTTGTAATAGAACGAATACATGTCGAGAATATAGCCTCTAACACTAGCAGTGAAGAAAAACTTTCAGAGATTCATAAAGAATAAGGAGCTATGATCCTTTTGCTTTAGTACTGCCCACTCCTTTGAATGCAATGCCTACTAGACAATATCATAAATACATGCCTAAGTTCACTAGAAGGAGTTACAACTGAGGAACATCTTGAGTCTTTTTATAGCTATGCTGATAATCTAGACATTAGTGAAGATGATGTGTGGATGAGAGTATTTGTTCAGAGCCTAGATGGAGAGGCCAAAAAATGGTTCAAAGAATTGACCCCTAGGTCCATAACGGATATTAAGGCCCTAGATGATGTATTCCTAAAGCATTAGGGGGATAAGAAATATCTGCTCTACTATCATACTGAGTTTGGGAACCTGAAAAGGGAAAATGGGGAGTCACTTTCTGATTTCAATAAAAGGTTTAACCGCATGTACAACAAGATACCAGCTGAAGTGAAACCCACCCCTACCTCTACTAAGCTCACCTATGCCAATGCCTTCGATTCTGATTTCTGTCTACTATTGAGGGAGAGGAGATGTGCTTCTTTGGTTGAAATGCAGGATGCAGCCTTGGAAGTAGAGTCCAACATCATGGCTGCAGAGAAACTCAAGGGACATGTTGACCGAAGGAGACAGAGGGGTGAATCTTCCTCATCTTCATACCCCAAGATAGATAAGATGACCAAGATGATAGAGTCACTAGCCTCTGAAATCTCCAAATTAAAGGTTGAGCAACACCCTGTGAAAGGAAGAATTCCTAATACTTTTGCTCCTAGAAATCCGAATCCATATAGAAGAGCAAATGAGCAGTTTCAGATCATGTAAAGCAGCAAAGATGCCAATGAAGACCAAAGAGTGAAGACCCCTTTCTAGAATGTAGTCATGGAAGAGGAGCAGTTTTAAGAAGATGATGAGATCCATTATATGGAAGACAAAGGCAGTGCTTCCTTTTTGACCTTGGCTGCCTATGAAGAGTCATTACTTAGGGACCAGACTAGCTAAGAGTGGGATGGTGAGGTTGTTCTACAAACTGAAGATCAGTGAAGATACAATATGAGGTTGAAGATGAACAGTGACAAGGAAATCCCTGTCCAAAGAGAGGCCGTCCCTGCAAAACAACAAGCTAACAAGAAAAAACGACTAGCAGCTGATCCCATCATTCTCAAAGCTCCAGCTCAAGAGGTAAGAGGCCCTAACAAGTCCCCTTCTCCTTTCAGTTTTGAATCAGAAATCCAGAAGCTGAAAATATCTATACCTCTGATGGAACTGGTAAAGAATGAAGCCTTTAAGAGACCCATCCTTGAAGCCCTTGAGCTGAAGGCCACACAAGCATCAAACGACTATGTGAATTTACAAGATGACAAACCTGCAGTTGTGCTTAGCCCAATGACTGAACCTTCTGACGACAATTCCCCATCATTGTATGCCTCCTTGACTATTCATGACAAAACCCTTCACAACTATCTGCTGGACACAGGTGCCAGCCATAATCTAATGCCAAAGGCTGTGATGGATGAGTTATGGCTTGGCATCACTAGACCCTATCATGACTTGTTCTCTTTTGATTCTAGGAAGATGAAATGTTTGGGGCTAATCAAAGACCTAGCCATCACCTTCTCTCAGCTGCCTATGAAGAGCATGATGATAGATATTATGGTAGCAGATGTGCCCCCAAAGTTTGGCATGCTTCTTTCCAGGGGTTGGATCAAAAGATTGGGTGGAACGCTACAAAATGATCTTTCCTATGCTACTGTCCCAGTTTTTGGAGGTGAAAGTAGGAGATTATACAGGGAAGCTCAGTTAGATTATATCATCAGTCATGAGAAGCATCCCACTAATCATCCCATCTATGCTATTGACACTGACTTCGGAGCTTGTATTCTCCAAATAGAAGAATCCTAGTTGGCCTCCATGCAACTCAGGAAACCAGTTTGTAAGGTCACAGAGGAAGAAGGTCCACAAATTTGGGACATGTTCTTTGATGGAGCTTGCTCTAGGGAAACTACAGGAGCAGGTGTAGTTATGATATCTCCCACACAAGAATTCATACATTTATCTTTCAAGCTAACTTTTCAAGTCACAAATAATATAGCAGAGTACGAGGCTTTGATCTTAGGCTTGAACGCTGCTAAAGAAATGGGCATGAAACATCTGAAGGTGTTTGGAGATGCAGACCTTATTATTCAATAGGTGAATTAGACATTCCAGGCGAGGCACCCTAGGCTGAAAGCATATAGAGATGAGGTATGGAAGCTCAAGGATTTATTCAATAGTTTTAGTATTTCATACATCCCAAGGGCTAAAAATCAGCTGGCTGACTTCCTTGTTGTGTCTGCTAGCACTTTTATCCCTCCTTTGCCTCCTAAGTTAACTTATGAAATCCAAGTGAAATATAGACCATCCTTGCTTGACAATGTCAAGTATTGGAAATTTTTTGAGGATGGTGATGAAGTCAATAGGTTTCTACAAGTCATTGATGAATTCTTTGAAATGCAAATTGATCAAGATAATGAAACCGTGGAGGAAGGCCATCAGTCCCATCTAAGAAACAAAATTGGCCAAAACAACATTGTACAACTGCCTAGTAACCATATACTGAAAGGGCTGGAACCTCTAGAGAAGTTGTTCGATCATAATGATGTACCTTATAAGCCTGCCCATAAAGAGAATGAGTCTGCAGTCCATGGGCACAATATAGGGAGTCCAAATCATCCCAAGTACATAAACCTGTCTACCCATTTGTCTGCTGCCCAAATTTTTGAATATTGCAACCTGATGAAGCAATCCGCTGATGTCTTTACCTGGGAGTACAATGACCTTAAATCTTATGAAAAAAACATCATCCAGCATGAGATTCCACTGGAGAAAGACACCATCCCTTTTAAGTAGAAGCTAAGGCCTATCAGCGATCTATTACTACCTTTGATCGAGAAATAAATTAAGAAACTGTTGGCTACCAAGATCATAGTTCCCCTAAGGTATTCAAAATGGATAGCTAACTTGGTAGCGGTAAGGATGAAAAATGGGGAAATTAGGCTTTGTGTTGACTTCAGAAATCTGAACAAGTGCTCTAAGGAAGACAACTACCCCTTGCCCAAGATGGAACACTTACTGCAAAAAGTTTCAGGGGCTAGAGTTATGTCTTTCTTGGATGGATTTTCAGGCTACAATCAGGGTGTTGTACACCCAGAATATCAAGAAAAGACTGCCTTCACTACTCCTTGGGGCACTTTCATGTACTCCAAGATGCCTTTTGGATTGATGAATGCTGGGGCTACTTTTCAGAGGGCCATGGACATAGCCTTTGTGGGAGAGAAGGACAAGTTTGTCCTTATCTACCTGGATGACATAACAGTTTTCTCTAGCAGTCACGAGGATCATTTGCAGCATTTGAGGAAGGTGTTTCTTAAGTGCAGAAGGTTTGGAATCTTAGTAAATCCTAAGAAGTCATAGTTTGCTCTAGAAGAAGGCAAACTTTTAGGACATATCGTTTCTGCTGCAGGTGTCAAGATTGATCCAGAAAGGGTTCAAGCAATACAAACATTGTCCATCCTAAGATCGAAAAATGACATTCAATCTTTTATGGGAAAGATTAACTTTGTGAGGAGGTTCATTCCAAATTTTGCAGAACTAGTGAAGCACATCACCTCCATGTTAAAGAAGGGGTCAGAGATAAAATGGACAAAGGTTGCAAGAAGATCTTTCGAAGCCATCAAAATAGATATCATGGAAGCTCCCACCTTAGTCAGCCCACACTACACCAAGGATTTTTATATTTTCTCTTTTGCTTCTTATGATACACTTGCAGCAGTCTTGTTGCAGAAATATGATGAAGGTATAGAACACCCAGTGGCCTTCTTCAACAAAACTTTGAAAGATGTTGAATTAAGGTATGATCTTATTGAGAAGCAGGTCTATGCTCTCATAAAGTCTTTAAAGGCATTCCAAATTTACATTCTGCCCTCCAAAGTGGTTACCTACGTACCTTCAGCTTCAGTAAAGGATATCCTAACGCAGCCAGATGTTGAGGGAAGAAGGGCCAAGTGGATTGCAAAACTCATAGAGTTCAGCATAGAGGTAAAGCCCACCAAGCTTGTCAAAGGCTAGGGCCTGGCTCAGCTTATGGCTGAGGAAAATTGTAGTTTGCTAGACATAAATTGCATAGGTGCATATTCAAGTGTTGAACAGACAGAGGAAGCAATAGAAGAACAAAGGCACAACCAATCATTCGCTGAGAATTTGGCCACTTGTGAGTGGTATTCCAGTATAGCTCATTTCTTGTTGAAACTAGAGGTCCCTCCAGGGCTTAGCTCAAGTCAGGCTAGGACCATCAAGCTTAGAGTAGCCAAGTTTTGTATTAATCAGAACCTGCTTTATTGGAGGGACCCATCTGGAATCCTCTTGAGATGCCTAGACAAGGAACAATCTGTGGAAGTCATGCATCAGTTTCATTCCAGCATTTGTGGAGGGCATCACTATTGGAAAACCATAGCCCACAAGATCCTGAGGGCTGGGTATTATTGGCCTACTCTATTCTCTGATGTGTTTTTGTTTGTGAAGTCTTGTGACAAATGCCAGAGGTTTACGAGAATACAACAACTGAAATCTTTGCCCCTGAAGCCAATACACACCAATGGTCCCTTCCAGCAGTGGGGTTTAGATTTCATAGGGGAGATTAATCCACATTCCAGTGGCCAGCATCGGTGGATTTTAGTAGCCACTGACTATTTTACCAAATGGATTGAAGCCATACCCACTAGGAAGGCTGATCACCAGGTTGTCATGAAGTTTTTAACTAAGAAAATCTTTACTAGATTTTGATGCCGAGCCAAACTAGTTATTGATAATGCAACAGCTTTCAGAGAAAAGGAATTGATGGACCTGTGTGAATCAATGGGCATTAAACTAGTGCATTCTACCTCATATTATCCTCAAGGCAATGGCTTGGCAGAATCATCCAATCAAAGCCTGGAAAGGATAATAAAAAAGCTGCTGAAAGAAAACAAACAGAACTGGGATTCCAAGCTGAAGTTTGCATTGTGGGCTGATAGAGTTACCACCAAGAAATCCATAGGGAACTCTCCATTCAAGCTGGTGTATGGCACTAAGGCTGTTTTTCCAATCCAATTGATCCTCCCTGTGGCCAAATTCTTGCAAGAGGAACAGGATGAGAAAAGTGACATGGTGAGAAGGATGAGTGACTTGGTTGAAGTTCACCAGATTAGAGATCAACTCATTGAGAAGTCAGTAGTGCATCAAAAGAAGATCAAGGAGGTCTTTGATAAAAAAGCAAAGATGGACAATTTTCAGGTTGGTGACTGGGTTCTTAAATGGGATGCATTGAAGGAAAAGAGGGGAAACCATGGCAAATTTGATGCCTTATGGACAGGACTGTTTATCATTGCTCAAGCTCAGATGAGCAATACTTTCACTTTGCAAAATTTAGAGGGGGAAGGTGTTTTTGGTGGCCTAGTAAATGGGCGGTTTTTGAAACCTTATTTTGTTTAAGGCTCTAAAGCCTTAGTATTGTAAATATGTTTACTAGTTTATTTCATACTAGTTAGACTCCATGGCCAATAGAACATTATGTAGTAGGTTTAATCTTGTTGTTTATTGGAAAGGTAGTGGTCTACAGTTCTTGAAACCTCACAGGGAGGCTTTCATCCCCAGAAGGAGCTAGTGTTAGACCTGAAGTGCAGCGCTGACATTTTGCAGGCTGAATGAGGGAGATGATATGCTTTTATGCCTCGGATGAGGCCCCACATGGGCCATCACCCCTCTTTCCTCACCCTTCCACTTACCTTTCATTCCGCTTATTTCCTAACCATCCCGACGGGATCCTCTTTTCTCCTAAATCCTAAGTAAATTAACCCAAAAACCCCGAAAAACCTTACTTTTCCACCCATGCGCCCCCTCCGCACATTTCCCACCACTGTGTCCCTTTGCCATTGATTTTCCTCGCTGATCCAATGGCCCATGTCTCACCCGATCAATGAAACCTGCTCGATCATTCCCCGCCGTCAGATCACCCGCGCCATATCTGACGACTATTACTCGTATTGCACGGGCAACTGGCGAGAAGAGTACTCGCCCGATAAAGGCGGTTTTTCTCTCTCTTCTACTGCGACGTGTCATCCGCTGAATGGAATTGAGCGGACTCCGCCATTTACCACTTACCGCCCGATACCCTTCCAATAGAAACGATAACCGCCCTAGCCCAACTACCCCCAGGTGTTATCATCCGCACACCTCCTCCACCCGATAACCATATGATTTGCTCACCTAAGATCTAACGGCCCATACATGTTCCTCCCCCACCGTGACCTCAAACCTGCTACGCACAATCTCCACTGTGCATTCCCGTCGACCGGACGACCTGCATTCATGACCGCTCCCAATCATCCCCCACCTCTCTGTCACTTCTTTGCCTGTCCGATTTGGCATGTCTGTCCACCCATGCACCTCATACTCCACTCCTTATCTGTTATCCAAAGAAGAAGGTGGCCGACTCTGTCAGTCTCATGACAGTCAGACCGCTGAACCGAATTAACAAAAAAGCATGGTCGAAGGAAGAAGGACACAGCATGATCCGGTTAGCGGAATTAAACAGTCATGGAGCTCCACTGCCACAATCAAGCCAACCACCTAGCAGGACAACAAAGTACCAGAATTGATTAATGTTTTTGTGATGGAAAGGAAATCGCGTCTTGGAACGCAATCAGACAGTTAATGCTAGTAGGTGGTCAATTAAGACATCCCCAGCCCTAAACGGCTAAGGATCAATGTAAAGGAAAACTATAAATAGCAGAAAGGAAGATGTAATCAAAGGGGGTGGTTGTTTGGTTCAACTTCTGGAGACTGTAGATACTCTGTTCCTTGCAGCGTTTCATCTTCATTTTTAGTAATACAAGCTTCTTTTGCTGTTACATGTTCAATGTCCATTTCCCTTCTGTTCTAAACTTGCACATTGATTGTTTTATTCATGTTTTCTCCTATGTCTAATGCTTGATAACTGTCATCTTATCTCTGCATTGGTAAATTGGATTGCTATTGAATAGGTCATCTATGTTTCTTTTGTATCTAACACTAGATAACTTTCATCTTATCTCTGTGTTGATAGATTAGATTTGTAAGTTTCTTTTACTAGCTACAGTTGGCCATCATATATTATGTATGCATCTTCTGGTGTGGTTAGTATTCTTCATTCATTCACTTAATCTGCAAACTATTGAGCATTAGTGGTCTAAAGCCTTGTAGGCTGAGGGTGTTCATGCATGACTGGAGTGAAAACAGAGTTGAAGTGGTTATCTGGCTTGAACCAAACCATCATCCATTCAAATAGTTCCTATAACAATATTGAAGATTATATGTTACCAGGCATCTCCGAGCTACAACCTAGGAGAGTTTCCTGGAGCGATAACATAATTGGCACTGTTGCCGGGGAGAGGAAATTGAAGCTCAGCTTCCATGGGAGACGACACAGATCCAACTTTGATGATAGACAAAGTCTGGACACACTTTTGGTTGTAATAATCTATTTGGCAACTCTACTGGAGGCCTAACCTCTTGGCAACTCCACATCATAGTTCTGGCTCAGTTTGTGAGGCATACTCAGAGAAATCCTCAAAAGTCACCAGTTGACCCAGCACCTGACCCTCAAAAGATCATCAAGGGAAGAAAGATATCACAAAAAGGAGCATCAGGATCAGGTAAACCTAAACAATCCTTTATATCTCTGCAAGAAAGACTTGTAATAGAACGAATACATGTCGAGAGTATAGCCTCTAACACTAGCAGTGAAGAAAAACTTTCAGAGATTCATAAAGCTCTTTATTCTTTAGGTTATCTTCTCGCTTTAAGCCCGAAGGAAACCTCACCTCCTATCCCTCATACACCTTTAGTCCTGCCAGTCACTCCTCAGCTTTCTATCATTCAGACTGCCAGTACTCTTCCATCCACCATAGCCATGGCAGGTCCACAAGCACTCACCAAACTGGAAAGGATCATCGCTGCTAGGTATGGACCTCTAGTACTGCCCACTCCTTTGAATGCAATTCTTACTAGACAATATCATAAATACATGCCTAAGTTCACTGGGACTGAAGGAGTTACAACTGAGGAACATCTTGAGTCTTTTTATAGCTATGATGATAATCTAGACATTAGTGAAGATGATGTGTGGATGAGAGTATTTGTCCAGAGCCTAGATGGAGAGGCCAAAAAATGGTTCAAAGAATTGACCCCTAGGTCCATAACGGATATTAAGGCCCTAGATGATGTATTCCTAAAGCATTAGGGGGATAAGAAAGATCTGCTCTACTATCATACTGAGTTTGGGAACCTGAAAATGGAAAATGGGGAGTCACTTTCTGATTTCAATAAAAGGTTTAACCGCATGTACAACAAGATACCAGCTAAAGTGAAACCCACCCCTACCTCTGCGAAGATCACCTCTGCCAATGCCTTCGATTCTGATTTCCGTCTACTATTGAGGGAGAGGAGATGTGCTTCTTTGGCTGAAATGCAGGATGCAGCCTTGGAAGTAGAGTCCAACATCATGGCTGCAGAGAAACTCAAGGGACATGTTGACCGAAGGAGACAGAGGGGTGAATCTTCCTCACCTTCATACCCCAAGATAGATAAGATGACCAAGATGATAGAGTCACTAGCCTCTGAAATCTCTAAATTAAAGGTTGAGCAGCACCCTGTGAAAGGAAGAATTCCTGATACTTTTGCTCCTAGAAATTAGAATCCATATAGAAGAGCAATGAGCAGTTTTAGATCATGAAAAGGAGCAAAGATGTCAATGAAGACCAAAGAGTGAAGACCCCTTTCTAGAATGTAGTCATGGAAGAGGAGCAGTTTGAAGAAGATGATGAGATCCATTATACGGAAGACAAAGGCAGTGCTTCCTTTTTGACCTTGGCTGCCTATGAAGAGTCATTACTCAGGGACCAGACCAGCTAAGAGTGGGACGGTGAGGCTGTTCTACAAACTGAAAATCAGCGAAGATACAATCTGTGGTCGAAGATGAACAATGCCAAGGAAAACCCTGTCCAAAGAGCGTATGTCCCTGCAGAACAACAAGCGAACAAGAAAAAACGACCAGCAGCTAATCCCATCATTCTCAAAGCTCCAGCTCAAGAGGTAAGAGGCCCTGACAAGTCCCCTTCTCCTTTCAGTTTTTAATTAGAAATCCAGAAGCTAAAAATATCTATACCTCTGATGGAACCGATAAAGAATGAAGCCTTTAAGAGACCCATCCTTGAAGCCCTTGAGCTGAAGGTCACACAAGCATCAAATGACTATGTGAATTTACAAGATGACAAACCTGTAGTTGTACTTAGCCCAATGACTGAACCTTCTTATGACAATTCCCCATCATTCTATGTCTCCTTGACTATTCATGACAAAACCCTTCACAACTGTCTGCTGGACACAAGTGCCAGCCATAATCTAATGCCAAAGGCTGTCTTGGATGAGTTAGGCCTTGACATCACTAAACCCTATCATGAATTGTTCTCTTTTGATTCTAGGAAGGTGAAATGTTTGGGGCTAATCAAAGACCTAGCCATCACCTTGTCTCAGCTGCCTATGAAGAGCATGATGATGGATATTGTGGTGGTAGATGTGCCCCCAAAGTTTGGCATGCTTCTTTCCCGGGGTTGGATCAAAAGATTGGGTGGAATGCTACAAAATGATCTGTCCTATGCTACTATCCTAGTTTTTGGAGGTGAAAGTAGGAGATTATACAGGGAAGCCCAGTTAGATTATATCATTAGTAATGAGAAGCATCCCACTAATCATACCATCTATGCTGTTGACACTGACTTTGGAGCCTGTATTATCCAAATAGAAGAATCCTAGTTGGCCTCCATGCAACTCACGAAACCAATTTGTAAGGTCACAGAGGAAGAATGTCCACAAATTTGGGACATGTTCTTTGATGGAGCTTTCTTTAGGGAAACTGTAGGAGCAGGTGTAGTTCTGATATCTCCCACACAAGAATGCATACATTTATATTTCAAGCTGACTTTTCAAGTCACAAATAATATAGCAGAGTACAAGGCTTTGATCTTAGGCTTGAACGCTGCTGAAGAAATGGGCATCAAACATCTGAAGGTGTTTGGAGATGCAGACCTTATTATTCAACAGGTGAATCAGAAATTCCAGGCGAGGCACCCCAGGCTGAAAGCATATAGATATGAGGTATGGAAGCTCAAGGATTCATTCAATAGTTTTAGTATTTCATACATCCCAAGGGCTAAAAATCAGCTAGCTGACTCCCTTGCTGTGTCTGCTAGAACTTTTATCACTCCTCTGCCTCCAAAGTTGACTTGTGAAATCCAAGTGAAATATAGACCATCCTTGCCCGACAATGTCAAGTACTGGAATTTTTTTGAGGATGATGATGAAGTCAATAGGTTTCTACAAATCATTGATGAATTCTCTAATATGCAAATTGATCAAGATAATGAAACCGTGGAGGAAGGCCATTAGTCCCAGCTGAGAAACAAAATTGGCCAAAACAACATTGTACAACTGCCTAGTAACCATAAACCCGAAGGGCTAGTACCTCTAGAGAAGTTGTTCAATCATAATGATGTACTTTATAATCCTACCCAGAAAGAGAATGAGTCTAAAGTCCATAGGCACAATATAGGGAGTCCAGATCATCCCAAGTACATAAAACTGTCTACCCACTTGTCTGCTGCCCAAAGTTCTGAATATTGCAACCTGATGAAGTAGTTCACCGATGTCTTTGCCTGGGAGTATAGTTACCTTAAAACTTATGACAAAAAAGTCATCCAGCATAAGATTCCACTGGAGAAAGACACCATCCCATTTAAGCAGAAGCTAAGGCCTATCAGCCCTCTATTACTACCTTTGATCGATAAAAAAATTAAGAAACTGTTGGCTGCCAAGATCATAGTTCCGCTAAGGTATTCAAAAGGGATAGCTAACTTGGTAGTGGTAAGGAAGAAAAATGGGGAAATCAAGCTTTGTGTTTACTTCATAAATCTGAACAAGTGCTCTAAGAAAGACAACTACCCTTGCCCAAGATGGAACACTTGCTGCAAAAAGTTTCAGTGGCTAGAGTTATGTCTTTCTTGGATGGATTTTAAGGCTACAATCAAGTTGTTGTACACCTATAAGATCAAGAGAAGACTACCTTCACTACTCCTTGGGGCACTTTCATGTACTCCAAGATGCATTTTGGACTGATGAATGCTGGGGCTACTTTTTAGAGGGCCATGGACATAACCTTTGTGGGAGAGAAGGACAAGTTTGTCCTTATCTACTTGGATGACATAACAGTTTTTTCGAGTGGTCACGAGGATCATTTGCAGCATTTGAGGAAGGTATTTCTTAAGTGCAGAAGGTTTGGAATCTCAGTAAATACTAAGAAGTCACAGTTTGCTCTAGAAGAAGGCAAAATTTTAGGACATATTGTTTCTACTGCAGGTGTCAAGATTGATCCAGAAAGGGTTCAAGCAATACAAACATTGTCCATCCCAAGATCGAAAAAGGACATTCAATCTTTTCTGGGAAATATTAACTTTGTGAGGAGGTTCATTCCAAATTTTGTAGAACTAGTGAAGCACATCACCTCCATGTTAAAGAAGGGGTCAGAGATAAAATGGACAGAGGCTGCAAGAAGATCTTTCGAAGCCATCAAAAGAGCTATCATGGAAGCTCCCACCTTAGTCAGCCCAGACTACACCAAGGATTTTTATATTTTCTCTTTTGCTTCTTATGATACACTTGCAGCAGTCTTGTTGCAGAAAAATGATGAAGGTATAGAACACCCAGTGGCCTTCTTCAACAAAACTTTGAGAGATGTTGAATTAAGGTATGATCTTATTGAGAAGCAGGCCTATGCTCTCATAAAGTCTTTAAAGGCATTCCGAATTTACATTCTGCACTCCAAAGTGGTTGCCTATGTACCTTCAGCTTCAGTAAAGGATATCCTAATGCAGCCAGATGTTGATGGAAGAAGGGCCAAGTGGATTGGAAAACTCATAGAGTTCAACATAGAGATAAAGCCCACCAAGCTTGTCAAAGGCCAGGGCCTAGCTCCGCTTATGGCTGAGGAAAATTACAGTTCACTAGACATAAATTGCATAGGTGCAGATTCAAGTGTTGAACAGGCAGAGGAAGCAACAGAAGAACAAAGTCAGAACCAGTCATTGGCTGAGAATTTAACCACTTGTGAGTGGTATTCCGGTATAGCTCATTTCTTGTTGAAACTAGAGGTCCCTCCAGGGCTTAGCTCAAGTCAGGCTAGGACCATCAAGCTTAGAGCATCCAAGTTTTGTATTACTAAGAACCTGCTTTATTGGAGGGACCCATCTGGAATCCTCTTGAGATGCCTAGACAAGGAACAATCTGTGGAAGTCATGCATCAGTTTCATTCTAGCATTTGTGGAGGGCATCACTATTGGAAAACCACAACCCACAAGATCCTGAGGGCTGGGTATTATTGGCCTACTCTATTCTTTGATGTGTTTTCGTTTGTGAAGTCTTGTGACAAATGCCAAAGGTTTACGGGAAGACAACAACTGAAATCTTTGCCCCTGAAGCCGATACACACCAATGGTCCCTTCCAACAGTGGGGTTTAGATTTCATAGGGGAGATTAATCCACATTCCAGTGGCCAACATTAGTGGATTTTAGTAGCCACTGACTATTTTACCAAATGGATTGAAGCCATACCCACTAGGAAGGCTGATCACTAGGTTGTCATGAAGATTTTAACTAAGAACATCTTTACTAGATTTGGATGCCCAACCAAACTAGTTACTGATAATGTAGCAGCTTTCAGAGCAAAGGAATTGATGGACCTATGTGAATCAGTGGGCATTAAACTAGTGCATTCTACCTCATATTATCCTCAAGGCAATGGCTTGTCATAATCATCCAATAAAAGCTTGGTAAGGATAATAAAAAAGCTGATGAAAGACAACAAACAAAACTGGGACACCAAGTTGAAGTTTGCAATTTGGGTTGACAGAGTTACCAACAAGAAATCCATAGGGAACTCTCCATTCAAGCTAGTGTATGGCACTGAGGTTGTTTTTCCAATCCAATTGATCCTCCCTGTGGCCAAATTCTCGCAAGAGGAACAAGATGAGAAAAGTGACATGGCGAGAAGGATGAGTGACTTAGTTGAAGTTCACCAGATTAGAGATCAACTGATTGAGAAGTCAGTAATGCATCAAAAGAATATCAAGGAGGTCTTTGATAAAAAAGCAAAGATGCACAGTTTTCAGGTTGGTGACTGTGTTCTCAAATGGCATGCATTGAAGGAAAAGAGAGGAAACCATGGCAAAAATTAATGCCTTATGGACAGTACCGTTTATCATTGCTCGAGCTCAGATGAACAATACTTTCACTTTGCAAAATTTAGAGGGTGATGGTGTTTTTGATGGCCAAGTAATTGGGCGATTTTTAAAACCTTATTTCGTTTAAGGCTCTAAAGCCTTAGTATTGTAAATATGTTTTCCAGTTTATTTCATACTAGTTAGACTACATGCCCAATGGAACACTATGTAGTTGGTTTAATCTTGTTGTTTACTAGAAAGGCAGTGGTCTATAGTTCTTGAAACCTCACAGGGAGGCTTTCATCCTGAGAAGGAGCCAGTGTTAGCCTTGAAGTGCAGCGCTAACATTTTGCAGGCTAAGGGAGGGAGATGATCTACTTTTATGCCTCAGATAGGGCCCCACACGGACCATCACCCCACTTTCCTCACCCTTCCACTTACCTTTCATTCCACTTATTTCCTAACCATCCCCACGGGATCCTCTTTTCGCCTTAAGCCTAAGTAAATTAGGCCAAAAACCCCGAAAAACCTTACTTTTCCACCCATGCGTGCCCTCCACACATTTCCCACCACCGTGTCCCTCCACCATTGATTTTCCCCGCTGATCCAATGGCCCACGTCTCACCCGATCAATGAAACCTGCCCGATCATTCCCCGCCGTCAGATCACCCCTGCCAGATCTGACGGCTATTGCTCATATCGCACGGGCAACTAGCGAGAAGAGTACCCGCCCGATAAAGGCGATTTTTCTCTCTCTTCTGCTGCGACGTGTCATCCGCTGAATGGAATCGGGCGGACTCCGCCATTTACCACTTACCGCCCGATACCCTTCCGATAGAAACCATAACCGCCCTAGCCCAACTAGCTCCGGGTCTTATCGTCCACACACCTCCTCCACTCGATAACCGTCCGATCTGCTCACCTAAGATCTGACGGCCCGGACATGTTCCTCTCCCACTGTTACCTCAAACCTCCTACACACAATCTCCACAGTGCATTCCCCTTGATCAGACGACCTGCATTCATGACTGCTCTCGATCATCCCCCACCTCTCTGTCACTTCTCCGCCTGTCCGATTTGGCACGTCCGTCCACCCATGCACCTCATACTCCACTTCCTATCTATAATCCGAAGAAGAAGGTGGCCTACGTTGTCAGTCTCATGACAGTCAGATCGGTGAACCGAATTAAAAAAAAAGCATGGTTGAAGGAAGAAGGACACAGCACGATTCGGTCAGAGGAATTAATGTCATGGAGCTCCAGTACCACAATCAAGCCAACCACCTAGTAGGACAACACAATACCAGAATTTATTAATGTTTCCGTGATGGAAAGGAAATCGAGTCTTGGAATGCAATTAGATAGTTAATGCCAGTAGGTGGTCAATTAAGACATCCCCAGCCCTAAACGGCTAAGGATCATTGTAAAGGAAAACTTTAAATAGCAGAAAGGAAGATGTAATCAAAGGGGGTGGTTGTTCAGTTCAACTTATGGAGACTATAAACTTTGTTCCTTGCAGCGTCTCATCTTCATTTTCAGTAATACACGCTTCTTTTATTGTTGCATGTTCAATGTCCACTTCCCTTCTGTTCTAAACTTGCACATTGATTGGTTTATTCATGTTTTCTCCTATGTCTAATGCTTGATAACTGTCATCTTATATCTGCATTGGTAAATTGGTTTGCTAGTGAATAAGTCATCTATGTTTCTTTTGTATCTAACGCTAGATAACTGTCATCTTATCTCTGCGTTGATAGATTAGATTTACAAGTTTCTTTTACTGGATGCGGCTGGCCATCATATATTATGGATGCATCTGCTAGTGTGGTTAGTATTCTTCATTCATTCACTTAATTTGAAAACTATTGAGCATTAGTGGTCTAAAGCCTTGTAGGCTGAGGGTGTTCATGCATGTCTGGAGTGAAAACAGAGTTGAAGTGGTTATCTGGCTTGAACCAAACCATCATCCATTCCAATAGTTCCTAGAACAATATTGAAGATTATATGTTACCAGGCATCTTCGAGCTACAACCTAGGAGAGTTTCCTGGAGCGATAACATAATTGGCGCCGTTGCCGGGGAGAGGAGATTGAAGCTCAGCTTCCCTGGGAGACGACACAGATCCAGCTTTGATGATAGACAAAGTTTGGACACACTTTTGGTTGTAATCATCTATCTGGCGACTCTACTGGAGGCCTAACCTCTTGGCGACTCCACATCATAGTTCTGGCTCAATTTGTGAGGCATACTCAGAGAAATCCTCAGAAGTCACCAGCTAACCCAGCACCTGACCCTCAAAAGATCATCAAAGGAAGAAAGACATCACAGAAAGGAGCATCAGGATCAGGTAAACCTAAACAATCCTTTATATCTCTGCAAGAAAGACTTGTAATAGAACGAATACATGTCAAGAGTATAGCCTTTAACACTAGCAGTGAAGAAAAACTTTCAGAGATTCATAAAGCTCCTTATTCTTTAGGTTCTCCTCTCACTTTAAGCCCGAAGGAAACCTCACATCCTATCCCTCATACACATTTAGTCCTGTTAGTCACTCCTCAGCTTTCTATCATTCAGACTGCCAGTACTCTTCCATCCACCACAGCCATGGCAGGTCCACAAGCACTCACCAAAATGGAAAGGATCATAGCTGCTAGGTATGGACCTCTAGTATCGCCCACTCCTTTGAATGCAATGCCTACTGGAGAATATCAAAAATACATGCCTAAGTTCACTGGGGCTGAAGGAGTTACAGTTGAGGAACATCTTGAGTCTTTTTATAGCTATGCTGATAATCTAGACATTAGTGAAGATGCTGTGTGGATGAGAGTATTTGTCCAGAGCCTGGATGGAGAGGCCATAAAATGGTTCAGAGAATTGACCCCTAGGTCCATAACAGATATTGAGGCCCTAGATGACGTATTCCTAAAGCAATGGGGGATAAGAAAGACCTTCTCTACTATCATATTGAGTTTGGGAACCTGAAAAGGGAAAATGGGGAGTCACTTTTTGATTTCAATAAAAGGTTTAACTGCATGTACAACAAGATACCAGCTGAAGTGGAACCCACCCCTACCTCTGCTAAGCTCACCTATGCCAATGCCTTCGATTATGATTTCTGTATACTATTGAGGGAGAGGAGATGTGATTCTTTGGCTGAAATGCAGGATGCAACCTTGGAAGTGGAGTCTAACATCATGGCTGCAGAGAAACTTAAGGGACATGTTGACCAAAGGAGACAGAGGGGTGAATCTTCCTCATCTTCAGACCCCAAGATAGATAAGATGACCAAGATGATAAAGTCACTAGCCTCTGAAATCTCCAAATTAAAGGTTGAGTAGCACCCTGTGAAAGGAAGAATTCCTAATGCTTTTGCTCCTAGAAATCCGAATCCATATAGAAGAGCAAATGAACAGTTGCAGATCATGCAAAGGAGAAAAGATGCCAATGAAGACCAAAGAGTGAAGACCCCTTTCCAGAATGTAGTCATGGAAGAGGAGCAATTTTAAGAAGATGATGAGATCCATTGTATGGAAGACAAAGGCAGTGCTTCCTTTTTGACCTTGGCTGCCTATGAAGAGTCATTACTTAGGGACCAGACTAGCCAAGAGTGGGATGGTGAGGTTGTTTTACAAACTGAAGATTAGCGAAGATACAATCTGAGGTCGAAGATGAACAGTGCTAAGGAAACCCCTGTCCAAAGAGCGTCTGTCCCTGCAGAACAACAAGCTAACAAGAAAAAACGACCAACAACTGATCCCATCATTCTCAAAGCTCCAGCTCAAGAGGTAGGAGGCCCTGACAAGTCCCCTTCTCCTTTCACTTTTGAATCAGAAATCCAGAAGCTGAAAATATCTATACCTCTGATGGAACTGGTAAAGAATGAAGCCTTTAAGAGACCCATCCTTGGAGCCCTTGAGCTGAAGGCCACACAAGCATCAAAAGACTATGTGAATTTACAAGATGACAAACCTCCGGTTGTGCTTAGCCCAATGACTGAACCTTCTGATGGCAATTCCCCATCATTCTATGTCTCCTTGACTATTCATGACAAAACCCTTCACAATTATCTGCTGGACATAGGTGCCAGCCATAATCGAATGCCAAAGGCTGTCATTGATGAGTTAAGCCTTGACATCACTAGACCCTATCATGACTTGTTTTCTTTTGATTCTAGGAAGGTGAAATGTTTGGGGCTAATCAAAGACCTAGCCATCACCTTGTCTCAGCTGCCTATGAAGAGCATGATGATGGATATTGTGGTGGTAGATGTGCCCCCAAAGTTTGGCATGCTTCTTTCCAGGGGTTGGATCAAAAGATTGGGTGGAACGCTACAAAATGATCTGTCTTATGCTACTGTCCCAGTTTTTGGAGGTGAAAGTAGGAGATTATACAAGGAATCTCAGTTAGCTTATATCATCAGTGATGAGAAGCATCCCACTAATCATCCCATCTATGCTGTTGACACTGACTTTGGAGCCTGTATTCTCCAAATAGAAGAATCCCAGTTGGCCTCCATGCAGCTCAAGAAACCAGTCTGTAAGGTCACAGAGGAAGAAGGTCCACAAATTTGGGACATGTTCTTTGATGGAGCTTGCTCTAGGGAAACTGCAGGAGCAGGTGTATTTCTGATATCTCCCACACAAGAATGCATACATTTATCTTTGAAGATGACTTTTCAAATCATAAATAATATAGCAGAGTATGAGGCTTTGATCTTAGGCTTGAACGCTGCTAAAGAAATGGGCATCAAACATCTGAAGGTGTTTGGAAATGCAAACTTTATTATTCAACAGGTGAATCAGACATTCCAGGTGAGGCACCCCAAGCTAAAAGCATACAGAGATGAGGTATGGAAGCTTAAAGATTCATTCAATAGTTTTAGTATTTCATACATCCCAAGGGCTAAAAATTAGCTGGCTGACTCCCTTGCTGTGTCTGCTAGCACTTTTATCCCTCCTTTGCCTCTTAAGTTGACTTATGAAATCCAAGTGAAATATAGACCATCCTTGCCCGACAATGTCAAGTACTGGAAAGTTTTTGAGGATGATGATGAAGTCAATAGGTTTCTACAAGTCATTAATAATTCTATGAAATGCAAATTGATCAAGATAATGAAACCGTGGAGGAAGGCCATCAGTCCCAGCTAAGAAACAAAATTGGCCAAAACAACATTGTACAACTGCCTAGTAACCATATACCCAAAGGGCTGGTACCTCTAGAGAAGCTGTTCAATCATAATGATATACGTTATAAGCCTGCCCAGAAAGAGAATGAGTCTGCAGTCCATAGGCACAATATATGGAGTCTAGGTCGTCCCAAGTACATAAACCTGTCTACCCACTTGTCTGCTGCCCAAAGTTCTAAGTATTGCAACCTGATGAAGCAGTTCACTGATGTCTTTGCCTAGGAGTATAGTGACCTTAAAAATTATGAAAAAAACATCATCCAACATAAGATTCCACTAGAGAAAGACACCATCCCTTTTAAGCAGAAGCTAAGGCATATCAGTCCTCTATTACTACCTTTAATCGAGAAAGAAATTAATAAAATGTTGGCTTCCAAGATCATAGTTCCCCTAAGGTATTCAAAATGGATAGCTAACTTGGTATTGGTAAGAAAGAAAAATGGGGAAATTAGGCTTTGTGTTGACTTCAGAAATCTGAACAAGTGCTCTAAGAAAGACAACTACCCCTTGCCCAAGATGGAACACTTGTTGCAAAAAGTTTCAGGGGCTAGAGTTATGTCTTTCTTGGATGGATTTTAAGGCTACAATCAGGTTGCTGTACACCCAAAAGATCAAGAGAAGACTGCCTTCACTACTCCTTGGGGCACTTTCATGTACTCCAAGATGCCTTTTGGATTGATGAATGCTGGGGCTACTTTTCATAGGGCCATGGACATAGCCTTTGTGGAGAGAAGGACAAGTTTGTCCTTATCTACCTGGATGACATAACAATTTTCTCCAGCAGTCACGAGGATCATTTGCAGCATTTGAGGAAGGTGTTTCTTAAGTGCAGAAGGTTTGGAATCTCAGTAAATCCTAAGAAGTCACAGTTTGCTCTAGAAGAAGTCAAACTTTTAGGACATATCGTTTCTGCTGCAGGTGTCAAGATTGATCCAGAAAGGGTTCAAGCAATACAAACATTGTCCATCCCAAGATCGAAAAATGGCATTCAATATTTTCTGGGAAAGATTAAATTTGTGAGGAGGTTCATTCCAAATTTTGCAGAACTAGTGAAGCACACCACCTCCATGTTAAAGAAGGGGTCAGAGATAAAATGGACAGAGGCTGCAAGAAGATCTTTCGAAGCCATCAAAAGAGCTATCATGGAAGCTCCCACCTTCGTCAGCCCAGACTACACCAAGAATTTTTATATTTTCTATTTTGCTTCTTATGATACACTTGCAGCAGTCTTGTTCCAGAAAAATGATGAAGGTATAGAACACCCAGTGGCCTTCTTCATAGAAACTTTGAGAGACGTTGAATTAAGGTATGATCTTATTGAGAAGTAGACCTATGCTCTCATAAAGTCTTTAAAGGCATTCCGAATTTACATTCTGCACTCCAAAGTCAATGGATATGTACCTTCAGCTTCAGCAAAGGATATCCTAATGTAGCCAAATGTTGATGGAAGAAGGGCCAAGTGGATTGCAAAACTCATAGAGTTCAACATAGAGGTAAAGCCCACCAAGCTTGTCAAAGGCCAGGGCTTGGCTCAGCTTATGGCTGAGGAAAATTGCAGTCTGCTAGACATTAATTGCATAGGTGCAGATTCAGGTGTTGAACAGGTAGAGGAAGCAATAGAAAAACAAACGTAGAACCAGTCATTGGATGAGAATTTAGCCACTTGTGAGTGGTATTCCAGTATAGCTCATTTCTTGTTGAAACTAGAGGTCCCTCCAGGGCTTAGCTCAAGTCAGGCTAGGACCATCAAGCTTAGAGCAACCAAGTTTTGTATTAATAAGACCCTGCTTTATTGGAGGGACCCATCTGGAATCCTCTTGAGATGCCTAGACAAGGAACAACCTATGGAAGTCATGCATCAATTTTATTCCAGCATTTATGGAGGGAATCACTATTGGAAAACCACAGCCCACAAGATTCTAAGGTTTGGGTATTATTGGCCTACTCTATTCTCTAATGTGTTTTCGTTTGTGAAGTCTTGTGACAAATGCCAGAGGTTTACGGGAAGACATCAGCTGAAATCGTTGCTCTTGAAGCCAATACACACCAATGGTCCCTTCCAGCTGTGGGGTTTAGATTTCATAGGGGAGATTAATCCACATTCCAGTGGCCAACATCGGTGGATTTTAGTAGCCACTGACTATTTTACCAAATGGATTGAAGCCATACCCACTAGGAAGGCTGATCACCAGGTTGTCATGAAGTTTTTAATTGAGAACATGTTTACCAGATTTGGATGCCCAACCAAACTAGTTACTGAAAATGCAGTAGCTTTCAGAGCAAAAGGAATTGATGGACCTGTGTGAATCAATGGGAATTAAACTAGTGCATTCTACCTTATATTATCCTCAAGGCAATGGCTTGGCAGAATCATCCAATAAAAGGCTGGTAAGGATAATAAAAAAGCTACTGAAAGACAACAAATGGAACTAGGATTCCAAGCTAAATTTTGCATTGTGGGATGACAGAGTTACCACCAAGAAATCCATAGGGAACTCTCCATTCAAGTTGGTGTATGGCACTGAGGTTGTTTTTCCAATCCAATTGATCCTCCCTGTGGCCAAATTCTTGCAAGAGGAACATGATGAGAAAAGTGACATAGCGAGAAGGATGAGTGACTTGGTTGAATTTCACCAGATTAGAGATCAACTCATTGAGAAGTCAGTAGTGCATCAAAAGAAGATCAAGGAGGTCTTTGATAAAAAAGCAAAGATGGACAGTTTTCAGGTTGGTGACTGGTTTGTCAAATGGGATGCATTGAAGGAAAAGAGGGGAAACCATGGCAAATTTGATGCGTTATGGACATGACCGTTTATCATTGCTCGAGCTCAGATGAACAATACTTTCACTTTGCAAAATTTAGAGGGGGAAGGTGCTTTTGATGGCCCAGTAAATGGGCAGTTTTTGAAACCTTATTTCGTTTAAGGCTCTAAATCCTTAGTATTGTAAATATGCTTTCCAGTTTATTTTATACTACTTAGACTCCATGCCCAATGGAACACTGTGTAGTAGGTTTAATCTTGTTGTTTACTAGAAGGGCAGTGGTCTACAGTTCTTGAAACCTCACAGGGAGGCTTTCATCCCCAGAAGGAGCTAGTGTTAGCCCTGAAGTGCAGCGCTGACATTTTGTAGGCTAAAGGAGGGAGATGATCTGCTTTTATGCCTCGGATGGGGCCCCACACGGGCCATCACCCCAATTTCCTCACCCTTCCACTTACCTTTCCTTCCGCTTATTTCCTAACCATCCCCACGAGATCCTCTTTTCGCCTTAAGCCTAAGTAAATTAACCCAAAAACCCCGAAAAACCTTACTTTTCCACCCATGCACGCTCTCTGCACATTTCCCACCACCGCGTCCCTCCGCCGTTGATTTTCCCCACTGATCCAATGGCCCACGTCTCACCCTATCAACGAAACTTACCCGATCATTCCATGCCGTTAGATCACCCCCGCCAAATCTTACGGCTACTGCTCATATCGCATGGGCAACTAGCGAGAAGAGTACCTGCTCGATAAAGGTAGTTTTTCTCTCTCTTCTGTTGCGAAGTGTCATCCGCTGAATGGAATCGAGCGGACTCTGCCATTTACCATTTACCACCCGATACCCTTTCGATAGAAACCATAACCTCCCTAGCCCAACTACCCCGGGTGTTATTGTCCGTGTACCTCCTCCACCCGATAACCGTCTGATCTGCTCACCTAAGATCTAACAGCCAGAACATGTTCCTCTCCCACTGTGACCTCAAACCTCCTACGCACAATCTCCACCGTGCATTCCCCTCAATCAAACGACTTGCATTCATGACCGCTCCAGATCATCCCCCGCCTCTCTATCACTTCTTCGCCCATTCGATTTGGCACGTCCGTCCACTCATGCACCTCATACTCCACTCCCTATATGTTATTCGAAGAAGAAGGTGGCCGACGCTGTCAGCCTCATGACAGTTAGACCGCTAAACCGAATTAACAAAAAAGCATGGTCGAAGGAAGAAGGACACAGCGCGATCCGGTCAGCGGAATTAAACAGTCATGGAGCTCCACTGCCACAATCAAGCCAACCACCTAGCAGGACAACACAGTACTAGAATTGATTAATGTTTCCGTGATGGAAAGGAAATGACGTCCGGGAACGTAATCAGATAGTTAATGCCAGTAGGTGTTCAATTAAGACATCCCCAACCCTAAACAGCTAAGGATCATTGTAAAGGAAAACTATAAATAACAGAAAGGAAGATGTAATCAAAGGGAGTGGCTGTTCGGTTCAACTTCTGGAGACTGTAGATACTCTGTTCTTTGCAGCGTCTCATCTTAATTTTCAGTAATACAAGCTTCTTTTGCTTTTACATGTTCAATGTCCATTTCCCTTCTGTTCTAAACTTGCACCTGGATTGGTTTATTCATGTTTTCTCCTATGTCTAATGCTTGATAACTGTCATCTTATCTCTACATTGGTAAATTGGTTTGCTATTGAATAGGTCATCTATGTTTCTTCTGTATCTAACACTAGATAACTGTCATCTTATCTTTGCATTGATAGATTAGATTTGCAAGTTTCTTTTACTGGCTGCAGCTGGCCATCATATATTATGTATGCATCTACTGGTGTGGTTAGTATTCTTCATTCATTCACTTAATCTGCAAACTATTGAGTATTAGTGGTCTAAAGCCTTGTAGGCTGAGGGTGTTCATGCATGTCTGGAGTGAAAACAGAGTTGAAGTGGTTATTTAGCTTGAACCAAACCATCATCCATTGCAATAGTTCCTAGAACAATATTGAAGATTATATGTTACCAGGCATCTCCGAGCTACAACCTAGGAGAGTTTCCTGGAGTGATAACAAGTTTCTCGACGCAGTTTCGCAGCTAAGTACTTCCTTCGAGAAACATATGCAACATTTGGCGTCGTTGTTGGGGAGTGAAGTAACGAATAAATATTTCCCCGGAGAATGATCAAGAGTAGATCTATTCCTTGCTGGTGAATAAGGAGTAGGCATTTGATATTGGTTGCAATTCCTTCACCTGGCGGCTCCACTTTGTTTATTTGGTGATTCCACTGGGTTATCAATTCCACTGGTCACAAATTTCAGCTGTCTTTATTGATGTGCTTATGCAAGGCTCAATGACGGTTGCAGTCAACAATATATTTTTCTTCTTCTTGAGGAAAACAACTATGTAGTCTTTAGAATTCTTCAATATTTTATTTCTCATCAACTTACTGATCTTCACTGGTAAGTATCAACAACTCATGGAATTTAATGTTTATAATGAATATTATTGTCAGATTTTCAGCTACATGCAAGATGGTTTGCTAGTTAATCCAATGCTCATATGGTTGCACTAGAAGCATGCTTACACCTAACAGTGTACAATTTCAACAAAGTAAAGTAGGTGCGTGTGCAAATAGATCAGTTGGTACCAGTGTGTAGTATATGGTTTTTTTGGAGTTTATGAATGGAGTGATTTCAACAGCGTTAGTATACAATAAATCAGTTAATCTTAAATCTTCTTCAGCAATACTTTTCATAATTCAGTTTGTAATGTGTGGTTTCCATAATGAATTAATTTTAGTTTCCAAATTTCAGTGTGAGTTAGTCTTTGGATTAGTGCAGGAAGTATGGTTTCATATTTGCAGGTCACAGGTTACACATTTCAATTTAGAGGCTGCAACTTTAGGTCAAATATTTTTATGGCAGGACTCCATGCCCAACAGAATTACAAGGCAGAGGTCTACAGGTTCTCTGCATCCCACAAGGGGAAGCAGTCCCCAGTTGGAGTCGACGTTGTAGCTTTTTCTTGCCAAAGAAAGGCAACAATTTTTTTTTGAAATTTTCTAATTAATTTCCTATTCAAATTCTTGGGCATATGCAAATGTCGATGACAAAATGGTTTTTATACAAGTTTCTGGGTTATTTTTAAATATACTTCTAATTTTTAAGTAAATTTAATTTTCTAAAAATATAATCTTATATTTTTATAAAATCATTTGTTTAAAATATTAATTTTATGTATCAAAAAGTATTTGGCTTGGGACCCAATCTCCCAGTTAAATAAAATTCAAATGTCCACCAAGAAATTTACACCAAGTCTCAAGTCCATTCAACCCCAATATCTAGGTATGAGAATCACATTTGTTACCATGTATTACCGGGGTCAAAAGTCAAATCAATAAGCAGATGCCAAGTTATATTATAAAACCCATAATTTAGAATTCCTTGAGATGTGTGAAATGAAAATAAATGGTTTGCGGGGCCCCCTCCTTTCTGACTTTTAACCCACCCGCCTCCGCAAAGTTGTTTCATTTTTACCATTTTTTACACGTGTTACCATCTTATGTATTGCGAATCCATCCCCCTCCCTCTCCTAAACCATTTACCGTCTACTACCCCTCAACAATACCATTGCTATGCCATTTACCATTTAATTTAAATGTCAGGTGTGAAATTTAAAAAAATTTATAAAGTCTACATCGAAGGCGATAATGGAGGGAAGAATTTTATAGCTCTATTCTTCTGGAATTAGCTTACGGGTGAAAGATTGAGGTAATAGGAGGCTAGGTCACCAATTGAAAAATATTTTCGTGCAGGTAAAATGAGGATACAAGTTCGAGAAGTACATTTCAATACAAAGCATGGAGTTTCCAATGTTATAAAGAAATATTTCCTCTCTGTGGAATAATTTTACAGAGGTGAAAATTAAATTTTACAGATCAGATCCACTACAACAAAATAAGCAATTTGCGTCAGATTTTAGCGCAATTTTGTTCCAATTGGGATGAAAAGTTTGGCGCTAAATTTGTCTCCATTGTACAATTTTTAAAGCGTCCTTTTTTGTGCCAGATTTTGCATCTTTTTTTCCACGAGATTTTGCATCCTTTTTCTGCATCAGATTTTGCACCCAATTTTGTGCCATGTTTGGCATCTAATTTTGCACCACTTTTTGCATATAGTTTTGTACCATGTTTTACGACAATTTTTCCTTCCAATTTTGCACCAGGATTTGCATCTAGTTTGACGACAAGTTTTGCTTCTAATTTTGCGCCATCTTTTGTGTCGAATTTAGCACCATATTTTAGTGGTTTTTTTTTACAATTGAGATGAGCAACTTGACACTAAATATGGCTCTATTGTACATTTTTTAAGGCGTCTTTTTTTGCGCTACATTTTGCATCATTTTTCACTCTACATTTTGCATCCTTTTTTACACCAGATTATACATCTCTTTATGTGTCAAAATTTGCACCAAGATTTGCATCTAATTTTATGATAAGTTTTGCTTCTAGGTTTGTGCCATTTTTTGCATCTTTTTTCATCGTTTTTAGCTTCCTATTTTGTGTCATTCTTTGCTTCCATTTTTTCACCATCATTTACACCAAGCTTACACTGTCTTTTGCATCCAATTTAGCGTCTTTTTTTACATCCATTTCATGTTGGTTTTTGCATCTAGCCTTACACTAGTTTTTGCTTCTAATTTTGTACCTAATATTGCATCTAGTTTTGCACCATCTTTGGTGCCTATCTTTGCACCATATGTAGAATTTGATTTAGCATCAAATTTTGCATCCATTTTTGTACCTATTTTTGCATCTTTTTTTGGACCATTTTTTACATCCACTTTTACGTTTGATATGTCTCCTTTTTTTGCATCCCATTTTGAATCATATTTTGCATCATTTGTTGCATCCAATTTTGCAACATTTTTAACACCATTTCTTACATCCAAATTTGCATCTATATTTGCATCCTGCGTTAAGCCATGTGTTGTGTCCACCTTTGCATCCCATTTTGTGTCTAATGTTACATTCAACTTTGAGCCATTTTTTACATCCACTTTTGCATTTGTTTTTGCATCACCATTTGCATCCAACGTTACATCTCAGTTTGCATCCATTACATATGAATATTAGGGCACAATGGAATCGAACCACCAATCACCTGCTTGTAAACTAGGTGCTCTTCCATTGAGCTAGAACCCTTCAAAGAACTAGACCTTGAAACTATATAAATTCTAGATTCTAAAACTTTAATTAAATTATAAAACTTTGCAAAGTCTTGTAGGTTGCATTGGCTCAACTCACAGAAACAACTGTCCAATATATTCCAAAAATAACTATTTTAGAACAAGGAGAAAACTTTCACATGGTTAATATGCTCGACCACCTAAAAAATAGCATCAATTCGATTGTTCAAACTTGAGACTAACAAAAGTATAAACCCAAAGTCCCCTTGTTCTATGGCTCCTTTAATACAACTGGATATGAAAGAAATCATTGAAGAAATTAAAATTGTATATAGATATAGTAAAAATTGATAAAAATAGGCATTATAACTGTTATCATGATTAAAAATCAAAATCACGTGGAGTAGGCAATTCAACAAAGAGACTGGACATGATGGAACTAGCACAAAATCCATTGCACAGTTCTCATATGGGATCCCTGAATATACATACCTCTAGAATGTAATTCTTCTTAATCCCCCAAAAATTAGTATAGGACTTCAATGACATATAAAAAAGGAACCAAGACACTAGAGGACCTTCAAGGACTAAGACACAAGGGACGTTGAAAACACAAGGCTAGAGAATATTCCTAGCAACCCATTTCCCTTGAGGACGATGATAATTAGAAAAAGGTCACTCTGGACCACATCTATATTTAAAGGTATGGTTTCCTCTTTTTCTCTCACTGGTATTAATATAGTGGACAGGGGCCAAGTTATCTCCATTAATGATTTGTCTTGTTTAATTGGCACATAAACATTTTCAATTTTAAACATGATATTTCTCAAGCTTCTAGACTTGACAAAACATTATCGGGAAGCAACACGGAGGTTTCTCGTTTGAGTTCTCAGAAATCATGTAAATGTCTTATGTGCATATGAATAGGTGACCTACCTCTTACAAATAAAAAATAGAATTGCTTAATAACATCATAATGTAGTCATATTCTTTATGATGATTAAAGATGATAGATGGGATTAAACCAGAAGTATTTTGAATGTGAAAATTCCAATAAACCCTTCTAAGAATTGAATTAGAAATAATTTGGAAAAAACAATTTACCAATATATATATATATATATAGATATACACACACCCACAAACATTTTAAAAAGTCTAGATCAAAATAATTAGTGACTTATTTTCTCATTTAAAAACAAATTATGTGGGAGTTATGACCATTAGAAAGGCCAACTTTGCAATACTCAATTTCACCTTCAATATGTTCTTACACAAACATTACAAAATATGCAATCACAACTAAAAGCGAATAACACCAACCCAAGGCAAGCTCGAAAGTCATCCTCTGATGTCATTGACAATGAAGAAGATAAATAAGTATGAATTCACTACATTGGCCTCATTGAACTACTTATTCATAAATTCATTCAAATATGCAACTTCAATATACATTCACTGTTTCACGTGTGTTTAATTGAAATGAGGTCCATTATACTAAAATACAACATGGATGAGTCCCAAAAGAGAAATTGCAAAACCATCCAAGAGAAACTTAAAGATACATACCTGCTTGTCTTCAATTGTGATGATGTGTGGAGTAAATCCATGACCCGAACTCTCTGTGAGAGACACAATTATAAGTAACAATAATCCATTATCAAGGAATTACCTCAAGAACATTGCATAGACTAATAGCCTATTTTTAAATCACCCACCATCTAGGACACATCCATATACTTCAACATCTAATTTGAAAAACATAATAAGTAAATTTAGAAGGTTGGGAGAACGAATATCAAATTCATTGTAAGCATAAGTGTTTAATAAGCCATTTATACATAGCCTACTTAGCAGAAACTGCCATTGTTGGCGGAAGGAAAAAAAAGTAGAAGGTTGTTGGAAAAAAGAGCATTTTTAATGTATTTGTGATCATGTGTAATAGGCAGAGGGGATTGAGATGTATGTAGGTGATTTTTTGTTATTTTTTTGTTAGAGGCCAACAGTTCAGGATCTCATTGTTTGTCTCCATCTAGGTTTCTAATGGTAAAAATGGAAAATTAACAGAGAAAATGAAATGGGTGTTTTATATAGTTGGGTACAGATGAATTAAGGTCAAGGATCAATGGGATTGAAGTAAATTTGGGCATTTAATGTGCACCAACTGGTATGACAGTGAGTGTGAAGAGATGTCAGAAGGAAGATCAATGGGAACTTGGAACTAGTTTGTCAATAGCATTAAAGAAAAATATTTACTATATTTTCATAAAATAATATAACATTTTATTAATTATTAGATATTAGGAAATTATATCCAATGTTGTGCATATATTGTCTTCACTGCTTTAGCCTTTCTTCATTCCTCATCTCAGTTGTTGCTATCCCTCTTTCCCTGTTTCTTCATTTTGTGAAGAAGAAGAGCCCATAGTCCATAGTCATTGTGTGTATGTCAGCCTTGCTCAAGTGCTTCTGCTTATGGGCATTATGGCTCCATGATCTCTAAGTAGTGATAACAGATAATGTTGTATGTTTTGGTGTAGGTTGTTGGAGAATTAAGAAATGCTCTCACTTGGTTCTGCATAATGCTTTGCATCTTTATAATGCATAAGTTGTGTATTGATTTATTCTAGTTGTAGGCCTAGTTTTGGGTGTTGTGCCTCTTTTGTTGAAGCTACATTGTCCATTGTTGTGGGTGTTTGTTGTTGGCAGTCTCTGAGATTTGTTTTTATTGAGGGGCATTTTGATGAATGCAATTCTGATGTGTTGGGGCATATAGATATATATGGTGAATTGTTTTAATCTTAATCCTAATAGCTAGCAGTGGAGCTTAGATTTCTTAGCTTTCCCACATTCAGATCTGGTCATTTGGGGTTTCTTTTTATTGCAGTGAACTGCATTAGTCCTCCAAGATATTAGTTTTGAGTACGACTTCTCATATGCTTGATTTGAGATGAGACATTTTGGCTTCATATATCTGTATTTGATTCACATTTAGATTGATTCCCAACTTTCACTTAGCTTGCTGCATTATTATTTTAGTGTCTGTCAACTCCTCATCCATTGCATGCTATCGTATCATAAATAACTAACTTTAGGGTTCACACATAGGGCCCTTATCTGAAGTGGGTCCATTTAGTTATTTCAATTGAGTTTCTGCATGGCTTCATATCTGTATGTTTTAAGTTTGGCATTATACATTAGAGTTGCAACAACTAGTCATGACTATGGTGCAACATTGAGCAAGAGTATCATGTTTTATGAGGCTCAAAGATCTGGAAAGCTTCCTAGCAATTAAAGAGTCACCTGGAGGGATGATTATGGTCTACATTATGGACAAACCAGTGTGTTATAGAAATTTTTGTGCCCTACAACTCCAAGCATGAAATGTCCATAAAAAAAGGGCTCCTAAGTCCCTAAAAGAGTTGTTCTAACCCCTAAAGGAACAAAGTCAACAGATTACAGCTTCTCCCAGAAGTTCTCCACCAGAAAATGCTCAGAATAAGTCAAAACAGGATCATTTCAGCTGCTCCACTGGCTAGGTGCGTTGCATTGCACCTAAATACACTGTGAGGGTGCGTTTCATTTCAAAAGTCCCTTCTGTGGGGTGCGATGGGCGAGAAATGACAAATGGAAGTGTCATGCCGCGAGGTGGAGAGACAATGGAAGTTTCCAGAATCTTCTCCAGTGACACTTGCCTCACTGAATTCGACCAAGGATGAGTAAGAGGCCTTCAGTCTCCAAGTGGAAGTAAGAACTGACAGAGAGAAGACACTAATCAAATCACAAGCTGACTCATCCTCCTTACAGATATCTATATATGGATCCCTCATCCCAGAGATCCGGAGGCTGGAATTTTGCATATTGTAAGGAATTACTGTTGGTTTTTTGAGACAAACATCAGATTGCTGGGTGATCTATGCTTTGTTTGAGGTGAAGAGGGGCTTCTTTGCTGGGAGGTTGATGCTAGGTCAGGAACCACTGGTTGTAACTCCTCCTGGATCTTTTCTTGTTTATCAATAAAAGCTATTTGAGTTTTCCTCCATGCTTTTGTATCATTGATGCTTGTTACATTTGTATGGTTAACTTAAATCTGATCCTAAGTTGTTTATGAATATAGATCCATGTCTTTGTATAGTTTTCTTCTTCTGTGATCTTACAAGTACTTTATGAAGCTGGGCAAGTAAGGGAGCAGGTAGCTGGAGACTATCAAAGAAGAGAAGGATTGGATCAAAGGACTAGCGCAAGACACAGGTTGGTTCTTTCTATTCCTCTCTATCTATAGTTCATAAAGGAAATACAAAAGTAGTTTTTCTCTATTTGTTTCTAAGGCAGCTGTCACACCTTAGTGGGATAGAGCAGTTCTAAATAGACACTTTTCCCTGTAACAAAATGGCGACTCCACTGGGGAGCTAATTAGTTTGTTTGTTTATCATTCTTTGTTTGTTTGTTTCATAAACTTATAAGTGGCATTCGAACTGCATTTGCCATAACAAATGCAAAGTAGACATCTGCTGCTTCAATCCATTCACTGGATCTGTTTATGATTTAAACAACTGATTCACAAACTATCTGATTGCCCTTGTGATAGCTCTTAGATCCTCCTTAGATCTACCCCTGATTGTTGAATTACTGATTGCTTTTACTCGGCCAAAAACCAAAGACTAAACTGCAAACTGTGACCTGGAACCCGGACAGAGTCTCGTTTCTGGCCCAACGCAGGTACTGTTAAGAGATCCTGAATTTAAGCACACTTCCCGAAAGGGCAACCTGCGGTGCATTTCAGATTCTCTGTGTTACAGGTGCGCTGATCAGACTAGCCCTGTGCAACTGTGGTTCTTATGTGTCATTCTTTCCAGTTCTATCTCTGAATTTTGCTGCCTGTGATCAGTATATGTCTGTTTGAAACCCCTTTTCCTTGTTGTTATTCCGCCTCCTTTGTACAAAAGAGCTGTAGATGTTTTTGTGTGTTTGTTCAGTCATTTACAGTTCTCCTTAGCAAAAGTAGCGTAATTGTACTGTCGTCCTTTGATTTGAATCTGTCGTAAGTGTCGATTTCAATCGTTGGAAAGAGTTTGATTGCTATTGATGGTTGATTATCTTGTTACTATTGCTTTTGGTCTGGATTGGTGATTTTCTAGTGTCAAAAAACGAGTATTCATTTCAAAATAGTAAGGTGTCGTAATCATCTCTATTTTTGATTTTGAAAAGAAGCTTGTTTATGTTTGTCGCTTGAAAAGAAATTCAGATTTGTGCATCAACTTTCTTTTTAGCATCCATATACTAAGAAAGTCGAAAACAAATACATGCATGTGCATTTGCATATAGACAGTCTGTTTGGCTTGATTTAGGAAAAGTGCATTTACAGTGTGCTCTTTGCTCTTTGTGAAAAGATTCTGTCTTTCTTTTCCCTAGTAGCTAGGATTGTCATTGCATAAAAGAGATAAAAAGTTTGTTTATCATCTTTAGATTGCATTTTAGGAATTACATCTACATCTTGTGGTGAACCCAAAAGGCAAACTTCATAAGCAAGATCAACTTAAAATAAATTCAATGAATCTAACAACGCTTTGGAACTTAACGCACAACATTTAGAGGTCTAGGCTTGAGACGTATTCCGGCGTCGTAAAGCTTGGTAACTGTTGTTCTCACTGTTGGTTGGGTGATTCCTCCACTTTGAGACGATAAGTGCCAATACGGACTTGTGCTCCCACGTACCGTCGAGTATATTTTGGGAGACCCCTATAGGCTTAAATCCTTTATCCATAGGAAGCCGTGTCTGCCGCCCTATCGATCGCAATGCACTGAACACAACATTCGGGAAGATTGACTGCCGTACCGTAAAAAGTATTCTGCAGTTTTGCGATTGGTTTGGTACTCCCTCTACCTAGACTTCCAGAGCAGTCCCTTTCGTTCCTTTTCAGACTCCTTAACGGAAAAGGTCCATCTGAGCACTTGTCACTTCAGGTTCATTAAAAATCGAAGGAGACTAGAGTCATCTTTTGTTTTTTCTCGACTCTTAAAAACTGAAAAAACAAGTTGTGTCAAAGCGTCTAAAATTTATTTTAAACGAAATATTCATTACCCCTTTCCTACGGAATATTCATTACCAACCAAGGAATTCCCCTTGGAGGAAATCCTAGTCCCTTCTCCTCTTGGGGAGATGTTGGTGCACCCCATATGGCCACATTGTCGCTTCCAGGACTGACAATTGGTTTGCCTTTATGGCTCTTCTCAACCTCTGTCGTTCAGAACACCACTATTCCTGAACAATCGAATCAGCAATTAGATGAGTCCAGAGTTACCCACCAACCTTCTACTTCCTCTAATTCTTTCTCTCCTCCTTCCTCTTCGCTTGATGGGGCTACTAAAGCCAAAAGTCAAGTACCTAAGGAGAAGAAGGAAAAGAAGAAGAAAGAGAAGAAGAAGAAGGAGCCAAAAGCGAATGGGGGCAAACGAGTGTCGTCTAACGAAAATCCACACACTGCACCGACCAGGCCTAAATCTCCATGTGTCATTTGCAAGGGAGACCACTATCACAGAGATTGTCCTTGCATCCCTCGGATCTTAAGGGACTGGTCTCCCCGTTTGCACAACCCGGTGTCGTCAACCTCTGATGATCATGTTGAAAACACACCGTCAACTAGTGAAAGTGAAGCCCCAGGACAAAAAGGAAAATATAAATTTCCTTGTAAACTGTGCAAAGGCGATCATGCCGTCCACTGTTGTCCATTCTTAGACGAGGCTAAAAGAGTTTTGGACGATCGTCCGGTTTCACCGTCACGACTTCCTCCTGGATATAAAAAGCTCTTGCCGAGTCCGTCACCAGTTGAAAATCCGGCCGGCCCGCTCAGGTGGTCGGCTGAAGCACCTATCATTGAAGATAAACCATCTGAATCCATACCAAACGAAAGTCAAAAGGTCGAGGCGGCAGTTGACCCGGTCTTGCCTTCAGAGGTTTCATCTTCAGATGATACAGTCACTGAAGAGAACAAGGATGACACCGTCCAAATTCTCTTCATAAACAAAGACTCCAACGAACATGGGGGCAATTTACCCGTTCCTTTACCGCAGGAAGTGTAGAGTCGATAATATACCATTATTATTGTCACTTGTGAACGTTTATTTCACCCATTTCTACCATTCTTCATCATGCCATTTATTATAATTTATCATTTAAATCCATTTTATTAATTATTTATGCTCTCATGAATAAATATTATTTATTCTCCTTTATTTCTAATAAATTGATTATTATGCATTATTTTACCAATGATAGTTCTAATAAGTTGGTTGTAACCTTATTTACCATTTTTAGCCTCCAAAGTAACTTCCAGATTGAAGATTTGATTTTTAAATCAGCCAACTCAGAAATTCGCTGGTTTAAGGAGTGACAGTTTTGCGGTTAAGATTCTGAGCAAATGAAGACGAATTTGGAAAATCCGGAACATGGGTTTTGTCCAGAACGGGCCCAATTATCTTCATAAAGAACAATTTGCCCAAATTCGGCTTGTACAGGGAGAAACGCAGGGTTCTTTGAGCACGATTTTCTCAGATTTTCAGTTGCGGCCGTCCTCCAAATCTCAGCTGCCAACCTAAATTCGTCCTGCTTTTGTTGAAGAGATGAGAGGGAATATATTTTCTTGTTGATCAATGGGTTAGAATCAACCTAAATTTGTAAGAGAAATCATGATTGTAATTATCCATGCTCTGATCTTCTTTATTTAAATGAAACCCAAGATCAGAGACGGGGGGGGGGAACGACTGTTTTTATAATTCTAAGTTTCAGAACTAATGGTGATCATGGAGTCTAGCTGAGATCTGATTTTGTATACTTCTGTAATGCAATCAATATAAAGGATTTGGTGTTCAATTCGTCCCTGCATCTGAAGTAAGTTACGGCGGTGCCATTGGAAGCTACGGGCCCGGCTCCAACGGACACTTGCCGTTGTATTGTATCATACGGTGATTTGCGTGGTTTGCTATCTTTATTGTTCAGTAATCTGATGCACGAATGCTATGTGATCATTAATTCATTAATGTTTCTTTCCGAATTCCTTGTGGCGATTCTGCATTATATTATTAAGTCTTTTCCAGAATTGATTGCATGGTATCAATCTGAATCGGGTATTTCTATTACAGAGCTTTTGTATTAAACGTTACCATCACAAGATTTATTTGAAGTTATGATTATTGGAATCCGGAAGTAATGTTGTATTTGGAAACATAGTTCTCATCTCAGATTACTATCTTAGTGTGTTGAATGTATATATGATTGTTGTTCTATTAGTGTGTTTTGTATATATGATAACTGCTGTTCCATAATTCATTTGTGAATATCGCCTCATAAAGTAAATTGCTTTTGAAGATTGTTATTTCATTGCAAAATGTGAGTTTGGTTCAAGTTTACTTTTGACTCGCGAGATTTAGTTCTTTTGATTGTTGTTTCATTTGCTGCTGTTCTATTTGCATTTCGCTGTTCCATTTTACTTTCTGCTGATTTATTTACTTGCCTTTGTTGCTTTGGTGTGGGAGGAGGATCAAGGCTGTCGTGAGACACAGCAGACGCTATTATGCTCCCAGATCCATGATCCATACTCTAATTCCTTTTTCATCAATTTATAGAGGACTGAGTTATTGCTACCATATCCTCGATTGATGGTTGTTTGAATGAATGATTTAGTTTAGAACATTTCAGTTTCTTGTTGTTTCAATTAGATTTTGTTTCAAGCATTCATTTACTTGTGGGTTTTAAGCACTATACTGCAAAACATTACTCTTAGGGAAATAGCCGCCTCAGACAGAGTACACTCTTGAAATAAAAAGTCGTCCCTGGGTTGATAATTAATGTGAGGTAATTAGGAGTTCATAAGACACCTTTTTATCGCTCCACATTTTGGCGCCGTTGCCGGGGAGAGTGTAGCCATTTCTAAAGAGTAGTGTGAATCTGATGAGTGCCTGCTAGGGAAGAGTTGGATCTTAAAAACGGAAGGTAAGAACCTGCGTACGGAGTATGTAAAAGCCCTGCTCCCCCGTCCGCTTTCCAGCAGGACTGTTAAAGAACCTAGGGTAGAAATAGATGTTTGAATTTTTGTGTGAATAATTAGGAAAAAGATAGAAATTTTTAAAAAATGAATCACATGATCTCACACAAGTGGTGATGTAAGCACCACCCATTTCACTAACTAATTGACAAGAACAATTGAAGAAGGAGCCTCGAAGAAACACATGAAGAACATCCTCTATTATGGTAAGAAATGGCTCACGTTTCTACTTTTGAATTTCCTATCAAAGATCTAGGAGTGACACAAATGCACATAATTCCCCTATCTTTACCAAATTTTCATGGTTTAGCAAATGGAGATCCACATACATTTATGTTTGAGTTTGAAATACTTTGTAGAGGATATGATTATTGTACTAATGATCAAAGATTGAAAGTGTTTCCTCTTACTCTAAAAAGAGCAGCTCTCCGATGGTTCATGAGCCTAGGTGGGAATTGCATCCAAACATGGGAGGACATGAAAAACATATTCTTGAAGAAGTACCAAGACTATTGCAAATCCAATGAAGATATTTTCAGTATGATACAAGGGGAAGATGAAAGCTTGGAGGATTATGTAGATCGATTTCATTATAACCTTCAAAAATCAAAGCATAAGCATTTGGAAAAAGAGATCTTAAAAACACTCATTCTTAAAGGAATCAAAGATGAATTTTTAGAACTCTTAAATCTGATAGGAAAAGGTGATGTTTTTCAGTTATCATATGATGATGTTTGTGAATTGTGCATAAGGTATTCAAGAGGAATCTCCAAGGCTGGTAAGAATTCTAGAGATGTTTGTTCTTTCTTTTCCAAATCTGCTACAAGAATAGGAGACATAAGAGCTGAAATCAATGTGTTATTTGAAAATTTTAAAGTTGATTTTATTAGCTCTCTAAATGAAAAATTGGATGTTTTGCAGGTTCATAAAAATCAAGAATTGGATGAAGTGTTTTTCACTCATGACCGAAAGGAGCATACCATAGATGGTTGTTCTTCCTTATCTAATTTGGAAGTGGCATATGAAGGAGATGAGGAAGCTGCAACAAGGTCAAAACCACGGAAATCATGGCCTACAGGTATGGTTCAAAACACTCCCTCTCCACTTTCTTACTTGCATAATCCATTATGGAATGCTGATGTGTTAGGGCAGCCATGCCAATTTCAATATAACCACCTATCTTGTTTACAAGTTGGGCATGGTTCATCTTATGATGGCATGACTACTCTCCCTCATCTTGTAGCACAAACATATTCTCCATATTTTTCACCAGCTCTTTCACAACATCCTGCTTGCATACCAAATTCATTCACTCAACCCAACCAACCACATCATCACAATGCTCCATTCCATACACACTTTCCTGCTCAACTAATTCCACACCCTCACCATAATAAACCAGTACAACATGCTTACAATGTTGAGCTGGCAAATTTACCCACCCTTCCCACCCATTCTATCTCACATGCGCCATTAAAGAAAACCTACAATGAGATTCAGAATGTTTCAAATGCAAAAATTGTAGAAGCTATAGAAGAAAATAAGGTTTCTTTTACTATGCATCAACAAGCCATTTTAAAAGCTCAAGAACTTCATGATATGATGGCTTTGCAAGATCAAAAAAGTAAAGGATACATTGAAGATTGGTTTCACTCTATCATTTGTTTGCAACATCACTCCATGCTTCAACAATTTTTGATATCATTTTTTCAAGGGAAGCCAACTTCTCATACCCTAATATCCATTAACATGCATTTTTCGAATTTGGGTATGTGCATACATGAGGCCTTATTTCTAACATGGCTTCACTGGAAGTACTCATACACGTAGTCATATTCATCCTTCAATCAAAGTAGGTTAGTGAAAAAAATAAATAAAATAAGGACATAAATAAGTGCATTTTGTTCTTTTGTAAAACTAGGGTTTTTGTTGCAACATGCTATGCAAATCAACATCGGTGATATTTTTTTTTATAATTTGTGTTTGTAGATGAATCATAATGGAAATAATAAGTCCTACAAACACTCATTTTCATTTTTCTCACCAATTTGAAAAAATGCTTGAATTTCATTTTTTTTTGGCTTGCGGGCTTGATGAACTTTCTAGAAAAACAGTCGGGACAGTCATGTTTTGAGGGACCAAAAGTGAATATTTTTAAAACCTGTTTCTACCCTAGGCAGCCCTTTATGTCTACTTTCTAACCCAATTTGAATCACTCAATTTGGATTTGAAACGAAAAAGTTAGAACCAAAACATTGACCGATTATCTAGCGGGCAGCTCAGGAACAGAGTTGGGACAGTCAGTTTTTGGAGGCCTAAATGACCATATTTTTAAAACCTGTTTCTATCCTAAGTATCCCTTGATGTCTACTTTCCAATCCAATTTGAATCACTCAATTTGGATTTGAAACGAAAAAGTTAGAGCCAAAATATTGACCGGATGTCTAGTGGGCAGCTCAGGAACAGAGTTGGGACAGTCAGTTTTTGGAGGCCTAAATGAATGAATTTTTAAAACCTGTTTCTATGGTAGATTCCCCTATGAATCTAGTTTACAATGCAATTGGAATCACTCATTTTCGATATCGTATGGGGAAGTTATGATCAAAATACTGACTGTCTATCGTAAATCAGCACCCTTAAAACTATGTCTTTCCAGCTGTTCCTTAAAGTATTTGACCTATCAATTCTTCTTGTCTTCAAAACCTGTTTCTATTGGAGATCAATAAATAAATCTATTTTCATTTCCAATTTGAATCACTCGAATCCGACATCAAACGAAAAAGTTACGCTTGAAATATCAACTGTTGGTTTAAGCCGGGTAATAAAAAATGACTCTATTATGCAGGTTGTTCTAAACACATTTGACATATCATATCATTGAGTTTTTAAAACCTGTTTCTATTGGAGATACACCTTTGAATTAGCTTTCATTTGGCTTTGGAATCACTCAATTTCGACGAAAAACAAAGAAGTTGTGATTAAAACACTGCTGGTTAGTATGGTCGACCACTGCTCTCCCGCAGGTAACAAATAAACTTTACTTTGTTATTTTCTCCAATGATTTGTTCTACAGAGTAACTACTTGTTAGTTTTTTACATAATTCTTGGATTAGGGGAGCCCGCGCACCTCTCTTTCTCCATGATTTAATGTTTTATTGCAGGTAGATACTCGTTTTTTGCAGGTCTTGGGAAAATAAGGAAGGTCAATTTATGGACGAATGATTTTTCAAAGAAGTTTTTATAAAACAAAGGAATTTTATCCAAATCATTACCCAACGGATTCATAATAGAACAAATGAAGAATTGATTTCAATTTCAAAATTCATGTCTTGTTACTGCTGCCAAAACATTTTTCAAAAAGATCATTTTTTTTTACATAATATCATAGCTGTTGTAACTTAATTTACATATTGTTTTTAAATAAAATGTTGTTTCTTTTCTAATTTCTTTTATATTTTGTGTTTCAGGTGTTGCTTCATTCAAAAGCATCAATGCAGTGAACAGCTAATTCATTCTTTGCGTGTTTGCATTTTATGGTTGTGAATTTTGCTATTCCTTTTCGAAATGGAACAAAATGGAACAGCACTTTTGCACTTTCACGTTGGGTGTGTTTTTGCTGTTCCTTTTTTCAAAAAGAACAGCATTTGGTGTGTTTTTGCTGTTCCTTTTTTTCAAAAGGAACAGCAATGCGTGTTTTTGCTTTTCCTTTTTCAAAAGGAACAACAGTTTGAGTTTTTGCTGTTCCTTTTTCAAAAGGAACAGCAGTTTGAGTTTTTGCTGTTCCTTTTTCAAAAGGAACAGCAGTTTGAGTTTTTGCTGTTCCTTTTGAAAAAGGAACAGCAGTTTGTGTTTTTGCTGTTCCTTTTTTCAAAAGGAACAACAGTTTGAGTTTTTTTGAGTTTTTGCTGTTCCTTTTTTTTCAAAAGGAACAGCAGTGCGTGTTTTTGCTGTTCCTTTTTCAAAAGGAACAGCAGTTTGAGTTTTTGCTGTTCCTTTTTCAAAAGGAACAACAGTTTGAGTTTTTGCTGTTCAAAAGGAACAACAGTTTGTGTTTTTGCTGTTCCTTTTTCAAAAGGAACAGCAGTTTGAGTTTTTTTGAGTTTTTGCTGTTCCCTTTTTTTCAAAAGGAACAACAGTGCGTGTTTTTGCTGTTCCTTTTTCAAAAGGAACAGCAGTTTGAGTTTTTGCTGTTCCTTTTTCAAAAGGAACAACAGTTTGTGTTTTTACTGTTCCTTTTTCAAAAGGAACAACAGTTTGAGTTTTTTTGAGTTTTTGCTATTCCTTTTTTTCAAAAGGAACAACAGTGCGTGTTTTTGCTGTTCCTTTTTTTCAAAAGGAACAGCAGTTTGAGTTTTTGCTGTTCCTTTTTCAAAAGGAACAGCAGTTTGAGTTTTTTGCTGTTCCTTTTTCAAAAGGAACAACAATTTGTGTTTTTGTTGTTCCTTTTTCAAAAGGAACAGCAGTTTGAGTTTTTGCTGTTCCTTTTTCAAAAGGAACAACAGTTTGTGTTTTTTTGAGTTTTTGTTGTTCCTTTTTTTCAAAAGGAACAGCAGTGCGTGTTTTTGTTGTTCTTTTTTCAAAAGGAACAACAGTTTCGCGTTTTTGTGTGTATTTTTTTCTTTTTTCGGTATGCATTTTCTTTGTTGTTCCCTACACAAAACACCACTTTCTTTTTGAGTGTTTTTGCTGTTCCTTCAAAAAAAAAAAAAGCAACACTTTGAGAGTATTTTTGAGAGCAACCTTTCCTTTCTCTTGTGGGATTATTCATAGTCAGCTCAACCACATTCTCCTGATTCTCTTTCATGGCATGAAGTACACTATTTTTATGAGGACAGGAATTATGGATTCTATTGAAGCAAGTTAATATCATTCACGTTATGATCTTTAACAGGACAGCTCCTTGATGATAGATTCTTTTCAGAAGGGACACAATTATTTATATATCACTTTACTGCATTGTTTTCTGTTGAACATGATTTTGAATGATCATCTTAATACCATGCTGGTTCCATCATCCCTGGTTATAATCTTCTTTGTCTGTAATAAATGAGATTATGGGTATATTTTTTTTCTATTGACATCTTCAACTTCTTCCGCCATCCCTATTCTTAAGGAGTACTGAGCCTCCCTCTTTTTATCATAAAAATGTGTAATAATAACAAAATTTTGTTCGCAGATGGAGGATAGGGGGTCTCATTACGAGCCAGCCTACCATGTTCATAAGGCTGTAACAAAGTGACATTCCCATTATGGCCACCACACCAGGGTTATGATCCATTGGATAGCCAAATTATCCTTGGAACAGGAGGTCTCATCACGAGCCGGCCTGATCACTTTTGCTACCTCCTAGTGAATGGCAGTGTGGTTATCTGGTTACCACGCCAGCACACTGATCTCTTCTGTAGAACAACACTAAAACTCTCCATTTATAAATTGAGGATCCTGGCTCATATGGGTTAAAAAGCAACCCTGCCGAGGCTATGGACGCCTGCTGGCAGCAGCGGCTCTGCTTATGGTATTGAAGTTATATCTTATCGTCAATTATTATTATAATACCCTTTTCTTATTTTCTTTTTATCAGAGAAGTTATTTCCTTAAATTTTTCCCTGTTTGAACCTTTATGCATGAGAAATTGTTTTATGATCAATCACATCATTTTCAGCTAGAATACCGTCAGCAAAGCATCTTTTTAGCATATTGTTGTCCTTTTTCGTTTTGCATAAACTATCATCACTCCAAAGCGTCCTATCTCTTATTCATAACTATCTTTACACACTTTGCTCTCAAAATAACCATAACTTTCACCGTCCTATCATTGATAAGTGTACTCTGCCTCCCTTACTGATATATTGTTCATTCCATTGCCTTGCCGTCAGCACCACCCCTTTCATATGCTTTATGGTTATGGAACCTATTTTCCAATTGGAGGGGGCAATATATGCATTATGGGATTGCATGCGATATGATTACTGCACTTTGCCATACCTTGTTGATTTGAGTTTTTCTAATTGCAATTTTGCATGCATCTTATATGTTGATATTCAAAGCTAACACTATGGATTCAAGCACATTGTATGCAAAATAGTGCTTTGTTTACAGGAGAAAAACAAGTATGGGAAAAATTCTATTCACAGCATGACCGCACTATTGCAACTAACAGACGCGGCTTGAGCAACTTGCGAACATGAACAACTCTTCAGACATTATGTGCTTACCTGGATTCCACCTTTTGCATCACTTTCAGCACCAACTCTGCCTACATCAGCTTCAACAACTGCCAGTATTTATATGTCGTTCCACATTTTTTTGGAGGTAAAATTGCATAGTTTTCTAATTTATTATAAATTTAGGAGAATCTACTGAAAATCCATTTTGAGCATTATTTGTCATCCTTCATTCCACATCTTTACCACTTTCCCTTTTTCAGCAGCATATCATTTCCGAGTATGGGGGAGTGTTCCTTCATTTCTTTCTTATGACCATGTCATTCATATTCTTTATCATCCATTGCTATTCTTATCCATTCTCAACACCTCCCTTATTTCATGTTGTTTTACACCAAGCATAGAATTCTACAGCTGGTAGCAACCACCTCTCTTTGTTTTCTAGCATCGCATGAGGACATGCTAATTTTTCAGAGAGGGGGAGGAATTGCTATACATGATGGATGTTTTCTACTTTCTTCCTTATTTAAGGCATACAATTTCATTTTTACACAGTGCAGAAATTGATTTCCACATATTTTTAAAAGCTATGAACCCAATTCTTGTAATTTTTGGAAAACACATACGTATCATTAATACAAATCCACACAATTTCAAGAAATAGTGGTTCATAAAATTTCGGAAATCATGCACTCTCACTTACAGCCATTTTGTTTATATCTCATGATCCGTGCACCAAAACAATCTGATTTTTGGATCATAGAGACATTCATGTATTGTAAATTTACTTGCAACATTTCAACAAAATCTGGTTTGTAGTTTTGAGAAAATGCTTAATGAAGTTTGCTGTTATCTATATCATATTTTGCTGCAACTTCATACATATAATTGAATGTCAATGTAAAAATTGTTATGCCTTCATCAAGATTACTAAAAGTGAAGGAAGAATTCATTTGTTCTATCCATTTCATGAGCTGAGAGGAACATATTTTTTACTGCTTTGTTAACACATGGCTTTTGTCTTTGGGTTGCATGAGGACATGCAATATATTCAGTTTTCGTTGCATGAGGACATGCAATATATTGAGTGTGGGGGTGTGTAGAGTCGATAATATACCATTATTATTGTCACTTGTGAACGTTTATTTCACCCATTTCTACCATTCTTCATCATGCCATTTATTATAATTTATCATTTAAATCCATTTTATTAATTATTTATGCTCTCATGAATAAATATTATTTATTCTCCTTTATTTCTAATAAATTGATTATTATGCATTATTTTATCAATGATAGTTCTAATAAGTTGGTTGTAACCTTATTTACCATTTTTAGCCTCCAAAGTAACTTCCAGATTGAAGATTTGATTTTTAAATCAACCAACTCAGAAATTCGCTGGTTTAAGGAGTGACAGTTTTGCGGTTAAGATTCTGAGCAAATGAAGACGAATTTGGAAAATCCGGAACATGGGTTTTGTCTAGAACGGGCCCAATTATCTTCATAAAGAATAGTTTGCCCAAATTCGGCTTGTACAGGGAGAAACGCAGGGTTCTTTGAGCACGATTTGCTCAGATTTTCAGTTGCGGCCGTCCTCCAAATCTCAGCTGCCAACCTAAATTCGTCATGCTTTTGTTGAAGAGATGAGAGAGAATATATTTTCTTGTTGATCAATGGGTTAGAATCAACCTAAATTTGTAAGAGAAATCATGATTGTAATTATCCATGCTCTGATCTTCTTTATTTAAATGAAACCCAAGATCAGAGACGGGGGGGGGAGAACGACTGTTTTTATAATTCTAAGTTTCAGAACCAATGGTGATCATGGAGTCTAGCTGAGATCTGATTTTGTATACTTCTGTAATGCAATCAATATAAAGGATTTGGTGTTCAATTCGTCCCTGCATCTGAAGTAAGTTACGGCGGTGCCATTGGAAGCTACGGGCCCGACTCCAACGGACACTTGCCGTTGTATTGTATCATACGGTGATTTGCGTGGTTTGCTATCTTTATTGTTCAGTAATCTGATGCACGAATGCTATGTGATCATTAATTCATTAATGTTTCTTTCCGAATTCCTTGTGGCGATTCTGCATTATATTATTAAGTCTTTTCCAGAATTGATTGCATGGTATCAATCTGAATCGGGTATTTCTATTACAGAGCTTTTGTATTAAACGTTACCATCACAAGATTTATTTGAAGTTATGATTATTGGAATCCGGAAGTAATGTTGTATTTGGAAACATAGTTCTCATCTCAGATTACTATCTTAGTGTGTTGAATGTATATATGATTGTTGTTCTATTAGTGTGTTTTGTATATATGATAACTGCTGTTCCATAATTCATTTGTGAATATCGCCTCATAAAGCAAATTGCTTTTGAAGATTGTTATTTCATTGCAAAATGTGAGTTTGGTTCAAGTTTACTTTTGACTCGCGAGATTTAGTTCTTTTGATTGCTGTTTCATTTGCTGTTGTTCTATTTGCATTTCGCTGTTCCATTTTACTTTCTGCTGATTTATTTACTTGCCTTTGTTGCTTTGGTGTGGGAGGAGGATCAAGGCTGTCGTGAGACACAGCAGACGCTATTATGCTCCCAGATCCATGATCCATACTCTAATTCCTTTTTCATCAATTTATAGAGGACTGAGTTATTGCTACCATATCCTCGATTGATGGTTGTTTGAATGAATGATTTAGTTTAGAACATTTCAGTTTCTTGTTGTTTCAATTAGATTTTGTTTCAAGCATTCATTTACTTGTGGGTTTTAAGCACTATACTGCAAAACATTACTCTTAGGGAAATAGCCGCCTCAGACAGAGTACACTCTTGAAATAAAAAGTCGTCCCTGGGTTGATAATTAATGTGAGGTAATTAGGAGTTCACAAGACACCTTTTTATCGCTCCACAGGAAGGAAGTTCGTCAGAGTCGTACCCGACCGTCTATTCGGTCCCACCTCCAAGCAACCTAGTTGTCTCCTTCGACTGGAATCAACTAGGCAGACCCCGTTTACCAGCTAGTATACCATTCCGAATTATTGTCCAAATATATAGAATGGTTATGGCTGGTACCATCATAGATGAGGGGGCTTCTGTGAGTATCCTTTCCTCAATTGCTTGGAAAGCGCTTGGTTCGCCATCGCTTTTGCCTGAGATGAGAAATCTGACAGGCTTTGATAAAGGAACCAGTCGACCGTTAAAGATCCTTCCCAATGTGCCCATAACATTGAGAGGGAAAACCGTTCACATGAATGTGATGGTAGTTCAAGGACCCCTGGATTAAAATCTACTCCTTGGACGAGACTATATTTATTGCATGGGAGCAATTGTCTCCTCACTCTTTAGAGTAATGTGTTTTCCGCACGAAGGAAGAGTGGTCAAGCTCGTAGACCAGCTTTCATTTCCCGGATCACGCATAACAAATAGTCATATACCATCCCTGAATGGTCTTTTCATGCAAGAAATGTCTCAATCTCCAGTCCGTCCACCCGATGAGCGCGAGTGATTCGGGGGGACATGACTGAAACCCAGGGGGCATGCATCCTGGTCTGCTTCGGCAGGAAAACTTCGGGTATAAGGTAGGTTTCCGCGAGAGAATATGACCTCCGTACTCCGTCCGTGATTGGAAGGGGGAGTTGGACTGGAACAAGATCCTCTTGTCAAAGTTATGTTAGGGACGGTCACGCCATACCATCCGCTCACCTTTGTTTATTTCGGTAGACATCGCCAAAGAAGTGTTTTGTTTGCGCTGTGAATAGAGCAATCTTTGGGTAACCTGTAAGAGGTAGGCCTCTCTCGGTAAAACGAATGTTTTAACGGACTAAAGAAGGGGTAACCTTGAAACTCTGTTTTATACCTGGGGGCATGCAAACCTTTTGGAGTGCAAGCGAAGAGCGACTATTTATTTTTTAAATTTATAGGACCTCTAACCCTTTAAACCCGTAGGATTGGTCGTCTCCTAACTTGCATAAAGAAAGGATGTGGGGCAAAACTCTAAAAGTTGTCATTTTTACATGAGACATTCTTATCATACGACTGGATTAATCGAGCAGTTTTAGCACATAGTTCAAGCTCGTTAAAAAATAAACATAAGACATGAGCAAATGTTTCCACCCACGTTTAAGCTCGTTAAAAAATGAACTATTCCCCGGTAAATAACCACCGTGAATGTAGTACTTCAGCCATTAAAGCCTTGGTCGTGTTTGCACCATCACCTCCACTTTTTCATTGGCCGATCATTCACCTCCATTTGATTGTTTACCTATTTTGAGGAACAACTGCGAAGAGTGATCTCACTAGCCATCCTTGTGACACTGCTGTGATTGGAAAATTCCAAACCTTACCTAGAATCAGCTGCTACCCGTTTTATCACTCGTTCCTCAAAAGACGAGTCTCCTTTAAGCTCTTTTCAACTGACTCGTAAAATATGAAAAAATTGCCGAGTCCTTGGCCTTCCAACTCGTTAAAGGGACAGGAAGTGCTATCCCTCCTCTAGATTTTAATCTTTTTGGACCTGAGGGATTATTACACAAAAAGATCGAGCGCTTATTTTGTTCGGCTCGTTAAAAGTATCGAAAATTCATCCCTTCTGTATTGTTTTATACTTTTTCGGACTTGAGGGATTAGATGACGAAAAAGGAATTTTGGAGTTTCCTTTACGTTCCTTTTCAGACTCTCTAAAATTGAAAAGGACCGAGTTATCTTTGTCGTTAAACTCGTTAAAAAGATTAATAGCGACAAACTTGTCTTTAGACGAGAACGAGTTTCACTATCGCTAGGCTCGTTAAAACATAGCGATGGGTTTGCCCGAAGGGAAAATTATAGAACAAGCATATGTTATCCTCCTCAAGCTTGACAAAAATAAAGAGGTACTGGTCAACAATGAATGGGGAAAAATTGGGAAGAAAACTCAAAGAAACTTTGTTGGTAGCAAGTCGCTCTTGAACATGACACTTCCACTCCGTGTCCGAGTTGGGTTGGGTTGTCTCATTCACCGGTCACATCGCCATGGTCGCGCCATACCATCCACATTTGGGGTTAATGCTACCAATCCATCACATCAGTGTCCCCGATATGTTCAAGAGAAGTCATCCAGAGAAGTCACCTGTGTCTCACCCACTACCATACATTATACTCCATTCTTTCATGACCGCCACCCTGAACCTTATATCACCAGATCGTTTTCACCTCCATTAAAATCATATGCTCTTTTCCGTGTCATTGATGTGGGATTCATTAAGGCCCTCCTGTGACGGATCGCTTCTTGTCGACCTTAGCTCATTATCCAAGAAGTTGATATAGGAACACCCCATTCAGTACTTTGAAGCTTGCATGTCTCAATGGCAAGTTTCTCACTTCCGGCGACAGGTTTACATCAATGGCCTTCGACCGAAAGATTTTGCGTGGTGTTCGATGCCAAGTCCTTTATTCACACCACGTGAATTGTACTTCAGTACCTTGAGGATCATTATCATTATCGGTGATTCCTCTCGCGCTTGTTAACAGTTTACATCATTGACTGGTAATCGAGCGATGTCTTTCCATGTTTGACTTCAGAACATTTCTCACATGGATCGACTTGTACTTCGAGTGAAGATCGGATGAGATTGAAGACCCCGGATCTAGTTTCATCCATCCGGGCTGCGATATATATTCAGGAAAATAAAGACATTAAATGTACATCATTGCTGCACAGATAATCATCCACTCAAAAGGATGATGGCTCTACCAGAATCATCAGTCTACACTCAGATGATTGTCTGTCCTATGTACATGAAATTGAATTTATAAAGCTGAACATGGGAATGCCCGCCTCAGCTAGATCATGAAAATAGTATGAATATAATGTATTGTATTGTATCTTATTACAGGTCTCCTCCCAGCATTGAAAGAACTTCAGATCCTCATAATAAAGCATTTCACCCGACACCAAAAGGTTAACGGCCTCATACTTTAGGGGGCAACTATTATAGACATTTTTGTGCCCTACAACTCCAAGCATGAAATGTCCATAAACAAAGGGCTCCTAAGTCCCTAAAAGAGTTGTTCTAACCCCTAAAGGAATAAGGTCAACAGATTACAGCTTCTCCCAGAAGTTCTCCACCAGAAAATGCTCAGAATAAGTCAAAACAGGATCATTTCAGCTGCTCCACTGGCTAGGTGCGTTGCATTGCACCTAAATACACTGTGAGGGTGTGTTGCATTTCAAAAGTCCCTTCTGTGGGGTGCGATGGGCGAGAAATGACAAATGGAAGTGTCATTCCGCGAGGTGGAGAGACAAGAGAAGTTTCCAGAATCTTCTCCAGTGACACTTGCCTCACTGAATTCGACCAATGATGAGTAAGAGGCCTTCAGTCTCCAAGTGGAAGCAAGAACTGACAGAGAGAAGACACTAATCAAATCACAAGCTAACTCATCCTCCTTACAGATATCTATATATGGATCCCTCATCCCAGAGATCCGGAGGCTGGAATTTTGCATATTGTAAGGAATTGCTGTTGGTTTTTTGAGACAAACATCAGATTGTTGGGTGATCTATGCTTTGTTTGAGGTGAAGAGGGGCTTCTTTGCTGGGAGGTTGATGCTGGGTCAGGAACCACTGGTTGTAACTCCTCCTGAATCTTTTCTTGTTTATCAATAAAAGCTATTTGAGTTTTCCTCCATGCTTTTGTATCATTGATGCTTGTTACATCTGTATGGTTAACTTAAATCTGATCCTAAGTTGTTTATGAATATAGATCTATGTCTTTGTATAGTTTTCTTCTTCTGTGATCTTACAGGTACTTTGTGAAGCTGGGCAAGTAAGGGAGCAGGTAGCTGGAGACTATCAAAGAAGAGAAGGATTGGATCAAAGGACTAGCGCAAGACACAGGTTGGTTCTTTCTATTCCTCTCTATCTATAGTTCATAAAGGAAATACAAAAGTAGTTTTTCTCTGTTTGTTTCTAAGGCAGCTATCACACCTTAGTGGGATAGAGCAGTTCTAAATAGACACTTTTCCCTGTAACACAGTGGGGTGGATCTAGTAGGAGGGGATAATACAACGCTTCTGACAATGTTAAATTTTGCCTCCCAATGGAATTCATTGTCACCATCCTCTCATGGAGTGTTATTGAATATGGCAAGCAATTGACCAGTAGTGGTGAGTTGAGTGTTTCGATGGAGGCTATTCGACAGAAGACTGATTATTTTCTCAAGGCACATACATAGCATGATGTATTGCATGGAGAGGTGGATGATGGTGACTTAGACCATAATTACTGGAAAAGGCCAAAAGACATGACCAAACTTCGCTAGGAATATAGAATTGACGCAAACAATCCTAGCTCAAATCTTGTGGGAGAAATAACAACTACAATGGCTTATGCTTCAATTGTTTTCAGGCACTCTAATCATGCATATTCTAATGAGATTCTCAACCATGCCAATAAACTTTCCACATTTGCTGATAAGTACAAAGGAAAATATGACAATAGCATTAATGTTTCACAAAAGTATTATGCCTCGAAAATTGGATATGCGGATGAGCTTCTTTGGGCAGCAATATGGCTTCATGAGGCTACTGGAGATTTGTCTTACTGTTACATGAACTATGTGATTGACAATGTCGCTTCCCTAGATGGAATGGAATGACAAATAACTGAATTTAGTTGGAATGTCAAGTATGTGGGAGTTCATGTTTTCGACTCAAAGTCCTTCATGCAAGGTAGAGGTGGGCAAAGTAATGTTTTTCTACATAACTATTAGGAAAAAAAATAAAAAATCATGTGTGCGTGCTTGCAGAAAGGCAACATAATTGTAGAGAAAACTCCAAGTGGCCTCCTATTTTGGAAAATATGGAATAACATCTAGTTTCTCTCATCATAGTTTACTCTGATTACCTAATTGTTGCTCGCAAGAACCTTCAATGCTCGAGTGAAGTTGTGCAGCCCTCAGAGCTTCGATCCTTTGCTCAATCTCAGATAGATTACATCCTCAACGAAAACCTGAGAGCCACGAGTTACATAGTTGGCTATGGTAGCAACTAACCTCATCTAGTACACCACAGAGCTTCATCTATCATATCTTACAAAGTAAACCCATCCTTCATGCCTTGCAGATGTGTTGAAAAATGCAACAAGAAAATCCTAATTTAATTTTGTCCTTGAATTGAATTAGGAATTAAATTGTAATTGCAATTCTCATAGCAACTTGTAATAGTTAACTAAGTTTAATTAACGTAGTTGTCTCAGTTAATTCGAGTTGGGAATCTATCTAGAGTCATATAGAGTGGTTCCTAAATTTTAGGGGTCCAAGTTGAGTTTTTTTGAGTTGTAATTATTTAACTCAATTTAATTGAGTTAAACTAGTTCCAATTGATGGAGGAAGTTGTGGGAGATCCAGTAGTGGGGTGTAACCTATAGTAATGGGGTGTAACCAACACTGCTCAACCAATAAACTGAAGATTCACTCATAATTAAATCATGCATGTCAGATCAGAGAAAGACCCAATTGAGATTGGAGTTCATGGACAATGTACTATTAGTTGTATAATAATTCGAATTATACAGGTGGTGCATGAATTCAGAGGAAGGCCTATGAGGATTGTGTAATTCACTATTGAGGAATTTCCTAATTAAATATGGGTGAATTCCCTAGGAAACTGTGCAAGAAAATAGGATCTTGGCAGGTAGCAGAAATGGCTAAGCATTGGCTTGAGCTGGTTTGTGAAGCAGTGAGATAGATTGTGATAGTGCAGAGGTTGCTCAGGCTTAGGCAAAGCATTGTAATCTTCTCATATTTTCTTATTAATGCAATATAAAGATAGAAAGGGTTTTTAGTTGTGGCTTTCCGAAAAAATTATTGTGTTATGTGATTGAATTCTTTCCCCTTTATGCTTCGTGGCTTCATTGATCAATTATTGTTTCCGCTAATGAGTAGAGTAGATTCAAGTCAATTGTTATATCATATTACAATATGTAGTTTGAATCTACAAGGAATTTCTACATGGTATTAGAGCTCAAATTATTGAAGGAAGTGTAACTAGGTTCGATCTTCATAATGACATGATCTTTGTAAATGATGAAATAAAATTATTTTTTGTATGCCTTGTTGAATGGATTTCATGAGAAAGAGATTTATTTATTAGTGGCTTCCATGGAGAGCCTTAGGATTTATTAATAAGTCAAAGAGTTAATGTCATGTGTGAAGAAGCTCTTCTTGAGCCTATGTTCAATGTATATAAGTCTATAGAAATGTCTAACGACCCTCCAAAGAAAAGCACAACCCCTAGACTTGAAGAAGTCGGTTGGCAAATTGAATTAAAGGAAGATCATGTCGACTTTCATCAATAGACACATCTCTTGACACAGTCATGTCAGCTTGTTATGGAGACTAACCACTATAAATAGGTGTGTAAAATCTGAATTACAAGAAGCTGCATAACTCAAATTCCTCTGTAATTTTTAAATAGGTATAGTGGAGAACATGAACTCGGATGCCTCTGCACTTTCGTGGGAAACCACAGTGAGTAATAACAGTCTCATGACCTTGCAACCTTAGAGATCTTTGCATTTTTCGGATGGGTATCAAAGAGGTGATGTCTCGGCATCCTCACAGTCTCAATGAACACCATCTCGGCATACTAATACGTAGTCATAGTCTTGGCATATGTGTGATGAAGATCTCTTAGTAATACACTCTCGACATACTCTCTAGACAGAGTCACAGTTTCGGGTAATAGGGATCTCGATGATCTCACAATGACACTTTGTCTCAATATACATGTCTTGGTGTACATTCTAAACGTAGTCACGATCTCGGCATAGTGGTGATCATGATCTCAGTCATGATCTTGATGAAGACATAATTACAAGGTCATGATCATGATCTCGGTGGTGCAACGATGATGCAAAAATGATCTCAGTGCTGCAAGGTGCATAAAAGATGCAACAATAAATGATATTGGTGGTACAACAGTGAAGGCATCAGTGATGAATTCAGAGTTCATTAGCAGTGATGATGATCTTAGCAATGACGAAGAAGAGGATTGGTGTCTTGGTCTTGGAGTGGCCTAATAGGTCAAGGGTCATGGTCTTGGTATTCATCAATTGGAATCTCTATAAGAAGAATGTTTTGCGGGTTTTCCTCTCAAAGAGTGAGAGGTTTTGGCCCTGGAAAAAATCCAACATCTTGTGTTCTTGTCTCTTTTATTTTGGTAGCTATTTAATGAACTAAGAAGACACACTCTAATAATAACAAGTGAATATTATGCTAAGAATAAAAAGTTAAAATACCTCACAAATAGTTATCTTGGTAAGAAGAATCTCATTAACCTACATTGCCCTAGATTCTTCAACATGGTATCAGAGCTAAGGTGTTGAAGTCAAAGGAAGGGAAACTAAAAGAGACATTCAAGTATCAGTCTACAACAACAATATATTATGGCAAGGGCTTTTGTCTATATAATCAAGGAGACAGTCTACAATTTAGTCCTACAGTAAGACTGATTTGGATCCTTATCTGAAGTTCTCGGATTATTTCATAGTCTCATACTACCCACAGTCTTGGTGCCAAGATCAAGTATCTTAATCAAAATATGAAGCGTTTAGAACTCAGGGTACATGGAAACAGTTTTGGTGCCTCCCATAGTTTCGGTCTATATCATACAATGATCTCAATAATAACATTATCTCATCATATTAGTGATAGACATTGTTATCACTCCTTCGGATCTCTAAGGCTGAGGAAGAGTCCAACTGAGGTAACCACAGACCAATATTTTGACTTGGTAGCTAGCCCTACCAAGCCAGAGAGAGATCTCTCCACAAAATCATAGCCAAGAGGGTTGGATGGATTAGGGTTTTAGGCTAGGTATAATAGCTCAGGGTTTTTATTTGATTTTATTGGGATAGTCACTGGATGAGTGAATTAGGTCAGAGAGTGAACTAGGTTAGGGCAAAAGAAAGCCAAAATTGCAGACATATGATGGGGGAAGGTAGGAAAGTATTTTAAAACTTTGTAGTATATTGATGGAATGGTTAGATTGACGAGGTGCTAAAAAGAGCACGGAAATCATGAATTCTTTTTAAACTGAAGAAATGAAACAAATTATGATTATTTTCCCAAAACGGAGCATAGAAGATGAATTCTGCTTATCACCCTTGAAAATCAAACATATTTAGAAGTGAAATGGATCATGGAAAACACAAAAGATTCAAACACATGTAAATGAAGAAGAAACAATATCAAAATACCATGCCACAGGAATCCCACCAAAATAGCTACAACTCATCAAATATATTCCATGCCAAAGTCTGAAACACTAGTACACATCCAATGGAGTCCAACCTCTGGAAAGAGTGAAGAAAGGGAATATATAGACCTCAAAACAAACTCCTCCCATCCGCAGGGGTCGAATCCATGAGAAGAGGAGCAATTACACCAAAATCTAAACTAATAGATAGAGTGTAGGGTGGTCAAAGTGACTCATCCCTAATTACATTGCAACTGATTCATCTGACCATAATTACATCAATCATATAAATTACGTTAGTAAAATATTGATTTCTCATAGGTAAAATTCAAATATGGAGAAGAACAGTGAAAAACTAGGCCAACTGTCAAGTGTGCATCGCCTGTGGCTAACGCGCAGCGCCATCTTCAGACCCACTTTTTCTTGCCTTCCCAGTGTCCAAATTGAGCCTAGGATAGCTCATTGGAAATATTATCCAGTCTAATTTCAAAATATGCCTTTAGTTTTAAAAATGGGCGCTATTTGACCCTCCAAAACGCCTTTCTCCCAAGACTGGTCAAGTGCACAGCGCCTGGCTGGAAAAGAGGGCAAAAACATGATATTTTGGTAGTTTTTTGCCCTTTTCACCTGCTAGTTTTGCATTCCAGGGCTGGAAACATCATTTTCCTAGATGTCTTGGTCCTTCTGCATCCATTGGTGGCTTCCATTCGCGTTTTACCATGCAACTGATATTTAAATTGCCTAAAAAACACATAAAACATATATTTGCCAAAATATGCTAAGGGACTTCAAAATTGGTCAAGAAGCCCATGTTTGGTGTAGCTAGGCTTGGAGTGAAGCCTCTGCAAGTATGTCAAGCTTCTCCTTCTCCTTTTAGTGAGTTAGGGCTTCAATTTTTTTCTTTGCATCTGTTATCACTTAGAACTAAAAATTTGATGCATATAATTTTCTATCTTAGCCCGATGACAAAGGTCTGTGTTAGTTTACTTTAGTTTTAATTTTCTTCCCTTAGGATTTGGAGTTTTAAAGAGTTTCTTAACTCAAGTCATTCTCAACTCCCATTGGTTCTCCTCCACCCATCAGTGTTCTATAGCCACATCTTGTCTTATCCGAGTCACCATGTCTTTTAGTAATTTCCCAGCATAATTCCCATTCGCCAGTTTCGCAGCGCAATCATGATTAGGCAGTTTCGCAGCGCAATCATGATTAAGCAGTTTCGCAGCGCATCATTAAACTTTAAAACTAACAGCGCTGCGAAATCATGGATTCGTACTTCCGCAGCGAATCTTTCCCGAAATATCAAGTCCGTTAGGTGAGTCATCAGCCATGTCTTCTCATGTCAGTTCATATATCTCTCCTATCACGTTTTAACGCTCATTGCCACCATCGCCACCACTAGATCTGTTGATACGCATGTATTATCATTCCCAAGAAATTTCACCGTGCATAAGCCTTAATGATGGCCGTAAGTCTTGCATGAATGACAAATCTGCAAGATTATGTCTTGAAAGGTTTTAAGCGGAAAGATTCAAAATTCAAGCGAGGCTGATAATCAAGCGAGGCTGAATTCAAAAAGAAGCTGAATCACAATTCCAACCAGAGCTGGTAGTCTTTGTGTGCGAAGATTTGGAAGAATCCATGGAGAAAAAAGAGCACAGATCCGGCAAACCCCTAAGGACTGAACCCGAGGGCCTGGATATAACGCTGAGAGATGAAGGGGTGAAGAAAGCGTTTAAAAATGCCGGGTGCTGGAACTTTTGCAAAAAGTTACAAGGAGGGCATGCGCAGGTAACTAAAGAATTTGCACTAAACTTCACTGGTTTAAATTCAAAGGTAGCCATGTTAGAAGTGCAGGTTTCTCCAGAAGCAATATCTGCTGTGACAGAGATCCCAAGAGGACAAGAGGAATGGTTTAAAAATTTCAAATTTGACATGAATCCTTGTAAGGAGTTTTTAAAGGATGCATATGTAAATGAAGATTTGAGTAGGGGAGTGCCCAGGAATTATGTCAAAGAACATTATGCTCTCTTACTCACCTGCATACAGAAATATTTGACTTGTGAAGGAAGGTATAACAAGGTTTATTCCTACCATTTCAAACTACTTTTGCATTTCACCAGGAAGGTCTCCATAGACTTACCATTTTATCTTTTCCGTAGTTTGAGTAAGATGTGTGATAAAGTACAACTGAGAAAAGAGGATTCTGAAACCTCTTTGTTTCATCATGGTTTGATCAAGCTGCTGGTTTTAGATGGCCTCCAGAAGATAGACAGAGACTGGAATTCTTTTATTTTAATGGCTTGATTCCAAAGCAAGACTGGCCTCACTCCTCAACCGGCCAGAGATTCCACAATAGCTGAGCTCCAAAAAGAGGCAAGAGCCAAAAGGGTTCCAAAGTCACAGCTAAGAAAACCAGTGAAGCCTCTCATCATCCAAGATCAACCTCAGTAAATAACTAAGGAAAAGGCTCAGGGTAAAAAGAATGTACCTGAAACAAGCACATCTGAAGCAGTCTCAAGGGTAAGAACAAGAAGTCAAATAATGAAGGAAAAAGGTAAAGCTATAGCAGTTGAAGAGAGCCCAGTGTCCAAGGCAAATTTGAATGATTTATTACAGGCCATTGAATTCGAGCAGTCTCTACCAGTCCAAATTGAATTGATGCAGTCAGAGCAAGAAGGTACCAAGAAATCCAAGGCCTCAAAAAGGCTTAGATTTGATGAGCCAGCTGAAGAATTCATTTTTAAACCTAGAAGACCTATGACAAGGAGATTCCAGCAAGTACAGGAAGCACTGCCGAGAACAGAGGAAACAGGGGAAGGAACACAAAAAGACACGGGCAAAACAACCATTGCATCTCAAGAAGATAATATAGCAGCCATACAGAGACAATTGGAATCAGCTAAGTATGAAATTGCTAAATTGAGGAAAGCCGCTAGGAAGCATGCAGCCATACATGCAAAATATTATAAAACCCTATGGAAAGGGAATGCTGCTGTAGAAGCTCAGCTGAATTCAGTGGTTGATGGCCATTCACAATTTCACACCTGGAAAGTACCAGCAATCAAAGAAGCCAAGTATATCAGAAGGATTAATATGCAACTGAGAGTTGGGAATAGAGCTATGAGGAAACAAATTGAAGATTTGAAGACACAGCTAAGCCGACTGCCTGCTAAATGAGTTTTTCACTTCAAGTAAGGTTTTGTTTCAAATTTTTGACAAATTTGCTTAATCTTATTTCTCTGAGGAAATATAAATCCCTGTTCAACATGTGGAAAGTCGAAGGGAGTTTTTGGCAATCAAATATTCGGTTGATAAAGATCTCGGGTCAAAGGCAAACTGTTTCAAATAACTCAGCAGTTTCGTAGCGCGCTACGAAACTGCTGAAGATGTTGTTTTTAACGCAAATCAAGTAGTTTGAATTATAACAGGGAATTTTGAAAGGGAAATGTCCAAAGGGTGTGCAAGAAATCAGCTGGAGCAAACAACAGTCAATCAGGTCAAGACATATGGATGTTTAAAACGGTTGAATATTCAAATCCAATTTTGAATTTTTGTCATAAAGCCCCTTTATCACAGTTCAAAATATATCAAACGATTTGCCTGCAAGGAATTTTTGCCTGTACACATGTTCATCAAAAAAGCTTACAACGCATCAAGGACGTGGCAGTCTTACACATCTTGGGTAATCAAAGGCTAAGGAACATGCTTCTGTGCATTCGAAGATTTTGGAAAAACTGAAGCCGAGAAGCAAGGGTAACCTCCTAATATTTCTGAGCAGTTTAAGAGTTTCAACATCCAAGGTCAACATGGGGCATTAAATACCCATCTCAGCCATTTCAGCCAAACTGAAAGAGGACCAGGTGTCAAAGAACGAGGAGAAGCCATCATGCATGTAATATGGAGTTAGAGTCATAGTAGATTTAGAACTCTAAAAAAGCTCCAGTCAGCACTTTATTGTATTTATTAGTTAGTTAAATAGTTGATAGGTGTCATTAGAGGTAGTTATCGAATTCCCCTCATGCTGGAGGAGGAATCTCGATCAGTTAGAATAAGAATTTTATATATAGCTGAAACAGAAATGTAAGTGGGGTTGGAAAACTTTATGACAAAGCATTGTATTTGGCTTATGTAAAGACAGAGTTTCAGTAATATAATTTGGCTTTACTTCTCAGGATTCATGAAGGGTTTCTATGTTCAGAATGTATGATCTTGTCCTTTCCTAAATTTTTACAGTTGTATAAATGTATAATCACTCAGAATTCACTGATTGTGCTCTGATTTCCTGTATGCCTTTATAAACTGTGGTTTCATATGAGTTGTGTTCTGAATATTCAAATGCTGAATGCCTTGACTTCTATGTAAAGTCAAGATCCTTGTTTATTGAGGTGTTGTTGACTCCATAGGCCCAATGGAAACTTGTTTAATGTTTTTCCAGCATTTATATTTGTCACAGTTATTTCACAAAGAGTTAGCCATCTTATCTTAATCAAAATCATTAACCCATCTAGAGAGAGCCCTCTCAGGTTGAGGAGGCTAAGCCTCAGCCTAAAGTAGGTTTGAAATAGTTACTTAGAGTCAACCTGACCAGCAGCCTATCAGGGTCTGATTTTGAGATAACAACATCTTTGAGTTTTGCCCTAGCAATCCTTTCTCTGTTGGCATAGTGTTTTTCCATCTTCTTCTGAATTTAATTTTGCTGGTTAGTTTTGTATAGGAGCTTCTCTAGATTCTGATTGACCTTATCAAGCCAATGCTCCCGGTTTTCATTGATCAAGATGGAAAATTACTCATTCCATGTGAGCTCATTAACAGCTCCACCTCCTTTTGTTTCTCTAGTTCTAGAGCTCTTTTCAGCCCTCTAGTTCTAGGTCTTTTTCTAGTTTCTTGCTCTTCTTTAGGTTCACCATACCTGTCATAGGCCTCAGCTAGCAATGTCTTAGATTTCATTGCTTCCTTCTTTGCCTTGATGAGCTTAATATCCATGACATCATGCTTGGCTTGAAGTTGCTTATTCTCCTGCTCATAATATGAGATGATGTATTTTTCCCTCTGTAGGTTGATCTGGAGCTCCCTGATGAGTGCATCTTTTTCTTTGATGATAATGCTTCTGCTCTCACTGTCATCATTCTCACCTAAGTCAACCAATTCAAAATCCTACTCTGCCTCATGGAGGTCTTCCTCCTCATGCTGAATCTCTGTCTCTGTCATCTTTTCCTTGCCCTTCTGTACCTACTTTACTGATGTAGAAGGAAAGGCCCCTCCCACAATTTGTGGGGCAAACACCTGCCTATGACCTCTCTGATAAATGTGTGCCAATGTCCCCAAATCAGCCCCTCTGGGCTTGATGACCTCAACCTGTCCAATCTGCTCCTGCTCTATGATTTCATCTCTGTTAGGTGAATGGATATGCTCATGAAATGGTGATGATGGAGGTGATGGTGAGGGTGACTGATCAGATGAGGATGAATGATCTATGGGCTGATATGGAGGAATGGAGGTGGAAGGGTGAGATGATGAAGGGATACTTTTAACATTCTAAGTAGATGAACCAGTAAATATGGGATTGGCTATGAAGGTACTCCATGCAATGTTGAGCTCTTTGAGATGATGAAGGACTATGATTTTAATGAGGGAATGATGAAAGAGACTATTCATTTTATCTTTATACTCCCTTTTCTGGACAATGTAGGCCATCTTATCAATGCTCCAGAATATATAGTAGGGTATATTCAACATTTTTACCCTAGTGAAATGCATTAAAATTCGGATGTGATAGGAATAAAGCCTAGAAAACCTACCTTCACATGAAAAGTATTTCATGATAATTTTCATCATGGGAGCATATCTGTCTAGTAGGTGAGAAAAAGGAAAATAGCCCTTTATTTCATTTATGTGCCTTGGTTTTATGAAAGGCTCATAATAATGTCTCTCCAAATCACCTTGTTTAAACCATTTCTCCCCAACATTTGGGATTCTAATGGCAACTGATATAATGGTAGAGGATAAAGTAAAAGTGACACCTGCTAAAGTGACTTGGTTGTCTTGGAGTTTAGATATGAAGAGCCTAGTCAACATAGGATGGTGTTGGACTGCCTGAACTTGCTCACAGAAATCATAACAACCTAGATATTTGAAGGATGTCACAACCATAGGAGATGCCAAGAGTTCCCTGAGATCTATGGGCTCAAATCTGAGTATCTTGCCTCCTTTGTGTGTTTTCTTGACCTCTGTTTCTTCTCCTCCTGTTTCTTCTTCCTCACTGTATGGTTTATATTCCTCTTCTACCATAGTGTTGTAATATCAAACCCTAGGGAGGTATAAGGTAGTTGGAATGTGGTTTTTTGGGAATAGGAAATGGGGAAGGGGAAATATGAAGGAGATGGGTGAAGGGATGTATGTAATGGAGGAGGATATGGGGTATTAATATGATAGATTTTTGGGATGGGGAAATTTTTTGGAATGTAGGGGGTTTAGGAGCCTAGGTAATTATAACACCTAGGACTTAGGGTTTAGATACAAAGGTTTAGAGAGTATTTGGGATAAAAGGGTTTAGGGAAAGGAAATGAAGGTGTATGGGGTGTATGAAAGTGTAGGTCGGTTAAGATTTAGGAATTGGGGGTTCAAGGGTAGTTTCTAGGGAGATACTAGGGTTTATATGTGAGAATAACACCAAATTTTAAACAAACCTCCAAAACACTTTGGGAATGATTCTATGGGGGGAAAACATGTGATCTGCAGTGGTTACTTACTTGTAGGAGGTCGAATGCACTTTGGTGGAGTTGAGGAGGCGATTTTAGTTCTACTGGACAAACGCATAGTGCCTGTGGGGAGTGCGTAGCGCCTTTGGCAAGTGCACAGTGCCTTAAGGAAATGCGCATCGCCCGTGGCAAATGCGCAGCGCTAGGTAAACATGCAATGCCTGAAGAGAATGCGTAGCGCTAGAAGAAAACATGCAACGCTTGCTCTGTGCTGCTAATTTTCACCCAGAATTGAGAAAAAGGTCTCTTGGGGTTTGCTCAAGAAACGATAAGAGGCAAATGGAGTTGAGTTAGATGCTAGGAAAGCCTTTATACTCAAATTTATTTGATATTTTAGCTTTAAAAACCACTTTCTAATGTTTCATTTCTCATTTTTGAAATGCTTGCTAATTTCCCTTTACTCTCTGATTTTCTTTTTGCAGGTTGATGATGCATGGAGTTTTGGCATTCTTCATATTTGAATTTTCTTGGATGAAGTTGGCACATAGTTCTTTGAGTTGACAACTTTAGGAATAGTAACTTATTACATATAATGAACATAAAATTACATAAATTAGAAAACATATTACATCTGTTTTTTGAAATAAAATTACTATGAAATCGAACTAATACTTGGAATAAAAATTATAACTTAGGCAAACATAGTCACATGTTTACCAATCCTTTTCAAATGACAAAAGGATATTATTTTTCTCACTTTCATAATTTTTTGTTGGCTTTATGCATTGAAATGGAGCATTATCGGACCTTGAAAGAATGAAACTTAGTGACCTAATCGGACCTTGAATGAGAAGACTTCAAGTGGACTTGACTCACACAAAACATGATGAAATAAGCCTTTATGGTCAATGTATGCTCAGTAAGACACATGAAGGTGGGCTAGAAAATATTACTTTTTTGAGAGAGAGCAGGGATTTTGACATAGTGCTACCATCAGTGAGTAAATTTTTAAATGAGGACCTAGGTGGAATGACAAAAATTTCAGAATGGGACCCTAATATGATATAAAAGAGGGGTTTTGATCACTGATGGCAATATGAAAATACTGACTCTAACATCAGCCTTATTTGGGGATGGCAGCTCCTTGGAGGTGTCAAGAACACCGTAGACCAAGTGCCTAACCATGTGGGCCAATACAGTCAAAAACTTATACTGAAATGCATGACTAAATTATGATGACTCGAATAACACAAACTAACTCAAAACTGACTTACTTAACTAATGACTGAACATTGAAAATGGCAGAAAATCAGTGAAGCTCCATGGCCTTCACTTCGGGCTCCGAACTCCAGTGATTCTCTACTTCACACTTGCAGAAAGTTAAACTGTTATGTACAATGAAACCAAGACAATTCAGAAAAGATAGTGCTTAAGGAGCCTACCATTTACTGGTCCTCCTAAGCATGGTTCCCCATTCATCTCATCCAACAAGAAAGCACTGTAGAAATTTGAATAATATAACACTTATTCACAGAGATTATCCTGATTATACACTATTTGCGGAATGCATGCATAATACATAATCTCCTCTACCATTGATCATCAATTTTGCAGAATTAAAAAAAACAATCGCATGCGCACATTGAAACATCAATCGCACATATCAACACAGTATGTAATGGGGAAAGCATACAACTGAAAACCCCCAACTATCTGTATATTATAATGATAGAGAACATGTAACAATACATAGTACAATACTCCTCACAAGTACTCAATACTATTTCCACATGCTACACACAAAATAGCTCAGATCTGAACAAGTCACGGGTTAAAATCTCCTCCACTGTTTGCCTACCTCTACTGCGCAATCCAAGTTGAGAATAGATCAAATCCAAGTTCGAATTCCCTTGGCTTGTATTGTGAAATCCTCATTGGAAATCTCAATAAATGATTGTGCAAATCTCATGCACAGCTATAGTCACAACTGATAGTAGTCTCACCCTTTCACCCACCTCTAACACTTGTCTCCACTGAACTGTCCATGCACTGAGTTAACTGATGTATTCTTTAGTTGATTTATGAGTTAATAATTAGTGAATTAATTAATAATTAATTCACATCACTCATCACTAGTGTATTTGGCAGGTAGACTAAATACAACTAGTTCAACTAAGTAAAACTGAACACAACTCCATCAACTCCTTAATCAACTCCACCAAACTCAATCACTTGAGTTCTAACTGAAGTCCATCATGCAAAAGCTCAACTAACCCATAGGAAAAGCGTATTTCCTTCTAGCAGTTGCATGTGCCACATCCGTAGCTCGAATTGAAGTGCTGCAAGAGGATAAGATAATGTTTATAGTCCAAATATTATTAAGAGCTAATAATATTCGACTGTTCTATTTTTTGACTGGCAGTCTAAAAATAGACTTTGCCCATATGTCTAAAAATAGAGGTCCATCTATTTTTACCAACATGAACAATCATCCATAAATAGCATCCTGCAACTCATAGACCATGATCCATATGTCTAAAAATAGACATAGTCTAAAAATAGACTTTGCGCCAAAAATAGCCTGCGGGCCCACTTAGTGAAGGCGACTTCTTTTCACTAAGCTCCATCATCTTGTTGCATTTTTAGCACTCCCTCTCAACAAGATATGGATTATCTGCAACCCCTATCCTGCCTCTGTGGTATTCGAATTTGCCCCTGGTGAGTGCCTTCGTCAAGATATCAACATCCTGATCCTCCCTGGGAATGTATGAAAGTAACATGATTCTCCGCTGCACACAATCTCTGATATGATGGTACTTGATGTCGATGTGCTTGGATCTATCATGAAATACTGGATTAGACGAGAGTTTAATGCAACTCTGGTTATCACAATAAATCACAGTAGGCTCCAAGTGTGACCCGAACAACCCGACCAGGATCTTCCTCATCCATATAGCCTCGCATGCAGCCAAACTTGCTGCCATATACTCGGCCTCTGCTGGACTCAGTGCCACGGATCTCTGCTTCCTGCTGTACCAAGAAACTACTGTCGACCCGATACTGAAGATCCCTCTAGATGTGCTCTTTCTATCCGTTGGGCTCCCTGCCCAATCTGCATCTGTGAAGCCACATAGCTTCACCTCATCCTCCTATCTGTACCACAATCCATATCCCGATGTGCTCTGAGATAACACAATACATGCTTGCCTGCCTTCCAGAAGAGATTGGTTGGCTTTACCATAGCTTGTGAAAGCTGGTTAACAGCATAGCATATATCGGGTTGTGTATTGACCAGATACATAAGCGACCCCACCAACTGTTGATAAACAGTGGCATCCACTACCTCCGCTGAAGTAGCATCCTCCTTCCTCCAACCTCCAGGAAGAGGAGTATCAACAAGCTTGCAGCCATGCATGTTGAACTTCTCTAGTATCTCCTGGGCATACTTACCCTGAGAAACAAATAGTCCATCACTGCGCTGCCAAATTTCCAATCCCAGGAAATAATGAAGGAGGCCCAAGTCCTTCATCTCAAACTCTCTAGCAAGATCCTCCTTGCATGAAAGTATCAGCAGCTCATCTCCCATCAAAATCAAATCATCTACATAAAGTACAATGATCAGCAACTTACCCTCCATCACAATCTGGTATAGGTTAGGATCTGCCTCACTCTTGGAGAATCCAAGTCTGGTGAAATAATTGTCTGTCCATGTGTACCAAGCATGAGGTGCTTGTTTCAACCCATACAGTGCTCTCTTGAGCCTGCACACATGCAACTCGCTGCTGAAGATCTCGAAACCTTCGGGTTTCTCTATGTACACCTCCTCCTCAATGAATTCGTTGAGGAACACAGTCTTCACATCCATCTGATGGATGTGCCACCCCATCTGCGCTGAGAGAGCAAGAATCATCCGTATGGAAGAATACCTTGCGACAGGTGCAAAGTTCTCCTCATAATCAATCCCCTCTATCTATGAGAAGCCTTGGGCAACAAATCTTGCCTTGTACTTCTCCACACTCCCGTTAGCTACCTACTTCACTTTGTAGATCCATCTCGAACCCACCACCGATTTCCCCTCCGCTCTTGGGACAATCTCCCATGCACTGTTTCTGACAATTGAATCATACTCTTCCACCATGGCATCTACCAATGCGGGATCCTCCACAGCTTCCTCGAAAGAGGATGGCTCAGTCACGACACATTTTCTCACAAGAGCCATGTATCCAGTGTACCGATCAGGTGACTGTCTCTGTCTGCGCTGTGCTATAGGTGGTCCTACAACCTTCTCTGCATCTCGAGCCAGTCGCTCAGCTTCTGTAGTGCGCTTTCGCCCTCTGATGGTTGGCGCTACATGAGTGGTCTCTTCCACTCCATGAACTTCATCTTGTGGCTGATCCACATCTTGAAGCTCATCCTTAGGAACTAATAGCTCCTCATCTGCATGCAAGTGTGGCTCCCTCTCAAGCGAGCACTTCATGGCTTTCTCCTCCTGAAATTTGATATCTCGTCGCACAACAGTCTTGCGACTGTCTGGCAAATACACACGATAGTTGTGGGGCGTATTAGTGTACCCCACAAATATCCCAACCTCTGCGGTCGACTCCAGCTTCTTCCTGGCATCCTTCGTCACATGCATGTAAACAGGAGAACCAAAAATCCTCAAATGGGAAATATCAGGCCTCTTACCAGAATAAGCCTCCTCGGGTGTACTCATGCCAAGTGAGGACAACGGTTCTACACATATACTGCAGTATTGCATGCCTCCGCCCACAAGTGAAGGGGCAGGCCCTGATCATGCAACATCGCCCGTGCAGCACCCACGATCGTTCTGTTCTTCCGCTCAGCAACCCCGTTCTGCTGTGGGTTATGGGGAGCTATGAGCTCTCTTCGAATCCCTTCTACGCTGCAGAAGTCCTTGAACTCGCCAGAGATAAATTCACCACCATTGTCGCTCCTAAGAGCCTTCACCTTCTTCCCCGATTCCTTCTCGACCAGTGCTTTGAACTCATAGAACTTTGAGTATGTCTCGCTCCTCTTCTGCATGAAGAAGATCCAGCACTTTCGATAGAAATCATCAACAAAGATCACATAGTACTTGTGCTTTGCTGTCGAAGCTACTGAGAAAGGTCCACACACATCTGTGTGAATTCTCTCAAGGATCGTCGTGGCACGACTATCCTTCTCGTGAAAGGTGGCTTTCACAAATTTTCCCAAAGTACACCCCTTGCACTGATCTGACTGCGCAAGAGTGCATTTAGGAAGCCCAGTAGAAATCTGCTGCAGTATCTTCAAGGCTCTATGGTGAAGGTGGCCCAATCTCCGGTGCCACAGCTCGCCATCATCCCGGCTCACCAATCCTTCTACCTTGCATGCCATTGCTGCGCAATCATCTACATGAAATTGATAAAGGTTCTTGACTCGAACCCCTATCTTCCAGGTTTCTCCAGTTGTCTTACTGTGCAGGAAAGCCTTTCCCTCGCTGAAGACAACATCATATCCCTTGTCTTCTAACATCGCCACAGAGATAAGATTCTTCTTCAATCCTGGAACATGCATCACTTCCTTCAATACGAAGGGTTTACCAGACTCCCTCTCAAAGGAAATGGTACCGATACCGGTCGCACTGTATCTACCATCATTGCCCATCTCGATGTGCACTCCAAGATCTTTCTCATCCAGATCAGAAAACAAATCTCGATCTCCTGTCATGTGAAAATATGCACCACTGTCCAAGAACCATACCGATCCCATCACACTTGATACCAAGCATGCGATCAGTGAAAAATCCAGCTCAAACTACGAGGCTAAGGCCTCTCCCACTGCAGATCCAGCAGCTTGCTTATTTTTCTTCTTCTGTGGACAATTTGTGGCATAATGTCCGTGCTGGTGACAGTGAAAGCACTTCACCTTGGACATGTCCTGCTTCTTGCCTTTCACACTGGAATGATAAGCTTTCTTGTTCTTCCCCTTCTTTGCTTTGGCAGCCAAAGCGCAATTTTCTTCATCAGATGCCTTTGATGAAGATCCATCCCTGGTATTCTGTTTGATCTCCTCTTGCACAAGATCCGACCAAAGTCTCTCCCATCTTGGCAATTTCTCCCGATCATTGACAGAGTCCTGATAGGAATGCCAACTCTTCGGAAGACCAAGGAGAGCCAAGCTCACCAAGTCCTCATCATCGACAGTCAACCCCACACTTCCCAGCTCATCTTGGCATTGGGTGAACTTCGTGAGATACTTGGGCATACTGTCTCCTTTCTCACACTTAATGTTTCTGAGTTTATCCTTGAGCACCAAATTCCTCTAGTCGCTCTTTCTTTGGAATAAATCTGTCAACGCTTTCCACATCAAGTATGGAGAAGCCTTTCCATGCAAGCTGGATACAATGTGATCCTTCACGCCCTCCAACAGAATCCTTCGACACTTTGCTGTCTTCTTTTGCCAAGCCTCAACTTGAGCAGCATCAGTAGGCTTTGGGACTTCAGCATCTATGAACTCCTTCAACCCATTGTCATCTAACACGACCTCCATCCTGTCTTTCCATGCAATATAATTCAAGCTGCCTTCAAGGGCATACTCCAATCGCAATCCGTTGAAAGACATTTCAACTTCGACACCAAGAAAACACTGCTGCAAATTCGAATTCCACCAGCTCAAAACTCAACCACTTCTGATCTAAAATTCATGAGAACAAAGTATTTCTCATATAGAGATTGACTGTATGGGTATTTACCGGATATCTCACCTTCCAAAAAAGGATGAATCCAGAGGCTAGCTGGCCCGATTACAGACTCTGCCTGAAGAAATAAAATGTAATCACTTTCTGAATAATAGATCTGATGATCAAATTCGCTCCGATACCATGTAGAAATTTGAATAATATAACACTTATTCACAGAGATTATCCTAATTATACACTATTTGTGGAATGCATGCATAATACATAACCTCCTCTACCATTGATCATCAATTTTGCGGATTTAAAAAAAAAACAATCACATGCGCACATTGAAACATCAATCGCACATATCAACACAGTATGTAATGGGGAAAGCATACAACTGAAAACCCCCAACTATTTGTATATTATAATGATAGAGAACATGTAACAATACATAGTACAACACTCCTCACAAGTACTCAGTACTATTTCCACATGCTACACACAAACTAGCTCAGATCTGAACAAGTCACGGGTTCAAATCTCCTCCGCTATTTGCCTGCCTCTACTGCGCAATCAAAGTTGAGAATAGATCAAATCCAAGTTCGAATTCCCTTGGCTTTTATTGCACAATCCTCATTGGCAATCTCAATCAATGATTGTGCAAATCTCATGCACAGCTATAGTCACAACTGATAGTAGTCTCACCCTTTCACCCACCTCTAACACTTGTCTCCACTGAATTGTCCATGCACTGAGTTAACTGATGTATTATTTAGTTGATTTATGAGTTAATAATTAGTGAATTAATTAATAATTAATTCACATCACTCATCACTAGTGTATTTGGCAGGTAGACTAAATACAACTAGTTCAACTAAGTCAAACTGAACACAACTCCATCAACTCCTCATTCAACTCCACCAAACTCAATCACTTGAGTTCTAACTGAAGTCCATCATGCAATAGCTCAACTAACCCATAGGAAAAGCGTATTTCCTTCTAGCAGTTGCATGTGCCACATCCGTAGCTCAAACTAAAGTGCTGCAAGAGGATAATATAATGTTTATAGTCCAAATATTATTAAGAGCTAATAATATTCGACTGTTCTATTTTTTGACTGGCAGTCTAAAAATAGACTCCGCCCATATGTCTAAAAGTAGAGGTCCATCTATTTTTACCAACATGACCAATCATCCATAAATAGCATCCTGCAACTCATAGACTATGATCCATATGTCTAAAAATAGACATAGTCTAAAAATAGACTTTGCGCCAAAAATAGCCTGCGGGCCCACTTAGTGAAGGCGACTTCTTTTCACTAAGCTCCATCATCTTGTTGCATTTTCAACAAGCATTTTGTTCTCAGAAAGCTGAAATATGATAAGGGCCTTTCCACAGATTTTCAAATTTACCATGCTTACCGTGGTCTTCATTTCTGGCATCCCAATGAAGCACCACATCTGCAATTTTGAAATCATCCTCCTTTGTTTTTTGATCATACATTTTCTTTATCCTCTCATGGAGCTTAGAGGTGTTCTAAAATACCTCATCCCGCATCTGATGTAGGTGAATCATTTGATTGATTCAGCACTGAATATCATTCTCTTCAATTCTTGCTTCTCGTAACAATTTCATGACCGGGACTGCTAATGATGAAGGGAAAATAGTATCTACTTCGTACACAATTTGAAAAGGAGAAAGTCTAAGAGATTTCTTACTACTCACCCGATTTGCCCACAATGCATTGATCAGCTTTTTGTGCCAATTCTTTTTGTTGGCCTCTAACATTTTCTTGATGATGCTAACTAAGGATTTATTGGAAGACTCTGCCACACCATTTCCTTGTGGATAGTATGTTTTAGAATGTCCCAACTTAATGTTGTTTTTGTCACAAAACTCAGTCATGTTTTTGGACTTGAATGTTACCGTGTTGTTTGTGATGATCTTATTAGGACAACCAAAACGAGACAAGATATTAGTTTCTAAAAACTGAATGATAACTGAATCTGTTGCTTGCCTGGTTGGAATTGCTTCGATCCACTTTGTTGGCATTATGATACAGGTGTTGTCCTTGATGGAAACTCACTCAGATGAAATATCTCAGTACAACAGGTCAACAACAAATAAATACAGATCAGACTACAAAGAATGAAGAAAGAGAGGTATACGCAAGTTCACCTTGACCAACCTGCGTATACACGCAGGTTCACTGATCACAAGTAGCGTATACGTACACACGCACTTTCACAGAAGGAAAAGTGCGTATATCTTGGAAAACTAAGTTTTTGGTCCGAGGTATTTTGTCCATGGTATTTTGATCCATGGTATTGGTCCAAGGTATCTGGTCCGAGGTATTGACCCTAGGTATTTGGTCCAAGGTATTGGTCCTAAGTGGTTTTGGTCCATGGTATTGAGAAAGGCCTAAAGCTATAAAAGGAGGAGAAGATCATTAGGCTAGGAGCGCAAGTATCGAATATCTGATGAAGTGTGAGATCTAGTATGTAGGTTATTGGCTTATGGTGCTGTGCTTGATCTGAACCAAGGATGAACCTTAGCGGTTGATGAAAGATAAGATCTAATGATGGATTAGGATCTTAAGGCTTGAAATGAATTATCATTATGTGGTTTGATCATGTATAGTCTAGATCTGAATACTGACGCATGTGTTGTTCTGTAAATATTATGATCTAGGTATAAATGAAGTTCGGAATAGCTGCATAATTATGAATTAATATTTGCAGATGTGTACACTGGTTGGCTTTGATAAAAGCGTGTATACACATAGGTTCAACACATGGAAGTAGCATATACCTCATAAAGTATGTTTCAGTTGTTTCTGTTTGCTGTTGCAGAGTTCTAGGTTCTGGTTTGGGTTTTGGTTACTGTATTCTGGTGACAGTATTCTGAATGATCAGATTGATTGTGATTTAACAATGGGTTGTCAAAATGATTGATTGATTCAGTTGTGGTTGAGTTTCAGTGATTGGTTGATGCAGATGTATTTGATGATTGAATTATGATGTTGTTGATGGATCCAGTCTGAAAATTTATGAAACGTGGTCCTTGAAGGAAGAAAGAAGGTCGTAGCCTTCTGTAGGTTGCCACCTATGTACTAGTAAACATATCAGCTAGTACAAGAGTTAGGGGGTTGTAGCTCCCTTCCAGTAGAAGCTGGAGAATGAGAGAAGGTTGTAACCTTCTGCATGTAGAAGCCTGTGTACTGGTATAAGTCTGCACCAGTACAAGATTGTAAACAAATTTTCTTATTATTAAAAGAAGACAGAGACGACAATAGCAAGTGGTTTTTACCCACATTGGGTTTCCACCTTATATCTTGGTGTTCATGTGTGTTGCTTATGTGTGATGCTTTATTCTGCTTTTACTGCACTGTCTAATAAATCTCTGATATACTGGTTAAAGTTCAATGCATGATAAATTGGGTAAATCAAAAGTTCTCTGCATATATGTTGGTTGCTTTAAGTACAGTCGCGTGTACACGCTGTTTCACTTAGCTGAAGTAGTTTATACAAATCTGTTTGGGAAATAAAATTATTAACCTGAAAATATTGATTCACCCCCCCTCTTAGTATTTCCAACACACTTAGTAAAGTAGTTTGTAGATGTCAATATCCGCTTGTGTTGTGTGGATGATGATGGCTTAATCTCGCTTATGAAATCTAGGCCCCACTGCTGAAAAGGTGCATGAATTGATGTAGGTTGTAGAGGCAAAGGAAGAAGTTTTCTTTTACCTTGGAAAACTTGACACTCGTGATAACTCATCACTGCCTTGTAGATATCTGCAAAAAGTGTAGGCTAATAGTAACCTGCTCTCAGTACTTTGTTGGCCGTGGTCTACCAGTACAATTGGCCCCCATAATCTCCTTTATGGAAGTCATTTATTACTTCTTTAGAGTCATCTTTGGTCAAACAGTTCAGCAACACACCTCCAGGATCTTTCCAATAAAGCACACTGTCCATAATACAATATTTAGAAGCCTTTAGCTTCAATGACCTTCTCTTAGCCTTAGACATGCCTGGAGAGGGATTTAAATGTTGCAAAACATAAATAATATTAGAATATCATGGAGACGATAGAAAGATATCAGATACCTGAATGAGATCTACTTCTTCTTGATTGTCGGACAATGTTGCTACAAGGTTGATATCTAGAGCATGGAGATTTGACTCAGCCATGAGTTTCGTTAAGCCTTGACCCTTGATCAGCTTGGTAGGCTTGATCTCAAGATCATATTCTAATAATATTGTTATCCATCTAAATCTTCTACCTTCTGGGTCATTCTGCACAAGAACTTATTTTACCACTGCATTAGGCACAGAAGCAAGAGTATACAAATGTAAAATGTAAACTCTGAAATCTTTCACCGTCTTTACCAAATCCAAGGCCTGTTTCTCAATGATGTTGTACTTAAGGCATGCATCCCTAATATTGCGACTGAAAAATGCTATGGGCAGCTCGGTTTTATCTCTTTTTTGCGTTAATACTATTGTCATGGTATGCTCAAAAGAAAAAGAGAATATCATAAAATCATTGGAGTAATCGGGACTAATTAAAACAGGGGCAATGGTGAGCGCAAACTTTACTGCATGAAAGGACTTGCGGGCTTCTTCGGACCACTTTACATCATTCTCTTTTTTCAACATATTTGTCATCTCTCTAAGATGTTCAACCAAATTAGGAATAAATCTACGTAAGAAATTCATCTTACCATTGAATGCTTGGATTTCTTTCTTGCTGCGAGGGAAATCAATTTGTTGAATAGCTTCTACCTGTGAAGGGTCTATCCGGATGCCGTCCTTTGAGATGATGTGGCCGAGAAGTTTGCCTTCCTCCATAGCAAACAAACTTTTCTTCGAATTGAGAGAGATCCCAAACTTTCTACATCTTTGAAAAATAACTCTTAAATGATGCAAATGTTCATCATTTGAATGTGAAAATACCGTTACATCATCTAAATATACAACCAAGAAAACATATTTTCATTGGAAAAGGCTATGTCCATGGCACGCTGAAAAGTGGCCCCTGCATTTTTGAGACTGAATGGAATTTTTTCATATTTGAATGTGCCCCAAGGTGTGGTGAACGTTGTCTTGTCCTGATCTTCCTCATGCACTAAAATTTGATTGTAATTGGAATAGCCATCTAGTAGTGACATCCGGGAAGCACCAACAACTCTCTGAAGGATATGGTCCATTTTGGGAAGCGGATAATTATCTTTCAGAGATACTTTGTTTAAGTTTTTGAAGTCTACGCAGAGCCTAATTTCTCTAGTCTTCTTTCTCATCAGGACTAGATTTGATATCCAATCAGAAAATCTGATGGGAACAATGATGCCCGCCTTGAAAATTCTGTTAATTTCTTTCTCTATGGATGGAAGCAACCTTGGGTTAATCCTTCTTAGCTTTTTTCTAAAGGGCTTTTGATCCGGCTTAATTGGGATGGTATGCTTAATTATTTTCTTGGCATACTCCTTTAAATCTGCGTAATCCCATGCGAAAACATCAGAGATAATGATTATATTTTTCTTTTACCTTGGGAGATAATGTTTTGGACAACTTGATCATCTTTGGTTTTTCTATTGTTCTAATGTTCACGTCTTCGACACCTTTCTTGGTAGGAACTAATGTAGGCTTCTTTGCTACACCATCTTGATCAAATAATTCCTTGAAAGGCACAAGACCTTTCAGAATATTGTTGTCCTTTAGCTATAGTATATCAACTTGGGTTGCCTCGATGACTTGATCATCCTTGTCGTAAACTTCATACATGGAACAATTATCAAAATCTCCTTCACTCGGGAGAAAGTTATTTACCTGCTTTTCATCTCATAATACTTTCCAATATCGCAAGTTCTCAGGAATAGAGGGCCGATGCTTTACATGAATCTCAAATTTCTTGTTTGAAAAGATAGGGATTCTAAAATTTCTTGCAGCTGTAGCCAAAGAATCTGCCATAATATTTTGACTTCTTGGTACAACCGAAAGTGTATATTTCGAAAACATTCTCAAAATATCTAAAACAACATTTTTATATTGTCTCATCCATGGATGGTGAGCTTGAGATTCACCTATAACTTGCTTGATCACAAGTTCTGAATCACCATACACAGATATTTTTTGTGCACCCAATATTTTCAAGATCTTTAAGCCTGTGATCAACTCTTCGTACTCCGCCTCATTGTTAGTGCAATCAAAAGCTAACTTGTATGAGCATAATCTAACATTATGAGGGACCTCACCTTGGTGATGCTGTGGACTTTGGAGCCAAATGCCAATTCCTGCCCCATCTTTCCCTAGAGCACCATCAAAGTCCATGGTCCAAATACCGTGCTCCTCTTCCAAGGGCTGTAAATTTGGTCTCTGCTTTGGGTCAATTTTCTGAAATTTCTCTTCAGGTTGTTCTGAATTTTCCATTACCTTCTCTGATTGCTTTTCTAAGCCTTTCTCTACCTTGTCCAATGGTTGTTCAGATGAACTTGGTAGCTTTTATTTTTCCTGATCTAAAATTGTCCTTATACAATTGGAAATATTTGATACATCTTTAATTTCCACAAGCTGACTATCTACATCATTAAGTCCACTATCATTATATAAAATAAATGACTCTAAATCTGTATGTACAACATTTATAGGATGATTATTTGGCTTCTCCTTGCTAGTTATCATGAATTTCATTTTGGTTTCTCGGTACAATTTCCTCAATTGCCCGAAACTAGAATAGTGGTGTTATCACCCCAAGAAACTCTCCTAGGTTGTAGCTCGGAGATGCTTGGGAACATTACAAACTCAACTCAATGTTGGAAATGGATGAATGGAAGAGATGATGCTTGTTCAAGCCATATAACCACTTCTACTTTTCTTGACTCCAGACATGCGGGAACACCCCCAGACTACAAGGCTTTAGACCACCAATTACTCACAGTTTAAGGATTGGGTGAATATGGAGAATACTGACCACACCAGCAGATGCACAGGACCCCGTTATGGCCGTCTGCAACCAGTAAAAAGGTCTACAAGTATAATTCCCTAGTGCACAGACAGGATGACAACTCTTTGTCACTAAGTGAAAAGAAACCTAAATAACACATTCACTGATACATGCAAGATTCAAACACAGAGGTAGGATGACAACTCCTCTAATGTTATACATCAAGAGTTCAGGAAAACTGCATATCAATCACAACCTAGAACATAATAGAAATGGAAAGTGAGAAATTAACAACAAAAGAAGCTTGTGTTAGCTGAAAATGAAGACGAGACACTACAAGTATCAAAGCAGTTACAGTCTCCAGAAGTTTAACCCTACATCAGAACACTAACCATCAACCCTGATTACATCTGTTTTCTGGGTATATAAAGAGTTTCATTACAAAGGCACTAGGCCATTCTAGGTATGAGGGGTCATAATTGACCACCAACTACTTTAACTGCCTGATGGAGTCTCTCGAGTGCAATTGCTTGCTGTAGCAGATGGATTTGATCTCCTCAGGTGCTCTGTTGTCCTTCGCGGGCAGGTGGAGTGTCGTATGGATGAAATTCCATAAGTATTAAATGCATTTATCTGTACGAGGCTTGTCCTTTTCCTTCTTGGCCATCCTCCCTGATGAATGCGGTTGTTGAGGATCTACTGCGCCGAGTATAGGTAACTGGCCACCTTCGTCCTTCAGGCGCATGGGACAGTTCTAGGACGTGGATAGACGGGATGAATGGAGGAGGAAGATCGAGTATAGGTAACTGGCCACCTTCGTCCTTCGGGCGCATGGGACAGTTCTAGGACGTGGATAGACGGGATGAATGGAGGAGGAAGATCGACCATTAGATTGGGAAGATCGATGGCGGGGAGTGCTTGGCAAGGAGTACCAGGAGGTATGGAAGCGAAGTGGGCGAAGGCCGTTGGATCACGGGTAGACAGATCCAACGGTCATTGGGCGTCGAAGGTGCGCAGAGGTTATCGGGCGGGAAAAGTGGTTTTGGCGATGAGCGATATTTATCGCACTGTCGTGGATCGTCGGGTGGTAATCGTACATGGGCGAGTGATCCCACTCAGAGGGCGACGTGTGGCAGCAGAGGGGCGGGAAAACCGTTTTTCATCGCGCGTTATTGCGCGATTTTTTTGCAGGCGCGGGGGAAGCGATCGACGTCTGATCGTGATGGAGACGATCGGACAGTGGGGACTCAATCGAGCAGGTTCTTCATTAAATGCAGTGGGGATCGTTGGATCAGGGTATATTGATCGACGGTTATGATTATGGTAGAGGGTTTGTGAAGGTGGGTAGTCGAGTGGGCGCAGGTTCATAGGTTTAAGCATCTGGGGCTTAAGAAAATGGGGTTTTATATGGTTTTTTTTTAACAAAAGGGTGTAGGATATGGGGATGAAAGGAGAGTGCAAGAGGCAACAGAGAAGGTGAGAAAGACCGATAGAGGCCTCCTTTTAGCAAAACCAAGGACTAAGCTCACTTCTGCCCCTTAAATATCAACAACCTGTAGCAGAGCTAACAAGAGGCATAGGAGTAGTCTAACTGTAACGTGCCTCTTAGTTTTGCTCCCCAGGACCTTGATAATAACATACCAAATTGTGGTGGTATATCAGCTACCACCACATCCATTAAGGCATTCTTTTCCGGGATTTGACCAAGGGATACTATCAAATCTTTTATTAGAACAAGACAACGAACCTTACCGGAATCAAAAGAATACAAGTCATGGTATTCACGAGTAATATCTAGACTAACCTTTGTAGAAATTTTGAATAATATGACACTTATTCATAGAGATTATCCCGATTATACACTATTGCGGAATACATGCATAATACATAACCTCCTCTACATTGATCATCAATTTAGCAGCATTAAAAACAATGAAACATCAATAGCATGCACACATTAACACAGTATGTAACTCGGGGAAAGCTTACAGCTGAAAACCCCACACTATCTGTATATTATAATGATTGAGAACATGTAATAATACATAGTACAATACTCCTCACAAGTACTCAGTACTATCTCCACCTATTACACACAAAAATAGCTCATATCCGAACAAGTCACAGGTTCAAATCTCCTCCGCTCCTTTGCCTGCCTCTATTGCACAACACCAAGTGAAAATCACGTGAGCACAGGCTATTTCACTGGGCATATACTGCGCAATCCTCATGGGCATACTCAATCCATTGATTGTGCAAGATCTCATGCACAACTATAGTCACAACTCATAGCAATCTCAACCTCTAACACCTGTCTCCACTGAACTGTACATGCACTGAGTTAACTGATGTATTCTTCAATTGCTTTATGAGTTACTAATTAGTGAATTAATTAATATTTAATTCACACAACTCATCACTAGTGTATTCTTTAGTTAGACTAAAATACACCTATTTCAACCAAGTCAAACTGAACATAACTCCATCAACTCCACAATCAACTCTACCGAAACTCAATCACATGAGTTCTAACTGAAGTCCTGCATGCAATAGCTCTATTGACCCACAAAGAAAGCATATTTCCTTCTGGCAGCTGCATGTGCCACATCTGTAGCTCAAACTGAAGTGCTCCAAGAGGATAAGATAATGTTTATAGTCCAAATATTATTATGAGACAATAATATTCGATTGTTCTATTTTTAGCCTGGCAGTCTAAAAATAGAAACATGCCCATATGTCTAAAAATAGAAGTCCATCAATTTTTACCGACATGACCAATCATCCACAAATAACATACTGCAACTCATAGACCATGATCCATATGTCTAAAAATAGACAGTCTAAAAATAGACTTTGCGCCAAAAATAGCCTGCGGGCCCACTTAGTGAAGGCGACTTCTTTCCACTAAGATCCATCATCTTGTTGCATTCTCAACACTCCCTCTCAACAAGATATGGATTATCAGCAACCCCTATCCTGCCTCAGTGGTATTTGAATTTTCTCTTGGTGAGCGCCTTCGTCAAGATATCAGCATCCTGATCCTCCGTTGGAATGTATGAAAGTAACATGATTCTCCGCTGCACACAATCTCTCATATGATGGTACCTGATGTCAATGTGCTTGGATCTATCATGAAATACAGGATTACCCGAGAGTTTAATGCAACTCTGGTTATCACAGTAAATCACAGTAGTCTCCAAGTGAGAACCGAACAAACCGACCAGAATCTTCCTCATCCATATAGCCTCGCATGCAGCCAAACTTGTTGCCATATACTCGGCCTCTGTTGAACTGAGTGCCACGAATCTCTCCTTCCTGCTGTACCAAGAAACTGATGTCAACCCGATATTGAAGACCCCTCCTGATGTGCTCTTTCTGTCCGTTGGGCTCCCTGCCCAATCTGCATCCGTGAAGCCACATAGCTTCACCTCATCCTCCTGTCTGTACCACAATCCATATCCCGATGTGCCTCTCAAATAACACAATACATGCTTGCCTGCCTTCCAGAAGATCTTGGTTGGCTTAACCATAGCTTGTGAAAGCTGGTTAACAGCATAGCATATATCGGGTCATGTATTGACCAGACACATAAGCCACCCCACCAACTGTCGATAAACAGTGGCATCCACTTCTTCTGCTGAAGTGGCATCCTCCTTCCTCCAACCTCCAGGAAGAGTAGTATCAACAGGCTTGCAGCCATGCATGTTGAACTTCTCCAGTATCTCTCGAGCATACTTACCCTGAGAAACAAATAATCCATCACTGCGCTTCTAGATTTCCAATCCCAGGAAATAATGAAGGAGGCCCAATTCCTTCATCTCAAACTCCTTAGCAAGATCATCCTTGCATGAAAGTATCAACAGCTCATCACCCGTTAGAATCAAATCATCTACATAAAGTACAATGATAAGTAACTTACCCTCCACCACAATCTGGTATAGGTTAGGATCCGCCTCACTCTTGGAGAATCCAAGTCCGGTGAAATAGCTGTCTATCCGTGTGTACCAAGCATGTGGTGCTTGTTTCAACCCATACAATGCTCTCTTGAGCCTACACACATGCGAATCGCTGCTGAAGATCTCGAAACCTTTGGGCTGCTCAATGTACACCTCCTCCTCAATGACTCCGTTGAGGAACACAGTCTTCACATCCATCTGATGAATGTGCCACCCCATCTTCGCTGAGAGAGCAAGAATCGTCCGTATGGAAGAATACCTTGCGACAGGTGCAAAGATCTCCTCATAATCGATCCCCTCTATCTATGAGAAGCCTCGGGCAACAAATCTTGCCTTGTACTTCTCCTCACTCCCGTCAGTTGCCTGCTTAACTTTGTAGATCCATCTCGAACCCACCACTGATTTCCCTTCCGGTCTTGGGACAATCTCCCATGCACTGTTTCTGACAATCGAATCATACTCTTCCACCATGGCGTCTACCCATGCGGGATCCTCCACAGCTTCCTCGAAAGAGGATGGCTCAGTCACAACACATTTGCTCATAAGAGCCATGTATCCAGTGTACCGATCGGGTGACTGTCTCTGCCTGCGTTGGGCTGTAGGTGGTCCTACAACTTTCTCTGCATCTTGAGCTAGTCGCTCAGCTTCTGTCAAGCGCTTTCGCCCTCTAATGGTTGTGGCTGCATGAGTGGTCTCTTCCACTCCATGAACTTCGTCCTATGGCTGATCCACGTCCTAAAGCTCATCTTTAGGAACTAATAGCTCCTCATATACATGCAAGTGTGGCTCCCTCTCAAGCGAACACTTCATCCTTTCTCCTCCTGAAATTTTATATCCCATCACACAACAGTCTTACCACTATCTCGCAAATACACACGATAGTTGTGGGGCATATCAGTGTACCCCACAAATATCCCAACCTCTGCGGTCGGCTCCAACTTCTTCCTGGCATCCTTCGTCACATGCATGTAAACATTAGCACCAAAAATCCTCAAATGAGAAAGATCAGGCTTCTTACCAGAATAAGCCTCCTCGGGTGTACTCATGCCAAGTATCTTGTGAGGACAACGGTTCTGCACATATACTGCAATATTGCATGCTTCCACCCACAAGTGAAGGGGTAGGCCCTGATCATGCAACATCACCTGTGTAGCACCCACGATCGTTCTGTTCTGCTGCTCAGCAACCCCGTTATGCTGTGGGTTATGGGGAGCTATGAGCTCTCTTCAAATCCCTTCTGCACTGCAGAAATCCTTGAACTCGCCAGAGATGTATTCACCACCATTATCGCTCCTAAGAGCCTTTACCTTCTTCCCCGACTCCTTCTTGACCAGTGCTTTGAACTCACAAAACTTTGAGTATGTCTCGCTCTTCTTCTGCATGAAGAAGATCCAACACTTATGAGAGAAATCATCAACAAAAATCACATAATACATGTGTTTTGCTGCCGAAGCTACTGAGAAAGGTCCACACACGTCTATGTGAATTCTCTCAAGGATCGTCGTGGCGTGACTATCCTTCTCATGAAAGGTGGCTTTCACAAACTTTCCCAAAGTACACCCCTTGCACTGATCTGACTGCGCAAGAGTGCCTTTAGGAAGCCCTGTAGTGATTTGCTGCAGTATCTTCAAGGCTCCATGGTGAACGTGACCCAATCTCCTGTGCCATAGCTCGCCATCATCCTGGCTCACCAATCCTTCTGCCTTGCATGCCATTGCTGCACATCCATCTACATGCAATTGATAAAGGTTCCTCACTCGAACCCCTATCTTCCGGGTTTCTCCAGTTGTCTTGCTGCGCAGGAAAGCCTTTCCCTCGCTGAAAACAACATCATATCCCTTGTCTTCTAACATCGCCACAGAGATAAGATTCTTCTTCAATCCTAGAGCATGCATCACTTCCTTCAATACGAAGGGTTTACCAGACTCCCTCTCAAAGGAAATGGTACCGATACCGGTCGCACTGTATCTACCATCATCGCCCATCTCAATGTGCACTCCAAGATCTTTCTCCTCCAGATCAGAAAAAAAATCTCGATCTCCTATCATGTGAAAAGACGCACCACTGTCCAAGAACCATACTGATCCCATCACACTTGAAACCAAGCATGCGATCAATGAAAAATCAAGCTCAAACTGCGAGGCTAGAGCCTCTCCTGCTGTAGATCCAACAGCTTGCTTGTTCTTCTTCTTCTAAGAACAATTAGTGGCATAGTGTCCGTGCTGGTGACAGTGAAAGCACTTCACCTTGGACATGTCCTGCTTCTTGCCTTTCGCACCGGACTGAGAAGATTTCTTGTTCTTCCCCTTCTTTCCTTTGGCAACCAAAGCGCAATTTTCTTCATCAGTTCCCTTTGATGAAGATCCGTCCCTGGTATTCTACCTGATCTCCTCCTCCACAAGATCTGACCAAAGTCTCTCCCATCCTGGCAATTTCTCCCGACCATTGACAGAGTCCTGATAGGAATGCCAACTCTTCGGAAGACCAAGGAGAGCCAAGCTCACCAAGTCCTCATCTTCGACAGTCACCCCCACACTTCCCAGCTCATCCCTGCATTGGGTGAACTTTGTGAGATACTTGGGCATACTATCGCCTTTCTCACATTTTATGTTTCTAAGTTTATCCTTGAGCGCCAGCTTCCTCTGATCGCTCTTGCTTTGGAATAGATCTGTCGATGCTTTCCACATCAAGTATGGAGAATCCTTGCCATGCAGGCTGGACACAATGTGATCCTTCACGCCCTCCAACAGAATCCTTCGACACATTGTTGTCTTCTTTTGCCAAGCATCAACCTGCGCAGTATCAGTAGGCTTTGGGACATCAGCCTCTATGAACTCCTTCAGCCCATTTTCATCTAACATTGCCTCCATCCTGTCCTTCCAGGCAATATAGTTTGAGCTGCTCTCAAGAGCATACTCCAATCGCAATCCGTTGAAAGACATTGCCACGTTGATACCAAGAAAACACTGCTGCAAATTCGAATTCCACCAGCTCCAAAATCAACCGCCTCTGATCTAAGATTTGTGAGAACAAAGTATTTCTCGTACAGAGATTGACTGTATGGGCTTTTACCGGATATCTCACCTTCCAAAGAAAGGATGAATCAGAGGCTACCTGGTCCGATTACAGATTCTGCCTGAAGAAATAAAATGTAAACACTTTCTGAATAATAGATCTGATGATCAACACCTCTGATACCATGTAGAAATTTTGAATAATATGACACTTGTTCATGGATATTATCCCGATTATACACTATTGTGGAATACATGCATAATACATAACCTCCTATATGTTGATCATCAATTTAACAACATTAAAAACAATGAAACATCAATAACATGCACACATTAACACAGTATGTAACCCGGGGAAAGCTTACAGCTGAAAACCCCACACTATCTGTATATTATAATGATTGAGAACATGTAACAATACATAGTACAATACTCCTCACAAGTACTCAGTACTATCTCCACCTGTTACACACAAAACTAGCTCAGATCCGAACAAGTCACAGGTTCAAATCTCCTCCGCTGCTTTGCCTGCCTCTATTGCACAATACCAAGTGAAAATCACGTGAGCACAGGCTATTTCACTGGGCATATACTGTGCAATCATCATGGGCATACTCAATCCATTGATTATGCAAGATCTCATCCACAACTATAGTCACAACTGGTAGCAATCTCAACCTCTAACACCTGTCTCCACTGAACTGTACATACACTGAGTTAACTGATGTATTCTTCAGTTGCTTTATGATTTAATAATTAGTGAATTAATTAATATTTAATTCACACAACTCATCACTAGTGTATTCTTTAGTTAGACTAAAATACAACTAGTTCAACCAAGTCAAACTGAACACAACTCCATCAACTCCACAATCAACTCCACCGAAACTCAACCACATGAGTTCTAACTGAAGTCCTGCATGCAATAGCTCAACTAACCCACAAAGAAAGCGTATTTCCTTTTGACAGCTGCATGTGCCACATCTGTAGCTCAAACTGAAGTGCTCCAAGAGGATAAGATAATGTTTATAGTCCAAATATTATTATGAGACTATAATATTTGATTGTTCTATTTTTAGCCTAGCAGTCTAAAAATAGAAACCTGCCCATTTATCTAAAAATAGAAGTCCATCTATTTTTACCGACATGACCAATCATCCACAAATAACATACTGCAACTCATAGACCATGATCCATATGTCTAAAATAGACATAGTCTAAAAATAGACTTTGCGCCAAAAATAACCTGCGGGCCCACTTAGTGAAGGCGACTTCTTTCCACTAAGCTCCATCATCTTGTTGCATTCTCAACAACCTTTTCCATGATGGCCTTGGTAATTAAATTATGGGAGGCTTCGAAGTCAAGCATGGAGCTATGAAGAATGTACTGATGGATTCTTAAACTCAGGTAAAATGGAGGAACCTCAGTATCTTCTGATTGACCATCTATGGCTGGATCAAAAATCAATTCAGGTTGGTCATCTTCAACATTAACATGTCGGACATAGGGTTAACTTTCAGCATTTTAACTATATCAGACTTGTAATGGCTATTTTTGACAAGTTCAATAAGAGGGATTGACACTTTTAACTTTGAAATTTCAGTTTCTAAATTGAATGAGCTAGATTTATCTACCTCTTTTTGGATGATGTCTCTTTTCTCGGGCAAATATTTTGATGTCTGATCTTTCTTCTGAATGTCATGGTCATTGTTTGTGTTAGATGATCCAAAAATAAAATATTATCATAGATTATAAAGTAGGAATAAAATAATTATTAATTTAAGATATTAAATTAATAATTATTATTCTAGAATGTTTAATTATTTAATTCTAGAATTAGCATATTGTTGTAACAAGATATGGCTCTCCAAAAGTGTCGTATCTTAGGCTCTATTTTAGGAGATTTGTTAGCTAGTTGTTTTGAATAGCATTTATTGTAAATGGACACGTGTTATTTAATAAGTGATCCATAATTAGAGGTAGTTAGGACATGGAGCTTATAAATAGCACATTGCAAGAGTGTTTGGATGTTCGGGTGTAAACTCTTGCAAAATCAAATATGTAATTGTTTTTTTTTATTCATAAAGTTACGTGTTTGAGGAAACTTCTGCCATTATTGTGGTATCAGAGCTCCAGTAATGCTGCAGTTGATTTGAGGAGGAGATTCCAGCTCTACAAGTTTTTGGAAAACTCCATTGAATTGTTCAGCGAATGATTGGTATGAAATTTATCAAGTTTTTGTTCAAAAGAGAACAAATTTTATTACTTTATTGATTTTAGATTTTTAAATTTGAAAATCAATTTTGTGAATTATTATAAAATTGCTATGTCTTGAATTTGTATTATTGTGGAGCTAGCTAAATATCTAATGTTTGAGAGGCCGAGGCCGTGCTTGGCTATTATGGACAACAAAGCCATCATATTCCTCACATGCCCCATATTCTCATTCATCATTACCGCCATTTCATCTAAAAATCCTGAAATTTTCAAAGAAATACAAAAGTCATTGTTTAGTTTTGGTTCTGTCTGGACTGTTCATGGGATAAGCCACTGTTTTATTTTTGAATCTGTGTGGACTGTTCACGGGATATGTTCCTTTGATTTCCGAAACCACTGCCTCAATACTCCGTAGAAATAAATCGAATTTAAAACTTCGATCGAGTCTCATAGAGCTTGAATTTTTGTAGTGAGAAACACTTGTGCTCTCCCTTCTCCTCCAGTTGCCTCCCACCGCCGCCATCCATTGCATCTGCAGAATTCGTACAGGAAAATCCACCAATGCACCATCAAATCACAGTGTAATCCACCAATGACATGTGTTGGTTGGAGAAGATTGCTGAGTTGATAAGCGTGTAGCAAATGCAATGACCCCACTCCACATTGATGAGTAGGTTGCGCGTCCAAAACGGTGGAACAAATCGTGTAGATCTCACATGTTTATTTCATGGAAATTGGGCAATCGAACTAAACGTCTAGTCAACAATTGTTCACAGATTAGGCTGTAAAAGATAAAGCTAATGACTCGAAATCTTATAAGTATCACAGGCGTCAGTGGTTGCAATATTCTGCTTGCTTCTGTAGATCTCCACTGTCAACGGATCCACCCATTTGCTCGCAACCACTTGCGGTATAATGCACTAGCTATACCAGAAATTGCCAATAACATTCATGGTGGGCGGAGTTCCAATCTAATTATCTGCATCAATAGCAGAATAATTGAAAAGGGCTTAAAAAAAATTGATCCCAATTGGTGGGTTAGAAGGCCTGAGAAGATGGATTTGACGATAATTTGATATTATTCATGGTAATCTTGATATATTTACTCATACATGACCGCATTCAAATATGGTGTTTTGGTGCATAGCAGAGAATTATAAGTTGATGAATGCAGCGATTGAAATCATCGTTTCAACAACAAGAAATCAGACTCCACGCTGCTAGTCTCACACTTGCAACTCATTCATTTTTTTAATGCAGGTTTTAAAGACTTTCATAAAGTTTTAATGGAGTGATAAGGATTTTTCCCTTGTTTGTAATTTGTAAATTGGAGAGATAAGGAATTTACTATTATTTGAAATAATGTTTTTTTGGGAGAAATAAGGTGTGTTGGGTAATTTTTTTCAAGAAGTTCTTTTTTATTTTTCAATTGGGATCATCACATTGTAACTCAAAGTAATTTTACTTTGAGGGGGGGTAAATTTTTTTTTACCAAGTTTTGCAACAACATCTTTGTAAAAGTCAAATTTTGAAAGTTACCTTGTAATTTTTGAGAAATTTACTAGAGTCAAGTGCAAAGCTCAGTCATTTTTCTCTTGCTTCAACGACTATACGAAGGTCAAGGTGAAGCCCCGATAGATCATGTTTTTTGCATGGTGTGTTGTGATGCCCATCATGACATTTTTGTTCTGATTCTTGGTGCGAAGCTTCAACGCTACATGTCAAAGTTGATTAATTTGTTTTCTGATTCCGACAAACTTGAAGGCACAAAATCTTATAAAACATGGCACCGTCTCATCAAAAGCACTCTCATTTACAATGAATTATGGCAGGGTGTATGTGATGGAGATATTAAGCCAAATAAACCCACAGATGCAACTGCACTAGCAAAATGGGAAGTTAAGAATGCCAAAGCCTTAGCTCTTATTAAATCTTCTGTCAATGATGAAATGTATGTCCATATAGAAAATGCTACAAATGCATGGTCTGCTTTGAAAACTTTTAAAGACCTCTTTGATACTCAGCTTGAATCAAAGAAAGTTGATCTACAATTAAAATTGTTACAACAAAAATTGATTGAAGGAGGTGATGTACTTGAATATATCTCAAGACTTAAAGAATATTAGGCAGGAAATCATTAATTCTGGTTTTCCAGCAATAGATGATAGTTTTATGGTAACAATTGCAATTGCTGGACTTCCTTCTTCCTACACGCATTTTTTGGAGACTCTACAATTAACTGGGAAATTAGAGAAACTAAAGTTTGATGAGCTCTGTGAAATGTTGACCCAACATGATAAAACCTTTGGGAAGAAGAAGAAAGTTGGCGAATATGTTTTTTCACAGAGGCGAGCTCTAGTAAATCATCAGCAGACAGTTCTCGAGGCAGAAGCAGAGGGAATTAGAATCAAGCAGCACATAATGTACAAAGTCGAGGTTGAAGCCAAAGTAGAGGAAACAACTTTAATAGAGGCAACAGTTCAGGAAGGAGTAATTTTCAAGGTAGAGGAAACAACCAAGGAAGAGGCAATTATCAAGGACAAGGAAATAATAATCAAGGTATAGGACAATCTCAACATAGAATTCAAAGCAGAGGCAGAGGACAATCTTCAGGAAGAGGAAGAGACTTAAGTCAAATTGTGTGTCGAAGATGTAACAAAGTTGGACATTATGCTAAAGATTGTCGAACTTCTCTTAATAAAATTCCCAAGTTTCATTAGCACTCAGTGCAATTTGCAAATGATCAAGATGATGATAACTCAGAATATGTTTTTACTTCCTCACTAGCATCAAAACTTTCATCCCATCTTAGAAGTGATTATGAAGATGCCTGGATCTTGGATTCAGGGGCAACTCAGCACATGACTTGTCGACGTGATTTTTTTTGGAATTTTCAAGATTGCCAACTTAATTCCATTTTTCTTGCAGATGATACAAAACATACTCCTTATGGAAAAGGAGCAGTTAAATTTTTTCTCCATGGCATTGGAGAAAAACGATTTCCAATGTATGGTATGTACCAACTTTTAAGAAAATTTTTCTCTCTTTAGTCACGATTCGACAAGCAGGACATCAAGTGATTATGGAAGATGGTTTAGTCAAGATTAATTCAGTCAAACAGAGCTTGAAAATTGTCATGACAGGTTATGAAGATGGAAAACTGTTACGGATGAAAGGGACAGTTATTCCAAGGCATTATGCTTTTGCAGGGGCAGTAACTACAAGTATTTCACCTGTAAGACTATGGCATGTAAGATATGGACATTTAAATTTTGAGGGTCTTTCTCAATTGCAGAAACAAGGAATGGTTAAAGGACTTCCCAATTTCAAAAGGGAAAATGCAAAATGTGAAGCTTGCATTTATGGCAAACAAAGTCGAGAAAGTTTTCCAACAAGTTCATGGCGTGCAAACAGGTGGCTACAACTAGTTCACAGTGATGTTTGTGGACCACTCAAACTTCATTTGGTGGTTGCAAATATTTCTTACTATTCATTGATGATTTCAGTAGAATGGCTTGGGTTTACTTTTTGAAGAACAAGTCAGAAGCATTTGAGAAGTTAAAAAATTTTCGCCAACTTGTTGAAAATGAAGTCAAACAAAAGATAGGTACTCTCAGGACAGATAATGGGGGAGAATTCACTTCAAATGAATTCAAAACTTATTTATGTAAAAATGGCATAAGACGACATCTTACTAATGTTTACACTCCACAGCAAAATGGAGTAGTCGAAAGAATGAATCGCACCTTGTTAGGAATGGCGAGATCCATGTTAACTTTCAAGAGGTTAAGTCCAACATATTGGGCAGAAGCAATACATACAACTGTCTACTTAAGAAACAGATCTCCAACTGCTTCTTTAGATGGAATCACACCTTATGAAGCTTGGTTTGGTTTCAAACCTCGAGTTAAACATCTTAGAGTTTTTGGATCAGTATGTTATGCCTTAGTTCCAAAAGAAAAACGAGCTAAGCTTAACTCAAGAAGTTTAAAATGCACAATGATTGGCTATTCTGATGAGAAGAAAGGGTATCAACTTTTGACCAATGGAAAATTCATTGTGAGTAGGGATGTCATTTTTGATGAAACTGAGAGTAAGAGTGCTGAAGAAATAAAAAATCTTCTTCACAAGTTAGAAACTAAGGGAAGTAAAAGAAATGGAAAAATGCAAAGTCAACCAACTTCACCAAATTGGTATGAACTTGATTTTCCTTCCTATGAAGATGAGTCATCCAGTCCATCTACATCAACAACATCATCTGGTTCTTGTAGCAGTTCATCCGCATCTCCAAGCAGCAGCAGTTCTTCTGACAATGATTCTCCACACTCTTCACCTGAACGAAGAACATCAATTTATATTAATCCTCTTTACAATGATGGAGATTTTTCAGAAGCACAAACAAGTGAGCACCAACTACCGAAAGGGGTAGTTCAACTTTTGAAAGATGTAAATCCTGATGAGCAGAATAAAACAGGCACCAGAAGGGCACATCGAAGTGAAGGCGATTTTGCCTTAATAGCAAATGATTTTACTGAACCTTCCACATACAAAGAAGCAGTAAAACATAAAGAATGGCAACAGGCTATGGTTGAATAATATCAAGCAACAATTGATAACAACACTTGGAAACTTGTTGATTGTCCACAAAATGTTAAACCCATAGGATGCAAATGGGTTTACAGAATTAAGTATAATCAAAAGGGAGAACTTGAAAAGTATAAAACACGACTTGTCGCAAAAGGTTTTGCGCAACAGGAAGGCATTGATTATGAGGAAACTTTTGCTCCTACAGCTAAATGGAACACCATCCGATTAACACTTGCATTGGCCGCTCAAAAAGGATGGAAAGTTCATCAAATGGATGTGAAAAGTGATTTTCTCAACGGGGATTTATAGGAATAAGTGTATATGACACAACCGCCAGGTTTTGAAATTGAAGGGCAAGAACATAAAGTCTACAAATTGATCAAGGCTTTATATGGATTAAAACAAGCTCCCCGAGCTTGGTATGCAAAGATGGATGAATACCTTAAGAAAGTTGGTTTTCAACGAAGTGAATCTAATGATACTTTGTATGTGCGACAACAGGGAAAATATCTGGTAATTCTTGTTATGTATGTCGATGATTTGATCATTACAGGCAACCATGATGATCATATTGCACAGGTGAAAAAGGAGTTACATGCAGGTTTTAAGATGACGGATTTGGAATTACTTCACTATTATCTTGGAGTTGAAGTCTTCCAACGTCCACATCATATTTTCATTTCTCAAAGTAAGTATGCAGCAGAGGTTCTTCAGTGATTTAGCATGCAGGATTGCAAGCCCGTTCTCACCCCCATGGAGCAAAACTTGAAACTTTCAAAATTTGAAGGGGGGGGAAAGGTGGACAGTACAACTTACAGACAGTTGATTGGCAGCTTGATTTATTTGACAAATACTCACCTTGATCTATCTTATGCAGTCAATATTCTTTCACGTTTTATGCAGGAACCAAGAGACAGCCACTGGAATGCATCCAAAAGAGTTCTTCGATATATACAAGGAACAAAAGATTTTGGTCTTCTTTACACAAAGACCAAAAACTTTGTACTTGGTGGATATTCCGATGCTGACTTTGCTGGAAATATTGATGATCGAGCATCAACATCAGGTTATTTAATGAACATGGGGTCAGCCGCGGTATCTTGGAGTTGTAAGAAACAAGCTACAGTGCCCACTTCTTCAGCAAAAGAAGATTACATTTCAGCATGGGAAGCAACATGTGAAATTGTTTGGTTGCGCAGAATTTTGCAGGACTTGGGCATTTCTCAGGCAGAAGCTACATCATTATTCATTGACAGCCAGTCAGCCGTCAAACTTGCCAAGAACCGAGTTTTTCATTCAAATACAAAGCATGTGGACGCCAAGTATCATCATATCAGATCTCTCATTGCCAAAGATGTCCTCAAGCCAGTTTATTGTCCTTCCGAAGATCAGATCTCTGACATTTTCACGAAACAGCTTGGTAGAATAAAATTTACTAAGTTCAAGGATGAACTTGGTATCTGTTGTAATGTATTTTTGGATCATGGGGAGAAATTTTAGATGATCCACAAATAAAATATTATCATAGATTATAAAGTAGGAATAAAATAATTATTAATTTAAGATATTAAATTAATAATTATTATTCTATAATGTTTAATTATTTAATGGAGACATTTAGAATTAGTGTATTGTTGTAACAAGATATGGCTCTCCAAAAGTGTCGTATCTTAGGCTCTATTTTAGGAGATTTGTTAGCTAGTTGTTATGAATAACATTTATTGTAAATGGACACTTGTTATTTAATAAGTGATCCATAATTAGAGGTAGTTAGGACATGGAGCTTATAAATAGCTCATTGTAAGAGTGTTTGGATGTTCAGGTGTAAACTCTTGGAAAATCAAATATGTAATTGTTTTTTTTATTATTAAATTACGTGTCTGAGGACACTTCTGCCATTGATGATTTACTTTGTTTTCGTTAGCTGCTGCCATCTCTTTGCCTTTACTTTGATTACCTTGAGGAATTGTCTTTGGTTGAGTATCCTTCTGTTGTGATGTCCTTTTCTGGATGGGAGTGATCGGGACATCTCTATTTCTCAAGGAATATTGCTTCTATTGAGAGCTGAGTGCATTCAAGTATCCTCTTTGATAATCATCTGATTGGGTTTCCAATGCATAGTCATTTTCCAGTATGTAGTATTCATCTTTAGGATCATTCGTCTTCTCGACATACTTCTCATTTTCAGTCAAGAAAATGGGATGGTAATCTTCCCTAAAGAAGTGGTTTTCTTCGACAATCGGGTCTGTTTCATCCTCTGATTCTCCTTGAGCATAATTTTGCTGCAAGGGTGTCTGAATTTGTTGCTGAGATGTTGATGCCTCAGGAGATTTCGGCTCTCTTTGTTTTATCTTGTACTGAGGTTGTTGGTTTCTGAAATTCGGATTCCTAACTTGTGGCTCCTGCTGTCTATCCGAATTTATCATTCGGTCAGCCATCCTCTCCATGGTTCTAATCAAGGCATCTAGTTTGAGATTGGTGGAAGAAGAGGGTTCTTCTTTGATTGTTACTTTCTTCTCTGGTTTCTCATGTTTCAACTGAGACTTTTTAATCATCAAGTTTGCTTCCACACTCACTGCATTATTTTGCATTTCTTCCAGAGTGGCAGGATCTCTTTCCCATAGTTGATAAGCCATCTCTAGATCAAAAGCATCTAGATAATGTTGAAGTGCCAAATTAGGTGGAGGTTTCATGTTATCTGGAATGGAATTGTAGATCTGATTGAACCTTATAGTAAACTCCTGAACCATCTCGTTAGGATTCCTTTTCAATGTATTGTATTCCGCCAAGATCTGCAATGGATTCTTCTTTTCCCGCCACCTGGCTAAGAACAACTCATTCAACCTCTAAGGAGTATCAAAGGAGCCAGTTGCCAATCCACATAACAATTTTTTCACATCTCCAGAAAAAAATTGAGCCATTAGTCTCATTTTGGCATCGTCATCATCAACCTCCTCTAAATCAATAAAATCAAACATCTTCTAAATATTTTGTTGTGCTGTGACTCCTAGGATGCCATCGAAAAGAGGAAGTCTTTGGCCATAGGTCTGAGGTAAAGTTGCCAACTGACCAGGTAATTGTAAGGGAGAAAATCTCGCCATGAGTGCTGGGGAGGGCATACGGGGATTACAATGGTTGAGTTGGTTGGGATGAAGATGGAGGTGCAGATACGGTTGTTTTCGGAGGTGCAATATAGGGTATGGTAGAAGGTAAGATTTCAAGTTAAAACTGGATATAGGATTTTTCCACAGTAATTTGTAATTGATCGGCTAGGCTTTGAAGTTTCTCAAAATTAGACCAAATCTCGTGCTCAATTTTTTAAGACTGTGATGTAGCAGAAGATTGATTAAACAAAGATTTTGAGGCGGGTAAGTATGAATCAAACTTTAAGGGATCAAAAACTTCCTCTGTAAGATAAGACTCAGACTTCGAACGAAATAGGGATAGCTCAAGTTGAATATCAAAAGGAATATCCTCAATACTAAGTATCTGATATGGCAAGGAAGTGGTCCAGTCCAACTTTGTGCTTTGTATTATAAACATGGATCCTTCACGCTGTAGTGTAGACCGTCCAACCTTCTAGTTGTTCTTCAATGTGGATCTATCACCCTTGAGTGCAGGTCCTTGTACCCGAGTTCACTTCATATGCCAATACTAGACTGCGGCTACCATACTTGACTGCGGCTGTTGTGGCTCACCTTCCTCTACGGCTTACTGCGGCTCCACTTCCATTCTAGACTACAATTATGACTGTAGCTTCTTGACCTGCATATTAGACTACTGGTGAGCGTATTAGGGCCTCCGTATAAGGCTTCTGGACAACGTATTTAGGGCCTCCGTATAATACATCTGGACAGCATAATAGGGTCTCCGTATAAGATATCTGGACAGTGTATTTAGGGCATCACTTAACTGTGTTCAGGGTTGTTCTATTGACAGCATGTAGGGACCTTCATGACCTGCATATGTCTTCATTTATAACGGATAAGGTTAGGGCATCATCTCCAGCTAGGGCTCCTTCTAGGCTAGCATATTCTTTAGTTCTCTCCTTCTCCAAAAACCCAAGACGTGGAGAGGAGATCACATCAAGAATACATGTCTAAAATGACTTCAAGTCCTCACCAATTTATACTAAAACATGGATGATAAATAGACACATCTATTGGGCTTCTGAGCCTACTCAAGTTGTTGGTCGGCTTGACAATTTGATTTATAACATAAATAAATTCATAGCTTCATAAATACTTATTGGAATCGGATGATCTTTTGATCAATCCTACACCTCTCGATGAAAGGGATCTAATAAAAATATCAACTACCATAAATAAGATGACCCACATGGAGTTTGTCCTAGTTTCCAATTTTAACACTCCCTCTCAACTAGGGAGAACTCCATCCGCTGATCCATATGTCCGACTATACTACCTTTGCCATCAGTGCCCTGCACTGCTCTGCTCAGCTCTGCTGGCTCTGATCAACTCTGCTGGCTCTACTCTGCTCTGCTCAGCTCTGTTGGCTCTGCTTAGCTCTGTTGGCTCTGCTCAGCTCTGTTCAACTCTGCTGGTTCTGCTCAACTCTGTTGGCTTTGCTCTGCTCTGTTGGCTCTGCTCTGCTCTGCTTTGCTGAGCCATGAAGAAGAAGAATTGAATGAGAATGTCTCATACCATTCTCCACTGACCTGAAGTCAGTCTCAGAGTACGTACCACTAGTCCCAGACCAGTCTCAACCGACCCAAAGTCAGTGTCATAGTGGGTACCACTCCTACTACTGGTCCCAAACCAGTATCATCAGTCTCAGAGAGTGTACCACTGGTCCTAGACCAGTCTCAACCGACCCGAAGTCAGCGTCATAATAGGTACCACTCTCACTGGTCCTAGGCCAGTCCTCCACTGATCCAAAGTCGGTCTTAGATTATGTACCATTGGTCCCAGACCAGTCTCAACCGACCCGAAGTCAGTGTCATAGTGGGTAAAACTCCTATAACTGGTCCCAGACCAGTATCATTGATCCCAGATCAATGAAGGTCATCCTAGCATAGGGAGTACGGTAGATACAACGATGTGTCCATCGGTACTACTATGGTCCCTATCCTCATTTACCTGCACATTAATCAAATGAGAGGTACTTCCCATGAGTCCCAGACTGCATGGGTAGGATGTCTCGACAGGAGAACTAATCAATCATGTCCTCACATGAGAACTAATCATCCTGCTACATAATCGCCATGGAGAAGACGTCATCTAGGCCTCACATGAGAACTAATCATCCTGCTACATAATCGTCATGGAGAACACATCATCCAGAACTCATAGGAGAACTAATCATCCTACTACACAAGAGAGCAAATCATTTTGTCCCACAAGAGAGTGAATCATCTTGTCCCACAAGAGAGCGAATCATCTTGTCCACAGGAGAGCGAATCATCCTGTCCACAGGAGAGCGAATCATCATGTCCCACACTTCTAAGCAGTGGCTCCTCAGGTCTTAATTAAGTAAGTGTAATCGAACGCAGGTGAATGATGTATCTATCTATCTGAACGCCCGTGCACCAATGCTTTATCCCTCTATGCCATGTGAACTTCCTCCATCCATCTGCAGTTGAGATATAACATGCCGATGCTGATTACTTTACACGAATGCCGGCCAAGGCCAAGGAGATAGATAATAAGGCTTGGGGGGATACACTCGATAAGAATCGGATACAGTTCCACCTCTTTCATTAGCTAGCCAGAGAATCACGGTCCAACCCTTCCACCACCTACATATCCACCATTTCGATCCCCTAATGAAACTGATCCCGCCACTAGAATCTATCTCATTATGTGATCGGTTCGTTCATTATATATGTCATTATGCATTCATTCCCACTTCCTAACCTTCATTACTGATCAAAACCTCCGCAGAGCGAATCATCTTGTCCCACAAGAGACCGAATCATCTTGTCCACAGGAGAGTGAATCATCCTGTCCATAGGAGATTGAATCATCATGTCCCACAAGAGAGCAAATCATCTTGTCCAAATGCGCACCACCAAGGGAGGGTGAGTCACCGTACGGTCGTATGTTGCTCCAGTAAGAACCGCAAGCCCCCAGAGCTCCCAGAGCTCAATGTATGCAACATGCAGGACCCTTTTACAAGGGTCTCTCGACGACTCCAAGTCATTCGGTAAAGTCACAAATTTGATCTTTCCCCCCGAGGCTCTGACAAAGTGTAGCGACCTGTACATCATCTCAATGCAATGGAGCCTCCTTGCTCATCAACTTACCATATCCCAAATAAGGCAGTATCTGATGTCTATTTGCTGGAGCAATCATTGAATACGAGATTCAATAATCGAATACCACCTCTGGTTGTCACAGAGAATCACAGTGGTATTCATCATGTGTACTCACTGAAGAGCTTCCGCAACCAGGCAATTTCATACGAGGTCATACTCGTAGTTATGTATCTGGTTTCGGCGGTACTTATAACAACCGACTTTTGCTTCCTGCTCATCCATGATATCGAAGTAGAATCCAAAGAGAACCAACATTGAGAAGTGCTCTAGTGATCCTCCACACTGCCTGCCCAGTCAACATTCGAATAATCATGCAGTTTTCATATTTCTGACAATGTATCTCGATCCATGAGAGATTGCGCCCCGAAGATATCTCAGAAGATTCTTGGCACCAATCCAGTGAGGCTCAACCAAATATGAGCTCGCCATGATAACTGTAAAACATATGTCCGGACGGAAGTTCACCAAAAACATCAATGCGAATGCGATTCAGAGGCATTTCCCAAATCGGGTCCGACATCACTACCATATAACTTCCGAAAGTTAAGATCCTTGAGGTAGTCACAGGCTTACTGTTCAGCATTCCACATCTGGAATCCAACTCCCTATTACTTTTGCAAATGAGAGGGTCTGCACCTGTTAGAATTAGGTCGTCCTCATAAGGTGCTGGTATGAGAGGTCTATCATCCACAACCTTCGAGTAATGGTTTGGATTGGTTTCACTCTTAGTGAATCTCAGCTTCATCAAACAGCTATCAATCCTCTCATACTACTCCCGGGGTGTTTTGCTTCAGGCCATAGAGGGCTTTCTTCCACCTGTATACATGAGATTCATGTTCATGAATCTCAAACTCCATGGGTTGTTCCAAACTTGTGGACCTGCTACATGAGGGGAATGGTCCCCTTGTAAGATTTTCCTTCGGTACATCTTAGACATGTACCTTCATGCTCTTTTTGAATTCAGGCTTCCCTGTCACCATCTGACTAACAGACATTCGATGTTATGTGTCAATGGACATGGTCCCCAGTGGACTTCTTATAACTTGATACAACCTTGAACTCAAAAACATCTTTGAAAATTTTATTTCCAAACACGTACCTTTCCATCGATGAGTGCCACCTTGAAACCTTTGACTTCCATTTCTGATATGGACACCAGGTTCTTCTTGCGATCAGGTACATAAAAGTGATTATGGGGTTCCTTTCTTTCTTTAAAGAGTCGACCATTTCCTTCATGACCTGCATTACCAATGATTGTTATCTTCATCAAGAGATGTGTCTCTGCCATTCGGACACTCCTTCGCATAACCGCCAAACTTATTGCAACCAAGGCATCTGCCTTTCCTTCCACCCTTAGATCCGAACTTCCCAATGAAGTGATCTTTAGATGGGCCATCAGAAACTTCCGCTACACCATTCTGATAATATGCTCTTCTTCGACTTCACCCTTTGTGAACTTAGAAGAGAGATGTGGAACCCATTGATCCTTTTGTCTTGTCCCTATTGTCTTTGGTGATTTCTCTTTCACTCTTGCTTGGGCATTGTCTTCACCTTAGCTCTGATACCATGTTAATTTTAGGTATGTTCTATGCTAGAGCAATTTATTTAAATTTTCACAGTTAGCAATCACATCAACATTAAAGTAAACTACAGATAGAACATAAATATAAATAGCAAAAGACAAGCCAAGACAAGAGGACACAAGATGTGGCGCCAGCCAGGGACAAACCCCAATGTGGGGAAACCCTTGATTAATTCTTCTTTTATGTTCTTCAAAGTTCAGCAGAGAAAGTGAGAGAGATAGTACATTTACAATAGAAGTCAGTATTTTGACTTTTGATATCACATGAGATTAGTTGAAGACATATTGCTTCAACTGATTCTCTAAGGTGACTCCTTCACCTATCTTAGTGTTGCATCTCGTCCATTTTCTGCACCGTACCATGTAGCACCATCATGCTGTCTCATTCATCATCATGATCTGAGACTGTTCATCCTTTGCTTTCATCATCATGTTGCCCATTATGTTGTATCTTTCATCATCATGTAGCTCCTTGCTAATGTGCATCATTCATTATCATGTTGCCCTTGGTAATGTGCATCATCATCATTATTAAGCTGCCCTTGCTAATGTGCATCATCATCATTATCATGCTGCCCTTGCTAATGTGCATCATCATCATTATGCTACCCCTGCTAATGTGCATGATTATCATGTTGCTCTTGCTAAGGTGCATTGTCATCATTATCATGTTGCCCTTGCCATAAGGCACTAAGATCTATATCTCTGGATTGCTGTGTAACATAGTCCCTTCATTCGAGATTTTCATCTTCAGATCATTGTTGTATTAACTATCCAATATGCTTGAGCAGCTACAGAAAGACTACTTCTTTCCATAGACAGCCTTGGATTTACCACGCTGTCACCTACAACTTTGTATTATAAACATGGATCCTTCATGCTGTAGTGTAACTGCTTTGTAGTGGCTAGGTCCAACCTTCTAGCTGTTCTTCAATGTGGATCTATCACCCTTGAGTGTGGGTCCCTGTACCCGAATTCACTTCATATGCCTATACTAGACTGCGGCTACCATACTTGACTGCGGCTGCTGCGGCTCACCCTCCTTTGTGGCTTACTGCGGCTCCACTTCCATGCTGGATTGTGATTATGACTATAGCTTCATGACCTGCGTATTAGACTACTAGTCAGCATATTAGGGCCTATGTATAAGGCTTCTGGACAACGTATTTAGGGCCTTCGTATGATACATCTGGACAGCGTAATAGGGTCTCTGTATAAGATATCTGGACAGCGTATGTAAGGCATCACTTGACTGTGTTCAGGGTTGTTCTATTGACAGCATGTAGGGACCTTCATGACCTGCGTATGTCTTCATTTACAATGGATAAGGTTAGGGCATCATCTCCAGCTAGGGCTCCTTCTAGGCTAGCGTATTCTTTAGTTCTCTCCTTCTCCAAAAACCCAAGACGTGGAGAGGAGATCACCTCAAGAATACATGTCTAAAATGACTTCAAGTCCTCACAAATTTATACTAAAACGTGGATGATGAATAGACACATCTATTGGGCTTCTAAGCCTACTCAAGTTGTTGGCCGACTTGACAATTTGATTTATAACATAAATAAATTCATAACTTCATAAATACTTATCAGAATCAGATGATCTTTAGATCAATCCTACACCTCTCGATGAGAGGGATCCAATAAAAATATCAGCTTCCATGAATAAGATTACCCACATGGAGTTTGGCCCTAGTTGCCAATTTTAACAGTTTGACCCAGTATATCTTCTCAAAGCCAGAATCTTAACAGGGTTAAGGACTATGTAAAGTAAAAGAATTTAGACTTGAGCGAAACAAAGATATCTTCAAACTTCACATCAAAGGAAAGTATTCAATAGAGAAATTTAAATTGGTAACGATCGAGATCTTACCAATGGGATGAGGTTTGATTGAACTTGTGATTTATAAACTTCTTCATCTTTTGAACAAGCTCTGAATATCTTAGATTGAATTAGCTGGATCAAAATGCAAATTTTGTCTTGTTCGTCTCTTCGAAGCCAGCTCGACAATATTGACACTGCAATTATGGAATTAGCCTTTGTGAAACTTAGTCCCATCATCCAAAGGACCAAATTCTAATGAAAACTTGTCATACACCCATTGAAAATGAATCTTTCGTTCCCCGGCAAGGGCGCTAGTATGTTATCACTCCTCCGGATCTCCAAGGCTGAGGAAGAGTCCAACTGAGGTAACCATAGAGTAATCTTTTGACTTGGTAGCTAGCCCTACTAGGCCAGAGAGGGCTCTCTCCAAAGAATCACAGCCAAGAGGGCTGGATGGATTAGGGTTTTAGGCTAGGTATAAAGTGAAGAGGGCTATTTTGATTTGATTTGATTGGGTTATTGCTGGATGAGGATATTTAGGTCAAGAGGCTAGGTCAGAGCAAATGAGATATGATTGCAGACATCCAAAGGGGCGAGGTAGGAAGAAGGCTTAACACTTAAAAGGTGATTTAGTGAGATGGTTTAAGACTGATGAGGAGTTAGGAAGAGCATAGGAGATGTATTCTTCCTAAAATGAAGAAAAATGAACAAATTATGATAACTTTCCCAAAACAAGGCATGAGCAAACATGAATTCTTCCTATCAACTTGAAAATTACCATATAACAGACATGAAATGGTTTATGAACTTACAAAACTTTCATACAAATGATAACAGAGAAGTAACAATGCTAAACATTCATACCACATGTATCCCAAAGAAATTGTTGCAACTCATCTATTAAAACTGGCCAAATTCTAATACAATAGTGTCTCTGATTAATATTACAACATCCAACTCAGTCCAACCTCTGAAAGAGTGAAGAAAGGGAAGATATAGACCTCAAAACAAACTCCTCCCATCCTCAGGGGTCGAATCTATGAGAAGAGGAACAATTCCACCAAAACCTAAACTAATAGCTAGAGTGTAGGGTGGTCAAAGTGACTCATCCCTAATTACATTGCAACTTATTCATATGACTTGATGAAGAATATTAACCTAATGTATTTACCCCCAGGTAATAGTAAAATACCATAATTACATCAATCATATAAATTACATCAGTAAAATATTGATTTCCCATAGGTAAAATTCAAATTTGGAGAAGAACAATGAAAAACTAGGCCAACTGTCAAGTGCGCAATGCCTGTGTCAAGTGTGCAGCGCCTGTGTCAAGTGTGCAGCGCATGTGTTAAGAGCACAACGCCTATGGCTAATGTGCAACACCATCTTTAGACCCACTTTTTCCTACCTTCTCGGTGTCCAAATTGAGCCCAGGATAGCTCATTGGAAATATTATCCAGTCTAGTTTCCAAATCTGCCTTTAGTTTTCAAAATGGGCTTGATTTGACCCTCCAAAACTCCATTCTCCCAAGACTGGTCAAGTGCGCAGCGCCTGGCTGAAAAAGAGGGCAAAAACATGATTTTTTGGTAGTTTTTTGCCCTTTTCACCTGCCAGTTTTGCATTCCAGGGCTGGAAACATGGTTTTCCTAGATGTCTTGGTCCTTCTGCATCCATTGGTGGCTTCCATTCCTCCAAAAAGTGTCCCAAAAAAGTGCGCAGCGCCCTAGGCGTTGTGCGTTTGACCATGCAACTGATATTTAAATTGCCTAAAAACACAGAAAACATATCTTTGCCAAAATATGCTAAGGGACTTCAAAATTGGTCAAGGAGCTGATGTTTGGTGTAGCTAGGCTTGGAGTGAAGCCTCTGCAAGTATTTCAAGCTTCTCCTTCTCCTTTTGGTGAGTTAGGGCTTCAATTTTTTCCTTTGCAGCTTTGAGTTTTGCCTTGGCAATCCTTTCTCTGTTGGCATAGTGTTTTTCCATCTTCTTCTGAATTTCATTTTGTTGGTTAGCTTTGTCTAGGAGATTCTCTAGATGTTGATTGACCTTATCAAGCCAATGCTCCCAATTTTCATTGACCAAAATGGAAAATTTCTCATTCCATGTGAGCTCATTAGAAAGCTCAACCTCCTTTTGTTTCTCTAGTTTTAGAGCTCTTTTAAGCCCTCTAGTTCTAGCTCTTTTTCTAGTTTCTTGTTCTTCTTCAGGTTCACCATACCTATCATAGGCCTCATCTAGCAACGCCTTGGATTTCATTGCTTCCTTCTTTACCTTGATGAGCTTAATTTCCATTACATCATGCTTGGCTTGAAGTTTCTTATTCTCCTGCTCATATTATGAGATGATATATTTTTCCATCTGCAAGTTGATGTGGACCTCCCTGATGAGTGCATATTTTTCTTTTATGACAATGCTTGTGTTCTCATTGTCATCATGCTCACCTAAGTCAACCAAGTCAAAATCCTGCTCTGCCTCATGGAGGTCTTCCTCCTCATGCTGAATCTCTATCGCTGTCACCTTTTCCTTTCCCTTATGTAAAGCATTTGTTGATGAAGAAGGCAAGGCCCCTCCCAGAATTTGTGGGGCAAACACCTACCTGTGGCATCTTTTATAAATGTGTGTCAAAGTGCCAAATTAGCCCCTTTGGGCTTGGTGACCTCAACCTGTCCAATTTGCTCCTGCTCTCTAATTTCATCTCTGTTAGGTGAATGGATATGCTCATGAAATGGTGATGATGGTGAGGGTGACTGATCAGATGAGAATGAATGATCTATGGGTTGAGATGGAAGAATGGAGGTGGAAGGGTGAGATGATGAAGGGATACTTTGAACATTCTGAGTAGATGAATCAATAAATAAGGATTGGCTATGAAGGTACTCCATGCAATGTTGAGCTCTTTGAGATGATGAAGGACTAGGATTTTAATGAGGGAATGATGAAAGGGACTATTCATTTGATCTTTATACTCCATTTTCTGGAAAATGTAGGCCATCTTATCAATGCTCCGGAATAGATAGTAGGGTATATTCAACATTTTTACCCTAGTGAAATGCATTAAAAGCCGGTTGTGATAGGAATAAAGCCTAAAAAACCTACCTTCACATGAAAAGTATTTCATGATAATTTTCATCATGGGAGCATATCTGTCTAGTAGGTGAGAAAAAGGAAAATATCCCTTTATTTCATTTTTGTGCCTTGGTTTTATTAAAGTCTCATGATAAAGTCTCTCCAAATCACCTTGTTTAAACCGTTTCTCTCCAACATTTGGGATTCCGGTGGTAGATGATATAATGGCAGAGGATAAAGTAAAAGTGACACCTACTAAAGTGACTTGGTTGTCTTGGAGTTTAGATATGAAGAGCCTACTCAACATAGGATGGTGTTGGATTGCCTGAACTTGCTCACAGAAATCATAATAGCCTAGATATTTGAAGGATGTCACAACCATAGGAGATGCCAAGAGTTCACTAAGATCTGTGGGCTCAAATCTAAGTATCTTGCCTCCTTTGTGTGTTTTCTTGACCTCTGTTTCTTCTTCCTCACTGTATGGTTTATATTTCTCTTCAGTCATAGTGTTGTAATATCAAACCCTAGGTAGGTATAAGGTAGGTGGAATGTGGTTTTTTGGGAATAGGAAATGGGGAAGGGGAAATATGAAGGAGATGGGTGAAGGGATGTATGTATGGAGGAGGGTATGGGGTATTAATATGATAGTTTTTTGGGATGGGGAAATTATTTGCAATGTAGGGGGTTTAGCTAGGTAATTGTAACACCTAGGACTTAGGGTTTAGATACAAAGGTTTAGGGAGTATTTGGAATAAAAGGGTTTAGGGAAAGGGAATGAAGGTGTAAGGGGCGTATGAAAGTGTAGGGGAGTTAAGATTTAGGAATTGGGGGTGCAAGGGTAGTTTTTAGGGAGACACTAGGGTTTATATGTGAGAATAACACCAAATTTTCAACAAACCTTTAAAACACTTTGGGAATGATTCTATGGGGGAAAAACATGTGATCTGCCGTGGTTACTTACTTGTAGGAGGTTGAATTCACTTTGGTGGAGTTAAGGAGGAAATTTTAGCTCTCCTGGACAAACACACAGCGCCTGTGGGGAGTGCGTAGCGCCTCTGGAAAGCACGCAACACCTTAAGGAAATGCGCAGCGCCCGTGGCAAAAGCGCAACATTGGGTAAACGTGCAACACCTGAAGAGAACGTGCAATGCCTGAAGAGAATGCGCAACACTTACTCTGTGCTCTTGATTTTCGCCCAAAATTGTGAAAAAGGTCTCTTGGGGTTTGCTCAAGAAATGATAAGAGGAAAATGGAGTTGAGTAATATGCTAGGAAAGACTTTATACTCAAATAATTTAATCTTTTGGCTTTAAACCCCAGTTTCTAATGTTTCATTTCTCCTTTTTGAAATGCTTGCTAATTTCCCTTTACTCTCTGATTTTCCTTTTGCAGGTTGATGATGCATGGAGTTTTGGCATTCTTCGTATTTGAAATTGCTTGGATGAAGGTGGCACATAGTTCTTTGAGTTGACAGCTTTAGGAATAGTAACTTATTACATATAATGAACATAAAATTACATAAATTAGAAAACATATTACATCTGTTTTTTGAAATATAATTACACTTTGAAATCGAACCAATACTTGGAATAAAAATTATAACTTGGGAAAACATAGTCACATGTTTACCAATCCTTTTCAAATGACAAAAGGATATTATTTTTCTCACTCTCATACTTTTTTGTTGGCTTTATGTAGTGAAATGGAGTATTATTGGACCTTGAAAGAATGAAACCTAGTGACCTAATGGGACCTTGAATGAGCAAACTCCAAGTGGACTTGACTGACACAAAACATGATGAAATGAGCCTTTATGGTCAATGTATGCTCAGTAAGACACATGAAGGTGGGCCAACAAATATTAATTTTTTGAGAGAGAGTAGGGCTTTTGACATAGGGCTACCATCAGTGAGTAAATTTTTAAATGAGGACCTAGGTGGAATGACAAAAATTTCAGAATGGGACCCTAATATGATATAAAAGAGGGGTTTTGATCATTGATGGCAGTATGCAAATACTGACTCTAACATCGGCCTTATTTGGGGATGAAAACTTCTTGGAGGTGCCAAGAACACGGTAGACCAAGTGCCTAACCATGTGGGTGTATAAGTTCCTGCAAATTCTCTACAAATCTACCTCTGAGATCTATGTAGAAAATTTGACTGCAGATTAACTTGATAATGCAATATACCAAAGCAAAATACTATAATCTACTTCTACTATCAAACTTGCGGAAGCTTAAAGATCGAGTTGAATTAGAGCTGAAAACATATAACCATAAGAAGAAGAATCAATACACATGAAGCACAAAAAATACTCAGGGGAAAGCCTCAGCTAAAAACCCCACTATCTGTATTATCATACAATGTGGAAATACTTCAAAATTACATAAAGCCTTAGCTCTCACAGCTAGCCAACTCTCAGTACAATCCTCCTGGATGCTCACAGCAAAACAAAGATTCTCACAAGCCTTCTCCTCTCCCCTCCAAGCTCATATTTCCTTGCGCAGTTTCTCCTAGGTGATCCTCCTGTTACCAAGTGGAAGACTGATCACTCACACTGATCCTACACCTTGTCAAAACTGCGCAATCCTCAAGGAACCTTACCTTGACTACATGGATGAGTTTCCTTTATAGGAGAAAACATGCAACTGATAGTACACTGTCCTTGACATTTAGCTCAACTAGGTCTTTCTAAGAATAGACATGCATGAGTTAATGATGAGAGAATCTTCAGTTATCTGGAGTAAACTTGTTGAGTGCGTGCATGCATAAATTGATTGATAACTCACAATTAGTTCCTCAAACAGTTTGGAACTAATTTAACTGGACTTAACTCAGGAAAATAAGTTAACTAATTACAACTGAAATATAACTCAATCTTATCTCCTTAATTAAGGGATAATCTCCTCAATTTAAGGGATAATTGTTGTATGACTTCACAAAGACTTCTAACTTGAATTTCTCCAACTAATTAATCCATAATTAATTAATTAATTGTTTCGAAGCAGCTGGTGAGACTAAATTCGAATTTAATTCACAATTTTAATTCAAGGAAAAATTAAAATTGGAATATTCTAGATTCTATTTTTATCATTTCTTGTTTCTATTTTCAACACTCCCTCTCAACAAGAAAGGAATTCAACTTGATCATGATCCTAAACCTTTGGAATGTTATGCATGCAACACTTCTCTCTAGTGTTGTTGCTCCAGCAACTCCAGAAACTAAGAAAAAAACATCCAACCTGAATCAGTATGATGCATCTGTCATCAAAGTCTCTCACTGCTATTGCCTCTTTCAACTGAAAACTCTGCGCTTCTGCTGACTCAGCCTTTCTGCATTGTTGTCAATCCTTCTCTGCGCTCTTCAGCATTTAACTGCTCTAGCCTCTGTCACTTTGATCTCTGATTGCATCAATCCCACTGATTCCTCCCGCTACTTTGTACTTTGGGCTCCCGTAGCAAAGTATGATCCATGAGATAAAACCTCTCAATGGACCCTGCCCAATTTCAGCCTTCTTGGGACTATCACTTCACATTGCCCCACCTCACACATGGATGTATGGCTGCATGTGATCCCTTTGCTAACTTTAATTGTGGCCCCTCCACAATTGTTTGAGACTTCTTCTGGGACTGCATGTTGAAAAGTAATTTACTCTCCCTCTCAACCACCAATTCTCTAACATTTGCCTTGCTCCTCAAGGCTTTGCATGCATCTTGAACCTCAAGAGCATACATGTTCTTGACTCGTGAACCAATCTATTTCACCTGTCTCGTGGTGATGTGTCTAAGGAAAACCTTTCCCTTACTAAAGACAACATCATATCCTTCGTCCTCCAACATTGTGACTGATACCAAGTTCTTCTTCAATCCAGGCACATACTTCACATCTGTCAAGGTGATAGAAGCTCCATGCTCCTTTCGAAAAGCAGCAGTGCCCACTCCTGAAACACTAAACCATTCGTCATCACCCATATCTATGCTCATCTTGAGGTCTTTCTCCTTCAAGGTACTGAATAAAATTTTATCGCCGGTCATGTGGAATGAGGCTCCACTGTCAAGATACCAACCACAACCCATCATCGATGACACCATGCATGCGATGAGAGTAAAGTCCATTTCAAACTGAGAGGCTAATGCCTCACCTTCCGATCCTTCCAAGGATCCCTTCTTGGACTTATTCGATGGGCAATTAGTCTCATAATGTCCCATCTTGTGACAATTAAAGCATCTCAGTTTAGACTTGTCAACCTTCTTCCCTCCATGAGAAGAATTCGATTCGGATTGGGACACCTTAGCCTTCCCTTTCCTTGCCTTACTTGCTAAGGCCAGATTTTCTTCATCATCATCCTTGGATGAAGAACCATATCGTGTGCTCCTCCTGATCTCCTCCTGCATGAGATCCAACCATAGTCATTCCCAATCCGACAGTTTCTCCCTTCCATTCACGGAGTCCTGGTAGCTATTCCAGCTCTTTGAAAGGCTAAGGAGAGCGAGGGTCACCATATCATCATCGGAAATAGTTATTCCCACACTTCCAAGCTCATCTCTGAAACTGGTGAGCTTGTTCAAATATGTGGAAATAGTATCTCCGTTATCCATCTTGATTCTTCGAAGCTTATCCTTGAGCGCCAATTTTCTCTGGTCGCTACTATTCTGGTAGAGGTCTTTCAATGTCTTCCACATTGAATATGGAGTATCCTTCCCATGGAGACTCAAGACAATATGGTCTCAAACTCCCTCAAGGATGATCCATTTCACCCTCGCCACACACTTCTTGCACTCAACCAACTCTTGTGCATTAGTTGAACCTGGCTTTGGGATTTCTTGATCAATGAAATCCTTCAAGTCGTTGTCTTCTAATACAGGCTCCATGCGATCTTTCCATGCTATGTAATTCGAGTTGCCTTCCAAATAATACTCGGTTCTCAAGCCATAGAACACCATTGAGCAACCTGAAGTATGATATGAATTCAATTTGCACCTACAACCCTGAACTTTAAACTTCAAAGTCTCTTCTTAGTATACTGTTCACAGCTCCGATAAAACTGGCTCTGATACCATGTAGAATTTCTTGAAAATTCTCTACAAATCTACCTCTGAGATCTATGTAGAAAATCTGGCTGTAGATTAACTCGATAATGCAATATACCAAAGCAAAATACTATAATCTACTTCTACTATCAAACTTGCGGAAGCTTAAAGATTGAGCTGAATAAGAGCTAAACACATATAACCATAAGAAGGAGAATCAATACACATGAAACACAGAAAATACCAAGGGGAAAGCCTCAGCTAAAAACCCCACTATCTGTATTATCATACAAGGTGGAAATACATCAAAATTACACAAATCCTTAGCTCTCACAGCTAGCCAACTCTTAGTACAATCCTCCTAGATGCTCACAAGTAGACAAAGCTTCTCACAAGACTTCTCCTCTGCCCTCCAAGCTCCTATTTCCTTGTGCAGTTTCTCCTGGGTGATACTTCTGTTACCAAGTGGAAGATTGATCACTCACACTGATCCTACACCCTATCATAACTGCGCAATCCTCAAGGAACCTTACCTTGATTGTATGGATGAGTTTCCTTTATAGGAGAAAACATGCAACTGATAATACATTGTCCTTGACATTTAGCTCAACTGGGTCTTTCTCAGAATAGACATGCATGAGTTAATGATGAGAGAATCTTCAATTATCTGGAGTAAACTTGTTGAGTGCATGCATGCATCAACTGACTGATAACTCACAATTAGTTCCTCAAACAGTTTGGAACTAATTTAACAGGACTTAACTCAGGAAACTGAGCTAACTAATTACAACTCAAATATAACTCAATCTTATCTCCTTAATTAAGGGATAATCTCCTTAATTTAAGGGATAATTGTTGCATGACTTCACAAAGACTTCTAACTTGAATTTCTCCAACTAATTAATCCATAATGAATTAATTAATTATTTCCAAGCAACTGGTGAGACTAAATTTGAATTTAATTCACAATTTTAATTCAAGGACAAATTCAAATTGGAATATTCTAGATTCTATTTTTATCATTTCTTGTTGCCATTGTCAATAGTGGGCCAATACGGTCAAAACTTATACTGAAATGCATGACTAAATTCTGATGAATCGAATAACATAGACTGCCTCAAAACTGACTTACTTAACTGATGAATGAACATTGAAAATGGCAGAAAATCAGTGAAGCTCCATGGCCTTCACTTCGGGCTCCGAACTCTAGTGATTCTCTACTTCACACTTGCAGAAAGTTAAATTGTTATATACAATGAAATTGGGACAATTCAGAAAAGATAATGCTTAAGGAGCCTACCATTGACTTTTCCTCCTAAGCATGGTTCTCCATTCATCTCATCCAACAAGAAAGCATTTTGTCCTCGGAAAGCTAAAATTTGATAAGGGCCTTTCCACATATTTTCAAATTTACCATGCTTACCCTTGTCTTCATTTCTGGCACTCCAACGAAGCACCACATCTCCAATTTTGAAATCATCCTCCTTTATTTTTCGGTCATAAATTTTATTTATCCTCTCATGGAGCTTAGAGGTGTTCTGAAATACCTCATCACGTGCCTGTTGTAGGTGAATCATTTGATTGATCCGGTCTTGAATATCATTCCTTTCACTTCCCACTTCTTGTAACAATTTCATGACCAAGTATGCTAATGATGAAGGAAAAAAAGTACCTACTCCATACACAATTTGAAAAGGAGAAATTCCAAGAGATTTCTTACTACTCACCTGATCTGCCCATTATGCATTGATCAACTTGTTGTGCCAATTCTTTTTGTTGGCCTCTAACATTTTCTTGATGATGTTGATTAAGGATTTATTGGAGGACTCCGCCAGACCATTTTCTTGTGGATAGTATGATATAGAATGTCCCAACTTATTGTTGTATTTGTCACAAAACTCGGTCATCTTTTTGGACTTGAATGCTACCGCGTTGTCTGTGATGATATTATTAGGACAACCAAAACAGGACAAGATATTAGTTTCTAAAAACTGAATGAAAACTAAATCTGTCGCTTGCCTGGTTGGAATCGCTTCGATCCACTTAGTAAAGTAGTCTGTAGCTATCAATATCCACTTGTGTTGTGTGGATGATGATTGGTTAATCTCGCCTATGAAATCTAGGCCCCATTGCTGAAAAGGTGCATGAACTAATATAGGTTGTAGAGGCAAAGGAAGAAGTTTTATTTCACCTTAGAAAACTTGACACTCGTGACAACTCATCACTGCCTTGTAGATATCTGAAAAAAGTGTAGTCCAATAGTATCCCGCTCTAAGTACTTTGTTGGCTGTGGTCTTCCAGTACAAGTGGCCCCCACAATCTCCTTTGTGGAAGTCATTTATTACTTCTTTAGACTCATCTTCGTGTTGGAAATAATACTGTGGGGGGGGTGAATCAGTATTATCAAATCAATAAAAAAAATTCATTTCCAAATTCAGATTCATATACGTGCCTTCAATTAAGGAAAACCGCGTGTATACGCAACTGTGTGTAATGCAACAAGCATATATCTAGTAAACTTATAATTCAGTTAGTTTCTTCTTAATGAGTGCATCAGAACATTATTAACAGTAAAAAGGAGTAGTAAAGCAGAACAAATCAACACACACATGAACACCAAGATGTAAGGTGGAAACCCAATGTGGGTGAAAACCACCTGCTACAATTAACCTCTATCTTCTTTTAATTAGAAACTTCTTTTTACAATGATTCTGTACTGGTGCAGTCTTATACCAATACGCAGGCTGCTACCTGCAGAAGGCTACAACCTTCTCTCGTTCTCCAGCTTCTCCTGGAAGGGAGCTACAACCCCCTTAGCTCTTGTACTAGCTGAGGTACTAATACGTAGGTGCTGACCTACAGAAGGCTACCACCTTCTCTTTTCTTTCAGGGACCACGTTTCATAAATTTTTGGACTGGATCCATGAATAACATCAATCAATCATCAAGTATATCTGCATCAACCGATCTCCTTTGCACCAAACAAAACTAAATCAAATAGTCAATTCTCTAAATGTTGTACCCAGAAAACAGTGATAGTAACCAGACATCAATTCTGAACCTAGAACACTGCAGCAATAAACAGAAGTAGCTAAAACATATTTCAAGAGACGTACACTACTTCAATGTGTACAACCTATGTGCATACGCTTCTGAATTAAGGCCAACCTGCGATACGCTATTTTGAATTACAGAACCAGCGTGTATACGTGCCTTTGCTTCGCTGAACCTACATACAGATCTATAAAAGATAATTCATTCTTTCAAATATTCAAACATCAGTTATACCCAAATTATCAGATTTATAGATCAAGTCATGCGCCAAATATAACAGATCAAAATCACACAAAGATACTACTATTCAAGTCTTGAGTTTTGACCCATCAATAGAACTTATCCATCTTCTTGTGCTCAGGTTCCTCCTTGATTTAGATTCAGTTATGCAGCATAAACCAATCACCAGTATTCCAGATCTTGCTCTTCATAAGATATTCAATACTTGAGTCAATACATTTGCCAAATGATCTCCTCCCTTTTATAGTCTTAGGCCTTACTCAAACCATGGTCCAAAACCATAGAGAACCAATACTAGGGACCCAATACCTAGGTTCAATACATCGGATGTAATACCAAGGTCCAAATACCATGGACCCAAAAATAAGCTTTCCCACATGTACGCGCTTTTCCATGCATGAAATTGCGTGTATACGCATACGCGACTTTTGATCATCAATACCGCGTGTATACGCATACATGACTTTTGATCATCAATACTGCGTGTATACGTGACCTGGTTAAGAGGAACCTGCGTATATGTATTTTTATTCCATTCTGAGAGCTTGAACTGTGATCTTCCATCTGAGTGAGTTGCCATCAAGGACAGCACCTATGTCATAGATCCAAACCTGTGTCATAATGCCAACATCTCCCCCTTTGGACTTGATGGCAACCTCAAGTCACTCAAATTCATTCTCCCCCTTTGAAATCAAGGGCAAAGGGTTATGCTCCCCCTGAGTACATGCTGAATTCTCTGCTCTGTTGTGCTATCCAAGCTCCCCCTGACTGTAGGCAAGGTCTGCAAGAAGATGTTCTACAAGAAGATACATAACTTTATACATTATAAATGACCTTCCTACCACCAAAGACTCATACATACATCCATCTCCCAACCAAGTGGGGATACACCAAAATATTATACAAGATAAAACAAGAACATTACATCATCCATCCCAGGCATAGTGGGGAAACCAAGATAGGTCGTTACATGACCTTGATAAGAAAAGAAATACATGACATAGAGATGAAATATCTACAGCAACACTATGATAGTTATCAACAACTATCATCAGTATCGTCTGTCAATCATCATTCAGTCCAGAAACCATGTTCTCCCTCTACACCTGTTCCACCTGAAATAAATAAATAAAACTGTGAAATTGAACCAAGATCTTCTAAGATGATGCCAATAATGCATTATTAGAAGAATATATGCTCCCCCTGAACCTGTGCCAGATGGTCTCTGTCAGACCCATATCAGACTCTTTTCATCCTAAGCCTGGCCCACTGTTTGTCTTCAAACCAACATATACGCGATTGTACCCACATAAACCGGCGTATGTACACAGATCCTCCTCATGAAACGCGCGTACACCCACTTTTCTCTTAAACAGACAAGTTTCAACAGAAAGATGATGCATCGACCACTCCCAGCCTCTGTCTGAGGTATTCAAATGTTTCCCTGGGTAGTGGTTTGGTGAGTATATCAACAACTTGTTCCTTGGAGGGAACATACTCTAATTTAACCTTTTGTTCAAGCACTTGTTCCCAGAGAAAATGATATTTGATAGGTATGTGCTTGGTCTTTGAATGCATGACGGGATTCTTTGAAATACTGATTGCATTTGTATTATCACAAAAAATGGAGGTAGGTGGAGTACAAATGATTTGCATGTCTTGCAATGTTTGCATCATCCAGAGGAGTTGTGTGCAGCAAGATGCAGCAGCTACATATTCTACTTCAGCTGTAGATAATGCAATTGAACTCTGTTTCTTGCTGAACCAAGATACTAATCTAGGACCCATGAAGAATGCACCACCACTAGTTCTTTTTCTGTCATCCACGCTTCCTGCCCAATCTGCATCTGTATATGCATGAAGTGTGAGATCTGTACTTCTAGGATACCATAAGCCATAGTTTTGAGTTCCTTGAAGATACTTGAAAATTCTCTTAACTGCCTGAAGATGAGTTTCCTTTGGATTTTCCTGAAACCTTCCAACTATTCCCACTGCATGCATAATGTCTGGTCGGGTACCTGTTAGATAGAGCAGACTACCAATCATGGATCTATAGGTTGGTTGATGCACTGCTGCTGATTCATCATTTACGCTGAGGCTGCATCCTATTACCATAGGGGTACATACTGGTTTCGAATCCTCCATCCCATATTTCTTCAAGATCTTCTTGAGATACTTGGTTTGTGACAGAAAAATACCGTCTTTGTTTTGTTGGACTTGTAAACCAAGAAAGTATGTGAGCTCACCAAGCAGGGACATTTCAAATTCTTTTTGCATCACCAAGGCAAAGTTTTGACTCATATCTTCTTCATCGCTACCAAAGGTGATGTCATCAACATATACGACAATTATTAGCAACTTATCATCATCAATTTTTATATATAGATTGCTATATGTTGATCATTTTTTAAAACCTTGTTGATGGAGATACTTATCCAAATGATAGTACCAAGCCCTTAGAGCTTGTTTAAGGCCATAGAGAGCCTTTTTGAGTTTGCATACAAGTTTTGGATAATCTCCAAGGATAAACCCATCTGGTTGCTCAATATACACTTCTTCATCCAAGTCTCCATTCAGAAAGGCAGATTTCACATCCATTTGAAATACTTTGAACTTTTGAAAGCTAGAAAGAGCAAGGAACATTCTTATGGCCTCAAGTCTAGCAACTGGTGCAAAAGTTTCTTCAAAGTATATACCTTCTTGTTGTGCATACCCTTTACAAACAAGTCTAGCCTTGTTTCTAATAACATCTCCATTTTCATTCAGCTTGTTTTTGAATATCCATTTTGTCCCTACGACATTATTATCTTTTGGTCTAGGGACCAGCTCCCAAGTGTTATTCTTTTCAATCTGCTCCAGTTCTTCATTCATGGCCTTGACCTGCATTCATCTTTGCATGCCTCACTTACATTTTGTGGTTCAGTGGAGGAGAGCAATGCTAGATAGCTTGAAGCTTCTGAAATGGTTCTTCTTGTTTGTACACCTGCCTCTTTTTTCCCCAGAATTTTAGTTTCTGGATGATTCTTCTGAATGTACCTAGATGGAGTCTTTTCTTCTATCCTTATCTGTTCTTCTGGTGCCTCATGAGTTTCTTCTTCATCATAAGTCTGATTCGATGTTGAAGGATAGTCCTCATTATCTTCGAAATCTTCAGATTTTACCTGCCTAGGAATGTTTCCTTCTTCATCAACTACTACATCAATACTTTCAACAATTTTTCCAAGTCTTTTATTGTAACACTTATATGCTTTGTTGTGGGGAGAGTAACCAAGGAGAATGCCTTCATCTGCTCTAGGTTCAAATTTGCCAAGGTTTTCATCAGTCTTTTTGATGTAGCATTTGCTTCCAAAAATTTTGAAGTATTTTACTGTGGGAGTCTTACCATACCAGAGTTCATGAGGAGTTTGAGTGTTGTTTACTCGGACGTTTGTCTTATTGAGAATAGTAACTGCAGCAAATGCAGCTTCACCCCAGAAGGTTGCGGGAGTTCCAGACTCATCTAGCATAGCACAAGCCATTTGTTGAACCGTTCTGTTCATCCTTTCCACTACTCCATTTTGCTGAGGAGTCCTTGCAGTAGAGAATTCCCTTCTTATTCCATGTTCTTCACAAAAATCGAAAAATTCATCCGAGGTAAATTCCCCTCCTCGATCAGACCTGAGGCATTTGATTCTGCGATCTAATTCATTTTCAACCAAGGCTTTGAATGCTTTGAACTTTTCGAAGGCTTCATCTTTATGCTTTAGAAGTCCTATCCAACACATCCTGGAAAAATCGTCAATGAACAATATGAAGTATTCTTCTCCTCGAGGTGACCTTTTCCTAGATGGACCACATACATCAGTATGGACAAGTTCAAGTGGCATGCTAGCTAATCCTTCCTTCTCAAGGAAATTAGTTTTGGTTTTCTTACCAAACTGACATGATTTGCATATTGTATTGTCTGGAATTCTGATGTCAGGGAGATCACAAACTGCCTGATATTTGCATGCTTTCCTTATCTGAGAGAAGCTTAGATGCCCCAATCTTCTGTGCCATGGCCAGTGTTCATCATTCTTGCTTACATAGCATTGTTGTTGTCCTCCCTTGAGTATGTATAAATTATTGAGAGTTCTTATGCCTTTGATGATTGTTTCTCCTGTATCAAGCTCATGAACAATACATCCATTTGATCGAAATATTACTTCATTTCCTTGATCACACATCTGACTGACACTCAATAGACTATGCTTTAGGCCATCAACATACATAACATTTCACTTTGACCTTTTCTTTCAAAAGAACAGAACCTTTACCTTTTATGAGTGTAGGGGTGTCATTTCAAAATGAGACCTTCCTTTCCTTTTCTAAGGCACTATATGACTAAAGTTTTTCTTTATCACCTGTCATATGTTTCGAGCATCCGCTGTCGATGTACCACTGATTTTCCTGTCCTTCCGCATATAAGGCTATCCCACATCTTTCTGGTTGCGGTTCTTTCTGTCTCCATGTTTTTGGACTCAATGAAGCTTGCTCCTTCTGAGTTTTTTGCCGAAACCTACTCCTGCATTCAGAATCTTCATGACCGAAGTTGTTACAAATAGAACATTATATTTCATTCTCAAGAGCAGAAAAGTTATTGTAGGTCCTTTTCATGATCCCAGTCATACTCCTTTGTTTTTTAGTTTCTCTAGTCATGATGGTCTTGTAGGCAACATATTGAGTAGCTTTGTGACCAAAGTTATGACAAGAGAAACATTGGCCATTGAAGAAATTCCTACGATTATCAAACCTTCCGACCAAATGATTGTAGTTTCTATTGACATCCATTCTTGAGGCAAATTGAGAATGATTTACCTATGGTTGGTAGTAGCTTCTATTCATCCTTGAAGTAGATTGCCCCCGATTTACTTGGTGATCTATATTATGCTTTTGTTGTTGATTGTCAACCTGTTCACCTCTCCTTGCTGCATCAAGATAACTTTTGGAGGTGGAAGGCTTCTGTGCTTGCTTCTGTGCTTGAGATGCTTCTTCAGTATATCCAAGACCTGTCTTGATTAGAGGAGAACACTGCACTTTGATAATCTCATCTAAAGTTTCAGATCCTTTAGCAAATTTAAGATTAAGAGCTTTTGATTTCTCAATATCTTTTCTAAGTCCCACAATTTCACATTCTAACTTTTCATTGTGTTTTTCTCTTTCAACAAGTTGGAATGTCAGAGTATCTATAATCATATTCTTTTCCTCTAAACAAATTTTAAGTTTAGAAATTTCTTCATAAATACCTTCTTCATCTATAGCATCCAAGAAATCATCATCTTCAAAGGCCATCAAAAGTCTATAATCATTACATTGTTCATCTTCATCACTATTTGAAAATCCATCACTGTCTTCATGTGTGTAATAGCTCTTCTTACTTACATTCTGTTTTCTGTTCCATCTAACTGGTTCCTTACCTTTTTCAAGCTTATCTTTATGAGGACACTTGGCAGCATAGTGACCGACTCTTCCACAAGCAAAGCATTTGAAAGGTAGCTTACCTCTGAATCTTCCAGAACCCCGTTGAAGGTTCTTGACAAAATTTGATTCTTCCTCTTCTTCTGACATATGTCCTGAGTCATTGTAATCTCCTTTTCCTGAGGCTTTGAATGCGGCTTCTCTCTTGTCTAATGGTCCCCCTTTTCTCATTTCGTAAGTGGTTAGGATTCCGTGCAGCTGTGACATGGTAATGCTCTGTAGATTTTGTTTTTCTTCTATGGCAGAAACTTTTGATTCAAACTTAGAAGACAAAGATCTTAGAACCTTTTCAACCAAAACAACTTCTTTTATTTCTTCACCCAAGTTTTTCATACAATTAACAATCTCATCTATACGTAGGAAATAGTTAGCCACGCTTTCATCATTGTTCATTCTGAGGTTTTCATATTGAATTCTGAGAGTTTGTAGTTTTTCTCATTTTACCTGATCATCTCCTTCATAGCTCAGAATGATCTTGTCCCATATTTCTTTTGTGGTTTTGAGCTGCATAACCTTGACGAATTCTTATTGAGATAGACTCCCTAATAGAGTATTGACAACCTTTGCATTTGTTTCATACTGCTTCTTACCAGCCGTATCTGTAGGAGTTGCTAATGGAAATGTGTATCCTATTTCCACGATATCCCAAACTTCTGCACAAAGAGATTGAAGATAGGTTGTGATTCTTACCTTCCAATAGACGAAGTTGCTCCCATCAAAAATTGGTGGCCTGATCGATGCCTCTTTCTCGTAGTTGCTCGTGATGATAGATATTCCTTCAAGAGATCAAGCTTCTTCTGAAGGACCTGCTCTGATACCAATTGTTGGAAATAATACTGAGAGGGGGGGGTGAATCAGTATTATCAAGTCAATAAAACTTTTTCATTTCCAAATTCAGATTCATATACGCCCCTTCAGTTAAGGGAAACTGCGTGTATACACAACTGTGTGTAATGAAACAAGCGTATATCTAGTAAACTTATAATTCGGTTAGATGCTTCTTAATGGGTGCATCAGAACATTATTAACCATATGAACAGTAAACAGGAGCAGTAAATCAGAACAAGTCAACACACACATGAACACCAAGATGTAAGGTGGAAACCCAATGTGGGTGAAAACCACTTGCTGCAATTCGTCTCTATCTTCTTTTAATTAGAAACTTCTTTTTACAATGATTCTGTACTGGTGTAGTCTTATACCAGTACGCAGGCTACTACCTGCAGAAGACTACAACCTTCTCTTTCTCCAGCTTCTCCTGGAAGGGAGATACAACCCCCTTAGCTCTTGTACTAGCTGAGGTACTAGTACGTAGGTGCTGACCTACAGAAGGATACAACCTTCTCTTTTCTTTCAGGGACCACGATTCATAAATTTTCAAACTGGATCCATGAATAACATCAGTCAAACATCAAGTATATCTGCATCAACCGATCTCCTTTGCACCAAACAAAACTGAATCAAATAGTCACTTATCTGAATGTTGTACCCAGAAAATAATGACAGTAACTGGTGGGCTCCAGTATTGCAGCAATAATGCTGCAACTCCTGGGACTCCCTTCTTTACTTTTATCAACCCGGTAGTTCGTAACAAACTTGGAAGTGACGGTGTTGTATGCACAAGTATTAGCTCTTGCCGCAGCTGTCACTTGGTCAGTTGGCACAAGTCCGCTAGGGGCTTAAGCCAACTTCTATGAGTTCTTAGAAGAAGCTTTTTAAATGATGGATGAAAGCTAACTCAAAGGAAGCTAATCTACTTATGAGAAGAAACTGAAAGCCAAAAAGTAACACAAACCCTAGCAAACCTAATTCTACCAGCTAGTCCTACTGATGCAAAGGAGAGAATGAAAACTACTGGAAGGGATGCCATTACTTCTATGAAGGTAAAATACATGTGTCTAGACTACCTCTACCTGAACAAAACATCTTTTTGTATTTTTGAATAAGTTATTAGAATTATAATGCATGTGCTTTTAACTGGATTTTTACTGTGCAGGGGTGGATCACGGAGGAGAAATGCTTGGAAAAGGTTGGGAAGGTTTAGAGAGGGTCTAAGGAGTCCCTAACACCCTTCCAAAGAGTTTCACAAAGTTTGGCTATCAAGAAACCTCATTTGTGAGCATCTACAGGAAGTCTGCAGGGGTTCTACAGGATGTTCAGGGATTTCTACAGGATGTTCAGAAATTTCTACAGGATATTTAAAAAGTGGATTTTAGAGGATGGGTGAGTGAGGGAAGATGCATGAATGGATAGGGAGGTAGGATAGGGGCCTGGAGTGACCCAGGGACTGGTGGATGGAGTGGTGAGAGGGTGTAGAAGGGTGACTTGGCTTAAAGAAGGCTAAGACAATGATGGAGCAAGAAGGTAGGGTTACGTGGGCAACAGGACAGGTGTGAGACGAGGAACCTAGCTAGTAGATGGAACAGCTGGCTCTGATGAAGCTTAGGCGGATGAGAGAGTAGTAGAGATGCCCTGCACGGTGTATGTTATCGACATTTTTGTGCCTTAAAGCATGAAGCATGAAATGTCGATAATCTAAGGGATCCAAAGTCCCTAAACATGTTGTTCCTACCCCTAGAGGAACAAGGTCAGCAAGCCACAGCACTAAATATCAGTTCTCCACCTGAAAACACTCAAAAACAAGCTAATTCTGGATCATGTCAACTGCTCCACTGAGCATCTGCGCTGAATGTCAACTACTCCACTCAGTACCTACGCTGAATGTCAATAGCAATGAAGGCTACCTGCGCTGGGCGAGTTTGGCCAAGTGGCACAGTCATTCCTCAAGGTGTCAATGCCCAGGAAGCTTCCAAAATGACACTTGGATCAAGGAATTCGCCTAGTGATGAGTAAGAGGGTCTAGATATCCAAGTGGAAGCAAGAACCTCCAAGTGGACTCAAGAACTGAAGAATAACTAAAGTGGGAGAGGACACTAGTCAGCTCCATGCCAAGCTCAAGCTGACTCATCCTTTCTCCAAAACTCCTATATATAGAGCTCTCTCATGAGGTCTAATGAGGGTGGAATCTTGTGAATGTAAGGAAGTGTTGTTGGTTTGAGTATAGAACTATTGGGTGATTTGCTTGAAGGAGGTGAAGAGGAGATTTCTTTCTGCTGGGAGGTGATGCTGGATTGGGCCTTTTATGGTTGTATCACTTCTGAACTTTACTTCTTCCATTAATAAAGCATTTGAGGTTCTTCTATATGCATGTGTCTCAATGGCGTATTGATACTTGTGTATTTGATTTATTCTAATCCTTGAATCAGTTATGAATGTATGTTTCTTGTAGTTTCCCTCTCTTGTGATTTTGTAGGATCTTGGTGTAGCTGGGCCAGTGAAAGAGCAAGGAGCTGGGAGCAAGCAGCAAAGAGAGAAGATTGGATCAATCATTAGCGGAAGACATCGGTTAGTGGATCTCTTCCTCCTCTCTCTTACATCTCATAAAGAAGTAATCTCAAATAGCTTTGCTTTGATTGTTGCTGAGGTACTATCACCCTTAGAGTGGGATAGGGTCATTCCGTATTGGATACTTTTCCCAACAACAAATTGGCGACTCCGCTGGGGATCGTATCTTGTTGGTTGTTTGTGTTTTTGCTATTCATTTCATAAACACAGAGAGTACCGAATCGAACTGCATTTGGATCTTTCAAATGCAAAGTAGAGGGCAGCTACTCTAGCTCAGTTTCTGGGCATGTTTATGATTTTAAGAGCTGATTCACAAGGACTCTAAATAGCTCTTAGTGATAGCTTTTCATCCTCCTTTTCATCCCTTAGTGTGTACTTGACTGATAGCTTCTTATTTGGCCAAAAACTGTGAATTTTTGAGCAATCTGTGACCCGGAAACTGAGAAAAACGAAAGTTTGAATCTTCAGTGCAGGCACTGTGAAGGCAGTCTGCATTTCAGCGCAGTTCCCGAAGGGGCTACCTGCACTGAAGGTCAAACTGCCAGTGTACTACCTGCGCTGAACCAGTTTTGCCTAGTGCTACTGGGGTTCCCTCCTGTTTATTGCCCTATTTTCACCCTTGTTTTTGCAGCCTGTTACCAGTCAATGTACCTATCTGAAACCAACTTTCCTTGCCACTATTCCGCCTCGGTTGTATAAAGAAACTGTGTTTTTTCTTTGTGTATTTCTTGTATCATTTGCAGTTTCCCATAACGAAAGTAAACTAGTCTTGCTGTGACCTCTTAGATCTAGACCTGTGATAAAGTGTCGTTTTGATCTTAAGAGTTAGTTTATTTGTTGTTCATAGCTGATTGAGCTATCGCTTTCGTCATATGGTTTGAATTTGTATATTTCTAGTGTCAAAACAAGTAAATCTTAAGGTGTCTTTTGATTTTGGACAAGCTTGTTTGCTTTCACTTGAAATTGAATTCAAAGTTATACAACAGCTTTCTTTTTGTGTTGCACCAACATTAAGAAAGAGAAAAGAAATACCTGCATTGTGCATTTTGCATTTGATAAGTTTGCATGTTGATTTATGGAAAAAGTGCATTAGTGTATGCTCTTTGATCTGTGTGAAAAGATTTTGTCTTTCTTTTCCCTCAGTAGTTAAGATTTTCATAAGTCGAAAAGATTGAAAAAGCTTGCTTCTCATCTTAGACTGCATTTAGGAATTTGTATCAAACATCTCGTGGTGAACCTTGAAAGGCAAACTTTAAAAAGATCAACTTAAAATATATTGAATGAACCTAACAATGCTTTGAAACATAACGCAAACACATAGAGGTCTAAGCTAGAGACGTGTTCCGGCGTCGTTAAACGTAGTGACTGTCGATCTCGACGAAGGTGGGTGATTCCTCCTGAGAGTCGGTGGCACTAATACGGACTTGTGCTCCCACGTACCGTCGCGTATATATTGGGAGACCCCTATAGGCATATATCTTTTATCCATAGGAAGCCGTGTCGGCCGCCCTACTGATCGCAATGCAGTGAACACAGCATTCACGAAGATCGACCACCCGTACCGTAAAACGTATTCTGTGGTTTTGCGAAAGGTTTGGCACACCCTCTGCCTAGATCTCCAGAGCAGTTTCTTTTGGCCTTTTTCAAACTCTATAACTGAAAAAGTCCATCCGAGCATTTGTCACTTCGGGCTCGTTAAAACATCGAAGGAGACTAGAGTCATCTTTAGCTTTTTCTCGACTCTTAAAAAGTGAAAAAGCAAGTTGTGTCTAAAAGCGTCTAATAAAATTCATTCAATTCGGAAACACAAATTTCCCCTTTTAATATTTTGGTTGATCGAGTAATCCGCAATCGTGGAAGAAAGTCAATTGAAACCCGTCGTTCGCGGAGGCTTACGAGTCAACCGTCTTTGTCTCCGGAATCGAAAACAGTACGGACAAAGCGAACTCGTTTAACCGGTTCAAAATCTCCTTTAAAAGTTAGAACAGGTGTTCCAACTACATCTGAGGTTCTGGTTACTCCTAACATTTCTGGAAACCCTGCCTATATAGAAGAAGTTCAACAGCCACAGAAGGACAGTAATATTGATCCTAGTCTGGGGGCAAATACTTGTGTAACTGAACCAGTTCCATCTGTAACCGGTCCAGAGAGTTTTGTTCCTCAAACAACTGTCGCTATCGAAACAACCACTTCTTCAGCACCAGAAATATTTTACGGACCTGACGGTCTTCCTCTTCCACCGGGTTTGATTGCGATAGAGGAAATTGCAGAGGATCCGCAAGCAAGTACTCCAACTCATTTTGGAGTCGGGGTCACTCTATTTCCTTCATCAGAAGTTAATCCACCACAAGTGGAAGTTCCTGCAGAATCGCTAGGCAATCTATTGGATAGACTTAAAATGTCTGAACAACCGTCATCATCTAGGACTGTGTCAAATGACACAGCGACAGCAGAAGCCCCTGTCGTCACTCCGACGATGTTTGCCGGCATACCAGCTGTCCCGACTAGCTCTCAACCGCTAGAAGGAGTCCACCAAGGGACTATTTCGACAGTGTGGTCTGTTCCTGTTTGTTCATCCGGAGTAATACCTGGCAACTCTTATGTTGAGACTCGACAGATTGATCCTCATGGAGGTCAATTTGGGCCATCTAGTCCTCAAGGACTAACAATCCCTCTGAGTTCCGGATTGCTACCGTATGGGGGGCAGTATGCCCTTTCATTACCTCCTCCGGGAGGATATCCATACGGCAGTTCTCAACAGTATTCAGGTTATACTGGAATTGCATCAAGTAGTTGGGTACCTATGCTACCTCAACAACCAAGGGTTGTATATTCTATGCAACAGTGTGTACCTGTGACGAACATCCCAACCACACCGGCTATTGTAACAGTGTCACAAGTTCAAGCGATACCTGTTGCATATCAACCTCAAATTTCTCAGGTTGTAATGCAACAGCCACTTGACCATGGGTCACAACCACAATCGCCAACTAGTGGGGCGACGCAAGTACAAACGGGTACAATTACCCCACACCTCGGTCCAACGGTTAGCATAGCACAACAGAACATGGCTTCACAACCATGGCTTGTGCAATACCAACAACCGCAATTCCAGCAAGTGTACCAAGGTTCTGAGCAGCAGATCTTTGTGAACAGTGGACAACCGTATATCCAAAACGGTCAAAATCAACCACTTTACAGTGGCCAAGTCCACCAATCGTATCAGTCATACCAACATCAATTACATTATGCTGGTATGCAAAGGCCCACTGCTCAAGCGATCCCATCGTACCCTGGTTATGCTTCGCCTAACCTAAATCAATAGTTACCATTCGTGGCGAATTTAGAGTTACCTGATCTACACCGGTTAACCAACGATCCGATTGCTTATGCCCCTTGGTGGCCAGCGATTCCTCATAAACTTCCATCTGACATTCCTAAATTCAATGGAAATCCAGGTGAAGACCCATCGAATCACGTGATGACTTTTCATCTGTGGTGTTCGTTGAACACCCTAAACGACGATTCGATAAGGCTTCGCCTGTTTCAGAGGACATTGACAGGTCCAGCGGCTAAATGGTATATTGAATTGCCAAGAGCCTCTTTCGACAATTTTAGTTCCCTAGCCACGACTTTCTTAACCCATTTTCAATTACCGATAAGGTATGAAACGGGAACAGAAATATTAACCAACTTTAAACAGACAACTGCCACCCATATATCTGATCATATACATGAGTGGCGTCGTCGTCGTAGGATGGTGAAAACATACGTTCCCGATCAGCTATTAGCTGAATGGTTTATAAAGTCGTTACTTCCTACTATTACGGAAGATGTGGCCAAGGGGGGAGTCGTAACAGAGGAGCAAGTTATCGCTCGTGCACAATATTTGGACTTAGTTTATACTCAGTCTAGCACGCTCTACGACAAAATACCTTACGCCCCTAGACCGGAATTTTCAATTCCTCCCCCTCCTAAATCCAATAGTGACTCTCATGCCGGTGACGGTGTGATTGGCACGGCAAACGCGAAATTGATAAAGGCTTCATCAAAGAATGCCCGTAAGAATTCGGATCAAAATGCAAAAGAAGAAATTCTTGCTTCGGAAGTAAATGCCGTATCAGAAGATAAAGGCAAAGAAACCAATCAACCAGGAAGCAAGAAGAAACAAAACAAAGGGAAGAAGAAGAAACAGGGTGAGTCATCTCCTGGAAAAAATTCTTCAAATCCTCCTGGGAAAGGGAAACAAAATTATCCATGTCTAATATGTGATGATAAGGATCATGGCACAAAGAATTGCCCATTCAAAGCTGAGTTAAAGAGGTTCTTTAAAAGTTCCCAAACCTCAGCTGTGTTAACTGATCCATTTCCCAACCCAGGTCAAAATGTGGTTGATAGTGGAAATGCTTCCCCGTCGCAAGTACTCATGTTGTCGATTTCAAAACAGCAGAATGATGCTTTGATTTCGACAAGGAACAAAGATTATGGGAATCCTCAGATGTCGAACGAAAAAGGTAAAGATCAACCGAGTAGTTCGACAACAACTTCGACAGAAGTTGTACCACCCATCATCCCTGAATTAACAATAAAACCGCCAAAGGGTGTAGTACACAAGTCGACATTTAATCCTCGCGCCAGAGCGGCGCAGCATTATAACATAGTGGAAGATTTGGCACAGTCGCCATCCGCTATGTCGACTCTTGAAGTACTACAAAATTGTCCATCCCAAAGGCAGGCGTTGTTATCAGCTATTGGTGGGGTTGATCCTAAGGATTCCAATCTTGTATCCTTTGACCACAAAGGATACGATCCTCAGTTGCCAGCACAACTAGCTTTCCTTATTCAAGTGAAAGCCCTCAACAAAACTGTTCACAGAACAATTATTGATGAGGGAGCATCAACATGTATTATGTCGATGAGCTGCTGGAAAACTTTAGGATCTCCAACCTTGTCACGATCATCGACGACATTAAAAGCTTTCGACGGAAGGACTTATACCCCATACGGTATCCTTAATAACTTGAAAGTTGAACTAGGAGGAAAAACAGTAGAAATTGATGTTGAGGTCATTGATGGAAATCTTGACTATAACATCCTACTGGGTAGACCATGGATTTATGCCATGGCAGCTGTTGTGTCGACTTATTTTAGGAAGATTGCATTCCCGTTTGAAGGAGGGATTACGGTCGTCGACCAACAGAACTTCCTCCCTAATGGTTCACAAGTTACAGGAAGCATTCCCATGATCCATGAGAGAAACCATTCAATTCAAGATATCGGAGTAGGATTATTGAAAGACCCCACATTGATGGGAACTTTCACGCTACCACCTCCTATTTACGTAGGAAATGTACCGTTTGTAGCAACCTGCAACATGATATCTTCCACGAAGGTCGACATGGATCGTTCAATGGTTTTTCCCCCAAGCCCTTTGGAAATATTGTAGCAATCAATGTTTCAAGCATGGGAGGCAAGCCCAAATCAACGCTCGTCAAGCGTTTGGGTAGATAGGTCTAGAGAATATGGAACCCCATTAGATCCTTGGTCGAAAGTACATGGGACTGACGAAGGAATCTTACAATCAATGTTGATTGAGGGGGCACCATGGAATGATCACCACCATCGTTCCCTTCTTCCAGAATTCGAAGAAGATACTCAAAGTGACCTTTATCACCCTTCAGTATTTGAGTTCCTAACAAATACTGTAAATACAGTGGATTCCGAGCGAAACCTATCCAATATTGAAGAGACTATAGCCATAAATATCTCGACCAAGACAAATGTTGTAGAGAATATTTATGTCGGCAAAGGTTGTTCCCCTTCAGAACTGGAAATATATAACGCTCTTTTTCGCGAATTTAGAGATGTCTTTGCTTGGTCATATGATGAAATGCCAGGCATTGACTCAAGTATCGTTGAACATGAAATTAAAATGTATCCTAATGTCAAACCAGTAAGACAACGGCTTCGACAGGTGCACCCCAAGAAAGCCGCGGCCATTAAGGCAGAAGTTCAAAAACTTCTCCATGCTGGATTCATCTACCCAGTTCCTCTAACCGATTGGGTATCGAATATTGTCCCTGTTATGAAGAAACAAGGGACGATTAGAGTGTGTGTCGATTATAGGGATGTAAACCAAGCTTGTCCGAAGGACAACTACCCTACACCCTTCATCGACCAGATAATTGATGAATGCGCCGGATGTGAAATCTTTTCGTTTATGGATGGATTTTCCGGGTATAATCAAATAAATATCCACCCACAGGACCAGTCAAAGACTGCATTTATTTGTCCGTGGGGCACATTCGCTTATCGAAAATTACCCTTTGGTTTAAATAACGCAGGGGCGATGTTTCAGAGGGCGATGAATTATGCCTTCCATGACATCAAGAACATTGTTCAACCTTATCTCGACGATCTTCCGGCTCATTCGCGGAAGCGGACTGATCATCCGCAGCATTTAAGAGCGATATTTCTACGTTGCCGACACTACAAGATAAGACTCAATCCGCACAAATGTGTGTTTTGCGTCGGTTCTGGTCGTTTACTTGGCTTTGTATTCTCTAAGGATGGGATTCGTCTCGACCCCTGTAAGGTTCAGGCAATCATTAAATTGCCTCCACCTTCAAATTTGCTTCAGATTCAGAAACTCCAAGGGAAAGCAAACTTTCTGAGGAGGTTCATTCCAAATTACGCAGAACTTGCTAAGGGTTATACTCGTCTTTTGAAAAAGGATGTACCTTTTGTCTGGGACCAGGTAGCGCAAGCTTCCTTTGATGCTCTGAAAGATTGTCTAGTAAAAGCATCATTAATGTACGCCCCGGACTATCAAAGAGATTTTAACCTGTATCTGGCTGCAGCGGATACGACCATTGCGATGGTTTTAGTTCAAGAAGTTGACGGAATTGAACATCCTATCTATTATTTAAGTAAAAACTTAAATGATACAGAAAGTAAATATTCTTATGTTGAAAAACTAGCGCTTGCAGCTGTTCAAGCGATTCAAAGGTTTCGACATTATGTCCTCTTTCGGAAAACTACCATCTTTTCAGATTGCAACCCCATGACTTATATACTGTCGCGACAGTTGCTGGGGGGCAAATATTCAAAATGGATAGCGATCCTTCAAGAGTTTGATCTGGAATTTGTAAAATCCAAATCAAAGAAAGCTCTAGTTTTCGCAGAATTATTGTGCGATCTCCCATCGTCGTCCAACGATGAAACATCGGAAGAGTCAATCGTGGACGAAAGTTGTTTCTCATATCTGCAAGCGATGAGTGGTATGGAGATATCATAGTTTATCTCCAAACCCAAAAGTTCAGGCCTAACACCTCTCACTCCGAACAAAAACGCATACGATACCAAGCAAAAGACTACATGATCGTCGGTGATTCACTTTACCGTCGTGGTGTCGATACAGTTCTGAGGAGGTGCCTTACCCATGAGGAGGCCGAAAAAGCCCTGAATGAGTGTCATGCAGGCGCGTGTGGGGGGCATCAATCTGGATTTGCAACAGCACAAAAAATCTTACGAGCAGGATACTTCTGGCCAACCATGTTCAAAGACTGCATAACCGCAGTCAGAAGTTACCATGCTTGTCAAATTTTTGATAGCAAAACCAGACGACCACCCACACCCTTACAGACGATAGTTGCTGTTGGGCCCTTCGCCAAGTGGGGCATCGATTTCATGCAATGTAACCCCACCTCGACTGGGGGGCATGGGTATATTATAGTCGCTGTTGACTATTTTACCAAATGGGCCGAGGCGATGCCTACATTGGATAACACTGGTTAAACAGCTGCCCTTTTCTTTTTCAATCATTTAGTTGCCAGGTTCGGCGTACCACAGGCTATAGTTACAGATCATGGGTCGCATTTTCGCAATCACATGATGGTCGAATTAGCTGCCAAGCTAGGGCTATCTCACGACAGCTCTACCCCATATTATCCGCAAGCCAACGGACAAGTTGAGGCAATCAACAAGGTCCTGAAGCGTATGTTGCAAAGGATGATCGGGGTTCATAAAAGAAGGTGGCACCTAATCCCATACTCAGCCTTGTGGGCTTACCGAACATCGGTAAAGAACGCAACCGGGTTCACACCTTTTCAACTGGTGTATGGCCTGGAAGCAGTCTTGCCAATCCAGTGCGAAATTTCGTCGCTTAAACTCGCAATCGATCTTCTCCCCGGAACTTCAGAAGAAGAGGCTCGTTTCTTGGAATTAATCCAATTGGATGAAACCCGTCATGATGCCGCTTTGGCTAACGAGGCCCATAAGAAACGAGTCAAGGCTCAGTTCGACAAAAATGTCAAACCCCGTGTCTTCTCAGAAGGTGATTTGGTCTTGCTTTATGACCAAGAATCCGATAAATTGGGAGCAGGGAAATTCAAGTCCTTATGGATGGGCCCCTATATTGTTGAAAGGGTGTTAGCAAAAGGAGCCTACGAGTTAATGGATTACGATGGAATTCCACTGGTGCAGCCCCGCAACGGGTTGTACCTCAAGCGTTACTATGCTTAAATAGTAACCTGCATGCTTTTGTTGTATTTTGTTTTCGCTAAAGTATTTGTTCTGGTCGAGTGATCCACCTTTTTCATTTTTTGCAGATGTCGAACCTTCTGGAGACATGTGTTGGATATGCCGACGGAGCGAGTCGTAGTTCGCGGAACCTATCTTCCGCAGCCTGGGCCATTTTTGATCCAAGCGGCGAGTTAGTAAGTTTCAGAGGTGTATGTATTGGGCAATCAACGAATAACATCGCTGAGTATAGCGCGTTGATAGAACTACTCTCTGATGCCATCACACGTGGCATACGCCGACTAATTGTCAGGCTAGACTCACAGCTCGTAATACTACAACTCAATGGTATATATTATGTTCGCAATCCAGCTATTTATCGCATGTTCCTAAGGGTTAAGATCTTGGAAAGACGATTTGATTCAATTCAATATCAACATATTTCAAGAAACTTAAACACATTAACTGACTCATTGGCAAACTATGTGTTAGATAGACATTTGCAACATTTATAAAAAGGACACATCATCAAAGATTGTACATAAGGATCATATAACTCAAACAGAATAAAACTCGAAAATCAAAGTACATATAAGTTGTTTATAGTTCATACATAATGTTCTGTAACCAAGACAAAATTGGTCATATGACCTAAAACTCAAAAAGATGCTAGGGGGCACCCTAGCCTAGTGGTGCTCATGATAGCACGTCACGGCCTGTGCAATCATGCATAAGAGACGAGTCCATCACCTAGGCACGCCAGTGGTGTGTCGCTGCAGCTATAAAGGTAACTCATCAATCCTCACATCGGGAATGCCGAGAGTAAGGCTCTCAACCTGCTCCTGCACAGCTGTAAGGGTCTCAGTATCGTCAAGGTCGCGGAGAATAGCTCTCCTAGCAGGCTCTGCTGCCGGGGCAGCAACTGGCGGTCTCGGATGAACTGCTGGACGAACAGGACCAACATCTGCATGCACCCAAGAGTATGATTAAAAGTCTTGATAGAATAAAGCACAGCACCATTATGAATAAGAACAGTAAACAGTAATATGGTCAAAAGAATTTACCAATAGCGCCCCACTGTTCGCCATCCGATAACACCAAATCTGGGTCACCTCGGAAATCCATACCCACATATGGATACTCGGAGAAGACCATCTCCTGGCGCTCGAACCACCTGAAGAAGGTCTCAGTAAAAGTAATCTGAGGTTGACCAGCATGCCTAGACATGTGATCAACCCACCTCTGCATGTGTGGCTCGGTCGGAGAAGGCAAGTCGAGTATGATGTACTGGGGCTGCATCAGTGGGATTTTCTCCAAGGCAAAGGCAGTCAGAATAGAACCAAATCCAAAGTTCTTCAGCTTCCCGTCCTTTACCTTGGTCAATTGACTTTTCATCTGAACAAGTACTGCATCACACCAGTTGAATACTTTCGGTTGGAGACACTCCAAGGCGTGCTGCATATAAGATCTGTTGGCAACATGTAGAGCTGCGCTGCCGGCCATCCTACCAATGGTATACATAATGGACCTGAGAGACCTGTCAGTAATCTCACGGATAACAATCTTGCCGTCTCTGCTCGGCTGAGAACCTTCCCTGCAATACTGGCGGACATAATCTCTGGTGGAATCAGTCCCCCGGGCCGTACCTGACAAGGAAATGGGGGCACCTCGTCTTGACAACCCAGTCAAGAAGTACATGTCCTCTATGGTCAAGGGGATGGACTTTCCCCTAATCTGGAATACTTGGTTAACAGGATCCCAAGCATCAAGCATATACTGCAGCAAAGTAATCTGTGCCCTCATGCTAGAGATACGGAAAAACTTCAGCAGGCCACAGTTCCGCAGCGCGTTCACCGTGACCGGGTCATGGAGGGCAATCATGTCCTCCTCTTCATGTTCTCGTTCTCGCCATGTAAGGGACATTTTGTTCAAAGTTCCTTGCAAAGCAAGCAAGAGAAGGAGTAAGTTCCTGATTTTGGTGAAAAACTGGCGAAAATTCATCAAAAAATGACCTAAAAACCCAGTTTTCTGAGCCCAACGCGGGCAGAGAGTGTCCCACCTGCGCTGAGGGTCAGGCTGCCTTAAGGCAGCTTGACATTCAGCGCAGGTTTCGAATGGGGAACCTGCGCTGAAACTAGGGCGCCCTGGCAAAACCCCAGGGGATCAGAAAGACTGAAAAACAGGCATGAAAAAGGAAAAGAAAGAGCTAGGGTTTAGCTCCTACCTGGTCCAGACGGCGCCGAAAATCGTCCACAGAATCTCCCGGAATCAGCTGATGAAAATCAAGGGGGAAGAGGCACCTCCAGAGCTCCAACAAACCAAATGCAAATGAAATGGTAAATGAGAGGTAAAAACACCTTTTAAATAGCTTTTTACGTAGTTCAAAGTGAAATATTAGGGTTATAATCTCATTTTCATGCAAATATTATTCATTTCTAACAAAGTTTGTTGCAGCAATTGAAAATGAAGTACTATCCATGAAAAGAGAAAAGCTAGTAATGGTGAAAAATCAAAATTTGACCATATAATCGAGCAGTTTTACCGCGGAATTTATGCTCGTTAAAAAATAGAAAAGCGAGATCCGAGCAGTTTTAGCACATAGTTCATGCTCGTTAAAAAATAAACATAAGATCGAGCAGTTTTACCGTGGAATTTATGCTCGTTAAAAAATAGAAAAGCGTGAGCAAGAGTTTCCTCCAGAGTTTAAGCTCATTAAAAAATGAACCTATTCCGGTAAATAACCATTGTAATCGTAAATTTATTAGCCATGAAAAGCCTTGGTCGTGTTTGCACCTGCCACCTCCATTCCATTTCGTCGATCGTTCACCCCCATATGATTGCTTACCCATTTTGAGGAACAGCTGCGAAGAGTGATTTCACCTAGCCATCCTTGTGACACTGCCGTGATTGGAAAATTCCAACCTGTACCTGGAATCTGCTGCTATCCCTGTTTATCACTCGTTCCTCAAAAGACGAGTCTTCTTTGAGCTCTTTTCATCTGACTCGTAAAATATGAAAAGTTTGCTGAGTTTTGGCTTTCCAGCTCGTTAAAAGGACCGGAAGAGCTATCCCTCCTCTAGATTTTAATCTTTTTGGACCTGAGGGATTATTACACAAAAAGGTCGAGCGCTTGTTTTATTCGGCTCGTTAAAATTATCGAAAACTCATCCCTTCTGTATTGTTTTATACTTTTTCGGACTTCAGGGATTAGATGACGAAAAAGGAATTTTGGAGTTAACTTTCTGTACCTTTTCAGACTCTCTAAAAATGAAAAGGATCGAGTTTTCCTTGTCGTTAGACTCGTTAAAATGATTAAATAGCGACAAACTTGTCTTTAGACAAGAACGAGTTTCCCTATCGCTAGGCTCGTTAAAACATAGCGATGGGCTTGCCCGAAGGGCAGGTTATAGAACAAGCATATGTTATCCTCCTCAAGCTTGACAAAAATAAAGAGGTACTGGTCAGAAATGACTGGGGAAAAATTGGGAGAACCTCAAAGCTTTAATGGTAGCAAGTCGCTCTTGAACATGACACTTTTCCTCCGTATCACATCGGGTTGGGTTGTTTCGTTCACCGGTCTCATCACCATGGTCCTCGCCAAACCATCCACATTTGGGGTAATGCTACCGATCCATCGCATCAGTGTCGTTATATGTTCAAGAGATGTTTTTCAGAAAGAGTCAACCGTGTCCCATCCACTACCATACATTATCCTTCATCCACCCATGATCGCCACCCTGAATCATATTTCACAGATTGTTTTCACCTCCACTAAAATCATTAACTCCGTTCCGTGTCACTGATGTGGGATTCATTAAGGCCCTCCTTTGACAGATCGCTTCTTGTCGACTTCAGCTCATTATCCAAGAAGTTGATCTAGGAACACCCCCCTCAGTACTTTGAAGCTTGCATGCCTCAATGGCAAGTTTCTCACTTCCGGCGACAGGTATACATCAATGACCTTCGACCAGAATATCTTGCGTGGTGTTCGACGCCAAGTCCTTTATTCACACCACGTGAATTGTACTGCAGTACCTTGAGGGTCATTATCATTATCGGTGATTCCTCTCGTGCTTGTTAACGGTTTACATCATTGACCGGTAATCAAGCGATGTCTTTCCATGTTCGACTTCAGCGTAATTCTCACATGGATCGACTTGTACCTAGAGTGAAGATCGAACGAGTTTGAAGACCCCGGATCTAGTTTCATCCATCCGGGCTGCGATATATATTCAGGAAACATAAAGACATTTGACATGTACATTATTACAGCAGATGATCATCCTACTCAAAGGATGATAATTTCAGCAGAGAATTATCAGTCTACCATCAGACGATCGTCTGTTCTATGTACCAAAATGAATTTATAAAGCTGAGCATGGGAATGCCCGCCTCAGCTAGATCATGAAAGCAGAATGAAAAATAATGTATTGTATTGTATTTTATTACAGGTCACCTCTCAACGATTGAATGAACTTCGGATCCTCCTGATAAAGCATTTCACCCGATAAACGACCTCATACTTTAGGGGGCAGCTGTTATCGACATTTTTGTGCCTTACAGCATGAAGCATGAAATGTCGATAATCTAAGGGATCCAAAGTCCCTAAACATGTTGTTCCTACCCCTAGAGGAACAAGGTCAGCAAGCCACAGCACTAAATATCAGTTCTCCACCTGAAAACACTCAAAAACAAGCTAATTCTGGATCATGTCAACTGCTCCACTGAGCATCTGCGCTGAATGTCAACTGCTCCACTCGGTACCTGCGCTGAATGTCAATAGCAATGAAGGCTACCTGCGCTGAGCGAGTTTTGCCAAGTGGCACAGCCATTCCTCAAGGTGTCAATGCCCAAGAAGCTTCCAAAATGACACTTGGATCAAGGAATTCGCCTAGTGATGAGTAAGAGGGTCTAGATCTCCAAGTGGAAGCAAGAACCTCCAAGTGGACTCAAGAACTGAAGAATAACTGAAGTGGGAGAGGACACTAGTCAGCTCCATGCCAAGCTCAAGCTGACTCATCCTTTCTCCAAAACTCCTATATATAGAGCTCTCTCATGAGGTCTAAGGAGGGTGGAATCTTGTGAATGTAAGGAAGTGTGGTTGGTTTGAGTATAGAACTATTGGGTGATTTTCTTGAAGGAGGTGAAGAGGAGATTTCTTTCTGCTGGGAGGTGATGCTGGATTGGGCCTTTTATGGTTGTATCACTTCCTGAACTTTACTTCTTCCATTAATAAAGCATTTGAGGTTCTTCTATATGCATGTGTCTCAATGGCGTATTGATACTTGTGTATTTGATTTATTCTAATCCTTGAATCAGTTATGAATGTATGCTTCTTGTAGTTTCCTTCTCTTGTGATTTTGCAGGATCTTGGTGTAGCTGGGCCAGTGAAAGAGCAAGGAGCTGGGAGCAAGCAGCAAAGAGATAAGATTGGATCAATCATTAGCGGAAGACATCGGTTAGTGGATCTCTTCCTCCTCTCTCTTACATCTCATAAAGAAGTAATCTCAAATAGCTTTGCTTTGATTGTTGCTGAGGTACTATCACCCTTAGAGTGGGATAGGGTCATTCCGTATTGGATACTTTTCCCAACAACAGTGTACATTTAACCGAATCAACAAAGTCTTACAAATAATCAAAGTCCTAGCTAATCTAATCTAACTGTCAATAAAATGAATGAACATCAGCTTTATTTGGAAAGAAAACCATGTACATCAATCATGCAAAGAAACATTTCAGAGATCTGAACCCATAACTAACTTCTGCAAATGAAAACAATACACTAAGGATTGCATGGTCAAGCAAACTAGTGTTTTTGTTGGGGCAGCACTGTTTCTTCAATTCCAGCCCCTGATCCAATAAGGATGAGGTGAAACTGAGAGTGTTGTTGACCCTTTTCTTGGAGATTTTTTCCTGTTATTATCCTACCAATCTATTTTAAACATCTGAAGCAATTCTATTCATAAACAGTGACCTATTTAACCAACACAACTAAATCTGCCCAACAGAAATACGTTTCAAATGCATAAAAGGAAAACAACGATGCATAAGGGAAAGGTAACAATACAAAAAGGAAGCCCTAGGCTCTCAGGTTGGGCCCAACCCTGAGAGCTATGGCTCCTATAGAAAACTCAGAGTTGATATAAAATCAGACTGCTTCTCATTATCAAAAAATAGTCATAAGTCAAGAGTTATGCCAAAATGGCTACAAGAGAACAAAGTAAAGCTAACAGCACTGTAGTGAAAAATATGCAATGGTTTCAAAAGTCCCTTACGAAGGCTGAGGCCTTAACATTTATACACCACGAGGGCCCTAGCTGGCCTCCTAGATCTATGGGACTTGGCTGTCCAAACTGTGAGTAGACAGCCCCTTCCAAAATCTGCTTGGCTGCCTTCTAGATCCGGTTTTGGTGGCCTTTGGAGCTCGGAGTTGGGGGTGAAGATCCCGATGAAGGGTTATTTAATTCCATAGACAACCCCCCTACGAATCCTCGCCTCAAGCTTGGCTGTCTTCTAGCCCATGATTGCTCGGTTTTGCTCCAACATGTGTCAAAAAACCTGAAATGAGCACGTGTTAGCCACCTAGGAAGAGTGACTACCCTTATTCGTACAAATGACATAAACATACTGAAAAATAATGCATAAGCTATGAAAAATGAAGGATAATTAGGCCAAATGAGCCCAACAAGTTACCAAATTTGGGGCTCATCATCACCCCCCTGCTAAAAGGGTTGCTCATCCTCTGAGCAACTAGTCCAGCTCCTCGTCTTTCATTGCTTTAATCACCACCCTCACACGTAATATACTTCATAATTTGGAGGCTGACTTCACTCCAGAATGGTTGTAGGCTAGTTCTTCAAACTCCATTCTTGTCCTCTGAAAATTGTTCCTCTGGCAAGAAGAACTCTTTTTTAGCTTTCTGACCCAATTTTCTCTCCTCCTTATCCCAGGGAACCCCCATCGGTAGATCAGTTACTCTACTAATGAGCTGTGGGGTGAGTTTGAGGGTCAATCCTCTGAAGTTGACAACGGCCAATGTCTTTGACTTTGGCTTCAAGGACCTTAGGAATTCTTCTGTAATTTCGTCATCGTGACCTTGAAGCTTGTCACAGAATGACATCCAATGTGCACGGGAAAACAAGTCCACCACCTCAGGGGTTTCCCGTAATTCCTTGGAGTCCGAAGGTTCTTTTGTAATGAACCCTCCCGGCATGGTTAAAAAACTCTGTTTTTGTTGTTCTGAACTTGCCTGCTTGTGTATAGAAGGAGGACTTTGGGATTTCTCTACATAGAGCGCAGAGCTACGTCTCCGTTATGCACACAGTCATATAAAGTTCACAATTTTCACCGGTGAGCCGTGACAGTGTCTCAATTTTTCTACAGGAGGGATTTTAATTCAAGACCTTGGAGAAAATTCTGCATGCAGACTAAGAAGACAATTCCATGTAGCGATAAGAAAACGGCTTTTGAATTCATAGACATACTTGCATTCACATTTTCCCTACCCCCTCAACACGTCGAATTCACCACCTTTTGAATTGTTTGCATGGGAAATTTATGTTCAGGCCTACCTCACTGAGAATTTCCACCCTCGACGTGAACAGTCCAAGCTTCTTCATAATGTCGGGCTCCCTGTAGCGCAGCTTCCTGTAGAAATCGTGCACGGCTTCTGGAGTACGTTACGGTGGTTCTGGATGAGTCTGAGCAGCAGCAGGACGTTGGAACAGACCGAGAACTTGGGCTAACAACTTGCAGAGGAGGAGGACGCGTACTCAGCTGCAAAACGGTTGTGAGTGTAAACGACTGCAGTGTATCATAAGTTATTCAACCGGTCAATTTTAAATTAATGCGGAATTCATGGCACGGGGGTGAGCTGTCCCAGTCGATCCGTTGGCCGACGTCACAGCCATCATTCCTCGGCGTGTCCCTCACCGTTGAATTCTTCCCTCTGCATTCACCGTCACCATTCCTGTCATACTGCCGCTTCTCCCCGACTGGACACTTCCCACGTGTCAATTGCCCATCTTTTCGGCATAACCAAGCCCATTCGGATCCTACGAGGCCGTCTGACTGGTTGTGGTGGCCAATTAAATGGCTACCAGACTTGTTCAATCCGTCCATTCTCACAGTCATGCACATTTAGAGTATAGCTTATGTAATTTGACGAAAGAAGGTTAGGCACTTACCTGTGTGACCGTGGACGTGGTTTTTTCAGGTTTCGGGACGAGGAATGCTGGATCTACTTGCTGTTGCTTCGTGCACGGGTTCTAGAGCTCCTCTTCATTGGCTGCTGCTGGCTACAAGACCTTGAGACCTGATTTCCTGGTGGTGAATGTTGCATGCACCGGCTTCATGAGCTGCTGGTGTCTCCATGGTATGTGCTCCAGCCGGATCAGCTGCTACAGGATTCCTGTAGGACATCCTGTAGCCGTTTCTCCTCCTGGGGTGCATGCTGAAATAAATGAGTCGCGTTCACAGGTGCAGGGTCCTGAGGTCGCCTTGACAGGTAAAGTGTGCGAGCCTCTGCATGCTTTATTTCCCACTTTAAAAAAAAAATTATCTGAGAAAACAGGGTTCTGGTATGACTGTGCAGGTATATTCGACCAGATGGCAGCAATGGTGGTGAAAGGAGGTGAAACAAGTGGAGGATGGAAGAAAAGAGTGGTTGCATGCCTCCTCAACGGACTTCAAGCTTCAAATCCTTCTCCATAATCGATCCTAGCCCGCCCAAAGGCTCTACAGGATGTTTCCTGTAGAAAGTCCTGTAGCTTCCTGTAGAAGGCTAAACCATGACCAGATTGTGTCTAAACCTTGGAAAAAATGAGTGTTCATGGAGGGAGTGTATGTGAGGTTGCCTGGTAGCTTGGTAGGGACCCTTGTCCTTGAGTTGAGAGGCCTCCTTTTTGCATTGTGTTCCTGCAACCTGCAACAATTTCCAGAGATTAAACTTTTTTTTTTTTTTTTTTGAAGAGACAGCAAGGGCACCTCAATGAGGTTTTCACCCCTACTATCTGCCCTGGGCGCCTCAGAGAGGTTTTCAACCAAGGATCTTTTTATTCCAATTCTTTTTTCAGAGAGACAGTAGGAGCGCCTCAATGAGGTTTTCACCCCTACCATCTGCCTTGGGCGCCTCAGAAAGGTTTTCACCCAAGGATCTTATATATCTATATATATATATATATATATATATATATATATATATTATGCTCAGGGTGTGCCCAAAACAGAGGCAGAACCCTTCTCTATGACCAGCACTGATTTTTCCACAGTTTTGATGAACTCTTGCCTCGAAAGAGGTTTCCTGTAGATCTTTAGTCGGTGCCCATTGAGGAGCATGGGGATGGCTTTTTCATCAATGGTCCAGATAAGGACAAAACCATTTTCATTACACTTCTCCACTGCATATGGTCCTAGCCATCTTGTCCTCAGCTTCCCCTTGAAATCCTTATTTCTGAAATCATACAGCAACGTCCAATCTCCCGGCAAGAATTGTTTGTCATTGAGGTGCCAGTCATGCCATATCTTCCTCTGAAGTTGAACCACTTCTGAGTGGAGGAGGGCTTGCATTCGGTGTTCATCTAACCCATTCAGCTGCAATAACCTTTCTTGTTGAGCATGGCTGAGATCTAGGTCCAATTGAGCTGCCATCCTTAATGTGTTGTACTCAAACTCGATTGACAGCAAAGCTCTCTTCCCATAGACCAGCTCATAAGGTGTGAAATTGGTTGTGGTCTTCCAAGTGGTGTTGTAGGCCCAAGTGGCCTCAACCAGGCGATCTGTCCAATCCTTTCTTCTGCTGCTCACCACCTTAGTCAAAATCCCTTCTAATGCTCTATTGGTGACTTCCACCTGCCCATTTTCTTGAGGATGATATGGGGTGGAATTCCTATGCTTGATCTTGTGATGAGCGATCAAGTCTTCAATTAAGTTGGAGGTGAACTGGCTTCCTTGATCGGTGACTGACTCTCTTGGGTAGCCAAATTTGTAGAAGATGTTTTCTCTTAAAAACTCAGCCACCTTTTCTTCTGTTGCTGCTTTGATTGCCTTGGTTTCCGCCCACTTTGTCAGATGTTTGTGCACACAATGATGTAAGACCTTTGCCTTGAAGGAGGGTTGATAGGACCCACAAAATCCATACCCCACTTCTCAAATGGCTCAAGAGTCACTTGAGGTTGGAGAGGCATTTCGTCCCTTGGAGTCGGTTTCCCAATCCTTTGGCATCGGTCACATTGGTTGATATATCTTCTGACATCTTAATGAAGAGTGGACCAATAGTAGCCTGCCTGTAGAATTTTGAAGGCAGTCCTCTTGGCTGCAAAATGTCCTCCACAAGGCCCATCGTGACAGGTTAGGAGGATGTCAAAGACTTCCTCCTCCCTTACACAACGCCTTAAGATCTGATCGGGGCCAAGTTTGAACAGGTTGCCCCCGATCCAAGTGAATGAGGCACTCTTCCTCACGATTCTGCTCTTCTCCTTTGAGGATAGATGCGGAGGGAACTATGCTGAGACCAGATAATTTGCTATATCAGCAAACCACGGAGAGAGTACTGAGATAGCAAATAGATGTTCATCTGGCATCTGGTCATCCACTGTTCCTTCTTCACCTGCAGGCAAATCCAATCTAGACAAGAAGTCAGCAACAACATTTTCTTTACCTGGTTTGTCAACGATAGTCAAATCAAACTGCTACAACAAAAGTAACCATCTAATAATACGAGCATTCACATCGGGCTTATTCATTAAATATCTAATTGCAGCATGGTCAGTGTGTACAAATGTTTGATAACCAGTGATGTAGTGTCGGAACTTGTTCAGGGAATGGACCACGGCCAAGAACTCTTTCTCAGTTACAGTATAATTCATTTCTGCCTTGGAAATAGTTTTTGCTGACAAAGTATATGGCATATGGAAGTTTTTCTTCAACTTATCCTAAGGTTGCCCCTATGGCTTTGTTCGAGGCATCAGTGTGGATGTGGAAAGGTAGGGCCCAGTTTGGGCCTCTCAAAATTGGGGCAGACACCAACTTATCCTTTAATTCATTCAGAGCCCTCTGACAGTCGTCAGTCCATCTAAACTCAACATCTTTTGCTAAGGGGCCAAACAATGGTGAGGCTAGCTTACTGAAGTCTTTAATGAATCTTCTATAATATCCCGCTAAGCCTAAGAAACTCCGAACATCTCTTACCTTCTGAGGAGGTGGAACCTTTTTTATGATAGCAATTTTATTAGGATCCACCTGTAATCCTTGGCGAGAAATGGTATGACCTAACACAGTTCCTTCAGTCATCAGGAATTCACATTTTTCAGGGCTGAGGGACAAGTTCATCTCAATGCACTTGCTTAAAACTTTTCCCAGGTTGGACAAGGCTTCTTGGAAGCTAGACCTGTAAGGAGTAAAGTCATCCATATAGATTTCCACCGAATCATGAACCAACTCGGCAAAGATGCTCAATACAGCTCTCTGGAAAGTGGCAGGGGCATTGCATAGCCCAAAGGGAAGGACTCGGTAGGCAAAGGTACCCCATGGACAAGTGAAGGTGGTCTTATCTTGGTCCTCCGGGCTGATTTGGATCTGATTATACCCGCTGAACCCATCTAGGAAAGAGAAAAACTTCTTTCCTGCCAGTCCATCCAACACTTGATCTATGAAAGGCAGAGGGAAGTGGTCTTTCTTGGTGGCTTTGTTCAGTTCTCTATAGTCCACACAGATTCTCCACTTCCCATTTTTCTTGGGTACCAACACCAGAGGGGAAACCCATTCGCTGTCCGATATGGGGTAGATGAATCCTGCATCCAACAATTTTTGCACTTCTTCTTTAACAATGTCCTTAAGGGCTGGATTCATTCTCCTCTGAGGTTGCCTGACTGGTTTGCAGTCCTCCTTAATGTAAATATGATGGGTACAGACCGAGGGATGGATTCCTTTCATTTCCTTGTAGCTCCAGGCAAAAGCCTCCAAATGGTGGGTCAAGAGGCTACATAGCTCCTTTTCCTAAGAGGGAGAGAGAGAGGAGCTGATCTTTAAAGTTCTTTCAGGCCCAAACTCCACATTCTTAACTCTGCGAGTAGTCAAATCAGTCGCACATAGGTCCACTAAAGCATTGGCTTGGTTATCTTCCACCAACTCTTCCAAGGATAGTGCACCAGGGGGAGGATTTTGGATTAAGTTCTCAATCAAATCATCCTTGGTTTGAGGACCTCCCCTGGTGGCCTCTATTGTGCATAATGGTGCAGAGTAGACCTCATCCTCTTCTCCTTCTTCCAACCATAGGGGTAAGTCATGTTCTAGCAGAGGTTGGGCAGGAGGGTGTAGGACCAACTATTTGGACATAGGCCCATTTTTGATGGTCATGCTTCCTGCTCGACAGCTGATGTAAGCATCCGCAGTAGCCAGCCAAGGCCTTCCCAAAATGAGGGGATATCCCATGAGTTTTGCCTTTGGCTGAAGGACCAAAAAGTCCGCAGGGTACTCCCAGGAGTCAACAGAGACCAAGACATCTTCCACAATCCCTTCGGGAGTCATGGTGGAGCGGTCTGCCAATTGCAGCAATGTCGATGTCTTCCTTAAGGAACTCTGAAGGTTGAGCTTAAGCATGGTGTCCCTGGTCATCACATTAATGGCGGCCCCTAGATCAATCAAGGTGTGGGGTATGATGGTGCCATTGATGTGGACATCAAATACAGGACTCCCAGGGTCCAAATACTTTGGACAGATTACTTGCCCCAACATGAGATCAGACAGTTGTCCTATGACATTGATGGTTGAGGCATCTCTCTTTCGCCTGCCTGGGTGCCTGAAACACTTCTCCTTAATCAATTTGTTGTATATCGGTACATCTTTTATGGCCTGGAGAAGTGGTATTTTCACACACAACTGCTTGAGTTCTCCCAGAAGCTCATTCTCTTCTGGGTTGGGTTGTGTGGTTACTGTGAGTCACTCAGGAAAGGGTGGAATGGCTTGGGGTTCACTTTCCTGTTTCTCTTCCTCCTCCTCTAGGGGAGGAGGTTGGCGCTCTGGAAGGACCTTCCCAGATCGCAAGTTGATCTCCTGGATCTCCACAGCATAGGTAGGGCATGTTGTCTCCCCAGTATATACCTGTTGGGCCTGTCTGTTGTTGGGGTTCAGGTTCGGTTGAGCAGGCATCTGGGGTTGTCTTGGAGGAGCAGGAGGTAATGGTTGTGGTTGAGTCGGTGGTGGAGGAAAAATGGCGGGAGGAGTATTGTACTGGGGCCTCCACCCCGGTTGAGGTGCATTCCACTGAGGTTGTGGTTGGGCATGTGAGTGAAACGAATGAGAAGGAGGTTGAGTATGGTATGGAGATGGATAAGACCATGGAGGAGGTGTGGACCAGGAAGGATGAGTAGGGGGGCCTGATCAGGAGCTCAGGACCAAGTGTCGTAAAATGGTCAAAAATGAAAGTGCTCAGAACTGATTTGAACCTAGACGAACGGATAGATCTCGTCCTCTTGATTCCGGCGCCGCAAACTGTTCGAAAAATGGTCGCCATATGAGAAAGTTATGCCAAAAACAAAATCGCCCCATAACCCTTAATTTTTGAATTTTTTCAAAAAAAATTAAAAAAGAATATTCCATAGAATATTCCTTTTGGGCAGGCCAATCAGAAGCCACCACGTGGCAGGCTCAGAGGCCGCCACATGGCAAGGTGACATCAGCACTTGGGCGCATGTTTAAAATTTTGGTTGTATTGTGGTTTGAACCCACAACCTCCCTTGTATCATTACAGCACTTTACCATTCCACCACATGGGCAAGTCATGATATGTGAGTGGTAAAAACTTTATTTGAAGTTTACAATGGTTTTTGGCGGGACCCGAAGGGGGCCAGCCCCCATGTAATACGACCACCACCCGGATCCAAGGGCCTAACCCTTAACCGTCGGCACAAAATCCGAGATAAACTGCTGTTCAATTAAATCCCGTTCACATGCACAGTTATGACAAACGGATAACCGGCGGTCAGTTAGCGGCGGAATTGGCGGAGCGCCAAAATTGGCGGGCCCGCCATATTTGGCGGGCCTATCTGGACTCTAACTAAAGTTAGCTGGAGTCTTTTTAGGACCAGCTGGCAGTTGGGAGTAAATGGCCATAACTTTGGCTAGGAAAGGCGGTTTTGGACGAATTTTTTTTTTTATTTTGGGTATCTTCGACCTTCTGAAGCCATTGGCATAGGTTTCATAGCCATCTGAGTTTTTTTGTAGGTGATTTTTCTTTGTGAAAGTTCCAGGAGCCACCAGGGCCAAATCAGTTTGGGAGCTGCATTGGGAATTGTGCAATCAGTGAATGTGGAACGGAGGTCATTACTGAAGGTTTTCAGCATTCTAAATCCATTTCTACAACTCTTTTTTCCTGTTGAGGCATTCTTCTCACTGTTTAGCTTCGGGGAAGCTTTCAGGGCCATTTCAGTGCTTGAGCTGTTTGGGGGCTATGTTCATCCATTTTTGGTGATTCAAAAGCCTATGTCTGCTATTTTTGACCTTCTGAGTCTAATGGTAGAGGTTTTAGAACCAATTGAGGTCATCTTCACCTCGAAATTCTCCATGCAAGTTTAAAGGGCCACCAGGGCCAATTGGGGAAAGTAATGTATAAGGTACAATTTCACTATTTAGTGTTTAGGAAAGAGCATGTTTAGCTAATTCATATCTTCTAATTCTGTATTTACAGTCAGATCTATCTTTCAAGACACTCATATTCTTGTATTAGCCTTTGTAGCATTTTTAATACAAGAGGACAAGCCTAGTTTGAGAGGTTTGGTCCAGCAGATGTAGCCCAGAGGGGGTGAACTGCTTTATCATTTTGATGTCTTTATTTGTTGAAGATGATATGCTAAAAAAAATTGATATAAAGTGTTAAACAGCAAATATACATAACTTTCATACACACATAATCACCTATTCAGCGGCAGAAAGTTATTTGTCAGATTCCGCAAGACATCAAACTTCAAGTATGTATGTGTCAAAGATTTCTAAGTGTTTACTTCGTTATTTCTTTAGGCAGAGCCTGTAGAGGTCCAGGTAGCCTCTGGAACTCATCCTCTTTTTAGAGGTGACATGTCCGGTGAATGCCGCTACATTCTATCTCTGTATAAGAAATAAGACGTTTTCACATTTTCAGAGGTCACTTGGAGTGTATAGCTCACATTTGAAATTATTGGAAATGGATACCTTGCACCCTTAAACAAGTACATTCCATTTTCAGATCAGGGCCCCAAGAAGGTATATGAGTGGATTGGTTGGGGTTATAATAAGCTTGGGATGTCCCTTGCATCCCCTGCTGGTAAGGTCTGGGTCCATATGGCCTCCTCTGGTTGAGGAAGTAGAGAGGTTCAGTAGCCACCTCAGCCCCTAGATACATGGCTTTAAATCCAGGCAAGGTAGGGCATTGGTTGGTGGAGTGGTCTTCCTCACAAACGAAACATACCTATACTGAGTGCAATGGGTACTCATTCTTGGGATGCTTCCTCGTGCATCTAGGACAAAAAATGGCCAAAGCCCTCTCAGCTTCCTCTTTCTTTTGCTGAATTCGGAAGGTATCAAGTTGCATGGCAATAGTCTGTCTCATCTCACTCTTGAGGTCTTCCATCTGGTTAGCAAAATCATGCTTAGAGAAGGTGGTACTAGCTGAAAGATGATTCCCCCTACCTCTCTTCCCAGATTCCCTAGAATGGTTTCTAAACACGGTCTTTATTTCCTCATAAGGTAGTTGGTAGATGTCTCCTCCAGTCAGCATGTTAAGGGTGTCCAGAATGTCTTCAGGGACTCCTCGGAGCAGAACCAGCTTCAGAGATTCCGGGTCAAGTGTGCACCTGGCCCGTTTATAACTGAGTTGGAACCTTTCCTCGTAGTCTTCTAAATATTCATCGCTTCCCATGGTCATCCGAAAGATTTCTCCCTTAGTTTCCTTGGACCGACAGTAGTCCCGGTATTTGGTATTGAAAGCTTGCTACATCTGAGCCCAAGTGGTGATACTGTTTCCAGGTAACCCCATGAACCATCGTAATGCTGCATCCTTGAGGGTAGAGGGAAAGAGTTTCAACTTTTGCTCATCCTCAGTATAGTCATAAGTTCGAAAAAGGACAGCAAACTCAAACAGGAAGGTATCAGGGTCTTCAGTAGTCAATCCATGGAAGTGAGGTAAAGCGGAGGGGTTTATGTTTTTCATTTTCATGTCTCCATTGGTCTCTCGGATGGGAAAGGCACCTTCTATTCTCTCATCTTCTCTTCTACTGTTTCGATTTTTAGCCATGGCTTCAGATGGAGTGTTATCTAACTCTTCTTCTGTTATAGGATCTTCGTATATCTCAGGAAGTTCACCTATAGGTTCTTCTGGCTCACTGTCACCAGAGAAGAGAGAAGGTTGACTCAGTGATGTGGTGGGGGTGTTGGGTAAGAATTTGCCGGTTTTATCTCTGTTCCTATGAGGCATGAAATGGAAAGACTTTTGATTGCTTTTGTTTTTTTTCTTCTAGTACCTGCAAAACTAAAATAGATTGAACTGCAACTAACTATCTTGCTGAAATGAAAATGTGGAATTGAAATGAAAGCACGAAAGGACTAATCTATTTTGCTCAAATGAAATTGCAGGAATTAAATGCTAGTCTACGCTTGCTGAATTGAAACGCTAATCTACGCTTGCAGAATTGAAATTGCGGAATTGAAATGCTAATCTATGAAAGCAGGAAATATCTACTCTACTTTTGCGGAAATGAAATGAAATAAACTACTTAGCAAAAGGTTGTAGGAGAAAATAGAAGAAAAGCAACAATCACCAATACTCTGACGCTTCCCCGACAACGGCGCCAAAAAGATGGTGGGCTCCAGTATTGCAGCAATAATGCTGCAACTCCTGGGACTCCCTTCTTTACTTTTATCAACCCGGTAGTTCGTAACAAACTTGGAAGCGACGGTGCTGTATGCACAAGTACTAGCTCTTGCTGCAGCTGTCACTTGGTCAGCTGGCACAAGTCCACTAGGGGCTTAAGCCAACTTCTATGAGCTCTTAGAAGAAGCTTTTTAACTGATGGATGAAAGCTAACTCAAAGGAAGCTAATGTACTTGTGGGAAGAAACTAAAAGCCAAAAAGTAATGCAAACCCTAGCAAACCCTAATTGTACCAGCTAGTCCTACTGATGCAAAGGAGAGAATGAAAACTACTGGAATGGATGCCATTACTTCTATGAAGGTAAAATACATGTGTCTAGACTACCTATACCTGAAGAAAACATCTTTTTTGTATTTTTTAATAAGTTATTAGAATTATCATGCATGTGCTTTTAACTGGCTTTTTACTGTGCAGGGGTGGATCACGGAGGAGAAATACTTGGAAAAGGTTGGGAAGGTTCAGATAGGGTCTAAGGAGTCCCTAACACCCTTCCAGAGAGTTTCACAAAGTTTGGCTATCAAGAAACCTCATTTGTGAGCTTCTACAGGAAGTTTGAAGGGGTTCTACAGGATGTTCAAGGATTTCTACAGGATGTTCAAAAATTTCTACAGGATGTTTAAAAAGTGGATTTTAGAGGATGGGTGAGTGAGGGAAGATGCATGAATGGACAGGGAGGTAGTATAGGGGCCTGGAGTGACCCAGGGACTGGTGGATGGAGTGGTGAGAGGGTGTAGAAGGCTGACTTGGCTTAAAGAAGGCTAAGACAATGATGGAGCAAGAAGGTAGGGTTACGTGGGCAAAAGGATAGGTGTGAAATGAGGAACCTAGCTAGGAGATGGAACAGCTGGCTCTGATGAAGCTTAGGCAGATGAGAGAGTGGTAGAGATGCCCTGCATGGTATACATTTAACCGAATCAACAAAGTCTTACAAATAATCAAAGTCCTAGCTAATCTAATCTAATTGTCAATAAAATGAATGAACAACAGCTTTATTTGGAAAGAAAACCATGTACATCAATCATGCAAAGAAACATTTCAGAGATCTGAACCCATAACTAACTTCTACAAATGAAAACAGTACACTAAGGATTGCATGGTCAAGCAAACTAGTGTTTTTGTTGGGGCAGCACTGTTTCTTCAATTCCAACCCCTGATCCAATAAGGATGAGGTGAAACTGAGAGTGTTGTTGACCCTTTTCTTGGAGCTTTTTTCCTATTATTATCCTACCAATCTATTTTAAACATCTGAAGCAATTCTATTCATAAATAGTGACCTATTTAACCAACACAACTAAATCTGCCCAACAGGAATACGTTTCAAATGCATAAAAGGAAAACAACGATGCATAAGGGAAAGGTAACAGTACAAAAAGGAAGCCCTAAGCTCTCAGGTTGGGCCCAACCCTGAGAGCTATGGCTCCTATAGAAAACTCAGAGGTTATATAAAATCGGACTGCTTCTCATTATCAAAAAATAGTGATAAGTCAAGAGTTATGCCAAAATGGCTACAAGAGAACAAAGTAAAGCTAACAGAACTATAGTGCAAAATATGCAATGGTTTCAAAAGTCCCTTACAAAGGCTGAGGCCTTAACATTTATACACTACGAGGGCCCTAGCTGGCCTCCTAGATCTATGGGACTTGGTTGTCCAAACTGTGAGTAGACAGCCCCTTCCAAAATCTGCTTGGCTGCCTTCTAGATCCGGTTTTGGTGGCCTTTGGAGCTCGGAGTTGGGGGTGAAGATCCCGAGGAAGGGCTATTTAATGCCATAGACAACCCCCCTACAAATCCTCACCTCAAGCTTGGCTGTCTTCTAGCCCATGATTGCTCGGTTTTGCTCCAACATGTGTCAAAAAACCTGAAATGAGCACGTGTTAGCCACCTACGAAGAGTGACTACCCTTATTCGTACAAATGACATAAACATACTAAAAAATAATGCATAAGCTATGAAAAATGAAGGATTGAACAAGGACTAAACAAGGATAATTATGCCAAATGAGCCCAACAAGTTACCAAATTGGGGCTCATCAGTAACCAGACACCAATTCTGAACCCAGAACACTGTAGCAATAAACAGAAGTAGCTAAAACATATTTCAAGAGACGTACGCTACTTCAATGTGTACAACCTATGTGCATATGCTTCTGAATTAAGGCCAACCTGCGTATACGCTATTTTGAATTACAGAACCAGCGTGTATATGCGCCTTTTCTTCGCTGAACCTGCGTACAGATCTATAAAAGATAATTCATTCTTTCAAATATTCAGACATCAGTTATACCCAGATTATCAGATTTATAGATCAAGTCATGCGCCAAATATAACAGATCAAAATCACACAAAGATACTACTATTCAAGTCTTGAGTTTTGACCCATCAATAGAACTTATCCATCTTCTTGTGCTCAGGTTCCTCCTTGATTCAGATTCAATTATGCAGCATAAACCAATCACCAGTATTTTAGATCTTGCTCTTCATAAGATATTCAATACTTGAGTCAATACCTTTGCCAAATGATGTCTTCCTTTTTATAGTCTTATGCCTTACTCAAACCATGGTCCAAAACCATAGAGAACCAATACTAGGGACCCAATACCTAGGTTCAATACATCGGACATAATACCAAGGTCCAAAACCATAGGTCCAAATACCATGGACCCAAAAATAAGCTTTCCCACATGTACGCACTTTTCCGTGCATGAAAGTGCGTGTATACGCATACACGACTTTTGATCATCAATACCGCATGTATATGCATACGCGACTTTTGATCATCAATACCGCGTGTATACGCATACACGACTTTTGATCATCAATACCGCGTGTATACGTGACCTGGTTAAGAGGAACCTACGTATATGTATTTTTCTTCCATTCTGAGAGCTTGAACTGTGATCTACCATCTGAGTGAGTTTCCATCAAGGACAACACCTATGTCATAGAGCCAAACCTGTGTCATAATGCCAACACTTCGGTCAAACAGTTGAACAACACACCTCCAGGATCTTTCCAATAAAGTGTGTTGTCCATAATGCAATATTTAGAAGCCTTTAGCTTCAATGACCTTCTCTTAGCCTTAGACATGCCTGGAGGGGGATTTAGATGTTGCAAAACATAAATAATATCAAAATATCATGCAGATGATAGAAATATATCAAATACCTAAATGAGATCTACTTCTTCTTGATTGTCGAACAATGCTGCTACAAGGTTCATATCTAGAGCATGGAGATTTGACTCAGCCATGGGTTTCGCTAAGCCTTAACCCTTGATCAGCTTGGTAGGCGTGATCTCAAGATCATATTCTAATAATGTTGTTATCCATCTAACTCTTCTACCTTCCGGGTCATTCTACACAAGAACTTATTTTACCGTTGCATTAGGCACATAAGCAAGAGTATGCGAATGTAAAATGTAAACTCTGAAATCTTTCACTGCCTTTACCAAATCCAAGGCCTATTTCTTAATGATGTTGTACTTAAGGGCTGCATCCCTGATATTGCGACTAAAAAATGCTATGGGTAGCTCGGTTTTATCTCTTTTTTGCGTTAATACTGTTGTCATGTATGCTCAGAAACAAAAGAGAATATAATAAAATCATTGGAGTAATTGGGACTAATTAAAACAGGGGCAGTGGTGAGCACAAGATTTACAGCATGAAAGGACTTGCGGGTTTCTTCAGACCACTTTACATCACTCTGTTTTTTCAACATATTTGTCATCTCTCTAAGATGCTCGGCCAAATTAGGAATAAATTTGCGAAATAAATTCATCTTACCATTGAATGCTTGGATTTCTTTCTTGTTGTGAGGGAAATCAATTTGTTGAATAACTTCTACCCATGAAGGGTCTATCCAGATGTCGTCTTTTAAGATGATGTGGATGAGAAGTTTGCCTTCCTCCATAGCAGACAAACTTTTCTTCGGATTGAAAGAGATCCAAAACTTTCTACATCTCTGAAAAATAACTATTAAATGATGTAAATGTTCATCATCTGAATGTGAAAATACCATTACATCATCTAAATATACAACCAAGAAAACAGATTTTTCATTGGCAAAGGCTATGTCCATGACATGCTGAAAAGTGGCCCCTGCATTTTTGAGACTGAATGGCATTTTTTCACATTTGAATGTGCCCCAAGGTGTGGTGAACGTTTTCTTGTGCTGATCTTTCTCGTGCACTAAAATCTGATTGTAACTGGAATAGCCATCCAGTAGTGACATCCGGGAAGCCCCAACAACTCTCTAAAGGATATGGTCCATTTTGGGAAGCAGATAATTATCTTTCAAAGATACTTTGTTTAAGTTTTTGAAGTCTACACGGAGCCTGATTCCTCCAGTCTACTTTCTCATCGGGACTAGATTTGATATCCAATTATAAAATCTGATGGGAAAAATGATGTTTGCCTTAAAAAGTATGTTAATTTCTTTCTCTATGGATGGCAGCAACCTTGGGTTAATCCTTCTTAGCTTTTTTCTAAAGGGCTTTTGATCCTTCTTAATTTGGATGGTATGCTGAATTATTTTCTTGTCATACTCCTTTAAATCTGCATAATCCCATGTGAAAACATCAGAAAATTCAGACAATAAATGACTATATTTTTCTTTTACCTCAAGAGATAATGTTTTGGACAACTTGATCATCTTTGGTTTGTCTGCAATTCCAATGTTCACATCTTCGACACCTTTCTTCGTAGGAACTAATGTAGGCTTCTTTGCTACATCACCTACATCAAATAAGTCTTCCAAAGGTACAATACCTTTCAGAATATTGTTTTCCTTTAGTTGTAGTGTATCAACTTAGGTTGCCTCGATGACTTGATCATCCTTGTTGTAAACTTAATCCATGGAACAATTCTCAAACTCTCCTTCACTCTGGAGAAAGTTATTTACTTGCTTGTCATCCTAGAATACTTGCCAATATCGCAAGTTGTCAGGAACAGAGGGCCGATGCTTTACATGAATCTCAAATTTCTTGTTTGAAAAGATGGGGATTTTGAAATTGCTTGCAGTTGTAGCCAAAGAATCTGCCATAAGATTCTGACTCCTTGGTACAACCGAAAGTGTATATTCCAAAAACATTCTCAAAATATCTAAAACAAAATTTCTATATTGTCTCATCCGTGGATGGTGAGCTTGATATTCACCTTTAACTTGCTTGATCACAAGTTCTGAATCACCATACATAGAGATTCTTTGTGCACCCAATCTTTTCAAGATCTTTAAGCCTGTGATCAATGCTTTGTACTCCGCCTCATTGTTAGTGCAATCAAAAGCTAACTTGTATGAGAATAATCTAACATTCTGAGGGACCTCACCTTGTTGATGATGTGGACTTCGGATCCAAATGCCAATGCCTGCCCCATCTTTCCCTAGGGCACCATCAAAGTCCATGGTCCAAAGACACTACTCCTCTTCCAAGGGTTGTAAATCTGGTCTCTACTTTGGCTTAATTTTCTGAACTTTCTCTTTAGGTTGTTCTGAAGTTTCCATTACCTTCTCTGATTGCTTTTCTGAGCGTTTCTCTACCTTGTCCAATGGTTGTTCAGATGAACTTGGCAAATTCTCTTTTTTCTAATCTAAAACTATCCTTATGCAATTGGAAATATCTGGTACATCTTTAATTTCCACAAGCTAACTATCTACATCATTCATTCCACTATTATTATATAAAATAAATGATTCTAAATATGTATGTACAACATTTATAGGATGATTATTGGGCTTATCCTTGCTAGTTATCATGAATTTCATTTTGGTTTCTGAGTACAATTTCCTCAATTTTCTGAAAACCAGAATAGGGGCATAAGAGAAGTCTAACTACAATGTGCCTCTTAGTTTTTCTCCCCAGTACCTTGACAATAACATACCAAACCGTGGTGGTATATTAGCTACCACCACATCCATTAAGACATCCTTTGCTGGGATTTGGTCGAGGGATACGACCAAATATTTTATTATACCAAGACAATGAACCTTACCAAAATCAAAAGAATACAAGTCATGGTATTCACGAGTAATATCTAGACCCAACTTTTCCATGATGGCCTTGGGCATTAAATTATGGGAGGATCCAGAGTCAAGCATGGAGTTATGAAGAATGTACTGATGGATTCTTAAACTCAGGTAAAATGGAGTAACCTCACTATCTTCTGACCAACCATTTATGGCTGGACCAAAAATCAATTCAGGCTGGTCATCTTCAACATTAACCATGTCGGACATAGGGTGAAATTTCAGCATTTTAACTATATCAGACTTGTAATGGCTATTTTTGACAAGTTCAGTAAGAGGGATTGACACTTTCAACTTTGAAATTTCAGTTTCTAAATTGAATGAGCTAGATTTATCTACCTCTTTTTGGATGATGTCTCTTTTCTCGGGAAAATCTTTTGATGTCTGATCTTTCTTCTGACTGTCATGGTCCTTGTTTGGATTTCTTGTAAATGAATAGTTTACTTTGTTTTGGTTAGTTGTTGCCAGCTCTTTTCCTTTACTTTGATTACCCTGAGGAATTGTCTTCGGTTGAGTATCCTTTTGCTGCGATGTCCTTTTTTGGATGGGGGTGATTAGGACATATCTATTTCTCAAGGAATATTGCTTCTATTGAGAGCTGAGTGCATTCAAGTATCCTCTTTGATAATCATCTGATTGGGTTTCCAATGCATAGTCATTTTCTAGTATGTAGTCTTCATCTTTATGATCATCTGTCTTCTCGACATGCTTCTCATTTTCAGTCAAGAAAATGGGATGGTAATCTTCCCTAAAGAAGTGGTTTTCTTCGACAATCGGGTTTGTTTCGTCCTCTGATTCTCCTTAAGCATAATTTGGCTGCAAGGGTGTACGAATTCTCTGCTGAGATGTTGATGCCTCAGGAGATCTCGACTCTCTTTGTTTTATCCTGTATTGAGGTTGTTGGTTTCTGAAATACAGATTCCTAACTTTTTGCTTCTGATGTCTATCTGAATTTATCATTCGGCTAGCCATCCTCTCCATGGTTCTGATCAAGGCATCTAGTTTGAGATTGGTGGAAGAAGAGGGTTCTTCTTTGATTGTTACTTTCTTCTCTGGTTTCTCATGTTTCAACAGATACTTTTTAATCATCAAGTTTGCTTCCATACTCACTGCATTATTTTGCATTTCTTCCAAAGTGGCAAGATCTCTTTCTCGTAGTTGATAAGCCATCTCCGGATCAAAAGCATCCGGATAATGTTGAAGTGCCAAATCAAGTGGAGGTTTCATGTTATCTGGAATGGAATTGTAGATCTGATTGAACCTTATAGTAAACTCCTGAACCATCTTGTTAGGATTCTTTTTCAATGTATTGTATTCCGCCAAGATCTGCAATGGATTCTTCTTTTCCCACCACCTGGCTAAGAACAACTCATTTAACCTCTAAGGAGTATTAATGGATCCAGCTGCCAAACCATAGAACCATTTTTTCACATCTCCAGAAAAACTTTGAGCCATTAGTCTCATTTTGGCATCGTCATCATCAACCTCCTCTAAATCAATGAAATCAGCCATCTTGTCAATATGTTGTTGTGTTGTGACTCTCGGGCTGCCATCAAAAAGAGGAAGTCTCTAGCCATAGGTCTAAGGTAAAGCTGCCAACTGACCAGGTAATTGTAAGGGAGAAAATCTCACCATGACTACTAGGGGAGGGCGTACAGGGATTACAATGGGTTGAGTTGGCTGGGATGAATATGGAGGTGCGGATACGGTTGTTTTCGGAGGTGCAATAGAGGGTATGGTAGAAGGTAAGATTTCAAGTTGATACTAGATATAGGCTTTTTCCGCAGTAATTTGTAATTGATCGGCTAGGCTTTGAAGTTTCTCAAAATTAGACCAAACCTCGTGCTCAAGTTTTGAAGACTGTGATGTAGCAGAAGGTTGATTAAACAAATATTTTGAGGCAGGTAAGTATGAATCAAACTTTATGGGATCAAACACTTCCTCTGTAAGACAAGACTCAGACTTCGAATGAAATAGGGATAGCTCAAATTTAATATCAAAAGGAATATCCTCAATACTAAGTATCTGATCTAGCAAGGAAGTGGTCCTTTCCAACTTTGTGCTTTCAGTCTCAGGGAAAGGGACTTTAGGTTTTCTTAACAATATTTTTGGATCATCAACAAGATGAGGAGAGTTCGGGTTAGTGTTTGACCTGGTATATCTTTTCGGAGCCAGAATATTAACAATGTCAAAGACTATGTAAGGTAAAGGAATTCAGACTTGAGCGGAACAAAGATATATTCAAACTTCACAGCAAAGGAAAGTATTCAATAAAGGAATTTAAACTGGTAACGATCGAGAGCTTACCAATGGAATGAGGTTTGATTGAACTTGTGATTTATAAACTTATTCGTCTTTTGAACAAGCTTTGAATATCTTCGACTTAATCAGCTGGATCAGAATGCGGAATTTTGTCTTGTTTGTCTCTTTGAAGTCAGCTTGTTAGGGTCCCACCCTAACCCCCTTATTTATGTAATGGGATCACGTCATAGTCAAGAGTCAATAAAGCCCATATTAATAATTGTAAGTGGTTAATCCGCAATTAATGACGGAACCACAGTTAGTTGCAAATGGGCCGTAGGATTAGATAGATGGTATTAATAAAACCCATGGTATTGGCCCGTGGTATTGCATGTATGAGTCATATATAAAGGATAGAGACTCCCTGCGGGGAGCATCGTGTCTTATTTTGTAGTCGAGCTCTGCTCTATTGGAGGTTGCCCCCTCGAAGAGGCAAGTGAACATTACTCTCTGAATAATAAAATCATTGCTATTCTATGTTCTGGGTATCTTTTCTTCGCATATTCTGTATTTGGGTATCATTTTGCAGGTTAAGAGCATAACAAGTGGTATCAGAGCACTTTCCAGGGCCGGTGGGATCTCCATTTCTTAGCAATTTTTTTATTTTATTTTTTTTTGGCTAGAGACGTGTTCTGGCGTCTTTAAACCACGGGATCTGTCATTGAGCGCATAAACCTGCGGATTTGGGGAGGCATGCACGCAGGAAATACAAGAGGTGGTCACATCTGTTGGACTCCCTTGTAACCCCTGTGGGTACCCCTTCAAGTAGTAGCGCATTAGACACAACCGCGCACGAATTGTCTTCCACGTACCCTCTGGGTATATCGGAAGCCCCCTAGGCTCCCTTGAAACCTCGCCATAGATAAACCGTCAGCCGTCTTGCGGCTACAGTACACCAAGAACAGCACTCGGGGAGATTACTCGCCCGTACGATAGGGTAGTCGGGTTGTATGGCTAAGGGTACGGTCGATCCTCCTTAGTTAGAGCCCTGAAACATTGGGCCGAGTACTACTGCCAGACCCTTATGTATATTGCGATCTGTAGCACCTGACACTCCTCAAGACCATAGCTTCCTTTTCTATCGGGGGATCACACAGCATCTCTTCCAGATCCGCCTGTGCAAAGGGGTGCAGCAGTAGCAGACATCAATCCCGCAGTCTCGAGTTCGCAGATCAACCATTCTGATCTATTAGATCCATCAGATTCGCAGAAGCAGTCTGTTCCGCCATCAGATCCGCCATTCAGATCTCTCAGATCCACCAGATCGGAGTCGTTGTGAAGGGTTCCTATACCGGGGTATAATTTTCGCAGGACTTTTGGCCGCATTGACATTTTGAGGATTTGGCCACTGCAGTATTGATAAGGAAGGAGTAAAACTCCGTTAGGAGTCTGAGATCTTTCCAGGTGCTTATTGGTGATCTAGCCCATCAGAATCAGGACGACGAGCTGAGCACGGTGGTACCATTCACTTCTTAGTGAAAATTTTTTAGGCGGTCCCAATTTTAAAAAAAAATCTGGTTGGTGTATGGTAGAAACTAGAGCTCAAGCGATGGCCAATGAAAGGATGGACAAACTTGAAGAATAAATGCATAACCTCCACCTTCAGCTTACTGGACTATGTAGCATGGTCGAGAAAATATTCCCGAAGGGCAAGGAGCAAGCCCACGAGGAGGAGTATAATGGCATTGAACACAATGAGGGTGAGTCTAGCCACTCTCCTCACGTCTGGCACACCCACCCACCACCCAGTCAGCGACCTCCCAAGTTGGATATGCATAAATTTGACGGTTCTCACCTGTCGGCATGGATAGCACAAATGGAGCAGTATTTCAAACTGAATCACATCTTCGATGATGCGACTCAGCTTATGTTGGGGAGCATGTACTTGAACAATGAAAGGTGGCAATGGTGGGAATGGCATCAGCGTTGCACTGGACCTTTTAGGACTTGGACCAAATTCACCAAAGCTCTTCAAGACCGCTTGACCAGGAATCATCTTTTTTGGGTCGTCTTACTAAGCTCCGACAGACTGGTACAGTGGATGAATATATTACAGCTTTTGAATCCTTAGCCTTCCACACTTGGGGTCTCTCAGATGTGTTCTACACGGAATGTTTTATCAGCGGTCTTAAAGAAGCTATCAAAGCCCAAGTCCTACTGCACCACCCTCCCACATGGACGGAGGCTTGCAAGGTAGCTTGTAACATGTAACGTGCATTAGCAGCCCAATACAGTCGCCCAAATTTCTCTGCTAAAGGTCGCCCCCCATAGGCTCACAACACGACTCAAACACTTAAGGTCCAAAAGATGTCACCTGCGAAAATGGCCGAAAGAAGAAAGCAAGGCCTATGTTACTACTGTGACGAAAAATACTCCCTAGGTCATAAATGCAAGGAACCCAAATTTTTTCAAATTGATGCCACTGACTACAACTCAACAGAGGAAGATCCACCACTGGAGGAACAGGAGCCGCTAGAAGAAGACAACCAAAAGGACAATGTCTCTGACGAACCAGTTATTTCGTTGCATGCTTTGGCAGGGATTTCTTCCCCTCAAACTCTCAAAATCAGAGGTTTTATTAAACATCGCCCAGTAGTAGTCTTGACTGATAGTGGAAGTACACATAATTTCATCCATCAAAAAGTCGCAGAAGCAGTGCATTGTTTTGTACGAGCAGTTTCTAACTTCCAAGTTCAAATTGCGGATGGAGGCACAATGAAATGTGAAGGCCGCTGTGAAAATGTCAAACTTCAAATGGGGGATTATCAGTTGAAAACTCACATGTTTTCCATACACATGGGGGGTTGCGACATTGTCCTCAGCGTTGAATGGCTCCGCAATCTTGGGCCAATCACAATGGATTTCCAGGAGTTATATATGAGTTTTAAGCAGAACAACTACACACATACCATCCGTGGACTCTAGGTGGGAGCCCCCTCTATCATCAGCTCGCATAGGATGGAAAAATTGTTAGAAAAGGGCAATCATGGAGTTGTAGCTCAATTTAATGCCATCCAGGCAGTCGAAACAAAGCCTCTACCAATTCATCCTGAGATGCAACAGATTTTAAATAAACATCTGCCAGTCTTTGACAAGCCTCATGAGCTTCCACCCTCGCGAGGGGAACATGATTATAGCATCACCTTGGTTCCAGGGGCCCAACCCCCAAATGTGCACCCATACAGATATCCGTTCACCCAAAAGAATGAAATAGAAAAAATCATCAAGGAACTTTTGGAAGCAGGTGTCATTCGTCCCAGCATTAGTCCTTATTCATCCCCAGTGGTCATGGTGCTCAAGAAAGATGGGGAGTGGCGGATGTGTCCTGACTTCAGGGCCCTCAATAAGTTGACAGTCAAAGATAAATCTCCCATCCCGGTGGTTGATGATTTGCTGGATGAACTCAATGGGGCTCAATTCTTCACTAAGTTGGATCTTCACTCAGGCTACCACAAAATTCGCATGAAGGAAGTCGACATCCCCAAGACTGCTTTCAGAACTCATGAAGGCCATTATGAATTCCTGGTCATGCCATTTGGTCTTTGTAATGCACCCTCTACTTTTCAGAGCCTTATGAACCATATCTCAGGAAATTTGTCCTTGTTTTCTTCGATGACATCCTCATCTATAGTTGCACTTGGGCCGCACATCTTCAGCATGTAGATCTACTCTTGCAATTGCTCTGCAAGCATAAATTATTTGTCAAGATGTCCAAGTGTTCATTTGGCATGGCAGAAGTAGAGTCTTTGGGCCACATTGTGGGGCGTGAAGGTGTCAAGGTGGACCCCAAAAAGATCCAGGAAATGCAGGAATGGCCTCAACCTAAGACCTTGAAGAGCTTGAGAGGATTTTTGGGTCTCACAGGCTATTATCGTAATTTTTTCCGCAACTATGGTCGCATAGCGAAGCCCCTCACCCAACTCCTAAAGAAAAATTCATTCTTCTGGAATGAGGAAGCACAACAGGCCTTTACAGCTCTAAAAAATGCCATGTGTTCCACTCCAGTCTTAGCACTACCTGACTTCACCAAATCTTTTGTCATTGAATGTGATGCTTCGGGTACAGGTATTGGGGCAATCTTAATGCAGGAAGGGCGACCGTTGGCCTTCACAAGCCAACAACTCAGTGGGAGGAATCTGGGCCAATCTACCTACGAGAAGGAAATGATGGCCATCTTACATGCAGTCGAGACCTGGCGACCTTACTTATTGGGGCAACGTTTCCAAATCCGCACAGATCATCACAGTCTTAAATATTTTTTGGAGCAACGCCTATCCTCCCCACAACAAAATAAATGGCTAGCCAAAATGCTGGGATATGATTATGAGATCATTTACAAGAAAGGGAAAGACAATAGTGTAGCAGATGCATTATCTCGCCAATTTGAGGAGGAAAGTACTCTGCTAGCAATTTCCCTCCCCATTCCAGAATGGATTGAAGAGGCTCGCAGGGAATGGTTTTCACACCCCAGGCTCTCCCAACTTATTTCTCAATTGCAGGTAGATCCAAATTCCACCAAGGGCTACTCGTGGCAGGATGATATTCTTCACTACAAGGACAGAGTCGTAATATCACCAACATCCACCCTCAAAAGTCGCATTTTGGCATAATTGCACTCATCTCCCATTGCAGGACATTCGGGCTTTCAGAAGACGTATGCTCACACTAGAAGATCATTTTTTTGGACAGGCATGAAAAAGGACATCCTTACTTTCGTAGCAGAATGTGATGTCTGTCAACGCCACAAAGGGGAAATCGTCAACACACCAGGCACATTACAACCATTGCCCATTCCGGCATCAATTTGGACAGAGGTTTCTATGGATTTCATTACAGGTCTTCCAAAGTCAGGGAACAAGTCAGTCATAATGGTGGTTGTGGACCGACTGTCGAAGTATGCTCATTTCTGCGCCCTACCCCACCCGTTTACACCAACTTTGGTTGCTCAATCTTTCATGGATCAGATCTTCAAATTGCATGGCATGCCCACTTCTATTGTGTCCGACCGCGACCCGATCTTCACCAGTAATTTTTGGCAGGAACTCTTCAGAATACAAGGCGCTCAACTCAAACTCAGTACTTCCTATCATCCGCAAACAGATGGTCAAACCGAAGCCGTCAACAAATGTCTAGAAACCTACCTTAGGTGTTTCACTTCAGAAAAGAAACACCTTTGGGTACAGTGGTTACCTCTGGCTGAATGGTGGTATAACACCAACTATCATGCCACCACCAAATTGACTCCCTATGAAGCAGTATATGGTCAACTCCCGCCTTCACCTACTTCGTATCTCAAGGGATGCTCAAAAGTACAAGCAGTGGATCAACTCCTACAACACCGCGCAACCATGCTCGCCCATCTTCGAGCGAATCTTCATTAAGCTCAGAACCGCATGAAGCAACAGGTATATAACTCCTGCAAAAAATTAAAAAAAAATTCTCCACTTTTGTGCCTAAGAAAGAGCTCTGATACCACTTGTTATAGCTCTGATACCACTTGTTATAGATATGATCCAAAAATATAAGATAATGCAAATATACCCAGAAACAATAAGAGAGAAATAGATAGAAATGATTCTTTATTGATATCAAACCCTTAAGGTAGGGCAACACCATACATTCACTCCTTAAGGAAGGAGAACACTCCACAAGCCATATGCCTGTTCATACAATAATCCTTCACTATCTCCATGTGGAGTCTCTAGCCTCTATATAGGCCTCATACATACAATACCATGGGTCATTACCATGGTTCCCTCATACCATCAATTAATACCATGGGTGTTACAGGGAAAAGTGTCTATTTAGAACTGCTCTATCCCACTAAGGTGTGACAGCTGCCTTAGAAACAAACAGAGAAAAACTACTTTTGTATTTCCTTTATGAACTATAGATAGAGAGGAATAGAAATAACCAACCTGTGTCTTGCGCTAGTCCTTTGATCCAATCCTTCTCTTCTTTGATAATCTCCAACTACCTGCTCCCTTACTTGCCCAGCTTCACAAAGTACCTGTAAGATCACAGAAGAAGAAAACTATACAAAGACATGGATCTATATTCATAAACAGCTTAGCATCAGATTTAAGTTAACCATACAAATGTAACAAGCATCAATGATACAAAAGCATGGAGGAAAACTCAAATAGCTTTTATTGATAAACAAGAAAAGATCCAGGAGGAGTTACAACCAGTGGTTCCTGACCCAGCATCAACTTCCCAGCAAAGAAGCCCCTCTTCACGTCAAACAAAGCATAGATCACCCAACAATCTAATGTTTGTCTCAAAAAACCAACAACAATTCCTTACAATATGCAAAATTCCAGCCTCTGGATATCTGGGATGAGGGATCCATATATAGATATCTGTAAGGAGGATGAGTCAGCTTGTGATTTGATTAGTGCCTTCTCTCTGTCAGTTCTTGCTTCCACTTGGAGACTGAAGGCCTCTTACTCATCCTTGGTCGAATTCAGTGAGGCAAGTGTCACTGGAGAAGATTCTGGAAGCTTCCATTGTCTCTCCACCTCGCGGAATGACACTGCCATTTGTCATTTCTCGCCCATCGCACCCCACAAAAGGGACTTTTGAAATGCAACGCACCCTCATAGTGTATTTAGGTGCAATGCAACGCACCTAGCCAATGGAGCAGCTGAAATGATCTTGTTTTGACTTATTCTGAGCAGTTTCTGGTGGAGAAATTCTGGGAGAAGCTGTAATCTGTTGACCTTTTTCCTTTAGGGGTTAGAACAACACTTTTAGGGACTTAGGAGCCCTTGGTTTATGGACATTTCATGCTTGGAGTTGTAGGGCACAAAAATGTCTATAACAATGGGCCCATTACATTATTATTAACTACTTGTGGTCCCTTACATGATATGGGTTAACCACCTTATTTATTACTATGGCCCATGCCATTATTACATTATTACCTTGGGTACCTCCCTTGGTACCCCATATTATCCCCCCCTAGGTATATAACACAGCTCTACAATCTTAACACTACAATTATGGAATCAGCCTTTGTGAAACTTAGTCCCATCTTCCAAAGGGCCAAATTCCAATGAAAACTTGTCATACACCCAGGGAAAATGAATCTTTCATTCCCCGGCAATAGCGCTAGTATGTTATCACTCCTCCGGATCTCCAAGGCTGAGGAAGAGTCTAGCTGAGGTAACCACAGACAATTCTTTTGACTTGGTAGCTAGCCCTACGAGGCTGGAGAGGGCTCTCTCCAAAGAATCATAGCCAAGAGGGCTGGATGGATAGGGTTTTAGGCTAGGTATAAAGTGAAGAGGGCTATTTTGATTTGATTTTATTGGGTTATTGTTGGATGAGGATATTTAGATCAAGAGGCTAGGTCAGAGTAAATGAGATATGATTGCAGACATCCAAAGGGGCAAGGTAGGAATAAGTCTTAGCACTTAAAAGGTGATTTAGTGAGATGGTTTAAGACTAATGAGGAGTTAGGAAGAGCATAGGAGATGTATTCTTCCTAAATTGAAGAAAAATGAACAAATTATGATAACTTTCCCAAAACAAAGCATGAGCAAACATGAATTTTTCCTATCAACTTGAAAATTACCATATAACAGACATGAAATGGTTTATGAACTTACAAAACTTTCATACAAATGATAACAAACAAGAAACAATGCAACATTCATACCACATGTATCCCAAAGAAATAGTTGCAACTCATCTATTAAAACTGGCCAAATTATAATACAATAGTGTCTCTTATCAATACTACAACATCCAACTGAGTCCACCCTCTAAAAAGAGTGAAGAAAGGGAAGATATAGACCTCAAACAAAATCCTCCCATCCTCAGGGGTCGAATCCATGAGAAGAGGAGAAATTCCACCAAAATCTAAACTGATAGCTAGAGTGTAGGGTGGTCAAAGTGACTCATCCCTAACTACATTGCAACTAATTCATCTGACTTGATGAAGACTATTAACTCGATGTATTTACCCCTAGGTAATAGTAAAAGACCATAATTACGTCAATCATATCAATTACATCAGTAAAATATTGATTTCCCATTGTTAAAATTCAAATATGGAGAAGAACAATGAAAAACTAGGCCAATTGTCAAGTGCGCAGTGCCTGTGGCTAACGCCAGTGCATTCTTCAGACCCATTTTCTTGCCTTCCCAGTGTCCAAATTGAGCGCACGATAGCTCTTTGAAAATATTATCTAGTCTAGTTTCCAAATCTTCCTTTAGTTTTCATAATGGGTCTGATTTAACCCTCCATAACTCCATTCTCCCAAGATCGGTCAAGTGCGCAGTGCCTGGATGAAAAGAGGGCAGAAACATGATTTTTTGGTATTTTTTTGCCCTTTTCACCTGCCATTTTTGCATTCCAAGGCTAGAAACATTGTTTTCCTAGATGTCTTGGTCCTTCTGCATCCATTTGTGGCTTCCATTCCTCCAAAATGTGTCCCAAAAAAGTGCAAAACACCCTAGGCGCTGCGCGTTTGACCATGCAGCTAATATTTAAATTGCCTAAAAAAACACAAAAAAGCATATCTTTGCCAAAATATGCTAAGGGAATTGGTCAAGGAGTTGATGTTTGGTGTAGCTAAGCTTGGAGTGAAGCCTCTGCAAGTATATCATGCTTATCCTTCTCCTTTTGGTGAGTTATGGCTTCAATTTTTTTCTTTGTAGCTTTGACTTTTGCCCTGGCAATTCTTTCTGTGTTGGCATAGTGTTTTTCCATCTTCTTCTGAATTTCATTTTACTAGTTAGCTTTGTCAAGGAGATTCTCTAGATGCTGATTGAACTTATCAAGCCAATGCTCCCGATTTTCATTGACCAAGATGGCAAATTGCTCATTCCATGTGAGCTCATTAGCAAGCTCAACCTCCTTTTGTTTCTCTACTTCTAGAGCTCTTTTCAGCCCTCTAGTTCTAGCTCTTTTTCTAGTTTCTTGCTCTTCTTCAGGTTCACCATACCTGTCATAGGCGTCATCTAGCAATGCCTTGGCTATCATTGCTTCCTTCTTTGCCTTGATGAGCTTAATCTCCATGACATCATGCTTGGCTTAAAGTTGCTTATTCTCCTACTCATAATATGAGATGATGTATTTTGCCCTCTGCAGGTTGATCTAGAGCTCCCTGATGAGTGCATATTTTTCTTTGATAACAATGATTGTGCTCTCACTTTCATCATGCTTACCTAGGTCAACCAAGTCAAAATCCTGTTATGCCTTATATAGGTCTTCCTCCTCATGTTGAATCTTTGTCTTTGTCATCTTTTCCTTTCCCTTCTGTACCTGCTTTGTTGATGAAGAAGGCAAGGCCCCTCCCACAATTTGTGGGGAAAACACCTGCCTGTGGCCTCTCTGATAAATGTGTGTCAAAGTGCCCAAATCAACCCCTATGGGCTTGATGACCTCAACCTGTCCAATATGCTCCTGCTCTTTGATTTCATCTCCATTAGGTGAATGGATATGCTCATGAAATGGTGATGATGGAGGTGATGGTAAGGGTGGCTGATCAGATGAGGATGAATGATGTATAGGCTGAGATGGAGGAATGGAGGTGGAAGTGTGATAAGATGAAGGGATACTTTGAACATTCTGAGTAGATGAATCAATAAATATGGGATTGGCTATGAAGGTACTCCATGAAATGTTGAGCTCTTTGAGATGATGGACTATGATTTTAATGAGGGGATGATGAAAGAGACTATTCATTCGATCTTTACAGTCCCTTTTCTCGACAATGTATGCCATCTTATCAATGCTCCGGAACAGATAGTAGGGTATATTCAGCATTTTTACCCTAGTGAAATGCATTAAAAACCAGATGTGATAGGAATAAAGCCTATAAAACCTACCTTCACATATCTATCAAGTAGGTGAGAAAAAGGAAAATAGCCCTTTATTTCATTTTTGTGCCTTGGTTTTATGAAAGGCTCATAATAATGTCTCTCCAAATCACCTTGTTTAAATCGTTTCTACCAAACATTTGGGATTTTTGTGGCAGCTGATATAATGGCAGAGGATAAAGTAAAAGTGACACCTTCTAAAGTGACTTTGTTGTCTTGGAGTTTAGATATGAAGAGCCTAGTCAACATAGGATGTTGTTGGATTGCCTAAACTTTCTCACAGAAATCCTAACATCCTAGATATTTGAAGGATGTCACATCCATAGGAGATGCCAATATTTCCCTGAGATCTGTGGGCTCAAATCTAAGGATCTTTCCTCCTTTGTGTGTTTTCTTGAATTCTGTTTCTTCTTTCCCCCGTTTCTTCTTCCTCACTGTATGGTTTATATTCCTCTTCTGCCATAGTGTTGTAATATCAAACGCTAGGGACGTATAAGGTAGTTGGAATGTGGCTTTTTGGGAATAGGAAATAGGGAAGGGGAAATATGAAGGAGATGGGTGAAGGGATGTATGTAATGGAGGAGGTTATGGGGTATTAATATGATATATTTTTGGGATGGGGAAATTGTTTCCAATGTAGGCGGTTTGGGAGCCTAGGTAATTGTAACACCTAGGACTTAGGGTTTAGATACAAAGGTTTAGAGAGTATTTTGGATAAAAGGGTTTAGGGAAATGGAATGAAGGTATAGGGGGTGTATGAAAGTGTAGGGGAGTTAAGATTTAGGAAGTGGGGGTGCAAGGGTAGTTTTTAGGGAGATACTAGGGTTTATATTTGAGAATAACACCAAATTTTAAACAAACCTTCAAAACATTTTGGGAATGATTCTATAGGGGAAAAAACATGTGATCTGCAGTGGTTACTTACTTTTAGGAGGTCGAATGCACTTTTGTGGAGCTAAAGAGGTGATTTTAGCTCTCCTGGACAAATGTGCAGCGCTTGTGGGGAGTGTGTAGCACCTCTGGAAAGCGCGCAGTTCCTTAAGGAAACGCGCAGCACCCGTGGAAAATGCGTAGCGCTGGGTAAACATGCAACGCCTAAAGAGAAAGTGCAGTGCTTGCCCTATGATGCTAATTTTCACCCAGAATTGTGAAAAAGGTCTCTTGGGGTTTGCTCAAGAAATGATAAGAGGCAAATGGAGTTGAGTTAGTTGTTAGGAAATCCTTTATACTCAAATGAATTTGATATTTTAGCTTTAAAACCCACTTTCTAATGTTTCATTTCTCCTTTTTGAAATGCTTGCTAATTTCCCTTTACTCTCTCATTTTCTTTTTGCAGGTTGATGATGAATGGAGTATGGGCATTCTTCGTATTTCAATTTGCTTGGATGAAGTTGGCACATAGTTCTTTGAGTTTACAACTTTAGGAACAATAACTTATTACATATAATGAACATAAAACTACATAAATTAGAAAACATATTACATCTGTTTTTTGAAATAAAATTACACTTTGAAATTGAACTGATACTTGGAATATAAATTATAACTTGGGCAAACATAGTCACATGTTTACCAATCCTTTTCAAATTACAAAAGGATATTTTTTTTCTCACTCCCATACTTTTTTGTTTTCTTTATGTAGTGAAATGGAGTATTATTGGACCTTGAATGAATGAAACCTAGTGACCTAATAAGACCTTGAATGAGCAGACTCCAAGTGGACTTGACTCACACAAAACATGATGAAATGAGCCTTTATGGTCAATGTATGCTCAGTAAGACACATGAAGGTGGGCCAACAAATATTAATTTATTGAGAGAGAGTAGGGCTATTGACATAGGGCTACCATTAGTGAGTAAATTTTTAAATTTGGACCTAGGTGGAATGACAAAAATTTCATAATGGGACCCTAATATGATATAAAAGAGGGGTTTTGATCACTGATGGCAGTATGCAAATACTGACTCTAACATAGACTACATCATATTGAATCCCTTCTTATAAAGGATACAGCCTTGACAACTCATATTCATGATGCATACTCAATGGCATATTGAAGCAGATCATCTACAACATAGCGCTCAGAAATAGGTCCAGCTACTATAAGGTGATCGTAGCAAGTAACCTTGATGCTTTATGATTATACATGATGCTGTGTACTACAAGGTTCACTTTTGTGATAGCAATACAGTTCCATCTCAAATCATAAGGATCAGATATATAGGGCAAGCTTCCTATCGTTACAACAAGGATCTCATCTGGAGGAAGAATCAATGCATCTGCATCAACCACTTTCAACATGATCAAGGAGAAGATTTTATCTTCACATGCCAAGTAAGTATTTTCATTAATCAATTTGGTAAAATGACTTCATGATTGCAAGGAGATCTATAGGTTGGATGGGTCATCAAAGGTCCTTACATGGAATAAGGAGGATTGTCATAATCCTCATAGATAAGAGAAGTCGGTGAACATATCAAGGAAAAAGGTCTCCTTTAAATTCCTGGGAGGGAATTCTTAAGGTCATCTCATCCCTATGTAGCAAAAGAGGGGACATAAAAGAGATATATGAAGTGCTAAAAATATATATATATACTCTCTCAAATGCAATTAAGAAGGTCATATCACTTATACCTAATTGAAGGTATCGAATAATGAAGGAATATCTTCATAAGATATCGATTGGGAGATCTGGGAGAGATGATAAGAAAATAATCATAATTGTTTAGAAATGCACTAATTGATAAGCAAGGTAACAAATAACAAGAAAGTTACCCCATTAAAAAACTTGTGGTCTCTATGTTAGATAGAAAAAGACAAGTTGAGGGCAAAAGTGTTGAAGGTTAAAGGACTAAAACATGTGCAGAAAGGAAAGGGAAGTTTGGTCCTAAAACAAGATAGAATAATATAGCTAAGATTCAATGCTATGGAAAGATTATGGAAAGGAATCTCATATCACCATAAAGATGGAGTAATCTTAAGAAAAGAGACAAGGAAAGAGGGAGTAACAGATATCTATTATGATCGAGATGGTATCCCTCACAAAAGGGTCCTATCATAAGCTTCTGGTATAGATATGACCATGATAATAAGATGCATTGTGGCATCATGGAAGCATTAGAAGAAAGAGCTTGTAACATCACCATGGGAATCATGAATAAAAAAATCTATGGCAGTCAAACATGAAGGATATAGCTCTTGGGAACCTCGTTGGACATTGAAGGAAAGGATGAAGTCATCTAGGACAAGCCTCATCATACATCAAGTCAAAACGGAAACATCTGCCAGATGGGGATATGCAAGATCCTCAAGATTCTCTGATGGAATCCTCATTGGAGGTTTCACTAATCTATAGAGGAAGCAAGTATTTCATCATAAACTCCAACTTATGGAATTCATGGATATTTTATGATGACATAAGAGAAAAAGTCGATCAAGGGGTTGAGGACACTTTAATCAAGGAAGTTGTTGGAAGAAGCCTAGATGACCTAAAGGTAAAATGAGGTATGTATGATATCATAATGTCATGTCGTATGGTTTGTCAGGAAAGGTAGTAACTCCTCAAATTAATTCATATGTTATTCATTCAGGTTGGTCTTTATTATATACATGAGGAAGGGACTGTTCACTTCATCTCCCGATGACTCTTCATATTTCTTATTATTTATTTACATTAATTACATTCACCCAATCCTGATGATTAGGTGTCAACATTCCCCCCCTTAACCTGAAGGGATGTTGGTGAGTCCAAGCATCATTCTAAATCGTTCAAGCTTTTCTCTTCCAAGCACTTTGGTGAAGATGTCTGCAATTTGCTCATTAGTGGAACAATGATGGAGATGGATTGTTTTGTCGTCAACATGATGTCGAATCAAATGATATTTAGTATTGATGTGCTTCCTTTGATCATGGAACTTTGGGTTCTTGGTCAAATTTATTGCAAAGGTATTTTCAATCATGAGTGGAGTTGATTGTACTTGTTTTACCTACAAATCTTCAAGAATTTTCTTGAGCCACACAATTTCTTTTGTTGCCTAAGTTGCTGCCACGTATTCTGCTTCTGTTGTGGAATCTACTGGAACTGATTGTTTGCATGATCTCCAGGAGACAGCTCCTAATCCAAGACTCATAGCATATCCTGAAGTAGACACCCTAGTTTCTTTGGCTCCATCGAAGTCTGAATCAAAGTATCCAATCAAGCTGAAGTCGTCCACCTGTGTATACTTGATTCCAAAGTCTTGAGTTCCCTTCAAGTACCTTAGAACTCTTTTTGCAGCAAACAAATGTCCCTCACAAGGCTTTTGCATAAACTTGGAAAGGATTCCAACAACAAACGAAATGTCTGGTCTGGTAGTAGTTAGGTAGTTGAGACTTCCTACAAGCTGTCTATACTTTGTTGCATCCTCAACTTCTTTTCCTTCAATAGATGTGAGCTTTAAGTTTTGTCCCATTGGAGTAGTAAGAGGATTGCATTCTGTCATGCCAAACCTGTTCAACAAATCTCCAATGTACTTCTTTTGAGAAAGAAATATGGACTTTGGATGTTGAGTTACTTCAATACCAAGATAGTAATGAACATAGCCCAAATCAGTCATTTCAAAACTTTTCCCCAATTCCTTCTTTATGGATGCAATGTAGCTTTCATTGTTCCCTGCCATCAAAATATCGTCTACATATACCACAAGATATACAACTGTTTTTCCAACTTTCTTGACAAATAAAGTTTCATCATCAAGATCATAATGTTTGAAATTGAGTTTCAGAAGATGCTCAGTTAGTTTTTCATACCAGGCTCGTGGTGCTTGTTTGAGGCCATACAAGGACTTCACAAGTTTGCATACTTTATGTTCATGTCCTTTCACAGCAAATCCTTCAGGCTAGGACATAAAATTATTCTCTTTTAGATCTCCATTTAGGAAAGCAGTTTTTACATCCATTTGATGGACTTTCCAACAGTTCTGAGCTGCTAGGGCAAAGAGTGTCCAGATGGTAGCCCATTTTGCTGTGGGGGAAAAATTATCCTCATAATCGACCCCTTCCTTCTGTGCAAAACCTTTTGCCACAAGCCTGGCTTTGTGCTTGACAAGTGAGCCATCAGCTTTATACTTGTTCTTGTAGACCCACTTGCAGTCAATTGGTTTGGTTCCTAATGGAGGATCAACCAGCTTCCAAGTGCCATTCTTTATGAAGGTATCATACTCCTTTTGCATCGCTTCTTTCCATTCATCATGAGAAGCAACTTCTTTGAAGGAATTTGGTTCAAAATCCGTAGACAAGTTCAATTCACAATCATAAGAAACATCCATATCAACAGTTGAATTAGAGTCATCTACATCACCTCCATTTTGCCGGTTTGAATTTATAGTTCCTGTCTTTCCAACCTCATCAGGATGAACACTTTCAAGTGTCTTTGTCAGCCACTTTGGGGGACCTTTCTCGGATGGTCCAGGTTGCTCTTGAGTTGGGACTGAATCAAGATTGAGTCTCCCAATTCTATCAATCACATCACTTAAATCATAATCCATTGTTGGAGTTTCATGCGGGGGATAGAGTTCTTCAGAAGAAGATTCCACATGTTGATCTAGTATAGGAATCCCCCCTTCAAGATGTGGAATCTGATTATCAAATTCTTGAAATGATTTTTCATTTGCGAATTTATCCAAGCAATCAAGTTACCGCTCGACAACATTGTCAGTTTTGGATGATTCAAGAAAAATTACATCTCTAGATACAACAAACTTTTTATTGACTTCATCATAGAGACGGTATGCTTTGGAGGTGTTTGAATACCCCAAGAAGATACACTTACGACTTATTGCACCAATTTTGTTTCTATGTACCTTTGGTATCAAGGCATAACAGGTGGAACCAAAGACCCTGAGATGCTTTACTGAAGGAACTTGCCCATACCACATTTCATATGGAGTCTTGTTTCTAATAGCATTAGATGGACATCTATTCTTTATATATGCAGCACATAGAACAGCATCATCCCAAAACATTATCTTTACATTTTTTAAGAAGAGCATGGATCGTACCATATTTAAGATTGTCCTATTCATTCTTTTAGCTACACCATTCTGTTGGGGATTATAAGGTACAGTTGTTTGATGTTTGATCCCATGTTGGCGAAGATAGTTTTCAAATTCATTTGATGTGTATTCTTTTCCATTATCAGTGCGAATAGACCCAATATGATATTGTGCATCATTTTCAATCCATTTATGAAAGTTCTTGAATGTTTGAAAAGCATCAGATTTGTTCTTCAATAAATAAACCCAACACATTCTAGTGTAGTCATCAATAAATGTCATCATATATTTATTTCCATTTGCAGAAGGAATAGGCATTGGACTACATAAATCTGAATGAATGAGTTCAAGTTTTCTATGTCCTCTTGAATGTGAATCATGAAAAGACTGTTTTCTATGCTTTCCTAGAATGCAAGCATCACATTGCTTAAATTTCCTAGGAATTGTAGGCAAACCAGCAACACCATTTTTCTTCAAAAAGCGAAGGTTGTCATAGTTCAAATGTCCAAATCTAGCATGCCATAAGAAACTTGATGGAAGTGTACCTTCTTCATAATGAGAATTGTATGAGAAATGTTGTGCACGAGCAGAGGTACCTTGTAGCTTGAGAAGTCTTTCTTCTTCTATTCCCCTCATGACAAGTGAGTGGTCAGATGCTTTTCTCACCTCAAGCTTGCCATCAAACATATGAATGGAGTGACCTTACTGGCAGATGTGGACCAAGGACAGCAAGTTTCTCTCCAGTTGTGGGAGATATAGAACATGATGCAGAAGAAAGTTTGGAAGACCAGGCAATTTAAGCCTGATTGTGCTAAGCCCTGATGGCTTGATTTTTTATTGGTCTGCAAAGTATACTGCTCCATCAACATTGTCAGTAAATTCTTCGAAAAAAACTTTTCTATGAGTCATGTGGCAAGTTGCTCCTGAATCAAGCAACCAATCATTTTTCCAAGAAGCAAGTGAAGCATTAAATAAATCTTCATTTACTCCAATATTACATTGTGCCACTACATAATGAGAAGATTCAGGTGCTTTACCTTTGTCTGTGTCATTAGTTTTACCTTTTTGTTTGTTTCTTTGCTGCTCAATTTTGTCCCATGGTAACTTGCATGTAGAGGCATCATGTGATCCATTTCTTTTGTAGCGTATGCAGTGCAAATCTGCCTTTTCTCCTTGAGAGTGTCTGCCCCCCCTGCCTCTGAAATTTCTTCCTCTTCCTTTTCGACCACCTCTTCCTCTGGAAGAATCTTGAGCAAGATTATTCTCTCTATGTGTAGGACACACAACTTTTTCGGAAGACTGAAAACCCTTCTCTTTTTCAACAAACTTCTCCATCATAAAATTTGAACTGAGCCCAAAAATAATTACAATATTCGTAGCAAAACACTAATAGTAATTTGCTATGTCTTTACAAAATGGAATCAACTGCAAGCTCTCAATATTCATATATCATGCAATATATATTGTATTCCTTATAACATAACCAACAAACTTCATATTCCACAATTTATACCATGGCATGCCATATATATGCACATCATAAGGAGAACTCCACACTTCATAAGAAGAAGTCAATGCAGAAATTATGAATCGAGTTAATGCACATATAAGAAAAGGCATATCATATATAAACTTATGGAATGCACCACCCAGCATATATGAAATCAATTCTCCATAAGACTTTTCATACCAAGACCTACTACGATGTTACCACCAGAAACATTAGTAAATCATTTTTTATTTTTTTTATGTTTAAAATCCCACGCCATAAACTTTTTGAGTAATTCTGATGAGGTTAATTCTGAGTGATTTCTGAGTGACTCGGTATGGGATTTATGGAAACATATCCTCCAACGGTAATTTCATATCGGTGAACAGTTGGATTTGAACACGGCAATGTCGTTGAACCGATGGTATCAAATACCACCACCACCACTGTAATACGGAGTCAGTCAACAGGATTGAATTGGAAAATGAAATGGGGGGCAGTGTTCTATGTATGGTAAGTTCCAGCAGTGTATGGGAGCCAACGGAGAGGATTTTAAAACTCGTGAGCCAGAATGGGAATGCAATACATAAGGGCGGTGCAAAGCCAACATTCCACAAGTCGACAATTCGAACTTAGATTTCACAATAATGGCTAATGAATAGTCAATTTACCAACACAAACACAGTCACTCCAGCATACATGCCATTCAATTGACTATCAATCTTCTTCAATGTATGAGCTTCTTAATGGATTCTGATCATTGAAATCACTTACCAAATTCCATCAATATTCGAACGCAGTCGACGCAAAATGCACACTGCAGTCTCACTGTTCAACGCAGCACGTCCAAGTTTCGACCAAGCTCATAGTATTTTAATGCACATGTTCCATCTCTCAGCACCCAAGCTTCAACGACTGTTTGCAGGTCCACTCCAAACAATCCAGACAGAGATTAGGAAAATCGTTCCATCATTTTCTGAAGGAACAAAATTGAAGGGATTCTTCTGTCTGTGTCCAACGCCTATGACTGACAAATCCTCCAACGCCTCTGGCAACATCCAGAAGGTATTGCCAGATGTTGGGATATTTCAGAAGGTATTAAAGCAAGGAAGATTATAGCAGAGCAACGCAACGTATTATAGGTGAATATGAATAAAAAATGGTCAGAGAAGAGGGCGTAGAAAATGATTATGGCAGAGAGCCCAGAGAGAAAATATGGCAGAAAAACTGATACAAGGAGTTACAACTAATTTTAGGAAATTGGCTCTGATACCATGTCAGGCCAGGTAGTAACTTCACAAATTAATTCATATGTTATTCCTTCAGGTTGGTCTTTATTATATACATGAGGGAGAGACTGTTCACTTCATCTCTCGATGACTCTTCATATTTCTTATTATTTATTTACATTAATTACATTCACCCAATCCTGATGATTAGGTGTCAACATGGTTGCAGGTAACATGGATCACCACTTCTATTTTGAGAAGCATGATCAAGGGAAAAGGGTCTCCTCCTCTAAAAGGATGCAAGAAGGCATAAGTTACACTAGATGAAATCAACATAATATGTCCACGTATGAAGTATGAGGTGGATGACTACAATTAAGGAAATCTTATTGAAATCTCCTGGGAATGGAATGTGCGAGGAAGGAAGAGATATTGAGATATGAAACCATGATAAAGGCAATTAACATTCAAAAGATGAAGAAGATTTGACTAGGAAATCTCCCAGAAAGATATGAAGACTACGATGAAAGTCTAAAAAATATGAAGACCCTTGAAAAAGGATATGTTTGAGAGATATGTCAACATGCGTGCAAGATGTTGATACCTACTCGAAGATATCATGATGAAGATACATCTAGTAAGATACGATTTGATTTTATGTTTTGATTTCTTGAATAATATTTGGATGAGTTCATGAAAGGCTACTGGAACAAGAGTTGTAAGTACGAGTACAACTAGCATTCATGTGATGGATGGAAATTCCTAAAAGAAACATGATGAGGAAGAAGTAGCCATATGATGAAAGTTCTAGATATGTATCGAACATGCCACTTTCCACGAAGAAAAGAATGGCATGACAAACCAAGAAGGAAAGTGATGGATGGTTGATGCCCTACAAGGAAGAAGCTCAACTGAATTTCCTGACATCAAGGAAATACATTGATCAAGCAGTTGAAGGACCCATGAAGAAGAAGTTGTTGATGACAAGGAGAGTCCCTAGTTAAGAGGGAGCTCTGACAAGTCCCTAATTGAGAGGGAGCTTGGGCAAGTTCCTGGTCAAAGGGAGTTTGGGCAAGTTCCTGGTTAGAGGGAACTTGGGTACATTCCTTTACAGGAATGGGCATATCTTCCCTAGTTAAGAGGGAGAAAGAATGGAAGGATTGGCTAATCATCTGGCATCTGATGCTCTTTTAGGATGTGTAGGGCATCCAAGATAAGAGTAGACAAGAGGACCGATATTCTTTTAGGGTTGGGAACCCAAGATAAGAATAGTCCTAGAAGATCATACTCAGTGAACACCCGAGTGGGTATGAACCTTGAGAGACAATGATGAAGGTGTCTATAGTCATTGGTGTCACCAACATTGTGCTCTAATATGATGAGAGATAGAGATTTCAGTCAAGGCCTTGTTGTGGAAACAATGTTGGTTACTATGATACTATACATATGGGTTACCAATCTGAATTTTCTTATGAGAAATTCTTCAGATTGAGAATGACCAAGTACCATTATGAATACCTCCCTAGTTGAGAGGGAGTGTTGAAGGAAATGTAACTAGGTCCGGTCTTCATAATGACATGATCTTTGTAAATGATGAAATAAAAGAAATAAAATTATTTTTTGTATGCCTTGTTGCATGGGTTTCATGAGCAAGAGGTTTATTTGTTAGTGGCTCCCATTGAGAGCCTTAGGATTTATTAACAAGTCAAAGAGTCAATGTCATGTATGAATAAGCTCGTCTTGAGCCTGTGTTCAATGTATACAAGTCTATAGAAATGTCTAACAACCCTCCAAAGACAAGCACAATCCCTCTTGAATAAGTCGGCCAAAAAATCGAATTAAAGGAAGATCATGTCGGCTTGCATCAATAGACACATCTCTTGACACTGTCACGTCGAATTATTATGGAGACTAACCACTATAAATAGATGTGTAAGAGTTGCATTATAGGAAGGTGCAGAACTCAGATTCCTCTGTAACTTTCAGATAGGTATAGTGGAGAACATGAACTCAGATGCCTCTAAACTTTCGTGGGAAATCACAGTGAGTAATAACAATCTCATGACCTCGCAATCTCAGAGATATTTGTGTTTTTTGGATGGGTATCACAGAGGTGATGTCTCGGCCTCCTCACAATCTCAATGAAAATTGTCTCGGCATACTAAGACACAATCACAGTCTTGGCATATGTGTGATGAATATCTCTGAGTAATACACTCTTTCCATACTCTCTAGACACGGTCACAATTTCAGCTATTAAGTATCTCGGTGGTATCACAATGACACTTTGTCTCGGTATACATGTATCGGCATACATTCTAAACGCAGTCATGATCTTGGCATAGTGGTGATCATGATCCCAGTCATGATCTTGATGAAGACGTAATTACAAGGTCATGATCAAGATCTCAATGGTGTAGCAATGATGCAACAAAGTGCAACAAAGATGCAACAGTAAATGATCTTGGTGGTACAATAGTGAAGGCCTCGGTGTTGTAGCAGTGATGAATTCAACTTCAGTAGCAGTGACAATGATCTTAGCAATGACGAAGAAGAGGATTGGTGTCTTGGTCTTGGAGTGGCCTAATAGGTCAAGGGTCATGATCTCGGTATTCGTCTATTGGAATATCTATAAGATTAATTTTGTGGGGGCTTTCCTCTCAAAGAGTGAGAGGTTTTGGCCTTGGCAGAAAGCCAACATCTTGTGTTCTTTTCTCTTTTGTCTTGGTAGCTATTTGATGAACTAAGAAGACACACTCTAATAATAAAAATTGAGTATTGTGCTAAGAAGAAAAAATTGAAATACCTCACAAATAGTTATCATGGCAAGAAGAATCTCATTAACCTACATTGCCCTAGATTCTTCAACAGAAATCACTATAGAAGAGTGTTGGGTCCCTATAATACTAGTGATTACCCCATTACTATTGTAGTTATACCCCTTATTTATATTTTTGTGCCCCTATTACTCCCATATTGTTATTTATGTGCCCCATAGAATCCCTCTATCGTTATTTTTGTGGCTTTATATTATTATTGTTAGGTCAGCTGGATTATATTGTGACTCCTTAGACTCCTATATATAGAAAGGAGGTTTTATCATTTGTATCATCCAAGAATTGTTCATTTATGTAATGTAAAGGAGGTTGCCCCCTCGAAGAGGCTGAATTCTAAGGCGTTGATCTATCTTTTCTATCTTTTCTTGAGTTGGTTTCATAACATTTGGTATCAGAGCTTTGGATTCTAGGGTTTCGCTGCTCCAAACAGGTCATCGTGGAATTTTCGCTATAATTTTTTTTCTGTGACGTTTCAGAAGTCGCAAAAAAAACCCATTTGAGAAGAATTGGCGCTAAACCTTGGGTCCGAATTTCAGAGCTTTTCGCGTGATATTTTCGGAGATATGATCTGAGGAACTTGGTATTTTTGCAGACTCTTGAATTACATTCAAAACAGGTGACCTGGGGAAAATCGTCATAACTTTCTCTCTGAGGATCGGATTGAAATTTTATAAAAAGGTACAGAAAGAGGATAGACTGTAGTTTCTTGTGTGTGTGTTTTAGATTCAAAGGTTGAAACAGTGACTCGTGGCACGTCGTACAAGTTCGCTCTACTAAACCAGTCTAAAAGCAAGTCACTGTGGGAGATTTCACATAACTCTTCCTTGGAGAATCCAATTTGGCTCAGACTTGTGGCATTGGAAAGAGGACGCAGAACGCTACTACAGGTAGCAGTTTTAGAACTGGATGATCCGAAATTATAGAGATACATCAGATTCAATATCAGGCTTCTATAAAGTGAAAAAAGGTGTGTAGTTTTTTTTTAAATTTTTGTGTAAGCTTGGTTTAACGGAATTCAAAGGGCATACTAAAGCATTATTATCGATAACTGATGCCCCGAGGAAAGAAAATGCAAACACCTAGTAAGGAACCTGAAAGCTCTAGCATGACTCATGAAGAAGAAGAAGAAATGCTACATGATATATCAAAATTACAAGAACAAGTGCAACAAATGTCACGCTCACAAAAGCTAACAGAAGCTAAGATAAGTGGCGTGGAATATAAGATAAAGGGCATGGAAGCTAAGATGGATGATTCGAAGACAGATTTGAAGAGAGACATGGCAGATTTGAAAATAGATTTGAAGACAGATATGGAAGAATTGAAGAAGTTGCTACAAGAAAGGGTCACTAATGGTGAAAAGGTAGTAAAGGAAACTCATGATGAGAACAAAAGAAATGTTAATCATGATACCATAGACACTAATGTTGGATCGAAGAATCACCATATTCCAAAAATCGATATGAGGAAGTTTGATGGCAAGGATCCCGCTACATGGATATTACAGATGGAGCAATTCTTCGATCTCAATAATGTGCAAAATGCACAAAAGGTACGTATGGCAACTGTATATTTGGAACCAAATCAGTTTGTATGGTATCAATGGCTTTTCTCTCATAAACAATTTATCACTTGGGCAATTTTTACGGAAGAATTGATAGCACATTATGAAGATACAAAAAGCAACACTTTTTTTAGCCAATTGATAAGTCTCAAACAAAAGGGTTCAGTAATGGAGCACATTGAGGAGTTCCAAAAATTGAACATAAGGGTAAAAGATATTCCAGAGGAGCATAGGATTGATGTGTTCATAGGGTCTTTAAAGGATAATATCCAACATGATGTTCGCCTTTGGGAACCGGATTCATTAGAGAAGGCATTCAGGTTAGCAAGAAAAATGGAAAGCAAAATTATGGCAACCAGGAAGCATACCACTCACAACTATAAAGACGGAAGTGTTGTTGCCCCTAGTCTTCCACAACCTATAAGGTTGACACCACAACAATTGGAAGAAAAAAGAGCAAAAGGGCTTTGTTACAGTTGTGATAGCAAATACACTAAAAGTCATAAGTGTGCTGAGAAGAAATTATTCTACATAGATTGTGAAGAGGAAGAAGAAAAGGAGCAAGAAAGGTCAAAAGAAGAAGATATACTCCAGGAACAAAGCCTAGATGAAGAACAAATAAATCCGACCATATCTTGTAATGCATTGGCGGGAATTACCACTCCTCAAACCATCAAGATAGAAGGACAAATCAAGAAGAAAAAGGTAATAGTGTTGATTGATTCAGGAAGCACCCACAATTTTATTCATTGTAGGGTAGCAAAAGAATTGAATTGCTTTCTATATCCAGCACCAGAGTGTCAAGTGATGATTGCAAATGGAGGAACAATAAATTTCTCTGGAAAGTGCCATAATATCAAGCTATCCATGGGAGAATATGTATTGACTAGCCCAATGCTTTCCATTCCAATGGGAGGTGCGGATGTTGTACTAGGAGTCCAATGGCTACAATCCTTGGGTACAATAGCTTTTAATTTTCAAGAACTTTTCATCAAATTTTCTACGAAAGGAAAGGAAGTTGAATTAAGGGGTATTGCAGGGAAACCAGGAAAGATAATCAGCTCTCATGGTATGACAAAGCTTCTAAAAAAGGAGCAAAGAGGTGTAATTGCACAATTATGCTCGCTAGATGTTTCCACATTTGAATCATCTATTTCTCCAGATCTCCAAAAAGTCTTGGACAATCATTCCAAGGTATTTGAGACTCCCAATGGTCTCCCACCTATGCGTGATCATGATCATGCTATTCATCTGATTCCAGGAAGTGTTCCTCCAAACATCAGGCCGTACAGATATCCCTATGTCCAAAAAAGTGAAATTGAACGTATGGTTGCAGAAATGCTAGAGGCTGGTATAATTCAACCAAGTCAAAGTTCTTTCTCAGCTCCAGTAGTATTGGTGCACAAGAAGGATGGATCATGGCGCATGTGTCCAGATTATAGGGAGCTCAACAAGCTCACTATTAAAGATAAGTTCCCCATTCCTGTTATTGATGAATTACTGGATGAATTGCATGGATCAATTTACTTCACCAAGTTGGATCTTCGTTCAGGATATCATCAAATCAGAATGAAGATTGAAGACATTCCGAAAACAGCATTTAGAACTCATGAGGGTCATTATGAATTTTTGGTCATGCCTTTTGGCCTTACCAATGCACCTTCAACATTTCAAGGTTTGATGAATTCAATTTTCAAACCATTCCTTAGAAAATTTGTGTTAGTATTTTTTGATGATATACTAATCTACAGCAAGTCTTGGAAGGATCATGTTGAACATGTTGACAGGGTGCTACAACTATTGGAGGAGAAACAATTATATGCAAAAAGATCCAAATGTTTCTTTGGAGTCCAGGAGGTGGAATATTTGGGTCATATTGTATCTCATGAAGGAGTTAAGGTAGACCCTAGCAAAATTAAAGCCATTAAGGAATGGAAAATCCCCACATCCATAAAGCATTTGCGAGGATTTCTTGGGTTGACAGGGTATTATCGCAAGTTTGTTAAGAATTATGGGAGAATAGCAGCACCTCTAACAACATTATTGAAGAAAGATTCATTTTCATGGACTCTGGAAGCAACAAAGGCCTTTGAACATCTTAAAGAGGCAATGTGCCAAGCACCGGTCTTAGCTACACCGGACTTCACAAAAACCTTTATTGTGGAATGTGATGCTTCAGGAAATGGAATTGGTGTTGTTCTAATGCAAGATGAAAGACCCATTGCTTTTGAAAGTCGTCCAATCAAGGGAAAGTTTTTAAGCAAAGCTATTTATGAGAAGGAAATGTTGGCAATACTCCATGCACTTAAGAAATGGCGACCCTACCTAATGGGAAGACACTTCAAGGTAAAAACGGATCATGATAGCCTTAAATACTTTTTAGAACAAAGATTATCCTCTGAAGAGCAACAAAAGTGGGTCACAAAGATGTTGGGTTATGACTTTGAAATCATCTACAAAAAAGGGAAGCAAAATGTGGTGGCAGATGCACTCTCAAGAAAGGATGAGGATGTGGAAGCATTGTTGTGTGCCATTTCTATTATCCAACCAGATTGGATAAACGAAGCAAGGAAGGAATGGAAGAATGACGAAGAAGTGTGGGCACTTATTCGAAAGCTACAACAAGATTCTAGTACTTCTGATACATTTAGCTGGCAAAATGATTCGTTATGGTACAAAGATCGCTTATACCTCTGTAAGAATTCCCAGCTAAAACAAAATATTCTTATGGAATTGCACACTTCTCCCTTAGGAGGGCACTCAGGATTTTTAAAAACTTACCACAGGATTAAGAAGGAATTTGTTTGTGATGGCCTTAAATCAGATATTCAAAAGTTTGTGGCAGAATGTTTGGTTTTCCAGCAAAATAAAGTTGAAACAATTAAGACACCGGGTCTATTACAACCTTTATCCATTCCAAGCCAACGTTGGGAGGAGGTTTCAATGGATTTTATCACAGGTTTACCCAAGTCTGAGGGAAAGAGTGTCATCATGGTGGTAGTTGACAGACTTACCAAGTATGCACACTTTTGTGCATTATCACATCCATTTAAAGCCAGTACAGTTTCTACTGCATTTATGGAAACAGTTCAAAAGCTACATGGAAACCCAAAGATTATTGTAAGTGACAGAGATCCCATTTTCACTGGAAATTTTTGGACAGAATTATTTTCTTGTCTTGGTACTCAGTTAGCTCATAGCTCATCTTATCATCCTCAATCTGATGGGCAAACTGAGATAGTAAACAAATGTTTGGAAGGATATCTTCGTTGCTTTGTATCTGATAAACAGACACAATGGGTCAAATGGTTGCCTCTGGCTGAATGGTGGTATAACACTTCCTTCCATACAGCAACAAAAATGACCCCATTTATGGCACTTTATGGGTATCAACCACCATCCATCACATCATATTTAAGAGAAAATTCTAAGGTTCAGGCAGTGGAACATCACATCGAACATCAACAACAAGTCCTCCAACTCTTAAAGGATAACCTCGTGTTGGCACAAAATAGAATGAAACAACAGGCAGATCAACATCGCAGTGAAAGAAGTTTTGATGTAGGTGATTGGGTATTCCTACGGCTACAACCATATAAGCAAATGTCCCTAAAGCAAGCTAAGAAGGATAATAAATTATCACCAAAGTATTATGGTCCGTACAAGGTGTTGCAAAAGATTGGTACTATGGCATACAAATTGGAGCTTCCTGCTGCTTCTCGATTGCACCCAGTCTTCCATGTTTCATGTTTAAAGAAGGCTATAGGTGATAAGCTCCCAATTCAAACAATATTGCCAGAACTTGACGAGGAAGGAAAAATTATATTGGAACCGGAAGAAGTCATAGAAACAAGAACTCGACAGCTATGAAATCGTTCAATTTCAGAGTATCTTATCAAGTGGAAGAACTTATCCGCTGAAGATTCCACATGGGAGGATGAGAATTTTATGCAGAAGTATCCAGAACTACTCAAGCGTTGAGGACAACACTTTTTTGAAGGAGAGGGGCATGTTGGGTCCCTATAATACTAGTGATTACCCCATTACTATTGTAGTTATACCCCTTATTTATATTGTTGTGCCCCTATTACCCCCATATTGTTATTTTTGTGCCCCATAGAATCCCTCTATTGTTATTTTTGTGGCTTTATATTATTATTGTTAGGTCGGCTGGATTATATTGTGACTCCTTAGACTCCTATATATAGAAAGGAGGTTTTGTCATTTGTATCATCCAAGAATTGTTCATTTATGTAATGTAAAGGAGGTTGCCCCCTCGAAGAGGCTGAATTCTAAGGCGTTGATCTATCTTTTCTATCTTTTCTTGAGTTGGTTTCATAACAAAGAGGAGAATATGAGTTTGTGTTTTGTAGGAGAAATCGAATTTGCAGTATCATAATTCAGAGCCAACAAGATGTCGTTCTACATATTGAGACTTGAATATGCCCTTGAAGGTAGTTCGAACTATATTTCTTGGAAGGCCAAGATGGAGGCAGTGTTGGAAGACAATGGGCTTAAGGAATTCATAGGCAAAGACATTCCTAAGCCAGATGATGCTCAATATTTGGCAGAGTGGAGAAAGTGTGTGGTAAAGGCGAGAAGGATTATCCTAGAAGGAGTTCGAGATCATATTGTCTCGAACCTCCACAGTAAGGAAACTCCATTTGCAATGTGGAAGGCCTTAATAGACATGTTTCAAAACAACAGTGACCACAGGAAGCTGGCACTGAAGGACAAGCTCAGAAAGATCAAGATGGAGAAGGGCAACACAATACCGAAGTACTTGACCAAGTTCACCCAATGTTGGGATGAGCTTGGAAGTGTCAGTGTTATAGTTGCTAAAGACGATCTGGTGAGCCTAGCACTTCTAGGACTTCCCAAGAGTTGGCACAACTACCAGGACTTAGTTAATGGGAGGGAGAAGCTACCAGAGTGGGAGCGATTGTGGTCTGAATTGGTACAAGAAGATATTTGGAGGAACACTAGAGATGGATCCTCATCCAAGCATGATGATGCGGAGAAATGTGCCCTAGCTAGAAAGGCAGAGAAAGGGAAGGGGAAGTCATCTAATTCCAAATCATATTCTAGTTAGGGCGGCAAGAAGGTCATGTTGAAGATTAAATGTTTTCAATGTCACGATCTGGGACACTATGCCACAAAGTGTCTGCACAAGAAGGCCGATAAGAAGCCCTCAAGAGGAGTGACAGGTGAAGCTCTTGCTTCATAATTTGAGCTAGATTCCACCCTCATCGCTTGAATGGTGACATCGATGATGGGTAGTGTGTGGTACTTGGATAGTGGAGCCTCATTCCATATGACTGAAAACAAAGAGTTCTTTAGTGACTTGGAGGAGAAGGACCTCCAGATGCACATCGATATGGGAGGTGATGGGAAGTATAGCATGACCGACATCAATACTATTACCTTTCAGATGGAGTCTCGTACCCCTCTCACATTAAAATATGTCATGTATATTCGAGGTTTTAAGAAGAATTCAGTCTCATTTTCCATGTTATAGGATCATGGCTACGATGTGATATTTAGCAAGGGAAAGGCTTTCCTTCATCACATAGCCTTAGGATAGGTGAAGCGGGTCAGGGTTTAGGTGAAGAACCTCTACAAATTGGATGTAGAATACTACGCTGCTTTGAGCACTAAAACATAGAAGGTGCAGAGTCGAGACATCGATGAGTTGTGGCATTGAATATTGGGTCACTTGCACCATGGAGCTTTATAGATCATTCAAAAAAATTCAACAAGAATTCCCAAGTGTACACTAGAGAAAAGAGACACATGCAAAGGATGTACATTGGGGAAGTACACCAAAGCTTCCTTTCATGATAAAGATAGTCAAGAGAAAGTGATCCTTGATCGATTTCACTCAGATGTGTGTGGACCGTTCTTGACAACGTTCACGACCAAGCACATGTATTATGTAATATTTGTTGATGATTTTTCCCGTAAGTGCTAGATTTTCTTCATGTGGAAGAAAGATCATACGTTTGCCAAATATACTAGTAGGAAAGTTAAAGCTCTAAGAAATTATAATGTTGGACAATATGTGTCGAATGAATTCAAGAACTTCTATGCATCAGAAGGGATTTGACGAGAGTTAATAGCACCTCATAACCCACAACAAAATGGGGTGGATGAAAGGAAGAATATAAGTATTGTGGGAAATGCACGAACGATGTTACATGATTAGGGCCTACTGTTTCACTTGTGGGCTAAAGCATGCAACACAACTATTGATTTGTAGAACAAAATCCCTCATCAAATTCTCGGGATGAGTACCTCAGAAGAAGCTTTTTCAAGTAAGAAACCAAATGTGGCACACTTTAGGATCTTTGGTTCATCAATCTACTGTCATGGCGAGATTGTGTCGCAATTTGTGTAGTTTTGGTTTTTTATTGTGTGCCTTGAAGATATGTTGTGGTGTTCATGTTGAGTAGTGCTCGGTTTCAGTGTAAAAATGTATGAAACGAGAACCACATAAAGGATTGGAGTTGAAAGACTCCAATGAAATCAATATAAGTGAGCACTTTTCTCAATCCAATGGTAGTTGGATATTTCGGAAGAAAAAAGGTGAAGCTTGTTGGTCGTGGTGGCTTCTAGTGGATGGTTAGATCCGCATGAGAAAAAAGATATTTATTTGATAGTAGCCAGTGGAATCTCTATGTAAAGAACTTGCCTAGCGTAATAAATATTTGAGCAACGTAACAATGAGTGGTTTTTTGCTCTAAAGAGAGTTTTCCCCAAATATACTTGTGTCCCATGTGTTGAATGTTTTTCATGCTTTCATGTTTATGTTTGATGCTCTACTCTATGTTTATGTGCTTAGTTTATGCATGGTTTAAAAAAAAAAAAAACTTGGAGAAAAATGTACTAGTGCCTTCACTATTGATTCACCCTCGCCCCCTCTCACAATAGTGATCTAGTTTCCAACATCAATCAATGGATTCCTCACTCAACACACAAGCCTTTTCCCATGTTGTATATGTTTGTTTGTCAACATTTTCTATTGCTAAACATTTTGTAAGCCTACATAAATCTTGTTTTAGTTTTAATAAACATTTGCAAACATGATCCACACTTTTTATTATTGTTCCCTTGGTTTTTTTCCTAAGTTTAATGACATTATTCATGCGCTGCTAGATAACTTACACCTTGCAATAGGTCTAAATGTACATATTGGCAATAAGAAAGCAAACTTGCATGGGTTTTGAATTGTTGAAGCTAACAGATTTAAATAGAATTCTAATTGTTTTTTTACATACAATAATATATGTTTAAATATTTCAATTAACTTTCATTTTTATTAAAGGGGTCAAAGACTATCACCCTCAAAAACCCTCTTAACAACTTCTCTATATAAGACTTTCTTCACAACTTCTCTATATAAGACTTTCTTCAATGGGTTTTTAATTGTTGAAGCTAATAGATTTAAATAGAATTTTAATTGTTTTTTTACATACAATAATATATGTTTAGATATTTCAATTAACTTTCATTTTTATTAAAGGGGTCAAAGACTACGACCCTCAAAAACCCTCTTAACAACTTCTCTATATAAGACTTTCTTCCTACCATTCACTTACATTGTTGTGTGTTTTGGTATAAACATGCTCATTAAAAGTATTCTAGCCCAATGATTTAATTTGAGTTGACTAGTATCTTTAGCCTATTATATTAATCTGAATTAAGCTTTCAAGGGTGTTTAAGAAAAAGTTGTTCTACACTAGATGTTTGTGAAAGATGTTGTGTTATAAAGGTAGTGATAAGATACTTAAATAACTCTAGCCCCCAGTTTCAGATATTCTAGATGGATGGCCTCAAACTAGTTGGATATTTAGAGTAAAACTTATGATGAGGATAAGGATGAGTTGTCTAATTTAATATACCTCGTGGATCTTGGATCAAGTGCTAGCTTATGAGATCATGCAAATAATCCATGTTACAAAAGCAGGGAGTTGGTCACTACAAGCACATCAAAGGAAATTGTATGGCCAAGGAAAATACTAGAGGATTTATAGGAAAAGTAAGGTAATACTACACTTCTACAATCAAGTTGGCTAAGAATCCTAGATGCCTTGAAGAAACCAAACACATCAACACAAACAACCATTTGATTCAACATCATCTAGAAGCCAAAATCATTCAAGTGATACAATGCCCCACAAGCGTACAAATTGCAAAAGTTTAAAAAATATTACAAACACCCCTTTGAATTGAGGTGGTGAATGTTAAATTCCTAGTCTTTGAAATCCCAGTGTATTTTGTAAATATTCTTGTAGATATGAATATGAAAAGCCATTCAAACTGTTCTTCCAACTAGTAATTAATGCTTTAGAGCCAAAACCCAAACCCATGACACCTACCTCTCCATGGATCAACGTGATGTAATACCCTAGCGTTATCATAATACTTACAATGTATTTAATACTTACTATGCATTTGATTGGACACCCATATTTGCTTGGCAAAAATATAATAGTCCATCACTACATTGACAAATTGTACTTTGGTTTTGGTTTTCGTAGGAATGATACCCCTTTTGGCCCAACCCAACTATCTCATTGACATACACATGCTTATTCATTATTCATTATTCTCCCTCGATCCTTGATGGAATGACATATTTTGCAACTTCACAACATCCTTATGAGCTCTAGCTAGAATAGATGCAAGAGTAATTTGAAGGGATTTCAAGACAATTGATTGTTGCACTTGAATCTCCCACTACAATTAATGAATGGACAAGGTTTAGTGGCCGATGGGCAATCCTTATAGCAGGGCATGTGCTTTGGCTCAATTATCAAAGGCTCTCCCTATCAATCCCCAATGTTTAATTATCAATTGTTATTATTTACTATTATTACATTGAGATATGCACTTCAACACATCAACATAACATGAAAGAAATGTTGTAATGTTATGTAGACTTTTTACTCAATCAAATTACATAAAAATAAAAATTAAATTAATAATTATAATTATAATTATTTCATCTTAACTCCAAACCTATCAAGCAATCAAAAAATCAAATTTCTCAAATCTTAAAATTGAAAAAATTGAAAAAGTACATCTCCGGAGATTTAATCTCTTAACATTTGATAAATCCAAAATTAAAATGAATCTAAACTGATTTATTACCATTACTATTTATAGATTAATAACGTATTTATTGTTATGATTATTTATTTATATTTATATGATAATGCTAATTATGATTATTTATTTATATTTATATGATAATGCTAATTAGATTACATGTCAATTAAAAAAAAAACAATTTGTCCTGAGCATAAAATTTTATAATTCTGTTTTGCTTTGACAATCTAACCATCTTGAATCGATAAAAATTAAAAATAAAAACATGTTTTCATTTTGATGGCCTTATCCTAGTATCCAATTTAGCAAAACAAATGTACTATTTTTTAGATTTAACGCACCATAATAGCATGAATAAACGAAATCCCCTGGCCCGAGTAGATTTGTGGAGCACATCACTTCCAAAGCAAACCAGTTGTTAATATAACAGGGACTCGATATGTTCAATGAAAAAGAAATGAACATGACGTATCCAAAGACAGCCACTGAAACTTTTATGTAGAAAATTTAATAACCAGATTGAAAAGTTCGAAATGGTAAACGCACAGTAAGTGTGACGTGGAGAAGGGAACCAATCTGAAACCAAATGAGCAAATATAATCAGTTTGGAACTCTGTGCCTACAACTAGTAAGGTAAAACAAATTAAACAATTACAACATCAACTAACCCTCACCCTCCCATGGTGAGACTTCTCAAATTTATTGTTCTGCCAAGAAACATCTATATATTGTACATTATGTAAGTCATGCATGGGCAGATGATATAATACAGATTGCAATTACAATAAACTCAGAAGACTTTGCCAGAGATGTATATATACATAAGCAGATTATGAACCCTAAAATTTCACCAGACCTGGAAGTCGGGCATAAGCATGTGTTCACTAAAATACAGAGCAATGTAACAGTAAAGTGAGAGCCTTCATGTATGATTATCAACAGCCTAGAAATCTAATGATTGATACAATGTGATTCGATACACTCGATCAGTATGGCAGAAGGCATTTTGTCAAGATTTAAAATGAACACTATTGTCATAAAATAATCCACAGGTGAAAAAAAAACATAAACCTCAAAAGCATCAAATAGCCATTCCTTTTTTAAATCAGTAGCCTCAGACAAATTTGAAAAATAAAATCATTCAATTCAACAATGCCGCACATAACAGACATCTACTAGATTTAATCTCTAATACAAAATTGTGCTACCTTGAGAAATCCTCCCTTAGAAGCAACTCGCAAAAATAGCATGAATGGAGGACTCGTTGGATAAATGGACGTTACAATACAAATTAGTACACGACTTTATGTAAATCTCTAAACACTGACTAGAGATCTGATACACAATTGACCTTAGTTTAGGAATTTTCTGGCAACGATGCACTGAGAGTGCAAAAACAGTTGTGAAAATGTAAAAACGAAATACTTCACTTTCCACCATGCTTCGCAGCATTGTGGCTGCTCAATGCTCCTTCTGTTGCAAAGTCCCTGAAAAATAATGACTAATAAGTCCAAAGGGCAAACAAGAAACACAAAAACTAAATTGAATTACATAAATTCTAACTCCATTCATATACACCGATTACAAAACTAACGCAATGCTAATCAACATCAGTCGTATCCAATGAACTAGTGCAGTCATTATGCTGAAGCAAAAAAGGATCAACTTGAAAGCAACTTACCGTGAACAACTCTGGCATTTAAACTGGCCAGATTTCTTGCCAGACTCAGGTGTAGACGAATTTTTCTGCAGATTTTATTGACAAAAAAAATTAGACAAGACAAGCCATGACATGTACTAAGGTTCCACCAATATGTTTTCAGAAAGATATAAGACTTGCCACTTTTGAACCAGGTGTTTGTTTTGACCCAAGCGGAGTTTCTTTGCCCTTAACACCTGAAGCAGGGCCCTTTGCACCCTGTTTTGGATAAGGAGTTGCAATGTGTTCTGTTTTCTTGCCTTTGTCAGCACCTGGAACATAAGCAAGCAATTGCAAATAAGTCCTGTTAGCTAAATACAGCCAAAAAAATATTTCAGATCATAGAATATCATGCAACCATCACTTTGCAGAGACAATTAACCATTGTGTTACCCAGTTCAAAACCAGTGACCAAGTTCAAAACACCCGCGAGAACTGTCAACCCACTGATCTACTTATTACCTTTCTTATCCGTTCCTGCAAGGATCAAACTTTCCCAATAGTCTCGAGCAGCAACATTTTCTGCTTCCCATATAGATGAATCATTTCCAAAAGCAGAAAGGCTAGGGCATTGGTGTTTAGAAAAAGAGTGTACTTACTATTGCTATATAAAATTAAACTGTGACTGTCTAAGAAATGCTCCAACGGTTTTAACAGTTTGATTAAAGAACATACAAACAAAAAAAAAATTAAAAATCTACTTGGTAAAACATCATCTGACATTACAAAAGCCACAAAAAGTCGACAGATGAATGATAAATGACAACATCAGCAGAGTTGTTTACTCAAGAAAATCTGTTGTAGTTGAGACAACTCATCACCATTACAAAAAAATGTATATTTGAAAGGCACTATTAACATTCCAAGTTGGCAGTAGCAAAATGATAAGCTAACCTGGCTTTTGACCTCCAGCTGGTGTGGAGATCTTTGCCTTCTTATCTGTTGCTGGTGACTTGTTATCTGAGGCTGGCATAGGTCGCTTCTTCCCAGCAGCCGGCTATTATGCAACGAGAGGTTAGCCAAATAGAAAACGGATGGATAAGGAATCTAGCAGAATTTAAAAAGCCCTAGCATACCTTTGGGGTTTCCTCATCTTCCTCATCATCATCATCACTTTCTTCATCGGAGTCATCTTCCTCATCCCCATCATCACTTGCACTCGCATCTTGCATATCCTGTAAAGAATACGACTGTGGGTACAGAATTTGATAAATAATTTTCAAATTTTGTAAAAAGAATTCTGTTTCAGCTTGTCTATTTAGTCACGAGTAGACAGCAAACTTTCAATACAGCTGCATCTGAAGCACAGCCAGGGAGGCCTTTAACAAAAATTACTTGAAATAGCTGCTTTATATTGGCAAACTGATATAGTGAGTGCAGAATAGTTCTATGTCAGGACCTAACCTAATCATCAAAGCTATATGTAGCAGTATCCTAGTATCCTGGGTACACAAGCCAAGTACTGGCAACATACCCCATACCCAGCCCCCATACGAATATGGCACAGCCAACCCAAAAAAGAGACACAGCCCAATTGATGCACATACCCCTAAAATCTACATGCACCCATACAAATCAAGTATTGCTACATGTACCCAGCATAATAACCCCAGCCAAGTATGGCACAAGTACAACCAGCAAAACAATGAAGACATGCCCCAATTGATGTACGCATACCATGAATCATCAATTGTTTTACATTTTCAAGAAATCAAACACTAAAACACTACATTTTCATATTCACAATATCAGCTTTAAGAAGGTTAAGGCTTTCATCACTGCCTTTTAACTTCGTGAAAATTTGTAGACGTAGAGGTAAGTGCATCAAGATACCTCCAGTCACCATCAAAGAAGAGGGCTATGCTTGAGAAAAATGATTACCAAGAAAGGCTGGTGATTGAAGACCTTCGCAATGATTAAGAGACTGCTGCTAAGTAGAAAAGTTTCACTGAGGTAAATTTCAACTTAGTTTTGGGCCCAAAAGCTATCAACGTTTCATTTGTAGAAATGACATAGGTAATTTCAACTTGTTTCAAAACCAAGCAATCAATGAGATTGACCAACCAAATTCATTGTTTTTAAGAATTTTTTAATGGTGAAACAGAATCCTGAAATCTTATTGAATGGTGCCAAATGTTTAGTTGAATAATCAAACTCGTCTGAAAATGAAAAATATTGCAGATTTATCGAAATTTATGTTATGTTATGTTATGTTACATATATATAAATTTATGCAGCTTGGTGGGTTAGCTCAATTCGCTTAAACTGACTGTTTCTAGGCAGAGATCACAGTGAGGTCCCCAGTAGTCCGTTGGGTTACCAGCCACTGTTGTAGCTGGCAATTGCATGCCCAAGAACTAAGCCACCCTCCATCTGGACATTCTAGGGAAGCAAGGGGGTGTCCTGCAAGGCTTTCATTGGGGAAAAATATATAAAATATTATGTTGCAACATTTTCCATGCCCATGCCCCAACACACCCTAAATCAACAGCGTAGTGTAACTATTCAATGTTTTTGACATTTTCAAGGCATGTTTTCTAATACATTTTGCTCAAAAGCCAGCAGGAATTTCTTGGAATGGCAAGTTTGAACTGTGTAACAGCAAAATCTACACAATCCAAATGTCTTTTTAAGGTACTGAATCCATTTATGCATCCAAATACTCATTTTAAACAACAAAAATTCACAATCTCAAAAAAAATCTAACACCAGATTCCAACCAAAAAGGCAAAATTTAAAAACATCAAATAGTTGGACTGCACTAAATCAACTGTTCCCACACAGATTGCAGTGACATCTCAGGTAGCCCAGGTCCCATTGGGGGTTACCAAGCACTGTCCTAGCCGGCAAATGCATGGCTAGGCATAGAGCCACCCTCCATCTGGACATTCTAAGGAAGCAAGGGGAATCCTGCAAGATATTCTTTGGAGAAAATATATAAAATGTTATGTGCACTGGCTCATGTACCCCATCCCATTTCCAAAAGAATCAGAGCCCACACACCCTAACATACAATGGTTCCAAACTAATCCTTAAAGATTTCTCTTCTATAGTTATTGAAAGAAATTCCACTGAGATTTCAACGACAATAAAGTAAATGGAGAAAAGTGAGACCTCATCATCTTCATCATCATCGTCTTCATCTTCGTCTTCATCTTCATCTTCATCAGAATCATCAGACTCATCTTCTTGCTTTTTGACTGGTGGCTTCACCTCTGGCTTCCCTTTAGCTGCTGCTTTATCAGTTACAGATGACTTAGATTCAGGCTTCACAGGCTTGGCTCCAGTTTTGCCTAAATTGAAAAAACCAAAAAATTGTATTCACATATAAATAAAGAAAAAAAAGCTTCTGCATACAGCATTCCATTTTCAAGACGTGAGCAGAATGCAAATAAACAACTAACTCACCACCATTCTCCTTTGCAGTTAAAGTCGTTGTCTGAGCTAATTCTTCTTCCTCGTCTTCCGATGACTCTAGGTCTGTGGTCACCAAATTCAGGTTTTAAGTTGAAAATAGAAAAATACCAAGAACACAAATATAAAAGATCAATGTAGGATAGGTACATAGATTAAAAGTCATTTGATTACCTTCATCATCCGGAAATCCATCCAGGGCTTCATGAGTGCTGCTTGTTAAGGAAGAATGAGGATTATAAAATCAAGTATAGCAAGAAACTAGAAATACAGGATTATTTGCCAAATTTCTTAAAAGGATATTCTATTGTAGTGTAGCCCGATACGAATACGCTCCCAGTTTGAGATGTGTGAGAGAGCTTGAACTCTTTCTCAAACACTAAATCCAGTCCAATCTGGTCACATTTTCCACGGGACAGGGTCCCAAGCACAAACTTTTGCCCATCCACGTGGACATACAAAGAGACCCTTTCATTTTCCTTAGCACCTTCTTTGTCCCCAATGGCAGCCTGCATCAATTACTTATATGATGGTAAGAAACTAACCCAATCCACTAATAAACTGAAATATAGAGTTGTGTCTCTACAATCTCCAGTTATTCAACCAATTAAAAAATAAAGTTTTACACTTAGTGACTTTTTTGCCCATTTTTATTTGAGATTTTTACCTATCTTTTAAAAAATTAGCAAATTTTTATTTTCAGATTAATAACATTTTCTTTGGCAGTTCTTATCTCTGACAATTTTGCAAACTTCTACAACTTTTCCCAAAATTCAATTCCCATCCCGTTGACAAGTTATTTCCACAAATTATTTTTTCATCTTGACAACCAAGTTACATAAATTGCTGATTACAGAGAATAATGGCCCTCGCATTACCTGGGACATATGAAGGTATCTTTCATCCCCAGGATCACATGCCAAAGCCTCTCCAGGCTTCACTTCAACGCCTGATTATGTAACAAAACACAATATTATTCTATTTACTCAAAAAAGCATGTCAGATATCTCAAAGATAAGATTTTGACCACGCAGATACAAACGACATAACCTAGTTCCTCAAAACTACCTAGCATATTTGCCAAGCTGGATAATGAACAGCAACGTTGCAAATATTAGGACAAACCCAAAACATACACAACAGAACTGAACGGAGGACACACGATACAAAGCCCTCCATGAAGTGAGAAATGGTACAATTTGTATAACAAGCTAGAGGACGAAACACACAAAAAAGCAAATATAAACATACAAAAAATTGCGATTATCTATGTCGATCTTGAAAATCCGACATCAATCCAAATCTTTAATTAAATGCTAATTGGATAAGTTTTTCAATTTTCCATATTTGCTCTCAGAGAGAGGCCCTATAGACCAGGCCAGCTTCAAAGGTCCTCTTAAAGTAAATCCTAAACAATAAATATTCACAATTTAAAATGCAAACATCGTTAAACAACCGTGAATACAACGGAGAAAAGAATAATACCACCAACATACACGCCAAATTTCTTGGTGAAACAAAAGCAACAAGAACACGGTAATGTCTATGAAAGCTGCAATCACGTTAAGTATCAAACACAACACCCGTTAAGTATCAAACTACAGTCTGTAAATAGTTCATGTTAAGATGAAAGCTATATCCCAGCCGCCAACGGCCATTATCTTTTAAACCGTAAAAAATCAAATACTATAGCCGAGATATTTGTGGGTTCCAAAACCCTAACTTAAAAGTACCATGACTTCCAGGACCATTACTTCAGGACACTGGCTGCATTTATTTTTCCCAGTTTATAATATTCTCAGACCATTCTTAGATCGAATGAAAAACCGCATACTGGCTAGCGTTTGGGTTTGGACAAGAGCTGCAGGGCCCAAATACATGCGCTTGAACTCAAGGGTTACATCATTTACGGCCAGACAAATTTATGAACAGAGCTCTCAGGAAAAAACCCCAATAAGAAAACAGATCCAAAATACCAAAAACAGGACTGGTGACACAAAACTTCAGTATCTCATCCACAACAATTCTGATACCCTAAACCAGCGACCTTTAAGCAGCAAACAGAATACTAGACACAATAGCTTGAACATGATTCTGAAGTGAAAAGGGCCGACGGAATACCCCAAAATTCCATGACGATGAACGAAATATCTTCTTCCTCCCTTAGAGAGCACGAACGGTGCCCGAAGATTGCAGATCGATTACGCTCCACGAAAGAGAATAATAAGGTTGGCCTCAAACTGTAAAAGCACAAAACGAAAAATATGAAAGAAATAGATAAACTGAGCTTTTGGAGGACTCTATAGGATTCAAAGTCGAGAAGACATTTAGGGTTTAGGGTTCAGAGGCTAGGGGGAATTTGGGTTTAGGGTTTATGGTGCCTTTGTTTTCCCACCATTTTCCATACTCGTAATCTGAAAACAACTTTTGGTGAGTGTTATTATTTTTGTTAATTATTTATTAATTTAAATGCAACTTTATGTCATTTTTATTGTTTTTGGCTACGGAAAAGAAGGGGTTGGACAAGTGTACTAGGTTGTGATCACTAGTATTAATTAATTAGTTTTTATTTATTTATTTTTATATGATGGAAAATAATTAGTTTTTATTTATTTATTTTTATACGATGGGAAAATTTATCATAGTTTAGTAGTCAAATTAGCAATGCTCTGAGGTAGGTTGACTTATCATTAATATTCAAGGAAAATCACGCCACTTGGAATAACTTGTTGGCAGTAATTTGTTAGTATGTAAGGGGCACACTATCACTTATGCGAGATGTCTGCCTTTTGGGTGTTTGGTGTGAAACAAGACGGTGGAAAAGGCCTAAAGAAGCTTGGGAAGAAAGGGTGTGTACATTTTGCACACTTAGGGCCGTGGAATCGGAAAAGCATTTCATTTTGGAATGTGATGCATTTAGAGACATCATAGAAAGTTATGAGAACATGTTAGCATCAATTTCTTGGCATTGTCTTTTTAGCGAGGAGATTATTGGAAGGTTGGGTCAGCGCATCATCAATTTAAATCGGAAAAGGACTGAATTGCAAAGAGCGAAAAACAGGGAACTAATGGTCTCATACACTATTTTTAGTCTCATGGACCTTAAAATATCATTTCATTTCATGTTTCCTTACGTCAAAGGAAGACGAGTTGTTAGCCAAGCAGAAGCAGTTTTAGGGCATACTCCAAGTCGTAATTTATATGAATTTATCAAATATTTAAAAAAAATTATTCGTTTATTATTATTTATTATTAAAATAATTTATACATGAATACATTTTTTTATCTATTTGAAATTTAAGTTTAAATGGATTTAATTGGTTTTTTTAGATATTGTATATGGGGTTGTTTAATAAGACAATAATTTTGTCGGAGAGCCAATTTCTCGTGAGAATCTAGCGATTTTTTTCAATAAATTTGACCATGGAAATGTTTGAATCCTTTTTTTACGATGGGAATAGATTCATCACGATGGAGAACCCTTGGGGCACCCAAAATTATGAATCTTGACCACTGTAGCCTAGATTTCCAAAAATCTCCACTGCATTTCATCAAAATCATAATGGATTTTCTATTCTTTTCGAGGTGAAAACGTAGCCTCCTTAGACTATGTGTATATATAATATTTTTTTCATGTTATTTAAGATGGAGTCAACTTACAATTAGTACTATAATATATATTAGTAAAAACCTGAGAGGGACTACAATCAAATTAGATTTGTCCAAGGCATGTGACCGTGTTAGCTAGGTTTATATTGGACTCCTTATTTATCTCAGTTTTGAAATGTCTTTTATCAATTGGTTCATGTCATGTATATCCATAGTGTCTTTGTTATACTTATAAATGGTGCAACTTCCCCTTTCTTTCATTCAAAACATGTTTGAGACGAGGTTGTCCACTATCCCCTTTGTTGTTTATGTTGGCAGCTGAGGGGCTTAGCAGGCTATTATTGGATGTGCATAGAAGGGGTACTCTTCATGGTATTGAAGTCGCACAAAATTTTCATATTACACACGTGTTGTTTGTCAAAGACATCCTGTTTTTATGTAATGGACTAAGACGAGATTTGGATGCTATCTACGAGGCCCTTTTATTGTTTTTTAAAGCCACAGAGATGGTGACCAATAGGAATAAATCTACTTTAACCATTGTGGAGATCAATATAATGGACATAGGAAAAGTCTTAACATTGTTCCCCTTCCAAGTCAAGTCAATGCAGGAAGGCCTTAAATATCTCAGTTTCTTCCTAAAACCAAATTGCTACAAGGTAAATGATTGGTTTTGGCTTGTGGCAAAAGTGGAAAAAAAGATAGAATCACTAGAGCTATATGGGGCTTTCTCAAGCTGGCAGATTGGTTTTAATCAAGTTGGTGTTGGAAGCCATACTTGTCTATTGTATGGCTCTGACATGGGTTCCAAAAGGCATCATTGAATCAATTCAAAAACTTTGTTCCAATTTTTTGTGGTCGAGATCAAAGGAGGATAGGGTGTGCCCATGGGTTAGTTGATCTCATATTTCCACTCCAAAAAAGTGGGGTGGCTAGGGCCTAAAGGACATTCCTTATTTTGCAAAGGCCCTCGCTGCAAAGGTGTTGAAATTGAAGAGCAATAGATAATTTATTATCATGGTAATTACTTGTGATTGTTTATGTAAGTATTTTTCCTATCAATTTTTACTTTGTTCATTAAATCATCAAGAAAATACATAAATGCAATGCACAAAAGTACGAGACACAAGAAATTAGGCTCCAAGCCAAGGGAAAACCTGTCAATCCTTTCCTTGTAGATCCTTCATCAACGGGAGAAATCCAAGTCAAATTAACCAATGTTCCAAGTGCCAAGTCAACCTTCCATTATGCCCACTAGTTGTCATGATTATGTCCACTGGAGAGTCCACAAAATTGTCCATAAAAGCCAAATATTTGTCCACAATAGAATCCTAAACTTTTTGCATTATTTCGACCTAATACAGAGATAGTGCCACAGAGTCTTTGCATGAATAGTGCCTCAAAATTCCATTCATACATCTCAGGAATCTCGGATGCATGTGCCTTAGAACTTCGTATATGTGTCCCTCATAACTCAGGTATGTGTGTGCCTCAGAGCTCGAATTTGTGTGCCTTAGAACTCAGACTTTTATGTGCCTTGGAACTTGGATTTTATGTGCCTCAAAACTCAGACTTTGTGCGCCTTAATGTGACATCCCCTAGTTGATTTTCCATGTAAATAAAATAAGACCAAGGTCATGGGACATGTATTCCAAGTTTAATTGTGGGTAAACATCATAGTGGACATCACTTGTTGTTTATTAATGGCTAAGGAAATTGGAAAAGGAAAAGAGGTAGTCACTGGCATTTAATTATGGGAAATAAAGGAAAATAGGAGAAAAGGAAGGTGAAGATACACAAATATGAATGCAAGGGAAATTAGAGGGGAAATGAAGGAAAATGAGGGAAAATGAAAAAAAAAAAAAAGGAAAAACGAATGGAAGAGACTAAACATCAATGATAAAAAGGCATCAAAGAAACAATACACAACTTTTGTTCATCTTTGATCGGGATCAGCAAAGATAAGGAGCAAGCACTTGGACAAGCCAACAAGGAAAGCAAGGGTGTGCAAGAGGAAGCTTGAACAACGACAAGTATGGACATAAATTAGCTATGGATTGTATGTAACAATGTCCATGTGAGATTTAGCGTGTTGGTTTTTTTATGCATGATATATGCATGTGATTCTTTGGTTATGTGTTTTCATTGGCATGGAGATTTTCGTGGATTGACAGTGGTTCCAACCTTGTCTTGCCATTTCTGGATAGCCATGGTGTTGTGTGTTTCCCACTTGTTTTTCTAATTGGTTCTCAAGTTCCCTATGGTTGTGGGTTGGAACAAATGATTTAGAGCCCTCAAATAGCTTGGGTTGAATTACTAGTTCTTGGATCGTGTAGATTGGAACAAACACTCTTGAGCCCTGGAACAACTTGGGTTGAGTTACTAGTTCCTGGTTCTTGTAGGTTGGGACAAACACTTTGGAGCCTTGTGGGTTGAGTTACTAGTTCCTGATTCTTGTAGGTTGGGACAAACACTTTGGAGCCTTGTGGGTTGAGATACTAGTCCCTGGAGTTGTGGATTAGAACAAATGCTCTGGAGCCGTGATTAGTTGTGGGTTGAGTTACTAGTTCCTAGAGCCCTAGATAGCTTGGGTAGAGATTAATCTAATTTTTATTAGTGATTTATGCACCATGTAGGTGAGATCACTATGGTTGAGAGTTGAGGTGGTTTGACCTCTAGAAGCCCTAGTTGGTTTTGTGTTGGTTTAACCCTTGTAATCCCATGTTCATGCTTGGAATATGACGCGAGGGTGATTACTTGAAAGAGAGATTTGGTTCAGCTCAATCTAGGATCGGGCGGTACATGGAAGTCCCTGACTTGTTTGGCATTTTTCATATGTTAATATGATATATTTTCCTTTTTTGATCTATGAGCATTTGTAGTGATTATGTTGATGATTTTATGGTTGATTTTCCATGGTTCCTAATTTGTCTATATGTTGGTTATATGATGTATTATATCTATGGCTATTGACATGTTTTGATAAATTATTGAATGGTTAATGAATGCATGATCTAATAAGTGTTATTGCAACTATCTTGAGAGGGCATTAGACCTTCTTGGTGATTCTCAGATGAAATTCATAAGTTTATGATCATATATGCGTTCATGACTTGTAGCTCACAAGATTACCATATGTTTGACGAAATGTTTGTTGTGTACTGCGCATGTCTAGGTCAAGATCATGTTCAAGTTTGAATGTTTGGCATTTTTATCATCTTAATCATGATTCTAGAAAATTACAGGCAGTTATGGGTAGTGGTCTAGAGGCTAGCCTGAAAAGGTGGCATAGATCCCAACCGCATGCACAAAACTAGAAGATTTGGATCATAACTACATGGAGACAGACTTAATGATTATAGTTGGGGCCTCGTAACCAAATGCATGTTGTGTTGTGGGTGTGATTGGGGTGTTAGGCTTGTGGAAAAGCAGTTCCAGCTCATGATCTAATCATCAGAGGTTATGACCGACTTTTGGGTGATCTAGTGCTCTTGGGAGATAGCAATAAGTTTTCATATTGTAGGCCCCACTTCCATAACTGGAACATGGAGGTCAGATCATGTCATAGTAGAACTCAACTCATGTTTGCCCTAGAGATCTTGTGTGTAACAACCCTAGTAAAATCCATGTAAACGTTAATAAAGGCAAAATATTTACCAAGGTCATGGGACACGTATTCCAAGCTAAATGTTGGGCAAAAGCATAGTGATGGGGATCATTGGTGATTGATTAATGGCTAAGGAAATTGGCAAAGGCAATGGTAAAGGCTTTGGAAAGGCAAAGTGGCATCTTGGAACATTTAATTATGAAAATAATGGAAATTAGGAGAAAAAGGGGGTGAAAGGTCACAAGTTGCATGTGAGGAGGAAAATGAAGGAAAGTAATGGAAAATGAAGAAAATAGAGGCCTCAGTGATAAAAAGGCTTATGAGGATCAGTTGATAGTTTTTTCCTCAATTCAATTTTGGAGCTCTCATTCCATTTCTCTCTCATACTCTTAGATACTTAGAGTTTTCTTGGAGCACTCTTGGAGAGAGTGGCATACTTGGATGCTTGGAGCAAGAAGGCAAAGGAAGAGCAGGAAAATGCAAAAGGTCATTGGGATCAGCAGCTACAACAAGTTTTGCTTGTAGATACCAAGTTTCATGTATGTTTTCTTCACTAGTTTTGGCATGCATAACACATGCATGTGGTTTCTTGGTTATGATCTTCCATTGGCATGGAGGATTGTCTGAATTGACAGCGAATTTGCCTAGCCTTATCATTTCCTGGATAACCATGGTGTTGTGGGTTCATTTCCTTTTGTTTTCTGTTTGGTTCTCATGTTCCTTTAGATGTGGGTTGAGTTACTAGTTCCTATAGCCTTGGTTGGACGAATGCTCTAGAGCCCTATAACAGCTTGGGTTGAGTTACTAATCTCGGAGCCTTGGTTAGAAAAATGCTCTAGAGCCCTTGGTGGGTTGAGTTACTAGTCCTAGAGCCTTGGTTGGACAAACACTCTAGAGCCCTTGGTGGGTTGAGTTACTAGTCCTTGAGCCTTGGTTGGAACGAACGCTCTAGAGCCCTGGACAACTTGTGTAGAGACCAATCTGGTGATGGTTAGTGATGTCTGACTGTGAGGTGGAATCACTGGTTGAGGGTTGAGGTGGTTTGGCCTCTGAAAGCCCTTTATGGTTTTCATTGGTGTGTTTTATTAGATCCCACATTCATGCTTGGAATATGGCACAGGGGTGACTGGTTGAAAGAAAGATTTGGTTCAGCCTAGTCTATGGTTGGGTGGTTCATGGAAGTCCCAAACCTGGTTGCCCTTTGCATCATTAATATGAGGTTATTTATCCTTGTTAATTCATGAGTATTATACTAGTTTATATGTGGATTATATGGTTGTTGTTTCCTTGGTATTTTTGTTGTTATTATGTTGGTTATGAACATGTATTATGGCAATGGCTATGTATGGCTCTCATCATGTTTTTACTTGTAAATGAATGAACAATGTATCTATGGCCTAATAGATGAAATTGCAGCTAATGTGTTGAGGCATCAATGCTTCTTAGCGATTTTCAGATAAGTATGAGATCCTTATGCCCAGTTTTGTTGTTAAGCCCTGTAGATTTAATGTTTGTGACATGTTTGACGAAATGCCTATCACGGCTAGTAGGGGTCCAATCTAGTCCTTGTTGATGTTTTTGCAAATGTATCTTTGTTCCGCTGTGAAATTTCATTTCTAAAGGTGTCATTGAGTTTTGGGCAGTGACCTCGGCTCTAGGCCTGAAAAAGTGGCACAAATCCCGAAGCCGCAGGCACAACACTGGGAAAAAAAAGTTCACGGACGCTCCCTTGCCCTTGTTGTGGGAGCATCTAGAGCCTCCTAGAATCACCCTGGTCCATATCAAGGGAGCATTCAGGGGTTTGATGCATTAAAACTTCAGTTGGTCTCAAGCGCTGGTTACCTAAGGGATTGGGATGGCTCCTGGGAGTTATGTTGCTAATATGGAAGGTATGTGTGACATATTCCATTAGTTCCACTTCCTTAACTGGCACACAGGGAGTCAAATCATATCATAGTAACTTCTTGTCACATGTTTACCCTGGTTAGCTGATTACTATGGGTAGATGTGGGAGGAGGGTGTTACAAAGTGGTATCAGAGCATGGTTCACCCCTCAAACTAGATGGGATGTGTGTTGGTCATGCATTCATGTCAGTTGCATATGTGTTTCTTATGTTGTGAGACCATGTGCTTGTTGCATTTGTATGTTATGGGTTATGGTTGCAGTGAGGTCACCATGGGAATTTGATGGTGTTTTGTGGAGTGTGTCGTCATGAGTGTATGGTTGATTATGCATTGTTTATGCGCATTAGTATTCACATGTGGTCAAGTGTGCAGTGATGTGGTGGTTGTTGTCATGCATGAGGTCATGCTATGTGTAGTTGATATGGTCATGTATTGATGACTAGACTCTAGATAGAATGATGGTTATATGTGTATATGCTTATGTGTTATATTTCTATATGGTGTCATGATTATGTTATACATGTATTACATTGATTGGTTGATCTTGCAGACGAGGTATCCTCCCCAAATTATGCTAAGGTACATTGGTTTCTTGTGGGTTGGTTTAGCTGACATGATATACCTTGCAGGAAGAATATCAAATATGACTAGCAAGATGATTGACTACAATTCCCAAGACTCTCACTATGGATTAGATGAGCAACATGGCATTGGGAATTCTTCTAGCCTAACAGACACATTGAGAAGCTTGAAGGCAGAAATAAGGAGTTGCAAGATAGACAATGACATAATCATGCAGGAACAAGAGAAACAAGCAGAGGTAAATGCTAGAGTTTGTCAGAATTGTAGCAACAAGGACCACTTCAGATTAGCCATGAGAAGGAGGACAAAAATAACGGGGCATATGGCATTAGGTCTCTTGGTGGGTACAGGTCAGATAGAGATGACACGATTAGAGATGGCAGGTTCTTGAACACTCCAGAGAGGAGAGGTGATAAACACAGGTACTATTATAGTTTTGGTTCTAACATGCATTATGATCATCATCGTTATCATCCTTACAGGAGAAGTTACAAGGGATATTTGCAAGATGAGTGTAAGAAAGAAAATCCACCTACATTTGATGGAGAGATGAAGAAGTCACAAGATTCAGAAGCGTGGTTACTTGGAATGAATAAGTTCTTCAAATTGAATGCTATGCAACCGGCTCACAAAGTAGAAGAAGAAATAGATCAACGACTTCAATATTAGCCTCTTAGAGGGGGCAACCTCCTTTACATTACACAAATGAACAATTCTTGGATGATACAAGTGACAAGACCTCCTTTCTATATATAGGAGTCTAAGGGGTCACAATATAATCAAAGCCTACATAACAATAATATTGTAAGGGCACGACAATAACAATAGTGGGCTTCTATGGGGCATAATATTAACAATATGGGGACTACATGGGCACAACAATACAATAAGGGGGTTACACTAATAATAATAAGGCGCTACATTAGTAGTATAGGGACTTAACATGCCCCTCTCCTTCACAAAAGTGTTGTCCTCAACGCTTGAGTAGTTTTGGATGCTTCTATATAAAATCCTCATCCTCCCATGTGAAAGCTTCAGCAGTTAAGTTCTTCCACTTGATGAGATACTATGAAATTGATTGATTTCATAGCTGTTGGGTTCTTGATTCCATGACTGCTTCAAGGTCCAATATGATTTTTCCTTCCTCGTCAAGTTCAAAAATATTGTTTGAACTGGGATCTTGTCACTAATAACCTTCTTTAAGCATGAAACATGGAAAACTGGGTGCACTCAAGAATATGCGGGAAGCTCCAACTTATATGCCATAGTATCAATCTTTTTGCAACACCTTGTAAGGACCATAGTACTTTGGTGATAATTTATTATCCTTCTTAACTTGTTTGATGAACATTTGTTTGTATGGTTGTAGCCCTAAAAATACCTAGTCCCCTGCATCAAAACTTCTTTCACTGCGATGTTGATTTGCCTGTTGTTTCATTTGATTCTGTGCCAAAGTGAGGTTATCCTTTAATAGTTGGAGAACTTGTGGTTGATGCTTGATGTGATCTTCCATTGCTTAAACCTTAGAATTTTCTCTTAAAGATGATGTGATGGATGGTGGATGATATCCATAAAGTGAGAATGCATTACAAGATATGGTTAGGTTTATTTCTTCTTTCTCTGGGGTTGGTTCCTGGAGTATATCCTCTTCTTTTGACTTTTCTTGATCATTTTTTTCCTCCTCTTCACAGTATATGTAAAGTAATTTCTTCTTAGCACACTTATGACCTTTAACATATTTGCTATCACGACTGTAACAAATTCCTTTTGCTCTTTTTTCCTCCAACTGTCGTGGTGTCAACCTTGTAGGTTGTGGAAGGCTAGGAGCATCAACACTTCCATCTTTATAGTTGTGAGTGGTAGACTTCCTTGTTGCCATAATTTTGCTTTCCACTTTTCGTGCCAACTTGAATGCCTTCTCCAATGAATCAGGTTCTCAAAGGCGAATCTCATGTTGGATGTTATCCTTTAAAGTCCCTATGAACACATCAATCCGATGCTCCTCTAGAATATCATTTACCTTTATATTCAATTTTTGGAAGTCCTCAATGTGCTCCACCATTGAACCCTTTTGTTTGAGATTTATCAATTAGCTAAAGAAGGTGTTGATCTTTGTATCCTCGTGATGTGCTATCATTTCCTCCATAAAAGTTGACCAAGTGACAATTTTTTTACGATAGCAAAGGCATCAATACCATACAAATTGAATGGGTTCCAAATATAAAGTTGCAATGTGTAACTTTTGTGTGTTTTGCACATTATGGAGATCAAAATATTGCTCCATCTATAGCATCCATGTTACAGGATCCTTGCCATCAAACTCCCTCATATAGATCTTTGGAATGTGGTGGATCTTCAATCTAACGTTAGAGTCCATGAAATCATGATTAACATTTATTTTGTTCTCATCATGAGTTTACTCTACTACCTTTTCGCCATTAGGAAGTCTTTCTTGTAGCAACTTTGGCAAGCCTTCAGTGTCTTTCTTCAAATCTTCCATGCTGTCTTTCAATTTTGCTTCTATACCATCGATCTTAGCTTCCATGTCATTCTTCAAACCATTCATCATAGCTTCAATTCCATTCTTCAAATCATCCATCTTAGCTTCAATTACTTTTTGTGAGAGCGAAATTTGTTGCACTTGGTCTCGTAATTTTGATATGTCATGTTGCATTTCTTCCTCTTCTTTAGGTGTCATATTAGAGATTTCAGGTTACTTACTAGGTGTTTCCATTTTCTTTCTTTAGGTCATCAATTAATGATAATTATGCTTCATAATTCCCTTTGAATCACTTCAAAATACTTTCTCAAATAAAACTTATGCATTTTTTTTAAAAGTACATTTTTTTTCTTTTTTTGGTAGGAGCTCGATATTGAATCTGATGTATCTATGTAATTTCAGATCTCCAAGGTCTGAAATTGCGTCCTATGGTAGCTCTTTGAGTCTTATTTCCAACCCCACAAGTTTGATTGATATTGGATTCTCCAATAAAGAGTTATGCCCAATCTCCCACGATGACCTGATTATAGACTAGTTCAAAAGAGCGAACTTGTATGAAGTGCCACGTGTCACTGTTTCGACCTTTGTCCCAAAAAATGATACCCAACAAACTAGAGCCAATTCTCTTTCTGTCACTTTTTACAAAATTTGAATCTGATGCTCAGAGATAAAATTATGACGATTTTCTCAAGGTCGCTTGTTTGAGATCGAATTATGGAGCCCGCAAAAACCCTAAATTCCTTAGATGATAACTTCGAAAATATAACGAGACAAGATCTAAAATTCACACACGAGGTTCACCAAGACTTTGGCTCAAATGGGTTTTAATTTCAGCTTCTAAAGCTTCATAGAAAAAAATTATAGCAAAAATGCCACGATAACGTGTTTGAAGCAGCAAAACCCTAGAATCCAAAGTTCTGATTCCAAATGTTATGCAACTAGCTCACAGAGTAGAAGAAGAAATAGATCAAAGACTTCAAAATTAGCCTCTTTGATGGGGCAACCTCCTTTGCATTACACAAATGAACAATTCTTGGATTATACAAATGACAAGACCTCCTTTCTATATATGGGAGTCTAAGGGGTCACAATATAATGAGAGCCTACATAACAATAATATTGTAAGGGCACAATAATAACAATAGTGGGCTTCTATGGGGCATAATAATAACAATATGGGGACTACATGGGAATAACAATACATTAAGGTGGTTGCACTAATAACAATAAGGGAATACGCTGGTAGTATAGCAACCTAAAATTGCACGATTATTCAAAGAACATGAAGGCGAGAATAACTACATTTAGTCTTAAAGGTAAAGTAGATATCTGGTGGGAAGTTGTAAAGAACGTCATAGATGTAACAACCCTGGTGAAAATTCCATGTAATAAAAGTTAAAAATAATAACCATGGTTGATGGGACACTTATTCCAAGCTGAATGTTGGGTAAGACATCTTAGGGGGGTGTTCATTTGGTTGTTTATGGATAAGGAAATTGACAAAGGCAATGACTAAGGCTTTGGAAAGGCAAAATGATATTTTTGGCACTTTATTTATGAAAATAATGGAAAGTAGGAAAAAAATGAGGTGAAAGGTCAGAGGTTGCACGTGAGGAGGAAAATGAAGGAAAACAATAGAAAATGAAGAAAATAGAGTCCTCATTCATAAAAAGGCTTATAAGGATCAGTTGGTAACCTTTTGTCAGTCCAGTTTTGGAGCTCTCTCTCTCTCTTGGACAGTAAAATTTTTCTTGGAGCATTTTGGCATTGGATCAAGAAAGGCAAAGAAGGCAAGAGGAAGCAAAGATCAAGTAGGGAAATGCAAGATCAAGCAACTACAACATGATTCTTTGTAGGTGTCGATTTGCATGTGTATTGTCCTTGCTATACTTGGCATGCATGGTATTGCATGTGGTTCTTTTGTTGTTATGGAATGGTTTTTCCAGGTGTAACAATATTTTCACGCTAGCCTTGCCATATCTAGGTAACCATGATATGATGGGTTCTCATGTTTTTGTTGAGTTGGATTGCTGGATGGATTCGAAGCTGAGTGAGGTGGATCTTCGAAAGATAGAGCACACAACCTAGTGGTCCCTGAACCGAACTGTGGATCATGGTAAAACCACTGGCCTAGTGACCTCTGAGCCAGACTATGGGTTGTGGTAAAGCCAATATTATGTTGCCTCGGTGGTCCTAGGAATCCTTTCCGGTGAATGGTAGGATATACGGTAAATACAAGAGGTGGTGTGCTCTCCGTTGGGCTTAGTAATCCCGAGTTTGGGATATGCAGTAAAGCCTAGAGAGTGGGTCTTGGTTTAGGGCCTAGTGATCCGGGTTTGGATTGTGGTAAAACCTAAGAGATTATGAGACATGAAAATTCCTCGTGGTTTAGGTGGAGACATCCAGTGGAATCCATGCTTGTTTGGCCTAGTTATCGGGTGGAGATCATGGAAAAGCCTGTTATGATGTGTTCATTGTGTTTTCCTAGTGATCTGGGATGGATTACGATAAAGCCTGGTTTCTATTGATGAGGATGAGGTGGTTTAGCCTTGGTATGCCCTGGTTGGTTCTTTTGGTTTGAGTCCCACATTCATTCTTGGAATATGGCATAGGGGTGAATGGATGAAGAGAGATTTGGCTCAACCATTCTATAGTCAAGTGGAACGTGGTAGTCCCATCTCCGGTTGGTTTTTGCATTCATTAATGAGAAATTGATTCCCTTGGTTTCCATGTGTAAATGTGTTGGTCTATATGTGTATTTCATGGCTGATATATTTATGGTATTTCTGTTGTTACTATGATGGTTATATGTATGTTTTATGACAACAACCATGTATGACTCTTAGTATGATTTTACTTGTAAAGGAATTGAAAATGTACCTATGACCTAATGGATGATAATGCAACAAATGACATGAGGGAAAAATGGTTCTTAGCGATTCTCAAATAAGTATGAGATCCCTATGCTTAATTTTGTTGATTACACCTATATATTACATATTTGTGATAAGTTTGTCGAAATGCCTATCAGGGATAGTAGGGGTCTAATTGAGGGCATGTTTAAATATTTTCCCTACCATCATTGTTTCCCTGTTATTTTATGGTTTTGAAGATTTCATGTAATTTTGGGCAGTTACCTGGGCTCTGGGCTTAAAAAAGTGGCGCAAATCCCAGGGACATTGGCACAGCACTGGCAAAAAGAGTCTTTGGACACTAGCAGGCAAGCCTTTGAGAGAGACTGGAGGTCCTTGGACGTTGTCATGCCTATAACATGAGAGTGATTGGGGGTTAAGTTGATCAAAAGTTTAGTGGGACCCAGGGGCAAGCTGCCTAAAGTGTTAGCATGGTTCTCAGGGGTCCTGTAGCTGATGTGGAAGGTTTGTGTGTTATATTCCCGTTGATTCCACTTCCTTAAGGTGACATAGGTCGAATCAAACCATATTATCCTCTCGTCACATGTTTACCTCGGTTGGCTAGTTACTTGGGTAGATGTGGGAGGAGAGTGTTACAGAGTTGTATCAGAGCATGGTTCACCCCTCGGACCGGATGGGCTATGTGTTGGTCATGCATGCATGTCAGTTGCATGTGTGTCTCTTACACTTTAATTCCATGTGCTTGTTACATTTGCATGATGTTGATCACGGTTCTAGTGATGTCGTCATGTGGAAATTGATGTTGATTTTGTGGAGTTCATCGTCATGAGTGTATGGTTGGTTACATGTTGTTATATTTCGCTTACATCTTGTTATATGTCACTTGGTTACATTCTTGTATGTTTGATTACATGTATCAGTCTTGTAGGTTTGGTTACAAGTATTGATCTCTTATGCTCGACTACATGCGTTCATGCATATGTGTAGTTGATTATGGATGTTTATGTTGTATGTGGCAATGCGTATAATGGAGTAATGGTTGTTGTCATGCATGAGGGCATAACATGCATTGTTGATATGGCCTTGTAATGATGAATGGACACTAACTAGAATCATGTTTATGTGTTGATGCATTTATATGTGTATGGCTATATGCTGTTATGATTATGTTATACATGTATCATGTTGATTTGCTGATCTTGCAAACAAGGTAACCTCCTCAAATTATGCTAAGGTACGTTGATTTATTGTGATTTGGTTTAGCTGAAATAGTATGCCTTGCAGGAAAGAGATCAAATGGCTAGCAAGATAGTAGACTACATAGAATCTCCCTATGAATCAGATGAGCAACATGGTGTTGGAAACTCTTATGATTTAGCAGACACATTGAGAATCTTGAAGGAAGAAATACGGATTTGTAATCCAGATAATGATAGGATCATGCAGCCACAAGAGAAATAAGAAGAAGTTAATGCTATGCTTCTTCAGAGTTTGTCAGAATTGCAGCGACAAGGACCATTTCGGACCAGCCATGGACAGGAGGATAGAAATAATGGGGCATATGGTAGTAGGTCTCATGGTGGTCACATTTCAGATAGAGATGACACTATTAGAGACGACAGGTTGTTGGATACTCCAAATAGGAGAGGTGATGGATACATGTACTATTCTAGTTCTGGTTATGATAAACATCATGATCGTCATCGTTATCATCCTTACAGGAGGAGTGATAAGAGATACTTGCCAAATGATTTTAAGAAAGCGAAGCCACCTACTTTTGATGGAGATGTGAAGAAGCTGGAAGATGCATATGCTTGGATACTTGGGATGAACAAATTCTTTGAGTTGCATGATTACACAGATAACATGAAGGCCAAAGTAGTGATCTTTAGCTTGAAAGGTAAAGTATACATTTAGTGGGAAGACGTGAAGTGCGTCAGAGACAACAGGATGGATGATTTGAGTTGGCATGAGTTCAAGAGGATTTTCAAGAAGAAGTAGTTGTCAGAAAGGTACTACGACAGTAAGGCTAAAGAGTTATATGAGCTAAGATGGGATCAATGATAGATGAAGAATACACGACCAAGTTTATGGAGCTATTGAGGTATGTACCATATCTTAAAGATGAGAAGGCTAAATCTTAGCGATTTGTCAGTGGATTTCCATTAGCATTTAGAGATTGGATTGAGTATGATGAGCCTCGGTCACTTGAGGAAGTCATTGGGAAATTGAAGCATTGCTATGAACAATCAAAGCATAAGAATGAATATCAACAAGGATGGAAGGGAAAAGACAAAGGTAAAGGTAAATGACAACCTAAGATGACAAGGCCTCAGCCTGCAGATGAGAAAGAAAATGTGGCACCGTAAAAGAGGTTTAATGTAGCTAGACAGGGACATGGGTGTTATCGACATATTTGGGAACTGCAACCCCAATCGTATATGTCCATAAACCAAGGGATTCTAAGCCCATAAAAGTGTTGTTTCATACCCTAAGGGAGCAAGGTTAGCTGATTACACCATCTCCTAGAAGTTCTCCATGAAAAATTACTCAGAACTGGTCAAAGCAGGACCATATAGATTGCCCAGTGCTAAGGGTGCGATGCATCTCACCTGCCACATACAAAAAGTTTGATGCATATTGGAAAGCCCTTCTGTAGGGTGTGATGAGCGAGAGCAGACAAATGGCACAAGCAGTTTGCTAGGTGGAGACCCTGAGAATCTTCTAGAAGCTGCTCATTTGGCACTTGCCTCTCTGAATTCGCCCAAGGATGAGTAAGAGATCATGAAATCTCCAAGTGGAACCAAGAACTATCAGAGAGATGACACTAATCAAAATCCCAGAAGCTGACTCACCCCCTGCAAACATTTATATATGGATCCCTCATCCCAGAGATCAAGAGGCTGGAATTTTGTAATTTGCAAGGAAGTGCTGTTGGTTTCTCTTTGAAGACATTGTTGGGTGATCTTCCTTTGTATGAGGTGAAGAGGGCTTTCATGCTGGGAGGATGGCACTGGGTCAGACCAAGTGGTTGTAATTCTCTCTTCTACTGCTTCTATCAATAAAGCTATTTGAGTTTTCCTCTATATTCTTGTGTATCTCTGAATATTGTGTTGATATATGCATTTGTATGGTCAATATATATCTGATCCTATATTGTTTACAGTGATAGATCTCTGTGATTTGATGGTATTATGCTGCTTTGACTCTACAGGTGCTCTCTGAAGCGAGACAAGTAAGGAAAGAGTGGCGAGATTCTGTCAAAGGGGAAGGAAACAAGCAAGGAGCCAAACAAAAGACTGAGGTTGGTACTCTTTGCTTCTTTCTCATCTATCTCTCGTAAAGGAAAACACAAGTGACTTTAGTTTATTTGTTTCTAAGATAGCTACCCGTCTTAGTGGGACTAGCAGCTCTGAATAGACACTAGTTTTCCCCATAACAATGGATCACATCAATAGCACAAAGGTAACAGTACTGGTCAGTTGGAGTTTTGGACATGTGGCAAGGAGCACCTTAAGAGAGATTGTCCACATTATCAGGGTGGTAGGCCTCAAATATATAGTGTGCAGGAGGCACAAACTGTTGGGGTTGTTGGTCAGAGCATTCCTTGTATCTATGCAACATTGGATAGCAAACAAGCAGACCACTAGGCATCTATCATTGAGATGGATGGTAAGCTTTGTGATCAATTTATTTCTATTTTGATTGACCCTGGATCTAATTATAGCTATGTTAGTCCTGACTTGGTGGATAAGTGTGGTTTGAGTAAGAAATTGCATGCAAAATCTTGGTTAGTGCAGTTGGCTACAGGTACAAAGAAGCGAGTTCATCATTGGGTAAGAGCTTGTGCATTTGATTTGAATGGTATGCCTATCGCAACACATTTAAATGTATTACCATTGGGATCATACAATATGTTGTTGGGCATGGATTGGTTGTATATTCATATAACCAAGGTAGATTGTTATGACAAAGCCATTAAGTGTGTTGATGACAATGGGGAACCAAGAGTCTTACAGGGTAAGAAGAAAGCCACATCAGTTAGGATGGTGATAGTTATGCAAGAAAAACGTAGTCGTAGGAAAGGGTGTATGATATTTGTAGTGCATATTTCTAGTGACAAGGGTAAGGAGGTTGAGGATGCCGATGTGTTGAGCAGGTACCCAGTTTTGCAACAGTTTCAGGATGTATTTCCTGGGGACATTACAAAGTTTCCACCTCACAGGGAGGTATACTTTTCTACTGAGTTACTGTCAGGGGCAACTCCAACATCAAAAGCACCCTGCAAGATGAGCACACCTGAGTTGGTCAAGATAAAGTTGCATTTGAAGGAAATGTTGGACAAGGGGTACATTAGTCCAAGTGTATCACCATGGGGCTCATCGGTATTGTTTGTGAAGAAGAAAGATGGAACTCTCAGATTATGCATTGACTACAGGCAATTGAACAAAGTGACCATCAAGAACAGGTACCTGTTACTGAGGATTGATTACTTATTCGATCAGTTGAAGGGAGCAACAATGTTCTCGAAGATTGATCTAAGATCCGCATACCATCATGTACACATGAAAGAGGAGGACAATTACAAGACAACTTTCCATACCAAGTATGGGCATTATGAGTTTTTTGTGGTTCCAATTGGCTCAACTAATGCTCCAACTACATTCATGTACTTAATGAATAGTATGTTGCGTCCATATTTGGATAATTTTGTATTATGTTCATTGATGATATACCAATATATTCTAAAAATGAGGAAGAGCAAGCCGAGTATTTAGCAATAGTGTTGAGGGAGCGTCAACTATATGCTAAGCTCAACAAGTGTAGTTTCTTTCAGAGTGAGGTACACTACTTGGGACATGTTGTCTCCAAGGAGGGAATTGCAGTAGATCTAGAGAAGATAAGGGCCATCATGGAGTGGGTAACTCCTGAGAGTGTGGATGAGGTGAGATATTTCATGGGGTTGGCAGGCTATTACAGGAGGTTCATCAAGAAATTTTCATAGATTTCTTATCCTATCACATCATTGTAGAGGAAAGGTAATAATTTCAAATGGACAGAGGAGTGTGAGGCTAGGTTTGAGTAGCTTAAGAAGTTGTTGACACATGCACTAGTGCTACAGATTGCAGACCCAGAAAAAGAGTTTGTAGTATGCACAGATGCTTGTAAAAGAGGACTTGGTGGAGTCCTTATGCAGGATGGACAAGTGGTATGTTATGAGTCCTGTAAACTAAACGAGCACGAGCAGAACTACCCAACACATGATTTGGAGTTAGCAGTTATAATACATGCATTTAAGATGTGGAGGCACTATCTTTTGGACAAGAGGTTTGTACTGATGAGTGCTCATATTGGGTTGAGGTATTTATTTGACCAGTCGAATCTGAACGCCAGGCAAGCTAGATGGTTGGCCATGATTAGTGAGTTTGATTTAAATATCAGGTACATCAAAGGTAAAGGGAGTAGGGTGGAAAATGCTCCCAGCAGGCGGGTACAGGTAAATCACTTGGCAACTATGAGCTCTTATCGGACAAACTTACAGGATAGGATCTTGCAGCCAAGTCAACGGGATGTTAGGTATATGGAGATTATGCAAAGGTTGCAGCAGAGTGCAGGTAGATGTACATATTATGGTATAGGTACAAGTTATAATATAGGTACATGCACATGTGGTAGTACAAGTGCAGGTGCACAAGGTGTGGATTATTGCCTTACAATGGATGGATTGGTCAAATTCAGAGACATGATATATGTGCCAAATAACAGCGAGCTCAAGAAGGTGATATTGAGAGAGTTTCATGCGAAACCATATTCAAGTCACCCAAGTTATCAGAAGACATTGACTATAATGAAGATACTTTATTATTCACTGAATCTGAAGAGGGATGTAGCTGATTTTGTGGCTAGGTGTTTCAATTGTCAATGAGTGAAGGCATAGTATAAACATCCAGGTGGACTTCTACATCTTATCACGATTCTAGAGTGGAAATGGGAGGTAATTTCATTGGACTTCATCACAGGGTTGCCGAAGATAATGAGACAACATCATTCCATCATGGTTGTGGTGGACAGGTTGACAAAGGTTGCACACTTCGTTCCAGTGAAGTCTACATTCTCAGCTAGCAATGTGGCCCAGGTATTCATTAGAGGTGTGGTCAGGTTACATTCTGTTCCAAAGAATATTGTGTTAAACATGGATGCAAAGTTCACTTCTAAGTTTTGGAAGGATTTGTTTGCAGGTTTGGGCACAGAGTTGGCCTTCAATACAACTTATCATCCGCAGCTAGATGGACAGATAGAGAGGGTCAACAGGATATTGGAGGACATGTTGAGGATGTATGTGATGCATCAACAATGGAAATGGGAGGAGTACCTTCCCTTGGTTGAGTTTTCCTACAACAACGATTATTAGGAGTCCTTGAAGATGAGTCCTTTTGAGGCATTGTATGGGCAGGGTTGTAATACTCCTATTAGTTGGAGTGATCTGGTTAACAAGGTATTGATTGGACCAGATATGTTGGCTGACATGGAACAAGAAATGTAGGTGATCAAGAAAAATATAAAGGCAACACAGGATAGGTAGAAGAGCTATGCAGGTAAGAACAGGTTGTTCAAGGAGTTCTAGGCTGGGGAATAGGTGTACTTGAACATCAAACTAAAGAAGAACTCCTTATGGATTGGATCATGTGCCAAGCTGGCACCACGGTTTTGTGGACCCTTTAGTACCATTGAGAGGATTGTGCCAATAGCCTATCGACTTTCACTGCCTTTGACCGTGAAAGTCCATGATGTTTTCCATGTGTCATTGCTTAAGAAGTATGTTAGAGATGTTGATTATGTGATTCACTGGTCGGTATTGCAAGTGGAACCAGATGGAGAATTCTAGTCGAAGCCTCAGTGTATATTGTAGAAAAAGGTGCTCATTCTCTGAAATCCAAAAATCGAGCAAATTAATGTGCAATGGAAGCACTTTGGGCCAGATGAAGCTACATGGAAGATGGAGGATCATATGTGGGCTATGTATCCTTCTTTGTTTGCCGGTTGAGGCAAATAAATTTTAGTATGGTGTTTTGGTATATGTTTTATTGATGTTTCTATATGTACGTATGTATATGGATGTAAATACCACCATGAGCTAAGTTATAAAGCTCCAATAAGCGGTATGGGTGTCATGTCATTATGTGGTTATGTTGTCACACTGGTTTGCTTTTCAGAAGGGTGATCATCATAAATACTGCATTGAGCTATGTTATAAATCTCCATGGGTAGTATGTTTGTTTTTTCAGCGGTTTTTCTGAGGTATAGGTGTGGTTGAACACCAAGGACAATGTCCCCCAAGGAGGAGGGTTTTGTAACAACCCTGGTGAAAATTCCATGTAATAAAAGTTAAAAATAATAACCACGATTGATGGGACACTTATTCCAAGTTGAATTTTGGGCAATTCATCCTAGGGGGCGTTCATTTGGTTGTTTATGGCTAAGGAAATTGGAAAAGGAAACGACTAAGGATTTGGAATGGAAAAATGGCATTTTTGGCACATTTATTTATGAAAATAATGGAAATTAGGAGAAAAAGGAGGTGAAAGGTCACAGGTTGCATGTGAGGAGGAAAATGAAGGAAAATAATGGAAGATGAAGAAAATAGAGGCCTCATTCATAAAAAGGATTCTGAGGATCAGTTGGTAACCTTTTGCCAGTCCAGTTTTTGAGCTCTCTCATTACTCTCTCTCTCTCTCTCTTGGACACTTAGAGTTTTCTTGGAGCATTTTGGCATTCGATCAATAAAGGCAAAGAAGGAAAGAGGAAGCAAAGATCAAGCAGGGAAAGGCAAGATTAACCAACTATAGCAGGATTCTTTGTAGGTATCAATTTGGATGTGTATTGTCCTTGCTAGATTTGGCATGCATGGTATTGCATGTGGTTCTTTTGCTATTGTGGCATGGGTTTTTCCAGGTGTAATAGTGCTTTTAGCCTAGCCTTTCCATTTCTAGATAGCCATGGTGTGATGGGTTCTCATGTTTTGGTTGAGTTGGATCGTCGGGTGGATTCGAATCTGAGTGTGGTGGATCTCCAAAAGATAGAGCACATGGACTAGTGTTCCCTGAACCACATAGTGGATCATGGTAAAGCCACTGGCCTAGTGACCCCTGAGCCAGACTATGGGTTGCACTAAAGCCAGGATTGTGTTGCCTCAATGGGCCTAGGAATCCTTGCAGGTGAATGTTAGGATATATGGTAAAGCCAAGAGATGGCGTGCTCTCCGTTGGGCCTAGTAATCCCAGGTTTGGGATATGCGATAAAGCCTGGAGAGTGGGTCTCAGTTTAGGGTCTAGTGATCTAGGTTTGGATTGTAGTAAAGCCTGAGAGACTAGGAGACAGGAAAATTCCTCACGGTGTAGGTGGAGAAATTCGATGGAATCCATGCTTGTTTGGCCTAGTGATCAGGTGGAGATCATGGTAAAGGCCGTTATGATGTTTTCATTATGTTGGCCTAGTGGTCTGGGATGGATTACGATAAAGTCTAGTTTCTATTGATGAGGGTGAGGTGGTTTAGCCTTGGTATGCTCTGGTTTGTTCTTTTGGTTTGAGTCCCACATTCATGTTTGGAATATGGTACGAGGGTGAATGGATGAAGAGATATTTGGCTCAACCATTCTATGGTCATGATTCGTAAACTACCATGGATATTCCACTAGACAATTCGTTACAACAGATCTGATAATATTATATTAAAAATATGAGATTCTACACTATCATAGTTTTATTTAATTTATAGATCTATAAAATTAATTGTAATTAGTGCATGCATGTAAAATTAAATCAAGCAGAAAAGTAGAGAACGAAAAAATAAGAACACACACACATAATACACAAGATATGCTCTCTGGGAAACCCTTTTGGGAGAAAACCCAGCTAGAAGGTGAGGTCGCTTCGCTCTCTTTCTTTGTCTGGAAATATGGCTGCAGGTACAAAGAAGTAATGTTTGTGGCCCGTGGGCTGCTATAGTGCACATATCCTCTTTGTGTGATCTACCTCCTATCTATCCTAGCTATCTTTGCTTAACTATGGAACAAAATGCTCTCGAAAGAATGGAATGCCTCTTCCTCTTAGTGGCCCGGTTGTAACACAACTCGATAGCCTATTAGTGGTTGAGTTTGACTACATCAACTCTTAACTAGAAGTACAAAATAGACTCTTCTAGAGTCTTTTATATCACAAACACATGGCTAGCCCCTTTTCCATTAATAGTGAAGGCTGACGTGGAATCCTCCCGAACTATAGGTGTGAAAACATGAAGGTCAACTTCTGAGTGGTATAAATCTTGCATACGGAATTTGATTAACGTGATTCTTACGCCATTGGAAATATTTCCATGTGTAGAATAGAATGAAAAGGTGCTACACTTAAGTGAAAAAGTTTTACCCCTAAAAGAATGTCGCTTGATGCCTCAAAACGCTCCAGGAAGGTTTCAAACCCCGTTTTTCCAAACTGGGTCATGCCACTAAAAATGGTCACATGAGCTGATTCCTCCACTTTTTCCACTCTTAATGCATCGATATGGATGACAAACAATATAATGATCCAATTCAGATCGCACCTCCCCATTTTTGGAGGCTTTTTCCCCCCAAAAGATTTTACTAAATGAGGTGAGGAAATTTTTCCTCCACCTTCTCTCTAGTGTACCATTTAGCTTTGCTTGGAAGTTGTCCCTTCAACCCAATCTGCCAAATGTCTTGTTACCTCTTCTGCAAAACTTTATCTTTTGTCAACTCTTCTTGAGCGTCTGGTGCCAAATCCTCCACAGAAAGTAGGACCTGTTCCTCTTCCTGATCTAGCATGGAAGGCTCATAGAGTTTCAAATTCTCTACATTTACAACTGAGTAAATGCACATATATGGTGGTAAACTTAGTCGATAGTCATTATCGCCCACCTTTTCCAGTATCTAAAAGAGACCATACCTTAGAGCATTTATTTTCTTACCAAGTCGTTGCAGCCTCTCCTTGTTCAACTGTAGCCATACTTTGTCTCCCACCTTGAATGATTTCTATGTTCTATGTTGATCATGCCTAGCCTTATAATTCACCGTGACTTCTGCAGTGTTTCATGTACCTGTAGATGGATATGCTTGATCTTCTCTATAAAATTTTCAACCCTCAAAGAATCTCCTGCAATGTCTTCCTTCACTCCTCCTTGCTGCCCATATGCAATATCCAAAGGTGAAGGTGGCAAATATCCAAAACAAGTTTCAATTGGGGACTTTCCTGTAGAAGTGTGGACTGCTCTGTTATAAGAATGTTGTATATATACCAGATTTTCATCCCAGGTCTTTGGATGCTTCTAGTTGTAACCCCTCAAAAGTTGCACCAAAGTCTTATTAACTACTTTTGTATGCCCATCTGTCTATGGATGGAATGTTGTAGATATCTTCAACTCCGTGTCCATCTTCTCCCACATTGTAGCCTAGAATGCACTGAGAAATATTGTATCCCTATCTGAAATGATGCTCCTTGGTATCCCTAAGTGTACCCAAAGTTGTCCAAAGAACAAGTTTGTTGCTTCTTGTCCGTTGATGATATTTTTACATAGCATCAAAACACACATCTTGCTAAACCCGTCAACTACCATGAACATGTAGTCATGTCCCTTCTTGTTTGTCAGTAAACTTCCCATAAAGTCCATGGAAATGATTTCCCAAGGATGAGTAGGCACAGGTAGGGGATGATACAAACCTTGTTTCCTGTTGCTAGGCTTGCTGGTACAACAAAGCATACATCCTCTTATGAACCTAGCTACCTGCTCTTAATCTTGGGCCAATACAAATACCTTTGCAAGTTAGCCATGGTATTCCCTACACCAAAGTGCTCTGCAACCTTGGAGGTGTGAGCTTCTCTGATCAGCTGCAAATGCTCACATTTAGGAACACATAGCTTATCCATCATGTAGAGTAACCCATCCTAGAGATGATAGTCAACGATGTTGTCACCATCGTGCACATGACTCTGACTCTGCAACTGGTCATACACCTCCTTGAAGTCCTCATATTCTGAATATGCCTTTATGTGTGTATCATGGGTGAATGGCTTCGTGTGCATACGAGTCCCCAAAGCCGTAATCTTTGATGTGGGTGGCCTTGAAAGCATATCAACCAACTTGTTTGTGCTTCCCTTCTTATACTTGAACACCAAATGAAACTGCTGTAAAAACCCCATCCAGTTGTAGTACCTAGTCTGTTGTAGCTTATTTTAAGCCTGCAGGTACTGTAACGGTTGGTTAAATGTGTGGATTATTGTCTCCTTTCCCATCAAATAGTGTCTCCACTTCTTCACAACTTGAACCATGGTATAGAGCTCCTTGTTGTAGGTAGGGTAGTTAAGAACTGCCCCATGAAATACTTCATAATGGTAGCAAACGGGCCTTCCTCCTTGCATTAAGACAACTCCCATAGCATAACCACTCGCATCTGTCTCCACTTGAAAGGGTCGTTGCAAGTTTGGTGATGCTAGAATTGGTGCTTCACTAATATTATTTTTTAACTCATCGAAAGCCTTTTTCTGCCCTTTCCCCCACTGGAAACTCTTGCCACTTGTTGTTATGGAGTGGAGCAGTGCTGCTACTGCTGAAAACGAGGTTATGAATTTCCTCAGGTACTATGCTGCTCCAATGAAACTCCTAACCTCAGTAAAATTAGTAGGCACAGACCATTTCATGATGGCCTCCATCTTGGAATGATCTATCTTCAATTCTCCTCCACCAATCACACATCCAAAATACACCAAGGATTGTTGCGCAAACTCAATCTTCTTGAGATTTTCTAATAGCTAGTGCTTCTTCAATGTTTCCAGCACCTGTGTCAAATGTGAAATATGCTTCTCCCAAGTAGCACTATATACGAGTATATCATCCAAATAGACAATAATAAATGAATCTATAAATGGATGATGTACATCATTCATTAATCTCATAAATGTAGCTGGTGCATTACATAGGTCAAAAGGCATAACTAACCACTCATACAAACCTTGCCTAGTTTTGAAGGCGGTCTTCCATGTATCTTCTTCTTTGACTCAAACCTGGTGATATATAGACTTTAAGTCCAGCTTGGTGAAATACTTTGCTTGCTACAACTGATCTAGTATATCGTCTATCTTGGGCAGGGTGTATCTGTGATTGAGTGTGATTTTATTCAACGCCTTATAATCTATACACATTCACCAAGTCCCATCCTTCTTTGGCACAATAATGATGGGTGACCCACATGGTGATGTACTCATTCGAATGACACCCTGTTGTAGCAGTTGTTGCAACTATTTCTATTTGGAAATCGGGAGTTTGGCAATAGTTGGATCTAGTGCTCCACTTCTCTCTTAGGGGGTAACACTTTAGGCTCTCGGAACATGTCCTTATATGCATGTAACAACTCCTCCAATTGTTATTTTTGTTTCTTAGTACACCCCTCTAGGGGTGCCTTGCCTCTTATGACTCCTCTACAGACTAAATTTCTCTTAAAAACAATAAAACACACTTCTTGCTGGAACTGATCAATTTCTTGGCTTGGTTGGCACTTACGAGTGAAATTTTCGACTTACCTTTGTGCGCGTTGATGATGAATGATTTTACGTCCTTGATGAGCCGGTACTGGTTAGCTCTCCTCATGAATATTGCATCACACATGTACATGTATGGACTCCTAAACATGACCCCACATACATCAAGGGGAACCACATCCAGACCTACTTCATCAATAAATTCAGCACTGATAGCAAATCTAATTTCACATTGTTTTGTTACCTTCAACTCTGCATCCTTATGTACCCATCCCAGTGGTATGGGTTTGGATGATAATGAACTTCTAGCTCCAACTTCTTGACTAGATCTGCTGCAATGATATTTGCCTACGATCTTGAGTCAAACAGAGCATTAATATTCATCTTCTTGACATGTATCTTTACATGGAAGAGTTTAGTCATTTCTTTCTCTTCCTGTTGTTGAAGGCTACTCAGATTCACCTTCTTTTGCAATGATGTACAAGCGATCTTCTCATCCACGTCTGAGCTGCTTTCAATTGGGTTGCTCGAATTAGTGGCCATGAGATTCTTCTTCTTATTATCTTTCTTCTTGTTCTTAGGGTCTTGCTCTAGATGAAACTTCCAACACTTCTCCTCTGTTTGGCCGTCAATGTTGCAGTGGTTGATAAGATCTTTGCACTAGTGCGCTATGGCTATCGTCTTTTTATCTTTTTGTTGGGTTGTGTTATATTCTTTCCACGACTGGCCCCCCTAGTTAACCGGGGGGTTAGAAGGGGCGCGGAGCCACCCCTTCGTTGCGCCGATTACGTAGCGGGGGGTTCACAGGGGGGGCGGTAGCCCTCCTTGTCCAGGTGTTTGAGGGGGGCGGGTAGGTGGGACGAACCTACCTATGGTTTTAGCACATGGTTTTGGGCGCGATGGTTTTTCGGTCCATGGTATTGGAAGCTTTGACATGTATATATATGTATTGTAACATTGAAAGGAACATAATGAAAAAATCAAGCTGTTAGTCCCGATTTTGGGATCCAGGGGAAAATCTTTGTGTATATTTGTTTTATGTGTTATGCTCTCACATTGTTTATTTTATGTTCTTAGAATTCGTATGCAGGTAATTTATGTAAGGGGTTAAAACCTACACTTTTTCCCCCTTTTTTCTTCTTCTTCCCCTCCTTAAAAGTGTCTTGTTTCTCCTTTTGCTTCAATCCATTTGATTGCGCTCTTTTTAGGCCTATGTTCTCCAGGTATTGTGCTTGTACACAAGCCTCGTACACCATTTTGGGCTTGAACAACATCACTTGCTCACGTAGATGGCGGTGCAGACCCCCCAAATACTTGAGGAGTACATTTGGTTTCTTTGGAGAGATACCCAGCATTATAGCCATGTTTCTGAATTTTGTGGTGTACTCTTGCACGTTTTGGCCTGACTTTTGCCTAAAGTAATGCCACCATATCCACTAGTCTTCCACATACCCAATGGGATAAAAATGTGAATTAATGAGGGTTTTGAAATCCTCCCACTTAGTCAGTGGAGGTTCTCCCTCCAACCTTAGGGTTTCCATGTGACTATCCCACCAAGTCAATGCATGGCCCTCTAATTCCAGTTGCGCGAATGAGATCTTATGCCCTTCCTCGATTTGATGGACACTGAAATAAACTTCCAGTTGTTGTAACCAGTGGTTCAGCTTCAGAGCGCCGATCTCATCATGGTATGGCTTGATATCAACTTTTGCTTCCACTTTAAAAAGGGATTGGTTCTTGACACTTGAACTGGTATGATTTTTCCAGGTTCTCTCTTCGGCTGGTTATTTATGTCTTCCTGATCTCCCGATCCCCCTTCTAATTTTTCCTCTATATTCGAACCCCCTTCTTCTCTAGATATCCCTAATTATTTCTTAGGTTTGCCATTAGGAGGTTGACATTGTGGTTTATATCCGCGACTTGTTCTTCGAGCCACGAAACCTCACCTCTAGAGGATCACGAGGTTTGTTTATAGATTCATCGCCCATGATTAAGGTTTTACAATTTTTAGCCTCGCCAATCTAGATCCCTGCAAACTCCACAAAATACCAAATGTTCTGTAAATTGTCGTGAATATTCCACTAGACAGTTTGTCACAATAGATTTGATAATATTATATTAAAAATATGAGATTCTACACTATTACAGTTTTGTTTAATTTCTAGATCTGTAAAATTTACTCTAATTAGTGCATGCATGTAAAAGTAAATCAAGAAGAAAAGTAGAGAATGTCAAAATAAGCTCAAACACACATAATACACAAGATATTCTCTCTAGGAAACCCTTTCGGGAGAAAACCCAGCTAGAAGGTGAGGCCGCTTCGCTCTTTTTCTCCGTCTGGAAATATGGCTACAAATACAAAGAAGTAATGTATGTGGCTCGTGGGATGCTACAATGCACAGATCCTCTTTGTGTGCTCTCCTCCTATCTCTCGTGGCTATCTTTGCTAAACTATGGAACAAAATGCTTTCGAAAGAATGTAATGTCTCTTCCTCCTAGTGGCTTGATTATAACAGAGACCGATAGCCTACTAGTGGTTAATTTTGACTACATAAACTCTTAACTAGAGTTAAAAAATAGACTCTTACAGAGTCTTTTAAGTCAAAAAAACATGGCTAGCCCCTTTTCCATGAATAATGGGGGCTGATGCAACATCCTCCTGAACTATAGGTGTGAAAACAGGAAGGTCAACTCCTGAGTGGCATAAATTTTGCATACAAACTCCGATTAATGCGATTCTTGCGATGTTGGAATGCTTTCTGTGTGTAGAATAGCATGGAAGGTTTCAGACCCCGTTTTTCCAAACTGGGTCTAGGTAGTAAAAACGGTCCCGTGAGTTGTTTCCTCCACTTTTTCCACTCTAAATGCATCGAGATGGATGACAAACAATATAATGATCCAATTCTTGTTAGTTCAGGTGGAACGTGGTAGTACCATCTCCGGTTGGTTTTTGCATTCATTAATGAGAAATTGACTCCCTTGGTTTCCATGTGTAAATGTATTGGTCTATATGTAGATTTCATGGATGATATATTTATGGTATTTTTGTTGTTACTATGCTAGTTATATGTATGTTTTATGACAACAACCATGTATGGCTCTCAATATGTTTTTACTTGTAAAGGAATTGACAATGTGTCTTATGACCTAATGGATGATAATGCAGCAAATGACATGAGGGAAAATGGTTCTTAGCGATTCTCAAATAAGTATGAGATCCCTATGCTTAATTCTGTTGGTTACACCTGTAGATTAGATGTTTGTGATATGTTTGACGAAATTCCTGTCAGGGCTAGTAGGGGTATGATGGAGGACATGTTTAAGTATTTGCTCTAGCATCATTGTTTCCCTATTATTTTATGGTTATGAAGATTTCATGTAATTTCGGGCAATGACCTAGGCTTTGGGCCTGAAAAAGTGGCTCAAATCTCGGGGATGCTGGCACAACACTGGAAAAAAAAGTCTTTGGACACTAGCAGGGAAGCCTGTGAGAGCGATTGGAGGTCCTTGGATGTTGTCATGCTTATAGAATGAGAGCGACTGGAGGTCCTTGAATGTTGTCATGCCTATAGAATGAGAGCGACTGGAGGTTAAGTTGATCAAAAGTTCAGTGGGACCCAGGGGCAAGCTACCTAAAGTGTCGGCATGGTTCTCAGGGGTCTTGTAGCTAATGTGGAAGGTCTGTGTGTTATGTTTCCTCGAATCCACTTCCTTAAGGTCACATAGGAGGTCCAATCCAACCATAATAGCCTCTTGTCGCATGTGTTACCCCGGTTGGCCGGTTACTTGGGTAGATGTGGGAGGAGGGTGTTACCATAGATAGTTATGAGGAGGAATTGACTTGGAGTGAGTTCAAGAGGCTATTCCGAAAGAAGTATCTATCAGAGAGATACTTTGATGACAGGGAAAAATAATTCTATGAGCTAAATATGGGACCAACAACAGATGAGGAGTTCACTAGCAAGTTCTTGGAGTTGTTTAGGGATGTGCCTTACCTCAAGGAGGAGAAGGCCAAGATTCAAAGATTCATTAGTGGATTACTGATTGCATTCAAATATAGTATTGAGTTCGATGAGCCTAGATCATTGGCGGAGGCCATCCGAAAGCTAAAGCATTGCTATGATCAATCGAAGCGCAGGTCTAAGACTAAGGAATATTGGAAGGGCAATGATAAGAACAAAGGAAAATGGGACAAGAAGCGAGAAATACCTCGAATTCAGGTAATAAAGAGAATGTAGCACCACCTAAGAATTTCAATACATCTGGAAGAGGACAGGGACTTCGGTCTAAGGAGAAGAATAAGAGTGAAAATAAGGAACTCGTGTAGTGTTGGACTTGTAGAGGAGAGCATCGTAGGAGAGATTGTCCACAATATCAAGGTGGTAGATCACAAATCTATAGTGCACAGGAGGCGCAAACTATTGGGGATGCTGGAAAAATAATTCCTTGTATCTATGTAGCACTGGACAACAGACAGGCAGACCATCAGGCATCTATCATTGAGATGGATGGTAAGCTTTGTGATAAAGTTGTTTCTATTTTGATTGACCTTGGATCTAATTATAATTATGTTAATCTTGACCTGGTGGATAAGTGTGGATTGAATAAAGAAGTGCATGTAGAGTCTTGGTTAGTGCAGTTGGCTATAGGTACAAAGAAGCGAGTTCATCATTGGATAAGAGCTTGTACATTTCATTTGAATGGTATGCCTACCTCAACACATTTGAATGTATTATTATTGGGATCACACAATATGTTGTTGGGCATGTATTGGTTGTACTTTCATAGAACCAAGGTGGATTGTTATGACAAAGCCATTGAGTGCTTGGATGATAATGGGGAATAAAGAGTCTTGCAGGGTAAGAAGAAAGCAACATCAGTTAGAATGGTGACAATTATGCAGGCCAAGCGTAGTCGTAGGAAAGGGTGTGTGTTATTTGTAGTACACATTTCTAGTGACAAAGGTAAGGAAGTTGAGGATGCAGATGTTTTGAGCAAGTACCTATTTCTACAACAGTTTCAAGATGTATTTCCCGCAGAGATTTTAGAGTTGTCACCTCACAGGGAAGTAGACTTTTCTATTATGTTGTTATCGGTGGCAACACCAGCATCAAAGGCACCTTACAAGATGAGCACTCCAGAGTTGGTAGAGTTGAGTTAAAATTGAAGGAAATGTTGGACAAGGGATACATTAGGCCAAGTGTATCACCATGGGGTGCACCAGTATTGTATGTGAAGAAGAAGGATGGTACTCTCAGGCTATGCATTGACTACAGGTAATAAAAAAAGTGACCATCAAGAACAGGTATACATTATCGATGATTGATGACTTGTTTGATCAGTTGAAGGGAGAAATAGTGTTTTCGAAGATTGATATGAGATTCAGATATCATCAAGTACACATTAAAGAAGAGGACATGTACAAGACAACTTCCTAGACCAGGTATGGGCATTATGAGTTTTTTGTAGTTCCATTTGGTTAAACTAATACTCAAACTACCTTTATGTGCTTGATGAATAGTGTGTTGCACCCATATTTGGACAAGTCTGTTATTGTGATCATTAATGATATATTGGTATATTCAAAAAATGAAGAAGAGCATGCTGAGCATTTAGTAGCAGTTTTGAGATTGTTGAGAGAGAATCAGTTGTATGCTAAGCTCAGTAAGTGTAGTTTCTTTCAGACTCAGGTACACTACTTGGGACATGTGATTTTCAAGGATTGCATAGCAGTGGACCTAGAAAAAGGTAAGAGCTATCATGGAGTGGGCAATTCCTAGGAATGTGGACGAGGTCAGATATTTTATGGGGTTAGTAGGTTATTAGGGGAGGTTCATCAGGAACTTCTCACAGATTGCTTACCCTATAACATCATTGCAGAGGAAAGGTAAGAAGTTTGAATGGATAGAGGAGAGTGCGACCAGTTTTGGGCAACTCAAGCAGTTGTTGACACATGCACCAATGTTAAAGATTGTGGATCCAGACAAAGAGTTTGTAGTATGTACAAATTATTGCAAGAGAGGACTTGGTGGAGTCCTTATGTAGGATGGACACGTGGCCTACTATGAGTTACGAAAACTAAATGAGCACGAGCAAAACTACTTGACACATGATCTTCAGTTGGCAGCGATCATACATGCATTGAAGGTGTGGAGGCATTATCTTCTTGGCAGGAGGTTTGTATTAATGAGTGATCATAGTGGTTTCCGGTAATTATTTGACCAACTGAATCTAAATGGCGGGTAGGGTCGGTGGTTGGGCACGATTAGTGAGTTCAACTTTGAGATCAGGGATATCAAAGGTAAAGAAAATAGGGTGGCAGATGCTCTTAACAGGTGGATATAGGTAAATCAAATAACAACTATGAGCTCCTATGGGAAATATTTATAGGATAGGGTCTTGCATGTAGGTCAGCAGGATGATAGGTATATGGAGATTGCGCACAGGTTGCAGTAGAGTACAGGGACAAGTACAAGAAGTGGTATAGGTACATGTACATATACAGGTGCATTGGATGTGGACTATCGTCTCATGGTAGATGGATTGTGTTAGACACCTATACCAATAGGTTTCATATTTCATGATTGGCTATGGAAGGTCCAAATTTGTTCTGCTTTGATGACTCAAAGATCACATATTTCCAAGAGAACCCAATCTATGCTTATAGCTTGGTATGAGCTTCAAATTTTGATGGATGATTCAACAGCTTAATCTGGATCATTCCATGGTTTAAATTTACAGTTGTAGAATAGAGAAAGGAGTCTGTCCAAACTGTTTAATCTTGGCAGACAAGTAGTTCAGGTAGAGAAGAAAAGGCTCCCAACAACTTAATCTGGGACCTTGGAGGAGATAAGGGTAGAAGTAGATAGGAATAACAAAGAAAAAGCCAAAGAAAAGAAAAGGCAAGTAAGGGTCTGCAAGTCCAAGTGCACCCTCTAAGAAGAAATAAAAAATGCTAGGAAAGTAGTTGGGTAAGTAGTTGGAGTTGCAGAAAGGTTATCTTTACCATTGCAGATATGTTAACTGTGATTACCAAGGCAAAGTCTATCAAGTGACAAGGTGTTCATCTTCATCAAGTTACAGCAAGGAGCATGACTAACCTCCCTCCTCCCTCCTTTCTTTTCATTGCTAACATCCCTTTGTGAGCTGAGATGCAGGGAGGAAGATCATGGTTTCATGATGATTCTTGTTCATTCAAAAGCCACATTTCTTGTCTAAAAATCTTTTCATTTTGATCTACTCCCTAAACTAAGTGAGTTTCAAATAAACTTAGTATTTTCTCTCTCCATTCACTTCCCCCATCCATATTAACTCTAACTCTACTATGTAAATCCCCTATATTGCCTTTCCCCTACTAGTATTAACACCATGGTGTATAAACCCCAAATTTTGTATAAATATCCCTCCCCCTTGGCATTATAGCCATATGTTCTCTAAAGGGATCAGATGACATCTGGTCATTGTGATAAGCCTAAGCCAAACCCCCTTTTCCCCTTTACAAATCCCTTTCTCACTTTTAAATCCCCATTTACACATAAAACCTCCTAAAAAGCCTTGTTTATACCCTCACCCGCTTCAAATGGCTAAAACATGGAAAACCCACTTTTTCCCTTTTACCTAAAGTCCAAAGGGCGGATGCATTTCCACAAAAAATTCGCGAAACCCACTATACTAAGGTTTTCCGCCTATGCACAGATCCCCAGAATAATTATTAAAATAATCCCCGCCCCTCCCCTTACCTGTCGATCCCTTCGTCCTCCCGACGACCGTCCGATTAAAGAATTGAAGATCCAACGGTTCTCACGGCATCGGATTCTTTCCGACGACCGTTGGTTACCCGCCCTATCCCCCTATCACATCAACCCTCCGACAGCCGTCCGATCATGCCCCCCAGATCTGACGGCCATCACTGCATCGGAGCAGATCCTCTGTCTGAGCGTTATCTTCCGACGGCCGTATTGTGGCCTACGTCATGCGACAACCACGCGTCCCCTCCACGGCTCATCGGAGGTACAACTGACGCTTACCGCCACCGTACCATAGGCGGTGCGATATGAAACCGCCGGCGGTTTCCGGTTTCTCCCTTTCCGCCCGCACTGCGTCATCCCCACGTCACTGCCAGTTATGCCGTCGCGTCATCCCTCCGCTCATCCATTGGTCGACCTGTCCTGCCACCTCACCATCCCCGTGGACCAACCAGAACCCGCCACCTGGCCGGATGACCTCCCGCTGACGTCATCCGACCCTGACCCCACCTATGACGTCATGCTGACGTCAGCACAAAAACGCGCCAAAATCACCAAAATCTATATTTGAGCCAAAAAGTCGCATTTTTGCTATTTTTTGGAGAAAGCCGCTTTGTTACTCTGCATGTAATTTTACGTTCAAGCCTGCACCAGCCCGTTGAAAAGGCTTCCAGACCGCCAGAGCGTCCATCCTTCGAGCATTAGCGAGTTTTAACCGACCAGATTCCACAGGTATTGTTCATTTTCACTCTGCAAGTCCATTTTCACTTAATTCCGCTTATAAGCCTATGAACAGACCTTGAAATGCTAAAATCACCATTAAACTCCACTGAACCAACACTAATACCATACCAGTGCTGCCATTACACGTTTACAAGGCCACATTGGGCAAACTGAACGTAATTTTCTCACTGGTTCGCGCAATCGTGAACCATTTACCTGCAAGAACCAAATTTACCATAAAACATACGTTGTTCAACTCTGCTACTCATCTATCGGTTCAAAAGCAGCATTTCAATTGCTACAACCTTTCCCATTCACTCTTTGTCCTTATAAATTTCCATTTTTCTCAGAAGAAGCTCATTTTGTGTTACTCTGCATAGTAACACCAGCCCCCAAAGAACAGAATCCTAAAAGGACCATGGACCCATCAGCTCCTCCTGTAGTACTGAATGTTCAACCCCTGAATGCCCCTCAAAAGAATTTGAAATGGCAAGCCTTGGCAGATATGGATTACCAAATTGCAGAAGAGAAGCTTATGGGCAGCAAATTCCACCTTCATCTGTTGAATGAATTAAAAGCCAAGCATGAAAATGGGACAGATATACTAGGCTTATGGGACTCTTTCCTCCCTATTTTTAAGCTCCCTCAGGTCAACCAGTTCCCTGAACTGATCCACCTTTGTGCTGAACAATATGATGTTTCCCAGCGAGCTGTTGTTGACCCATCTGGTGCAGTACTCTTCTATGTTACCCCTCAAGCTATCAAAGACATGCTTTGCTTCAACCCTCAGAAGAAGCTGGTTCCTCTATCACTGGTAAATCTGATAAAACAAGGGGATAAACTCACAGATGCTCAAATTGTCAAATTCAACCAATTATACATCAAAACTAAGATTGTGATGGGCCCTCCAATTCTTCATGTATATCTCAATGAACTAGGTAGAGACCTGGCAGATATGATTTCTCCCATCCTGGGATATAGTTCAATTGAGTTTATTGATGCAACTGTGCTGATAATGATGCTTATGTTTGCTCCTGGCAAGTCACCAATCTGCTATGACTATGCCACCTACATATCAGACAAGATTCATGAGCAATTGATGAATTTAAGGAGAGACAGGATGTTCAGATACACCTCCTACATTTACCATTTGATCTTATACCATCAACATGAGAAGTTTCACTTTTTAATCAAAAGAATGGATGCCCAAGGCAATCCTAGGTCAGTGGTCTATTGGTCTTCTGTCTTCCACATCAGACCCGAGTCTCCATACACATACTGTGAATTCATGGATCTGTTCATCCATCCAGCCATGGCAATGCTGATGAGCTCACCTCCACCAAGACTCACTGAGGATATGCAAAGGATTCTTCAGCTGTCAAAAGCTTATAGCATTGGGGATTGGTACTTCTACCAAAACCACACTGTCATCAGGATATATGGGTGTGATCTTCCTCCTTTCAAACTACCCAAGTATGTGCCTATGAGGCTATTTGCCCTAGAATACTTTAGGCAATTTGGCAGAGTTGATGTGCTTCACTTTTCAGGAAAAGGGAAAAAAGCACAATTGAAGGTCAAAAACCAGCTTGGCCATTTTATCTATAATGAGAGGGAGTAAGGATGGAGAGAAGCAGAGAGAATGCTTGAGGCCTTTGGCCTGCAAACCAGTTTTATATGGGTACCTTATGACCCTAACCATTTCATAACTACAAGGAGGCTCAAATATAAGTTGTCTGCTTATGATCACCATAGCCTCCCTCACATTGAAAAGTATGCAAATCAAGAGAAATGGAAGAGAGGGACCTTAGAAGAGCCCTTGTCACAAGAAGAGCTGAACAACAGGGCATTAAGGAATCTAAAGAAGATGGCTGACCTTGAGCTTTTTTCACAGGTATTCACACTTCCAAGCACACAAACGGGAGCAGCTGAATCCTCCACAACTGCCAAGCAGCAAACTACCAAGGCTACTGAGAATATATCCAGCAGAGGCAAAGAAAAGCAAATGGAAACAGAGCAGACACATCAGGAGAAGGGGCAGTCACCTCCAGTGACCCAAGAGCAAGCAGAAAAAGGAGGGCAGCAGCAGGCAGAGCAACAACAGCAACAAGATCTGCAAACAGAAGAAGGGCAACATGACAGTCAGCAGCCCTTGCAGCAGGAGGGGGTAATTAATACTCCAACTTCCACAGAGCAACAGGCTTAGAACACTGTGCCTCCTAGGCCAGAAATCACCACTGATGCCTCGGTCCTCCAAACTCCTCAAAAGGAGGATACATTTGTTTTTAGGAAGAGGGACAGAGAAACTCCTCTCACGTCATCTATCAACCAAGGAGAAAAGAGACAAAGATTAAATGATTTTGCTGAGGAGGACATAACAATAAGAGAGGCATTGGGCATGGGCCCACCCAGCAGAGAAGCTTCAGCAAGTTCCTTTCAGCAGGAACAGGACAGGGCTATGGGAGGGGAGGTCAGTTCCTCCAGCCAACAAAAGGAAGGACAAGTGGGCATCAAACAACAATTTATAGACATCAAAAGGAGGAATGAGCCTATCAAAGTACAGCTGTACAATCATCTGCTAAACATGGCTCCTTCCAATCAGCAGAGACTTATGTCTGCCTTTGATGTAGGTGAAGGCAAAATGATAATGAGCCATTTCATGCCGACTGCATTACAGCCCCAATCTGCCTCAGATTACCTCAGAACCAACTTGGAGGTCATGGCCAAAGACATACACCCAATGGACAAGATTGAACTGCATAAACAGACTGGTGAAATGGTGTATGCCTCTTTAGCAGATGAAACATTGGAAAATTATAAGCTAAAGAGCAGCCTTAATGCCACAGCCTCTCAATTGGAATTGGAGAGGGCATCATCCCAGGCGAAGGACAACAGAATAAGGTCCCTTGAAGACATAATCATTGAAATTGGGCATGATCCCAAAGATATTTCAGGGATACATGAAATTTTAAAGTTAAAGGATGCTGACATGGCTGCCATGAGGAAGAAAATTAAACTCCCTGCCACCATGCACCCTCAGACAGATGAGGTAGCCCAACAAAGGCAGGAGAAGGACACCACAGATTTATTAATCTCCATTTATAAACAGCTGGTCCAAGCACAAGAGAAGTTGGGAGAATCAGAGGCTGCAAAGGCAGCATTACAGGCATCTCTGAAACAAAGAGAAGAAGGGCAGACTTCTCAACCTCCACCTCAGGTCATCAATCTGGAGGAAACTGCTCCTATCACTGCCCCTCCTCCTCAACAGACTGAACAAACAGCAACATCTACTTCAGCAGCGCCAACAACTACAGAGCAGGCCCAAAGCCTAGATATGCAAAAGTTGAAGAACGAAATCCAAGTCCTGGAAGCCCAGATGTTAGAGCTCAATTCAGCCAAAGATTCTTTGGCTAAAATCAATGATAGATATGATAAATCCAAACAAACTGTGGCAGAGAAAGAAAGGGAGGTGAAAGCCCTAAAAAACAAAATAAAAGAGCTAGAGAATGATCTCAAGCTAGATAAAGTGGTGGCTGAACTGAAAATAGTGCTATGGGCTAACATTGGAAAATCTATCAATGAGCAATGGCCATACATTGAAACTATCCATGAGCAACTTGAGCTCATTCCAAAAGCACAGAGGGAGATTCACAGATCAAGAGCTCAATTGGGCAGTATGCCTGAAGTGGCCACCAGAATGATCAATGTACTTAATCACAGAACAAGTTCCCAGTTAGCTGCCATGGGAATTACAAACAGAACGGACACCATCCAAATGGTTAAAAGGGTTCTCACACTAAGAAACTATGTGCAGACATTGGAAAGAAGAACCCAGGATATGCAGACTGAGGTGAACAAGTTTCTGGAAAAATTTCAAGTGTTAGAAAGCAGAGGACTCCCCAGCTTACTGAACAGCACAGGGAGATTATTCACACATGACCAATATGCTAAAAGGGTCAATACATTTGCTACCAACCAGATCAATGATAAGTCCAGCACCTCAGAGGAGACAGGGCCAGCCACAGGACAGTCTCTTTACAACAGAGTTGAGAATCTGTTTTTCCTAATGAATGAGATTAATCACCTGTTTGGGGTGGCTCCCAATTTCTTCAAGTACACAGAGGCAAAGGAGACAATGGATGCTATTCTCAGGCATCAACTCCCTACACAAGAATGGTGGACAAATGCCATACAGAAGATTTTGTAAACAGGGAGCCACTTAACAATTTTGTTTCATAAAGAGTATCAGGTGTCATGCAAAACACAGTTCAACGAGATCAGCATGCATGATGGATTAAAAGTTGAGCCAACTCGGCAGATACATCGGCCAACAAAGCAGAAATAGAAGACTACAGGTGGCAGGGCCGAGATAATACAGCGCAGCAAGAGATAAAGACGCATCAATTAGCGTTAAAGCCAGCCGGCTCAACCGACTCAATGACCTCCAAAGGTCAAAATACCCTCTGACAGATATAAAGAGCATTTATGCTACATTCAAAGTGCAATAACTTCTTTTCCTACTTTCTGTACGCATGTATGAAGATATTTTCTCTCTCAGATGACTCAATACCTGAGATATTTTGTATAAGCATTACTATAAAGTCCCCTTCGCATGAGCTTGCAAAGGGTTGTTGTTAATTTCTCCTAAAGAAACTCTTATGCTGTAATCCTTTCTGAAAGTCTAATAAAGAAAGCGATGGAACTTCTCAGATGTCTGAAATGTTGAATGCGTTCTGATGCCTGTTGATGACTGCTGGATTCCTGTGTATTTCACCATACAATAAGTCTCTGTATCTCTCTCTGTCAATTAGTTATTGTGTTATAATCCATATATGTTGTCTGATTTCCAATACTAAGCAACAAAGAAAAAGAATAACTTTCAGGATTTACTCACTGAGTACCCTGAGTTCAATCTGTGTTGTTTATGAATGTTTTCTTCAGCTGTAATCTATATAAAGTGTAATTCTTAACTGCTGCACTTTCAGAATACACCTTTCACAGTGGCCTTTGTCACAGGAATTCAAGCCTTGCTCCTGTGCAGTGTGTTCACTTTCACCTCACCAACTTAATAGAAAATTCTCAATTGCTTTCTGTTGGTTGACACACATCACCATTCAAGCTAATTTTGTTTGTCTAAAATACACAATAGGCCCTGCAGTTTGAACAACACCAGACCTGTATATCAAGTCATTTCACAACATCCAGACTCCATTGCCCAATGGTATTTCACTATCTAAAACACTACATCATAAGACCTGAAAGAAATCCTTCAACCAAAACATAAACCAAAACCTGAGCATAATAGCTAGCCTAAAACTCCATCACAACAGAGACAAATCATAAAGAGAGAGCCCTCTCTGATTATAGTTTGGCTAGAAACTGTGATCCAAAGACTGGTTAGTGGTTACCCCGGCCGTATTCCCTTGGGAGTCATAGGGAACAACCTGGGTGTTAACATAAATGGCGACTCCACTGGGGATTTCTTAGGATTTTTCAATTACTATCTATCTTCCAAAGCTACCATCAAGCCTGAAACCAGCCAAGAGGCCTTAGAACTGTTTCTCGACCACAGTGACAGCTTTAGGGAAGAGCTAGTTAGGGAATCTTCATCTTAGCTTTGAAACATATATAGTCATTCCAGAATCTTCATCCAGTCCTCGCATATATAAAAACTTCCTATAAAAGTCCTGAAAAACAGTTGGAAACTGGCTCCTAAGAAAAATCCTCGGCATACTAGGGCTAATCCTGACCCAAATCCACCCATCATTGTTGATAATCCGAATACCATCCCAAGAAACATCAGGAAGCAACAAAAGCAGGACCAACCTGCTATTTTGACCTCAGTTGCAGATTTTCCCAACCTTTCTACTCCACTTAAAGTCCTCTTTAGGTCTGTCCCAAGTTCTCCTAGTTCACCATCCACATCTCAAAGTCCTCCCCCCTCATCCTCATTCAGTGCACATATCCCCTTCAACCATCATTCAGGTTCAACTTCACCTGTTACCCCTGTGGTACCCACTGTTCCTATTATCCCAGCAGTCCCTATAAATACACCCAACCCACAAAATATGGCAAATAGGTATGCACCCTTGCAGCTACCTGCTAACCTTGCAGCTCTGCCCCAGGATTACCAAACCAAAATCACATATTTTGACTCCACTGGCCATTACTCTGCTATTCAACATGCTAAGAGGATGCAAGATCACTTTGAAAACTATGAGATAGATGATGACAGTGTGAGGATGAGAATTTTTGTCCAAAGCCTGACAGGTGATGTTAGAACCTGGTTCAGGTCTATTGCTGCAAATACTATCACAACCCCTGATGAGCTGTATCAGGCATTTATTGCCAGATGGGAAAAGAAGAAAGATCCCCTGCACATACTTGGTGAATATGAAACAATCAAGAGAGGTCCTCAAGAGACTGTTCTGGAGTATTGTGCTAGATTCAACAATGTGTACAATGCAATACCTCAAAACTTGAGACTCCCCCCTGATTTGGCCTTGTACAAATTCCCTGATGGATTTGATTCTGACATAGCATTTCAGTTGAGGGAGAGAGAACCTGAAACCCTTGAAGATGCTCAAAAGGCTGTTGTCACAGTAGAAGCAAACTTGATTGCCAAAAGAAACAGGGCAAGGTTAGAAAAGAGAAACATATACAAAGAAGAACCCACAGTCTTTGACCAAAAGCTTGATGCCATACTCAATAGCATGAAAAGATTGGGTGATAGGGTGGAATCAGTTGAAAGAAAAGCATCATGGGAAGCACCACAAAATAACCCTCCTAGAAATCCAAATTTTAGGAGGAACCCAAACACAAACAATGGCAGGGCCAATACTGATCCTGAAATCAGACCTCCATTTCAGGAAAACTATGCTGAAACTTCCACATTGACTGAGCCAAATGAAGATCCTGAGATTAATTTGATAGGGCTAGACGGTGAAAGTCAAGTTTTCTTAACACAAGAAGATCATGAGGATGAAGAAATAAAACTGTTCCAAACTAAGTCAGGTGAATCCTTTCACTTTAAACAAGGCTATGACACTGCTGTTTACGAAGTCCATAAACAATACAAGCTGAGGAGCAGAACTGTGAATATCAACCAGCCTGAAAAGAAAAAGGAAAATCAGCAGCCTGAAAAAGTTATAGTCACAGAACCTAGTGACCAACTAAACTTACCTACCAAAGAAGTGATTGTTGAAGAAATCACTGAACCACTGTCCTCAAGACAGCAGTCTCTGCACACTTCATCTTCTCATCCTAATTCAAATATTACTCCTCAAGAGATGACTAACAAGGATAAATCCCAAAGACAAAATAAAAATCAAGAAGAAGATGTAATGAACAAGGAGAGAACTGTCACCTATAACCCCAAAACCCAGTCTGAAAAACCTTTTGATCTTGAAACATAAATTAGCAAAATAAAAATAGCTATTCCTCTCTCGGAATTAGCCAAGCATGACAGCTATAAATTGCAAATCAAAAGGTCCCTACAACTCACTAGCAACAAAGATGATGTCAATGTACTGGATGACACCCCAGAACTCCTTTTTGGCCCAGAAGTAGATGGAAAAACAGTAGTCACAGGGGTACTGCCATTCTATGTCAGTCTACATATTCATGACAAAGTACTACATAATGCAATGTTTGACTCAGGTGCCTCTCACAATCTTATGCCAAAAGCAGTCATGGAGAGATTGAATCTAGACATAACAAGACCATACAAGGATCTGTTTTCCTTTGACTCCAGCCAAGTCAAATGATTAGGTCTCATAAAAGACTTATGTGTGTCTCTAGTTCAATACCCAAACAGGACAATCCTAATGGATGTGGTAGTTGCTGATATCCCACCTAAGTATGGAATGTTGTTATCAAGATCATGGGGGGCCAAACTTCAAGGTTCCCTACAATTAGACATGTCATATGCCACCATCTCTGTGTTTGGGCAACCCAAAAGACTATACAGAGAAACACTGATGAAGTACATGGTCAGCAGTGAAGAAAAACCTCAAAATTTTCCTATATATGCTGTCCATTCAGACATAGACTCATATATTCTCTTCAATGATACAACTACTCCCTCAAAAGGTGAAGTTGAAACCAAGATATTCATACAGGAGGAAGATGCAATGGAGAGTAGTATCACTCATGAAACAACAGTCAAACAAACATTTGATAATACTGCTTCCTCAGTTGTCAAAAACATCCAATTGAAGGATGGAGCTGTCCTAGAAGACAAGTCAGATAAAAAACCACAACTGCTACTTACACTACCAGCCCAAGAACAGATCATAAAACCTCCTCCCCAACAGAATATTCTATGGTTCCTTGAATTTGATGGCTCAGTCAACAAATTAGGGGCAGGAGCGGGAGTTTGGGTACACAATAAGGAAAATAGTTATGCAGAAGGCCGAGCCTATAGATTGAATTTCAGATGTACCAATAACATGGCAGAATATGAAGCCCTTCTACTAGGACTCAAGTTGGTAAAATTCTTACAAGCTGCCAGGGTTTCAATCATGGGAGATTCAGATTTAGTTATCCAACAAGTGAAAGGAAACTTTGTCACCAATGACAAAAGACTAAGGACCTATAGGTCTGCTGTTGCCGAGGTACTAAACTTCTTCTCTGAATTCCAAATTACTAAAATTCCCAGAAACCAAAATCTACATGCTCATAGTTTAGCCACCTTTGCAAGTACCTGCAAATTGCCCTTTGAACCCCACCATTGCTTCACGGCTGAAACAAAACACAGACCCTCCATACCAAACAACATCAATGATTGGCAAGTATTTGAAGATGACAAGCAAATAAACCAGTTTTTAACTCTGCAGCAAGAATTTGCAGGATTAAATATTGACAATGAGACAGCAAGTCAATCACAAATACTTGAGACAGCAAGTCAATCACAAATACTTGAGACAGCAAGTCAATCACAAATACTTGATGGAGCAAGTCCATCACAAATACAGTTTCAACAGACTGCTCAGCCAATATCACCTAGGACTGCAAAGCAAATGCTGAATCCAACTATTTTCAATATAGAAAACATCCAACAAATTCAACAAGTTGACTGGGAAGAGGGAGTGTCCAATGCAGAAACTGAAATCATTGAGCTAAAAGACAATTTTCTACCAACAGGCCTAACCCCACTAGAAGACATCTTTGATTCAAATGATATTCCCAGGAAGCCAAAAATGCAGCCCCTGAATGCAGCCATTGAAGAGTGCAACATAGGTACAATTGACAAGCCCAAGATAATTAAATTATCTGCTTCCTTACCTCCTGACCAAAAGCCAAAATACATTGACCTCTTCAAAGAGTTCCAGGATGTTTTTGCATGGAGCTATGAGGACCTAAAGTCCTATGACACCTCTGTAATCCAACACACTATTCCTCTCAAACCTGATCAAAAGCCCTTTAAACAAAAACTGAGGAGAATCAATCCTATGCTTCTACCAGCAATGGAACAAGAGGTACATAAAATGTTCAAAGCAGGCATCATAGCACCAATCAGATTCTCGGAATGGATCTCAAACTTAGTCCCCACAAGAAAAAAAACTGGTGAGATTAGGCTGTGTGTGGACCTAAGGAATTTGAACCAAGTATCCCTTAAAGAAAACTACCCCTTACCCAAAATGGATCACATTCTTCAAAGGGTGGTGGGGGCCTCAAGGATCTCATTACTGGATGGATTTTCAGGTTTTAACCAGATCTTAGTTCACCCTGATGATCAGGACAAAACAGCATTTACAACCCCATGGGGAACTTTCAAATATGTAAAAATGCCTTTTGGACTGAAGAATGCAGGGGCAACCTTTCAAAGAGCAATGGATATTGCCTTTGCCAAGGAAATCCATGACTTTTTAGTCATTTATTTAGATGACCTTACACCTTTCTCAAAATCAGACCAAGAACATATAAAACATCTGAGACAGATCTTCTTAAAATGCAGAAAATATGGAATTTCCTTAAATCCTAAGAAATCCCTATTTGGTTTAGAAGAAGGCAAGCTCTTAGGACACATCATCTCAAAAGATGGCATTAGAATAGACCCAGACCGAATACAAGCTATCCTGCAAATGCCTCATCCAAGGAATGTCAAAGAATTACAAGGATTCTTGGGAAAAATCAATTTCTTGAGAAGGTTTATCCCAAACCTAGCAGAGCTAACCAGATTATTAAACAACATGCTGAAAAAGGATTCAAAAGTGAAGTGGACTGTGGAGGCCAATCAAGCATTTGAAGGAATAAAATTGGCCCTCACCCAAACCCCAGTCTTAACCAACCCTCAGTTTGACAGAGAATTTATCATTTTCTCTTTTGCTTCCCAACATACTATTGCTGCTGTTTTGTTACAAAAGGATGACCTAGGAAATGAGAAGCCAATTGCTTTCTTTAGCAAAGCTCTTAGGGATGCACCTTTAAAGTATCAAATCATGGAAAAACAAGCCTATGCTTTAGTCAAAGCAATCAAAGACTTTAGGATTTATATCCTTTACTCCCACGTGAAAGCTTATGTGCCAAGTCCTATTGTCAAAGACATTCTCACCCAAGAAAACTTAGAAGGCAGAAGAGGAAAATGGATTGCCAGTATCTTGGAATTTGACATTGAGATAAAACCTACAAAACTAATAAAAGGGCAAGGCTTGGCCAAATTAATGACAGAAACAAACTTTCAAGCCTTAGACATCAATCAGCTGGACAGTGAAACCGAGCTGGCGACTCCAAAGATCAATGTAGCCTTTGAACAATCCCCCTGGTATTCGGATATATGTTATGTGTTACAAAACCTGTGTGCTCCCCCAGGACTGTCCAAAACTAAGTGTAGGTTCTTAAAAATGAAAACATCAAGATTTTGTGTGATGGATGGCAATTTACTGTGGAAAAACCATGAAGGTATATTGCTGCACTGTTTAATTGAAAATGAAACTAACAATATCATGCAAGAGTTTCATGCAGGAGACTGTGGTGGACACTTGTACTGGAAGTCCACTGTGGATAAGATACTAAGGGCTGGTTACTACTGGCCCACCATGTTCTCTGATGTCAAGAAATTCACTACCTCATGTCATAAATGTCAAGTCTTTGAGGGAAAGAGACAGCTGCTGCCACTTCCCTTGAGGCCTATTGCAACAGAGAGACCTTTTCAACAATGGGGCCTAGACTTCATTGGGGAAATTCATCCCTCATCTTCAGGCCAACATAGATGGATCTTAACAGCCACAGACTACTTCACCAAGTGGATTGAAGCTGCCCCGTGCAGACAAGCAAATGATTCAGTAATCATTCAGTTCTTGGAGAACAACATACTGGCTAGATTTGGCTGCCCTGATAAAATTATTACAGACAATGCTGCTGCCTTCAGATCCAAAAAAATGGTGAATTTCTGTCACAAATTTCATATTACTTTGGGCCATTCCACTGCATACTATCCCCAAGGAAATGGCCTTGCTAAATCGTCAAATAAAAGCCTTGTAAACATTATAAAGAAGGTACTTCAAGAGAACAAAAAGAACTGGCACAAAAAACTAGTCAATGCCTTATGGGCAGATAGACTAACAACCAAAAGATCAATTGGGACCAGCCCATATGAGTTAGTTTATGGATTAGAGGCCAAGTTCCCCTCTTCACTAGGAGTGCCTGTCATGAAGCTTCTTCAAGAAAGCCAAGCTGAGCCAAATGATATGCAAAGAAGGATAAATCAAATCATATGTCTGCAGCAAACCAGAGATCAAGTTTTCAGCAGAGTTCAGGTATTACAAGAAAAACTAAAGAAAGCCTTTGACAGAAGAACCAAAGCAGAAGATTTCAATATTGGTGATAAAGTCCTCAAGTGGGATGCAAGAAGAGAAGAGAAAGGAAAACATGGAAAATTTGATTCCTTATGGAGAGGACCATTTGCTGTCCAAACAGTACAAGGTAATAATACATATTTCCTCAAAAGTCTAACTGAAGCTGACTTGGATGAAGGTCCTGTCAATGGCAGGATGCTGAAGCACTATTTTGACTATTTCCCATGAGTGCGACCTGAGGTTCCCTTGTATATATGCAGATGTACATATTATTTTCTGTTTAGATTGTAAAAATGCAGTTTTCCAAGTTATTGACTAACCAGCAAAAGGTAAATACAATCAGAGGTCTACCAAGAAGGGAAGCACAAAATTTGGCACTTCAAAGCAGCAAACTTCAAGGATGATATGGGCAGCCATGGAGCAAGGCAATCTGACCTGCTGTTCTTGGTCTTTCAAAAGAAACACCATCCCCATGTGGAGCCACTGTTAGACACCTATACCAATAGGTTTCATATTTCATGATTGGATATGGAAGGTCCAAATTTGTTCTGCTTTGATGACTCAAAGATCACATATTTCCAAGAGAACCCAATCTATGCTTATAGCTTGGTATGAGCTTCAAATTTTGATGGATGACTCAACAGCTTAATCTGGATCATTCCATGGTTTAAATTTACAGTTGTAGAATAGAGAAAGGAGTCTGTCCAAACTGTTTAATCTTGGCAGACAAGTAGTTCAGGTAGAGAAGAAAAGGCTCCCAACAGCTTAATCTGGGACCTTGGAGGAGATAAGGGTAGAAGTAGATAGGAATAACAAAGAAAAAGCCAAAGAAAAGAAAAGGCAAGTAAGGGTCTGCAAGTCCAAGTGCACCCTCTAAGAAGAAATAAAAATGCTAGGAAAGTAGTTGGGTAAGTAGTTGGAGTTGCAGAAAGGTTATCTTTACCATTGCAGATATGTTAACTGTGATTACCAAGGCAAAGTCTATCAAGTGACAAGGTGTTCATCTTCATCAAGTTACAGTAAGGAGCATGACTAACCTCCCTCCTCCCTCCTTTCTTTTCATTGCTAACATCCCTTTGTGAGCTGAGATGCAGGAAGGAAGATCATGGTTTCATGATGATTCTTGTTCATTCAAAAGCCACATTTCTTGTCTAAAAATCTTTTCATTTTGATCTACTCCCTAAACTAAGTGAGTTTCAAATAAACTTAGTATTTTCTCCCTCCATTCACTTCCCCCATCCATATTAACTCTAACTCTACTATGTAAATCCCCTATATTGCCTTTCCCCTACTAGTATTAACACCATGGTGTATAAACCCCAAATTTTGTATAAATATCCCTCCCCCTTGGAATTATAGCCATATGTTCTCTAAAGGGATCAGATGACATCTGGTCATTGTGATAAGCCTAAGCCAAACCCCCTTTTCCCCTTTACAAATCCCTTTCTCACTTTTAAATCCCCATTTACACATAAAACCTCCTAAAAAGCCTTGTTTATACCCTCACCCGCTTCAAATGGCTAAAACATGGAAAACCCACTTTTTCCCTTTTACCTAAAGTCCAAAGGGCGGATGCATTTCCACAAAAAATTCGCGAAACCCACTATACTAAGGTTTTCCGCCTATGCACAGATCCCCAGAATAATTATTAAAATAATCCCCGCCCCTCCCCTTACCTGTCGATCCCTTCGTCCTCCCGACGACCGTCCGATTAAAGAATTGAAGATCCAACGGTTCTCACGGCATCGGATTCTTTCCGACGACCGTTGGTTACCCGCCCTATCCCCCTATCACATCAACCCTCCGACAGCCGTCCGATCATGCCCCCCAGATCTGACGGCCATCACTGCATCGGAGCAGATCCTCTGTCCGAGCGTTATCTTCCGACGGCCGTATTGTGGCCTACGTCATGCGACAGCCACGCGTCCCCTCCACGGCTCATCGGAGGTACAACTGACGCTTACCGCCACCGTACCGTAAGCGGTGCGATATGAAACCGTCGGCGGTTTCCGGTTTCTCCCTTTCCACCCGCGCTGCGTCATCCCCACGTCATTGCCCCGTTACCCCACGTCACTGCCAGTTATGCCGTCGCGTCATCCCTCCGCTCATCCATTGGTCGACCTGTCCTGCCACCTCACCATCCCCGTGGACCAACCAGGACCCGCCACCTGGCCGGATGACCTCCCGCTGACGTCATCCGACCCTGACCCCACCTATGACGTCATGCTGACGTCAGCACAAAAACGCGCCAAAATCACCAAAATCTATATTTGAGCCAAAAAGTCGCGTTTTTGCTATTTTTTGGAGAAAGCCGCTTTGTTACTCTGCATGTAATTTTACGTTCAAGCCTGCACCAGCCCGTTGAAAAGGCTTCCAGACCGCCAGAGCGTCCATCCTTCGAGAATTAGCGAGTTTTAACCGACCAGATTCCACAGGTATTGTTCATTTTCACTCTGCAAGTCCATTTTCACTGAATTCCGCTTATAAGCCTATGAACAGACCTTGAAATGCTAAAATCACCATTAAACTCCACTGAACCAACACTAATACCATACCAGTGCTGCCATTACACGTTTACAAGGCCACATTGGGCAAACTGAACGTAATTTTCTCACTGGTTCGCGCAATCGTGAACCATTTACCTGCAAGAACCAAATTTACCATAAAACATACGTTGTTCAACTCTGCTACTCATCTATCGGTTCAAAAGCAGCATTTCAATTGCTACAACCTTTCCCATTCACTCTTTGTCCTTATAAATTTCCATTTTTCTCAGAAGAAGCTCATTTTGTGTTACTCTGCATAGTAACACCAGCCCCCAAAGAACAGAATCCTAAAAGGACCATGGACCCATCAGCTCCTCCTGTAGTACTGAATGTTCAACCCCTGAATGCCCCTCAAAAGAATTTGAAATGGCAAGCCTTGGCAGATATGGATTACCAAATTGCAGAAGAGAAGCTTATGGGCAGCAAATTCCACCTTCATCTGTTGAATGAATTAAAAGCCAAGCATGAAAATGGGACAGATATACTAGGCTTATGGGACTCTTTCCTCCCTATTTTTAAGCTCCCTCAGGTCAACCAGTTCCCTGAACTGATCCACCTTTGTGCTGAACAATATGATGTTTCCCAGCGAGCTGTTGTTGACCCATCTGGTGCAGTACTCTTCTATGTTACCCCTCAAGCTATCAAAGACATGCTTTGCTTCAACCCTCAGAAGAAGCTGGTTCCTCTATCACTGGTAAATCTGATAAAACAAGGGGATAAACTCACAGATGCTCAAATTGTCAAATTCAACCAATTATACATCAAAACTAAGATTGTGATGGGCCCTCCAATTCTTCATGTATATCTCAATGAACTAGGTAGAGACCTGGCAGATATGATTTCTCCCATCCTGGGATATAGTTCAATTGAGTTTATTGATGCAACTGTGCTGATAATGATGCTTATGTTTGCTCCTGGCAAGTCACCAATCTGCTATGACTATGCCACCTACATATCAGACAAGATTCATGAGCAATTGATGAATTTAAGGAGAGACAGGATGTTCAGATACACCTCCTACATTTACCATTTGATCTTATACCATCAACATGAGAAGTTTCACTTTTTAATCAAAAGAATGGATGCCCAAGGCAATCCTAGGTCAGTGGTCTATTGGTCTTCTGTCTTCCACATCAGACCCAAGTCTCCATACACATACTGTGAATTCATGGATCTGTTCATCCATCCAGCCATGGCAATGCTGATGAGCTCACCTCCACCAAGACTCACTGAGGATATGCAAAGGATTCTTCAACTGTCAAAAGCTTATAGCATTGGGGATTGGTACTTCTACCAAAACCACACTGTCATCAGGATATATGGGTGTGATCTTCCTCCTTTCAAACTACCCAAGTATGTGCCTATGAGGCTATTTGCCCTAGAATACTTTAGGCAATTTGGCAGAGTTGATGTGCTTCACTTTTCAGGAAAAGGGAAAAAAGCACAATTGAAGGTCAAAAACCAGCTTGGCCATTTTATCTATAATGAGAGGGAGCAAGGATGGAGAGAAGCAGAGAGAATGCTTGAGGCCTTTGGCCTGCAAACCAGTTTTATATGGGTACCTTATGACCCTAACCATTTCATAACTACAAGGAGGCTCAAATATAAGTTGTCTGCTTATGATCACCATAGCCTCCCTCACATTGAAAAGTATGCAAATCAAGAGAAATGGAAGAGAGGGACCTTAGAAGAGCCCTTGTCACAAGAAGAGCTGAACAACAGGGCATTAAGGAATCTAAAGAAGATGGCTGACCTTGAGCTTTGTTCACAGGTATTCACACTTCCAAGCACACAAACGGGAGCAGCTGAATCCTCCAAACTGCCAAGCAGCAAACTACCAAGGCTACTGAGAATATATCCAGCAGAGGCAAAGAAAAGCAAATGGAAACAGAGCAGACACATCAGGAGAAGGGGCAGTCACCTCCAGTGACCCAAGAGCAAGCAGAAAAAGGAGGGCAGCAGCAGGCAGAGCAACAACAGCAACAAGATCTGCAAACAGAAGAAGGGCAACATGACAGTCAGCAGCCCTTGCAGCAGGAGGGGGTAATTAATACTCCAACTTCCACAGAGCAACAGGCTTAGAACACTGTGCCTCCTAGGCCAGAAATCACCACTGATGCCTCGGTCCTCCAAACTCCTCAAAAGGAGGATACATTTGTTTTTAGGAAGAGGGACAGAGAAACTCCTCTCACGTCATCTATCAACCAAGGAGAAAAGAGACAAAGATTAAATGATTTTGCTGAGGAGGACATAACAATAAGAGAGGCATTGGGCATGGGCCCACCCAGCAGAGAAGCTTCAGCAAGTTCCTTTCAGCAGGAACAGGACAGGGCTATGGGAGGGGAGGTCAGTTCCTCCAGCCAACAAAAGGAAGGACAAGTGGGCATCAAACAACAATTTATAGACATCAAAAGGAGGAATGAGCCTATCAAAGTACAGCTGTACAATCATCTGCTAAACATGGCTCCTTCCAATCAGCAGAGACTTATGTCTGCCTTTGATGTAGGTGAAGGCAAAATGATAATGAGCCATTTCATGCCTACTGCATTACAGCCCCAATCTGCCTCAGATTACCTCAGAACCAACTTGGAGGTCATGGCCAAAGACATACACCCAATGGACAAGATTGAACTGCATAAACAGACTGGTGAAATGGTGTATGCCTCTTTAGCAGATGAAACATTGGAAAATTATAAGCTAAAGAGCAACCTTAATGCCACAGCCTCTCAATTGGAATTGGAGAGGGCATCATCCCAGGCGAAGGACAACAGAATAAGGTCCCTTGAAGACATAATCATTGAAATTGGGCATGATCCCAAAGATATTTAAGGGATACAAGAAATTTTAAAGTTAGAGGATGCTGACATGGTTGCCATGAGGAAGAAAATTAAACTCCCTGCCACCATGCACCCTCAGACAGATGAGGTAGCCCAACAAAGGCAGGAGAAGGACACCACAGATTTATTAATCTCCATTTATAAACAGCTGGTCCAAGCACAAGAGAAGTTGGGAGAATCAGAGGCTGCAAAGGCAGCATTACAAGCATCTCTGAAACAAAGAGAAGAAGGGCAGACTTCTCAACCTCCACCTCAGGTCATCAATCTGGAGGAAACTGCTCCTATCACTGCCCCTCCTCCTCAACAGACTGAACAAACAGCAACATCTACTTCAGCAGCGCCAACAACTACAGAGCAGGCCCAAAGCCTAGATATGCAAAAGTTGAAGAACGAAATCCAAGTCCTGGAAGCCCAGATGTTAGAGCTCAATTCAGCCAAAGATTCTTTGGCTAAAATCAATGATAGATATGATAAATCCAAACAAACTGTGGCAGAGAAAGAAAGGGAGGTGAAAGCCCTAAAAAACAAAATAAAAGAGCTAGAGAATGATCTCAAGCTAGATAAAGTGGTGGCTGAATTGAAAATAGTGCTATGGGCTAACATTGGAAAATCTATCAATGAGCAATGGCCATACATTGAAACTATCCATGAGCAACTTGAGCTCATTCCAAAAGCACAGAGGGAGATTCACAGATCAAGAGCTCAATTGGGCAGTATGCCTGAAGTGGCCACCAGAATGATCAATGTACTTAATCACAGAACAAGTTCCCAGTTAGCTGCCATGGGAATTACAAACAGAACGGACACCATCCAAATGGTTAAAAGGGTTCTCACACTAAGAAACTATGTGCAGACATTGGAAAGAAGAACCCAGGATATGCAGACTGAGGTGAACAAGTTTCTGGAAAAATTTCAAGTGTTAGAAAGCAGAGGACTCCCCAGCTTACTGAACAGCACAGGGAGATTATTCACACATGACCAATATGCTAAAAGGGTCAATACATTTGCTACCAGCCAGATCAATGATAAGTCCAGCACCTCAGAGGAGACAGGGCCAGCCACAGGACAGTCTCTTTACAACAGAGTTGAGAATCTGTTTTTCCTAATGAATGAGATTAATCACCTGTTTGGGGTGGCTCCCAATTTCTTCAAGTACACAGAGGCAGAGGAGACAATGGATGCTATTCTCAGGCATCAACTCCCTACACAAGAATGGTGGACAAATGCCATACAGAAGATTTTGTAAACAGGGAGCCACTTAACAATTTTGTTTCATAAAGAGTATCAGGTGTCATGCAAAACACAGTTCAACGAGATCAGCATGCATGATGGATTAAAAGTTGAGCTAACTCGGCAGATACATCGGCCAACAAAGCAGAAATAGAAGACTACAGGTGGCAGGGCCGAGATAATACAGCGCAGCAAGAGATAAAGACGCATCAATTAGCGTTAAAGCCAGCCGGCTCAACCGACTCAATGACCTCCAAAGGTCAAAATACCCTCTGACAGACATAAAGAGCATTTATGCTACATTCAAAGTGCAATAACTTCTTTTCCTACTTTCTGTACGCATGTATGAAGATATTTTCTCTCTCAGATGACTCAATACCTGAGATATTTTGTATAAGCATTGCTATAAAGTCCCCTTCGCATGAGCTTGCAAAGGGTTGTTGTTAATTTCTCCTAAAGAAACTCTTATGCTGTAATCCTTTCTGAAAGTCTAATAAAGAAAGCGATGGAACTTCTCGGATGTCTGAAATGTTGAATGCGTTCTGATGCCTGTTGATGACTGCTGGATTCCTGTGTATTTCACCATACAATAAGTCTCTGTATCTCTCTCTGTCAATTAGTTATTGTGTTATAATCCATATATGTTGTCTGATTTCCAATACTAAGCAACAAAGAAAAAGAATAACTTTCAGGATTTACTCACTGAGTACCCTGAGTTCAATCTGTGTTGTTTATGAATGTTTTCTTCAGCTGTAATCTATATAAAGTGTAATTCTTAACTGCTGCACTTTCAGAATACACCTTTCACAGTGGCCTTTGTCACAGGAATTCAAGCCTTGCTCCTGTGCAGTGTGTTCACTTTCACCTCACCAACTTAATAGAAAATTCTCAATTGCTTTCTGTTGGTTGACACACATCACCATTCAAGCTAATTTTGTTTGTCTAAAATACACAATAGGCCCTGCAGTTTGAACAACACCAGACCTGTATATCAAGTCATTTCACAACATCCCGACTCCATTGCCCAATGGTATTCCATTATCTAAAACACTACATCATAAGACCTGAAAGAAATCCTTCAACCAAAACATAAACCAAAACCTGAGCATAATAGCTAGCCTAAAACTCCATCACAACAGAGACAAATCATAAAGAGAGAGCCCTCTCTGATTACAGTTTGGCTAGAAACTGTGATCCAAAGACTGGTTAGTGGTTACCCCGGCCGTATTCCCTTGGGAGTCATAGGGAACAACCTGGGTGTTAACAGATTGGTTATATTTAGGGATAAGATAAATGTGCCAAATAGTAGTGAGATCAAGAAGGTGATATTGAGGGAGTTTCATGTGAAACCATATTAAGGTCACCCAGATTATCAGAAGATGTTGAGAACAGTGGATAAATGTTATTGTTGGCCGAATTTGAAGAGAGACATAACAGAGTTTGTGGCTAGGTGCTTGGATTGTCATCAAGTGAAGGTAAAGTGTAATCATCCAGGTGGAATGCTACATCCGATTCTGATTCTAGAGTGGAAATGGGAGGCCATTTCCATGGAATTGATCACCGGTTTGTCGAGGACAGGTTGACAAAGGTAGCACACTTCATTCCAGTGAAGTCTACATTCTTAGCGAGTGATGTAGCACATGTCTTCATCAGGGACGTGGTTAGATTGCATGGAGTTCTGAAGAAGATTGTGTAAGACAGGGATTTAAAGTTCACATACAAGTATTGGAAGGATTTATTTGCAGGTTTAGGCACAGAGTTGGCCTTCAGTACAATTTATCATCCGTAGACAAATGGACAGACAAAGAGGGTCAACAAGATATTGGAGGACATGTTGAGGATGTATGTGATGCATGAACAACGGAAGTGGGAAAATTAAATTCCATTGATATAGTTTGCTTACAACAATGGGTACTAGGAGTCACTGAGGATGTGTCTGTTTGAGGTATTGTATGGGCAGAGTTGTAATACTCCCATCAGTTGGAGTGATCCAATTAACGAGATGTTGGTTGGACTAGACATGTTGGTAGACATGGAATGGGAAATGTAGGTAATCAATAAGAATTTGAAAGCAACATAGGATTGGCAGAAGAGCTATGAGACTTAGAATAGGTTGTTCAAGGAGTTCCAGGTTGGGGAACAAGTGTACTTCCGCATGAAACCGAAGAAGAGCTCGTTGCGGATTAGATAATTTGCTAAGCTAGCACTCTAGTTTTGTGGACATTTCAGGATTATTGAGAGGATTGCCCCAGTAACCTATCGACTTGAATTGCCTCTGACAGTGAAAGTCCATGATATTTTCCATGTGTCATTTCTTAAGAAGTATGTGAAAGATGTTGTTAATGTGATCGACTGGTCTATATCGCAGGTGGAGCCAAAAGGATAATTCCAACCGGAACCATAGTGCATTTTGTAGAGAAAGATGCTCATGCTCTAGAATGGAGCAATCAAGCAGGTTAAAGTGCAATGGAAGCACTTTGGGCTTGATGAAGCTACATGGGAGATGGCAAATTAGATGCGGCCTATGTATCCTTCCTTATTCGCTGGTTGAGCAGATGTTTTGGTATATGATTTTGGTACATGTTTTGGTGATGTTTGGTATATGTACATATGTATATGGATGTAAATACCACCATGAGCTATGTTATAAAGCTCCAATAAGCAGTATGGGTGTAATTTCATTATGATGTTATACTTGTTATATTGTCATGTTGGTTTGCTTCTCAGCAGGATGTTCATTGTAAATACTGCAACAAGCTAATTTATAAATCTCCACGGGAAGTATGTTTGCTTACAACGCCCTTGTTGGTTGTAGGTGTTGTTGAACACCGACGACAGTGTTTCCCCAAGGGGGAGGGTTTTGTAACAGCCCTAATAAAAAATCCATGTAAAAGTTAATAAAAGAAAAATATTTACCAAGGTCATGGGACATGTATTCCAAGCTTAATGTTGGCGAAAAGCATAGTGATGGGGATCACTGGTGATTGATTAATGGCTAAGGAAATTGACAAAGGCTTTGGAAAGGCAAAGTGGCATTTTGACACATTTAATTGTGGAAATAATGGAAATTAGGAGAAAAGGGAGGTGAAAGGTCACAGGTTGCATGTGAGGAGGAAAATGAAGGAAAATAATGGAAAATGAAGAAAATAGAGGCCTCGTTGATAAAAAGGCTTATGAGGATCAGTTGGTAGCTTTTTGTTAGTTAAGTTTTGGATCTCTCATTCTATTCTCTCTCTCACACTCTTGGATACTTGGAGTTTTCTTGGAGCACTCTTGGAGAGAGTGGCATACTTGGATGCTTGGAGCAAGAAGGAAAAGAAAGAGCAAGAAAGTGCAAGAGGACATCAAGATCGACCACTACAATGGGTTTTGCTTACAGCTACCAAGTTGCATGTATGTTTTCCTCGCTAGTTTTGGCATGCATTGCATATGATCTAGATTTAAATGGGAACGCAACAAATTATAGATATAACCATAAATACAAAGATGCAGTAGAAATAACACTTCATTTCATTAATATCAAATACTGAAATATGCTTACAAATAGAATGGAAATAAGATTAGCTTGGGCAATGGTAGCTTATCTCTGAGAATAGATGTAGCGGCTACATGCCTCTAAACTGTGTTATGATGAGGCTCAAGGGCATTTTTATTATTGAACAACAAGAGCAAACCTTAAACAACCTAAACCCTAACCTGAGGAGATGTAACACCAAGAGTTTATGGGCCCCATTGGGGTGAGTTGGACAGCCAACTTCCCGGGGTCGCGACTTGGTCATATTATCTCCATTTGACACGCATGATAACCCATTGGAAAGATATCTCCGAGGACTATAATGAAAAATACAATTTTAGACAGAAAATCGCTGGCTCCTGAAGGGCGTCAAAATGGCTCTAGAAGTTTAGGACCCGAAAAAACTACTAAACATAGTAAATTGTGCTACAATTAAGAAAACTGAAAAACTTAAAGAAACAATGGCGGGGGTCCAAGTGGAATTGGCGAGTGGCCACCAATATCCACTTGGATCATCCCCCCCCCCCAGGAAGCAATGGTGCCCATTGCGTTGAGTTCCTACATGAGATGAGGAAACTTCTGCTAAACTTGGTCCCTGGTGAGCCACTTGCCCTGGTGAAGGAGTTGGCTTGCTTTGACAACTTGATACAGTTGGATCTTCTACTGGTGAGTGTTCTTGATCTGCGTGTCCATGATCCAATCAGTTGTGGCTTTAATCTGGATTTAACTCTGTAGGTGTGAGTTATTCTGCAATGTCTGATGTGTCCAACAATGGTCGGAAGTATGGTCGAAGGCGGTCCACATTAAACATTGGGTGCAGGCCAAGGAATGGGGGATGTTAAGCTCAAATGCATTGTCGCCCACAGCCTTGGTAATGGTGTAAGGACCATATCAGAGTGGTCTGATTTTAAGATAGGCTTCGGTAAGGTGTTCCTTCTGCAAATGCAACCAGACTTTTTCGCCCACTTGAAACTTGTGTGGCACCCGATGTTGATCATGTCGCTGCTTGTACTTGGCATTTGATTTCTCTAGAATGTCATGGACCTGCTGGCAGATATGTTGGATGTGCTCATGAAGTTGTTTGCCTTATCAGCTTTCGACTGGACATAAGCTGAATCTACATGAGTAGCTGCAAATGGTATGGCCACATCAATGGGACATAGTGGCTGGAATCCCAAGCCCACCTGAAAGGGGTTGTGGCCAGTCGAGTTATGGAGAGCCCGGTTATAGCTGTGCTCAACATAGGGAAGGCTCTCATCCCATGTGCGTGGATGCTTTGAGTTGTACATGTGCAAAATGTGTACGATCATTGTTTGATCAATTTAGTGTGTCCTAAATTTCTATTTAAAATGTCAATCCGGGAGTCGTAAACTGATGAAGTGAAGTGCACTGTATGTGCAAGATAACCGTTTTCTTAGTCTTTTGTCGTTTTTGAGTTTTTTTAGTTTGTTTTTGGGTTTATCTTCTGTAGATTCCCTAGTGTGAGATGGCGAAATTGAAGGTTAAGAATGGATGGTAATGGTGATTTCTACAATGATTTTCCAAACTTAAAAGTTCTCAAAAAGAAGGTTTCAAACTGGCTGTAATGAAATCAATTCTCAAAAGGAAGTAAATGTACCAAAACAGTGAACTAATGACAATGGCCCAGTATCCTTACTGTTGTATGAAAAAGAAAATAAAAACTGAACTTAAAGCAACTCAAAGACTGAAAGCAAAGCAAACTAAATCACACTACTTCAACCCACATTATGACCCTTCACCTTTCGACTCGCTCCGGCTATAGGAAGTAATCATAAACAAGCTGAGTAATATGATATCTAAATTGCAGGAAATTAAATTGCATAAAAGGAAACTAAGATTTAACTACTCATTCATATTTCAACTCTTGAAAATGACATAAGTAATTCAATCTCTAACTTGCAGGAAAGCAAACTAAATCATACTACAACAAGTAATATTCTGATTCCTTACTAATTGAGTCACTTGGCTATAGAAAGGAAATCATAAACAGAGGAGTAATATGATGTCTAAGTGGCAGAAAAGTAAATAAGCAAAACAAAACTTGAAAGAAATGACAATGTTGGAATTAAACTCAGTAAATGAAAATCAACAGAAAGGACAAGATGATCTCATGTCAGTAGTTATCAAAAATATATAAATTTTCCCGGGCTGCATACAAAAACCTGTAAAAGAAGCACTGATCAGCTAACAGTTATGAAAAAAACATAAAGGAAATATGGACAGAAATGAACATCAGAACAGCACAATATATATACAAGCAATGATTAAAAAAACAGTAAATGAAAGCAAGTAAGAAACTATACAGAGCTTTGGTGTACAGGGGCCCTCTGCAACCTCAGCCAGTCAACTACTTAGTCACAAATCGAATTCAGGAATGTTGTCTTCTCATATATTAAAGTGCAGTAATAAGACAAAGTAAAGCACAGTACAGTGGGCTGATAAAAACAATCAAAATTACATCTCCAAAGCTAACTATCCAGCGTATATCAACGCATTATTTATAAGTGAAAATGCTGCAACTAATTCCTAGATTTTATGCTGCCAAGAGACACGTAAATCTCCATGGCCTGAGATCTAGCGTTATGGTCATCATGACAGTTGAATCCATGGAGTGGTGGCTGCTCGATTCAGTTCACGGACTGATCTACAGGTGTGGCAGTACCTCCGGAAACTAAGGATCGTGCCACGCAAACCTTCACGTGGGCAAAACAGAGCCGTGCCACCGCAAAACTCCTCGTTTGGCCCTTCCTTTGACCGTCGTTGACCATGACCGTTTATGAGTGATTTGGCTGAACTGAGGGGACACACTCCATGTACACGTCACTTGCAGCTTGCCCATGTGGACAGTTTCTCCATTGGACACCTGTAACATAGCCTTTAACAAAATGGCTGCGGAAACTTGAGTTGGCTGCGGAAAGTGACAAGTTTCCGCAGTTGTTTGAACAAAAATCTAAATCAAACAATAGACATAAACATAGTTAGGAAACCATTTCATAAGCTCTTTTTAGACTAATATGCAATGATTTGACAGCTTGGTGGATGAAGTAAATGGAAAAAGAAGGCTGAAAGGGTATATAGGGAAGTGCAGGTTTGGGACTCAACATACCCCCACTGTGAAGGTGTTGCATGTCCTCATGCAACCAAAATTTAGTCATTCCCCTCTAATCCATATGTTCCGATGCTTCTGCTAGGACATCTAGCCCTCTTTTCTTCTTCTTTGGTGCTACCACCATCCTTGGTTTCCTTATTAGACATTTGAATTTGAGATTGATCAATGCTCTGCTCAACTTTTTGCACTTTTTCTTCAGTTTCTTGTTTTTCTTTTGCCATAGTCCCAAATGAAGCATAGTGTTATCATGAATAATTTTATCTACTTTGCTCTGCTCCTTGAGTGCTTCATTTTCCTGCTTGATATGCCTATTTAGGACCTCTAATTCAAATACCTCTTGCTTTAAGGACTGAACTTGTGCATCTAGTGGTAGAGTGGTACTCAAACCTGCAGTTGATTTTTCTAATGATTCCAAGTAGTCATATACCTCCTGTTGATTGGGATCTACTTCAGGTGTCTTTCTTGGACTGAGTTCAAAATCTGGTGGAGGAGGAGGACTGCTCTCTAGCTCTGGCTGAGAAGGGCTTTCATCATGTGGAGGACTAGTTTCAATGCTTGGCTGAGGACGAGGTGGACTACGGCTAGTTGGAGTTTTCTCAGGTGTCTCTCCACCCAAGTAGATGAAGTGGGGCTGTTTTATTTGTGTTTTACTCCCCTTTCCTCTTATCCTGGTGCTTCTCCTTAAGTATGGTGGACTAGTACCCTTTTCTTGTATACTCTGTTTCCCTTTTTCCTTTTTCTTTGCTATAGCAGCCTGCAGATGTACTAATCTTTCTGACAGTGGTTGATAATCATCTTCTATGGATGGCTCAGGTGATTGGTAGACTTCTTGGATGGTCCTTTTGCCTTTCTCTTTTCTATGTTTCTTGTCTTTAGTTCTGTTTTCTTCTTCTTTTTGACCAACTTCTTGAGTTTCTGTAGTAGGGGAATTTTGGACTATGGTACTCTTTTCTCTTCTCCTACTTTTTCTTGGTGTCTTTGGTGTACTACTTTTAGAGGCCTCAGATGGCTCTTGGAAGTAGTTTCTTATCAAGAATTTTTCCCAGGTATCTTTGTTTTTCTTTAGTTGGTTCTCAATGAGAATATTTATAAGTCCATGATGATATAGATGAGGTTCTATATTGCCTATGTGTTTTTTGACTGTAATACTCATCTTCTTCAAAATCAACAGTAAGAAATAAGGCAAATTAAGAGTCTGATTCTCTAATAAATTCATCAACAGTCTAGCATGGTACATGTACATTGAACCAAAGCGTCCTTCACAAGTGACAAATTTTAACAGCAGACTGCCCCATTCTACCTTCAATGCATGAACATGAATTCCTTTAGTAAACACAGTGGTGTCCATACCTGGGTTTCTTAGCATAATTCTCCATGCCTGTTCATCCACGCTTTTGTTTTTGAACCATCGCTCACCTTCCTGGGGTAAGCCTGTGGCAGCTGCTACTGTTGTTTCGGTCACCGTGAGCTTCAAATCTCCAATCTCCACCATTTGACCATCGAAAGACCGTGCAAAAGCCTTGGTTACCTCTTTGTTATAGCCTTTAAACTTTTGGATGAAGCGTAACCATTTGGCTTTCTTCAGCAAATCCTTTGCTTGAGGGTAACCTTCTATATATTTCAGTCCTTTTGGCTCTGCTCTTAGTAGTTTTCCCATTCCTTCCTCTGTTTTAAATTTCAACTGAGGATGCAGTTACGTGTGAGGATTTAGCAGAGGGAATGTAGCTCGGTTGCATGGTTTATACTAGAATGCAGTGGCTACAATTGGTAGCAGGTAACGGGAATGTTTCAGATTACAGGCGGAACAGAGGATAAGCAGTCGCAAATAAGTTCACAAATTGAAATGCGTGTATATGAAAAGGAAGATCTTTAATGAAATGGTAAGTGAATGGAGTGGAGTCGGGATCTTTTTTGAATTAACGGCTGCGTACGAGAGATTGCACGTTTTGATGGATGGCTGCAGGAAATGCGGTGGAGAGGAGCCGTAAAGGGATTGGTCACATCTCATGAGCGTAGGTGGCAAATGACGGTGCAGTCAACTTGAGTTTTAAACCCAAAAATCAATCATGAGACCGTTAAGAAATGAATGCATGATGTGTGGAGTAATATCGTGGAATAGGAGTGGGTAATGGAGCTATCATATTGAATCATTGCACATAGTAGAACTTTTTATGGTTTGATAACTATGCATAATCATGACTCTAAGTGTTATTTGATAAAAAAATTTGCTCATACCTTTGGAAACTTTGTCATTTCTTTGCTCATAACTTTTAACCAACTGTTCTTTCTTGATGTCTTGGAGATGCTCCATGTCTCCATGGCATTTGTTCAATTACACCTGCATTTTCATGATTTTTTCACTAACATTTTGACTGTGAATTTGAAAAACAGAGTGGTGGTAGTTGCGGAAATCGTTTCTGGCTGCGGAAACTAGGACAGGACCCACTTAGCTGAACAAAGATAGTTAGAAAAGAACTAACTGAGTGAAAAATAGTCCTGAAAGGAACTTTTATTGATGAAATGAGTAGAATGGAGTGAAAGTGAAGCAGAGTGGAGTGAAGCGAAAATGTGAATGAGATGGAGATGGAGTGAAATGGCAAATGAGGTGGAGTGAAGATGGAAAAAGAAGGAGAGCAGAGATTTTTTTTTTTGGAAAATATAGAGTGTCAGGTGTCCCTGGTTTCTCTCTATATTTTCTTATAAGACTGCCAATCTATGATTGGTTTTCAGGCTTATACATATATATATATATATATATATATATATATATATATATATATATATATATATATATATTTTAACTGAAAGAAACAAAGGCTAGGCTGGTGGGGAAGAAAGATTCTTCTCCACCAGCCTTATTGCAGAATTCTCTTGGAACATCTTGACAAATTCCTCTTTTGACAGTGGCTTATGATAAATTTTCAATCGGTGGCCATTCACAATAAGAGGAGTCTGAAATTCATCAATGGTCTTGATTCTTATCGCTCCATTGTTAAAGACTTTGTCAATTTCATATGGCCCAAGCCAATGGGTCTGAAATTTACCTTTGAAGTCTTTGAACTTGGAATCAAACAGTAGCGCCCAATCTCCCTCTTGAAACTTTTTCTCTTTGATGTGTCTGTCATGCCACTTAGCTCTTTGATGTTGAACTAGATCACTCTTTAAAATTGCTTCTTGTCTGATCTCATCTAGCTCATTCATCTGCTCCATTCTGTTATTTTGGGCTTCTGATAGATTCATCCCCAACTGGACTGCCATCTTGAAAGTCTTGACTTGAAACTCAATGGGGAGCATGACCTCTTTCCCATAAACAAGGGAGAATGTCCTGTTGTATTTTTCCATGTAGTTCTGTAGGCCCATAAGGCTTCAGGAATCCTTTCTGCCCAATCTCTTCTGTGTAGATGGACAGTTTTAGTGATGATGCTCTCAAGAACTTTGTTTGTAGACTCCACTTGGCCATTTGCTTGCAGATGGTAAGGAGTAGATTTTCTGTGCTTGATTTTGTATTCTTCCATTAGCTTCTCCATCAAGTTAGATGTAAATTGACTTCCCTGATCTGTCACAATTTCTCTTGGGACACCAAAACGAGTAAAAATATCCTCAAAAAGAAATTGAACAACTGAATTTTCAGTGGCAGAAGGCAATGCTTTGGCTTCTACCCATTTAGTGACATATTCAGTGCATAACAATATATAATTTTTCTGTTTAGATGTTGGATTAATGGGTCCAATGAAATCTAAAGCCCATTTTTCAAAGGGTTCGATGATTACCTGTGGTTGTAATGGCATTTCATTTGAAAGAGTCGGTCTCCCAGCTCTTTGGCAACTGTCACACCTTTTGACATATTGTTTTGCATCTTTGAAAAGGGAAGGCCAATAATATCCTAAAGAAAGGATTTTATAGGTCGTCCTTTTGTCAGCAAAGTGTCCACCGCATGGTTCATCATGACATGCCTTGAGGATGTCAGGTATTTGATCTTCTCGAACACATCTTCTGATCACACAATCTAGCCCTGTTTTAAACAATTCATTAGAAATCCATGAATAATTCAAACTCTCCTGAATGATTCTTTTCTTTTCACTAGGAAATAAATGTGGAGGTAGCTTTCCTGTAACCAAATAGTTAGCAATATCTGCATACCAAGGAGTCTTAGTAGTTACTGCAAATAAATACTCATTCGGAAACTTATCCTCTACAGGAGAATCTTCATTAGTATTTTGGATTCTAGACAAGAAATCAGCTACTGTATTTTGTTTCCCTGGTCTATCCAACACAGTAATATTGAATTCTTGTAAAAGTAAGAGCCATCTTGTAACTCTGCCATTAGTAACAGGTTTGTTCATTAGATATATAATTGCAGAATGATCAGTATGGACAAAAGTTTCATAGCCTTTTATATAATGTCTAAACTTATTGATTGCATGAACAACAACTAAGAACTCTTTTTCAGTCACAGTATAGTTTAACTCGGTGGGAGTCAAATTTGTACTGGTGTAGTAAATGGCATAAGGAACTAAATCATTTTGACCCAACACAACTCTTAGAGCTGTATCTGAAGCATATGTAGAAATATGGAAAGGAAGTTTCCAATTTGGCCCTCTCAAAATGGGTGCTTTAGATATTCTTGTTTTCAAAGTTTCAAATGCAGATTGACAATCAGGATCCCATTTGAATTCACAGTCTTTTGTAACTAATTTGAAGAGTGGAGATGCTATTTTGGTGAAGTTTTCAATAAATCTTCTATAGTATCCAGTAAATCCAAGAAAACTTCTAACATCTTTTTGACAATTTGGAATAGGTAACTTGGAGATGACTTCAACTTTAATCCCATCCCCTGAAATATGATGTCCTAAAACAATCCCTTCAGTAAACATCATAAAGCATTTTTCATGACTCAACGATAGGTTTGTTTATTTACACCTTATAAGGACTTTTTCCAAATTCTCTAATGCCTCTTCAAACGAATTACCATAAATTGTAAAATCATCCATATAAACCTCTACACAATCATGGATTATATCAGAAAAGATTCCTAGTACTGCCCTTTGAAATGTTGCGGGTGCATTACATAATCCAAAAGGAAGTACTCGGTAAGCAAAAGTTCCCCATGGACAGGTAAATGTGGTCTTATCCTGATCTTCAAGTGCTACCTGAATCTGATTATAGCCACTAAAACCATCCAAAAATGAAAAATACTTTTTGCCTGCTAAAGTATCTAATACCTGATCGATAAAGGGTAAAGGAAAGTGATCCTTCAAAGTTGCTTTGTTCAATTCCCTGTAATCAATGCATACCCTCCATTTACCATTCTTTTTAGGTACTATAACCAAAGGAGAAACCCATCGACTATCTGAAATTTGATAAATGAAGTTTACATTGAGCAGTTTTTGGAGCTCTTCTTTCACTATCTCCCTAAGGTTTGGATTCATCCTTCTCTGAGGTCGTCTGATTGGTCTACTGTTTTCCTCGATGTAGATGTGATGAATGCAAGTCTTAGGGTCAATACCTTTCATATCAGTATACTCCCATGCAAATGCAGTAGAATGTTTTTGCAAGATTTTGGTTAGCTCTCCCTGTTGTGATCTTTCCAAGTTTTTGTTGATATTCAATGTTTTACCTGGAAAGATCTCAATGGCGGAACTACCAAACTCTTCCATAGATAAAAGAGACATTTGTCTAGATGATAGATACTCAATGTCAGAATCTAACTGAAATTGTGTGTGGTCATATTCTGAAGATGTTTCAAAGTTTTCTAATGTGTTTAGAATTTGACTATCTTCACTGACTTCAAAAATGGTAAAGACAGGTTGTATAGTATCCTCATCATCAACCCACTCATTATCTCCTATTTCTATAATTGCTTTTGCTGGAAGATACAAATTGAATTTCTTTGTCGAATTACCATTAGAAATATACATATCCCCAGACCTACAACTGATAAAAGCATCAGTTGTGGCTAGCCAAGGTCTTCCTAAGATGAGAGGGTGTTCTCCTAAATTACTCTTGGGAGTTAAAATCATGAAATCTACTGGGTATTCTGTTGTTGGGAAAAGTATCCAATACGGAATGACCCTATCCCACTCTAAGGGTGATAGTACCTCAGCAACAATCAAAGCAAAGCTATTTGAGATTACTTCTTTATGAGATGTAAGAGAGAGGGGAAAGAGATCCACTAACCGATGTCTTCCGCTAATGATTGATCCAATCTTCTCTCTTTGCTGCTTGCTCCCAGCTCCTTGCTCTTTTACTGGCCCAGCTACACCAAGATCCTGCAAGATCACAAGAAAGGGAAACTACAAGAAGCATACATTCATAATTGATTCAAGGATTAGAATAAATCAAATATACAAGTATCAATACGCCATTGAGACACATGCATATAGAAGAACCTCAAATGCTTTATTAATGGAAGAAGTAAAGTTCAGGAAGTAATACAACCATAAAAGGCCCAATTCAGCATCACCTCCCAGTAGAAAGAAATCTTCTCTTCACCTCCCTCAAGCAAATCACCCAATAGTTCTATACTCAAACCAACAGCACTTCCTTACAGTCACAAGATTCCAGCCCCCCTAGACCTCATGAGAGAGCTCTATATATAGGAGTTTTGGAGAAAGGATGAGTCAGCTTGAGGCTGGCATGAAGCTGACTAGTGTCCTCTCCCACTTCATTTATTCTTCAGTTCTTGAGTCCACTTGGAGGTTCTTGCTTCCACTTGGAGATCTAGACCCTCTTACTCATCACCAGTCGAATTCCTTGATGCAAGTGTCACTTTGGAAGCTTCCTGGGCTCTAACACCTTGAGGAATGAGTCTGCCACATGTCCAAACTCATTCAGCGCAGGTAGCTAGTGTTGGAGTTGACATTCAGCGCAGGTAGCCAGTGTAGCAGTTGACATTCAGTGCAGGTAGCCAGTGTAGCAGTTGACATGATCCAGAATTAGCTTGTTTTTGAGTGTTTTCAGGTGGAGAACTGATATTTAGTGCTGTGGCTTGCTGACCTTGTTCCTCTAGGGGTAGGAACAACATGTTTAGGGACTTTGGATCCCTTAGATTATCGACATTTCATGCTTCATGCTGTAAGGCACAAAAATGTCGATAACAACTGCCCCCTAAAGTATGAGGTCATTTATCGGGTGAAATGCTTTATCAGGAGGATCCGAAGTTCATTCAATCGTTGAGAGGTGACCTGTAATAAAATACAATACAATACATTATTTTTCATTCTGCTTTCATGATCTAGCTGAGGCGGGCATTCCCATGCTCAGCTTTATAAATTCATTTTGGTACATAGAACAGACGATCGTCTGATGGTAGACTGATAATTCTCTGCTGAAATTATCATCCTTTGAGTAGGATGATCATCTGCTGTAATAATGTACATGTCAAATGTCTTTATGTTTCCTGCATATATATCGCAGCCCGGATGGATGAAACTAGATCCGGGGTCTTCAAACTCGTTCGATCTTCACTCTAGGTACAAGTCGATCCATGTGAGAATTACGCTGAAGTCGAACATGGAAAGACATCGCTTGATTACCGGTCAATGATGTAAACCGTTAACAAGCACGAGAGGAATCACCGATAATGATAATGACCCTCAAGGTACTGCAGTACAATTCACGTGGTGTGAATAAAGGACTTGGCGTCGAACACCACGCAAGATATTCTGGTCGAAGGTCATTGATGTATACCTGTCGCCGGAAGTGAGAAACTTGCCATTGAGGCATGCAAGCTTCAAAGTACTGAGGGGGGTGTTCCTAGATCAACTTCTTGGATAATGAGCTGAAGTCGACAAGAAGCGATCCGTCAAAGGAGGGCCTTAATGAATCCCGCATCAGTGACACGGAACGGAGTTAATGATTTTAGTGGAGGTGAAAACAATCTGTGAAATATGATTCAGGGTGGCGATCATGGGTGGATGAAGGATAATGTATGGTAGTGGATGGGACACGGTTGACTCTTTCTGAAAAACATCTCTTGAACATATAACGACACTGATGCGATGGATCGGTAGCATTACCCCAAATGTGGATGGTTTGGCGAGGACCATGGTGATGAGACCGGTGAACGAAACAACCCAACCCGATGTGATACGGAGGAAAAGTGTCATGTTCAAGAGCGACTTGCTACCATTAAAGCTTTGAGGTTCTCCCAATTTTTCCCCAGTCATTTCTGACCAGTACCTCTTTATTTTTGTCAAGCTTGAGGAGGATAACATATGCTTGTTCTATAACCTGCCCTTCGGGCAAGCCCATCGCTATGTTTTAACGAGCCTAGCGATAGGGAAACTCGTTCTCGTCTAAAGACAAGTTTGTCGCTATTTAATCATTTTAACGAGTCTAACGACAAGGAAAACTCGGTCCTTTTCATTTTTAGAGAGTCTGAAAAGGTACATAAAGTTAACTCCAAAATTCCTTTTTCGTCATCTAATCCCTTAAGTCCGAAAAAGTATAAAACAATACAGAAGGGATGAGTTTTCGATAGTTTTAACGAGCCGAACAAAACAAGCGCTCGATCTTTTTGTGCAATAATCCCTCAGGTCCAAAAAGATTAAAATCTAGAGGAGGGATAGCTCTTCCGGTCGTTTAACGAGCTGGAAGGCCAAAACTCGGCAATCTTTTCATATTTTACGAGTCAGTTGAAAAGAGCTTAAAGAAGACTCGTCTTTTGAGGAACGAGTGATGAACAGGGATAGCAGCTGATTCCAGGTACAGGTTGGAATTTTCCAATCACGGCAGTGTCACAAGGATGGCTAGGTGAAATCACTCTTCGCAGTTGTTCCTCAAAATGGGTAAACAATCATATGGAGGTGAACGATCGGCCAAATGAAAGTGGACGTGGCAGGTGCAAAACACGACCAAGGCTTTTATGGTTGATCAGGTTACATACTTAATGGTTATTTACCGGGATGGGTTCATTTTTTAACGAGCTTGAATGCGCCAAAACACTGCTCAATCTTATGTTTATTTTTTAACGAGCATGAACTATGTGCTAAAACTGCTCGGTGATAAGTTTGCATGCCCCCAGCATAATAACGCAAATCGAGGTGCATGCCCCCCAAGCTTCATTGCATTCAACTCGGTGGTTGGAATGAAGGTTTACCTTTGAGAAAGGGGATTTGTTTCATTTTTTAATGAGGTTGACACAAGATAAGAACCGTCCTCTGACTCCTTGTTTCATTTTTTAACGAGGTCGACACGAGATAAGAACCGTCCTCGGAGCCCACTGTATTTACAGTATTTCTATTATGGCGATGATCCATGCCAACAAAATATTTAGGAATCTTCCGAATCCATTAGATACAGAAGATTTCATTTTGTAGGTTTCCACCGTGGCCATTCCCGCCAGATTACTTGGAGGCGGTAGGGCGAAAGTACCCATTAAGGCAGGGTCTTTTAGGAGGCCTACCCCAATATTTTGAAGCGAATGATCACTTCCATGGATCATTGGAATGCTTCCCTTAACTTGTGAACTGGCGGGGAGGAAAGTTTGTTGGTCGACGACTGTAATTCCTCCTTGAAAGGGAAATGCAATCTTCCTGAAGTAGGTCGACACAACTGCGGCCATGGCATATATCCAGGGCCTTCCCAGTAGGATGTTGTAATCGAGGTTTCCATCAATTACTTCAACCTCAATTCCTAATGTTTTGCCCCCTAGTTCAACTTGCAAGTTACTTAAAATCCCGTATGGAGTGTATGATCGTCCATCAAATGCTTTTAACATCGTTGACGATTTCGACAAGGGTGGTGAGCCTAAAGTTTTCCAGCAACTCATCGACATAAGACATGTAGATGCCCCCTCATCAATAATTGTTCGATGAACAGTTTTGTTGAGGGCTTTCACTTGAATAAGGAAAGCTAGTTGAGCTGGTAACTGAGGGTCATATCCTTTATGATCAAAGGCCACAAGATTGGAATCCATTGGGCCAATCCCACCTATTGCTGATAATAAAGCTTGCTCTTGGGAGGGGCAATTTTGTGGTACCTCAAGTGTCGACATAGTGGACGGCAATTGGGCCAGGTCCTCTACTATATTATAATTCTGTGCTCCTTTGGCACGAGGATTAAATGCCGATTTGTGTACTACTCCCTTTGGCGACTTTATCATTGGCTCAGGAACGATGGGTGGCACAACTTCGGTCAAAGTTGTTGTTGAACTACTAGGTCGTTCATTAACCTTGTTGTTCGACAGCTTTGGATTCCCGTAATCTTTATTCCTTGTCAAAGCATCATTCTGTTGCTTTGAGGTAGACAACATAAGCACTTGGGATCGGGAAGCATTTTGATTAGCAACCAGATTTTGACCTGGATTAGGAAACGGATCAGTCAATACTGCTGGGATTTTTGAACTCTTAAAGAGTTTCTTAACTTCAACTATATGTGGACAATCTTTCGTCCAATGATCCTCATCGCATATATGACACCCTGCTGGGGGTTTCCTTTTTCTCCCTTTCTTTTTCTTCTTGCCCCCTGGTTGCTTCAGTTGTTTGCCCTTGTCGGTCGACATGGCATTTACTTCTGAGGCAAGAAGTTCTTCATTTGCATTTTGACTATAAATTTTGTGCTTTCCAATCACGCCATCGCTAACGTGAGAGTCATAATTTGTTTGATTTAGGAGGAGGAGGAATTGAGAATTCCGGTCTAGGGGCGTCAGGTATTTTGTCGTAGAGCGTGCCGGACTGAGTATAGACCAAGTCCAGATATTGCGCATGAGCGATAACCTGCTCTTCCGTTACGACTCCCCCCTTTGCCACATCTTCCGTGATGGCAGGAAGTAATGACTTGATAAACCATTCAGCTAATAGCTGATCGGGAACGTACGTTTTTACCATCCTACGACGACGTCGCCACTCATGTATATGATCAGATATGTGGGTGGCAGTCGTCTGTTTGAAGTTGGTAAGGAGTTCTATTCCCGTTTCATACCTTATCGGTAATTGAAAATGGGTTAAAAAGGTTGTGGCTAAGGTACTGAAGTTGTCGAACGAAGCTCTAAGCAATTCAATGTACCATTTTGCCGCTGGACCCGTTAACATCCTCTGAAAAAGGTGAAGTCTTATCGAATCATCATTCAGGGTGTTCGATGAACACCATAGATGGAATGTCATCACATGATTCGACGGATCTTCACCCGGATTTCCATTAAATTTAGGAATATCTGACGGAAGTTTATGCGGAATCGCTGGCCACCAAGGGGCATAAGCAATTGGATCATTCGTCAGCCGGTTTAGATCTGGTAATTCTAGAGTTGCTACAAAGGGCAACTGTTGGTTCAGGTTAGGCGAAGCATATCCAGGATAAGATGGTATCACCTGAGCAATGGGTCTTTGCAGACCAGCATAATGCTGGCAACTTTGACAAGGTTTATGGGCATAACCATTATAGCATGGTTGCCCATTACTTACAAGGACTTGTTGCTCAGGTCCTTGATATGATTGTTGGAATGGCGGTTGTTGATATTGAACCAGCTCTGGTTGTTGGACCATTTGCTGTTGACCAATACTGGATGATTGACCAAGATGAGGAGTGACAATACTTGTTTGAGCCTGAGTCGCTCCAGATAAGGAGGCACTACCCTGAGATTGTGATTGAGTCGTTGAGACAAGAGGCTGTTGTACTGCAACCTGAGAAACTTGGGGTTGACATACAACAGGTAGCGCTTGTACTAGCGACGCATTCACCATAGCAGGTGTGGTGGGAATATCCGACACAGGGTGTACTGGTTGCATTGAATATACAACCCCTGGTTGTCGAGGCAACATTGGTACCCAACCGCTGGATGTAATTCTAGTTTGACCTGAACTTTGTTGTAAACTCCCATATGGTTGTTCTCTAGGAGGGAACAATGAAAGAGCATACTGCCCTCCATACGGTGGAAATCCAGTACTTAAAGGGTAAATTGGCCTTTGAAGATACATTGGATCAATTTATTGAGTTTCAACATAAGAAATACCAGATGATAATCCGGATGAAGAAATAGGAACTAACCATGTCGTCGTCCCTGATGGGACTCCGGCTTGTTGTTGAGGATAATTTGCCGGGACATATGGTATACCAACGAACATCGTTGGAGTAGCGGCAGGAGGCTCTGCCGCTGTTGTGTCGGACGACACAGTCCTAGATGTCGACGGTTGTTCAGACATATTGAGTCTATCCAATAGATTGCCTAGCGATTCTACAGGAACTTCACTGGTGATAGACTAACTTCGAAGATCAACGAGGGAAAGGTGATGATTATTCCGCTTAAAATAAATTTTATAACGACGCTTTAGACACAACTTGCTTTTTCACTTTTAAAGAGTCGAGAAAAAAGCTAAAGATGACTCTAGTCTCCTTCGATGTTTTAACGAGCCCGAAGTGACAAATGCTCGGATGGACTTTTTCAGTTATAGAGTTTGAAAAAGGCCAAAAGAAACTACTTTGGAGTTCTAGGCAGAGGGTGTGCCAAACTTTTCGCAAAACCACAGAATACGTTTTACGGTACGGGTGGTCGATCTTCGTGAATGCTGTGTTCACTGCATTGCGATCAGTAGGGCAGCCGACACGGCTTCCTATGGATAAAGGCTTTGTTCCTATAGGGGTCTCCCAATATATACGCGACGGTACATGGGAGCACAAGTCCGTATTGATACTTATCGCTTCACCGTGGAGGAATCACCCAACCACTCAACGCTAAGATATCACGTTTAACGACGCCGGAACACGTCTCTAGCTTAGACCTCTATGTGTTTGCGTTATGTTTCAATGCGTTGCTATGTAAATTCAATTTATTTTAAGGTTGATCTTGTTTAGCAGTTTGCCTTTATGGATCACCACGAGATGTATAGTAACACTCCTAAATGCAGTCTAAGATGATAAGCAAGCTTTTCAATCTTTCAACTTTGAAAATCTTATCTACTGAGGGAAAAGAAAGACATCATCTTTTCACACAGATCATAGAGCACACACTAATGCAATTTTTCCTAAATCAACATGCAAGCTGTCAAAATGCAAATGCACAATGCAGGTATTTCTTTTCTCTTTCTTAATGTTGATGTATTACAAAAAGAAAGCTGTTGTATAACTTTGAATTCTATTTCAAGTGAAAGCAAACAAGCTTTTGTCCAAAATCAAAAGACACCTTACTATTTACTTGTTTCAACACTAGAAATGCATAAATTCAAACCATATGACGAAAGTAAAAGCTCAATCAGCTGTGAACAGTAAACAAACTTACTCTTAAGATCAAAATGACACTTATGACAGGTCTAGATCTAAGAGGCCACAGTAAAACTAGTTCCCTTTCGTAATGGGAAACTACAAATGACGTAAGAAATACACAAAGAACAAATACAGTTTCTTTACACAACCGAGGCGGAATGGAGGCAAAGAAAGGTGGTTTCAGATAGGTACATTGACTGATAACAGGCTGCAAAAAACAGGGATCAAAACAGGGCAACAGAGAGCAGAGAACCCCAGCTGCACAGGGCCAAACTGGTTCAGCGCAACCTCAACACTGTGGGTTTGACATTCAGCGCAGGTAGCCTTCACGGGACCTACGCTGAAATGCAGACTGCCTTCACAGCAGTCGCACTGAAGATATAAACTTTCGTTTTTCTCAGTTTCCGGGTCACAGATTGCTCAAAAATCAACAGTTTTTGGCCAAATCAGAAGCTATCAGTCAAGTACACACTAAGGGATGAAAAGGAGGATGAAAAGCTATCACTAAGAGCTATTGAGAGTCCTTGTGGATCAACTCTTCAAATCATAAACATGCCCAGAAATTGAGCCAGAGTAGCTGCCCTCTACTTTGCATTTGAAAGCTTCAAATGCAGTTCGATTCGGTACTCCCTGTGTTTATGAAATGAATAGCAAAAAACACAAACAACCAACAAGATATGATCCCCAGTGGAGTCGCCAATTTGTTGTTGGGAAAAGTATCCAATATGGAATGACCCTATCCCACTCTAAGGGTGATAGTACCTCAGCAACAATCAAAGCAAAGCTATTTGAGATTACTTCTTTATGAGATGTAAGAGAGAGGGGAAAGAGATCCACTAACCGATGTCTTCCGCTAATGATTGATCCAATCTTCTCTCTTTGCTGCTTGCTCCCAGCTCCTTGCTCTTTTACTGGCCCAGCTACACCAAGATCCTGCAAGATCACAAGAAAGGGAAACTACAAGAAGCATACATTCATAATTGATTCAAGGATTAGAATAAATCAAATATACAAGTATCAATACGCCATTGAGACACATGCATATAGAAGAACCTCAAATGCTTTATTAATGGAAGAAGTAAAGTTCAGGAAGTAATACAACCATAAAAGGCCCAATCCAGCATCACCTCCCAGCAGAAAGAAATCTCCTCTTCACCTCCTTCAAGCAAATCACCCAATAGTTCTATACTCAAACCAACAACACTTCCTTAAAGTCACAAGATTCCAGCCCCCCCTAGACCTCATGAGCGAGCTCTATATATAGGAGTTTTGGAGAAAGGATGAGTCAGCTTGAGGCTAGCATGAAGCTGACTAGTGTCCTCTCCCACTTCAGTTATTCTTCAGTTCTTGAGTCCACTTGGAGGTTCTTGCTTCCACTTGGAGATCTAGACCCTCTTACTCATCACCAGTCGAATTCCTTGATGCAAGTGTCACTTTGGAAGCTTCCTGGGCTCTGACACCTTGAGGAATGAGTCTGCCACATGTCCAAACTCGTTCAGCGCAGGTAGCTAGTGTTGGACTTGACATTCAGCGCAGGTAGCCAGTGTAGCAGTTGACATTCAGTGCTGGTAGCCAGTGTAGCAGTTGACATGATCCAGAATTGGCTTGTTTTTGAGTGTTTTCAGGTGGAGAACTGTTATTCAGTGTTGTGGTTTGCTGACCTTGTTCCTCTAGGGGTAGGAACAACATGTTTAGGGAATTTGGATCCCTTAGATTATGGACATTTCATGCTTCATGCTGTAAGGCACAAAAATGTCTATAACATATTCCCAAGAGTCTAAGGAGACCAATATGTCTTCTAATACACCATCTGGTTTGATAATCGATCGATCTGCAAGTTGCAGTAAAGTAGGTGTAAAAATAAGATTAGGAAGTTTCAGCTGTTCCATAGTCTGTCTACTCATAATGTTGATAGCAGCCCCTAAATCAATCAAAGTATTTGGAATTTCTACCCCATTGATATGTGTTTTGACAATTGGACTACCGGGATCTACATACTTCTGCATAGTAATTTTTCCCATCATGATATCTGCAATTTTTCCTACCAGGTGGATTCTTCTAGTATCTCTTTGCTTCCTTCTTGGTCTTTTAAGACTCAACTCCTTTATTGTTTTTGCTAGAATAAGAATCTCTCTAATGGCTTGTAACAAGGGAATCTTGATACATACATTCTTCAATTCATCTAGAAAATCATATTCAGGCAACAAGATTTGTTTTTCCACCCCTTTGTCAATTTGTAATCTTTCAGGAAAAGGAGGTGTGGATGAAGATGTAGGTTGCTCAACTATAGGAGTTGTGGGGGTTAACTCTTTTTCTTTTTCTTTCTGAGTGCTTGGGTTTTGAAGAGATGCTTCAAAACCTTTATTGGCTTCAAGAGAATCTTCCTCAGAAATGCTTTGCTTTTGGGCATCTATAGAGGGTTTATCTAAAACTCTACCAGATCTGAGTTGCACATCATTGAGAGGAACAATCATATAGGTAGGAAATTGTTGACCTTCTACCATGTAAGCATTTTGAGGGTTTTTATTGTTGGGGTTTGGCAATGGCTGGGAAAGAAGTTGATTTGGCTTCTGTTGGAATGGAAGCAAGAGTTGTGAATTTGGATTCTGTTGAGAAGGTTGTTGTTGTTGTGGAAATGGCAATGATAGTTGTGGACTTTGATTTGGAAGTTGTGGAGTTTGTTGGTTTTGAAAAGATGGAGGATATTGATAAAATTGAGCAAATCTCCCATAAGGATTTTGCATGCCTTGTACCCATGATTGAAAAGGATTTTGAGGTTGGGACCAAGGTTGTTGCCGAGGATTCCAATTTGGTGGGGTTTGAAAGTTCATAGAGTTGTTAAACCCTTGGTTTTGTTGCCCCTGCCAAGGTCTCCTTGCAACAAAACAAAGAGACTCAATTGTATTTGGATCTTCTTGAAATACAACTTTGAGCCCAAGAATTGAAGGAAAATCCTTGGTCTCGTGATTCTCTGAACAAATCACACATGTTTCTACAACTTTTTCATCCAAGGGACATTTCCTTAGAGCATGTTTCTTTCTACACTTTGGGCAAAAGATGGCCAAAGCTTCAGCTTCAGCTTTCTGCTTATTGTGTATCTTAAGGGTGTCTAGTTGCTCACTACGACTCCCTAAGATATCAGTTTTGAATTCATCAAGCATATTGCCAATCTCAGCCCTACTTACTGATCCAGTTGCAGATTTGTTTGCTTTGATGAGAGAAGGATCTCTAGGCCCTTTTCCAGTTCTAGATTTTCCCCTTGAGAGATGGACACATAGCTCTGCTATATCATGAAGTGGAAGTTGAGATATATCTCCTTTTCCCATCATGTTCAAAATATCTATCCATTCATCTCTAATGGCTTTTAATAGAAGGGCTTTCAAGGTTTCCTCATCTAAGTTACTCATTTTTGCTCTTTTCAGGTTGTATTGGAATCTTTCAAGTAAATCCTCCAAGTTTTCATCCTCTCTTTGCCCCATTTTGAATACTTCATCCTTGTGATTGGTGGGCATACAATAGTCCAGGTATCTATCCAAAAATGTTTATTTCATATCATTCCAAGTCCTAATGGATTGGGTGAGTAATCCCATGAACCATTTCAAAGCAGCTCCTTTCAATGTTGAAGGAAACAGTTTGAGTTTTTAAGAGTCTTCCAGATAATCATAAGTTCGACACACAACCTCAAACTCAAATAGAAATGTTTCAGGATCCTCATTTCTTAACCCATGAAAGTTTGGGAGGATAGATGGTGAAATATTTTTCATTAGTCGACTATAGGAAATCCAAATGAGTTATCTCCATCCCTATTTCCCCCATTGTTACCTCTACCTCCTCCATTGTTTCCTCCTCCCCCTCCTCTACCTCTACCTCTACCAAATCCGTTAACTACCTCCTCTGTCATGATAGCTTCCTCAGAGACTTCAGAGTCCTCTGGTTCCTCTACTAATGGCGAACGAGGAGGAATTTCTCCCTCTTCTTCCTCAGGTGATTGTACTTCTTCAATTACAATGTGTCTCCCTGTAGAAGGAAAGAAAGGATTTTTTCCTAATTCAGATTCGATGGATGGTGTGGGAGAGTCTCCTAATTCAACTACTGCCTCTTGAATTCCAGGAATCCTAAGGCTAGGAGTGTGAGTTGGAGATGATGGAGGTGTCTCTTGTCTATTCCTTGAAGTAGATGGAGTTGTGAAAATCGAACTCTTGGCTCTAGCTAAAAACCTTCCCCTAGAATCTCTTGCTCTATGCATGTCATTTTTTATTTTTCTTCAAGTCGGGCTAATAATTCTCTTTCTGATCTTCCAGGTCACTCTAGGTGCAAGAAGAGAGCATACTCAAGAAACTATTAAACCAATAACTTTCTCTTTTCTGATCCTCCAGGTCACACTAAGTGCAAGAGGAGAGCATACTCTGAGAGGTTATCAATTTTCCTTCCTTGAATTTTTTTTATTTTTTTAAGAAATTGGCTACCTAGTTTCACTTCCCCGGCAACGACGCCAAAATGTTTGATCAATTTTGTGTGTCCTAAATTGCTATTTAAAATGTCAATCCGGGAGTCGTAAACTGATGAAGTGAAGTGCATTGTATGTGCAAGATAACCGTTTTTTTAGTCTTTTGTCATTTTTGAGTTTTTTTAGTTTGTTTTTGGGTTTATCTTCTGTAGATTCCCTAGTGTGAGATGGCGAAATTGAAGGTTAAGTATGGATGGTAATGGTGATTTCTACAATGATTTTCCAAACCTAAAAGTTCTCAAAAAGAAGGTTTCAAATTGACTGTAATGAAATCAATTCTCAAAAGGAAGTAAATGTACCAAAACAGTGAACTAATGACAATGGCCCAGTATCCTTACTGCTGTATGAAAAATAAAATAAAAACTGAACTTAAAGAAACTCAAAGACTGAAAGCAAAGCAAACTAAATCACACTACTTCAACCCACATTCTGACCCTTCACCTTTCGACTCGCTCCGGCTATAGAAAGTAATCATAAACAAGCTGAGTAATATGATATCTAAATTGCAGGAAATTAAATTGCATAAAAGGAAACTAATATTTAACTACTCATTCATATTTCAACTCTTGAAAATTACATAAGTAATTCAATCTCTAACTTGCAGGAAAGCAAACTAAATCATACTACAACAAGTAATATTTTGATTCCTTACTAATTGAGTCGCTTGGCTATAGAAAGGAAATCATAAACAGATGAGTAATATGATGTCTAAGTGGCAGAAAAGTAAATAAGCAAAACAAAACTTGAAAGAAATGACAATGCTGGAATTAAACTCAGTGAATGAAAATCAGCAGAAAGGACAAGATGATCTCATGTCAGTAGTTATCAAAAATATATAAATTTGCCCGGGCTGCCTACAAAAACCTGTAAAAGAAGCACTGATCAGCTAACAATTATGAAAAGAACATAAAGGAAATATGGACAGCAACGAACATCAAAACAACGCAATATATATACAAGCAATGATTAAAAAAACAGTAAATGAAAGCAAGTAAGAAACTATACAGAGCTTTGGTGTACAGGGACCCTCTGCAACCTCAGCCAGTCAACTACTTAGTCACAAATCGAATTCAAGAATGCTATCTTCTCATATATTAAAGTGCAGTAATAAGACAAAGTAAAGCCCAGTACAGTGGGTTGATAACAACAATCAAAATTACATCTCCAAAGCTAACTATCTAGCGTATATCAACGCGTTATTTATAAGTGAAAATGTTGCAACTAATTCCTAGATTTTATGCTGCCAAGAGACACGTAAATCTCCACGGCCTGAGATCTAGCATTATGGTCATCATGATAGTTGAATCCATGGAGTGGTGGCTACTCAATTCAGTTCACGGGCTGATCTACAGGGGTGCCAGTACCTCGAAAAACTAAGGATCGTGCCACGCAAACCTTCACGTGGGCAAAACAGAGCCGTGCCACTGCAAAACTCCTCGTTTGGCCCTTCCTTTGACCGTCATTGACCATGACCGTTTATGAGTGATTTGGCTGAATTGAGGGGACACACTCCATGTACACGTCACTTGCAGCTTGCCCATGTGGCCGGTTTCTCCATTGGACACCTGTAACATAGCCTTTAACAAAATGGTTGCGGAAACTTGAGCTGGCTACGGAAAGTGACAAGTTTCCGCAGTTGTTTGAACAAAAATCTAAATCAAACAACAACCATAAACATAGTTAGGAAACCATTTCATAAGCTCTTTTTAGACTAATATACAATGATTTGACAGCTTGGTGGATGAAGTAAATGGAAAAATAAGGCTGAAAGGATATATAGGGAAGTGCAGGTTTGGGACTCAACAATCATCCTGTTGATGACCTCTGTCTGGCCATCAATTTGGGGGTGGAAAGTTGTCGACTTAGTGAGCTTGGTGTCCAGCATCGACTAGAGACTGGACCAAAATGTACTGAGGAACCTGTTGTCCCGATCTGAGATGATAGACTATGGGATCCCAAAGTGTACCCACACTCATTCAAAGAAGAGTTTAATAGTGGATTCTGTTGTGATATTCTTCTTGCAGGCCGCCAGAATGACCATCTTCGAGAATCTGTCGATGACCACAAAAATGCAATTGTTGCCATGCTTAGTAGAAAGAAGGCTCGACATGTAATCCATGGAGATGGATTCCCAAGGTCGACTAGGGGTAGGCAAGGGAGTATAGAGACCTTGCTTCTCGATGGTCGGTTTGGCAATGATGCAGGCAGTGCAGGATCTGATTTAATTCCTGACATCCTATCGAAGATTCGGCCAGTAGAAATACTTCTGCAGTACTGCCACTGTTTTCTCGACCCTGAAATGCCCAGCGGCCCGACTGTAGTGCACTTCCAAAATCATCTTGGCTCGCTCGCTTGAAGGAACATAAAGGTGTCCCAGGCAGCATAACAGGGCATCCTGGAGGTGAAAATATGGAACTTGTTGACCCTCCAAGGGCATCTACTATGTGTGGCCGAACTATGGGTCGCTTTTGTAGAGGAGTGGCCAATTAGAAGTCTCGCGCCCACAAGAGTTGAGCATGGTGGTTAACGCCATGATCGGTGGTCGGCTGAGGCGGTCTGCAACATTATTGGTGCTATCCTTCTTATACTTGATATTCAAATGGAACTTCTATAGGTATGTGGACCAATTTTGATGGCGATCATTCTGCAACTTCCCTTGTGTCTGTGTGAACTACAGGGGTCGCTGGTCTGTGTGGATGACCGTTTTTCCCCAAAATGTAATGCTTCCATTGTTGGCAAGCATGCACAATGGAATACATCTCTTTGTCATAAGTGGGATACTTTCGTACTGTGTCTGAAAGTGTCTAACTATGATATGCCACTTGATGCCCCTGTTGAGTAAGGAATGCCCCAATAGCATAGTCAAAAGCATCTATCTCGATCTCAAATGGTTGTTCCAAGTCTGGTAAAGTGAGCACTGGTGCAGAGAAGAGGCGATGTTTTAACTATACGAATACCTTCTGTTGAGATTCATACCAAAAGAATTTTGCTTTCACTTCTCCCTTGGTGACTTGACTCAATGGCCAAGTGGTATGGGAGAATCCCAACACGAACTTGCAGTGGAAATTGGCAAGACCCAGAAAGCTACGGAGCTCTGTCAAAGTGCTTGGGGCTGGGCAATCCCGGATGAATTGGATCTTGGCTAGATACACATGCACCCCTCTTTCATTAACAATGTGTCACAGATACTGAACCTGGGTCATGCAAAAAGTGCATTACTCCAAATTGGCACACAGCTTGTGTTGCCGCAGTGTTTTCAGAACCTGTTGGATGTGGTGGAGGTGTTCTTCCCAACTCTGGCTGAAGATTAGGATGTCATCCAAGTATACCACTACAAATGAGTTGGTGAATGGTCACAAAATGTCATCCATCAGCCTCATGAAGGTTACAGGAGCATTAGTCAACCCAAAAGGCATAACCAACCATTCGAAAAGGCACTCCTTGGCTTTGAAGTTAGTCTTCCACACATCGAAGGGTTTGATTAGTACCTGGTGATAGCTAGACTTCAAGTCGATCTTGCTGAAATATTTTGCCCCCTTCAATTGGTCCAGAAGGTCATCAATCCGTGGGATCGGGTACCTATTCTGGACAGTGATCTTGTTGAGTGTCCGGTAGTCAATACAGAGTCTCCAAGTCCCATCTTTCTTCTGTACCAACACGATCAGGCTCCCACAAGGTGATGAAGTCGAGTGGATGTGACCTTTCTGCAACAACTCCTGAATCTGCCTCTTGATTTTGTCATTCTCCAGAATGGAGCATCGATAGATTAGTCCATTGGGCAACGATGCACCTGGGGTCAGATCGATGGAGTGCTTGACCTGACAGTGCAGAGGCACCCCTGTGGGGGAGGTGAAGGTGTCCTTGTGCTCCTCCACGACCTTGTCCATCTATTGTTGCCGTGCAGAGGGGCCCTGTCTGGAGGTCGTGGCAACCATCTTCTTCTTTCCATGAGGGCATATCATCAGGAAAACAAATTTCCGGGTTTTGGAGATGAGCTTACTGCATTGTTTTGCAGTAACCAAAGAGTTGGCGGTAGGCGGTGTTACCTCCGGTATCCTGTACAACTTATTTCCCAAAGTAATAATAACAACATGAGGCCTTGAATCATACATAGCATATCTCTTCCATAAGTATGGTTGGCCTAATAATACATCACAAACATCAAGGGGAGCAACGTTACATAATACCTCATCAATGAAGGGCTTGATGTTGTATGGAAGGCAATACTACTGGCTCACACGAAGATCCCGTCCTTGGTGAAGCCACCCGATGGTGTACGGTTGGGGATGTGTTATGGTCGGTAAGCCCAGCCGCTTCATGATCTCTGCCGAAATGAGGTTCTTTTGGCTCCCACTATCGACAACGAACTATAGCGGGGAACCATTGACCCACATCTGGGAGTGGAAGAGGCGCTCCTCCTCCTCTAGATCTTTGGGTTCCTCCTTCTGAATCTTTGTGGTGGAAACGGTGGCGTTTTTCTCCACATCGATAATTTGCTTCCCTTTGTCATTCCCCTTGTCGGGTTCTGACTCAGATTCGTAACATGCATCTGATTACGAAGCCTTTAGCTCGGCCATCAGTCACTGCTTGGCCCGACACACAGTTGTGTTGTGAGTGGAGCTCTTATGGAACTCACACCACTTTCCCATGTCCTTCTTCAGCTTCGCGGAATTGTTCTTGATTGCAGCTTTGGTGGGTTGTCCCAAGTCGCCCTGCCTTGGCTTTGTCCTTTGTTCTGCAGTTTGGGGGCACCTTTCCTTTGCTTCAGATTTACAGATCCAAAGTCTTGCTTCTTCTGTTTAAAATTTTGCTCGATCTTGACCACATATCGGTATTGATCCGAATCGAATCCTTAAACATTTCCATGATTGTTTCAAATTATGTCAGGCTTCAAAATCTTATGAATAATGAGCTTATCAGAAATGACCTCTGAACAATGGCAATTTGTGGCCAGCACAGAACAACGAGGATCCTAGGCCAAAGCACACTGACCGTTGGCCCATGGAGACCACGCATGGATGCAAATTGGCAATCATAAGCCCAAATCCAAAAACAGAGGCAGTTTTTGATACGTGATTAGCGCAAATCGCGTATCGTAGGGAAAAACACTTAGTAAAGGAAAGCCCCGAGCGCTCGATCACGAGGAAAACAGGAAACCGTGCGGAAACCATAAGAAGGCGGGTCCCGCGCCCAAAACTGGTAGGATATCATGTGCAATTCAAGCGGTAAGGGGGTTTGGCCGAGTTTAGCGGGATGCCACACGCTGGGTGACATGCATCCAGTGGATGAGAGAGAAAACCGCTTACATTGCATGAGTAACGGTCGAGCAACTTACCAGCGCGATATAGACGGAGACCATAGGATCTGGAGGCTCTAGATCAACAACGAAGAATCAACCTAATGGAAGACCGAATTTGATAGGGAAATAGACTGAGGTGCATGAGAGTTGAGGTCCGATATGACCGTTGAGCTGGAAGAGGAATTAGTTTCATGGGCAATCTTAGAGCAACAGAAATAACGACCGTTCAAAGAGAACTGACACTCAGTACGTGAGGAAACAGGTGGCCACCTCTCTGTGAAGCATTACACAGCGATGATGACACAGAGTAGGGGAATTCCAATGGACAGAGACAGGTGATCCAGAGAGCCAGAAAGCAGAAACGAATAGTCAGGGCACAGCTTGGCTTTAAGCCACGAACAGACAAAGAGCAGAGGGAACAGAAGTAGAGAAGGAAGTGAATTGTAGAGAGTAGAGAAGCCGAGCTGACCTTCAAAGCAAAGGCAGCATCGAGCAGACAAAACAGAGAGAGTCTGTGAACTCCAGATGAGGCTTGAGAGGTTCAAGCAACTCCTCTGTGTATTCCTGTAAGGTATTGAGTACCAAATTGGACTCATACCACTGAGACTAATTGAGGTCGAGATTCAGTAAGAGGAGTCTGTGCACTCCAGCGACTTGGGGGATCCAAGTACAATCCTACTGATCATTCTTTGTTAAGTGAGACTCAGATTGAGCTCCTTATTGTAAAATCTTTGCTTTAAGACACAATAAAAAGGCCACCACTGAAGGCTGGACCGGGAGACGTAGCCCAGGAGGATTGGGTGAACTCCTTATTAAATTTGTTGCGTTTTGGTCTTTGCTTATTGTGTTTCTCTTACTGTTTCAAGTGCTTGTGCATTTCACAATCTTATCGATCCGTTGCTTAAAATAACATAGGCACACACCAACACATGGGTCTGTAATACCTTCATTAATTAACTGAGATCATTCACAAGTGATTTTCAGATCAAGTGGTATCAGAGCTTCTAGGTTGTTTAAGGTTAGACAAGCTTGTGCTGGATTTTGTTGTTGAATGCTAACTAGATCAAATCTTAAATTAGGAGAAGAAGAGTTGGTCTAAACTAACCCAGAGATTGGAAGAGTCTATCCTCAGAAGAAAATGTTAGAATAAAGTCCCTTGGGACCAGATCCCCAATTTATAGATAGTTTCCTCGCCATGAGGTCCATGGTAGAGGAAATGTATAAGGACTTTAGGAAACATAAAGATGAAGATTCATCGGGCTCTAAATAAGAAAAAGGAGAAGAAGAATCTCTCCTCCATGACCACTCAAAAGGCAAAGGGAAATAAGAAAGCTTTCTCACACCTCCTAATAGCCCAGAAAATACCCTAGTTCGGTGGATGTACCACCTCTCTCTAGCCCTTCTACTTCTGAAAATATTTCTTCTTCAGATGATGACAGCGAGGATGACAATCCTCCCCCACCTTCTTAGGATCCTCCTTCGGCTCCTCAGCTTCCAAAATGGGTCTGTGCTACTCGGGATGCAGCAGGTGCTCTTGCTGGTGATCCTACAGATCAACGACGTACGCGTTCTTAGTTCGATAGAACCTCTTCTTTACTGGCTCAAGCTTCAGCTAATTATGATCCTGACACCTTTGTAGAAGCTTCAGGCCATCCAGATTGGGACGCAGCTATGAATGAAGAATATCGTTCATTATTGGCAAATGATACATGGGATCTTGTTCCCCTTCCAAAGGGACGAAAACTTGTTAGATGCAAATGGGTTTACAAAACCAAGTATGGACTAGATGGAAAAGTTGATAAACATAAAGCTCGTCTTGTTGTTAAGGGGTTTTCACAAGTTGAAAGCATTGACTATACTGAAACCTTCTCCCTTGTTGCCAAAATGAACTCTATCCACCTTGTTCTTTCCCTTGCTGCCTCTTTCAAATGGGAAATCCATCAGATGGATGTTAAATCTGCCTTCTTGCATGGGGACTTGCATGAATAAATCTATATGGAACAACCTATTGGCTTTATACAAATAGATTCCAACCTTGTATGTCAGCTTAAGAAATCCCTTTATGGTCTCAAGCAAGCCCCTCGGGCTTGGTATGCCAAAATGGATAGCTTTCTTTTAGAAACTGGATTTTCAGGTGTCATTCTGACAATACCTTCTACACCAAGAAAGTGGGCAAGTCTCTTATCATTCTTGTTCTTTACTTTGATGATCTTATCCTTACTGGTAGTGATCCCAACCTTATAAACCATGTGAAGTCTAGCCTTAAAAAGAAGTTTGAAATGACAAACTTAGGACACTTGCATTATTTTCTTGGTCTTCAAGTTTTGCAATCTAAGGAAGGTATTTCCCTTTCCCAATCCAAGTATGCATGTGATCTTCTACGCCATTTTCACATGGAAGACTGTAAGGCAGTCCCTTCTCCCTTTCAGTCTAGAGCCAAATTTAGGGAAATGGAAAAATTCTAGGAAAATTTGGGGGGATAGTGGGGGAGGTTAAGGGGCTAAGGAAAGTGGAAATTTAGAATTTGGGTGAGGGGAAGGGTTTCAAAGAAGAGAAACACTGTCCAATGGTTTAGAAAGTTTGCTCTATCTAGGGTTTAGGTGAAAATGATGGAACTTGAGGATGGGTTTGATGGAGGGTGTTTAGGAAGATATGATTAGGATAGAAGAAGGTGTGTGATCAGTGGATACAAGTTTTAACAACATTTCAACATGGAAATCATGAAATCTTTGAAGACTGTTTTCAAAACCCTAGGGGAGGGAAATGAAGCCTAACAATCACAATTAAGAGAACTAAGAGATTATTGAGCTTTATGAGAGATCACCAACCTGTATTTGCTACAACAAACTCTGAAAATGGTGGAAGAAATCACTGTAACAATCTTGTAGCCTTGGAATGAAAATGGAGTAGCTGCTAGGCATTTGCGTAGCACAATAAGAGTATTTGTGCAACACAAAAGAGGAACTCAACTTTGGCATGCAGAAACCTATCCTTATGTTGTAGCACCTAAAACCACCCTCCAAAATTTTGGCCTGCACCAATTTTGGAGCCTCCCTTGAGAGTTTCACTTGATCACTACACACACTCGGGTTCACTCTGTGAGCTCGTGTGAGTCTTTGCATCCGCCTTGCTTATTCATTTCATTCAAGTTTCTACATGTTGGTGTCTAAGTCATGCTTGCGACCATGTTTTGGTTATGCTCAAAGTCTTCGCTTCGTATGTGCTTGTTATGTTCGTTATGAAAGCATCTGTCACACTCACACATGGAGTCACATTCACTGTCACGCAAGCATCGTCTCGATTAATGAATGGTCAATCACAAGTGTTGCGCTTGTCACTTGCATCGTCGGTCAATCATGTTGAACATGTGTGTCTAGATGGTTTGATTCATTTCATTATCGAGTCATGTGAGTGTGTGTTTGTATGATCACCTATGCATATTTCGATCGTTCACATACTTAGTCACTTTTGCTGAAGTTTTGACAACCAGACTCCCCTCTGATAGCTAGACCATCACCCTGCTTTCGACTCGATCGACTGTTAACTAGAACAACGCAAAAGCACCAAGATAGTCTTTTCAAGCTGTGCTGCCCGCAGGCAATTCAATCAACTCTCATGCTAGCCACCCGGACAGTCAAACCCGATAGTCATCCCGAGGTTGAATCCCCTAAAAAATTGTGCAGAGGGCACTGACTTTACTCACTTAGCTGATTGAGGAAATTACGCAGACAAGTCGGACTAACACCAAGTGCCCATCCTTGTCTCCCTTAGGAAATTGCGTAGTTTTCCCAGTCATTCATCCCGATAGTCGACCGACTACTCATCTCAGGAATTGTGTAGTTTCCATGAGCAGGCCTTCCATTGCCCAACAGTTCACTCAGCTCAGAAATTACGCAGAGATGATCAGCAGGCCGGTCTCCCGGCCTCAGTACAATTTCCCTACCAGCAACTTCTAGAAGTAGACTGCCAGTTCTCTCCTGGAATTGCGCACTCTGTTGCCAGTGACTGAGCAACAAACTACAAGTTCCCTCTTGGAATTATGCAGTTTTGGCTACCTATGACCCCAACAACCAACTGCTAGTTCCCTCTGGGAATTGCGCATTTTTTGTTGTTAGGCTCCCGGGCAGTTCCTCACAAAAACTGCACAATCCTTGCCTGCTGACCCTCCTTAAAACTTGACTTGTTCCTCCAGAAAATTGCACAAATTTTGCCTTCTAACCCATGTTTCCTGCTCGTTCCGGAAAATGAGTATATCCTTCCTACCTTGCCTTCCTACAGCCTGGACTGTCAATTTTTCCTTCCAGCTGAGCCAGACCTTGCAGACTGTTTGGTCAATTTAGTGTGATCTAAATTGCTATTTAAAATGTCAATCCGGGGTTCGTAAACTGACGAAGTGAAGTGTACTATATGTACTAGATAACCATTTCCTTAATCTTTTGTCGTTTTTGAGTTTTTTAGTTTGTTTTTGGATTTATCTTTCCCTAATGTGTGATGGCGAAAATGAAAGTGAAGTATGGAGTATGGATGGTGATGGTGGTTTCTACAATGATTTTCTCTAACTTGAAAGTGCTCAAGAAGAAAGCTTTAAAACAACTAAACTGAAATCAATTCTTAAGAGAAAGTAAATGCATCAAACAATGAACTAATGACAATGGCCCAGTATCCTTGCTGCTGAATGAAAAGAAAGTAAAAACTGAACTTAAAGCAACTCAAACCAAAAACAAAGCAACTAATTCACACTACTTAAACTCTTCAGATCCTTTACCCTTCAGCTCAATCTACCTTGTGGGAAGTAATCATGAATAAGTCAAGCAATATGCTATCTAAATGGCAAGAAATTAAATTGCATAAAAGAAACTAGTCACACTACTTTAACTCTTCTGGTCCTTTACCCTTCAGCTCAATCTACCTTGTGGGAAGCAACCATGAATAAGTTTAAGCAATATGATAACTAAATTGCAAGAAATTAAATTGCAGAAAGGAAACTAATCACACTACTTCAACTCTTCTGATCCTTTACCCTTCAACTCAATCTACCTTGTGGGAAGCAATCATGAATAAGTTTAAGAAATATGATAACTAAATCACACTACAGTTAGTAATATTCTGATTTCTTGCTAATAGAGTCACTTCACTATAGAAAGAAACCATAAATTGATGAGCAGTATGATATCTAAATAACAGAAAAATAAGTAAGCAAATCACAACTTGAAAAAGACAGTGCTGAAATTAAACTTCAGAAAATGAAAGTTAGCAGGAAGGACAAGATGATCTCATATGTCAATAGTTATCAAAAAGATGAAAATTTTCCCGGGCTGCCTAAGAAAACTTGCAGAAAAGCACTGATCAGTTGACAGTTATAAGAAAACAGAGGTGAAAATATAAACAACAGTGAGTTAAGAAACATCAAACAGTGTGTTATGTACAAGCTAATGATACAAGAACATAATAAAACCAAATGAAAACTTTAGAAGGCTTCAGTGCGCAGGGGCCCTCTGCCACTTCAGCCGGTCAACAAGTAGTCACACGAATAAACTCAGAAAAGTCTTCTCATATATTAAAACAGCAACATATATAAACAGTGGGGTGATAACACAACAGTTCAGAATTTACATATCCAAAGAAAAGCTTCTTCACAACGTTCGTCGACGCGTTATTTATAATGAAAAGTGCTGAAGTAACTAACTAGATTCTACGCTATTGACTGTGTTGTCAAAGACACATAGATCCATTCAGCCGAGATCTAGCGTAACTGTCATCATGTCTATTAAATCTCCGGAGTGGTAACTGTTGAATTCAAGTTACGGGAATGATCTCCAGGTGTGCCGGTGTCTTCGTGAGCTGAGGACTGTGCCACGTAAATGCTCACATGCTCAAAACAGAGACGTGCCACCGCTGAACTCCTTGGTTGGCTTTGCCTTTGACCTTTGTTGACCGTGACCTTCTATGGATGATTTGGCTGATTTGAAGGGAAACGTTCCATGTATCCGTCACCTGGAGCTTGCCCATGTGGCTCGTTTCTTCATAGGACACATGTAGCACAACTTTTAACAAAATAGCTGCGGAATCTTGTGCTGGCTGCGGAAACTGACAAGTTTCCGCAGCTGCATGAACAAAAAACTAAACCAAACAACAGTCATAAGCATAGTCAGAAAACCATGTAAAAAGCTATTTTTAAACTACAATGCAATGATTTAACAGCTGGGTGGATGAAATAAGTGGAAAAGGAAGGCTAAGAGGGTGTATAGGAAGGTGTAGGTTTGGGGCTCAACATACCCCCACTGTGAAGGTGTTGCATGTCCTCATGCAACCAAAATTGAGTTATTTCCCTCTAATCCATATGTTCTGATGCTTCTGCAAGGACATCTAGCCCTCTTTTCTTCTTCCTTGATGCTAACATCATCCTTGTCTTCTTGACTAGGCATTTGAACTTGAGGTTAATAAATGCTCTGCTTAACCTTTTGCACTTCTTCAGTTTTCTATTTTTCTTTTGCCACAGTCCTAAATGGAGCATAGTGTTATCATGGACAATCTTGTCTACTTTACTCTGCTCTTTGAGTGCTTCATTTTCCTGTATGATATGCCTATTTAGGACTTCTAACTTAAATATTTCCTGTTTCAAAGACTGAACTTGTGCATCAGGTGGCAGAGAGGTACTTGGTCCTGCAGCTGATTGTTCTAAGGTTTCCAGCTAATTGTATGCCTCTTGTTGATTAGAATCTACCTCAGGTGTCTTTCTCGGCCTAAACTCAAAATCTGGTGGAGGAGGACTGCTCTCTCTTTCCGGCTAAAAAGGGCTTTCCTCACGTGAAGGAATTGACTCAATGCTTGGCTGAGTTGGAGATTTCTCAAGTGTCTCTTCATCTAAATCAATAAAGTGAGACTGTTTTTCTTTGGTTTTATTCCCCTTGCCTTTTAGCCTAGTGCTCCTTCTTAAGTATGAACTAGTACTCTTCTCTTGTTTACTCTGTTTTCCTTTTTGCTTTTTCTTGGCTATGGCAGCGGCTTGAAGTTCTATTAATCTTTCTGATAGAGGTTGATAATCCTCTTCTATGGATTGCTCAGGGGATGGATAGACTTCTTGGATGGTTCTTTTGCCTTTTTCCTTCTTCTGTTTCTTACTTCTAGCTCTATCTTCTTTTTCTTTTTGGATTGTTTCTTGAATTTCTATTGTAGGGGAGTCTTGGATTGTAATGTTCTTTTCTTTCCTCCTACTTTTCCTTGGAATCTTTGGTGGACTACTTCCAGAGGCCTCAGACGGCTCTTGGAAGTAGTTTCTTGTCAAGAATTGCCCCCAAGTATCCTTAGTTTTCTTCAACTGATCCTCAATAAGAATTTTTATGAGCCCATGATGGTAGAGATGAGGTTCAATATTGCCTACATGTTTTTGAACTATAAAACTCATCTTTTTCAAACTTGATAGCAGAAAATGAGGCAAATTAAGAGTGTGACCGTCTATGAAATTCATCATCAGTATTACATGATACATATACATAGAACCAAAATGACCTTCACACGTGATAAATTTCTGGATGACTAACAGTAGACTAGACCATTCCTCTTTTAATACATGAACAGGGATGCCTCTTGTGAATACGGTGGTATCCATACCTTGGTTTTGTAGCATGGTTCTCCATATTTGATCGTCCACACTTCTATTTTTAAACCACCTTTCACCTTCTTGAGGTAGGCCCGTGGCAGCTGCTACTGTGGCCTCGGTCACTGTGAATTTCAAGTCTCCAACCTCCACTGTTTGTCCATTAAAGGACCTTGCAAAAGCTTTGGTCACCTCCTTGTTATAGCCTTTAAACTTCTGGATAAATCGTAGCCATCTGACTTTCTTCAGCAATTCCTTAACTTGAGGATAACCCTCCAAGTATTTTGGTCCTTCCGGCTCAGCTCTCAGCAATTTTCCCATCCTCTGTTTTAAATTCCACTGAGAGTTCTTCTGCGTGTTAGGGTTAAGGGAAAAAATAGCTCTGTTACAGGGTTTAGGATGACTGTAGTGACTGCAATCGGGGTTTAGAGAAAACTGTAGTGACTGCAGTCGGAAATAGAGAACAGTGAATGGAAATACCCGAATTACGGGAGGAACAGTGGGTGAGCAGTGGTAAACGAGTTCATAAAATTAAATGTGGACGCATGCAAGGAGTATGGTATAAGTGGAGTATGAGTGGAGTGATAAGCGAGTGGAGTAACGACAGGATTCTTTCGAGTCAGATGACTGTGTATGAGATTTTACACGTCTCAACAGACGGCTGCGGAAATTACGGTTGGGAAGAGTCGTAACACAATAGGTCACGTCTCAAGAGTACGGGTAATAGCTAGAAGTGCAGTCATACTTGAGTTCAAACTCGGAGTAATCATTAGACCGTTAGGGAAATGAATGCGAGGTCTGTGGAGTGATATCGCGGAATAAGAGTGATAGTGGGCTAATATATCAAATCATTGCACATAGGAGAACCTGTTATGGTTTAATGACTATACGTAATTATGACTTGAATTGTTATTTGATAAAGATTTTTGATCATACATTTGGAAACTTTGTCAATTCTTGCTCAAGGCTTCTAACCAGTTGCTCTTCTTTGATATCTTGGAGATGCCCCATGTCTTTAGCTCAATTACACCTGCATTTCATGATTATGGCACTAACAATTGATTGTATTTTTTAAAACAGAGTGATGCTGGCTGCGGAAATCGTTTCTGGCTGCGGAAACTGCTTCTGGCTGCGGAAACGGTTCCCAGCTGCGGAAACTGAGACAGCACCCCCTTGTCTGCACAAAGATAGTTAGAAAAGAACTAACTGAATGAAAATAGTCCTGAAGGGGACTTTTTATTGATGGAGTGAAATGGAATGAGTGAAATGAAGTGAAAATGAAGTGGAATGAAGTGAAATGGAGATGAAAATGAGATGGAGGTGAAGTGAAATGACAAGTGAGATGAAGTGAAGATGGAAAGAGAAGGAGAGGAGATTTTTTTTGGAAAATATAGAGTGTCAGGTGTCCCTGATTTTCACTCTATATTTTCTGCATAAGACCGCCAATCTGGGATTGGTTTTCAGGCTTATACACATTTTTTTTTTTTTTTTCAAAAACTGAAAGAAACAAAGATTAGGCTGGTGGGAGAGAAGGATTCTTCTCCACCAGCCTTATTGCAGAATTCTCTTGGAACATTTTGACAAACTCCTCTTTTGAAAGTGGCTTATGATAAATTTTCAATCGGTGGCCATTCACAATAAGAGGAGTCTGAAATTCATCAATGGTCTTGATTCTTACTGCTCCATTGTTAAAGACTTTATCAATCTCATATGGCCCAAGCCAATGAGTCTGAAACTTCCCTTTGAAGTCTTTAAACTTGGAATCAAATAGTAAAGCCCAATCTCCCTCTTGAAACTTTCTCTCTTTAATATATCTGTCATGCCACTTAGCTCTTTGATGTTGAACTAGATCAGTCCTTAAAATTGCATCTTGTTTGATCTCATCTAGCTCATTCAGCTGCTCCATTCTGTGCTTTTGGGCTTCTGATAGATTCATCCCCAACTGAACTGCCATCTTGAAAGTCTTGACTTGAAACTCAATGGGGAGCAGGACTTCTTTCCCATAAACAAGTTCATAGGGAGAATGTCCTGTTGTGTTCCTCCATGTAGTTTTTGTTGGAAATAATACTGAGAGGGGGGGTGAATCAGTATTATCAAGCAATTTACCAAATCTTCCTTATTTGATCTTTTGAATTATTCTTGCATATCAGTACCATAAAACAATGAGCATGAATAAAGAAAATAGACAGTCACACCAAAGAACACAAGATGTAAGGTGGAAACCCAATGCGGGAGAAAACCACCTGCTGCAATATGTCTCTATCTTCTTTCAAGAAATTCTTTTTACAATAATTTTGTACTGGTGCAGTCCTTTACCAGCACGCAGGCTGCAACCTGCAGAGAGCTACAACTCTCTCTCATTTTCCAGTTTCTCCTGGAAGGGAGCTACAACCCCCTACTTCTTTTCATGAAGAATCAAATGATCAACAAGTATATAACAGATACAGTCCACTACAGATATCAGATCAGTAATTACAGAAATAACCCAGAACACCTTATGAACAGAAATATACAGTCAACAGATCATCTTAAGACAGGGACGCATATTTTCTTTCTGTGACCTGCGACTGGACGCAGTCTACCTTCCATTGTTCTGCGTGCCGACGCACTGTTCCTCTATGCTTTGCTGCGACCGGCGCACTCAGAAACACTATCGCGCCGCGTCTTTTGCTTCAGAGACGCACCCAATAACACAGTCGCGCCGCGTCCTTTGCCTCAGAGACGCACCTGAGCCTTTACTGTACTGCGTCCCGGCGCACTTTCCCTTCGCTGAACCTGCGTCCCTTCAGATATAAAAGATATGAGGACTTCAGAACCAACCCAAACACTCAGATCCACAGATCTGATCATGCGCCATAGAGATCACAGTCCATTAGAAGATTCGCCTTCATAGATCTGGACTAGATCTCACCAAAAGATGTTCAACCAAGATGATGCTTAATCCAAATGAACTCCTTTGCTTTATATAGGCAAGCTTCTCCCCAAAACATGGAACAATACCACGAGCCGACACCATAGAAACACAAAAACGTCGGCTAGATACCACGCAAGAAACCCCCACGTGCTTTTCTCTGCCTTGAAATGTGTGCACTGGGCGGACGCACCTCCTGAACGGCTGGCCGGCGTCCCTGGACGCGGGTTCTGTATGGTATACCTGCGGGGACGCATTTGCTGAACATATTTCCTGCGTCCTTCTTGATTTATCACCTGAAAGGGTTTGCCATCAAGGACAACACCTGAATCATAATGCCAACAATCTCCCCCTTTGGACTTGATGGCAACCACATAATCTTCAGCTTCATTCTCCCCCTTTGACATCAAGAGCAAAGGGTATGCTCCCCCTATGCTCATGCATCTCCAGATCTGTAACCAGAAATCCATCATGAAGGAGATAGAGACATATTGCAGCTATTTCCAAGATCTCCTTTTCCATAATGCCAACAATGCATTATGTGCTCCCCCTGAGCCTATACCACCAATAGGAAGATGATCAACAGTAAGATGATGCATCAACAACCCCCAGCTTTTGCCTGAGGTATTCAAAAGTGTCCCTGGGCAAAGGTTTGGTGAAAATATCAGCAACTTGTTCCTTAGAAGGAACATACTCCAACTTGACCTTCTGTTCAAGTACTTGTTCCCGGAGAAAATGGTACTTGATTGGTATGTGCTTGGTTTTTGAATGCATAACCGGATTCTTTGAGATGCTGATTGCACTTGTGTTGTCACATAAGATAGGGATTGGAGGAGTACAAGTGATTTGATAATCCTGCAAATTCTGCATCATCCAAAGGAGTTGGGTGCAACAAGATGCAGCAGCAACATATTCTGCTTCAGCTGTAGACAAGGCAATTGAACTCTGTTTCTTGCTGAACCAAGAGACCAGTCTGGGACCCATAAAGAACGCACCACCACTTGTGCTTTTCCTGTCATCCACGCTTCCGGCCCAATCTGCATCTGTATAGGCATGAAGAGTAAGATCTGTATCTCTAGGATACCATAAGCCATAATTTTGAGTCCCTTGAAGATATTTGAAAATTCTCTTCACTGCTTGAAGATGAGTCTCCTTCGGATTTGCCTGAAATCTTCCAACTATTCCAACTGCATGCATGATGTCTGGTCGGGTACCTGTCAAATATAGTAAACTTCCAATCATAGATCTGTAGGTTGGTTGATGTACTGCTGCAGATTCATCATTTGCACTGAGACTACATCCTGTGACCATGGGTGTACATACTGGTTTTGCATCTTCCATGCCATATTTCTTCAAAATCTGCTTGAGATACTTGGTTTGAGATAAAAAGATTCCTCCTTCCTTCTGTTGGATTTGCAAACCAAGGAAATATGTCAGTTCTCCTAGCAAGGACATTTCAAATTCTTTCTGCATGACTGAGGCAAAGCTTTGACTCATAGCTTCTTCATTGCTGCCAAAAATAATGTCATCTACATACACAACAAGTATTAGCAATTTGTCATTTTCAACTTTTATATACAGATTGCTATCTGCTGAACCTTTTAAGAAACCTTGTTGATGAAGATATTTGTCCAACCGGTAGTACCAAGCCCTTGGAGCTTGTTTGAGACCATAGAGAGCCTTTTTCAATCGGCATACAAGATTTGGATCATTTCCAAGAATGAACCCATCTGGCTGTTCAATGTACACTTCTTCTTCCAAGTCTCCATTCAAAAAGGCTGATTTCACATCCATTTGAAATACTTTGAAGTTCTGAAAACTTGAGAGAGCAAGGAACATTCGGATGGCCTCAAGTCTTGCAACAGGAGCAAAAGTTTCTTCAAAGTCTATTCCTTCTTGCTGCGCATACCCTTTACAGACGAGTCTGGCTTTGTTTCTAATTACTTCTCCATTTTCATTCAATTTATTTTTGAAGACCCATTTTGTTCCAATAACATTCTTATCTTTTGGTCTAGGAACCAGCTCCCAAGTGTTGTTCTTTTCGATTTGCTCAAGTTCTTCATCCATTGCTTTCACCCAACATTCATCTTTGCATGCCTCTTTCACATTTTGTGGTTCGGTGGAGGAAAGTAATGCCAAATAGCTTGAAGCTTCTGCAACTGTTCTTCTAGTTTGTATACCTGCTTCTTTTTGTCCCATGATCTGAGATTCTGGATGGTTCTTCTGAACATATCTGGATGGAGTCTTTTCTTCTATTCTTGTCCGTTCTTCTGCTTCTTCGTGAGGTTCTTCTTGAGATTCTTCTTGAGGTTCTTCTTCTTCATCATTCTGTCTTTGAGGGTAGCTCTCATCTTCTTCGATGTCTTCACGATGTATTTGCCTAGGAATATATCCCTTTTCATCAACCACTACATCAATGCTGTCAACAATTCTGCCAAGTCTTTTATTGTAGCATTTGTATGCTTTGCTATGTGGAGAATAGCCAAGAAGAATGCCTTCATCTGCTCTAGGATCAAGTTTGCCAAGCTGCTCCTCAGTATTCTTGATATAGCATTTGCTCCCAAATATTTTGAAGTGCTTTACCGAAGGAGTTTTACCACTCCAGAGCTCATGAGGGGTTTGAGTGCTGTTCACCCGGACATTTGTCTTGTTGAGAATAATAACCGCAGTATGTGCAGCCTCACCCCAGAAGGTTGCAGGGGTTCCTGATTCATCAAGCATAGCACGAGCCATTTGTTGGATTGTTCTGTTCATTCTTTCAACAACTCCATTTTGCTGAGGCGTTCTAGCTGTAGAGAATTCTCTCCTTATCCCATGTTCATCACAGAAATCGAAAAATTCATTTGAAGTAAATTCCCCACCTCTGTCAGATCTGAGGCACTTAATTTTGTGACCTGATTCATTTTCAGCCAAGGCTTTGAAGGTTTTGAATTTTTCGAATGCTTCATCTTTGTGCTTCATAAGACCTAACCAAACAAACCTGGAGAAATCGTCAATAAATAATATCAAGTATTCCTCTCCTCTAGGTGTTCTTTTTCTGAATGGTCCACATACATCTGTATGTACTAGCTCAAGAGGCATGCTGGCTGATCCTTCTTTCTCTGGAAAGTTAGTTCTGGTTTGTTTTCCAAACTGACATGATCTGCATATGGTGTTGTCAGGAATTTTGATATCTGGAAGATCGCGAACTGCCTGATATTTGCAAGCTTTCCTTATTTGTGAGAAGCTTAGATGTCCCAACCTTCGATGCCATAACCAGTGCTCTTCATTCTTGCTTAGATAGCATTGTTGTTGTCCTTCATCAAATATGTATAGATTATTTGGAGTTCTCTTTCCTTTGAGAACTGTTTTACCTGTATCAAGATCACGAACAAGGCATCCATTTGATCTGAATATAACCTCGGTTCTTTGATCACACATCTGGCTGACACTTAGTAGATTATGCTTCAATCCATCAACAAACAAAACATTTCCAGCCTTAACATCTTCTTTTAAAGGAGCAATACCTTTTCCTTTTATAGTTGCAGGAGTATCATTTCCAAAAGAGACTTTCTTTCCCTTTTCTAAATTAGAATAAGACTCAAGTTTTTCTTTATCACCTGTCATATGCTTCGAACATCCACTGTCAATGTACCATAGATTTTCTTGTCCTTCTGCATAAAATGCTATCCCACATCTTTCTGTTTGAGGTTCCTTTATTCTCCATGTTTTGGCGCCTGAGGCTTGTTCCTTTTTCTGCTCTTGTACCTTTCTTTCCGGAAACCTGCTTCTGCATTCAAAGTCTTTATGTCCAAAATTATTGCAAATAGAACATTCAACTTCATTTTCAAGAGCTGAAAAGTTGTTATAGGTCCTTTTTGTAATCCCTGTCATACTTCTTTGTTTTTGAGCTTCCCTAGTCATGATTGTTTTATACGCAACACATTGAGCTGCTTTGTGACCAAAGTTATGGCAAGAAAAGCATTGTCCATTGAAGAAGCTTCTGCGATTATTGGATCTACCAGCCAACTGATTGTAATTTCTATTTTCATCTATTCTTGAACCAAATTGAGAAGATTTTACCTGTGGCTGGTTGTGGCTTTTGTTCACCCTTAAGCTGGATTGCCCCTGATAGTTTCTGCTTGACATTTGTCCCTGCTTTACCTGATGATCTTCCTTGTGCTCTTGCTCATTTCTTCTTGCTGCATCAAGATAACTTTTTGAAGTGGATGCTTGAGAAGTTTCTCCATTATAGCCCAAACCTGTCTTATTTAGTGGAGACCGCTGCACACTGATAATCTCATCCAAAGTTTCAGATCCTTTGACAAACTTGAGATTAATAGTTTTTGTTTTCTCAATTTCTTTTCTAAGACCAACAATTTCACCTTCTAATTTTTCAAGATGTTTTTCCTTTTCATCAATTTGGAATTGTAGAGTATCAATAATCATGTTCTTTTCTTCTATGCATCTCTTGAGTCTAGTAATTTCATCATAAAGGTTATCCACATCTACAGCATCCTCATAATCATCATCTTCAAATGCCATTAACAACCTATATTTATTACCTTGTTCATCTTCATCACTGTTTGATAAGCCATCACTATCTTCATGGGTGTAGTAGCTTTTCTTGCTTTGTTTCTTGTTCCATCTAACTGGTTCCTTTCCTTTATCCTTATAAGAGCATTTTGCAGCATAATGACCTACTCTTCCACAAGCAAAGCATTTGAAAGGTAGCTTACCTCTGAACCTTCCAGAACCTCTTTGAAGATTTCTGACAAAATTTGATTCTTCTTCCTCTTCTTCTGGATCATGGCTTGCTTCATAGTAATCTTCTTTGCCTGATGCTTTAAAAGCAGCCTCCCTTCTGTCTGATGGTCCTCCCTTTCTCATTTCATAAGCAGTTAGAATTCCATGTAGCTGAGACATAGTAAGAACACGGAGATTTTCTTTTTCTTCTATTGCAGATACTTTGGATTCAAACTTGGGGGATAATGATCTTAGAATCTTTTGAACTACTAGAGACTCCTTTACTTCTTCACCCAAATTTTTCATACAATTTACAATCTCATCTACCCGAAGAAAATAATTAGCCACACTTTCATCATTATACATCTTGAGAGTCTCATATTGAATTCTGAGAGTTTGAAGTTTGGCTTGTTTTACCTGTTCATCTCCTTCATAGCTTGTGATCATTTTGTCCCATATTTCTTTTGCTGATTTGAAGTGCATTACCTTCATGAATTCTGTTTGGGATATACTTCCTAATAGAGTACTGACTGCTTTTGCATTTGTTTCATACTTCTTTTTCTCAGCTGGATCTGTAGGAGTAGCTGAAGGAAAAGCATAGCCTGTTTCTACAATGTCCCAAACTTCAGTACCAAGAGATTGAAGATATGCAGTAACTCTTACCTTCCAATAATTGAAGTTTGTCCCATCAAAAACTGGTGGCCTGATTGATGCTTCTCTCTCGTAGTTGCTCATGATGAACGATCTACCTTCAAGCGATCAAGCTTTTCTGAAGGACCTGCTCTGATACCAATTGTTGGAAATAATACTGAGAGGGGGGGTGAATCAGTATTATCAAGCAATTTACCAAATCTTCCTTATTTGATCTTTTGAATTATTCTTGCATATCAGTACCATAAAACAATGAGCATGAATAAAGAAAATAGACAGTCACACCAAAGAACACAAGATGTAAGGTGGAAACCCAATGCGGGAGAAAACCACCTGCTGCAATATGTCTCTATCTTCTTTCAAGAAATTCTTTTTACAATGATTTTGTACTGGTGCAGTCCTTTACCAGCACGCAGGCTGCAACCTGCAGAGAGCTACAACTCTCTCTCGTTTTCCAGTTTCTCCTGGAAGGGAGCTACAACCCCCTACTTCTTTTCATGAAGAATCAAATGATCAACAAGTATATAACAGATACAGTCCACTACAGATATCAGATCAGTAATTACAGAAATAACCCAGAACACCTTATGAACAGAAATATACAGTCAACAGATCATCTTAAGACAGGGACGCATATTTTCTTTCTGTGACCTGCGACTGGACGCAGTCTACCTTCCACTGTTCTGCGTGCCGACGCACTGTTCCTCTATGCTTTGCTGCGACCGGCGCACTCAGAAACACTATCGCGCCGCGTCTTTTGCTTCAGAGACGCACCCAATAACACAGTCGCGCCGCGTCCTTTGCCTCAGAGACGCACCTGAGCCTTTACTGTACTGCGTCCCGGCGCACTTTCCCTTCACTGAACCTGCGTCCCTTCAGATATAAAAGATATGAGGACTTCAGAACCAACCCAAACACTCAGATCCACAGATCTGATCATGCGCCATAGAGATCACAGTCCATTAGAAGATTCGCCTTCATAGATCTGGACTAGATCTCACCAAAAGATGTTCAACCAAGATGATGCTTAATCCAAATGAACTCCTTTGCTTTATATAGGCAAGCTTCTCCCCAAAACATGGAACAATACCACGAGTCGACACCATAGAAACACAAAAACGTCGGCTAGATACCACGCAAGAAACCCCCACGTGCTTTTCTCTGCCTTGAAATGTGTGCACTGGGCGGACGCACCTCCTGAACGGCTGGCCGGCGTCCCTGGACGCGGGTTCTGTATGGTATACCTGCGGGGACGCATTTGCTGAACATATTTCCTGCGTCCTTCTTGATTTATCACCTGAAAGGGTTTGCCATCAAGGACAACACCTGAATCATAATGCCAACAGTTTTGTAGGCCCATAAGGCTTCAGGAAGCCTTTCTGCCCAATCTCTTCTGTGTAGATGAACAATTTTGGTGATGATGCTCTCAAGAACTTTGTTTGTAGATTCCACTTGACCATTTGCTTGAGGATGGTAAGGAGTATATTTTCTGTGCTTGATTTTGTATTCTTCCATCAGCTTCTCCATCAAGTTAGATGTGAATTGACTTCCCTGATCTGTCACAATTTCTCTTGGGACACCAAAACGAGTAAAAATATCCTCAAAAAGAAATTGAACAACTGAATTTTCAGTGGCAGAAGGCAATGCCTTGGCTTCTACCCATTTAGTGACATAATCAGTGCAAACCAATATATATTTCTTTTGTCTAGATGGTGGATTAATGGGTCCAATGAAATCTAAAGCCCATTTTTCAAAGGGTTCGATGAGTACCTGTGGTTGTAATGGCATTTCATTTGAGAGAGTCGGTCTCCCAACTCTTTGGCAGCTGTCACACCTTCTGACATATTGTTTTGCATCTTTGAAGAGAGAAGGCCAATAATATCCTAAAGAAAGAATTTTATAGGCCGTCCTCTTGTCAGCAAAGTGTCCACCGCATGGTTCATCATGACATGCCTTGAGGATGTCAGGTATTTCATCTTCCCGAACACATCTTCTGATCACACAATCTAGCCCTGTTTTAAACAATTCATTAGAAATCCATGAATAATTTGAACTCTCCTGAATAATTTTCCTTTTCTCATTAGGAAATAAGTGTGGAGGTAGCTTCCCTGTAACCAAATAGTTAGTAATATCTACATACCAAGGAGTCTTAGTATTTACTGCAAACAAATATTCATCTGGAAACTTATCCTCTACAGGAGAATCTTCGTTAGTATTTTGGATTCTAGACAAGAAATCAGCTACTATATTTTGTTTCCCTGGTCTATCTAACACAGTAATATTGAAATCTTGTAAAAGTAAAAGCCATCTTGTAACTCTACCATTAGTAACAGGTTTGTTCATGAGATATCTAATTGTAGAATGATCAGTATGGACAAAAGTTTCATAGCCTGTTATATAATGTCTAAACTTGTTGATTTCATGAACAACAACGAAGAACTCTTTCTCAGTCACAGTATAATTTAACTCAGCAGGAGTCAAATTTTTATTGGTGTAGTAAATGGCATAAGGAACTAAATCCTTTTGACCCAACACAACTCCTAGAGCTGTATCTGAAGCATCTGTAGAAATATGGAAAGGAAGTTTCCAATTTGGCCCTCTCAAAATGGGTGCTTCAGATATTCTTGTTTTAAAAGTTTCAAATGCAGATTGACAATCAGGATCCCACTTGAATTCACAGTCTTTTGTAAGTAATTTGAAGAGTGGAGATGCTATTTTGGTGAAGTTTTCAATAAATCTTCTATAATATCTAGTAAATCCAAGAAAACTTCTAACATCTTTTTGACAATTTGGAATAGGCAACTTGGAGATGACTTCAACTTTTGATCTATCAACTTTAATCCCATCCCCTGAAATATGATGTCCTAAAACAATCCCTTCAGTAAACATCATAAAGCATTTCTCATGACTTAATGAAAGGTTTGTTTCTTTACATCTTATAAGGACTTTTTCCAAATTCTCTAATGCCTCTTCAAATGAATTACCATAAACTGTAAAATCATCCATATAAACCTCTACACAATCATGAATTAGATCAGAAAAGATTCCTAGTACTGCCCTTTGAAATGTTGCGGGTGCATTACATAATCCAAAAGGAAGTACTCGGTAAGCAAAAGTTCCCCATGGACAAGTAAATGTGGTCTTGTCCTGATCTTCAGGTGCTACCTGAATCTGATTGTAACCACTAAAACCATCCAAAAATGAGAAATATTTTTTGCCTGCTAAAGTATCTAATACATGATCAATAAAGGGTAAAGGAAAGTGATCCTTCAAAGTTGCTTTGTTTAATTCTCTGTAATCAATGCAAACCCTCCATTTACCATTCTTTTTAGGTACTATAACCAAAGGAGAAACCCACCGGCTATCTGAAATTGGATAAATGAAGTTTACATTAAGTAACTTTCAGAGCTCTTCTTTCACTATCTCCCTAAGGTTTGGATTCATCCTTCTTTGAGGTTGTCTGATTGGTCTACTGTTTTCCTCAATGTAGATGTGATGAATGCAAGTCTTAGGGTCAATACCTTTCATATCGATATACTCCCATGCAAATGCAGTAGAATGTTTTTGCAAGATTTTGGTTAGCTCTTCCTATTGTGATTTTTCCAAGTTTTTGTTGATATTCAATGTTTTTCCTGGAAAAATCTCAATGGCGGAACTACCAAACTCTTCCATAGAGAAAAGAGACATTTGTCTAGATGATAGACACTCAATGTCAGAATCCAACTGAAATTGTGTGTGGTCATATTCTGAAGATGTTTCAAAGTTTTCTAATGTGTTCAGAATTTGACTATCTTCACTGATCTCAGAAATGGTAAAGACAGGTTGTATAGTATCTTCATCATCAACCCACTCATTATCTCCTATTTCTGTAATTGCTTTTGCTGGAGGATACAGATTGAACTTCTTTGTCGAATTACCATCAGAAATATACATATCCCCAGACCTACAACTGATAAAAGCATCAGCTATGGCTAGCCAAGGTCTTCCTAAGATGAGAGGATGTCCTCCTAAATTACTCTTGGGAGTTAAAATCATGAAATCTACTGGATATTCCCAAGAGTCTAAGGAGACTGAAATGTCTTCTAATACACCATCTGGTTTAATAATTGATCGATCTACAAGTTGCAATAAAGTAGGTGTAAAAAGAAGATTAGGAAGTTTTAGCTGTTCCATAATCTGTCTACTCATGATGTTGATAGCAGCCCCTAAATCAATCAAAGTATTTGGTATTTCTACCCCATTGATATGTGTTTTGACAATTGGACTACCGAGATCTACATACTTCTGCATAGTAATTTTTCCCATCATGATATCTGCAATTTTTCCTACCAGGTGGATTCTTCTTGTATCTCTTGGTTTCCTTCCTGGTCTTTTAAGACTCAACTCCTTTATTGTTTTCGCTAGAATAGGAATCTCTTTAGTGGCTTGTAACAAGGGAATCTTGATACAGACATTCTTCAATTCATCTAAAAAATCATAGTCAGGCAACAAGATTTGTTTTTCCACCCCTTTGTCAATTTGTAATCTTTCAGGAAAAGGAGGTGTGGATGAAGATGCAGGTTTCTCAACTATGGGAGTTGTGGGGGTTAACTCTTTTTCTTTTTCTTTTTCTTTTTGAGTGCTTGGGTTTTGAAGAGATGCTTCAGAACCCTTATTGGCTTCAAGAGAATCTTCCTCATAAATGCTTTGCTTTTGAGCATCTATAGAAGGCTTATCTAGGACTCTACCTGATCTGAGTTGTACATCATTGAGAGGAACAATCATATAGGCAGGAAATTGTTGACCTTCCATCATGTAAGCATTTTTAGGGTTTTTGTTATTGGGGTTTGGCAATGGCTGAGAAGGAAGTTGATTTGACTTTTGTTGGAATGGAAGCAAGAGTTGAGAATTTGGATTCTGTTGAGAAGGTTGTTGTTGTTGTGGAAATGGAAATGATAGTTGTGGGTTTTGATTTGGAAGTTGTGGAGCTTGTTGGTTTTGAAAAGATGGAGGATATTGATAAAATTGAGCAAATCTCCCATAATGATTTTGCATACCTTGTACCCATGATTGAAAAAGATTTTGAGGTTGGGACCAAGGTTGTTGCCAAAGATTTCAATTTGGTGGGGGTTGAAAATTCATAGAGTTGTTAAACCCTTGATTTTGTTGCCCCTGCCAAGGTCTCCTTGCAACAAAACATAGAGACTCGATTGTATTTGGATCTTCTTGAAAGACAGCTTTGAGCCCATGAATTGAAGGACAATCCTTGGTCTCATGATTCTCTGAACAAATTACACATGTTTCTACACCTTTTGCACCCAAGGGACATTCCCTTAGAGCATGTTTCTTTCTACACTTTGGGCAAAAGATGGCCAAAGCCTCAACTTCTGCTTTTTGCTTATTGTGAATCTTTAGAGTGTCTAGTTGCTCACTAAGACTCCCTAAGATGTCAGTCTTGAATTCATCAAGCATGTTGCCAATCTCAGCCCTACTTACTGATCCAGTTGCAGATTTGTTTGCTCTGATGAGAGAAGGATCTCTAGGCCTTTTTTGAGTTTTAGATTTCCCCCTTGAGAGATGGACACATAGCTCTGCTATATCATGAAGTGGAAGTTGAGATATGTCTCCTTTTCCCATCATGTTCAAAATATCTATCCATTCATCTCTAATGGCTTTTAATATAAGGGCTTTCAAGGTCTCCTCATCTAAGTTACTCATTTTTGCTCTTTTCAGGTTGTATTGAAATCTTTCAAGTAAATCCTCCAAGTTTTCATCTTCTCTTTGCACCATTTTGAATACCTCATCCTTGTGATTGGTGGGAATACAATAGTCCAGGTACCTATCCAAAAATGTTTGTTTCATATCATTCCAAGTCCTAATGGATTGAGTGAGTAATCCCATGAACCATTTCAAGGCTGCTCCTTTCAATGTTGAAGGAAATAGTTTGAGTTTTTGAGAGTCTTCCAGATAATCATATGTTCGACACACGACCTCAAACTCAAATAGAAATGTTTTAGGGTCCTCGTTTCTTAACCCGTGGAAGTTTGGGAGGACAGATGGTGAGATGTTTTTCATTGTGGCTCGGGAGTCCTCATCGACTATAGGAAATCCGAATGAGTTATCTCCATCCCTATTTCCCCCAATGTTACCTCTACCTCCTCCATTATTTCCTCCTCCTCCTCTACCTCTACCAAATCCATTTGCTCCTTCCTTTGTCCCTGGAGACTTCAGAGTCCTCTGGTTCCTCTACTAAGGGTGAACGAGAAGGAATTTCTCCCTCTTCTTCTTCAGATGATTCTACTTCTTCAATTACAATTTGTCTCTCTGTAGAAGGAAGGAAAGGATCTCTTTCTAATTTAGATTCGATGGAAGGTGTGGGAGAGTCAACTGCTACCTCTTGAATTCCATGAATCCTAGGGCTAGGAGTGTAAGTTGGAGATGATGGAGGTGTCTCTTGTCTATTCCTTGAAGTAGATGGAGTTGTAAAAATCGAACTCTTGGCTCTAGCTAAAAACCTTCCCCTAGAATCTCTTGCTCTATGCATGTCATTTTCTTATATTTTTTCTTCAAGTCGGGCTAATAATTATCTTTCTGATCTTCCAGGTCACTTTAGGTGCAAGAAGAGAGCATACTCAAGAAACTATTAAACCAATAACTTTCTCTTTTCTGATCCTCCAGATCACACTAAGTGCAAGAGGAGAGCATACTTTGAGAGGTTATCAATTTTCCTTCCTTGAAATTTTCTTGTTTTTTTTTTTAGAAATTGGCTACCTAATTTCACTTCCCCGGCAAAGGCGCCAAAATGTTTGGTCAATTTAGTGTGATCTAAATTGCTATTTAAAATGTCAATCCGGGGTTCGTAAACTGACGAAGTGAAGTGTACTATATGTACTAGATAACCATTTCCTTAATCTTTTGTCTTTTTTGAGTTTTTTAGTTTGTTTTTGGATTTATCTTTCCCTAATGTGTGATGGCGAAAATGAAAGTGAAGTATGGAGTATGGATGGTGATGGTGGTTTCTACCGTGATTTTCTCTAACTTGAAAGTGCTCAAGAAGAAAGCTTTAAAACAACTAAACTGAAATCAATTCTTAAGAGAAAGTAAATGCATCAAACAGTGAACTAATGACAATGGCCCAGTATCCTTGCTGCTGAATGAAAAGAAAGTAAAAACTAAACTTAAAGCAACTCAAACCAAAAACAAAGCAACTAATTCACACTACTTAAACTCTTCAGATCCTTTACCCTTTAGCTCAATCTACCTTGTGGGAAGTAATCATGAATAAGTCAAGCAATATGCTATCTAAATGGCAAGAAATTAAATTGCATAAAAGAAACTAGTCACACTACTTTAACTCTTCTGGTCCTTTACCCTTCAGCTCAATCTACCTTGTGGGAAGCAACCATGAATAAGTTTAAGCAATATGATAACTAAATTGCAAGAAATTAAATTGCAGAAAGGAAACTAATCACACTACTTCAACTCTTCTGATCCTTTACCCTTCAGCTCAATCTACCTTGTGGGAAGCAATCATGAATAAGTTTAAGCAATATGATAACTAAATCACACTACAGTTAGTAATATTATGATTTCTTGCTAATAGAGTCACTTCACTATAGAAAGAAACCATAAATTGATGAGCAATATGATATCTAAATAACAGAAAAATAAGTAAGCAATTCACAACTTGAAAAAGATAGTGCTGAAATTAAACTTCAGAAAATGAAAGTTAGCAGGAAGGACAAGATGATCTCATATGTCAATAGTTATCAAAAAGATGAAAATTTGCCCGGGCTGCCTAAGAAAACTTGCAGAAAAGCACTGATCAGTTGACAGTTATAAGAAAACAGAGGTGAAAATATAAACAACAGTGAGTTAAGAAACATCAAACAATGTGTTATGTACAAGCTAATGATACAAGAACATAATAAAACCAAATGAAAAATTTACAAGGCTTCAGTGCGCAGGGGCCCTCTGCCACTTCAGCCGGTCAACAAGTAGTCACACGAATAAACTCAGAAAAGTCTTCTCATATATTAAAACATCAACATATATAAACAGTGGGGTGATAACACAACAGTTCAGAATTTACATATCCAAAGAAAAGCTTCTTCACAACGTTCGTCGACGGGTTATTTATAATTAAAAGTGCTGAACTAACTAACTAGATTCTACGCTATTGACTGTTTTGTCAAAGACACGTAGATCCCTTCAGCCGAGATCTAGCGTAACTGTCATCATGTCTATTAAATCTCCGAAGTGGTAACTGTTGAATTCAAGTTGCGGGAATGATCTCCAGGTGTGCCGGTGTCTTCGTGAGCTGAGGACTGTGCCACGTAAATGCTCACATGCTCAAAACAGAGACGTGCCACCGCTGAACTCCTTGGTTGGCTTTGCCTTTGACCTTCGTTGACCGTGACCTTCTATGGATGATTTGGCTGATTTGAAGGGAAACGTTCCATGTATCCGTCACCTGGAGCTTGCCCATGTGGCTCGTTTCTTCATAGGACACCTGTAGCACAACTTTTAACAAAATAGCTGCGGAATCCTGTGCAGTTTCCGCAGCTGCATGAACAAAAAACTAAACCAAACAACAGTCATAAGCATAGTCAGAAAACCATGTAAAAAGCTCTTTTTAAACTACAATGCAATGATTTAACAGCTGGGTGGATGAAATAAGTGGAAAAGGAAGGCTGAGAGGGTGTATAGGAAGGTGCAGGTTTGAGGCTCAACACAGACAGTCACTGTCGATTTGGATTGTTCATCTCCATCACTCAGTGACTCTTGTGCAGTTTTCATCAGCAGTGCCCGGAGCCATCATCCCGCTTCACAACCTTGTTTCCTCTCTCGGTCACCTGCATCCGAAATGATCATGTGTCATGGTAGACTAGGAGGTTTTAGATTTGATGTCGTCTTGTCATGAGTGACTATAGGTACAGATACACCAACAAACATGGAAAGTTGACGAATGGGATGAACGAATGGAGCACGTGCAGAAGGACAGGTTCACCAACGGACGAACGAACGATGCATGCGAAGAGATGTGGTCGTGAACGGTTTATCATGCAAAGATATGTTCGCGGACGGACAGGCGAGCGAACATGCAAGATGTGCTCACAGATGGATGAACGGACAAACATGCACCTTTCATGAATAGATGAGCCTGTCAAACCTCCCAACATGCAAGCAAAGAGCAACGTGCCTAAGCATCATCAAGCGAACCAAATACCATTGAAGACTCCCGCACTTTGCCATGCGGAGGTGAAGCTGTGATACACCATGAAGATATCCATCACTCGCAATACTGTAACTCGACATGCACTCCAGCAGTAGCACGAATGTACCAACACTGTCATGTCGAGTCATGTCGCCCACATCTCTAATATGGGTTATGTTGTTAATCAATGTGATGTAACGTGGAAGTCCAAGAGACCCAATTGTTCAACAAAGAGTCATATAAGTCGAAAAGTCATGGAAGTCAAACAACCATGAGGGTAGTCGAACAACCACAAGGATCAGTTTCACCCTTGGCTATAAATGCCCCCTCATTTTTACATGCAAAAGACTTGTTCACCTCAGCTCCTCCCACATAACCATGAGAGTCTGTAATATTTTCTTTGAGGAGTAAGTAGTGGCTCCAACGCCCCGCACTCGGGGTTAGTGATATATGGTGTAACGATGTGTCTTGGAACTTTCGTTTAATTCAGAAGCCTGCTAACATGCTAGCATGTTTTCATACATGTATTATATATGTTGTAAGACTAATATTTAACACTTGTAATGCACGTTGCTTTAACCTGTGTTCTAAATATCAACTATTTCACTTGTTGTAATACATAGTCTATTAATGGAAATGTGTTGCATATGTTGTTAACGCTGTCTCGCCCGTGTAGACTACTCTCTCGGACATCAGACATACCTTTCACATGAAGCTTGTTGTAAAAATCGTTGCACTCGTTCAGACTCATTCGTTGAGTGTTGTACGTGTTATCTTACCTTGTATGTTGTGACTGCCGCATCCGTGTGGACTGCTCCTCCAGAAGCTGTGCACGTCCTGTTGTGTTGTGTGTTCCTAGCTGAGTTGGGACTGCATCCAAACCAACTTGGGACTCACTTTCACCCTCTCCCTTTATAGTGAAAGAACCATTGACACAAGTACACTAGCACTCACCAGGCACACGAACCTCACTTCTCGAAGGCAAAGCAGACCACTCTCCTGTGCTGACAAGCAAGATTTGAGGCAAATACTTAAGGCAATGGAAACCATGCCATCATACCAGATGGGACTCCCACATCAAATGGTGTGAGTTCTAGTTGGGACTTCATATTGAGGTGATCCCCTGAATGTTGGTGGATCCAGCATCGTCAACATTTCTGGTGCTAGAAGGAGGGCATCCAGTTGTATATGGCTGAATATCCCCTCACACTCATTCATCAACCATTTGGTCAATGCAGTAAATCACACTCCCTTTCACCTACTCGCTACTTTGCAGTTGGTTACTCCTCACCTCCCAGTATTGAACTCGAGACTCCATATCAATACCTTCGATCCGTCCGTCCCATCACTCACCAGTTTGCAAAAGTAGTCAGACTGATCCCAGACAGACAACATCTTCCACGCGCATCTAGGGAGCCAAAAGCCACTCCCATAGGAGTTGTTGTATCATCGGTGGAAGAATCAGTCCTTGCCACGCTTGAAGGTCTAGAATAAACTATTGAAGATGGAGAGGAACCTCCAATATTTCGGCAAGGTGAACAAGACACTCTTGTGATCCTGAGATCAGACTTCGGTGTAGGGGGCATAGGGAAGGTAGCGGAGGAGGCAGAGGTGAAGACGAACCAACAGAATCAGAGTCGGAACCATCAGACTACGAAGAAGAGGAAGAGTACGAAGAAGAAGAAGAGATGACTAACCCAAATCTTGAATGGATGACTCATGGACCATTGGCTCTCCCGACTATTCTACACAAGATGCTGAGGTGAGCAGAGAGGATGAACATCAAGTTCGACCCTGACAGCACGGTGGAGGCGGAAGACCACTTAGACAACTTATACCTACAACTGCAGACCCTTGAGGTACCTTATGATGATGTAGCATGTAGATTGTCCCCATGTACCATGGATGGTCATGCAACTTCTTGGTATCACAACCTTCCACCGAACCCTATACATAACTGGGTTGCATTCAAATGCATACTCCTTGAGAATTTCGTTGATGACAAGACCCCAACCATGCTAATCAAAGAATTTGGAAGCCTTAAGATGGAGGAAAAAGAGAAAGTAAAGTATTTCAATCAGAGGTTTACATATATATTGAACAAGTTCGCAGCAGACACTAAACCTCATGACTCCATCACCACTAATTACTACACGTCTACACTGCCAACCAACATTGCGTAGTTCGTCAAGCGAGTTGCGAAACCAACACTGTTGGAAAAATGTGAAGAGGCTATCACTGTTGAGAAAGACCTGTGTGTAGTCAGAGTCATCAAAGATGACGAATCGACAAAGGACTCCAAGGATGCGATCAAGAAGTCCCAAGCAACGATGAGCAATGATAGAGACAAGGAAGTAACTGATATTGAGACCCTCACTTGTCTTGTCAAGAGATTGACCATTGAAATGTTCGAACTCAAACAATGTAGAATGAACACATTTGTAAGCAGTCACCTGCCTAGGCAGAGACAAGCAAGCAGCTCATCAAGCACCAGCCAGTTCATTTCAAAAACTGCGTAGAAGCCTGTGTTCTAGCTCGAACAATGTGCAGATTCGAAGTTCTATTCTTTCCACAAAGAGTATCATCCCGAGAACTCTTGTTCGGGCTAGAAGCGAGTCACAAATGCTTTCTACAGTCGTACATTCAATACGGGAAGTAATGTGCAAGAGCAGTCAGAAGACACTGACGATGATGAAGAGGTTGCACCTAATGAGCCTTCAAGCTCTGGGTATGTCGTGAACACGTATCAGTTCTCACAAATGATGTCAAAGATGAATATCGTGAAGCATCCCCAAAAGCAAAATAATCGTTAAAATCTTAGGAGTAAAGGGGCTCTCCCCACACTTTGGGAGATGCAAGAAAATATTAGACTGTTAATTAGGAAGAATGATCCACCGGCCGCCCCAAAGCAGAAAACACAAAGCAAGTCCAGGAAGACAAAGATGGACAAAAGCACATCCATGAGTAGCAAGCTGCAAGACACTCCGCCGAACAACACGAACACTCCTACCCTGGACACCTCGGTGAGTCTACGACCTCTAAATTACAACATTGTTGATGACATGAAGAAAAATCGGGAAAACATCAATTTGTTTGAATTAGCTAATATCCCAAGTCAGCGAGATATCCTGCTACGTGCATTGGGACAAAAAACGACTGACAGCGCAGCCTCTACTAGCAAGGGAGAAAGCACACCTCCCGGGTCACTTTCCACTATGTTCAATACACTCCGGATGGAAGAAGCAAACTCAGGTTGCCCCCCATTCCTGCTTTCATTTGATGTTTTCAACTACAATGTTCACAACTGCTTGGTTGATTATGGCGCGACAACCAACGTCACGTCGCTCTCCATTGCTAAGAAGATCAATGCACGATGGAGCGAAACATCTGTGAGAATCATCCAACCTGATAGAACATCATTACCAGCCATTGGTGAACTGCAAGACGTGACCATTCGACTATCTCATGAAAATCGAGTCCACCAATTCATCAACATAGTTGTTGTGGACATACCAAAAGCATATGGCCTACTACTCAACAGAGACTGTAGGTTTTAACCCCATATAGAAATTACCTGCATACGAATTCTAAAACACAGAAAATAAATAATGCGAGAGCAGAACACATAAAACACATATATACAAAGATTTTCCCCTGGATCCCAAAACCAGGACTACCAACTTGATTTTTCATTATTTTCCTTTCAATGTTATAATACATATTTATACATGTTGAAGCATCCAATGCCATGGACAGAAAACCATCGCGTCCAAAAAACATGTGCGAAAATCATGCACAAAACGAGGTTACTGGTGCCCATTAAACCCCTTGTTAACTACGTGGAAAGAATATAACACAACCCAACATTCTCCCACTTGTTGTTTTCTTTCCACAGGGGGCCACAAGAGAGCTTAGTCATTTTTCCAGCCCTGAAATGCCCATTGTCCCTCTACACCAAGAGAACTTCTCAGAGCTCACAGATTTTGTCAATGCATCTGCAATATTCTTCAAAGTGTCCACCTTTACCAGCAACACCTTTTTGTCTTCTATCATATCCCTCACAAAGTGATACTGAACATCAATGTGCTTTTTCTTTGAATGATATGCGGGGTTCTTTTCTAAGAAAATTGCACTTCGGCTGTCACAGTCTATCCTTATAGCTTCCTGTACTAACCCCATACTTGAACACAATCTCTTAAACCAAATTGCTTCCTTGCTTGCATGAGTGGCTGCCATGTATTCCACCTCTGTAGTTGATAGTGCTACTACAGATTGTTTCGTACTCATCCAACTGACTGCACCTCCAAATAGGTTAAACACATACCCACTTGTAGATATTCTTTGATCCAGATCTCCAGCCCAGTCTGCATCAAAAAAGCCATGAATATCCAACACTCTGTCCAATCCTGGTCTTCCTTGGTAGCACAAACCATAATCACTAATGCCATGCAAATACCTGAAAACCCACTTCACTGCTGTCCAGTGCTCCTTCCCTGGTTTTGTCATAAACCTACTCAATGCTCCCACTGCATGTGCAATGTATGGTCTAGTACAGACCATTGCATACATCAGGCTACCGACTGCACTTGCATATGGAACATGGGACATGTCCTCTTCCTCTTCTTGTGTCTTGGGACACTGTTCAGTAGATAACCTCACACCTACAGGAATAGGAACCTTCACCGGTTTACTATCCTGCATATTAAACGTCTGTAATATTGTCTCGACATACTTCCTCTGGTTTAACCAGAGCTTCCTCTTTGCCCGATCTCTTTTAATTTCCACGCCCAAAATATAGTTTGTAGCACCAAGATATTTCATATCGAATTTGGAGGAAAATTGGGTCTTCAAATCCTGGATAACTTCTTTGTCATTTCCAAGCAACAACATATCATCCACATACAAGACCAGATAAATAACACGGTCACCAATTAATTTAAAATACACATAGTGATCTGCTTTGCTTCTGGTGAAGCCAAGTCCCCATATAAATGCATCAAATTTCTGATACCACATCCTTGGTGACTATTTTAACCCATATAGAGACTTCTTTAGCTTACATACCAGTTCTTTCTTACCCTTCACCGCAAAGCCTTCAGGTTGCTTCATGTAGATCTCCTCTTCCAGACCCCTGTGAAGAAATGTTGTCTTCACATCCATCTGTTCTACCTCAAAATCAAAAGCAGCAGCAACAGATAAAAGTAATCTAATAGAAGTTACCATGGCAATAGGAGAAAAAATATCACAAATCAATTCCCGACACCTGGGAATAACCTTTTGCTACCAACCGAGCTTTGTATTTCTCCACTTTTCCTTTTGCGTTTGTCTTCTTTTTGAACACCCATTTGCTGCCAATGGGTTTCCTTCCAACCAGCAACTCCACCAGATCCCAAGCCTCATTTTTGTGCAAAGATGCCATTTCATCAGCCATGGCCTCTTTCAAGAGTTTTCCATCATCTGAATCCACTGCTTCCTTCACAGTTCTGGGATCATCATCAGTAACAGACAAAGCAAAATTTGAACAAAAAGTAGATGGACTATACCTTTTTGGTTGCCTTCTTTCTTGAACTGATCTTCTCATAGCCAGAGTTTGTGGCTCTTCATCTTTTGATTCCTCCTTTGCTGTAGAGTCTGATTCTTCCTCCTTTAGCTCAAACTCTATCTTCTCAGGTTCCTTTCATTGGACTTCATGTTTAATAACATCTTTCACCTCTCTGAACACCACATCTCGGTTGTACACAACCTTCCATGTGACTGGGTTCCAAAGCTTATAACCCTTTAAACCATCCTTATACCCAATAAAGATGCAATTTTCAGATTTACTATCCAACTTGGTTCATTTCTCCTTTGGAACATGTACATATGCATCACATCCAAATACCCTCAGATGTGAAAGAGAGGGTTTCTTACTAGTCTATACCTCTTGTGGAGTCTTATACTCCAATGCTGATGAAGGTGACCTGTTGACCAGGTAACATGCAATATCAACTGCTTCTGCCCAGAATTCCTGTCCTAACTCGGCACCACTGAGCATGCTTCTTGCCCTTTCCATCAACGTCTTATTCATTCTTCTGCAACTCCATGTTGCTGAGGTGTATATGGAGTAGTCTTCTACCGTGGTATACCACACTTCTTAACAGAATTCTTCAAATTCCTTACTGCAAAACTCTCCACCGTTATTTGTCCTCAGCACCTTATCTTCTTCTCTGTCTGGTTTTCCACCAGAGCCTTAAATTCTTTAAACCTGTCAAAGACTTCAGATTTCTTCTTAAGGAAATTTATCCATGTATTCCTTGAGAAGTCATCTATAAATGATACATAGTACACAGACTTACCCAGTGATGGAACCTTCACAGGTCCAGACACATCACTGTGCACAAGTTCTAATATCTGTTTCGCCCTCTTACTTCCAGAGGGGAAACTCACCCGATTCTGCTTCCCATATACACAATTTTCACAGAAATCAAAATCCAGAGGGCTATTACTCATACCTTCTACCATACCTTTACTATGAAGTATTCGAAGGCCCTTCTCTCCAATATGTCCAAGCCTTTAATGCCACAGCATGGCCTTTTCTCTAGAGACCACTAGATTTTCTGCTCCACTTTCAGGAACCATGGAACTGTTGCACCCATAAACAACAGTGATACCTTGCAGCTTGTACAGAGTTCCAATCCGAACTCCCTGGATCAATACCAGTGCTCCCTGAACCATCTTGCAGGTATCCTTCTCGAACACTGTTTTTACACCTACATCATCCAGCTTACTAACAGAAATCAGATTTTTGGCTAATGCAGGAATATGTAGAACACCCAGAAGTTTTCTAACCCTTCCACCTTGGAGCTTCAACTTTACTTTTCCATGACCAATAATACCCCAAGAAGACATCACCACCATCATATTTCTCATACTCACAGAACCATACTCTATGGGGAGTGAAGTGAAAGGATGCACCTGAGTCAATCAACCATGCCTCATGATCTACATGTGTACTTGAAGAAGCCAAGTACACATCCCCACCTTCATCTGCGGTGGTTTTCGCCTCTGCAGAAGGAGCCTCATCAGATCCCTTTCCTTTGTCAGGAGCTTTAGATTTACATTCCCTTTTGAAGTGGCCTTCCTTTCCGCATTTCCAGCACACCACCTTTACAGGTTTTCCTAGAGATTTAGATCTCCCACTCGATGACTTATTTTTGTTTCTGTTCTGGGACCGTCCTTGTACAGACAAGGCATCACCATTTTGGCTCTTCATATTTTTCTATCTCATCTCCTCCGTCAGCAAGGCTGAGACTATTTCATCAAACTGCAAGGCAGTTGCATTGCTACCTATTGCAATAACCAGACTATCCCATGAATCTGGTAGAGAACACAACAAACTGATGCACTTATCTTCATCTGAAATTTTAATATTAACAGATGCTAACTAACTTACCACAGTATTAAATGCATTCAGATGCTTTGTCATCGAGTCTCCATCTTTCATCCTCAAGTTATACAGCTTTTTCCGCAGGAACAATTTATTCACCAGAGACTTAGATTGGTACAAAGTCCCTAACTTGTCCCACAAAGCCTTTGCTGTAGCTTCCCCTGATACATTTAACAATACTGAATCTGAGACACACAATCGTATTGTGCTCTTTGCCTTCCGATCCAACTTCTTCCATTCTTCATCGGACACTCCCGTTGGTTTAGTACCCAGATCTACTGCGATCCACTGATCTTTATCCACCAACAGATCCTCCATCTTGAGTTTCCACTGCTTGCCTTCTTCTTTCACCACTAGAATCGATCTCGTAGATCTCCCACTGAACAGGGTCTACCACAAGCTCGAGCGAAACCCCTCAGCAACAAAGGCATCCCCTTGAAGCCAAATATTCTTTGGTACTAAATGTAGGTTTTAACCCCGTACAGAAATTACCTGCATACGAATTCTAAAAAAAAAAAAAAATAATGCGAGAACAGAACACATAAAACACATATACATAGAGATTTTCCCCTGGATCCCAAAACCGGGACTACCAACTTGATTTTTCATTATTTTCCTTTCAATGTTATAATACATATTTATACATGCCGAAGCATCCAATACCATGGACCTAAAACCATCGCGTCCAAAAAACATGTGCGAAAATCATGCAGAAAACCATAGGTGGGTCTGCCCAACCTAACATAGGGTCCAAAACCAAAATTTTTCGGGGCGCTACCCCAGACACCATAAAGGGGGGTTACGAGTGCCCCTCAAACCCCTTGTTAACTACGTGGAAAGAATATAACACAACCCAACAGAGACTGATCCAACAAGCTAGATGAATTTTTTGCTACTGACTGGTCTCACATGTGGCTTCCGTACAAGGGAAAATGCAACCAAATTCGAGTGTTATCCGAGAGGCATATGAAACACAATGTCACTTCCCTTAATGACGAGAATGAACTGTTGGCCTTCGCAGAACTCATGTTTGGCAACTGCCTTCTGGAAACAACATTGGAGTGTTATCCTGCACGACCAGCTCCAACCTCATCAGACACGCAGTTGGGACTCCTTCCTTGCCCAACTGATGGTAATGAAACTTGTACAATTTATTTTTCTGATAGTAGCAGTAGTAGCAACAACAATAGTAGTAGTAGTACTAGCATGCCAAACGGTCCATGTACAGACGAGCTGTGGGCCATGAGTCTTGACAAATCAAAAACACGTAATGGCTCAAGGATCGAGTGTATCTCAGTCATCCAAAACAACAAACAATGCATGATTTCGAGTTGTGTGAAGTTCGAATGCACAAAAAATGATGCTGAGTATGGAGCACTTGTGTTGAACACATAAAGGACCAACACTAAAAATGAATGAAGCAACCTGGAAACCTATCATGATCCAAAGATAGCCAGTCTGGGTACAACCTACACACCGTGAAGCAAAAAAACTTTGATCGCTTGACCAAACAGTACCGGGATGGGTCTATACGAGCAGATGATGACCTGAGTACACACTACATGCAAGAAATCCAACATGGGATTCTAGGTCAAGGATGAGATAATCCATTGCAGCGAAGACCAGGTAACACATACATGTTGTTTGCACTCCTTATACGGAAAAAATTGACTAATATTTTGGATGATTGGATTGCTTGCAAAGTTCGTCATCATACTTGGTTTTCTAATTTAAATCCCGCACGTAATAAATCTGGGAAAATCTGCTTACACATTGACTTCATAAACTTGAACCCTTCCCAGAATGAAAACAACTACCCCATGCCATCATCCGAGCCCATGTTGCATGCAGTACCTGAAACAATGGTGTTGTCATCACTTGAAGGTCTTTTGGAATGACACCAGGTTCCAGTAGCGGAGCCCAGTGGATTTGCACTGGTCTATGAGAAGCTTGGCCCACACACATATCATTTGCAATCACTTGACGGGAGGATTGACAAACTTCCTGTCAATGGCCAAGACCTCAAGAATTATTTTCAATAGGTTGGGCCGCGCCCATTCTGTACATAGTCTACTTGCTGCTTGTTTGATTCTGCTTACTTTTTTCTTCACGTTCATTTTATTTGTTTGATATATTACTATTTTTGTTTCCAGAAATAAGTGTTGCCAACTACTACATTTTGGCTTTTGAATAGAGTATTTGGTTGAAATTTGAGGAAACTCGTGACACTACAGCACTTGGCTAGTCTTGTGTCTGCCTTCTCTGTGCTTGGTTGTAACCTTCGGCCAATGAAGTCCTGATGGAAAATACGAATCATGTGCAAGGGAAGTTTTGGTCCAACCATGAACTTGTGTCCACACTAGGAAGCCCCATGCCCATACTCAGCCTTCTGCTCTGTGTGTTCAAGCTCATCCAACTAGTAGAAATGGAGAAGGGGAAAATCTAAACGAGCAAACCTATGTCAGAGGTCTTACATGATTCTTTGAAGGAACAAACTCTTTTGCTCTCAATAAGTCGGGATCCCTCTTTTGCCCAAAAAATAAATAAGTGCCTATGCACAGTCCTCTTGAAAAATACAAAGGCGAAAGAAGAGAAAGGATTCCTACGTAAAGAGGCGAAGTATGCAACTCCATCGGGGTATTGACCAGGCTCGATGGCAGTGGAGAAATGTGTGTGTTCCTATGTGACTTTGCTGGGGTAATTTCCAGGCCTGTTGGTAGCAGAGCAACACCAGAGATGAAAACTTATACTCTGAAAATCTTCAACTCGCGAGCTAAGCTACCCTTCCCGAATTCGAAACATTGAGATCAAGCTGAACTTTTGATTGTGTTTGACTGAGTTGGCAAAGGGTAAGCCATGTATGTCCATGGGGTAAGTGGGGAAGTTGAAGTAACCCGCACATCGATTCAATACTCCCCAAAATACCAAGGCCCTATGCTAGCAATGAACTGAAACAGAGAAGCTAGAGTTCTACCAGTGTGTCGCCAAGTGTTGTAGCGGCTATAACCACCCTCCAAAATTTTGGCCTGCACCAATTTCAGAGTCTCCCTTGAGAGTTTCACTTGATGAATGCACACACTCAGGTTCACTTCGTGAGCTCGTGTGAGTATTTGCATCCTCCTTTCTTGTTCATTTCATTCAAGTTTCTGGATGCTGGTATCTAAGTCATGCTTGCGACCCTGTTCTAGTTATGCTCAAAGTCTTCGCTTCATATGTGCTTGTTGTGTTCACTATGAAAGCATCTGTCGCACTCACACACAAAGTCACATTCACTGTCTTGTAAGCATCGTCTTGATCAATGAACGGTCAATCACAAGTGTCACGCTCCTCACTTGCATCGCTGGTCAATCACGTTGAACATGTGTGTTTGGATGGTTTGAGTCGTTTCGTCGTCGAGTCATGTGAATGTGTGTTTGTATGATCACCTATGCATATTTCGATCATTCACACACTTAGTCATTTTTGCTGAAGTTTTGACGACCAGACTCCCCTCTGACAGCTAGACCATCACCCCACTTTCAACTCGATCGACTATCAACCAGAACAACGCTGAAGCACCAAGCTAGTCTTTTCAAGTTGTGCTTCCTGCAAGCAATTCAATCAACTCTCATGCTGGCCACCCGGGTAGTCGGACCCGGAAGTCACCCCGGTCTGACTCCCTTAAAAAATTGCGCAGAGGCCACTGACCTTACTTGCTCAGTTGGCTGAGGAAATTGCGCAGACAGGCCAGATAGATACCAAGTGATCGCCTGTGTCTCCCTCAGGAAATTGTGAAATTTTCCCAGTCAATCATCCCGACAGTCGACCGACTGCTCATCTCAGGAATTGCGCAGTTTTCATGAGTAGGCCTTCCACTAGCTAGCAATTCGCTCAACTCAGAAATTGCACAGAGATGATCAGTAGGCCAGCCTCCTGGCCTCAGTGTAGTTTCCCTTGCCAGCATGTCCTAGCAACAGACTGCCAGTTCCCTCCAGGAATTGCGCAGTTTTTGTTGCCAGTAACTGAGCAGCCAACTTCCAGTTCCCTCTAGGAATTGTGTAGTTTTGGCTCTTAGTAACCCTAGCAGCCAATTGCTAGTTCCCTCTGGGAATTGCGTAGTTTTGGCTGCCAGGCTCCCAGGTAGTTCCTTCCAAAAACTGTGAAATCCCTGCCTATTGACCCTCCTTACAGCCCAGCCTGTTCCTCCAGAAATTTGCGCAAATTTGGCCTTCCAGCCCCTACTATGCAGATCCTACCTACCTTGCCTTCATGCAACCTGGACTGTCCCTCCCAAAATTTGCGCAATTTTTCCTTCCAGCTGAGCCAGACCTCGTAGACAGTCACTGTCGACTTGGATTGTTCATCTCCATCACTTAGTGACTCTTGAATAGTTTTCATCAGCAGTGCCCAAAGCCATCATCCCGCTTCACAACCTTGCTGCCTCTCTCAGTCACCTGCATCTGAAATGAACATGTGTCATGGTAGACTAGGAGGTTTTGGATTTGATGTCGTCTTGTCATGAGTGACCTCAGGTACAAATACACTAACAAACATGGAAAGAAAATGAATGGGATGAAAGAAGGGAGCACATGCAGAAGGACAAGTTCACCAAGAGACAAATGATCGATGCATGCGAAGAGATGTGCTTGCGAACGGATGATCATACAAAGATATGTTCGCGGACGGACATATGAGCGAACATGCAAGATGTCCTCATAGACGGATGAACGGACGAACCTGCACCTTTCGTGAACAGATGAGCCTGTCAAACCTCCCAACATGCAAGCAAAGAGCAATGTGCCTAAGCATCATCAAGTGAACCAAAGACCATCGAAGAGTCCCGCACTTTTCCATGCAGAGGTGAAGCTGTGATACACCATGAAGACATCCATCACTAGCAATACTATAGCTCGACATGCTCTCCAGTAGCAGCATGAATGTACCAGCACTATCATGTCGAGTCATGTCGCCCACATCTCTACTATGGGCTATGTTGTCAATCAATGTGATGTAACATGGAAGTCCAAGAGACCCACTTGTTGAACAAATAGTCATGTAAGTTGAAAATTCGTGGAAGTCAAACGGTCATGAGGGTTAGTCGAACAACCACAAGGGTCAGTTTCACCGTTGTCATAAGTACCCCCTCATTTGTACATGCAAAGGACTTTTTCACATGAGTGCCTCCCGCATAGCCAAGTGAGTCTGTACTCTTTTTTGTGAGGAGTAAGTAGTGGCTCCAATGCCCCGCACTCGGGGTTAGTGATGTATGGTGTAGCGATGTGTCTTGGAACTTTGGCTTAATTTAGAAGCCTACTAACATGCCAACATGTTTTCATACATGTAGTGTATTTGTTGTAAGACTAATCTTTAACACTTGTAATGCATGTTGCTTTAACCCGTGTTCTACATCTGAACTATTTCACTTGTTGTAATACATAATCTATTAATGAAAATGTGTTGTATATGCTATTAACAGTGTCTCGCCCGTGTAGACTACTCTCCCAGACATCAAATGAACCTTTTACATGAAGCTTGCCGTAACAACCGTTGCACTCGTATGGACTCATCCGTTGAGTGATGTATGTGTTATCTTACCTTGTATGTTGTGACTGCCGCATCCGTGTGGATTGCTCCTCCGAAAGTTGTGCACGTCCTATTGTGTTGTGTGTTCCTAGTCGAGTTGGGACTGCATCCCAACCAACTTGGGACTCACTTTCACCCTCTCCCTTTATAGTGAAAGAACCATTGACACAAGTACACTAGCACTCATCAGGCACATGAACTTCACTTCTCGAAGGTAAAGAAGACCACTCTCCTATGCTGACAAGCAAGAGTTGAGGCAAATCCTTAAGACAATGGCAACCAGGTCGTCATACCAGATGGGACTCCCACACCAAATAGTCTGAGGTCTAGTTGGAACTTCATACTGGGGTGATTCCCTGAATGTTGGCGGAACTAGCACTGTCAACACCTTACCTAGCAATTTCGACCTGATTGGGTGGAGTAAAGTGTTGGAAAATCGAATGAGTAAATAGAGAGTGAGTGAGAATATTTTATAACTTGAGGAAATGGATTTTTCTCTTTCTAAGTGGTAGTGGAGCCACCATGACCTTTTTAACTTGATTTTGACAATTTGCAACTTCATGAATTTTATGAAAGTATTTCATTTAAGAAAATGAAATAAAAACATGATTTAAAACCTTGATTTCCAACTTAACCTTTACTATTCCTTTATAAAATGGGTTTCAATGGTCAAATGACTAGTTTTTAGAAATTAACCTATTGACCCAGTGGTGACCTAACATGGGCTTATTAGATGAATTATGAACATAATGACTATGGGACTCTTCTCAACAATGATTTGATTCGACCAAGATGGTGTTATTTGACCATGGAACTAAAAGGAGTAGCAAAGACTCACCTTCCTAACCGGTGACCAAATTTTTATTGAAAAGCTCTTTGAAACTATAAAAATTTGACCCGAAACCCTAAAAAAAAACTTTGTAAGAGCACATTTGATCACCGATGACTGACATCACTGACAAGTACTAACAAGGGTTTTGCCCAAGTTGATCTTAGATCTATTTTTGACATGGTTTACTATTTCTTTACAACTTGAAATTTCCAGATCAAGTCTCTTTTGTGTTCCTTTTTGGATTTTTGTTTGCGTGTGTTGGAAGAGAAAAATTTTCATTCGAAGTGTTTTTCAATGCATTTGGAAAGCAAACAAAAAAGGAAAAAGCTTGCGTTCTAGTTCGTGGGTGTAGTATTTTTCAGCTACATTGTTAAGCAAAGAAAGTTGCATTCAAAGAGTAGTTCATGTTTCTTGCGTTGAATGTTACACTAGTTTCTTTGATTAAAACCTCTTACTCCTTATTGGAGCTATAATTCATCGAAAAAAAATCTATCATTTCATTTCATTGCACTAGAGATTATGAGTTGTGTCTGATCCAGGTGGATGTTGGTGGCCACCCACCTATCCCATCTGGACCCCCACAACTGTCCCTTTAAGTTTTTCAGTTTCCTTAATTATAGCGCACTTTACTATTTTTAGCAGTTTTTTGGGTCCTAAACTTCCGGAGCCGTTTTGAGGCCCTAAACGACGTTTTTTTGGGAAATCTACCGCAACGATTTTTTTGTCAAAAAATCGTCTTTTCCGTCGTAGTCCTCGGAGAGATCTTTCCAACGGGCTATCATGCGCGTCAAACAGAGATAATACGACCAATTCGCAACCCTGGGAAGTTGATGTACCAATTTACCCAAAAACGGGGCCCACAGTTTGGCGTTTCATCTTCTAGGGTTAGGTTTTGGAATGTGAAGGGTTTTCCATTGTTTCCCAACAGTAAATAGGCCTTCAAGCTTCATTCTAACACAATTTAGAACAGTTCAGAGGCAAGTAGCCACACATCTCTTCTCAGAGATAAGCTACCATCGCCCTAGCTGGTTTATTTCCATTTCTGGTTGTAAGCATATTTCAATATTTTCCATTAATGAAATGAAGTATTATTTCCACTGCATCTTTGTGTATATGGTTATCTCTATAATTTGTTGCGTTCCTGTTTAAATCCAGATCAGTGTCAAAATATCATTTTGTCCACTCCATATGCCTATTAAGTAAACACCAACCTAAAATTAACGCTTAATAAAATAGATTCAACATTTTTACATTTCTCTGGTAGCACACCTACATTAGATTAGGTTCAAGGCCTTAGACTAGGTGGTGAGTTTAAACTCTCCAAGGTTACAAAAAAATATATTACAATCTTGAGTTAGGGAGTGAAAATCCATTTACTTCATCACACTGTCTGGGAAGCTCCTCTCACACAAGAGTTAAGAACAAGGTCACATTGGGCCTAGCGAAGTATTATACCTTGCTTCATTGGTCTTGGTGGTTTTGATTTGCATGTATTACAAACAATGTTGAAAAACGCTAGGGGATCACTTGGGAGGAAAACCTCGCTTTGAGGGATCTCTCAAGGGGATTTCAATTTTATTGCTCGACCCTTGTTTGTACATCTGACTATCGACTGCTGCCCCAAGCCAGGTTGTTGTAGGTGGTAACCTTAGTGCCTTTTATCTTAGGGTTCATATAGAAGTTGATGGAGAGGGGGGCATCCTCACTATACCTATGATAAATTTTGGTCAAATTCACTTGGACCTTCCTAATGGGTGCTCCACTATATGTGAGGGTACTTGCATCAGGGTTGGACTGTTAAGCAGGTCACCAACATGACTATTCCACCCACTCTCTCTTTAGCCACTTTTCATATTGATCTCACAATGTTGGATTTGATCACCAACTAGTGTGGTCATTGTGGGAAGGTTTGTATGCTTGCTTCCTTAGCTTTGTTAGCATGTGTTGTTTTTTTACCTATTTAGTAGACCTTAGGTTGAGTCTAGAGTCCACGAATCAAGGAACCCCTTTTAACGGGGATCCTGTTCTTTTTCCTTGTATTGGAAATATTGGTCCTCCTTATATGGCTACATTGTCCTTTCCCGGATTCATGATAGGTTTACCAATATGGTTGTTTTAAACTTCCTTAGTCATGCTAGTCTGCAACTGATTTCTCCACTTCAACAACACTAAGATCATGTTGACACTTTTCCTTCTTCACCCATTATGTCTTCTTCCCTTTCTTGTTCCTCTCCTGGTGAAAGTCTTGTCACTGGTAACTAAGAATCTAAGAATAAGAAGAAGAAAAATAAGCAAGGGGGTCACCAACCAACCATTATTGTGAGTGTTGATAATGTTGGGGAACCTTCCAACATACATCACAAGCCCAAATTCCCTTACAGGGTGACCACCTTCTTAACGATTATTCTTATTCCCAAAGTCTTAAAAGTGTGGTCTAAGGATTCTCATCACCTCATTGTTGGTCCATCAACCAATTATTATAAGGTTTCGGGAAAAAGGTAAAGTTAGAAATTAGGTTTCCTTATAGGTTATGTGAAGGGACTAATTGAACTCACCTTTGCTCTCGTATGGATGAAGCCTCAAAATTGTTGGAAAATCTTGTTTCTCAGCAACAACTTCCAACTAGTCAACATAAGTTTTTTCCCAACCCACTGTTGATTGATGATGTGGTCGATCCGACTCCATCATCGGTTAATCCCACTCTTCCCTTGAAGAGTGAAGTTGAAGTGGTCAATCCAATTCACTCATTGGTCGATCCCACTCTCTCTTTAGAGAGTGAAGTTGATACCACTCATGCTTTTCTTGATAAACAAAGTTATCGATCAAATGAGAACTATTACCTCAAAACGAAAAATCTAGCCAAAAAACCCCAAAAAACATTAAAAACAGTCTAAAAATGAGAAGCGTTGATTCTCATATATATATATATATATATATATATATATATATATATCTTTCGGGGTAAATTTTCAACAATTAAAAAAATGAAAGTAAAAGCCTTTTTTTTGTGCAAAAAACAATTTCAAAATGAAAAGTGTTGACGCTGGAATAACACCTTTTTTTTAGGGGTAAATTGTTTACATTTTTTAATAACCAACATAGATCCATCTTAAATATGGATCTAACATGAGCTGAGAGGGATCGAATTTCTTCACGTGTAATTGTTTTTATGAGCTGACATTATTTAAATGTTTTGTATAGTTATTTATTTATTTTTAAGGTTTTTCATAATTTTTATTTTGGTGGACATGAGCAAAATTTCAATTCAATTTTGATGATGGACGAACAACGTTACACATCATACTGAGTTGTAGAATGCGCCTCTTGGCTCAATGATGTTAAAGATCAAATATCATGACTTTCAATAGGCTTAAAATTCCTACTATAGGCATGACATTAAAGATAAAATATCACGTCTCCTTAAAATTCCAACGAATTTTATTCATGGTATTAAGATAAAATATCATGTCTCCGAAAAGTCTTAAAATTCCAAGGATGACATTAGAGATAAAATACCACCTCTATTAATTTATTTTTATTTTAAGTTTATCATATTAATAACAATATATATATATATATATATATATATATATATATAAGTCAATAAAAAACACTTCAGTTATGATGAATGAACAACCTTACAAAACAAATGAATTTATATGTGATTTTGGATATTTTTGTGTAAATATTTTATTTTTAAATAATTTTAAGGTTTTGAAATTTGTAAATTATTTTTATCAAGAAATATATATTTTAATTTTATGTTCATATATAATAATAATAATAATAATAAAAATAATTTAATATTAAAATTATATTTCTTTTGAATTTAATAAATCGAAACCAATAAACATATTAAAGATTATGCAAAAAAAAATGTCATTTCCAAAATCTTAACAACCGCTAACAAAGTACACCATCAACAAAAAATTGTTTCCCTAGACTTATTATACATGCCGAAGTATTACGCATTCAGTTTTCATATTAGTTTGTATTTGACTAAAAATTTATGTGGCTTAGCCATAGTTTAACATTAGTAATTTAATTTTTGTTCATTTTTATTATTATTTAAATTTTTTTATTTGTAAAGTGATTGGTTGAAGTCTTATTATGAGTTTTTTAGTAACTACCACTTCGTTAGTTGCTTTTTTTTTTTTTGTGAATTATAAATTTTTCTCCATATTTTCAATTTAAGATATCTTATTATTATATTAAAAACATATTTTAATAAATTATATATATATAAAGAGCGCATATATATATATATATATATATAAAGTGCACATAAATATAAAAAACAAATAAACATATATATTAAAGTGTATATATGTTAATATAAACAATATTAGTTAATCATGTTTCTTATTTTTTGGCAATGACATTCAACAATACAACATTTTTTTGTTTTTTTTTTTATGAGTTCTTTGTTTTATTATTTTTTAACTTAATTAAAATATTTAAGCTAGTCGTCTACATATTTTTTTATTTTTTATTTTGACATATACATCCATTCAAATATATTGAGAATATGAAAACAATGAAAAAACAAAAACAAAAACAAACAAATAAAAAATTGAAAAAATAATAACAAATAATAACAAGTAAATAAAAACATATATTAAAACAGTCCGCATTGGGATTTGGCAGTGGCTGTCGAAATGAAGTCTCACCGAACCGGAAGTCTTGGGTTCGAATCTTGGGCTACCATGATAGCAAAATAACGATTCTATAATGCGGAATAAACACTTTAAAAGAATCGAAAATTTTAATGCCCAATAAATCATACTTCCAACCATTGATACTTGCTCACAATCTGTCATTGTTTCTTCCTCACGTTTTGGCACTGGATACACCTTCAACCTTTGCTCATTAAAAAATTTAGATCTGCGCTTGTCCTTGCATGGATCTAGAAGCCTGCCAGATTTGGAATGGCCGCAACAATAGAACCTCTCACCCTCAAAACTAAATTTCAAAATGATCAGATGGAAGCAATTTCGGACATTACCATGTAAGCAAAAAGAAAACAGGATTCAAAACATGGGTTATTTCTAAAACAACAAAACAGTCAGGAACTCAAAAGTACGCAAAATATACCATGGGCTTATTCCATGTATGTTTAGAACTTCATAATTTGCGCATATAGATTCCCATTGAGTCAACATAGACAGAGCTCTCGAACCCATGCATTAATCTTGAATTACGACCTGTGGAAAAATACTTGTGAAGTTATATGTCACCAAATGACCATCTGTAACACGGGGAAATTCGAAGACCTGTAAAGGTCATGAAACCCACATGATACATCAATCAATTCCAGAAACTACCCATTGATCTCAATCGCATTCACAACTACAAAAATTTCACCAAAAACTCTCATCTGTGTGGCACTTCCAAGCTCTGCTCACTCTAGCTTGATGGTGTAAAACTGAAGGGGATTGAGTTAGTGAGCTTGGGGACCAAACAAAAGTATATATAGCCAAGGTTCCATCAAGCTTCTGTTGGCTATGTGTCAAGGTAGAGAACTCCAGAGGGAGTAATGAACCACTCCAAAAGCTCCCAACAAGAAATTAATTAACTGCAGTTGATTTTCGTAATTTTAGGAAATGACTATAGTTGGCTGCAGTTGGTTTCCGAAAAGAAGGAAATGACTGGCAATTTGTTTTCCGTAATTGACGACAACCGTTGGGAGCCGTAAAGGGAGCTTAACATTCTCCCACTTAGTCCATACTTCCAATCTTAATGTCTCATCTTAAAATCCATCGATAATCTGTATTAAGTAATAGATACATGAATCATGGCGATAAGTCCTCTAATGACGAGTATTATCTTCCATGTATTACTATGTATTTATTTCTATCATAATTTATGCGGCAACAATTTCTTAATGAATAAACCCTATGTTTATTGTTGGTCCTACACAGATGAATTTTCTCAAATCAAATTAAGGTGCACATAAATATGAGAAAAACATCACAATAATTAAGAATTTCATTAAAATAACATTGTCCATACAATGAAAAACTACATAATGGAACCAAGTCCCATATTCATTACATGATCCTTGAATTTAAACGGTGGCATGCTCTTAGTCAAAGGATCAATGATCATCAACTCAGTGCTGACATGCTCAATGACCACTTTCTTTTCTTTAACACGTTCCCTTATAGCTAAATACTTAATGTTGATGTGTTTATTTCGACTCCCACTTCTGTTGTTTTTAACCATAAAAACAACAGCTGAATTGTCGCAATATATTCTCAATGGCTTAGAGATAGAATCCATAATTCTAAGCCCATAAATGAAACTCTTAAGCCATACACCATGTAAAGTAGCATCAAAACAGGAGACGAACTCGGCTTCCATAGTGGAAGTGGTAATCAAAGTCTGCTTGGCACTCCTCCATGATACAACTCCACCGGCCATCATAAAAATGTATCCTGATGTTGATTTGCGTGAATCAACACATCCAGCAAAGTCAGAATCTGAGTAGCCAACTACTTCCAATCTGTCCGTCCGTCTATACATAAACATGTAGTTTTTGGTTCCTTGAAGGCACCTCATTACTTTCTTTGCAGCTCTCCAGTGGTCTAAAACTGGATTACTCTGAAATCGTCCTAACATTCCCACAACAAATGCAATGTCAGGTCTTGTGCAGACTTGAGCATACATTAGACTTCTAACAACAGAAGCATATGGAATGTTCTTCATTTGTTCCCTTTCAAAGTTGTTCTTCGGGCATTGGTTCAAATTGAACCTATCACCCTTCACAATGGGAGCCACACTTGGTGAACAATCCTTCATCCGAAATCTCTCTAAAATTTTATTAATATAGGTTTCATGTGACAAACCCAAGATGCCTCAAAATTTGTCTCTATGGATCTTAATGCTAATGACATAAGATCATGGAAAATTTTAGGGGCGAATTTTCGCCCTTGGGCTAAATTAAGGGGTTTTATATTTTTATTGGGCGAATATTTTGTATCATAGTACATTGTTACAAATCGCTTCAATTTTTTTTATAAAAAAATTAGGTATGGAGGTTAGCCCACCTTATTTTAAGGGAGAGGGTAAAAAAAATAATTTAGCTCTTGAAATTAGGAGTTACAATCTTCCATTAGCCCTCATTTTCAAGAAAATGTATTTATGATAGTTATAAATAAAAATATAAATACAGTGGAGGTATGGTAAATAAATAAAAACTCTTTTTATACTTGTTCCAAAGGTATGGTAAATAAATAAAAATACAAATAAACTAGAGGTATGGTAAATAAATAAAACCTCTTTTTATATTTAGTCCATAACCCTCGTTCTATTTAAGAAGGCTCAAAAACGAAGTTTCATTTAAGTGAATCTTATGGGCCAAATACCATATTTATAAAAGAGGTATGGTAAATTAATAAAAAGTATAAATAAACAAGAGGTATCGTAAATAAATAAAACATTTTTTTTATATTTATTCCATAAGTCACCTTATATTTATGAACATGCAAGCGTGTAAATAAATAAAAATATAAATAAAGTGGAGGTATGGTAAATAAATAAAACCTCTTTTTATACTTCAAAGGTATGGTAAATCTTTCCTACCATGACAAACATGGCCACTAAAAATTGCAACATTGTTTGTAGGAAGTGAAAATTATGTTTCTTTTTTCCAAACATGTATTTTAGTATATTACGGTTTAATGAATATGTTTTATTATTATCATATATGGTTTCATACTTTAACAAAACATTCGCCAAGACTTCACAATGTTTTATTATTCAGTGAAAGATTTTTCAAGATCTTACAAGATTTTATAATTCAGTGAAAGATTCGCCATGAATTTATAAGATAATATAATATGGTGAGAGATTCGCCAATATATATATATATATATACATATTATATTAGTGACAAAATTGCCTCCCATTTTTCCTATGTATCATGGGGATTCGCCCATTTATTATACATATAAATTTAGGGTGGTTCTTAAAATTTTCCCTGCATAAGATGCCTCACCCATATCCTTCATATCAAATTTTTTAGAGAGGAATTGTTTCACCTCATGCAACAAACCCTTATCATTGGTTGCTAGCAAAATGTCATCCACATATAAAACAAGAAAATAGATTTTATTCCCACCAACTTTCAGGTATATACATTGATCCATAATGTTTTCTACAAAACTGAAAGAAGAAATTACATTATGGAATTTCAAATACCATTGGCGGGGTGCTTGTTTTAAACCGTATAAGGATTTCTTGAGCTTGAAAACAAATTGCTCACCATCATTAGAGGGGAATCCTTCAGGCTGTTTCATGTAAACCTCCTCCTCTAGATCTCCATTGAGAAATGTCGTTTTCACATCCATTTGTTGCAACTCTAAGTCAAAATGGGCTACTAATGCCATAATAGCGCGCAAGGAATCTTTCTTAGATACAGGAGAGAAAGTCTCCGTGTAGTCGATTCCTTCTTTCCGAGTGAATCCCTTAGCAACAAGTCTTGCCTTGTATCTCTCAATGTTGCTCAATGAGTCTTTCTTTGTCTTAAAGACCCATTTACATCCAATGGCTTTTGCACCATTAGGCAATTCAACAAGATCCCAAACTTCATTACTCTTTATAGAATTCATCTCTTCCTTCATGGCATCGTACCATAATTCTGATTCTTCGCAACTCATGGCTTGTGAAAAGGATTTAGGATCATTTTCGACTCCAATGTTGTAGTCAGATTCTTGCAGATACACAACATAATCATCAGGAATTTCTTATCTCTTTGGTTTAGTAGATCTTCTTAATGTTGTACCATCATCTTCTTGAGAAGTATGTGGTTCAACTCATTGTTCAAAATCTCTTGGCAACTCTTGAACTACCTGATATACTCAAATGTTGTCAGAAACTTGTGGAACTTCAACAATTGGTTGTTCAATGCCAGTTTGTACTTGAGGGGTGCTGTGAACAATAACCAATCTATCACTTGAGGTGGAAAGTTGAGATTCTGAATGATCCTTCTCAGAAACTATGTTCCTGGTTTGATCGCTCCCATTGATCATGTCATTTTCAAGAAACTTTTCATTTCTTGATTCCACAATCCTAGTGCTGTGAGATGGACAATAAAATATGTAACCTTTAGAGCTTTTAGCATATCCAATGAAATACCCACTAATGGTCCTTGGGTATAGCTTCTTCTCTTGTGGATTATATATTCTTACTTTAGACAGGCATCCCCAGACGCACATATGTCGCAAACTCAGTTTCCAACCTTTCCATAATTCAAATGGCGTTCTAGGAACAACCTTGGTTGGAAATCGGTTTAATATATACACTTCCATCTTAAGTTCTTCAGTCCACAAGGATTTAGGAATATTGGAGCTGCTAAACATACTCCACACCATGTCCAATAATGTTCAGTTTCTTCTTTCTGCTACACCATTCTGGTCAGGTGAACCAGGCATGGTGTATTGGGCAACAATCCCTTGCTCTTGAAGAAATTTTGTGAATGGCCGAGGTGCTTGTCCATCTTTTGTGTATCTACCATAATATTCTCCACCTCTGATCTCACGATCTTAATTTTCTTGCCGCATTTTTTCTCTACTTCAGCCTTAAAGATCTTAAAGGTATCTAATGCTTCACTCTTTTTATGAAGCATGTAGAGATACATATATCGTGAGTAATCATCTATAAAAGAGATGAAGTATCTTTGACCATGTCAGTCCATGTCTGGACTACATATATCAGTGTGTATGATCTCTAATATGTCCGAACTCCTATTTGCACCTTTCTTTGACTTGTTGGTCTCCTTTCCCTTTATGCAGTCTAGACAAGTCTCAAAATCAGTGAAATATAGAGTATTAAGTACCCTTTCATTTACCAATCTTTTAATTCTTTCTATGGAGATATGACCTAGTCTCCGGTGCCATAATTTGAAAGAATCTTCATTAATAACACATCTTTTAGTGCCAGTGCGAACATGCATTGAATCATAAGTGACATTGTTTTGTAAATTAATGCAGTAAAGACCATTAGACAAAATACCATTCCCAACACAATCAGATTTATAAAATAAACTGAAGGATGTTTCTGAAAAGTTAAAGGAATATCCAAAAGTTACAAGTCTTGAAATTGAAATCAAGTTTCTACAAAAACTTGGAACATAAAAGGTCTTTTCTAATTCTGAAACAAAGCCACTACTTAAAGTTAAATAACATGTTCCTATAGCTTCCACATGCGAGCCCATCTTGTTTCCTGATAAGATGCTTTGCTCACTCCCACTGACTTCCTTAGGTTTTGCAAACCCTGCAAGGAATTCAAACTGTGAATTGTTGATCCAGAATCAATCCACCAGGTGTTAATATTGACATTAACCATATTAGATTCATAACAAACAAACGAGATTGAATTACCTTTATCCACAAGCCATTTCTGAAATTTGGCGCATTCCTTCTTCGTGTGTCCCTTCTTTTTACAGAAGAAACACTTGGAATCCTTCTTGATATCGGTTTGGGGAGGTACTTTACCTGTCCCTTTCCGATTGGCTTGAGATTTGCCCTTTCCATGCGTTACCAGCATTGCACTTTCTCCCAGTTCCATCACCAGTCTCTCTTCCTCTTGAACACACATGGTCATGAGTTCATTAATTGACCATTTATTCTTATGTGTGTTGTATGAGATTTTGAAGGGTTCGTATTGGTGCGGAAGGGTGTTTAGGATGTAGTGCACCAGGAAGGAATCCGATATTTCAACCTCGAGTTTCTTTAATTGAGCCACAGTGTCCCTCATTTGCATGATGTGCTCGCGCACACCTTTCACATTGGTGAGCCTTAGGGATGAGAAATTCATGATTAGGGTGCTTGCTAGTGCCTTGTTTGAAGTGATGAATTGATCATCAATGGCTTTCAGCAAGTCTCAGACCTTTTCATGCTGATCAATGGAACCACGAATACCAACTGCAATTTTAGTCTTAATGAACATCATGCTTAGGCGATTAGATCGCTCCCATCGTTCATAAAGCGTGATGTCCACTGCAGTGCTGGTATTAGTGAGTGCTGGTGGTTCATCTTTCCTAATAGCATAGTCTATGTCCATCCACCCTAAATGAAGGAGAACCCTCTCCTTCCAGAACTTATAGTTATCTCCCTTAGGTTCAGGGATATCACAACAAATTTCAGAGAAATTTGCAGGTTGTACGGCTGCATAAAATTAAATATCACATGCTTATGTTAAAATTGAGGCCTAAAAATAAAATTTCATGCTTTTACCAATGTAAACCATGCTTAAAATTGAATCTAATGACATAAAAATTGCCTATGGGCTAAATTTTCAATTCAAGCAAATTCAATTATTCTTTATGATAAAATTTATCAAATTATTCACTTAATTCATAATTTTAAAGGGTATATTAGGATTATAATTTGATATAAATTCTAACTTAGATTTGAACTTTTATGATAAAACTATTAATTCATAACTCCTGTGGGTAAGTTATGAATATTTTATCCTAATTAATTATATAAATATAACAAAAATTTATGTGGGATAAAATTTATTATATTTAGGATAATTAATTACAATTAATGTCTAAATATTCTTTATGTGATCCTAATTAATCATAATATATAATATTATTTATTTAGAGATGTTGTGGCTATTCTCTAATCAATTAAAATTATATGGATCACTAGACATTATTTCTTACATAGAAATTAACTTGATATGAGAATAATGATAATTTGCATAAATAAAACTATAATATTCATGCATAACATTTAACGATAGGTCTCGTATACTCATCCAAAATAGCATGTTTTAATTATGGTAGAAATAATCAATTCATGAAAAAAATATGAGCATAGTTAATAAATTTTGCACAAAAATGATCCAAATTGCATATAATTAAACCAAATAGATATTATAAGCATAAAAATTGAGCAAAAATTAAACATATTTCCAAATAATGCTTTAATTCAGAAAATTCTCAAAAATAACATTTAGCCAAACATGTCTATAAACACCAAGGCATAGATAAAAAAATGCTCTGATACCAAATGAAAGCAAAATAACGATTCTATAATGCGGAATAAACACTTAAAAAGAATCGAAAACTTTATTGCCCAATAAATCATACCTCTCGCCATTGATACTTGCTCACAATCTGTCACTATTTCTTCCCCACGTTTTGGCATTGGATACACCTTCAACCTTTGCTCATTAAAAACTTTAGATCTACGCTTGTCCTTGCATGGATCTAGAAGCCTGCCAGATTTGGAATGGCTGCAACAATAGAACCTCTCACCCTCAAAACTAAATTTCAAAATGATCAGATGGAAGCAATTTCGGACATTACCATGTAAGCAGAACGAAAACAGGATTCAAAACATGGGCTATTTCTAAAACAACAAAACAGTCAAGAACTCAAAAGTCGGCAAAATATAGCATGGGCTTATTCCATGTATGTTTAGAACTTCTTAATTTGCGCATATAGACTCCCACTGAGTCAACATAGACAAAGCTCTTGAACCCATGCATTAATCTTGAATTACGACCTATGGAAAAATACTCGTGAAGTTATATGTCACAAAATGACCATCTGTAACGCAAGGAAAATTTGGAGATCCATAAAGGTCATGGAAACCCACATGATACATCAATCAATTCCATAAACTACCCATTGATCTCAGCCGCCTTCACAACTACAAAAATTTCACCCAAAACTCTCATCTGTGTGGCACTTCCAAGCTCTGCTCACTCTAGCTTGATGGTGTAAAACTGAAGGGGATTGAGTTAGTGAGCTTGGGGACGAAACATAAGTATATATATCCAGGCTTCCATCAAGCTTCTGTTGGCTATGTGTCAAGTGTTTCACAGATCATGTTAGAGAACTCTAGAGGGAGTAATGGACCATTCCAAAAGCTCCCAACAAGAAATTAATTTGCTGTAGTTGATTTCCGTAATTTTAGAAAATGACTGCAGCTGGCTTCCCAAAAGAAGGAAATGATTGGCAGTTTGTTTTCCATAATTAATGGCAATCATTAGGAGCCGTAAAGGGAGCTTAACATACCCTTCCCCCGTAGCGGGATGTGTAATGGACATGAAAATTGGAAGGGAGTCCTACCAAGCTTACAATATATATATATATATATATATAAACATAAAAATTTAAAAGACATGACAAAAAAACACAATATAAAAATGTAAAAAAAACAAAATTTTAATAAAAATTTAAAAAATAAAAATTAAAAAAACAAACAATAAAATAAAAACATAAAAAAAAGAAAATATTAAAAAAAAACATAATTTAAGAAAAGTATTTAAAAATTTAACCAAAATCTTTCTGTAGAAATCACATAAGAGAAATTTTTAATGCGTTTCAAACCAACAATTGTGGTTCATCATCACGACCAGATTCCAAAAATTTCATTATAGATCGCAGAAGCTTGAATACAAAAATTTAAAAACACAATAAAAATCATTAAAAAAAACAAAAAACAAAAACTAAAAAAGAAATAAATAAGAAATAGAAAAACATTAAAAAAAATTAAACTTGTAAAAAAGAGCATTAAAAAAAGAAATTCAAAAAAATAAAATAAAAAAACATGACAAAAGAAAACACATAAAAATATATATAAAAAAAAACCCATCAAAATGTAAAGAAAACAAAATCAACTTGTAAAAAAAAAGCATAATTTAAAGGAAAAAAACCAAAAAATATATTTTTAAGTTAAAAAAAGTCGCATAGTAAAAAAAATAATTAAAATAAAAATTTTTAAAATAAAAAAATATTAAAAAAATAAAGTAAAAATTAAAAAATTAAAAAAAAAGAATTTAAAAAAATAAAATTAAAATCGGTCCTCTAGCCGAGGTGGCCACGGGGGATCGGGCCTGGGCAGGCAGGGAGTTGGCTGGGGCTTGAACCTGAGCGGTCAGGGAGCTCAACTCCCTGCCTCCTCAGGGCTAAGTCCTCGTGGCCACCTGGGTGGGGGGAGGTCGGTTCCCAAAATTTATCCGCCACCGCCCAGGTGGTCGCGCGTGAAGCTCCCTGCTTGCCCAAGGCCAAGCCCCCGCGACCACTTGGACGCGAGACCCTTTTTTATTTTCTAATTATTTTAAATTAGTTTTTTTCTTATAATTTTAGTTATATATATATATATATATATTTATATATATATATATATATATATAATTATATATATATATATATATATATATATAATTTTTTTTTCTTTATTTTAATTATTTTATTATATTATTATTTTTAAATTATGACATTTTATTTATTTATTTTTTAACCTAAAAAAAAAATTGTTGTTTTTCTTTTTCCTAAATTATGTGTTTTTTGAAAATTTTCTTTTTTCACACACATATATATATATATATATAGTGTGGTTCACGAACACCCTGGTCAGTGAGTGGTCGCTACATCCATGGAAAAATCTGGGCTAATCGCCCGTTAGCCTACTGGCAAGACCTAACCCCAAGGGCTTCGAGCAGAATCGACCCTGTGACCTCCCAATGGCGAGGCATGGTTTTTGACCAACTGAGCTAACCCTTGGGACTATATATATATATATATATATATATATATATATATTTGTTTTTTATTTTTAATTTTCTTTTTTTTACAAGGTGTGTGTGTGTGTTTTTTTTTTTTTTTTTTTTTTTTAATTATATATTTTTATGGGTTATATATAGTCATGTTTTTTTAATGTTTTATTACCAACATGAAAGCCACCAACATTTAAAAAAATTATCGACACTTAATACATTAGGAAATTTAAAGTGTAAAAAATAAGCCCTCTAAACAAAAAAGGTGTTGCATCAGTTCTTTTAAAAATTAGCATGAAAATCGCTAATATTTTAAAACAAATCTTTATACTTGATACATACAATAATTTAAGTGTAAAAAATAAATCCTATAAAAAAAGGGTTGATGCTGCATCAACACTTTTCAAAATTAACATGAAAATCACTAACATTAAAAAATAAATGTTACGTAAGAAAATTTAAAGTGCCAAAAATTTGCTTAAATTTTTTTATTATGAATAACCACTTTTCAAAATCGAGTGTTTTTTTTTGCTCCTGAAAAAAGGGTAATCAATACATTTTCTCATTTGATCAATAACTATGTTACTACTTCATATTCCATTGTACAAGGGGGTACTTCTCATGTTCCCACTAAATCCCCTCCAAGTACTGAGGTTTTTTCCTACGATTGGAATAGTTTAACAGAGCTTTATCTCCCTTCTTGCATGCCTTTCCAAATCATGGTGCAGGTTTATGATAAACCATACATCACACTATTATAGATGAAGGTGCTTCCATTAGCATTATATCCTTGACTACTTGGAAAGCTTTAGGTTCCTCTCATCTTGCGTTTGTTACTCAAAATATGTTGGTTTTTAATAGAAGAGCTAGTGAACCTTTAAGGATTCTTCCTCGGTTACCCATTACCTTGGAAGGAAAAATTGTCTGTATTGATGTTATGGTAGTCCAAGGCCCCTTGGATTTCAATTTGCTCCTTGGGTGAGACTATGTTTATGCCATGAAAGTTGTCGTGTCCACACTCTTTCAAGTGATGTCTTTCCCTCATAATGGAAACATTGTGACTATTGACTAGGTTTCCTTCATTGGCCTGATCTGACTGCCAACCATCTGACCTCCCTGAACGTTCCCTATATGTAAGTGGTATCCACCCCACCATAGGTTAATTATGTGGCAACATATCCCATGCCTTCACTTGTCGATGAAAACGAGCCTCTCAATGTATGTTCGACTTCTTTTGACCTAGATTCGGTAGCTAACATGGTGAACCCTTAAATAGGGACATTGAAGCCTAATCTTCCTACCCCTATTGTGTCCATGTAGAAATTAATATGTATATTCGAAACTTCTCATGAAATTTACTAAATCATAAGACTCGAAGCTACTCTACTATTTGCGGAAGTTAATTCACCATTTAGAAAACTAATCATAGACATGCAAAAGGAAACATCACACATGCACATAGATTTATATAGGGGAAAACAACTACTTAATACCCCTTCCTATATGTATTACATTAATCAGGGAATAGAGATAAAATACATATGCTTGATCAAGCATGAGCACACCCTGCAAGTGTATAGTCTATTCCTCTCCTTGACTGACTGAATCTGGCCAACACTTAGCCAATTTTCAAGCCCTCCAAGCTCCTACTTCCTTGCGCTATTCCTTGAGGAAACTAGCCCCTAGTATTTAGGAAACTCCCACTATTTAATTGAGCAATTCATCTAGGTCCTTTCTCTGACTGCATGCACCACTTGTACACATGGGAATATTCTACAATTGATAGTACACTGCCTTGGAATCTCCATCTCAACTAGGTAACTCGAATTCTCTGCATGCAATAACTATTTTGGGCTGACTGATTAGTTAACTGGTTGATCACTAAGTGTGATTGAAGTTCCACTTCCACAACTTGACCTCCACTAGTTCTTCTAACAGTTAGAACTAGTTTAACTGATAATAACTCAAATTAACTGAAATCGATTGTTACAAATTAGCAATCAATCATGTCGAACTAAACTCAAGCTTCCCCAACTCGAATTAACTGAGTTTTTTGAGTGACAAGTGCCATGCCAGCTCAATTAACTACCTCTAAGGTTTCTGTTGAAATAGAAATTTGAATTTTCTCTAGTTTGACCATGGCAAAGGTCAACTAAGATTTTTCTTGTTGCATTTTCAACAATCCCTTGACATATCTTCCTTCCAGAGCATTATTCGTTTGTCTAATGAAGACCTCTTGGAAAACACGATCAAGGCCTTGACATGTATTCCTTCCAAATATTTGTCCTCTTGGAAGCCATGATCAAGGCAACCCATTTAGGAGCATAGTTATTTTTGGTTTCAAGCTCATGTAAAAATGAATCAACCTTTGAGCATAGTTCTTTTTCCATGTCAAGATCGTTAAAAAATGAAATAGGTCACCATGAGCATAGTTTATTTCCTATATCAATCTCATTAAAAAATGAAACAAATCTCCCTGTATAAAATCTGGGGGTATGTGCCCCTAGCCATCATGTTGGAATTAAGACACTAGCCTTTTTTTGGCTCAGGGAGTTCTGACCCAAGTTCGGAGTTAGTTGCGCCAACCAACAAAACCTTACACTGCTAGCCCTTTCGGAAACAACCCGCGTAGCAAAGGCTACAGTCTCACTCGAAGCAGTATTGGGGGATGCAAGAACCAAGTTTCTACATCCAGAGTCTAGTGTGATGTCTTTCAACGCGTTAGATCTACCTCAGCGCAAATTGATAGTCTTCTAGGTCCCTTTACTGTAGCCAAGTTAAATTTGCCTCTAGACCTTCTCGAAGCTCTATGATCAGTCCTTGCAGACCTTAAGCAGACAATTTACCTACTTGCATCAGTAAGCAACCGTAGATCAAATTTCGCGTAGATCTACTTGATTCATCAGAAAACATAAGAGAATAGCTTCTAACTTCGTGGAAGTGGATAACCATTCCATTCATATATTATTAAGACAGATTTGGTGAATTCCTATAGCATTCATTCAATAATTCAGAAAACATATCTTTAATTGACAACGTATATCATAAACAGATTCAATGGAAATACTCAGTAATTCTTCAAACAACCATCTTTATTGATCTTCAGTTCACTGATTACAGACTCTTCTACCCACGCACCCAGCTGTAGGGGTCTGTACAATCAGCTGTAGACTTTACCCAGGCCTCCTGCGCACTCAGCTGTAGGAGCCTTCCCTTCTCTACCTAATCACTGGAAGAAGAGCCTTCCTTCCTTAACACTTGCCCAAGACAACAAAACTCTTTAATATACCCAATTCTCTATCCAAAGTTACTTCTAAGACTCACTATGTCTCAACTATTTATAACTTTTCTAATACAATACCATGGCCCTCGGCTCATGGGAAAGTCTTCAAACTAACCAAACAAGGGGTTAAGACCCCTTTGACTCCTATCTATCTGCACGCTCCACATCCATATTTTGTGGAGACTTTACATATTTTACAAAATTCTTTACAAAAAATGACTAAGTTAATTCAATTCTACCCCTGGGGATCCCATCCCAACAAGCCTCCAACACAAAGATCGTGACTCACCCTCGAGTCACTCAACTGGTTGTTCCACTTTCTGGCAGAGATCGCCGAATGCCTTGGTCAAGGTGTAAAGCTCCACAATACTATGTTCTACTGCTTGTTGTATCTCTTAGACCAATTTCTCTTTGGTTGGCCCCTCTATGGCAAGTTGCATAGTCCTAAGGGTCTGTTGCATGGATTTCAACTTCTCATGAATGTTCTATGAAAGTTGGCTGGCTTCCTTTGTCCAAGGCTGCAACCAGTCTCTTAGCAAGAACTGCTTTTTCTACAACTCTTGGATGTGTATCAACATTGCCTTGCCTTCCCACAAGTGCGTGAAGCACTGGATTGGTGCCAACGTTTGCGCCATCTTACTAATCTCATCATATTGTTGTTGCGCTTCCCTGATCTCTGTGTTCAATTGTTGTAGTGTAGGATCCTCTTGTAGTGTATCCCATAGGCCCATTTCCTGAGTGAAGAGCTGGTCACAACCCTGAACTGTGACATCTAGTTGACCCATGGACTCTTTTATAGCTGCGCCTCTTTGTTCCCGAACTTCTAGCAGTGTGGTCGACTGCAACTTCAATTGTAGCTCAACTATTTGCATCCAAAAATCGAAAGTCACCTTATCAACTTTCTCCTTTGAAGCACGTACTGCAACAACCAATTTCCTCACTTTGGCTGAGGCCTCTGCATCCTTTGGTATATTCATCTCAGGCATAGACTTGCAGGCCTACTCAATTGTTGTTACCAGGTTCTGGTGCTGTGTCTGCAATTCCTCCTGTTACTTCAGTGCGTGGGTTTTTCTGTGAAAAGCTACTCGTTGCTGACTTTAAACTCACTGACGATGGTGAGTGCGCACTGTTCTCTGATCTTCAACTCATTTGAGACCCCCTGATGCAGTGAATTAAGGGTCTGGAGTGACAATGCGACGAGGTTCAGTTCCATATCCTTCACTGTGCTGATCACAACGCGATCCTCGTCCGATTCAACGTGGACAGACCCCTCTGGAAAAGAAATGACTCTGAGATCCAGAGTCCGTTCAATCTTCGTTACTGCGCCACTTCCTTGTGTCAGGCTCTCTTGTGCTTTGCTCACTTGCACGAAACCCACCTAAATCCTATTTGCTTGGATTTGCAGTTCGCACAGATCCTTCTGGACTATCCCCAACGTCTGCGTGTATTACTTCTCAAATTATTGTAGCACCTCAGTCGTTATGTCCTGTATCTTATCCCCGATCTCATCGATATTGCCTTCTATCAATACCATGGGATCAAGATGTGTCTGCTTACAAGACTTATGCTTCTTTCGTTGTCCACCCGTCTGTTCCTGCCTGCGCCTCTTCAGGATGAAAGGAGTGCTCTGCTCTTCACCACCTCCTCCTCCATGTGTTGACAGTTTTTGTTTGTCAGTGTGGTGGGAAGTAGACTTCCCACACTCCTCGACATCCTTTCGTTATTTCTCTACTTGCTCTTTGGCAACACACTCTTTCTCCATATGTTCCTTCTCTGCAACAACCTTAGCATCCTCCTTATTATTTTGTTCGGTTAAGGTATACGCAACTTTCTCAACGACTTCCTCTCGCTTCTACACAATAGAGCTCTTTGTGCCTTTGTTGGTTCCCACATCTAGTGTTGTAGGTTCATGCCACTTTGGTGGCTTGTACCTAACAATTTAATGTACATCTGTCTTGGTCACTAAATAAGGCAATAGATGCCAAGTTCACTCTAGGTCCTTCCGCACGCGGATTGAGACGTTGTGAAAGTCAGCCTTGAATTCCGCGTAGGCTTTCAACTGTTCGAACAAGGTTGGGGACAAACTTGGCCTTTGGTTAACCACCATGCGAAAGTCCATCTACATTAGGACCTAAAAAAATTATGTTTCCTTGATTCGTGCCACATCCTTTGTAGACCAGAACGAGGCGAACCTCGCAGCCTCGGGAAATCTTCCTTATGTGGAGGAAATTGACTGTCCTCTAGCAACCTCCTTGCAACTAATGCGATAGACAATAGAAGCCAAGCATAGTGAAAAGGATTGCTTTCATCTTGGGCTTCTCTAAAGTTCGCGAGGAACTCTTGGTAGAGATATTTGGAAAATTATACTGCACGCTCTTCGCGCACTGTGCAACAAGTGAAACTACCGGTGCTAGAACTTCATCCGCGTGATACTTCCTCAATGATCTTTCCTGCGACGATCTGAGCAACAAACTGAACTGACTAGTCTTGAATTGACAGGATAGAGTATCCGTGCAATTTTTTCACAAGACCATGCTCTTTCTTCATCTTATCAGTGATCCAAATCAGATCCGTAAACGACTGTCAAAGAACCCTGACTGTATCGAGACAAAACAAACCCTTGAAGAATCCAAAACAACAATCGAAAACACCCTGAACGAGTGGCCATGGCAGCCGGCATTGAACGACGAGGACCTCGGTCAAAGCGCACTGACCGAGGCCCATGGAGACTGTGCAGGAGGTCGATGTAGCCCCTGGGAGTCCCGGAACGGGAAAACGAGTTGATTTTCGATGCGCGAATAGTGCCTGGGCAAACAGGGCTGAAACGGAGGGGCCTTAAGCCTTTGGTCACGTTGGGTGTCGGAGAACCGTGGGCGGAGAAATGAAAAGTGCCAACGTACAAAGGTGGGACCCATAACATGGAAACCGACGGTATTGATCGGGGCACCCTTGAACAGTAAGAGGTTTTGGAGGAGAGCGGAGCGATCCCACTCAGCGATCGACGCGTGGCGGTGGAGGTGAGAGAAAAATTGCCGTGATCGCGCGTTATCGGTCGAGCAAGTCAATCGCGCTTGACGTGCGTATGACATTGGATCTAGAGGAGCCCAGATCGGACGGCTGAGATTGCGCCCGATAGACAGAAGTGGAATCAACAGGGAATTAAGCTGCGATTTAAGGGGATTTGGAATCCGTTGACCGCCACGGTGGAGAAAGAACGTATCCACGACATAACCGAAGAAATGAATCGACGAACAGGCTGGCGCTATTCCGATGGGGACATGTGGCTACTTCCCGAGCGTTTATGCTGACGCCGAACAGGGAACTCCAAGCACACAGGCGGTAGGCGAATCAACGCAGGCGGGAGAGGAACCGAACAGGCATGGAGATCGAATGGCTAAAGCCATGAACAGAGACAGTTGAATAGAGATTAAGAGAGAGCGAAGAGTCCAAGCGACCAAGAGAGACAGTGAACAGTGAACCCTGAGAGGAGGACTGAGCACAAAGAGCAGTACAGCCAAACAGAGGAGATAGAGGGCTGAGCTGACCACAGGCAGCATCGAGCACCAGAGAGCTTGAAGAATCAAGCCTTCCCATAGAGGAATCTGTCTGGATTGAGCATCATAGTTGGCTCTTTCCATTGTAGACCAAGGGTCACAGGGCTGGTAGGAAGAACAAGAGTCTGTGTACTCCGAGTGGCTTGGGGAATCCAAGAACCACCCTACCAAGAAAAATCTGCTTCAGGAGAACTCACATTGAGTCCCTGTATTGTAATTTCTCTGCTGAAAGACACAATAAAACAAGGCCACCACTGAAGCTGGATCGGAGACGTAGCCCTGGAGAATAGGGTAAACTCCTTATTAAAATCTTCTTGTGTCTTTGTGTTGCTTACTGTATTTCTCTGCTGTCTTTCCATTTATTTTCTATGTATTGGCAATCTGATCGATCCGTTGTTTCAATAACACAGAACACACACCAGCACATGGGTCTGTAATACCTTTTGTTTAATAAATCTTCAATTGAGGTCACTCATAGGGTGATTATTAGATCAAGTGGTATCAGAGCTCTAGTTTGTAAGGTTAGACAAGCTTGTGTTGGTTTAGCTGTGAATGTTCACTAGATCAATGCTCAAATTAGGAGAAGGAGAGTTGGTGGAAACTAATCCTGAAATTGGGAGAGTCTATTCTTGGAAGACAATGTCAGAAGAAGGTTCTATAGGGTCAGACCCTCAATTCATAGAAAGTTTCCTAGCTATAAAGTCTATGGTAGAATAAATGTATAGGGACTTTAGAAAGCATAAGGGTGAAGATTCATCAGGCTCTAAGCAAGATAAAGAAGAAGATGAGTCTCATTCCCATGACCACTCCAAAGGAAAGGGAAAAGAAGAAAGCTTCCCTACACCTCCTAGTAGCCCTATGCATAATAAGAAAGCATCTTTGATTAAGTTAGATGTTAAATTTGATTTGCCTATATATGATGGAGAGCTAAATTCTGAAAAGTTGGACAATTGGATTAGACAAATTGATGTGTATTGTAGAGTACAAAATATAGACTCAGACAAGAGCAAGATTCAGCTGGCAAGCCTTCGCCTAGGGGGCACTGCCTTGGTTTGGTGGGAAGGCAAAACCCAAGATGATATGAGGAAGCATGGTAAGACCATCTCTGTCTGGAGTGAATTTGTTACTGCAATCAAAAAGCAGTTCTATCCATTGGCCTACATGCAACAAACCATGATGAGTTGGCAAACTCTTCGGCAGTTGAAAGGGAAAAGTGTACAAGGGTATACTCAAGAGTTTAGAAAGAGAGCATTGATGTTGGGTATTTCATTAGACTCACCAAAAAATCTTTTGAAGTACATTGGTGGTCTACACAGCTACATGAGGCATACCATCCTCATGTTTAATCCCACTAGTATAGATGAGGTATCTGTACAAGCTACTCATCTAGAAGCTAGAGGAAAGAATGGAAATCCAGAAGTTGGGGGACCATCCCAACCCACTGTAAGCAAGAGCAATGAGAAAAGAAAGCAGAAGTGGAAAGCAAGGAAGGCTAACACTGCACAGAAAGGCAAAGCCTCATGCACTTACTGTAAAAAGGAGGGGCATGATGATGAGCACTGTTGGATTCTGCATCCAGAGCTGAGGCCTAAGAAGTCCGAGGGCAAGAAGAAGAAGACTACTGTAGCTATTCAGAAATATTTGGGGTCAGACTCGAGAGATGAAACAATCATTGCAGCCACATGTATAAAAGGTAAGAATTATGAAGCATCTACTAGTAATTCTGCTCAATCTGTTATTGATGAAGAACATGAGAGAAAAAGACATGAGCTTTTCCATATTCGAGTTGTTTCCAAAAATCAAAAGATTGATACTTTGTTTGATAGTGGCTCACAAGTAAATCTGGTTTCTGAAGCAATTGTAAAGAAATTGGGATTACCAACTACACCTCATAAGAAGCCACACCCATTAGGATGGTTGAATGATAAAGCACAACTACAAGTGACTAGACAGTGCAAACTCAAGTTTTCTTTTGGGTCAGCATTTGTAGATGAGGTTGAGTTAGATATAATTCCTTTGGATATATGTGGAATTGTTTTAGGAAGTCCTTACTTGTATGATCGAAAGGCTATTTTCTATAGAGCCGATAACAAGTATCTACTTGTTAAAGATGGAATCGAATACTTTGTAAGAGCTCATAAGGTCAAGAATAATTATATTCTCATAAACTCAGGACAGATGAAAAGAATGATAAATTCATGCAAATAGTTCTTACTAATGGTTGTAAAGGAAAAGAAAACTGATAAAACCAATGTATTTGAGGGCTGTAATTCTGATCAGCAAGCTGATATAGAAAAGATTGTTTCAGAGTATGATGTATTATTTCAAGAACCTCGAGGTCTACCACCCAAAAAGGGAATAGTACATGATATTATTTTGCAGCAAGATGTTCCTTTGCCTAACAGTTGGATGTATAAGTTATCTGCTTTAGAGAACGTTGAAATCAAGAAGCAGGTGCAAGAGTTGCTCGAGAAAGGGTTCATCAGGCCTAGCACATCACCATGTGGGTCACCAATCGTTTTGGTGAGAAAGAAAGATGGCTCATGGAGAATGTGCATTGATTATCGAGCACTGAATAAAATAACAATAAAAAATTGTTATCCCCTTCCTCGCATAGATGATATTTTAGATCAATTGAAGGAAGTTGTTTATTTCACCAAGTTGGATTTGCATAGTGGATACCATCCGGTCAGAGTTGCAGAGCAAGATGCATGGAAGTCTGCTTTCAAAACAAAGCAGCGATTGTATGAATGGCTGGTTATGCCTTTTGGCTTGACCAGTGCCCCTGCTACTTTCATGAGATTAATGAATGATGTACTCAGACCTTTTCTTGATGATTTTGTTATTGTGTATCTGGATGACATTTTGATTTTTAGTAAAACGTGGGAAACTCTGCATTCCACAAACTGAGAGAGCAAATATAATTAGGGAAGCACACACTTCTCTGATATCAGGTCACTTTGGGGTAAGTAAAACAGTTGCACAGCTGCAAAGGTTCTGCTATTGGCCAAGAATGAGTGAGACAGTTTCTAGATATGTAAAGGGGTGTGCTATGTTTGCTAAAATCAAGCCCAACAACATAAAACTAGGCTTTTACACTCCATTGCCAGTTCCTTCTCACCCTTGGGAAAGCATTTCCATGGATTTTGTTGGAGGACTGCCTAAATCTAGGAAAGGTCATGATTATCTATATGTTGTTGTGGATAGGTTCAGCAAAATGTGTATTTTGATACCCTGTAGTAAATAGATTACAACTGAACAAACTGCAAAATTATTCTTTGAACATGTATGGGTTCATTTTGGATTACCCACTTCTATTATATCTGATCGAGACACCCGATTTGTGGGAAAGTTTTGGTCCAGTCTGTGGGAACTAATGGACACCAAATTAAAGAAAAGCACAACTTTTCATCCACAAACAGATGGCCAAACAGAAGTAGTTAACAGGACAATGATCCAGTTACTGAGAGGATATTGTAGCAAACACCCTAAGCTTTGGGATGAACACTTGTGTTATGTGCAACATGCTTACAATAGGGCCAAACACTCTTCTACCCAGAGATCTCCTTGTTGGAGAGGTAAATCCCCTCTACGGATAGAGGCGATCCCTACTAGCCCAGCAGGGGTCTAGCAACAATCACACAACACTGCTATGCATGTTCCTAATTACGATTAAACAAGAGGTAAAGAGCACCTACTTGGATTCCTGCGCTGTCGTTTGACGAAGAGATGTTTCCTTCGCTCCTTCGCTTCGGCTGGTCACAATCCTCCGCGATCTCCGCGAATAGATACCTGCACACACGAAGAGGAAACAAACGCAAGCGTGAAATCTAGTAAAAGCAACCATACATCGATCAGAAAAGATGTAATTCACATTTAATCATTGCATAGACGAATGAGAATGGAACAATAATAGCAGTCATCTATTATTAATCAGAATAGAGAAGAGTACAACCAAATGTTCTGACGTCGGTAACCTTCTCAGGAGGGGCCAGTCAGCATGTATCTCAAGCATTCACCTTTGGGGATGATTCTCCCAAGACAAACAATTCTCTCTCACACACAAACAACATAAAACAACCTTCCCTAAGCAATCAATCACTTCCACACCTAGCACACCAAACCTACAGTAGCAGCAATCTGAGCACTATAAGCTCTGTACAATCCAAGCTATTCCAAGCTATGTCTAACTAGCTGCTCATGGTAATGGTGGGAGTTTATATAGGAGAAGGAGTCTCCTAAAAGGGTGGAAGGATGAGCTTATCTTCAAGGGAAGTGGTTGCAAAGGGTCGAACATACATGCAACAGAAAGGAGTCGATATTCACAAAGCTAACAACCAAGCCTGGAATTATCTGGAAGGTTGGCTGTTTGAACAAATTCGCCCAAACTGGATCAGCGCGGGTTATTAGGCAACTGTCGCGCTGTCGCCGCGTCTCAATAACTGGGACAGTCATGTCAGCGCGGAAGTACACGGGAAAGGCGCGCTGTCGACCAGTGCGGAAAAGTGATGTCCTTTCGCGCTGGCAGCGCACGGAATACACTACAGGGCGCCAGTCATCGCGGATATTTTAGGAACAGACGCGCTGATGGACAAAACTTTAGAAAAAGGGGTTTTTGGGCCAGTTCAGAAAGCAGGAACTTAGTGATTGTGAATTCTTGGCACAGCAGGGTGACTGATAGGAAGGCAGTGACAAATTACTGTGTAACAGATGCCCCCTAAAGCATGAAGACCGAGAGAGTGGGAGGGGTGAAATGCTTTACAACACACGCCGAACTGGAACACCACCAGGAAGGACCGAAAATCTCTGACAATCAAGTACATGCAGTCTAGGCATGGGCGCAGCCATCCAAAAGACATGCGAAAATGGTCTGTGGAATGGACACAGCCACCCAGCTAAAGAGACCAAAAGAATGATAAGGTATGGTCGCAGCCATCCATGAAGACTCAGGTATGGGCGCAGCCATCCATCAATGAGTCATGTAATGATCATCCACAAAATCGCAGCCTGGACCGTAACAGACAGGGATCCAGGGTCTTGCGCTCCATCTCGACCCGAACAAAGTACAAGTCCAGGCATGTGAATACAGGAGTTGAAGTCGAACATGCATGAACATCGTCTGATTACCAGTCAATGATGGAAACTGTTAACAGGCACGAGAGGTACCACCAATAATGACAATGGCCCTCAAGGTACTATAGGTACAATCCGTGGCGTGTGAATCAATGAGCTGGTGTCGAACACCCACGGAATCATTCGATCGGAGGCCAATGATGTAAGCCTCACGTCGAACACGAAGAACCTGCCATTGAGGCATGCAGGCTCCAAGGCACCTGAAGGGAGTCTCTAAGTCACCTTCCCGGATAATGAGTTGGAGTCGACGGGAAAGGACCTTGATCGAAGGTGGGCCATGATGTTTCCCACATCATCGACGCGAGACAGAGGTAAAATAGTTTGTGTGAGATAGCAGACGAGGTTGTATTGTTGCAGAGGTCAACTTCTCTTGAACATATGGCGGCACTAAAACGGGTTTGGCAGTACTTGACATCAAATGAGCAGAGGATATGGTGATGATGGCAATGAGCAAATGAGAGGCCAAATAGGATAACCCAAACCCATGGAGGCTAGTGAAAACAAGATGAGATGGCCCCACCCAGACACGAAGCAGCGGAGTGCCATGTTCAAGAGCGACGTACTGCCGACACGACTGTAATCATAGTTCCATTTTCCCCACCATTTCTGGCAGGTACCCCGATTATTTTTGGATGACAAGCTTGACGGGGATAGCATATGCTTGATGTGTATCATTTTGACAATACCCGATGTCATTGAGTGTTTAACGAGCCTGACAAAGGAAAAACTCGGCATCTTTTCTTGTTTCGAGAGTCTGAAAAGATCGCGGAAAAGGAGACTCCAGGGGGGTCCTTTTTCGTACAGTTGTGTCTCTCGAGCCCGAAAAAGTATAAAACTATGCTCGAAAGAACCGCCCGACCATTACGACCGAGGAGTACTTTTCGTGGATAGTGCCTTCGACCTGAAAAAGTAAAAAAGCGGTCGAAAACACGTCGTTTTAGAGCCGATATCGAGTGTGAAACGACAACCACCCGGCAATCTTTTTAGTTCAACGGTCGAAAAAGAGCTTAAAATGACCGCCTTTCGTTCCTTTTAACGAGCCGAAAGGAGGCTCGGCTATCTTCTCTTGTTTAATGTCGGAAAAGAGCTTAGAGACGACATGTTTGGAAACCAAACGCACGGAGAATCGTCACGACCAAGCTGGTTTATCCGAACCTGCACAAGAGCACTACCCGCATAAATCCATTCGATATGTGTAAAAAACATATTAAAACATGCATTCGACAAAACTAGGGCTAAAGCCATGGCAAAAGATGGTAGAAACCCAAAAATATGGTCATTTGTGAGTTTTTACTATAAATAGGGGGGGTGAAAAATCATTTTTACCATTTTACCATTTTTGGACGTGAAGGACGTGGAGAAGCCAGAAAGTTGACGGAGCGATATCCAGCCCGTACAGACACCATTTTCCGAACCGCTTCTTCCAGGTAGGTTCTCCTCTCCTTGCCCTGCATTTTGATCAAATTTGATAGGATTTTAGCGGTCGAATTTGCCCAATTGGGCGAATTCTTGGCGCATAGATGCGCTCTCGGTCAGCGCGGATATCCCACGCGGGTCCGCGCTGGCCGAATTAGGACAAAACGCTGCCAACTTCGGGTCAGCGCGGAAAACCCATGTTCTTCCGCGCTGACCTTGAAAAATAACAAAGGGCTGCCATGGCCAGCGCGGCTGTTTTTAAAACAGCCGCGCTGGCGCGGAATTTTTTTTTTGTTTCAATTTGAACGTAAAAAATTCCATGCCAGCACTTCTAATTTCTTTTCATGGCTTGTGCAGGACGTAATGGCTTTCCAATGGCAGGAAAGAGTGCACGAGGTCGAAGATATAGCTGCTTGGGCAAGTGTGGATTGCTGCAATGCCATGCGGGCTTGCGGTTTCATGAAATTTTTCCTCACACCGCGCCTAAGAGCCCAACATGATCTCCTCGAGCTACTGATCAGGGCATGGAACCCGGTGGATGGGAAGTTCACCATCCGGGGCCAAGACATTGAATTTGACCACATGGATATCTTCTTTCTGACTGGGTTGTCACGCCGGGGTGCGAGGCCCATCATAGAGGGACAACGACCTGGCGGCGGTCCTCTAGATGATCTCATGGCTCGAGTATGCCCGGAGGCTGAGAAGACGCGGAGTGGGAAAGTAGCAATCCCCACGGTGGGAAACATAGTCCTTCGCACCATCTTGTTCATGGTGACCCGGGCAGCGGGAAGCATGGCCAACCACGAGGCTTCGAAGACCCACCTTATGCTAGCTCTCGATTGCCTCGAGCCTACAGTGTTTGATTGGGCCACAGCAGTGACCAACAACATGAAAAGGCAGCTGAGCAACTGTCGTCGCGGAGAGACGAAGCAGTTTGGCTATGGGTCTATCCTGGTCCCGCTCATTCTAGAGCGAGTGCCAGCCATGCGGCTGCAGACGATGGCCGTGGATGCTCCTAGGGATCCTCGGGAGACGAGGGCCTCACGATGGGCTCGCATCATGCCACGCGGAGGTGGTGGCCGGCCACATAGCTGGGGAGCATTCTTCCGGGACTGGCTAGATCAACAGGTTATCTTCGTGGAGGACTGGCCATACGTGGGCATGGATTTCCGCAATGACCCTGATATGGTGTTGCCCCCAGGTGAATAGTGGGATGATGCAGGTATAACACTTGACTTTTGAGTTTTGTAATGTTTTTGAATTTTTTATGTACATGTCTTAATAAATGTCATGGTATGCAGATGTGGGGCCTACTAGACCGATCGGCCTGGCTGCCGAGGCACGGAGAGAAGGACAGGGAGCTGGGGCCTTGGCCTTAGTCCCTCCAGGGGTTGACACGTCAGAGGCTGTAGCTCGCAACCTTGAGGGGTTGCTGGAGGGAGTGCCTGACTACCAGGGGGTCGAAGAGGTCCCCTTAGAGCATCAAATCCATACAGTGGGGGTGGAACCCAGGGTGCACCGCCTTCTGAGGCCGGTAGCACGAGCAGCTGTGTACTACAGAGAGCATCACCCGGCTCAATAGTTACCTAGGTTTTATTTCCACTGTTATTTTGAGACACATGACTCAGATGTACTGAGATTTTGGACATGTACACTTATTTTTGAGCGCCTTAGTGCGCCACACGATATATATATATATATACATACCGGCTTTTTAGATGGACCATTGTTACATGTGATGATGTCTTGTTTATGTTATGCAATTGTTCAGTACAATTGTGATCTTATGTATGATTTTGCATGACACATGACCCATGCATTTTATATTTTTTAATGCAAGCTTAAAAGCACACATATGCAAACTATGCTTGAAATGATCTATTTACATATGCTCATGGTCTTACTATGCTATCTATGTTTTCCTGTATGACGTTTATCTGTTACGCAAATGTCTATCTAACACATGATTTGCCAATGCATCAGTCAACGTATTTAATCGTCTTGGAATGTGTTGATAAGTGATGTAATCAAAGTTCCGTTCCAACAATCTTACACGTAGGTATAACCTTAGTATGCACTGGTCTCTGACGGAATATCGCCCGTTAAGTTGATGGACGACCAGCTGGGAGTCCAGGTTCACCACTAGTTCTCGGATGCCGAGGTCAACTGCTTCAGCAAGTAATTCAATTACAGCGCTGTACTCGGCAACGTTGTTAGTGGTACGACCTAGGCAGACACCCTGAAGGTCTAACAATTCTCCGTGAGGATCGTAGATCACCCACGCCGCTGAAGACAAATTGCAAGTGCTGCGGCAGGCACCATCAGCGAAACCAACATAAGGTGTACTAGACATCTGCACAGGAAAAAGAAAACATAATAAGAGGCAAACACGCCTTTATACCAAAGCAAAAACGAACTCATGCACGAAAAACACAAAACACACGTATATACAAAGTGAGTGCGCGAAGTTATGCATAATATTTCTTCAGATACAGCCCGTTGCGGGGCTTGTCAAGAGGATTTCCTTCATAATCAATCAACTCATATGCGCCCTTTTGTAAAAATCTTTTCACGATGTAGGGACCTAACCACATAGATTCGAGTTTTCCTGCCCCCAGCTTATCCTTAGCTTGATCGTAGAGCAGTACTAAATCTCCCTCAACAAAGGAACGAGGATGAATATTCTGGTCGAAGTGAGCCTTGACTCTCTTCTTCTGTACTTCGATAGCCAGAGAAGCCAAACGACGAGTCTCGTCTAACCGTTCTAGGTAAAGAAGCCGTTCCTCCACCGGAGTGGTGTTGGGAAGCAACTCGACAGCTAATTTTAATGAATGAATCTCGCATTCGACGGGAAGGGTAGCCTCCAGTCCATAAACCAGCTGAAACGGGGTGAAACCGGTGGCATCCTTCACAGAAGTCCGGTAGGCCCACAAGGCTGGGAAAAGCATAAGATGCCAGTTAGACTTGTGCGTATCGACGGTGCGTTGAAGCATGGTGATCAAAACTTTGTTCACGGCTTCGACTTGACCGTTAAATTGTGGATAGTACGGTGACGAACTATCTTGGCGCAAGCCTAGTTGGGTTGTTAGCTCCGTCATCATATGATTTCGGAAATGCTTTCCGTGATCTGTAACAATAGCTTGAGGGACTCCGAAACGAGTGATAACATGATTGAATAAAAACTGCGCCGCTGTGTGACCGTCTTCGTTTAATGTAGGCATCGCTTCGGCCCACTTGGTGAAATAATCCACAACAACGATAATGTACCCATGCCCCCCGGCCGAACGAGGGTTACAGGACGTATAATCGATGCCCCATTTGGCAAATGGACCTACGGTTACGACAGGGTGCAGTGGTGCAACAGGTGCGCGCATCTTCCGGTGGTAGACCTGACACTCGTGACATGCACGCACAGCAAGGATGCAATCCTTGAAGATAGAAGGCCAGAAATAACCAGCACGGAGGATCTTCTGGGCGGTAGCATATCCGGACATATGGCTGCCACAAGCGCCGGAGTGGCAGTCATTCAAGACTCGCTCAGCCTCCTCGAGGGTTAAGCATCGGCGAAGAACAGAATCGACGCCGAGGCGGTACAGGGTATCGCCCAAAATGCGATATGGTTGAGCTTGGTGACGAATCCGCCGTCGGGCATCTTTCGATGCATTCGGACGGAAGGAAGACGTCTGTAAATATACGATAATGTCCCCATACCACGGGTCGAGGGTGCTGATGAGAAACAACGTTTCATCCGGAATATGCTCCTCTGAGCGAGATGGTGCAGACTGAGATGGTAAGGAACAGAGCAGTTCAGCAAAGACCAGAGATTTCTTAGACTTGGCTGCAGTGAATTCCAAGTCGAACTCTTGGAGGATTACGATCCATTTCGAGTATTTTCCCCCCAGCAACTGACGTGACAAAATGTAGGTCATGGGGTTGCAATCAGAGATCACGGTCGTTGTGCGCAACAAGATGTAATGACGGAATCGTTGGACGGCACAGACAGCTGCCAATGCCAACTTCTCGACATATGCATAGCGAGTTTCCGTATCCAGAAGGTTGCGGCTAAGATAATATACAACATGCTCGGTGCCAGCATCATCGTCTTGCACTAAAACCATGCCGATGGTGGTATCGGCAGCAGCCAGATAAAGGGTGTAGTCATAGTGGTAATTCGGGGGTCTTAAGAGCAGAGCTGAGACAAGAAGGTCTTTAAGACGCTCAAAAGATTCTTGAGCGATAGCGTCCCAGCGAAAGGGTGTGTCTCGCTTTAATAACCGTGTGAAACCCTTAGCCACCTTGGCATAATTTGGAATGAATCGTCTGAGAAAATTAGCTTTTCCCTGCAAGCTCTACAACTGCTGAAGAGAGGCAGGGGGAGGAAGATTCAAAATGGCCTCGACCTTAAGGGGATCCAGACAGATACCTTCCCGGGAGACGATGAACCCGAGCAGTCGGCCAGATTCTACGCAGAAGACACACTTATGCGGATTGAGTCGAATACAGTAGTGTCGACAGCGGAGAAAGATTTCGCGTAAATGAGATGGATGGTCTTGACATTTAGCTGAATGAGCTGGAAGGTCATCCAGGTAAGGCTGTACGATGTGTCGGATATCATGAAAAGCATACGACATCGCACGCTGGAAAGTGGCACCGACATTTTTAAGACCGAAAGGTAGCTTCTTGTAAGCGAAGGTGCCCCAAGGACAAATGAAAGTAGTCTTATGCTGGTCTGCGGGGGCTATGTTGATCTGGTTGTAACCAGAGAAGCCGTCCATAAATGAATAAATTTCGCTTCCTGCGCAGTCATCAATAAGCTGATCAATAAAAGGCGTAGGAAAGTTATCTTTTGGACAGGCGCGATTGATGTCGCGATAGTCAACACAGACCCGAATAGTGCCCTGCTTTTTATTCACAGGGACTATATTGGATACCCATTCCGTGAGGGGAATGGCATAGATGAAACCAGCTCGAAGGAGTTTTTCAACTTCGGCCTTGATGGCTGCAGCCTTTCGAGGGTGCACTGGGCGTAAACGCTGACGAACAGGTTTAGCGCCGGGATAAGTAGGGATTTCGTGCTCCACAATACTGGGGTCAATGCCGGGCATTTCCTCGTAAGACCATGCGAAGACATCACGGAATTCACGAAATAAAGCGGTATAAAGTTGAACTTCCTCAGGAGTGCATGTGACTCCAATGAAAATATTCTCGACAATCCCTGGTTTGACAGAGATGTCGATAGCCTGGGTTTGCGTAATGTTACCCATATTGCCTTCCGAAGACACTTGATATAACTGAACAGGCGTTTGGAGAGGCGGAGATGGGACACATGAAGCAAACCGCTCGAGACATGCGACCATTTCCGAATGAGGAGGGAGAAACGAAGAGCGATGGTGGTAATCTAACCAAGGGAGCTCCTCGAGAGACATAGTCTCAATGATAGCCTCGTCGGAGGGAAATGATTCCTTCAGGGGATCCGAAGTGGCCTCTTCTCCCAACCAAGGGAAGTGGTCATATGAATCGGGAACACTGCTCGGAAAAGCAGGTTCAGGAGGTGGAGCCGATGCAGCGACAATCTCGATGTAGTTGAGCTCGGCAGGACTCAACGGCATCATCTCGCCCCAAGAGTCTTCCTGATTCAAGGGAGGGAGAACCCATGGATCAGAACGCACTGTAATCATGTTAACGGAGGCGAGATTCGGAGGTGGGAGGGGAAAGACTCCCATCAAGGAGGGATCTTTGAATAATCCAGCACCCACACTCACTAGCGACTTGGAGGTATGCTCTACGAATGGCACATTCCCTTCAGAAGAGGAAGCAAAAAAGGACAACTGGTCCACCGTGACGATTCTCCCTTGATGGGGGAAGCGAACGACACGGAACAAGGAGGAAGCCACGGCTTGCATGGCATATGTCCAGCTTCGTCCAAGGAGGAGGTTGTAAGTGAGATTAGCGTCAACGACTTCAACCTCTACTTCTACCGTTTTCCCTTCTAAAGAGATAGGCAATCGTGGGAGGATACCATACGGACGAGATTCTCTTCCATCGAAAGCCTCCAGGGTCGTAGGAGACTGGCTCAAAGCAGGAGAACCAATAGCCTTCCAGCAAGCAACCGACATGATGCAGGTTGAGGCACCTTCATCAATGACTGTACGATGGATCGTTTTGCCGTTGATGAGAACCTGTATAAGGAAGGCCACCTGATGAGGCAGTCTCTGTGTGAAACCCTCGAGATCAAAAGAAATTAAATCCGAATCTGCCGGGTCTATGCCACCAATCGCTGATAGCAAAGACTTCCTCTGGGAGGGGCAGCTCTGGAGGAATTCTAATGCGGACATAGCAGACGGGGCCTGAGCTAAGTCCTCGACAATGCTATAATGCTGGGCAGTACGAGCATTGGGGTTATAAGATGACTTCCTGAGTACACCTTTGGGAGGGAGTCGGGGGATCGTCTCGGTGCTAGGCCGTTCGATGTGAAGGGGACCAGAACTGGATGGAGGAGCGCTGGAGGGAACCTCCGGCTCTTTCCCGGCTGAAGATGGATAATCTTTCGCTCGAGTCGAAACATGGATGGGGATGGTTCCAGCCATGAACACTTGAGAACTGAACGAGGAAGAGGATTGAGAAGGATCTGCCACCTGATGCGTCTGCTGGGACGGGAAAGGCTCTTTAAGCACAACAGGAGGCCCTGGAGCCCCTTTCAAAAGCCGACTAACCTCAGACCGCCTAGGGCAATCCTTGGTGTAGTGATCCTCCTCGCAGATGAGACAAGGATACTTAGGCTTCCATTTGGCTCCTTCCTCGGAGGGAGGTTTAGGAGGGTTCTGCTTGGGCTGTCCAGATTTATCTTTGGCCTTCCCTTTCTTTTTGCCTTTCGAGGATTTGTCTGCCGCGGTGGACTGAACGGCGTTTACCTCGGAGGTATTCCCAGAAATAGATTGGCCCTGAGGAGCATTCTCTTGAGAGGCGGTCTGTTTCTGCTTCCCAGGGTTCGCGGCCGATTTCTTAGATGATGAATTTACAGAACCAATGACTCCATCAACAGAAGGCTTTGGTGGAGCTTTGGGTTGTCCAGGCCTCGGGGCGTCTGGCAAATACTCATACAAAGTACCTGACTGAGAATACACTAAGTCGAGGTACTGAGCTCGCGCGATTGCTTGCTCCTCAGTTACACACGCCCCCATTGCGATATCTTTTGCAATTTTAGGAACAAAGGACGTCGTAAACCAGTCGGTCAGGAGTTGATCAGGAATCCAAAATTTAATCAAGCGACGACGCCTTCTCCATTCATGTATATGATCAGAGATGTGCGTAGCCGTATCCTGTTTGAGAGACGTGAGAAGATGGGTCCCAGTCTCGTACCGAATGGGTAACTAAAAATGAGTTAAAAAGGCCATAGCCAACGAGTTGAAATCTGAAAACATGCCGCGATTGAGTTCAATGTACCATTTAGCAGCTGAACCAGTGAGAGTCCTCTGGAAGAGGCGAAGCCGGATAGAATCATCAAGCCACGAGTTAGATGAGCACCAAAGGTGATAAGTCATTACATGGGCCTGAGGGTCCTCACCGGCTTTGCCGTCAAACTTTGGACAGTCACCTGGTATTTTGGTTGGAACCGGTGGCCAATACGGATTATGCAAAATAGGGTCGTTTGTTAATTTGGACACATCAGGTAGTTCCAACGTTGCTAAAAATGGTAGCTGCGGGTTAAAGGACATCTGTGGCTGCGGATTCGAGGCGACATTAGGGTTCCACCCAGATTGTGGTTGCCCCCACGAACTCTGTCCGGACGGGCCTGGCCCAAAAGGGCCTTGCGCGTAAGAATTTTGTCCCGATGGACCCGGTCCAAAAGGGCCTGGAGCATAGGGAGTTTGTCCGTAGGGGTTCTGTTCGTATGGATTTTGGCCATATGCGGACGGCTGTCCCTGTGTCTGCCCCCCAGCTCCCCATGTACCAGCAACCTGCCCGGCAGGTGCACCATATTGGTAATTTTGATAAGGGGTGACCTGTTGTTGCTAATAATTTTGATAAGGAGCGAACTGATTTTTCCCCTGGGGTTGCTGGTAGCCATATGACTACTGGGTCCCATACGGAGCCTGATAGGCAGGCTGCGTTTGGTAAGAAGGTTGATAACCTGTTTGAGTTTGAGGCCCATGGTAATGTCCTTGAACCGGTTGGGGTTGAACCATATGTCCCGAAGGTTGACTCGGTCGGATTTGAGATGGACCTAGTTGGCCAGCAGGATAGACTTGCTGGGCACCAGGTTGTCCATGCGCCACCAAGGGTCGTCCTTGCGGAACGGATGACTGAACTGGCTGGATCGCTGGTTGACGCCGAGGTTGGCCAGCTTGTCCAGGTTGACGATTAGGGCGGACAATGGGTTGACCTTGCTGTATAGACGGTTGGCCCGTTTGCCCCCCAGTGTGAACAGATTGAGAAGAGGGCTGGGCTTGCTGCATGGCAGGCTGCCCTCCTTGGTGTATGGGCTGAGCAGAGGGTTGGCCTTGCTGTATAGTAGGTTGCCCCCCTTGCCCAGAAGGATTCGTGAATTGAGCGGTAGGTTGGCCCTGTTGAACATAGGGTTGTCCACCCTGCCCAGGGAGATGACCAGACTGGGCGGTAGGTTGGCCCTGTTGTACATAGGGTTGTCCACCCTGCCCAAGAGGATACCCCTGCTGGACCACTGGTTGATTTTGAGGATTGTAAACTGACCCAGTTTGTCCAGATGGGTACCCTTGCTGGAAACCGAGTTGGCCTTGCTGAATGGAAGGCTGCTCTGGTTGTCCAGTAGGTTGACTCTGATGCAAATATGACGGACCTCCAATGCCCGTGGGTTGTCCCTGGTAAGGTTGACCCTGTGGGCCCCCAGATTGTCCTGGGTCAGGCGGGCCATAAAGTGGTTGCCCCTGAGGGGTTTGCACATAGAGTGGCTGGCCTTGATTGGGTGGTCCTATGGGCTGTCTGGGAGGATCCCGGTTCCCATGGAGAATGTGAGTAGCGGGATCATATGTAACGTTCAACGGTTCCTCATTTTCTTCGAAAGGACGATGAGGCAGGACTGAAATGTTCTCGAGGTACTCACCGTTTTCATCATAGTAAAAGAAGGGACCTTCGTAATCTGGGTCCGTTATGGGTTGCCCAAAAGCATCATATGGCCCCGCTCCCGGAATGCCACCAGAAAAGGGACCAGCTTGAGGGTTTGCAGACGAGGAAACCGGTTCAGCACTGACAACCGGAGTCGGACGTGCTACACAGACAGTAGGTTGAGTGGGAACTGAGGTAACGGGCGTGTTAAGCCCTGTCGTAAGGGGTGTACTAAGGGGCTGCGAAACAAAGGGCCCGGTGGAGGCAATAAGACTAGGATCCCATATAGTTGTAGAAGTTGTTCTAGCGGCTATCCTATCCCTCACTGATTGATATCGTGGAGGGAGGGGAGAGGAAGCCGGGATCGGGGTCTCGATGTCTGTCACCACGGGCGTCTCACCGGTGCTGGAAGCTGTCTCATCCATGGGGGAAGTAGACATTGGAGACGACATACCGAGAGGGGTACGAGGGGTATAATCGGGCTCCCAGATAGGATTCCAATCTTCTATGTAATCTTCGTCGCCTGGGGCACGTACGTTGATAGGCTGGATACTCGGAACAATAGGAAGAGTACCGCTTACAACTGGTACCTCTGGAGCAATAGAGGATGGGGAACCTTGATCACTTGGACCGGGAGTTGATGGGTCAGCCAGGATGACCAGACCCCTTAGAAAACCTAAAGGAAACTAACGATAAAACCCTACTCAAAACTATCGCACACAAGATCTAAAACAGGTGATGTTATCGTGGCCAAATTAATTTTAAGACACAAGAACCAAACTTGACCTTTTCATGTTTCAGGAGTCGAGAAAAGGACAAAAAGATGACTCCAGTCTCCTTCGAATGTTTAATGAGCACGAAGTGACAAGACGCTCACAGGCACCTTTTCATTTAGGGAGTCCGAAAAGGATCAAAAGTGACTGCTCTGGAGACTCTAGGTATAAGGTTTACCAAGCAACCCGTAAAACTGCTTATACACCTCAGCAATCGTATGAGAGCCAAGGACTTTCCGTACTGCAGTCAATCTTCCCGAATGCTGTGTTCGGTGCGTTACGGTTCACAAGGCGGCAGACTCGGCTTCCTATGGATAAAGGATAAAAGCCTAATGGGGTCTCCCTATATACGCGACGGTACGTGGGAGCACAGTCCGTGTTAGACCACTATCGAGTCACAGAAGGAGGAATCACCCAACCTAATGTGAAACAACAATGACTATGTTTAAAGACGCCGGAACACGTCTCTAACCTAGACCTCTAGATATTTGCGTTTAGTTCCAATGCGTTTTTAGATTCATTTGGTTCATTTTACAGTTGATCTTGAGATTAAGTTTCGATTTCAAGCTCTATCGTATGTTCTCTCACAATTACCTAGATGCAAACTACATGCCAAAGAATTTCATTTTGTTCGATGAATTCTAGCTATGAGAGGGCAAAGAATTTTGACCAAACAAAACAAATATAAGCAAACAAGCAACTTAATGCAACTAAAGCGAGGAAAGGAAACTTTTCTTTTGAAGATGCAAGTCAACGAAATGTTCTTTTCCTTTTCAATTTTTTAAAGCAAAGCTACTAGTTTGATTTCCTTTCAATGGCACAAAGCATCTAAATGAATTTGGAGGAACCGGAACACCAAGCAAATTACTTAATGAAAGCACACAAAGTTCCCAAAACACTCAACAAAAGCTTCCAAATCAAAGGAAAACTAAGTTCTGCACGAGCTATGTGATCTAAGCTCGGCAAGACAAGCAAGGATTGCAAGTAAGGAGGAAGCGAAAACCACTCGGAAACACAACCCAAAACACTCCAACAATCACTGAACAAGTGCATAAACAAATCTGAAATCGGCTGGTCAAACAAGCAAACAAGATTCCTACGGTAGGCTTGACACACACACGGCCTCTAGATGTCCTAGGGCTAGAGTACGAAATCAATGGAGAAAAGCGAACACCCGAAGGATGAGAGTCACAACCAGTCAATTAGAGACTCAACACAATCCAGCAACTATAAAAGTGATGATGGAAACACGAACCAAGCAGCGAAAGAAAAAGGGAAGGTATTCGCAAAATTAAAAAAAACTGGGCGAAAACGGAACCCTATGGAACCAAACTCCGCAATCAAGCAGTTCAGAGTTCAGACAGTGACAAGCAAGTCACAAAACAGGTGGAGAGAAGAAGGGATAGTCACAGCAAGAGGTTCAGGAGGCTAATTTGGTCAAAAATGAACTTTACAGGATCAGTGCGGGTAGCCTTCAGCAACTCGGCGCTGACAGGAGGAGGCCTGTAGCAACTTTGCGACGTCAGCGCGGAAGGACAGGGATAAAGCGCGCTGTCTCAAAAAAACGAGGTCAGCGCGGAAAGAAGCCACACAGACGCGATGACACAAATCACAAAGAATCGGGGGCACGATGACAGCGCGGAAGGACACGAATAAAGCACGCTGTCTCTGAAAACGAGGCCAGCGCGACTGTTAGACGTACAGGCGCGATGGAAAGGATACCAAAGGAACAGGGGCGCGATGTCAGCGCGACTGTTCTGAATTAAAACGCGCTGAGAGTAAAAACAAGCAAAGCCAAAGCAAAAACTTCCCAAACCAAAGGCAAGAGTCTTTTAACAATTAAGATACTTCCCAGAAGTACCCAGAAAGTTTATAAGCAGAGAGACAATCCCAAAATCTCGGAAAAGAGACCAATCAAAGCCAAACACAAAAGTGGACTCAAGAGACAAAAAGGCTGCTCCCCAGCGGAGTCGCCAAATTGTTGGAGAGGTAAATCCCCTCTACGGATAGAGGCGATCCCTACTAGCCTAGCAGGGGTCTAGCAACAATCACACAACGCTGCTATGCATGTTCCTAATTACGATTAAACAAGAGGTAAAGAGCACCTACTTGGATTCCTGCGCTGTCGTTTGACGAAGAGATGTTGCCTTCACTCCTTCGCTTCGGCTGGTCACAATCCTCCGCGATCTCCGCGAATAGATACCTGCACACACGAAGAGGAAACAAACGCAAGCGTGAAATCTAGTAAAAGCAACCATACATCGGTCAAAAAAGATGTAATTCACATTTAATCATTGCATAGACGAATGAGAATGGAACAATAATAGCAGTCATCTATTATTAATCAGAATAGAGAAGAGTACAACCAAATGTTCTGACGTCAGTAACCTTCTCAGGAGGGGCCAGTCAGCATGTATCTCAAGCATTCACCTTTGGGGATGATTCTCCCAAGACAAACAATTCTCTCTCACACACAAACAACATAAAACAACCTTCCCTAAGCAATCAATCACTTCCACACCTAGCACACCAAACCTACAGTAGCAGCAATCTGAGCACTATAAGCTCTGTACAATCCAAGCTATGTCTAACTAGCTGCTCATGGTAATGGTGGGAGTTTATATAGGAGAAGGAGTCTCCTAAAAGGGTGGAAGGATGAGCTTATCTTCAAGGGAAGTGGTTGCAAAGGGTCGAACAGACATGCCACAGAAAGGAGTCGATATTCACAAAGCTAACAACCAAGCCTGGAATTATCTGGAAGGCTGGCTGTTTGAACAAATTCGCCCAAACTGGATCAGCGCGGGTTATTAGGCAACTGTCGCACTGTCGCCGCGTCTCAATAACTGGGACAATCATGTCAGCGCGGAAGTACACGGGAAAGGCGCGCTTTCGACCAGCGCGGAAAAGTGATGTCCTTCCGCGCTGGCAGCGCACAGAATACACTACAGGGCGCCAGTCATCGCGGATATTTTAGGAACAGACGCGCTGATGGACAAAACTTTAGAAAAAGGGGTTTTTGGGCCAGTTCAGAAAGCAGGAACTTAGTGATTGTGAATTCTTGGCACAGCAGGGTGACTGACAGGAAGGCAGTGACAAATTACTGTGTAACACTCCTTTTGAGACCTGCTTTGGTTTCATACCAAGGTCTCCCTTGGATTTTGTCTTTGGTAAAGATACCATGGTTGATAGACACAGTGATGTGGACAGAGCAACTAGGTTCATTGAACAAATCCAGGAGATCCACCAGGCAGTACAGGAACAACTGGAAAAGAGCCAGGCCAAGTACAAGGCTAGGCATGATAAGCATCGGATGGAGCATAGTTTTCAAGTTGGAGACCAAGTCTGGCTGTATATCAACAAGGACAGGATGCAAGGTGAAGGTAAGAAGCTAAAACCTATCAGGTATGGACCCTTCAGGATACTTGAGAAGATTGGTGAAAATTATTTTCGCCTTGATCTGCCAGCTTACATGCACATCTACTCAGTCGTGAACGCAAATTGCTTGAGGTTGTTTGAACCTTCAATGATTGAGGACCCTGAAGAGCAGAGTCAATTTCCTTCTGTTGATGACCTGCTACTTGAATATCTTAATGAGTTGCATGAAGACACAATGTTGGATAGGAAGGTAAGGGCGATGCGCAGTGGACAGGTGGAATACGTCAGAATTGGACTTAAAGGTTCGAAGCCAAGCAGTGCGAAGTGGATTGAGATTGGACAAGTGAGACAACAGTTTCCTCACTTAGTCGATGCTTGAAGAAAACCAACTTTTGGTGGTCCAAAAGCTTTTCAGTAGGAAGGCCGTGATCCAAATCAGATCCATAAACGACTGTCAAAGAACCCTGACTGTATCGGGACGAAACAAACCCTTGAAGAATCCAAAATAGCAATCGAAAACACCCTGAACCAGTGGCCATGGCAGCCGGAGTGGAACAACGAGGACCTCGGTCAAAGCGCACTAATTGAGGCCCATGGAGACTGCGCAGGAGGTCAATGTAGCCCCTGGGAGTCCCAGAATGGGAAAAGGAGTTGATTTTTGATGCGCGATTAGCGCCGCTGGGAAAACAAGGCCGAAACAGAGGGGCCTTAATCCTTTGGTCACGTAGGGAGCTGGAGAACTGCGGGCGGAGAAACAAAAAGTGCCAACGTACGAAGGTGGGACCCACAACCTGGAAATTGGTGGTATTGATCGGGGCGCCCTTGAACGGTAAGAGGTTTTGGAGGAGAGCGGAGCGATCCCACTCAGCGATTGACGTGTGGCAGCGGAGGTGAGAGAAAAACTGCCGTGATCGCACGTTATTGGTCGAGCAAGTCAACCGCGCTTGACGTGCGTATGACATTGGATCTGGAGGAGTCCAGATCAGACGGCTGAGATTGCGCCCGATAGACAGAAGCAAAATCGATAGGGAATTAAGCCGCGATTTAAGGGGATTTGGAATCTGTTGACCACCACGGTGGAGAAAGAACGTATCCACGACATAACCGAAGAAACGAATCGACGAATAGGCTGGCGCTGTTCTGATGGGGACACGTGGCTACTTCCCGAGCATTTATGCTGATGCCGAACAGGGAACTCCAAGCACACAGGTGGTAGGGGAATCGACGTAGGTGGAACAGGCATGGAGATCAAATGGCTAAAGCCATGAACAGAGACAATTGAATATAGATTAAGAGAGAGCGAAGAGTCCAAGCGACCAAGAGAGATAGTGAACAATGAACCCTGAGTGGAGGACTGAGCACAGAGAGCAGTAAAGCCAAGTAGAGGAGACAGAGGGCCGCGCTGACCACAGGCAGCATCAAGCACCAGAGAGCTTGAAGAATCAAGCCTTCCCATAGAGGAATCTGTCTGGATTGAGCATCATAGTTGGCTCTTTCCACTGTAGACCAAGGGTCACAGGGCTGGTAGGAAGAACAAGAGTCTGTGTACTCCGAGTGGCTTGGGGAATCCAAGAACCACCCTACCAAGCAAAATATGCTTCAGAAGAACTCACATTGAGTCCCTATATTGTAATTTCTCTGCTGAAAGATACAATAAAACAAGGCCACCACTGAAGCTGGATTGGAGACATAGCCTTGGAGAATAGGGTGAAATCCTTATTAAAATCTGCTTGTGTCTTTGTGTTGCTTACTGTATTTCTCTGCTGTCTTTGCATTTATTTTCTATGTATTGGCAATCTGATCAATCCATTATTTCAATAACACAGAACACACACCAGCACATGGGTCTATAATACCTTTTGTTTAATAAATCTTCAACTGAGGTCACTCATAGGGTGATTATTAGATCAATCAGTGAGCTCCTTTTTCCCGGTTTTCCCTGCAAACTCCTTGGAAGGGTCCGCTCCTTTTTGAGGCAATTTTTTAGTCATGTGGATCAACATGTTAGTTATTGGAATGGGCTGCCCAAGCCACAGAATCCCATCATGCACCAGTGTGAGGAGCTGGCACACATAGACCGTATTGATAGGTGAGCGGTGATAGTGCGGTACTAAAAGCATGTTCAGCAACCCCAACTGTTCAACACCGCAGACCCACTTCATGGGTTCTAACTATGTAACGCTTGCCTCATCATAATAGATCTTCGTCATGTACTTATGGGTCACTATATGCGGAAACTTTTCATGGTCCGCGAGGTCCCATTCATCCAATTTCAATACCAGGATGTGTGCGAGCCTAGGTCCTTCAAATGTGACTTGCTCAGGTAGCAAGGGAGTGGATACCCCAAATTTTCCAGAATCGGGATCCTGGGTCACTTTGGGTTTTCCCCTTCACGGAGGGATGTGCTCAGGAAGCCTAGAGATAGGCTCAATTCCCTTGACATCGACTTCTTCGATACCTTGGTACTCTTCTTCTTCTAAATTCACCACTTTTTCTGATTGCTTGTCCTTTTTATCCTTCGGCTGCACCTCTGGATTTTTCCTTAGCGACATTCTTACAAGCACTGGTTTCTTCTACTTTTCCTTCGTGGCAGAGTGCTTTCCCATTTCCGGTTGTTTTTATTTTGTGGGAATTTGTTTCGGCCTAGGTGACCTTGGCACCGTAGGCACAATGGTCGTGGCTTCCATACTAGTTACTTCGGGACATGGCGTGCCAGGCACAATTGCTTCTAAACTGAGGGCTTCAATGGGGTGAGTAGCAGTCATCTTCTTAATGAATCACTCTCGGGCTGCTCTAGAATAGTTCACAAATGAGGGGCGCATCACAAATTCTTCCTAGAACGCATGATTCATATGCTTCAGACAGAAAAATGGACCAACAACTCTCAGAATTCAAAGTTTTCTCTTTGGACCAACATGCATAATTTATAAGGGGATTTGAATTTGAATTCGGCCGTTCCCCCCAAATTTTGATAATAAATGTTGCTTTGGCGACATATCTTCAAAGATTTTCTCTACAAATAGGGCCTATCCGATCCCCTTAACCGTCGTTTGGCCATAAAATCATGAATAGTAACCTCAACGGCTACCTTTGGACCCACCTACGTGGTACCATCCTCCATGGCGCATCCCATGCAGCACAGTTTCACTTGTCGCAGTTCTATCACCCGATGCACAGTCGCCAAATTAAGTTTTTTTCCTAGTCAGGTAGCGTAGTTTATAGTCGCGTAATCCCTTGCAGCTGCCTGGATTACTGAGACTGTCCGACTGTTGTATAGTCATCACGCAGGGGCAGGATCCCATGTATATAGCTTCAACCTACTTCCATTTACTTCTTGAGGGAAGTGTTTTCCATTTAGCTTCGTGCATTGAACTACGCCACCATCCGTAATCTCTTTGATGACATATGTCCCCAACCAGTGCATTTGAAACTTTCTTGGAAAATTCGTGAACTTTTTATCATATAACAACACCAAATCATTTACCTTGAATGTGTGAAACTTGATATGGCGATCATGCCATGCTTTTTCATTTTCCTTATCAGTCCTCCTTTAACTCCATTAGCTGTGCAATCCGTTCCTCCAAGGCCTCGCGATCCACCATATCTGTTAAAGTTTCTATGTGCAGACTAGGCACAATGTACTCCATATGCATCATTGCTTCGACCCCATAGACTAATTTGAACGGTGTTTTCCCTGTCAAATTCTTACAAGTTGTCCTATAGGCCCATAGTACTGCAGGTACGCACACATCCCAATCATTCCGCTATGCATTATAGATCTTTGTCAACACATTCTCCAAAATTTTGTTAAAAGCTTCGACGGTCCCATTTTCTTGCGTGTGATATGGTGTACTCTTCTGATGATATACTTGAAACTCCTCCAACATCGCGCTGATTGTTTCATTCAAAAAATGCATACCCCTATCACTCATCAAAACTTTCGGGCATCCAAACCTTGTTAAGACATGCTCAAACAAGATTTTTTCTGCCATATCCCCTATACAATCCTTTATTGGTTGTGCTTCCACCCATCTGGTTAAATATTCTGTCACAGTGATAATGTAGCACGTGCCAGTTTTATTTCCAGGTGGTTGAATTGGTCAAATAAAATTGATTGCCCACTTCTCAAACGCCTGTAAAGATACTTGAGAATGTAGCGGTAGTTCATCCCTTCACGACGGTCTGCCAGTTCTTTGACATGCAATGCACGCCTTACAATATGCTTTGGAATCCTTGTGCAATGTTGGCCACCATAATCTTGCGCGCAAAATATTCTGCGCGGTTGCTTTCCATGCGTAATGGCTTCCCGCAGCTCCCTCGTGAGCTTCAGTGAGAATACTATCATGCTCAAAGTTCAGCACATATCTCCGCAATATTTCATATGCCCCCATTTTGTATAAATGTCCCGCAACGACTGAAAAATCGGCTGTGCGAACTACTAGTTCTTTCTTCTGCTGATTTGTATATCCTTCAAGCGCCATCCCTGTATTTAAGAAATGAGTAATATCAACAAAATGGTCATCAACTACACGTACCGCAAAGCGCTGCGCATCTGGTAACCCTTCCTCCAAATTATTGGGTTCTTCGCCTGTTTCAATTCTTGACAGATGGTCATCTCCAACATTCAACTTCCCTGGCTTCACAATCACTTCAAAATTGTACTCCTAAAATAATAACAACCACCTGCAAATATTTCCCCCCAACACAGGCTTGTTGACCAGGTACTTTAAGGAAGAATGATCTGTATACATCTTGAAATGTCCCCTTAATAGATAATGCCTAAATTTTTGCAACACGTAGACCTGGACAACCCCTCGCGCTCTGTTGTTGAATAATTTTCCTTGGCCTTTGATAACTTCCTACTTGAGAAGACTATAGGATGGTTGAGTTCTCCTTCACCTGCCTGTGTTAGTACTACACCTAATGCAATGCAAGAAGCATCCACATGTACATGAAACTCCTTTTTCCAGTCGGGAAATACCAGGATTTCTACAATCACCATCTTTTCCTTTAACACATCCAAGCTGCGCTGACATTCCTCATCCTAACAGAATGTCGCATCCTTATTTAACAATTTTTCCATGGGCGCGGTAATTTGAGCATAAGCTTTGATGAATTTTCTATAGTATCCCATGTGTCCCAACATCGTGTGTAGCTGTTTGACGTTCTGAGGGGCCTCCATGTTCACAATCACCGCAATATTTGTAGGGTCCATCATCAATCCTTTCTTACACACAACATGACCCAGCAAGATCCCAAAAGGAACACATAATATACATTTTTTCAAATTCAACGATATCTGGTATCTTTGACATGTATCCAACATACGACACAAAATTTCTACATGGCGCTTCACTAAGCCAAACACAGTCCAGTCATCAAAGTATACTTCCAGAAATTTATGAATGAATTCTTTGAACGTTGCTATGACTACGCAGGAAAATATTGTAGGCACATTCTTTAATCCAAAATGCGTAACAATGTACTGAAAGCACCCCCACTCTATCATGAAGCTGGTTTTGCTTGTCCTCTAGTGCAATCTTAATTTGATGATAACTTGAAAACCCGTCAGTAAAGGAATAAGCCTCCTGCCCTCCGACATTGTCTAACACTTCATCTGTAAACGACGTTGGAAATGGATCATGAACGCACACATCATTCAACTTTTGCAACTCTACACAGATCCTTATTTCGCCCTTTTGTTTCTTTTTTTGGACTACCATCGGGCACACCCAATCAGACTCTTCAACATGTTCTATAATGCCTACCTCCAACATTTTATCCATCTCTTGGCGAACCTTCTCCTTATAATTAGGATTAAGATGATAAGTCCTTTGTTTAATAGGTTTCACGTCCGGATTCAATGTGATCCTCATAACGCCCAAATCACCAAGTATGCCTTTTAAATTTTAGAACTTAGTGGGGAAGAGATCCTGGTATTCGTGAAGTAATTCAACAACTTTGTCTACTGTAGCATTGTCCCAATAGTCTCCAATCTTTGCGAACTTCGGTTCTTCTTCAGTGCCAATGTTTACTTGTCTTGTTTTCAAAGGTGCAGAGATGTCTAGGTTCTCTACTTGCGGTCCCTCTACTTCACGATGCCCTTCTGTCTCCAGAATATTGATATTCCTCGGGTCTTCTTCCTCCTATTCAACAACCAACAATGTAAACTTTGAAACAGGAACTATAAACTCAAAACGGGAACTCTAGCAAAAAAACCCCGAAAAAACATCAAAAACAGTGCTAAAAACGAAAAGTGTGTATACTGGAACGATGGTTTTTTTTTTTAGGGTTAATTTTGAACATGTTTTAAAAATGGCAGTGAAACGGAATTTTCGTGCAAAAAACAACTTGAAAATGAAAAAGTGATGATACTGGAATGATGATTTTTTTTTAGGGTCATATTTCAACATTTTAAAAAAATGCTAGTAAAACCGAATTTTTATGTGCCAAACAAGGTTGTTTATGAGGAAAAAAACACACTAATGTTTTTGGTAGAATAACATTTTTCTTTCCTAAGTATAAACTCAACATGTTCTCAACCATAACATGCTAGATACAAAAGAAATTGAAATTTTTTCAACCATAAAATTAAAAAACCATGAAATTATGAACAAATTACATGACTAAATGAATTCAAAAGTCATTATTTGTATATTGAATGAAACATACATTATATCTCTAATTTAATGTTGCATTGTAGATATTCTAAACAATAAAAATTATCATAATTAAGACATATAATCCAACAACATAAAAATGACTCATAACTTCTCATTTAACACCATATGGAAATCAAAAATTTTTATTTCAAGATACGATGCAAACATTAGTTATATAAACTGTCTTAAACAATTATTCAAAATCACTCATATTTTATTGCACACCATCAGAATTCACATCTTCAGATGAGTGACTGGATGCTAACGAAGATGTTCCATATTCTTCTCTTTCATCAACTAGTGCCCCATCTGAGTCCACATGCATGCCCACCATTTCAGGTTTCAAAATTCTTCTAGATCTACGACTGGTTTCAGCAGACTCCCATCTCAACACTGTTCCTTCTGGTAACAACCTTTTCAGAATCTCTATCGTCTTGAAGCGAATAGTTCCTCTCTTTGTTAATTTGAAGGCATAAACAAGTATGTCAACATGTCCAATTTTAATATGTCTGTGCGGTGGCGATTTATATTTTTACCCTTTCTTTTTCTCTTTCCACCATTTTTTTGTCAACTACCATCTCTGGCTTATACACACCATTGAATGGGTGTGTATTTGTGGCATGCCAATGTACTTCAACACCTGTAACGTCCTCATTTTCTGTAAAGACCTTTATAACTTTAGCAACCCATAATGGATAGCCATTGGGATCTCCATCTGCTAGCGCTGCGATCATGCAACCCTCCTTAATATCCTGTACTGAACCCCTGTAAAGGTCTTCCATGGCTTCACGTTATGCACGAGACCTTCTGGAACCAATATACATCTCTCTTTCCTCTGCCTGTGAAGAACTAATAATACCTTGAGATTGTTGCTGTTCAACAATGTTTATTTCCTCATGTTCATTCGACACATTTTGTGGCCAAATAAATGGATTTTTCAAACGTATATCTTCATTTGTTGTTGTTGAAATGATATCACTTTGATTATTGAAAAATGACTCCCACCAAACTGAATCAGCAATGTCAAAGTACTCATATGTATATATAATACATTTTTTAATTTCTTCTAGGCAATCAAAATAATTTATATCTCTATTTTGTCTGCATGCATTATGAACTTCACCAACTGTTTGTAATAACAATATTTTTGATGCAAATATTAGATGATCTGGAATGAACTTCAAAAATTGCAAACCTGATGATTCTGTAGAAATTTTGAATGATTAAGTACTTATTCACAGAGATTATCCCGATTATAAACTATTGCGGAATACATGCACAATACATAATCTCCTCTACGTTGATCATCAATTTAGCAGCATCAAAAACAATGAAACATCAATCGCATGCACACATTAACACAGTATGTAACCCGGGGAAAGCATACAGTTGAAAACCCCACACTATCTGTGTATTATAATGATTGAAAACATGTAACAATACATAGTACAATACTCCTCACAAGTACTCAGTACTATCTCCACCTGTTACACACAAAACTAGCTCAGATCCGAACAAGTCATAGGTTCAAATCTCCTCCGCTGCTTTTCCTGCCTCCACCGCACAATCCAAAGTGAAAATCATGTGAGCACAGGCTATAATTTACTTGGTATTGGCCCACACTGGGCAGTCCTCATTGGCATAACTCAATCCCATTGATTGTGCAAGATCTCATGCACAACTATAGTCACAACTGATAGCAATCTCAACCTCTAACACCTGTCTCCACTGAACTGTACATGCAACTGAGTTAAATGATGTATTCTTTAGTTGCTTTATGAGTTAATAATTAGTGAATTAGTTTAACAATTAATTCACACAACTCATCACTAGTCTATTTGCAGTTAGAATAATTACAACTAGTTCAACCAAGTCAAATTGAACACAACTCCATCAACTCGACATCCAACTCCACCAAACTCAACTGCTTGAGTTCTAACTGAAGTCCTGCATGCAATAGCTCAACTGACCCACAAAGAAAGCGTATTTCCTTCTGACAGCTGCATGTGCCACATCTGTAGCTCAAACTGAAGTGCTCCAAGAGGATAAGATAATGTTTATAGTCCAAATATTATTATGAGATAATAATATTCGACTGTTCTATTTTTAGCCTGGCAGTCTAAAAATAGAAACTTGCCCATATGTCTAAAAATAGAAGTCCATCTATTTTTATCGACATGACCAATCATCCACAAATAACATACTACAACTCGTAGACCATGATCCATATATCTAAAAACAGACTTTGCGCCAAAAATAGCCTGCGGGCCCACTTAGTGAAGGTGACTTCTTTCCACTAAGCTTCATCATCTTGTTGCATTATCAACACTCCCTCTCAACAAGATATGGATTATCAGCAACCCCTATCCTGCCTCGGTGGTATTCGAATTTTCTCCTCGTGACCGCCTTCGTCAAGATATCAGCATCCTGATCCTCCGTTGGAATGTATGAAAGTAACATGATTCTCCGTTGCACACAATCTCTGATATGATGGTGCCTGATGTCAATGTGATTAGATCTATCATGAAATACTAGATTAGCCAAGAGTTTAATGCAACTTTGGTTATCACAGTAAATCACAGTAGGCCCCAAGTAAGAACCGAACAAATCGACCAGGATCTTCCTCATCCATATAGCCTCGCATGTAGCCAAACTTGCTGCCATATACTCGGCCTCTGCTGAATTGAGTGCCACGGATCTCTGCTTCCTGCTATACCAAGAAACTGCTCTCGACCCGATACTGAAAACCCCTCCTGATGTGCTCTTTCTGTCCATTGGGCTCCCTGCCCAATCTGCATCCGTGAAGCCACATAGCTTCACCTCATCCTCCTGTCTGTACCACAAACCATATCTCGATGTGCCTCTCAAATAACGCAATACATGCTTGCCCGCCTCCCAGAAGAGCTTGGTTGGCTTAACCATAGCTTGTGAAAGCTGGTTAATAGCATAGCATTATCGAGTCGTGTATTGACCAGATACATAAGCGACACCACCAACTGTCGATAAATAGTGGCATCCACTTCTTCTGCTGAAGTGGCATCCTCCTTCCTCCAACCTCCAGGAAGAGGAGTATCAACAGGCTTGCAGCCATGCATGTTGAACTTCTCTAGTATCTCCCGAGCATACTTACCCTGAGAAACAAATAGTCCATCACTGCGCTGCCAAATTTCCAATCCCAGGAAATAATGAAGGAGGCCCAAGTCCTTTATCTCAAACTCCTTAGCAAGATCATCCTTGCATGAAAGTATCAACAGCTCATCACCTGTTAGAACCAAATCATCTACATAAAGTACAATGATAAGCAACTTACCCTCCACCACAATCTGGTATAGGTTAGGATCCGCCTCACTCTTGGAGAATCCAAGTCTGGTGAAATAACTGTCTATCCATGTGTACCAAGCACGTGGTGCTTGTTTCAACCCATACAATGCTCTCTTGAACCTGCACACATGCGACTCGCTGCTGAAGATCTCGAAACCTTCGGGCTGTTCTATGTACAGCTCCTCCTGAATGACTCCGTTGAGGAACGCAGTCTTCACATCCATCTGATGAATGTGCCACCCCATCTGTGCTGAGAGAGCAAGAATCGTCCGTATGGAAGAATACCTTGCGACAGGTGCAAAGGTCTCCTCATAATCGATCCCCTCTATCTGTGAAAAGCCTTGGGCAACAAATCTTACCTTATACTTCTCCACACTCCCGTCAGCTGCCTGCTTATATTTGTAGATCCATCTTGAACCCACCACTGATTTCCCTTCCGTTCTTGGGACAATATCCCATGCACTGTTTCTGACAATCAAATATTACTCTTCCACCATGGCGTCTACCCATGCGGGATCCTCCACAGCTTCCTCGAAAGAGGATGGCTCAGTCACAACACATTTGCTCACAATAGCCATGTATCCAGTGTACCGATCAGGTGACTGTCTCTGTCTACGTTGAGCTGTAGGTGGTCCTACAACCTTCTCTGCATCTTGAGCCAGTCGCTCAGCTTCTGTCAAGCGCTTTCGCCCTCTGATGGTTGGCGCTGCATGAGTGGTCTCTTCCACTCCATGAACTTCGTCCTATGGCTGATCCATGACTGAAGCTCATATTTGGGAACTAATAGCTCCTCATTTGCATGTAAGTGTGGCTCCCTCTCAAGCGAACACTTCATGGCTTTCTCCTCCTAAAATTTTATATCCCGTCGCACAACAGTCTTGCCACTATCTGGCAAATACACACGATAGTTGTGGGGCGTACCAGTGTACCCCACAAATATCCCAACCTCTGCAGTCAGCTCCAACTTCTTCCTGGCATCCTTCGTCACATGCATGTAAACATTAGCACCAAAAATCCTCAAATGAGAAAGATCAGGCTTCTTACCAGAATAAGCCTCCTCGGGTGTACTCATGCCAAGTATCCTCTGAGGACAACGGTTCTGCACATAAACTGCTATATTGCATGCTTCCGCCCACAAGTGAAGGGGTAGGCCCTGATCATGCAACATCGCCCGTGCAACACCCATGATCGTTCTGTTCTTCCACTCAGCAACCCCGTTCTACTGTGGGTTATGGGGAGCTATGAGCTCTCTTCGAATCCCTTCTGCATTGCAGAAATCCTTGAACTCGCCAGAGATGTATTCACCACCATTATCGCTCCTAAGAGCCTTCACCTTCTTCTCCGACTCCTTCTCGACCAGTGCTTTGAACTCATAGAACTTTGAGTATGTCTCGCTCTTCTTCTGCATGAAGAAGATCCAACACTTACGAGAGAAATCATCAACAAAGATCACATAATACCTGTGTTTTGCTATCGAAGCTACTGAGAAAGGTCCACACACGTCTGTGTGAATTCCCTCAAGGATTGTCGTGGCGCGACTATCCTTCTCATGAAAGGTGGCTTTCACAAACTTTCCCAAAGTACACCCCTTGCACTGATCTGACTGCGCAAGAGTGCCTTTAGGAAGCCCAATAGTGATCTGCTGTAGTATCTTTAAGGCTCCATGGTGAAGGTGACCCAATCTCTTGTGCCACAGCTCGCCATCATCCCGGCTCACCAATCCTTCTGCCTTGCATGCCATTGCTGCGCAGCCATCTACATGCAACTGATAAAGGTTCCTCACTCGAACCCCTATCTTCCGGGTTTCTCCAGTTGTCTTACTGCGCAAGAAAGCATTTCCCTCGCTGAAAACAACATCATATCCCTTGGCTTCTAACATCGCCACAGAGATAAGATTCTTCTTCAATCCTAGAACATGCATCACTTCCTTCAATACTAAGGGTTTACCAGACTCCCTCTTAAAGGAAATGGTACCAATACCGGTCACACTGTATCTACCATCATCGCCCATCTCGATGTGCACTCCAAGATCTTTCTCCTCTAGATCAGAAAACAAATCTCGATCTCCTGTCATGTGAAAAGACGCACCACTGTCCAAGAACCACACCGATCCCATCACACTTGAAACCAAGCATGCGATCAATGAAAAATCAGTCTCAAACTGCGAGGCTAGAGCCTCTCCTGCTACAGATCTAGCAGCTTGCTTGTTCTTCTTCTTCTGCCGACAATTAGTGGCATAGTGTCCGTGTTGGTGACAGTGAAAGCACTTCACCTTGGACATGTCTTGCTTCTTGTCTTTCGCACCAGATTGTGAAGCTTTCTTATTCTTCCCCTTCTTTGCTTTGGCAGCCAAAGCACAATTTTCTTCATCAGTTCCCTTTGATGAAGATCCGTCCCTGGTATGCCGCCTGATATCCTCCTTCACAAGATCTAACCAAAGTCTCTCCCATCCTGGCAATTTCTCCCAACCATTGACCGAGTCCTGAAAGGAATGCCAACTCTTTGGAAGACCAAGGAGAGCCAAGCTCACCAAGTCCTCATCATCGACAGTCACCCCCACACTTCCCAGCTCATCCCTGCACTGAGTGAACTTCGTGAGATACTTGGGCATACTGTCTCCCTTTTCGCATTTGATGTTTCTGAGTTTATCTTTGAGCGCCAGCTTCCTCCGATCGCTCTTGCTTTGGAATAGATCTGTCAACACTTTCCAAATCAAGTATGGAGAAGCCTATCCATGCAGGCTGGACACAATGTGATCCTTCACGCCCTCCAACAGAATCCTTCGACACTTTGATGTCTTCTTTTGCCAAGCATCAACTTGTGCAGTATCAGTAGGCTTTGGGACCTCAACCTCTATGAACTCCTTCAGCCCATTATCATCCAACACCGCCTCCTTCCTATGCTTCCATGCAATATAGTTCGAGCTGCCCTCAAGAGCATACTCTAATCGCAATCCGTTGAAAGACATTGCCACGTTGATACCAAGAAAACTCTGCTGCAAATTCGAATTCCACCAGCTCCAAAACTAAACTGCTTCTGATCTATAATTCGTGAGAACAAAGTATTTTTCGTACAGAGATTGACTGTATGGGTTTTTACCGGATATCTCACCTTCCAAAGGAAGGATGAATCCAAAGGCTACCTGGCCCGATTTTAGACTCTGCCTGAAGAAATAAGATGTAAACACTTTCTGAATAATAGATATGATGATCAACAGCTCTGATACCATGTAGAAATTTTGAATGATTAAGTACTTATTCACAGAGATTATCCCGATTATAAACTATTGCGGAATACATGCACAATACATAATCTCCTCTACGTTGATCATCAATTTAGGAGCATAAAAAACAATGAAACATTAATTGCATGCACACATTAACACAGTATGTAACCCGAGGAAAGCAATTGTCCCAAAAGGTACAACGAGAGGCCGATAGACTTATGAAGTTGGAATTTTTGAATTTCTATAAAAATAATTAAAAAATATAGGTATTTTTCTAAAAAAAAATAAAAATAGAAAATAATGAATATTGGAAACCACATATTTAAAATATCAATTGTATTGTCAATTTTAGGTATTGGTTAACTTTTATACAAACATATACTTAAAACCACTACCATTGATAAACCACTGCAATTGTACATAATTAAATTAAATGTAAATTTTATAAATTACATACATGTTGTAAGTAATCTTACAAGTCATGTGTAAAGAGAGCCTATAACATGTGTAAAGAGAGCTATTAGGATTGTTAAATTGAAAGTATATAATGTGTGTAAAGAGAACTGTTAGGATTGTTAAATTGAAAGTATGTTTTTTTTAAATCAATATATTAAATTTAAGTTTTTAATACACAATTTAAGTTTTTTAGTGTATTAAATTTAAGTTAAATTTAGTTAGTCACAAAATTCTAAGAAATATTTAGTCATCCATAAAAAAAATATGGAAATTAATTTAATCTATAAATAATTATAGAAAATATGTTAAAATTAAGTTCTAAATGATAAAAACTGAAGAACTAAAAACTTGTTATATTAAAGATACTTTGCTCTTTTAAATAAAAATACATTGTATTCAACAAATACAAAAGAAAAATATATTTATTTTATTATTACTTTAATACACATACAAAGAAAAACCAATAAATGATATAAGCTAGACGGAACCCAGTGAATGCACCATGCAATCACAGGAAAAACAGAAACTTGAGAATATATCTGATTTTATAAGTTAGGACACAATTCAAAAAAAATTAGAATACCACTTAATGAGGCAAATTTAATTGCTTATAATTATGACTATCCCAGAAAAAGATTTCAAGATTTACCATCTAACATCATAATCTAAGAAATTGATTTCACAACTGTACATTATCATTTATCCACGTTGCTCTCATGATATACAGTGCACAGAAACCCAAGATTCCAAGAAACAATGATAAACTATTGATTAAGTTCCCAAGACTTTGTCTAGACACCTAAGTTGCTATTGCAACCTCTACAGTAAAAGTTGATTCTCCTTGGTTTGAAGGAAAGCCTATTTCCTCAACCTTGCTTTTTCTTCCACAATGGACTGATTCCGTTGAAAAAATGGTAAATTTAACCTCTCAACGCGAGAAGCCTCTTTTTCTATCTTCCTCTTGGACTTGTGAATATTAAAGTCAGAAGTTTAAATTTTCAGTGGTTTCAGTGCTTTTTATTATAATTGTGATCTTTATTCATTATCCAAATTCAAAAAATTGCAATGTTTATTTTATAACTGCTGACCTATAAAGTGTTGAATTTTATTTTTCCAATTTGTTCAAGCTATTTGCAGATAAAAATGATAAAAATAACCCAATATAAATGTACAACAACATAAAATTATGTTTGAAGTCAAAGATTGTAAAGTCATGGACATTTGGAAGGTATAAATGTTTCATGCAATTTGAAACAAGGCCATGCACATAATAAACAATAAATTAATCTATATTTTAAATTCTGGGAAAAAATTATAATAAAAATATAATTACTTTAACGATTAAAGGAGATAATGATTAAGTATAATTTGACAACATATATTAAAGAAATAAAAGAATAACTGGAGAAACAACATCTGTATCAAGAAATAAAACCCTAATCACATCTAATTTTCAGACATATTATCCACTCTCCACAAGATGAAAGAATTCAAATGAATAGATTGCAGGGCTGAAACAAAGAAGTTCTGCGTCTAACTACCTAATCATATATCACTACAAAAGAATTAAGAGGACAAAAATCCAACTAAAATTGCCGCCAAAATGAACCCAACGTAATTATAAATAGCGCCCACAGATCCTTCGTTGGGATAGGAACTCGTTCCCTGTGTGGCCGTACTATTTGTACCACTGGAGTTTTTTGGAGGAATGCCCTTTGGCTGAGGAGAGCCTGTTACAGGAGCAGCAACGGGAATACCAGTAGTTTCTGGAAAACCAAAAAATTAAACCAAAAATAAGCAACTTTGAATATCAGAAAAAACACCCACAGAAACAGAGTTAGTAGAAATCTCTTACCATTGCATTCACTGAGAGGCGGAGTGGTGACTTTGCCTAAGCTTGACATGGCCAGGGCTTGCTTATGGTCGATCGGCTGACCTAACAGATTGTTACTAGTAAAAAGCTACAGAGACACACAAGCTCACAGAGACACACAACGTCTCTCCGCTTTCTGGATGTCCACGCGAATAGGCTTGGAGGCCTTCCAGAAGATCTTGAGAACTTGATGAACCTCGAGTACCTGGATCTCAACAGCAATTTTAACTATATGGTGTCTCTCCCGGAATCGATCGAGGTCTCATGTCTCTCATCGAGTTAAATATCAGTTACAATTAAATCACTGCATTGCCTGCGTCTATTGGGCACTTGGAAAAGTTGTAGTTTCTTAAGGTGGAAGGGAATCCTCTGGTTGTGCCCCCTCCCCAAGTGGTAGATCGGGGTCTAGACGTTATTAAAGAGTACATTTCGTAAACCAAAGAAAAGAAGGCACCGCTGTAAAAACAAGAGATACTACAAATATAGTTATGACAACAAACGAAGAAAAAACCATTTTCAATCTAATATAATAATAACTTCTTTGGTTTTTCTCTAACAGATAAATGAATGGTTATGCACATGGCTTGAGGCTTTTTATAGTGACATGTATTGCCAATGTGATGCCTTGATCTCCATGTCTAGAAATATCTTGCGCGATGTGCTGTAATAGTTGTTTCCAATTAGAGTGAGTGAAGTGTAGATATTTTTAATATGAGAATTCGATGTTGGCAGAGAATGAAAGGAATGTTTCCAATTTTATTGTTGCAGGTATACAAAGTTCTAAGATCAGATATTTCCTATAGGAATTTTTCCAACTTTACTGTTGCATGTATGTAAACTGCAAAACCAAGTAATATCTGGAAAAAGCAGCCGCACTTCAAATCAATGGTTGAAATTGTTTCACCTAATCGAACGGAAGAGGGTAAAAGTGTTGACAATTGTTGATGCATAGGAAAGGCCTATCGACCTAATTATAATGATTGAGAACATGTAACAATACATAGTACAATACTACTCACAAGTACTCAGTACTATCTCCACCTGTTACACACAAAACTAGCTCAGATCCGAACAAGTCACAGGTTCAAATCTCCTCCGCTGCTTTTCATGCCTCCACCGCACAATCCAAAGTGAAAATCACGTGAGCACAGGCTATAATTTACTTGGTATTGGTCCACACTGTGCAGTTCTCATTGGCATAACTCAATCCCATTGATTGTGCAAGATCTCATGCACAACTATAGTCACAACTGATAGCAATCTCAACCTCTAACACCTGTCTCCACTGAACTGTACATGCACTGACATGCAACTGAGTTAACTGATGTATTCTTTAGTTGCTTTATGAGTTAATAATTAGTGAATTAGTTTAACAATTAATTCACACAACTCATCACTAGTCTATTTGCAATTAGACTAAGTACAACTAGTTCAAACAAGTCAAACTGAACACAACTCCATCAACTCCACATCCAACTCCACCAAACTCAATTGCTTGAGTTCTAACTGAAGTCCTGCATGCAATAGCTCAACTGACCCACAAAGAAAGCGTATTTCCTTCTGATAGCTCCATGTGCCACATCTGTAGCTCAAACTGAAGTGCTCCAAGAGGATAAGATAATGTTTATAGTCCAAATATTACTATGAGACAATAATATTCGACTGTTCTATTTTTAGCCTGGAAGTCTGGTGGGCTCCAGTATTGTAGCAATAATGCTACAACTCCTGGAGCTTCCTTCTCTAATTTTATCAACCCGGTAGTTCGTAAAAAACTTGGAAGCGACGGTGCTGTATGCACAAGTACTAGCTCTTTCGCAGCTGTCACTTGGTCAGTTGGCACAAGTCCGCTAGGGCTCAAGCCAACTTCTATATGTTCTCAGAAGAAGCTTTTTAAGTGATGAACGAAAGCTATCTCAAAGGAAATTAACCTATTTTGCAAGAATGAACTGAAAGCCAACAAAACATGGAAACCATAGTAAACCCTAATTTGACCAGCTTAATCCTTACGATGCAATGGTGGGAATGCAACTTCTAAAAATGATGCCATTACTTCTAGTGAGATGAGATGCATGGGTCTAAACTACTTTCATCTGAAGAGAACATGTTTTTGTATTTTTTCTCAAGTGGTTGGAGTTATTATGACTGTGCTTCTTACTGGGTCTTGACTGTGCAGGGGTAGTTCAAGGGGAGGAAGGCTTGGAAAAGGTCAGGAGGACTCTGAGAGGGTCCAGGGGATCCCTAACATCATTCCACAGAAGTTCACAACCTTCAGATGCATGGAAACCGTGTTTGCAAGCTTCTACAGGATGTCTGCAGGGGATCCTACAGGAAGCTCGGGATTTCTACAGGAAGTCTGCTAACTTCTACAGGATGTTCTGCAATCGGAGTTTTGGGTGATGGAGGAGTGAATGAGCTGTATGGGTAGATAGGGAGGATGAGAGGGGAGCTTGTGATGGCTTATGGACAGAGAGATGAGATGGAGAGGGGGTGTGTAAAGCTGGTTGGTCGATAGGAGGGTAGAGGCAATGGAAGGCCGAAAAGATAAAACAACGTGGATAATAGAAGAGTTGGTGGGCAAATGATCTAGCTGGGAGGTAAGTAGATGGCTTAGGCACGACTGAGAAGGATAAGGAAATGATAGAGTGGTGCTGCGCAGTGTAAATGAAACAAATCACCTCTGTCTTGCGTATAACTGAAATGTCATCAACCTACTCTAACTGTTTTATTAAAAACCAAAGAACAACAATGTAGTTTAAAGGAAAATCGTGCATGGTGTTGAAATAAAGAGTTATTCCACAAGATCTAAATGCATGGACACTTCTACAACTGAAATTATTACGTTAAAGCTTGCATGAACATATAAAACTGTGTTTTTGGTGGGTGGCACGAGCTGCAATCCCAATCTCTAAACAGAGGTGGAAGTGAGTGTGCAATCAACCCTTTTTTGGAGCTCTGATCACTCTAATCTCCTTACTCTAATCTAAAATACTGAAAGCAACTTTGTTCATAACACTGACCTATGTAACCACACCAAGAAATCTGAATCAGCAAACTGTGTTTCCAAGTGCATGTAAAGGACAAGAAATATAATGCTGCAAGAAAGAAAAGTAACAATACAAAGAAAGGAGGCCTATTGCTCTCAGGTTGGGCCCAAACCTGAGAGCTATAGCTCCTCTAAGAACTCAGAATTGAACTCAAATTTGCCTGCCTTGTATTAAAAGATCATAGTCAAAAGTCTAACAACATGCCAAAAATGGCTTACAAAGAGCGAAACAGAGCTGTAGCTCGTACTTTAGAATTTGCAACAAAGGTTCAAAAGTTTCCATCGAAGGTTACAACCTCAATATTTATACATTATGAGGGCCAAGATGGCCTCCTAAATTAGTGGGGCTTGGCTGGCCAACTACAAGTAAACTGCTGTTCCCTTAGAATCCATTGGCTGCCTTCTAGCTCGGTGGTGATAGCTGTTGGAGCTCGGAGCTGGGGTGGAGATCACGAGGAAGGTCATTCAAGGCTGTGGACAACCTTCCTACAAAACCGCAATGCCACCTTGGCTGTCTCCTTGCCTTCATCTGCGTGGTTTTGCTCCATTTAATGTCAATAAACCTGAAATAAACATGTATTAGTCACATAGGCATAATGACTGGCCTCCTTCCTACAAATAACATGAATATACTAAGAAATGATGCATAAGTGACGAAAAATGAAGGGTTGAGCAAGGGGAAGTAGGCCAAATGAGCCCAAAATGTTACCAAAATTGGGGCTCATCATCACCCCCCAGCTGAAATATTTGCTCATCCTTGAGCAACTAGTCCAACTCCTCATCCTTCATTGCCTTTACTGCCACCCTTACATCCCAAGCCTCTGTAGTAGTGTCCTCCTTGCTGATATGGAAACCAGCTTTTCTGTTCACCTCTTCCCACTGTTCATTATCGTCCTTCTCTGTGCTGCCTTCCATTAATCCTAGCAGCAGTGTTGGGTTCAGTTTGAGGCCAATCCAGCTGGCCTGGAGGTTTTGCATGGATTTCTTATAGAGGGCCACCCGTACTAGAGCTTCCCTCATCCGAGTTGGGGTATGGTACTCTCTGATTTTCAGACTGTGGGCCAATGTATTCCATCGGCGCGTGCAAGATTGGACAGCGTTGTCTCCTAACAGTCTCTCCATGTCCTCAAAATGCGCTATGGCTTGGGCCTGCTGATCCATATATCTCAATGAAGCTTGAGGGTCAGTGGACAAGTGTTGATGTGCCGAGATTAGTTCAACTGGATCCCCTGGTTCTGCTTGAATTAGCAATGGCTCATTCAGCTCCTGGTTCATGACCGCTTTGGCTTTTGCTGCTCTTTTGTCCTCATGGTTCAACCATGAGGCAAATGCCATTAATTGCATATCTCCCAAGGCCGTATTGGGATCCCATGAAACTACATTAGACAGGGCCAAATTATGGAGGTAGAACTTCGCTAATTTGGCCTTATCCTCTGATGAACTAGTACTGCATACTTCAGTGAATTGCTGCGGGTCTTGGAGCTGAGAGATACCTCTTTGCGCCAAGGTATTGATTTGAAATTGCAGCCATTGGTATTTCAGGTACAGGCCATAGGATTTGGCCGGCTGTCTGCATTGTATAGCATCCATGGCCCAACTGGCCATGCAGGCCAATTGTGCCTCTTTCTGCTGCAGCTGTTGTCTGACAGCTTGCACCTCAATTTGTGCTTGCTGTTATGCTTCCTGTAGATGTGTGGATGGCTCCCCAAGACTGGTGTGCAGTTCCTTTTTTCCTTGCAGTTCTGCTGTGGTGTCATTGGAGGGTGTACCTGTTCCTGTCCTCAGCTCCTGTAGCTGCAATCTAAGCTCTTCGTTTTCTTCCTGTAGGACCACTCTTTGGCAATTTGCCACGTGTTTAGCCATGGCTAATTCACTTCTGGCCTCCTTGAGTTGCTCTTGCAAGGGACCTATGTCCGCCACACCCTTTGACTTCGCTATTTTCATCTACGTGTGTGTACGTACTCTCTCTTCCTCCAATGCAAAGAACAGTGGCACAGTGAATTTCTGAGGTATAATTTTGCCAGCCTCTAAGAAGTTGTAATATGAACTCAGACTTGGCTGAGGGCTAGGTTCTGGAATATGTTCTTTCTCCACTTCTTTTGGTGGCTCTACTTCGCCCTCCCTCGGCGGTGATGAGGGTGCTTCTCCTTCCATTCTCTCTGTTTCTTTAAGCCTGGCTAAGGTTTCCTGTAGAGCATCCTCAGCATCCTGTAGCCGAGCTTTTGCAGTCAATTGGTCTAACCTTTCTTTCCAAGTAGTTTTCTTCGGGTTCCTCCTCTCATAGGTGACTGATATCCTTGAGGGGGACCTCTCCTTGGGCGAAGTAGGGGCATCATATATAGTGATTGGGCTGCTGGACGGAGGCTGTGGCTTGCCCGTCTTTATTCTCACACTTCTCCTAGCCTTAAAATATAGAGGGGTCTCCCTCTTTCTCTTCTCCTTGGGCTTAGGAGGTGTGCTGAGGGCGGCCAGCACAACTGCTGCCTCCCTTGCAAGAATGTCAGCTTTCTTCTCCTTGGGTTTCGCTTTTTCAGGGCTTCCTGTAGAAGACCCTTTTTTAGTTAATTTCGGGCTTCCTGTAGAAGCCCCTTTTTCAGCTGATTTCGGGCTTCCTGTAGAAGCTGATTTCGGTTTTCCTGTAGAGACAGGTGGCACCACTTTAGATTGCTTTGCTGAGGGTGTTTTACTTTTTGACTTGGTTGCGGGTGCTGACGAGGTGCCTTTGCTGATGTGGACCTGCTCAGCCTTGTCCACTCTGCTTTGTAATCTTTTCTCTCTGGCCGTCAAAATGGGTGTGTCATCCTTCTCTTTGGCACCCTTTTTCTCTTGTTTCTTCTCTTACTTTTTCTTCTGCTCCGTGGTCGTGGTCTTCTGACCTTTTTATTTCTTCCCTGCGGGCACTGACTCTTTCTCCTCACTGCTAGATGAACCGAGCTCCTTGGTCAACATCTTTATGTCACCATCCTTGTTCAAATTTCTGAAGGCTTCCCATGAGAGAGGAACCTTGTATGTGTGGAGCGCATCCTCCACAAGGAGTTTAATGAGTCCATGGTGGGCTACCTGGTCTGGTGTGCCTTCTTTCAGCTTGGTGGCACATTCAATCATAGACTGTAGTAGAAAGTAGGGGATACTCAGTTTGTTTTCTACAGGTAGGTCCATCTGGTGCCTTAATTCCGTGAGTAACCGAAAATGGTACCCATATAAAATGCTAAAACAACCTTCGCAGGTGATGTACTTCATAATCTGGAGGCTAACTTCACTCCATAGTGGCAGTAAGCTGGTTCTACGAACCCCATTTTTATCTTCTGAGAATTCCTCCTCTGGTGGAAAGAATTCTTTCTTAGCCTTCTGGCCCAATTTCCTTTCTTCTTTATCCCATGGTAATCCCATTGGGAGCTTAGTAACTCGGCTGATGAATTGTGGGGTGAGTCTGAGACTCAAACCCCTGAAGTTAACGGTGGCCAATGTTTTGGATTTCGGCTTCAGAGCTTGCAAAAACTCCTCTGCCACCTCATCGTCATAACCCTGCAACTTGTCGCAGAATGACATCCATTGCGCTTGCGTGAATAGCTCCACCACCTCAGGATTCTCTCTTAACTTTGTTGAATCGGTTGGTTCCCTTCTGATGAACCCACCCAGCATGGTGAAAAAACTGTTGCGTTAGCTGGAGGTGGCGAATGCGGAAGAAAATTGGCCTACTGGGACAGAGCGTAGAATTACGCCTCTGTCATGCATACAATTCACGAAACTTATCTTCCGAGGACCTTAACACAGCTTAATTGTACTGACATCCTGTAGGACGACAATTCATGCAACGACAGACAATACTTGCAAATTTTTTTTACGACCGGACTGTAGACGTCGATTCTGCCACCCTCAAAACCAATTGCATGGAAGGTTCAGGCTTACCTTTTTAATCCGCCACCTTTTGACGTGAGGAACCCAATTTCCTGTAGAAGCAACTTTCCTGTAGAAGCAGCGCATGAATTTTGGAGGATACTGCAGTAGGTCTGCGCTCTTGGTGCTGCTTAACAGGCGTTCGAACGGCTGAAGACTTGGAGTGTCGAGCTTCAGAGGAATCCGGATGCTCACTCGACTTTCAAACGGCGAATGATAAATGCATGGGGTGGCAATCTAGCCGATTAGATTTGAATCCAGCAGAATCCGTGGCGCGGGGGTGAGCTGTCCCTGCCGGACCGTTGGACGACGTCACACCATCATTCTTCTGCAAGTTCCCTTACTGCCGCATCATTCCCCGCAGATCCGCCACCGTCATTTCTGTTACAACTCATTTCTCCTCGACTGGATGGCTCTCACGTGTGCACTGCCCGTTCCTTTTGCCACGACCATCGTTTACCATCCGACTAGACCATCTGACTGGTCGATGTGGCCAGTCGGTTGGCCATACAACCGCTCAACCCATTCACTTCACACTTGCAAACATTTTTAAAGTAAAATTCATGCGATTCGACGGAAGAAAGGGTCGAGGCACTTACCTGTGCGGCCGCGACACGATTTCTCAGGCTCTTGGAAGACGATGACTTGATTTGTTTGCTGCTTCTTGATTGCACATGCCCGGAGGTTCACAGGCCGCTGATGATGAATCTTATGATTCGGCTGCATGTGCCTGCGTTTTCATTGCATGTTGCAGGTGCTTGAATGGTGTGCACTCTAGCTGGCTTAACTGCTACGGGACTCCTGCAGGATGTCCTGTAGCAGTTCTTCCTCCTTGGGTGCATGCTGCACGATGAAGACAGTGGTCTCCCGATCACGCTCACAGGGCTCTTGGATAGCTGGGATGGATATGGTATGGCATCTCAACGTTTTTTCCATTTAAAAATTGCTTTCCCTTGATAACTCAATGATCTGCTTTGAATGTGCAGGTATCTTCATTGCATGTCGACAGGGGTGGTAGAAGGAGGTGACAGCAGTGTGTGAGGGCGAAGATGGTAGCTTGCATGCATCTATACTAGACCTTGGTCGTTAGATCTCCTCATACAATTAGTTCTGGGCCGTCCGAAACTTCTACAGGAAGTTTCTTGTAGAAATACAGAACTTCCTGTAGAAAGTCTGTACTTCCTGTAGAAAGTCTGTAACTTCCTGTAGAAGACTAAGCTGTGATGAAATCGTGCCCATACCTTGGAGAAGATGAGTATTCTTGGAGGAGGTGCTGGTGAGGTCTCCTGGAAGCATGATAAGGATCCTTGACTTTGAGTTGAGAGACCTCCTCTCCTTCATAGAACACCTGCAACCTGCATGCATTTCCACATTATAAACTTGCTGTCCCTGTCTTTTTTTGCTTATTGTTTTCTTTTTTCCTTTTTTTTTTTTTTGAAATATAGCAGGGGCGCCTCAATGAAGTTTTCACCCTTGCCATCTGCCTTAAGTGCCTCAGAGAGGTTTTCACTCAAGGATCTTTTTTCAAATCTCTTTTTTTTTTGAAAGATAATAGGGGCGCCTCAATGAGGTTTTCACCCCTACCACCTGCCTTGAGAGCCTCAGAAAGGTTTTCACCCAAGGATCTTTATTATTTTTTCTCTTTTTTTTTTTTTTTTTTTAGATCTTTCAGGGTATGCCCAAAGCAGAGGGAGAACCCTTCTCTATAACCAACACTGACTTCTCCACAGTTTTGATGAAGTCTTGTCTTGAGAGAGGTTTCCTGTAGATCTTCAGTCGATGCCCATTGACAAGCATGGGGATGGCTTCCTCATCAATGGTCCAAATAAGAACAGATCCATTGTCATGACATTTTTCTGCTGCATATGGTCCCAGCCATCTGGTTCTCAGCTTCCCCTTGAAATCTTTGTGCCTGGAGTCATACAACAGTGCCCAATCTCCTGGCTGGAATTGCTTGTCATTGAGGTGTTGGTCATGCCACACCTTTCTCTGAAGTTGAACCACTTCTGAGTGAAGGAGGGCCTGCATTCGGTGCTCGTCCAGTCCATTCAGCTGCAATAACCTTTCTTGTTGTGCATGGCTGAGATCTAGGTCCAGCTGAGCTGCCATCCTCAAAGTTTTGTATTCAAATTCAATGGACAACAAAGCTTTCTTCCCATAGACCAACTCATAAGGTGTGAAGCCGGTTGTGGTCTTCCAGGTGGTGTTGTAAGCCCATGTGGCCTCAACCAGGCGATCTGCCCAATCTTTCCTACTGCTGCTCACCACCTTAGTCAAAATCCCTTCCAATGCTTTGTTGGTGACTTCCACTTGCCCATTTGCCTGTGGATGATAGGGGGTGGAAGTCCTATGCTTGATTTTGTGATGAGCTAGTAGGTCTTCAATTAAGTTGGATGTGAACTGGCTTCCTTGATCGGTGACTAGCTCTCTTGGGTAGCCAAATTTGTAGAAGATGTTCTCTCTTAAGAACTCAGCCACCTTTTCTTCTGTTGCTCCTTTGATTACCTTAGTTTCTGCCCACTTTTTCAGGTAGTCAATGCACACAATGATGTAAGACCTTTGCCTCGAAGGAGGGTTGATTGGACCCAAAAAGTCCATACCCCACTTCTCAAATGGATCAAGAGTCACTTGAGGTTGGAGAGGAATCTCATCCCTTTGAGTCGGTTTCCCCATTCTTTGGCGTCGGTCACATTGGCTGATATACCTTCTGACATCTTGATGAAGTGTGGGCCAATAGTAGCCTGCCTGCAGGATTTTGAAGGCAATCCTCTTTGCTGCAAAATTTCCTCCACAAGGCCCATCATGACAGGTGAGGAGGATATCAAAGACTTCCTCCTCCCTTACACAACACCTTAAGATCTGATCAGGGCCAAGCTTGAACAGGTTGCCCCCAATCCAAGTAAATGAGGCACTTTTTCTGATGATTCTGCTCTTCTCTCTTGAAGATAGGTGCGGAGGGAACTGTGCTGAAACAAGGTAGTTTGCTATATCAGCAAACCATGGAGAGAGTACTGAAATAGCAAACAGATGTTCATCGGGCATCTGGTCATCCACTGTTCCATCCTCATCTGCAGATAAATCCAATCTAGATAAAAAGTCAGCAACAACATTTTCTTTACCTGGTTTGTCAACAATGGTCAAATCAAACTGCTGCAACAAAAGTAACCATCTAATAATACGAGCATTCACATCTGGTTTATTCATTAAATATCTAATTGCAGCATGATCCGTATGTACAAATGTTTGATAGCCAGTGATATAATGTCGGAACTTGTTCAGTGCATGGACCACAGCCAAGAATTCTTTCTCGGTTACAGTGTAATTCAGTTCAGCTTTGGATAAGTTTTTGCTAACAAAGTAAATGGCATATGGAAGTTTTTGTTCAACTTGTCCCAAGGCTACCCCTATGGCTTTGTTTGAGGCATCAGTGTGGATGTGGAAAGGTAGGGCCCAGTTTGGACCTCTCAAGATTGGGGCAGACACCAACTTGTCCTTTAATTCATTCAGAGCCCTCTGACAATCGTCAGTCCATTTAAACTCCACATCTTTTGCCAACAGGCCAAACAATGGAGAGGCTAGCTTGCTGAAGTATTTAATGAATCTCCTGTAATACCCTGCTAATCCTAAGAAACTCCGAACATCCCTTACCTTTTGGGGAGGTGGAACCTTCTTGATGAGAGAAATTTTGTTAGGATCCACTTGTAACCCTTGGCAAGAAATGGTATGGCCTAGCACGGTCCCTTCAGTCATCAAGAATTCACATTTTTCAGGACTAAGGGACAGGTTCATCTCAATGCATTTGTTTAGGACTTTTCCCAGATTGGACAATGCTTCCTGGAAGTTGGACCCATAAGGAGTGAAGTCATCCATATAGATTTCCACCGCATCATGGACCAGCTCCGAGAAGATGCTCAAGACAGCTCTCTGGAAGGTAGCAGGAGCATTGCATAGCCCAAAGGGAAGAACTCGGTAGGCAAAGGTACCCCAAGGACAAGTGAAGGTGGTCTTATCTTGGTCTTCCGGGCTAATTTGGATTTGGTTGTACCCGCTAAACCCATCTAGGAAAGAGAAGAACTTCTTTCCTGCCAGTCCATCCAACACTTGATCTATGAAAGGTAGAGGGAAATGGTCTTTCTTGGTAGCTTTGTTCAGTTCTCAGTAGTCCACACAGATTCTCCACTTCCTGTTTTTCTTGGGAACCAACACCAGAGGGGACACCCATTCACTATCTGAGATGGGGTAAATGAATCCGGCATCCAACAGTTTTTGCAATTCTTCCTTGACAATGTCCTTAAGGGCTGGATTCATTCTCCTCTGGGGTTGCCTAACCGGTTTACAATCCTCTTTGATGTAGATGTGATGGGTACAGACCGAAGGATGGACTCCTTTCATCTCCTTATAGCTCCAAGCAAAAACATCTAGATGACTGGCCAACAGGCTACACAGCTCATTTTCCTGGGAAGGAGATAGGGAGGAGCTGATCTTTAACATTCTCTCAGGGCCGAACTCCACATTCTTGACTCTGGGAGTGACAGGGTTGGCTGCACAAAGGTCCACTAGGGTGCTGGCTTGGGCATCCTCCACCAATTTCTCTAAGGATAGTGCACTGGGAGGTGGATTCTGGATAAAGGTCTCAATCAAGTCATCCTCGGTTGGGGGGTCTCTTCTAGTGGCGTCCAAGGTGCACAAAGGTGCTGAGTACACCTCATCCTCTTCTCCTTCCTCCAACCAAAGTGGTAAGTCATGCTCTAATGAGGGTTGGGTAGGAGGGTATAGGACTAGCTGCTTGGACATAGGACCATTTTTGATGGTCATGTTTCCTGCACGGCAACTTATGTAAGCATCTGCAGTGGCTAACCAAGGCCTTCCCAAAATGAGAGGGTATCCAGTAAGCTTTGCCTTTGGTTGCAGAACCAAGAAATCTGCAGGGTACTCCCAAGAGTCGACAGAGACCAAGACATCCTCCAAAATCCCTTCGGGAGTCACGGTGGAGGGATCTGCTAATTGCAGGACTGTCGAGGTCTTCCTCAGGGAACCCTGAAGATTGAGTTTGAGCATGGTATCCCTGGTGTTACACTAAAAAATGTCACCATGACTATTTACAGTTAGGATGACTCTATCAACAGTCATGCTACCCTCTTAGGCAAGTCTTATGCCTCTGCTCTCCATGTCAAACTCCAAAAAAGAGAGAAAGTCTTTCTAAATGTATTTATCTCTGGGGACGCAGGTTCTCTCAACCTTACCTGCGGGGACGCACCCAATGTTCACAAAAACTGCGTCTTTGGACGCTCTGTATGTAAAGGTGCAGGTGCGTCCCCCTGAAAAGGTTAAAATGCGCAAGTTTCATCTTTAAAAAGTCACTTGTGGTCATTTCTAGAGCATTCTAGAAGGTTGTTCGACATGTATTGAGCGCCTCCAGATGGTTCATGCACTCCTACCAAAGAGGAACTTATCCCATCAATAGGGGAGCTATCCCATCCAAAGAGGGGATTATCCCATTGATGGTGGACCTGATTAACTTCCTCTTGAGCACTATAAATACAGGCATTGGGCCAGAAGGAGAGGAGGTTGAAAGCTATACATTTCTAAGGGTAAATGCTGCAGGAATTAGGACTCCCATTTAGAAGCTTGTGAGGAGAGATTGCCATCTTTGCTTGTTCTATTTGGAAGTGGGTGAGCTTTGTCAAAGTAAAGGAGAACTCTTGATGGACCCTGGGAGGGACTTGCACAACACCAAGGCTCAGGTTGTATTTGTTCCTTTTGTTACCTATTAATGCAAATGAGTCCATTCTTCTCAATAACTTGTTATTTATGAGTTGTTTCATGTACTCCTTGGTCTATGTGTTAAATATGTTTTATTCTATGAGATTATCAAGTGCTATTTAATCGTTTGATTGTTAGTGTATGCAGGTTTCAAAGTGAAGGAGGAGCTCATCCGGATCAGCGGAGCTGGATTGCTACAACAACGTTGGATTACAGGTAGGATCTAAACACTTGATTTCCCGTATAGTAAATGCATGTTTAGAGAAGGATTGCTCTTGTTTGTCTTGTTTGTCACTAGAGAGTCTTAGGCTCCTAGGGAGGTTGGTTGTGTCCACACAATCGACTCTTTCCGCCTGACAAATTGGCGACTCCACTGGGGATTCCATTGATGTGAAAAGTCTTTTCCTTTGTGTGAACTTTGCTCTGAGAAAATTGGTTTATTTTTCTGGTTTTGGCTCTGTGACTTTGTCTGTGGGTGGGTTAGCTTAGGATTAGATTCATTTTGGTTTTTCTTGAGTTTTTCAGTAGGACGCACCCTCTGAGTGTTGCACAGTGCGTCCCTGGATGCACTGTCGCTGTGTGCACAGAGCGGGCCCGCACCTGTTCTAACGGGTCGCCTGCGTCCCCTGCTAAAATTTGAGAAAATTCCATTTTTTGCATTTTTACTCTTAGATTTTGTTTTTTCTTAGTTTTTACTGCCCAGATTCATTAGTCCCTTGTCAAAGATCTTCACCTGAACTTGTTTCGATAGCATTGAGTGTTTTAGTGGATTTCATCGAAGTTTAAGACCTAGGGTTTGATTTTTGAGTAGGTCTTGTAGTGACTTTGGCGGTAGAAGTTGTCAAGCCTTAGATCTCTCTGGTTTTGTCAGCATTCTAAGAAGTCAGACTTGTCCTAAAGTCTACCTGTGAGAGCAACTTACCATTGAGTTGTCTCTTTGGGCAAATTTCGAAGTGCTTTTTGATTAAGTCTTGAATTCCATTTTACAAAAAGAACAAAAAGATTTGAATTTTGTTTTGACTAGTCTTTTGATTCTGCATTAGCTGGTCCTTGATTTGATTTTGGTCAAGTAAAACAACCTAGAATCATCTTTGTGAGCTTTTGCCTTGTTAGGTTTGCTTAGAGTAATTTCCCTTTTGATTTGCTTGTGAGTCAAGTTTTCATAGATTTTATAGCTTTTGAGATTGTTTTTTGTTAAGATAGGTTTATATGCTTTATTAAAAAGAGAAAATACAAAAACATCTCCTTTGAAAAGCTTTGTTTCAAGTAGCTTTGAAAAGTTTTGAAAGAAAAAGAGTTTTTCGTGCACGTAAGGAGTGGTCATGTTTGTATGCTTGAAAAGATAAAGAGAATTGTTTCTTTGATTGTCTTTTCTAAGGAAGTGGTTTTCTCTAAAATTTGCATCTCTCAACTCTCTTAGTTAAGAATTTCATTGAAAAAGGAAAGTAGCGTAAATCATCTTAGGTGCATCTTTGTAGTGGTTTGAGTCGAGTCTACACACCATTGGTTTCACTTCCGCTACCTCTTGTCTTTAAGAAAAACCATAAAATTAACGCTTAAAGTAAAATCGACGTAGTAACTTTTATTTACTAGGGCTCTGAAACACCAATTTAGATCAGGCTAGTGTCTTGGAGTAGGTGAGTAATTAACTCTCCAAGACAACAAAACCAAACAAGTAGCTTATCTTGTGATAGAATAAATCCAATTGTCTCACTTGTACTCTGGGAAAGCTCCTCTTAAAGGAGAAGCACGAGCTCGTGTCCGAACCAGTGAGGGGATCAATCCCCCCTCGTTGGGAACGACGCCAGACACGCACGTATTACAAATGGTAAACCTCAGATTAACCATTGTCGAGGAGCCAGGGGTCACTTGTCGGTAAACCTTGGATTATTGTCAAGGAGCCGGCAAGGGGATTGAGCTTGCTACTCTGCCCTTGCGTGCTGTCGGAGTTTAGACTGTTCCCCCAGGTGCATTTGTTGCGGTTGGTAACCTTAGTGACCATTATCTTTAGGATTCTACTGAGGTGACGGTGGAGGGAAGGTCCCACTGTACCTGGAGCAGACGTCGACTAGACTCACTTGGATTTTCTGGGGGGTTCACTTCACTCGAGACGGTTAAAGTGGAGGAACTTGGTCTAGTCTATTCATTAAGCAGGTTGCCGGGGTAACTGTTCCACCCGCCACTTCTGTACTGAATCCAACGATGTTGGGCTTCATCACCAACTAGTGCTTTCGGTCTGGAAGGCTACTGTTTGTGCTTGGTTTGACGCTCTAGATTCTTTAGGCGTGTGATTCACATTTGTTTGGTTCTTTAGAGACTTTAGGTGGTTTGATTTGAAATTTTATTTTGATTTCGTGTGTAGTAGTTAAAAGATTTTTAGCTGTGGTGGAATTACCGAGACAGTCCCGTAGACTTCGGGGCCAGTCTCCTGAAGTTGTTTCTGTGGCTGAATTGTTGAGAAGATCCCGTAGGCTTAGGGGATCACCTCCTCGAGACGACCCAGGTAATCTAGAAGGTTTAAAGGTCCTTGTAACTCCTCCTAGTGGCAGTAGAGTAGGTTCACCTGAAGAAGGGGAATCTTCCTTGGTAGTCCATTCAGATTACCAAGGCTTAGAGACAGGTTATAATCCCGAAGCTGTTACAGTTTCTGAGCTTGTTGATAGTTTTTCATCTGCTAGTGATACAGGCGAAGAACCAGAAATATCTGAACCTGTTACTCCGACTTCTAGTGTCCCTGATTCACCGAGAATAGAAAGAATTATCACCAAAAATCTTCCTACTGGTTTGATTGCTATCGAAGAACTTGCTCCAGAGGAAGAAATAGGCGTCTCTAACCTTGAAGATCAACTTACTATTGATCTAAGGGAGCGTGAATCTATCTTTTACAGTCCTCCTAGAAGTACTACTTGGTACCTTTCGTTAACCAATTATTTAGACAACTTTGGGGTAGGTTTTTCTACACCTCGTACTCCTTTTCCACCTGGAGGTATTCATACTCCTGTCAATATGGCTGGTCCGTCGTCCGTGTTTACTCAAAGCCCTGAATCTTTCTTACATGGCGGTCCTTCTGTTCCCACTGGGTATCAATCTCTTTCTGGTACCTTTGCGGGGGCATCTCCTCAACCCGTTGATCATGGGTTATTAGTTGGAAACAATGGTAATGTACCATTGGGTGTAGGAGACATTTACATGATGTCAGGCTCAGTTCCCGTTTCCCAACCTCAAGGTGGCCAATTACCGCCCGGGGGACAGCCTCAGTTAATGCCTGGGGGGCAACCTCAAGGTACATCATTTGTGTCTGGGGGGCAACCTCAAGGTCAGTACGCGCCTATGGGGCAATACATACCTCAAGGTCAACCCCAGCCTCAATATGTACCCCAAGGTCAACCTCAGTATCAATATCAACCTCAAGGATGGCAACCTCAAGGATGGCAACCCCAAGGGTATCAACCCCAAGGGTATCAACCTCAAGGGTACCAACCTCAAGGTCAAGGTCAACCCCAGTATCCGTATTTACCTCAAGGTTATCAACCTCAAGGTCAATACTCAGGTCAAGGTTATCAACCACCTCAAGGTCAATCATATGGTCAAGGTATGGGAACTGCACCTTACAATTATCAATCCTATCCTCAATCCGGCTATGGATCTCAGTATCCTCAACCTGTTACGGGTCAATACCCTGGAATGTTAGTGTGGGATCCGTCATAGGGTCAACAGGTGTTGCAGCCAAGTATACAGTTGGTACCTCAAGCTGGACAACCCGTAGTTTCTAGTCCACCCCAGCAACCACAACCTGTCCAGTCAAGTGTTCAAACTTCTGTAACTTCGGTAGTTACTCAACCGCCAATTACACCTAGTACTCCATCTCAAATGACTGCTGCAACTACCGCCACATCTACCATACTCACTTCTGGAGTATCGACGGCTCCAGTTTCTACTGTCTCTGTAACCACTCCTCAGACATCTTTACCATTGTCTGGATCTACGATTCAAACCACGGTCCAGATGCCTGCAGGTCAGCCTGGTATAAGTACGGTTGTCACTACTCAACCTCAATTTGTTCACCAACCGTACCAGGGACAGTACCAACCTGGGCAAGCTGTTCAACAACCGGTTTACCAATATCAACCGTATCCTGGGTACACTTATCAACAACCTCAACAACCCCAGTACGGTCCGATTAATCCTGGTTTTCCAGGAGGATATAATATCCCAAATGCGACTCCTGTTCCTAGTTATCTTGGATATCCTCCTCCTGGGGCCGGTATTGTGACCCAGAGTTTTAGAGATCCTAACAGGCAGTTACCGTTTATCGCAACTTTGGATTTACCAGACTTGACGCGCATAACGAACGATCCAATTCAATATCTTCCGTTCTAGCCGCCAATGCCAAATAAGTTTCCCAGCGATATACCCAAGTTCGAAGGTAAGTCTGGAGAGGATCCGTCCAATCACGTGATGACTTACCACCTCTGGTGTGCTTCAAATTCTATCTCGGATGATTCGATCCGCTTACGTCTTTTCCAGCGTACACTCATTGGTCTCGCGGCCAAGTGGTACATTGAGTTACCACGGGCCTCTTTTTACAATTTTAGCCAGTTAGCTACCTCGTTCTTAACTCACTTTCAGTTGCCGGTCAGATACGATAACGGCACGGAGTTATTAACTTCACTAAAACAATCAACGTCCACGTATATTTCTGATCACATTCATGAGTGGAGACGTCGAAGAAGGCTAGTGAAAGTTTTTATCCCGGACCAAATCTTAGCTGAATGGTTTGTTAAATCATTATTACCGAAGATTACTGAAGATGTAGCTAAGGCCTGAGTAGTTACTGAGGAGCAAGTTATTTCTCAGGCGCAATACCTTGACTTAGTTTACACTCAGTCGGGTACGTTATACGAGAAGATTCCGGATCTTCCAAAGTCGAATCAAATCGCTGCTGCTCCTTCGGGATCTCATGCCGCTGATGGTATGATTGGTATCGTGAATACAAAGAGCAAGAAGAAGTCTTCCAAGGCTTCAACTACTCCTATTATCACTTTGCCCGATTCCCCGACAGGAGAGTCTTCTCCTGAACTTACCGCCGATATTAACGCTGTAGAGTCATCTACGGCCAAATCAAAAAACGATGGAAAGAAGAAAGGAAAGAAGAAGACTAAAGCAGACAAGGCTCCGAAGGAGAAAACAGAAAAGTCGGAAACCAATGACGAAAAGCGCAAACCTCGATATCCTTGTCTTATTTGTGAAGAGGATCATTTTACGAGAGATTGCCCTCATCAGGCCGAGGTTGTGAAAATAGTCAAAGGTTCTCCCACTCCTGCTGTGTTAAAAAATCCATTTCCAGAGCAGGAGAATAAGATGATAGGTTCTTCCTCGAATGCCAGTGAAGAACCCATTTTGATGATGTCTCATGTGAGGATTGCGACTCGATCGCAAGATTATGGTAGTAAGAATCTTGTTGATGGTAAGGAAGCAGAATCTTCTCACTCTAACCCATCAACCTTAGCTCCTGGTTCCGATCCACTACAGATCGAAAAACCTAACCCGGACTTAGTAATTAAACTGCCCGCCAAGGGTGTACTTCGAAGGTCTGCTTTCAATCCACATGCGAGAGCAGCCCAGAATTACAACATTGTTGAGGACTTAGCTGTTTCACCCTCAGCAATGTCGGCGTTAGAAGTGCTGCAATCATGCCCAGCACAACGAAAATTACTTTTGTCGGCTATAGGAGCTGTTGATGTTCACGACCTGAATCTAATAATCTTCGATCTAGAAAATAGTACACCGCGTCTCCCCCATCAAATGGCTTTCCAAATTCCAGTGATAGTCAAAAACAGGCCTATTCATAGGACTGTGATTGATGAGGGAGCTTCTACGTGTATTATGTCGATTCAATGTTGGAGATCCCTTGGTTCTCCTTCGTTGAACCAATCCCCCACCATCCTTAAGGCCTTTGATGGCCGTGGGTTCCGTCCGTTTGGTATTCTACAGGAATTGCCTATAGGGGTAGAAGGTAAAACTGTTAGTCTGGATGTGGAAGTGGTTGATGCCCCTCTAGACTACAACCTTCTTTTGGGTCGAAGTTGGTCATATGCTATGACGGCGGTCGTTTCATCGGTCTTCAGAGTAATTAAGTTTCCACATAACGGTAAGATCGTGACTATTGATCAACTGACATACTTTTCATCCGACCCAGCCTCTTCAGAGAGTATCCAGCATGTCGGTAAGACGACAATCCCTTATAGGGACGTTGGTGTAGGTTTAGTTAAGGATTCCGGTTTACTGGGAACTTTTCCTCTCCCTCCACTCAGCGTAGAACCTTCATTTGCAAAAATTCATATGATTACATCAGAAAACATTATTTATGATGATCCTTGGATTGTCCCATCTGCTCTGAGATAGACTCATTCGGTGATGCTATGCCTTTGAGTCCATATGAAATTGCTTATGAAGCTGTCATGTCTTTTACCGACTCTCATTCAACCGAGATTGACCAAATGAATGTGGTCAGTGAAGAATCACTTTTGACCTCAACCTTAGAACGGATAGCGTTTCCCGAAGTCGTGTCATCTGACGAACAACTTCGCGAAATCCTAAGTGTAGACGATCTACCATGGGAAGATCTCCATCACAGATCTTCGTTTTTACCTAAGGATGATGCATTTGAAAATGATTTTTCATCTATCTTTACCACTGAATATGTCAAAGACGCTCAGGATCCAACGAAACATTCTGATTCAGAGTTGAATTTAGGGAATATTTCTCGTACTATTCCCATTGATATTTCAGTGAAGCCCGGAATTGAGGAGAACATTCATATAGGTGCCGCATGTACAGAAGATGAAATCCAAACTTACAAGGCCCTATTCCAAGAATTCCGCGATGTGTTTGCTTGGTCTTACGAGGAAATGCCGGGAATCGATCCTGCCATTGTTGTTCATGAAATAAAGACCTACCCGGATGCTAAACCCGTCCGGCAACAGTTGCGTCAGATTCACCCTCGAAAAGCGGCTGCCATTAAAGCAGAAGTCGAAAAGTTGTTGAAAGCAGGTTTCATTTATCCGATCCCGTTAACGGATTGGGTATCGAATATTGTTCTGGTCAACAAGAAACAAGGAACAATAAGAATCTGTATCGACTATAGGGATATCAATCGAGCTTGTCCAAAAGACAACTATCCTACGCCTTATATCGATCAAATTATTGATGATTGTGCCGGAAGTGAAATGTTTTCCTTCATGGATGGTTTTTCGGGCTATAATCAAATCAATATTCTACCTGCCGACCAACCAAAAACGGCATTCATTTGTCCATGGGGGACATTTTCTTATTGCAAATTACCTTTTGGGCTTAAGAATGCCGGGGCCACTTTTCAACGGGCGATGTCTTACGCATTTCATGATATCAAGCACATTGTGCAACCGTATCTCGATGATTTGCCTGCTCATTCATTCCATCGAGCTGATCACCTTGTCCACTTACGAGCAATCTTTATGAGGTGTAGGCATTATCGAATTCGGTTGAATCCCCACAAATGTGTTTTCTATATAGAAACAGGTCGATTGCTGGGATTTGTTGTTTCAAAAGCTGGCATTCGCGTCGATCCCTCGAAAGTCGAAGCTATCATCAAATTGCCTCCTCCTTCGAGTTTGCGCCAACTCCAAAGTTTGCAAGGGAAAGCGAACTTTTTACGCTGATTCATCCCACACTACGCCGAGGTCACTAAAGGTTTTACACGGTTGTTGAAACAGAACGTTCAATTCTTTTGGGACGAGATTGCCCAACAATCTTTTGATGCACTTAAACACGCGTTGACCCATGCACCGTTGTTGCATCCTCCCAACTACAACCAGGACTACTTCTTATACCTCGCGGCTTCGCATTCCACCATTGGAACGGTGTTATTTCAAGAAGATGAATTCGAAGCGGAACATGTGATATATTATCTCAGTAAGACCTTAAATCCCACTGAGCTAAAATATTCGCATGTGGAGAAATTGGCCCTGGAAGCCGTTCAAGCTGTCCAGCGTTTTCGTCACTACATTCTTCTCCGTAAAACTACAGTTATTTCGGATTGAAACCCTATGATTTACATTTTGACAAAACAACTGCTAGGGGGCAAGTACTCTAAATGGATCGTTATCCTGCAAGAGTTCGACTTGGAGTTCGAGAAGTCCAAGTCTAAGAAATCCTTAGTTTTTGCGGAATTGATGTGTGATTTCCCGCGTACTAACACAGAGACTGTGGCAGAGGAGTCCATTGCGGACGAATCTTTGTTTCTTATCAGTACTTTAGATCCGTGGTACGGGGATATAATCATCTATCTCCAAACCCAAACCTTTCGGCCTGAAGCTTCAAAGGCGGAACGTCGAAAAATTCGGTTTCAATCCCAGCAATACAAAATTATTGGAGATACACTTTATCGCCGGGGGGCAGACTTAGTTTTTCGACGTTGTTTAACTCACGAAGAGGCTGAGAGGGTTTTGAACGATTGTCACTCTGGAGCATGTGGCGGTCATATGTCTGGGTATGCCACAGCTCAGAAGGTGTTGCGCGCTGGTTACTTCTGGCCATCTATGTTTAAAGATTGTATCATTGCAGTCCGGAAGTGCCACAACTGCCAAGTGTTTGATCGAAAGATGCGCGCACCACCTGCTCCTCTCCACCCTATAATTGCCGTTGGTCCATTCGCCAAATGGGGTATCGACTTTATTACTTGTAACCCTCACTCGGCCGGGGGGGCATGCGTATATCATCCTCGCGGTTGATTATTTCACTAAATGGGCCGAGGCGATGCCTACATTCGACGCAAGCGGCAAAACAGCTGCAGTTTTCGTATTCAATCATATTATAACTAGGTTTGGTGTTCCACAAGCAATCATTACTGACCATGGGAGCCATTTTCGAAACATCATGATGTCTGAGCTTACAAGCCAACTTGGTTTGCGCCACGATAGCTCTACTCCTTATTATCCGCAAGCCAACGGTTTGGTTGAGTCTATCAACAAAGTTCTGGTTATCATGATCCGACGAACCATTGGTATTCATCGGTCGAATTGGCACAACATGTTATTTTTAGCACTATGGGCATACCGAACCTCAGTAAAAACTTCAACAGGGTTCACTCCTTTCCAGCTAGTTTATGGCTTGGAAGCTGTGTTACCCATTGAATGCGAAATCCCATCACTTCAAATGGCTGTCGAATTACTCCCAGCTACTTCCGAAGAGGAGAAACGTTTATTGTACTTAGCTAAATTAGATGAGACTCGACGTGACGCTGCATTGGCAATCGAGACTCACGCGAAGCGAATGAAAGCTCAGTATGATAGAAATGTGACCCCTCGAAGTTTTTCGGAGGGAGACCTAGTGCTATTATATGATCAAGCTAACGATAAGCTAGGTGCTGGAAAATTCGTTCCTATGTGGCATGGACCCTATATTGTAAAGCGAAAGCTAGCAAAAGGGGCTTATGAGCTAGTAGATTTTGATGGGGACTCTTTGGGTAAACCCAGAAATGGACTTTACCTTAAAGAGGTATTATGCTTAAATGGTGGGTATGGTAAACTCTTTCTAGCTAGTATGTTTGTTAGTTAGTCAGTGTGCTTAGCTTAGCGAGTGTGTTTTTCGTCGTTATTCTGGCTTATCTTGGTTTTACTCTTGATATTGCAGATGTCGACGCCTCTCCAAACATACATTGGATTTGCTGATGGTGCTTGTCGTAGTACACGGAATATTTCTTCCGCAGCTTGGGTTATCTATTCACCCTCTGACGAGTTAGTTTCTATGCATGGGGTAAGCCTCGGTCAAACAACGAACAACATTGCAGAATACAGTGCAGTGGTTGAATTATTATCCGAATCTATTTCATTTGGAATTCGACGTTTGATAGTGAGGTTAGATTCTGAACTTGTTGTATTATAGCTTAATAGAGTTTATGCCATTAGAAATCCTGTGTTATTAAGGTTGTTTTTGAGAGTGCGTCTCTTGGAACGTGAATTTGATTACATTGAATATCAGCATATTCCAAGGTCTTTAAATACATTAGCAGATGCAATTGCTTCTCGAGTGTTGGACAAACATTTACGATAAATCATGCAAGTAAATTTAAAAGAATTTCATCACATATGTTAAACAAGATAAGCCGGTAATAGTGATATATATATATAGATAGGAGTGTGTCAAAAAATATACATCGTCTTCGATCATAGGTTGAAAAACACCTTATGATCGGCAAAAATGATAAAGTACAAAAAGTCAAAAATGTCACATGTGTCTACAAAGTGACTAGCCAATCACTGGTGGTGCTCCCTATACGACACCACTGCACGGGCTACCTTACGCAAAAATCTCCTAAACGGTCCAGGGACTGCGACTACATAGCGCTGAAGCCTGATAGGAATATCATCCATAGTAGTCTCAGGCATATCCGCCGTCAGACGCTCTAGATCATGCTCCAACTCAGCTAGTACCTCTGCAGCCGCGTCTTGTGGGGCCTGTACCGGTGCAACTGGATGTCTCCTCTCAAAAGGCCGGAGGTTGGCTGGGCGCTGTGGACCAACATCTGCATTTTGAAAATTTTTACTGTCAGTTTTGAGACGATATATATAAAAAACAAAAAAATACATAATTTGAAAACTTGTGAAAAATAAAGTACCTCTGTCATCCCATTGTTCTCCCTGTGGAAGAACCATGTCCGGATCACCTCGAAAATCTACTCCGGCATACGGAAAGTATTGGATCGAAAAAACCTGATCCTCTAACCAGTGAAAATAACTATCAGAGAATCGAACAACCGCCGCGCCCTCGTCAGGATGCCGGGCCATCACCGCAACCCATCGTACCAGCTTTGGCTCCCGAGGACCCAAGATATCAACAGTGAGTTGCTGAGGGATCAGCATCGGAACTCTCTCTAAGGCAAAGCTCACGACTAAAGGCCCATATCCAAAAGTTTTCAGTCGTCCGTTCTTTGCCTTAGTCAGTTGGCTCTTCACATTAGCCGACACAGCATCACACCAGTTGAAAATGGTGCCTTGGTAACAGTCAATTGCCATCCGCATTTGGGACCTGGAAGCAATGTGTAAAGCGGCTGCGCCGCAAATTCTGGTAACCGTGAATGTTATAACTTTGAGTTCACGCAGAGAGATGTGTTTGATTTCCACGCCTTTCGAATGGTGCGCACCGGGTGTGCACCAATCTTCCCGGAGACTAACAAGGGATTGGCCACCCGGCCTAGTCCCGGCTAGATTGAGTTGCTCGCCTCTATTTGGCAAGCCAGTGAGAAAGTATACATCAGAGAGCTCTATCTCGAGCTGGTGCCCTCCTATGTAAAAGCATTGCTCTTGAACGTTCCATCTCTCAACCAGCCATTCTAAGAATCTCACCTGAGCCCTCATGCCAGGTATGGCCCAGTATTTATATAGCCCGCATTCTTTTAGGGCATCAATGGAAGGTTGATGTTCAATTGCAGCTAAATCAACGTCCTCGTGCTCTCTTTCTCTCCAATCCAACATGGTGAGTGCCCTACACACCAAGAAACAATGATTAGAACTGATTTGGGGAAATTTGAATGGTTATTTGTGGAGATTGGGGTTTCAAAATCCGCCTTTCACGGAGGACGCACCCCGCGTTTAGAACACAGGGCGTCTGGACGCAGCTGGCCTGAAGGTGGGCTGCGTCCCCCGACCATTTTCCTGTATAGGAAAAAGTCGGGGGACGCAGGTCACCCGAAGGGCACCTGCGTCCACCGAGGAGCGCATTTTGAAACCTAAATCCCCCCAAAAAACAAAACTAAAACCTAAAATACAATTTTAATCGGATGAAATTGAAGAGTAGGATGTTGTAAAATACCTGGAAGAGACGGTGTTCGATTCTGACGATCGGATTTTCCGCAGCGACCACGGGAAGTTTCTTGCCAAAAGCCCTTTTTTCAACCTCAACAGTAAAATGGTAAAAATGACATGGTAAAAAGTCTTTTTATAGGTTTTTTGGATGAATTTGTTCATTTTTCACCATGGAAAGATGTTTTTCGATGTATTTTTGCCTATCTTAAACAGGTATGAGTAATGTGTTGCTTTTGTGCAGGACAAAGGGACTTAGAGGGAAAATTGTCATTTTTCACGAACCAAAATATCAGAGTCATCTTTTAAGCCCTTTTCTGACTCCTAAAAAATGAAAAGATTGCCGAGCGTTTCTTTTACACTCGTTAAAACGGAATTAAAAGACGGTCCCCTTATAACTCTTTTCTGACCGTAGAATCAGGAAAAGATTGCCGGGTTTTTGTCGTTTCAAACTCGATACGGAAATAAAACGACGTGTCCTTGATCGCTTTTTACTTTTCAGGTCAGTGACACTAATTATGAAAGTACTCCTTGGTCGCAAGATCAAGCGGTTCCCCCAGGTATTATTTTATACTTTTTCGGGCTTGAGGGACACAAATCTACGAAAAAGTTCAACTTGGAGTCTTCTTAAGTTTTTCAGACTCTTTAAAATTGAAAAACGCCGAGTTTCTCCTATACTGGGCTCGTTAAACATTTCACAGTAAAGGACCTGTTCAATTACAAATAGGAACGAACCACTCCTTCCTAGGGTTCAAATCAAAACTAGGTTGGACTCATCCGAAGGATGAGCTTATAATCAAGCATATGTTATCCTCCTCAAGCTTGTTAAAAATAAAGAGGTACTTGCCAGAAATGGTGGGGGAAAAGAGAGAAGAATGAGCCTATTTGTTACCTTTTGTCTCAGAAGAAACTTTGTTACCACTCTTGAACACGACACTTTTCATTCACCTGGGTTGGGAAATCCTTTACCTCACAGTTGATCAAACCACTTTGAAAGTCTTCAGCCGGGTTCCGGGGATTAACTTTGAGTTATTCAGCACCAAGCCATCTGTCGTGTCGTTATGTGTTCAAGAGGTCTGCAAGCAAAACTTTCATCTGCAAAATACTTGTCATACATTTGACCATCCCTGAGTCAGTCCTTACAGCAACATTTCTTCAACTTGAACAATGATTTCGTGTTGCGGGCTTGCCTGCAACGGGTCGCTTTCTATCGACATCAGCACATTATCTAGAGAGATGACTTAGAAATCGTCAGTACCTTGAAGTCTGCATGCATCAATGGCAGATTTCTCGCCTTTGACGTCAGTTTACATCATTGACTTTCGATCGAAGGATCCCGTGAAATGTTCGACATCAACTCATTCATTCACATCTCATGGATTGTACTGGGTACTTTGAGAACCATTGACATTACTGGTGGTCTCTCTCACGCTTGTTAACAGTTTACATCATCGACTGGTAATCAAGTGGTTTCTACCATGTTCGACATCAACTCATTTATTCGTATGGCTAGAATCGTACAAATTCGGGAAGTAGAAATGAAGACCCTGGATCTAGTTTCCACCATCCAGGCTGCGAGGAATTTTGTATTCATTATCTAAGTAGACTAATCATAAACAGATGGCTGCGCCCATACTGTGTCTACAAAAGTCTATGATTATGATGTACTGCAAGATCATTCCTGTATCAGAGTAGTTAGTCTGTTAGTTAAAGTTTTAATCTGAGTATGGGAATGCCTACCTCAGTGATGATATAATCTTATACATGTATTTTGTGTTGAAAATTGCAGGTTCTGACCAGGCTCTCCATGAGATAATCCTTGAAATGATAAAGCGCTTCACCCTTCCTAGATAATACAAAACCCTAATCTACTTCAGGCTTCGCACTTTAGGGGGCAATCTGTTACACTAAAAAATGTCACCATGACTATTTACAGTTAGGATGACTCTATCAACAGTCATGCTACCCTCTTAGGCAAGTCTTATGCCTCTGCTCTCCATGTCAAACTCCAAAAAAGAGAGAAAGTCTTTCTAAATGTATTTATCTCTGGGGACGCAGGTTCTCTCAACCTTACCTGCGGGGACGCACCCAATGTTCACAAAAACTGCGTCTTTGGACGCTCTGTATGTAAAGGTGCAGGTGCGTCCCCCTGAAAAGGTTAAAATGCGCAAGTTTCATCTTTAAAAAGTCACTTGTGGTCATTCTAGAGCATTCTAGAAGGTTGTTCGACGTGTATTGAGCGCCTCCAGATGGTTCATGCACTCCTACCAAAGAGGAACTTATCCCATCAATAGGGGAGCTATCCCATCTAAAGAGGGGATTATCCCATTGATGGTGGACCTGATTAACTTCCTCTTGAGCACTATAAATACAGGCATTGGGCCAGAAGGAGAGGAGGTTGAAAGCTATACATTTCTAAGGGTAAATGCTGCAGGAATTAGGACTCCCATTTAGAAGCTTGTGAGGAGAGATTGCCATCTTTGCTTGTTCTATTTGGAAGTGGGTGAGCTTTGTCAAAGTAAAGGAGAACTCTTGATGGACCCTGGGAGGGACTTGCACAACACCAAGGCTCAGGTTGTATTTGTTCCTTTTGTTACCTATTAATGCAAATGAGTCCATTCTTCTCAATAACTTGTTATTTATGAGTTGTTTCATGTACTCCTTGGTCTATGTGTTAAATATGTTTTATTCTATGAGATTATCAAGTGCTATTTAATCGTTTGATTGTTAGTGTATGCAGGTTTCAAAGTGAAGGAGGAGCTCATCCGGATCAGCGGAGCTGGACTGCTACAACAGCGTTGGATTACAGGTAGGATCTAAACACTTGATTTCCCGTATAGTAAATGCATGTTTAGAGAAGGATTGCTCTTGTTTGTCACTAGAGAGTCTTAGGCTCCTAGGGAGGTTGGTTGTGTCCGCACAATCGACTCTTTCCGCCTGACACCTGGTCATCACATTAATGGCAACCCCCAGATCAATCAAGGTGTGAGGTATGATGGTGCCATTGATGTGGACATCTACTACATGACTCCCAGGATCTAGGTACTTTGGGCGGATGACTTGTCCTAACATAAGGTCAGACAGTTGTCCTAAGACATTGATGGTTGAAGCATTTCTCTTTCGCCTGCCTGGGTGTTTGAAACACTTTTACTTAACCAGTTTGTTGTATATTGGCACATCCTTGATGGCTTGGAGAAGTGGTATTTTCACACACAACTGCTTGAGCTCTCCCAGAAGCTCATCCTCCTCTGGGTTGGGTTGTGTGGTGGTTGTTAATCTTTCAGGAAAGGGTGGAATAGCCTTTGGTTCACTTTCCTGTTTGTCTTCCTCGTCCTCTTGGGGAGGAGGTTGGCGATCCGGAAGAGTCTTTCCAGATCGAAGATTGATCTCCTGGATCTCCACAGCATAGGTAGGGCATGATGTTTCCCCAGTGTATACCTGTTGGGCCTGTCTATTGTTGGGGTTCGGGTTCGGTTAAGCAGGCATTTGAGGTTGCCTTGGAGGAGCAGGAGGTAATGGTTGAGGTTGAACTGGTGGTGGAGGCAAAATGGCGGTAGGAGTGTTGTACTCGGGCCTCCACCCCGACTGAGGTGCATTCCACTGAGGCTGTGGCTGGGCATGTGAGTGATATGAATGAGTAGTGGGTTGAGTAGGGTACTGAGGTGGATAAGACCACGGAGGAGGCACAGACCAGGAAGGATGAGCAGCGGACCCCAGGAAGGCATAGGAGTAGATTGGTTGGGGCTGTAATAAGCTTGGGGTGCCCCTTGCATCCCCTGCTGGTAAGGTCTAGGTCCTTGTGGCCTCCTTTGGTTGAGGAAATAGAAGGTTCAGTGGGGGCTTCTGTCCCTTGGTACATGGATTTAAGCCCAGGTAAGGTTGGACATTGATTTGTGGGATGGTCCTCCTCACAAACGAAACATACTTCAACCGAATGCAATGGGCATTCGTTCTTAGGGTGTCTCCTTGTACATCTAGGGCAGAAGATAGCCAAGGCCCTCTCAGCTTCTTCCTTCTTCTGCTGGATCCTGAATGTATCCAGTTGCATGGCAATGGTCTGCCTCACCTCGCTTTTGAGATCCTCTAATTGATTTGCAAACTCATGTTTGGAGAAAGGAATACCAGCTGAGAGGAGGTTTCCTCTACCTCGTTTCTGGGCTGCCCTAGAGTGGTTCCTAAACACAGTCTTTATGTCCTCATAAGGCAGTTGGTAAATATCTCCTCTAACTAACATGTGAAGGGTATCTAAGAGGTCTTTAGGGACTCCTCGGAGCAGGACCAACTTGAGGGATTCAGGGTCAAGTGTGCACCTGGCCCGTTTATAGCTAAGTTGGAACCTTTCCTCATAATCCTCTAAGGACTCATCATTTCCCATGGTCATCCGAAAGATTTCTCCCTTGGTTTCCTTGGACCTACAGTAGTCCCGGTACTTGGTATTGAAAGCTTGCTGCATCTGAGCCCAAGTGGTGATACTATTCCCAGGTAAGCCCATGAACCAGCGTATTGCTGCATCCTTAAGAGTTGAAGGGAAGAGTTTCAGCTTCTGCTCATCTTCAGTATAGTCATAGGTTCGACAAAGGACAACAAACTCAAACAGGAAGGTATCAAGATCTTCAGTAGTTATTCCATGGAAGTGAGGTAAAGCGGAGGGGCTAATGTTCTTCATTTTCATGTCTCCATTGGTTTCTCGGATGGGGAAGGCACCTTCTATTCTCTCATCTTCTCTTCTATTGTCAGCCATAGCTTAAGATGGGATGGTCTCTAATTCTTCTTCTGCTATAGGATCTTCGTATATCTCAGGAGGTTCACCTATAGGTTCTTCTGGATCACTGTCACCGAAGAAGAGAGAAGGGTGACTCAGTGATGTGGTGGGGGTGTTGGGTAAGAATTTGCCTGTTTTATCTCGATTCCTACGAGGCATGAAATGGAAAGACTTTTTTGATTGCTTTTTTTTTTTTTTTTTTTTTTTTTTTTTCTGGTACCTGCAAAAACTGAAACAGATTGATCTACAACTAACTATCTTGCTGAAATGAAAATGCAGAATTGAAATGAAAGCAGGAAAGAACTAATCTACTTTGCTCAAATGGAATTGCAGGAATGGAAATGCTAGTCTACGCTTGCAGAATTGAAATGCTAATCTATGCTTGCAAAATTGAAATTGCGGAATTGAAATGTTAATCTATGAAAGCAAGAAATGTCTATGCTACTTTTGCAGAATGGAAATGAAATAAACTACTTGGCAGAAGGTGAGAGACTTGGCAGAAGGTGAGAGTAGGAAAATAGAAGAAAAGCAACAATTACTAATACTCTGACACTTCCCCGGCAACGACGCCAAAAAGATGGTGGGCTCCAGTATTGTAGCAATAATGCTACAACTCTTAGAGCTTCCTTCTCTAATTTTATCAACCCGGTAGTTCGTAACAAACTTGGAAGCGACGGTGCTGTATGCACAAGTACTAGCTCTTGTCGCAACTGTCACTTGGTCAGCTGGCACAAGTCCGCTAGGGCTCAAGCCAACTTCTATATGTTCTCAGAAGAAGCTTTTTAAGTGATGAACGAAAGCTATCTCAAAGGAAATTAACCTATTTTGCAAGAATGAACTGAAAGCCAACAAAACATGGAAACCCTAGTAAACCCTAATTTGACCAGCTTAATCCTTACGATGCAATGGTGGGAATGCAACTTCTAAAAATGATGCCATTACTTCTAGTGAGATGAGATGCATGGGTCTAAACTACTTTCATATGAAGAGAAGAGAACATGTTTTTGTATTTTTGCTTAAGTGGTTGGAGTTATTATGACTGTGCTTCTTACTGGGTCTTGACTGTGCAGGGGTAGTTCAAGGGGAGGAAGGCTTGGAAAAGGTCAGGAGGAGTCTGAGAGGGTCCAGGGGATCCCTAACATCATTCCACAGAAGTTCACAACCTTCAGATGCCTAGAAACTGTGTTTGCAAGCTTCTACAGGATGTATGCAGGGGATCCTACAGGAAGCTCGAGATTTCTACAGGAAGTCTGCTAACTTCTACAGTATGTTCTGCAATCGGAGTTTTGGGTGATGGAGGAGTGAATGAGCTGTATGGGTAGATAGGGAGGATGAGAGGGGAGCTTGTGATGGCTTATGGACAGAGAGATGAGATGGAGAGGGGGTGTGTAAAGCTGGTTGGTCGATAGGAGGGTAGAGGCAATGGAAGGCCGAAAAGATAAAACAACGTGGATAATAGAAGAGTTGGTGGGCAAATGATCTAGATGGGAGGTAAGTAGATGGCTTAAGCATGGCTGAGAAGGATAAGGAAATGATAGAGTGGTGCTGCGCAGTGTAAATGAAACAAATCACCTCTGTCTTGCGTATAACCGAAATGTCATCAACCTACTCTAACTGTTTTATTAAAAACCAAAGAACAACAATGTAGTTTAAAGGAAAATCGTGCATGGTGTTGAAACAAAGAGTTATTCCACAAGATCTAAATGCATGGACACTTCTACAACTGAAATTATTACGTTAAAGCTTGCATGAACATATAAAACTGTGTTTTTGGTGGGTGGTGGCACGGGCTGCAATCCCAATCTCTAAACAGAGGTGGAAGTGAGTGTGCAATCAACCCTTTTTTGGAGCTCTGATCACTCTAATCTCATTAATCTAATCTAAACTACTGAAAGCAACTTTGTTCATAACACTGACCTATGTAACCACACCAAGAAATCCGAATCAGCAAACTGTGTTTCCAAGTGCATGTAAAGGACAAGAAATATAATGCTGAAAGAAAGACAAGTAAGAATACAAAGAAAGGAGGCCTATTGCTCTCAGGTTGGGCCCAAACCTGAGAGCTATAGCTCCTCTAAGAACTCAGAATTGAACTCAAATCTGTCTGCCTTTTATTAAAAGATCATAGTCAAAAGTCTAACAACATGCCAAAAATGGCTTAGAAAGAGCGAAACAGAGCTGTAGCTCGTACTTCAGAATTTGCAACAAAGGTTCAAAAGTTTCCATCGAAGGATACAGCCTCAATATTTATACATTATGAGGGCCAAGCTGGCCTCCTAAATTAGTGGGGCTTGGCTGGCCAACTACAAGTAAACTGTTGTTCCCTCAGAATCCATTGACTGCCTTCTATCTCGGTGGTGATAGCTGTTGGAGCTCGGAGCTGGGGTGGATATCACGAGGAAGGTCATTCAAGGCTGTGGACAACCTTCCTACAAAACCGCAATGCCACCTTGGCTGTCTCCTTGCCTTCATCTGCGTGGTTTTGCTCCATTTAATGTCAAAAAACCTGAAATAAACATGTATTAGCCACATAGGCATAATGACTGCCCTCCTTCCTACAAATAACATGAATATACTAAGAAATGATGCATAAGTGACGAAAAATGAAGGGTTGAGCAAGGGGAAGTAGGCCAAATGAGCCCAAAATGTTACCAAAATTGGGGCTCATCAGAGTCTAAAAATAGAAACCTGCCCATATGTCTAAAAATATAAGTCCATCTATTTTTACCGACATGACCAATCATCCACAAATAACATACTGCAACTCATAGACCATGATCCATATGTCTAAAAATAGACATAGTCTAAAAATAGACTTTGCGCCAAAAATAGCCTGTGGGCCCACTTAGTGAAGGCAACTTCTTTCCACTAAGCTCCATCATCTTATTGCATTCTCAACAGATTCTGCAGTAGTTGAATACTTCTTGCCCCATATTAGTGTTTTCCCATCAATTTTTTTGATATGAAATTGATGTTGGAAGCTAATGTCATTAAGTTGTTCAATGCATTTCCCCTCACCATATGATCCCAGAATAAACCTGTAGAAATTTTGAATAATATGACACTTATTCACAGAGATTATCCTGATTATACTCTATTGCGGAATGCATGCATAATACATACCCTCCTCTACGTTGATCATCAATTTTGCGGAATTAAAAAACAATGAAACATCAATCGCATGCGCACATTAACACAGTATGTAACCCGGGGAAAGCATATAGCTAAAAACCCCACACTATATGTATATTATAATGATTGAGAACATGTAACAATACATAGTATAATACTCCTCACAAGTACTCAGTACTATCTCCACCTGTTACACACAAACTAGCTCAGATCTGAATCAATCACAGGTTCAAATCTCCTCCACTGCTTTCCTGCCTCCAATGCGCAATCCTGCATGAGAATAGATGAGAATGGCTGATCCAAACTCGTATTTCTCTTGGCTAAACCATGCAATCCTCATTGGCAATACTCAATCCATTGATTGTGCAAATCTCATGCACAACTATAGTCACAACTAACAGCTGTCTTTCCCTTTCACTCACCTCTAACACTTGTCTCCACTGAACTGTCCATGCACTAAGTTAACTGATGTATTCTTTAGTTGCTTTATGAGTTAATAATTAGTGAATTACTTAACAATTAATTCACATCACTCATCACTAGTATATTATGCAATTATACTAGATACAACTAGTTCAACCAATTCAAACTGAACACAACTCCATCAACTCCACCAAACTCAATCACTTGAGTTCTAACTGAAGTCCATAATGCAATAGCTCAACTGACCCATAAGAAAAGTGTACTTCCTTCTAGCAGTTGCATGTTCCACATCCGTAGCTCGAACTAAAGTGCTCCAAGAGGATAAGATAATGTTTATAGTCCAAATATTATTTGGAGCTAATAATATTCGAATGTTCTATTTTTAGCCTGGCAGTCTAAAAATAGACTCCACCCATATGTCTAAAAATAGAAGTTCATCTATTTTTACCAACATGACCAATCATCCACAAATAGCATCCTTCAACTCATAGACCATGATCCATATGTCTAAAAATAGACATAGTCTAAAAATAGACTTTGCGCCAAAAATAGCCTGCGGGCCCACTTAGTGAAGGCGACTCCTTTCCACTAAGCTCCATCATCTTGTTGCATTTTCAACACTCCCTCTCAACAAGATATGGATTATCTGCAATCCCTATCCTGCAACTCTGGAATTTTTTGCATGCAACACATTTGCCTGGTCCACTTGCTCCAACAACACTTGGAACAAAAACACTCCCAACTGACCACTGTTGGGCTAGGAACATACTCTGATGCTAAAGCTCTACCTGCTGCTGACAAGTGCTTCCTCTCTAACATCTGTGCTACTACAACATCTCCATGCATCTCGCACCATTGCACACTTCTCTATGCCACCTAGCACTGTGCAAAACACTTGTGCCTCTCACATTGCTGCAGCCTGCTAGCTATGCGCTATCCTGGGATTCCCTACACCGTCGCTCTCTCTACCACTCCATCTGCATCTATCTCTACCCAATCAGTCAGTTCCTGCTACTCCACATCGGGGCTCCCATAGCAAGGTCTCATCCAAGAGGTTGGGTACCTCAAGGATCCTGCCCCTCCTCCTTGGGACGATCAATCCACATCACCCCACCTCCTACTTGGAGGTATGGCTGCATGCGATCCCTCTGCCCACCTGGCTCGAAGTTTCCCCCTACTGGAGGTCTCTGCATGAGTAGATGTCTCTACTTGATGTCCTCTCAGCTTCCCTTGTTGTGGCTGCTCCACAACCTCCTGAAGCTGCTGCACCAATCGTGGCTCCTCCACAATCGTTTGAGACTTCTTCTGGCTCTACATGTTGAGAGGTAATATACGCTCCCTCTCAACCACCAAGTCTCCATCAGTTTCCTTGTTGCTCAAGGACTTGCATGCATCTTGAACCTCAAGAGAATACAGGTTCTTGACCCGTGAACCAATCTGCTTCACCTGTCTAGTGATGATATGTTTAAGGAAAACCTTTCCCTTACTGAAGACTACATCACAACCTCTCTCTTCCAGCATCGTGATCGACACCAAGTTTCTCTTCAGTCCTGGTACATACTTGACATCGGTCAGGGTAAGGCTAGCTCCATGCTCCCTCTGGAAAATAACCGTGCCTACACCTGAGACACTATACTTCTCATCATTACCCATCGCTATGGGTATATGGAGATCTTTCTCCTCCAAAGTACTGAAAAAACTCTTGTCACCGGTCATGTGGAAAGAAGCTCCACTGTTAAGAAACCAACCACTTCCCACCATGGATGAAACCATGCATGCGAAGAGTGTGAAATCCAACTCAAACTGTGAAGCAAGTGCCTCACCTTCAGATCCTTCCCCAGATCCCTTCTTGGATTTCTTCTTTGGGCAATTAGTAGCATAATGGCCCAACTCATGACAACGAAAGCATCTCACCTTCGACTTGTCAACCTTCTTCCCATCATTGGAAGAACTGGATTTGGAAAGAGAAACCTTCTCCTTCCCCTTCTTTGCTTTGGAAGCCAAAGCGTAATTTTCTTCATCAGATGCCTTTGATGAAGATCCGTCCCTGGTATTCCGCCTGATCTCCTCTTGCACAAGATCCGACCAAATTCTATCCCATCCTGGCAATTTCTCCCGACCATTGACAGAGTCCCGATAGGAATTCCAACTCTTCGGAAGACCAAGAAGAGCCAAGCTCACCAAGTCCTCATCATCGACAGTCACCCCCACACTTCCCAGCTCATCCTGGCATTGGGTGAACTTCGTGAGATACTTGGGCATACTGTCTCCATTCTCACACTTAATGTTTATGAGTTTATCCTTGAGCGCCAACTTCCTCTGGTCGCTGTTGCTTTGGAATAGATCTGTCAACGCTTTCCACATCAAGTATGGAGAAGCCTTTCCATGCAGGCTGGACACAATGTGATCCTTCACGCCCTCCAACAGAATCCTTTGACACTTTGCTGTCTTCTTTTGCCAAACCTCAACGTGAGCAGCATCAGTAGGCTTTGGGACCTCAGCCTCTATGAAACCCTTCAACCCATTGTCATCTAACATTGCCTCCATCCTGTCTTTCCATGCAATATAATTCGAGCTGCCTTCAAGGGCATACTCCAATCGCAATCCGTTGAAAGACATTTCAACTTTGACACCAAGAAAACAGCGCCGCAAATTCGAATTCCACTAGCTCAAAACTCAACCGCTTCTGATCTAAAATTCATGAGATCAAAGTATTTCTCGTACAGAGATTGACTGTATGGGCTTTTACCGATATCTCACCTTCCAAAAGAAGGATGAATCCAGAGGCTACCTAGCCCGATTACAGACTCTGCCTGAAGAAATAAAATGTAAACACTTTCTGAATAATAGATCTGATGATCAACTCTGCTCTGATACCATGTAGAAATTTTGAATAATATGACACTTATTCACAGAGATTATCCTGATTATACACTATTGCGGAATGCATGCATAATACATAACCTCCTCTACGTTGATCATCAATTTTGCGGAATTAAAAAACAATGAAACATCAATCGCATGTGCACATTAACACAGTATGTAACCCGGGGAAAGCATACAGCTAAAAACCCCATACTATCTGTATATTATAATGATTGAGAACATGTAACAATACATAGTACAATACTCCTCACAAGTACTCAGTACTATCTCCACCTGTTACACACAAACTAGCTCAGATCTGAATCAATCACAGGTTCAAATCTCCTCCACTGCTTGCCTGCCTCCACTGTGCAATCCTGCATGAGAATAGATGAGAATGGCTGATCCAAACTCATATTTCCCTTGGCTGAACCACGCAATCCTCATTGGCAATACTCAATCCATTGATTGTGGAAATCTCATGCACAACTATAGTCACAATTGACAGCTGTCTTGCCCTTTCACTCACCTCTAACACTTGTCTCCACTGAACTGTCCATGCACTGAGTTAACTGATGTATTCTTTAGTTGCTTTATGAGTTAATAATTAGTGAATTAATTAACAATTAATTCAAATCACTCATCACTAGTGTATTCTGCAGTTAGACTAAATACAACTAGTTCAACCAACTCAAACTGAACACAACTCCATCAACTCCTCAATCAACTCCGCCAAACTCAATCACTTGAGTTCTAACTGAAGTCCATCATGCAATAGCTCAACTGACCCATAAGAAAAGTGTATTTTCTTCTGGCAGTTGCATGTGCCACATCCGTAGCTCGAACTGAAGTTCTCCAAGAGGATAAGATAATGTTTATAGTCCAAATATTATTAAGAGCTAATAATATTCGATTGTTCTATTTTTAGCCTAGCAGTCTAAAAATAGACTCCGCCCATATGTCTAAAAATAGAAGTCCATCTATTTTTACCAACATGACCAATCATCCACAAATAGCATCCTGCAACTCATAGACCATGATCCATATGTCTAAAAATAGACATAATCTAAAAATAGACTTTGCGCCAAAAATAGCCTGCGGGCCCACTTAGTGAAGGCGATTCCTTTCCACTAAGCTCCATCATCTTGTTGCATTTTCAACAAAACCTTCGCATGTCAATAGTTTCTTCCAACACATCAAAAGTAGGCTCTGGCATGTATGATTTCTTAATACATTCAATTAATGATCACAAGCTCCCAACTTCCTTCCTCTTCAATGTGACTGAAAAATGACTAAACATCTGATCAATATGGTCATGAGTGTGCCCAACAAGAAGGAAACCAACCTTTACCTTCTAAAAAATTATTAATTCAACAAGCATGTTTAGATATCCAAAAACAACCTGATTTTTGTTTTCACGGCAAGTGTTGTCCAATTGTAGATACAAAACTTCAGGAAAATTACCATACCAATGAGAAAGCACATCATGAATTATGGTTATGGTCAGATTTTCATCATTATGAATATTTGGAGCTATGAAGTACACCCTTGACAATATTTTCCCATTGAAGACCATACAACCGACCAAGTGATACTGAATAAAATTTTCCTCCTGTAAATTTTTGGGTGTGGGAACAAAATGTGGTAAAAGTGTTTTCTTCTGGTCCATACCATCAATTATCAAACCCAAATATTTATTCGGATTATCATAACACTTCTTTCGATGCTTGTACAACTTTTTCCTTTCGTTTTTTTGTTGTTCGCAATGCTCCTGAAGTTCTTTGACAATTGAATCTACACAACATAAAAGAAAGCCATTAAGAAATATGTTTTCATAGTTGATGACTATACACTTTTAAAAGTTGAAGTTATGAATGCTTACCTCTTTTTGACCCTTCACATTTGTCCCTTTTTGATTTAAGAGAAGCACATGTACTGCAAATCCCCATCATTGTCTTCTTAAGAATACAATCATTGTTGAATTCTTTCTTCCATACCTTCACAAAATATTGATATGTAATAAACCGGCCATGTCCCTCAGCACCTTCTGCATATTCTTTGTATAATTTGTAGATTTCTTGTCTTGAAAAATTATCTGGAATATGTATTATCTCTCTATTTGGCATACACTCTCCATGCTTTGAAAATAAATCTTTCCACCATGACATTGCAGTATTTGATAATGGCCCAAACTATTTTTTATGACGTTCTTCTGAATAAAATGTGGGATCCTTTTCCAAATTTTCTTGAATTCTCGAGAGAAGAAAATTCCCAATCGAATGAAACATTTTCAAAGCCTTTCTACAGATAAATAAAGTCCTAATATGATAATCATAACCTGACAATATAGATTGCATGCACCCAACTAAATATGAATTTTGCATGCTTTTATTCATTGAAAAATAACTCTTCCTACTCTCTAACGCAAATTTGAAATCCATATGTTTCAAGCAATCTTTTTGGCAACATTCACTTGAAATGAGAGCACTGATAGAACTTCTTCTCATCAGATATTCTGCTCTACCCCTTGTATAACTAGAACATCTTGCATTGATACGAAAAGGTCTGCTCCTACTCCTCGATACAATATTTCTTGGCAACATCTCCATCATTGGATCATCATTTATATAAGGATTTTCATCATCATTAAGAGGAATGTTATCCACACTATGATCAGCTGTGCTTTTCAAATACTGACTTGGAGGATATTCTTCATCTTCCCCTTCTTCAGTGCTACTGTCATAGTCCTTAGAATTCAGACTGAATGGAAAATTTGACTCGATGTTTATTGGATATTCTTCCTCATGTGCATTTTCAGTGCTGCTCTCATAGTCCATAGAATTAGGACTACGTCGAAAATGTGACTGTTTACTTACTGAAAATGCTACATCCTGTCCTTTATCACTGCTACCTTTATACTCATTAGAATTAGGACTAAGTGCATCATCCTGTCCTTCATCACTGCTGCTCTCATAGTCGTTAGAATTAGCACTAAGAGAACACCATGACACTCCATTCTTTTGAAATTCATCATCATGCTATTCATCACTACTGCTCTCATAGTCCTTAGAATTGGGACTAAGAGAACACTGTGACACTCCATTATTTTGAAATTCATCATCACGCTCTTCATTACTGTTGTTCTCATAGTCCTTAGAATTAGGACTAAGTGGACACTATGACACTCCATTCTTTTGAAATTCATCATCCCGCTCTTCATTACTGTTGCTCTCATAGTCCTTAGAATTAGGACTAAGTGGACACTGTGACATTCCATACTTTTGAAATTCATCATCATGTTCTTCATCACTGCTGCTCTCATAGTCCTTAGAATTAGGACTAAGTGGACACTTTGACACCCCATTATTTTGAAATTCGTTATCACGCTCTTCATCATTGCTTCTCTCATAGTCCTTAGAATTAGGACTAAGTGGACACCGTGACACTCCATTTTTTTGAAATTCGTCATTATGCTCTTCAGCACTGTTGCTCTCATAGTCCTTAGAATTAGGACTAAGTGGACATCGTGACACTCCATTCTTTTGAACTTCACCATCATGCTCTTCATCACTGTTGCTCTTATAGTCCTTAGAATTAGACTAAGTGGACACCGTGACACTCCACTCTTTTGAAATTTGTCATCATGCTCTTCATCACTGTTGCTTTCATAGTCCTTAGAATTAGGACTAAGTGGAATCTGTGACTCTTTATTTATTTGAAATTCTCCATCCCCTCTTTCATCAGTGCTGCTCTCATAGTCCTTAGGATTAGGACTAAGTGGAAGAATTGACTTTCTATTCATAGTGGAATAATTCCCGCTATATTCATCAATATGAATAGAGTTGTTACGCGATGAAGATGTTGATGCAGTACAAATCGAAACTTCACTATCATGACAATCCATCCCTTTCAAATAGAAGATGTTGAATGATACAAATGGAGAGTCTCCTAAAGATATTATATAGTTTAGAGAATGAAATTTTCCCTCAAAAATCTTTCCCTCCAAAAGTTTCGCGAAAATATTTCCCTCCAAAAATTTTGTTAGATTTATTTCCCTTCATTATTTTATTCTACAATTTATTGAAAAATGTAAACTATATATATATATATATATATATATATATCTATATATATATATATATATATATATATATATTATTATTATTTTTTATTGAAATAAATCATTAAAGTTAAATCTCACGACAACCAAAAGGACCCGTAGGTTAGGGGCGATGAGCATGGTTGGCTCGCCCTCCCGTAGGGTGGCAGGGCGATTCTTGGAATTGCCAGCCACCCGGCGGGTGGCAGGGCGATTCTCGGAATCACCAGCCACCCCGCGGGTGGGCGGGCCGCCGGGGTGGCGCGGGGTGGGGTTGTGGCAGCCCACCCTGCGCCACTCAGGCGGCCCGCCCGCCTGTGAGGTGGCGGGCAATTCCCGGAATCTCCCACCACCCTCCGGGCGGGCGGGCCGCCAGGGTGGTGCGGGGGGCTTCTACCATTTCTCCCCATATTGATCTCCTTCTTCGTCTTCAATCTACCCCTCAAGGGGGAGGCTGAGGGGTAGATTGAAGATGGAGAAGGAGATCAATGTGGGGAGAAATGGTAGAAGTTGTTGTCGCAACCCCCCTCGTGCCACCTCGCTCGGCGGGCCACCGGGGTGGTGCAGGGGGAACGCTGTGGCAGCCCCCTGCACCACCCTGGCGGCCACCTCGTAGGTGGGCGGGCCGCCGGGGTGGCGCGGGGGGAGGCTGTGGCAACAACTTCTACCATTTCTCGCCACATTGATCTCCTTCTCCGTCTTCAATCTACCCCTCAACCTCCCCCTTGAGGGGTAGATTGAAGATGGAGAAGGAAAATGGCATCAAAGAAGATTTCTATGAATCTTTTTGGACCAAAGACTCTTAAAGGTGGATCTTCAAAAAACATTGGTGAACGAACTCCACTTGAGCTCATGGCTACAAATCTTTCAAGTGCCCCAAATTATAAGAAGATGATTTCATACTGGAAGAATTCAAAAGAAGTGAAATTTCCATCAAGAATCTTGTATGTGAAAGAAAGAGAAAGCCAAAATATGAATTAATATCTATATATTGATATACCGAATGATAATGGAATTTATGACGTGATGGGAAGAGTCATAGATATGTGTTCAGTACCGGACAATGAAGTTGCTTACATACTTACAAAACCGCCCAAGTCACATGAAAGGATTAGATACCGGCTATCATATTCATTGTATGACACGAAAGAGGTATCTACAAAGTTGTGTAAACAAATCGTAAATGAGATGAAACAAAATATCGTAAGTATTGTTATTTATATTTGTATTTTGCATTCTTGTAACTGTCTCACTATATTTTTTTAACTTTGTTTTTATTGACATATGATATTTTGTTTGGTATAATTTTGTTGAAAGTTGTTCAATTAGGTCGGGAGGCATTCATTTCATAGAGCTTGATATTATGAAAGTTGTTAGCAATTTCTACTCAGTGTCAGAAGAAGATATGGAAAACAAGTAAAATGTAGTAATTGATGATGTTACAAAACTACATCCAAGGGATTAGAAAAAAGGGCCTCTAGTAGATAAATCTAGCAAGGGTAGAAAAGTTAATTTTGAAGACGATGAAGTTGAAATTGACAGTGAAGCATATGTTGCTGTCACTGAAGATGACATTGGAACTGAGAAGAGTCGTAAAAGACCAAAAGTAACAATGCCCAAGAATAAATCTGTTACAGTTAATGATGAGAATGTTATGAAGAAGAAAAGTAAAGTTGAAGATTTTGAAGTAGTCATTACCAGCAGTCAAGAACCTAGTGAAACTTCAAAAGAAAGAAGAGAAATCATTACACCAGGAGCTGATTTAGAGGATGGAATTATTAAAACAAAACAAAATGCCATTTGACAGAATTTGACAAAGAGAAACTTAATTTAGGGTGGTCATACATTTCAGCTTAATGTCAGATTAATCTATAAGGCAAGTGAAAGACAATGTCAATATCAAGTCAGAAAGCCACATCATCTACATGTTCACAACTTGAAGACAATGATGAGGTACAATCCATATGCTCATGTGGTTAGTTATGTGCTTCTTGTTGATCTAGTTCAAGTTCCCAACAAAGAAGCATTTCATAAGTCAAAATGTTTTGAATACAATTATTATGTGCTTGGGGGGAACCATTCTATAGAAGCTTAAAGACAATTGATGGAGGAATATCCTAATAACCCACGTTTTGAAACAATGAAATGTATCATTTATGCTGGTTTATCAGATACATAAGCAAAGTTAGTGGCATGGGATCATAATTCAGATAATGAATATAGGATGTCTATGAATTTCATCTAAAGGGTTAGATTTATTCATAGTGAATTTGAAGAAAAATGTTGTGAGGATAGGATAAATGTTACTGTAGATTTCAAAAAGGAATGTTGTATGGAAATAGGCTATCCAATTGAAGAGAAAATCAATTCAAAAGGTGGAAAAGGCGGCAAATTTAGTGATTTATTCAGAGGTGTTGATAACATTTTCCAGTTGGCATTTAGAACTAGAGATGTATGGGAGTTGATTAATGAGATTTTTAGCATGTGGGAAAACATTGGCATTAAAAACCAGAAGGTAAAAAAGTCTAAGCCATTGATATGTAGCAACAGTAAATCAGGTCCTAAAATGAAGCAGCTTCCAGAAGATATGACTATCACACCTTGGAGAGCAATGTAAGGAGTGAAAGATGAAAAAATTGTCAAAACAATATTATCTCGTGTGAGGTCAGGGGAATTATCATTGGAGGAAATGTCTGAGGAATTTCAAAAGTAAGTTTGTTGAATTATTTTTATTTATTTCTAGATTATAATTTTCTTTTAAATAAAACATATTGTTCTTGGTAGTATTTTTTATACATATCATTATATTAACTTTTTGTTACTTTATCTATGCAGTCATAAAGTTTACATGAAAATTCAAGAACAAATGGTTAAATTGTTGAATGAAGATAGTTGGGATGATGTTGTACACAACTATCCAGATTCAAGTTCTACATCAACATTAAAAGTTTTTTATCTTGCATTTAAAAAGGTATCTTGATTTATACATTCATTTTTATTCATCTGTGTACTATTTTAAATTTATAACTATATTTGTTTATTTTATAAAAGATGAAGAAGGATGATAATGGAGCACCAGATAGTTTCAGAACCTTTATTGAAAAAATAAAGAATGAAAGACTGAAGAAGCAATGTATTAAGAATGTTGAACTTGATCCAACTCTTACTCATTTCATTTGGAATGGGCTAGACGCTATTCAATATCAAGTAATACAAGGCGACTGTGAATACATTGCTAAACTCATTCCTAAAAGGGATTATGCTCTAGTTATTGCAGATATTCCCCATGGTTTCAATATGTCAAACATTGACTATGATAGTGACCCTTATACTTATCAAGCTCTTAATAAAGTGGTTGTGGGATTTCTAGAAGTCACGCCATCACCATTATGGAGATTTGTGACATTTCATTCAGACACACAATTGGCAATGGTATTTTCAAGCTTCAAGGGGAAAATAAATTCAAGGATGCAGCTTACATGGTAAGACGTTTAAAATGTATATTTGATTGATGTTGAAAAATTCATTTAAGTACAAGTTAAATGAACTTTTACTATTTCATGTTACAGGCAAAAGTCAAATCTTCTTAACCGTGAAGATCAACTATATATAAATGATTTTGAGTTCATTCATATTGATAGTTGGGCAAAATATGATAGCTATATGTCTATTATTTTTAATCAGATAGATGGAAAGAGTCATAGCCAAATACTGACTTATGATGCGGTTGTGAAAAAACTAACATATGAAGACAAAGAAGCAAAATGAGAGATAGTTAACATATATCAAAAGCCACAATTACTGATTAACTATCTTATAGACATATGTTCAAATGAAGGAGAATGGGTTCTGGATTTATTTTCTGGCTCACGTAAGCTTTATTATATGGAATTGAATTTCAATAGTAATTTTTTAATTAATATGTCATTGTACTAATTTACTTCATTATTTATTTTGTGCTTGATAATTAGGTACAACACTAGCATGTTGCCTTCAAAAAGGAAGAAATTGCATTTCAATTGAAAAAGATCCAATACAGTGCAATTTCATTCAGCGAAGAATTAATGCTCTTCAATTTCTTCCAGATGCAATGCAAGAAATTGGGTTGCAGAAAGGGGACTTTAGTGAATCAAGTGTGGCAAAAAAGGCAAAGGAACCCAAACAACGACTACACGGAATGTTTGGAAAGACATACATTGGGAGATTCGCAGACATCAAAGATCCATTAGAAGAGGAAAATGAGGAAAATGAAGCAAAAAATATTGTGGAAGAAGACAATGATGAAACTCTAGAGGACGAAGAGTTTGGATTACGTGACATTGTTAATTAAATTTAAGTTATGCTTGGAAATCAAGCTCATTTTTTGTAACTATTAAGTAGTTATACTTGTAATGTTTTGACTTTGATATTTTATGAGAAGAATATACACTCAATTAAGGTTGTTATGTGTTCAATATTTGTATCATGTGATTTTCACATTAATTTTTAAGTTAATCATTATTTTTTGAAAAAAAATGATTATTATTATTTTTTTGACATGAAATTCATAATTTTTTATTTTTTATTATTATTTTTTTCAAAACGTGTAGTTTTTTAGTTATATTTATGTTAAAAATGGTTATTTTTATGTCAATTGTTAAAAAATATTGTTTTTTAGAAAAAAATATTTCATGTGGATTGAAAAATTAATTAATGATGTATAAATATGTAGAATATCGAAAATTCAAAATATCGACCTTCTTCTTTAAATATGCAAAACAATAAAAACCTCATTACAAAAAAATTAAAATTAAAATAAAAACAAGAAAACATGAAGAAAAAGACCACTTCAGAAATTATTAAATTTACAAAATAATTATTTACATTTCATACATTAGAAAAGAAAAAAGAAAAAAAAAGAAAAAGAAAAAGAAAAAGAAAAAGAAAAAGAAAAAGAAAAAGAAAAAGAAAAAGAAAAAAAAAAAGGCTTGGTGTAGAATTACCATTTTTTTAAATCAACATAAAAAACAATACCATTTTAAAACGCAATGTACATAAAAAAATTTATAGTGCCAAAAACTATGCTCTAAAAAAAACATGTGTGTTATGCATCACCCCTTTTCAAAATTGTGTCACTTTTTTGCTATCTCTACAAAACGGGTAACAGTATGAGTTCCCGTTTCAAAGTTTACATTGTTGGTCACATTACAGCATTCTAATGCATGGTGCAGATGGGAGATCCAATTTGGTTGGGTCCATTCCATAGGTTCCTTCGGTGTCCTAAATATAACTGCTTTAATTTCTTGAAGCACTTCATCGATGCTTTAAAACCCGTCCTCGAAGCTGAAAGTCAACAATAACCCTTCTTTCAATACATCCCATTCCCCAGTGCTATGGCGAAGCTCTGTTTCAAGGTACCAGTTCATGGGGATTGTATCAAAGGTATGACAAAATATATGACCCATTCTGGCTGCGGTTCCATTCCCCACGCTTTAGTCCACTTTTCCAGGTGATCACGCGGATCATCCCTTCCATTGTACTTCTCATTCATTCTTGTATTGGCATGCCCAAATCGTAACTTCATCATTCTCCTATAATCTCCCCATCCAGCAAAACTGTCCTTATGCATACCTACTAGCATGCCAGCATAGCGCACAATGCCAATTCCAATGCTTGAAAACAATGGTATTCAGGGACTTCATGCTCAAATTCATTTAAAAGCATATCTATGTTAGTAAAATTGTCATAATAAGGTAGATTTCTTACCTCCGACGAAACACAACGCAGTGACTTCATCATTATATTGCATCACATTGTAGATACTTCATGTAAGTGGTTTTGCCAATGCTCTAATTCTTCATTTGAGGCGGAAGTGCAGGAACTATCCCGATACCATGCGATTCATCCATTCGCCGTTGGATTGATCCAATCCTAATCTCGCGTTGTTATCTTGTAGATTTGATCCAACTCATCGTCACTTTCTATGTAATCATGGACTGGTTCAGTATAGCGTGCCCCTTCCGCAGGATCTAGTGGCACTATAACCCTTAGCGACTTTCTTTCAAATGACATTGTCCTCTTTTTCAAATTAATGACCCCATTCATGTCAATACCCCAGTCGATTCCTAGGAGCACGGGGTAGAGATTACTGTCTGATCCGATAATCACCCGATGAGTGACCTCAGTTAAAGATTTATTAAATGAAGGTATTACAAACTCATATGCTGGTGTGTGTCTATGTTATTTAGGCAACAGATCGATCAGATTGCAAATACACAGACACTTGAAATGGAAAACAACAGAGGAATACAGTAAGCAAATACAAGAACACAAGAAATTAATAAGGAGTTCACCCTATCCTCCAGGGCTACATCTCCAGTCTAGCTCTCAGTGGTGGTCTTATTTTATTGTGCCTTAAGTAGAGAATCACAATGCAGGAGCTCAATATGAGTCTCCTGAAACAGATTTGCTTGGTAGGGTGGTTCTTGGATTCCCCAAGCCATTGGAGTGCACAGACTCTTTTCCTACCAACTCTTTGACCTCTCTGGTCTGACAGATCCTCTCAGGGATGGCTTGAATCTCTCAAGCTCTCTGGTGCTCGACGTTGCCTTTGGTCAACTCGGCCCTCTATCTTCTTTCTGCTTTTTTTTTGCTTCACTATCTTCTTCGCTTCTCTGTCTTCTGTCTTCGGTTCTTCCTCTCTGTGTGTCTTCTGTTCTCTGTTCATGGCTTTAAGGCCATTCGAGCTCATGGTTGTTCAATTCCTCTTCCACCTCCGTTGGATCGCCTGCTGCAGCTGCGCTTGGAGTTCCCTGTCTCGGCGTCATCATCAGGCTCACAGGGAGCGGCCACTTGTCCTCCTGCAAACTGCGCTAGCCTGCTTCATCGGTTCAATTCTTTGGCTACGTCATGGAATGAGTCTTCCGCCACCTTGGCGGTCAAAGCGGACCTCAAATTCTTCTAAATCGCGGCTTATTCCCTCGTTAAATCTGGTCTTGCCGTTAGACGCGATGTTAATCGTCAGATCTGGATCCCCCAGATCCAACGCCATCCGCTCATTTTGCGCGGTTGACTTGTTCAACCGTTAGCACGGGATGAGCGGTGGTTTTCTCTCTCCTCCGCTTGCCACACGTCGGGCACTGAGTGGAATCGCTCCGCTTTCACTAAAACTGCTTACCACCGAAGGATGCCCCTGATCAATACTGCCGGTTTCAGAGCGGGTCCCACCTTTTAGCTTTTAGCCTTTTGTCCTATGGTTTTCCCGACTCCCACGCGATCAAGCGCTGGGGGCCTCTCCTTCTTGAGGGTTTTTGCCCAGCGCTAAGAGCTTAGCACTAATCGCGCATAAAAAACTCCCTCCGTTTCCCAATCCGGGCTCCCTAGGGGCTAGTTTAGCCTCTCGCACAGTCTCCATGGGCCTCGATCAGCGCACTTTGACTGAGGTCCTCGTCGGTCCACGCTGGCTGCTAACTGCCACTATTTTAGAGGTGTTTTTGATCACTGCTCTCAATTCTTGGAAGTTTGTCCCAACCTGGTACAACCATGGTTCTTTTGATTATTCTTCATGGATCCAATTCGGATCATGGCCTTCCCACTGAAAAGCTTTTGGACCACCAAAAGTTTGTTTTCAAGCATCGACTAAGTGAGGGTACTACTGTCTCACTTGTCCAATCTCAATCCACTTTGCACTGCTTGGCTTTGAACCTTTGAGCCCAACTCTGAGGTACTCAACATCTCCCCTGCATGTTGTCCTCACTTTCCTATCCAACACTGTGTCTTCCTACAATTCATTAAGATATTCAGGTAGCAGGTCATCAATAGAAGACAATTGACTTTGCTCTTCAGGATCCTCAATCATTAAAGGTTCAAACAATCTCAAGCAATCTACATTTACGACTGAGTAGATGTGCATGTAAGCTGGTAGATCAAGGCGAAAAGCATTTTCACCAATCTTCTCAAGTATCCTAAAGGGTCTATACCTGATAGGCTTTATCATTTTACCTTCACCTTGCATCCTGTCCTTGCTGATATACAACCAAACCTGGTCACCAACTTGAAAATTAAGCTCCATCAGAGGCTTGTCATGCCTAGCCTTGTATTTGGCTTGGCTCTTTTCCAGCTATTCCTGTACTGCCTGGTGGATCTCTTGGATCTGTTCAATGAACCTAGTTGCCCTGTCCACATCACTGTGTCCATCAACCATGGTATCTTTACCAAAGACGAAATCCAAAGGAGACCTTGGTGTGAAACCAAAACAGGTCTCAAAAGGAGATCTCTGTGTAGAAGAATGCTTTGCTCTGTTGTAAGCATTCTGCACATAAAACAAATGTTCATCCCAAAGCGTAGGATGTTTGCTACAATATCCTCTTAGCAACTGGATCAGTGTTCTGTTAACTACTTCTGTCTGGCCATCAATTTGTGGATGAAACGCTGTGCTTTTCTTTAATTTGGTGTCCATCAGTTCCCACAGACTTGACCAAAACTTCCTCACAAATCGGGTGTCTTGATCAGATACAATAGAAGTGGGTAATCCAAAATGAACCTACACATGTTCAAAGAACAATTTTGCAGTATGTTCAGCTGTAATCTGTTTATTACAAGGTATCAAAATACACATTTTGCTGAACCTATCCACAACAACATATAGATAATCATGATATTTCCTAGATTTAGGCAGTCCTCCAACAAAATCCATGGAAACACTTTCCCAAGGGTGAGAAGGAACTGGCAATGGAGTGTACAAGCTTAGTTTTTTGTTACTGGGCTTGCTTTTAGCACACATAGCACACCCTCTTACATATCTAGAAACTGTCTCATTCATTTTCGGCCAATAACAAAACCTTTGCAGCTGGGCAATTGTTTTACTTACCCCAAAGTACCTGATATTAGAGAAGTGTGTGCTTCCCTAATTATCTTTATTCTCTCAGTTTGTGGAATGCAGAGTTTCCCAAAATGATATAAGAGTCGGTCCTTCACATGATAATCAAATTCTTCTACTCTTTTTCCTTGACTCAAAGTTGCATATACATCTTTAAAGTCCATATTCTGAGCATATTGTTCAATGTAGCTTTCATGTAGTACAGAATTATGCTTAAGTATAGTAGATGCATTTATAATGGGTATAGATAACATGTCCGCAACTTTTCTATGTATGCCCTTTTTATATCTGATGACTAAATGAAACTGTTGTAGAAAACCCATCCATTTGTAGTGTCTTGATTGCTGCAACTTAGTTTGGGAGTGTAGATATTGAAGTGGTTGATGATCAGTATGTATTACTGCCTCTTTTCCCATTAAGTAATGTTTCCACTTTTTCACACTCTGAACTAATGCATACAATTCTTTATCATATGTAGGATAGTTAACTACTGCAGGATTAAAAGTCTCAGAATGATAGCATATGGGGTTACCACGCTGCATTAACACTGCTCCCATGGCATAGTCACTGACATCTGTTTGGATCTCAAAAGGTCTTTGCAGATTAGGCAGTGCTAGTACAGGTGCTGTACTAATCTTTTCTTTCAAGGTGTCGAAGGATTTCTGATGTTTGCCTCCCCACTAAAACACCTTGTTCAATCCTGTTAAAGCATGTAAGGGAGCTGCAATTGAGGAAAAGTTAGAAATGAACTTCCTCCAATATTGTGCTGCTCCTAAGAAGCTTCTCACTTCTGTAGCAGACTTGGGTTTAGGCCAGTTTACAATGATTGCCACTTTAGAGGGATCTATTTTCAATTCACCACCCCCTACTATATGACCCAAGTAGTTTAGAGATGTCTTGCCAAATTCACATTTTTAGAGTTTAACATAAAGATTTTCTCTTTTCAAAACATCTAGTGTCTGCTTAACATGCTTTAAATGTTCTTCCCATGTTTTACTAAAAATCAGAATGTCATCCAGGTAAACAATAACAAAATCATCAAGAAAAGGTCTGAGTACATCATTCATTAATCTCATGAAAGTAGCAGGAGCATTAGTTAAGCCAAAAGGCATAACCAGCCACTCATACAATCCCTTTTTTGTTTTGAAAGCAGTCTTCCATGCATCTTGTTCCGCAACTCTGACCTGATGGTATCCACTGTGCAAGTCTAGCTTGGTGAAATAAACAACTTCCTTCAATTGATCTAAAAGATCATCTATGCGAGGAAGGGGATAATGATTTTTGATTTTTATCTTATTCAGTGCTCAGTAATCAATGCACATTCTCCAGGAGCCATCTTTCTTTCTCACCAAAACGATTGGTGACCCACATGGTGATGTGCTAGGCCTGATGAATCCCTTATTGAGTAACTCCTGCACCTGCTTCTTGATTTCAACATTCTCTAAAGCAGACAACCTGTACATTCCAATGTTACGCAATGGAACATCTTGTTGCAAAATAATATCATGTACTATTGCCTTTTTGGGTGGCAGACCTTTAGGTTCTTGAAATAAGACATCATACTCGGAAACAACCTTTTCTATATCAGCTTGCTGTTCAACATTACAACCATCAAATACATTGGTTTTATTTGGTTTCTTTTCCTTTATAACCATCAGTAAGAATTGTTTGCATGAATTTATCATTCTTTTCATTTGCCTTGAGTTTATGAGAGTATAATTATTCTTGAGCTTATGAGCTCTTACAAAGTATTCGATTCCATCTTTAACAAGTTGATACTTGTTCTTAGATCTATAGAAGATAGCCTTCCTATCATACAAGTAAGGACTTCCTAAAACAATTCCACATATATCCAAAGGAATTATGTCTAACTCAACCTCATCTACAAATGCTGACCCACAAGAAAACTTGAGTTTGCACTGTCTAGTCACTTGTAGTTGTGCTTTATCATTCAACCATCCTAATGGGTATGGTTTCTTATGAGGTGTAGTTGCTAATCCCAATTTCTTTACAATTGCTTCAGAAATTAGATTTACTTGTGAGCCACTATCAAACAAAGTATCAATCTTTTGATATTTGGAAACAACTCGAATATGGAAAAGTTCATGTCTTTTTCTATCATTTTCTTCATCAATAACAGATTGAGCAGAATTACTAGTAGATGATTCAGAATTCTTACCTTTTATACCTGTGGCTGCAATGGCTGTTTCATCTCCCAAGTCTGACCCCAAATCCTTCTGGATAGCTGCAGTAGTCTTCTTCTTCTTGCCCTCGGAATTCTTAGGTCTTAGCTCTGGATGCAGAATCTAGCAATGCTCATCGTCATGCCCATCCTTTTTACAGTGAGTGCATGAAGCTTTGCTTTTCTGTGCAGTGTTCGCCTTCCTTGCTTTCCACTTCTTCTTTCTTTTCTCCTTTCTCTTGCTTGCAGTGGGTTGGGATGGTCCCCCAACTTCTGGATTTCCATTCTTTCCTCTAGCTTCTAGATGAGTAGCTTGTCCATATACCTCATCTATACTAGTGGGATTAAACATGAGGATGGTATGCCTCATGTGTATGTGTAGACCACTAATGTACTTCAAAAGAGTCTCTGGTGAGTCTAATGAGATCCCTAGAATCAATGCTCTCTTTCTAAATTCTTGAGTGTACCCTTTCACACTTTTCCCTTTCAAATGCCGAAGAGTTTGCCAACTCATCATGGCTTGTTGCATGTAGGCCAATGGATAGAATTGCTTCTTCATTGCAGAAACAAAGTCACTCCAGTCAAAGATAGTCTTACCATGTCTTTTCATATCATCTTGGGTTCTTCCTTCCCACCAAACCAAGGCAGTGCCTCCTAGGCGTAGGTTTGCCAGCTGAATCTTGCTCTTGTCTGAGTTGATGTTCTGTACTTTGGAATACACATCACTTTGTCTAATACAATTGTCCAAATTTTTAGCATTTAGCTCTCCATCATATATAGGCAAGTCAAATTTAACATCTAGCTTGATCAAAGATGCTTCCTTATTATGCACAGGGCTATTAGGAGGTGTGAGGAAGTTTTCCTCTTTCCCTTTCCTTTTGAGTGGTCATGGGAATGAGACTCATCTTCTTCTTTATCTTGTTTAGAACCTGATGAATCTTCAATGTTATTTTTTCTAAAGTCCCTACACATTTCTTCTACCATGGACTTTATGGCTAGGAAGCTTTATATGGATTGAGGGTTTGGCCTCATAGAACCTTCCTTTGACATTGTCTTCCGAGGATAGACTCTCCCGATTTTAGGATTAGTTTCCACCAACTCTCCTCCTAATTTAAGCTTTGATCTAGTGAGCATTCAACAACTAAACCAACACAAGCTTGTCTAACCTTACAGCCTAAAGCTCTGATACCACTTGATCTGATAATCACCTAATGAGTGACTTCAGTTAAAGATTTATTAAATGAAGGTATTACAGAATCATATGCTGGAGTATGTCTATGTTATTCAGGCAACAGATTGATTAGATTGCAAATACACAGACACTTGAAATGGAAAACAACAGAGGAATACAGTAAGCAAATACAAGAACACAAGAAATTATAAGGATTTCACCCTATCCTCTAGGGCTACATCTCCGGTCTAACTCTCAGTGGTGGCCTTATTTTATTGTGTCTTAAGTAGAGAATTACAATGCAGGAGCTCAATATGAGTCTCCTGAAATAGATTTGCTTGGCAAGGTGGTTCTTGGATTCCCCAAGCCACTGGAGTGCACAGACTCTTTTCCTACCATCTCTTTTACCTCTTTGGTCTGATAGATCCTCTCAGGGATGGCTTGAATCTCTCAAGCTCTCTGGTGCTCGACGCTGCCTTTGGTTAGCTCGGCCCTCTGTCTTCTTTCTGTTTTTTTTTTGCTTCACTGTCTTCTTCGCTTCTCTATCTTCTATCTTCGGTTTTTCCTCTCTGTGTATCTTCTGTTCTTTGTTCATGGCTTTAAGGCCATTCGAGCTCATGGTTGTTCGATTCCTCTTCAACTTCCTTCGGATCGCCTGCTGCAGCTGCGCTTGGAGTTCCCTGTCTCAGCGTCATCATTAGGCTCACAGGGAGCGGCCACTTGTCCTCCTGCAAACTATGCCAGTCCGCTTCGTCGGTTCAATTCTTCGGCTACGTTGTGGAATGAGTCTTCCACCACCTTGGTGGTCAAAGTGGACCTCAAATTCTTCTAAATCACAACTTATTCCCTCGTTAAATCCGGTCTTGCTGTCGGACGCGATGTCAACCATCAGATCTGGATCCCCCAGATCCAACGCCATCTGCTCATTTCGTGTGGTTGACTTGCTTGACCGTCAGCGCGCAATGAGCGACGATTTTCTCTCTCCTCCGCTTGCCATGCGTCAAGCGTTGAGTGGAATCGCTCCACTTTCACCAAAACTGCTTACCGCCCAAGGATGCCCTCGATCAATACCGTCGGTTTTGAAGCAGGTCCCGCCTTTTATCTTTTAGCCTTTTGTCCCATGGTTTTTCCGGTTCCCACGTGACCAAGCGCTCGAGGCCTCTCCTTCTTGAGGGTTTTTTCCCAGCGATGCGCAATTAGGCGCATCAAAAACTCCCTCCGTTTCCTGATCCAGGCTCCCTAGGGGCTAGTTTCGCTTCTCGTGCAGTCTCCATGGGCCTCAGTCAACGCGCTTTGACCGAGGTCCTCGTCGTTCCACGCTGGCTGCTAACTGCCACTGTTTTAGAGGTGTTTTTGATCGCTGCTCTCAATTCTTTGAAGTCTATCCCGACCTGGTACAACCATGGTTCTTTTGATAATTCTTCATGGATCCAATTCGGATCACTGTCATCGACAATTTCTACAACTTCAAAGTCCGCTAGTGCACTTGCACCTTCAATATCAACCGTTACTCCATATAATCGTCCCATGGGGATGATTTTATGCTAATTCACCATTTTGAGATGAATCAGAGACCATTGCAACGTGGGTCTCCCCATCCTTTTCCATGTCTATTTCTATAGAACATTCGCATTAGACCCCAGAATCAGAATGACCTGGTCCATTTCATAATCGCCTATTTGTGCTGTTAGCTGCATCTCACATCCTGTTCGTGCCTTATGATTACCAATCTTTCTAATTGTGTGCTGCTTCGTAGAAGTATTTTCCTTATTGGCGCACTTTTCTATTAAGTCTTCCAATCCTTCCACAACCTTTCTGTCGTGCAGTAACTTCATGTAGGTCTCTAAAAAAGTAGTGATTACAGAAGGATCAACCTATTGTGTCACACCAATGTCTGGTGTCTTGTCCTGCCTTCCTAAGGTGGAGGCCTAAGTGAAGCTCTTCTTTGCTTCCATGAATGTTTCCTTAGTGCAATTAAGGTCAAAGGCAACTTCTTTCTCAGGAGCTTTGCAGACCCATTCATCTTCTTCAGGGTTATTACCTTTGTCTGTTCCAGTCTTCATACCACATCTTAGTACAATATTAATGCTCTGATCCTCCTCATGGGGCTCAGCCCTCATCATTTGTAAATTCTGCGTAGGTTGCATTTTCTTCTCTTGCATTTTAGCTATTAGCACCGGACATTCTTCTACGACATGGTCGAATTTTATATAGTATTGAAACGAATGGTGTGTAGGATTCGGGAAATCTCACGTGAAGTGCCTCGACTATCCACAATTGTAGCAGATAATCTGACCATGACCTCAGCCAGGTCCTCCTCCTCCTCCTCATCCTCATCCTCATCCTCGGCCTTGAAAACCACCACGCTCTCCTCCCATGCCTTGATCTAGAGGCTGAGTTTTTGCATGCATACGATAAGTAGGGGTTCTTTCCATCATCAGCTCATAACTTTGACAATGGCACTCATCATGGTCCACAGATTTACAGAAATTGAAAAACAAATACTAGGGTGTCTGAATGAATTTATGAAGTAAGTGGTAGTTATCTGTCACATGTTTCCCAATGACTTGACAATTGGCGCACCATAGCGCAACTCCCGTGCTTAGCCCCGGTGGGGTTTCTAGCTTTAGGGGGGTTGGCCCCCGCCATACTATAATTCACGTATACTAGAAAATGATCTTTAGCATTCCCGTGGCCCTTGCACTTCAAGCACAAAACCTTTGTGCGTACTTCTGGCTTAGTCTCCTTTTCTTTCTTTAGACTCTGTAATTCTAGGTGTAGGCTCACTAAATGTGAGTGAATCTATTGTACCCCTAGGTTCATATCTTGAATAGGTGATGCATACATCCTCATCACGATCTCTAAGGATTCTTCTTGCATTGCTATCTTTTGCTGTGATAGAGGGATTCTTAACCGTGGAAAAAGTGATGCGATAAACCAGTCACGATGTTGGGTATATGAGATTTTCTTGTTAGCCTGTCTGATCTGGAATTTCAACCTCTGATCAAAGTCCCAAGGTGTCTCATCAACTCTCATTAGGATCTCCTTAAATTCAATAATCGACTATGCCTCAGATTTAGGCTTACTAAATTCTTTGTTCAAAGCTGTTTGAGTCTCTGCTAACGATGCCTGAGGATTATCAGCATAATACTTAATGTACCAAGTTAGCGTGTGATCATGTAAAGTGGTAACCAATTGCGCCTTATTTATATTATCATGAGTGATTTGTTGCATTTTCCTTACAATGTTCGCAATAAACCAGAATTTCTTTGGATCTTCACTTCTTATTCCCTTGAAGATCGACATATTCATTGCGTTTTCCATGATGAATGGTGGAGGTGGAGGCAGAGGTGTAGGTGAAGGTGTATGCGGTGGAGATGGAGGTGGAGGCGAAGTGGATGGATGAGATATCCTTAGAATGCCCTAAGTTATTAACTGAACAACGCTTCACGGTGTGGTCAACGCTGCCCCTTCATCGTCGCTTGAAGGAGGTTCAATCAATGGACTATACTCTGGACCTGATCCGTGATTTCTAAAGAGTCTACCACTTCGCGTAGCTTTGAAAATTAAGGTAATGGCATTACTTGCTTTTCACATAATAAAATTTTAATCCAAGTATTCAATGACCTGAAATGCTTACCTCACGGTCCTTTGAAGAATTTTCTCTCCGCCTAGCTATAGCTAACCGAGGTATCTACTGCAAATTCAGTAACAAATCCTCCCATAATTTGATCAAGCCAATGATCGATAGCCCGCGCGATCTTGTTTATAGATGCCTCTAGTCATCGCACCAATTCTGGAGTCCACACTATAGGACTATCAAGTTTCCACCTTCCTTGACTATCTGTCAATTTAGCTAACCACTCATATAATTCAATTGGGAAAGTGCAAAAGAAGATTTCGTGTACCTCTGTATACAAATACCTATTCAACCAATCCTCCTTCGACAGGTGTGGATTCCTATTTTCTTGAGCCGCAAACTTGTGAATCTTCCGATCTAACCACTTTTCAATCTCTTTCTTAGTCAGATTCCAATGATGCGACATCACACATCTCTTTAAGCAGATCCTTGTCCTGACAACAGAGCCATTTGTTGGCTTAGGGGGTCCTAAACTAGGTTTAGAGTTAGTTGCGCCAACCAAAAAAACCCCACACTATTGGTACTTTCGGAAACAACCCGCATAACATAGGCTATAGTCTCACCCAAAGCAGTATTGGGGGATGCAAGAACCAAGTTTCTGCATCCAGAGACTAGTGTGATGTCTTTCAACGCATTAGATTTTCCTTCGTGCAGATTGATAGACTTCTAGGGCCCTTTACTGTAACTGAGTTTAAGCTGCCTCCAAACCTTCGCGAAGGTCTACAAACAGTCCTTCCGGACCTTAAACAAACGATTTACCTACTTTCGCGCATCAGCAAGAAACCTTAGATGGGATTTCATGTAGATCTACTTGATTCATCAGAAAACAAAGAAATAGCTTCTAAATTCGCGGAAGTGGATAACCATTCAGTTGATATATTATTAAGATAGATTCAGTGAATTCCCATAGCATTCATTCAATAATTTAGAAAACACATCATTAATCGACAACATATAACATAAATAGATTCAATGGAAATACTCAGTAATTCTTCAAACCACTGTCTTTATTGATCTTCAGTTCACTAGTTACAAACTCTTCTACCTGCGGACACAGTGGTAGGGGTCCACGCACTCAGCTGCAGACTCTACCCAGGCCTCCTTCTCACTCAACTGTAGGAGCCTTCCCTTCTCTACCTAAGCGTAGGAAGTAGATCCTTCCTTCCTTAACACTTGCCCAAGACAACAAAACTCTTCAATATACCCAATTCTCTATCCAAAGTTACTTCCAACTATTTATAACTTTTCTAATACAATACCATGGCCCCCAGCTCATGGGTGAGTCTTCAAAACCGACCAAAACAAGGGGCTAAGACCCCTCTGACTCTTATCTATCTGTGCGCTCTCATCCATATTTCACAGAGACTTTACATCTTTTACAAAATTATTTACAAAAAATGACTAAGTTAATTCAATTCTACCCATGGGGACCCCATCCCAACACTTTTGCTGTTATTTTGGGGGTAAGGTAACCAATCTCTGAGCATAGTTAATTTTGGTTTCAAGCTTGTATAAAAATGAAACTAATCTCCGATCATAGTTATTTTTGGTTTCAAACTCGTGTAAAAATGAAACTAATCTCCAAGAATAGTTATTTTTGGTTTCAAGCTCGCATAAAAATGAAACCAATCTTCAAGCACAATTATTTTTGGTTTCAAACTTGCATAAAAATGAACCAACCTCTGAGCACACTTTTTGTTTGTTTGTTTCAAGCTCGTGAGAAAATGAAACCATCCTCAAGCATAATTTTTTCTTTATTTCAAGCTTGTGTAAAAATGAAACCTATCTCAAGCTTAGTTTTTTTTATTTATCATGCTCGTAAATACATGAGAATAAGAAACCAAGTATACTTGTATCACGTTTTTTGGGCTTGTAAAAACTATATGAGAAAGGAACTTTCAGGAGTCCCCTTTAAGCTCATTTCAAACTCCCTAAACATGATAATATTGTTGAGTGAGCTTGTTTCCTTTCACACTTAGATCTAAATAGATTGAAAAAAATTAGTAATCAATCATGCTGAACGGAACTCAAGCTTCCACAAATCAAATTAACTGAGTGACAAGTGCCATGTCACCTTAGTAAACTACCTCCAAGATTTCTGCTAAAATAGAAATTCAAATTTTCTCTAGTTTGATTAAGGCAAAGGTCAAACTGAGATGTTCTTATTGCATTTTCAACACTCCATCTCAGCAAGAAAGGGATTATCAACCACCCCAATCTTGCACCTGTGGAACTCGAAATTCCCTCTTGACAAGGCCTTTGTAAAAATAACAACATCTTGTTCCTCTATCAGAATGTACTGCAACAACATAATCCCCTCTGCACACAATCTTGTAGATGGTGAAATTGGATATCAATATATTTGGATCAATTGTGAAAAACATGATTTGCAAAGAGTTTGATGCAATTCTAATTATCACAGTAAATCACAGTTGGATACATCAACTGACCAAACAAGCCAACAAGTATCTTTCTCATCCAGATCACCTCACATGTTGCTTGACTTGTGTTGGGTAAAGGAATCACATTTCAGTAGACTCCTTCAACACTTAATTTTAAACCTGAGGGTTTCATAAACTTAGAGGAGAAGCACAGGAAATGCCAGAAATGATACAAACTTTTCCTAATTCTATTCCTACTTCTTAAATCACAAATTTACATAATCGAAAGAAAAGTGATGATCAAGCGGAAACTGATACTCAAAGAAAGTCTGGTGCTAGAATAAATGAAAAATAATTTTGTAGAAACTAAAATGGATTCTTAATTCATTATGAACAATCTTAACTAATGAAATGACCCTCTATATTTACCTTCAATGAGACAGTGTGATAAATAATTTATTCCGTGTATATGTCTCCTTTAAAGATATTATTTCCTGCACTAAATTGTTATTCCTGTGCTATGACAACATTCCTGTAACAGAACGTTGTGCCTACACTGGAATGAGGTTTAGATACTGAAAGAATGTTTTATGCTTGTATTGAAGTTCTGACCTTTGTGCAGGAACTCTAAGTCTTCGGGCTAGAACACTCTGATCCTGTACCGAATCTGAGGTTTCTACACCAGATAATAAGTATTTCTGCACTTGGTTTCTAGATTACTTTCGAAAAATAAAAAGCGTGTTAAGTGAAATAGAGTGAAAAGAAAACAAATTTTGAAAGTAAATTCTCACAAGCAAAAATATGCTTCAACCAAACTTATATTCTAGACAGGAAATTATTTTCAAAAGTTAAAGTAAATCTTTATTTAAAATAGAAAACTCTTCTATGTAATTACATAAATTATCTGGTTGTGTAAACATGCTTTTCTTGAGATAGCTGTGCATATAATTTAGATCTGCCTTTTAATGTTTTAACTCAGAAGGTTCATTTAATAATTAATCATGAAATTCAATCCTTTCTTCGAAAGTGTTCAATGCAAGCATAGACTTGTAAGTTACTACAACATTTATTCCATATTCATCACAACACAATTAAATATTAAGTGAGACCTAAGATATTAATAATTCCCTTAGTTTAGAAACAAACATCAATCTTGTAGGAAAGAATAAAGAACTTTTGTGAAAGGAAAGGAGTAAAAGACTTGCGAAACTGAACCAATGAAATCAACTTGCAGAACCAAAAATACACTAGTACATGCATCGTGCTTGTACCGACCTTGCAGAAATGAAATCAAGCATTACAAAGGAAAGCTTATGGAAATTGAAATCAAATAGTTCTAAGCCTGCACACCATGGATTCTGTGACTTGTGAGGAAAATAAAAGTAAATAATAAATTCACGCCTGCACTTTAAATTAAATTAACACAACTTTAAAGAAAGGAAGAACGAGCTGGGTTGGCTGGGCCCTAGCCAACCAGCTCGTTTCCCTGTTACGAAATCGAGAAATGCAGTCGGTCAAAGATTCATCACAACGCAAATGGAAAATGAAATTGCGTATTGGCACATTCCTTTATATTAGTTTCAGAAGAAAAAATACATCTTGGATATGTGATCTAGCCTAGAGAGGCGATACTCCAAAATAATTACAATCTCTTAGAAATCTTTACCATAGCATCGCTCCCTAATTCCTATAAGAGTTTTACATTATATACAAGCCTTCAGGCCTACGGCCGTAACGAAATCATAACAGTAGATTAAATAAGCCTTTCGGCTGTTTACAAAATACTAATCTAAGATATCTGGCCGAGGTCCTGATCTTCAATCTACTAATTTATCTCTCGCTTTGATCCCAACTCAAGGTCAACTGATCCTTTACTAAAGATATGCGTCAGTTGGTGAGTTGTCACGGGAGTGTAGGAATCCACCAACTAGTGCAGGAATCCTACCTGCACTCGACCATTCTATCACAACGATTAATACATTTGTTTATCAAATACTTTAGGAAAGACAAATATTAGTTGCAAGGATAATTAAAGGTATAAAATCCATAAATAAATAATTAAGTCCATGACAAGCCTTTAAATATGAAAATACAAAGAGGGTACAGGAATGTGCATGATTTTAGAGAAAGGTACAAGAATGAATAGGTTCTTAGGTTAAAATATAGGTTTATGTCATGTGTCTAGAGTAGGATAGAGGTTAAAAAATAGAACAATTTAGCCTACCAACGTCCATTAGATCCTCTGTTTAGCCTTTACCTGCACTTTCACTAGGTGTCGACGTCATTTTCCTTTTCTTCACTTTTCCAAGCAAAACCGACAATGGTGTGATGTCTTGTTCATCAATTTCCCCCTCGCTAATCACTGTATGAGCCACAACATCCAAAAGCACTGTAAGGTTGTCTGCGGCTAGTGAAGTATGTTTAGAGTCGTCCAAAATGATTGGGGAAGTCGATTGAATGTGGGCTTCCTTCAAGGAGGCAATCCTCTTGACTGAGCTTCGGGTCCTCCTTTTTGATGTAGAAGGAGTTTCAACAACTAACTTCCACTCCTTTGCCTGCACTAAATCTTCTCTGTTCTTAGTCTTGGTAGGGTGTAGGGTTAGGGTTTCAAGCTTCCCCTTCTTTCTTGCACTCTTCTTTCTGGAGGATTTCCCTGCACCTCTTTTCTGTAAATCGTTAAAAATACTTCCTAGGTCATAACTAAAATTGCAATCAAACCATGATGGTATAAATTGCATGCAACTTGGCTCGTCTTACCTCTCTGAACTCCTTTTGACATTTTCTCCAAGCTTCTTAACAGAAAATAGGGGAAATTGATAAGCTTACCCGACTCGAAATGTAGCAACAACCGAATATGATACAAGAAGGTCAATGAGTAGCGACCCTCGTAGGTGAGGAACTTCTGTAATATGTACAATAGGTCTTTCCATTTTCCTTGCATGGCGCTGTGTGGCAGTCCTTTCTTCTAATCCACTTTTTGTTTTATGTCGACCACAAATTGGTGCCAATTTTTCTTCTTGATCTCCTTCTTTTTTGAACCACTACTCACCTTCTGCTTGTAATCCCATGGCTTGTGATATAGACTGTTCCGTTACTTCAAATTCCAGTGATCCTACCTTGGCTCGGCTCCCATCAAATGTCCGAGAAAACTCTAACGCCACAGCCGAGTAAAAACCATTAAATTTTTGCAGAATTGGGAGGAACCCAGATTCCTACAATAGTGGAAGACTGTTATGGTATTTGACCGTTTGATCTAACTCTTTCATGGAACATGGTTCAATTCTCATGGGCACCATCCTCAATTCACTAAACTCTATCTAAAACTTTTTAGAAGGCTCACATGGTTAGGATTTAGGAGCTCTGTCTAAAATGAACCTTGTGATAGTCGAGTTATCCGAATGCCACTATACTGGCCACCTCCTAACGGTCACGCTCCATCATTAAATGTAGACCTTGGGACGGATGCGATACAGATAGGTTGTGGTACAAGCAGAGATAATCATTAGTGAAGGCGGAAGTTAAGGTGCCATGATTAATATGATAGTCATGTGTGGTATGGTATGAGGTCGGGTCGTCATTAACAGGTAATGATTTTTTTTTCAAAAAGGTAAGTGTGGGATGACAGATTAAATCGTACACATCCCACAATCACTTCATTATTTCACACAAGGTGTACATGGTACTTTAAAAAAATAAGATTTCATAACTTAACTATCCCTGTACTTAAAAGATTTCCTTCCTATTTTAGCAGATGATAAAACAAAGCTTAATCATAATAAAAAATTATTGAATGCTATCAATCTGGAAGTGGTGCAATCATTCTACCTGCACATGATTTTCATGAAACAAGAATAAACTTTCTAGATGTGCATTCTTGCACTAGGTATTCCTACACCATATTATAAATTTTTGCACTAAAGACCATTGTTCTTGCACCAGGACATGTATTTTTGTACTCGGAAGTGCTCAGCAGTGCAGATTCCTACATTGAACATTTCCACAGTTGAACAATCCTGCACCGAACATTCCTACATTGAACATTATTGCATTGAACATTCCTACACTAAATACATATATCTGCACCAGGGATATTGTGGCCAATTTTTTTTTTGATAAAATTCATAGGTTGGATTCTGAAGGGTTTGTTGAATCATAAAGGAGGTTTTATTCGCCAGCTTTTTATTATCAATACATGCCTTTTGATTTGCTTCATAAGCTTGAATAAGATTTTGCAATATGGTCCATAAGGGAGAAAAGAAGTGGGAAAGGGGGTAAATTTTCAGAATGGGAAGGAAATTATGACAGGGAATTCAAGAGTGAGACTACGAAGAGGGACATATTGAAAAATGAATTTGGGAAAAAAATTTCATGGGAAAAAGAGGGAAGAATGAAATCAAATAGGGATAGTTTCCATGTGAAGAAAGGGGTGGTAAACTTTATGGGATAAAAATAAGAAAAATAGAGGGAATTTTACGAAAATGGGAATAGAAGAAGGGCATAATTTTACCTGAAATATGCCTGAATAGTGTTGAACCAAAAAATAAATGCAGCGGGAATTGAGTGTTTCTTGAATAAAAATTTCCATGCCAGCTATCCCAAACTTGGATAAGGGCTTGGTTCCTGCACTTGAACCTGCTTCTTCTTGGTGACAGTTAACACATCTAAAGATCAAGCAACATTCCCATTTTATTAGAATTTGATCTTCCTGCCAGCAAGCTGGTTTTTAGGCTGATCCTTCTACAATCATGTCAGTAAACGGATTTTCACGACCACAAGAAATTTTTTTTTCTTTGTTGTTGTTGTTGCTTTTTTTTTTTTTGAATAGAAAGAATCAAATTTTTAATATGTTGGCATGGCCACCTACCATCTTCACTTCCGATTGTTGCTATATTTACTGCATAAAATATTCCTTTGCGAGGGGCTGAAAATATACCTTAAGCCTATGCCCGTTCACAAGGAATACTGAATCTCGCCCATCAATAGTTTTGATTTCTACCGCTCCATTTTAAAAGAATTTCATCACTTCATAAGGTCTCATCCAACATGTGTGGAATTTACACTTAAAATGTTTAAATATGGAGTCGTAAAGGAGTACCCAATCACCTGGTTGGAATTGCTTATTCTTGATGGAATTTTCATGCCACTTCTTGCGCTGTTGTTGAACTAATACATTTTGCTGAACAACATCCCGTCTAAACTCATCTAACTCATTTAACTGTAGTAGACGTTGATGCTGTGCCTCTGAGAGATCTATCCCCAATTGAACTACAATCCTAAAGGTTTTGATTTGGAACCCTATCAGCAAAAGGACTTGTTTCCCGTACACCATCTCATATGGTGTATGTCCTATGCTGTTCCTCCAAGTGGTCCGATATACCCATAAGGCTTCTGGTAATCTACTTGCACAATCCTTCCTATGCATGTTCACTGTTTTGGTGAGGATGGACTAAATTAGCTTGTTTGTGGATTCCACTTGGCCATTTTCTTACGGGTGGTATGATGTAGATTTCCTGTGCCGAATTCTGTATTGCTCCATCACACCTTGTACCATATTAGAAATAAACTGCGGGCCATTGTCATAAACAACCAGTGTTTCAACCACTCCTCCTACAACTTCACCTTCTAGAGAGCCTCTAGAAATTAATCAGTCCACAGGAACTAGTTCTTTAGATGATCAAAATATATTTTCAACTTTCCTTGAGATAAAATAGAAAAATGAGACTTTAAAGTCCAATGTGTACATCCGATTCTGGAAACAAACTTCAACTTCCCAGCACAGGTTTCTTTCTGCTTTTGACAGTGAGAAAGGTAGAATGCAAATGGCATTCTTACAAGCCCAGATTCCATTCCTAAATCACCATTAGATTATAAAAAAACCATGTTTTAATTTGATACCAGTCAAATTCATTCAATTGACTAGATGGATATGCACAGACAGACTGGTGAGATGCTGTCTTCTACTATGACAACTGCAACCATGTCTCTTTCTAAACTTAGGACTGCCCTATCCAATGTTTAGTCCCAGCTTAAGTTAGAAAATATTTATTCTTTAGCCAAAGACAATAGAATAAAATCATTGGAAGATTTTGTAATTAGAGTGGGATATGATCCCAAATATGTAAAAGTTGCAAAGCTACTCCTAAAAAAGAAAGATGCAGACATTGCTGCATTGAAGAAACAATTGAAGCTACCTTCAACAGAGGATCCTCTAACAAAGGATATAGCAGAGAATGAACAACAAAAGGAGGATATGCTCAAGCTTATCATTGAGAAGAATATATAGTTGAAGAAAATGGAAGAGCAGATTGAAGAGTTATTAAAAGAGAAGGAAGCATCACAACTTTCCATGGTTCCAATCACAACAGTCCCAATAGCAGTTGCAGGTACATAGCCTAGTTCATCATAAAAAACCATTGAGTCTACATCAAAAACAACTGATCCAGCTAGATTATCACAAGAATTGTCCATACAAAAATAGGAAAATGAGAAATTACTGCAGTAATTCCAAAATATAGAGTTGCAAAAAATCAAGAATGACACTTTGTATGTGTAGAAAATGCAAAAGTCCCACAAATTGGAAATTAAGATTCATAAATTAGAGAATGAGTCCCTAATGGCAGATACTTTGGAGCATGCCAAGGAAAATATTTGGACAAGAATAATCTAATCCATGATAGATGTATGACCATCCATACATATTATTTTTGAGCAGCAAGAACTCATCATTAGATGCAGAGGAGTGATAGAAGAACAAAAAGTAGCCTTGAAGACCAAGCCAATAGAAGCCACATATATGATCAAGGTTTTAAATTCAAAAATTAGAGAAGAATGAGAAGAAATAAACATCTTTGATAGAACAACTACCATCCTAGAGATTAAGAAGGTATTACAAAAGAGGAATTTGATCAATCAATTAGAAATTAAATGTCAAACCCTCAATATTTCTGTCAAAAGATTTCATTGAAAGTTTAATGTCTTAAATCAGAAAGGGCTACCAGGATTGGTAGGTTCGAATGATAAATTGATCAAATTAGAAGATTATTGCAAGGAATTATATGTTATTGCAGTAGATAGAACTAAATTTTCAAGAGTCAAAGGACATATTACACGAAAATCCATTTTGGAAGCCTTGGAGTTTGATTTGACCATCATGCATGAGATTAAACATATATTCCTCACCAAGCCAAATTTTGAGAGGTATACTGAAGTGGATGAAACATTAAGAAAGATGGTAAATTTGGAAATCCCAAGTGAAGAATTATGGGATAAATTGCGTAAAACAATTTAGTAATTGCTCATTCTAACAACATGACAACTCATCAGTGTTTTCAGGCCAGATCATCAACAAATTCCTAAAGGATAGAGCCACCTCTTCAGCCGTTTCTTGGTTCCTATTATATTATTCTATTTTTGTAGTTTTGTACTACTTTGGTATGCCATTCCTAACAGATTGTAGATCTTTTGCAAATTTTGTATAAATAACTCCTCCTTTGAGTTATAATGGGTTGAACCCTTGAACAAGCTATCAAGCAGATTTGTACTAAGCTGGACCATTTTTTTGGAATAATAAAAGATTCTAGATTTACCTCATATGGTTTGTTTCTCAGTGAGTTGTGTTTCATCTTGTTCATTCATTATGTTTTCTTCATATAAATTAAGTCGTTTGCAGTTATTCGATTCAAAATTTAACTGAGTTTTAGATCCTCTGTGAAGTTATGATTTAAATAAGAAAAGAATTTCTCACTGTAGATCAACAGATTATGCAATATACTTGTTATCGGGAAAACTAGTGTCTATGCAGAGCTGCTAGTCCAACTAAGGCTGGTAGCTACCTTAGAAACAAACAAACCAAAAACTACTTTCGTTTTCCTTTATGAGAAATAGATGAGAGAAGAATAAGGAGACCAACCTCTGTCTTGCGCTTGGTTCCTTGCTCGTTTCCTCTCTCTTCTGATAGGTCTTTGCCACTCACTTCCTTGTCTACCCAGCTTCAAAGAGTACCTGTAGAATCAAAGCAGCATAACACTATCCAAGAACATAGATCTATTATTATAAACAATATAGGACCAGATGTATATTGACCACACAAATTCATAAATCATCAATCATACAAGAATGTGGAGGAAAACTTGAATAGCTTTATTGAAAATCAAGAAAGAGCAAAGAGGATTACAACCAATTGTTCTGACCCAACATTATCCTCTCAGCAAGAAAGCCCTTCTTCACCTCATGAAAAGCTTAGATCACCCAACACTATGATGTTGCACCAAGAAACCAGCAACACTTCCTTACAAGATACAAAATTCCAGCCTCTCGATCTCTGGGATGAGGGATCCATATATAGATGTCTGCAAGGGAGGTGAGTTAGCTTTTGAGATTTGATTAGTGTCTTCTCTTTGATAGTTCTTGATTCCACTTGGAGATTGATGGTCTCTTACTCATCCCTGGTCGAATGCAGAGAGGCAAGTGTCACAGGAGAAGTTTCTGGAAGATTCCATGCTCCTCCACCTTGCGGATTGACCCTGCCATTTGTCCCTTCTCACCCATCACACCCCATAGAAGGGCTTTTCAACATGCATCGCACCTACTGTGTGTATTCAGGTGGGATGCAACGCACTTTGACTATGGAGCAGATGAAATGGTCCAGTTTTGACTAGTTCTGAGTAGTTTTTCATGGAGAACTTCTGGGAGATGCTGTAATCAGTTGACCTTATTCTTTTAGGGGTTAGAACAACACCTTTAGGGACTTAGGAGCCTTTGGTTTATGGACATTTATGCTTGGGGTTGCAGTGCCCAAAAATGTCTATAACAGTTGCCCCCTAAAGCATGAGGTCGTTAATCTTTTGATGTCGGGTGAAATGCTTTATCATGAGGATCCGAAGTTTTTTCAAGCTGGAAGGTGACCTGTAATAAGATATAATACAATACATTATCTTCATAATATTTTCATGATCTAGCTGAGGCGGGCATTCCCATGCTCAACTTTATAAATTAATTTTCATGTACATAGGACAAACAATCGTCTGAGTGTAGACTGATGATTCTGGTAGAGCCATCATCCCTTATATTGGATGATTATCTGTGCAGCAATGATGTACATTTGATGTCTTTATTTTCCTGAATATATATTGCAACCCGGATGGATGAAACTAGATCCGGGGTCTTCAATCTCGTTCGACTTTCACTCAAAGTACAAGTCGATCCATGTCAGAGATGTTCTGGAGTCGAACATGGAAAGACATCGCCTGATTACCAGCCAATGATGTAAGCTGTTAACAGGCGCGAGAGGAATCACCGATAATGATGATGACCCTCAAGGTACTGTAGTACAATTCACATGGTGTGAATAAGGGAATTGGCGTCGAACACCATGCAAAATCTTTCGGTTGAAGGCCATTGATGTAAACCTGTCACCGGAAGTGAGAAACTTGCCATTGAGGCATGCAAGCTTCAAAGTACTGAAAGGGTTGTTCCTAGATCGACATCTTGGATAATGAGCTGATGTCGACAAGAAGCGATCCGTCATAGGAGGGCCTTAGTGAATCCCACATCAATGACACAGAACGGAGCAAATTATTTTAATGGAGGTGAAAAAGATCTAGTGATATAAGGTTCAGGGTGGCGGTCATGAAAGAATGGAGCGTAAATGTATTATAGTGGGTGAGACACAGGTGAATTCTCTGAGCGACTTCTCTTGAACATATCGGCGACACTGACATGATGGATTGGTAGCATTAACCCCAAATGTGGATGGTGTGATGGAACCATGGTGATGTGACCAATGAATGGAATAACCCAACCCGACTCGGATGCAGAGTGAAAGTGTCATGTTCAAGAGTGACTTGCTACCAACAAAGTTTCTTCAAGTTTTCTTCCCAAATTTTCCCCAGTCATTGCTGACCAGTACCTCTTTATTTTTGTCAGGCTTGAGGAGGATAACATATGCTTGTTCTATAATTTTCCCTTTGGGCAAACCCATTGCTATGTTTTAACGAGCCTAGCGATAGTGAAACTCGTTCTTGTCTGTTATGGACAAGTTTGTTGCTATTCGGTTTTAACGAGTTTAATGACAAAGATAACTTGGTCCTTTTCAATTTTAGAGAGTCTGAAAAGGGACGTAAAGGAAACTCCAAAAATCCTTTTTCGTCATCTAATCCCTTAAGTCCGAAAAAGTATAAAATAATACAAAAGGGATGAATTTTCGGTAATTTTAACGAGCCGAACAAAACAAGCGCTCGATCTTTTTGTGTAATAATCCCTCAGGTCCAAAAAGATTAAAATCTAAAGGAGGGATAGCACTTACGGTCACTTTAACGAACTGGAGAGGCGAATGGCTCGGCAATCTTTTCATATTTTACGAGTCAGTTGAAAAGAGCTTAAAGGAGACTCGGTTTTTGAGGAACGAGTGATAGATCCAGGTAGCGGCTGATTCCAGGTAAGGTTTGGAATTTTCCAATCACGGCAGTGTCACAAGGATGGCTAACAGGATCACTCTTCACAACTATTCCTCAAAAGGGGTAAACAATCAAGTGGAGGTGAATGATTGGCCAATACAGAGTGGAGGTGATGACGAGAACACGACCAAGACTTCAGAGGCTGAAGTAATACATTCACGATGGTTATTTACCGGAAATTGGTTCATTTTTTAATGAGCTTAAACGCTGGGGGAAACACTTGCTCATTGCTTATGTTTATTTTTTAACGAGCTTGAATTCCGTGTTAAAACTGCTCAATATAATGGTCATTTCTTGACTTTACCATTAATAACTTTGTTCCTTCAAAGATTGTGCTGCATGCTCAATTGCTTCATCAAACTAGCTAGAAATGAACAATACATGTTTGGAAAATGAGTTAAGACACTAATATTTTACTTGAATTACGTAAAAAGTAATTTAAAAGTGCTTTTACCCCTCATTTTACCATTTGATTTGAACTTTGGTCTGGTGGAGCCTTGGAGGTGCTTTCCCCCTTGATTTTCACCAGCTGATTCCGAAAGATTCTGTGGACGATTTTTGGCACCGTCTGGACCAGGTAGGAGCTAAACCCGAGCTCTTTCATTTCATCCTTTCCATTTTGCATTCTGAGCCTGATTTTCGGTTTTTCTAAGCCTCTGGGGTTTGAAAAACTCGCTTTGGCTCCATCGCACCCTTTGTATTTCGAAAGGTGCGTTGCATGTTGGCCTACCCACTGGACAGTTGGCATGCAACGCACCTAGAACACTGCTGGGGGTGCGATGGGAGCAAGGAGGGAAATTTGTGCACAATTTTCAATGGAGATTTTTGCCTGTTTTTCACCAAATCAGGATCTAACTCTTCTCTTGTTTGTTTTCAGAGATTTATTGGAGCAAAATGCCTATTACATGGTGAGAACGTGCACATGAAGAAGAGGACATGCTTGCTTTACCTGATCCGGTTACGGTAAATGCACTGCAGAACTGTGGCCTGTTCAAGTTTTTCCACATCTCTAGCATGAGGCAACAAATCAACTTGTTGCAGTATTTTCTCGATGCCTGGGATCCTACCAGCCAGGTGTTCCAGATTAGAGGCAAATCCATCCCCTTGACTGTCATGGACATCTATTTTTTGACCGTCTTATCGAGGCGGGGTGCCCCTATCTCATTATCAGGTTCGGCTCGTGGGGGTGAATCTGTGAGAGATTACATTAGCAGGTATTGCAGAGAGGGATCTCAGCCAAGTAAAGATGGCAAGATCATCATCCGAGATGTCACTGACAGGTCCCTGAGGACCATTTTGTTCACCTTTGGTAGGATGGCTGGTAGTGCGGCTCTTCACGTGGCCAACCGGTCTTATATGCAGTATGCCTTAGAATGCCTCGAACCGAAGGTGTTCAACTGGTGTGACGCAATACTCTTTGTGATGAAAGAACAATTTATCAAGGTGAAAAATGGAAGATTGAAGAACTTTGGATATGGTTCTATTTTGACCGTCTTTGCCTTGGAAAAGATCCCGCTGATGCAGCCGCAGTATATTTCACTTGGTTTACCTCCACCGACTGAGCCACGGATGCAGAGATGGGTCGACCATATGTCCAGACATGTTGGTTAGTCACACGTTTCCTTTTATGATACCTTCTTTGGGTGGTTCGATCGTCAGGAGATGGTTTTCTTCCGAGTATCCATGTGCTGGTATGGACTTCGAGGGTGACCCGGATTTGGTACTGCCGGCTGGCGAGCAGTGGGGTGCCATTGGTAAATTATTTGACCATATTTCTGTTTATCGTTTCTCTTTATAATGTCCTTGTGCTTTGTTCTGTCAAGAATAATCAGAACTCATGTGCTCATGTATATGTTGGATCCGTTCGGCCAGTAGGACGCCTGAGAGTGCCAGCTGCCGCTCCAGCAGGAGAGGCTGTGGGAAGGGCTATCCTTCGCGACCTTGATGTGGCCGAGACTCTTTCAGCATTACAGGATTAGGTCGAGGGCCTCACTCTCGGTATTCCAGATGTGAGGATTGACAAGCTTCCTCTGAGGTTGCAGCGACATACTACTGGCATGCCAAGTCGATGGACTAGGCTTTTACGCATGATTGCACAGGCGGTGCCAGCATCATTAGACTAGGGTGCCCCTAGTGTTTTGAGTTTTGGGTCATTTGACCAATTTTGTCTTGGTTACAGAACATTATGTGTAAACCATAAACAATTATATATATATTTTTGATTTTCAGAGTTTTATTTTGGTTAAGTTACATGATCTGAATGCAAATATTGATGAAATGCTTCTTTTTATAAATGTTGCAAATGTCTATCTAACACATAATTTGCCAATGAGTCAGTTAACATGTTTAAGCTTCTGGAAATATGCTGATATTGAATAAAATCAAATTGCCTTTCCAAAATCTTGACCCTTAGGAACATGCGATAGATAGCTGGATTTCAGACGGAGTAGATACCAGTGAGTTGTAGTATGACGAGTTGTGAGTCTAGCCTGACGAAGAGTCGGCGTATGCCATGTGCGATGGCATCAGAGAGAAGTTCTATCAACGCGCTATATTCAATGATGTCATTCGTTGATCGACCAATACATACCCCTCTGAAACTTACTAACTCGCCGCTTGGATCAAAAATGGCCCAGGCCGTAGAAGATAGGTTCCGCGAACTACGACTTGCTCCGTCGGCATATCCAACAAAAGATTCCAATAGGTTCGACATCTGCGACAAATTTAAAAAGTGGATTTACTTGACCAAAACGATTACCCTTAGCAAAATAAAAAATGTAACAAAATCATATGGGTTACCACACTGAATCATGCATAGTAACGCTTAAGGTACAACCCGTTACGGGGTTGTGCCAGTGGAATTCCGTCGTAATCCATTAACTCGTACGCTCCTTTTGCTAATACACGTTTAACAATATAGTGGCCCATCCATAAAGACTTGAATTTACCTGCTCCAAATTTATTGGATTCTTGGTCGTAAAGTAAGACCAAGTCACCTTTGAGAAGACACGGGGTTTGGCATTCTTGTCGAACTGTGCCTTGACTCGTTTCTTATGGGCTTCGTTAGCCAAAGCGGCATCACGACGGGTTTCATCCAATTGGATTAGTTCCAAGAAACAAGCCTCCTCTTCTGAAGTTCTGGGGAGAAGGTCGATTGCGAGTTTGAGGGACGAGATTTCACAATGAACTGGTAAGATTGCTTCTAGGCCATACACCAGTTGGAAGGGTGTAAACCTAGTTGCATTCCTTATTGATGTTCGGTATGCTCACAAGGCTGAGTACAGGATCAGGTGCCAACTCCTTTTGTGGACTCTAATCATCCTTTGCAACATGCGATTCAGGACTTTGTTGATTGCTTCAACTTGTCCGTTGGCCTGCGGGTAGTCTGGAGTAGAGCTGTCGTGAGACAACCCTAATTTGGCAGCTAATTCGGCCATCATGTGATTGCGAAAATGTGATCCATGATCTGTGACTATAGCCTGTGGAACGCCGAATCTGGCGACTACATGATTGAAAAAGAAAAGGGCTGCTGTTTCACCAGTGTTATCTAATGTAGGCATCGCCTCGACCCATTTGGTAATAGTCCACTGCGACTATGATATACCCATGCCCCTCGGTCGAGGTGGGGTTACATGTCATGAAATCAATGCCCCATTTGGCGAATGGCCCAACAACAACTATTGGCTGTAGAGGTGTGGGTGGTCTTCTGGTTTTGCTATCGAAAATTTGACAGGCATGGCAACTTCTGACTGCGGTTATGCAATCTTTGAACATTGTTGGCCAGAAGTATCATGCTCGTAAATTTTTTTCGCCGTAGCGTAACTAGATTGATGCCCCCCACACGTGCCTGAATGGAAATCATTCAAAACTTTTTCGGCTTCCTCATGGGTGAGGCACCTCCTCAGAACTGTATCGACGCCACGACGGTAAAGCGTATCACCGACGATCATGTAGTCTCTTGATTGGTATCAAATATGTTTTTGTTCGGAGCGGGAGGTATTAGGCCTATATTTTTGGGTTTGGAGATAGATGATTATATCTCCATACCACAAATTTCTTGAATATATCAGAAACAAAGATTCATCCATGATCGTTTCATCTGATGTTTCATCGTTGGACGACGATGGGAGATTGCATAGTAATTCTACGAAAACCAGAGCTTTCTTTGAATTGGATTTTACAAATTCCAGATCAAACTCTTGTAGAATTGCTATCCATTTTGATATTTTCCCCCCAGCAACTGTCGCGACAATATATAAGTCATGGGGTTGCAATCTGACAGAATGGTAGTTTTTCGAAAGAGGACATAGTGTCGAAATCTTTGTATCGCTTGAACAGCTGCGAGCGCCAGCTTTTCAACATAGGAATATTTTCTTTTTGTATCATTTAAGTTCCTACTTAAATAATATATAGGATGTTCAATTCCGTTGTCTTCTTGAACTAAAACCATTGCGATGGTTGTATCCGCTGCAGCCAGATACAGGTTAAAGTCTTTTTGATAATCAGGAGCGTACATTAATGATGCTTTCATTAGGGATTCTTTTAAAGCATGAAAGGAGGCTTGCGCGACTTGATCCCAGACGAAGGGCACTTCCTTTTTCAATAGACGTGTATAACCTTTAGCAAGTTTGGCGTAATTTGGAATGAACCTCCTCAGAAAGTTTACTTTCCCTTGTAGTTTCTGAATCTGAAGCAAATTTGAAGGTGGAGGCAAATTTATGATTGCCTGAACCTTACATGGGTCGAGACGAATCCCGTCCTTTGAGACTACAAAGCCAGGTAGACGACCAGAACTAACACAGAACACACATTTGTGTGGATTGAGTCGTATTTTGTAGTGTCGACAATGTAGAAATATCGCTCTCAAATGCTGCGGATGATCGGTCCGCTTTCGCGAATGAGCCAGAAGGTCGTCGAGATATGGTTGAACGATGTTTTTGATGTCATGGAAGGCATAATTCATTGCCCTTTGAAATGTTTCCCCTGTGTTCTTTAAACCAAAGGGTAATTTGCGATATGCGAATGTGCCCCACGGATAAATAAATGCAGTCTTTGACTGGTCCTGTGGGCGGATATTTATTTGATTATACCCGGAGAATCAATCCATGAATGAAAAGATTTCGCATCTGGTGCATTCATCAATTATATGGTCAATAAAGGGTGTAGGGTAGTTGTCTTTTGGACAAGCTTGATTTACATCCCTATAATCGATGCACACTCTAATCGTTCCTTGTTTTTCCATAACAGGAACAATGTTCGATACCCAATCGGTTAGAGGAACCGGGTAAATGAAACCAACATGGAGAAGCTTTTCAACTTTTGCCTTGATGGCAGCGGCTTTCTTGGGGTGCACCTGTCGTAGCTGTTGTCGTACTGGTTTGACATCTGGATACATCTTGATTTCGTGTTCAACTATACTTGAGTCAATGCCTGGCATTTCATCATATGACCAAGCAAAGACATCTCTGAATTCGCGAAAAAGAGCGTTATATATTTCCAGTTCTGAAGGAGAACAACATTTGCCAACATAAATGTTCTCTACAATATCTGTTTTGGTCGAGATATTTATGGCGATGGTCTCTTCAATGTTGGACAAGTTTCGCTCGGAATCCATCGTGTTTACAGTATTTGATAGGAAATCAAAAACTGAAGGATGATGAAGGTCATCAGGAGTATCTTCTTTATAATCTGGAAGATGGGAACGATGGTGGTAATCTTCCCATGGCGCCCCTTCAATTACCATTGATTGAACAATTCCTTCGTCGGTGTAATGCACTTGCGACCAAGGATCTGAAGGGGTGCCATATTCCTTAGACCTATCTATCCAAACGCTTGATGAGCGTTGATTCGGGTCTGCCTCCCATGCCAAAAACATTGATTGCTACAATATTTCTATTGGGCTTGGAGGCAATACCTGCGTATGATCCATGTTTATATCGTTTTCTGAGATCTTTTGAATCAAAGATATCATATTGCAGGTTCCTACCGTCGCTACTTCCGCCAGATTGATTGGAGGCGGAAGGGAAAAATTCCCCATTAATATAGGGTCTTTTAGTAGGCCTACTCTGATATTTTGAAGTGTATGGTGGCTTCCATGGATCATCGGAATGCTTCCCGTAACTTGGGAACTATTCAGGAGAAATGTTTGTTGGTCGACGATCGTAATTCCTCCTTGAAAAGGAAATGCAATCTTCTTAAAGTAGGTCGACACAACTATAGCCATAGCATATATCCATGGTCTTCCCAGTAGGATGTTGTAATCGAGGTTTCCGTCGATTACTTCGATGTCTATTTCTACTATTTTCCCTCCTAGTTCAACTTGCAAGTTACTTAGAATACCATATGGGGTATACGTTCTTTTGTCAAATGCTTTTAATGTTGTTGAAGATCGCGACAAGGTTGGCGATCCTAAAGTTTTCCAGCAACTCATCGACATAATACATGTAGATGCCCCTTCATCAATAATTGTTCGATGAACAATTTTGTTGAGGGCTTTTACTTTAATGAGGAAAGCTAGTTGAGCTGGTAACTGAGGATCATATCCTTTATGATTAAAGGACACAAGATTAGAATCCTTTGGGTCTATCCCACCGATAGCTGATAATAAAGCCTGCTTTTGGGATGGCCAATTTTGCAGTACCTCAAGTGTCGACATAGCGGATGGCGATTGGGCCAGATCTTCCACTATATTATAATGCTGTGCTGCTTTGGCACGAGGATTAAATGTCGACTTGTGTACTACTCCCTTTGGCAGTTTTATTGTTAGCTCAGGAATGATGGGCGACGCAACTTCTGTTGAAGTTTTTGTCGAACTACTAGGTTGATCTTTATCCTTGTTGTTAGACCGCTGTGGATTCCCGTAATCTTTGTTCCTTGTCGATATCAAAGCATCATTTTGCTGTTTTGAAACCGACAACATCAGTACTTGGGATGGGGAAGCATTTTCACTAGCAACCAGATTTGTTCCTGGATTTGGAAACAGATCAGTCAATACTGCCGAGGTTTTTGAATTCTTGAAGATTCTTTTAAGCTCAACCTTATGTGGAAAATCTCTTGTCCAATGATCCTCATCACATATTATGCATGGATTTTTTGGTTTCCTATTTCCAGCAGGGTTTGCAGAAGATTTTTCAGGTGATGATTCCTCTTGTTTCTTCTTCTTCCCTTTGTTTTTCTTCTTTCCTCCTGGTTGCTTGGTTTCTTTGCCTTTATCTGTCGAGACAACATTTACTTCCGAGGCGAGAAGTTATTCTTTTGCATTTTGACTGGAAATCTTACGGGCCTTTTTAGATGTAGCCTTTGTCGATTTCGTGTCTGTCGTACCATTCACGCCATCGCCGACATGAGAGTCATTGTTCGATTTAGGAGGAGGGGGGACGGAAATTCCGGTTTGGGAGTGTCCGGGATTTTATCGTAGAGCATGCCAGACTGAGTATAAATAAAGTCTAAATATTGCGCACGAGCAATAACTTGCTCTTCAGTGACGACTCCTCCTTTTGCCACATCTTCTGTAATGGAATAAAGACTTAATAAACCATTCAGCTAAAAGCTTATCAGGAACATACATTTTTACCATTCTATGACGACATCGCCACTCATGAATATGATCGGATATGTGAGTGGCCGTTGTTTGTTTGAAATTGGTAAGAAGTTCTATTCCCATTTTGTACCTTATCGGTAACTGAAAATGGGTTAAAAAGGTTGTGTCTAGGGTACTGAAGTTGTCAAACGAAGCTCTGGGTAACTCGATATACCATTTTGCTGCCAGACCAGTTAACGTCCTCTGGAAAAGGCGAAGCCTAATCGAATCATTGTTTAGGGTGTTTGATGAACACCAAAAAGGAAATGTCATCACATGATTCGATGGCTCTTCACCCGGATTTCCATTAAATTTAGGAATATCTGACGGAAGTTTATGTGGAATTGCTGGCCACCAAGGGGCGTAAGAAATTGGATCGTTTGTTAACCTATTTAGATCCGATAACTCCAAAGTTGCCACGAAGGGTAGCTTTTGATTCAGGTTTGGCGAAGCATACGCAGGATAAGATGGGATTGCCTGAGCAGTTAGTCTCTGCATACCAGCATAATGCATTTGATGCTGGTAACTTTGGTAAGGTTGATGGGCATAACCATTGTAGAATGGTTGATTTTGACTGTTTTGAATATACGGCTGCCCACTATTTGCAAAGATTTGTTGTTCAGATCCTTGGTATACTTGTTGGAATTGCGGTTGTTGGTATTGCACCAGCCATGGTTGCGAAGCCATGTGCTGTTGTCCAATATTGACTGTTTGACCAAGATGAGGGGTAATTGTACCCGTTTTGGCCTGTGTCATTCCACTAGTTGGCGATTGTGGTTGAGTCGTAGGGACAAGAGGCTGTTGCATTACAACCTGAGAAACCTGAGGTTGGCATACAACAGGCAGCGCTTGTACTTGTGACACCGTCACAATAGCCGACGTAGTTGGTATATTAGACATAGGTAAACATTTTGCATCGAATACAAAACTCTTGGTTGTTGAGGCAGTATCGGCACCTAACCGCTAGATGTAATTCCAGCATAACCTGAATTTTGTTGTGAACTCCCGTATGGTTGTCCTCCCGAAGGAGACAATGAAAGGGTATATTGCCCCCCATATGGTGGTAATCCGGTACTTAAAGGAATTGTTTGCCCTTGAGGACCAGACTGCCCAAATTGACACCCTGAAGGATCAATTTGTTGAGACTCAACATAAGAGTTTCCGGATACTATTCCGGATGAAAAAATAGGAACATACCATACTGTCGAAATAGCCCCTGAGTGGGCCCTGTCTAGCGATTGAGAGCTAGTTGGGACAGATGGTATGCCGGCGAACATTTGTGGAGTGATAGCAGGAAGTTCTGTCGTCGCTGTGTTGTATGACACAATCCTAGATGTCGACAGTTGTTCAGACATTTCTAGTCTATCCAAAAGATTGCCTAACGATTCTATAGGAGCTTCCGATGGCGGTAGACTAATTTCTGACGAAGAAGGATATAGAGTGATCCCGACTCCAAATCGTGATGGAGTACTAGATGGAGGATCCTCCACAATCTCTTCTATAGCAATCAGACCAGGTGGAAGAGGTAGACCGTCAGGTCCGTAAAATATTTCTGGTGCCGAAGAAGGTATAGAATCTGCAGCGACAGATGTTTGGGGAATAACACCTTCCGAATCAGCTGTAGATGGAGCTAGCTCAATAACACAAGTGTTTACCTTCACATTAGGATCAGTTCTACTGTCCTTTGGTGGCTGCTGAAATTCTTCTGTAAAGGCTGGGATACCAGAAATATTTGGAGTAACCGGAGTCTCCGATGGTGTCGAAACACTTGTTCTAACTTTACCAGGGGATTTGGAACCGGTTAAATGAGTTCGCTTTGTCCGTAATAGTTTCGACTCTGGAGACAAAGATGGTTGACTCCTAAGCCTCCTCGAACGACGGGGTTTCAATTGACTTTCTTCCATGATTGCGGATTACTCGATCAACTAAAAATCAAGGGGAAGTATGTTTCCGAATTAGATGAATTTTAGACGCTTTGACATAACTTGTTTTTTCAATTTTTAAGAGTCGAGAAAAAACAAAAGATGACTCTAGTTGCCTTCGATTTTTAATGAGCCTGAAGTGACAAGTGATCAGATGGAACTTTTCCGTTAAGGAGTCTGAAAAGGAACGAAAGGGACTGCTCTTAAAATCTAGATAGAGGGATTACCAAACGAGTCACAAAACTGCAGAATAATTTTTACGGTACGACAGTCAATCTTCTCGAATGCTGTGTTCAGTGCATTGCGATCGATAGGGTGGCAGACAGGGCTTCCTATGGATAAAGGATTAAGCCTATTGTGGTCTCCCAAAATATACTCGACAGTACGTGGGAGCACAAGTCCGTAGTGGCACTTATCGTCTCAAGTGGAGGAATCACCCAACCAACAGTGAAAACAACATTTACCAGGCTTTACGACGCTGGAATACGTCTCTAGCCTAGACTTCTAGATGTTGTGCATTAGGTTCCAAAGCGTTTTTAGATTCATTAAATTTATTTTATGGTTGATCTTGCTTAAGAAATTTTCCTTTCAGGTTCACCGCGTGATGTAGATGTACAATTCCTAAATTGCAATCTAAGATGATAAACAACTGTTTAATCTTCTTTTTGCAATGAAAATCCTAGCTACTAAGGAAAGAGAGATGACGTTCTTTCAACAAAGAGTAGAGAGCACACACTATATGCACTGTCCTAAATCAAACCAACAAACAATCTAAATGCAAATGCACATGCGTGTATTTGTTTTCAGCCTTCTTAATGTGTGAATGATAAAAAGAAAGCTAATCGCAAATCTGAATTATTTTTCAAAGTGACAATTACTAACAAGTTTCTTTTCAAAACAAAATGAGGACAATGATGACACTTTGTTATTTGGAATTGAAAACTTGCTTTCGACACTTGAAAAACTACTAATTCAAATCAAATACAAGAGTAACAGTGTAATCGACTATTAAGAACAATCAGATTCTCTTCTATGACTGAAAATGACACTTGCGACACTTTCAAATCAAGAAACGACAGTACAATTACGCTACTTCTTTGTAAAGGAGAACTGAAAATGACTCAAAAATACATAAAAATATTTACAGTTCTTTGCACAATGGAGGCGGAATAACAACAAGGAAAGGGGTTTCAAACAGAGGTGTACTGACTACAGGCAGCAAAACTCCTGAATAGAGCTGAAAAGAGTGAACACAAAAACCAAAATTTAGGAACAAGGCCTTGTGTGATCAGCGCACCTGTAACACAGTGAAACTGAAATGCAACGCACCTACTACACTCGAGAAGTGCGATGCATTTGAAGTTCACAGAACAGACAGTGCGCTGGGCCAGGGACGAGACTTTGATTGGATTCTGGGTCACAGTTTGCAGTTCAGTTCAGGGATTTAGGCCGAGCAAGTGGTAGTCAGTAAATCAATGACAGGGGTAGATCTAAGGAGGTTACTAGAGCCACCACGAGGGAAATTAGAGAGCTTGTAAATCAATTGTTTAATTCATAAACAAAACCCGGAGATAGACTGAAGCAACATTGATCTACTTTGCACTTGCATAGAAAATGCAATTCGAAGGCTAGCTGGCTTGACAGGCTCCGTCTGTAAGTTTATAAAGTAAGCAAATGTAGATAAACAAAAAATCTATTCGGTCCCCAGTGGAGTCGCCATTTTGTTATCAGGAAAACTAGTGTCTATGCAGAGCTGCTAGTCCCACTAAGGCTGGTAGCTATCTTAGAAACAAACAAACCAAAAACTACTTTCATTTTCCTTTATGAGAAATAGATGAGAGAAGAATAAGGAGACCAACCTCTGTCTTGTGCTTGGTTCCTTGCTCGTTTTCTCTCTCTTCTGATAGGTCTTTTCCACTCGCTTCCTTGTCTACCCAGCTTCAAAGAGTACCTGTAGAATCAAAGCAACATAACACTATCCAATAACATAGATCTATTATCATAAACAATATACGACCAGATGTATATTGACCACACAAATGCATAAATCATAAATCATACAAGAATGTGGAGGAAAACTTGAATAGCTTTATTGATAATCAAGAAAGAGCAAAGAGGATTACAACCAATTGTTCTGACCCAGCATCATCCTCTCGGCAAGAAAGCCCTTCTTCACCTCATGAAAAGCTTAGATCACCCAACACTATGATGTTGCACCAAGAAACCAACAACACTTCCTTACAAGATACAAAATTCCAGCCTCTCGATCTATGGGATGAGGGATCCATATATAGATGTCTGCAAGGGAGGTGAGTCAGCTTTTGAGATTTGATTAGTGTCTTCTCTCTGAGAGTTCTTGATTCCACTTGGAGATTGATGGTCTCTTACTCATCCCTGGTCGAATGCAGAGAGGAAAGTGTCATAGGAGAAGTTTCTGGAAGATTCCATGCTCCTCCACCTTGTGGATTGACCCTGCCATTTGTCCCTTCTCGCCCATCGTACCCCATAGAAGGGATTTTCAACATGCATCACACCTACTGTGTGTATTCAGGTGGGATGCAACACACTTTGACTATGGAGCAGGTGAAATGGTCCAGTTTTGACCAATTATGAGTAGTTTTTCATGGAGAACTTCTGGGAGATGTTGTAATCAGTTGACCTTGTTCATTTAGGGGTTGGAACAACACCTTTAGGGACTTAGGAGCCTTTGGTTTATGGACATTTATGCTTGGGTTTGTAGTGCCCAAAAATGTCTATAACAATACTAAAGCAAAATACAAGATCTACTTCTACAACAAACTTGCAGAAGCTTAATCATTATGAGCAAGATCAAATAGAACACATATAACTGAGAATGAGAAATCAATCACACATGAACGCAGAAGAATACTCTGGGGAAAGCCTCAGATAAAAATCCCAATCTATATATTATCATACAAGTGGAAATATGTTCAAATTACAAAAAGAATCAGCTCATAAGCTATCCTGCTCTCTCTGTAATCAAACTGTTGCTCATAGATGGTCAAAGGCTTATCCAAACCATCTCCTCTACCCTCTAAGCCTCCTATTTCCTTGTGCAGTTTTCCTTGGGGTCCAGTACTGCCACCTGTGTGAATTGGCCTCTTCACACACTCACTAACCTCTGATCTAACTGTGCATCCTGAAGGAGATTATTCCTTCTGCATGGATGAGTTTCCTATATAGGAAAAATCGTCCAACTGATAATACATTGTCCCTTCCTCTGACCTCAACTGGGTCTCTGACTGAACTGACATGCATGAGTTATTTATGAGAGAATATTTAGTTATCTGAAGTGCAACAGTTACATGCATTCATGCATTAACTAACTGAACTCACAATTAGTTCAACAAACTATTTGAACTAATATAACTAGACTTGAATCAGTTAACTGAGCCAACTAATTACAACTCAATATTACAACTCATCCTTATCTCTTTAACTGAGGGATAAATTCCTCAATCAATGGAGAAACTGTTGCATGTCCCCACATAAACTTCATGTTTGATTTTCTACAACTAATTAACTCAAGATGAATTAATTAATTATTTTGCAAACAACTGCTAAGATCAAATTCAAATTTTCTTCTCAATTTTAGTTCAGGGACTAACTAAAATTGGAATCCATCCCGAAATGATATTAATAGCAATGCCTATTTTTAGCACTTCCATTTTTCATTCCTTGTTGCTATGTCTAACACTAGTACCCGAACTGCTATTTATAGCAGTGCTATTTTTAGCATTTCTTGTTGCCATTTTCAACACTCCCTCTCAACAAGAAAGGCATTCAACTCGAACCCGATCCTGAACCTTTGGAATGTTCTGCATGCAACACTTCTCCCAAGTGTTGTTGCTCTAGCAACTCTAGAAACAAAAAATCTCCCAACTGACCTCCCTGTTGGGCTAGAAACATCCTCTAATGCTGAAGCTCCCTCTGCCGCTGACAAGTGCTCCCTTTGTGACCTCTGAGCTGCTGCAACACTCCATGCATCTCGCACTGTTGCACACCTATCTGTGCCATCCTGCACTAGTGCAACACTCTTGTGCCTCTCACATTGTTGCAACCTGCTAGCTCTGCACCGTCTTGGGATTCCTGCACTGTAGCTCTCTCTGCTGCTCCATCCGCATCTGTCTCTACCCACTCAGCCAATCCTACTACTCCTTGTCAGGGCTCCCATAGTAAGGTATAATCAAAGAGGTTGGGTACCTCAATGATCCTGCCCCTATTCTAGCCTTCTTGGGACTGTCATTCCACATCGCCCCACCTCCGACCTGGAGGTATGGATGGTGTGATCCCTCTGCCCACTTGACTCAAAATTTCCCCCTACTGGAGGTCTCTGCATGAGTAGACGTGTCTACTAGATCTCCTCTCAGCTTCTCTAGTTGTGGCTGCTCCATAACCTCTTGAAGCTGCTTCACCAATTGTGGCTCATCCAAAATTATCTGAGACTTCTTCTGGAACTGCATGTTGAGAGGTAATGTACTCTCCCTCTCAACCACTAAGTCTCTAATAGTTGCCTTGCTCCTCAAGGATTTGCATGCATCTTGAAACTCAAGAGCATACAGTTTCTTGACTCATGAACCGATCTGCTTCACCTGTCTCATGGTGATGTGTCGAAGGAAAACCTTTCCCTTCTTGAAGACTACATCATAGCCTTTGTCTTCCAGCATAGTGATCGACACCAAATTTTTCCTCAATCCTGGTACATACTTGACATCGGTCAAGGTAATGCGAGCTCCATGCTCCCTTTGAAAAACAACTATGCCTACTCTTGAGACACTATACTTTTCATCATTACCCATCACTATGAGTATCTGGAGATCTTTCTCCTCCAAGGTACTGAATGAAATCTTGTCGCTAGTCATGTGGAAAGAAGCTCCACTGTCAAGAAACCAACCACATCCCACCATGCATGAAACCATCTATGCAAAGAGGGTGAAATCCAACTAGAACTGTGAGGCCAATGCCTCACCTTCAGATCCTACCTTGGATCCCATCTTGGATTTCTTCAGTGGACAATTTGTAGCAAAATGGCCCACCTCATGACAATGAAAGCATCGCACTTTCGATTTGTCAAACTTCTTCCCAGCATAGGAAGAACTCAATTTTGGATGAGAACCCTTCTCCTTCCCTTTCTTTGCCTTACTCGCTAAGGCGCAACTTTCTTCATCCTCCTTGGATGAAGAACCATCTTTGGTGCTTCTTCTTATCTCCTCCCGCATTAGATCCGACCAAAGTCGTTCCCAATCTAGCAGTTTCTCTCTTCCATTGACAGAGTCTTGGTAGCTATGCCAGCTCTTAGGAAGATCGATGAGTGCAAGACTCACCATGTCATCATCAACTGTCATGATCCCTACACTTCCAAGCTCATCCCTACAGGTGGTGAGCTTGCTCAGATATGTAGAGATCATGCCGCCCTTTTCACACTTGATTTTCTGAAGCTTGTCTTTCAGCACCAGCTTCCTCTGATCGTTGTTGTTCTGATATAGATATTTCAATGTTTTCCACATCGAAAACAATGTCTCCTTCCCATGGAGGCTCAAGATAATGTGGTCTCGTCCTCCCTCCAGGAGGATTCTCCTTGCTCTAGCCACACTTTCTTCCATTCCACCAATTCTGTAGCATCAGATGCTGCTAGCTTGGGGACTTCTTGATAAATGAAGTCCTTTAGACGGTTATCCTCTAATACTGCTTCCATGCGATCCTTCTAGGCTATATAATTCGAGCTGCCATCAAGAGCATACTCAAGTCTTAAACTGTTGAATGCCATTGGTGAAATTTGAGATGTGATAAGAATTCGAATTCTATAATTAGGAACTTGAAACTTCGAACTTCTCCCTTCTTTGTATACTATTCTTAGCTTTGATTACCTTTGCTCCGATACCATGTAGAATTTCTCACTGTAGATCAACATATTATGCAATATACTAAAGCAAAATACAAGATCTACTTCTACAACAAACTTGTGGAAGCTTAATCAATTATGAGCAAGATGAACACATATAACTGAGAATGAGAAATCAATCACACATGAACACAGAAGAATACTCTGGGGAAAGCCTCAGCTAAAAAATACGATCTCTGTATTATCATACAAGTGGAAATATGTTCAGATTACAAAAAGAATCATCTCACAAGCTATCCTACTCTCTCTGCAATCAAATTGCTGCTCATAGATAGTCAAAGGCTTCTCCAAACCTTCTCCTATGCCCTCCAAGCCTCCTATTTCCTTGCGCAGTTTTCCTTGGGGTCCAGTGCTGCCACCTGTGTGAATTGGCCTCTTCACACACTCACTAACCTCTGATCTAACTGTGCAATCCTGAAGGAGATTATTCCTTCTGCATGGATGAGTTTCCTATATAGGAAAAACTCTCCAACTGATAATACACTGTCCCTTCCTCTGATCTCAACTGGGTCTCTGACTGAACTGACATGCATGAGTTATTTATGAGAGAATATTCAGTTATCTGAAGTGCAATCGTTACATGCATGCATTAACTAACTAACTGAACTCACAATTAGTTCAACGAACTATTTGAACTAATCTAACTGGACTTGACTCAGTTAACTGAGCCAACTAATTACAACTCATCCTTATCTCTTTAATTGAGGGATAAATCCTCAATCAATGGAGAAACTGTTGCATGTCCCCACATAGACTTCATGTTTGTTTTTCTACAACCAATTAACTCAAGATGAATTAATTAATTATTTTACAAACAACTGCTAAGATCAAATTCCTATTTTACTTCTCAATTTTAGTTCAGGGACTAACTAAAATTGGAATCCATCCTAAAATGCTATTTATAGCAATTCTATTTTTAGCACTTCCATTTTTCATTCCTTGTTGCTATGTCCAACACTGGTACCTAAACTGCTATTTATAGCAATGCTATTTTTAGCATTTCTTGTTACCATTTTCAACAAGAATAATTTACAGAATTGTTTGTTATTATAAGTTCCTCTTTATAAATAAATTACATCAGATCTCTGTAATAGTTTAATTATATTTTGTTAATTAAGTAAACAATGTTTCCTTAATTTCTTCTTATATCTGGTTAAGTATTCAGTTTGAATATTAAATCAATTATACTTCTACATGTTCTACTTTTCCACCCCATTTAAATCAAATTAACTATGTGTAGTTAAAGAACAACCTTTTATTTAACTTGGAAATCTCTCTAAGTTTGAAGCACCTGTTTATAAAACTGTTCACTGGTCATCCAATCAATTAAAATCAACAAAACATTATAGATGCTTTGCCATAACTAATTGACCTAGAGTTATCTCAAAGGACAACACAAAATTTGTAACAAAATCTGTATAAACCAATATACGCTTTTTATTTAAAGATGTCAGGTTTATAGATCCCACAAAATCAATAGCCCATTTTTCAAAGGGCTCAATCATAACCTGGGGACATAAAGGCATCTCATTGGCTTGTCCCGGCTGACCCATTCATTGACAACTATCACATCGCTTGACATATTGTTTGGCATCCTTAAACAAGGACGACCAAAAATAACCAGCTTGAAGAATCTTGTATGTAGTCCTCTTATCAGTGAAATGGCCTCCGCAAGGTTCATCATGGGTAGATTTTAAGATTTCAAACACTTCTTCCTCTCTTACACACCTACGGGTAATGAGATCTGGTCCAGTGTAAAAGAGGTCTCTTTGAACCCAATAATATGCAACACTTTTCTGTATAATATTCCGTTTTTCACGAGTGGATAAGTGAGGTGGTGTTTTTCCAGTTAATAAATAGTTGGCTATGTCAGCAAACCATGGGGATTTTTTTGACACAACAAAAATATTTCCATCAGGGAAATTATCATCAATAGGAATTACTTCACCAGGATCATTTAATCTGGAAAGATAATTTGCTACAACGTTAGGATTTCCTAGTCTATCAACAATAGTAACATTAATTCCTACAACAAAAGTAACCACCTATTCACTCTACCTCTAGTCAATGGGTTATTCATTAAATATTTTATTGCGGAATGATCAGTATGCAAAAAGACTTCATATCCTATAATGTAATGTCGAAATTTATTAATAGCAAAAATCACAGCTAAAAACTCCTTCTCAATTACTATATAATTCAGTTCAGCGGGTGATAAGTTTTTACTGATGAAGTAGATAGCATAGGATTGTTTGTTTTCTTCGTGTCCTAAAGCTATGCCAATGGTAGTATCTGAGGCATCAGAGGAAATGTGAAATGGAAGGGACTAGTTTGGTCCTCTCAAAACTGGTGCCTGTACTAATTTTTCTTTTAATGTATCACAAGATTGTTGGCAAGCTATGGACCAAGAAAACTCATTATCCATAGCTAAAAATTGAAAAGGGGGGGTAGCTATCCTAGAAAAGTTCTTAATGAATCCCCAATAGTAGCCCGCATGTCCCAGGAAACCTCTCACTTCCTTTTGTGTTTTGGGTGTAGGAAGACACAAAATAACTTCTATCTTAGCTGGGTTAACCTAAATACCTTTGTCAGAAATGAAGTGGCTAAGAACTACTCTTGCCTTACACATTAATCTACACTTTTTATCACTCAAGGCAAGATGAGATTCTTGGCAACAAAAAAATACTTTTTCTAGATTTTTGATGACTTCCTGAAATGAATCACCAAACACAAAAATTCATCCATATACATTTCCACACACTCAAGGTCAACAAAAATGGCCAAAACTTCCCTCTGAAAGGTATTTGGGGAATTACATATCCCAAAGGGAAGAAATCTATAAGAAAATGTCCCCCATGGGCATGTAAAGGTGGTTTTGTCTTGATCCTTAGGTGTGATCTGTATTTGGTTGTAACCGCTAAAGCCATCTAAAAAATAAAATTACTTTTTACCGGTAAGGGTATTAAGCACCTGATCGATGAAAAGAAGGGGAAAGTAATCCTTGAGAGTGGCAAAATTCATTTCTCTATAATCAATGCAAATGCGCCATCTCCCATCTTTCTTCGGGACCAACACTAATGGAGAGACCCACTGGCTATCAGAAATAGGATAAATAAAATCAGCATCTAAGAGTTTTTGTAATTCTTCCTTCACAAAATCTCTTAGAGCTGGGTTCATACGCCTTTGGGTTTGTCGGATAGGTCGATCTCCTTCCTAAATATAAATGTGGTGAGTATCGGTTTTAGGAGGGATGCCTTTCATGTCTTCGTAGTCCCATGCAAAGGCATCAAGATGGTCTCGCAACAAACTAACAAGCTTCTCTTGTTGAGAGGAATCCAGGTCTGAATTGATATGTAAAGATTTTCTTGGACTAATTTCAACAAGAGTGGTTTTGGGTTCGAGAGTGAAAAGAGGTGCTGCTAGAGACGACAGTGAGGAAGGTTGGGGATCATGACTTTCCTGAAAATCCAGACTAAAGATCTGACACAATGATTCAAAATTTGGCATAGTGTCTAGATTATTCAGGAAGTTAGTATGATGATGTATCATAGAAACTGACTGAGTCTCCTCATCACTATTGTAATCTAGCCATAAGGTATCTCAAAGCTCCTGGATAGATCTAGCAGGTGGATATAAGGTGACTTTCTTCCTAGAGTCCCCATGTGAAATGTACATGTCACCAGAACGACATCCAATGTAAGCATCAGCTGTAGCAAGCCATGGTCATCCCAAGATCAAGGGATGTCCTCCCACATGATTCTTTGGCTGAAGCATAATGAAGTCTGCAGGATATTCCCAAGAGTCTATCGAAACAACCACATCATCCAACACTCCTTCTGGCTTGATCTTAGATCTGTCTACCAATTCAAGCATAGTGGGAGTAGGACGAATATGGACCAACCCAAGCTGATCCATGGTTTGCTTGGTCATAACATTAATGGCTTCCCCTAGGTCTATAAGCACATTGGAGACAAGGAAATCACCTATCTGAACAGAGACAACAGGGTTTCTAGGGTCGATGTATTTTTCCATTTGCACACACCCTGTCATCAACTCTGCTGCTCTTCCAACAAATTGAATAGTTTGGGGTTCTACTCTTTTCCTTCCTGGCTTCTTGAGATAAAGTTCCCTAATGATTTTGGTACATTTGGGATCTCTTTGATAGCTTGGAGCAAAGGGACCTTTATAAAAATATTCCTAAGCTCAGAAGCCAGACTAGACTCGGGAATGGGGTCATTCTTCTCCATAACTAGCCTCTCTGGATAGGGAGGCTGGTTTGAAGAAGATGGCAAAGGCTCAGAAGGTACGGGGATAGGCTGAATGGTGACATTTTTCCTAGAATGGCTAGGAGTTTCCTCCTCACCTTTTTCTTCAATAATCACCATGGTTTTTTTTTTTGATGTTAATACCTTCCCCAATCTCAGTTGGAGGTCATTGACCCCAACTAGCATGGACTGATAACTGGGTGGAAGAAGCGGGGTTCATGGAATGGATCATTTGTACTGCTTTATTATTGGGATTTGGTATGGGTTGAGTAGGCAGTTAAGGTGGTCAAAATGGTGGAGGCAAAGCTAATGGTGGCATAGGTTGACTTAACTGGGGCAATGATGGTTATGGCATTGGGTAAGGTGCATATGTAGGAGGATATGATTGCATAGGTGTAGGATAAGAATGATGTGAATGTTTTGGCCCTCTCCAACCTTGTTTCCAAGATTGGTAGGGTTTTCCATACTAATAGTGGTTCCCATGCTGCCAATATTGAGAGTGATTAGTGTTAGGATATGAATTATAACTAAAAAAATGTGGTGGAAGTTCAGGAACCATACCTGTACTTACCTGAGGCCAATTTTTCCATACTCCCATAACATGCAATGACTCAGGTTCAGGCTGCCCTCCCTCGAATATTTCTTTCAATCCAGGTATGGAGGGGCATTTTTCGGTGGCATGGTTCTCTGCACAAATTACACATTTATTAGTTCCTTTAATATCATCAGGACATTCTTTCAAAGGATGCTTTTTCCTACATCTTGGACAAAAAATAGACAATGACTCTTGTTCTTTTTCAAGTTTTTGCTAAAATTTCAAAGAGTCTATTTGTTTGCTAACAATATTCATTATTTCAATTTTCATATTGTCCATTTTATTCTCCAAACCAATAATCATAACATCAATAGATCCAAGTTTGTTATTTCTACTTCGGATTCCTTTGCCGGATCTAGATTGGTTCCTTGAGAATTTCCTACATAGGTCACAAATTTGATCAAAAGGTTTTTGAGAAATATCCCCTTGTCCTAACAAATTTAAATTATTCCTAGCATCATCAACAATCCCACGTAAGAACAAGTTTCTAATGGTACTTAGATCAAATTTGTGCTTCGACCTTTGGAGGATATACAAAAATCTTTCCAAATAGTCCTCCAAGGTCTCATCATCACCCTGTACAGTGGTGAAGATCTCGTCCTGCATCTATTTAGTTTTACAATATTCATGATATTTAACAAAAATACTCTCTTCATTTTCTCCCAGGGAGCTATAATGTTCCCTCCTAATCCCATGAACCAGTGTAGTGTCGCGTCCTAGAGAGTTGTAGGAAACAGATTTAACTTCTGAGCATCTGATGAGTAATCATAGCTTCTACATAAGATATCAAACTCAAATAGAAAATAATATGGGTCCTCATGTACCTTACCATGGAAATGAGGAAGAGCCGATGGAGGAATATTCTTCATTTGCACGACTATATCCAGATCCATGATTGGAAATCCAAAGGTGGATTGTTCCTCATTTACCTAATTTTCGCCAGTTCCCTCAGCATGATCTTCATGTTCTACCATTTTAGTACCTCCAAATAAACCACTCTCAACAGGCTGAGAAGGCCGACTATGGGTCAAATCAGTTTGAAGTCCAACAGTCTCCTTCTTCCCCTTAGTTGGTTGTGTCACACCTGAACTACTGTTTCTAAAATCCAAGTGGACAATTCCTGCGTGGTGGGTTTGCGTTTGTTTGGAATTTCTGTTTGCAAGAGAAGGCCCAATATGAGAAAAAGTTTCAGATTTATTAGTGTTTCCTCGACCCTTATTGGGCTTCAGACCCCTACCCTTTTTAGGCATTCATCTCAAAAAATGACAAAATAAAAACTCAATAAAATGCTGCAATTAAAATAAGAAATCAACACTCATAAAATCCTTGAAACAATAGAAGCACACTGCAAAAAAAATAATAGCAAACTTACCCCTATTGCTGGAAAAAAAAATGGAAAATTCTTACCAATTTCAAATCGCCTCCCCGGCAACGGTGCCAAAATGTTGGGTGCAGGAATCACAATTTAGAAGACTCCTTCAACACTTAATTGTCAACTCGAGGGTTTCGTAAACTTAGAGGCAAAGCACAGGAAATGCCAGAAATGATACAAACTTTTCCTAATTCTATTCCTACTTCTTAAATCACAAATTTATAGAATCGAAAGAAAAATGATGATCAAGCGGCAATTGATACTCAAAGAAAGTCTAGTGCTGGAATAAATGAAAAGTACTTTTGCAGAAACTAAAATGGATTCTTAATTCATTGTGAACAATCTTAACTAATGAAATGACCCTTTATATTTACCTTCAATGAGATAGTGTGATAAATAAGTTATTCAGTGTATCTGTCTTCTTTAAAGATATTCCTTCCTGCACTAAGCTGTTATTCCTGCACTACAACAACTTTCTTGTACCGAAACATTGTGCCTGCACTGGAATGAGGTTTAGATACCAGAAGAATGTTTTATACTTGTACTGAAGTTTTGACCTTCGTGCAGGAACTCTAAGTCTCCGAGCTAGAACACTCTAATCCTATACCGGATCTGAGGTTCCTGCACCAGATAATTAGCATTTCTGCACTTGGTTTTTGGATTACTTTCGAAAAATAAAAAGTGTGTTAAGTGAAATAGAGTCAAAAGCAAACATAATTTGAAAGTAAATTCTCACAACAGAAAGATGCTTCAACAAAAATTATATTATAGACAGAAAATGATTTTCAAAAGTTAAAGTAAATCTTTCTTTAAAATAGAAAACTCTTCTATATAATTATGGAAATTATCTGGTTGTATAAACAGGATTTTCATGAGATAACTGTGCATATAATTTAGATCCGCCTTTTAATGTTTTAACTCAGAAGTTTCATTTAATAATTAATCATGAAATTCAATCCTTTCTTCGAAAGTGTTTAGTGCAAGCATAGACCTGTAAGTTACTACAATGTTTATTCCATATTCATCACAACACAATTAAATCTTAAGTGAAACCTCAGATATTAATAATGCCCTTAGTTTAGAAACAAACATCAATCTTGCAGGAAGGAATAAAGAACTTTTGCGAAAGGAAAGGAGTAAAAGACTTGTGAAACTAAACCAATGAAATCAACTTGCAGAACTAGAAATGCACTAGTACAGGCAATGTGCTTGTACTGATCTTGTAGAAATGAAATCAAGCATTACAAAGGAAAGCTTATGGAAATTGAAATCAAATACTTCTAAGCCTGCACACCACGGATCCGTAACACAATAACTGTAAATGAAATCAAATATGTGACTTGTGAGGAAAATCAAAGTAAATAACAAATTCACGCCTACACTTTAAATTAAATTAACACACCTTTAAAGAAAGGGAGAACGAGCTAGGTTGGCTGGGCCCTAGCCAACCAGCTCGTTTCCCTGTTACGAAATTGAGAAATGCAGTCGGTCAAAGATTCATCACAACGGAAATGGAAAATGAAACTGCATACTGACGCATTCCTTTATATTAGTTTCAAAAGAAAAAATACATCTTGGATCTGTGATCCAACCCAGAGAGGCAATACTCCAAAATAATTACAATCTCTTAGCAAAATTTTACCATAGCATCGCTCCCTAATTCCTATCAGAGTTTTACATTATATACAAGCCTTCAGGCCTACGACTGTAACGAAATCATAACAATAGCTTAACTAAGCCTTTCGGCTATTTAAAAAATACTAATCTAAGATATTTGGTCGAGGTCCTGATCTTCAACCCGCTAATTTCTGTCCTGCTTTGAGCCCAACTCGAGGTCAACTGATCCTTTACTAAAGATATGCGTCAGTTGGTGAGCTATCACGGGAGTGCAGGAATCCGCTAGTTGGTGCAGGAATCCTACCTGCACTTGACCATTCTATCACAATGATTAATACATTTGTTTATCAAATACTTTAGGAAAGACAAATATTAGTTGCAAGGATAATTAAAGGTATAAAATCCATAAATAAGTAATTAAGACCATGACAAGACTTTAAATATGAAAATACAAAGAGGGTGCAAGAATGTGCATGATTTCAGAGAAAGGTACAGGAATGAATAGGTTCTTAGGTTAAAACAAAGGTTCAGGTCATGTGTCTAGAGTAGGATAGAGGTTAAAAAATAGAACAATTTATCCTACCAACAACTTGCAGCCATGTATTATACTTTTTAAGAGTTGAGTGCCACAAATCTTTGCTTCTTGCTATACCAAGAAATAGTTACAGACCTAACATTGAAAATTCCACCAGATGTACTCTTTAGGTTTGATGGACTTCTAGCCCAATCTACAGCTATGAAGCCACACAAATTCACTCCCTTTGTCTGTCTATACCATAGTCCAAACTGGGTGGTGCCTCTAAGGTACCGTAGAACATGCTTAGCTTCTCTCCAAAACAGTTTGGTTTACCCAACCATAGCCTAGCTCAGCTGGTTGACTAGAAAGCACATATCTAGTCATGTGTTCACAAGATACATGAGTGAACCCACCAACTACAGGTAAACAATCACATCCAATTCCTCACCTAAAGTGGTATCCTCTTCCCTCTAGTTGGTTAGTTGAGGAGTCCCTATGGGTTTGCACTTGTCCATGCAGAACCTTTGAAGTATCTTGTTGGCATACTTGCCCCGAGAGACAAACAATTCCCCATCACCTTGCCATACTTCCAATTCGAGGAAGCAGTGCATGATATCCATGTCCTTCATTTCAAACTCTCTTGTAAGGTCCTCCTAACAAGATTTTGTTCGAAATAATAATAAGAGGGGGGGGGGGGTGAATCAATATTTGTAAATCAATAATTTTTTCCTTTCCATAATCAGATTTATATAAGCTACTTCAGTGAAGGGAACTCGTGAGTGCACACAATTGTTCTTAAGGCAACCAACGTATATCTAGTGAACTTATGATTCAGTTAATTCATCATATGTTGATCTTTAATCTGTGCATCAATACTTTATTAAACATTAAATAATAACCATGTGTAGTTAGTAAAAAAATGAACCATCACATATAAGCAACACACATGAACACAAAGATTTAAGGTGGAAACCCAATGTGGGTGAAAACCACCTACTGCTGTCGTCACTGTCTTCTTTTAATAATAAGAAAATATGTTTACAACATTGTACTGGTGCAGACTCATAACAGTACGCAGGTTTTTACCTGCAGAAGGTTACAACCTTCTCTCGTTCTCCAGCTTCTACTGGAAGGGAGCTACAACCCCCTAAGATATGTTTACTAGTACGTAGGTGTCGACCTACAAAAGGCTACGACCTTCTTTATTCCTCCAGGGACCACATTTCATAAATTTTCAAACTGGATGCTCCTGGTACACAACAATACACATGAAGGCATCATTTCATCCAATTTTCATACTAGACCCATCAACAACATTGAAGCTTAGAATCAATCAGCATTGCAATACAACCATCAAATGCATCTGCATCAACCAATCACTGAAACTCAATCATCACTCTCTGAATCAACCAAACTCAATCATCACTCTCTGAATCAACCAAATTCAATCAATCACTGACAACCTCTGAACCTCTAACACAACTGAATCAACCATTCATTCATACATAATCAACTTCAACCAATCAACTGGAACAGATAGATCATTGTAACCAGTACACAGATCTGAACCCATAACACGACATCATCATTCAGAACTAGCTGTAAACTCAAAACCATGCATCAGATTGTATATGCTACTTGGCTGAACCCAACCGGTGTGTATACGCTACTTACTTTAGCCCAACCTGCGTATATCTCTAAAGATACTGAATCATAAACTTCTGAACCACAAACTATACCAATCAGTGACATTATGAATATCTACTGTCATATTACAGAGTTTTAAACAGATAGCAACAAGGATCACCCTTCCTTCTCAATCAATCAGAATCAATTTCCTTATACATTCAGTTCTACTTTTAGATCTAAGAAGACATCATTGACAAATAGCAGTAAAACAGTAGTACTAACTTGATAGATCAATCATCCTTGAACACCAAGCTTTTCTTTTTCATACGCTACTTGGAAGAGCTGGACCAATGTGTATACGCAACTTCACCAAAGCGAACCAGCGTATAGATCTGCAAATACTTACTTATGACTTTGCTGCACTTCCCAACTTCAGACATACCCAAATGTTACACAAAATATTGTCACCATGACTATTTGCAGTCAGTATGGGCCTATCATCATTCATACTATCTTCCTAAGCAAGTCTCAAACCTCAGCTCTTCATGTCAAGCTTTGAAAATGAGAGAAAGACCTTAAAAATCATTAAAGCTCTGGTTCCGCACTTTCTCACTATTACCTGCGGTCCTGCACCCCCTGTTCATGTTACCTGCGGACCTGCCCACTTTGTCTCTAAAGGAGTGGGTGCGGACCCCTGTGAAAGTAAAAAAGGCGCAAGTTTATTCTAAAAAAATCACTTTGGGTTAATTCTAGATGATTCTAGAAGGAATTTTGACGTGGAAGCCTCGCTCCGTTGATCCAAATGAGCTCCCTTGTAGAGGATCTGCAAACAAAAACAAGCACACAAATTAAATAGCACCTGAAAAGCCAATAGAATAAAGCATACTTATCATGATGATCAAGGAATTCATGAAACAAATCACATAAGACAATTTGTTGAGAAAAATGAGTCTGATTGTATTAATTTAAATCAAAGAAGAACTTTACAACCTATGCCTTGATGTTGTACAAGCTCCTCCCAGGGTCCAGCAAGAAGTCTCCTCTACTTTGACAAGTTTCACTCTCTTCCCAATGAAGCCAAAAGGTATGTGATCTCTCCTCTCAAGCTTAACTGGGAAGTCCCAATTCCACCAACATTTACCCTAAAAAATGTTCAACTTCTAACCTCCCTAGCAACCAACCCAATGCCTTAATTTATAGTGCAATGGAGGGAAGTTACTAGGTCCACCTTCAAAGGGATAAAGCCCTCCTTCAAAGGGATGGCTCCTCTCATCAAGGGATAAGCTCCTTCTCTTTTGGGATGCATGAACCACCTAAGAGTGAACCATCCATGTCAAAATTCCTTCTAGAATCATCTAGAATTAAACCAAAGTGAGTTTTTTAGAATAAACTTGCGCCTTTTTGACTTTCACAGGGGCCCGCACCCACTCCTTTAGAGACAGAGCAGGCAGGTCTACAGGTAACATGAACAGGGGGTGCGGGACCGCAGGCAATAGTGAGAGAAAGTGCAGAACCAGAGCTTTAATTATTTTTAAGGTCTTTCTCTCATTTTCAAAGCTTGACATGAAGAGCTGAGGTTTGAGACTTGCTTAGGAGGACAGTATGAATGATGATAGACCCATACTGACTGCAAATAGTCATGGTGACAGTATTTTGTGTAACAGATTGCCCCATAAAGTGCGAAGTTTGTAGTAGATGAGGATTTCATTTATCATCTAGGAAGAGTGAAGTACTTTATCATTTCGAGGATCATCTTGTGGAGATCCCGGTTGGAACCTGTAAAAACATTCAAAGCAAAATAAATATATGAGATCATATCATCGCTGAGGTAGGCATTCCCATACTCAGATCAAAACTGAATAGAAAACTAACTACTGCTCTAATATAGGAATGATATTTTAATACATCACAAGTATAGACACATGTAGACACAGTATGGACGTAGCCATCTGTTTATGAATAGTCCATTGTATAATGAATACAAAATTCCTCACAGCCTGGATGGCAGAAACTAGATCCAAGGTCTTCATTTCTACTTCCAGAAATAGTACGATTCTATCCATGCGAATGAATGTGTCGAAGTCGAACATGGTAGAAACCACTTGATTACCGGTCAATGATGTAAACTGTTAACAAGTGTGAGAGAAACCACCAGTAATGTCAATGGCTCTCAAAGTACTCAGTACAATCCATGAGATGTGAATAGATGTGTTGATGTCGAACATGTCACGGAATCCTTTGATCGAAGGTCAATGATGCAACCTATCTTCGAAGGCGAGAAACCTGCCATTGAGGCATGTAGATCCCAAGGTACTGACGATTCCTAGATCATCTTTCTAAATAATGAGCTGAAGTCGATAGAAAGCGATCCGTCGTAGGCAAGCCCACAACACGAAATCATAGATCAAGTTTGAAGAAATTTAGTTGAAAGGACTGACTCAGGGATGGTCAAGATGGATGACAGATATTTTGCAGATGAATGGCTTATTTGCACTGACCTCTTGAACACATAACGTCACAGCATATGGTTCGGTGACAATTGACCCAAAGTTAATACCCAGAAATCGGCTGAAGACTTTCAATATGTTTTGATCAACTGTTAGGCAAAGGATTTCCCAACGCAGGTGAATAAAAGTGTCGTGTTCAAGAGTGGTTACAAAGTATGACAAACATGCTCATTTTTCTCTCTTTTCCCCCACCATTTCTGGCAAGTACCTCTTTATTTTTTACAAGCTTGAGGAGGATAACATTTGCTTGATTATAAGCTCATCCTTCGGATGAGTCCAACTTAGTTTAAATTTGAACCCTAAGAAGGAGTGGTTCATTCCTGTTTGTAATTGAACATGTCCTTTACTGTTAAATTTTAACGAGTCCAGTATAGGAGAAACTCAGTGTTTTTCAATTTTAGAGAGTCTGAAAAAATATAAGAAGACTCCATGATTGTCCTTTTTCGTAAATTTTTGTTTCCCAAGCCCTAAAAAGTATAAAATAATACTTGAGAGAACCACTTGATCATTACGACCAAGGAGTACTTTTCGTAATTAGTGCCTTTGATATGAAAAGTAAAAAAGCGATCAATGACATGTCATTTTATAACCAATATCGAATTTGAAACGACAAAACTCCGACAATCTTTTCATGTTTTTATGGTCAGAAAAGAGCTGTAAGTGGACCATATTTTTAGTCCCGTTTTAACGAGTTTAAAAAGAAAAACTCAACGATCTTTTTATGTTTTAGGAGTCAAAAAAGAGCTTAAAGGTGATTCTAATTTTTTTCGTCGAAAATCACTGATTTTGCCTGAAAAATCTGTTATCCTGAACAAAAACTCAAATATTATGTTATAGCTCCAAATCTCACTCTTATGGTTTGTGATGCTGTACTCATGGCCTAGGGCAACCCCTCCTTCCAGACCTGGTCCTAAAATTTAAAAAACAGTGTTTTATCCCTTATACGCGACATTGCCCTGAGTTAAACGCGTGTATACGTGGGTCTATGTATATCCAACCTGCGTATATGTATTAAAACACTTAAAAAAATATAAAACTCCTTATTTTTGGGCGAAGATTGCGGGTTTTACCTGCTGATCACCTGTTAGTGCCCGTGGTCCAACTGTTCCCAACCAACTCCCAACTAAAAAACTACTTTGGGAGAGGTATAAAAAGACCTCAAAGGGAAGGCCTAAGGGAGGAGAGAAGAGAGAGAAAGGTTATTATGCTGAGATTTTTCCCCTGACCAGGTCTGAAGTCCCTTGTTCCTTCTGCACTTCCCCATTTTGTCCAGGAAACCCTTGTTTCCTTGTGTGTTGATATTCATCCACCATTTATGACATCATGGAGAGAGTCATGGAAGGAGTTTGTTAAAGGCTTGAGGCTGGAACGAATCCGGAAGGAAGCTTTGCTTGGAGCCTGCTGAAGGTGACTCAGGTGAAAATATTCCTTTTTATGTACTTTATTTGTCTATAATAAAAGAAACACATGTCTTGGTTCCCGAAATGAATCTTCTTCATGTTAATGATAGTCATGTTTAGAATTCATATGTAAATGGTTGTTTGGATTTCATAACTAACTACCTTTATTTATAACATGAGGATGGTTTCTTTATAAGGTTTTGTCCATATATTGTTGTGTTCTTTGGAATTGCTTGTTTTGCAGGACAAAAGAGAAGAAGGGAACTCCAAGAAGGGTTTGGACCCTAAGGGCCTTCTCGAACGTAGGACCTAAGGTATGTACCCTTTACAATAGAATTTGCTTATAATAGCATAATGGCTGTGTGAATGTGTGCTTCTTCGAATAGACAACTTTCAGTCTGCTAGGGTTTCAACTCAAAAAGCCCTAGGGGAACATTTCCCTCCATCAGAATTGGCGACTCTACTGGGGATGCGGTTTGCTTAAATTTTTTAAACTGCCAAATATGAAAGCGAACACGCGTCTGCTTGAGATGCTCATTGATTATTGGGATGTCGACGAGGAAGCCTTTATGATCGATCAGATGCCGCTCAGGGTAGAAGAGGAGGATATCTATTTTATCATGGGCCTTTCCCGAAGGGGAGAGGTAGTACATTCCCGGGGCAGGACACAGAGTAGCCTCACGATAGAGGACTATGTACATATATATTGCCTGAGACATCCCAAGAAGGTTGGGAGCCAGATTTCTATCACACATGTGGCGAGTTTGTCACTTAGGATAATCCTGTTCACCATAGCTCGAGTGAACGGATCATCCTCTCTGCATCAGGCGTCACAGGTCACCATGAGCGTGGCAGTTGACTGTCTCACTACTGTGTTTGACTAGTGTACTCCTCTCCTGGCCAACATGAAGAGCCAGCTCACTTCTATCAGGAGGGGACAGACCAAGAACTTTGGATATGGGACTATCCTGTGTACTTTCTTTTTCGAGAAGGTTCTCGCACTCCGCCCCAAGGTAGCAGTTTCCATCAGTACCCCACGCGATCCACGCATGGGCCGGTGGGTTGATTTAATGAAACGTCTAGGGGGTGGGGAGGTCCCAAGGACTGCCTTCGACGACGATTTCTTCACCTGGTGGGATCAGCAGATCATCGCCATGGATGACTACCCCTATGCTGGGCTAGATTTCCGAGGAGATCCTGATCTAGTGTTACCACCGAACGCAGCATGTAGGGATTTTTTTGATTTTATGATTTTTTTTTTTGAATTTTTCAAACATAATGATGCATTTTGAAAAATATTTTTGATGAGATTCAAATGAATGATATGATGATCATGTTCCAGACATTGGGCCAGTACGACCAGATGGGTTCCCATGGCATGGACGACGCGACCGAGGAGCAGAAGAGGTGGTTGCTGATACAGAACGGACTCTAAACAATGTCTAGCGACACTTGGCCAGACTGAGCTGCCGAGTACCGATGGCCACCATAGAGGACCTTCCTGAGGATCTGCAGCGTCATGTGGTTGGCATGCCACGTGACTGGGTTCGCACTTTTCAGCGTGTGGCCACTGCGATAGTTACATACTTAGACGCTCATCCTGAGCCGAGGCATTAGATATGCCGGACATGATTATGGGAATTTGAGTCCCAAATTTTGTATATTTTTGGACACACATATGTACACTCGAGACGCTTTACGATATATATATATATATATATACAGTTTGACTTTTTGATGCTTGATTTTATTATGATGAATGATTGATGTGCCAGTCTAATGCCTAATTAGCGATAGAATTAGCTAACCAATTATGAGATCTTGGAATATGCAAATAATTAATATAAGTAAATGATCTTTGCAACAACCTCACCCTTAAATACTGGCGATATAAAGATGGATCCCGTACCCGATAAATGTTATTTAATTGAGACACTATCAATTGAGAATCAAGATACATCTGCCATAGGGTCGATCCCATCGTGTTATGGTTCGTAAGCCATTTTCACTCGCCGATTCTTTAAATCATGACACGATGGTAGAGCCATCCTTTACATGGGCATCGTAGTTAGCACCTCACTGACATTTGTTGCCCATGCTGCTCCATTGAGTAGGCTTGGGAGTCCTCTGTAGTCCCGCCATGACTTATGCGTTGAAGACTCATTCCTCTTAGCTTCTCCGCTTTGTTCTGGCCTTATACCCTAGAGGCTCCTTTGTGTTGAGTTGTACTACTGCATTGCATGTTGACCACTTGCACCTTTTGGCCTAGAGCCGACTTCACTTGGACTCGTGTTTAAGCCAACTTTTGACCATGACGACTGCAAAATCAACCTTGCATACCTTTGACTTCTGCAGCTTGACACACCTTGACCCGTGGAAGGAACACACCTTTGAGTGTCACTGACCAGTTTTCACCTCCCTGCATTGAGCATAGGAACGTTCCATTCCCAGGAACTAGATCATCTGTTTCACCGACACTCGTTCTTTCCACTGTACCATAGCATTCTTTTATTCTTTTTCTGGCTTAACAGAAAAAGACAAAAAAATTAAATATTCCAAAAAGAGCGGGAACGGGACAGTATTTCCATTTATTGTTGGCAGCTAGAGTCAGTCGTTTTGCCCTTGAACAAAGCACTCAAAACAAAGTCTCCTCCGCATGGGTGGGATTTAGTTTGACTTAGGTACGCCATAACCTTGTTATTGAGTCAGTTCTCCCTCGATTGGTTATCTCTTCCAATCATATGGAGGGTTCATTCGTGCCTCCTGCGTGGTGAACTTATACAAAGTCATCATATGTTGCCACATAGTCACATTGAGTCGTGCTTTTGTTCAAGGGATACCTGTTTAAAATGGATAAAAATGCTTCAAAAGTTACCTCTTTAAAGTGAAACATAAACAAATTAAAAACTCATTTATTCAAAAAACTTATAAAAAGGGATTTTGTAAATTCATTTTTATCGTTTGAGTTATGGGTGAGAAAATAGAGCTTTTGGTCAGAAACTTCCCGTGAAGATTGCGGAAAATCCGTCTGTTGGAATCGAACGCCGTCTCCTCCAGGTAATCTACATCATCCTACTCTTTAATTTCATCCGTTTCAAATTTGTTTTTAGGCTTTAATTTCATTTTTTAAGGGATTCTTAGGTTAAAAACCCGCGCGCGGGGGCCCGCAGGCACAACACAGGTAACCTGCGGACCCCGACTTTTTCGTAATGGGAAAAAAGTCAGGGGTCCGCACCTGCCGTGAAGGCAAGGTGCGGACCCACGCACTGTCTCTAACAGAGAGGGTGCGGTCCCCGCAGCAAGGGTTTTTAAACCTAAATTTCTCAAAATTCACCCAAAAACTTTGCTTTTAGACATTCTAATTCACCTTTTTGTTGAATGTAGAGTATACATCATGCTTGATTGGTGAGAACGGGAGCATGAGGATGTAGATCTCACCACGATAAATCATCAACCTTCGATTGATGCATTGAAGGCATGCGGCTTATACAAATCCTGGGCCATACCTGGAATGAGGGCCCATGTGGACTTCTTGTAGTGGCTGGTAGATAGGTGGAGCATACAGGACCAATGCTTCTTCATTGGTGGTCACCAGCTCGAAATGGAGCCGGTAGACATTTACTTCTTGACTGGTTTGCCTAAGAGAGGTGAACACTTGACTCTATTCGGGACTAGGCCAGGTGGTCAGTCTGTCGATAGCCTCCGGGTAGAGTTCTATAACAACCAGACTAGAGACAAAGGGATAGATATCAAAACCATATCCCTTCTTGAACTCAAGGTAATTGCGTTTACTGTTACTAGGCCCTGCGGGAGCGCAGCACTACATGTAGCCACTAGATCTCAAATGCGGATGGCAGTTGACTGCTTTCGAGTCACCATCTTCAACTGGTGCGATGCTGTGTTGGCTAATATAAAAGGCCAACTGACTAGAGCCAAGAACGAACAACTAAAGACCTTTGGATATGGTGCTTTAGTCGTGAGATTTGGTCTGGAGAGGGTTCCAATGTTGGTCCCACAACACCTCATTGTTGGAGCCGGACTTCCTCGAGAGCCCAAACTGATGCGATGGGTTGCAGTTATGGCCCGTCATCCTGAGGAGGGGACAGAGGTCGTTCGATTCACTCCTGAGTATTTCCATTGGTTGGAAAACCAGGTTTTTTCTATTCAGGGCTTTCCTTACGCTGGGGTAGATTTTCGTGGTGACCCAGACATGGCTCTTCCACAAGGAGAGCAATGGGATGATTTAGGTGAATTCATTTTCAACATTTTCCTAATTTTTTTTTGTTTTTGTTTTTATCTCATCCCAAAATTGATAGTAAAAGTTTCAAATGCAGATGTAGGTCCACGACAACCAGCCGCTCTCCGGCCCTATGAGAGGAAACAACCAGCTGCAGCAGCACCAGCCCCACAGGACAAATCAGCAGAGACCTTGGCCGAATTGGAGAGCCATCTAGAGCATTTGACAGGAGACATTCCAGAGACTGGCATAGATGACATTCCTCTTAGACTACAACGCTATGTGATTGGGGTCCCAGGACCTTTTAGGAGGTTCCTTTGTAAGGTAGCTCGTACAGTGGTTTCTTATCGTGATCATCACGAGTGATAGGATGATCGCCCGTTGTAGACACATATGACATTTTTTTCTTTTTGTACTATCATTTTTGCCAATCATAAGGTGTTTTTCAACCTATGATCGAAGACGATGTATATTTGACACACTCCTATGTTACACTATATCACTATTACCAGCTTATCTTGTAAAACATGTTATGGAATGCTTTTAAATTTACTTGTATGATTATTGCAAATGTCTACCTAACATTCGAGTGAAATTGCATCTGCTAATGTATTTAAATATCTTGGAATATGATGATATTCAATATAATAAAATTCACGTTCCAAGAGACGAACTCTCAAAAATAATCTCAATAACACTGGATTTCTAATGGCATATACTCTATTAAGCTGTAATACAACGAGTTCAGAATCTAACCTCACTATCAAAATCCGAATCCCAAATGAAATAGATTCAGATAATAACTCAATCACTTCACTATACTCGGCAATGTTTTTCGTTGTTTTACCGAGGCTTACCCCATGCATAGATACCAACTCGTCAGAGGGCGAATAGATAACCCAAGCTGTGGAAGAAATGTTCCGTGTATTACGACAAGCACCATCAGCAAAACCGATGTATGTTTGGAGAGGCGTCGACATCTGCAATATCAAGAGTAAAACCAAAATAAGCAGGAAAAATGACAAAAAACACTCTTTAAGCTAAGAACACTTTTTAAAACTAAAACACACCAGCTAGAAAGAAAACTAACCTAATTGAAAATCTCCACACCCAAATTTAAGCATAATAGATCTTCAGGTAAAGACCATTTCTGGGTTTACCTAAAGAGACCCCGTCAAAGTCTACCAATTCATAGGCCCCTTTCGCTAGCTTTCGCTTAACAACATAAGGACCATGCCACATAGGGACGAATTTCCCAGCACCTAATTTATCATTTGCTTGATCGTACAATAAGACTAGGTCTCCTTCCGAAAAATTTCGAGGGGTAACATTTCGATCATACTGAGCTTTAATAAATTTGGCATGAGTTTCGATCGCTAATGCAGCATCACGTCGATTCTCATCTAGCTGAGCCAAGTATAACAAACGTTTTTCCTCTTCGGAAGTGGCTGGAAGTAACTCGATGGCCATTTGCAATGACGAGATTTCACATTCAATGGGTAACACAGCTTCCAAACCATAAACTAGTTGGAAAGGAGTGAACCCTGTTGACGTTTTTACTGAGGTTCGATACGCCCAAAGCGCTGAAAATAGCATGTTATGCCAATTCGACCTATGAATCCCAATGATTCGTCGGATCATGATGACTAGAACTTTGTTGATGGCTTCAACTAGACCATTAGCCTGTGGATAATATGGAGTTGAACTATCGTGACGCAAGCCAAGTTGGCCTGTAAGTTTAGTCATCATAATGTTTCGAAAATGACGCCCATGATCAGTGATAATTGCTTGTGGAACACCAAACCTAGCAATTATATGATTGAACATGAAAATCGTAGCAGTTTTGCCGTCTGCCTCAAATGTAGGCATCACCTCGGCCCACTTGGTAAAATAATCTACCCCAAGGATGATATACGCATGCCCCCCCGGCCGAGTGAGGGTTATATGTAATAAAATCGATACCCCATTTTGCAAAAGGACCGACGACAATTATAGGGTGGAGAGGAGCAGGTGGAGCGCACATCTTTCGATCAAAAATTTCGTAGTTGTGGCATTTTCGGACCGCGTTAATACAATCTTTAAACAAAGACGGCCAGAAGTAGCCAGTGCACAATATCTTTTGGGCTGTGGCAAACCCATACATATGACCGCCACACACTCCAGAGTGACAGTCATTTAGAACCCTTTCAGCTTCCTCATGAGTTAAACAACGTCGAAAAACAGTGTCCGCCCCATGACGATAAAGTGTATCTCCAATAATTTTGAATTATTGGGATTGGAATCGTATTTTTCGACGTTATGACCTTGAAATTTTTGGCCGAAAGGATTGGGTTTGGAGATAAACGATGATATTTCCATACCCATGATCTAAAGTGGTGATTAGAAACAAGGATTCATCCGCAATGGGCTCCTTCGCCACAATTTCCGTGTCAGCACGTGGGAAGTCACACATTAACTCCGCAAAGACTAAAGATTTCTTCGACTTAGATTTTTCAAATTCCAAGTCGAACTCCTGCAGGATCACAATCCATTTGGAGTACTTCCCCCCTAGCAATTGTTTGGTTAAAATATAGATCATAGGGTTGCAGTTAGTATGGGTCTATCATCATTCATACTGTCCTCCTAAGCAAGTCTCAAACCTCAGCTCTTCATGTCAAGCTTTGAAAATGAGAGAAAGACCTTAAAAATCATTAAAGCTCTGGTTCCGCACTTTCTCTCACTATTTCCTGTGGTCTCACACCCCCTGTTCATGTTACCTGCGGACCTGCCCGCTCTGTCTCTAAAGGAGTGGGTGCGGACCCCTGTGAAAGTCAAAAAGGTGCAAGTTTATTCTAAAAAACTCACTATGGGTTAATTCTAGATGATTCTAGAAGGAATTTTGACGTGGATGGTTCGCTCTTAGGTGGTTCATGCATACCAAAAGAGAAGGAGCTAATCCCTTTATGAGAGGAGCTATCCCTTTGAAGGAGGGTTTTATCACTTTGAAGGTGGACCTAGTAACTTCCCTCCATTGCACTATAAATTAAGGCATTGGGCTAGTTGCTAGGGAGGTTAGAAGCTGAACGTTTTTGAGGGTAAATGTTGGTGGAATTGGGACTTCCTAGTTAAGCTTGAAAGGAGAGATCACATACCTTTTGGCTTCATTGGGAAGAGAGTGAAACTTGTCAAAGTAGAGGAGACTTCTTGCTGGACCCTGGGAGGAGCTTGTACAACATCAAGGCACAGGTTGTAAAGTTCTTCTTTGATTTAAATTAATACAATCAGACTCATTTTTCTCAACAAATTGTCTTATGTGATTTGTTTCATTAATTCCTTGATCATCATGATAAGTATGCTTTATTCTATTGGATTTTCAGGTGCTATTTAATTTGTGTGCTTGTTTTATGTTTGCAGATCCTCTACAAGGGAGCTCATTTGGATCAACGGAGTGAGGCTTCCACAAACTTGCATTGGACCCAAGGTAGGCCTAAAACACTTGTTTTCCTTTTTTTATAAATTGCATATTTAGAGAAAGAGAGAATTAGATTGGCTTGCTTGTCACTAGATATCATTAGATACTAGGGAGGTCGGTCTTGTCCGCAAGAACGACTCATTCCATGTGACACCAAATCATCATATATAGAGGATAAAACATGTGTTAGCAATTAGATCTAGCCCATCCATTATCATATCACATAATGATAAGTCATTATGATCCTGATCCATCATTAGATCTCATCCATCATCACTGAAGCAATTCACAGTCAATCAATATGAACATTCAGTATACTGTCACCAGAATGCAGTCACCAGAACATAAATCATAGCCCATAATTATGCATCAAAAACCAGAACCAACTACAACTTCAAACATCATAGTTCGTAATGTATACACTACTTCGATGTGTTGAACCAACGTGTATACGTGCTTTTACCAAAGCGAAACAACATACATATCTGCAAATACTAACTTGAAACTTCACAGACATTTCAGACTTCAGGCATACTCAGATCATAACATTTACAGAATAAAACATGCGTCAGTATTCAGATCTAGACTATCCATGATCAAACCACATAATGATAATTCATTTCAGGCTTTATGATCCCGATCCATCAACCATCATCAACCACATAGCCACATCAGATCAAGCAAAGCATCAGAAGCTCATAACCTACATATATGATCTAACACTTCATAATATATTCAATACTTGCACCACTTGGCCTAATGATCTTCTCGTCCTTATATAGTTTTAGGCCTTTCACAATACCTTGGACCAAAACCACTTAGGACCAATACCTTGGACCAAATGCCTAGGGTCAATACCTCAGACCAAATACCTTGGATCAATACCTTGGACCAAAATACCTTGGACTAGATACCTCAGACTAGATACCTCGGACCAAAACCTTGGTTTTCCAACATGTATGCGCTTTTCCTTCTGTGAAAGTGCGTGTATACGTATACGCTCCTTTTGTTCTGTTAACCCGCGTGTATACGCTCTTTTTCTACAATTAACCCGTGTATACAACTTAACATACCTGAAAATGTCCTTTTTATTCAACTTCTTGATTTTGATCTATAGTCCTGTTGTGACCACCAACAACCCCCCTCCTTCTTTAGTATTAGCAATAACACTAAAGAAGTGGGGACCCTTAGTAAAAAATCCAAAAAAATTCTATAAATTTTTTTGTATTATACTCCTAAAAAAAATACATCGCACGGAGAAGAGTGAAACATGTCTTTATGAGCACAATAAAAAACTGCGAAAAAGCGACGCGAAATTCATCGCATCATACATTAAGAAGCGCCCATAAATGAAAATCTTAAGAAATCTCTGATGGCCGATATGCGACATCGCATATCGCAATGTAGCATAAACAACACACAAATAACTTAACAAATTGCAACGATCTTGCGATATCTACGATCTTGCGATAAATGCGATCTGCGATCTTGCGATGCTGCGATCTGCGATCTTGCGATGCTGCGATCTGCGATCTTGCGATGCTGCGATCCTGCGATTTGCACGATTCTACGCTAAACTGATCAGGAAACTCTGCGATGACACATCTTGATAATGCGATAAATGCGATGCTGCGATGCGAGTCGCAGAAATCACCCATCACAAATTTTCCTCGGCTCAGCATTCAAGAAAAGCTGTCCCTAAACCAAAATTGGGCGTGCGCCTTAAAGAAAATTAATGAATGTACGCCAAGATATTCATGAAGGACAAGTTTTGTGTTTTTCAAAAAGTTAGTTCACTATGAGGTGTCATGATTTTATACATTCGTAGAGCTTAGAGCTTTCGTGTCAAAATTTACTATCATTACTCTTTTCCTTTGCGTGAACTGCAGGAATAAAAAACAGGAAACAACATGAAGCAATGTGCAGGAAACATCTAAGGAAAAAGGGAAAGCATCAATGCTTGGAGAACAGAGAAGAGATGCCCTCATAAACGGATACCGCACGCAACTGAAACGCAGATTTCAAAGTATTACCGAACAGATGCTGATACCAATAGGCGATTCGACACTCAAGGTCAAAAGCTCACAAAAGAAGTATGTTTACAAAATTTTGAAGCTTATGCCCGGTAAAGGAAAAAGCGCTAAAGGTGGAAAACGCACCAAAAAGGCCCGGATCAAAGAACGGAGGCGGTTTTTGATGCGCGATTAGCGCCTAAAATTGTTCAGAAAGCAAAGTCCCTAACTTGCTTAGTCATCCATGAGTCTGGAAACCGAGATAGCAAAAGCAGAGGCAATTTAAGAGGAATTTGGGTTGTTACCAAGTATATACGCAGTAAATTCGCCCAGCCAAAGGACGATTCCCAAAAATATCTTCTAGTTTACTAAAAAGTGGTGCCAACGCTTGCCATTTCTATTTTCATAGCTCAAGCAAAAGCAGAAGACAACGAGCCGACTCTTCCCAGGAAAATATTGCATGCTCGCAACACTAAGGAGCAAATACAGAAATAGTTAGGAATTAGATTCAATTTTTAGAAATAAGTTTGCTTAGATAAAGGGCGGTCATTTAAACCGTATCCTAAATTTATGTAATTAAGTTACTTAGTTAGTAGTATTTAAACCCTTCTCAGGCATTTAGAGAAGGGTTCAGAAATTTGTCAAAAACTTGTCCTCAGAATATGCACTTCTGCACCCTCAGAGGAGGTCTTGATGAATGAATGGATCAAGGTTTATTAATGTTTGCATTTGATATCTGCTACTGATGTTGCACTTCTGTACTCTTGGTAGATATTAGAACAAGTGGAGATAAATCATTGTTGCTTGAAGCTTATGAGTAGGACCAGTCATAAATGGTACTTTTATCTCTTGGCCATTTCTGCTTATATTATTAAAGTGATATACAGTTTTTCGTTGTTTATATGTTATTGCATGAATGTTTGAGTTACCATTTGCCACTTTTGTACGGTGGAGTCATTTATTTATGTTTGATATATGAATAACTTATTATGCGATATGCTGTTCACAACTGTTTTGCCTAACTTTTTATGCAAAGTGGTTCATCTTAATTGATTTCCATTCTTATGATAGCTGAATGATCTTTATTACCAGTTATTATTTGAAATCTCTTTAGATCGCATAATAGAAGAAATACATCCCGGGTTAACATAGATTAGATGTGCTGTTTTCATTAGATTACAATAGCATAGAATTAGATTAAAGTAGCTTAGATTAGAACTCTTAGATCAACATCATCCAACTCTGCACACACACACACCCTTAGATTGGGAAACTGGTCCCATTATCCCCAGTCGGACCTGCTATACCAAACGGATAAGGAGCTTCCAACCAAGGTCCGGACCGGGTGGGTATCCCCCTTGTTGTCGACCCGATTTTCGGGGCTTCAACAAGTCCTTTGTTCCTTCATCTTATTCTTTTATATCATTACTTTGTTCCCTTTGAATATACCTATTACAATGTGATTTGCCTTTGTACATTACTTCTAAACTGATTCCTTTGAACTGCCCTGCATTTTGTCACATCTGTAAGTACAAATGCCATGCATTCTGTCACATCTGATATCTCTCCTGTAGATTTATCTAGTTACCATATACAAGTGAGTTGTTCTGCTATAAGTGGGTTTCCATCAAGTACAACACATGCATCATAATGCCAACAATCTCACCCTTTGTACTTGATGGAAACCATGTTGGTGTTGATTACTACAAGCTATAGAAACTGTTGGAGATAACTAGCAACACCAAAATACTCTCCCCCTTTGACATCAAGGGCGAAGGGCGGACCAAGATATTCTCCCCCTTTGATATCAAGGGCAAAGGGTTGACCAAAATGAAGACTTTCATATCTGAATACCTGAATATAAACAATGATCATGCCCCCCCAGGCACATGCTGAATTCTTTGATTGAACTCCCCCTTTGTTCATGCTGAGATAAACTATATCATCCATGATCCCCTTGAGCACATGTAGAGTCTGCAAATATTTTCCAAAAGAATAACATGACTCTATAACTCAACTAAGTGAGTTTGGCCTTCCTATCACCAATGAATCATACATACATCAATCTCCCAACCAAGTGGGGATATACTGAATTTGACTCATCCTCCCAACCAAGTGGGGAGATACCAATTTATACATGACTGAAATATAGCAATTATTACATCATCCTTCCCATGCATAGTGGGGGTACAAATTACATCATATGACCAAAAAGGACTCATCAAAATACTATGATAGACATAGACAAATTATTACATCATGGGTCTTTATATGACCTTTACATAGAATAATATACATGACATTTATAACAGGGACCAAATATATAAACAAGACCATGATAGTCATCAGCAACTATCATACACCATGTATGATCTACACCATAAGAATCTGTCATCAACATCCAGACCAACAACCTGTATATGTTCATCATTAATTCCCAAGATATGACAGTGTAAATATCATCAACCTGTGACAAAGTGATCCGAAATTGATCTAAGACAATTAATAAAGTATTACAGACTCATGTGCATGGATGTGTTTATGTTATTTTATGTAACAAATTGATAAGATTGTGAAATATACAGACACTGAAGCAGTTAAAGAAAACACAACAGGTAAACATATACATGCAACAAGTTTAATAAGGATTTCACCCAATACTCTTGGGCTACGTCTCCTGGTCCAACCTTTAGTGGTGGGCTCTCTATTATGTTTTCAAAGTAGAGTTTTTACAACAATGAGCTCAATTTGAGTCTCACTCAACAGATATAAATAAGAAAGACTATACTTGGATTCCCCAAGTCTCTAGAGTACATAGACTCTCCTTACTAACTCTTGACCTCTACTAGTCACAATGGTATGAGTCCAATCTGAGACTCAATACATGACATGCATATATAGAGGAGTTCGCTTGAACCTTTCAAGCCCTTTCTGGAGTACACAAACTCTCTGACTCTCTCTGTCTCTGTCTCGATGCTGCCTTTGATCTTACAGGTCAGCTCGACTTCTTCTCTCTGTTCTCTGTTCTTAGTTTTCTCATCTCGCTTACTGCTTTATTGCTTGCTGCTCTCCCTGTTAGTTCGTGGCTTCAAGCCAATCTGCTTTCTGACTATTCATTTTCGCTTCCCGACTTTCTCGTTCCCTTGCCTCTATCCATTTGAATCCCTCTGTTCTGTGTAATCATCACTGTATAATACCATACAGGGAGGTGGCCACCTGTTTCATAGCAAACTAAGTGTCAATTCTCTTGGACGTTTTCAAAATGACCGTTTATTTCGTTAACTCCAAGAATGCCCGCGAACACGACTTGTTGCCAATGCATCGTCCACGTCGGACTTCAAATCCTATAATAATCTTCCTGTTAACCTCGTCAAATCCAGTCATCCATCAGAACGCGTCTCCGTCATTGATCTGGGGGCCCCAGATCCTACGGTCATTGTCCATATCGGGCGGGTAAGTAACATGATGTTTACTTGTCCGATGTGAACGGTTTTCTCTCTCTTCCGCTAGACGCATGGCACCCATTGTGTGGCATCGGGCGGGACTCGGTCGAAACCGCTTACCACTCGAAGCCCTTCCGATATTTTGACGATTTTTTGTGGGACCTCGCCTCTGACGGAACCGAAATGATATTTTCCCACAATTTACAATTATTCCGGGTCTGGGAGCTCAGGGCTTTTCCTTCTTTGAGGGGTTTGCCCTTCGCATATGAGAAACTACCCCCGTTTCTTGAATTGACTCTTGGTTTGGATAATTTGTGGCAGTGTGTGTTACCATGGGCCGACAGTCTACGCGCTTGACCGAGGGTCCTTGTTGCTCCGCATGGATGACAAATTGCAACTATTACGGGGATATCTCTGATAAGCTTGATCTTTATAAGGCTTTGAAACTTTGGCATACATTTTACAGAGTTCATGAAAACTTAGAGAGTGTTTTAGGATCCAATTTGGATCATGACCTTCCCACTGAAAAAGCTTTTGGACCACCAAAAGTTGGTTTTTAAGCATCAACCAAGTGAGGGTACATATTCCTCTCTTGCCCAATTTATATCCATTTTGCACTACTTGGTTTTGAACCTTTGAGTCCAATCCTGAGGTACTCAACATCCCCTCGACATGTAGCTCTCACCTTCCTGTCCAGAACTGTATCCTCCTACAATTCATTGAGATATTCAGGTAACAGATCATCAATAGAAGGCAATTGACTCTACTCTTCGGGATCTTCAATCAATGAAGTAGTCTCAAGATTTCTGCATTAACTACCGAATAGATGTGCATGTAAGCTGGGAAATCAAGGTGAAAAGCATTCTCACCAATTTTCTCAAGTATCTTGAAAGGTCTATACCTTATTGGCTTCAACTTCTTACCTTCACCTTGTATTCTGTCTTTGTTGATATACAGCCAGACTTGATCACCAACTTGGAAACTATGCTCAATCTGATGCTTATCATGCCTTGCCTTGTACTTGGCTTGGCTCTTTTCCAGCTGTTCCTGTACTGCCTGGTGAATCTCTTGGATTTTTCAATGAACTTGGTTGCCTTGTCCACATCACTATGTCCATCAATTGCTATGTCTTTACCAAAGAAAAAATCCAAGGGAGACCTTGGTGTGAAACCAAAACAGGTCTCAATAGGAGATCTCTGTGTAGAATAATGTTTAGCTTGGTTGTAAGCATGCTGCACATAACATAAATGTTCATCCCAAAGCTTGGGATGCTTGCCGCAATAGCCTCTGAGCAACTAGATCACTGCCCTGTTGACCACCTCCGTTTGGCCATCTGTTTGTGGATGAAAGGCTGTGCTCTTCTTCAGTGTGGTGTCCATCAATTCCCACATACTTGACCAAAACTTCCCAACAAATTGGGAATATCGATCAAATACAATGGAAGTGGGTAATCCAAAATGAACCCATACATGTTGAAAGAACAACTTTGCTATTTGTTCAACTGTGATCTATTTGTTACAAGGTATTAAAATGTCAGACCAGGTAGTAACTCAAAACAATTCAATTCATGTTATTCCTTTAGGTTCGTCTTTATTATATACATGAGGGAGACTGTTCACTTCATCTCCTGATGACTGTTCATATCTCTTATTATTTATTTACATTGATTATATTTATTCACCCAATCCCGATGATTAGGTGTCAACATTCCCCCCCTTAATCTGAAGGGATGTTGGTGAGTCCAAGCATCATTCTGAATCGTTCAAGCTTTTCTCTTCCAAGTGCTTTGGTGAAGATGTCGGAAATTTGCTCATTAGTGGAACAATGACGGAGATGGATTGTTTTGGCCTTAACATGATGTCGAATCAGATGATATTTGGTATTAATTTGCTTCGTTCAATCATGGTGTTAGTGTCGGTCATGATGCCCTCCATCAGTGATCAAAAAACTCTTTGCATATGCATAAGTAGGTGTCTCATCAATGTCAGTTTTGCATCCCATTAGGCATGCCATAAAACTGATGGAGGAGCTGGTCCTTGTTCCCTTCTTGGTTTTGCTGGATCAGGTCATATCAGTTAATGAGATTGTGTCACACTTGTTTTGTTTTGTCTTGAAGTCCAAAGTCTTAGGTCTAGGGTTTCAGTCAAATGTCATTGCAAGATCATGAGTCAGAGGTCCATGAGTCCCCAGCAAGCCAGAAGGAGGTATGTAAATATGTTTCATTGGTATTTTTCATCATGTACAACTTATTTATACCTTGGATTTAAAAACCCTGTTTTTAAACCCAAGGTCATGTCAATTTTGTAAAACAATAAGGAAATTTCAAAAATTATTCAAAATGCCGGCAATAACCCTGGTCTCCTCGCCAGAGTCCATCAGATGGTCTACCTGCAAAAAGAACGGAGCTAAAGCACCCAAAAAGTCAAATTCAGAACAAAAGAAAACTCAAAACAGTGTTAAAAGAAAGTGTCAAGGCAAAACATTAGAAAGTGGGTTTGGTAAGTAAATTTTTTTAAATTGAGCTTATAAAGAGTCAAATTCCCTCTCAATACCCTCATTGTGCATCCAAAGAGCTTGCAAGAAGAAGTGATAGGGCGAAGAAGCGAAAGGAGGCAAAGTGCAGAGAAATTGAACCAGTTTCAGGTGCGCGACCCGTCAGAGGTTGTGCGCGACCTGTTGGGCGGTGCGCGACCCGTCAGGCGCCTCCCAGCAGTGTTAATTTGTAACGGGCGCGACCCGTCGGGCTGTGCGCGACCCGTTGGGTGCCCTGCGCGACCCGTCAAGCTGTTGACACCAAAACCGCCCCAAATTTTGTCCAATCGCCCTCTAAGTTGCAAAATCGACCGAGGTAGGGTCTATACACTTGATGAATTGATGAATGGTGAATGATGAGCTTTCATTTATATGTTTTTATCACTAAGAATGCAAAGAAAATCGATTTTGGTGATTGCTTGTCAATGTAGGCATAAAGTTGGGGTTTGGTGTTTTTTTTCAAGGTTTTAATTCCCATTTATGTTCCCTCCATGTTTCCCCATTGATTTCACAATTGTCATCATATGTCTCTATCTTATCTTATTTGCAAAGAATATGAAATTTTCCTCCTTCCAAGTATCAAACCCTATCCCTCCCTAAACACATTCCCAAAACCCTAATACCCTCCATTGTGATATAAAAACACACACAGCAAAAAGAACAAAATGCTATGAAAGAAAAACAAAATGATTATGCAAAAAAGAAGGCAATATGATGATAAAATGCCAAAACAAGAAATAAAGAAAATGTGGCTGTGTATATAAACAAAAGCAAAGGAAATATTGCTATGTATATTTGATCAAAAGTAATGTTGCTGTGGTCCTAAAAAGCAAAAACCATGTTTTCCCTTCTATCCCCTAATATCTTTGTCAATAAAACCCCTTTTCCCTTTTGACAAAATTTCAATGAAGCCCTTTTCCCCTAGCATCAAATGTACATGAACCCCTTTGAAAAAATAGAGTGTGCCTTATGATGTACATTGAAAGGCAAAAATCAAATGAGCAAGTTATCTATGCTGTCCCATCCCCCTGTTGAGCATACATGTCATTTCCCTTGGTTATTATTATCCATGTTTCCATAATAAAAACATTTCTTTGCAAATGATTTCCCGCTGATTAAGATGAGATTATATGTTTGACAGTTTGTGAATTGTCCCTTGAAAATTCCCTGTTTTCATATGTTTCCCTTTCCTTATTAAAAGATCCCCTCCCCTAACATTTCCTTCATGATTTTTTCCCCTTGAAAACAGCATACAACTCAGCATTTTTGCAGGCAAGGGCACCAATTTACTTTGTCTATTTTCTCCACTTTGCTCAAAAGCACCATGTCAACCACCGAGACCTATGAGCAAGGTGATGACCAGTCTTCTTCTACAGAGGTTGAGGTACAACGGAGGCCTCGTAGGGGGGGCAAAGGTGGTCATCATAAGAGAGAGGAGCCCACCTCATTGGAAGAATTGCAGGCCTGTCCTTTGGCAGTGAATTGCTTTCAGTATATGTCATGTTTTCAGTTTTGCGAGAGGCTTGCTCAGATCCAGCACCACAGGGAGTTGGCCCGCTTATTTGTTTTGCACCTTCATGATGGGCAGGTCACTCTGGCAGGAGTGAACTTTGTGTTGTCTCCGGAAGTGATTTCAGAGGCTACCGGGATACCAAATGTGGGTGAGGTGTGGCCCAAGCGCAAAGTGTTGGATTTTGTTCATTTTGAGCCATATGTCATGCCAGCCTTGAGACACTTGTCAGGGGTCTTTCCTTTCAGATTTCTCCGGAGGGAGTATGCTCCGATCTTGAAACTCATCATGCATTACTTTACATGTGAGGGCAGGTTTTCACACGTGTACTCTTATCACATCCGCCTGTTGATGCACTTTACCCGAGTGAGGATGATGAACATCCCGGTTTTCTTCTTCCAGAATATTCAGAGGATGGTGCCCATGTTACAGAGGAAGACCCCAGCCCAGCAGTTTAGGAGTTTATGTCACTATGGTCTCATCCAGCTCATTGTTTCCCATCAGTTGAGTCAGCAGGGCATTCCATGGGAAGAGTTCATCTCCCATGAGTTCTTCACAGCACCACCACAGCCACAGCCGGAGCCAGAGGTCATTTATGAGGAGGGAGGTCCATCTCACCAGCCCGAGATCATTGTTCCGAGACATGTTGCTTCCTCACCTTAGGTCACCTACCAGAGAGGCCACAGGGCCTTGTTTGCAGCAGCTCGACGAGTACTTTCTCCACAGTAGGTGGAAGGGGTCTCGTCATCATCTTCAGGGCAGCGAGTGTTATCTCCACACCAGGTGGAAGGGGCCTCACATTCTTCATCAGCAGAGGCAGTGCGGGAGGGCAAGCAGCCCATGGTTGAGGATGAGATAGCCGGTGATACACATGATGATTTCATTGACCTTGATGCCCGCTCTCCTTCTTCAGATTTTTATGAGATTATCAGACAGAGAGAGGAGGAGAACCTCGTGTTGCAGCAAAAGCTCCAAATGGCTCAATGGACCATCACTTATCTGGAGCAGCGCAACAAACAATTAGAAGAGGAAAAAGAACTTGATGAGCTATGGAGGATCCACAGTGATCGAACTTTGAACCGTAGGAGGCCCGGTGACCCATTTCCTGCTGACCGGGAGTCTTTGCTCATTCAGGAGAATGCTCGCTTGGAGAGGCTGTTGGAGAAGGCCAACCAGGACAAGAGGCTGCTAAGGAACATGAAGAATCATTATTGGGCGAGGATGTATGTTTGCAAGGCGAAGATGAAAATGTTCCAAAGAAGGTTGTCCGAGGCCCGCAAGAGGAAGAAGAAGACTAACCCACTCCGTATCTTGGCCGAGGCTTCTATCACTCACCATGATACTCATTAGCCTCTTCCTAGCAGCTAGCACAAGAAATTTTGAAAGTTTTGAGGCATTTTTGGGACATTGACAAGTTTTGGCCTTTTAACGGGTCTCACCCCGCGCGCGACCCTACATGGGGGCAACTCAGAACGGGGAAAACTCAACATTTTTGGAATTTTCATGCAAAGTTACACCTACCTATGGATGGACTTCAGTTTTTATGGAGATTTGGGCCTCCAAAAGGTCAAAACACATGCAAATTTTGACTTTCTGCCCCTATTTTGAGTTGCAGAAAGCTGTCTTGGGAGAATTGAGTTTTGAGGGGTCAAATCAACTCCAAATTCAAAAATTCCGGTGGGTTTGGAAATTAGACTCGCAGACCTTTCCGATGAGCTATCTTGCACCTGATTTGGACACCGGGAAGGCCCCCAAACAGGCCTCTCAATGTGCGCGACCCGTCAGGGAATTTTGCCTGTTTTGACCAGTTCGGCCAGAAAAACACTGTTTTCACTTGGTTTAATGTTTTGGGCATGTAAATGATGGATTTTTGTGTAATTTTCATGGCTCTATGATGATTTTACTCTCCTTGATCACTTCTAGAAGATTCTTGAATGTAAATGGTAAAAATTTAATGCATGGATATGTTTCCTAAGTTTTAGAGGCAAGTTGTTTTGACTGCCTATTATCTAGTGCTCAGTTTAGAATTAGTTAAAACAGCTCCTAGGAAGCTGAGCTCGACCCCTAGAGGTGGGGAAAGGAGTTATATCATCTATATTATGCCTTATCTTGCTCATTTTCATGGTTGGACTCTTGAGGGAGAAGCTCCTATTGTATATTTTACTTGTATCTCTGCAATTTGAGGAAAAGGAAGACCAGGGTTTTGCAGACATCATTGGGATTCTTGTGGACTCTTGTGTTGATGGTGTGTTCTCTTATTGTAATTGTAAGTGTGTTTATGTGTTCCATCTCTTTCTTTACTGCAGCTTATTAAACAAATGAAGTGATAAAGTTTGAATTCATGCTTGCCATGCTCAGCTTTCAAATTTGTTTAATGTTTATGTTTTCCACTATCTAGAGAGGATTCAAAGTCATTGTTTGCCCTCTTTAGCTTCTATTTTTCCTTCCTTGATCATCCATCTCAGCTAAAGGCATCAGCACAAACTTCTACCTTGCCCCAAAGACCCACCTGCAAAACCTGAGCTCAATCCCCGCACCCTGAGTTGCACTCCCTCCAATTGCCACCAAAAACCCCAAAAACTTTAAATCAACCCTCCTTATTAGTTTACTAGCCTAATATCAGTGTTTCTAATTGGTCAGCTCATCCTATTGAAAAATCCACCGAGTTTGACCAGAGAGAGCCTTCTCCTGCCTCGTAGGGCTAGCTACGAGGCTGAATGGTTTGATGTAGCCTTGAGATTTGTCTATCTCAGCCTAGGTGAAATTTCAAGTGCTAACACATGGAACTTTGGGTTCTTGGCCAACTTTATTGCAGAGGTATTATCAATCATGAGTGGAGTTGATTTTACTTGTTTTACCTGCAAATCTTCAAGAATTTTCTTGAGCCACACAATTTCTTTTGTTGCTTCAGCTGTTGCCACGTATTCTGCTTCTATTGTGGAATTCGTTGGAACTGATTGTTTGCGTGATCTCCAGGAGACATATCATGATCCAAGACTCATAGCATATCCTGAAGTAGATACCCCAGTTTCTTTGTCTCCATCGAAGTCTGAATCAGAGTATCCAATCAAACTGAAGTCGTCCACCTGTGTATACTTGATTCTAAAGTCTTGAGTTTCCTTCAAGTATATTAGAACTCTTTTTGCAGCAGACCAATCTCCCTCACAAGGCTTTTGCATAAACCTGGAGAGGATTCCAACAGAAAACGAAATGTCTGGTCTAGTAGTAGTTAGGTAGTTGAGACTTCCTACAAGCTGTCTATACTTTGTTGCATCCTCAAATTCTTTTCCTTCAATAGATGTGGGCTTTAAGTTTTGTTCCATTGGAGTAGTAAGAGGATTGCATTCTATCATGCCAAACCTATTCAACAGATCTCCAATGTATTTCTTTTGAGAAAGAAATATGGACTTCAGATGTTGGGTTACTTCAATACCAAGATAGTAATGAACATAGCCCAAATCAGTCATTTCAAACTTTTCCCCAATTCCTTCTTTATGGATGCAATGTAGCTTTCATTGTTCCCTGTCATCAAAAGATCATCTACATATACCATAAGATATACAACTGTTTTGCCAACTTTCTTGATAAATAAAGTTCCATCATCAAGATCATAATGTTTGAAAATGAGTTTCAAAAGATGCTTAGTTAGTTTTTCATACCAGGCTCGCGGTGCTTGTTTGAGGCCATATAAGGACTTCACAGGTTTGCATACTTTATGTTCATGTCCTTTCACAACAAATCCTTCAGGCTGGGACATAAAAACATTCTCTTTTAGATCTCCATTCAAGAAAGCAGTTTTTACATCCATTTGATGGACTTTCCAACCGTTCTGAGCTGCTAGGGCAAAGAGTGTCCAGATGGTAGCCCATTTTGTTGTGGGGGAAAAGTCTCCTCATAATCGACCCCTTCCTTCTGTGCAAAACCTTTTGCCACAAGCCTAGCTTTGTGCTTGTCAAGTGAGCCATCAACTTTATACTTGTTCTTGTAGACCCACTTGCAGCCAATTGGTTTGGTTCCTAATGGAGGATCAACCAGCTTCCACGTGCCATTATTTATGAGGGAATCATGCTCCTTTTGCATCACTTCTTTCCATTCATCATGAGAAGCAACTTCTTTGAAGGAATTTGGTTCAAAATCTGTAGACAATTTCAATTCACAATCATAAGAATCCATATCAATAGGTGAATTAGAGTCATCTACATCACCTCCATTTTTCCGGTTTGAATTTCTAGTTCCTGTCTTTCCAACCTCATCAGGATGAACACTTTCAAGTGTCTTTGTCAACCACTTTGGGGGACCTTTCTTAGGTGGTCCAGGATTCTTTGTTCATTGAGTTTGGATTTAATCAAGATTGAGTCTCCCAATTCTATCAATCACATCACTTAAAGCATCATCTGTTGTTGGAGTTTCATGTGGGGGAGAGAGTTCTTCAGAAGAAGATTCCACATATTGATCTAGTATAGGAATCCCCCTTCAAGATGTGGAATCTGATTATCAAATTCTTGAAATTATTTTTCATTTGTGAATCTATCCAAGCGATCAAGTTGCCGCTCAACAACATTGTCAGTTTTGGATGATTTAAGAAAAATTACATCTCTAGATACAACAAACTTTTTATTGAATTCATCATAGAGATGGTATGCTTTGGAGGTGTTTGAATACCCCAGGAAGATACACTTACGACTTCTTGCACCAAGTTTTTTTCTATGTACCTTTGGTATCAAGGCATAACAGGTGGAACCAAAGACCCTGAGATGCTTTACCAAAGGAACATGTCCATACCACATTTCATATGGAGTCTTGTTTCTAATAGCATTAGATGGACATCTATTCTTTATATATGCAGCACATAGAACATCATCAACCTAAAACATTATCTTTACATTTTTGAAGAAGAGCATAGATCGTACCATATTTAAGATTGTCTTATTCATTCTTTCAACTACACCATTATGTTGGGGATTATAAGGTACAATTGTTTGATGTTTGATCCCATGTTGGAAAAGATAGTTTTCAAATTCATTTGATGTGCATTCTTTTCCATTATTAGTGCAAATAAACCCAATATGACATTGTGCATCATTTTCAATCCATTTATGAAAGTTCTTGAATGTTTGAAAAGCATCAGATTTGTTCTTCAATAAATAAACCCAACACATTCTGGTGTAGTCATCAATAAATGTCATCATATATTTATTTCCATTTGTAGAAGGAACATGCATTGGACCACATAAATCTGAATGAATGAGTTCAAGTTTTCTATGTGCTCTTGAATGTGAATCATGTAAAGACTGTTTTCTATGCTTTCCTAGAATGCAAGCATCACATTGCTTAAATTTCCTAGGAATTGTAGGCAAACCAGCAACACCATTTTCTTCAACAAGCGGAGGCTGTCATAGTTCAAATGTCCAAATCTAGCATGCCATAATAAACTTGAAGGACGTGTACCTCCTTCATAATGAGAATTGTATAATAAATGTTGTGCATGAGCAGAGGTACCTTGCAGCTTGAGAAGCCTTTCTTCTTATATTCCCCTCATGACAGGTGAGTGGTTAGATGATTTTCTCACCTCAATCTTGCCATCAAACATATGAATGGAGTGACCTTTCTGGCGGATGTGAACCAAGGACAAGAAGTTTCTCTTGAGCTGTGGGAGATATAGAACATGATGCAGAAGAAAGTCTGGAAGACTAGGCAATTTAAGCCTGATTGTGCCAAGCCCTGATGGCTTGATTTTTGATCTGTCTGCAAAGTATACTGCTCCATCAAAATTGTTAGTAAATTATTCAAAAAAATCTTTTCTATGAGTCATGTGGCAAGTTGCTCCTGAATCAAGCAACCAATCATTTTTCCAAGAAGCAAGTGAAGCATTAAATAAATCTTCATTTACTCCAATGTTACATTGTGCTACAACATAGTGAGCGGATTCAGGTGCTTTACGTTTGTTTGTATCATCAGTTTTACCTTTATGTTGGTTTCTTTGCTGCTGAATTTTGTCCCATGGTAACTTGCATGTAGAGACATCATGTGATCCATTTCTTTTGCAGCGTATGCAGTGAAAATTTGCCTTTTCTCCTTGAGAGTGTCCGCCCCCCCTGCCTTTGAAATATCTTCCTCTTCCTCTTCGACCACCTCTTCCTCTTGAAGAATCCTGAGTAGGATGCTTTTCTTTATGAAAAAGGCACACAACCTCTTCAGAAGATTCAGGGGTTGTCTTTTTTCCAAAATCTTTCTCTCTTTCAACAAATTTTTTTACAAGAGAGTCAAAGGTAATGTCTTTAAGATTTCCATTTGCTTGCAATGACTCAAGATAATTGGAGTAAGTAGGATAAAGTGCCTTGAGAAAAGTGATAAGAGGAATATCCAAATCAATTTTAGTGGCTTGGATATCATGCATTATATACTTTACTTCAGATGCAAGAGCAAGAGGATCATTATTTTACAATTCAAGAGTGAAGAGTTTAACCATGACTTGAACAACTTCAAGTGCAGAATGTGAGTCATAGAGTTCTTTCAGCTTTTGTAAGGCTTCGAAAGTAGTTGAAAATGGCGTAATATGGCAACTCACCTCTTCACTTACAGATGTTGCAATTAATGCATAGCCTTTGCTGTTCTTGTTTTCCCAAATGGCGAGCTCTTTATCTGATGTAGGCTGTTCTGGCTGTTTGTCTCCGTCTCCAATGCACACTCCTTTCCACAACTCATTGAAAATGGGGGTGTGTTTTATCATCCAGGACCACTCAGGATAGTTCTCTTTGCCAGTGAGAACTATTCCCACAATGGATATGATTGAAAGCATACTATAACAAAAACTTCTACTGCAAAATTTTACTCTTAATGGGAAAAAAATATAATTTTGATATGACTGGACAACAAATTCAATTGGACAACAAATGTCAATACCCAAGACTATAAATACACCAAGACTGTGTATTAAGGCAGCGTAAATACAACAGACTTCATACGTTCTTGAAAAACCAAAGCATATAATTTAAATGGGCTCTTCCCACTTATTCAATGCCAACGCAAATATGGAGAGCATCATTTTTTTTTTAAATAGGTTTCCAACACATAATATAAAGCACCACAATCATATTGCAGCACCTCACCATATATATCGGCCTTTTTTGGTAATACGCACTATTCAAAATATATATCGGCTCCTTTTTTTTTTAATTCATTGATCACCCAATGCAGCCCTTCAAAAAAATTTCAACGCACAGCAATGACATGTCTGCGGCAGAGTTCGATTTCAACCATTCGATTTCATATCATATGGCCTTTGAAAAAGGGCTCAACTCACATACACATCATAGGACAACATTGAACTTTCCACGCTTTACAGTAAGATTACAGTCTTCAAAAAAATGAGGATTACACATACTAGATAGTGGTATTATCCTTCAGCGGAGCAACAGATTACATAGGCAACAATATAGTTCTCCAGTGCAACAACAGATTACACGGACAACCTCCAGCGCACAAACCTTCAACGAGAATCATTCATCGGATGACCTTCAACAGAGTCTACAACATATGTGATTTAACTTGTAAACAAATCCAATACAAAGGATTCAATACAATGCACCAGAACTGTATGCATTCAACAGACACCATTGTATGGAACTCTTTGTATTCCTTGTGTAGAGTATAGAGAGACTACACATAAAGTATGAGTCAATGCACGTAGAGCGACACTCCAAGTTTCACAGAGGAACAAAGGACAAAGCAGGGAGCAGAAAAATAACAGTCGTTACAAGGATAAAATGGAGGCCAACAGCATTCCAACCATTCACTGCACCCGTTCAATGCTCCATAATCTTTCACGCAGATATGGAGGCCAACAGTGTGGAGAGAGCAGTGTATGGACTATGTCAGAGGAGCGTGGGAGGTTACAAAAATTGGAAGAAGAATGCAGGACAAACTGACAAATTTCTGAAGAAATAACAGAAGGGAGTTACAATGGCAGACTGCAATGCCAAAAATGGAGCTGGCTCTGATACCATGTCAGACTAGGCAGTAACTCCTCAAAACAATTCAATTCATGTTATTCCTTTAGGTTGGTCTTTATTATATACATGAGGGAGACTGTTCACTTCATCTCCCGACGAATGTTCATATCTCTTATTATTTATTTACATTGATTATATTTATTCACCCAATCCTGATGATTAGGTGTCAACATAAAATACACATTTTGCTGAACCTATCCACAATAACATATAAATAGTCATGACCTTTTCTAGATTTAGGCAGTCCCCCAACAAAGTCCATGGAAGCACTTTCCCAAGGATGATAAGGAATGGGTAGTAGAGTGTACAAGCCTAGTTTTCTATTGCTGGGCTTGCTTTTAGCACACATGGTACACCCTCTTACATATCTAGAGACGGTTTCATTCATTTTTGGCCAATAACAAAATCTTCGCAGCTGTGCAACTGTTTTACTTACACCAAAGTGACCTGATATTAGCGAACTGTGTGCTTCTCGAATTATCTTTACTCTTTCAGTTTGTGGAATGCATAACACTCCAAAATGATACAAGAGTTGGCCCTTAACATGATAATCCTATTCTTTTACTTGTTTTCCATGACTTAAAGTTGCATATACATCTTTAAAATCTATATCTTGAGCATATTGTTTAATGTAGCTTTCATGCAATACTGAATTATGCTTAAGTATAGTAGATGCATTTATGATTGGTCTTGACAACATATTTGAAACTTTATTGTGTATTCCCTTTTTATATATGATGACAAGATGAAACTGATGTAGAAAACCCATCCACCTATAGTGCCTTGATTGTTGCAAGTTAGTTTGTGAGTGTAAATATTGAAGTGGTTGATGATCAATATGTATAACTGTCTCTTTTCCCATTAAATAATGTTTCCACTTTTTCACACTGTAATAATACATACAATTCCTTATCATATGTGGGATAATTAACTACTGCAGAATTAAATGTCTCAGAATGATAACATATGGGTTTACCATGCTGCATCAACCTTGCTCCCATGGCATAGTCACTGGCATCTGTTTCAATCTCAAATGGTCTTTGAAGATCGGATAGTGCTAGTACTGGTGCTGTACTAATATTTTCTTTTAAGGTGTCGAAGGCTTTCTGCTGTTTGCCTCTCCACTGAAACACCTTGTTCAATCCTGTTAAAGCATGTAAGGGAGTTGCAATCAAGGAAAAGTTAGCAATAAACTTTCTCGAATACTGTGCTGCTCCTAGGAAGATTCTGACTTCCGTAGCAGATTTGGGTTTAGGCTAGTTTACAATGACTGCAACCTTAGAGGGATTGATCTTCAATTCAAAACCCCATACAATAAAACCCAAATAATTCAAAGATGTTTTGCCAAATTCACATTTTGAGAGCTTAACATAGAGATTTTATCTTTTCAAAACATCTAGAGTCTGCTTGACATGCTTCAAATGTTCTTCCCATGTTTTACTAAATATAAGAATGTCATCTAAATATACAATGACAAAATCATCAATAAAAGGCTTGAGTACATCATTCATTACTCTCATGAAAGTAGCAGGAGCATTATTTAAGCCAAAAGGCATCACTAACCACTCATACAATCCCTGCTTTGTTTTGAAAGCAATCTTCCATACATCTTGCTCTACAACTCTGACCTGATGGTAGCCACTATGCAAGTCCAACTTGGAAAAGTAAACAACTTCTTTCAACTGATCTAACAGATCATCTATGCGAGGAAGGGGATAACGATTTTTGATCGTTATCTTATTCAGTGCTCAGTAATCAATGCACATTCTCCATGAGCCATCTTTCTTTCTCACCAAGACAATTGGAGACCCACATGGTGATGTACTAGGTCTTATGAACCCTTTCTTGAGCAGCTCCTGTACTTGCTTCTTGATTTCTGCATTCTCTAAAGCGGACAACCTGTACATTCCGATGTTAGGCAATGGAGCATCTTGCTGGAAATTAATATCATGTACTATTTCCTTTTGGGGGGGGCAGACTTTTAGGTTCTTGAAATAGTATATCCTATTCTGAAACAAGTTTTTCCAAATCAGCTTGCTGTTAAGCATTAAAACCCTCAAATATATTGGTTTTATCAAGTTTCTTTTCCTTTAGAACCATCAGTAAAAATTGTTTGCATGAATTTACAATTCTTTTCATCTGCCCTGAGTTTATGAAAGTATAATTATTCTTGAGTTTGTGAGCTCTTACAATATATTCGATTCCATCTTTAACGAGTTGATACTTGTTTTCAACTCTATAGAAAATGGCTTTCCTATCATACAAGTAAGGACTTCATAAAACAATTCCACATATATCCAAAGGAACTATATCTAACTCAACCTCATCTACAAATGCTGACCCAAAAGAAAACCTAAGTTTACATTGTCTAGTCACTTATAGCTTTGCTTTATCACATAACCAACCTAATGGATATCGGTTCTTGTGAGGTGTGGTTAGTAATCCCAACTTCTTTACAATTGCTTCAGAAATCAAATTTACTTGCGAGCCACTATCAAACAAAGTATCAATCTTTTGATGCTTGGAAATAACTCGAATATGAAAAAGCTCATGCCTTTTCCTATCATTTTCTTCATTATCAGTAGATTGTGCAGAATTACTAGTAGATGCATTAGAATTTTTACCTTTTATACCTGTGGTTGCGATTATTGTTTCATCACATGAGTCTGACCCCAAATCTTTTTGAATAGCTGAAACAATCTTCTTCTTTTTTTCCATCGAACTTCATGGGTCTCAGCTCCGGATGCAGAATCCAACAGTGTTCATCATCATGCCTATCCTTCTTGCAGTGAGTGCATGAAGGTTTGGTCTTTTGTACAACATTTGTCTTCCTCTCTTTCCATTTATGCTTTCTCTTTTCCTTGTTCTTGCTTGTTGTGGGTTTTGATGATCCCCCACCTTCTGGGTTCACATTCTTGCCTCTAGCCTCTAGATGTGTAGCCTGAACAGATACCTCATCTATGCTAGTGGGATTAAACATGAGAATGGTGTGCTTTAAATAGCTGTGTAGAACACCTATATACTTCAGCAAAGTTTCAAGTGAGTTTAAAGAAATTCCTAGAATCAAAGATATTTTTCTAAATTCTTGAGTGTAGCCTTGTACACTTTTCTCTTTTAATTGGCGAAGAGTTTGCCATCTCATCATGGCTTGCTGCATATAAGCTAGTGGATAGAATTTCTTTTTAATTGCAGAAATAAATTCACTCCAGACAGTAAGAATTTTACCATGCTTCTTCATGTCAGCTTGTGTCCTACTTTCCCACCATACCAAGGTAGTGCCTCCAAAGCGTAGGCTGGCTAGCTGAATCTTACTTTTGTCTGAATCAATGCTCTGCACCCTGCAATACACGTCGATCTGTCTAATCCAATTATCTAGTTTCTATGCATTTAACTCTCCATCATATATCGGCAAATCAAATCTAACATCTAATTTAATCAAAGATGTTTTCTTTTTATTTTTGGGGCTATTAGGAGGCGCGGGAAGCTTTTCATCTTTCCCTTTGCCTTTAGAATGGTCATGGAGGAGATATTCTTATGCTCCTTTATCTTGTTTGGAGTTTGATGAATTTTCATCTCTACCTTTCTTAAATTCTCTATACATTTCCTCCACCATGGCTCTCATGGTCATGAAACTATCCATGAAATGGGAGTTTGATTCCAAGGTACTTTCTTCTACCATTTTCCTCTTAGGATAGACTCTTCCAATTTCTGGGTTAGCTTCAACCAATTCTCCTTCTCTTAATTTGAGCTTTGTCCTAGTTAGCATTCAACAACAGAATCCAGCACAAACCTGTCTAACCTTAGCAACCGAGAGATCTAATACCACTTGATCCAAAATTGATCTAAGACAATTAATAAGGTATTACAGACTCATGTGCATGGATGTGTCTATGTTATTTTATGCAACAAATCGATAAGATTGCGAAATACATAGACACTAAAGCAGTTAAAGAAAAAACAACAGGCAAAAGTATAAACACAACAAGTTTAATAAGAAGTTCACCTAATACTCCTGGGCTACGTCTCCTGTTCCAGCCTTCAGTAGTGGCCTCTCTATTATGTTTTCAAAGCATAGTTTTTACAACAGTGAGCTCAATTTGAGTCTCACTCAACAGATATAAATCAACATGACCGTATTTGTATTCCCCAAGTCTCTGGAGTACACAGACTCTCCTTACTAACTCTTGACCTCTACTGGTCACAATGGTATGAGTCCAATCTGAGACTCAATACATGACAGGCATATACAGAGGAGTTCGCTTGAACCTCTCAAGCCCTTTCTTTAGTACACAGACTCTTTGAGTCTCTCTATCTCTATCTCGATGTTGCCTTTTCTCTTACAGTTCAACTTGACTTCTTTTCTCTGTTCTCTACTCTTAGTTTTCTCAACTCGCTTACTGCTTTACTACTTGCTGCTCTCTTTGTCAGTTCGTGACTTTAAGCCAATCTGCTTTCTGACTGTTTGTTTCTGCTTCCTGGCTTTCTGGTTCCCCTACCTCTGTCCATTTGAATTCCTTTGTTCTGCGTAATCATCACTGTATAATGCCTCATAGGGAGGTGGCCACCTGTTTCATAACAAACTGAGTGTCAGTTCCCTTGGACGTTTTCAAAATGACCGTTTATTCCGTTAACTCCAAGAATGCCCGCGAACACAACCTTGTGCCAACGCATCATCCACGTCGGACTTCAAATCCTATAAAACTCTGCCTATTGACCTCGTCAAATCCGGTCATCCATCAGAACACATCTCTGTCGTTGATTTCGGGACCCCAGATCCTACGGTCATCGTCCATATCGAGTGGGTAAGTAACATGATGTTTACTTGTCCAATGTGAACAATTTTCTCTCTCTTCTGCCAGATGCGTGGCACCCATTGTGTGGCATCGGGCGGGATTCGGTCGAAAGCGCTTACCGCTTGAAGCCCTTTCGATATTCTGCCAGTTTTTTGTGGGACCCCACCTCTAACAGAACCGGAATGATATTTTTCCACAATTTACAATTATTTCGGGTTCGGGCGCTCGAGGCTTTTCCTTGTTTGAGGGGTTTTCCGTGCAATATGTGATTAGTGACTTGTCGCTAATCGCATATTAGAAACTACCCCCATTTCTTGAATTGACTCCTGGTTTGGATTATTTGTGGCAACGCGTGTTACCATGGGCTGACGGTCTGCGTGCTTGACTGAGGGTCCTCGTTGCTCCGCGCTAATCATAAATTGCAACTATTACAAGGATATCTCTGATAAGCTTGATATTTATAAGGCTTTGAAACTTTGGCATGCATTTTACAGAGTTCATGAAAACTTAGAGAGTGTTTTAGGATCCAATTTGGATCACAAAATATGCTGCATATAGATATCAACTCATCCTCTTGATATCATCAAGATCAACTTGCTTCGTTTCCTTAGTAAAAAGAGCCTTATCATAACCTTCCATGAATCAACTAAGCATATGTCATATATCCAAGCAATAGTGCAAAATCATTCACATCATATCATATGTATGTGAAAACACCATAGTCATCATCTATGATCATAACATCATCATCAAGAACTGCATGATCTTTCCAAAAGAACCTTCAATCTATCAACGATGTATCATCACTAGGGAACATCCCACATCTAATAAGGATCAACCATGATAATCAACATATGTGAGTATCAACCTACCATCATAAGGTAAGAACTCATCATCATTATGTGACTAAGTAAGCCATGTCTTCGAATATCTATGTCGTCATGCGACCTGCAATAACACCATTCTCTTGGCCAACCAACAATATTTATCAATATGCAACTTAAGTAATCAACCAACATAATGTGTATCCATCAATTATGTATCTAGCAAACCATAAGCGCATGGTCATTTGTCCAGCTTTCTTGATACCATCAACAACAACAATCCTCAACGATGTGAGAGCCAAGAACTATAGAAATCCTGTATCATAACTACACCATATGCATCTTTGAAGGCATGATGACACCAGCATAAAAGAAATGAGTGGCTTATCATCAAATAATGAAGTTGTGTACTCAAGCTTTGTACTTCTCCTTGTCCTTATGAATATCACCATGTAAGAAACATGTATGTACTGTATGCATCATCAAAAAGTCATCCACAATCATCCATAAATCTGATGTGAATAACAACTATGCAACCCCAAGCAATACAAGTATCATCTGAGATTTCATCATGGGCAACTCATAACCGTAACATAACAATATGTATCATTTAAACACTTTAGCCACATAAGCATCATCACCATTGATAAGAATCATTAGGTACCAAATAATTCTTAACATAATGCCAACAATGCAATATTAGAAGCATTGCATATTCTCCCCCTGAACCTGTGCCACTTGTTCACCGTTTGATCTGATCATTGCATATATCAGTAAGAAATATCAAGGCATCATCAACAATCAGATATACATCAAGTTATCAACAACTTATGAGGATCGAGAGCACTTCTAAATAACATCCAAAAACTGTAGTCATCTAAGACAAAAAAGATAATTCATAATTTTTTGAATCATATCAGGTCATTTTTCTGAGTTTATCCCATTGCTTCTTCATTAAACCAACATATATGAGACTGTGCAGCTTCAAACTCGTGTATATATGCGACTTGTCTTCACGAAAATTGCGTATGAGATTTATAACATTAAATTTTCACACTTTTAGCTCCCCCTAAGTCTGTTATGTCTGTACATTGTGCCATGCACATTTTTCTAACTGTACTTCCTTCTTCTTCCATATCTTCGAGTGTGATGATGTTTAATCCTTTTGGTATGGTGCCCGAAATTTTCTCCTGCATTCATTTGCTATATGTCCAAACTTGTCACATGCATAACATCTTACATGCTTCATATTCCTTCTATAGCAGTCAATGGATTTATGACCAAATATATTGCAAGAAAAACAATATCCCTTAAAGTACCTAGAAGCTCATGATCTTTCTGTGTGATAGTCTTGAACCATTCTACTTCTGCATATTGCTGCAACATGTCCAAAATTATGACATATAAAAAATTCAACATTATTCATTTGAGGAAATAACCGATTATCACTTCCACAGTTAGGAATAAAAGATTTTCTTTGAAAAATTTCTTTCCTTGGTTGTTGATGGGGTTGACCTCTCATCTCCTTGTTGAGCATTTCAGATTTTGCATTAGAGTTCCTTGCCTCACCTTGTGAGCTAGATTCGCTTTCAACAAATTCATGAAAACCAAGACCAGTTTTGATGGCCGGAGACCTTTGACTACTAATAATATCATCCAAAATCTTAGTACTATCTTGAAATCATAAAAGCTTATCCTTTTCTTCTAATTTACCTTTTAGGATATTTACCTCAACCTGATATTGCTCTTTCTTTTCAAGATACTGCTCCTTCATGATTTATTTAGCTTTTCTTCCTTCTTCCACTTGTTACCTTAATTCAAGAACTTCGTTTTCTTGTTCTTCAAGAGCTTGGAGTAGTTATTCATTATGCTTATTTGATTGTTCAAGATCTTCTTTTAGAGAGAGGGTCTTAGCTTCAAGACTTTCATAGTAACTAGATCTCTCTTTAAGTTTATTGATTGTTGTGCTCCTTTTATTTACTTCATTTCTTAATGATGTCACTTCATCCTACAGCTTTTGACATTGATCTTCCTTTTCCTTGCACTGATTCCTTCCTAATTTCCTTCCTCCAGTTGAGCTTTTAGTATCGTAGCTTCTTCTTTGAAGGCACACTCCCTTTTGTCCAATAGATCTTGTTGATCTCTAATTTTGTCTGTGAGTTTTTTAAATTCTGCCTCTATTTGATATCTTTTTCTTTCACCCATAAGAGCAAATTCAGTTGTTTCACTGTCACTTTCATCATCTTCAAATGAACAGAGAAATGTATCACTAGAGGATAACAAATTCATACCTGATAGTTCTTTTTCTTGTTCATCTTCATTTTGAGGTGATTCTGAATCTGAAGATTTTCTTCCACATAATCCCCAATTGTCTCTCCCTTTGTCACGGTTCCTTTGAGATGCCTTCTTCTTTTGAGGTGCTTTCTTCTTTCCCATTGTTTCTATGGATCACCTTCAAGTGATCAAGCTTCTGCCAAAGGACCTGCTCTGATACCAATTGTTGGAAATAATATTGAGTGCGGGGGGGGGGGGGGCGGGGGTGAATCAATATTTGTAAATCAATAACTTTTTCCTTTCCATAATCAGATTTATATACGCCACTTCAGTGAAGGAAACTCACGTGTGCACGCAATTGTTCTTAAGGCAACCAACGTATATCTAGTGAACTTATGATTCAGTTAATTCATAATATGTTGATCTTTAATCTATGCATCAATAATTTACTAAACATTAAACAGTAACCATGTGGATTTAATAATAGAATGAATCATCACATATAAGCAACACACATGAACACCAAGATTTAAGGTGGAAACCCAATGTGGGTGAAAACCACCTGCTACCGCCGTCTCTGTCTTCTTTTAATAATAAGAAAATATGTTTACAACATTGTACTGGTGCAGACTCATACTAGTACGCAAGCTTCTATCTGCAGAAGGTTACAACCTTCTCTCATTATCTAGCTTCTACTAGAATGGAGCTACAATCCCATAGCTCTTGTACTAGGCGATATGTTTACTAGTACATAGGTGCCAACCTACAGAAGGCTACAACCTTATTTCTTCCTCCACGGACCACGTTTTGTAAATTTTTAGACTGGATGCTCCTGGTACATAATAATACACATGAAGGCCTTGTTTCATCCAATTTTCATACTAGACCCATCAACAATTATTGAAGCTTAGAATCAATCACCATTGTAATACAACCATAAATTACATCTGCATCAACCAATCATTGGAACTCAATCATAACTCTCTGAATCAACCAAACTCAATCAATCATTGACAACCTCTGAACTTCTGAAACAACTGAATCAACCATTCATTCATACTTAATCAACTTCAACCAATCAACTGGAACAGATAGATCACTATAACCAGTACACAAATCTGAACCCATAACACTACATCATCATTCAGAACCAGCTGTAACCTCAAAACCATGCATCAGAGTGTATACGCTACTTGGTTGAACCCAACCTGCGTGTATACGCTACTTACTTTAGCCCAACTTGTGTATATCTCTAAAGATACTAAATCATAAACTTCTGAACCACAAATTGTATTATTCAGTGAAATTATGAAGATCTACTATCATATTATAGAGTTCTAAATAGATATCAACAAGGATCACCCTTCCTTCTCAATCAATCAATCAATCAGACTCAATTTCCTTATACATTCAGTTCTACTTTCAGATCTAAGAAGACATCATTGACAAACAACAGTAAGACATTAGTACTGATCTGATAGATCAATCATCCTTGAACACCAAGCTTTTCTTTTGCATACATTACTTGGAAGAGCCAGACCAATGTGTATACACAACTTCACCAAAGCGAACCAGCGTATAGATCGGCAAATACTTACTTATAACTTTGCTGCACTTCTCGACTTCAGACATACCTAGATCATCATATATAGATGAAAAAAAATGTGTTAGCAATCAGATCTAGCCCATCCATTATCATATCACATAATGATAATCCATTATGATCCCAATCCATCATTAGATCTCATCACATCACTGAAGCAATTCACAATCAATCAATCTGAACATTTAGTATATTGTCACCAGAACATAAAGCTTAACCCAAAATTATGCTTCAACAACCAGAACCAACTGCAACTTCAACATCATAGTTCATAATGTATACGCTACTTCGATGTGTCTAACCAGCATGTATACGAGATTTTACCAAAGCGAAAAAACATATATATCTGCAATACTAACTTGAAACTTCACAGACATTTCAGACTTCAGTCATACTCAGATCATAACATTTACATAATAAAACATGCGTCAGTATTCAGATCTAGACTGTCCGTGATCAAACCACATAATGATAATTCATTTCAGGATTTATGATCGCGATCCATCAACCATCATCAACCACATAGCCGCATCAGATCAAGCAAAGCATCAGAAGCTCATGACCTGCATATATGATCTAACACTTCATAAGATATTCAATACTTGCACCACTTGGCTTAATGATCTTCTCCTCCTTATATAGTTTTAGGCCTTTCACAATACCTTGGACCAAATACCTAGGGTCAATACCTCAGACCAAATACCTTGGATCAATACCTTGGACCAAAATACCTTGGACTAGATACGTCGAACCAAAATACCTTAGACTAGATACCTCGGACCAAAACCTTGGTTTTCCAACATGTACGCACTTTTCCTTCTGTGAAAGTGCATGTATACGTATACGATCCTTTGGTTCTGTTAACCCACGTGTATACACTCTTTTTCTACAGTTAACTCGCGTATACAACTTAACATACCTAAAAATGTCCTTTTTATTCAACTTCTTGATTCTGATCTGTAGTCCTTTGTTCCTTCATCTTATTATTTTGTATCATTACTTTGTTTCCTCTGAATAGACTTGTTATAATGTGATTTGCCTTTGTACATTACTTCTGAACTGATTCCTTTGAACTGCCCTGCATTTTGTCACATCTGTAAATATAATTACCATGCATTCTTTCACATCTGGTATCTCTCCTGTAGATTCATCTAGTTACCTTATATAATTGAGTTGTTTTGCTATAAGTGGGTTTCCATCAAGTACAACACATGCATCATAATGCCAACATATTTGATCAACGACTCATCACCAGTCAAAATCAAGTCATCAACATATAAAACAATAATCAACAATTTACCTTCTACCAAAATATGATAGAGGTTTGTAACTGCTTCACTTTTGGTGAAGCCCAAACTGATGAGATAACTATCGATCCTAGTGTACTAAGCACATAGTGCTTGCTTGAGACCATTCAATGCTCAGTATAGTCTGCACACATGAGAATCTCGATCAAAAGTCCCGAAGCCTTCTTGTTTCTCTATATACACCTCCTCCTCAATAACTCCATTGAGGAATGTTGTTTTCACATCCATCTGGTGGATCTTCCACCCCATTTGTGAATCCATAACAAGGATTGATTTGATGGATGAGTACCTTGCTACAGGATCAAAGGTCTCCTCATAGTCAATCCCCTCAACCTGATAGTACCCCTTGGTCACAAATATGGCCTTTAATTTTTCTATGCTTTTGTTTGCTACATGCTTCAATTTAAAGATCCATCTCGAACTCACAATTGATTTGTCTACTGGTCTTGGGACCACTTTCTAGACATTGTTCTTTATAATGGATTCATACTTCTCCACCACTGCGTCAACTCATACTGGTTTCTCTACTACTTCCTTGAAAGAGGATGGATCAGTATCTACAAGCTTAGTCATTAGAGCCATGTAGCCAATGTACCGATCTCGTGACCTTCTCTGCCTGTGCTGATTTAAAGGAGCACCCACATTCTCCCTCACATCTTGCACAAGTCTCTCAACTTCCCTTGTCCTTTTCTTGCCTTCTATGGAAGGTTATGCTTAAGTGGCTGTCTCCACGCTCTGCTCCTCAACTTGTGGCTGCTCCAAAACATCTCGAGGCTCCTCCTTTGGAGCTAAAAGCCCCTCCTCTGGTGGGAGCTAAAGCTCCCTCTCAAGAGAGCACCACATGGCTTTGTCTTCATCAAATTTTACATCCCTTTGCACAACTATCATTATGAGTGATGAAAAGTACACACGGTAGTTGTCGGGAGTTTCTGTGTAACCCAAAAATACCCCCAACTCTACTGTTAGCTCTAGCTTCTTCCTTGATTCTTTGGAGACATGGAAGTAAACAAAGATTCAAAAAATTGTGAAGTGCAACACATCTGTCTTCCTCCCCGAGAAAGCCTCCTCTAGTGTAATCATTCCAAGGGTTCGATGGGGACTCTTGTTCTGTAAATAGACCACTGTGTTTCATGCTTCAACCCACAAGTTCAAAGGTAGGATTTGGTCATACAACATCACCCTCGTTTCTCCCACAATGTTGTGGTTCTTCCTCTCAGCCACACCATTCTGCTGTGGGTTGTGGGGTGTTGTAAACTCTCATAGAATGTCTTCTTTTGCATAACTTTTTTTAAACTCATTTGACACATACTCACCTCCATTATCGCTCCTGAGATATTTCTCATTCTTACCCATTTCTTTCTCAACCATTGCTTTGAATTCTACGAACTTGGACAAAGTATTATCTTTATTTCGCATGAAGAAGATCTAGAAATTCCGTGAGTAGTCATCAATAAAGATAACAAAATATTTGTGGATGGAAGTGGAGGCTATCGAGAAAGGTCTACAAAAACTAGAGTGGATCCTTTCAAGTACTGCATGTGCTATGATGTATCGATCATGGAAAGTGGCTTTTGTGTATTTCCCCAAGGTACACCCTTTGCATGTATCCTACTGCTCTAGTGCTCCTTTGGGGAGGCCTGTGGTTATCTACTGCATGATTTTCAAAGCTCCATGATGCAAATGGAAAAGTATTCTATGCCAAAGTTCACAGACATCATGACTTTACACCTTCTCCACCTTTGTGCTTAATGTAGCACAATCATCCACATATATCTTGTACATGTTCTTCACACAAACCCCGATTTGCTTCACCTGTCCCGTGGCTATGTGTATTAGGAAGGCCTTTCCTTTGCTTAAGATCACATCATAACCATAGTCTTCCAAAACTAAAAAAAGAGACAAGATTCTTCTTTAGACCTGGAACAAACATCACATCCTTAAGTCTGAGAGGGGAGCACGACTCCCTCTGAAAGGTGACTGTCCCCATCCTGATCATGTTGTACCTTCCATAATCTCCCATCTCAATGTGCATATGGAGATATTTCTACTCCAAATCACTAAAAAGAATCTCTATTCCCCATCATATGGAACGAGGCACCATTGTCCAGGTACCACATGCTTCCCATCACTGGATGGCCACACATGCAATGATAGTAATATCAAGCTTGAACTGTGAAGCCAAAGCTTCACCTGCTGCTCCTCATGAGGTGTTATTTATAGTCTTCTTGTGTGGATGCTTCAAGGCGTAATGCCTGAATTCATGATAGTGAAATCACTTGATTCTGGACAAGTCTTTATTCTTCCCCCTTGACTAGATTCTGCTTTGGATTGGGATTTCTTCCCTTTCCCCTTCTTTTCCTTTCCAACCAAGGCACAATTTTCTTCATCCCCACCCTTGGATGAAGTCCCGTCTCTAGTATTCCACCTTATTTCATCATATACCAAATCGAACCATAGGTTTTCCCAATTTGGTAGTTTTTCTCTCCCATTCACTAAATCTTGGTAGTTGTGCCAACTCTTGGGAAGCCCTAGAAGGGCTAGGATTACCAAATCATCGTATGATATAGTAACACAACTTTACCAAGTTCATCATGACATTGTGTGAACCTGCTCATGTACTATGGAATGGTCTCTTTCTTCTGCATATTGATATTTCAAAGTTATTCCTTGAACTCTAGCTTCCTGTGGTCACTACTATTTTGGAACAGATTTGTCAATGCTTGCCACATTGCATACATAGTATCTTTCCCATGGATATTTGAGACAACATGGTTTCATACTCTCTCCAATATGATTCTTCTCGCCTTGGCTACACACTTATTCCATTCTTCTAGGTCCTGAGCATCAAATGCTACTGGTTTTGGGATATCATTATCAATGAATTCCTTCAGTCCATCATATTCCAAAACTGACTCCTTGAGGTCCTTCCAAGCAACATAATACGAGCTTCCCTCATGATCAAGTGCTCATGTCCTAAGTGTCGTAAAATGCTCAAAATTTAAAGTTCTTAGAACTGGTTCAAAGTTGAATGAATGGAAAGTGCTCGTCTTCCCAATTCCGGCGCCGCAAACGGTTCGAAAAACGGTCGCCATATGAGGAAGTTATGGCAAAAAGAAGAATTTGTCCATAACATTAGAAATTTTAATTTTTCAAAAAATATTAAAAAAGGAATATTCCGCCAGCACGAAATCCGAGGCAACCACCCAAACATTAAATGTAACTGCAGTTAAGTTGGCGGAATTTTGGCAGGAGCGCCAAATTTTGCGGACCCGCCATAATTGGCGGAGCTATCTGGAGTTAACTAAAGTTAGCTGGAGTTTTTCTAGGGGCAAACTGGAGAAACTTTAAATGGCCATAACTTTGGCTAGGAAAGTCGGTTTTGGACGAATTTTTTTTTTGATTTTGGGTATTTTCGACCTTCTAAAGCCATTGGTGTAGGTCTTATAGCCATCTGAGGTCATTTGCAGATGTTTTGGAGCCGTGAAAGTTCTAGGAGCCACCAGGGCCCAGTTTTGTGAAGACTGTACAGGGTTGCAGGTATCCATTGGAGGTGATCCAATAGTCAATCCTGAAGGATTCAAGTGCTTTGAATCCATTTTTACCATATATTTCTCCTGTAGATGCTTCTATTCAACTGTATTTTCAATTTGAGCATTTAATAAAAACAAGGACAAGCCCGGTTGGGAGCTTTGGACCCTATATTAGGTTGGGCGAACCTACCTATGGTTTTGTGCATGATTTTCGCACATGGTATTGGACGCGATGGTTTTTCGGTCCATGGTATTGGATGCTTCGGCATGTATAAATATGTATTGTAACATTGAAAGGAACATAATGAAAAATCAAGCTGGTAGTCCCGGTTTTGGGATCCAGGGAAAAATCTCTGTGCATATGTGTTTTATGGGTTATGCTCTCGCATTGTTTATTTTCTTTGTTTAAGAATTCGTATGCAGGTAATTTCTGTACAGGGTTAAAACCTACACCCAGCAGACGTAGCCCTGGAGGGGGTGAACTGCTTTATCAACTTCTTTTGCATTTGTGGTTGATTTATTTTGCAGAACAAATTCATTTTAATGTGTTAAATAGTAAAAGGAAATAACTCTGCTATGCTTAAATGGGTCATGAACAGCTGAAAATTTCATGTGTTTTCTTTCTGCAAGACATGGAAATCTTTTAAACATGTTTAATTCTGAATTGAATACCTTGCAAACAAATTTCAAGTAGTTTCAAATTCAGATCAAGTTGGTATTAGAGCAGGGTTTTTTGTGCAAAGATCTTCTAACTGTCTTGCAAAGTATTGATGCTTACCAGGTTGAAACTTAAAAGAGGGGAAGGATAGTTGACTAGAGAACGAGAGAATCCTCAGTCAAGGAAGGCCAGAGAGCCATCACCTCCACCTTCAATTTCACCCTCAAGAGTCTCAGCAGAAGCTTCAAGGATGTCTGAACATGAAGGAGAAATTCCTACAGAGACAGATCCAAGAGAAGAAGAAAGAGTCTTCAGAAAGGATTTCTTGGACCTCACTGAAATGGTGAGGATATTGTACCAAGAAAGAAATGAGAAATTGGTTGGAGAAGGGTCCAAACATCCACATGAAGGAGAGGGCTCTTCAGGAGGTAAGAAGGATGATGATCATTCCAAGAAAGGACATGGAGGAAATGGTGATCCACCATCCCCATCTTCACCTTCTTCCTCTTCATCTTCGTCTTCTTCTGTTCATAAGCATAGATCCTCTGGAAAAAGTCCTTTTTTGAAGCTTGATGTAAAATTCGAATTACCTATGTTTAATGGTGAAGTGGATGCAGAAAAGCTTGACAACTGGATTAGGTAGTTGGAAGTTTACTTGAGGATCCAAAATATGCATGATGATGCCACAAAGATTCAGTTGGCTTCTTTGAGAATGGATGGAGCAACATTGGTCTGGTGGGAGGCCAAGACTAAAGAGGAGATCAAGAAATTTGGTAAGGTTACCTTAACATGGCCTGAATTTCTGTTAGCCATTAGAAAACAATTTTATCCTCTTGCTCACATTCAGAAAGCCATTATGAATTGGCAAAATTTCAGACAACTTAAGGGTCAGAGTGTCCAAGACTACACCCAAGAATTCAGGAGAAGAGCTCTCTTGTTAGGGGTAGATTTACAGACCCAAGAAACCTTGCTGAAATACATCGGTGGCTTGCATAGCTACCTTAGACACACCATCTTGATGTTTAACCCTACTAGCATGGACGAGGTTTGTGTCCAAGCTGCCCATTTAGAGGCAAGGGGAAAAAACACATTTGAAGAGGGTAGAAACAAGCCCCCCAAGGGGAAAAACAAAGAGAAAACCTCCAAGGGAAAGAGCAAAAAGAATGCATCTGTCAAACATGAGAGTGAGAAAGTGATCTGTAAACACTGTTCTAAACCAGGCCATGAGGAGAAAAACTGTTGGAAATTATATCCTGAAAAAAGACCTCAATTTAACAAATCCAAAGGGAAACAGGAAACTGCTGCTACTACATCTACACCACAAGATTTAGGGGAAGATTCAGGTGATTAAACCAAAATTGCAGCCATGGGTTTGAAAAACTTGAAGGGAAAATAAATTGAAACTCAAGCGAGCACTAGTACCTCAAACTGCCATGCACAAGCTCCTAATGAGGAAGAAAGAATTGAACTGTTTCATGTGAGGGTGATTTCAAAACATACTAAAATTGACACACTTTTTGATAGTGGGTCACAAGCAAACCTTATATCAGAGGACTTGGTCAAGCAACTTAAACTTGAGACCGTTCCACATCCGAAGCCATATCCACTTGGATGGATTTGCAAGGATGCAAATTTACAAGTTTCAAGAAAGTGCACATTGCGCTTTGCAATTACTGCACATTTTATTGACACAGTTGAACTTGATGTGGTACCTTTTGATATAGCAGGAATTGTTTTGGGATGTCCTTACTTATTTGACAGGAAAGCTATCTTTTATCGCCATGAAAACAAATATCATCTGTTCAAAGATGGCAAGGAGTTCATTGTTAGAGCTCATCGCAAGAAGACAAATATAGTGATAGTGAATGCAGGACAAGTAAAAAGGCTAGTCAATTCAAGTAAGAATTTTTTTCTTCTTATGATTAAGCCCAAGGTTGATGTGAATCATGAGTCATTTGACAATTGTGATCCAGAACTTAAATCAGATCTATATGATGTAGTTGATGCATATCATGAGATGTTTCAGGAGCCAACAGGTTTGCCTCCTAAGAGGGAGATTCAGCATGAAATCCATTTGCATCCAGATTGTCCTCTTCCAAACATAGGCATGTACCGCATGTCTATTATGGAGAATGCTGAAATAAAGAAGCAAATCAAGGACTTGTTGGACAAGGGTTTCATAAGGCCAAGTACTTCGCCATGTGGGTCACCGATTGTATTGATTCCAAAGAAAGATGGCACTTGGCGTATGTGTGTTGATTTCAGGGCCTTGAACAAGATAACGGTAAAGAATCGTTACCCACTCCCAAAGTTAGATGATTTGCTAGACCAGCTGAAAGATGCTCGATATTTCACTAAGCTAGACTTGCGCAGTGGATATCATCAAGTAAGAATTGAAGAAAGTGACATTTGGAAGACAACCTTTAAAACCAAACAAGGACTCTTTGAGTGGCTTGTGATGTCGTTTGGTTTGTGCAATGCACCTACAACTTTCATGCGGGTAATGGATGATGTCTTGCGTCCTTTTCTTGATGATTTCATTATTGTCTACTTAGATGACATATTAATTTTCAGCAAGTCTAGAGAAGATCACGTCATGCATGTTAGAAAAGTACTTGATGTTTTGAAGAAGAATCAGTTATTTCTTAAAATGTCAAAGTGTGAATTTGGAAAGACTTCTTTGGTTTATTTGGGACACATAGTAGGAGGAGGTGCTTTGAGAATTGATCCTGCTAATATTGAGGCTATTGTGAAGTGGCCTACACCCAAATCCATAACAGAGGTAAGAAGTTTTTTGGGTGCAGCTCAATATTTGAGGAAGTTTATCTCTAACTTCTCTTCTATAGCAGCTCCTATGCATGCAGTGACAAGTGTGAAGCATGCTTTCCAATGGGGAGGCAAGCAGTAAAAAGCTTTCGAATCTTTGAAAGAGAAGATTAGTTCAGCTCCAATCCTTGCATTACCGGATTTGAGACAGCCATTTGAGATACAAACTGATGCTAGTGATTATGCTATGGGTGCAGTTCTTCTACAGCATGGTAAGCCTATTGCTTTTCATTCTGAAACTTTTAATGGTGCTATTGTAAATTATCCTACATATGATAAGGAGTTGTTTGCGTTGGTACAAAGCGTCAAAAAGTGGAAACACTACTTGATGGGCAAAGAAACTGTTATACATACCGACCATTAGCCCTTACAGTACTTGCAATCACAAAGCAAGTTACAACAGTCACGACACTTCAGATGGATGGGCTTCTTGCAACAGTTCCATTTGGTAATAAGGTATAAGAAAGGTACTTTGAATAAGGTTGCTGATATGCTTTCAAGGCCTATTATTGGTGTTGTTACTTTACTTAAGAATGATTCCATTGTACATGATAGTTACATAGAACAATATGCATCTGATGATGACTTTAAAGATGTGTATGCTAACTTGAGTAAAGGAAATCATGTAGAGGAAAATGACTATCACATGCATAACAATTTGCTGTTTCATTTGGGCAAGTTGTGTATACCACAGGGGGAGAGGATAAATGTCATAAGAGAAGCTCATTCTTCTCTTATTGCTAGCCATTTTGGTGTGAGAAAAACAGTTGCACATCTACAGAGGTATTGCTATTGGCCTCGCATGGTAGATTCTGTTTCAAGGTTCATAAGAGGTTGTTCATTATGTGCTACAAGCAAGCCTAGCAACAGGAATCTTGGTTTGTATACTCCTTTGCCGGTACCTTCTAGACCATGGGAGAGCATCTCTATGGATTTTGTAAGAGGTTTTCCAAAATCTCGAAAGCAGCATGATTATTTATATGTAGTAGTTGATCGTTTCAGCAAAATGTGTATACTTATGCCTTGTAAGAAAACTATAACTGCTGAATAAACTGTTGAATTATTTTTTCATCATGTATGGATTCACTTTGGTTTGCCTACTTCCATTATTAGTGACAGGGATTCCAGATTTGTGGGGAATTTTTGGTCCAACCTATGGGAGATGATGGACACAAAGTTGAAGAAAAGTACTGCTTTCCATCCGCAAACATATGGACAAACTGAAGTTGTGAACAGAACCATTGTGCACCTCTTGAGATGTTATTGCAGCAAGCATCCCAAGCTTTGGGATGAACATTTTCACTACATACAACATGCTTACAATCGTGCCAAGCACTCTTCCACAAACACCTCACCGTTTGAAGCTTGTTTTGGTTACTTGCCAAAATCACCTCTTGATTTCATTCTTGAGAAAGATGTTTCCATTGAGGGACATAGTGACATTGACATAGCTCGTTCATTCATTGAAAGAATTCAACAAATACATCAGCAAATTCAAGAACAACTTGAGAAGAGTCAAGGCAAGTACAAGGAAAGACACGACAAGCATAGAGTCGATCACAAGTTTCAAGAAGGAGATGAGGTATGGCTGTACATTAGTAAGGAAAGGATGCAAGGAGAAGGTAAAAAGCTGAAGCATATTCGTTATGGTCCATTCAAAATCCTCAAGAAGGTTGGAAATAATGCTTTTCAATTAGATTTGCCTTCCTACATGCAAATGTATTCTGTTGTCAATGTGGAGAACTTACGTTTGTATGAACCTCCTTTGATTACTGATCATGAAAATGCTGTTCAGCTGCCATCTATAGAAGATTTCTCGCCAGAATTCTTAGATGAGCTGAAAGAAGATACAATCCTTGACAGAAGGACACACACTTCAAGGAGGGGCAGTGTAGATTATGTTCGGGTTGGTTTCAAAGGCAGCAAACCGAACAAGGCAAAGTGGATGGAGGTGGACAGAGTGAGGGAGCTGTACCCTCACCTCTTTAACAGGTAGTTGAAGGCTTTTGGGGTCCAAAAGCTTCCCAATGGGGAGGCGTGATCAGGTGCTCATGTCCTAAGTGTCGTAAAATGCTCAAAATTTAAAGTGCTTAGAACTGGTTCAAAGTTGAATGACTGGAAATTTCTCGTCTTCCCGATTTTGGTGCCACAAACGGTTCGAAAAACGGTCGCCGTATGAGGAAGTTATGGCAAAAAGAAGAATTTGTCCATAACATTAGAAATTTTAATTTTTCAAAAAACAATTAAAAAAGGAATATTCCGCCAGCATGAAATCCGAGGCAACCACCCAAACATTAAATGTCACTGTAGTTAAGTTGGCGGAATTTTGGCAGGAGCGCCAAATTTGGCGGACCCGCCATAATTGGCGGAGCTATCTGGAGTTAACTAAAGTTAGCTGGAATTTTTCTAGGGGCAAATTGGAGAAACTTTAAATGGCCATAACTTTGGCTAGGAAAGTCGGTTTTGGACGAATGTTTTTTTGATTTTGAGTATTTTCGACCTTCTGAAGCCATTGGTGCAGGTTTTACAGCCATCTGAGGTCATTTGCAGAGGTTTTGGAGCTGTGAAAGTTCTAGGAGCCACTAGGGCCCAGTTTTGTGAAGACTGTACAGGGTTGCAGGTATCCATTGGAGTTGATCCAATAGTCAATCCTGAAGGATTCAAGTGATCTAAATCCATTTTTACCATCTATTTCTCCTGTATATGCTTCTATTTAGCTGTATTTTTAATTTGAGCATTTAATAAAAACAAGGAGAAGCCTGATTGGGAGCTTTGGACCCAGCAGACGTAGCCCTGGAGGGGGTGAACTGCTTTATCAACTTCTTTTGCATTTGTGGTTGATTTATTTTGCAAAACAAATTCATTTTAATGTGTTAAATAGTAAAAGGAAATAACTCTGCTATGCTTAAATGGGTCATGAACAGCTGAAAATTTCATGTGTTTTCTTTCTGCAAGACATGGAAATCTTTTAAACATGTTTAATTCTGAATTGAATACCTTGCAAACAAATTTCAAGTAGTTTCAAATTCAGATCACCTCAAGAGCATACTTGAGCCTTAGTCCATAGAAATACATCCTTATAGATTTGAAGAATTGATCCTGCAAATCTGCTCCTCCTGTAATGAAAACTTCAAAATCTGTGCTCTATATTGAATCCTGCTCTGATACCATGTAGAAATTAATATGTATATTTGAAACTGCTCATGAAATTTACTATATCATAAGACTCAAAGCTACTCTACTGATCTGCGAAATTTAATTTACCATCTAGAACACAAATCATAAAAATGCAAAAGGAAACATCACACATTCACAAAGATTTATTTAGGGGAAAGCAACTGCGCAAAACCCCTTCCTATATGTATTGCATTAATTAGAGAATAGAGATGAAATACATATGCTTTCTCAAGCCTGAGCACACCCTACAAGTGTATAGTCTATCCCCTTGCCTGACTAACTGACTCTAGCCAACATTTAGCCAATTTTCAATCCCTCCAAGATCCTATTTCCTTGCATTGTTCCTTGAGGAAATTAGCCCCTATTATTTAGGAAATCCCCAATATTGAACTGTGCAATTCTTCTATGTCTTTCCTTTTACTGCATGCACCACTTGTACACATGGGAATATGCTACAACTGATAGTACAATGCCTTGGAATCTCCATCTCAACTGGGTAACTCGAATTCTCTACATGTAACAATTATTTTGGGCTAATTGATCAGTTAACTAGTTTATCATTGAGTGTGGTTGATGTTCAACTTATGAAACTTGACCTCCACTAGTTCTTCTGACAATTAGAACTAGTTTAACTGACAATAACTAAAATTAACTAAAACTGATTGCTACAAATTAGCAATCAATCATGCTGAACTAAACTCAAGCTTACCCAAATCAAATTAACTGAGTTAACTGAGTGACAAGTGCCATGTCACCTCAGTTAACTACCTCCAAGATTTCTGCTGAAATATAAATTTGATTTTTCTCTAGTTTGACCAAGGCAAAGGTCAAACTAGGATTTTCTTGCTGCATTTTCAATAGTCCCTTTACATTTCTTCCTTTCAGAGCATTATTATTATGTTTAATGAAGACCTCTTGGAAGTCACGATCAAGGCCTTGACATATATTCCTTCCAAAGCTTTGTCCTCTTATAAGCCATGATCAAGGAAACCCATTTACAAGCATAGTTATTTTTTGTTTCAAGCTCATGTAAAAATGAAACCAACCTCTAAGCATAGTTCTTTTTCTATGTCAAGCTTGTTAAAAAATGAAATAGGCCACCATGAGCATATTTTATTTCCTATATCAAGCTCATTAAAAAATGAAACATATCTACCTCCATAAAATCTGGGGGGCATGTGCCTCTAGTCATCATGTTGGAATTAAGCCACTAGCCTCTATCGTTATGTTGGGGGCAAGGTAACCAATCTCTAAGCATAGTTATTTTTGGTTTCAAGCTAGCATAAAAATGAACCCAATCCCAAGCATAGTTATTTTTGGTTTCAAACTCGTGTAAAACTGAAACTAATCTCCGAGCATAGTTATCTTTGGTTTTAAGCTCACATAAAAATTAAACCAATCTTCGAGCATAGTTATTTTTGGTTTCAAGCTTGCGTAAAAATGAACCAACCTCCGAGCACAAATTTTTTTTTTTCAATCTCATGAAAAAATGAAACCATCCTCAAGCATATCCTTTTCTTTATTTCAGGCTTCTGTAAAAATGAAACCTATTTGAAGATTAGTATTTATAGAGTTCAGGCTTCTGTGATCCATATCAAGATTGTGAGAGATTTTTCAGCGAAAATCACATGGAGTATCATTTGTCGACGCGTTTCGAACCAACTAGTGTGGTTCATCGATGAACCACACTAGTTGGTTCGAAACGCGTCGACAAATGATACTCCATGTGATTTTCGCTATAAAATATTTCACAATCAAGATTAGTATTTGTTCTTTATCATGCTTGTAAATACATGAGAATAAGAAGCCAAGTATACCTGTATCGCTTTTTTCGAGCTTGTAAAAACTATATGAAAAAGGAACTTTGAAGAGTCCCCTTTAAGCTCTTTTCAAACTCCCTAACCATGATAATATTGACGAGTGAGCTTGTTTCCTTTCACGCTTGTTAAAGGATTTGAAAGGGCGTATATTCAATATAAGTTTGACCCTTTTTCAGATAGAGTAAGACTAATTACGAAAGATGAATAATCTAGTCAATCACGGATAGAAGAGTTTCTCCTTTGTTTTTATTTTCCTTTTTGAACCTTAGGGGACTAAATTTACAAAAAGAACACCCTTGGAGTATTCTTTATGTTCTTTTCAGACTCCCTAAAATATGAAAAATCATTGAGCTTTACTTTCTTCGGGCTCGTTAAAATTTTATGTTGAAATAATCTAGCAAGTTATCTTTTATCCTCTTTTAATACTTGTTAAACCTAAACGAAAAATGCCATCTTGGAGTTTCCTTTATATTTATTTTCAAACCCTCTGAACATGAAAATACCTTGAGTTGTGCCTCAATTGGACTCGTAAAACTTAAACAACGAAGGAACCATCTATAAATTGGGACAAAACTACTCCTTCCAAGGGTTCATTAAAAATACTCTAAGGGATGAGCTTATAATTTGAGCATATGTTATCCTCCTCAAGATCACATAAAAATAAAGAGGTACTTGATAGAAATGGTGGGGATAATTTGGGAAGGGAAGATATATATATATATATATATATATATATATATATATATATATATATATATATATATATGGAAACAAGTCGCTCTTGAACATGACACCCTTTCACTCCTTGTGTCAAGGTTGTTGGATTTTATAGCTATTGTTGGTCTTCATAATGTATATTTGGCACTTGATGTATTTATATTGATTATTGTAAAGCATATTTTAAATGCTAGAGTCAAAAGAAAAATATATTTTAGTCAAAGTCCCATTGCAACTTTTAAAAGAAAAAAAATTGAATTTTTGAAATTGAAATTTTGGCTCCAAGTTTGTCAAGCCAGCCCTAGGCAGAGTCACACCCCTTCGACTCTACAGATCACTCTGTAAAGGCAACTCGACCTCATTCTCACCACACCAATTCGCATCTCTCTCTCAAGCAAGTTTTTGGGTAAGAAAATGAAGGACAAGAAGGACTAAGATTATGAAAAATAAGGATGAAACCATCTTCTCTCTCTCTATCCTAGTTCACATGTGTGGAAGGTCTCTCTCTCTCTCACTTTAATTTGCATTCTATGGGTGATTTTTTTGCAAGGGGCTAGAAATTCTAGGTAGTTGCAGGAGCCAAAATTTATGGGATTTTTAGATCCCTATACTACTAGTGTAACCCCTTATTGTTAATAGTGCAACCCCCTTATTATTTTTTTGTGCCCATGTAGTCCCCATATTGTTATTATTGTGCCCCATAGAAGCCCACTATTGTTATTGTTGTGCTCTTACATTAATATTGTTATGTCGGCTTTGATTATATTATGACCCCTTAGACTCCTATATATAGAAAGGAGGTCTTGTCATTTGTATCATCCAAGAATTGTTCATTTGCGTAATGTAAAGGAGGTTTTACCCTCGAAGAGGATGATTTTTAAGTCGTTGATCTATCTTTTCTATCTTCTTGTGAGCTAGTTTCCTAACATTTAGTATTAGAGCCTTGGAATCTAGGGTTTCACTTCTCCAAACAGGTCATCGTGGAATTGCCGATATAACTTTTTTTCTACGAAGTTTCAGAAGCTAAAAAGAAATCCATTTGAGCTGAAATAGTTCTGAACCTCAGGTCCGAATTTCAGATCTTGTCTTGCTATATTTTCGAAGATATGATCTGAGGAAGTTAGGGTTTTTGCAAGCTCCAAAATTCCATCTCAAAGAGGCCATCATGGAATTTTCGTTATAATTTTTTTTTACGAAGGTTCAGACTCTGAAATTAAAACCAATTTGAGCCAAAATCATGGTGAAGCTCGGGCCCAAATTGCAGATCTTGTTTCGCTATATTTTTAGATATACAGACCAAGACATTTAGGGTTTCTGCGGGCTCCTGAATTACACCCCAAATAGTTGACTCGGGGAAAAGCGTCACGACTTTCTCTCTGAGCATCATATTGAAATTTCGTTAGAAGATATAGAAAGAGCACAAACTTTAATTTTCGGTGTACTATTTTCAGGTCCGAAGGTTGAAACAGTAGCACGTGGCACTTTGTACAAGTTCTCTCTACTGAAAAATATATAAGCAGGTCATCTTGGGAGATTGGGCATAACTCTTTCTTGGAGAATCCAATTTCGATTAGACTGATGGCATTGTAAAGATGACATCGAGGGATATTGCAAGTCGCAATTTTAGACCTTGGAGATATGAAATTTCAGAGATATAATAGATTCAAGATCGAGCTCCTAAAAGAAAGAAAAATAATGACTCGAATCAAGAAAATAGAAACACCTAGTAAGAAAAATTGGATGGAGGATTTGAAGAATGTGATTGAAGCTAAGATAAATAGTTTTATATGTGCCATGGAAGCTAATAACAATGGTAGGGAAGCATATTTGAAGAAATTCATGAAAGATTTGAAGAAAGACATGGAAGGTTTGAAGGAAGGTGGGACAAAGCTGCTACAAGAAAGGCCTCCTAATGACGAAAAGTTAGTAGAGGAAACTCATGATGAGAAAAAAATAAATGTTAATCATGATTTCATAGAATCTAACATTGGATTGAAGACCCACCGTATTCCAAAGATCGATATGAGGAAGTTTGATGGAAAGGATCCCATAACATGAATACTACAGATGGAGAAATATTTTGATCTACATGATGTGAAACTATTACAAAAGGTATGTATTGCATCTTTATATTTAGAACCTAATCAATTTTTATGGTATAAAGGGCTTTTTTCTCATAAACCACTTATAACCTAGTCAAGTTTCATGGAGGAAATGATAGCACATTATGAGGATACACAAAGCAACACCTTCTTTAGCTAATTGATAAATCTCAAGCAAAAGGGTTCAATGATAGAGCACATTGAGGACTTCCAACAATTGAATATAAGGTTAAATGATATTCCAGAGAAGCAGAGGATTGATGCCTTCATAGGGAATTTAAAGGATAACATTTAACATGAGTTTCACCTTTGGGAACCTGATTCATTGGAGAAGGAATACAGGTTGGCAAGAAAAATTGAAAGCAAAATTATGGAAACAAGAAAGCCTTCCACTCATAACTATAAAGATGGAAGTGTTGTTGCTCCTATCCTTTCACCACATACAAGGTTGAGACCACAACAATTGGAAGGAAAAAGAGCAAAGGGGTTTGTTACAATTGTGATAAAAAATACACTAAAGGTCATAAGTGTGTTGAGAAGAAATTAATTTACATAGATGGGGAAGAGGAACAAGAAAAGGAACAAGAAATGTCAAAATAAGAGGATATACACCAGGAACCAATCCCAAAGAAAAAAGAAATGAATCTGGCCATATCTTGTAATGCATTAACAGGAATTACCACTCCTCAAAATCTCAAGATAGAAGGGCATAGAAATAAGAAAAAGGTAACAATATTGATAGATTCGAATAGTACCCATAATTTTATTCATTGTAATATAGGCAATGAATTGAATTTCTTCCTATATCCAGCACCAGAGTGTCAAGTAATGGTTGCAAATGGAGGAACCATATATTTCTCTAGAAGGTGCCATAATATCAAGCTATCCATGGGAGAATATGTCTTGAATAGTCCAATGCTTTCCATTCCAATGGGTGGTGTAGATGTTGTACTAGGAGTTCAATGGCTACAATCTTTGGGTACGATAGCTTTTAATTTTCAAGAACTTTTCTTCAATTTTTTTTTTGTAAAGGAAAGGAGGTTGAATTAAGGGGCATTGTAGGGAAAACGAGAAAGATAATCAACTCCAACAGGATGACAAAGCTTCTAAAGAAAGAACAACATGACGAAATTGCACAATTATATTCACTAGAGGTAACCACATCTAAATCATCTATTTCTCCAGATCTCAAAAAAGTTCTGGACAATCATTCCAAGGTATTTGAGACTCCCAAAGGCCTCCCACCTATTCGTGATCATGATCATGTTATTCATTTGATTCCAGGAAGTGTTTCCCCAAACATCGGGCCTTACAGACATCCATATGCCCAAAAGAGTGAAATTGAACGTATGGTTGCAGAAATGCTAGAGGTTGGTATAATTCAACCTAGTCATAGTTCTTTATCTGATCCAGTGGTATTGATACATAAGAAGGATGGATCATGGCGCATGTGTTCGAATTATAGGGAGCTCAACAAGATTACTATTAAAGATAACTTTCCCATTCTTTTCATTGATGAATTATTGGATGAATTACATGGAGAAATTTACTTCACCAAGTTGGATATTTGTTCAGGATATCATCAAATCAGAATGAAGATTGAATACATTCCAAAAACAACATTTATAACTCATGAGGGTCATTATGAATTTTTGGTCATGCCTTTTGGCCTTAGCAATGCACCTTCTACATTTCAAGGTTTGATGAATTCCATTTTAAAACCCTTAGAAAATTTGTGTTAGTATTTTTTGTTAATATACTACTCTACATCAATTCTTGGAAGAATCATGTTCAACATGTTGATAGGGTGCTCAAACTATTGGAGGAGAAACAATTATATGCAAAAAGCTCCAATTGTTTCTTTGGAGTATAAGAGGTGGAATATTTGGGTACTCAGTTAGCTCATAAATCATCTTATCATCTTGAATTTGATGGGAAAACTGTGATAGTGAACAAATGTTTGGAAGGATATCTTCGTTGCTTTGTATCTGATAAACAGGCACAACGGGTCAAGTGGTTTCCTCTAGCTAAAGGGTGGTATAACACTTCCTTCCATATTGTAGCAAAAATGACCCCATTTATGGCACTTTATGGATATCATCCACCGTCCATCACATCATATTTAAAATAAAATTCTAAGGTTCAAGCAGTGGAGGATCACATCGAGCATCAACAAGAAGTTCTCAAAATCTTAAAGGATAACCTCAATTTGGCTTATAATAGAATGAAACAACATGCAGATCAACATTGCAACGAAATAAGTTTTGATGTCGGTAACTGGATATTTCTACGACTACAACCATATTGTATAATGTCTTTCAAGTAAGCTAAGAAGGATAATAAATTATCGCCAAAGTATTATGGTCCATACAAGGTGTTACAAAAGATTGGTACTATGGCATACAAATTGGAGCATCCTGCATCTTTACGGGTGCACCCAGTTTTCCATGTTTCATGCTTAAAGAAGGTTATGGGTGAGAAGCTCCTAGTTCAAAAAATATTGTTGGAACTTGATGAGGAAGGAAAAATCATATTGGAACCTGAAGAGGTCACAGAAACAAGAACACAAAAGCTACGAAATCGATCAATTTCAAAGTATCTCATCAAGTGGAAGAACTTAACCGCTGAAGATTCCACATGGGAGGAAAAGAATTTTATACAGAAGCATCCATAACTACTCAAGCGTTGAGGACAATAATTTTTGAAGGAGAGGGGTATGTTAGATCCCTATACTACTAGTGTAACCCCTTATTTTTATTAGTGCAACCCCCTTATTAATTTGTGTGTCCATGTAGTCCCCACATTGTTATTATTATGCTTCATAGAAGCCCAATATTGTTATTTTTGTGTGCTTACTTTATTATTGTTATGTCGGCTCTGATTATATTATGACCCCTTAGACTCCTATATATAGAAAGGAGGTCTTGATTTTTATCATCCTAGAATTGTTCATTTGTGTAATATAAAGGAGGTTTCCCCCTTGAAGAGGCTGATTTTTAAGTCATTGATCTATCTTTTCTATCTTTTTGTGAGTTGGTTTCCTAATAGGGATTCTAGTAGTTGTGGGAGGACCGAAATTATAGGGTAGATCAATAGAGCGAAGTGTTGGATCAGATTGGGAGTGTTGACTTGGAGGGTTTGACTAGGTTTTACCAAAGGACTAGGTGTGTCTCTTATTGAACAAAATAATTTCTCTATTGAAAAAGCTTGTTTTGTTTTTCCCCTTTGTGGGTTTTCCCAAGGTAAATCTTGTCTCTCTTTGTGCATTGTGATCTCTACTATTATTGTATCATTGAATTTATGAAGTGTAATTCCTTAATGATATATTGGAAAAATTAAAAGAAGATCAACATCATTAGAAGTAATTATTAGTTTTTCAGAAATACTATAAAAATCAACAAAGATTGGGAAAATCCACTTGTCTCTTGTTGATCACACCCCTTTTAAAAGTCTTACACTTCAGTCTGTGATCCACTTTTTGAGTCAGTGTTTCCAAGACAATTATCGTGTCATCAATATGTTCAATATAATTTCAACATAATTACAATTTTGAAGCCTTCTATCGCATAAGCCATACCTGAGTTAGCTAATTTTTGTAGTCCTGTTGTGCTATTCAACAACCCCCCCATATGTTAATATAATAGCTAATATTCTATTAATAAATAGGGACCCTTAAAAAATCCTTCCAAAAACAAATTTAGCATTTAGGCATTTTCTTGTTAAAATTTTGGAATAAAGCAAGATATCAAGTCAAAACCCTTTGAAAGCTAGCAAATACTCACCTTTTCACATAGTGCACAACCAAGTGTGTCAAGAGCCTCATTAATGAGCAAACATCGCAAAAAACGATCAAAAGGAATTACCAGGCTTAACCTAGATGTTATTAGGCTTTTCATTTAAACTAGGTCCTTAGGCAATTTCTATTAAAATAAAGCCCGCATCGCATATCACCACTTACAAAGGTGTCACCCTCACAAAGTATCTTTAACAATGGAAAATACGATATTGCAATGACACGGTCAGCCTTATCACATCGCATCAGAAATACTTAAGAAAGAATCGAAACCTTACCAACCATGCGATATTGCGAAACACGATAAAAGCCTAGACCTGATTGAGAACTATGTTATAAAATAACACTTAAGTCCATTGCACAACTAAAAAGGCTTTATAAGGTAAAATCTCATAAAAAAAGCTATGCTCTAAAAACAATAAAGGATATCCCGCGCTTCGCATCCTGGAAAAACCAAATGAACTTTAAAGAAAGCACACAAACAAAATGTGATAATGTGATTTGCGATATTTCATCACAATCACAAAATCGACATTCTCGTAGCTAAAGCTCGCCACCCTAAAAGTTTCTTTCCCAACTTACGATGCAAAACTTCAATGAGCAATAAATCTAGAGATAAGGAACCATTAGTGGGCATTTAGTATGGGTTAATGGCATTTATGTTTGAAGAGCGACTTGACATGACATGATATCTTCTCATCTGTGTTTTAATTAAAACTCCTTTCTTGTTACCTTTTCAAGGTTATATGTATCATTCAGTCTTATTTTCATTCTTACTTGTGTCTATCCGATCGCTTCTGCTTTGCTCCATTTTCAGGAAAAATTTGCAAAAAGAGTCATTAGGAGCAATGGTAAAGAGGGGAAAGGCATCCGCGTTTGAAAAATCAGAAATGATCCCTCTATTCTCTGATACTACGCGTAGTAGAGACGGAGGAACCTAAACATGGGAAGCCATGTATGATTTTCTGGAATAAGAGAAACCAAGGCCTCTGGTAGCAAAGGCCATAGCCGATGCTCATGTCTCCTCCGATGCCACCTTCTTCGAGACAACATGATCGTTTCTACACCGCATAGCCGCAAGGACGAAGATAATTCTATATACATATATGGTTAAGTGGATAATTGATGTGGTAGACGTCTCAGACAGAGAATTCAAGAATAGAAGGCAGGAGGTTATGGGATTTGTTGTAGCATCCATCATCATTTAGATTTCATTTTCAATTTTATCACAAAAAATAAAAAATCAAATATTATGTTCTAGAAACAAAATTAAAAGAGAATGTGAAAGTCCGAAAGTAGTGATTTGTTTTATATTATTGATGGCTTTCAAATCTGATATAAGGTGGGGCCCCGACCCGTATGTTAATTTCGAGCAGTATCACAAGACATGAGCAAGCATGGGCTGGAGAAGTGAGTAAAGTGCTCTGCGGGGGAACAACGAGCATGAGTTATAACTCAGGCTCAACTCCCGTAGTTGACCATGATGTCAAGGTGTTTGACCAAGATCTACAGCCTGAGATTGCTGTGGGGGTTCAAGTCTGATGAACATCCCATACACTCCCTACCCTCGCAGTGGGCCGCTCCCTTCGCTTCACTCCATCTCATCTCCTCCACATCATCCGCCACCCTCATTCATTACTGTCCACCTCATCCACTGTACCCCGTCACCTCATCTGCCACTCCATTAATTAGTTACATTAATTACATGTTTTTTCCTCCCCGTTTGATTATTATATGTATAAAGGACAAGCAAAACCCCGTTGCATTAGTCTTTTGTTTAGTACTAAGCAACCTTGCATCCAGTTCAGCAGTCTGAGTCAGCAACCATCCCGGCAACTGTCATCAGCAACTGTCACCAACAAATTGTCACCTACAGTCACCATGTCCAAACAAATAAGTTCCTCATCAATTATCCATACCCCATTAATGGATGTTGAACGAGATATTTCCGATAACCTTTGTACAATTAAACATTATTCACTGTATCAAGAGGTCATTCTGAACCATAAGAAGTCTCCTATATTCATGGCAATGGTTAGGTCAGGTGTTCTAGCTGATTTTGTCCCCAGAACTCATTTATTTCCTGAATTTATTCAATGGCTAGCCTCAACAATGTACCCCAAGAAATGATTCGTAATGAATCGGTTAGGGAGAGTGTTTTTCAAGTAACCTCACATTTAATACACCAAGATTTAAATTACCCTGTGTCTGGGACTTACACCACCTTTACTGAAGAATCCTTGATTTCTTATTATGATAACATGTCTCCTTAGGAGCTTTCTCATATCACCTCTTTCTTGGCCCCTAAATCTGGTCAATTCTCCTTAGATGGCAATCTCTTCTCTTTAGAAATATTTGTAATTGACATAAGACCTGTGTTGCAAGTAATTGCCAAGATTCTAGGGAAAGAAGACTCCAAGCAGGTAGATAAAGTTGTGCTGGGATTTTTCTCCTTAATGATGAAGCTTGAGATAGTACTAGAAATTCCAGACTTCTGGGTAGATGCTATCAGTACTCAATTTATGACTTTGCCTCTCACTGGTTCCTTCAAATTTCCTTCGCATTACTTATTTATTTCTGTACCAAAATGTTGAACATTTTTCTGATTTGCGACTAAATGTTGTTGATATCAATAAAATGAAATAGTCAGCGGTATTTTGGACAGACCTGATAAGGGGTGATCCAGGAGATAGTGGTCTATTTGAGTTTACTTCTTTATTCCTTCCAGTGGCTTATAAAATCTTGAATGGAACCCTACCCCAAACTTTCCTTCCTAAAGCTCAAGAATTTCTTCAATTGAGTAAGGATGTGAGATGTGGGAATTGGTTCATTTTTGAAGAGCATGCAAAGATTAGGCTTTATGGAGCCTCTGTCAAGCCTTACAGGTTACATAAATTTGTACCAATGAGGCTTTTTTCCCTTGAATTCATCAGGTAGAGCTTAAATGTAGATCGATTTCATTTTGTTCCTATGAAGAAAGGCTTTTTCTTCAAGTTGCCTAAAGCAGTTGGACCCTTCACTGTAAACACCAGAGAGGCTGCCCAGGAAGTTGAAAGATTGTTGAAAGACATGTGTCTTTTGTTAAACACAAACATGGCAACAACATAATATGAAAGATAAAACATGAGAGTACATTTTTTTATTAACGGATGATATACATTAATAGTACATGGTTTGACTGTTGGGTTCCACATCCCAAGGTCTCGTGGACTTCCTTAGTCTATTCCTCTTCCACACTAACCCATAGAGGATCAGGTGTCCAACATTACCCCCCTTAATCCGAAGGGTTCTGTATGAGTCCAAGAAGAGAGCTGTAATACAAGATGTACAAAAAATGCATGGCAGCACTAGGTTGAATGTGCTCTCTGAAATGTTGTTATAAAGGGCGGTGGTTTAAGGATGACCACCAACACTGGAACACTTAGTGTAGTTCTCGGAACTCTTCCAAAACTAGCAAGAAGCTGAAGTATTCTGCTAGAGGAAGTGCTCCTATTATTTTGAAGAGGGAAACCTTCAACCATGAAAGGGAGGTCTCACCTCGCATAAAAGGGAGAACTTCAACCTGAAAAGGGAATTCTCAACCTGTGATGGTTTAAGGATGACCAAAAAATTTGGAATGCTTAATGCAATTCCTGGAACTCTTCCAATGCTGGCAAGAAGATGAAGTCTTCTACTAGAGGAAGTGTCCCCAACTCTATTCCTGGAATTCTTCCGAAACTGGCAAGAAGCTGAAGTCTTCTGCTAGAGGAAGTGTCCCAAATTCTTTGAAAAGGCATTATCAACTGAAGGCATGCTCAGGGGCATCTTTGTCTCTGGCTACAACTTTGAAACTGGTGTGGCAGGTTGTGGCTCAGGCTTGTTGATGTGGCTTTGAAGGTTGTAGATGGCCATCATTTCCCCCCCTGTCAGATACAAGGTGAGATGATGGAGAAAAATCAACTACAAGACTGTTCAATACTCTGGAACAATTTCGGATATATGACTGAAATATCTTCTTGGCTATTGATACCCATTTCCAAAAAGCGATCCATCCAAGATGAATCTTTGTTCTTGCAGTCGGCTTGTTTCTAAAGCATCTGTTTGAAGAATGACTAGTTTTATGACAGTGCTTACATGGATGAAGATCAAAACAGTGATATTTCAGATGGCCAACTCGGTCACAGTGTTGGCATTTCACAATATGTTGCTATGGAAGAGGGGTAGAATCTGAAACAGCTGGAGGTGAATTGTCATGAATGAATACAACACTCTGAAACTGAATGGGCTTGGAGTAGTCTGGAATATGAAAGGACACGTCCTTGTCATATCCAAGACCAGTTCTGTGCTTGTTGTGGACAAGCTGTTCCCAAGGTCTGATGATGGGCTTGGGAAGTACAAATTGAACTTCTTCATCTGCATGTACAACTGCTGCTTTATGGGAGTCTGTTTCAATTTTCTGAACAGAAACAGGTTCAGAATGACTCCTTTGTTTTAATTCTTCATGCTGTAGTTGAGATTTGAGCTGCAAAAAATCAATTTTCTCTTTTGCATTTTGTAGACAGATCTGAACGTTTGTGAGAGAAACTTTGCTGACTTTTAATGTATCATGAGTAGTAGACAATATTAGAGTTTTGAGAAACTCTAATACTTCATTGATTCTGGCCATTTTTTTTTCAATGTCAGAATTACACCTTAAAAACTGATCACAACTACTACTCAATGCAGAAAAGTAATACCCACTCATAGTACACAACAATATCCTTTATAAACGTGCAACAAATGATCAGTGTGCAACCAGCAAGCACCAATTACAATCCATTACATAAAAATAAGATTTTACTCATGACCAGCACTATGTTCTGACAATACAACCGACTAAACTTTCCTCCACAAAAGACTATTTTTATTTGTCAAAATAATCATTGCCTTTATACAACCCACCAAACTCTTATACAACAGTCGAAGTAACAAGGAATCAATGCATATATATGTAGATTGTGTTTGTATCCCTTCGACCTCCAAATCTACAAGTTGCTTGTATTTCACATGACAGACAAGTGCCACAAATTATGTCAATGGAAAATACTACAAATATACAAACGTTAAGCCTTCTGCAATGTCTTGAAGCATACCAGGAAGCAACTTAAGTATTCATCAACACTATAATTCTTTCTTTCCCAAAATTTGCAAGGAGCCAACAAACTAGATAATGCAGATTGGTTCTTATTGAAAACTTTTATATCTCAACACCCACTGCAAACAAAAATTCCAAAATACCAGTATGTGTTCCTACTGGAAAATCCTTTTATTTGCTGACTTCACTCTTTGAATGGCATAAATTTGTTCAAACTTAGAACTGCTCCTACAAATGTGACTCTTCTACTGACATAAATTTGTCTTTAATGCACATATAAAATTTATTGAAACCAAATCACATATTTAACTCCAAAGTATAGCCAGCACGCATATAGTCATATAATCTCAACTGATCCAATGTATGCCATCTTATGAATCAACAACATATATGTAATTAAAATCATATATGTTCACCACATTCAATTCAATATATATCATTGAGAACACACATAACCAATTCAACGCTTTGAATTGACCAGTGTCAACAAACAACACATAAATATATAGTTTCAGAGAACGCCCAGGTCCCGCAACAGACACACAAAGAATGAGACAATACGATGTATATGGATAGTGTTATACTTATGGATAGTGTTCAACAGTGTATATAACTGGACAGTTAATGTATATAACCTGGAGTAGTCTTCTTTGCAGCTGGCTTCTTTGCTGGGGCAACTAGTTTAGTAGCCTCTTGTATGCTCTTCACAACCAATAAATCACTTCATAATATCGGTCCCTTAGTGAGGTAGGTTCAGCTTCACACTCAGAATTCGATATGGCTCTCAACAGTGATAGAATCTCGTCCCTTCAGCCAGAAACTCGACTCAGAACTAAGGTGATTCTTCCCATGATAAGGGTAATGTGGTCATTAAGGTAGAAATGCAAACAGAACGACATCGGTTGGTAGTTTCAGACACTTCAAAGTCACCCGTTGAGTCCATAAGAGCAGGGGGACACTATGATTTCATAATAGAACACGACATTAAAGAATTAGGAGCACACACGCTGGTTTTTATGGCGGTGTACACTGATGCAGATGGGGAGCGGAAGCATCTTCCTCAATTTTTCAAATTTGTGGTGGCTAATCCACTTTCAGTGAGAACAAAGGTGCGCTCTATCAAGGAAAGCACAATTTGGAAGCTTGCATTGAAAATCACAAAAAGTCACATCTTTACATGGATCAGGTCCAATTTGAGCTTGTTTAACCTTGGACTGTAACTGCTTTGACAGATGATGGTGATAATTCTGAAGTTGATTCGAAAATTAGGGACATCTTCAAGGCACCAGATCTCATTAGAGCTAATGGGGAATTCGAAATTACCTATATCAATTGAGACAATGTTATGTTGACTCTAGATTAGTGGAAGTTGAAGGAAGCAACAACCTTGGCAAGCTTCAACTCACATGGAGGACAAATTTGGGCGAACCAGGCCACCTGCAGACACAACAAATCATTGTAAATTCTATACCACACAAGGATGTTGATGTACAAATTGTGCAATTTCCCCCTCACATTATATTAGAGCAACCATATAGGGAAAGTTGAAGAATTTGATGGACAGAGTGACACTTGGTTCGAGGGCTTCAATGTAGGCCCGCCGTTGGTTATGGAGTGCAGTCCAGCACCACGACTGTCTTTCACGTCAGGTTCACAACGCTTCTGTTTCACATACCATATCCAATAAAGCAGTCACAAAACCAACCCTAAAGATAGCACTTGGATTATATATGCAATCAACAATGACGGCTCATACACATATGATTTTGTAGGAGTACACATCGTTCAATGCACATCACACCAGCATAGTTCCAATGCATAGTTCAAATGCACCATAAATCCAGTATTCAATAAGAACCAATGCATGTGCACAGCTACCAAATTGATTCATCAGCTTTCGCAATTAGTTCAACGGATTCCAAAATTTTTGCATAGATTCAACATATAGTATAGTTTACTTCCATATAAAAGAAACTCAATGCAAATCTTACAATCCAATGCACTGGTATAGTTCAGGGTATTGATTTCAACAACCATAATCAACGTGCAGAGTAGATTGTATAATCAACGCACAATCACAGTCCAGCCTTCAATTCATTTAAGTGCACAATCACAGTCTAGCCAACGCACAATCATAGTCCAGCCTTCAATTCATTCAAGTACCCAGACCAATGTACACACACACCAAGTTGTTCAATGTAGAAAGCAGAGAACACTTTCTTGATGTCAGGGAATAATGAAGGTAAATAGGAGTTACATGAGCAGAGGGAAGCTAAAAAAGGGGGTCTGGAGAAATGACAGAGGTTGCAACTAGAATTTAGCTGAGAAAATATTCATGAAATGAAGAACTGATGGAAGAAATGACCTGCGATGAAAGGCCATAATACAAATGGCTCAAAGTAATTATGCAGGGCAGGAATATGCCTGATTTGATACCATGTTAAACACAAACATGGCAGCAACATAATATGAAAGATAAAACATGAGAGTACATTTTTTATTAATAGATGATATACATTTATAGTACATGGTTTGAATGTTGGGTTCCACATCCCAAGGTCTCTTGGACTTCCTTAGTCTATTCCGCTTCCACATGA